>OX336399.1:139179472-144070266 GCA_946902985.2 Meconema thalassinum
AGTAAATATATATATATATATATATACCTAATAAATATTTTCACACCATAGGATGACCATTTCAAGATCATTTATTGTAGGAATTGTAGGGATCTCCAGACCTTGAAGTAAACCATATTTGATATACATTCCACATAGCTACATAACCGACAGTACGTCGTGGTATCAATCTCAGCCACCAGGCACGCTCATTGTTTGTATTGCATTTCAGTTCCATTTGCATTTCTTGAAAATCACCCCCAAGCCAAAAAATACATAGCAAGTTAGTGGAATCATGTTACACATCAATAATTTTAGAAGAGCTCTCAGGTATTGTATGATGATTTTTTTTAGAAGTGTATAACTGTTGACTAGCATTTACTGTTACACAACATTATTTTTGGTAAACTCTACATAAGTATTCTAATTGTCTCTGGTATAATGTCTTGTTTAACAAACATGGTCACACGGTTTATCTATACGTTTAACCCTCTGTTGTTTATGATTTAAAAAAATGATAAACAGCTAAACTCACTGGTCAATAGCCAACATAGTGGCCAAAATGTTTCCCTGATAGGTAACTCATGTTTGGTTAGTCAATTCTTAATGCAAAGCCAGTCAAAACCTAAAAATACTATTAACACCATATCATTAAACAAATCAAACCATCTTAAGGTATTTATTAAATTTAATTGCATTTTAGGAACCTTGCAAGCATCTTGCAACCTTCAAGAGGAATGTATAGACAGGAATTGTGAAAAGGAAACCGATAAATCAATCAACGTAGTGTTATGAACCTCAACGTAAGAAGTTATGAAAGTCTATGTGAGGGTGTGGTTTTTACAGCTGGATGCCTTTTCTGGCACCCACCTCAGAGACGAGTTTATGGGAGATGAAACTCCGCTATCATGTCGAATGTGGAACTCCTAGTCTAGGATTTCATAAGCAAAGGAACACACAAAAATTAGTATTATTACCAGCATAAAAGTGTGTGTGTGAAAGAAATAAAGTAAGTGAGATGAACTGCTTTAATCTCAATTTGTTTCTAATCATTTTTCAGAGAAAAATGACCAAACGGTAAAGTATCAATTCCGTTTTCAGTTATGTGTCTTTTATCTTCGTTTGATGAAATTGCCAACTTATTTTGCCGAACAGTAAATACAGAATGAGATTTTGAAATTATACAAACTTGAACTTTGTTGACTTTTTCTCTGTTATAAAGACACTTTCGATACTCATCAATATTCTTACTTTTACTCACACTCTTCTTATTGCCTTTAGCCTTACACAAGCTATTCATTTCATCACACAATTTTATTGCATACATTTTGGGTCGTAACCCCACAAATTCTTCAACAATCCTTCCAGCATTTTCATCTTTCATTAAACCAATTTCACCTTTATTTTGTCTCACAATGCCAAAAGGATTGTTTGTTTCATAGTTTCCAGTATCAAACAAATTTGAATGTTGTTTCATGAACTCATAAATATCATAATAGAATATATACATAACACTATCGGTGTCTGTGTATAACAACCTCACATTTGATTCAGGATTTGCTAAAATAACATTGTAATGAAAGTCATTCATTTTACATTTAGACAAATCTAATATAGATGCACCAACATATACTGGTTGATTGTGAAAAATCTTTAGTCTACTCATCTCGATGACCATACATTGTTCATCGAATATAATTCTATGTTTAAAATTAGCCTTAGCTATTAAAGACCTACCACCACGAGCTCCATGCCATTTGGTGACCCATTTGATGTCCCTTAACTTCCTCACATTCATCAGTGAACGACCAAAAATTGCATTATTCATCAATTTATAAAAATTCTTTTCAAAATCATTTTTGGCTTGTTTTCGTTTCTCTGTGTTCACATCAATATATGGTTTTAGCCATTGGCTCTGATTGAATTCAATTATTCTGTGAATACGATCTAATTTCATTCCTAGTTGAATACATTGCTTTAACAATCTATAATGCAAAACATAACGTTCTTTATTATCTAGGGTAGCCATTAGCTTTGTCAACTTTTCTGGACATAGAGGGTAATCTGAATGTTTGTCATGTAACTCTTGAGGATAAGTCAAATCTACTTCCAAAATATATCCAATTTCTGAAGTATCATCAATAGTTAAAACATCAAAGCCTTCAACATTTGCAATCCATTTAAAGCCACCCGTTGGAAGATATTCCATCATCGCATATCCATACAAATTATTAACGTCAAAGTACATTATGTAGGACTCTTGCTTTTTCTCATCATAAGTTTTCATATACTTATTATTAGCAATCGCATGTCGTGTTATACACTGAACATTTCCTCCTCGAATAGATCGTTCAAAAAAGTGTAACATATCAATATCTTGAAGCAATTCAAGTTGAACGTTGGTTATCTTTTTCATAGCACGCCAAGACATAGATGGAGCAGTGTAAAAATGAGCTGCATCAATGCCATAAGTTTCCATGCCATTCGATCTAAAATTTTCAAAGACATCCGCCAAAAGAAGTGTGTCAACTTTTAAATACAAATCTGCGTATTCTCCTAATGTTTGACAGGAAAACGTTTCCCACACCGATTGAGCAAACTCATACTCTTCATTCGATATTGTTTGATCATTAAGGCTGCTATAAAACTTGGATATTTCAGGTAATTTAGTTTCGTTAAGAACATCCATACTCGTGACGTATTCATAGGGAAACACACCTTTTCTCGCAGTAAGTCGAAACTGTGCATCATCATTAAAATAACGTTGTGTTATTTGCTTTGAATCTTCGCTTAACGAAGATGAACATTGATCTAGTGAACAGGACAAGAAATTATATGTATCGAAAAATCTTAACTGAATGAATCCATTCTTAGCCCGTACATACTTTGTAAACCCTTTGTAACGTTCCATATTCATCGCTAACAATTTTATATGACCAGGATTATGTAACACCTCTCCATCACGTTTCTCGCAAATTTCTTTAATTATAAAATGTCCATCATAGGCGGTTAGATTATGAAATGCTATAGGCAAAACCTTTGTTACTTTGTAATTTAAATTACAACTATTGTGTGCGCTTCCTCTATATTTTCCAGTTAAGTGACAATGATCGCGTACTTTGAGTTCATTAACTGCAATCGGTTTCTCGCAAATGTGACACATTTTACTTGACAAAAATAATCTTTCTTCATTTTCGGTCATCTTTAACATTGGCTTAACCGATAAGTAATATGTTTGAAGTTTATCCACAATACTATAAAGTTCCTTTACAAACAATTCAATGCAATTATTTCCCCTAAAGAGCTTGAAACTGCACAATTCACTATCGAAATTACAATGAAGGTATAAAGAAATGCTGTAAGGAATATGTTTATGTGTTAAAGTAGAGTTATGAATGTCACTATTTGGAAACCAGGAGGAAATTGGAGACAAAACGCATTCAGTGTCTGCATATATTATAAATGGAACTGTATCTTTAACTCGGAATTCTGTAAAATTAACAAATCTTTGTTCATCAGTCGGCATTATGCTTTTTGCAACAGGAAACTGTTTACAGTCTGCAAAGTGAACATTTAACTCATCCTCAAGAAGATAATATGACAAACAACGTCTACATATATAAATCCTTCTCTGAGTGCTAGTGATGCTTGAACGCACAAGGCGAGCAAGATTTCTAATTAAACAAAAGTGATAACTTTCACTGTTTCCAATCTGCAACATCAATAAGTCTACACTCCTTTCATATACGGGGTAGTTTTCACCCCCCTGCTATTTTTCATCAAAAACAAAAGATCTTAGGTTCAATTATCATTTTTACCCGTTTAAGACCTTTTTCCCCACTGTAAAATCACTATTTACTGTTTTAGGGGTGACATCATCTATCCGGGTAAAAGCCTATGTCACAACGAATTTTTTAAGCTATTACACATAATTTTACGGTTCTTAGTTTCCAAGGTATCGATTTTTCAATTTTGGGGTAGTTTTCACCCCCCTGCTATTTTTCATCAAAAACAAAAGATCTTAGGTTCAATTATCATTTTTACCCGTTTAAAACCTTTTTCCCCACTGTAAATCACTATTTACTGTTTTAGGGGTGACATCATCTATCCGGGTAAAAGCCTATGTCACAACGAATTTTTTAAGCTATTGCACATAATTTTACGGTTCTTAGTTTCCAAGGTATCGATTTTTCAATTTTGGGGTAGTTTTCACCCCCCTGCTATTTTTCATCAAAAACAAAAGATCTTAGGTTCAATTATCATTTTTACCCGTTTAAGACCTTTTTCCCCACTGTAAAATCACTATTTACTGTTTTAGGGGTGACATCATCTATCCGGGTAAAAGCCTATGTCACAACGAATTTTTTAAGCTATTACACATAATTTTACGGTTCTTAGTTTCCAAGGTATCGATTTTTCAATTTTGGGGTAGTTTTCACCCCCCTGCTATTTTTCATCAAAAACAAAAGATCTTAGGTTCAATTATCATTTTTACCCGTTTAAGACCTTTTTCCCCACTGTAAAATCACTATTTACTGTTTTAGGGGTGACATCATCTATCCGGGTAAAAGCCTATGTCACAACGAATTTTTTAAGCTATTACACATAATTTTACGGTTCTTAGTTTCCAAGGTATCGATTTTTCAATTTTGGGGTAGTTTTCACCCCCCTGCTATTTTTCATCAAAAACAAAAGATCTTAGGTTCAATTATCATTTTTACCCGTTTAAAACCTTTTTCCCCACTGTAAAATCACTATTTACTGTTTTAGGGGTGACATCATCTATCCGGGTAAAAGCCTATGTCACAACGAATTTTTTAAGCTATTACACATAATTTTACGGTTCTTAGTTTCCAAGGTATCGATTTTTCAATTTGGGGGTAGTTTTCACCCCCCTGCTATTTTTCATCAAAAACAAAAGATCTTAGGTTCAATTATCATTTTTACCCGTTTAAGACCTTTTTCCCCACTGTAAAATCACTATTTACTGTTTTAGGGGTGACATCATCTATCCGGGTAAAAGCCTATGTCACAACGAATTTTTTAAGCTATTACACATAATTTTACGGTTCTTAGTTTCCAAGGTATCGATTTTTCAATTTTGGGGTAGTTTTCACCCCCCTGCTATTTTTCATCAAAAACAAAAGATCTTAGGTTCAATTATCATTTTTACCCGTTTAAAACCTTTTTCCCCACTGTAAAATCACTATTTACTGTTTTAGGGGTGACATCATCTATCCGGGTAAAAGCCTATGTCACAACGAATTTTTTAAGCTATTACACATAATTTTACGGTTCTTAGTTTCCAAGGTATCGATTTTTCAATTTGGGGGTAGTTTTCACCCCCCTGCTATTTTTCATCAAAAACAAAAGATCTTAGGTTCAATTATCATTTTTACCCGTTTAAAACCTTTTTCCCCACTGTAAAATCACTATTTACTGTTTTAGGGGTGACATCATCTATCCGGGTAAAAGCCTATGTCACAACGAATTTTTTAAGCTATTACACATAATTTTACGGTTCTTAGTTTCCAAGGTATCGATTTTTCAATTTGGGGGTAGTTTTCACCCCCCCTGCTATTTTTCATCAAAAACAAAAGATCTTAGTTTCATTTATCATTTTTAGGTGTTTAACACGTTTTTTCCCCATAACATGACTATTTACTGTTTTAGGGGTGAAATGACCAATCCAGGTAAAAGCCTATGTCATCACCTATTTTTAAAGCTATAACGCCTAATTTTAGGGTTCATAGTTTCCAAGATATTGAGTTTTCAATTTTGGGGGGGTAGTTTCACCCCATAAAGGGGGACGTCGCCCCAAGTGCTAGGACCCCTCATACAAGTCCCTAGCATGATTGGTTCACGAGATATTAACAAAAGTGTAGTTAGGCCCTTTTGACAAGAAAATAAATGAATGATACTTTCAAAAACGAGGTGTCACCCCAAGTGCTAGGATACTGCCTATGGGAAAATCCCATCCTGGGTTCAGAAAATATTAACAAATGTGTAGTTAGACCCTTTTGACAAAAGCCACCGGTGTGCATACATACAAAAATTGCTCTTTCACCCCAGGTAAGGGTAGTTTTTATTTTGGGGGTTGACATACCTCATTCATACAAAAGGAGAATTCACTACGAGTCCTATGACACCCCATATGTTTACATCGCATTATTGGTTAGCGAGATACTAAAAATCGAATGACCTATTAGTTTTTTGTTTTTTTAATAAATTTTTTAAAAAGCCTCATCTATAAAGAATCTTTTAAAAATTCCGCTCTCTTACAAAAGCCCTCAAGTGCGCATGCATACAAAAATAACCACTACTTAACCTCCGGGTAAGGGTAGATTTATTTTGGGGTGGATATACTCCCGTCCATAGCAAGGGGTGGTTCACCACAAGTCCTACGACACCCTATATGCATCGTTCTAGCCTTACAAGCTCATTAAATTCGCCAAATTGTCAAAAAAGCACGTTTACCTCAAATTGCGTTTCCAAATTCCACCCATTTTAAAAAATTACCTCACCATCAAATAGAGCGGGAAAAATAGCATTTAAACGAACCCTCACTCAACCCTAGTCCTCCCCCGCCACCAAACATTTCCCAACATAGCCATACGTATTCAAGCACACACGCGACTTGCAAGAGAACATACACTACCCCACTACCCGCGAATAACCTTTTGTTTTGGTGCTCACACTCGCATGGGTGTCAGATGACAGTTAGCATCCTAATAAACATCCTCCATGACGTCAACACCCATTAACTTTTTATCACCATCGCACAAACAAGCCAAAGGGTCAACCTCTTCCCACGCTAACACGTGCACTGCACATGCTCGCTCCTGGACCACGTGCTCGCTCTAAGGACCCATGACGTCATCCCATGACGTCATCAGGATTACGCAATTTCTGGTCATGATGATGCAATATCCAAAGTCTAGCGAATTATACTACTTACGCGTGAAGACAAATTGTTAGGCAGTAAATGAAGATAGAAGTAAACACATTAACAACAAACTATCCGACGCCGCGGATTGAAGAATTCGTCGACATGACGCGTATCAACATCAAGCATGGTGATGATGAGATCGAAAATCACCGTAATGTCACTGCCCAAACAAAATATGAATCATGTGCATAGGACATGATTGCCAAGCACGGTTACTATGAAGATAGCACCAATTATAGAAATGATTAGCTGGATACTTGATGATATATCACAACCAACGTTGAAGCACACCATTGTGTCATGGCTACACACTTAGATAACAACGAAGAAGAAACACGTGATTGGTTGCTACAAGCAGCAAGAAGGCCTCTGATAGGCTGGAAGCAGCCAATCACAGTAGAGAGTTTAAAAACCAAATTAGAGGCCTCTGATAGGCCGAAAGCAGCCAATCACAGTAAAGAGTTCAAACAAGTTAAAGAAGAATCAATGTGGCCAACTTAGAAATACCAAATTACCTTCTAAGCCAAAATATCCTACTGGAAACACGGCAGTGGGAATACTACATGCAATCAAAACAAATAAATCATGACAACTAATCAACAGAAACAAAACTAACTTGACAATGAATAAATACAATGAAGACAAATAATACAGATATGTACAACCACACAGAGTGGAAACAAATAGGAAAACACAAAAACTGGTTTGCCAAGACAGTGGCCGAACCACCGGGATTGAATCACAATTATCGATGGATTTTTGATGTTCGGATTATCGACGTGCTACTGTAGTAAAATGTTCAATAAAATGATAAAATAGATGAAATTTGAGTTTTCTTAACCCTTTTGATGTCAAGCATTATTTTGTTGAATGGTTACAGTATGTTAAAAATGCCAAGTTTAGTAAAATTACAAGTTTTTCCCGGAGCAGGTAAATATATTTTAAAAGTATTAGTTGGTAAATAATTAATATTTGTTTTCATTAAAAATCACTTAATTATTTTTTCTTTTCAAAATCAAATGTTCCCCCCCCCCCCCCCCCCCCCCCCCCCCCCTAAGTCGTAATCATTATCTAAAATGTACTCGCACATACTTCACTAAGCATTACATATTAACTATTTCCACTTTCAAAGTGCTAGAGGTTGAGTCAGCCGGAAAAGTGGTGCGCAGAACACAACGCTACCATTACGTCATGCCTCACTTCCGTCCCACCAATCACAGTCAGTCTGTCTTGAGAATCTGAGCTAGTGTGTTGTCAGAAAAGCAAAGTGATTATATCGTAATATTTAAAGATCCAGTGAAAGCGATTGTATACATTTTGAGTGCTATGGAAGCGGAAGGAAGTAAACGACAGGTTGTGCATAGGCGAGTCCGAGAAATAGTTTATAAAGTGCACGAATACTTTAAAAGTGTAAAGCAGTGTGAACGAGACTGGCTCGATGAGCTAAGCTGCGGTGTTGCCACTCCGTAGGAACTCATGGCAGCAGCTTGCGGTGTGGGGTCTCTGACCTGGTGGACCTGTTGCAACAGTGGATATGTATCTCGGTCTCTCTATGCACAGTTCCCGGAGAGCCGGCCGCCTTCCCGGCTGACTCGAGTTCTAGCCATCTTAAATCTTAATTGACTCAGAGCACGAACGTAAACAAATACTACTAAATATCAATCCAGTTATTCATAACCTAAACACATCGATATATCCAGAGAGAGAACGATTCTCGCATAATATTGGTTTAAATAGTGACAGCAATGCATGGCTAGAAATAGTAAAAACAGGGCTGATATATTAGCCCGTACCATCTTTAGCAGAACCTCCGTCGGCCGATATATTGACTCCTGGCACTATAAGGGTTAAGTGCTAACAACTATCCATAAATAAGTCCAAAGACTATTTTGTGAAAAATGAAAATCCACAGCCTGCTTCCAGTCTCCGACCGGGTCAGGAATGGAATGAATGAAGCCCCCATCTAGCGGCGAGGATATGAACTGTGCCGGCTGCCGAGGCCTGACGCACTCCTCTGGGGCAATGATTAAATGAATGACAGATGAAATGAAATGATGTGGAGAGTGTTGCTGGAATGAAATTGTGACAGGGAAAACCGGAGTACCCGGAGAAAAACCTGTCTGCCTCCGTTTTGTCCAGCACAGATCTCACATGGAGTGACCGGGATTTGAACCACGGACCCAGCGGTGAGAGGCCGGCGTGCTGCCGCCTAAGCCACGGAGGCTTCCCAAAGACTATTTTGTAAAGAAGACAAATAATAATTTGGTTCAAAAGAAAAAAATAATATTAGGAAAACATGCAACATTAAAAAGTGATTGATTTAATGTACCCCATAGCTGGGTGAAACAAATATAAGAAGCAGCTAACCCTTATTGTGCCACGGAACGCTCTATCGACCCAAATTTACCTTTTTTTTTTTTGCGTTATTTCCAGTCTCGCAGCTCTAAAACTGTTGTAACCAAAATGATGCGGGAATCGTTCTTGTCTCAGAATATATCAATGTGCTTAAATCCTATGAATAACTGTATTTATATAAAGTATTCTTTGAACATGAACATGCAGCAGTCAGCTGGCTTTCCGCTTGTGTTATCTTTTGAAGTCCTGTATGTTTATGATCTTGCTTGGAGCTAATTAATATAAGTGGTGATAGATATGTCTAACTCTTTGAACGACCGGGAAATAAGTAAGGTTTTAACGCTGAGTGAAGTATGTGAAAGTGAATTTTCTACTGATGACGACTTGGATTTTGCTGACGGCAATCCTTCTAATGCCACAATACTGTATACGCATATCTTAGTAGAAATTGCTCGTACTTGAAACCTATTTGATAGAATTAAACTTGGGATATTTATACACTATTCAATAATTATCAACATGTATATCACAAAAGATACTATTTAGATTGTGTAGGCTGTCAAATGTATATTAAAATCTCCAATTAATTTTTTTTAACAGAAATATTTTTTCAAGATTTTTTCAATTTCACAAATAAAGCAGAATATTATTTATTTAGCATCTAGCACGTTAACAATATGCTTACCTGCTACAGAAAGTCGGCGACTGAAAAGAATATCAATCATTCTATCTTGAAAAATATAGGTTGGAGATGAGTTTTATCAAACACTTGTAATTTCACTAAACTTGGCTTGGCATTTTTAGCATAACCACTATTAAATGCTTGGCAACAAAAGGGTTATTTAGACCATGTCTCTTGACTTACCAACACTGAACACCGTCTACATAACGCCTAATAATATCGAGGTACATCATCTTATTTTCTTTGACCTATGTTTCTGTCTGGTGTTAACCTTCAGCATTGCATTACTTGTGTCTGCAGGTGGTCTGCTAAGTACAGCTCAGAGTTACCCCAGTCTGACGACGAGCGGCCCCACGGGTACGGGGTCATGCGGCATCTCGACGACGGCGGGCAATGGGCCCTGTCTCAGCCAAGCCCTCACCATGAGTCTCACTTCCACTTCTAGTGACAGTGAGCAGGTCAGTTTGGAGGTTAGTGACACTGTTGGTACAGGAGGAGGAGGTGAGCTGGAGATGCAGATAGCATTGCTTTCATATTATAAGACATTTGCACAATCCTCTTATTTTACTCTTATTTTATTTTGCAAGATAATGGGTTTGATTCCCACCTCAGCCTTCCTGGAAGTGGTTTTCCATGCTTTCCCACTTTTACTCTTGGCAAATGCCGGGATGGTTCCTAAATTAAGGCCTTGGCTGCCTTCTTCCCAATCCTTATCCGAATTACAACTACACACACTAATACAGCCATCGCATTAACACAGGTTATCAGACAAATTCCACATGCACACACCCAAGTACACAGGGCTACAAGACCATGATGTCACAATGCCCCTAAATGAATCAACAATAACACAACATTAAATATCCTCTTGAGGGTGAATTCCAGCACCCCTATGTCTTTTAAAGCTACAGCAGTACAGCTTCATTGAATTCATCACATCTTCCATTAAACTAGCTTCGGCTTTTCCCAATTAATTGGGATTACCGGAGCCAACCAGGCTCATTTTGGTTTTGGCCGGGGATTTAAGGCCGGATGCCCATCCCGATGCCACGTGATTTCTCAGGTGAAAATTCCACCCCGCTGTTACCAGGATTCGAACCCCGGCCGTCCGGGTGAAAGACAAGCAGCTAAGCCACTGTGCCATCATGCTCCCCTCATCACATATTCCATTGATACCTTCAAAGGCAGAGTCTAATCATACAATGGAAGTTCGATGGGTTGTTAGAGTAAAACACGCATTGCTGGCCAAGAGTCGTAGTGGTCTATCCACAATTTAGTTCGCCACAGATGAAATCTTTCCTATAGAAAAGAAATCTGCAGACATAATAATATAAATGTGGGTATTAGAAAGTACTCATAGTTTATGAATGCCTTTGTCTGGACCGTAGTGCTCTGTGGAAGTGAAACTTGGACTGATTGTGTAGCAGAAAAGAGAAAATGAGCTTTTGAAATGTGATGTTACAGGGGAATGATGAATATTAGGAGATGTTGTTGTTTTGTTGTTTGAGTCTTCAGTCTTTTGACTGGTTTGATGCAGCTCTCCATGCCCCCTGTCCTGAGCTAATCGTTTCATCTCTACATAGCTCCGACACCCTACATCCGAGGCAATCTGTTTAACATATTCTAACCTTGGTCTACCCCTACAGTTTTTGTCCTCGACCCTTCCTTCCATAACTAAGCTTGCTATTCCTGGGTGTCTTAGTATGTGTCCTACCAACCTATCTCTTCTCTTCATTAGCAGTCGCCAGAAACATCTCTCCTCTCCCACTCGTCTTAATACCTCTTTGTTTGTAACCCTATCTACCCATCTGATCTTAATCATTCTCCTGTAACACCACATTTCAAACGCTTCAATTCTCCTCTTTTCTGCTGCACCAATAGTCCAAGTTTCACTTCCATAGAGCGCCACGCTCCAGACAAAGGCTTTCAAAAATGACTTCCTAATACCTAAATCTATATTCGATGTCAGCAGATTCCTTTTTTGTAGAAATGCTTTCTTTGCCTGAGCCAACCTACTTTTAATATCCTCTTTGCTTCATCCATCACTGGTTATTCTGCTTCCTAAGTAACAGAAGTCTCCTACTTCCTTCAGCTTTTCACCTGCCAATTTGATCTCCATAGAGGTTTCTGATTTATCTCGGCTGCATTCCAGTATTTTTGTTTTACATTTATTTATAGAGTAACAAATGACTGTATTAAGGCACGTGGGAGGAATGAACATTTTTTCTTTGGAGCGTTCTAATAAAACGATGAATTGGTAGGGCACATACTAAGGCTCCAGGGAAGGAAGGGTGCAGGTCAAGAACTGTAAGGGGGAAGCAAAGGTTAAAATATCTATACTTATATAATAAAGCTGAAGAGTTTGTTTGTGTGTTTCATCGCGCTAATCTCTGGAACTACTGGTGGGATTCGAAAAATTCTTTTCGTATATGATAGCCAGATTCAAGAGGAATAGTTTAGGCTATGTAGCATTAGGCTACACCTCTCGGGTAACCTTAAACATTGATTTTTGTTCAGTAAGTTGGAAGAACAAGCGCTCCCGAACAGCTTCAATAATACCTAAGTCTATTGTTGCCTGGTAATACGGCCAACATCACGTCGCCCCAATCAGTGTTCTGGTGCAGAAGTGCAAGCTGCTTATAAATTGCAGTCACGGGGAGTAATTAGTGCAAAATGATTTCTTTGGCCCCATAAAACGGTTATCATCACGACAATAGTATGCATCTGTAGAAGGGCGATGATGTTGGTTCAGTATACTGAGGTCATCAGCTGCAATAAGCGTTGGTGCTTTCTGATCCTTAACCTTGAGCGCTCCAGTTCTGTAGTAGTATTCATTATCATCCATAAATTAAATAAATCCACCGGGCGAAGCCGGGCACTACTGCTAGTATTAAATAAATGCCTTTGATGTCGAGTGTAGTAGTTATTTATAGATGACGCAGTTAACAAGGATAAGAAGGGTATGGAGAACCAGTGTATGGACTTATGTCTCAAATACTTTATTATTCTAAATGAATAGCAATTGGTATTAGATAAATTTATTACACCTTGGTCAATAATAATTAAATTAATATAAATTAATTAACGAAATGTACCATAAGTCCCATAAGTCCAACCCCTCGTCCACGTCGTGGGAGACGGGCAACGGCACAAAGTAGGGGATTGCCTGTAGGGGCGAAGTACAGTGGGGACTTCGTGTGCCCCGGGACCGTTACGGTAGCTGTGAAGGTCCTACAGGAACCCTGAAAAGTGACGGCTAACGGGGCTCTGGTGAAGCTACGATAGGCCCAGCAAGCCAGTAGTGGATAAAACCAAATGCTTTCAAAAATGGAACGAGCCTCGGACAGGATGGATTTAATAGACGACGACACGGCTGTACACACGGATTAAGATTTGGAACTTTAAACCTAAGAACGCTGACGGGGAAGGTGGAGGAGATAGTGGATATGATGGAAAGAAGGAAGTTGGATTTATTGGGATTGGCAGAAACAAAGTGGAAAGGGGAAGGAAGGAGAGTACTGAGAAAAGGCTACAGACTGTACTGGAGTGGGAACGAAGAGGGAAAGAGGAATGGAGTGGGAGTAGTAGTACGAGATGGTTTAAAAGAAGAAGTGAGGAGAATAAGTGATAGGATGATGAAAGTGAAAGTAGCACTGAGGGGAGAGACCGTAGAAATAGTGCAAGTGTATGCTCCACAAGTAGGCTGCGCTTCTGAAGAGAAGGAGGAGTTTGAAGAGGAATTGCAGAAGCAGCTGGTAGGAAGAAATATGATTGTTATGGGGGACCTCAATGCCCATGTAGGAAGAGAAAGACAAGGTTATGAGAGTGTTCTAGGACCAGAGGGTTGGGGTGGAAGAAATGAGGAAGGAAAGAGACTGTTGGACTTCTGTCAGAGGAGCAGCCTGCTAGTTGGGAACTCCTGGTTTAAGAAAAGAGAGAGCCACACAATCACATGGTACAGTGATGACTTGACCAGGAAGTCGGTGGTCGACTATATACTGTATGAGAAAGAACTAAATAAGAACATCACGGACATCAAGGTTATACCATCGGAGAACCTGGATAGCGACCATCGATTACTGGTAATGAACCTGAGAGGGAGTAAGGAGAAGAAAGGGACTGAGAACCAGGAAAGACGTATAAGGATATGGAAACTGAAAGAAGGGGATAGAAGGGTCGAGTACCTCAAAATGGTAAAGGAAGGAATTCCAACAGATGAAGAAAGAGGGGTGGAAGAGGAATGGGCTAGATTTAAGAAGACACTAGTGGGTGCAGCAGAAGCAGTATGTGGGAGGACAAGTAGTAAGAAGAGGTGGCAGGAAACACCATGGTGGAATGAGAAGACAAAAGATATAGTAAGGGAAAAGAATAGAACCTTTAGGAGGTGGTATCAAAATAGGACGGTAGAGACAAGGGAAGAGTACCAGGAAAGAAAGAAGGAGGCGAAGAGAGTGGTGGCTGAGGAGAGAAGGAAGTGGATGGAAGAGTGGACAAAGATGATGGAGGAGGATAGTGAAGGTACAAAAAAGGTCCTGTATGGGATGGTAAAAAATAAGAGGCGGAAGGATCCTACGGATTATGTTAGAATGGTGAACAAAAGGGGACAAGAGATAGAAAATAGGGAAGAACTGAAGAAAATGTGGAAAGAATATTTTGAAGAACTTCTGAACCCAAATGAAAAAGGTGGTGAGGAGGAAGAAATCGGGGAAGAGGAAGATGAACTGCAAACAGAAAAGGACTTAACATGGAAAGAAGTGAAAGATGCAGTGAACAAGATGAAAGGAGGGAAGGCACCGGGTGTGGATGAGTTGAGTGTGGAGATGGTGAGAGCAGCAGGAGAGGTGGGGATACAGTGGCTGTACCGAGTGATGAGGACAGCATGGAAGGAAAGGAAGACCCCAGAGGACTGGAAAAAAGGAATCATTGTCCCGATCTTCAAGAAAGGTAGTAGAACAGATTGCAGAAACTATCGGGGAATAACACTGATGAGTCATTGTGCAAAGATCTTCGAGAAAGTTTTGGAAAAGAGAATTAGGACAAGGATAGAAGGAGGGATGAGGGAAGAACAACATGGCTTCAGAGCAGGAAGGTCCACAGTGGATTTGATTTTTGCTGTAAGGCAGTTACAAGAACAGCACTATGAGTATGGAACAGATCTACTGATGGCCTTCCTGGACATTGAGAAAGCATATGACAGTGTATGCATAAACCAAGTATGGAAGTCCCTGGAGGATAGAGGAGTAGAGAAATGGACTATAAAGAGGATAAAGGAGATGTACAAGGAAAGCGTGAGCTGTGTGAAAGTGGGAGGAGAGGGATCGGACTGGTTGGAACAAAGAAACGGCCTGAAACAAGGAAGTGCACTGTCACCGTTACTTTTCATTGTGGTGATGGATGACATAATGACCCGAGTGGCACAAGTAATTGGGGACGGAAAGATGAAAGCAATGGTGTTTGCAGATGATTTGATGATTTGGGGAAACAAGGAGGAGGAGGTACAGGAACAGTTGGACGTGTGGGAAGGAATAATACAAGGATATGGGATGAAATTTAGCATAAATAAGAGTGAGATGGTGATCACAACAAGGAAGAAGGAAAGAACCACAACGGGAATAACAATTGGTGGGGAACAGCTGAAGAAAGTGGAGAGTTTTAAGTATCTGGGAAGCCTGATACAAGATAATGGAAGAAACGATAGAGAAATAAATGAGCGGGGGAGGCAGGCAGAAGCATTTCGGAGGAGTGTGAGAAGCATGTTATGGAGCAAGGATGTCCCTCAGAACAGCAAAAAGATCATATATATCGGACGTACTATGTCCCTATCCTGACGTATGCCTCGGAGACCTGGGTTATGAAAGGAAGGGAGAAGAGCAAAATACAGGCCAGTGAGATGAGGTTCTTGAGAAGCAGTATTGGAGCTACAAAGATGGACAGAATAAGAAATGAGAGGACCAGAGAATTAATGAAGGAGGAACCATTACAGGATGGTATAGAGAAATCTAGACTTAGATGGTATGGACATGTAAAACGAATGGAGGAGAAGAGGATACCCAGGAGAGTACATGAGACGAAGTGGGAAGGAAAGAGACCGAGGGGAAGACCGAGAGACAGGTGGCTGAAGGGGGTGGAAGAAAGCGTGAAGAAGAGAGGAGAAGACTGGACAAGGGTGGAGGCTGAGAGATGGTGGGAAGACAGAAGACGTTGGAGAGGCTTGTGTTCCAAACAGACCCGGCCAGTGGCTGGAAACTGTGCAAGATGATGATGATGATGACCAGTTGCCCTTCTTCAGCGGTGTTGTTAAAAAGAAACTAAATTAAGAGCAAAGCTAGTTTGTTAATATTTCACTTGGATTTTCTATGAAAAATCTTATAAAAATAGTTAAGAATTGATTTATCATTCCGAGAACCCACGAGCACTCAATTGCATTTCTTTAAATCTCGTAGGCTTTTTATTTTCCCCTTGAAATAATTAGTATCTCCTATCTAACCCATATTATAATACATTCAGTTTACTTGTTTTCGTATTACGCGATGATTACTCGGAACGAATTACTCGCGTAAATCGAGTGATACCTGTACTTTGGAATTCATCATGTCGAGAATTTTGTTTTTATGTCCAAATGCATACAATCTTGAGATGGTCAACAGGGTGCGAAGTGTGATGAATAGAGGCTCTTTGTGGAATGGAGCATAGGTTGAACTATTATTTATGTTCTTGCTCCAATGGAAATTTTGAAGTGACCCGAAATGAAGAAACTCCTTGACAAAAAAACCTGTTGCAATACATAACCTATTGTAGTCGTCTTATTGAAATGTCATATGTTATGTATAAGTTTCCAATTGTGGTCATCATTATTATTTGTCGTCATCACCAACACTGTCATCATCATCATCATCATTGTTCAGATGGTGATGATCTTAAGATGTTAGATTTAAGTTCTTAAAATCTTCATTTGACCCAAAATTTTACAGTTTTTATTACCTTTTATTTTTCTTTGTTCGTGGTTTCAGTAAAAATACAGTAATTTTTATTTTTAAGAAATATGTATCAGCTTTAGGAGTAAATCTAGAATGTTCCAAGGAACACCCTGAAGTTGAGCTAAATCGATCTGTGAGATAACTGATAAACAGTTGGAATTGAAGGCAATGGAATTCGTTTAAAAATATGACCATAGCCTCAAGGGAGCTAAAAATATGTTTATCATAATTATGACAAATATAACTGACAATTTAATTCAGAAATCTAGAGATACGAATGGGGGGAGAAAGATATATATAGACATCTTGGCTTTAATAAGCATAATATATTGGTGATTTTTGAGATCTAACTCTAAGGGCCCTTACACACGAGCGTTTTTCTGTCGTCGTAGACTGTGAAAAGTGGTTCATGTGTGGTCGCTTGTCGCCACCGTGCCATTATCATATAATGCAATGCGAAAAATACTTCCCCTTACAGACGAATGCTTTCCTGACCACATGTAAACCACTGTTGCCAGCTGTAGCCGATCCCATCCGCTGACCACATTCCGAATGCAGTGATATCCTTTTCACACGGGCGACATGTCAGCCACATCTTGGCAAGTTCCCACTCGCAGTAATCATGATGGAGCCGTCTTTCTTCTGTCGATATGGCCTTCTTCATCACAGTATCTGTCCTTGAAATCATCATCATCATCTTGTACAGTTTCCAGCCCCAGGCTGGGTCTGTTTGGAACATAAGCCTCGCCACTTAGTCCGTTCTTCCCACCACCTCTCCGCTGTCACTCTGGTCCAGTCCTCGCCTCTCTTCTTGACACATTCCTCCACGCCTTTCAGCCATCTATCTCTTGGTCTTCCCCTTGGTCGTTTCGTCTGCATCTGCATCTCATGTATCCTCTTGGGAATCTTCTTCTCATCCATTCTCTTTAAGTGTCCATACCACCTCAGTCTTGATGTCTCAATCCTACCTTGCAAGGGCTCCTCTTTCACCATTTCCCTGACCTTTTCATTCCTCAACCTGTCTCTTCTTGTTACTCCGATCCTACTTCGCAGGAACTTCATTTCACCTGCCTGTATTCTGCTTATGTCTCTTCTTCATTGTCCACGTTTCTGAAGCATAGGTCAGTATCGGGATATAGTAGCTTCTGTATAACACTTCCTTGCTTTTTTGTGGGACATCTTTATTCCACACTAAGCTCCTAATGCTTCTCAGAAATGCTTCTGCCTGTCTGCCACGTTCCGTAATCTCTTTGTCATTTCTCCCATTTTCCTCCACTATACTTCCCAAGTACTTGAGACTTTCCACCTTCTTCAGCTGTCCGCCTCCAAGTGTTATCCCACTCATTGGTCTGTCCTTTTTCCTGGTCGTTAACAGAATCTCACATTTACTGATGTTGAACTTTCATCCGTACTCTCCCACTGTTTCTTCCCAAGCCTTCAGTTGCACCTGAATTTCCTCCTCCTTGTTTCCCCAGACCATGAGATCATCTGCAAACACCATTGCTTTCATCTTATCTTCTCCTATCTTTCCTGCTATCCGTGTCATTACCTCGTCCATAACCACAATAAAGAGAAGGGGTGACAGCGCACTACCCTGTTTCAAGCCACTCATTTGTCTGAACCAGTCTGTTCTTTCCCCTCCAACTTTCACACAACTCACACTTCCACAATACATCTCCTTCACTCTGCCTACAGTCCCTTTTTCCACTCCCATGTTTTCCATTGCTTTCCAAACCTTCTCCCTACACACACTATCATAGGCCTTTTCGATGTCCAGAAAGGCCATCAACAGATCCCCTCCAAATTCGTAGTGGTGTTCCTGGAGCTGTCTCACTGAAAATATGAGATCCACTGTTGATCTCCCAGTTCTGAATCCATACTGCTCCTCTCTCAATTTTCTCTCCACTTTGGCTCGTATTCTACTTTCTAATATCTTTTCATATATCTTGGCACAGTGAGGTATGAGTGTGACTCCCCTGTAATTTCTGCACTCCTTTCTGCTTCCTTTCTTAAATATTGGGACAATTAATCCTTTCTTCCAATCTTCTGGGGTCTTTTTCTCCTTCCATATCACCCTCATCACACGGTACAGCCACTGTTTCCCAACCTCCCCTGCTGCCTTCACCATTTCAACACTCACTTCATCCATACCCGGTGCCCTTCCTCCTTTCATCTTGTCTATAGCCATCTCCAGTTCTCTCCAAGTCAGGTCCTTTTCCATTCCTGTGTTGTCTTCTCCATCTTCCAATACATTGTCTTCCTCCCTATGACCATTTGGATTCAGCAAATCCTCCAAGTACTCTTTCCACATGGTCTTGAGGGTCTCTTTGTTGTGTACCTCATTTCCGCTTTTGTCCATCATTACCACATCCTCTCGCAGACCTCTTCTCTTACTTTTGACCATCCCATAAAGTACTTTTTTATTTCCTCTGCCGTCTTCCTCCATCATCTCTGTCCACTTTACCATCCACTTCTTCCTCTCCTCTGCGACAATCTTGTTTGCTTCTTTCTTCTTTATCTTATAATCTTCCCTTGCCAGATCAGTTTTTTCCTGGAACCACACTCTGAAAGCCTTGTTCTTCCTTCCCACAGCTTCTTTTACTCTCTCATTCCACCATGGTGTCTCTTTACACCGCTTTCTGTTGCTTGTTCTTCCACATACTGCCACTGCAGCTTCCACCATTGTGTTTTTGAAATGCTTCCATTCCTCTTCCCCTGTTTTAGGATCGTCTGGTGGCATCCTTTCCCTTATTATCTTCTGGAATTCTTCCTCGACTTCCTTTTCCTTGAGTTTCCATACTTTGATTCTCCTTTCCTGGTACTCTGTCCTCTTGTTATCCTTAACAACTCCCAGGTTCATTACAACTATTCTGTGGTCGCTATCTAAGGCCTCTGATGGTATTACCTTTATATCTCTTGACATTTCTCTTCATTTCCCAGTCGTACAGCGTGTAATCTACCAAAGATTTCTTTGTTAAATCACTGCTGTACCACGTTACCTTGTGGCTTTCTTTCTTCCGGAACCAGGAGTTGCCTACCACTAAACCGTTTCTCTTGCAAAAATCCAGCAACTTTCTCCCTTCTTCATTCCTGCTGCCCCATCCTTCTGCTCCCATTACATCTTCATATCCTTGCCTTTCACTTCCTACATGTGCATTCAAATCTCCCATGACAATGATGCTCTGACCATTCAACTGCTGTTGTAGCTCCTCCTCAAAGTCTTCCTTCTCTTGAGCTGTACATCCAACTTGAGGAGCATATACCTGGGCTATCTCCAGGCTTCATCCCTGATCTCTGATCTTCATGATCCTGTCACTTATTCCCTTTACCTCTTCCTTCATTCCATCTCTCACAACTACTCCTACTCCGCTGCTCCTTCCTTCACTGTTCCCACTCCAGTACAACCGGTACCCTTTCCTCGGTTCTCTGCGACCTTCTCCTTTCCATCTTGTTTCTGCCAAGCCCAGTACATCCAGTTTTCTTCTCACCATCACATCTACAATCTCCTCCACCTTTCCTGTCAGTGTGTGTATGTTTAATGTCCCAACTCGTAGTCCATTAGCATATCCGGGTCGTCGTCGTTTGCATCCGTCCTTTCCGAGGCCTGTTCCTGTTTTGAAAGCAAATATGATATCCACTACTGGCTTGCTAGGCCTATCGTAGCTTCACCAGAGCCCCGTCAGCAGACACTTTTCAGGGTTCCCATAGAGCCTTCACAGCTACCGTAGCGGTCCCGGGGCTCACGAAGTCCCCACTGTACTTCACCCCTACAGGCAATCCCCTACTTCATGCCGTTGCCCGTCTCCCACCACGTGGAGGAGGGGTGGGACTTGTGGTTTAATTTCCTTTAGTAGCTCATTGAAAAAATTTGAGACATTCTGAAGAACTGGAAAAACTTATCCGGATAAATGCAAAGTTCGTGATATAAAGAATGAAACTGCCCAAACTATTGCCGGACTTCTAATATTGGACGTTTCCACATTCTTCGAGTTTTCCTCATTTCTTTGCGTCTTCGCATGAGCAAAAGAAGTACAGCCTCCTCTTCCGAATCCATACTGTGAATGACCAAAGTTCCACTTGCCAAACGACATTATTATACCACATTCGCGGTGAAGCTGGCCGGACCACATTTTGACGCTGGTGTAGCCACAAAATGTGGCCATACTGAACTACAGAAGTGGTTGGGGCGGCGACAAAGAAGCGTATTTTTGTAGTCTACAGTAAAACGCTTGTGTTTAAGGGCCCTATTGGTCTAGGTTAATGCATTTGACAAGCTTCAGGTAGATTATTTGATACTGGTTAGGCAAAACTGCTGTACAAGCTCATTTTCTTCCAAACTGGAATATGTTTATGGCACTTGAAGTACTAGGGACTTAAAAATATTAGACAGAAGTATTTGCCAGTTCTCCAAAAATCTGGAAGATGTGAAATAATATCAAAGAATTATTTTGTGGAATTTTTCTAATGTTTTTTTTTTTTTCTTCTCTGTCAGGACTTCCTGGAAAGTTGTCGAGCTCCGACGCTCCTCGCCGAACTGGAGGATGACGACGAAATGCCGGAGCCCGATGATGATGAGAACGATGACGATGAGAATGAGGATGATGACGACTACGAGGAGGTCATGGTTAGCAGAAATTTACTCTCCTTTATGGTACACACTCACATATTAATTATCCAGATCTCTCTCCTATCTCTCTCTCTCTCTTCTGGTGGCTTTCAGTGATCTGGGAATCTTCGTAGCGTGTGTGTCCTTTCACAGTGTCCTGTCGCACGTGTTTGCTTATTGATTAGCTTATAAAATATTGGTGATGGTTTAGAATAACGAGTTGCTGTGTCTCGATCAGTCTGGACCAGTATAAAATATAAATTAAAGAAATTTGGATAAACTGTCCACTTTCTCAATACAATTTTGTTTATTTATAACTTACTCATCCAATACATGTTTTGGTGTCACATTTCTTCTGTAGTACATAGCAAAAATATGTATATTTAATCACATGTAATTTTTCAGGTTATTTTTTCGCATGTCCCAGTAATCGGGGATTATATAGTGTTGACCGACTGATCAATTGCAATATCAATTGACAACTCTTAGATTATATACCTGGTAGAGCCCGACACACCAGTCTCTTCCACGACATGACCGGGGAGGCGTGGCCACCGAACAGTGGGAGGAGTGGGACTGTCCTAGATTGGCTGATCGCTCGCTTTGCTTTTGAACCAAATATAGCGTGCGCCGTTGAGCCAAGTTTGGCAAGATATGGTTTCTACATACGAGTAGGATGAAAGGCAGCATTTTCCTGAATACATAGAAATATGAATTACAATTCTACGCCCGGTAGTCATTTTAAAATTATTTGAAAGAGGACACTACTCATCGATCATTAATCACTCGTTCCTAGCTGCTACAGAGTGCACGACCCAAATACAATGTTGTCAAGTCGTTGGACAATGACGAGGCGGTTGAGCGAAGCTCTCCCTCCATTGCGTTAGCATTGTGTCCCCATGTTCAAGTCCTAACAGAGAAAGAACGATGTTGCTACATCGGGACTCGGGAAAGCAGGACGTGTCACATGTTTTAGAGGAGGCTGCAGGAACTAAGACGCGTTACTGTGTCGCGGCAGAGACTGGTGTGTCGGGTTCTACATGTTTAACTCTGTGGGATGAAGAACTGTCTGAATTTGGAATGAAAATCTACATTAACAAGACCTAGACAATGCTGGTTTCGTGAGAAGTGACAGTACACAGTATTAAGCTGGGAATTATCCCGGAACAAGTGAAAATGTTCAAGTACCTGGGAGCCACACTGCAACATGATGGCATGATAGATGAGGAAATTAATAACAGGAAGCAGGCCAGTGGCTGATTATTCAATGCTCTCAAGGCAAATGACTAGGAAGTTTTTTCAAGTCAACAAAATTGGCTATCTTCAGGTCAGTTTTCGTGCCTACTTTAACTTAGCTGCTAAACCTGTTGCCTTACAATGAAACACAGAAGCAAGATACAAACCATTGAAATGAGATACCTGCGGAAAATTGAAGGCAAGTTGCAAAGGGATCGAATCAGGAATAAGACCATAAAATCTGGTATAGGAGTGGAGCCATTGAAGCATAGGTGGTTTGGACATATCCTCAGGTTGCCAAAACACAGATAATTTGATCTGTTTATGGAGCACGAATGCTAGGCACCAGACGGGCGGGGGCTAGGAAATAATGGGAGGAAAACCTCAGGGGAGCAGTAGAAGAGATAGGAATATCATGGAATCAGGCCAATTAGCTTAAGAGACAAGAAAGTCCGGCACTCCTTTCTGAAAACTTTTGACACTGGAAGGTACAAGAAGATAACTTATGCTCAGTTGGAGTAAAATATACCCTGGATCCTCTGGATGAAAAGTTTGTTTAAACATGAACAGAGTGGTAGATTAAATTTTGCATTAAGGGAGCATAGTTCTCATAGTACATTAGCACCGCTTGTTGCTCATAGGAACCTTGCAGTGGCCTTCTCAATATGTACTAGCCAGCATCTTGGTAAGGTGTACCATACCAGCTGATGAGCCCAATGGTACACTGCGCTGAAATGTTGGCAAACTTATTTGAGCTGACCGGATCAATTTTTCAGAATTTCTTCTATTAAAAACAAACAAAAAATCTGATGCAGCTTCATTATGCTCAATCGGGGAGTAAAACATATCCTGGATCCTTCAGGAGACATTATTGCTAAACAAGTCTTGTACTGACGGGAGCTCACTTGTTAGGGAGTGTGGGGTGAGGCAGAGAACGAGGGGAAGGGGCTCTCTACACAGAACCTTCCTCTCTTAACTATGACAACTTGCTTATTACTCAGCAGAATATATTGGTCTGTTGCGCTCTCAGTAGGGCGAGTGGGAAGTTACGGCGCAATGTTTTTGGGAAGGCAGATATCGCTGACCCTCAGCCAGACAAGGTGCTATGTTCTTGGTGACTACATTCCTACATTCCTTTGTCTAGAATTAAAGTGAGCTCCCATCAGTAGGTATGCTTCTGATATTGGAAATCGTAGAAGCTAGAAACTATTGCATACCTGTTTGTAGAGTCATTGTGCTTTTAGTATAGTAAATAGCATCCTCATGATATTTATAGTAAGAACAAATTTGCTGATGCAATCCTTTCATAGCTGATTCTTGACTGACTGGTCAGGCTGCAACAGCAGTAGATACCTTACAAAGTGTATAATAACCTACAGTATTGGAACCTGCAACCACATGTCAAATTAAAACCAATTTACTGGCATGCAGGGGGGGGGGGTTCTGCAGTATGCGAGGTCTGTTAGGGAAGTATTCGACCTTATTTCTTTTTAGCGAAAATGTTACGGATTTGAATCGAGTGCGCTTAAATAAGCTGTCTTTGAACCTTCGTGCGCATGCGCGAATGTTTTCCCGCCTGTCGATAGCGTCTGTTCCTGGCAAGCAGCATTCGAGTGAGGTAGTAGTATGTAGTGCTCTCGTTGGTTTTTCATTGTATGGAAAATGACATAATGACTGGAGCACTGCTACTGCATCATATTTTGCCAGAAATTGGGCGACAGCCAGGTGGAAACCATTCAGAAGATTCAGACGGCTATCGGTGGCGATGCTATGGGAATCACGAATTGAGGAGTGGTACAATCGGTTTAAAGACGGCCGCACATCGGTGGAGAGCATGCCACACTCCGGTCGGCCATCAACATGCCGAAATGACCAGGTCATTGCCAAAGTGAACGCTGTGGTGATGCAGGACCGTCATGTGACTATCCAGAAATAGGGAAAGAGGTGGGCATCAGCACTTTTTCAGCACATTTCATTGTGACCGAAGATTTGGCCACGAAGAGAGTGGCGGCGAAAATTAGTGCCGAAGCTGCTTACGGCGGAGCACTTGATTCAGACTTTTTTGGCGAAAAATGAGACTCCTGTGGTTCAGCAGGCTCCTTACTCTCCTGATATGGCCCTCTGCGACTTCTGGCTGTTCCCCAAACTCGAGGCCATACAAAGGAACGCAATTTCAGACAAGAGAAGACATTATGGCAGCAACGACAGCCGAGCTAAACTCCATTCAGAAAGAGGCTTTCCTAGAATCCTTCCAACAGGCGGCGCCGCTGAGAGAAGTGTGTGGAGTCCCAAGGAGACTACTTTGAGGTTTCCAACACTCCAGGTATGACAGTTTTTTTCCCCCCCAACCAAAGGTCGAATACTTAACCAGGGTGTCGAGTGATACGACAAATACAAAATGTACGGGAATTTGGTTGATTTTCGTTCGGAAAATACGGGAAATATACAGGAATTTAAAAACAGGTCACCACTCGACACCATTTTAGCAGACCTCGTATTTGCCAAGTAATTGCTGTTGTAGTGATCTGCACCAGTGAAGGAAATAACTGAAAACCAGGCTCATGCTACATTGACGAGATGAAAGAATGATTTTGTGCGTAACTCATATGATGATGAAGCACACCTAATTTACTAACTATGGGACTCTCCTCCTTATTAATGGATGAGTTCGTCAGCTTGTTGTTCTACAGTGCGGTTCAGGAACCAAGACAATACATAAATTTGTATTTTGCACAACCGTTTGATATCCGTAGCAAATGCAGTTTTTCAGCTATTGAAGGTCCCAGGTTCATGTCCTGGGATCACCTTGTGATGTAGCAGCTAGAATTCTGAGCTGGAACCGGGTACACTCAGCCTCGTGAGGCAAAAATTAGAAGAGATGTGTTCGATTCCCACCCCATCCATCCTGGAAGTGGTTTTCCGTGGTTTTCCCACTTCTGCTCCAGTCAAATGCCGGGATGGTTCCTTTAGGCCATAGCTGCCTCCATCCCAATCCTCACCTGAATTACAAATACACACACTAATACAGCCATCACAATAACACAGGCTATCAGACAAAATTACACACACATCCGAGTACATGGGGCTAAATGATCATGATGTCCAACCACTTCAAAGCGTGCCAAACATTTTAACTCTCTAGTTAACATCTTGATGGCTTGTACTCCATGTACACAGCACGACCTAATAGCTGAAATTCGGCATTTGATATTCTGGCATGTTTTCAAAGTTCTAGGTTCTGTGTAGTAAGCTCCAAGTTCAGTAAATACCAACACCTACTATTAGACACAGATGTGCACAACCCAGATTTCTTACTTAGCGTATGGCTCGACTATAGGGACAGAAGAATACTCTTGTCAACTTTACAAGAACCAGACAACATTAATTGGCAAGGAAAGAGTGGAAGCAAGAATTGGGAAGGGAGTAAGACAAGGATGTGTACTATCACCACTGTTATTTAATATCTAAATTGAAGAAGCCATTCAAGAATTCTTAGCTACCAACAGTCATGGCATAAAAGTGAATGGCAAGCTGTGCAGTACCGTACGATTTGCAGATGATATAGCCCTTATAACTGAAAATAGTGATATGAAAAATGCTCTGAATCACATAAATGAATTATTGCGAGAGAAATTTGGTATGAGGATAAATAAAAAGAAATCCAAAGTAATGGCATGCACTAGGGATGGCGACCAAATAGTCAATGTGCTAATGTATGGTGAAAAACTATCCCAAGTAAAGGATTTCAAATATCTGGGGAGCTTGATCACATCAAATGGAAAGTGTACGAGAGAAGTAAATGCTTGAATCGCACAGGCAAAAGAAGCCTTCTCAAAAAAAAGTCTTGACTAACATCCAAGACTGTTAACTTAGAGGTGCGAAAACACTTCGTGAAAAGTTTTGTATGGAGTATTGCAAGTTATGGCTCTGAAACTTGGACTCTGCGACAAGCAGATGTATCAAAACTTAAGGCATTCGAGATGTGGTGCTGGCGACGACTACTTAAGATACCTTGGACTGATAAAGTCACGAATGAGAATGTTCTCAAAAGAGCAAAGGAGACACATACCTTGGTTGAATCCTTAAACAGAAGAAGGAATAGTTTTGTTGGCCATTTGATTCGTCATTCTGACTGGGGCACCACACTCTTCAAAGGGAAGCTCGAAGGAAAGAGGAGTCGAGGAAGACCAAGGACTCAATTCACAGACAGCATTAAAGGCAAGCACACTTATTGCCATTTGAAACTCCAGGCCAGAGAAAGAAGACGTTTTGGAAGACATGCATGTTACCCACCAACCTAGCGGTTGAGGAGGAGGAGGAGGAGGAGGAGGAGGAGGAGGAGGAGGAGAAGAAGAAGAAGAAGAATATGGCTTTAGTACCGGGAGTGTCCGAGGACATGTTTGGCTCGTCAGAGTTCATAGCTGCTTCTATGAGGACACCCATGGGGTGAGCTACAAGTATCATCGCGTGTGGATGAGAAAATGAATGAGCAAGATCAATTTCAAGTAGTTCCAACTTTGGCTACCACTGACACCTAGCAGCAAACGTTGGAATTTGATAGAGCGATTCTAACTAAATTAAACCTAAAAAGTTTGTTTGATCTAAGACGGCAACAGTCTATTATTGAGTGGATTCTATGGGGGCCGAAGTTTGATCTAAGTTGGTTTGATCTAAGATCAAACTTCGGCCCCCATAGAATCCACTCAATAATAGACTGTTGCCGTCTTCATCATTAACATATAAGGAACCCTAAAGTTCCAAATTCTACAAAACATGGTCGGTGCATAACCACTACTAAATACCAAAGACCAAAGGATGAATGAAAATCCACTGCCTGCTTCCAGTCTCCAACCGGGTCAGGAATGGAATGAATGAAGCCCCCATCTAGCGGCGAGGATATGAACTGTGCCGGCTGCCGAGGCCTGACGCACTCCTCTGGGGCAATGATTAAATGAATGACAGATGAAATGAAATGATAGTGGAGAGTGTTGCTGGAATGAAATTGTGACAGGGAAAACCGGAGTACCCGGAGAAAAACCTGTCTGCCTCCATTTTGTCCAGCACAGATCTCACATGGAGTGACCGGGATTTGAACCACGGAGACAGCGGTGAGAGGCCGGCATGCTGCCGCCTAAGCCACGGAGGCTTCACACCAAAGACCAAAGGATAAGTGCAAATATTGTCTATTTCATTCGTTCAACAACATACAACTGACAAGATCTGCAGCAGTTTCTTTTAAATGTTTTATCACAAGTATTGGCATAGGAAGGAGCCTAATGAACTAAATGACTACTGTCAACCAGTAGAGTTGACATGCATAATTATAATATGGGACAATTTCCTCCAAATGCTTCAACTATGGATCAACTTGGTTTTTTAAATTTCAAGACCACTCAGTGTTTTATAATGTATTTTAAATGTGTGTTTGGTTACTTACAAGTGTTTTAATATGTATCTATGGCTGAAGAAGGACACATAAGTGTCCGAAACATGTACCGTTGTTAATTCCTGAATACAACTAGTATTGAAAAGACGGAACAGTTGGCAAATTATTAAGAGCGTTAGTGAAGAGTTGGTGAAAACGGCCCTAAGTGAAATTGACGAATTATAATAAAAACATTATAACATAAAATACACTGCTATTCACGGCGTATTTTAGCCTATTTAACTATTTAATTCCTCTTTATATCCTGAAATGTGCGTCTTTTATGTGCAGCGCTTCTAGCCTGGCTATGTTTACCTACATTTTCTCTATGTTATTTATGTTTTACATTGTATACCATTCATTATGTAACATATTAATGTAACATTTCATGCATTTCACACTTTGATATGAGCATCTTTCTTGAGGTAATATTCCAGCTGTTATGATCCACCATTTTGGTTTGAATCTTTTATCAAAGATAGCATGATGCTCACACATTTTATATAATAAATTTTATAATACCACCTTTATAGAAGATTTCCCCGTTACACTGTCATATCTTTATAAAAGATCTTCGACAAATTTCTTTAGTGTAATACCAGCCTTAATACCAATAATAAAGTGTTACTACTACTGTGGGACTTGGATAATTCGAACTTCCATAATTTGAATATTTGTGTCTGTTCCTTACACCCGTATCTAATCAATGGAAACAAAATGTGGATAATTCGATGTTTACCTTCCTTAATACTAAGATTTTGTACATGGGTACTGAAGTTTGTCTATATTTAGTGAAAAAGTTCCCGCACTATTCATGAGTGACATTTCACCCCTTTTACCCTTATTGTATGAAAGTCATTGCTCTGTCGTTGTTGTCCCTGGGTTAAACCCCGTTATTGTCTAGTATGTGAGAGACATTCCTGGAAATCTTACTTACTGCTTCCCTCACCCTGTGGTTACAGTGTTTCACACTTGGTTGTCACTTGAGCTTCCTATTAGTGTTTTGAGTGTTCTCCACGAGTAAATCAAATACTTAACGTTTGCTGAAAAAGTCACTGCCATTCACGGAGTGTGGAATCGCTAAGGGGTATGGCTTAGCGGCAAATACCTTGCCTACTTTCTTCAAGAAATTTAAAAGAAATGCTAAGCACCGCCACAGGCATGAATGGGAAAGGCCACAAAAGAGTGAGAGAACCAGACAATCCTGAATTTGAGGAGCGCAGGCTATTGGACCTAATACCAAACCGAAAAGATGTAACTTCTCAAATTCAAATGTTTGGATAATTCTTTTTTTTTTTTTTTTTTTTTTTTTTTTGTCCTTTCAGCTTCAAATATTCCAAGTCCCTGTGCTATTATTATATTGTTGATAATATTTTTATTTTATTTATAAAAATAATCAACCCCTGCCACTATACAGCCCATAAAGGGCCTAGGCTGACCAAGCGACCGCTGCCCAGCCATTTGGTCTGCAGATATTGGGGTGACGCGTGATCAGCGCATCTGGTCCCCTCGGCCGTTAATCTTGGTTTTCGTGATCGGGGCGCTGCCTCAGACAGCTACTCAATTGTCCTCATGAGGCTGAGTGCACCCGATTCCAACCCTCACGTCAATTTTAAAATCCCTGACGAAGCCGGGAATCGAACCCGAGGCCTCCGGATGAGAGGCAGGCGAGCTACCCTAACACCACGGGGCTTTTATTTTATGTATTAATTTATTTATTTTATTATATTTTTATATAATCATGTCTGATGAGGAAGCCATAATGAAGAGGTTTTGGGAGAGGAGGAAGATGATAACAGCTAAATTCCCTGTCAATCCGTAGATGACTTAAATCTTCTTCTTCTTCTTCATTTCCCGTTTCCAGCTTCCTGGGTCGGGTTGTGAATCAAGGACCTCCAACGTTGCCTGTCTCTCCACCACTCCTCTCCCCCTTTGAGTACATCTTCAGGTTTTCCTCCCTTCTTCTCCACGCACTCCCACACTGTATCTGCCCATCTCTTTCGGGGCCTTCCGCGCGGTCTCTTCCCCGAAACCTTTTCCAGAAAAGCTTTCTTTGGCACTCTCTCCTCTCCCATTCTCATCATATGTCCATACCACTTTAAACTTGGTTGTTTCTATCCTGTCCTGCAGCTTCAAGATTCCTGTCCTCCTTCTTATCTCCTCGTTTCTGATTTTATCTCTTCTGGTCTTCCCTTCTATACCTCTTAGGAATTTCATCTCCGCTGCTTGTATTCTACTCTCCTCTCTTTTTGTAGTGGTCCATGCTCCAGCTGCATATGTTGGTACGGGTCCATAATAGGTTGAATATAATACCTGCTTACATTTCTTTGGGACATCTTGGTTCCACAGAATACCCCTAACACTCTGGTAGAAGCTGTTCGCTTGTTGTATTCTCTTTCCAATTTCCTCAGTAATCTTTCCATCTTCTGTGATCACACTTCCCAAGTACTTGAAACTTTTCACCACTTCTAGAATTTTTCCGTTCACTTCTATCTTTCCTCTTCCCTCCTTACTTCCCCTTGACATTACCATTGTCTTGCTCTTCTCTGTGCTAACTTTCATCCCAAACTTCTCAATCTCTTGGTTCCATACATCTACTTGTTTTTGTACTTCCTTTTCATCCTCACCCCATATCACTATATCATCTGCAAACAGCATGGCCTTTATTGCCTCTTGTCCCAATCTCTGTTTAACATTCTTGTGGATTTCATCCATGACTATGATGAATAGTAAGGGGGACAATACACTTCCTTGACGGAGACCCATTTCCACCTTGAACCATTCTGTTTCTCCTATAGTGGTCTTTACGCTACTGACACAATATTTGTACATAGCTTTCACCATTTGCACTTCTGCACTGTTAACTTGCCTTTTTCTTAATACATCCCACACCACCTGTCTAGGCACACTGTCATAAGCTTTCTCAATATCAATAAAAGTCATCACCATGTCTTTTCCAAACTCCCATCTTTTCTCCATCATATGCCTTAGTGTAAAGATTAGATCAAAAGTTGATCTGTCTCTCCTAAAACCATACTGTTCTTCTTCCATCTCTCCATCTGTCTGCCTCCTCAGTCTACCTTCCAATACTCTCTCAAAGATCTTGGCTACATGGGCAATAAGGGTGATCCCTCTGTAATTGTTACATTCCTTTTTGTCACCTTTCTTAAAAAGTGGGATAATTAAACCCTTTCCCCATTCTTCTGGGATCTCTTTCTTCTTCCAAATTATTCTAAATAATCTATACAGCCACTGCAACCCTACTGGTCCTGCTGCTTTTATCATTTCTGTGGTCACCTCATCCACTCCAGGTGCTTTGCCACTCTTCATCTTCTTTATGGCTTCCTCTATTTCTAGCATAGATATCTCCTTTTCTTGTTCTTCTTCCTCCATTGTTCCTTCTTGTTCCCTTTCTTCATCCAGTTCAATGTGTTTAACATTCAGTAGCTTTGAAAAGTATTCTTCCCATCTTTTCAATATACCATCTCTTTCATACAATATCTGTCCCGCTTCAGTTTTTACAAATTTTGTGTTTTCCCTACCTTTCACACTGTTTTTTACTAGCCCATATAGAACCTTTTTACTTCCTTTGATATCCTCCTCTAGAGTTTCAGTGAAACTTTCCCAGCTTTTCCTTTTTTCTTCTTGTACAATCTTTTGACATGCCTTCTTGGCTTCTCTATATTTTTGCCATTTCTCTGCATCTGTGCTGCATATCCACTTTCTCCATGCCATTTGTTTTACTTTAACTGCTTCCTTTACCCTGTTGTTCCACCAAGGAGTCTCCCTTTCCTTTTTCCTCCCTGATAATCTTCCACAAGTGTTTACTGCACACTTCACAAATCCATTCTTAAAACATGTCCATTCCATTTCTATGCTTTTTGCTTCATCTTTGGGAATTTCCTGTTTTAGTTCCTCTTGAAACTTTTCCATTACCTCCTTCTCTTTTAGTTTCCATACCTTTATTTTTCTTTCCCTTTTTTCTACTAGTTTTGTGATTTTACCAAGCCTTACTTTGGCTATCACCACTTTGTGGTCTCCTTCAAAATCTCCTCTGGGCATAGCTGTCACATCTACTAACTGTCTTTGTTTATCCTTTTCCACCAGAATAAGGTCAATCATTGTCTTTGTCTTCCTGTCTCCCCATCCATACCTAGTTATTTTTTGCGAGTTCTTTTTCCTAAACCACGTATTTCCAACAGTTAATCCATTCCTCCTACAGAAATCTACTAACAGGTCTCCTTCTTCATCCTGATTTCCATAGCTAAACGGGCCAATAATCTCTTCTTTTCCCTGTCTATCTGTTCCCACATGTGCATTCATGTCTCCCATTATTATCACTTCTTTGTCTTCTATACACTTTTCCAGCTCTTCTAGACATTCATCTACCTTCCCTGTTTGGGGAGCATAAACCTGTATAAAATCTTTTGTACCACTCTCAAGTCCAAGCCTGACTTTGATAATCCGGTCACTAATCGGGTCAATTTTTTCAACATACTGGTCTAGGTCCTCTCTCAATATGACACCAACGCCATTCGTTGCCTTCTGTCCTCCACTCCAATATAATCTGTACCCTTTCCCTTTCTTCACTTCTTTTCGCCCTTTCCCTTTCCATTTCGTTTCACTCACTCCCAGCATCGCTATATCTTTCTTCTCCATATAATCAACCAGCTCTTCTACCTTTCTATTGAGTGTCATGACATTAATGAAACCAACCTTCGTTACGTCTGGTAGCCTACTTCTCACAGCTCCCCCAGGACACCGGGAGCTGCGCGTCGTCTCCGGGGGACGCCCTAGCTGTTTCCGAGGCCTCAATTCACAAACTTTCATAATATAGGCTATTTGTTCGATGGGCTCGCCACACCCAAAGGAGATGACTTAAATATATTTGGTTATTTGCCTAAGTGCTCCAATAAACAAATAAATCATATTTTTTTAAATTATTTTATTTTATTTATTTATTTATTTATTTACACTGTTTATGCCCACATTGGAGCACCAAAATCAAACCTTATATACAAAGTCTTCCAATATTTCAAATAGTAAGTTCAGTTCTTAATTCTTGATAATTTTTTCCTTTCCCAATACTTCTTCATTCTGGAAGATTTTGCAGCTCGTTCTTCTGCTGATATACCGTATTTACTCGAATACGACCCACCCCTGAATAAGACCCGCACCCTGATTTTGAAGAACAAAATTTAAAAAAAAAAATTTTTTTTTTACTCAAAACTATTTACAATCTTTACTAAATAAACAGAATAGCATTTCTACAAAATAGTTTCCAACAGTTCTGAAGTCGTCCTAAAATAACACACAGAAACAATTAAAGATACAAATAAAAGACACAAACACTTCATTCATCGTCATCAGAAGTACCAACTTCGGAACTTTTTTCACCATCACTTTCCCACAAAATGTCATCATCACTGCCATCCATAGCATTGGAAATACTACATTTCTTGAAGGTCTTCCATATGAGATCTCGCGAGATACGATTCCGTGCCGTCAAAATCCACGAACAGAGCAGCTGAACTTCCGGGCGCTGAATACGACCAGTTGGGGGTCAGTGTGTGCTTATCGGCCGCCATCCACTCCGTATACAGCTGTTTCAAGGTTGCTTTGAACGGTCGGTTCACGCAGACATCCAGTAGCTGTAGCATAGACGTCATCCCACCCGGGATGATTGCTAGGTCGGTTTTCCCATCCTTGACGAATTTCTTCACAGCGCCTGTTGTATGGCCGCGGTAACTGACCAGAACAAGCAAGCTCTTTCGTCGTAATAATGCACCAGGGCGACGTTGCCAGACACACTTTAACCAGTCTTCCACCAGTGAACTGTCCATCCAACCAGAGTCCTGAGTTCTAACGATAACACCAGCGGGTATATTTTTTGGAAGAGTCTTTCGCTTGAGAACAACGTACGGCGGAAGTTTGGTTCCATCAGCGAGTATACACAACATTACCGTGCACCGTTGTTTCTCAATACCACCTGTTCTGATAGTCATACTTTTAGATCCCTTAACATTCACAGTACTGTCCAGTGGAATTTAAAAGTAGACTGGCGTCTGATCTGCATTACCAATTTGGGAAAGCAAATATGAATTTTCCTTCCACAACTTAATTATGTGACGCTGAAAGGAACTTTTCTTCATAGGCACCAGGAAGACGCTGCGAAATTGAGGTACGCCTTCGTATGCTCACCCCATTTCTTTTATAAACGTTTTGAATCCATCCTCGGCTTGCTTTAAACCCTACCGTAGAAAGTTCCTTTGCGATCTGTAATGCCTTTAATTGACACATTTCGGTCGACACCCCATTTCCCAATTCCCGCCTTTCTGTTACGTATTTATAAAGTTGTTTTTCAATTTCCGGAAACTGTACACTCAGTCCGCGGAAAAGTCTACGAGCACCACTAGTTGTTAGCAACACGTTTTTTTTTTTCTTTCTCCAATCTCGAATACATGACTCGTCAATATCATATTTCCTACCGGCGGCACGATTTCCAATAATTTCAGCTTCTCACTCACAGTAAACGACCGCAAACGCTTCGTAGAACTCATGTTTACACTCAGAAAACGTGCGCGAGACTGTATGACACCGCCTGCTTACGGTAAAACAAAGTGATAGCCGGAAGAAGGCTAGTACCATCTAGCGGATTCTCGCAACAACCGATATCGCGCGTGGCGGGCAATTTAAATCTTATAAATCAGGATGACTCAAATAAGACCCGCACCCCAATTTTTCATGTCCGATTTTGTTTAAAAATGTGCGGGTGGTATACGAGTATATACGTTAACATATTTTTTACGCTGCGAAATTTTGAATGTTAGTCGAGTGTATTTGTTATTCAGAAGCGGTTTCCCCCCTGGTTCGGCCACTGTCTTGGCAAACCAGTTTTTGTGTTTCCCCATTTGTTTCCACTCTGTGTGGTTGTACATATCAGTATTATTTGTCTTCATTGCATTTATTCATTGTCAGGTTGGTTTTGTTTATGTTGATTGGTTGTCGTGATCTATTTGTTTTGATTGCATGTAGTACTCCCACTGCCGTGTTTCCAGTAGGATATTTTGGCTTAGAAGGTAATTTTGTATTCTAAGTTGGCCACATTGATTCATCTTTAACTTGTTTTTGATCTCTACTGTGATTGGCAGCTTTCGGCCTATCAGAGGCCTCTAATTTGGTTTTTAAACTCTCTACTGTGATTGGCTGCTTCCAGCCTATCAGAGGCCTCCTTGCTGCTTGTAGCGACCAATCACGTTTTTCTTCTTCGTTGTTCTCTAAGTGTGTAGCCATGACAATGTTGTGCTTCAACGCTGGTTGTGATATATCAACAAATATCCAGCTAATCTTTTCTATAATTGGTGCTATCTTCATAGTAACCGTGCTTAGCAATCATGTCCTATGCACATGATTCATATTTTGTTAGGGCAGTGACATTACGGTGATTTTCGATCTCTTCAAACCATGCTTGATGTTGCTACGCGCCATGTCGACGAATTCTTCAATCCGCGGCGTCGGATAGTTTGTTGTAACATGTTTACTTCTATCTTCATCTACTGCCTAACAATTTGTCTTCACGCGTATGAATAATGATGATGCTTCGTGTGATAAGTAATTCATCGTGTCTGGAAGCATGTTACAAGGCTAGGCATCATCACTAATGGAGGTTGACGCTAGGCTAAACTGCTTTACTATTGTGACAATACCGCGCGATTGGCATATCCCGGTATTTGTATGATAGCAACTATTTTGACTTCCTGCAACATCACTGGAATGGAAGTTGACGCTGGGTTTAACTACTTTACTATTGTGACAATACCGTGCGATTGGCATATCCCGGTATTTGTATGACAGCAACTACTTTGACTTCCTGCGTTTCACACATAATTTGTTTTATTAACAATTCATTTTGGGCTTACAGTATCGGCGCATCACTGTAAGTCAGTCCTGGTTCGACGACACATTCTCGTTCCATGCGACCTGTTTTTTCATTATTTGTTGCAACTCCACTTGTGTTGCATATTTAAATTATATCATTCTATGGAACCGCCGTGTATTGCATGCCGTTCTATGATGTACTGATCTGCAGCTACGTTCAAGACAATATGTGTGTTTTAGGCTCAAGACGTAACGTGTGTTAATTCTTTGAGTGTTTCTTCAATTGTGTAAATTTGTGCTAGTGTTTCTCATATGTTTATGTGCCACCTTTGAATATTTGTTTATGTGTCACCATTGGATATTTGTTTTATGTGCCACCTATTTGATAATATATCTTATTATTAGTTAGTGGTGGTGTCGTGTCCTTTATGCCTTCCTGGATTTCCTTATTTAGTGACAATAATATTGTCTGGTCCTCCACATGTTTGCTAAATTGTCAAGCGACCTTTGTAAAGTCAACTCTTTGTATTATCACATCATTATCTAATGCTTTGGCCAACAAATTTTTATACATTGTCCACTATTACCAGAATACTCTTGGTGGGTTGTTGACTTCCCGCGTTGGCCATTACATTATTTGGTCCTCCGGGCCGGATATTGAGCTGTTCACTACTTTGAATCATTAAGCTTTGCTTTGGCCATGTTGGGCCCTTGTTTCTTGCTATTTCACCAGGAAGGCCATAAATTTAACATTGTATACGTTCCCATTAACTTCCCAAGGACACAATACAGTATTCTATGTTCAGATGTTTGTTTACAACTTAATCGAGACCATTGTCTCAGTGTTTATTTTTTGTGTTAGTTAGTTGTTGTGTTAGTTAGGTGTGCAACTCTGGTAATTACATCTAGGCGGGCAATCCTAAAGTCATTATGGAGGACGCCCAAAAACGACCTTTAGTTAGGAAGCGTGCAGTCGCTAAGGCCATGCTTACCTCACAAGAAAAAGTAATTAGCAACTTTCAGGACATTACAGAAGAGCAATATCAAATGTTAGTGTTACGCAAACACAAATGCGAGGAAATTTATGAACAATATAACGAAGCGCAAGTCGCTTTAGAGGATATTACAGACAATATCGACGAAGAAATAGCCGAACGTTGTGACTTCGAAGATAAATATTTTGAGTTGATGGTTAAAATTAAACTACATTGTGACAATTTCAAAAAATCCAACACTACAGACAGTGATAACCCTTTGAATAATTTGCAGAATGCACAATTTCCTACTGCTAACGTAGCTGCAGCGCATATAAAGTTGCCTGAAATTCAAATTCCGCAGTTCAGTGGCGACTTCACAGACTGGTTGAATTTCAGAGATAGCTTCAAGGCTATAGTAATTGATAACCATGCTTTGTCTGATATTGTTAAGTTCTACTACCTTAATTCTAGTCTTAGTGGTGAGGCCAAACTCCTCTTAAAGAACATTACTGTGTCAGATGATAACTTTATGGTTGCATGGAACTTGCTGACAACTCGATACAATAACATTAGGCTCATAGCGCACAATCATGTTACCAAGCTTTTCAAGCCCCCCGCATACGGTAATGATTCAGTGTCATTGCGTGCCATCATCGACCACTTTGTTTCTCATGTCAATGCGTTAGAAGCTTTGGACTTTAACGGGGTTACCCTTCAAGACCTGTTATTGTCACATTTTATATTGGAGCTACTAGATAATGATAGCATCCGTGAATGGGAGAATCATGTTGATTCTGGGAGAATTCCCACTCTCCAGGACTTGGTTAGCTTCTTGGAGAAAAAATGCAAGGTACTGGAAATAACTGAAAAGAATGGGTCCAGGCCTGCATTACATACTGCTGTAACCAAACTTAAAGCTGAAGGTCATTCGCCTCAGAAACCCATGTTAACTACTACCAAATCTCGTTGTACATATTGTAGGAGCATTGATCACCAATTGTCGAAATGTGGTACCTTTATCAAACTTTCGTCCACAGCCAAATGGGATTTTGTCAGGTCTCGAAAATTGTGTTATAATTGTTTGCGTAATTTCGAGCCTAATCATCAATGTTCGAAGTACTCTTGTAACACTTGTTCCCGAAAACACCACACTCTTCTTCACTATGAGCCCTCCAGTGGCACTAGTAATGATGCTTCTCAAGCTCAAGCTAACGTGGTAAACACTAGTTGCAGTAACGTCGCTCGTGACAATCAATTTTCAAGGACTCTATTACCCACTGCCAAGTTGAATATATTAGCTGGCAATGGCGTACGTGTACCTGTTACTGCACTACTTGACTCTGCATCAGATTGTAACTTAATTTCGTCACACTTAATTAAGAAATTAAGACTCCACACCAAACCTATGAAGGTACACATTCACGGTGTTGGTCAAAATCAAAGCACTGCTACTGTTGTTGCTGATGTGAACGTTTTTGCCTGTGCTACTAATTGGTCTGCTAAGCTTGAATGTCTCGTGGTTCCCAATATTGCACTTGAGCTACCCGCTGCTGGTTTCGATACCTCTGAATGGAACATTCCATCACATATTGATTTAGCTGATCCTGATTTCAATTGCACTAAATCTATTGATCTTGTTCTTGGTGCAGAATATTTCTTTGACCTGTTATGTCCTGGTAAAATCATACCAGTCGGTGATTTGCCCATCATTCAAAATACCTCTGTGGGTTGGGTGTTTTCTGGGAAGCTGCCCAGTGCAAGCACCTCGCAACCATCGCACGTGGTATCAGCACTTACACTCTCACGCCCTCATGTAGAACAACAGCTGGAAGCGTTTTGGAACGTTGAAGAAGTTGAAACCCCAGTGTTGTCTGTTGATGAATCCATATGTGAAGAACACTTCGTTGCTACTACCACTCGCAAAGACGATGGTAGATTTGTGGTTAGATTCCCTCGCAAGGTAGACTCGGAGCCTCTAGGTGCCTCTCGCTACGCTACACTAAAACGTTTTCACTCTCTCGAAAGACGTTTGGCTCGTAACCCTGAGTTAAGGTTAGAATACACTGAATTCATGCATGAATATCTAGCCTTAAACCATATGCAACTTGCCCCCCACCCGACTGATGGTGAAGTTTACTACATTCCCCATCATCCTGTTTTCAAGCCGCACAGTACTTCTACAAAGCTCAGAGTGGTATTTGATGCTTCGATGGCTACTACGTCTGGGTGCTCCCTTAATGATACCTTGTTGGTGGGCCCTGTAATTCAGCAGGATTTGTTCTCTATTTTGCTTCGGTTCCGTACTCACTTGATAGCGTTTGCAGCTGATCTGAGTAAAATGTACAGACAGATTCTTGTAGATCACAAGGATCGTGACTTACAGAGAATATTTTGGAGAGACTCTCCTTCAGACCCAATGGTAGAATATCAATTAAACACCGTTACATATGGTACTGCCCCAGCATCCTTCTTAGCCACTCGTGTGCTAAAGGAGCTCGCCCTCACTGATGGCACAGCTTTTCCAGCTGCCACTCAGATTGTTTTAAACGACTTCTATGTTGATGATTGTATCTCGGGATGTGATTCCGAGCATGACGCACTCATTCTGTATGATGAATTGACCCTTCTTTTGAGATTAGGTGGTTTTGAACTGTGTAAGTGGAGTTCAAACTCCATGACTCTATTAGATAACATTCCTCTTGATCATCAAGAGAAACAACAACTCCGTAGTTTCGGCGATGGTGAAGAAACAGTCGCCAGAACGCTAGGACTTTATTGGCAACCTATCGATGACTTGTTGCGGATTCAGTCACCTATCGTGAACTGTGACACTTCAATTACCTTTACTAAGCGTTCATTTTTGTCCATTGTTGCCTCTATCTTTGACCCTTTGGGTTTAGTGTCACCTATTGTGGTTGCTTGTAAGATTCTCTTCCAAGATTTGTGGATTCACAAACTCGGTTGGGATGACCCCCTTCCAAAGGAAATCGCGCAAGCTTGGCTGAATGTTTATAGCAATTTACCTGCGATTTCTGAGATTTCTACTCCACGTTTGATTAAGCCTGCTTCAGAAATCAAATCTATGCAACTTCATGGCTTTTGCGACAGCAGTCAGCAGGCCTATGGAGCTTGTCTCTATTTATTGTCAATTGATACCTACGGCGTCGTCACTGTTGCACTTGTGTGCGCTAAGTCGAAGGTTGCTCCTCTTAAACAGTTGTCTTTGCCCAGACTTGAGTTATGTGGTGCACTTTTGCTTTCCAAATTAATTGCAAAGGTGCAACCCGCTTTGAACTTGCCTATTGAATCCGTCTATTGTTGGACAGATTCCACTATTGTTTTGTCTTGGTTGGCTTCGCCCCCCTCAAAATGGAAAACCTTTGTAGCCAATAGAGTTGCTGAAATACAAAGGCTTACTGTTCACTGCGCCTGGAAACATGTCGCTTCCCGTGACAATCCAGCCGACATAATTTCCCGAGGCTGTATGCCCTCAGAATTGAAAACTAATCAGCTATGGTGGCATGGTCCAGCATGGTTGAAGGCCTTTACAAGCTCCAGTACTTCAGATATCTTTGACACTCCTGTGTCTGAATTGCCTGAGTGTAGAATTTCGTGCGCAAATGTATCTAAACCTGTTGACATTGATTTTTTAAACAATTTTTCTTCCTACACAAGATTGTTGAGGGTCATAGCCTACTGTATTAGGTTTTTCTCTAATTGTAGAAATACCACTAGGATCAGTGGTCCACTCACTGCCATTGAAATTGATGTTGCACTACTTACATGTGTGAAAATGATTCAAGCTCAGTGCTACTCTACTGAACTTACTGCTCTAATGAAGAATGAGCAAGTGCCATCCACTTCCACCATCAGCAATTTGCATCCTTTGCTTCACTCTGATGGCACTATTCGTGTGGGAGGCCGTTTGGAATTGGCCGACCTTCCATTTGATACAAAACACCAGATACTTTTGCCCAATGACCATCATTTCACTAAAGTCCTGGTCAGACATACCCATTTAAAGTTGCTTCATGGCGGGGTCCAGGTTGTGATTGCGACTATCCGACAACGCTTCTGGATACCGTCACTACGAAAACTTGTTCGTAGCCTATCTCGCTCTTGTGTTACTTGCGTGCGCTACGCTGCACGTCCTTCTGAACAGTTAATGGGTCAACTCCCAGCTGTTCGCCTCCATCAAACCTTTCCCTTTAATCACGTTGGTGTTGATTACTGTGGTCCATTCACTATCAGGTACGGTGGCCCCAGGTCAAGGGTCTCGACTAAGGCTTACATCGCAATGTTCGTTTGTATGGTTACGAAGGCTGTGCACACTGAGGTCGTCACTTCCCTCTCCAGTCATGCTTTCGTTGTAGCCTTTACTCGCTTCTGCAGTAGAAGGGGCGTTCCCGCTCAAGTGTATTCCGACAATGGTACCAACTTTCAAGGCGCACAGTCTGACCTTGCTGATCTTGGTTCGTTGCTCTCCTCTGCAGATTTTCAATCTGTTGTTCAAGATTCTACGTCATCGCTACTAATTCAGTGGCACTTCATTCCTCCTAGTTCTCCGCACTTTGGTGGAATTTGGGAGGCAAATATCAAATCTTTGAAATCTCATTTAATAAGAATCATGAAGGCTCAAGTACTTACGTATGAAGAATTGACCACTCTCGTGGTGCAAATTGAAGCCATTCTAAATTCTAGACCCATTTCGCCTATGACTGAGGATCCTACTGACTTGTGCTATCTCTCGCCAGGTCACTTTCTTGTTGGACGACCTTTGAATGCCTTGCCCATTCCTGACGCTTCTGAAGTGCCCATCAATAGGTTGTCTAGATGGCAATTACTTCAACAGATTATGACTTCATTGTGGCGTAAATGGTCCACAGATCATTTACTCTCCCTTCAACAACGTCGCAAGTGGAACCGTATGTCTCCTAACCTCAAGGTTGGCACGCTTGTGCTTATTATGGACGACAATGTTTCTCCTACTTACTGGCGACTTGGACGTATTCTTGAGGTTCATTGTGGTAAGGACGGCCTAGCTCGTGTGGTCTCTCTACATACCACCTCTGGACTGTTGAAACGTCCCATCGTCAAGGTGTCTCCCTTGTTGCCGCAGAACTAAACACTCTTGTATTTTCATAAACAACCTGCCTGTTGTTTCTGTGCGGGCAATATGGTTCGGCCACTGTCTTGGCAAACCAGTTTTTGTGTTTCCCCATTTGTTTCCACTCTGTGTGGTTGTACATATCAGTATTATTTGTCTTCATTGCATTTATTCATTGTCAGGTTGGTTTTGTTTATGTTGATTGGTTGTCGTGATCTATTTGTTTTGATTGCATGTAGTACTCCCACTGCCGTGTTTCCAGTAGGATATTTTGGCTTAGAAGGTAATTTTGTATTCTAAGTTGGCCACATTGATTCATCTTTAACTTGTTTTTGATCTCTACTGTGATTGGCAGCTTTCGGCCTATCAGAGGCCTCTAATTTGGTTTTTAAACTCTCTACTGTGATTGGCTGCTTCCAGCCTATCAGAGGCCTCCTTGCTGCTTGTAGCGACCAATCACGTTTTTCTTCTTCGTTGTTCTCTAAGTGTGTAGCCATGACAATGTTGTGCTTCAACGCTGGTTGTGATATATCAACAAATATCCAGCTAATCTTTTCTATAATTGGTGCTATCTTCATAGTAACCGTGCTTAGCAATCATGTCCTATGCACATGATTCATATTTTGTTAGGGCAGTGACATTACGGTGATTTTCGATCTCTTCAAACCATGCTTGATGTTGCTACGCGCCATGTCGACGAATTCTTCAATCCGCGGCGTCGGATAGTTTGTTGTAACATGTTTACTTCTATCTTCATCTACTGCCTAACAATTTGTCTTCACGCGTATGAATAATGATGATGCTTCGTGTGATAAGTAATTCATCGTGTCTGGAAGCATGTTACAAGGCTAGGCATCATCACTAATGGAGGTTGACGCTAGGCTAAACTGCTTTACTATTGTGACAATACCGCGCGATTGGCATATCCCGGTATTTGTATGATAGCAACTATTTTGACTTCCTGCAACATCACTGGAATGGAAGTTGACGCTGGGTTTAACTACTTTACTATTGTGACAATACCGTGCGATTGGCATATCCCGGTATTTGTATGACAGCAACTACTTTGACTTCCTGCGTTTCACACATAATTTGTTTTATTAACAATTCATTTTGGGCTTACAGTATCGGCGCATCACTGTAAGTCAGTCCTGGTTCGACGACACATTCTCGTTCCATGCGACCTGTTTTTTCATTATTTGTTGCAACTCCACTTGTGTTGCATATTTAAATTATATCATTCTATGGAACCGCCGTGTATTGCATGCCGTTCTATGATGTACTGATCTGCAGCTACGTTCAAGACAATATGTGTGTTTTAGGCTCAAGACGTAACGTGTGTTAATTCTTTGAGTGTTTCTTCAATTGTGTAAATTTGTGCTAGTGTTTCTCATATGTTTATGTGCCACCTTTGGATATTTGTTTTATGTGCCACCTATTTGATAATATATCTTATTATTAGTTAGTGGTGGTGTCGTGTCCTTTATGCCTTCCTGGATTTCCTTATTTAGTGACAATAATATTGTCTGGTCCTCCACATGTTTGCTAAATTGTCAAGCGACCTTTGTAAAGTCAACTCTTTGTATTATCACATCATTATCTAATGCTTTGGCCAACAAATTTTTATACATTGTCCACTATTACCAGAATACTCTTGGTGGGTTGTTGACTTCCCGCGTTGGCCATTACACCCCCTCTATGTTCAATTTGATGTTGAGTTATTTTCAATTCGTCTAAATCCATATGTATTTCTTTATTTTATTTTATTTTAATATTTGTTTATTTAGGTAGTTAGTTAGTTAGTTAGTTTGTTTCTTCTTCTTCTTCTTCTTCTGCGTTTACGGCCTCATTGGACCACTTCAGTCAATCATTTCTTGGGCCTCTTCTTCAGTAAGTTTCCTTTCCGAGTCGCCCAGTAGCTTTTCATTCGCTCTGATCTTCTCAGGCGTTCCTCATCTGTAAATACCCTTTTTACTGTATTACGTTTGTCTATTTTAGACTGAAATCTTATTTTTATATCTCTCAGTTTCAGTTAGTTTTTTTTTATTTTTTTTTATTTGACCACTTAAAGTCAATTCTATATAAAGGATTTTTGTTTTCTCTATCAACCCTGTATTTCTTCATTCTGTCAGATCGCAGTCTTCTTTCTTTGCCTGAAATCACCCTTTCCATTGTTTGTTTATCTTAGTTTGTAGTGTGCTTATTATTATTTTTATTGCTATTATTACTACTAATAGGAATATTGCAATGATGTTGCAGGAGGAAGAGGGCTATGAAGTACGGAATGGCAAGCGTCGCAGCTGGGACGATGAGTTTGTTCTCAAGCGTCAGTTCTCTGCTCTGATCCCTGCATTCGATCCTCGACCGGGCAGGACCAACGTGAACCAGACGACAGATTTGGAGGTGCCGCCACCTGGATCTGACGAGAGTAGCAATAATCAGGAAGTGGATCTGATGCCTCAACCCAAACTACAGCTTGTGCTGCGTGGACCTAACCTTCCTGGGGTACAGTACACACAAACTTTTTAAATGTATCTGCAAATTGGGCTAAAAGCCCAGGTGGCAAGGTTTATAACCAAGCATTGGATTTTAGATGGGGATGGGGGAAATGCCATTTAACATTTTGATCAGTACTGCCCTCTATTTATGGTCCTAGTACGGCGACCTGCTGGAGTACTGATGTTTATTTATGTTCTCAAAGTTTGGACTCGGGTAATGTTGTCTCCCTACATTCAAACATTTAGTTTCATGATGATTGTCTGCCATTTGTTAGCAAGTCTTTGTAACTACATAGAAAGTTCCATGATGTTTTGAAATAAGCTATTTCTTGGATAATATTGTACTGAAGGAACTTGAGATAAAGGAAAGGAGGATCCTGAGGAAAATTCTCGGACCACGGAAGGATGATGACAGAACATGTAAAAAAAAAAGGAAAAAAATGAAGATCTGTATATGCAGTAAAGAAGACTAAAATTTTACGGGTATTTGATGAGAATGGACGGGAACCGGCTGACAAAGAAAATTTTTAAATACATCACAGGGTTGAAAGCTACTACAAAATGGGTAGAAGAGGTCAAAAGAATTGTTATGCCACAATTCGAGGAAAAACTCCGTCAATCAATACCTTTTGTTTTTTACAACAGTTAAATAGGGGACATGTTTCGAGCTACTCTACTTAGCCCTTCATCAGCCCTGACTTTAGTGTAAGACAATCAAACCTTGTACATCTCATCATCAAATAAAAAACATACAAACATACTAATGACAAACACGTTAAAAAACACTATAAAACACTAAAAACACTGAATAACTCTGTAAAGCTGCGTCAAATTTCAGGAAGCTTGTTTCAAAGATTGCTTGTTGTTCCAATGTGAGCAAATTGTATATTGTATCATTAATTAAGCCACTCCCTGTGTGACATCTTCTGGATGGGGCAGTTTTGCCACGTAAAATATTAACATCACTATAAAAATCTATTTTCACTATTGCGTCCTGTGAGTTCATTCAGATTGTCGTTCTGTTCTTCTCAATGCAAGCTTGATTGTATAAACTGATCTTTGTTGGCAGAGATTAATTTAACGGAGGTTTTCTTCGTAGTTGGGACCGCCTGTGAAATAATTTGTGCTCTCCTTGCGTCCCAAGTCTGTCCAAAAATGAAAAAAGGAAACAAATTAGACAACAGAACGATGATCTAGAATCTCAAAAAACCGGAACCCGTAATGTGTATGACTAATTTGGCTTACGTTCAAGCTAGAGAGAAGAAGGAACCGGGCCCGATGACCAATCCCAAATCATCCCAAGATTCCTGCCTGTAAAACCCTGAAAGGGAAAAAATATATAGAACGTTACGGACAAATCGAGGATGTTAATTAACGAAACTAAGCTCGAGAACCGTCCGAACAACGTGCTGATCTTACCTTGCAGTACTGTGTGAATTGTGCGGAGGTCACTGACTAGACAGAAACATATGTGACAGTGCTGGCTCGTGAAGAGAGTACGGAACTCCTCTCCTCTCGCACTCCTCTGAGGCAATGATTAAATGTCCAGGAACTTACCCGAAGCGTTACTAACAGGAAGAGCGAGCAACAACGAGTTGATCCGAACTTCGATACGAGCCGATTAGGGATCGAGGCGCCGCGTGCAAGCATACGGCGCAGCGTGAGTGTTAGCACGCTGTACATCGTTCGCCACGTCTTCGGCCGCAGTTGGTTAAATTCCCCCCTTGAGACACGTTCGAATTAGCGATTAGCGCGCCACGTCGGTTGCGGAAGTAGGCCTACTGTTACATCGCAGAGAATTGCAGTTCAGTCTCCTCGAATCTCAATGATTTCGTCTTTACGCATTGCGTCGCATCAGAGCTCGACGGCAGTGCAAGAATACGGCGCAGCGTGAGTGTTAGCGCGCTGTACATCGTTCGCCGCGTCTTCGGCCGCGGTTGGCTAAATTCACCGCCTTGAAACACGTTCGAATTAGCGATTAGCGCACCACAACAGTTGCGCAAGTAGGCCTACTGTTACATCGCAAATTTTGTGTTTTTTTCGGGAATACGATCATTCTCCGCGTATATCTCGCACCGAAAATTTTCACACATATTTTCGGTCAAAAAAGTATGAGATATATGCGAGCAAATACGGTATCTACATGGATGATTTAGAGCATAGTAAAATTATTAACACGGTCAAAGGCTTGTGTTTCTGGGGCAGGTATGTGGATGACGTGTTCATCATAATTGACGAAGCGGAAGCCAAAATAGACTACATTTTCAAGGAGCTCAACAATCTAGACTCTAATATAAAGTTCACAATAGAATCGGAAAACAATAATCTTATTAATTATTTAGACATTACAATAATTAGAAGCAACAATCACTTGGAGTACCAAATATATAGAAAGCCAACCCAAACAAATACTATAATCAGGAAGGATTCGCACCACCCAGAAGCTCACAAAAGAGCCGCTCTTATAAGTTTCGTCAATAGGGCGCTTAACACACCCATGTCAGAGAATAACTTTAAAGCAGAAATGTCAATCATTTATCAAATAGCCCAGGCAAATGGTTTCTGTAGGAAGGACGTTGACAGTATTATCCGTAGAATTAGAAATAAACCAGTCACTAAACTGCAACCCGATAACAGAAGCAAATCAAATTTTGCATTGTTTACCTATCACATCAAATTAACCTACAACATCACCAACATTTTCAAGAAGAACGATTGCAAAATAGCCTACAAAACAGTCAACACCAATCAGAAAAAATTCTTTAATTCCACAAAAATTAATCAAGGAAATAAATTTAATAGATCAAGCATTTACAAATTAAAATGCCAACAGTGCAATTCAGATTACATCGGTCAAATGGGGAGAGCTTTTTTCACCAGATACGCTGAGCATTGTAACGCCATTAAACATAAAAAAATTTCGGCAACGGCAAACCACATGCGGGAAACGGGCCACAATTTTTCCGACATAAACAAGGATATGCACATTCTCCATTATGACAGCAAGGGTTCAACAATGAATGCACTAGAACAAATTGAAATGAATATAGCAGAGATCCAACCCAGCCGAAAATCTTAATGAGATATATTGGGACGCTAACGTTCTTTACGACACGTTAGCAGACCATATAATAAGAACCAAACTCAAAAAAACACCCTAGTTGGAACATCTATCCCAAGAACCTTTTTTTCCCGCACACATTACGGGCACACAGTAGCAGCTACTTCCTTCCTCCTTCCCGGCCCACCTTATTCCAGACCCTCCCTCCTTTCCCTCCCCTATCTCCCCTTATACTACAGTTGTTCCCCGCCGCGCGCTCCGTACTCTCTTCACGAGCCAGCACTGTCACATATGTTTCCGTCTAGTCAGTGACCTCCGCACAATTCACACAGTACTGCAAGGTAAGATCAGCACTTTGTTTGGACGGTTCTCGAGCTTAGTTTCGTTAATTAACATCCTCGATTTGTCCGTAACGTTCTATATATTTTTTCCCTTTCAGGGTTTTACAGGCAGGAATCTTGGGATGATTTGGGATTGGTCATCGGGCCCGGTTCCTTCTTCTCTCTAGCTTGAACGTAAGCCAAATTAGTCATACACATTACGGGTTCCGGTTTTTTGAGATTCTAGATCATCGTTCTGTTGTCTAATTTGTTTCCTTTTTTCATTTTTGGACAGACTTGGGACGCAAGGAGAGCACAAATTATTTCACAGGCGGTCCCAACTACGAAGAAAACCTCCGTTAAATTAACCTCTGCCAACAAAGATCAGTTTATACAATCAAGCTTGCATTGAGAAGAACAGAACGACAATCTGAATGAACTCGCAGGACGCAATAGTCAAAATAGATTTTTATAGTGATGTTAATATTTTACGTGGCAAAACTGCCCCATCCAGAAGATGTCACACAGGGAGTGGCTTAATTAATGATACAATATACAATTTGCTCACATTGGAACAACAAGCAATCTTTGAAACAAGCTTCCTGAAATTTGACGCAGCTTTACAGAGTTATTCAGTGTTTTTAGAGTTTTATAGTGTTTTTTAACATGTTTATCATTAGTATGTTTGTATGTTTTTTATTTGATGATGAGATGTACAAGGTTTAATTGTCTTACACTAAAGTCAGGGCTTATGAAGGGCTAAGTAGAGTAGCTCGAAACATGTCCCCTATTTAACTGTTGTAAAAAACAAAAGGTATTGATTGACGGAGTTTTTCCTCGAATTGTGGCATAACATTTCTTGTCAATACGGACCTAATGGATTCCATTATGGAGTCGAATAAAGCTGAGGTCAAAAGAGTCGCCACTGAAGTTGGACTAACTGAACTTGTCATTCACGATAGGAAAACGTTTCGAAGCCGAGTTGACAATATCAAGACGTTCAAAGAAAAACCACCACAACACAGTCCAAATTTGGTAATAGAGGAGCAGAGAAAGATTAGAAGTGAAAGAATGAAGAGGTTCTGGGAAGAAAAGAAGAAAATATTGACCAGAAAGCCTTAGGTTCCATGCAGTCCACAGTTCCTTCATCTGTCGCCACCTATTCAAACATCTTCGTCATATTGTATGCAATGGCACACAGGAACTGTTCGTATATTTTATTTCTTACAAGGTTATCTATGAGTGAGTTGACGAACCTTTCGCAGAGGCTATATTGTTTCTTTCCTAAAGCCCTGCTCTAAATAAAGACGCACTTCTTGTAAACAAATACATATGGACGTGGAAAATGGTGATAACAAAAGTAATATTTTGACCAGTGACTATGAAGTTGAAATTTATGATAGTGATAGTGAATATAATGTGGCTAGTGAAGCTCAAATTAAAAAAAAAAAAAATTGCCCTCCTATTATCCTGAAGAAAAACTACCCCAGGGGTTTGAAGGCATTGGAAACTCACTGATCGAAAGGTTAAATAAACTACTGTACATGCATATTTCTGACTATGCATATCATGCATACCATGTTTGTACACGGTCCTATATGCATGTGCATTGCTTGCAGGTCCAGGATGTGGAAGTGGAGCTGAACGATCCCAACTGGACGATCTTCCGAGCGGTACAACAGTTGATTCAAGTGGCAGATCTTGGCAGTCGACAGGAAAAGCTACGTAGGATCTGGGAACCAACATACACGTGAGTAGCAATTTAGATTACACATGCCAGGTGGACCATTGCTAGAACCACAATGCCAATTCTTTTCCCTCTGTGACATGAAGCTTTTAATCCACATAATAAATCGTGAATGCAGTAAAGCCGAAAGGCTGGTGAGCATATGATACACAGTCAAACCTCACTTATACATTATTCGCTTGTGCATTTTTATTTATTTTAGGTCAGTTTAAAGTTCTTAAATTTTCTCATTTATATGCTACTGTTTGCTTTAACTCTTCCTGAGCGGAATACGGATACATCCGGAGCGTACTTTTCAGCCGCGAGCGGAAAACTTACATATCCGGAAGTTTCCTACATTTAAATCGGGCGCCATTTTCCGTCAAAATAGTTCATGTTAAACCCAGGACATGGCACCACTATGCAGACACATGTTTAATAGTCAATTACGTCACCCCTAGAGACTCTTTGACTTCCCAAATACCCACAGGCAGTTGTTGCTTCAGATGAACACAACAAGTGTCTTATTGAGTAGTTGGTGAAGTGAGTGCATTTTTGCAGTGTTTATTTGGTGATGTGAGCATAATTTAACAGAAAAGGCTATGGAATGATGAAGATCTAGTGTCTGCTTTGGATTTGAGTGATGGTTTGAAGTGTCCCACACTTAATTATAAATTAATTAACTTTACAACCTTCAGATGCTACTCAAACTTTCCAAGTATCAACAGGTATACGAAATATATGTAAGTTCTAATTAAATTTAGTGCATGAAAAATATAGTCTACATATTTTGAATTTTTGAAAGAAAGAAAAAAATCCGGTCAGAGCCATAAAAGCATCCGCTCGGGAAGGGTTAAATTGAGTTCTCGGCTTGAAACAAGAAGCATGGAAATAATGTATATCAAATATTTAATACCCTATAGAACTAGGATAAGGCAATGGAATTTTTCTGCAAAACCATCAGAATGAGGCACCACAACACTATTAGTCTGTTACTGGCCAGGACCTCAAGTATTATATTACCTAAATTCGCTGGCTAAATGGGTCTCTAGCTTAAAACTGGTAATTGAGATTGACTTCAGAGATATAGCCTACCATGTGATAACTGAAATACAATGGCCTCCAGATCAGGGATCTGGTAACTACCCATAGTAAAGACTAAGTTATTTGCCGCTAAAAGTATGGAGCACTGGCTAGTTAAACAGGAAGTATGGCGTATATTCAAGAGAATTTCGATGTCCTTATTGTACAGAACTTGCTTCTCTCGACTCAGCTACTCATTTAATAAATTCGCAACTGTACCCAGGGGGAATTCTTTTATTTGACTGGGTATATTACCTAAGTTGGGTTGAAATGAAAATGCAAAGCCTGCTTCCAGTCGAACGACTGGGTCAGGGATGGAATGAATGAAGCCTCCATCGAGCGGCGAGGATATGAACTGTGCCGGCTGCCCAAGCCTGTCGCACTCCTCTGAGGCAATGATTAAATGAATGACAGATGAAATGAAATGATAGTGGAGATTGTTGCTGGAATGAAATTTGTGACAGGGAAAACCAGAGTACCCGGAGAAAAACCTGTCTGCCTCCGCTTTGTCCAGCACAAATCTCCCATAGAGTGACCGGGATTTCAACCACGGACCCAGCGGTGAGTGGCCGGAGTGCTGCCGCCTAAACCTCGGAGGCTCAAGTTGGGTTAATATACTTATTTAAATTTCAAAGAAATATTTCCATTTTCCTAGGAAGAAAAAAGCAGAATCTAGTTTGTACTTTGTCAGACATGCCTTCTGTGTAATTTATGCAATGAAATTAGTTGCTACAAATTAATCATAATTATTGAGTGCTTTCAGTACCCTCATGGGCAGAATTTTTAATTAGCCAGTGGCATGCCTTGCTTCAAGCTGGAATATAATTGAGCCAACCCAAGAAAGTAGGGAAAATTAGCTTGACCCCAAGCAGCATGGCTGCTAGCTTCACTGAAAGCTATCTATAAATGTATGAGATCATCATCGCTGGGCAGTTGACCAATAAAACTTGTCTTGTGGTTTCAGGATCGTGTACCGAGAGGTGAAGGAGGAGGAGGGCTCAGGGTTGGAAGTGGGAGGCGAGAGCACTCCCGTCATCACTCTTTACTCTCGCAGTTCTCGAGAAGTTGGCACCATCTCCAGCACCACATCTCCCTCGACGCCCGTACCTGGTACACCCTCCATGTCGTGTACAGTGGAGGATGTGTTGCAGCTACTCAGGCACCTCTATGTCATCAGCACATACCGTGAGGACTTCATGCCTGAAGGTAAAGTGTGTATGGAGTAATTAAAATTTTAGCTTTGCATTCAGGAAGCAAGATTCACACATCAAAAGAAGTTTCGCATATTCCTGGCCAATCCTGCATATGCTTCAATTTGTTTCCGCGTTTATTAATTTTGAATTTTTCTCTTACGTGGTGACTAACTTTTAAATGCTTCAAAATGCTATTTTTCAAAATTAAAGTGCTACAAAGTCAATTGCAAAATGCTATTTTATCGTATCTTTAAAGATAACTAGTGTTTTAAAGCCAGGTTTTTAACCTTTGAATTAGAACATGTTACAAGTACAGTGCAGTCCCGATAATTCGCGGGTCTCCAAGAGTATTTTTAAAAATAGAAATTCTCACATCAACTAATCATCACGCTAAGTAAAGCAATCTCTCCGTCGTTTAAGAGAATTTTGATGCGACGCAATGCGTAAAGACGAATTCATTGAAATTCGAGAAGACTGAACTCCATTCTCTGCGATGTCACAGTAGGCCTACTTGCGCAATTTCGAAACATACGAGCATGTTGGCGCGAGTGGTATAGCACAGATTTCTTTTATCTTCGAATCCCAAACAATACAAGAGGAATGCACTTTCACTCGGAACCAAACCCCCCTTTCCCAACAGCCACACTCCAAGGTCGCTGATCCGCGAGTTGTGAAGGGTGGATGCGCGGACAGCGTATTGTAAACAGCGATTATTGTGTAATGGCGCAAACTTGCACGACACCGTGAGTGTGTTTGTTGGATGCTCTTCATGCAGTCAAGTCATGGGAGAAAAATACTGCCACTACGCTTGTACAAAAGCAAGTGCTTGCCGACTTCTGTGACGACAATATTTCGAACGGGCAAGCTAGAGGTCGATAAAGACGATTATGATTTAAGCCAAGAAAACAAAAAAGAAATAACACTGAATATGACTGTTGGTGAGAATATGGAGATCCAGTTGATATTGAGTGCGGGAGTGATGCAACGGAACTCCCGTAAGTTTCCCACAGTCAAGCTAGTGTCTCTAGTCACACTTATCTCTTATATAGAAAAACTAGATGAATTTTCATTCTCATATACCGTAATGTTTTCTTCGGAAATGTGTAATCAAAAATTAGAATAAACTATCTAAGAAACAAAACGTGACGACTGTTTTTTGTTGTTTTAAATATTAATGTAGGCATAATCCACATAAGTCTACCTCTAGCCTAGCATGTCATATAAGACACTACCTAGTACAATCAAGTGTTATAATTATTATTTTGCATGTTCAAGCCTATTTCAATATTTTAAACAATAGTTTTGTTATTACTAGGCTTTAAAAAAATTGTGGATAATTCACGTTTTTCGGTAATTCGCGGAAGTTCGTGCATTAATTACCGCGAATTAACGAGAATGTACTGTAACAATTATAGCAGCAATGGCTTGGGAATGATCAGGGTTGGGGAGATCAGAGAAATGTGCAATGTTAAAAATTGTATATTTCTAACAAAATTTATCTTGGTTCTAGTTGCTAATTCATCGTCATTTGTCTTGCCCACAGATTTGGATGAACACCAAGTAACCCCAGAAGAATTTACAAGCAAGAAGATCACAAATAAACTTCTCCAACAAATTCAGGATCCTTTGGTGCTATCGTCAGGTGCCTTACCCTCGTGGTGTGAAGAACTGAGTCATTCGTGTCCATTCCTATTTCCCTTTGAAACACGCCAACTCTACTTCAATTGTACAGCCTTTGGAGCTTCGAGGTCTATCGTGTGGCTACAGACGCAGCGCGACGTGACGCTGGAACGTCAGCGCGCTCCCGGTCTGTCCCCCCGGCGGGAGGAACCCCACGAGTTCAGAGTCGGGAGACTTAAACACGAACGTGTTAAAGTACCCCGTGGTGAACAGCTGTTAGACTGGGCTACACAAGTCATGAAGATCCACGCAGATCGAAAAAGCATTTTGGAGGTGAGACTGGGTGTAGTCTTAGTTCTGGTAACACTGAAATGTCGTAATAATTATAAATCTTTTCTCCTCAGGGTAGTGGGGCAATATACTTGCTAAAATGATATCACACAAGACTGTTACACCGTCTTCACTAATTCACACACTATTTATTTATAACCAATACTAGACACACATATAACAATAATTATTCCTCTCTTCTGGTCGAACTCTGGTAATCAAACTAACAGTACCTTGTTTGTCAACATATAAGCAAGCTTCCATTCTCTGCAACTGTTGTGCAGTATCCAGAACAATTTTCATGAGGAAAAGGGGCTCTTCACTATATTTTAATATTCTTCTTTCATCTTTCTTCTCCAAAACCAGAGAGCACAACCATTCCCACATCACATTTTCACAAAACCCAACTAGCTCCCATTCTGCCTGCAATCAACACTATCAATTAGAGGTGGGCAGCAGTCGACTGAAAACAGTCGAATTAGTCGATCGTTAAAACAATCGACTTATTCGACTGCTTTTACAAAACAGTCGAATGAATTCAACGACTACTCACCGTATCACAAACAAGTCGTTTGCAAACGACTGATCCCAAAACAATCGTTGGAAATCATTCGAATGAAACAAGTCGTTGGCAAACGACTAGTTCCAAGCGAATGGAATCATTCGAATTTAAGTAGTCGTTCTAATCAAACGACTTCTTCAGGATAACTTCATGCTACAATTGATTGTGCTGTTTGTTTATTGTAGAGCTTTAATTAATAAGTTAAGTATACCTGTAGGTGCCTATAGTTTTATACAGTTTGTTGATTCTTTCAATGAAATAGCCTAAATCCAGTTGTCCAAGTTATTGGAAACGTTAAGCATTCAATATTTAGGTTATGTTTGAACTCCAGATACCGGTTTTGAGGCCCATCATCCCAGGAAAGCCGGTAAATACCTTTGCCTCCCAGTCAGATGGATCATTTGGCCGTAATTTTGAATTAGAGTAAGGTTGTAGTATGCGTGGTCAGATTTAGACAATAGCCTACTCCATGAAGGGGTCATGGCTATGCCTTTTATGTTTGTTTATGAATAGAGTAACTGAAATAAGGGATGTATACTGATTTTAAGATTTGTGGAATGAGTTAATGGATTTTTAATAGAATTTAATGAAGTCTTCGATAAAGTTGAAGGAGACATGATCGTGTTTAGACAATAGCCTACTCCATGAAGGGGTCATGACTATGCTTTCTATGCCTGTTTAAGGTGTAGTGTGGCTGAAATGAGGGAGGTTTACTGATTTTGGTGTTTGTGGAGTAGTCTTTTCGTTTATAATTTAGGTTTTGTGAAGCTTGTTGCGGAGTTGTTTTATGGATTTTATTGCTCTGCAAATGAAGTGTATTAGGGGGTTCTGGGTTTGGTTTAGCTGTAGTTTACAGGGTTATGGCTGAGAGTTGTTGTAGCAGGCCTAACAACTGTGTCAGAGCAGTGGCGTGCTGTGTGGGAGGGGGGTTTAGTGGCAAAGACATGAGGGCAGGGATGGGAGAGTTTATGTGTTCCCTCACAGTTGGCGCACTTAGGCTTATCTCGAGGTACCGTATAGATAAAGTGGTGATGTGAATCTCCAGCGGGTACTGTGAGGACAGCTTGACGGCTGTAGGTGCCTATAGTTTTATACAGTTTCTTGTTCGTAGATTCTTTCAATGAAATAGCCTACGTCCAGTTGTCCAAATATATATGTATGTCATTTCATTGGAAATGTTAAGCATTCAATATTTAGTTTGAACTCCTTAACACAGTCTATACACTTTTAATGAGAATTGGGTGCATTCTTGAATTATTACACAACTTGAACATGGGCTTACCAATTATGGCTTAGAGTTCTATTTATTTTATGATTGAATTTCATTCATTTATTCTACCGCGTGATAAATGAATTACAATAAAACTATTATGAAACTCTCCCCATAGCGTGATGGTAATGATCGATGCAAACATAGAATAGATTTTCCAGGAAAATTAAATCAGAAAATATTTTATATTGGGATCCAATATTAATAGCATTTTAGCAAGTCGGAGGGCGTGTACGCTCAAATTGATTCTGGTCGTCAATTGTTTTGTAGAGATGGGCATCAGCAGTCGACTGACAAAAGTTAAAACCATCGACTTGTTTGACTGCTTTTAGAAAACAGTCGAATGAATTCAACGACTACTCACCGTAACACAAACAAGTCGTTTGCAAACGACTGAACTGATCCCAATTGTTTTAACATGTTCTGAGCGCTGGCATAGTTTTACGTTCTGGTCATAAATTGTTTGTATTCACATGGTTGCCAACATCTCCACTGAAATTTCGCTCTCGTTTCTGTTCTAAAGTGCTCTATTGTCGTCTCTCGTGTTTATTTATTCTAGGCTGTCGTGTTCTTGTTCAAGTTGTATTTCAACTCTACATTCTTAGTATTTTCTGCAAAACAACTAAGAAATAAAAGGTACGTCACAATTTTGGCTATGGAATTGTTACGGTACTTACGAACTCCCTTTCAGTTCTAGTAATTTAATTAAGTATTGCTCTATTGCTTCACTTATCCAGAGTACATACAGGTAATGTGTCCTATACCAATATCGGGGAACATTTACTCATTCTCATTGCAACATTGGATATAATGGCTGCACTATACACAACGCCGCAACCTCCATTCGAAGCACAGTAAAAATAAATAACTTGGATCAATTGCATGTTGCCGAGTGTCGCGTAGTCCAAACTAACGTCTGCAAAAATAGGTAGGTTAGGGAGAAGTTTGTTTTTCATCTGTTGGTACAACAGAACTCCACGGGTAACAGCTTACAGTGCTTTGTACGCCGCCTAGAAGCGACTACTTTCAGTTGAATACATGAAACGACACGCTTTTAAGAGCTATGCGTATTCAGGTAACCATTCGACTGAAAGTAGTCGAATATGAATATCTAGTCGATAGTTTCTTCCAACGAATGACTAGTCAGTCGATAGTTAAAAGTAGTCGATAGTCCCATCTCTACTATCAATACTTAATCCCCATGGAAACCTAGCCATGTCAAAGAACCTTTGCCATAGCCAAAGCCACCTGGTCCTCCTACTGGCCGACCACCACCAAGAATCTCTATGGCACTGGACACATAAGATTCTCTGTGGTGGCCTACCAATAAGTGGCCATGCCTGGCACCCAGATAAAAATAAAAATAAATTACTACCAACCAAACAACACAAAAAAACAACTAGATGCACGTTCTGTAACCTAAAAAGTTCGGTTACAATATAGAGTGGAAATTACAATGATTCTGTGTACCATTTTAGGGCATATCATGAAGTTAGGTTTATCATATTCAAAATTAATGCTAGGTTTTTAAGCTCATTGTCTGAATATCTAATTTTGAAAACTTCCTTAAAGATGGGAGGTTTTTTTTTAAGTTATATGTGTTTCAGGTAGATTTCATTACAAAGCTACCTATTGCAATGGGTACCATGTTAAGATTTCCAGAACATTTCGACATATCTTTGCATTTCACGTCCCCCAAACCCCAAAACCACTGTCAGTTCAAAAGTTTATATCTAATTTGCCTGTGTTATGGTATCGACAGACGTTGTAAAGAGCCTCTTGAAGACTGGCGTTGCATATGCGTTGGACGGAAGTCAGATAGATAACCAGAATGATGCATGTGAGAGTAGCTCGGAGATTGGCAGTAGTGACAATGCCAGTTTTCTTGTTTCAGCAATCCAAATTATACTTTTTTTTTGGGAATGCAGTCTTTCTCACACAAATCCCCGCATATATCACGCACCAAAAATGTTCACACTTATCTTTGGTCAAAACGTGTGATTTATATGCGAACAAATACAGTACTGAATATTTCTATCACCGACACAAACATTCTCTTTGCTTGTTTGTTGTATCCACCAATACAGTAGTTTTTCTGAATATGTGTAAAGCCTCATTTCCATGAACTCAGTTCCATGATTGGAAGGCAGGAAACGGAATAGCCCTGCAATAAGCATAATGCGTAAAGGACCAATCAAAGGTCGTCATTGTTTATTGCACCATTACCGTGCAGAAACAACAGAGAAGTTAAAACCTGCGATTCTGTCCGTATCTGCTGCCACAAATATGGCCACATTGAATACTATGATTGCATGACAAAAAGAATATTTATGGAGAAAATACCAGGAAGAAGACCACAAGGAAGGCCCAGAAAGAGGTGGATGGATACGGTGAAGGAAAGCATAAAGAAAAGAGGAGTAAAAGAAAAAGAAGTATTGAAAGACTGAAATGAATGGTGGAGGGATAGACAACTGCGGAGGTCCTTGATTCACAACCCGACCCTGGGAACTGGAAACGGGAAATGAAGAAGAAGATTGCATGACAATTGAATCACGTTTTGCAGTATAAACACGAGTTGTTCATGGTTGTTCAAGGAGGCTGTGATATTATTGCATCCCAGTTTCACTCCCATGTTTATTATTCGATATATTCTTTGATTGGAAAGGATACAACCTGAAAACAACAAGAAATACAGTATAACCCCTCTTTTACACTTTTCAAGGGTCTGGAAGGAAAAAGTGTAAATTGTGGGAAATCATTAGGTTACATTTTTTTATACACTCTTGAGCCGAAAAAAAACCCTCATGTAGAGCAGAACATTATTTTTCTCACATAATATCAATATTTTAAGCAGTAGCATATGAACATTATTGCTTAATTTCTGCATCATTTCAGTTTTAATATTTAGTTAGTTTTTTATAGGCCTATTAAAAAAACTATTTTTTTTAAATTTTATTGTGCTGGAAAATATAATAAAAATAGTTTTCATGCAAAGAGAATGTTTATTTAATTAATTTTTATGAATAATAATCGAAATATTTGAATAATGTTACTGTATGAATGAAAACCCCCGTACGCCACTAATCTTAATCACTATCTACTACTGCCGTTGTTTAATTGTTCCGTTCCAACAATTCTAAAAACGCTATTAATGGTTCGGCGGGAAGCTTCCAAAAGCGCCACAATGCGAAAAGATACCGTGGGTTATGCTAGTAATCGACATGCAACAAGGCGCCTGTCGAGTTTTCGATGACAATTTGACAATAATTGTACTAAAAAGGCTGTCATATTCATTAGTTTATGAAGAAAAACTGGTGGCATATGCGACAAATTTGTCAGATTTCTACCAGTCAGCTTTTTAAATTTATGAAACAGATTCCCGACAATATGTCACGACAATTTACAAAAGTGTCGCGACATATTTGTTGATTTGTCATGCTTAGAGAAATGGTAACTTGTCGAACTATCGAATTGTCGGACATTTTTTGTCATCTGACATACCATCAACTTGTCGGAATAGGGCCCAGTTTTAAGCACAATGCGAAGAGAAAAACAAAGAAAACAAGCCGCCATTTGCATCAAAGAGAAAATAAGTGAGACAGTTATTACCAACCTACATCTGTGCCGGTCACTGCTCCCAGCGCTTTGTGAGCTCTCATGGTGCCTACCTGCTGAAGCTGAATGATCAAGGCCACCGGAGTACCATACTACGCGCCGCACGGCATGTCCAGTGCTTTGGAGTTTTACTGAGACTTGTTCTCAAACAAAATTGTCTTTTCGGTGACAGCGACCAATATCGATATCTGTTAAGACGATCGCCACTTTTTAGTGGAAATAGTAACACTCCCATCCGGCGTCACATGATGAAGAATAACACATGGCCTCGTCCTGCACCTGCATTCAATACGCCAAAAAATTTGTTTCTGTTGGGGTAGTGATAAGCCGCTTGGTACGGCCTGGCGACATTTAAGGTCGTCTCATGGGCATTTTGTTCGCTTTGTTACATCAAGTAATTATTATTATTTAAAATCGCTGTCTTTTCTTTATGTTCGCTAATCTACGAGGTGTAAATTGCGGGAAATTTAAAATTTCGATAACTTAAAAGCGGGCACCAGATTGCATTGAAAACATAGGAAAATTGAAGGGATCAAGGAAAAATGTTGTGAATGGCGGGAAAACGTAAAAGCGGGGTTGTACTGTAGATGTTTACAAATAAGTTCCCGCATATTCTGCTGTCAACTTCTGCACCTTGCACCGCGTTAATGGAAACATTGTAGCATTGAACGTTTCTCTTTCCGTTTATTGTGTGACGTTTCCATAAAAATGAGGCTGGGTATTTCTTGTATGGGTTCAAAATGAGATTTTCCCGTTTTTCATTTCCCTTGATTTGACACTTATTTATTGTGGCTCCATCAAAAGTGTAAAATGGAGATTTTACTGTATATCATTGCAGAACTTGCAATACCGCTTATTTGACAAGAGCATTGTCAGATACGCGGTCTTGCAAGTTCAGCGACGATATGGTATTTGATTTCTTTGTTTAGTACTGTTAGAAATGAATATTGTAACATAACTTGACTTGTGGTAAACATGGGAGTATTGTTTGTCTGACAGGTGGAGTTCCAGGGTGAAGAAGGCACGGGGCTGGGCCCCACTCTGGAGTTCTACGCCCTGGTGGCGGCAGAGCTCCAGCGCCGCGACCTTGGCATGTGGCTGTGCGACGACGATCTGGACCAGCCCGCCTCTGAGACGTTGGATCTGGGCGAAGGCATCAAGCCACCAGGATACTACGTCCGTCGGCCGGCCGGCTTGTTCCCTGCTCCTCTCCCACAGGACTCTCCTGCTTGTGACAAGGCTGTGAAATATTTCTGGTTCCTAGGAGTGTTCCTGGCGAAAGTCTTACAAGACAACCGCTTAGTGGACTTCCCTCTCTCCCAACCCTTCCTCAAGCTGATGTGTCATGGCGAAATTCAGAACAACATCAATGAGAGGTGAGTAGCTCTTGGTGTTGACAAGTTACGTCACACGGACATGAGAAGTATTTTATAGAGGAAATGATTAATACATTTTGCAGGTATTTATATTAAGAACATATTGTTATTTTCAGTAAAGTCCACAGTATTTTGCAATCCTTTCCAATGATTAATCATCTGTATTTTATTGTTTAACTCCATCTTTTTAAACAGTTTTTGTTGGAAAATGCTAGGAGGGGAAATTACATGGGGATTTTATGGGTATGTTTTTTCCAAAATTTGGTAGAGCTCCGATGATTACTTTAATTGTAATTTTATTTAAGCTTTGAACATTTGGGTGACCACCATTTTGTTTTTGTTAAGATGGCAGTGATATAAAACATGACACTGAGGTGCCCTGTGCTAATGCTACTTCTGTACCAAATTTGGTTCAATTCGGTTTTGTCGTTTGGGAATTGATAGGGAGGGACTGATATACATATATTAGCCTTTTGAGATTTGATTGCCACTGAACTTGACTCCGCCAGCGTTTGTTGTTTATTGCAGCAGGAGCCTTGCGGGACGAGCAGGGAGACACAGCAATGACGGACTGCAGTCTCCACATTAGTTAAGCAGCATTGCATGCACTACTTGTGTTAGACAGAAGTTATATTGTGAATTGTGAACGGAAAAATCAATTATGTTGGATGAATTAAGAATGGTGGGTTATCTAATATCGTTTCAGTTAGGAATTAGGGAAATCACGTCACAGGAGCTCATATGAAGCCATCCAGCATTACCCATAAACTCAAGTGACCAAAGCGAACGTGCGAAAGATCGCGCACGCTCGAATAACAGTGGGCCGTTTATTGAAATGTTTTTACTCCGCATTTCAACAAACCACGTATTGACGGCTTAGTCCACCTCCTTGTCTTCTTTTGCTGTGGACCTAGGGCATCAGCATCAATGTTTTCCTCCATCTTACTTTTCGTTTAAAAAAAAAGTAGATAGTGTTGATGGGCAAATGCCATACTTCTTCACTACTTCTCCTGTCTTTCCGCCTTTCTCTACTTCCGCAAGTATTTTACATTTTTCACTCAACGAAAACTGCTGTTGCTTCTGCTTATCCATTTGGGATGATGCGAACAACGAAATGCACATGAACTTTGCAAGTTTAATGGTATAACCTTAACAGAGACACGTTGCTTTGCGAATTAAATACGAAGAAGAAACGTGAAATGCATGATGCGACGAAACAAAGTAAAGCTATGAAACAGTCACGTTCATTGCTTGATTGCAAACTTGGCGCTCCTACTCAGCCAATAGAGTGAAGTCTTACATTGTGTATCGGGCGAAGCCTATTGGTTACACAAAGCGTAGCGTTCATTGATGGATTGCAAACTTTGCGCTCCTACTCAGCGAATAGAGTGACGTCTTACCTTGGATGACGGACGAAGCATATCGATTACACAAAAGCGATTGCCTTCTTGATCATGTATGGTGCATATATGGAAAATGGTGATCATATCGTCTGAATAACTAAATAATGTAACAAGAAAAGTGTTAGTCTTAAAACAGGATGAATTTTAGTTTTAATTTGAGAAAATTTGGTCAAATTGGTAAAAAAAAAAAGAAAAACTCAATTTTAATTCGTTAAACTGAAACTACGAAAATCGTTAAAATTAAATATTTTAACACACAACAAATAGGGAAAAGGGAAGGGATAAAAAAATAATAAAAAAAATAAATTTAAAAAAGTAATTCTGAAAATTCGTTATACTGATGTTCTTTACAACGGGATTGTACTGTAACCCATATAATCTTGTGTATTATAGTGTTTCATGCTGAATTTCTTTTGGCAGGATCGGGCTGATGTCAGGGTCTCGACGTAATATAGCAGAAGAAGATGTGATGATGTCGTCGTACATTTCAGAGGAAAGCGAAAAAGAACTGGAATTTGATCCTCCTAAACTCTATCCAGAGGATACTAAGCCTTGGTTAGTAGACTCTGAATATATGGATTTTAAGAAGCTACCAAATCAGTTTTTGTTACTCAAATATTCTTCAGTCAACTCACAAGCTCTTGTATTATTATCTGTGAAAAATGTTTATATATGTTTTTTGTCATCTCTTAAAATCAGGCTTGTCAAGTCAAGCTCCATGATTTGCAATAGAGAGCTGCATTGACCAGCCATTCTCTGTGTGGTGTTTCACACTCAATCTACTTTTAAGTCTGTCTTAGATATCACCACAATATAGTCAAAGCCATCTTACTTTAACTACTAAAAGGCAAGTCCTTCATTCTTTGAAGAAAATTTGTTTAGTTGCAACCTAGAACTGATAATTATTTTGGTAACTAATATAAAATCACTAAGGGACTGGGGTATTTTATAAGAATTTATTGCAGCCAAATGGCCATAAAGGTACAGTATACCGACGGTGTACAGGCCAATTGGCATAACCCTCTTAAATTCTCAGTTTATTTTTTAATCAAATAGTTAGCACTGTAGCGCACAAATTGGCAAATTGGCGTAACCCTCAATAACTTCCTTCAATGTAAAATTAAAAAGTAACCATGGTGATGTAACCCCACTCATGGCGAAAGTCAATCAGGCCACTTGGTATAAGCAACTAGTAACCCTCTGTACAACAGAATATCCTACCAAAGCTGACCAAGTGTGATAAATGGTGAAAATATAGTATTTAAATCGATTAAGAAGATATCTTTTTAAAAATATTCACCAGTCATTAAGCTGAAATACTCACGTTATCCTGAGGTTGATGAGAGAAAGAGGTGACTTCTGGATCTGTAAGGAACATGCACACCAAGTGGAGCTTGTTTCTTTCACTTAAATGTGTTACCAATTCAAACTGTCACGTAAAATTACCTGGTAAAGCTTGTGTCCAGTAAAGTGAGGTATAATGAAAATCTACAGATGTCTCCTACTCATTCCCTAATGGATGAATTCCCAGAGACTGATGATGATGACACTCGGGTATTCAGTGTGTTGTTTCGTCTTACATGGCTCTTGTTTTACTTCAAATTTGTAACTTTTAGTTGTTGTTCCTCTTCCATTTTTTATTTTATTTTTATTATTGCATTAGCTCTGCTAGTATATTAGTGTTGTGCATAACTAATTTTGAAGTACATTATTTAAGATAAAAATTAATGTAAGCCAAAATACAAATTGGCATAACCAACATCAAAGTAGTTATTTCCCAGAAAATTGGCCTAGCCCTCACAATTCACATTGAAAAAAATTAATTTCAGTAAACTGTTTGAACCCTCACCAGATATTCCAGCAAACTACAATCGTAGACACATTTTAGAAGGTAAATAAACAACAATTAAGACTGAATCGCAAGCAGTTTTTTGTCTCCCCTGAAAAATTTTCTCTTTGTGGCTTATGCCAATTGACCTTTACACCATGGATATGTGAAAATCAATTAGAATAAAAGTTACACCTCTTTACTATACTCATTAGCGGCTTCGGTGGTGTAGTTGGTAGCATGCTGAACTGCTGTGCTTAAGATCGCGGGTTCAAACCTGGCCGAAGACGTCTGTTTTTTAAGAGCGTTAAAATACTCAGTATGCCTTCCTTCGGAGGGGAAGTGAAGCCAGCGGTCCCATGTCATAGATTTATGGCATGTAAAAGATCCTTCCATTAAGTAATTTTGTGTGAAGCTAAATTTCTAGGTTAGAGTTCATTGATACGCTCTATCAAAGTTCCAACGTTCACCACTAGATGTCAGTGACATCTGGTAGCGAAAGTTGAAAGTACTTGAAATTGAACGGAACCTGAAGCTCATCCCATGGGTGTCCGCTTGAAGCAGCTACAGCCTCTTAGCCAAACATGTCCTCGGACACTCCCGGCACTAAAAGTCATAGGCTAAATAAATGAATACTATACTCGTTGATTGACCTTGTAATTTTTTTACACGTAAGTAGTAATCACACCCTTCCTCACACAGAGGGTACCCATACTCGTCGTTCACCTCAAGGAATCGCTTAGTCGCAGATATCTTGTGATGGAAGCCCTGGACTTAAGTGCACCTAACCAGCAGAATGTTTACGTTGAAACATCCTGTGTGAAACTAAGGCGTCTAACTGTATCATCACTGTTTAGCTTAGAAATATTTAAGTCGTCCACCTCCTGGTGTAGCGGATAGCATTCTTAGGTGTCGTCCCTGAGGTCCAAGTTTGATTCCTGACTCTGCCAAGAGATTTAATTCTGGTCCGAGGGCTGAAACGGTGTCCACTCAGCCTCTTGAGACATAACTGAGAAGAAGTGTGTTCGATTCCCACCTCAGCCATCATAGGAGTGGATTTCTATGGTTTCCCCACTTATACTCCAGGTGATGGTGGGATGGTTCCTAACTGAAGGTCACGCCACTTCCTTCCTAATCCTCATCTTAATTACAAATACGCACACCAATACAGCCATCACAATAAAACAGGTTATCAGACAAAATTCCACACCCACCCAAGTACATGGGGCTAAATGACCACGATGTCCAAGCCCCTCAAATGAAACAACAAATATTTAGTTTGTTGTGATTTTAATAACTCGAAGAAATTGAAATATTAGAAATGGAACTTGGAAATGTACATATTCAAAGGTGTAAAATATGTCATGCACCAGTAACCTGTATCAATTAACATTAGCTTGTTATAAAATTATTTTCTTTCCCAAGTCTTTAGGATGTTTGAATACCATATATTTATATTTTCTCCTGTCCTTATTGCAGGTTCCACACTATTCTGGGCAGCGACGACCTGGCCGAAGTGGATCCCGTTCGTGGTCGTTTCCTCCAGCAGCTGCAGGAGCTTGTGTCTCGTAAAGCTCGCATCATTCAAGACAATACGCTCTCCTGCGAGGCCCGTGCTCATCAGATACAAAATCTTGCCTTAGTTCCTTTATCAGGCCCAATTGTCAGGCTCGAAGACCTGGCCATCACCTTCACGTACCTGCCGTCATCGCGTATCTTCGGCTTTACGGCCGCCGAACTGACTCCCGGCGGTGCAGACATCGAAGTGGTCATGGACAATGTGGAGGAGTATGCCGATCTCACGACTAATTTCTGCCTCGAGAAAGGCATAGCTCGACAATTAGAGGCCTTCCTTTTGGGTTTTTGCCGAGTGTTTCCTATGGACAAGTTGCGTGCGTTCAGCCCCGAAGAAGTGAGAGTGATGTTGTGTGGGGACCAGAACCCTCAATGGACTAGAGACGATCTTCTTAATTACACGGAACCAAAGCTTGGATATACCAAGGACAGGTGAGAATAATCTATTTTTTTAGCACTTGCTCATCTTTTCTCAGTACTACCAGCCGCTAAAGCATTGCTTGTGTTTATAATTAATTTCACACACGAAATATCAGTATAATTGTCAAGGCAAACAACTAGCCATTCACCGTTTCGTTTATCCTAATCAGAATGCGACAATGATGTTCATCATTATTTTAAAGTATGAGTGCATTTTTGGGAAATAAGGTTCTCCACCCCCTGCATATACCTCCTTTTGTGTTTGTCCTATTTCCATGTATCTATCCTTGTGTTTCTCTCCAATGATTGACTGGCTGCGTGGCTCAGCGGTAAAGTTTTTGCCTGATGTGCCCATTGCAGGATTGAATCCTGGAGCAGTCAGCTGGCATTCGAGAGTGCGCAAATGCGAGGGAGCCATGTCAGTAGATTTACTGGCACATTCAAGTTTCCCAACAGGGCAAATTTCTGGCACCCCGGCGTCTCTAAAAGGCGCAGTAGTTAAAAGGGACGTAAATCCAATAACATTGTCATTAACAATTTAATATAGGAATGATCCACTTTTCAATACAATATCTTCAATATATTATGTACACTAAGGTACATGTTTCGGCCTTCCTCAGCCTGTGTTATTTACACATATATTTAACAATTTTTAAAACAATAATCAGTGACCAAAAATTACTATACAGTGCACTCTCGTTAATTCGCGGTAATTAAAGCACGAACTTCCGCGAATTATCGAAAACCGCGAATTATCCGCAGTTAATTTTGTTAAGCCTAGGAAAAACAAAACTATTGGTTAAAATATTGAAATAGGCTTGAACACGCGAAATAATAATTTTAACTCCTGATTGTAGTGTCTAAAGGTGGGTATACACTTGCGCGCCGCGCACTGCGCGTGGTGCATGCGCGGCGCGTGTGTTGCTCGACCAGAATTATTATTTAAACGAACCTCTCGCGATCCATAGGAAACCCACGAACATTCACTAGTCAGTTTGGAGTGTGGTAAATATAATCATGTCTCCGCCGCACGAGGAAAACCTCGCGATTGCGGTGATGAGTGGTGCGGCTGTTTTAATGGCACGTTTGTGTTAAAAGAAAAAGAAACGACGACGACGTTGGTGGCACACTGACATGTTAAAAAAAAAAGGAAAAGTGCGGAGCTAATGATGGACTTTAAGTCACAAGAAATAAGCGGCCAGTATAAGAATTTTACTCGAATGTCACCTTCTGACTTGAGAATCTGCTGCAGAAGATTGGACCCCACATTTCCGAAGAAGATACGTATTTCCGCCCTGCGATTTATTTTACTTTTTTCACGCCGGTAGGAAAACAGCGGGGATATCAACTTCTTCTTGCATTGGTCCGCAGATATATCCATCACAGCTCCTATTTCCCTCCAAGCATCTGCTTTTAGTCTAATGGTTTCTTAAAATGATATTTATGTTGAGGATCCCACAGAAGAGGCTTTTTGCGATAAGCATCGAACATTTTATCACAGATTCGTCTGACCACTTCATTATCACCACTCAAAACGCACAAATATTGCAATCAGATGCGCGCGAGAAACAACGAACTTCTCACAATCCCGTCCAAATCTGAACTGCGAACACTCAAAGTGCGCGTGGAAAAAACCGACAGGAGATGGATCGTCGTGCGCCGCGCGCGCGCAGCTTCGAAACCCCGTACTAATCTAGCGAATTTGCTGCGCGCGAGCGGCGCGGCGCGCAAGTGTATACGCACCTTTATACGACATGCTAGGCTACTGGTAGGCCTATGTGGATTATGCCTACATTAATATATTTAAAAAAAAAGCCGTCATTACTTTTTGTTTCTTAGATCGTTTATTCTATTTTTCGATTGCACATTTCCGAAAAAAATATTATATGAAAACGAAAATTCATCTCGTTTTTCTATATAAAAGATAAGTGTGACTAGAGACACTAGCTTGACTGTGGGAAACTTTCGGGATTTCCGTTGCATCACTCCCGCACTCTAAATCTACTGGATTTCCGTTTTCCTCACCAACAGTCAAATTCCATGCTATTTCTTCTTTGCTTTTCTGTAGTAAATCATAATCGTCTTTATCGACGTCTAACTTGCCCGTTCGAAATATCGTTGTTACAAAAGTCGGCAAGCGCTTGCTTTTGTACGAGCGGAGTAGCGGTACTTTCCTCCCGACTAGTTGACTGCATGAAGAGCATCGAACAAACACGCTCTCGATGTCGTGCGCGTTTGCACCATTACGCAATAATCGCTGTTTACAATACGCTGTCCGCGCATCCACCCTTCACAACTCGCAGATCAGCGACCTTGGAGCGTGGCTGTTGGGAAAGGGAGGGTAGGTTCCGAGTGAAAGTGCATTCCTCTTGTATTGTTTGGGCTTCAAAGACGAAGAAAATCTGTGCTATACCACTCGCGGCAACATGCGCGTAAGTTTCGAAGATTGCGCAATTAGGCCTACTGTTGCATCGCAGAGAAACGCAGTTCAGTCTTCCCTAGTCTCAATGATTTCGTCTTTACGCATTGCGTCGCATCAAAATTCTTTTAAACGACAGAGAGATTGCTTAACTTAGCGTGATGATTAGTTGCTGTGAGAATTCCCAATTTAAAAAAATACTCATGGAGACCCGCGAATTAACCGCAAAACGAATTATCCGCACGCGAATTATCGGGAGTGCACTGTATATACATTTCAATGAAATTTTTATAAAACATTTTTATGACCAATTTTATGATAAAAAAAAGAAACAACTTTAGAAATATAATTCTTAAAGTAGTCTGTAAGACATATTAAAATCTGGAAGTTCCAACCATCCTATTGATTAAAATATCTTGTTCAACATCTTGACAATCAAACTTAACGTGTTTGAATGTGGTTCCAATTTGACGTTGTTTCCGGTAATGATGAACCTCATTTAATTATAGTTAAAATTTGATATATTGAACTTGAATTATCAAATTCATGATAATTGATAAAACTTAGTTAAAAATTCAACCATTGTAGTTATCCCGCGTGATGTCTGATTTGTTGATGCGGCAACGTGCCTATGTGGCTTGCCACTCCCTACTATATATACAACATTATTATTGTCCAATGATTAATTGTAATTCCACCTTGTTGTGCTGTATGTTACTACTGTATTTGCTCGCATCGCGTATATTTCACTCTCCATTTTTTAATTTGAAATTGAAGGAAAATCAAATCCTCGCATTAATTTCTGCCGCCGCCATAAAGATGATCGTAGCAATTTTAAGATAGATTCCCCACCTACTGGAAATCACAAGTCTTGCCCGCAATGTTTCTGTTCGTTTTAGCAGCAATGCTTTCCTTTCTATCACAGTATTTGTTGCCTGTCTGTTGCATTGTCGACAAGTACCAGTATTCTGTCTTCACGTTCCATTGTAGTTTCTCAGTTAAGTGTGATTGTTTTCTTGTGGAAGTCGATCTCTAAGTTATATAAAAACGCAGAAGTTATATGGCTGGGTTTAAACTCAAAGTGATAAAATACGCAGAAAACTATGGTAATATAGTCTCGTACTCGTAGAACTGCTGGTCGAGAATTCATTGCCAGTGAATTTAATATTCGCTACTGGTGTATACAGAAAGATGCGCTAGAAACCACTAACCAAACACATAAGGTGTTTTCAAATGTGGCCATGCAGTGAAACAACACATGGGGTGTGATCATTAGCTGGTTTGTTGATGCTCCACATGCTAAATAAGTAATTGTTAGGTTAGAACACGTAGAGATCTGATATTGTTAGTTACGATAAACTGGCTACAGAAGACAAAATAAAGAAGGCCGTTGTCTTGTTTCAATAATGCAAATTTTAAAGTTTTTTTTTTCTCCCAGGAATATGGTATTTCGCACTCAAATCCCCGCATATGTTATGCACCATAAATATTCACACTTATTTTCCGTCCAAACAGTGCGAGTTATATGCAAGCAAATACGGTATATGGATTTCTTATTCTATTTACTAAACTTGAAGGTTACGAGACTTGAACCATAATCCCTGTATTTATTACATTCTGGTGCCCTTGTGAATGACATTACAAAGGTCTGTGCTCGAAGGAAATTTCCTCTTAGCTCTGATTCCAATGACTCGAGCTATAGAGCATTGTGCAAGCCATGTTCAAAGTTATAAGGTTATGTTTGGTAATGTTTGTGCTCACAAGGAACTTTCAGAGTAGATTTATTTTAATTCAAGATAAATATGGTGAGTAAAAATCGTAAATTTCCATCTAATAATATACAGTAACATGATAATCAAAAAATGGGAAATGAAAATCAGTGTAGAGAGAAGTAAGACAATGGTAATGACATGAGGAAAGAAAGAAGGAAAAGGGAGTGTTGAAATTGGAGATGTAGATCTGGAAGTAGGAGAAGTGGATTGATGGAAAAATCAACAAGAGAATACAATGTGGGAGTGCTTTCTATCATCAGGTTACGAGTTTAATTTGGGATAAAGACAAAGGCTAAAGAAGTGATGTACAAGACCTATTCCTTACCAATAATGACACATGGAGCAGAAAATTGGCCGATAACGAGGAGAGATGAAAGTAGAATACAGGCAGCCAAAATGAAATTCCTGAGGAGTATGGTACAGAAGACTAGGAGAGATAGAGTGAGAAATGAAGACATTCGAATGTACAGAAGCTGAATGATAAGCTGGAGCAGAACAGATTGAGATGGTATGGACATGTAAAAAGGATGAATGATGAAAGAATGCCAAAACAAGTGAAGGAGAGACGGATGAATGGAAAGAGAGGACAAGGAAGACCTAGTGTACGGTGGATGGATTTGGTTAAGGACAGTGTGAGAGAACGGAACCTGGAGTGGAGTTCAGTGGTTGAGGAAGGACGGTGGACAGACGGAGTAAAGTGAAGGGATGTCATATTTGCTCCGACCCGGCCCAAGCTGGTAAATGGAAATTGATGATGATCACATTTCCCTGTAATTGGGATTTTACTGGTGTTAACTAACTGAAAAGTTACAATACCAATTGAAGCTGCTACAGCTAAACTTGAAGCAAACGTCAGATTCATAGAAAATTCAAATAACCCCTGTAAAGCAGCTTGGAGTGTAATTAACAATGTTAGAATCGCAAATAAATGTTCCACAATAGAAATCAGTCCTGAGGTTCTGAATAAACATTTTATTGAGTCTGTTGAAAGGATTTGCTCACCTGACTCACAGCTGCCTTCAGCAGCAATTGAAAGAGTAGAAAAAATAGTTCTGAGTTTATCAAATAATACTTTTAAATGGAGAAAGGTAAACTGTAGTGAGGTAAAGAAAATTGTAAGAAATATGAAACCTTCCAATAGTAAGGATTGTTATGGGTTCACCAACAACATTTTAAAGGCTATTATTGACAGCATTTTAATTCCTTTGACGCACTGCATAAACGAGTGCTTTGGCGTAGGCTATTTCCCAGCGGTTAAAAATTACGAGGGTTGTTCCAGTATACAAAAAAGGGGATAAGACTAAACCTGTTAGTTACAGACCTGTGTCTGTAGTAACCATCCTGTCAAAAGTCTTTGAATATGTTATAGTTGGTGAAATTTATGAATTTTTCATCAACAACAACCTTCTATCACCAACTCAGTTTGGGTTCCTTCCAGGAAAATCTACAATTAGTGCACTGGACGATTTTGTTTGTCATATAATGCACCATTTTGAAGAAGGGAGCTCAGTAGATGCACTCCTGTGAGATCTATCCAAGGCCTTCGATTGTGTGTCACATGATATACTTCTGCAAAAGTTAGCACTGTACGGAATTAAAGGATCAGAGTATGAAGTCTTTAAATCATATCTAACAAACCGAGTACAGTTTGTAGAGAATGGGGATAGGAAATCTCATGTGTTATAAGTTAGGTATGGTGTACCTCAAGGCTCGGTTCTGGGTCCATTTCTTTTTGTCGTTATGATGAATGACTTAGCAGTAAATGTTTCTGGAAAAACAATTCTTTATGCAGATGACTCGACATTTTTTGTGTTCTAGCAAATGTATAAGTCAATTACAAAATTTATCAAGTCAGTACCGTGTGATGAGGGTGATATGGAAGGAGAAAAAGACCCCAGAAGATTGGAAGAAAGGATTAATTGTCCCAATATTTAAGAAAGGAAGCAGAAAGGAGTGCAGAAATTACAGGGGTGTCACACTCATACCTCACTGTGCCAAGATATATGAAAAGATATTAGAAAGTAGAATACGAGCCAAAGTGGAGAGAAAATTGAGAGAGGAACAGTATGGATTCAGACCTGGGAGATCAACAGTGGATCTCATATTTTCAGCGAGACAGCTCCAGGAACACCACTACGAATTTGGAGAGGATCTGTTGATGGCCTTCCTGGACATCGAAAAGGCCTATGATAGTGTGTGTAGGGAGAAGGTTTGGAAAGCAATGGAAAACATGGGAGTGGAAAAAGAGACTGTAGGCAGAGTGAAGGAGATGTATTGTGGAAGTGTGAGTTGTGTGAAAGTTGGAGGGGAAAGAACAGACTGGTTCAGACAAATGAGTGGCCTGAAACAGGGTAGTGCGCTGTCACCCCTTCTCTTTATTGTGGTTATGGCCGAGGTAATGACACGGATAGCAGGAAAGATAGGAGAAGATAAGATGAAAGCAATGGTGTTTGCAGATGATCTCATGGTCTGGGGAAACAAGGAGGAGGAAATTCAGGAGCAACTGAAGGCTTGGGAAGAAACAGTGGGAGAGTACAGATGGAAGTTCAACATCAGTAAATGTGAGATCCTGTTAACGACCAGGAAAAAGGACAGACCAATGAGTGGGATAACACTTGGAGGTGGACAGCTGAAGAAGGTGGAAAGTCTCAAGTACTTGGGAAGTATAGTGGAGGAAAATGGGAGAAATGACAAAGAGATTACGGAACGTGGCAGACAGGCAGAAGCATTTCTGAGAAGCATTAGGAGCTTAGTGTGGAATAAAGATGTCCCACAAAAAAGCAAGGAAGTGTTATACAGAAGCTACTATATCCCGATACTGACCTATGCTTCAGAAACGTGGACAATGAAGAAAAGAGATATAAGCAGAATACAGGCAGGTGAAATGAAGTTCCTGCGAAATAGGATCGGAATAACAAGAAGAGACAGGGCGAGGAATGAAAAGGTCAGGGAAATGGTGAAAGAGGAGCCCTTGCAAGGTAGGATTGAGACATCAAGACTGAGGTGGTATGGACACTTAAAGAGAATGGATGAGAAGAAGATTCCCAAGAGGATACATGAGATGCAGATGCAGAAGAAACGACCAAGGGGAAGACCAAGAGATAGATGGCTGAAAGGAGTGGAGGAATGTGTCAAGAAGAGAGGCGAGGACTGGACCAGAGTGACAGCGGAGAGGTGGTGGGAAGAAAGAACTAAGTGGCGAGGCTTATGTTCCAAACAGACCCAGCCTGGGGCTGGAAACTGTACAAGATGATGATGATGAAGTCAGTGCTGGCTAGAAGCTAGGAAATGGTTCAGTGAGAATGGATTCCACTTAAATGAAACCAAAACTCAAAATTTAATATTTAGTCTTAAAAACATAGTAATGATATAAAAGAAGCTAAGCTACTAGGAATGAATTTTGACTCAAAATTAACATGGGAACCTCACATTCATAACCTTTCGTATAAACTTGCAAGGGTGGTGTATCTACTTCGTCATTTAAAAAAAGTCCTCTCGGCACGCCGGAAGGCGGAGGTAGATTTCACCGGACAAACTTGGGGATAGGCGAAAATAGGCAGAATATGCAGGTTTTCGTAGAAGGATCAGACCTCATTTATTGCGAGAAGGTATTTTATAATTGGAGCTTAATTAACTTTGTTTTTCGTCATTATTATGCTTATTTTAAACATTTTATTGTCTTATGGGAACGGTAACCTTCTTGTCATTTGGGGTCCATTTTTATACTTGTGGTCACACTGTCCTTATGCAAGGTTTCGACACTGATGTGTAACTATGTAACGGTCTGTTACTTCTTCACGAAAAATTATATCTCCCGCAGAGATTTTGGTTGGTTCCTCAGTTTAGGGGCTGCGACAACGCGGTCATGTAACCCCGTGTACTTAGGGATGGCTGTATTAGTCTGTAATTCAGGTAAGGACTGCAGACGGTCAATTTCAAGCAGTAGTTCCTAATGTTGCTACCAGGTACTACCGTCAACGACACCTACCTGTGAACTTGGCTACTAGATGCCACCGCAGCCAGCAACTCGCAACGGACGTTGGAACTTCCCCTCCAAAGGAAAGCATACTGAGGGATTTTTAGCGCTCTTAGAAAATCCGACGACTTCGGCCGGCTTTGAACTCGCGACCTTGGGCATAGACATTCAGCATGCTTGCTACCAGTTACGTCACCGAAGCCGCTTCCCACTTAGATGAAAATACTGAATCTGATCTCGTGCAAGTGCGATGTCATGGCAACGTCTGATGGCTCATCCCTCATCAATTTAGTAGTGTTGCCATGGCAACCTCTGATAGCTCTTGACATTTTCTTATAATTCCGAAATCATTTTTCTCATCCCTTGGCATAATGGTGGGTCATATCAAAAATTCTTTCAGACAAAAGTTTTAGGTAATTATTAGGGGAATATTGTCCATTTCGTACGGTTTTGATATTGTGCCTATTAAGAGAGATATGATTAATGTTTCCCGAAAAACCCACTTTTTCCCACCCCTTTGGTCAATGGTTGGTGATATAAAAAAACTCTTCAAACATAAATTTTTGGGCTTTATCCGACACATAGTATGAACGTTGAACGGATTCGATATTTCACATATTAAGAGAGTTATAGCAATATTTCACTTTTTCGAAAAAAGCCCCCCATTTTCACCCCCTTCTACCGATTTAGCCCAGTAACGAACTCGACCGAGATTTTATAGGTATACATATTCGGTAAAAAGTGATTGGTGAAAAATTACGGCAGTTATCGTGTCCACAAGAAACTGATATATATATACTTTTGAACTGATGGTGGTTTTGGGGTCTGGGGGATGTGAAACGCGAAGATATGTCGAAATTTTCCGGAAGTCGAAACATGGTAGCCTACCCATTGCAATAGTTAGCTTTCTAATGAAATCTACCTCTGGTTGGTTCCTCAGTTTAGGGGCTGCGACAACGCGGTCATCTAACCCCGTGTACTTTGGGTGAGTGTAGAATCTGTCTGATAAACGGTGTGAATTGTAATGGCTGTATTAGTCTGTAATTCAGGTAAGGACTGCAGACGGTCAATTTCAAGCAGTAGTTCCTAATGTTGCTACCAGGTACTACCGTCAATGACACCTAGCTGTGAACTTGGCTACTAGATGCCACCCCAACCAGCAACTCGTAACTAACGTTGGAACATCCCCTCCAAAGGAAAGCATACTGAGGGATTTTAGCGCTCTTAGAAAATCCGACGACTTCGGCCGGCTTTGAAACCGCGACCTTGGGCATAGACATTCTGCATGCTACCAGTTACGTCACCGAAGCCGCTTCCCACTTAGTCAGATGTCAAAGTCAACCCCTGGCACCATCCAGCCCATGACGGGCTAAGGCCGACCAAGCGACCGCTGCCCAGCCATTTGGCCTGCAGATATTGGGGTGACGCGTGATCAGCCCGTCGGGTCCCCTCGGCCGTTAATATTGGTATTCGTGATCTTGGTACTGTCAGACAGCTACTCAATTGTCCTCACGAGGCTGAGTGCACCCCGTTCCAACCCTCGCGTCAGTTTAAAAATCCCTGACGGAGCCGGGGATCGAACCAGGGGCCTCCGGGTGAGAGGCAGGCGCGCTACCCCAACACCACGGGGCCGGCTTAGTCAGATGGAAATACTGAATCTGATCTCGTGCAAGTGCGTTGTCATGGCAACGGCTCATCCCTCATCAATTTAGTAGTGTTGCCATGGCAACCTCTGATAGCTCTTGGCATTTTCTTATAATTCCGAAATCATTTTTCTCATCCCTTGGCGTAATGGTGGGTCATATCAAAAATTCTTTCAGACAAAAGTTTTAGGTAATTATTAGGGGAATATTGTCCATTTTGTACGGTTTTGATATTGTGCCTATTAAGAGAGATATGATTAATGTTTCCCGAAAAACCCACTTTTTTCCACCCCTTTGGTCAATGGTTGGTGCTATCAAAAAACTTATTTGACATAAATTGTTGGCACTTATCCGACACATATTATGAACTTTGAATGGATTCGATATTTCATGTATTAAGAGAGTTATAGCGAAATTTCAATTTTTCGAAAAAAAAGCCCCCCATTTTCACCCCCTTCGACCGATTTTGCCCATTAACGAACTCGACCGAGATTTTATAGGGATACATATTATGTAATAAATTCAAAGTGATTGGTGCAAAATTACGGCAGTTATCGTGTCCACAAGAAACTGATATACATATATATATATACACATACATAAATTATATATAAACTTTTGAACTGACGGTGGTTTTGGGGTCTGGGGGATGTGAAACGCGAAGATATGTCGAAATTTTCCGGAAGTCGAAACATGGGACCCATTGCAATAGTTAGGTTTCTAATGAAATCTACCTAAATGAGGTTCCTACGACACATTTACACACAGCCTATTTTGCTTTCTTTCAAAGTCTCTTTAGTTATGGATTAATATTTTTTGGAAATAGTGCACACATTGTAAATATCTTAAAATTACAGAAAAAGGCAATCCGTATTATTGCAAATGCTCCTCCTAACACACCCTGTAGACCTTTATTTATTGAATCTTCCAAACTAACAGTTATAAATCTTTTTGTTTTAAATACCCTCATTTATATGAAAAATAAACATCCACATGAATTGCCAGGCAGACGGGTAACAGTTCACTCATACAGCACAAGAAACTCACACCAGATAGAGGTACCTTGGTGTCGGCTTTCAAAAACACAGTCATGAAATTCTTGGCATAACATTTTTTAACAAACTGAGTTTGTCTTTCCAACAACTACCAACCAAAATCTTTAAGAAACAGCTGCAAAAGTGGTTGCTGGTGAATCCATGGTATTCACTGGAAGAATGTATGGAAGCAGATTGGTGTAATACGTAGTACAATAGAAGTAGGTTACAGTTTGTTATAACGATAATAAGCTGTTTGTATACCGTATTTGCTCGCGTATATCTCGCCCCCGCGTATATCTCATACCCCATTTTTTTAATTTGAAATTTCAGGGGGAAAAAAGTACTCGCATGTATCTCGCATTCATTGCTGACACTGTCATATAAATGACCTTAATAACCTTGAGGTAGAAACACGTTCGATTTAGCGCGCCACAACAGTCGTCATTGTTCAGGAACTTACCCGAAGCGATACTAACAGGAAGAGCGAGCAACGAGTTGATCCGAACTTCGATACGAGCCAATTAGGGATCGAGGCACCGCGTGCAAGCATATGGCGCAGCGTGAGTGTTAGCACGCTGTACATCGTTTGCCGCGTCTTCGGCCGCGGTTAGCTAAATTCGCCGCCTTGAGACATGTTCGAATTAGCGATTAGCGCGCCACAACAGTTGCGCAAGTAGGCCTACTGTTACATCGCAGAGAAACGCAGTTCAGTCTTCTCGAATCTCAATGATTTCGTCTTTACACATTGCGTCGCATCAGAGCTCGGCCGCGTGTAAGCATACGGCCCAGCGTGAGTGTTGGCACACTGTACATCCTTCGGCCGCGGTTGGCTAAATTCGAGCTTGCTCGTGCATGTAGCGAGGAATCGATATGGAAGATGATCGATCAACGATCACTAAGCTCCTGCGCTCTAAATTCCTTTTCTGCCTTGAATCATCCTTAACGAGTGTATGACGTCTTTTCCCTAGGTTCTTAATGTCGCATAACCATAACGAATAGAAATAATTGGTGTCGACGGACATTGTTGTGAAGAGATTCTTGAAGATGGGCATCGCAAATGCATTGGACGGAAGTCAGGATGAAGCAGTATGGGATGATGACCAGAATGATGCACGCGAGAGTTCCGTATTTACTCGAATACGACCCGCCCCTGAATAAGACCCGCACCCTGATTTTGAAGAACAAAATTTAAAAAAAAAAAAAATTTACTTTAAACTATTTATAATCTTTACTAAATAAACAGAATAGCATTTCTACAAAATATTTTCCAACAGTTCTGAAGTCGTCCTAAAATAACACACAGAAACAATTACAAATACAAATAAAAGACACAAACACTTCGTCATCAGAAGTACCAACTTCGGAACTTTTTTCACCATCACTTTCCCACAAAATGTCGTCATCACTGCCATGCATAGCATTGGAAATACTACATTTCTTGAAGCTCTTCCGTATGAGATCTCCCGAGATACGATTCCATGCCTTCAAAATCCACGAACAGAGCAGCTGAACTTCCGGGCGCGTCATTCCCCGCGTATATCTCGCACCGAAAATTTCCACTCATATTTTCGGTCAAAAAAGTGCAAGATATACGCGAGCAAATACGGTATACTGTTAAAAGTAGGCTAAGTAATGTAGGATTGTTTGATTTTATTGTTCTGTATTATTAACCTGACGATGGCTATTGCACTAGTGTTTAACGCCAAATAAATTGATTCTGATTCTGGCATTTGAAATGTTACATTTCCTGAAGGATTTCATTCTGAGACCCTCAAGAATGCACTCCCCTTTAATCCTGCCAATTCACACCATAAATTTGTGAACATAGAGAGCTTAGAAGCCATTTTTTCAGTGTTGCCATATTGACAAATAGCAACTTTTCAGTCGATCGACACAATATTATTCCAATTACTGAGACATGTGAAAAAAAATTATATAGTTTTCCTATTTTTTTGCATGCTCCAATAATTGGAATATTATAATAGTGAATTGTCCGACTGAAAAATTTCAATATTACTAAATTTGTGTCCATGTGTTATTTAAAAAAAAAGCGGGGCGGGGGGGGGTAATTTCTTCCACACCGTGTACTATTGGTAGTGTAATTCCAGGAATTCTCCAGTATTGATAGGACATGATTGAATTGTTAAGTGTCGGCAAAGAAATCCTCTATTCTAATTGTCTTTATCTGCTTGCTTTTCAGTCCTGGCTTCCTTCGGTTCGTAAACGTGCTGGTGAAGATGTCTGCGGAAGAACGGAAAGCATTCCTTCAATTCACCACTGGCTGTTCGTCTCTCCCTCCGGGTGGTTTAGCAAATTTATATCCACGGCTCACGGTCGTGCGTAAAGTAGACGCTGGCGAAGGCAGCTATCCTTCGGTGAACACTTGTGTACATTACTTAAAATTGCCAGATTATCCCACGGAAGACTTATTACGAGAACGATTGTTAGCAGCGACACGTGAAAAGGGATTCCACCTCAATTAGGTACTTTGCCAACCACAATACTTCGTATCTTTTACTCTATGCCAAGTCTCACTCCACTAGTTAAGTTTAGATTATCCACTTACATGGAGGGAACCATGCTATTGTGAAGCCATAGGTATTTGCAAATAAAATGTTACTTTTATGAATGTCGACTTCAGTTCCCAATGGAACGGATCACAGATATGTGCAGAGAATTTAATTTATCTATTATTACTTTTAGTTGTCTTCATTTTGCCTCAGGAACAACGCAGTAGATCATATAGCTGTATGTTGTGTGTAAAAGGTTTGTCTTATAATGTAATTCTGTGAACTGTAAAATCAGTGAAATAATTGCTTTCTTTTGCCAATAACATGTTAAAAACTTGAGATTTTTCAACTATAATGAAAAAAGGAAAAAAAAAAAGGCAACTTATAATTATTGGTTTTATATTTCTAGATATTAGTTCCTGGCTTCAAAGCACATGCTTGGTTGTTTGGTTGGCTTCTGCCAACTGTTGTTACAAACATTTTAGGTTTAAAACTGTTGACATTCTTCCATGTGAAAAATACATGCTGTGTTAGTGCATGACTGAGATGAGTACATGAAGAGTGGGAGTTGTAAAATATTATCATTGTTATCAAGTGGCTTTTTTCTTTTTGCATCCTGTGTTGTTGAAATCTATTTTTCACATGGAAGGCAGTTGAGTGGAAAGTGCATCTGGGAAGTTTCATTACGGTGCTTGATGCAGCTAGCTAGTCGGACTATCAGTACAGTGGATGGTGAAGAAGAAGGAATGTGTATATGATGATATTGCTTAACTTTCGTTACTTGTGCCTTATTGCACATTAGGGAGAGTGAAGAGAACTGCGAGTGTTGTGCAAAGCAAGTGATTATACAAATAAAAGGAGTTTTAAAAAACAAACAACTTTTCCTATAAACTTTTTTTGTAAATACTTGTCACATCTTACAAGAGAAAGTAAAGCACCCTTAGTTGATTGTACATTTGAAATGCAGTATAAATATATATATATAAATAAAGAATCTGTTGAGAATGTACTGCTGACCAGGCCTCTCTTTCGAGAGTTCTGTCAATGTTGACATAATTGGAAAAGCCAATAAAAGTAAGAAAGTGGGTACATGTTGTTTTCTTTAATATCATTCAAACCATTCTTCTTCCCCTTGTTACCAGCAGTGAAATCATGTTTAACATTTCTCGAAATAACATATGGTCCCGGTTATCATGACATGAAGACGATGTAAATTAGGGTTCAGTTTGTTCGTCGATTTTATGTTTGTGTTTGAGTCTTCAGTCTTTTGACTGGTTTGAAGCAGACATCCTACATCCGAGGCAATCTGTTTAACATATTCTAACCTTGGTCTACCCCTACAGTTCTTGTCCTCGACCCTTCCTTCCATAACTAAGCTTGCTATTCCTGGGTGTCTTAGTATGTGTCCTACCAACCTATCTCTTCTCTTCATTAGCATTCGCCAGAAACATCTCTCCTCTCCCACTCGTCTTAATACCTCTTCGTTTGTAACCCTATCTACCCATCTGATCATCATTCTCCTGTAACACCACATTTCAAATGCTTCAATTCTCCTCTTTTCTGCTGCACCAATAGTCCAAGTTTCACTTCCATAGAGTGCCACACTCCAAAGGTTTTCATAATGTCTTCCTAATACCTAAATCTATATTCGATATCAACAGATTCCTTTTCTGTAGAAATGCTTTCCTTGCCTGAGCCAACCTACCTTTTATGTTTAACCCCTATTTAAGGCTTGATTTTTATGGCAGCTTTACCAACATCAATATCAAGTTAACATTTGTAAAGTTCCAAACAATTTAATAGTTAAGACATTTTCTCCCTGCAATGTTATAAAATAAAGCTGCACCCTCTCCCTGTGATGAGGTAAAAATCATAGACTAAACGAAACACAACTGCTATAGTACAGAAGAAAAAACTGTGGTCACATTTTTCAAGTCTTGCTCGACAGATATGATTCCTTCAATTGACATGTTACGTTACGATTGTGCACCAGGGAAACCTGCAAAGAGTAATAGGGAGCAGATGTGTGTATAAATTACAACCTTGTATATTCCCTGATTTTTTATTAATAACATTGGCTAGCAATTCTCAGAATTTGTCCAGTTGCTTGTTATAGTTCAGAGTTTCGCACAAATGCGCAACACGTATTTTTAATGCCAAAGGTGTCTATGGTATCAGTTTTGAACCCTGGGCAGGCTTCTCGACTGGGCATTGTCAGACAACCTATGAAGTTATCCGCCTCATTAATAAATCGATTAATACTGTCATAAAAAAATAATTACGTATTCAACATTTTCTGTGCAATTACACATGTGTAGTTGCAAGCATTCTCGGCTGTTGTCACCCTAGAGGTCAGAGTTTGGTTCCTGGTTCTGCCAAGAAGTTTAATTCTGGTCTGAGGGCTGGAACGGGGTACACTCGGCCTCATGAGGAAAAACGACTCCCACCTCGGCTATCCTGGAAGTAGTTTTCCGTGGTTTCCCACTTCTACTCCAAGGAAATGCAAGGATGGTTCCTTACTCGAAGCCCACTGCTGCTTCCTTACCAATCCACACACCACAATAACACAGGTTTACAGACAAATTCTACTTACAAGTACACAAAGCTAAATGACCTCTATGTCCAAGCCCCTCAAATCAAAACAACTGAACTATACCTCGCTTATACTGTAATTAAATTAATACCTGATGGCTCAAAACCTCGGCTGCGCACACAGAGAATCTCTTATGCGGGCAAGTCCATGTGCTTCAGCGTGATTGATGGGGGGAGGAAAGATCACTTTGCTCCTTGGTAGGGAAGTGTTCGCGTCAGCTCTTGCTATTTGTAATTCTATTGCGAGTTAAGATCTCAAGTGACGAAAACTCTTTCTCTTTGTGTGGGGACAGCTGGTGTTGAGAGTTAAGTTTCGTTCCAGTAGCACAGCAGCAGTGACCCCCTCCACGCCGTCGAGTTCACGCAGTTTTGGAGCTATGAGGTATTAATTTCTCCCTACCTGGATTTCTCAGGAGAGGACACAATCATTGAAGTGATCGATTCAAAAGAAGAGTTGTCTGAATTATCGCAAGAGGAAAATGATCTTCTGAAGTAATCAATATTCCAAAGGATCCTGAATATTCTGGTAAGATAAGTTTTATGCAGATTTCCTTCTTCCACTAATTAAGTACTTTTTCAAAAACGATGTTGAAAATATAAATATTGATATGGATCTCTATTTTTTATAGGGGTCTTCGGTACTGAAAATTTGGGTTCGGTTCGGTAAAAAAAATTGTACTTCGGTTCTCGGTACAAAATCGGTTCGGTACAGCTCGGCTGATTTTAACATGCTAAATTAGAGTAATTTGTAAACCATTAAGAAAAAAGTAACACATGAGTTCTAATGATTATACAGTAAACCAAATACTTGCCAAATAGCACAATTTTTATTTAAAATACAGAAAAAATGTACAGCTAATAATCTCATACAATGTTCCATTAACTTGCCCTTTTAGTGTAGAGTAATCCAATTGATGCATACTGGAACACTTTAGTTAGGCTTGCCATACGTCCCGGTTTGACCGGGACAGTCCCGGTATTTTGCTCTTGTCCCGGTGTCCCGCCCGGTTTTATCAATGTCCCGGAAAACGGTTGTAACATGTAAAAATAATGAATTTATGTGTTAACGAATCTTTTATGAATCGGGGACTTTTCAACAATCAACATCGTTGACTCGCGCACAGTGTCAAAGTGCTCAGAAGTATTGTTAACTCTTTAATTAATTGTTGTTTTAGGTAGACAAAAAAAAGTTTTTTTGTAATTGTTTTTCTAGTTAGATAAAAAGTTGTAGTGTTTCAAAACATAATAAGACTTAGTAATTGTTCAATTAAACAATTTTATGAAGTATTTTAAATTGTATTTTATTAACACTTCTTTCTTGATGGTAGACCAGAATGAATTATCATTAAAAAGGGAAAATTGTATATTTTTATGTAGTAAAAATTCCTTTTTCATTTTTAAAAGGTGTGTAGAACTAACAATTTAGGGTGCCAGATTCCCCCCTCCCGTCACTTGCGAGGCTTAAAAAAGGCTTAAAACTCACCATTTTGCTTCTAATTTATAAAAAAATTCTCGGACCCCCCACTCTGCTGGGGGGTATCCCATATTAATGTGTCCCGGTTTCACTCACCAAAAATATGGCAAGCCTAACTTTAGTCCATAAATTAATTTTATTAATCAGAAGAGTTATTGTGCTCTAGTAGTAAAACTTCACTTATACGATATCCGGGGGACCAAAGGAAAAAAAACCACGCATAAATGTGAAAAACGCGTAAATGAAAGTCGGTAAATAAAAACTGCAAAATGTATGTGACAATATGGGTTATACAGGGACTTTGTTTTAAAAGCGACAGGGATCCTCACTCGCACCGCGAGCCGGTTCTCGCCAAGCACTTTGCCGTATGCGCTTCTTGACGGCTTTAACAGTCCATATTCTTTGGACTAAGGTATATTACAGCTGAAATAGTCAATCGGTGCTGAGAAACTTCAGAATGTAAATGACAAATTCATGAAGAGGTGCCAGCGATGTGTAGCAATGAATGGCGAACTTTTCAGCACCAGCTGTGAACTATAGGCCACTCAATGACTGTGCCGCACGAGCTACGCATTACGGCCAAGTGCCTGGCGGGAGACAGGCTAGCAACGCGGGCGGCGGGCGAGCGAGGGTTTCCGTTAAGAAGTGAAAACAAGAAATAATAATACGATTGTTTAACTCTAATCGGCAATATGTAACAAAACAACTACAAGAGAAATGCACCCAGATATAACAAAACAAAGAAAATTGAGTCACTTTACGAAGTAGTCTGTTATCTTGACTTGTTTTTTGTTGGCCGAGACCACGGCGTGAACAGTATTTTCAAACCGATATAATTCGGCCATTATTTCCTCAGAAACGTTATGGTGCGTCACAAAATGTTTGATAGTCTATAGAGCATTGACAGCATCATTAAAATCCACTGTATTATTCTGCGGCTCTTCATCGTCATTAATAAAATGCCGTAGTGTAGGCCTAAATTAATGGATTTTCATTTGTCTGAAGACGCAAGATTATTATAACACAGAATCAATGGCGTATTTTTAATGGTTTGACGAGAAGTACTATTAAACACGAATTAAAATTATAAAAGCGGAAATAATATTTTTTTTTAATATATCGGCGATCGTAAAACACTTCCGTTCATCTTAACATAAGCTTCAGATGCTGTCTAACTGTGTTTTATGGCTGCTTCCTGTTATTTTGAAAGGCTAACACAATAATAGCGCTTGCTTATTACGCAAGCTGTTCTTCCTTGTTACGACACTCTGGCAAGCGAGTGTCGCCGTGACCACCGGTGTCGCTCAAGGCCATCGTAACATAATATAGCACGCGGTGCATCCTTCCGAACGGAAGTACAGGCGGTAACAAAAGTTTGCATTCGAACATACGTACTTCCTCAGAACACGCAACGTATAAATGACGCTTTATATTGCAAGGGACTTAAAATATTATCGTATAAGCGTGAAAAACGAATAAATGTAAAACGTATATCGGAGATAAATTAACATGGAAAGTATAGGCATTTTGCCGGGACCAGGAAAAAATCGTATAGAAAACGTATAAATATGAACCGTATAGGCCTACAAGAAGTTTTACTGTATTTAACTAACTATTGAAGTAAAACATTGATGATAAAGGACAATACTTTGGATGTCTAAAAAAAAGGTTTCCTTAAATTACAGTATTTATGTCTCTTGTACCGAACCGAACTTTTTACCGAGTTTTTTATCGTCTCGAACCGAGGTCGGTAATTTCCTTTGTACCGTACCGAAACCGAAAAATCGGTGCACCGTCGACCCCTAAATTTTTACTTGTTAAATGATCTTTGATACTCCTCCTTTCATGGAGGTATGTGTTTACGTAGCTCATACAAAACATGTTACTTCGCCTCATTGTGTAGTGGCTAGCACTCTTGGCTGTCACCGCGGAGGCCTGGGTTTGATTCTGGTTAGATGGCTGGAGGCAAAACTGGAAGAGGCGGGTTTGATTCCAACCTTAGCCATCCTGGAAGTGGTTTTCCGTGGTTTCCTACTTCTACTCCAGGCTAATGGATGGTTCCTAAATTAAGGCCATGGCCACTTCCTTCCCAATCGTCATCTGAATTACAAATATACATTGCAGTAATACAGGTTATCGAACAAATTCCATACACACCCAAGTACACGGGGTTATATGACCATGATGTCGCAAAGCCTAAATTAATCAACAATCAAACAGAACATGTGATAGAATACTTGAATTAGGCCTTAAACACCTAAGTTTTTGAGAGAATGTCTGGGATGTTATTTGCTCTACATACCTTTTGGCAGTCACACTTTTCACATTTTATTTACCTCCAGCAGGCATTTCTAACTATTCAATCAGAAAAGAGATTTAAAGTTTTCTCATGTATGAAAAAACACAAATGATACACAGTAACTAAATCATCTGTGTGTAGTTCAGTTTAAGAAAACAAAAGACAACAACAATTCTGGGAATCCATGCTGAGCGACAATATTAATTAATTAAATGTAATCTACGTAGATTACATTTCAGAGATACACGTCTGGCTCAGCGGTAACTTCTCGCTTGCTGGGCCCAAGGTTGTAGGTATGTATCCTGGCGCAGTCAGCTGGCATTTGAGGGTGCGCAAATGCGAGGAAGCCGTGTCAGTAGAATTAGTGGCACGTTTAAGATCCCCTTCTCTAAAAGCCAATAACATAACATTATTTATTAGAGATACACATCAAATAAAATTTATCCAACAAGATTTAATGATCAATTTCAGTTTAAATCTATAAAAAGCTGAAGAGTTTGTGTGTTTATGTGTTTAAACGCGATAATCTCTGGAACTACCAGTCGGATTCGTAAAATTCATTTTGTATATGATAGCCTGATTCAAGAGGAATAGTTAAGGCTATGTAGCATTAGGCTACACCTCTCTGGTAACCTTAAAGATCGATTTTTGTTCAGTAAGTCGGAAGAACAAGCGCTCCAGAACGGCTTCAATAATACCGAAGTCTATTGTTGCCATGTAATGCGGGTCGCATCACGCCGCCCGTACCAATGTTCTGGTGCAGAATTGCGAGCTGCTTTAAATTGCAGTCACGGAGAGTAATTAGTGCAAAATGATTTCTTAGGCCCCTTAAAAGAGTTATCATGACAAGAGTATGCCTCTGTATAAGGGCGATGGTGTTGGTGCAGTATACTGAGGTTATCAGCTGCAATAAGCATTGGTGCTTTCAAATGTACTTTCATTTATTATGGTCCTTATCCTTGAGCGCTCCAGTTCTGTAAAACAAATAAATCCACCGGGCGAAGCCGGACACTATTACTAGTATACATAAATGCAAATATGTTTACTAGGTATTATCTAAAACAGAAATGTAACATATAGCCTACATAATAATATCAACAAGTGCCAGCGAGGTATAAATAAATTTACTACGGTTTTAATACAATAGTGTCCACTACAATCATCATCATCATTATCATGCACATTTTCCAGCCACTGGCCGGGTCTGTTTGGAACACAAGCCTCTCCAACGTCTTCTGTCTTCCCACCATCTCTCAGCCTCCACCCTTGTCCAGTCTTCTCCTCTCTTCTTCACGCTTTCTTCCACCCCCTTCAGCCACCTGTCTCTCGGTCTCTTTCCTTCCCACTTCGTCTCGTGTACTCACCTGGGTATCCTCTTCTCCTCCATTCGTTTTATATGTCCATACCATCTAAGTCTAGATTTCTCTATACCATCCTGTAATGGTTCCTCCTTCATTAATTCTCTGGTCCTCTCATTTCTTATTCTGTCCATCTTTGTAGCTCCAATACTGCTTCTCAAGAACCTCATCTCACTGGCCTGTATTTTGCTCTTCTCCCTTCCTTTCATAACCCAGGTCTCCGAGGCATACGTCAGGATAGGGACATAGTACGTCTGATATATGATCTTTTTGCTGTTCTGAGGGACATCCTTGCTCCATAACATGCTTCTCACACTCCTCCGAAATGCTTCTGCCTGCCTCCCCTGCTCATTTATTTCTCTATCGTTTCTTCCATTATCTTGTATCAGGCTTCCCAGATACTTGAAACTCTCTTCTTCAGCTGTTCCCCACCAATTGTTATTCCTGTTGTGGTTCTTTCCTTCTTCCTTGTTGTGATCACCATCTCACTCTTATTTATGCTAAATTTCAACGTATTTAATAGGAGTCGTTCTCTACAACCCATTGTGTCATTGTCATAAGATCTAAATCGGAAGATGTTTTCTGGGTACACTTTGTTTGGATAATAATTCAAGAAATTCTCATTTTGATATGTTTGCACAAAATGTTTGGACAATATTCATCAGTTTTCTGACATCTTTAACTCAATTCAAAATTATATTGTTTCAAATCATTTTTTAAATGACGTAATGTTTTTGTATAAGGATATCCATCTATACTCTTAGTTCTTTAATTAGAATAGATTATAAATTAGATTTAAGCTGAAGAAAACTCCATTGAAGGGTCGAAACATGTACAATTGAAAAGATGTTTCATTATTGTATTATTTTTAGGAGTTAAAAGCTAATTTTCCCTCTACAGGGTCTTTCATATAAAATAAGAGCGCCAAGCGGCAGCTGCGGTTAACAAAGCCGCCGCTTGTCGCTCTTATTTTATATGAAAGACCCTGTATATCATCATCGTTAAAACACTTGTTGGGATAACTCAAATCACTCTAGTTTCTTCTGTATCAAGGGTGTTAAACGATTTCACTGTTTGCAAATACTCACAAAGATAAAAACAAGCTTCTAGCCAAGAGCCCCAACGCATTATTATTGGTTGTGTAGGTAATGGAACACCAGGAGAATGGCATTTGAAATTTTCTCTGCGTGAGGGTGATTTGATAAAAATCTTTTCAGTATTTGAGATAAGTGAATCCACTTGCGGAAAATGTGACCTCACTTCTTCCGCTACTCTATGCAAACCATGCGCCAAACAGGTCATATGTATCATTCGTGGATAACATTTTTTGATTGAATTTGCCGCTTTAACCATATATGGGGCGGCATCAGTGATAAAAAGCAGCACGTCCTCATCTCAGATCCCATCAGGCCATAGCAACAACATAGGATTGGCGAACGTATTACATATAGCAGAATGATTTACTTGCTGTGGAAATTCAGCAGTCAACAAAAATATTTTACCCCTTACATCGAGCTTGAGCGTCCCTACTATTATATTGGCCACGTACTGGCCTTCAGTGTTGGTGCTTTCGTCAAAGGAAACAGATTTTCTTTCATGTGATGTACTCTCTAATATTTTGCATAGTTTCATCATAACACGCCGGCCCCGTGGTGTTGGGGTAGCGCGCCTGCCTCTCACCCGGAGGCCCCGGGTTCGATCCCCGGCTCCGTCAGGGATTTTAAAACTGATGTGAGGGTTGGAACGGGGTGCACTCAGCCTCGTGAGGACAATTGAGTGGCTATCTGACAGTGAGACAGCGCCCCGATCACGAATACCAAGATTAACGGCCGAGGGGACCCGACGCACTGATCACGCGTCACCCCAATATCTGCAGGCCAAATGGCTGGGCAGCGGTCGCTTGGTCGGCCATAGCCCGTCATGGGCAGTATAGTACCAGGGGTTGTTTTGATTTTTGTTGTTTTCATCATAGCACAAAGGAATATAATTATTTCTTCAGGTTGAGTCATCCGGTAAAAAACGTCCCATGTGATGTTCCTGAAAGCTTTTCAGCTTTGGGTTGTTCAACTTTTTTATTGGAATATTTAAGACGCTAACACTTCGTACAACTCCTTAAAAACTCGGATGATGTATAGACTTTTTGCCCTATGCTCTAAGTAGCAATTGTGACTTTTATTTCTTGTAATTTTCATCAGCCCTTTACGGTGCTCGCACCCGATATGCTGTTGCACTGAGAATCGTTTCTACATTTCACAAAGCTTTCCTCTGTGTATTACTGTATAATGTGACATGAAAATGACCGTTAGCTCTGTACCTTAGTGACGAAGTCCTGAAGGTAAAAACCATAAGTCGATATTAATTTTTTCTTTTTAATGTACCGGTTTCGGCCAGAATGTGGCCTTCCTTAGCACAAATAATGATATGAATAGAGAAGCAAGACTTACAGTACATTAAACATTTTATCATAAAAGAAGGTTGTTCTCAAAACTATTCCTAAAATATTAATCATCTAAAAGCTAAAAAACACATACCATAAAATTAAAAAATCAAAAAACAGATCTGTTACAAAAATATGTTAAATACGAAAGTAATAAATCTTGATATAAAACCAGCTTGAAGAAGGAACAGTAATCTAGAGAGAAGATTATTTTAGGGGTGCCTGCTACTTATGAATTTTCATGCCCTTCTCTGATTTTAGAACTTAAAAGGTTCATTCTGGTACCGTATTGACGAACTAATTAGTATAAACAGGTTAAAGGTTCCGCCTGAACAATACTTTTTGTTCAGGCGGAACCTTTAACCTGTTTATACTAATGCCATTCTCTCCAGTATTTTTGATGCCAACCCACAACAAGCATATCCCTGTAATTGGAATTATATTGTGTTGATCGAATGAAAAGTTTTAATATCAACGAAAGCACGCCACCGAACAATGCTGTATAGCACATTTTTTGGCAAATTGAGTTTATGGACGAACAATGATGTATGAGGCATTCTCTGTTTGCTGACTTGGAAAAGACGGCCAAATGACATTTTGAAGCACCTCGTTGCTAGGCTATAAGTTTGGCACCAAGCGGAGAAACGCTACACAGCACAATGGGTGTGTACAACATGGCGAGCGCAGGAGATGTTGTGCTGAGTCCTAGTTGTGTAAATTAATTGAACAGATCAAGAAAACATAAAGGAAACGTGAGTGAGAGAATATTAAACGCGAGAAGTTGAGGTATCAGGGAAAGGCTTGGGATGTGGGAAGAATATCCCAGCTAAACAGCCTCCAAACCAGGTAAGTGGAACAATGCTGTATGGTATAACGGAACAAGTTAGACCTGAACCTTCCGATGCGCATGTGCGTCCAGGTGCATTACGTCATCCCCCCCGCCAGGATTCTTTGTCAGCCAGTGAGCGCATACTTCGTCAGGCGCTAGTTAGATGTTGCCAGGTAGTCATTACTCCCAGAACCTTGGCGGGGTACAGATGTCTCGAGGCATGCGATGCAGGACTTGTTCTTTGACTAGCACGGCAACAAGCTTGCTGTCACGAGTTTGTGAAGTGGGCGCGCTCTCAGTTCATTACCACGTTCTTTTTTGAGTTGTGTTGCACTGTTTTAATAACATTCCAAGTTTACCCATAATCGATTGCTTCATAGTTGTTTCCTGGTGTAGCTACTGTAATTAATTATTGGTGTGAGTTTTGTGAGTTAGATTGATTGTGGTTGACGTGTTTAAAATGTGCTTTTTGGAAACTTTTTATGTTGTTTGAAATTATGCAATCTACTTCGAAAGGTGTACTTTGGAGACCTCTTAAGAAATAAAAAACAATGTTGCTATGTTCCTAAGGAAAAATAAAGAGAAATACAAGTTGGATTGGAAGCCTCCGTGGCTTAGGCGGCAGCGCGCCGGCCTCTCACCGCTGGGGTCCGTGGTTCAAATCCCGGTCACTCCATGTGAGATCTGTGCTGGACAAAACGGAGGCAGACAGGTTTGTCTCCGGGTACTCTGGTTTTCCCTGTCAACATTTCATTCCAGCAACACTCTCCACTATCATTTCATTTCATCTGTCATTCATTTAATCATTGCCCCAGAGGAGTGTGGCAGGCCTCGACAGCCGGCACAGTTCATATCCTCGCCGCTAGATGGGGGCTTCATTCATTCCATTCCTGACCCGGTCGGAGACTGGAAGCAGGCTGTGGATTTTCATTTCACAAGTTAGATTATAATATTGTTGCTGCAACTAGTGAGGCTACTGGTAAATCAAGAGTTCACTGTGAAGAGAATATTAAAGAAAGGCAAATCAGCTTCTGCAGAATCTGCAAAGTTTGTGTCACAGAAGAAACCCCCGGAAGAAACGTTTCGAGTTCGATAGTTTTACGGCAGCTGTAATACGCAGAAAGGTACAAGAATTTTATACCGTAGAAAAACAGTCTTCGTCTATCAGAAAATTACTGATCGCCTTCAGAAATGATGCAGTACTGGAGTGTAGCAGGGAATATCTTTGGATGAAGATTAGGGAAATGGGCTTCAGTTGGAGGAAATGCCAAAGCAATAGGAGAATTTTAATAGAAAAACCCAAGATCGCAGCATGGAAAGCAAAGTGTCTTAGAACTCTCATGCAGTTTCGGAATGAAGGCAGGACAATAATCAATCTGGATAAAACTTACTTTCATTCAACTCACACAACTACATATTGTTAGCATCCAACGGTCCTGGTGTCAAAGGGTCCTCGGTTAATAATTGTTCACACAGGAAGCGAATCGAGTTTTGTTCCCGGTGCTCGGTTAGTGTTACGTTATATTTTTATTTATTTATTCCATTATTTTCCCAGTGTAATTTCCACTTTATTTATTTATTTACATATGTTACGCCCTCATTGGAGCACTTAACCAAAACAAGTATATACATATCTCAAAAACAATATTAAAGATTCAGCTTCTTCTTTTTCTTCTTTACCCAAAACATTTTCATTCTAGTCGACCTTGCCGCTCTCTCTGCATCGCTTATGGTGTGTAAGTTTTGCGAGTAAAGGTTTTTAAGGGAAGTCGGATGTTCTTGTTTTTCAAGATATTCTTCTCATCTTTGTTAGCAATTTGGGACATTGTCAAGCCGAGTTCATCCAGATCATTTTGAATTTCCATAAACCAAGAGTTCTTTGTTTTACTTTTGAAAAAATAATTAAATAATACTTTTAATTGTCTGGTATCCGGCAGGCGTGAGATATGACCAAAAAAAAGCAATTCGCCTTTTTCGCATAGTATCGACTATAGACTCAGTTTCTTTATAAACCACTTCATTTGGTAATAGACGCCATTGACCATCCACCTGATGTTTTTTATTAATTATAGTTCTGAGAATTCTTCTATCAATCTTCTGTAATGTGTCAGTAACTGATCGAGTGTTTAACTTGAAAAGTGTTTCACAAGCATATATTGCTTCCGGTTTAATAACTGATTCGTAATGTCGTAATTTGGCATTTATGGAGAGTGTTTTTTTTTTTGTAACTAGACCAAGTAATATATTGCGCTTGTCTTAACTTTGTTGTTCTATTTTCGATTGACGCTTTCTCATTCAAATTCCATGTTATAATCTCCCCTAAATATTTAAATTTATGTACAACTTTAATTTCTTTATTGTTGATCAATGTAATAGCTTGTGTTTCCACATCAAAGGATGCCATGATTTCAGTCTTTTCAAATGAAATTTGAAGTCCTACTTTTGCTGCAATAGACCCAAGTTCTTCAATTTGGTGTGTAGCCTCATCTATACTGGTTGCAAGCAGTGCAAGGTCATCCGCAAAGGCCAAGCAATTCAGTTTTATATTAGTACCAATCTTTACATTTGGAGGACAAGTTTTGTTCCACTCACGCATGATCTTTTCAAGAACACAATTAAATAATAACGGTGATAGACCATCTCCCTGTCGAAGTCCAGTCCGGATATCAAATGGTTCAGACAAGGTGCCTCGAAATTTAACCTTTGATTTAGTATCTTTCAAAGTAACGCCGATGAGGTTGATAAGCTTTTGATGTAACCCAAATTCCCTAAGGATGTTAAGTAATGACCCTCGATGGATACTGTCATAAGCTTTCTTAAAATCCACAAAAGTAATGACTAAATCCTTTTGTCTCATTCTATGATATTTCATTATCCATTTCCGACTGATGATCTGATCCGGACAGCTGCGACCTGGTCGGAACCCTCCTTGATATTCTCCTAGTTCTTGATCGAGTTGTTGTTGAATTCTTGTCAAGATAATTCTAGATAGAATCTTGTATGTTACATCAAGCAAAGAAATCCCACGGTAGTTGTTCGGGTCTGATCTATCACCCTTTTTATGAATTGGGTGGATTACAGCCATTCTCCATTCCTCTGGTATTTGTTCCGAATTCCATACATCGATGAGGCGTTTATGGAGGTTGGAGATGGTTTGTTCATTTGCATATTTCCATAGTTCTGCTACCAATGAATTCTCTCCTGCTGCTCTATAATTTTTGAGCCAATTAATCGCTGCACATACTTCAGTCAAGTCAGGAGGAATAATGTTCTGTAAATTTGTTTTATTTTTTGGATTAGGCTCAAAATCAAGATATTCCTTAGGTTCATCAGCATTTAGTAGTTCTCTAAAATAATCTGCTAGAATTTTAGCATTATCAGTATCATTGTGGGCTAGTTTACCTGATTTATCTTTCATTAATAGTGTAGGAGGGCTGTATTTAGAATGATATTGACGAAATGTCCTGTGATAGTCCCTTGTTTTGTGTTGCTTAAAGGAATCATCAATAATTTGTATGGACTTTTTTTGATTTTCTCTTTTAATTCTCCTAATTTCATTGGCAGTTTCCCTTCGAACAATGGTTAATTCTTCTAGCGATTGTGTGGTCCTCTTTTGCTGATCATTGAGCCATGCTGTGTGTCTTTTCCGAATTGCAGCATCACATTCCGCATTCCACCATGCATGCTTTTTCCTTTTCCTAATAGGAGCAATTTCGACAGCAACGGTTTTCAGTGTGTCAACCATCGTTTCTAGCTTGTCACTTAAGAGAGTTTTAGACTTTTCCTTATAGGACACATTATTTATTAAATAACTAGGGTCATATTGCCTTTGCATGCTCGAGTTTGAAGATTTTTGTTTACGTCGTGGAGTTAACTTGATCTTTATCTTGGATATATAATGATCAGAGTCAACATCGACCCCACGTAGTACCTTCACGTTATATATTTCTTTGTAGAACTTTTTATCCATTGCAACATGGTCTATCTGGAATTCCCCTAGTGCACTATTAGGGCATTTCCAGGTCATAAGTTTGTGTGGTCTTCGCTTAAATCTAGTAGTTTCGAGACGTAGGCCATGTTCTTCACAAAGGGTGATTAATCTTTGACCATTCTTGTTAGTGAATTTGTGAGCTGGCCACTTACCTACTATTGGACGAAATTTTCTTTCTTGACCAATTTTTGCATTAAAATCCCCAAGCAAGATTTTAACATGAGTGTCTGGAATGTTTGATATTAGTAAGGCAAGTTCTTCCCAAAAATTGTCCGTTTCATCTCTAAATTTTTTGACATTCTTGTCATTAGTTGGGGCATGAACGTTTATCAAAGAGTATATTTTGTTTCCTGTCCTAATTGTTAAAGTTGCTAATCTTGATGAGTTCGACGAAAAGTCTTCCACTGAATCAATAATACTGGTATGTACTAAAAATCCCATACCAAATTGGGGGACATTTTTCATAAGTCGTGGTCCTGGAGGTCCCTTGTAGAGACGGTATCCTCCAGATTCAATGGGGTCTTGATCTGTGTTTCTAAGTTCTTGAAGTGCTGTTATTAAGATCTTGTGTTGGTCCAATATATCGGTTAAATGCTTAAGTTTTCCAATTTTAATTAACGAATTTATGTTTAACGTTGCAAAGAATGAAAATTCCCTATGTTTGTTAATTTTGAGTTTGTATTTGGACTTTTGGGTTTCCAGGCGCTCCGACTCACCTGACTCTTCTACGCGGCACCCCACCGTATCCGAATGGTGCCTTGCGGTGGAAGAGTTCATTAGAAGACTGTTCATACTTGAGTTGATTGTCTGGTCTAGGACCCATGATCTGACCGTAGTCAGGGATTACAATTCCAGATGTGATCTGGAAAGGTGATGAATGGAATATGATAGGATGATTGATGAGAAATGGGAGTGTGTTTGGTCCGCGAGAGCTATTTTATTTCGCTCAAGTCCGCCAGCAAAACTGGTGAGGACCCCCCTATCCGCCACCTGGGACGCGCCACGTCGGAGTATCACCTCTCCGCCTTCCTACGACAACGTAGTAGGTTCGTGGAATTTCCACTTTATATTAGACTAGCAGTAGTACCCGGCTTCGCCCGGTGGAATGATGATAATGTTTTAAGGTCTCCTTAGAAATATAATGGACTTAAAATCTAAGTCATTTGCCCCCAAAGACAATGAGGGAGTAATATCTAGGTCATTTGCCCTTTTGATAAGGATGATAATAAAAACTACTGTTGAATTGACACGTCAAACTTACAAACTACCGTAATAGAAATACATATTTCAAAATTCACAGGCGAGGAAGACTTATTGTGTGTGGTGATTAATGGTGTAATGGGCGTAACATCTACTGTAGGTCATTTGCTCTTATGATGAGGATGATAAGGGAAACTACTACCGGTATTGAATTGACACTTCAACGTATAATGTACACAATGTACTGTAATAAAAATAACTATATGGCGGCTTCGGTGGCGTATTTGGTAGCATGCTGAGCTTCTATGCCCAAGATAGCGGGTTCAAACCCGGCCGAAGGCGTCGGATATTTTAAGAGCGTTAAAAATCCGTCAGTATGCCTTTCTTCGGAGGGGAAGTAAAGCCGGCGGTCCCATGTCAGATTTATGGCATGTTATTGAACCTTCCACTAATTACACCTGTGTGAAGCTAAATTGGATAGGTAAACAACGCTCATAGATGTCTACGTCCGTTGCCAAGAGCCGACTGCAGTGGCGTCTAGTAGCTAAGTTCCGAACTTGGCCTAGTAGTCGTTGACGGTGGCGCTTGGCGGCAAAAGTACGAACTATTTGAAGAATTCTAAGTTGCAGTTTGTACTTAAATTAAAAAACAGATAACACACACTAATACAGTCATCACAATTAACACCGGTTATCAGACAGATTCTACACACACCCAAAGTACACGGGGCTACATGACCGCGTTGTCGCAGCCCCTAAACTTAAGAACCAACCAACCAACCAAAAATAAATATTTTAAAAATCACAGTCGAGAAAGACTTTATGCGGCGGTGATTATTGGTATGATGCGCGTAACATCTAGGTCATTTGCACTTATGATGATAATAATAAGGTAATGAAAAAATGACTACTAAACGAACATGGTGTTATTTTAAAACTGATATAGGTAATTCAGGTGTCTAGCTTCGATGTCTTCCAAAGTCTCAACCTTATTTTCTGGCTTAGGCCTGTACTGGATGCGTCTAGTGAAAGAGCGTACTGCTCGGCAAAGATAAAGAATATAGGTCCTAGCTGCACGAACCTGAGATGATCGCAGATGATGACGAAATATGATGACACACGTTCGGGGTTCCCCGTCCTATACAGATTGACCGGGAATCACTCACTGTTTCGCAACGGCCCTGTGCTGGCATCAGCATAGACAGCAGGAGATAACACGGCGGGCTCTGGAAAGTACACTCAAGTCACCTCACGATGAATCAGCAAGCTATTCTCACAACTGACCCCCCCCCCCAGGGTCTCACAACTTGTGGGACGTGGGTCGGCGACCACGGAACCCCAGCTGAGTCTGGCATCGCTGGCTCATTTCAGTTCTCTTTCCTGTCGGCCTCCCTTAATGAACTCTTGTTCTCTTCCGACCCAGACTGTATTAGGGTATCCGAGGGCTAGGGAGTCTTTCAATTTCCCGCCTTAATTGGCTTTGTCTCATCTTTCCTGATACCCTCATTCTTCGAGGGGTCTGCCTTCTTTTCATTTTCATAATATCTCCTGTCTTCTGCTCAAGGCCCTCAAAGAGGCAGGGTGTGTGTAGACCCACCACTTCTGGTACACCCTCAAGGGCTCATGACTGGTGAGTTAGGAAGCTGGCAACCCCGAGGAATTCCTGAGCTACATGCAGGGAATGGAGTGGTATGTCAGAAATTTCAAGTGGACAGTGTTACGCATCGGGTTCCAAAGGGTAAGTATACACACTTTGTTTTCGATCGGTGAACGATGTAGATTTGTACCAAAGGGCCTTAATGCGGGAAATGGAGTGGTCTGCCCGAAATTTCGAGTGGACAGTGTTACTCGTCGAGTTCCAAACGGTAATTATGTAAAATCTGGTTGAGATCGGTGAAACGGTGTAGTTTTGTGCCAAGGGCCAAAATGCAGGGAATGGGGTGGCCTGTCCAAATTTTAAAGTGGACAGTGTTACTCATCGGGTTCCAAAGGGTAAGTATACACATTTTGTTTTCGATCGGTGAACGATGTAGATTTGTGCCAAAGGGCCTAAATGCGTGGAATGGAGTGGTCTGTCCGAAATTTCGAGTGGACAGTGTTACTCGTCGAGTTCCAAAGGGTAATTATGTAAAATCTGGTTGAGATCGGTGAAACGGTGTAGTTTTCTGCCAAAGGGCCAAAAAGCAGGGAATAGTGTGGTCTGTCCGAAATTTAAAGTGAACAGTGTTACTTGTCGGATTCTACGGGTAAGTATATAAAATTGGGGTCAGATCGGTGAAACGGTGTAGATTTGTGCCAAACAGCCTAAATGCAAGGGATGGAGTGGCCTCGCCGCAATTTCAAGCAGACAGTGTTAGTCGCAGTGTTCCAAAGGGTAAATATACAAATTTTGGTTTGAGATCGGTGAAACGGTGTGGATTTGGGACAAAGGGCCTAAATGCAGGGAATGGAGTGGTCTGTCCGCAATTTCAAGCAGACAGTGTTACTCGCTGGGTACCAAAGGGTAAGTTTACGAATATTGGTTCTGATCGGTGAAACGGTGTAGATTTGTGCCAAAGTGCCTAAATGCAGGGAATGGGGTGGTCTGTCCGAAATTTTAAGTGGACAGTGTTACTCGCAGGGTTCCAAAGGGTAAGTATACAAAGTTTGGTTCAGATCGGTGAAACGGTGTAGATTTGTGCCAAAGGGCCTAAATGCATGGGATGGAGTAGCCTCTCCGCAATTTCAAGCAGACAGTGTTAGTCGCAGTGTTCCAAAGGGTAAATATACAAATTTTGATTGAGATCGGTGGAACGGTGTAGATTTGGTCCAAAGGGCCTAAATGCAGGGAAAGGGGTGGTCTGTCCGAAATTTTAAGTGGACAGTGTTACTCGCAGGGTTACAAAGGGTAAGTATACTCACGTTGGTTCAGATTGGTGAAACGGTGTATATTTGTGCAAAAGGGCCTAAATGCAGGGAATGGGGTGGTCTGTCCGAAATTTCAAGTGGACATGGTTACCCGCAGGGTTCCAAAGGGTAAGTATACAAATTTTGGTTGAGATCGGTGAAACGGTATAGATTTGGGCCAAAGGGCCTAAATGCAGGGAATGGGGTGGTCTGTCCGAAATTTTAAGTGGACAGTGTTACTCGCAGGGTTCCAAAGGGTAAGTATACAAAGTTTGGTTCAGATCGGTGAAACGGTGTAGATTTGTGCCAAAGGGCCTAAATGCATGGGATGGAGTAGCCTCTCCGCAATTTCAAGCAGACAGTGTTAGTCGCAGTGTTCCAAAGGGTAAATATACAAATTTTGATTGAGATCGGTGGAACGGTGTAGATTTGGTCCAAAGGGCCTAAATGCAGGGAAAGGGGTGGTCTGTCCGAAATTTTAAGTGGACAGTGTTACTCGCAGGGTTACAAAGGGTAAGTATACTCACGTTGGTTCAGATTGGTGAAACGGTGTATATTTGTGCAAAAGGGCCTAAATGCAGGGAATGGGGTGGTCTGTCCGAAATTTCAAGTGGACATGGTTACCCGCAGGGTTCCAAAGGGTAAGTATACAAATTTTGGTTGAGATCGGTGAAACGGTATAGATTTGGGCCAAAGGGCCTAAATGCAGGGAATGGAGTGGTCTGTCCGCAATTTCAAGCAGACAGTGTTACTCGCAGGGCACCAAAGGGTAAGAATACGAATTTTGGTTCTGATCGGTGAAACGGTGTAGATTTGGACCAAAGGGCCTAAATGCAGGGAATGGGGTGGTCTGTCCGAAATTTTAAGTGGTCAGTGGTACTCGCAGGGTTCCAAAGGGTAAATATACAAATTTTGGTTGAGATCGGTGAAACGGTGTGGATTTGGACCAAAGGGCCTAAATGCAGGGAATGGGGTGGTCTGTCCGAAATTTCAAGTGGACAGTGTTACTCGCAGGGTTCCAAAGGTTAAATATACAACTTTTGGTTCAGATCGGTGAAACGGTGTAGATTTGTGCAAAAGGGCCTAAATGCAGGGCATGGGGTGGTCTGTCCGAAATTTAATGTTGACGGGGTTACCCGCAGGGTTCCAAAGGGTAAGTATACAAATTTTGGTTCAGATCGGTGAAACGGTGTAGATTTGTATACATAACAGACAGACAGACAAACTTTGTGCTTTATATATATAGATTGCACAACGTGTATTGAATAGCATGAGAGCATTTCATTTTGGATACCAATGCTATGTCACTGACAAGGAGAGGTCGCCAAGTGTTTTTCTAGAAAAGCCTTCAAATTTGGAGGATTTGCTCTTCATAAAAAAATATTTTGCCCCTGTTCGAGCGTTTTTGCCAATGGGCCAATGTGCTCAAAATCGAACGTTTAAAATCAATCCTCAAACTTTTGTAATCCTATTCCCGCACACGTTCCCGGGTCGTCTCCGCGGCGTAGTCGCTAGCGTGTTGGCATGGGGAAATGAAAGGTTTCGAGTTCGAGTCAGACCTTGGTTAGCACTTTTTTTTTCTGTTACTGATACATCCCCTATTGTCTTTTGGGTTTTCTATAATGTATTTGCTGTGGTCACTTCGGTTTCGGAGCTATGTAGAAATCATCCCACTACATTGCACCCTGTTCTGCCAACCATGCGATATCTACTTTTTACGACAAGTAAGTAATGAAAAATAAGAGCGTCTAATGAATACTTTGCTTATCATATGAAATAAAGGTATAAGCATACTCTCTTTTCTGTTTGCGGGTCAAAGGTCTCATTAAGAAACTACAAAACTTTGCCCATGCTGTACACGGGGCAAAGATCTGTCTAAGAGAGACGATGCTATCAAAATCCATTCACTGATTCATCACCAACTTTCATCTAATGCTTTCGTAGACATGATATGCTTTCTTTGCAGCAAATCTAACAGACGAAAGAACAGTGTTTGGAAATGTGAACATCATCTGTTTTCCGCGTGAAGTGATGGGGTCAAGGGGCTATTCTTGCTCCTCACCTGCATTTATTAAACATGCTCGTTGTCGCGAAATGCTTTGCTTCCAACGTTTTTATGAAAAATACCACCCAAATAAGTGTAAAAGTGGGTCAAGTTCAAACGATTCATTGTTAGACGAACAGTGACAATGTGACAAATATTGTAGACTAGCTGAAGTACCCGTGCTTCGCTACGCGTCATAAATAAATTAAAATGTGAAGGTGACAGTTAAAACAGGGGATAGGCGAGGTGCTGCACATAGGGAGATTAAGGATGGAACATTTTGTCCAACTACACTGCTCGGAGGTGACCGTGTTTTATAGCACAAATTTATGTTTCACTCGCTAACCGTTGGAGATACCTATCGGATAGAAAATGTAATTTTAAACCTCGTACATGCCATCAAAAGTTTGCTATTTCTTCGCGTTCTCTTTTTATTTGAAATGGAAATATGAACGTTTGAAACCAAAGGGTGTAGTGACGTCATTAAAGTGGTCGCCATCTTTAAATAGTGCAAAGTATTGAAATCAAAAGTAGCCTATATGTTAACCAGGTAAATCAGCTACTTCCATGTAAAATTCATGTAAATAGGACCAGTGGTACTTGCGTGATTGAGTTGTTGTTGTTAGCGTATGGCTTTTAGCGCCGGGAGTGTCCGAGGACATGTTCGGCTCGCCAGTTTTGTAGCTGCTTCGAGACGGACACCCAATGGGTGAGCTCAAAGTACCGTTGGGGAGGAAAGTTGGAATGTAAGGACCAGGAGTTGGAAGGTAGCGGCTGTGGCCTATAGTGAGGGACCAACCCCGGCATTTGCCTGGAAGGAAGATGGGAAACCACAGAAGACCATCTTCAAGGTTGCCGGCGGGGCGAGTTCCTTAAGGGCTCTCCTGTAGTATACGTTGCCCGTTTCGAAAGTGCGTTATTTTCCTCAGTAGCGCTCGGAAAATGGTTTGTATTTACTCTGCCACGTTATTAAAGCCATTTGCCATTAACAAACACCGCGTAAACACTTCCAAACAAGGAAATTGTCAACATTAACTTTCAAGTAATAAACTTATCAAAAAGCACGTCGCCATGTTTGATTACGTAATGCTACCAACTTACTGATTGTACAACTAGGCAAAATCATTGGCCTGGTTAAAGATTATTGATGCGTGACATCCCCACTGTGCGTGACAAAAACCAGGGGTGTTATCTATTAGCCAAACGCGGCCCGCAGGGCCGCGCTACCTAACCTTTATTGGCCTAGACGAAAACCATTGGGCTGGATGAAAATATTGGTCTGGAAACAATAATGTTGGCACTCTGAAAAAATACAGTAACACTCTCTAGCGATGAAATATTCAACTGCTGTATATTAGTAACATTGGCCATTTCTATAGAAAATTTTTCGGATTTTAATGGCGCCGGGTAACGTATACTACACGAGTTCCAATTTAAGTGTTCCCTAACCTCAAAAATAATATTACGCATTTATGAAAACAACATCGCCTGTATCGATTGTTCCTGCCACAACCATCGCGAGATGTATCGACTGCCGAGTGATGACAAGTGACGAGCGCATGGCGAGCGACCAGGGTGACCAACTCTCACGGAAGTGTCTTATGGACTACGTTCAAGAAGCCAAGGGATTCTAGTGCGTGTGTGTGGCTACAACTATTCTATTGTCAAATTCATAGAGATTCTTATATGTACTGGTTCAGGCGTGGGTAACGCTCTCTTATCCATCCAACCATCGAGGAAGACACTTGCTTGGGGGCTCGGATCCCCCAAGGTTGAAAAACACAGGTATCAGCCACCAATTTGGATGGCTTTAGTCATAGTTCAATTTATTTGTTGAATAAGGTAGTTGTATTTTGGGTGTGTTCTGGGAAACGTGATATTTCGTTTTAACTTGTCCGTGACGATATTTTGGTTTGTGTTTCGGTTTTCCTCGTGTGTAAATTTGCGTGTTGTTATTTACCTCGTGGTAATGGCGCAACAGGTTGAACTTCGGCCGATTATTGGGTTGATGTCTCCCTCTGTTTATATCTGAATTGTTTATCCATTTTCCCTTCTTCGGAAGTAGTTTTCATAGTGGGAAATCTTTCTTGTTTTCGGGCGAGGATTTTCTGTGTTGCGCAACCGTGTGCGTCCTTTGTTTGGGTTCCAAATTTATTCATTTATTTCCCTGTGATCACGCTTCTTGGAACTTTCCCAATTACAGCCATGTAGAGTTTTTAAAATTTATTTTAGTGTTAAGGGGTCCCTGTTCCTGGTATTGCATCACCTTACGTCCACGTGGTGGTTGTAGTTTACGTGACGCTCTTGCCTTGGTTTTTCCTCCTCTACGCCCCAACGCGTTTCATTTTTGCATTTCCCATACCTTGTATTTCTGTTTCACCTTGGGATTGGTTCAAATCCCAAATTTTGGGAGTAGCGCCCTGTGGTGCAATCGTACCTTGGTGTTCCGTTAGCTTCCGCCATTTAAAGAGTAGAGTCTAGTTCGCGTCGGGTCCTATGGCGGTCGTGTGATACCTTCCGCTCCGTTTTTCTGGAGCCTGTAATTAGTAATGTAGTCTTTTCATTTATTTCCATTCCTTTTCTTTTGCGTTTATCCTTGGTATGTTCGTGCGTGTTAGTTGATCCAAACTTTCTTTTAGTGTGTAACTTTGTAATTCGTCCTTTTCATTGCGCAACCTCACGGTGGTATTTTCAAGTTGTGTTTGTTCTGGGGATTTGTGTGCACGCGTTTCCAAGCTCAAACTTTGTGTACCTGATTACTAATCGCAAGATATTACCTTCTGTGTACCTGTTCATTTCTCAATTCGATTGGTGTCTTAAAGCATGTTAAGTGGTTTGCCGTGCCACAGCGTTACTGACCTTGTGACCGTCCTTTCGAGGGCAAGTGATTCATGTGATAAAAAAAATCAGTTTGTTATTGTAGTGTCTGTCCCAAAGCATATTAAGTGGTTTGCCGTGCCACAGCGTTACTGACCTTGTGACCGTCCTTTCGAGGGCAATTAATGCATGTGATAAAACTGTTTGTAATTGAAATTAGTCCCTAAAGAGTGTAGTTCCTATTTTATATATTTTGATACTTTTATAATACAGACCCCTTTTATATTTTGACTTCGGCTTTACTTGCCCTTTAACGTCCCATCCCCCTCCCTCAAGACAGCTGCGGTGGAATGATCCTCACCAGGTAAGTCTTCCACTTTTCAACCTTGTGGATAAAGCGACGTACTTCCTCGCTTGTACATCTGAGGGGGTCACCCGAGTGCGTTGTCAACACCGACCGCCGAGGCAAGGCCATCAAGTCCCGTAAAGGATGTCTTGGGGTCGCCGTTGGTAAGTTTCCTTCAGGTTGGCAGGCCCTCTAGGGAGTCGGTCGAGCTAAGAGTGAGTGTACCAGATAAGGGGGTGACCGGCATTTGCCTGGAAGGAAGATGGGAAACCACAGAAGACCATCTTCAAGGTTGCCGGCGGGGGGATTCGAACCTCCTCGCCTCCCGGATGTGAGCGACTGCCAGCAGTCATGCCGTAACGACCACGGCTAACTCACCCGGTCGTGATTGAGTAATATACAGACACACACCATCTCATTTTTAGTCTCGCTTCGCTCGCGTCATAGTCGTGTCATATTGTTATTCAATGAAATGCAGGTTTAACCCCGTTAACACCCCTTTAGAACCTGAATATCCAAAAATCCCTCCTTAGAAGACGTTTTCGACATACAACAAACATATCCCCAAAATATCATTCTTCTAACTTTAATAGTTTTGGTTGGTCGATGAGAGCGAACATCCAAAAATCCTACTTTAGAGGACGTTTTTTCCCCAGAATTTCACCCCTCTCCATAGGCCCCTTAAATTGGATTTATGAAAAAACGATCGAACACCTATTTATTTTATTTATTTATTTTTAAGCTGATTGATTTCCTCCGAGTTTCAAACTCCTCGCCTATGTCGTTTAAGAGATACACGCTCCGTTAGGAATATTTCAACCCCCACTTTTCACCCCTTTCACCTCATAATATACACCATATCGATAAACCCTTAGACATATGTCTGTTTATTCTTAATGATGAGTTTATATGCCGAGTATCCCATCCCCAAGGAAACCAATCGGGAGATATTGTTATTCAATTAAATGCAAGTCTACCCCTTAATACCCCTTTAGAATCTGAATATCCAAAAATTCTTCCTTAGTGGATGTTTTCGACATACAACGAACATAGCCCCAAAATGTCATGTTTCTAACTTCAATAATTTTGGCTGGACGATGATGAGTGAGTAAGTCGGGACATTTTCTTTCATTTATTTTTCAGAATTTCACCCCTCTCATGAACCCCTTAAATTGGATTTATGAAAAAAAAAACGGTCGAACACCTATTTACTTATTTTTGAGCTGATTTCACCCCTCTCCAAGGGCCCCTTAAATTGGATTTATGAAAAAACTGTCGAACACCTATTTACATATATTTTAAGCTGTTTTTTCCCAGCGAATTTCAAACTTCTCGCCTATGTCTTTTAAGAGATACACGCTCCGTTAAGAATCCCTCAACCCCCAATGTTCACCCCTTTCACCTCATAATACACACCACATCGATAAACCCTTAGACATGCCTGATTATTTTTAATGATTAGTTTATTTACCGAATATCACATCCCCAAAGAAACAACTCATGAGATATCGTTATTCAATGAAATGCACCATTACCCCCTTTAACACCTCTTTAAAACCCGAATAAACAAAAATCATTCCTTAGTAGACGTTTTCGACATACAGCGAACATATTCCCAAAATGTCATGTTTCCAACTTTAATAGTTTTCGCTGGGCGTGATGAGTCAGTCAGAAGGACATTTTCTTTCAATTATTTTTACCAGAATTTCACCCCTCCCCATGGGCCCCTTAAATTGGATTGATGAAAAAACGCTTGAACACTTATTAACTTATTTTTAAGCTGTCTTTTTGCCATGAGTTTGATGAGTTAGTCAGTCAGTTAGGACACTTTCTCACATTTTTCCCCCCAGAATTTCACCTCACCCCATTGGCCCCTTAAATTAATTTATGAAAAAACGGTTGAACACCGATTTCCTTTTTTCGCTTATTAGAGGTTTTAAAGCGGCAATGAAATGTAACGCTCGTTTAAATGTAACTCAACTGATTTATTTAACACAAAATACATGAACTGTTTAAATGCGTTGTGCCGTGAACAGATCATAAAACGAACTGTTTAAAAGTTAGTTGAGGGCGCTAGTTGCGCCTATCGATCAGGATGGAGGTCGATACCGGCGGGTGCCGAATCTCACCAACACTTCCCCTCGACCAACAGCCAGAGTCATCCTGGTGCATGTGGTCTCAAGCCAAGGCTTTGAGCACATTTCTCGTGCTTGGGCCTTGACAATCCTTTTGTCAGTATGTCGGCAGGCATCTCATCCGTTGGAGTGTACTCCACCGAAACCACCTTTTTGGCCACGGCATCTCGGACGAAATGGTGCCTGATTTCGATGTGCTTCGTCCGTGAATGAAACATAGGATTCGACGTCAGCTTCTGCGCACCTACATTGTCGTTCTTCACTGGGACAACATCTATCGGTTTTCCGAAGTCTTTCAGGAGTTTCCGCATGTGTAGAGCTTCCTTGGTTGCTTCTGTCAAGGCCATGTATTCGGCCTCCGTCGACGACAGGGCCATAGTAGGCTGCTTCCTGGACTCACAACTCACTGCAGCGCCGCCTAGTGTGAACGCGTATCCGGTGTACGATTTTCGATCAACCAGGCAGTTTCCCCAGTCAGCGTCCACGTACATCACCGCTGGACCGCTGGATTTGGAGTACATGAGGCCGAGATCACGTGTGTTAGCGAGGTATCGCAAGACACGTTTTGCAGCCTTCCAGTGCTGCTGTCCATGACAGTCGTTGAACTGAGAGAGAGAACTGACTGCATGGGATATGTCCGGCCTCGTTCCCACTGACAGGTACATTAGAGCTCCTATCAACTGTCGGTAGGGGACGCTCTCCGCTTGTACGCCAGGGTTCACGTCTTCCTTCTGCAGCTTCGTACTTGGATCAATGGGAGTGCTGACAGGCCTGCACTCTGCCATTCCGAATCTCTCCAGGACCTCGTCTATGTATAATTTCTGGCTGAGTTTCATCTGGTTGGCGCTCCTCTCGAACTCCAGCCCCAGACAATACCGCACGTCTCCCAAGTCCTTGATCTCGAACTTGGTATTCAGATAGTCTCTCACCACGTCGATCTTCTTGTCGTCTTGAGCCATGATCATCATGTCGTCGACATAGATGATTATATAAATCCTATCTTCGACCGGTCCGATGGGGTACATGCATGGATCTGCATCCGAGCGAGTCGCCTTGAGATTTTCATCTCTTCCTCGAGACGGTGATACCAAGCGCGTCCTGCCTGTCGCAGTCCGTACAACGCTTTGTTTAGTGAGCACACCATGTCACGATTGGTCAATTTCTCCAGCATCTCATCTGCGGTCTTTCGCACAGTCTCGTCAACCGACTCATCTTGAACGTCCTCGAAGTGGTCCGGGGCCTCCATGAAGATTTGCTCCTCGACTTCTCCATTCAAGTACGCCGTCTTGACGTCTAGCTGTCGGATCTTTAGATTATCTTGTACAGCTAACGCCACCGCAGTCCTTATTGTGCTCAGCCTTGCGACTGTAGCGAACGTGTCGTGAAACTCTATTCCTGGTCTCTGCGTGAAACCCCTCGCTACCACGCGCGCCTTCCGCTTGCTGATAGTGCCGTCAGGGTTAAGCTTATTCCGGAGAACGAATCTGCTTCCTATCACACGTTGCCCCTTGGGACGGTCGACTAGCTTCCACGTATTGTTCCGAATCAGTGAAACTGCTTCTTCTGACATTGCTTCGATCCACGCAGGTGAGTCTTCTCCGGAGATAGCCTGGGTCACTGGGATTTCAGCGACGTTAGCCGCTTCCCCTGGTCGATCACTGTAGTCCTTGCGGGGTCGCCCAGATTTTTCAGTTCTAATCAAACGAGGCCGTCCGCCTCTTCTCCTAGATGATGCCGCTTGTTGCTCATCGGATTGGATCTCCGGTTCAACAAAGTAATCGTCGGCAGGAAAGCCTTTGAAGCCATCGGGGAATTCCCATTCAGCAACATCAGGTTGGTTTTCTGCCAGAACTTCGTCTCTCGACACCAGTTCATGGATCGGATCCTCTGGTTCAATGCGTACTTTGTCCGGAGAGTCACGCGGGAACAGATCATCGACTGATTTCCTAGGCGCGGTCATCTCCTCACGAAAAACAACGTCTCTCGTGATCTCGATCTTCTTCGTTTCAGGAATCCAGATACGGTAAGCCTTCGACTGCTCCGAATATCCAACAAAAATTCCCTCTTTTGAGCGAGGGCTAAACTTCCCCTTGTTTGGGGTCTTGTCCAGGCAGAACACCTTGCTCCCAAAGTCCTTGAAATAGTGTGCAGTCTGAGTTCTGTCGAACCAGCGCTCAAATGGATTCTTCCCGTTTAGCTTTATGGTTGGACATCGGTTCCTCAGATAATTTGCGGTGTTGATCGCCTCCGCCCAGAATGTCATCGGTAGGCCAGATTGCAGGAGTAAACATCGTGCTGCCTCTTCAAGGGTCCGATTTTTCCTCTCGGCCACACCATTTTGTTCAGGTGTATATGGTGTTGTGAGACGGCGCTCGATCCCCTCAGATTACAAGAACTCGTCAAATTCCCTGTTGACATATTCAAGGCCATTGTCGGACTGTACGCACTTTATTTTCAGACCGTGCTGCTTCTCGACGAAAGCCATGTACTCTCGGAACATTTGCAACGCCTCGCACTTCGTCTTCATAAACCGTACCTCTGTCCATCTCGAATAGTCGTCCGTAAATGTGATCATGTACTTGGATCCACCGTTCGACACAACACCCACAGGGCCGCAAACGTCTGTGTGAATAATATCGAGCTTACCGGTCACACGATTTGACTCTTTCGGGAAAGGTATTCGAGTCATTTTGCATTTCGTGCAAATGTCACACGTTAGATCTCCACATCTCCCTCTTAGTTGCACACCTCGAATGGATCCGCTCTTCACTGCCGTATCGAGATCACGAAAGTTGACGTGACCCATCCTTCGATGCCACAGATGCGCCACATTCTCGTCGCGCTTGTCTTCTGACACTGCATTTCGACATTTTTCCAGTGGGGTGCCCTGTACATGGTACAGATTGTCCTTGCGCTGTGCAACTAACCTCGTCAGTCCATTCTGGTCAAAAACTTCCACCTTCTCTTTGCCAAAAACAACCGAGTAACCACGGTCTGTCATCTTCGAGACTGATAAGAGATTAGTGCGTATCTCAGGAAAGTGCAAAATCTCATTGAGAGTAACGTTGCAAGTTTTACCGTCTACACTTGTTGCAATTTTTGCAGTTTCTCGGGCCTTTATCTCTGCGGTTGCGCTGCTCGCTAACTTCAGCTTGCCAGTCTCGCCCTTGTCCATCTAGTCGCATCACCGCACAGATGAGACGTGCACCCACTGTCGAGACACCACAGGTTTTCGACGCTGTTCGTCGCGATCTGGCACGTATCAGGTTCCTCAACTGATAAGAGTGACGCGTCCGACAGCTGATTTTTGTTGACCTTAACATTGCAGTCCTTATGTCCCTTGATTCCGCACTTCGATCATTTGAACGGAAACTATTTCTCCTTGTCACTCTTACCACCGGAGTAGCCGTGGTTTTTGTTTTGAGGCTTCGACTGTGGTTTCCTTGAAGGACCTTTCTTCTTCACGTACATGGCGCCTTGATTTTCCATTGGTGTTGACGAGGCAACTCTGGCATCGTGATCTTCGATTATCTTCGTACGTAGATTCTCAGGCTTCGGTAGATTGTCCCGGCTCTCGATGGCAATTCTGAAATTTTCAAAACTTGTCGGCAAACTGTACAGCATCATGATGGTAAGTTGGTCTGGGTAAATAACTAGGTCCATGTCAGCCAACTTGTCGACACAGTCAAAGTAGTTGTTGAGGTGCTCACGGATGTCGCCACCTTCAGTCATCTTATGCAAGGTTAGACTCTACAAAAAAGTGGCCTTGCGAGCCGGCCCCTTCGACTGAAACGTATCCTCAAGTTTCTGCCATATCTCGCTTGATGACCTGCAGTTCTTCACCAACTTGAGCTGGCTTGGTCCGATGGATAGGATTAGGTCTGACATGGCCTTTTCATCCCTAGTCGTCCACTCGGTGACTTGGGCTGCATTGTCCTCACCCGGCTCGGGTTTGACGATCTTGCGGTTGACATAACCCCACGCGTCATTCTTTATCAGAATGGCGCGCATTTGCATTTTCCAGGTGTCGTAATTATCGCGCCCTAAGGCCTCGATGCGCACTACACCGTTTGAATTCATTGTCTCACTTCAATCGTGCCGCGTGTTAATGTCCGAAACACTCACGATTGTTCACAATAAATTTGGTGTGCCGCGTGTTATTGTTTGAAACACTCACAACCGGCCATACACTTTGCGTCGCGTGCTATTGTCCGGAACACTCGCAAGTAGGCCTATGGAATTTCGTGTCGTGCACGTTTGTACACAACTCGCACGTTAAGCACGTTTTCTTGCGTCACGTGTTATAGTCCAAAACACTCGCAATAAGCCAAAATTCGCGTCGCGTGTTATTGTCCAAACACTCGCGATTGGCTTTTTCACTGTTCACTCACGATCAAGCACACAATATTCGAGAAGACGGCGTTTGTTCCTTCTCGCTTTTTCGATGTCCAGAAGTTTCTCGAATGAGAAAGATGTCTCCCGATTCGACGCGTTCTTCTCTTTTTGTGTCTCCGCTGTTTCCAGTTTTCAGTTAATTTAAATCTGAGCCAATCGTTCTGGGTCCATAACCTATTAGAGGTTTTAAAGCGACAATGAAATGTAACGCTCGTTTAAATGTAACTCAACTGATTTATTTAACACAAAACACATGAACCACAGAACTGTTTAAATGCGTTGTGCCGTGAACAGGTCATAAAACGAACTGTTTAAAAGTTAGTTGAGGGCGCTAGTTGCCACTATCGATCAGGATGGAGGTCGATACCGGCGGGTGCCGAATCTCACCAACATCGCTGAGTTTCAAATTTCTCGTCTGTGTCGTTTAAAAGATAGGCCTACACGCTCCGTTTGGAATCCTTCAACCCCCACTTTTCACCCCTTTCACCTCATAATAATACACCACATCGAAAAACCCTTATACACATGTCTGCTTATTTCTAATGATTAGTTTATATGCCGAGTATCACATCCACAAATGAAACCACTCGAGAGATATTTTTATTCAATGAAATGCAGGTTTAACCCCCTTAAGAACCTTTAGAACCTGAATATCCGGTTTTGACATACAACGAACATATACCCAAAATGCCATGTTTCCAACTTCATTATTTTTTTTGGCTGGGCGATGATGAGTGAGTGAGTGAGTGAGTCAGGACATATTCTTTCATTTTCTTTCTTCAGGTTTTCATCCCTCCCGATGAACCCCTTAAATTTGATTTATCAAAAAAAAATGTCGAACACATATTTACTTATTTTTAAGCAGTTTTTCTCCCTGAGTTTGAAGAGTGAGTGAGTCAATCGGTTAGGACACTTTCTTTCCTGTTTTATTTTCCCCAGAATTTCACCCCTCCCCATGGGCCCCTTAAATTGGAATTATGAAAAAAAAAACGGTCGAACATCTATTTACTTATTTTTAAGCTGATTTTTTTTCTGCTGAGTTTCAAACTCCTCGCCTATGTCGTTAAAGAGATACACGCTCCGTTAGGAATCCTTAATCCCCCATATTTTACCCCTTTCACCTCATATTATACACCACATCGAAAAACCCTCAGAAACATGTCTTCTTATTTTGTAATGATGAGTTTATATGCCGTGTATCACATCCCCCAATGAAACAAATCGTGAGATATTGTTATTCAATGAAATGCAGGTTTAATCCCCTTAAGACCCCTTAGGACCTGAATATCCAAAAATCCTCCCTTAGTAGACGGTTTTGACATACAATGAACATTTCCCCAAACTGTCATGTTTCTAACTTCAATAATTTTGGTTGGGCGATGATGAGTGAGTGAGTGAGTCAAGACATTTTCTTTCAATTTTCTTTTTTCAGAATTTTTACCCCTCCCCATGAACCCCTTAAATTTGATTTATGAAAAAAACTGTCGAACAGCTATTTACTTTCTTTAAAGCAGTTTTTCCTCCCTGAGTTTGATGAGTGAGTCAGTCAATCAGTTAGGACACTGTCTTTCCTGTTTTTCCCCCCAGAATTTCACCCCTCCCCATGGGCCCCTTAAATTGGATTTATGAAAAAAAAAACGGTCAAACACCTATTTACTTACTTTTATGCTGTTTTTTTTCGCCGAGTTTCAAACTCCTCGCCAATGTCGTTTAAGAGATACACGCTACTTTAGGAATCTTTCTTCCCCCACTTTTCACTCCTTTCACCTCATAATATACACCACATCGAAAAACCCTCAGACACGTGTCTTCTTATTTTTAATGATGCGTTTATATGCCGAGTATCCCATCCCCAATGAAACCAATCGGGAGATATTGCTATTCAATGCAGGTCTACCCCCTTAACACCCCTTTAGAACCTGAATATCCAAAAATCCTTTCTTTGTGGGCGTTTGCGGCCCTTGAGGAAGCTGCATACCAAATGTCATTCCAATCCGTTCGGTGGTTTCTGAGATTTCGTGATGAATGAGTGAGTGAGTGGTATTTGACAAATATATAGTAGATAGTGTCAAGTCTTTGTTATGCCATACTTGGTTGACAGTGCTGTGTGAGCAATTGAGTAACTAACGGGATTTCAAGTAAAGATCCTCATTTTCTATACCGGTAGTGCAGAGCGCAACTGGCATCCAGTCGGTCGTTTCTCGACTTGAGCTATGTTGCCATGGAAATGATCTGCCTTGCCATTCCTTCACGAGTATATTTGATGACTATTAGTCTTTGCTCGAGTACAAAAGGACCGAAATCAGAAGAATGAGAAAGACTATCGAAAATTCATGTAGCCAGCGGTTCCTTCTGGGTCCTAAACTATGTGTATGCAAAATATGGGAGATTGGTGGAACGGTGTAGATTTGTATACGGAACCAACTCACATACTGCACCCTTCAATAAAGCAGTGTTTTATCAAGATTCTTTCTACGGGATCGTGCTCAGCCTTGAATGCTTTTCAAAGCAAAGTTCGCAAAAACAACATGCTCTAATGAATAGAAAGGTCCATAACAGAGGCTATACTAGAAATAAAATGAATAACAAGTAGAATAAAAATTATTTAATGACTGAAAATTATGTGCATAATAATAATAAAAAGAAGTCCTCCCTGACTTTCACTCCCATATGAAATAAAGATAATACTGAGCGGTCAGAACTCGCTCCACCCAACAAACAATGTGAATACTGCTTCACTCAAATGATTAATCATAACATAAAATTGAGCGGTAAGAACTCGCTCCTCACATTTATATGGATACAAGTCCATTTATCCTGGTCAAGAAGTTATATAATGCGTGGTGTACTGATCCTTAATAAGAAAATTAGTACTGATGCGAGTCCGTTTACAACTGAAACAGTCATATTGCTCACGGAGTTGCATCTTTTAAATCACACTACGGCTATGGGACCCACCCTTAATTAACACACTATAATTACTACTGGCACATGCAAGATCTAAAATACTAAAACATGATGAACCTCCCCGAGATTCTAGCCCGTGCCAAAGCACACAAAACACAAAGAGCATGCCGAAATAGGCCAAAAAGCTCGCATCACAAAATGGGAAAACAGCCTCACACACACTCATGCCACACGGGGTCATTGAACGCGTAAAACAACACACTAGAAGTCAAGCAAAAACAACAAAATACAAGCCTAAACGGCTAAAAATTATATTTACACGAATAAAAGCCAGACAAACAGATGTTTCGGAAGATACCTTAAAACCATGGACAACTCCCATTTAAATCCATCTAGGCCTAATATGCTTTATAACCGATCAGGGTTTTGTGAATTTAAATAACATCTTATATTGAAGTACAGGAACCTAGCCTGCTGCTAATGACCACGTCGCGTTATCTGCTTGAGCCCTTCCCTAGTTATGAGTCAACGCTGCCTCTTCTCTCTGTCAGTCTTCCAAGCTTGGTGCTAATTATTAGGGCCCGGATTTTTAAAAAATGCATATATGCATATTTTGACATATTTTGAGGTTTAGTGCATATTCTAGACGTAACAGCATATTCTGGTATATATGTCTGAATTTAAGGACAATTACAAGAACTACTAAAATAAATCTGTTTTGTGCATTCCTAGCTAGTTGCCTATATTATGTGCATCCCTCACTAATTGGTGTTTTCGACTCTCTGTGTAATGGCACTTTATTTTCACAACTGACAATGGCAACAGATAGCTTAGGTATGGGTAGGCAGGCTGGCTGGACTTCCCGGAATTCCTTTCTCTACCACAGTAGATAATAATCTCAGGGGGTTGGGCAATTGGTCAGGACAGAAGTACCTTCAGTTCACTAGTTACATTCCAGTTTAATGCCCAGCATCTCAAGTGTTAGTTTCTAAAAATGCCCAAGGAAAAGAGCAGGAGAAGAGATTTACTAAATCAGTGGGTGTCGGGTAATAGGGACTATTCAACAGATGGTGTCATCGTGTACTGTCAAGTTTGCTCAAAGGAAGTAAAATGTGAAAAGAAATTTCAGCTTGAACAGCATTCAAAAACAACTGCACATATTAAAGCAAAGGAGAAGAAGAACAGCACACCACAACAACTACTTCTAACGCAGGTAAAGCCTACGTCCGGTATTCTTAATACATTTTCAAATGATCTTTGTAGGACTTTCGTATGCAGCAACATTCCATGGAATAAATTAAACAATCCAGTTCTGCGATCATTTCTTGAGAAATATTGTGTAAATCAAAAAATACCAGATGAATCAACTCTTAGGAATAATTACCTACCTCCGCTATATGAATCTACCCTGGAATTGATCCGTTCTGATATCGGAAGGAACTATGTCTGGATATCGGTGGATGAGACAACGGATTCATGTTACATAGCAAATTTCGTGGTTGGTAAATTACATCCAGACGAACCCGGTAAGCCACATCTTCTTGCTTGTAAAGTACTAGAGAAAACCAACCATAGCACAATAGCAAGATTTGTAAATGATTCTCTGCGACTATTGTGGCCATCTGAAATTGAGGATAATTGTTGTAAAGTGCTTGTACTGCTCACAGATGCAGCTTCGTATATGTTGAAAGCAGCAAAGGCCCTCTAAGTATTTTATCCGAAACTCATACACGTAACCTGTTTAGCGCACGGATTACACCGCATTGCAGAACCCGCGAACACATCATACACCATAAAACTTGGACTGACTCACTCATAATCATACCAACTGGGTCGGCTCAAAACAGATCAACCTACATTGCGTCCATAGGCACATCAAACAAAATAAACAACCAAAAACTCGGGTGCAAGAGTGCCATCCCATACAGACTTGCTAGAAAAGCAATTATCAAAATAATTCTGATCTATCATAAATTCTGCTCACAAATAATCTTTTTATCCTCCAATTTCTATTTTAATCTCAAATTAATTCAGTTCCATTTTTGTTATAAGGCATACTTCCGAATGACAATGCTTGACCGCGATTTACGCAAGCGAATGCGAGCACGGGCTGCGCATAGCCCCGTATACTTGAACCAAATAAAATCACAATATCTACAAAATACAAAGCACTCAGCTGTCCCATACTTAATGTGTCAGTAAACAAGAACTAAGAATCTACATTACAAAACAAGCAAACAAATATCTACAAAAAATACGTCCCATAAAACCATAGCTGATTTAATAAATAATAAAATTTATTTGTACTCATTCCTTTAGAACAGCGTCAGGGAAACATCTCCAGCCATCACTCCTTTAAAATGCTTAGCTCGCCATCGACATCTTCTGGCAAATGTCCTGCTGGTGCCAAGATCCGCCCTCGTTCCTAGACGTCATCTCGTGCTGAATTAAAATAATGTTTGTCAGATACACACACGATATATTTCCTATTAAATTCACCGATCAAGTACTAAATTCCTTGACTGTCTATTGGTGAATTATTTCGATGAACTCCCCATATCTGGTAGTACTAGGACTACAAATAAATCACTGAAGTTACACTTATAACTTGACGAAAATGTTCCATGTTCACATACATGAAAAATATGCAGTGTGTCCACGACACTAAAATTAGAAGTTTTGCCTCGTGTCCTCAAACATCTGAATAAAGGCCTTATGTCCTCAAACGCTCAAATAAAAGTCTTAGGTCCTCAAGACGCTGAAATAAAAGTCATATCTTGAAGCTTCCTAGACCACTTATAAATGAAACTGGCTAGTGTAGGCATGGAAGGGGGTTTATGGAAAAATATTCCATAATAATTATCAGACTAGCATGCGATCAGTATCATTAAGTTCGTAGCAATGTGGAGGTCAAGATTATGCTGTAGCTAGCTCGAATCGATCGTGGGATTAATCCGTAGATAACTCCCGCTTTAATTCACCAGGATGCGTTATAACGCCGAGTTGCCGCTTAAAAAGGGCGTCTTGATATTATTGGTTCAGACTCTTGTAGATCTTCGCGAGCTCTTACTTGTATTCCTCCCACAAGGAGTGGTTAACCATTCACATCGTAGCATTCAGTTTTCTTCTTGGCGCCAACTCTCATAGTAACAAGCCATTCTGTGCGTACCCAAGCCTCCCTTCGCGCTAAAAGTTGCACCTGTCCTCTGCGTCATGATTTCTATGCTACTTTCTAAAATACCACAGGAGCTTAAACCTTTGTGTTCTCTCTGCCACTGATTTCTCAACATTTTTCCAACTCCGTCAGGCTCTCATATCTGCTGTCTGTAGAAATGTATCAAATGATGATGAATAATTTATTAGAATCCTTTATACATCCTGTGGATAAAGGGTTCAATACATACATACAGACTTTCACTTTTATATATTAGATAAAGTAAGCAATAACGTAAATATTAATTTATTAATATTGTAAGCAGAAAAAGCACAAACAAACAATAAAGTACTTGATGTAATCTGCCAACTTAAATATTGTACCACAAGCATAAAATAAAATAAAATCATCATCATCAAACTCAAAGAAATTATTGATGAAATCTGGCAAACTGAAAAAATTCCTCCAGATTGGAAGATGGTGATCATCCATCCAGTATACAAGAAAGGTAGTAAAACGAACCCAAGCAATTACCGAGGGATCTCATTACTCTCGGTAACTTACAAAATTTTGTCCAAAGCCCTTTTGAACCGTGCCTATCTTCAACTGGATCCGCAGATTGGTGAATACCAAGGTGGGTTCCGGAAAGGCCGATCGTGTACAGAGCAAATTATCAATTTGAAAAACTCAGTGTCTTACTTCCGTAATATTTCAAACAAAAATTATGTCATTACTTTTGTTGACTTTGCAAAGGCTTATGACAGCATTGACCGTGAATCCTTTGTTGCTGTACTCTCAGAATTTGGATTAGATCACAAGACAACATCAATCATCAAAGATACCCTCTTGAATACAAGTTCAAACGTTAAATTTATGGGAGGACTGAGCGCAGAATTTTCAATTGATACAGGAGTGCGTCAAGGAGATGGATTATCTCCATTGTTGTTAATTGTGCGTTCGAAAAAGTCGTCCGAGAATGGAGACGAGCTGGTGCACCATTCCATAGACTAGGACCAAAACTCAAAGGGATAGCACTAGACTGTTTGGCATTTGCGGATTACATGGTGTTATTTGCTCCAAGCATTTCTGATGCCCAGAAACAACTTGAATTACTCCAAGAACACGCAGCAAAAATCGGCTTACGGATTTCTTTCGACAAAACAAAATTTATAAAGGATATTAAAACTGCTCCAAATTCACTCCGCTTATGTAATTGTCAGGTCATCCGAGTGAAAGACTTCAAGTATTTGGGTGAATGGATCAATGAAACTGGCAACGAAAGAAAAGCTATAGAAGCAAGACTACAGAAAATGGAAACTGCTTTCCATTTGACAAAACAAGTTTATAACAAAAAATGCCTCTCTTGGAATTGTAAAATTCAACATTATAACACAGTAGTCTTGCCTGCAGCCCTTTATGCAGCCGAGACACTTAATCTACAACATAAAACACTGAGAAATCAATTGGAGATTAAGGAACGCAAAATCATGCGAAAAATTTTGGGTCCAAGAATTAAAGATGGAATTCACCTTCCGAAACCTAATGCTGACATCTATTTAAAAATTACTAAAATCACAGACACAATCCGTATGAGAAGGATCCAATTCCATGGTGTCCACAGACAGGAAAAGTCAGGAATTTTGTTTTTGGTCAGGAAAAGTAAGGAAAAAGTGTGAAAAAATGGCACGAGTCAGGAAAAAATGGCAAAAAGTATTAGAAAGTCAGGAATTTTATATTAACCACAGTATTTTGTGTTTTACAGTCATATTTTGATGTTACTAGTTCAACTAATCTCTAAAGATAAAAATCAATAACTCACTGGACATTATGGTAAGTTTCCATTTTTACAGTACATCATAGTAAAACCTCCTTCACCTATTTTTTGTACGCTTTTTTTGAGCGTTGGAGTAGGGATGTTGGGACCCCATCAATATAGTTTAGGTTATTAAGTCTGTCTGTCTGTTAGGTAGTCAGCCCGAAGGCTGGTTGGATCCTCAAAAAGCACCGCCGTTACGTTATGTACTTAAGTAATATGTTAGTTATTGTTGTTTTAGGGGGCGGAACTACGAAGTCATCTGCCCCCCATTAAGTACTTTGATTTCTGTGTTATTGCATTATAATTTACCTTATTTTCTATTTTAAATGAATAAAGAAGCGAGCGTTGGGCAAATTCTGCAAATTATTATTAATCTTGATTGGTCACATTGGACCAGTAGAGTCGTTCCACAATCACTTCTTCTTTGAAGGTAGTACTGCTTGGTTCTTGCGCTCTTTCCAGTACTTTTTCATTCTTTCAGATCGGGATTTTCTCAACTCATCTGAAATCTCCATAGGCTTTCTATGTGTCATTTCTGCAAATGAAAAAATATATAAATATTTTTGCTCAATAAACCTTTTTTCCGATGTTACGATGACTTCGCGAGTCAGGAATTTTGTCGAAAAATGGTCAGGAAAAGTCAGGAAAATTGACATTGAAAATTCTGTGGACACCATGAATTTAAGGGACATTTGGACAGAATGGACCCAACTAGGTTTACAAATAAAATCTATACGTTTTTGCAGAAAAAGGCAACAAGGTCCAATTGGTACAAACGGGCGGAAAAGGACTTGGCTGAATTAGGTTTTCCCAATCTCAAGGATCGAGAGGAAATTAGGAAAATTACTCACACACGGGGTTTTGAGGCAGAAGAGAGGACACCTACCAGACACGTCTGGTCGTAGCAACGAAGACTAACTCAATCGTTGCGCATGAAGAGTTATTGGGCAAACATCAAGGCCTAGAAGTGTTGATTCCGCATGGTCCTAGGAGACCCATTCGCGCAGAAGAGGAAAATAAAAAATGTCAAAGAACAAGAAAATAATTAAAAAAGATTAAGGAAGGTTTTGATCACGGTAGCTTCCATTCCCAACGCCAGCACGCTAGCGACTACGCCACAGAGACATGCCGTGGTTCATAGGTAGGTCAAGTTCCATGTTGTCTCGCACTGACGTCGGTGTTTGAGCCTATCGTTTCGCACTGTATCTTGTCAACAGGCGCATTCTACTCAAATCTTTTCCCATGTCCGGGAAGCAGAAAGAACACGATTTCAAAACAAACTTCTAAATGGGTCATTTCAAACTTCCAAGTTGTTCAACAAGATCGAATGAGCTTCCATGGTTAATGTGCTCAGCAGTACATTTATAGACTTCATCCATCAGCACTTTTAAATAATGTTCAAAATTCGAGGACTTAAAGAAAAGCTATAGAAGCAAGACTACAGAAAATGGAAACTGCTTTCCATTTGACAAAACAAGTTTATAACAAAAAATGCCTCTCTTGGAATTGTAAAATTCAACATTATAACACAGTAGTCTTGTCATTAATTTATCCATCAATACTACAGGTTCAAGATTTGACCTGCTCAAGGACATGAACAGTATTTCAGATATAATTCCAAAATGTTCATAGATTTTTCTATTTTCAGTTTTCATAACTGTGGCCCGTCAATCATTACATACCAAGCAGCACAATGTTTGTCATTACAGCAGCAATATAGTAATTTGCTGTAAGAAGTAGGAATGTTTTAGTTGTTCAAAAAGCTTGTTATTTTATAGTTTTTAGTAGTTTTTAATGTCAGTGTAAAGATGTGTTTTGACATTGATGAGGAGTTCAAGGTTGTCTGTTTATTGATGTTTCCTAGCATAAGTGTGATGGGCTGATGAAGGAATTATTGTAAGAATTCCGTAACATGTACCTGTGCGACGCTAATATATTATTAAAATTTGTGTTGATTAGGTGGAAAACTTTGAAATTTGTTATATTTCACAATTAAACTGTCAACACGGAAACTGAAATGGATTCTTCTTCGAATACACACTACTACAGTCGGCGGCAGATGTGTGGAAGGTACGGAATACAGTACAGTAGAACCTCGATGCATCTTTCCTGGAACTGTCGTTTTCCCGTATGCATCATTCAATTTCTTTAGTTCCAAAAATTTTCCATATAAACTAATGTTAAATTTCCCCTCATCTATCGTTCCTCGAACTATAGTTTTTTCGCATGGAGCGTCAAAAAATCACTAGTCCTTGGTCACAATTTTCCCGCATTGATCGTTTATGAGAAAAATATATTATGAAAATTTAAGATTTCCAAATTTTTTCCGCCTAATCAACATAAATTTATTTTAGCGTCGTTAAGAGTACATGTTTCGAAATTATAGTAATTCCTTCCTCAGCCTATTCAACTTAATACGAAGTACGTCCAGAAAGTAACTTCCGTTTGGTAATAACATTAAATTGTGTACAGATACAGAAAAATTATTTATTGCACAAAATTCTACAACCCTTAAACTACTTTTCCACATAACTGCCGAAATGTTGCAAGCATGTGTCGTAGCGTGGCACGAGTTTTTGTATACCTTCTTCATAGACGAGTGCCGCCTGTGTCTTCAACTAGTTGTACGTTCCGCTGCAGCGCAGTTCCGCATATGCGCGGTAGATGCTCTGTATCAAGGAGAAGAAACGTGCGCCATTTGGAGACCGCTGTCAGCCACGTACGCATTGTTATGCATGTTTACTCATACAATGTCGGTGTTGATTGAAAATCCCGCCGCTTGTGAAATCAGATCTGTGATTCGTTTTCTGAATGCTAGGAAAGTGAAACCAATTGAAATTTATTGGCAAATTTGCGAAGTGTATGGACAACATGCGATGAGTGATTCAATGGTGAGAAGATGGGTCCGACAGTTCAGTGAAGGACGTAGTGAAGTGTACGATGAAGAACAAAGTGGGCGTCCATCTTTGGTTACAGAAGAACTGGTTCACGCGATTGATGACAAGATCCGGGAAAACCGCAGGTTTACAATTAGTGCTCTCGCTATGGAATTTCCCCAAATCTCACGATCATTAATTCATGAAAGTGTTACCGAAAAACTGAACTTTCGTAAACTTTTCCGACGTTGGGTACCAAAGATTCTTACGGAGCAACACAAAACAAAACGGATGAGTAGTGCACTTCAGTTTTTGACCCGTTACAATGAAGGCGGCGAAGAATTTCTGACACAGATAGTCACAGGAGATGAATCTTGGGTTTCTTACGACACCCCTGAAAGTAAGCGGCAATCAATGGAATGGAGGCACACTTCACCCCCAGCAAAGGTTAAGCCGAAACAAATCCTGACACCTCGGAAAATGATGTGCACAGTGTTCTGGGACTGGAAAGGCATCTTACTCATTGATTCCTTACCGCGTGGTCAAACAATCAACGCAGATGCTGACTGCGAGACACTTAGGAAATTGCGCCGCGCAATACAGAATAAGTGCCGAGGGTTGCTGTCAAAAGGTGTTGTTTTTCTTCACGACAATGCACGACCACACACTGCAAATGTGACGAAAAACCTCCTACAGGGATTAGGCTGGGATGTGCTTGACCACCCTCCGTACAGCCCTGACCTCGCTCCTAGCGACTTGCATCTGTTCACACATCTCAAGTCTTTCCTTGGCGGTCAACACTTCAACAATGACGACGAGCTGAAAGAAGATGTTTCCAACTGGTTGAAGACACAGGCGGCAAACTTCTATGAAGAAGGTATCCAAAAACTTGTGCCACGCTATGACAAATGCCTGCAAAAGTTCGGCAGTTATGTGGAAAAGTAGTTTAAGAGGTGTAGAATGTTGTGCAATAAATAATTTTTCTGCATCTGTACACAATTTCATTTTATTACCAAACGGAACTTACTTTCTGGACGTGCCTCGTATTAGATCCATCAATAAAAGATATATATTCCATTCCTCATCGAAGGTCAAAAAACACAATTACAATACACTGAAAAATTGCTAAAAATCTTAAAACAACAACTTTGAAATTTGTTATATTTCACAATTAAACTGTCAACACGGAAACTGAAATGGATTCTTCTTCGAATACACACTACTACAGTCGGCGGCTTCGGTGGCATGCTGAGCTTCTATGCACAAGATCGCCTGGTTCAAACCCGGCCGAAGTCGTTGCATTTTTTAAGAGCGTTAAAAATTCCTCAGTATGCCTTCCTTCGGAGGGGAAGTAAAGTTGACGGGCCCATGTCATAGATTTATGGCACGTAAAAAACTTTCCGCTAACTACAATTGTGTGAAGATAAATTTCTAGGTTAGATCTGATTAATGCTCTATTAGTTCCAGATGCGGTGCATCTAGTATCCAAGCTCGCGGCTTGGTGTCGTTGACAATAGCATTTGGTAGCAAAAGTAGTTACTATTTGAAATTGATAGTCTGCAGTCCTTACCTGAATTACAGATAAAATAAACTACCGTATTTACTCGGCTATAAGACCTCCTCGCCTATAGCACCCCTCCCCCCCCCCTTAATTTTCGAGAGCCAAAATAAAAAATTTTTGGGAATCGCTTTCAAAACACAACATTCTTGGAAATTGACGAATTCTTTAAAAAATTTATAATTACAACTAAAATTCATTCTCTATTATGACAAAAATATTTTTCTTATTACGGTATATTAGCCTAGTTTGTTATTCAGACGATATGACCGCCATTTTGCGTACCGCATATGCGATTGGGCAGGATATCGAATTGTGTAGCCAATGGGCTTCACCCGATACCCAATTGAAGATGCCACACTATTGGCCGAGCAGAAGCGCCATCCGCCAATGAAAGTTATGGTTTCATCTTGCCTGCATTCTTCTGTTTAGTATTATTTATGTTGCGATTCGATTGTGTTTTCAACAGTCTCGTTAGTTTTATTTTAAACACATTTCATTTGTGGCAATAACCATCGGCGTTTGTGTGTGTGAAATGTTATTGGTATATGAATGTGAAATATGTGAATAATACGTGCTCAGTTGTGTTTACAAATGTTAGTGAGAAGTGATCCTATCCTGCATTTTCCCTCCCTAGGTTCAAATAAAAATAAAGTTTTTCATTTCCATGTCTGATACTTTGTCCATTTAATTCTATTTCTTTGATACTAAGATTTTTGCTTAGCAAGGGATAGTCATGGGGGGATAGCCGGGAAGGTGAGGTTATGGCAGTCTCATAATGGGCTGATTAAAGTTTTAACTTTGTTTATTTAGATTAAATATATCATACTATGTAGCATCAAAATAAAATAGCTTCTTTTTCCTCTCTCCCTTTCCCAAAATAATGGATTTTTGCGAAGTACGCATCTATAGTATCCCCTTCAATTTCGGAACTAAAAATATAGGAAAAAGGGGGGGGGGGGTCTTATAGCCGAGTAAATACGGTAAAACAACAATATGCATACTTGAAAATAAGATACTCCATTACTTCTTTACACCGTTTCCCTGTATAAATGCCGTTTGACATACATTATACTGTTGAACATATATTATTTAATGACACATGGACATTTTTCCTTCAAAATTTTTGTTCGCTTCCATGAACATTTCAAGTTTCTTAATCCGGTTGTGCTGAAAGGTGAATTCTGGCAAAATATGGCACATAAAGTCTACGAAGTATTGAGGAACTGTCACATTAGCTACAGTTGTAGTTAATCTTGTATTGGTATTGACGAATACTTTGTCCATAGATGCTATCTTGAACTTGTTGGTCAAATATGTTGTTTGTGAAGGAAAACATTGATAGGTCTGTTCTGAAATGAATTTGTTTGGAGGGTAAAATTTGAACAAATGGAGAAATTGAACAAGAATATGGTCTATAAGACTTACTTATTCAAAATTTGAAGTTTAACATGCCTGTTGAAAAAATCCTATGTGACCAATTGTTTCTAACACCTGAAGAAGAAAAATGGACATTTGTAAGCTTTCTTTTGAATTTGAAGCGGCATAGAATACCTGTTACGCGAGAATGTACGAGGTACGAACGATTAGGAGTTCCTAGGCTTGAGCAAGTTTCTCGGCTGAAGCAAGGTTCAAGTAGGCTGGACTGCAGTGCGCAGATTGTTTACGCGCAACCACGCCTACGCACCAACGATTCTGCTCGAAGCGCCAAGCCGTCATTGTGCTGTTTCATTTCAGTTTGACCACCCCAGTCCATGACGGGCTGCGGTCGTTCTGTTCGTGCGGGCAGCCCGTGTCCTGTTTGACCGAGCCGAACTCGGCGCACGCACTGGAATATTTAAATTTCGCTGCTGTTTAAACCATACCAACAGATCTTGTTCTATGTCGTCGTATTTCCCGGTTTTAATTTTCTTGCAGTTTGCGGAAGTATTCCCGGCAGAAGCCAGTGTTTTCCATATCTCCTCACACGTTTCAAGATTAACACTGTCCAATGAGCTGCTGCTGTTATGGCGTGACGTCATGTAGCCTTGACGTAGTTCGCCCGGTCAGAGATTCACTGGAGACCCGCGAACACTCGGAACTGCTGTATTCTTTCACTCGGAACACCGGAAGTATCTTTCGCGGAGATTGGCGAGATTTGATTCTATAAAACAGCCAGTTTTCTCCAGTGAACGTCTTATACTTTAAGGGGATACAAAATCTGATCGTGAAGAAGAGAACATTATGCCAGTAGAGAAGGCTTTGTTTCGTCTGAAACGCAAAGCTTTGACGAAACAAAAAACAATGACTTTTTTACTAAAAAGAGCAAGTGATAAAATTACACACATGAAATCATATAGCGTGCATCAAGGTTGCAATATTTTGATGCCTCTATAAAGTTTACATGAAGAAATATGTCCAAATACAGTAACCGTACTTTATTTTTTTACTCAAATTTTTTATGTTACCTGCATTTATCGTTTCCCGCATCCATCATCATTTCCCCCTCCCCCTTCAGAAATGTTGCATCGAGGTTCTACTGTAGCTGTGCCGCCTTTCTTGATGTCTGTCCCTTAGGACAGATGTCTGGTGAACAGGGTGGATGATCCTTGACCATCATACCAACAATCTCCGCACATTACTTTTGATCAACTGAAATAGTGGAAGTCTTCAGAAAATTCTACACCAGGACGATTAAATCAAATGAGTCTTCATTAATCGTCCTGGTTTATACGATGGACAATGTTAAGAAATGAACAAATCATAGATTTATACCTATTGTTATAGAAAGAGTAACACTAAATCATTTATTAATAGAACTCTTAATGCTTAAACTTCACCAGATAACAAAGTAATGGTCTCTTGGCCTTTGCACGGCAGGTTCTTTGAAGGTTGACAGAGGCAGAGAGACAAGGAGAAAGACAGAGCAAAGCTTATTTATGAACAACAGTTTTTTTTATTTCCCAAATTATACAACATCTCTATGGGCAATAACAGCAATATAAATTTGTCAGAACAATTTTTCTGAAAATATTGAGCAAGCTCATAAAATGATATTACCCTTTCACGAATTGATTGCCGGCGGTCGAGATAGGAACTATTCTCTGTTTACTTGTGTCACATATCACTCTGTTTCGTCGACACAGATGCGTGTGTAGGATATGACTCAGCTCCACCAATAGCTGTCTGTGGTGACTGAGCTCCTGTGACGCTTATCTGCGCTTCTAACACAGGTAGCGCGCGCAATGCTGCTTGACTTATGTGCTGACTGCACTGTGTCATCACTGTATCCTCTTTACCCCGCGGGGCTCCTGCTACAATAATTAACAAACGGTGACGCATCCATGCTTAGCGGCAATCAAATCTTAAATGGGTAATACCGGTTGTGGTCATTGATCAATGCACTTCCTAATAAGCAATCAGGTCCCTGCATGTACAACAATAATATCAAATGCATTGTGTCAAACTGCCCATATAATATTTCATTTGACAACACAGTTCAACAGCACCTATCCAAAACAATTCCACACACTGTATTACCATTCAAGAAAACATTGATGGGGTTTTGGCAATAGAATGTAACCTATAATGTGTTTTTTTTTTTAATCATTCCTTTGTGATTAAATTTAGATCCATCAATGGACTTTGTGCCTATATTATTTTTTTAATTTTCAAGAGATTAATTAATTATGCTTATGGCAAAGTACACAAACAATACGTTATCAACTAGGCACCTGATAAATATAAAGTTTCAAATCTAAATGGTCCAGCCACTCTATTGACGTCCGAAACGGGGGAGGAGCTTACGGTCAGCTGTTTGCAATATGGCGGTGAGATAGTGACGTGAAGTAATTGGGTGCGCGTTTGTTATGGCTTCTAATTTATGATGGCAAAATACTACACATTTTCTTTCATTGATAGAAATACATTTATAATCAATTTAAATGCAGTGCCTAATTACTACCAGTTAAAAATATTACCCACGTGTAGATAGTTAATTTACTGTCTGCTGTTACATATATGAAGCCTGTACTTGGGAGCCTAGCGGGTATCGATGTTTTTTATTAATTTCACAATATATATATCACATAACACAAAGGACGACTCCCTGATAATAAATTGAATCAAGCAACCCTGAATTTGCATGAATCTTTTGGGTTCAAAGAAGCGTTACTTGGGATGCTCAAATCATACGGTACTTCAATATTTCAAATATTGACCTACATACTTGCTGTTCAAAGGCAAGAATATTAATTTATTAATCTCTTGCGACAGGCAAGTTAAAATGGAGGCATCCTCTTTATCAATATATTTAATTAAATATTTAAAATACAGATATTTATCAAAGCTGGAGTCTCCATTTGAACTTGTCATAAGCAAACGGAACAGATCAAAAACTACACTTTAAGCCAAACCAAATTCACTCCTCAGCTCGACATAAACCATAATACCAATTAAAACCTATAAAAAATACTCTCCTTACCGTTGTACAACTTTCAAACCAACTATTCGCACTCAAAACTGAAAAACCCTGAAATGGGAACTAATTAAAGTTAGAATAGCCTAGGCCGATCCGGTCTCCTGCTACATTACCGCATATGTATACTTAACATCACTATAACTTCAAAATTACGGCTAAGTGACCTATCTGCCTGAGTAGTATAGGTGTTACCGGCCTGCCTGGGATGATGGGTCACCAAACCGGTACTTAAAACTAAGATTTTACATTTTAATTAACTAAATTCAACAGTAGGGAGATCATAGCCAAAACACAATTTAAGCCAAATCATACTTCAATGACCTACATACTTGCTGTTTAAAGGCAAGAATATAAATTCTCTGGCAAATTAAGGCTAGGAACAGCATTTTTCTTAAGTTTTCTAACCATTCGGCTATTGTCAATCGGAAGAACCCCTAAAATAAGTTTACGAAGAGCGGATTACATTCTATGTACGGCACAGAAGTAATAGGCTACAAGTTGATCAGTATTTTTGATGTAGGTAAATCCATGTGAATACAAATTAGAGACAATAACTATCAATAATCAACAGTACCGGTGGGAAGAAGTCGTCTTCACAAAAATGCAGACTGCACTCTGTCATGTAACATGTAACACGTTTTCCAATTGACAGCGCCGAAGCCCATCTTTCTCTCTGAACGTTTTGTACAGGAAAGTAGTGAAGATATTTCGTACCCGTTTTATACGATTTGCAACCGTATACCTCCTCGAATTTGACAAATTTATTTCTGTTTCCATCACGACGTCAATGCTTCACCATCTAAATAAACCTCACCAGTCACAATGTTACAGCTTCAACATTCTACCGCGTGGCTGCGCCATCCAACTTTTCTGACGTCAATAGCCTTTCTAGGCTTGCACTCAAAGTCTTCCAGAGGTCCCAATTACGCCCTGGATGTCCAAATACAGTAACCGTGACACCAGTCACAGTTGTGTGACTCTTTCATGCCCCACAAACAGCAACGAGCCACACCGCCCAGGTTTGGTTCATACCCTTTTAAGGGCAACCCACGTTCTACGTGGCAGATCAAAACCTGCTGGAGGGTGTTGGGTACGAAGTAGTGACTGCCATTCCTTCAGAGCTGCAACATTAAACCCTCTCCTAACCAACTCTTGGGCTTTTAAACACAGAGAATATGATTTCGAACAACCAAATTTATGAAGTAAGTCTTCATGAATTGGGAGAGCTACGTTTACTTTTATTTTTTGTGAACTCATGGATGAGATGGTTATATCTGCTTGTCTTTGTGGTTTTATATGGCTCACCACAGGCAACTAGAAGGAAAAGGTGTAATTTTATTTTACCACTGATGCTCATTTTCAGGAGATGTACACCTATTATAAAATGAAAAGTAGGTCTACACCTTGAAATATGATTCATTGGGAGATTTCCCCATGAATGCTACATTAGGACACAGAATGAATACCGTATATTGCAATAACCTCAAAATTGCTGCTTACAATCTTTTACCAAAACTACATCAATACATAAAGTGGAGGAATGTACAGGAAGTATCAAGAGAATTTCAGATATAACAATCACATAAACTGAAATAAACATTATAACAAGGTACTGTATATACAAATCAACAATGACTCCCTCCACCTAATCCAACTCAAAATATAACTCTTCGGTGATGTAGGGTGTCCCGAGTATTCGAAAGCATTGCACAGGATCCGAGGTGCCCTAAACCATGCTGTCTGTTGAAATATAAACACTACATGTGTTCCATACAATGACTAAATATTGCAACGAAGCACGATTTTGGGCGCCGCCAGTCAATTCTCGCAGACGTCCAGGGCTTCCTGACGCTCTTCTAACAGTTCCTTACCGGTGATGTCCAGTTTCTCACGGGCAATGGTGCTCACCGGCAAGCCCTGAGGATCAGAATGTTCAACCAATAAACAATAACACTCATTAATATGGAAGCTACTATCGCAGCCCTGTACTGTATGAATACAGCTTGTGGTATTTAATAACATCGATAAATAAGTTTGTCTAAACCTCCTATTATCATCAAATAAATTGCTCGTTATGATTTTGATGATTTGCACCATCTTTGGAAAAAGATCAATTTGATGTGGCTGTGGATGTAGAATCTTATTGAAATGTCCCCTTCAATAAAATGGTAGTTTTGGTATTGACGATTTGTACCTTATTTGATTACAGACCACATGGATGTAGAAATGTTTTTGAAAGTCTTCTGTGAAATGTGCCAGCTTAAAGCCATAATTAGAGCAAAGGAACTTAGGAAGTGGAAAAAAAAAAAAAAAAAAAAAAATCCTTCCTAAAATGAGGGTGTGGGAATTATTCGAGATGGGTATAAAATTAGAGCAAAGGAACTTAGGAAGTGAAAAAACTGAAAAGAAAAAAAATTAAATACATTTCCTAAAATGAGGGTGCGGGAATTATTCGAGATGGGTATACTGGCCCGCACTTAACAAAATGAGCCCCTCGGTACTAGCCTCGATTACCTGTTCATAGAGTATGAACAACTTGCTTGATGAAACATACAGTGCCCGTGCTATAACTATGCCGGCGAGTTACGTCACTACTTCCAAGAAAGATATATCCACTGTACTAACCTCAGCAAAATTATTTCTCAGTTGGTAAACACAAAAACATTCCAGTTATTGGAATATGAGTAAAATAACCTTCCATAAAACTAATTTTATCACAAATGTCAAAGATGCCTCAAAATTCATCACGATTGGTCTGCAAAAAATCAAAAAGTCCGAAAATTTAAATACCTAGGGGAATGGATTACCCCTAATAATTCAGAAATAGCTGCCATTGAGAGCAGATGTAACAAATTGGAAGGTGCCTTTTAAACCTGCAAACACATTTACAAAAGTAAAAGCTTGTCCCGGAATGTCAAACTGTCATTATAACACAGTAATTAGGCCGTCAGCACTGTATGCCGCAGAATGCTTACAGATGACAAACAAAGGCCCATTGAGAAAATTAGAACTTAAGGATCGGAAAATGCTAAGCAAAATATTAGGACCTGTTAAAGATAATGGTACTTGCAGAAGAAGACATAACAATGAATTATTTGAACATAATTATAAAAGACTTGGCGAGTGTGATGAGAAAGAGGAGAATGTCTTTCTTTGGACATTTGGAACGGATGGAACATTATCGACTTTCATATCGAATACACTCATCAATCTCTAAAAAAATTCCTATTGTAAATGGTCGATGCAAGTTAAAAAGGACCTAACAGAAGTTCGGATCAATCAAGCTCAGGTAGGGATAGGAACCTGTTCAGAAGGCGGTTAAATCAACCAGTAATCTACACCCTTGAACATCTGTGATGCCTCTCCCTCACTGCAAGTGGATGGAAGAAAGGAGAGCTAAACATTCGTCAAGAATGAAGATCTACTGGCAGACAAGAAAACAAGCATTACAGTGATCATATGAGTGAAGAACATCGTGGTCCATTGATGGCCGAAATGACAAAAACACACCTGAAATAAATTACATGTGATTAAGATTTATATATATTGTTAAGGACTATTGAAGGAGAATAAAACTAAGGGAACACATGTTTCGCTGAAAGCTGGAATGGCACACTGGGGTCTCAGCGACCCTGCGGTAAACAAATTATCGAATGAATCTCTTCTATGAAACTGCAGGCTACCGAGTCATGTTTGTAAATTGCATAGGCACCTTGTCACACTCAGATAGTGTCATTCAGATCTATCAGGGGAAGCAAAAGTACGTGGGACAAAAGTAAATATAGCTCAGGGTCACGGAAACCCCAGTGTGCCATTTATGGTTGCCTTTTCCTGGTGTGTGCCTTCCTGCTGCAGTTCTTGCTATGTGATTAACAAACTGGCCTGTGTTTCCTTAGTGCTACAGTCAGTGTACGGAATGGCCAATTCCAAGGAAGGACTATCAGATTGTTACATCAGGGTGTGCGAAGCCATTCAGCCAGAGCCACCGTGTCATTGTATATGTAGAGTGCAAATGTCTCCCGTGATATTAATTTGTAGTGGCTGTTTTACGACTGTTTAATAACTGTACTGTAAAAATGTTCAAAAACGTAACGATAGTTGTCCACTATGCCAGCGAGAAATGCATATTTATGATGATTATTGTTTTAAGGAGCCTAACATCTAGGTTATCGGCCCCTAATGGTCTGGGTGATAGCAAAAATGTCAATGAAGTGGAAACCAGAACGAAAATTAAGTGAGAAGGAAAATACTTACAAAATGGAACTCAGATTGAAACTACTCACAAAATGGAGAGCGGTAATACTTACAAAAGGGAATTTAGAACGAAAATACTCACAAAAGGAATAGATTGAAAAATACACACAAAATGTAGGTTAAGTTCAAAATACATACACAATGCAATGTACAGTTTAAATACTTACAAAATGCAAATGAGATTGAAAATACGTACAAAATGCAATTGAGGTTCAAAATACTTACAAAATGCAATTGAAATTGAAAATACACAATGCAATTTAGATTGAAAAAAGGCCGGTTCAGATTCAAAACACTCACAAAGTGCAATTGAAATTCAAAATACTTACAAAATGTATGGTAGATTCAAACTACTCAATTGGATGGACAATACCGTATTTACTCGAATACGACCCGCCCCCGAATAAGACCCGCACCCTGATTTTGAAGAACAAAATTTTTAAAAAAATTTTTACTCAAAATTATTTACTATCTTAACTAAATAAACAGAATAGCATTTATCTAAAATAGTTTCCAACAGTTTTGAAGTCGTCCTAAAATAACACACATCAAACTATTAAAAATACAAATAAAAGTACACAAACACTTCATTAATCGTCATCAGTAGTACTAACTTCGGAACTTTTATCACCATCACTTTCCCACTAAATGTCATCACTGCCATCCATAGCATTCGAAATACTACATTTCTTGAAGCTCTTCCGTATGAGATCTCCAGAGATACGATTCCATGTCGTCAAAATCCACGAACACAGCAGCTGAACTTTCGGTCGCTGAATACGACCAGTTGGAGTCGGTGTGTGCTTATCGGCCGCCATCCGCTCCGTATACAGCTGTTTCAAGGCTGCTTTGAACAGGCGGTTCACGCAGACATCCCGTGGTTGTAGCATAGACATCATCCCGCTCAATCACGAATACATGACTCGTCATTATCATATTTCCTACCGAGCATGATTTCCAATAACTTCAGTTTCCCTCACAACTTTCAATTTCTCACTCACAGTAAATGACCGCAAACGTTTCGTAGCATTCATGTTTACACTCGGAGAACGTGCGCGTGACTGTATGATGCCGCGTGCCTACGGTAAAACAAAGTTATAGCCGGAAGAAGGCTAGCCACCATCTAGCGGATACTCGCAACACCCGATATCGCGCGCGGCGGGCAATTTAGATCTTTCAAATTTGGATGACTCAAATAAGACCCGCACCCCAATTTTTCACGGCCGAATTTGTTTAAAAATGTGCGGGTGGTATTCGAGTATATACGGTACTTACAAAATGTAATTTAGATTCAAAATACCCACAAAATGCAATTGAGAATCAAAATACTTGCAAAATGAGCACCCTACAAAATGCAATTTAGATTGAAAATACTTGCAAAAAAGCAGTTTAGGTTGAAAATATAAAATGCAATTCAAATTCAAAATACTCACAAAAGTTCCACCCCCTATATTGAAAGACTTACTAAAAAGCAATTTAGATTGCCAATCCTTACAAAATGCAATTGAGGTTGATAACACTCGCAAAATGCAATTTAGATTGAAAAAAATACCTACAAAATGGAGTGTAGAGGGGGGGAAAAAATACGCTAAAGGGAATTTAGAATTAACAAAAACAGTGCGGGAAACTTTAAGAGATAAGGATATATAATGAAAAGAAAACAAGAGATCTGACCCCTTGAAGGAGGGATCAGGAAAGATGAGACAAGGGCCAATTAAGGCGGGAAAGTGACAGACTCCCTAGGCCTCGAATACCCTAATACCGTCAGGGTCGGAAAAGAACAATAGTTGACCAAGGGAGGTCGACAGGAAAGAAGACAGAGAGGAGCCCGGCACAAGTAAGTGGAAGCAATGCCGGACTCAGCTGGGGTCCCGTGATCGCCAACCCACGTCCCACTAGATGTGAGCCCCTGGGGGAAAATGCATATTTATGTATCTCTGTAATTTTCAGGCTGTTAACTGCTTTTATTGAAATTATAATTAATTAAAATAGATAGGCACTAGAGGTTATAATAGTCATTTATCGGTGTCCTCTAACTACACAGTAGACAGCTAGAATAAGAACAAGTGGTGAAATTCAAAGGATATGATATTAATGACTGCAATTTGATTGGGTCGAGCAGACCCCACAGTGCTATTTACGTATGTGCGTTGTGAGTGTGCCATTCCACGGTTAATTAGCGGCTTCGGTGGCGTAGTTGGTAGCATGATGAGCTTCTATGCCCAAGATCGCGGGTTCAAACCTGGCTGAAGTTGTCGGATTTTTTAAGAGCGTTAAAAATACCTTGGTATGTCTTCCTTCGGAGGGGAAGTGAAGCCGCTGGGCACATGTCATAGATTTATGACATGTAAAAGAACCTTCCACTAACTACAATTGTGTGAAGCTAAATTTGTAGGTTAGATCTGATTAATTCTCTATTAATTTCCAACATTCATCGCCAGGTGCTAGTTGCGGTGGCATCAAGTAGCAAGTTTGCAGCTAGGTGTCGCTGATGGTAGTATTTGGTAGCAAAAGCAGGAACTACTTGAAATTGATCGTCTGCAGTCCTGAATTACAAATAACACACACTAATACAGCCATCACAATTGACACCGGTTATCAGACAGATAAATGTAGTAGAAGAATGAACACAACACCAAAATTGATAAAGATAGTGAATGTCGAAAATTGCAATATCTAGGTCATATCATGCGTAATACAAATAGATATGACCTATTACAAAAATACTCCAAGGGAGGATCATCAGCAAAAGAGGTCCTGGACAAAGAAGAATATCTTGAGTCGACAATCTTAGATGCTGGTTCAATATGTCTTCAACTGAATTATTCTGCGTTGCCATCAACAAGACAAGAGTGATCGCCAACATCTGAACCGGATAGGCACCAAGAGAAGAAGATCCGAGATTCTACACACACCCAAAGTACACGGGGCTACATGACTGCGTGGTCGCAGCCTCTAAACTGAGGAACCAACCAACAATATTGTTACGTGCCACCCCCCTAGTGGCACTTCCTTTAACACACACACTGAGTCTACTGGTCACTATTAGTTTCCACATTTACCCTCACACCACTGTCCTCGCTATTTATGTTTTCTCTGTCCGTGAGGCGTTACAGTGTTCCAGCTTACACTCACACGTACAGTCTACACAGGTTCTCTACAGCCTTGCCCCTGTCACTTTACTTACTTCCAGAGTCCACTTGCTGCTCCTTGTACGCTCTTGCTCGTCCCGTGTCGATCCCACGACCACGTATTCCACGAAGCACCGCGACACCTCCAAGCACTCACAGTCCTGACTCAAAGTTGCACCCTGGCAGACAGGCTTCCACTCTGTTAACGTAGACGTCCCGTAGTAATCGCTGTACTGCTGCGCACTCACTCGGCCACACTTCAATACACACTAACGCTGACCAATACACTGCCTCCTCGCCGCGGCTCGCTGGTTTATATGGGATCAGTCCCTGGCCTGGAAAGTTCGAATGTCACAACCCATTGCCGCATTGAGTCTGTTCTGGTTGGTTCCACATCCAGAATTTTCGCGTATTCTCTGGCCGGCTCGCACTGACTCACAGGTGCTTTGTTAATGTAAGGCCGTGGGAGGAACCGAGAGGGTGTGGGCACTCTCTCCCTTCCCCTGCAGGGTTTGTCCAAGGCCACTAGACTGTCACACTGACCCTCCCCCCGGGAGCCTCCTGCCACCCCGCGGCAACACGCAACACTATTAATTGTTAATTACAAAGCGAGTGTGCCGAGTGATTGTCAGAACTCTCGAGCCCCACCATGTCATGTGAATTGGAGTAGAGATGTTGATGGCTAGATGATACAGTCCCGTATATACCCGAATGTAAGACGACCCCGAATATAAGACGAGGCCTAGTTATCAACTGCCTCTTACAGATTTTTTCAAAAAAATACTCGCTAACTCATAACTTGCACAATATATGCCCTTAAGGTCGTGCTTTCATTTTTATAACGTCTCGTGTTATCGGAAATCCCTCTGCCCGCTTTTCCAAGACATACTCTATAATTAGAGGTGTTAGAAAGTGTTGTTATTTTTTTTGAAGATTTGTTGATTTAAAATTCAAAAGGTGGTGTTTTGTGTTTTTATTATTTTTTCGGGGGATGACATGTTAAAATTTGGAAAGCGATAAGGTTTGTACAATAAGTGCATTTAAAAATATAAACAATTAATAAAACAAAGTAAAAAACAAAACAGCAGGGTAAAACGTTAAACATGGCTATGGAAGAATGAGATAATACTTATATGGAAGTCACATTTTTATTTTACATTCACCATCTCGAAACACATTTCAGTGAATACCTTTTTCAGTTTTATCTAAATACTGCGGTGAAATCACTGGAAGTAGATCATGGTTCAAGTCTCAGCATTTGCAGCTGTCAATTTTCGCCTCCTATCACTTACTATGAGACTGTATTTCGAAAATGACCTTTCAGAATCCACATTTGAACAAGGATACCACACACACTTTAATGCAGCAGTTGCATAGTCTCGGTGAGCAGGCCTTAATCCCATGAGGATCTCTGGAACATTCACATTATCTTCATGACGCAGTTGGTTCTTGATTGCAGTCAGGTAAATGCTGTGAGCCTCTAAAAACTGTTGAGACTCCATCTTCGTAAGAAATGGGGCATTCTTCTTAAATTGGAGCAGTTCTGTGGGAGATACGTTCTTAGGTGCATGCCGAGGAGCAAACAATGACCCGATGGCTTCTACAGTCTTCCTGGCTGGATCCGTGGTCCTTAAAGTCCTGACTTTCACTAGAGCTGACTGGGCAACACATGTAAGATTGGACTTAACCTTTATCTGCATCTTTTGAGGAAGCTGTTCCAAGTTCTGGAGGATCGTATGATTGAACATTCCACCATCGCCTAATAGCTTGAGCTTTACCTCAAGGTCATCTAGCTTCCCAGCCAGTAAGTGAATTGTTGGGTACTTAGATCCCTCCAAGAAATTAAGCAAGTCCATAAGAGAGGCACCAACAACAGAAACATACAATGCTTGTAATTGTATAAATTGTATTGTTGAAGTCGATGCTTGTTGGAAAAATTTGACCCCAGAATTTGAATCTTCCAATGTTTTGAAAAATTCTACCAGATCTTCCACATGCGTGGCCATATACATTGCAGCCTTAAACCATGAATTCCATCTTGTACATACAGGCATTGGGAAAGCTAGAATTTCATTCTCTTTTTCTGTGTTTTCATATTTCTCCCTTAGAAATGCAACGTAATTGCTTTTTCTTTTTCGCGTATTTAAAAAGGCATTCTTTGTCTTTACTATAGACATGTTCAATTCGTCCAGCTCGTTTTCAAATACGCAGCCGATAAGATTGACTTTATGAGCCCAGCACTGGACATGACTTAATTCTTCAATCAATCCTTGAAGAGTAGTTACACATTTTGTCATGTAGCGTGCCGAGTCCGTAACTACTGCCACTACACGCTCCCGTTCAATTTCATAGGAATTCAAGGTGTCTAATATCGCATTGGAGCAATTTATGCTATTGGCAGAATCTAGAACAACAGAGGCTGCCAGATGGGTGTTCATTTCAGTTGATGGTACTGATGGACGAAAAAGAATGTTGAAAACACACCTACCATTCTTGTCACATAGCAGAAACACGTCTTTGTTTTTTATATCTTCCCTAATTTCTTCCCTCCTTCTTTCGCCAATCATGGGGATGTATTTCTGACAAATCTGATTTGCTGATGGTAAATCTCCACTTCCGCGAACGTACTTATTAAACCAAGTACGGATAGCAGGATTGTCTAGTTTCTCTACTGGTATATTAGCTTTCACAAACGCAGTAGTAGTGTCCAAAATAAACTCTTCTTTCATATCCTTCACACGACTAGCATTTGATAATGTTTCTTTCAAGGTGGCCACTCTAGGAACACTAACTTCAAGACGCGAATTTTCTCGGCGTTTTGAATGCTTCTCCGATTTGCAATGTTTGTCTAATGCATCTTTCCTGCGATAATCTAACCGACAATCACAATATTTGCACATAAGAATGCCACAAGAAATTATAAATCCTTCGTTCTTATATTCTTTAAGTCTGTCTGTGGCAGAAACAGCTACCTGCAGTCACACGCCAGTATAAATTCGTAACCACACGCAAAATTTATTTCTGAATTAGTGTCATAATATTTAAATTACGTCGCGTCTCATCTTCCTGTACTGCTAAGTTCGGAACTAATACGACGAACACGTGGTCGCCAACTGATTCACGCAAATAACACACTAGCTTCGATGATAACACACAATTTGCGCACTTTTTATTAAATTATATAGAATTCTCTACTATAATTTACACTCGCTACCGATGTAACAGGAGGCAAACGTAGTTTACATTATGAACAACTATCACATAACCTTTTGGAGGTAGTCGGCCAAACTATTCACGCCGCGATATAACAGCTGTTTACCACAGCGCTAAAATCCAACGAGTAACGAGAATATCGACAGTATATCGTAATATGACGTATATCGTAGTATTACCCCTCGCGAAACTATACAATCGATCATTCTCTCGAATTGAAGACCAACCAAATTCGATTATCGGCTTGTGGACAAAAATGTTCGGATTGGTGTGGGGAAAAAAATATGAAAATTTGTTTTTATTTCGCAGATTGCGGTATTTGTGGTGTTATTCACAAAATTCGCGTTATTTCGCGATTTAATTTCACTCCTGGGCGGCACGAAACATGTAAATACGTGAAAATAAAACATCCTAACCTCTAAATATGACTTTTCGTTTTATTGCGAATTAACAAAAACTAACACCTCTATCTATAATTTCTTTGTTCAAGAATGGGAGACTTTATTAAATTAAGATACGTTGATCACTCAATTACTGCTCGTAAAACTGACTGGTTGTTCTTGTGAAGATTGTTTTAAAACATATTTCCGTATGCTTTCGAACATATAATTTATCCGCTTAAAATGACGAGTATGCGAAAATCCTAACCTCAAAATGTACGCTATTCGTATATGCATGGTAATTAAACATAACAAACCATATTTTAATCTTCATTAAGGCATTGATTTGATGCGAGTTACAAGATGCCAACACCACATACTACTTTGCAAATAATATATTTTTTTTAATACCCTGAATATAAGACAACCCCAAATTTTTATAACACAAAAAGTGGGAAAAAACCCTCGTCTTACATTCGGGTATATACGGTACTTCACATTCTCATGCAACGGACGCTCAGCAGCAGAGTTATAAACAGTGTTGTGACATCCACACCAACATTCTCAGAATAGCTGAGGCAAATGCATCTCCAACCCCTTCTCATACCTGGCCTTGTTACATAAAGAGATGAAAACAGATCACACAATTGCCTTACTGCCAGGATTTGAGGCTGCTTCTTAACCCACTCACCTCTCTGTATTATATTAATAATTTGCAATAATTTATTATAGGGGTGTCTTCTAATGAATTTTCATGCATTTGGTGGGGAGCATGATGGCGTGGTGGTCAAGAGGTTTGTCTCTCACCAAGGTGAACTGGGTTGATTTCCCGGTTAATGCTAGTGAGATTTTCGAAGGTGTATTGCCATGTACTATGGCTCTGACTACTTTCAATTTTCATGCCATTTGCTCAAGCTATTTGACGCCAACCCTGAGCCTTCATCATCTTGTACAGTTTCCAGCCCCAGGCCGAGTCTGTATGGAATATAAGCCTCGCCACTTAGTCCTTTCTTCCCACCACCTCTCCGCTGTCACTCTGGTCCAGTCCTCGCCTCTCTTCTTGACACAATCCTCCATTCCTTTCAGCCATCTATCTCTTGGTCTTCCCCTTGGTCGTTTCTTCTGCATCGGCATCTCATGTATTCTCTTGCGAATCTTCTTCTCTTCCATTCTCTTTAAGTGTCCATACCACCTCAGTCTTGATGTCTCAATCCTACCTTGCAAGGGCTCCTCTTTCACCATTTCCCTGACCTTTTCATTCCTCACCCTGTATCTCCTTGTTACTCCGATCCTACTTCGCAGGAACTTCATTTCACTTGCCTGTATTCTGCTTATGTCTCTTTTCTTCATTATCCAAGTTTCTGATGCATAGGTCGGTATCGGGATATAGTAGCTTCTGTATAACACTTCTTTGCTTTTTTGTGGGACATCTTTATTCCACACTAAGCTCTTAATGCTTCTCAGAAATGCTTCTGCCTGTCTGCCAAGTTCCGTGATCTCTGTCATTTCTCCCATTTTCCTCCACTCTACTTCCCAAGTACTCGAGACTTTCCACCTTCCTCAGCTGTCCACCTACAAGTGTTATCCCACTCATTGGTCTGTCCTTTTTCCTGGTCGTTAAAAGGATCTCACATTTACTGATGTTGAACTTCCATCCGTACTCTCCCACTGTTTCTTCCCAAGCCTTCAGTTGCTCCTGAATGTCCTCCTCCTTGTTTCCCCAGACCATGAGATCATCTGCAAACACCATTGCTTTCATCTTATCTTCTCCTATGTTTCCTGCTATCCATGTCATTACCTCGTCCATAACCACAATAAAGAGAAGGGGTGACAGTGCACCATCCTGTTTCAGGCCATTCATTTGTCTGAACCAGTCTGTTCTTTCCCCTCCAACTTTCACACAACTCACACTTCCTCAATACATCTCCTTCACTCTGCCTACAGTCCCTTTTTCCACTCCCATGTTTTCCATTGCTTCCCAAACCTTCTCCCTACACACACTATCATAGGCCTTTTCGAGCCACCAGACAAAAATCAAACCGAGGTAAATTTGGTCATTATACGCCTCATCCGGGAAAAATCTGAAGTATTAGCCGGAAATTCATAATGTTCAGACAGATGAGAGATAACTGAAACATCACATACCTTCACAATTGTCCACTGCTGGTTCTTAATGGTAACTGGGAAAGAAAAGATGATGTCACTGGGTGTATTGTATGAGCCATCAGAGATAACTCCCATAGACACATGCTGGTTGGGCTTGGTGCCGTGCCAGATGTCGTGCATGTGATCTGCGGCTGCCTTGGCAGCGGACATGGCAGAAGACATCTTGCGAGCTGCAATCACTGCCGCACCACGTTTCTGTACAGTCTGGAAAGAAATACATGTACGTTTCATATATAAGGTAGCCACTCTTCCTCTGAAGTAAACTTTTCAGGTATTCTTCCCAACCTAACAGTGATGACCACAGCCACACTCAAACCTGTTAGCAACAAGTACCGTATTTCCTCGCATAATAGTCTCCACCGCATAATCGTCGCACCCCACACTAGAAGAGGTTTATCAAATTTCATCACATGATCATCGCCTGGCATATTCTTATTTGTGCGCCCTTCAGTTGCACACACTGCCGCGTGCTAATAACCTGGCATGACTTTGTCAGAAGAAACGAGCCCCTGCCTCCGTGCCTGTGAACTATGACTGTGTGATGTGAGCGGGCAGCATTGTCAATTAGCATGTTCATATTCGTGCGCTGATCGGGCATGCTCCCGCGACTTTATAACCTGGCATGACTTTGTCAGAAGAAAGTAATCTCGTCTTTATGCCTGCGGGCTATGAACCACGACGTGAGCGGCCAGTATCGTCACTCAGCACATTCTGTGAGATTATAGTCTGGCGTGACCTTGTCAGAAGAAAAAAACCAGTTTCTCTGACTGCAGGCTATGACTAACGACGAGAACTGCTGGCCCACGGAACGCGAAACAACGATTGCGTTCAATGCCACTCCAGGGGAGTGAAACTTGTGTGGACCTATCGCTTCCGTGAGTTGGCCTAGGAATGACGAGATTCAATAAGCCACCGTACGAAGCGCTGCTAGCCCCAGTTCGTCAACATTAAAACAGGCTCCATGCTATTGGCAGCATCTTACGCAAGGGACACCCCGTGCCAGTCTAGCATCAACCACTTCCGTGGAAACATCGCAACAGAGACCCGTGCGTGATGTTACGCACGTTTTGTCCACAATGAGAAAATACAAGAATTATACGGAGATCTTGATGACATGAAATACATGGAATTACATAACAAATAACAATATTAAGGAAGCGCACAAGCGTGCAGAAAATAATGATACAGTATTCCACGAATTTTAGGCTAAACATATGTGAAGATTCTTCTTCTTCATTTCCTGTTTCCAGTTCCCCGGGTCGGGTTGTGAATCAAGGACCACCACAGTTGTCTATCCCTCCACCATTCATTTCCTTCTTTCAATACTTCTATTTCTCTCACTCCTCTTTTCTCTATGCTTTCCCTTCACCGTATCTATCCACCTCTTTCTGGGCCTTCCTCGTGGTCTTCTTCCTGGTATTTTCTCCATAAATATTCTTTTTGGTACTCTATATTCTTCCATTCTCATCATACGTCCATACCACTTCAGCTTACTGGTGTCTATCTTGTCTTGCAGTTTTGGGAACCCAGTTCTCTCCCTAATGTCCACATTTCTGATTTTATCCCTGTGTGTCTTCCCATTATTCCTCTACGGAACTTCATTTCGGCCGCTTGGATGCGGCTTTCATCGCGTTTTGTTGTGGTCCAAGTACCTGCTGCATATGTCAAAATTGGTTTGTGATACATTGAGAATAGAACTTTCTTGCATTTCTCTGGGACCTGGTTCCATACTAAACCTCTCACACACTGGTAGAACCCATTAGCTTGTTGGATTCTCTTTCCATTTATTGTACCATCTTCTGTGAGTATGCTTTTTACCATTGATGACTATGCGAGGAAATACAGTATGTATAATAAAATTTGGGAGATCCGCCTGATCAATACACAATATTTACATATATGGGGCTATATTAAACCCATTTGGTACTGAGTGTACTAAATACAGTATGTGTCTAGAATAAAACACACATATACACTGCAGGCCAAAAGTTTCCGGACATAACATATGTACTGGCATAACTATGCTTAATGACGGTTTAGGGATAGTTAATATTATTGTAACCAGTTTCAAAGGTTGGCGGAACTGTAGCATCCCTCTGTATGTGTTGGCCAACAATCGCGTGGGAGGTTCAAGGTAACACGTGTTCGCTACCTGTCGCGATTGTCACAGCTTGTTCCTCTCGCATCAACACTTACTTGATCAATCGGTCAGGGTGCTCTATGAGCTGAAATTAATTGTTCTGGTGTAACAGCTTAGTTTCTTTATTAGGAGGGAAGTTGTTTAACATCTCATCTTCAATTAAACTGTAAGTACAGTATTATGTTATATTATAATGTAGGCCTAGTTACATTATTACAAACCAAAGTAGTATTAATATTGTGACGTCACTAATACCAAATATAGCATCAGTTTTTATTATCCTTTGTAGATAATGGGCCGAGGAGAGACAATCCGCTTAGAATTACGCTCAGCAATTAATACTCTTCGAGGAGGAAATTATACGATACGGGAAATCGCTAGTAAACTAAAAATCGCCCGTTCAACAGTCAGTGATACGATTTTGCGTTTGGATAAAACGGGGTCTAACAAAGACAAAAATCGTTCTGGAAGACCCCGAATTACTTCTAAAGCTCAAGACAAGTATATCGTCGTTGTCAGTAAACGAAACAGCAAAATTACACCGCCAGAAATCCAGGGACAATTTAATATGAACCATGAGAATAAAGTGTCATTGACCACAGTTAAGCGTCGCCTCAGATCGGCTGATCTTTGCGGCCGAATTGCTATTAAAAAGCCCGACGTTCAGCATCAGAGAAAATGCATCCTGACTGTATAACACCTACAGTGAAACATGGAGGGGGGTTCTGTGATGGTTTGGGGTTGTTTCTCATTGAGTGGAGTTGGTTTGCTGCACCGCATTCATGGAATATTGGACAAAAACGGTTACCATTCCATCTTATCTCTGTATGCTCTCCCATCTGAGAGGATACCTGCATTGGTGTTGGAGAAACTTGTCCCGAGAATGCCAAGAATAGTGAAACGTGTGCTTGCAGCAAAGGGGGGTTTCTTTGACGAGAAGAAAGTTTGATGTATTCTCGTGATCTGTGGGTGTAAATGTGTACATAATGTTAATTTCTTACTAGGGTGTAGTGTAAATTAGTTCTAGAATATAGGTTTGTCAAATCCTTGCATATACCGTATATACTCGAATACCACCCGCACATTTTTAAACAAAATCGGACGTGAAAAATTGGGGTGCGGGTCTTATTTGAGTCGTCCTGATTTTAAAGATTTAAATTGCCCGCCATGGGCGATATCGGGTGTTGCGAGTATCCGATAGATGGTGCTAGCCTTCTTCCGGCTATCACTTTGTTTTACCGTAAGCAGGCGGCGTCATACGGTCACGCGCACGTTTTCAGAGTGTAAACACGAGTTCTACGAAGCGTTTGCGGTCGTTTTACTGTGAGTGAGAAGCTGAAAGTTGTGAGGGAAGCTGAAATTATTGGAAATCGTACCACCGGTAGGAAATATATTGACGAGTCAATGTATTCGAGATTGGAGAAAGAAAAAAAAAGTGTTGCTAACAAGTAGTGGTGCTCGTAGAGCTTTCTGCGGACTGAGTGTACTGTGTCCGGAAATTGAAAAACAACTTTATAAATACGTAACAGAAAGGCGGGAATTGGAAATGGGGTGTCGACCGAAATGTGTCAATTAAAGGCATTACAGATCGCAAACAAACTTTCTATGGTAGGGTTTAAAGCAAGCCGAGGATGGATTCAAAATTTGTATAAAAGAAATGGGTTGAGCATACGAAGGCGTACCTCAATTTCGCAATGTCTTCCTGGTGCCTATGAAGAAAAGTTACTTTCCTTTCAGCGTCACATAATTAAGTTGCGGAAGGAAAATTCATATTTGCTTTCCCAAATTGGTAATGCAGATCAGACGCCAGTCTACTTTGAAATGCCACTGGACAGTACTGTGAATGTTAAGGGATCTGAAAGTGTGACTATCAGAACAGGTGGTAATGAGAAGCAACGGTGCACGGTAATGTTGTGTATACTCGCTGATGGAACCAAACTTCCGCCGTACGTTGTTCTCAAGCGAAAGACTCTTCCAAAAAATATACCCGCTGGTGTTATCGTTAGAACTCAGGACTCTGGTTGGATGGACAGTTCACTGGTGGAAGACTGGTTAAAGTGTGTCTGGCAACGTCGTCCTGGTGCATTATTACGACGAAAGAGCTTGCTTGTTCTGGACAGTTAACGCGGCCATACAACAGACGCTGTGAAGAAATTCGTGAAGGATGGGAAAACCGACCTAGCAATCATCCCGGGTGGGATGACGTCTATGCTACAGCCACTGGATGTCTGCGTGAACCGGCCGTTCAAAGCAGCCTTGAAACAGCTGTATAAGGAGTGGATGGCGGCCGATAAGCACACACTGACCCCAACTGGTCGTATTCAGCGCCCGGAAGTTCAGCTGCTCTGTTCGTGGATTTTGACGGCATGGAATCGTATCTCGGGAGATCTCATACGGAAAAGCTTCAAGAAATGTAGTATTTCCAATGCTATGGATGGCAGTGATGACGACATTTTGTGGGAAAGTGATGGTGAAAAAAGTTCCGAATTTGGTACTTCTGATGACGATGAATGAAGTGTTTGTGTCTTTTATTTGTATTTTTAATTGTTTCGGTGTGTTATTTTAGGACGACTTCAGAACTGTTGGAAACTATTTTGTAGAAATGCTATTCTGGTTATTTAGTAAAAATTGTAAATAGTTTTGAGTAAAAAAATTTTAAAAAAAATTTTTGTTCTTCAAAATCAGGGTGCGGGTCATATTCAGGGGCGGGTCGTATTCGAGTAAATACGGTATGTGTTGCTTCCTTTGACTCTCAGTCATTATTTTTTAAGTTTAATGTTTGTCCGGAAACTTTTGGCCTGCAGTGTATTTGTAAGCATAAAGACAAGCTGTACGTGTCCCCATAAGCGTGGAACCATCCTGGCATTTTTTTTGGAGAAGTGGGATATCCAGAAAAACCACTTCCAGGATGGTTGAGGTGGGATCTTCATAAATGAGGAAGACTTCAAACAAATATTGTATTAAATTTTGTTAAGTGAGATACGATACTTAGTGACAATTAGGTTGGCGATTCCAAGATAAAAATCTCTTTCGGCACACCGGAAGGCGGAGGTAGTTTTCACTGGGAAAGGAAAAATATTTTGAATTCACTACATTTGCCAATTGTTGTACACCTAGTTTAGCAAACTAGAGGCCCCTACATCTCATAATTCCAAAACCATTTTGCTCAACCCTTGGCATAAGGGTAGGTCAAATCAAAAATTTTTCCAACGAAAGTTTTAGGTAATTTTTACTCTCTCAAAACTCCATTTTTCCCATCCCATTGGTCAATAGTTGGTGCTATCAAAAAACTTTATTGAGATAAGTGTTTGGCCCTTATCCGAAGAATAATACAAACTTTGAATGGAATAGATTTTTCACACACTAAGTTATAGCGATAATTCACTTTTCCGAAAAAGCCCCCCCCCCCATTTGGAATGAAACGGAATGTGTACATTTGTGCATAATTAGTTCTCTTTGCTGTATTCTACGAGAGATTTCACTCTTTCTGCACAACTTAATAGATGGTATCTTGGACAGGTCTTGTTGCGGCATATGGAATGATTTTGTCCACATATTTTATGATTAAAACCATTGACCCCCATAACGTGTCACCATATACCTAGGATCGTAGTTTGCCATCGTCCAAGTTCTGTTCGTCATGGCTTCAGTGCTGTAGAAATCTTCCCATATACTTGATCTCTTTCCATGACTCCTTAGGTTTCTCTGAGGCAATCATAAATGGAAGTCCTAGTTGAATTTTGATATCCTCTATATAGAAGGATTCCTTGGCCAGTTCATACACCAATCTCGTTTGTGTGAATTCCGATACCCTCAGTGTGCGTTTGAGGAAGTTTGCTTTCACTCGTTCTATGACTACCAGATCTGCTGTTGTTACGATTATTCCATATTAAATGAATCCCGTATGTAAGGATAGGCATTATTTTAGCAATGAAGAGGAATAAGGCCGTCTTGTGGTCTAGAAGTTCTAGGTGTGTGATGTGTTGGAAGGTTCTAATGGCTGCTAGCGCTCTCTCTCTTTTACAAGTATTCTGAACTATGTTCTTGTTGTTTGTAGTTTTATTCCTACAGGAGGTCTTCTTTACCAGTGTGTATAATATCCTTTTTGGCTGCTTTGCCTTCCCTTCTGAAAATTATTTGCACGGTTTTACTTTTGTTTATGATGAATTCATTTTGCTTAGATCAGCCTTGGAGTAGTTTTGGGGTCTGGGGGATGTGAAACTTGATAATATGTCGAAATTTTCTAGAAGTCGCAACTTCGTACCCATTGGTAACTTTCTAATGAAATCTACAAAAAAGACACAGTTAATTATTTACAGTAGCCTTTCAGAAGAAACTTTCAAACTTTATTAAAATATGTTTCTGATTATGGATACCACAGTTTAAACATAAATGGAGAACAGATGTGAGCTTTTTATGGTCAAACATCCATCCACAAGTAACATTAGTTACCTTGTAGTTACTTTCAATATTTTTAGTTACAGGCAGACGATTATGTCAGACCGCTATAGATACACTGACCGGCAAAAAAAGCGGAACACTTATGTATCGTTTTTCCAATATTTGCATTATTCATGTAAATTTAGATGGTTGGCAACAGAAAATACCGAATCATGTTTTACAACACGCCTTAACTCACAAATTTCGTTACATTTTGCAAATCTTACAATTTTCTATTTTTTAGTAATGCTCTTTTGGGCTGGTGTTTATCAAACGTATTGCCAAACAAAACAGTATTAATGTTTGCACTGCACTGCAAGAGAACACTGGTCACTAAAAACGGGTGTTTCCACCTTTAGCGTCTATGACAGCTTGTAAACGCTCAAGCATACTGTTCACAACTCGTCGAATGGCATCTGCCGGGATGCGATCCCATTCCTCCAGCAGCGATGTTCTCAGTTGTGCCAAGGTGGTGTGGTCATGCTGTCTGACGTTCCTTCCAAGCGTATCCCATACATGTTCGATGGGGTTCAAGTCAGGACTACAAGCTGGCCAGTCCAGGGTTTGAATCTCCACTTCCTGCAGATATTGTACAACACAGCGAGCAGTATGAGGGCGGGCATTATCCTGCATCAGCATGAAATTCTGACCAATGAAAGGCGCAAAGGGCATCACATGGTTCATCAGGATCTCTTCGATGTACCTTTGGGAATTGAGCGTCCCGTGATCGATGCACACCAACTCAGTGTGGGCCATAACGTTGATGCCACCCCACACCATAACCGAGCCACCTCCAAATGGAGTCCTGGAGGAGAAAGCAACAGGGCTGTACCTCTCCCCACGCCTTCTCCACACTCTTTCTCTTCCATCAGGAGATCTAAGGTTCAAGCGACTCTCGTCAGTGAAGAGAACAGAGGCCCACTGCTCGTGGGTCCATCCCAGATGCTGCCTTGCGAAGCGAAGACGCGCCTCTCTGTGATGCCGTTCGAGTGCGGGTCCACGTGCAGGTCTCCTGGACGAAAGATGAGCTTCTTCAAACCTTCTTCTTACTGTTCGCTCACTCACTCTCACATTTCTGACATTTTCCAGTTGATTTCGTGCCTGAACTGCTGTGGTATGCCGATCACGCAGAACTTGGAGGGTGAGAAATCTGTCATCCCTGGCACTTGTGCTTCTTCTACGGCCTGACCCTCGTCTCCTGTCGTATGTTCGGAGCTCTCTGTAACGTTGCACTGCACGATGTATGCTACCGAGAGATGATCCAATGACCTCAGCAACATAACTGAAGCTGCGGCCATCCTCCACCAATGCAACTGCCTGTGCAGCTTCTTCACGGCTAAGAGGCATGTTTTAGTGTGAACTGCAAATGGATAACTTGCTAAAATGTGTGACAATGGTTCACACGTGTTCAACAAGTGCCAGTTGTTATCCCTAGAACAATAAGCGAGCAGCAACACTCATAAACCTGAAACGCTTCCGGTCCGCTTCCCGCCATAAAACCATTAAGATAGGCTCATCGAGGATTGGGGGGTAATTGGTGGTAATAAACCACCCTAAGAAATTTCATATTATCAATTTCTATTCACGGATGTTTCAGATGTTTGTTCTAATGCATGAAAAGCTTTTAAAATGTGATTAAATCTTTTTCAAGGCTAGATTTATACTATTTATATTACTTTTTTTTAACTGTTCCACTTTTTTTGCCGTCAGTGTAGTACGGACCAGCAGGACCTAATGTTTGAAGGCTTTCGACAGAATGCTTATGGCCTAAAACAAACCACCGTGCAGGAGACTCATATTGATGTTATCAATGTGAAATACTTACGCTGACAAATTCTGTGGAGAGCCATGCATTATCATTGATTGCAGATTCCACACTGACAGGACTTCCAGTTCCTAAATCAACAGTAGCATGGGCTGCATCAGGGAACTGAGTTGAGGAATGGTTGCCCCAAATGATGACGTTCTGCACCTTGTCGACGGAGACTTTCAGCCGAGCCGCCAACTGAGCCTGGGCTCGGTTCTGGTCCAGTCGAGTCATGGCACTGAAATTCTCTCGTGGGATGCTTGGAGCATACTTGGAGCAGATTAAGGCGTTTGTATTTGCTGGATTTCCCACCACCAGTACCTTAACAGTCTTCTTGGCATACTTGTCAAGAGCTTCACCCTGGAAAGCATAAGCATCAACATTTGGGAGCGGATTTTTATGATCAAAATACGGCGGTGAATCAAGTACACACTGAAATTACTTTTTAAAACATTTTACTTAATCAACCAAACAAAAAATATACCACCTCATTTTCAAATCATTTTTCTACATAGTCTCCTGACTTGGTAACACATTTTTTACTATCGAATTGACAACTTTTAGATGCCATCCTCTAAGGATGAAGAGGTGCGTGTGCACAGCCATCAGTAATGATAGTTTGAACACTCCTGCCGCTGAAACAATTTTGAGAATTGTTTGGCGCCAATCTTCTTAAAAAAAAGGGCCAAGTACAGCAGAGCACGAATGTTGTCGGCAGTGATTCTTATACTATTTGAGGTCGTCTTTGATGGGGCTCCATAATATTTCTAGAGAGGGATCTTTAATGTGCCATAAAAACACACAGTATATAACCCCCCCCCCAAGTACATGGGAGTTAATGACTACGATGCCCAAACTATGCATGGAATCTTCTCAAAATTTATGCAGGCTTAGTGCCTTCTTGTGTATAGCAGAGGAGTGTACATCTCGCCTGCATCCGATTACTACTCCAGACATCCTGTCAAAACCACGTCCATTAACGTTCACTAACAGAGCCGCTAGACTTCAATTCCAGTTTAACAATTTGATTCACCTAGCCTACGTACTGTATATAAAATTCACACAATTGACATGAAAACTGATACGTAAAGAGGGTGGACAACAGATTAGGGCATTTTCACTCTGTTCTCTTTCTGTAAAGTGAATTGGATAATGTAAATATTACAGTGACCACCTATTAATTCTGTCTGGCTTCGAAACAGCAGTTTCAAAATTCTGAATGTTTTGCTATTTTCTAATATATCGCATGATAGAACGTCCTGTTGTCCTGAATGTCTACCAACTGACAGAGCTACACACCATGGAAATACATATGCTCCGTTGGTAAATAGGCATCACACTCCTGGACCATGTAAGAAACTAAATCATTCACCAGCAAATGGACATTTCACCCATCACTGAGAAGGCTCGGCAAAAACGTCTCCAATGGTACAGTCATGTCCTACGTGCTGCACCAGGAACAGTAGCCAATTCTACCAATTGGAAATCAATGGGCAACGACCACGTGGGAGACCGAAACGGCACTGGCATGATATGATAAATGCCGATATGAAGGTGCTCGGCCGAACACCTTATGATGCTTGCGATCGTAACAAGTGGCGAGCCAAGATCCGGACAGCGGACCCTGCACCTGCGAGAAAATGCTAAGTAGAAGAAGAAGATAGGCTACCAGTCCAAAGTTTTCAATCACCTCTCAAAACAACAAAAGCAGAGGTGAAGAAATGGAGATGGTATATTTGGATGATTTTCCCCCATTTGATAATACATAATCCAAGACATACAGTTGAAACGTTTTCTTACTAGCTCTGTCTTGCACTTTGAAATATTTACTCGACTAAGATATGTTGTTTTAATGGGCGCCAAGACCTCAACGCTATGTTGAAATCTAAATTTATATTTAACAACCCCTAGCTCTGGTAGAACACCTTCAAGAATCTTTTCACTCAGATCGTGGTATGATTTGATCATTAACCCAACAAACAATTGTATCAGGAGAAGGAATTGGTCTATGAGATACTTTTAGATATGATAACTTATGGTCCGAACATCGGAACCAACCACACGTACAACCACACTGGTTAAGTTTTACAAAGATAGTCGCCTTGCCTCCACGGCGCGCAAACCATATATGCACTCGTCGCATCCCCTCTACGGAGCCGTCTTCCAGTCGCCCGGTCTCCTCTGATTGGCTGACCCACCACTCGATATTCCCCTCCTCCGGGTCATTACACTCGGCGCGGCGATGATGTCGATTACCGGTCCAGGCCATTTCGCCTTTTCTTGAAGCAGCAACCCAGCTTGCGTCATGCTACTCGACAAGATTAAGCCTGTAGCCGAATTCCCCGTGACTCATCTTTCTCAAAATACCCTAACTGACAAAACTCCGTAAAATTCCGTAATCATAAATTTTCTTACGATAATGTTGTTCGTAATAATTTGCTTGATAGTGTTTTCTATAACATAGAAAACCTATCTGATTACTTATAATTTTATAAAAAATGCTCCAAAGAAATGCCTTAATAATAATAATAAGTTAATAATAAGTTACATGAAAACTTCTCTTGGCTGAACAATTTGCCGCGTAAATAAATATAGAATGGCTTCCTACTGACTTATGCCAGTTGCGTAAAATCCCCTCGAAAAACACGTTACATATTCGCCTCGGATCATCGGATGATTTACCGTGACGACGGTCCATTATCCGATTATCCCAGACACGTTAATAAATCCCCATCCAAAATACATATTACATAAATGAAATCACCCTAAATTACATATATATATATACACTCATAATTTTTCTTTACGCACTTTGCGTCAAAGTGTGTTGTCACTATGGATTGCACTTTGCAACCAGTCCAATTTTTTTCATATAGAATAATGTTCCACGGATATTTCCGCCTCTCAAATTCCTCTATGTTGGGAAAATAGACATAAATAATGTGTGAGCACTGTGTATTTATGATGTCACATCACACGCATCAAGGTGTCCTGATATATGTTTATCACCACAGAACTTCCTAATTTCACTGGAGGTCCCTTCCTTATGGTGAAATTTAATCTCACTTATCACTGAGCACACGATCACACTATTGTGGCAGCGCATCGTGACCATAATACTTAATCTCTCTTTATATAAGACGAAATTAATATTGACTTCTGAAAAAAAAAAAAAAAAGTAAGTGCGCATTACATATAACACCAAATATTTCTGTGCCGTAATCGCCCTGTCTTCTTAAGTTCCCATAGACCATATTCTACTTAATACTAGTTCTCAACTCAGACCAGTTCTCCTCACTCAAATAATACCTTTGTACTAATTACTTTAAATTACACACTTACAATTCTTACATGGCGAGGCCGTAAACAGAAATCACGTGTGCTGTTATGTATGAGTTTCATGAAGGACTGTCTCGCCTTCTGATGGCCCATCTTTTGTCTCGTGGACTCCTTAAGCAAAAATACCCTGTTCAAGCGCTCACCCATCTCTTGGAGACAAATGGGAATTCACCAGCGCTGCCAAATTCTGGCCTTGGTGTATCGAGACATTTTAGTGCTCAAGAGCATCCGACAATCCCGTCATATTTCCCTGTACCTTAAAAACTCTCACTTACATACTACCCCCCCTGTGTGACTTCTGATACGCCTGCCTGGAAGACCAGATCTTCCTCGCACCAAATACCACACTTACTCATTTGATAGGCTGGCTCGCCAGCTAAACACACTTACTTTATGACACATACTTTCGTAGACTATGTATATTATACGTCCCGTATAATCTGTTTCCCTTACTATCCTCCAGCACATATGCTGTTATGCCAATACGTTTGGAAACTATAAATGGGCCCTCGTAGAGATAAAAGAACTTGGACATGACTTTCTCTAGCTTATTTGACTGTTTCGGCACTCTAAGTAAGACTGTCTCCCGGCTCGAATAGGTCAAATTTAGTTTCTTTTTGTTGGCGAATTCTCTTTTGTGCTGACTTAGATAAATTCTGTTTCGCCAACCGGACAATGTAATCCATCCCCGGTTGCTTACCCTCATTTAATCCCAACACCCTCGCTAGTTCATTTTGTGGTCTCTTTCCGAAGTGAACTTCATATGGCGTCAATTTCGTGCTCTCATGCTGGACAGAATTCAGCCAAGTCTCGACCTTGGGAAGATGTCCAACCCAGGCCGTATGCTTGTCATGCACTAGAGTCCGAAAAAGACGAGCCACTTCCCTTAATGGACGCTCTGCAGAATTACCCTGAGGGTACCTTACAGAGGAATGAACGTGTGAAATACCAGCTTCCTGCATACTGGTTCTCCATTTCTTTGCAGTAAACTGTGGTCCACTGTCAGATAGTATCCTGAGAGGAACGCCAAACTCAGGTACATACTTATTAATGATCAGACGGCTACACGCTAGTCCCGTGGCTTTCCTTAGCGGATATAGCTTGACATACTTACTAAAAGCGTCAATAACTATAAAAATGTACTCGTAGCCGTACTGTCCTTTAACGATCGGGCCAAATAAATCTACACACAGTAGTTCGCCGGGACTACTGGTGAGAACTGCAGAGCTCTCCCCCACTAAATATTTAACTGGATATTTACTCCTTTGACAGGTGTCACACTTAGCTAAAATCCTCCTAACATCCCTTCCCATTTTACTCCAAATGAAGTCACGACCAATTTCATAGAAGACCTTGGCAGCACCAAAGTGTCCTAATTCCCTATGAATGAACCAAATTAGCTCCTCCCGCAAAGTGGCAGGAACACATATTGCCCACCGATTATTCCTACATTTCCTTGCAAGAAGCCCCATCCTGCATCTTGTACGTGAACCGTCCTACTTTCACATACTCTTCTTCACCTATTTCCAACCTAGCCAGTGGCTCCCTTAACTTAACGTCATCACGTTGCTCCATTAGCATATTTCTCAGTGTCTGTAACGATGCCCTGTTGCTACTGTCCACACATGCACATATTAAAATACCGTCCTCTGCTTTAACCACAGGATAATCCCTACATAAATTAGTGTCCCTTGATAGCATGTCTGCAAGAATGTTATCTTTACCTTTAATATATTTTACTGTGAATTCGTATTCCTGCAGAGCAAGAATCCACCTACTAACTCTGTTAGAACTGAGTTAACAAGTCCTCATATACACTAATGCATGGTGATCTGTATGGATCTCAAATTTCCCCCCTACCAAATACATTCTAAATTTCCCTAAACTGAAAACAATACCTAAAAGCTCTAACTCAGTAATCGTGTATCTTTTCTCTGCTGCTGTTAGTCCTCGCGAGGCTAAAGATACAATGCACAGATTACCCTCATCATCTTTCTGACATAATACTCCAGCAATGCCTATATGTGAAGCATCAGTCATCACCACATATTCCTTATCTTTCAAAGGATATTTCAGCACTACAGCTTTCTCAAAACCTTCCTTCAGCGCTCTAAAAGCCTGATCATGCTTGGACTCCCATCTCCACCGAGTCCCACTTTTAAGCAATTCCCTGAATGGTTCTACCAACCCTGAGTATTTAAAAATGAACCTCCTGAAAAAGTTGCAAATTCCCAGGTATGTTTTTAACTGTTTAACATTCTGTGGCACCTCTGCGTTAAGTATCTTATTAACCCTACTTTCCTCTGGTGTCACACCTCTACTCGACACTATGACCTAAAAATGTCACTTCTGACTGACAGAATGACGACTTAGTTTCAAAGTGAACCCTGCCTGATCTAATTTCTGAAAAACTATATCTAAATGACGTAGATGCTCCTCAAAACTGCGTGAACTAATTACCATATCATCAATGTAAATGGTTACAAACTCTCCTGTGTCATCCCCTAATGCGATGTTTAAAGCCCTAATTAAAGCTGCTGAACTACTCTTTAACCCATAAGGTGTTCTACAAAATTGATAAAGGTTATATTTATGACTAAAAGCTGTAAATGGTCTATCTTCGTACATAAGTGGCACTTGCCAAAAACTGAAACTCAAATCTACACAAGTGAAATACTTCTTCCCCTCAAATGTTTGCATTAATTCCTCTATTGACATAGATATCAGCTGATCTGAACTAATTCTACTGTTAATCAAACGAGCGTCTAAACAAATACGAACCGTGCCGTCGGCCTTGGGTACCGTGATCAAAGAATTAACATATGGACTGTTAGAGTGCTCAATAATCCCATCTTCAAGCATCTGGTTAATTTGTGCCTCAACTGCACTCTGATAAGCGAAAGGTACAGGATATCTATGTCCTGTGAATACTGACCTATCAATAACGTTCAATGAACGTGTATAGCAATTGGCCATACCAATGCGATCCTCAAAAACTCTCCTATTACACAATAACACATCATAGAGCCGAACACACTGTTCCACCTCTATATTTCCCTGAAATGCAGCATCACGTAACGAGTCCTCTAGACTACCGTTCGTAATCACACTGCCCACAAAACATGGAGAACCCCGCTCTACGGCTGGCGATATCTCATTTAAAGTACAAATCATACCTACATCGGAACCAACCACACGTAGACATTAACTTCAGTGATTATTTCTGTATGTACTTTATCAATTCTTCCTCCCAGCTGTTCTTTAACCTCTTTAGTTGCTACCTAAATTTTGTCAATTTCTCCCCCCAATTGCTTTTTGACCTGCTGTGTTTCAAGTTGCACTAGTTCTTTTAAATTTTCAGCCTGTGTCTGATTCTAATTTCTAACTCTTCCTGTACTTTTCCTAATTTTCTGTCTACATCTGCAATAATCTCTTTAGCCTTCTCTTCCATCACCCTTCTGATCTCACCTCTAATCAGCTCAAATTTATCACTAATTTCCCTACTGTTTTGATCAATTTTAGCATTATTTTGTTAGAGTTTAGCATTTAAAGTTTCAGTACTCTCTCTATTTTCCCTACTGTTTTGTTCAAGTTTAGCGTTTAAAGTTTCAGTACTCTCTCTATTTCCCCTAGTATTTTGTTCGAGTCTAGCGTTTAAAGCATCTGTGCTAATTTTATTTTGTTGCATAAACTGAAGAAGCAAACTCTCTAACCCTGCTTGACTGTTTTGATTACCCCCCTCAGTATCGGGATTTACCTCCGACATCCCTGTACTGCTTTCATTTTCAAGACTAACCATACTGCTCGTATCTTCACTATGCAACTGGTGACCACTACGCAACTTCATCTCTTCCTCAACACTACCCATGCTGATACACACCAATAAATGAAAAAACCCCAAAATACAGGCACAGAAATATATACCCTTCTCCTTCCACAAATGTTATTAGGTTTTCGGTCTCACGTTGGTAGCGACACGTGAAACGTTTTCTCCACGATGGGATGACAAGTGAAACGGTTTCTTACTAGCTCTGTCTTGCACTTTGAAATATTTACTCTGACTAAGATATGTTGTTTTAATGGGCGCCAAGACCTCAACGCTATGTTGACATCTAAATTTATATTTAACAACCCCTAGCTCTGGTAGAACACCTTAAAGAATCTTTTCACTCAGATCGTGGTATGGTTTGATCATTAACCCAACAAACAATTGTATCAGGAGAAGGAATTGGTCTATATCTAATGCTACCTACTGAAAGCAAAGATTGCATGGTTAAAAGAAATGAATTTATTATATAAAACGAGTATTGCAAAATTAATAATAATAATAATAATAATTTTGAATTTAAATTGGAGCGTTGCGATTTGAATATTACCGCTAGAAAATTACTTGAAAACTGAGTCGGATAAATGACCGATTTTACTCTTATTCCCAAGCTATGAAGTTACTGAAATACTGAATATTAAACAAAGAGACGAGAGATTGCGTAGTTCTGAGTCATTCGCGCTTACCACTGGAAATTGCCGTAGCATTTCCCTCGTACTGGATGTTGTAGAGAGCTTCCCACAGCCTCCTGGTCGTCGTCATCTTCGTTAGTTGATGAGATACTTGTAGATATGATAACTTATGGTCCGAAAATCGGAACCAACCACACTGGTTAAGTTTTACAAAGATAGTCGCCTTGCCTCCACGGCGCGCAAATCATATATGCACTCGTCGCATCCCCTCTACGGAGCCGTCTTCCAGTCGCCCGGTCTCCTCTGATTGGCTGACCCACCACTCGATCTTCCCCTCCTCCGGGTCATTACACTCGGCGCGGCGATGATGTCGATTACCGGTCCAGGCCATTTCGCCTTTTCTTGAAGCAGCAACCCAGCTTGCGTCATGCTACTCGACAAGATTAAGCCTGTAGCCGAATTCCCCGTGACTAATCTTTCTCAAAATACCCTAACTGACAAAACTCCGTAAAATTCCGTAATCATATAATTTTCTTACGATAATGTTGTTCGTAATAATTTGCTTGATAGTGTTTTCTATAACATAGAAAACCTATCTGATTACTTATAATTTTATAAAAAATGCTCCAAAGAAATACCTTAATAATAATAATAATAATAATAATAAGTTAATAATAAGTTACATGAAAACTTCTCTTGGCTGAACAATTTGCCGCGTAAATAAATATAGAATGGCTTCATACTGACTTATGCCAGTTGCGTAAAATCCCCTCGAAAAACACGTTACACAGTGCATCTGTGTTGCCTTTTAGAGTAACTCAGACATAGGGAGCGCTAATGTACTACTGCACCAACATGTATAATACCTACTGTAGGTGGATGCAGTTAGAACGAGCCTCTTCCTTTCAGCAGTGTGTGTGTAGTAACATACTAACATTTGTGTACATATCAGGCAGTGTGCCTGTGTACATGTTCTGTCCTCGTATTGTTTTACATGCACCAACTCCTCAAGGGGTAGAAGGAGGAGATAGGGCTTGAAAAACATGCTGCAATTATAGCACTGCATGGGGAATAGAAAATTAAAAAATGATCAAGATACACTAACTTTATACAAGGTATTATTCACTGAGATTCACGGTTGACCTTGCATTGAAGCGAGTATGGCTGAGCGCTGTGGGTTCTCTGCCCTCTATCTCAAAACCGGTTGGGCATATGACAAAAAACAAAACATAAAAACAAACTTATCGCAAATTGTATGCTCTACAATTTTTATAATAAGTGTCAACATCATTGGAGCTATAGAAACCGAGATAATCACGATAAACCTATTTTTGTGACCTTTGACCTTGAATAACTTACGGCGCACACGAGATTTTATGAGACTTTTGAGATAATGTTTAGAACACCAAAATGAAGGTGTATACGAGTTTACAGCTTGTTATCTCTCATTCCCAGGTTGACCCCTTTTTCTTTTTTTGCTTAAGTGCTACTAGCACTAAACACAATCCTGTTGGCACAAATGAAAAAATGCAATAGCACCCTTTAGCGACAAAAAGTTCAAATCCTTCATCTCAGTCACATCACCGATTCTTATATTACATTTTTTATGTGGAATCATTCTGGCCAGAGAATGTTATAAGTCGGCCCTTTCGAGCGCCATGGAGGAAGAAAAGACAGTTATGATGAATGTAAAGAAGTAAAAGTCCTCAACTTGAATGTGGAAGGACGAAAGGGAGTTGTGAGTGGCCTCTAAAAAGACATTTTCAGAGATTTCGACGCTTGCATCCCAACAGAGACTTTCATCACTGAGGATTCAAGGTTTGAAGTGAAGGGCTTCTACAACATACATGCACTGGCAACAAAAGAAGAAAGAGAGAGACCATCCAGGAGAGTTACATGCCTAATTAACCCCAAATTAAAGCCTTTCGACATACTTATGAGCGAAGAGGAACAGCTAGTGATGCGAACCAAAATAGGGGTATTCTTCTGTGTTTACTATAGACTGGTCTACGGTTCAATTGATTTCTTCTCTTCTTCCTCGCCTTTTCCGTTATGCAGGGTCGACTTTCTTAATCCTGAGGCGCCAATCGTATTTTTGTAAAGCATTATCAGCAGATAGACCCAATACTCTCATGTTCCTTTGGACGTTCGTCATCCATGTTGTTTGAGGTATGCCGCTTCCTCTCTTTGTGTAGCCATGGAAAGGCACTTCACTACATGATTTTCCGGGTGCTGAGTTAGTCTATAGCTGACAAGAAAAGACGAAACCTAATGTCACCATTGACAAGTAACCCCCAATACTATTAGTACCGTTAGATATTTACCTGAACTTTGAATATTTTGACGTTAGCTGACAAAAGGTCCTTTCTTTCCATACCCTGCTTGCGGGGCATGGAACCGACGAGGAATGCAGCATCCACATCTTTAAATGCAACAGCAGGATCAGCTGTGGGGATAACTTCTTTTACAAGGGGCAGTGCACAGTCGGCGATTTCCATCACCACGCCACCCAGAACTTCCATCATGGGGGGAATATCCAGCAGGGTAAGAATAATAGGCTGATTGTCTCCGAACACATCTCCCTTGGCCAGCTGATACAAAAGTGAATATCCAATCTGACCCGCTGCACCTGTCACCACCACTCGAACAGGGCTTGCCTGTAACAATTGAAATGCATGACAACTTAATTTAGGCCATGAGATACTTGAAAATCGGCCGGTATTCGAACTGTACCCTACAAAGTGCTTGAAGGTCACACCATTGACATTGCCAGAATTGCTAGTCTCTATTTACAAATTAAAGAATATAACTATGCAAATAGAACATTCAGATATAATCTATAACTATCTAAACATTTCCCTATCAAATCACAAGAGAAAGATACCGAGTTTTTGTCAAAATTACCATTTCTGTTGAATTCGGAGACCCGTCCCTCAGCTCAGTCCCTTGATAACGAGATCGTGATCTGCTGATTTCAGTTGTTACCAACGTAAATGTCAGAGAAATTTATTGCTCTGAAGTTATATAAATACTCTTATGTCAACGTATGCATGCTTGTACTCGTAAGTATTTATAGAAATATATTTTTAACAAACTTTTTATAAATACGAAGTTATAATGATATCAGTCACCATCCATTTACATTTTTTTTGTAGACTGACATTGGCAATGATTAATTTTGTTTTCCTTGTTCGTTTGCTCTAATTAACCTGGCAAGCGTTCTTGTCGCCTATCGAAATAGCTTGCGATCATGAATGACGTCTGAAATTCAAAAGGATCTGTTGGCACAGTAACCTTTAAAAAATAAAGATTTGTGGGGCATCTAGTGTAAGGGAGAGTCACGTTAGAATGTCGTGCTTCAGCGACAGACACAAATGAACTACATCAAACTATGAACGGAATCCGTCCCCTGATTCAGTAGGCCTACGAGGTGAGTTAGAAAATTAACTAAGATTGCATTTTTTGTCACCGTGCCTTTTATTCTTTTTTACACATCAGGGTTGTCACCGTCTAAGTAGTTTCCTTCTGTAGTTTTACACAGCGACGGATGATCGTCGTCTACAATAAAATTCTCAAGCTATGTCATTACGTTTGGCAACGCCGCCCATCTGTCATCTGGGAGGCCTAGCGCAAGCACATGGTAATTGCTAACACTGCATAAACACATACAGGGTCATTATCTTTGTGCGCCCCAGTAAACACGGCAAGCTAAGCCGGCTTTGACTGGCGCAGATCGCGGGCGCGCGTACACGGTTCAGCCGGTGGTAGCGCGCAATTTTACCAAACATATGCAATAATGTGTACTTACAGTGCTCATATGCGATGCTGAAAATGTCCTCCCTCTCTTGTAACACACACCTGACATCTTCTGATGAAAGAATGGACAACAATCTCATCTAATTTTTGTTGTCTGTTAACTTTTTTTTTATTATTTAAGGAGCCAGTTTTCTTGAATCGTTTAGCGAGCCTCCTAATTGTACGGTACTGGCATTAGGCATAGGTCTTCCTGGAAACATGATTCGAAATTTTCGTCTTGTTTCAGACAACTCACTAAACGATGTGAGTCAGTGGAGTGGGGTATTGCGAAGTCCGCACCTGGCCTGCCAAATAACACAATAGTTTGCCGCGGTCCACTCAGCCGGCCAGCCAGGTGCGGACCTCGCAATACCCCCACTCCGCTCACTCATACCGTTAGTTCACACATGTTTTGTCATTCATACGGACGTGTATCTGCAAAGCTTAGACGTATTTGCACGTTTAGTGAGTATTATGAATACAGTACTGTGATTGTTGGTCAAGCTTTGACACCAATTCGCATTGCACGAAGGTGTGTATGTCCATAATTCGAATAATAAAAACAAGTTGATATACAACGTTGTGTTTTTACATCAGAAGATGTCAGGTATGTGTTACAAGAGAGGGAGGACATTTTCAGCATCGACTATGAGCACTGTAAGTACACATTATTGAACATGTTTGGTAAAAGTGTAAAAGTGTGCGCCACCACCGGCTGAACCGTGTAAACGCACTCGCGATCTGCGCCAGTCAAAGCCAGCCTAGCTTGCCGTGTTTATCGGGGCACACATAGATAATGGCCCTATAGATTTTGACGCCAAATGGTTCCGAAAATACAACAGAACATAACGTCCGCTAAATCTACACTCAAATATCGCAAATAAAGGATACATATTATCCTGCTATGTACTGTCAATTCCCGATAAGGTAATAATAAAAGGCTAAAAATGTACCTCAATGTCCAAATGTCTAAGTTTCCTTTTGTTGCTGCTCACTGCTGTCATTGACGCGCTCAGAAAAAAAAATATTTAAAACTATTCTAACGAACTTAGAGACTGTCTTAGATAATAAATCCTTCTCTTTTTGTCCACAGATGCAGTCATCATAGTCACAAAAGGTCTCCAACCTTAATGTTGACAGTCTAACAATAATGCACCACTGGTCACTTAATTTAAAAATAGGTAGCTTTCTAATGAAATCTACCTAAAAGCACTTGCCAGTTGACTACAGTTCATAATGTACTGGAATATAGAGGCCAGATGAAGATATATACCAAAACTAAATTACCAGGCACTGAAAGTCCACCTCGCTGAAATTGACTAAAAAGTAGCAAAATAACCAGTTATTTTAATAGTGCTGCCATAATTTGACTTGCAGCCAGGCTTCGTAGGCTTCTGAAATAGTTAAATGAAATATTAGTGAATAATTTGATGGTTAAATTCATTACCAGCCATTGGATACGCATACAACTTAATACGGGAAATTCTCACTACTACAACTTTCAGCAGGTCTGATTTACCACGAGAAATTTCACGGGGATTCAAATAGTTAATACGAACTTCCTAGATTCTGTCATATCAAAATAGACGATATTTATAAACAAAACTTAGCATCTGATCTTTCGTGTTTATAGAACTTAAGGACTCTACCCAGTGTTGCCAAATCTACCAATTGAGAATTATAGACGGCGATGGGACGATCGATTTGATTTTCGCTTAGCTCATTCTCGCTTTCTTGGGATGAGGAGGAGGATCTGCAGCGTGCCACACCCAACTTCGGCGTTTTGTCTCGGGATCGCACCCAAAAATGCATGATTCATTACCTGTTAAACGCGACTAAAGAATTCTGGCCTCCTCAGAAAGCGGTCCAGAAGATCACGACGCATATCCCTCCGATTGTTGTTAAGCTCAGTCGTCAGTTTTTTTGACCCATTTATGCACACACTTTCGCATTGCCAAGTCCTGTATTAAAATTTGATGAACGGTAAACACGTCCAAATTTAACTCACTAATGATCATTCTCATCATCAATCGACGATCTGACCTCACAGGACACTTTGTTCTTTTCACATTGGCAGTCGTTCTTCCCGCACGAGATAAGTACCGTAGTCCATTCTTCTCGGACTGCCAAAATAGATATGTGCCATTTCAACATTTGTGCCTTGGATAGGGAATGTTCTCAATGAGCCCTTTCTACTTGAATATCAACAAGACAAAACCTATGACATCAGGTTTACCATCACACATTATGATAGATAATAAGTCACAGAGGTGAAAAGTTTCTGTTTGTTGGGATCAATCATTAGTAGTAGTGGCTCATGCAGTCAAGAGATTCGCCGAAGACTTGCCCTAGGAAGAGCAGCTTTCAAAGGCCTGAATAACATCTTCAAGTGTTCAGATGTATCTTTGCTTACTAAAATTAGTATGGTTAAGGCACTAGTCTTTCCCATAGATACATATGGTTGCGAAAGCTGGACCATAAGGAAACGAGATAGGAGGTATATTGATGCTTTTGAGCTCTGGTGTTGGAGAAGGATACTGCGTATCCCTTGGGCAGCCAAGAAGACAGATGGAAGGGTAATTCAAAAAATAAAACCAGATCTGTCTCTTGAAGCATTGATAACAAGATTACAGCTAGTAGTGTGTTTTGGACAGTTCAAGGCCCACCGCCACCGCTCCACCGCTGGAATACTAAAATGGCAATATCTCGCGAACCAATCAGGCTAGAGACTTGTACGAGGTGTCATTGAACTCGAGCTAACACCCCCTTTCCAATGGACAACATATTTCCACCCCAAAATAAAACCTACCCCTACCAGGGGGTGAAATTTTATTTTTCTAGAGAATCTCTCTTTCCAATTGCAACATGTGAGAGTTTGAATGCTAATATGGAATGAAACGTTGTTCTACATAAAGTGCATGTATTCGGTGGGTAGCCACTATGAATTAACATGCTTGTGTTTTGTTTTTTACGTATGCCCACTCATAGGTTTGGTAAGAGGGCGGGCTTTTAAAAGATGGTGGCTGTAGTGTAACCTAACCCAACCTAACGGGTCTTTGTGGACAGGTCATTGTGGACGAGTCCTTGTGGACGAGTCCTTGTTGATGAGTCCCTTTAGACCGGCCCCTTTGGACTGGTCCCTATGGACTGGCCCATGGTTTCTAATGCTATGTTGAAATTAAACGTTGTTCCACATGAAACGCATGTGAAGAGCCGATTGCTACTATGAATTAACATGTTTGTTTCTTGTTTTTTACGCATGCGCACTTGAGGTTTTTGTAAGCGGGCGGGGTTTTTGAATAATGATTTATAGGTGAGTTATTTTTTTTTAAATTACCAAAAGATCCAAAACTAATAGGTCATTAGCTTTTTAATATCTCATGAATCAATAAGGCTAGGGACCTGTATGAGAGGTCGTTGGACTTGAGGTGACATTCTGTTTATGAATATATTATTTATTTATGTCAAAAGGGCCTAACTGCACTTTTGTTAATATCTTGCTAACTAATAATCAGAGAGGGTCAAGTGAGGTGTCAGAGGACTCAGGATGGTCAACCCTTTTCCATGACCAACGAATTCACTCAAAAGATCTAAGGTCATTAGCTTTTTAATATCTCATGAATCAATAAGGCTAGGGACCTGTATGAGAGGTCGTTGGACTTGAGGTGACATTGTGTTTTTGAATATATTATTTATTTATGTCAAAAGGGCCTAACTGCACTTTTGTTGATATCTCGATAACTAGTAATCAGAGAGGATCAAGTGAGGTGTCATAGGACTCAGGATGGCCAACCCTTTCCATGACCAACGAATTTACCCAAAAGATCTAAAACAGCAAGGTCATTGACCTATGATTTTATAAACTAATATTCAGAGAGGCTCAAGTGATGTGTCATGGGACTCAGGATGGTCAACCCTTTTCCATGAACAACGAATTTACCCAAAAGATTCAAAACAGCAAGGTCGTTGACCTAATATTTTATAAACTAATAATCGAATATCAACATGTGAGGTGGCATAGAACTTAGAATGGTCAACCCTTTCCTATGGCCAATGAATTTACCCAAAATACCCAATGCATCAAGGTCATCGACCTGAGATTTTATAAACTAATTATCGCATAGGGACATGTGTGATGTTTACCATGTGTGGTGAAACATAGCTAGGTAGAGAAAGAATTAGTGTAGGCTACATGTTTGGTGACTGACAAGTCTTTTACCATTGAAACTTGTTTTTCAGATCAAACTGCTGTATAGAGAGAGTATACGTTGTAGGTATGGGTTAATAAATGAAGAACGGTGTACACACAAACTCTGATTTATCGATTCAAGAATTAAGAGTAGACTATCTTTAATTGATTGGTTAAAGAGGATAGCTAAAACACACAAAAAAAAATGCTCAGTGGTTACCGGGACAAGATGGTCGCTACACACAACAAGCTTTAAATACTTGAGGCTAATAATCTATACACACACACTCGCTTGTTCTAAACTAAACTGTGTTGCTGGCAGTGCTCAGACAGTAGGCTGATGACAAAATGCATTGCTAACAGAAATATACTCATTTCCGGTTGTATAATGTTACCAGCTATCCATTTTGTGTTGAAGTGTTAAGCACTTTTAGCTCTTGTACTGGTAGTCTTAACTCGATTTCCAGGTCTGAGGCCTAGAACGAGTCAAACTAAGAAACAAGGGCATGGTGGTGTAGTGGTTAAGCTGTTAGCCTTTTCACCAGGGTTCGATTTCAGGTTAATATGCATGTCATAAACATATTAAACAAAACAAAACAGAGATAACGTTTAAAACTGATTACATTTGTGTCTTTTCAAATTATTACTTGGATTACAAATACAAAGGTGAACTGGGTTTGATATACAGTTAATGCTGTCTATCACACACCAGACTGTAAGAAAACCTAATAGCAAAAGGCGTAGGTAGAGAGTGGTAAAATTGCTATATGTAGAGAACTACCTAGCGGTTTTATGAACTGGCAAAGCTATATCGCATAAACAGTGCAGGATACAATCCAGCAATCAAATTTGTATCTTGTGGAACAGAGAATATGCACTTTTTCCTTGATGGATAGCAAATGAGTGCAGATGAATGACCTATGCATTAGCCTACCATAGGGTTATAACCACGAGGTGGAGGTGTGACTCCTATATTTTATTGTTTAGAGACATGGCTTTTTTGTAACCAGTAGATTTAGTATTTTGTAAATATTCATTTTTGTAATTGTAAATAGTGGAAACATTTTTTGTAATAGTAAATGTTAAATGTATAACTAAAAGTTATTAGGGATAAGTGTGCATATCAAAGATAAATAGCGTGGTTGTATTTGTTTTCAAAGACAGGTATGGTTGTGTGAATGTATGACTCTAGATAGAATGATAGAGAGAGAGAAAGCTTGTGTGTGTGTGTGTGTATGTGTGTGTGTGTAGCATTGATTTTTTAACCAAAGCAAACACGGCATGGAAGGATGGTGGGGTAATTAATGTATATAGCAAATGGTAAATAGTATACTGTATTTTTTTTAACAATTGTGTTTTTTTAATGCAGCAGTAGATAGGTGTTATTTTGTAAAACAGTCTTACCTACAGTAGTAGTAGTAGTAGGCCTGTATGTTTTTGGAAACAAACAGAAAGATAATGCACTATTACCATGGCCAAGCACTTCCATTGAGGTGATTTCAAGAAAATTTAAATCAGCAAATGTGTGTTTTACAAAACTAAACTTTCAGCATGGACTAAATCATAAACGTGTCGTCTGTGATATGGAAAAAAATAGGAAATCCATGTTTCCATATCAACACAATTTAAAAACTTAAAACTGACATTTAAAAAATGTAAATGGGAAATTGACAAATGTGTAAACAACAAAATGGAAAATTCTTGTTTCCATATCATGAAATCCAAGAACTTTAAACTGACATTTTCAAATCGTGTACAAGGAAAATTGACAAATGACAATGTGTGAAATGTGAAAATGAAAAAAAAAATGAACAAATGGCTATCATTATTTAAAAAAAAACAAAAAACGTCGTGTTCTATCGTTAAAGTGTGAATCAAACCACATCTACTTATTTGGATCACCCGAGACTGAGTAGACCTGTTTGAGTCCCAATATACTTTTAAAATTTTATGTTAAAGCTCAAATTGAACTCAAGAGCTTTAGAGTGCCAGCTAACTATTATAACCGTTACGTCACAAAGACAACTTTACACTACTCTTAATGAACAATAATAAGAAAAAGAATAATAAATGTTGAATTTTTTAAAGGGATGAACATGGTGACACTGTTTCTGTTGCACAGTCTGCTAGCTACTAGCCAGCAGCTGGGGTCTTAGAAAACGATACAGTTGACATTTTGTAATGAGATGTGACATGTTTCAAAGTACAGTATTATGGGTTGCTGTTGAGTAAAAACTAATCCTGTACAAGGAAGCAAGGGCTGAACCCTTTACCTAACATTACTATTGCCTGAACATGGCTTGACGACACTGTATTATTATGATACTCGGTACACAAACCATAGATAGAGTGTATTGTTTAAGATCACTTTCTTTCTGAACATAGGTGGAGACTGTTGATGGTTAACAATGGCATTAATATAGTAGGATGTGGGTATAGCAATTAAGAAAAAACAGACAATACCCATACAATATTTTTATTTATTTAATATAAGTACTTGTACAATAGTTACATTCAAAATACATTTCTTTTTTCTCTATTACTATTTAGTTCTTTTTGATTCTCTTGCATATGAAGGGTCTGTGATGTTGACGACTCTTGAGATGTGGTAGATGGATTAAACATAACTTTTACAGCAGGGGTTAAATGTTGCTCAATAAACACTGCACTATTTTGAGTAGCAACATTTTTTTCTTGTACTAGCTTTTTAGCATTGTCATGATTATTTGTTGACACCAACAGTGTTTCATCTGGTACACCACATTGATGATCACTCACACTTAAAACCTTACCATTTCTACTTTTTAGATTGCCTCGACATCTTTTTGACCTCTCTTTTGAGCATCGCCAAAATATTATTCCTTTTACATTTTGACGATTATAGTTATAAGAGTAGCCTTTATAGAGTACACGTTGTTTACCTTTGTTAGTTGTAGTAAGTTCCATAGTAGCAACTAACCTGTTAGTATGATTTGCTCACTACAAAGGTTATAAATGTTCTGATAATAAAATCATTTAACGTTGGCTTTTATATTTAATATGTACAGTTTGAAGTGATAGCAAAAGTGAGAGCAAAATGGTAGCAGAGTGGTAGAAAATATAACATGTATTGTTAAGAAATAGTTTAAGCGGTTATGTGGATCCATTACATAATAATTTTAGCACGACGAAGCTCATTTTCTATATCCAATAGTTCTTCCTCATATTCAGTATAACCAGCCTGTTTATAGACAAGCAGTTGCTGAAGACGCCGGATTAGCTTACTTGGATTGTTCCAGTAGACAAATTTAACAAATGATTTTTAGGTGTAAACAAAGCATTACCATTATCATTATTATCTTCATCATCATCATCATCATCATCATAACCATTATCATCATCATCAACATCATTATCATCATCATCATCATGATCATTATAATCCTCATCTCTATTACTATATAGTCCTTTTTGATCCTTTTGCAATACCACATTTTGCACAGTCTGTGTTGCCTTTGATAATGTTGGGAGTTTTTCAGACATTGACAACTGTCCTAACACGACTTTCTGAGGAGATGATACATGCTTCTTAACAAACAATGCACTATCTTGAGCTGCAATATCTTTTTTTCTGGGACAAGTGTTTTAGCATTTTGAAGAGTTTTTTTAAACAGCAACGATGTTTTATCTGGTACACTACATTGATGATCACTCACACTTAAGACATCACTATTTTTACTTTTCAGCTCACCTCGACACTGTTTTGAACGATGTTTTGAACAACGCCAAATAACAGTTCCATTTTTATTGGTTCGTTTTACAATATATTTATATTCTTTATAGAATGCGTATGGCATACCATTGCTATTTGTTGATACTTCCATGTCAATTGTCAAGCATGAACTAATCTCTAGCAAAGTTCACTCGATAATATAAATAATTTCTAAACCCCAGTAGTGAATAGTCAGTTGTTTTTGATCTATGCAAGCGTAAACATGTCACATACACTGGTGATGGATACTCAAGGCTTTAAGGTCAATTTAAACAAGTACAGTATATATTAAAATAGGTGGCTATCATTGATTGCACAACACGCGGGTTACCATATCTTTTTTTTTCGGACTAGTGTTTTAACATTTGAAGAGTTTTTTTAAACAGCAACGATGTCTTATCAGTCACACTACATTGATGATCACTCACACTTAAGACCTCACTATTTTTACTTTTTAACTCACTTTGACACTGTCTTGAACGATGTTTTGAACAACGCCAAATAACAGTTCCATTTTTATTGGTTCGTTTTACAATATACGTATAACCTTTATAGTATGCATATGGCTTACCATAACTATTCGTTGATACTTCCATATCAATTTTCAAGCATGAAATGATCTCCAATAAATTTCGCTCGATAATAGAAATAATAGTTTAAAATGGGTGCGAAGGTGGGTGCAAAAGTGGGTGCAAAATTGAGTGTAAAAGTGGGTGTAAAAGTGGGTGCAAAAGTGGGTGCAAAAGTGAGTGCAAAAGTGAATGTAAAAGTGGGTGCAAAAGTGGGTGCAGTTTATAGTAGGCACCATTTTTTACTAGAATGTGATTTGAGTAAATGTAATTTCTAAACCCAAGTAGTGAGTAGTCAGTTGGTTTTGATTTATGCAAGCGTAAACATGTCTCATACACTGATGATGGATACTCAAGGCTTCTTGGTCAACAAAAACAAGTATATAGTTAAAGAGGTAGCTATTATTGATTGCACAACACTGAATCTATTTTTGAAATTTTGACAAAGGGTCTAAGTGCACTTTTGTTAACATCTCGCGAACCTATAAGACTACGGCATTGTATGAAGTATTGTTGGACTTTATGCCGAAGACTGCTGGTAAACACCTATGTTCCCACGACCTTTTTAAAGATGTCGGCTGACCCACGAGGGGTGATTAAAACTTATTCCAAGCGACGCTTGTCGATAAGCAAACCATAATCAAAAGGGGGGGGGGGGTATGACAGAGCTTGAGGCGATAACCCCTTTTGATTGATCCATGTTGATTTTCCCCTTTGGACTGGTCCCCGTTGACTAGTCCCTCTGGACGGGTGTTTTTTGAAGGGAGTCATTTATGACGGGGCCGCTGCTGACGGGTCACTGTGGACGGATCCCTGTGGACGGGTCCCTGTTGACAGGTCCTTTTGACTAATCCCTTTGGACCCGTCCCTTTGACATAATTTGGATAAATGCATGGACCGACCCATAGGGATCAGTCCAAAGGGACCGATCCAAAGGGATTAGTCAAAAGGACCTGTCAACAGGGACCCGTCCACAGGGATCCGTCCACAGTGACCCGTCAGCAGGGGCCCGTCGTAAATGACTCCCTTCAAAAAGGACCCGTCCAGAGGGACTAGTCAACGGGGACCTGTCCAAAGGGGAAAATCAACAGGGATCAATCAAAAGGGGTTATCGCCTCAAGCTCTGTCATACCCCCCCCCCCCTTTGATTATGGTTTGCTTATCGACAAGCGTCGCTTGGAATAAGTTTTAATCACCCCTCGTGGGTCAGCCGCCATCATTAAAAAGGTCGTGGGAACATAGGTGTTTACCAGCAGTCTTCGGCATAAAGTCCAACAATACTTCATACAATGCCGTAGTCTTATTGGTTCGCGAGATGTTAACAAAAGTGCACTTAGACCCTTTGTCAAAATTTCAAAAATAGATTCAGTGTTGTGCAATCAATAATAGCTACCTCTTTAACTATATACTTGTTTTTGTTGACCAAGAAGCCTTGAGTATCCATCATCAGTGTATGAGACATGTTTACGCTTGCATAAATCAAAACCAACTGACTACTCACTACTTGGGTTTAGAAATTACATTTACTCAAATCACATTCTAGTAAAAAATGGTGCCTACTATAAACTGCACCCACTTTTGCACCCACTTTTACATTCACTTTTGCACTCACTTTTGCACCCACTTTTGCACCCACTTTTACACCCACTTTTACACTCACTTTTGCACCCACTTTTGCACCCACCTTCGCACCCATTTTAAACTATTATTTCTATTATCGAGCGAAATTTATTGTAGATCATTTCATGCTTGAAAATTGATATGGAAGTATCAACGAATAGTTATGGTAAGCCATATGCATACTATAAAGGTTATACGTATATTGTAAAACGAACCAATAAAAATGGAACTGTTATTTGGCGTTGTTCAAAACATCGTTCAAGACAGTGTCAAAGTGAGTTAAAAAGTAAAAATAGTGAGGTCTTAAGTGTGAGTGATCATCAATGTAGTGTGACTGATAAGACATCGTTGCTGTTTAAAAAAACTCTTCAAATGTTAAAACACTAGTCCGAAAAAAAAAGATATGGTAACCCGCGTGTTGTGCAATCAATGATAGCCACCTATTTAAATATATACTGTACTTGTTTAAATTGACCTTAAAGCCTTGAGTATCCATCACCAGTGTATGTGACATGTTTACGCTTGCATAGATCAAAAACAACTGACTATTCACTACTGGGGTTTAGAAATTATTTATATTATCGAGTGAACTTTGCTAGAGATTAGTTCATGCTTGACAATTGACATGGAAGTATCAACAAATAGCAATGGTATGCCATACGCATTCTATAAAGGATATAAATATATTGTAAAACGAACCAATAAAAATGGAACTGTTATTTGGCGTTGTTCAAAACATCGTTCAAAACAGTGTCGAGGTGAGCTGAAAAGTAAAAATAGTGATGTCTTAAGTGTGAGTGATCATCAATGTAGTGTACCAGATAAAACATCGTTGCTGTTTAAAAAAAACTCTTCAAAATGCTAAAACACTTGTCCCAGAAAAAGATATTGCAGCTCAAGATAGTGCATTGTTTGTTAAGAAGCATGTATCATCTCCTCAGAAAGTCGTGTTAGGACAGTTGTCAATGTCTGAAAAACTCCCAACATTATCAAAGGCAACACAGACTGTGAAAAATGTGGTATTGCAAAAGGATCAAAAAGGTCTATATAGTAATAGTGATGAGGATTATAATGATCATGATGATGATGATGATAATGATGTTGATGATGATGATAATGGTTATGACGATGATGATGATGATGAAGATAATAATGATAATGGTAATGCTTTGTTTACACCTAAAAATCATTTGTTAAATTTGTCTACTGGAACAATCCAAGTAAGCTAATCCGGCGGCTTCCGCAACTGCTTGTCTATAAACAGGCTGGTTATACTGAATATGAGGAAGAACTATTGGATATAGAAAATGAGCTTCGTCGTGCTAAAATTATTATGTAATGGATCCACATAACCGCTTAAACTATTTCTTAACAATACATGTTATATTTTCTACCACTCTGCTACCATTTTGCTCTCACTTTTGCTATCACTTCAAACTGTACATATTAAATATAAAAGCCAACGCTAAATGATTTTATTATCAGAACATTTATAACCTTTGTAGTGAGCAAATCATACTAACAGGTTAATTGCTACTAAGGAACTTACTACAACTAACAAAGGTAAACAACGTGTACTCTATAAAGGCTACTCTTATAACTATAATCGTCAAAATGTAAAAGGAATAATATTTTGGCGATGCTCAAAAGAGAGGTCAAAAAGATGTCGAGGCAATCTAAAAAGTAGAAATGGTAAGGTTTTAAGTGTGAGTGATCATCAATGTGGTGTACCAGATGAAACACTGTTGGTGTCAACAAATAATCATGACAATGCTAAAAAGCTAGTACAAGAAAAAAATGTTGCTACTCAAAATAGTGCAGTGTTTATTGAGCAACATTTAACCCCTGCTGTAAAAGTTATGTTTAATCCATCTTCCACATCTCAAGAGTCGTCAACATCACAGACCCTTCATATGCAAGAGAATCAAAAAGAACTAAATAGTAATAGAGAAAAAAGAAATGTATTTTGAATGTAACTATTGTACAAGTACTTATATTAAATAAATAAAAATATTGTATGGGTATTGTCTGTTTTTTCTTAATTGCTATACCCACGTCCTACTGTATTAATGCCATTGTTAACCATCAACATTCTCCACCTATGTTCAGAAAGAAAGTGATCTTAAACAATACACTCTATCTATGGTTTGTGTACCGAGTATCATAATAATACAGTGTCGTCAAGCCATGTTCAGGCAATAGTAATGCAGGGGCGGATTTAGGGGGTATTTCAGGGGGGGGGGTTAATGATTTTTAATTAGGTTGCCTATGTTCCGGGGGCTACATCAGAACAATTTGTAGGAGGTCTCCACGAAGGCAGTACCATTTTTAGTAGACCGTCATCATCTCTGCAGATAGCAGTTTCGCTTGTTATTTTAGTTATTACTATTTTTTTGGTATTTTATCACCACGTACCTTAGTCAATATAAAATAATAGTTTTGCTAGTAATCGAGACTACTGGAAAGATATGCACCGGTACTTTTATTTCATATTTCATTACGATTTTTTACTGGCACTGATCCTTTTGTTTTTCTTTTAAAAGAAGGTAACGATCCAATAAGCTTCTAAACATCATAAAATGCTTTCAACGAAAAAACAAACCAACGACAAAAACAGGTCTTGGGAATGAACTTTAATCAAAAGCACATCTCATGAAAAAAATATTTACTGCCTCACAATTCCCAATGGTCTCATATTAGGCTCCTTCCCTGCCGTAACACTACAACAGAAGTTTTAGCTTTCGGGATTTCTTGGAAGCAAAACTGTTAATGATTCTATCGTAGTCTAATTTAATGTCTCGATGTACATACATTAAAGTTAGGCCGATCAGTCTTTCCTCGCCACATCTTGACCTATTCTCAGTTTTTTCTAACTTCAGAACAGAAAATGATCTTTCCCCGGTCGCAATACTGACAGGCAAAGTAATAAAAATATGAATCATTGTTCTGATGGTAGGGAAAACTTGTGGATGGCAAGCTGTGTAGACCTCCACCGCCTTTGAAGGGATTGGGCGTCCAGCTTCGCTCTCTCTTCTCCATTGCGCCGTCCAAAGGGATGTCTCGGCTTGCATCTTCGCCCGGAGTTCCGACTGCGATTTTTGAAGTAGAGGAGCGTAGCACTCGGAAAGGATGTTGATGTCCTCCTCAGTGCAGTGGATTTGACGATCCATGTTCAATCCTGGGTCAACGACGCGGGGAAGAAAAACGTTCAGCTGATATGCGTTTAAGACGTCGTCTGTAAAACGCGTTGAGAGGTCTTCCAAGATCCAGTCAAGAAGAGGACTGTAGAAGTTCCTTCTGTAGTACTCTTCGGGCGAGTCAGCCGGCGCGTTAGCCCTGTTCTTCTGCTTCTGGACAAGACGCGGCAGGTCGATAGCGGCGCCTTGCTCACGCGCAAGCTTGCTGGCGTTGTCGAAGACCGACGAAAATTCTTGTTCGACGTTTGACCGCTTTTCTTTGAAGATTTGGATCGTATTCCGAGTGGTTTCGGAGGCGGTTTGGACGTCCAGATTTTCGCTTTGGAACAGACGGCTGAGAGGTTCCGTCTGAGTCAGCACTTCTGCTATGCAGCACAGTGTGACGATGAATTGCCCACTAGTGATGCTGGCCAGCAAACTTTCGGCTTTGTGCTCTGACTGATTTTCATCCCATTGAGAAACGATTCCCAACGCGTTCACAATGTCGTCCAATTGGTCCAGGAACTTCAAAACTGTGTCGTGCCGTTCAACCCAACGCGTATCGCACAGCGCGACAAGCTGGCCTTTGATAGTCTTCTTCAACACAAAATTACGCTTCTAGGACGCTGTGAGGAAAATCGTCACCTCTTCCACAGTTCCAAATGCATTTTTAACTGCTTGCACTTTGGACGATTTCGAAAGGGTCAGGTTGAGCTGGTGGTTGTAACAGGGCACCCGAACAGCATGAACTGCAGTCTTCTGCAGCTCTTGTACCGCCCCTACAGCTTCCGATATGTTCACTGAACATCCGTCAGTTCCGATGCCAACACAGCTTTTGGGGTCTAGTTTGAAGTCATCAATCTTCTTGGCAACGATGCCTCCCAGCTTTACCCCAGTCAGTTTTGGTTCAACAGCAGACTCTGCCGCTGCTTGAGGATTCTCATCGTCGTCTTCACTACGGAAATCACCTTCTTCTTCACTTCCTTGAGTATCTTTCTCTTTCTCTTCCGCCGCAGATTTGCGAGCATCTAGGAAGCCCACAAAATCCTCCCTGATTTCGTTCCTCCAGAGATACCGCAAGAACAAAGTCAGCTGAGAGATGTGCGCTACATCTGTTGTCTCGTCAAATCCAACAGAATAAAATCGGGCTTCTTGAACGCGGCTTATGATCTGCTCGCGAATGTTCTCCCCGCACAGCTCAATTAATTCGTTCTGGATCGTTTTACTAGTGAAAAGGCTTCTGGGTCCCGCCGTTGCAAGATGTTTGGCCAGTTTGACGTCTCCAACTTTCATCCGGAACCGAAGCAGAGCCCGGAAATTGCCGTCGTTTTGTGAAGACTCCTCTTGAGCAATTGGGCCGTCATCACGATGACCTCGGTAGGCGATATTTTGTCGGCCTAGAAACTCGATGTTCATCAAGATGAGAGCAAGTCTTGCTCTGTTTTCTTGGATCTTTACCAGGCGGAAGCTATCCATTTGGTTGGGAAGCTGCCCTTGCGGATTTCTTTGCTTGCGCAAAAAGTCTTCAGCACACAAGGCAGCTTCTTCGTGGTACTTCCTCGCCTCATGCTGGTGTATTCTTGGAATACACGGTACGAGAGAATATAAAGTTTAATGCTCTTTGCATGTTCATTCCTTCCTCTTAGTCAAACACCAACAGTGATCTTCTATTTTCTCTGTGGCGATCACTTCGCTTATATCTTTTGTGAGTCTGTTCTAGATATATATCTTCCATGACCCACCTAGCGTCATCTAGCAGCGAATCTCTGAAGCTCTTCAACTCTTCCTGGTGCAAGAGGATTTACTTATCCATCTGGCCACCAGATTTTGCTACCATCGCCAGCTATTATCTCCATGAGCAAGAGGACGTCGTTTACTTTTTCACTCACCATGCTGTGCTCTTGTCGCCTGCTATCAACTCTTTGAAGACCATCTCCTCAAGAGAATTTAATTTTCTTAAGTTGGTTATGCTGATATGTATACCTTTTGTCTCCTACCCCCACTCCTTTCCCTTCCTAGGACCCTCTGTGCTTCGCTGAGCAGGTCTCACTTCTAAGTCGGCAGTTGACTCGGTCAGTCAAGGCTCAACCCGAGCCAGTCTCCTCAAACCAAGAGACACTCTCTACGCTCTACGCCATGTTGGCACATTAGGCATCCGTCAAAGGAAACTTCACCTTCGACATGAAACAAAGATAAGTACCTACTTCAAGTTTTAACCTCATCTTCATGGTTTTAACTTCTACATGCTTTTAACGATATTTTATTGACAGCGTGAGATTACTTATTTTGGGGCAAAAATCATTCTTCGCGGGATTTGCCATGTTGAGCTTTTGTTTGTATAAGCCAACCTTACTAGAAAGGAGCTTTTCTTAAGCTATTTAAATGAGAAATCTTCTCACCAAGTGGGATATTATCCAATACCCACTGTCTATAAATTATAAAGCAAGTTCCTCCGCTGGATTAACTTTGGCCCCATTTTTCTATTAAGATCGTTCTGGAACCTTCCAGATCCTGTACTCTATCTGCAAGTCTTGCCGTCAGGTATTTTTCACTCACTTGTGAGAATACTATTTAAAATGAGGAATCTTCCTTATAAATTACTGCAATAGCGAACTTTCTTCCACCGTTGGAATGTTCTATGGCGCATTTAATTGTAATTCACAACTTTCTCAAGAAATAGACTCTCGCCTACCTAGTGCAACCAGTTCTTTTCATCATTGCCATAACTTTCTTTCCCATAAACTTTCGTGTCTCTACAGTGAACTTTTCATCTATTTAAAAGACTATAGTGATAACTAGTGCTTGTCCCACTTTTCTACCGCGTCGCGATCGTCCGTTTACATTAAATAAGGCCATGAACATTGATCCTAAATCCCAATGATCTTTCCTCAACCTTCTACTAACAAACCATATTAATAAAATTGTAACTTTTCTATAAGGTGTCACTATAACGAAGTGCCCTTCCATTTATTCTTGTTTATCATTAATTAACCTCTGTATAACTACGTGTTTTATACACGGTTTAAGCTTACATTGTTTCTTCCCTATAAGCAGGGAAAACAATACTTTCAACTCTTGAGTGAGTTATTTCTGGGTCTCACGAAATGGAAACTGCCCCATTTGGCTCGTGATTCCTACTTAAACATAGGAAGTCTAGAACCTTCCTTTTGACTTTTCTCTTCAGGTTTCACCGTAAGTGACCTGCTCTCTTTTGTATAATTGTTATAAAGTAATTCTGCACAAATATAAGAAGTTGTAGGAACTTCTATCTTATTCTTCATGTTTTTCTTATTGTTATTTTCGAAGTTGTCACTCTCTCTAGAATATTCTCTCAGAAATTTCTTATAGTACACTCCTTGTACTCAATTTAATGTTTAAACTTTAATTACTTCATTTGTCTTTTAAAATCTTATAAAGATTTAGAACATATATAAGGTTTGAAACCTAAAGAATTGTTAAGTGCCTGGAGCAAACGTTTAATGTTTTCTGAGGTCTGTGACCCAAAAATTGTTAACCAAATTGAAAATATATATTTATTAAAGTTATTAACTTCTTTTGAATTGTTAAATAAATTAAGCGTTTCTTTTCGCCTTTTCATTTTTTCTAGTGCAACGGTTAGGCAAGATCCTGTCCTCCTTGGCTCTCCCTACTCGATGCTATTAAATCTATTGATAGGGCTTTCACCACTCGTTGCATTTGAGCAAGAACTCTTAGTAGTAATCTCCTTAAAGTTTCTCTTAGCTTTAATAGCTAATTCTAACTGGTCAGTAAGGCAAGTAAAGCTCGCTACGCCAGCTACCTGCTTGTGGAGATCCTCTCCGAAAACTTATGGTCAGTTTTCCAAAAGATAAGTGTTTTTCTTTGTCTAAACTTTTAGCCGGCCTCTCGCTGAGTAAAAGCTTAGCCATTTCCAAATGCAACCATTGGTTCACTTACCAAAATTACTCTCCAAGGTATAATTTTTTATCACTATCCTTCCTGGAAGCACTTGGTCGCTTTTTCAGGAACTCTATAACTTCAAAAACTGGAAATACCAAACTTGATTCCAATTATTGGCATTCTTCGAATTACTTTGCTAAAACGAATTTCTTTGAAAAGACATACAATAAATCTGTTACTCTCAGTCTTGCCAGACCAACACCCTTCCCCATAGTAGTCTTATGCCTGCTTGAGAGGGAATATACTAAGGCCGCTCTCTTGCAAACCGCCCAAGTCCTAGCTGTATTTCCCGTCAGCTTGGACCAAGCTCTTACCCATTTTAGGTATCAGAGAACGGATTTTCAGTGGAAACCGCCTCTAAGTGCATTAAAGGTTAAATTTATAACTTTTGTGGAACTCTCATCCTATTTCTCTATCCTTCTTCTCCAGTCCGAAACCCACTTTTTTTTCTTAATCATCTTCCCTTGGTGGGTGGGTTATTCCTCAGCCAATAATCTACCCACATGCTTCTGTAGGTCACCGTCTTTCCCAAGGAGCTTGGCGAACTTCATCAGAGGTTCCTTGACCAGGGTCTTCAACAGAATCGTTCTTCCTTGGCCACCGGTAGACTTCGCAAAAAAAGGGCAGAACAAACAGAAGAGTCCTCTACGTGATGGAGAGAGAACGACCCAGGGAAACTTCTGTAAGTGCTGCAGGTGAAGGTGTCGTTTCTCTTCGCTTCCGCCCTTGGTGTGAACGGAGAAAGGAAAACAATAACTCGCGTTTGGTTGCCAGTGACTCGTCAAAAGGGTAGAAAGTGTTCCGTCATCAGGCCTGTTTTTTCCTGAACCTATATACAAGCCGACGTCGTTTCCAAGATTGTCACAGGCAGCAGCATCTCGAGAGGAATCCTTTGACGGACGTGAAATCAGCTGCTCCGCTGGAAGTGAATGTGAGGGTCCGGGCATAGGTTGTTTGCTCTTGTTATTGCCACCACCATCGCCGACTCCAGCATCTCCGCCGTCACCGAGCCCTCTGCCGTCAGCGACGTTTCCAGCGCGTACGTCGCCGCCGAGCCCAACATTGCCACCAACAATTTCAGCACCACCGTCGACGCCGCAATCACTACCGGTACCCAGTCCAGCTCTGCAACCCTCAGCATCATTACTAGCGCCTCCGTTTTCAGAGTCATTTCCTCTGTCATCACCATCACCACGATGATCGGAACTGCAAGCACCCTCAGAGTCAACTTCGGGACGGGACGGGGATGAGTGCTCAGGGATTTGTACCACTTTTTTAGGGGCACCGAAATAATTTCTCAAATCTCCACAGCGGTCGCTTTTCCTTTTTCTTCCCCCACTTTCGCGATTAGCCTGAAAGGAATCAAACAAAAAAGATAAATTAATACTGCTCTAATGAAATTTATCTTTTGAAAAATTCGCTTGTCAAATGTCAACGTCAATGTCTGTATCGTACAAAGAAAACATTGCACGTAGCCAAGTTAAAACAGAAACCGAACGGTGGGTTAAAATAAAAATGCAGGCAATGCTAAGAAAGCGCTTCTTTGATCACAAAAGTATTTCAGATAGGCCCTCCGTAAAACCCAATCTAGATACTAATCAAGGGACCGAGGCATTTTCGTGTCTAAGGCGGTTTCGCATTTTATTTTTGATCAGTCCGTAAGAGGTATTCCTCTACCTCGCGAATTTTAGTTAGTCTAAGATTTTTAAACCGGAACCTCAACTTTGTCCTTTTTAATTCTTTTTTAATTGCAGATTCAAATTAAACTAGTACTTCACTAGGATAAGTATAAGTATTTCAAGACAAAATAATTGGACTTCTATGAAGGACTTTGGATGATTTTCATTTGAAGTGGGTTCCTTGTAACGCGAGGCGAACTATTGCCTTGTGTTTTCAGAAACTCACAGCATCCTCTTTCCGCCAATATCATAATATTCGTGCAGTAAGTTGAGTTTACATTTACGTTGATAGGTTTGTAATGTAATTTAGCGTCGGTCAATTATATTTATTCCGCGTACCACATCACACTGTGCTCAGGTTTGTGTGTAGCCTACTTAGGAATAGAGAAACAAAATATAGGTTGCTTAATTTCACTGCTCCACAAGCTGGCACCATTAACTCCTCATTCTATTAATATTTTACTCGATATTATACCCTAACTCATATCTTATAATGTCAAGCGTCATTGTCGAGTACGTTTGTTGTTAACTTCTTCTTCTCACTGTGCGTCTGGAGGTGTTCTGAAATTACCTCATTTCATGTGTTTCATGTGTAATAAACAGAAAGCACTATATTTTCCGTCCTTTCAGACGCACAGGACACACAAAACCTACGAGCGAATAAAATATATTAAAAAAATACGCGCGAATGCTCACACTTATACATACTTAGTCACTTATTCATTTAAATTTTATACATAAATTCTATTCAATAAGGCGTGAATAACGCACGTTCTGTACATTTATGGTTGCCGATTCTGCACGGGTTAAAATGTAAAATACATTTTGCAACATAGTGAGTTTGAACGATTCTATGTTTTGAGCTTTGGTTTACTCCTTCAGGTGGGAGGGACGATAAAGGGGGTTTGGGTATTTCCGTCTACAAAAAATCACAACACAGCACACCACGACTACCTCACTTACCATAATGGTTCTAATGCCTTCGAGAATCCGCACAAAAATATCAGCTAACGCACTTGCCAACACTATCGTAAGAACGCGCACCGCGCACTGACTGTTGACTGAGACTGACCACCAAACGCTTGGACACTTCGAAAGCGAAGCTCGGCTCGGCTTGGTTCCAGCGTAGACTTGTCAGTACAGGCGCAGGCTCGACTCGCCACGGATCGGCTATTTTCTTTCCCTTCCCCTTTCCTTCACTTCCTTTTTCTCTTTGTTTCCTTTTTTTCTTTCTTTTCACTCCTCTTTCTCCCCTTTTCTCCGCCTTATCTGAAGTCAGGGGGGCGCGGTCGCCCCCCGCCCCCCCGCCCACCGCCCCCGCCCCCTAAATCCGCCCCTGTAGTAATGTTAGGTAAAGGGTTCGAACCCTTGCTTCCTTGTACAGGATTAGTTTTTACTCAACAGCAACCCATAATACTGTACTTTGAAACATGTCACATCTCATTACAAAATGTCAACTGTATCGTTTTCTAAGACCCCAGCTGCTGGCTAGTAGCTAGCAGACTGTGCAACAGAAACAGTGTCACCATGTTCATCCCTTAAAAAATTCAACATTTATTATTCTTTTTCTTATTATTGTTCATTAAAAGTAGTGTAAAGTTGTCTTTGTGACGTAACGGTTATAATAGTTAGCTGGCACTTTAAAGCTCTTGAGTCCAATTTGAGCTTTAACATAAAATTTTAAAAGAATATTAGGACTCAAACAGGTCTACTCAGTCTCGGGTGATCCAAATAAGTAGATGTGGTTTGATTCACACCTTAACGATAGAACACGACGGTTTTTAATTTTTTTAAAATAATGATAGCCATTTGTTCATTTATTTTCATTTTCACATTTCACACATTGTCATTTGTCAATTTTCCATGTACACGATTTGAAAATGTCAGTTTAAAGTTCTTGGATTTCATGATATGGAAACAAGAATTTTCCATTTTGTTGTTTACACATTTGTCAATTTTCCATTTACATTTTTTACATGTCAGTTTTAAGTTTTTAAATTGTGTTGATATGGAAACATGGATTTCCTATTTTTTTTCCATATCACAGACGACACGTTTATGATTTAGTCCATGCTGAAAGTTTAGTTTTGTAAAACACACATTTGCTGATTTAAATTTTCTTGAAATCACCTCAATGGAAGTGCTTGGCCATGGTAATAGTGCATTCTCTTTCTGTTTGTTTCCAAAAACATATAGGCCTACTACTACTACTACTGTAGGTAAGACTGTTTTACAAAATAACACCTATCTACTGCTGCATTAAAAAAACACAATTGTTAAAAAAATACAGTATACTATTTACCATTTGCTATATACATTAATTACCCCACCATCCTTCCTTGCCGTGTTTGCTTTGGTTAAAAAATCAATGCTACACACACACACACACGCACACACACACAAGCTTTCTCTCTCTCTATCTTTCTATCTAGAGTCATACATTCACACAACCATACCTGTCTTTGAAAACAAATACAACCACGCTATTTATCTTTGACATGCACACTTATCCCCAATAACTTTTAGTTATACATTTAACATTTACTATTACAAAAAATGTTTCCACTATTTACAATTACAAAAATAAATATTTACAAAATACTAAATCTACTGGTTACAAAAAAGCCATGTCTCTAAACAATAAAATATAGACGTCACACCTCCACCTCGTGGTTATAACCCTATGGTAGGCTAATGCATAGGTCATTCATCTGCACTCATTTGCTATCCATCAAGGTAAAAGTGCATATTCTCTGTTCCACAAGATACAAATTTGATTGCTGGATTGTATCCTGCACTGTTTATGCGATATAGCTTTGCCAGTTCATAAAACCGCTAGGTAGTTCTCTACATATAGCAATTTTACCACTGCTCTACCTACGCCTTTTGCTATTAGGCTTTCTTACAGTCTAGTGTGTGATAGACAGCATTAACTGTATATCAAACCCAGTTCACCTTTGTATTTGTAATCCAAGTAATAATTTGAAAAGACACAAATGTAATCTGTTTTAAACGTTATCTCTGTTTTGTTTTGTTTAATATGTTTATGAAATGCATATTAACCTGAAATCGAACCCTGGTGAAAAGGCTAACAGCTTAACCACTACACCACCATGCCCTTGTTTCTTAGTTTGACTCGTTCTAGGCCTCAGACCTGGAAATCGAGTTAAGACCACCAGTACAAGAGCTAAAAGTGCTTAACACTACAACACAAAATGGATAGCTGGTAACATTATACAACCGGAAATGAGTATATTTCTGTTAGCAATGCATTTTGTCATCAGCCTACTGTCTGAGCACTGCCAGCAACACAGTTTAGTTTAGAACAAGCGAGTGTGTGTGTATAGATTATTAGCCTCAAGTATTTAAAGCTTGTTGTGTGTAGCGACCATCTTGTCCCGGTAACCACAGAGCATTTTTTTTGTGTTTTAGCTATCCTCTTTAACCAATCAATTAAAGATAGTCTAGTCTTAATTCTTGAATCGATAAATCAGAGTTTGTGTGTACACCGTTCGTCATTTATTAACCCATACCTACAACGTATACTCTCTCTATACATAGGGTTACCATAATATTTTTAGGCCAAATCCGGACGTCGGATCTTCCGGGGGGGTCTGGGGGGTATTGACGAACAAAATGAAATGAACTGAACTTGATTTTATAGGTTTACAATCCCTTTACAATTACATAACATGATTACATAAGAATATACAAAAACATCAATCAGTGTTCATCATATATCATACTGATCCCTTGAACAATTTTTTCTAGTCTTAGATTAATCTGTGCTGGGTCCAGGGGCAGGTTCCTCAATTTTCCTTGCATCGTATTTTTCATTAGAGCTGACTTTCTTCAGAAATGGCTTGTTATTTTTTATTTGGTCGTGGAACTCTGAGCATGTCATATCAATATTTGCCTTGATAACTAGCAGGTCCCTGACAACTGCAAGAGATAATCGTCCTCGTTCAGCTATCCATATTGCTCCCACCATTGAAAAAATTCGCTCAGCTGGAGCTGAAGTTCCATGCAGACACATGTCGAATTCTACAAGTTTGTAATTATTCGCAAAGGACACATTGCTCTTGGAAAATACTTCAAACAATTGTCTCCACTTTTCATGAGTTTTAGGGGTTTCTTCTTTGGGCAGGGCGTCCCATTCGGGTCTCAGATTCTTCAAAACTTGAATAAGTGCCGAACGTTCATCAAATAGCTCATCCACATTTATTGAATCTGGTATGACACTGACTACTGTCAGAGCACTGTCTTCCATTTCATCCCAAGAAGGGACATGTTGTAATGTCAACCACTTGAAGTGTTTAGCTTTGTCAAAGCTGCTTTCCCAAAGTTTCAAGTAGCTAATGCCAGCTTGATAAAAACCTTCGGCACATTTTAAAAACCCTTCTTCCTTGCAGTCATTAATAGCTTCTTCAGTTTTCAATTTCCTTAGTAGTTGTTTAGCAGCAAATGGTATGTAATTGTCAGCCTTCCTTTCTTCCAGTTTCTCAAGTAATTGTTCATATACTTGCGCCGCTTCTGTAGCTGATATTTGATCAGACTCGACTTTCAATATTGATAGTTGAAACATTTGCAGACATCCGTGAACAAATGTTAAAAGCAGTTCATTGACTGGGTCTTCAAAAAATGATTGAATTGTTGCAGGGCAGTTGTTAAGTGATGAGAAATATGCTTTCAAGGACTCAAACAAAACCAATATTCTTTCTACTGCTGTCATCAAGCTTAAAAATCTCGTATTGCCGTGGGAAAGGATCCTTTTGTACTCTACTTCTACAGATTCGCAAAATTCTTTCAATGCAGTCACTCTGACAGTATATTGGAAGAAGTATTTGTACACTTTCACCACGATTGCCTCGACGTCCACATGTAGAGCATCACAGGCATGTGCACTGCGTTATGCAGAATGTGCGCCGAACAGCCAATGCCAAGAATTGGCCTTGAGAGGGCATTTTGAAGTTTGCGAAATACATTCCCTTGGCCCAGCCTTTTAACACCACCAAAGTTGGTATTGGTGTTGTCAGCGCATAGGCATACGACCTTGGAGTCAATAGAGAACTTTTTGATGCATTTTAAAACATGTTCTACTAAGATATCAGAGGTTTCACCTGGAAGTTCATCAAAAAATAACAGCTTCACGTTAACATCTTCATTTTGGTTAAAATAACGAACACAAACAGGAGTCAATTTAACCTCTTTTCTGTTTGAACTGTCAATTGTTAGTGTAATGAAATTTGCATCCCTCAGATCTTTGAGAAGTTTGTCAAATATGTAAGGGGATATTACATTTACAATGATGGCTTCGGTCTTAGTACGTGCTCCCGAGAATTTCGGTTCAAAAAGCTTTTTAATCAGTTTGGCATTGCAATCAGACGTTTTGAAACTAAGTCCATGCATTGCAGTGTGGTAGGCAAAAGTAGCTACTTTTGCTGAACATTGCAGCTCAGCATCAGTGGCATCAGTATTTAAAAAAAAATGTTTTAATACTTGCCGAGGACGCTGCTTGATTCGCCTTCTTATGTCTTTCAGTCTGCAAATAATTTTCTATATCATAGCGTCCACGATGTTCCACCGAAAATTCTGAATTGCACACCGTACACCTCACGCGATCATTGCTATTTTGGCACTGTCTCAGAAACATATATTCTTCTTTAAGTTTGTCGTTAAAAACACACTTACGCTTCGGCATTTTCCCAATTTATAACACTACTTTGTTTTTATGTACTTAAAAACTACTGATACTGAAAACGAATAGCATAAAACGTCTAGAAATGGACGCAGTCCAGCAAACAAAACAGCAGCACTAAACTGACTGAACGCACTCCTTCCAAATAAAATGGCGACAGGAGCGGCACACAGAACAGGTGCAGCCGCCTGAGCAGTCCTGGTGCTCAATGTGACCAACCTATATGCGGTGTGAAGTAAAATTTCCCCAAATATTTGCCACGTATTCGGTTTCCGGACATTTTTAAAATCCGGACACCAAACCGGACACATGTTTAAAATCCGGACTGTCCGGACGACATCCGGACGGATGGTAACCCTATCTATACAGCAGTTTGATCTGAAAAACATGTTTCAATGGTAAAAGACTTGTCAGTCACCAAACATGTAGCCTACACTAATTCTTTCTCTACCTAGCTATGTTTCACCACACATGGTAAACATCACACATGTCCCTATGCGATTATTAGTTTATAAAATCTCAGGTCGATGACCTTGATGCATTGGGTATTTTTGGTAAATTCATTGGCCATAGGAAAGGGTTGACCATTCTAAGTTCTATGCCACCTCACATGTTGATATTCGATTATTAGTTTATAAAATATTAGGTCAACGACCTTGCTGTTTTGAATCTTTTGAGTAAATTCGTTGGTCATGGAAAAGGGTTGACCATCCTGAGTCCCATGACACCTCACTTGAGCCTCTCTGAATATTAGTTTATAAAATCATAGGTCAATGACCTTGCTGTTTTAGATCTTTTGGGTAAATTCGTTGGTCATGGAAAGGATTGGCCATCCTGAGTCCTATGACACCTCACTTGATCCTCTCTGATTACTAGTTAGCGAGATATTAACAAAAGTGCAGTGAGGCCCTTTTGACATAAATAAATAATATATTCAAAAACAGAATGTCACCTCAAGTCCGACGACCTCTCATACAGGTCCCTAGCCTTATTGATTCATGAGATATTAAAAAGCTAATGACCTTAGATCTTTTGGGTGAATTCGTTGGTCATGGAAAAAGGGTTGACCATCCTGAGTCCTATGACACCTCACTTGACCCTCTCTGATTATTAGTTAGCGAGATATCAACAAAAGTGCAGTTAGGCCCTTTTGACATAAATAAATAATATATTCAAAAACACAATGTCACCTCAAGTCCAACGACCTCTCATACAGGTCCCTAGCCTTATTGATTCATGAGATATTAAAAAGCTAATGACCTTAGATCTTTTGAGTGAATTCGTTGGTCATGGAAAAGGGTTGACCATCCTGAGTCCTCTGACACCTCACTTGACCCTCTCTGATTATTAGTTAGCAAGATATTAACAAAAGTGCAGTTAGGCCCTTTTGACATAAATAAATAATATATTCAAAAACAGAATGTCACCTCAAGTCCAACGACCTCTCATACAGGTCCCTAGCCTTATTGATTCATGAGATATTAAAAAGCTAATGACCTATTAGTTTTGGATCTTTTGGTAATTTAAAAAAAATAACTCATCTATAAATCATTATTCAAAAACCCCGCCCGCTTACAAAAACCTCAAGTGCACATGCGTAAAAAACAAGAAAACAAACATGTTAATTCATAGTAGCAATCGGATCTTCACATGCGTTTCATGTGGAATAACGTTTAATTTCATCATAGCATTAGAGACCATGGGCCAGTCCATAGGGACCAGTCCAAAGGGACCGGTCTAAAGGGATCGGTCTAAAGGGACTCATCAACAAGGACTCGTCCACAATGACCCGTCCACAATGACCTGTCCACAAGGACCCGTTAGGTTGGGTTAGGTTACACTACAGCCACCATCTTTTAAAAAGCCCGCCCTCTTACCAAACCTATGAGTGGGCATACGTAAAAAACAAAACACAAGCATGTTAATTCATAGTGGCTACCCACCGAATACATGCACTTTATGTAGAACAACGTTTCATTCCATATTAGCATTCAAACTCTCACATGTTGCAATTGGAAAGAGAGATTCTCTAGAAAAATACAATTTCACCCCCTAGTAGCGGTAGGTTTTATTTTGGGGTGGAAATATGTTGTCCATTGGAAAGGGGGTGTTAGCTCGAGTTCAATGACACCTCGTACAAGTCTCTAGCCTGATTGGTTCGCGAGATATTGCCATTTTAGTATTCTAGCGGTGGAGCGGTGGCGGTGGGCCTTGAACTGTCCAAAACACACTACTACAGCTGTCATATTTTGGACACATTATGAGACGTTCTGATTCGTTGGAAAATAAAATTATGCTTGGAAAGGTGAAAGGGTCTCAGAGACGACGGCGGCCAGCATTGAGATGGATCGACTCCATCAAATCCAATCCAACATGAATAGCCTATGTCAGTGCAGGATCTGAAGTATATGGCTGAATACCAAATCATATGGAGACAGTCCATCTATGCAGTCGCTAGGAGTCGACGCCGACTTGATGCACCTGATCATCATCATCATCAATTTTCCATAAGTCAGATAAATGGTTTCGCCAAACTTCACACAAGATCAGCAAACCAGTTGCGTTATACATGGAGTCGACAAACACAACTAGATATGGTCTACAAAGTATTTCCTATTCAGCCAGCACATCTTATAACAACTTACCTCCTAAACTGAGACAAATTATAAAATTAAACACATTCAAAAGGACGCGCGCAGGTACTTCCTGAAACATTAGCCTATGTTGAAGAATATAGATGAACCCATAAACACCGAATAAATTATCCTACCACCTTAGTATATTCTAGTATAAGTTTCTTAAGCCATATTTGTAAAGGGCAGTCCCCCTTTGAGTTACCAGCTCTCTGGGACTTTCTGTGCCCTATAAATGAATAAATTATTACTACTTAATTAGATAGTGCAACGTTGCTTATACTTTTGCCGGTCCATTTTCTTAACACAATTGACACACACAACTTCACTTCAGACGCTTTCAAGACGCATGTAGCAACAGTAGCAACTTGAAACATGTACTGAATCAAGGACACGCCGTGTGAAGGGGAACGGGACAACAGCTTTCTCAGTTAATGCACAGTGTTTCCAGTCTCATTACATTTCCAGCATCTCGTATCTTGGTTCTGATAAGATTTATAATCGTATAAAAAATGAACACTATTGGCTCGTTAATTTTAGATACCGGTATTCAATCTTCTACGGTTTTAAATTATTTGCGTTACTTTTTCGCGAAATAATGTTAATAATCGAGTTTTTGTCACATATCTAAATGGATAATACAAGGGTAGCTTTTTTAGTTTTGACAACGATGCTGCTGCTTTATGTTGCAACGGTGTTAGACTCTGCCATTGTTACCAAAAGTTGCTAACCTGTATCCCCTCCCTTAGAACACATGACCTCGTCCGTCCACTCCCCCATTCGTATGTGGAGCCTGTTAGATGAGTAGTTGTGGGCAAGTGCTCGCGCAAGACGGTCGTAATGTTTTCGAAGCAGGAGCGGAGAACGTGGATAAAAATTCAGTGTGCTAGGGGTCGCACGGCTCGAGTGTGCCACAAAGGACTGCACGAGGCGTGCGGTACAGCTCCGTTACCTTACAGAACGGTAGCAAGATGGGTAGCAACCTTTCGAGATGGGCGCGAACGTGTGGAGGACATGCCTCGATCTGGTCACCCACCAGTAAGTGATGAAAATGTACAGATGGTGTCCGCGTTAGTGGAGACGGATCGGAACGTGACGCTTCGTGAATTAGCGCAAGATACAGGAATGGCGAATTCGACTGTCCTCCACATCCTGAAGGAATGCCTGAAAATGAAGAAAATTGCGTCAAAATGGGTTCCGCATGACTTAACCGACAAGCAGAAATGGCTGCGATATGATGCTTCTCGTACGCACTTGCAGCGCGAAGGAGAGGACTCCTTACGGCGTATCATAACCATTGACGAGACGTGGGCCTAATCTTATGAGCCACAGTTGAAACGCCAATCGAAGGTGTGGCGGCACCACGGATCACCACGAAAACAAACAGTTCGACAAACCCCCATCAATGTGAAGGTAATGTTGATTCTTGCTTATGATTGGGATCTATTTAATCGTATGGTGAGTACAACAAGGAATTCATAAGTCCAAGTCCAAGTTCTTCAACCACACAACAGCACTTCCTGAAAGATGAAACAGGTCCCTGGAACTTCAGGAGTAGGCATGAAGGGGGCAGTGCAGGATGACATGGTCCATGGTCTGCTCCTTTTCACTGCATTCACACATTGGAGAAACCATCCAGCCCCACTTATGGCACAAGAAATTACAGCGTCCATGCCCAGTTCTCAGTCGGTTGAGGCGACACCATATTTTTCTTGGGAGCTCAAATCCATCCATTTTTCCGAGTTGGATTTATATCATGAGTATTAGTACTGTATCCGATAATCCGGAAAGGATCCTGTTGGAATATCCATTGCCCCCGCTGGATTGCCTATTTCTAACTGCTCCGGCAAATACTACATTAGAAATCGCTTCCAACAAGGTCTTAAGGGATTTACAGACAGCAGTTACATGAATATTGTGGATCAACAACCAACTACACGGGGCACTCACCTTTACTTACCTCGGGGACTGGGACTTCAGCTTCGCCTAGACTAAATCCACAATACTCTGCTCCTTATATTTAAAATGAATCACACTCCAACAACAATGGAAATCAATCTGACCAAATTTTATTGACAAAAGGGTAAACTAATCTACTGTTGCGTGCCACCCCCCTAGTGGCACTTTTGTTAACTGGATTACGGTGGGTAGAAAGCACAACACCAATTACTGCTTTAAAGAGAAGTTAGCTTTATTGCTTGCAGGAAGGTACACTACTCATCAGCAAATACAAGCAATTGGAACCTTACTCCAGTTTCCTCAAGTCTCTTGCTTATGGAGAGCCCTTGCCCTCTTTCACTTGTCAACAGTTTATCTTCCCGCTAATGAGTCTGGTGGCCTTGACAGAACTACATGCAACTCTCCTCTATGTACACAAATTACAGTTACGAAAACACAGGCAGTCCCCTGTATGCTTCTCACTTCATCGCTGTCAAGAGAAACGGCTTCAATAGGGGTTTCGCAAGTCACCACACTTCTGTCGCTCGCGATAAACGCTCGCATTAGCTCGTAAAACACAACAATAACTGCTGATTGACAGGTCGCTCTTATATAGCAGGCCGGTGAATCAATAAATGCTTCTAGACCCATCCAGGGTTCTCGGCTTCTCGAGGTTTCCATCGCTGGCTCAGTCACGAATATTCTGGACCATCCCTTTCACTTCGCAGCCCGTTGCGTAACGCGCACGTAATACACTGAGGCAGAGCACACACAGCCCGGGGCAGCTGTGACTCAACGCGGCGAGGCGACAAAACAAACTCACAGCCGTAACACCACCCCCTTCCTAAAAGGCTGATCGTCCCGATCAATCATTGGTCCGTCTGTGTCCCTCCGTAGGCTGCCAGGCGATCTCGATGCACGATCTTCATCTTCGCCCTCGGGCTCCGCTGGATCCTGTAGACGACATCGTTGATCCGTTTCACTACTCGGTACGGGCCCTCCCAGGGCTTCTGCAGTTTGGGTGACAGGCCTTTCTTCCGTAATGGGTTGAAGAGCCAGACCAGGTCGACCTCGTGGAATCCGCCAGCATCCGTCTGTTGGTCGTATCGGGTCTTCATTCGGTCGGTCTCGATCCGCAGCTTCCTCCTCGCGAACGAGTGAACGTCCTCCAGTTGGTCGACCAGTTCTTGACAATACTGGCTTACCGGGACCGGATCATTCCCAGGTCGGCCGAAGGCAAGATCGACAGGTAGACGGAGCTCCCTCCCAAACATGGCCCTGGGTGGTGTGCATCCGGTGGCTTCATGCACGGCGGCGCGGTAGGCCAGGAGAAATAGTGGAAGATGTTTGTCCCAATCCCTCTGGTGCTCGCAGACGACTATTCGGAGATGGTTCTCGATGGTGCGATTAAATCGCTCTACCATTCCGTTGGACTGAGGGTGTAGCGGCGTTGTCCTTGTCTTCCGGATTCCCAGCAGCTGTCATAGGTTCTGGAACACCTGCGACTCGAAGTTCCTCCCTTGGTCGGAGTGCAGCTCCAGGGGTACTCCGTATCGGCTGACGAATTCCTTCACCAGGGTCTCTGCGATCGTCGCGGCTTCTTAGTTAGGGAGCGCATACGCCTCCGGCCATTTGGTGAAGTAGTCGCTGACGACCAATATGTAGCAGCTCCCTGCCTCGCTTAATGGGAATTGCCCAGCAACATCGATGGCCACTCTCTCCATGGGACCGCCCACGTTGTAGGTCTTCAGTGGACCCCGTCGTCTTCGTCCTGGGCCCTTGCTTGCTGCGCAATCGTGGCAACTCGCGCAGTGGTTCTCCACGTCTGTTCGGTACCCGATCCAGTAGAACCTCTCTCTCAGCTTCTCCAGGGTCTTCTTTATCCCTAAGTGTCCACCAGATGAACCTCCATGAACTTCCTTCAGGACTTCCTCCGTCATAGCCTTTGGAACGACGACTTGTTCCCGAGATGTCTTCCCGTCGGTGCTCTCCCAGGTACGGCAGATGAGGCCATCCCTCACAACCAGTGAGTCCCACTGCGCCCAGTAGGACTTAAACTTTGGGCTGCAGTCACTCACAATGTTCCACCCGGGTCTGGGGACACAGGCACTCTTCCATTCGGCTATCAGTCCCAGGTCATCATCTTCTGCTTGAGCCCGCGTGAAAGATTCGTGGCTCCAGTTCCCTTGAACTTCCACGGTAGTCCTTCGGCACTGTATCCCGGTGTTCACCTCCCTTCGGGCACAGAAGGTGCAGTCTTCGGGGCACGGTCTTCGTGACAGGGCGTCGGCGTTAGAGTGCAGTTGGCCTTTCCTGTGCTGGATCTCAAAGTTGTACTGTTGAAGCCTCTCTAACCACCGTACGAGTTGACCCTCGGGCTGCTTGAAGTTCAGCAGCCACCGCAGGGATGCATGGTCGGTCCTGATGAGAAATTCCTGCCCGTACATGTATTTGTGGAAGTGTTCAATGGTCTTCACGATGGCGAGCAGCTCCTTCCTGGTGACGCAGTAGTTCCTTTTGGGCTTTGACAAGGCTTTGCTGAAGTAGGCCATTACTCTCTCCTCGCCGTCCACTACTTGCGACAGGATTCCCCCTATACCAAAGTCGCTGGCATCGGTATCGACGATGAACCTTGTTCCAGGTCTGGGGTAGGCCAGAATAGGCGCGGTGCACAGAGCCTGCTTGAGTTGTTCGAAGGCACTGTGGCATTCTGCTGTCCACGTGAAGAGTTGGTCCTTCTCAGTCAGTCGATGTAAAGGTTTGCCGATGTCGGCGAATCCTCTCACGAAGCGACGGTAATAAGTGCAGAGTCCCAGGAAGCTTCGTAGTTGGGACTTGTCCTTCGGAACTGGCCACTCCCTCACAGCTGCGGTCTTCTCTGGGTCGGTGCGCACCCCTTCCTCGGAGACAATATGCCCAAGGTACTGGACCTGCTTCTGGAAGAGCTGACACTTCTTGGGGCTCAACTTCAGCTGGGCCCGTAGCTTCATCAAGATCTCCTTCAGGTTGGTGTAGTGCTCCTCGAAGCTTTTTCCCAGAACGATGACGTCGTCTAGGTAGACCAGGCAGGTCTTCCAGTGTAGTCCCCTCAGAATGGACTCCATTAGCCTTTCGAAGTTCGCAGGGGCGTTGCACAGACCGAATGGCATGACGGTGAACTGCCAGAGAACGCTGCCCACAGAGAACGCCGTTTTCTCGCGGTCCTTAGGGTGGACCTCCACCTGCCAGTAGCCATTCTTCAAATCCAAGGTGGAGAACCACCTTGATCCTGATATGGTGTTCAGCGTGTCGTCGATCCGGGGTAGAGGGTAGCTGTCCTTCTTCGTGAGGTCGTTCACCCGCCTGTAGTCCACGCAGAACCTGGTGGAACCGTCCTTCTTCTTCACTAGCACGACCGGAGAACTCCAAGGACTATGTGATGGCTCGATCACCCCTTGCTCCTTCATCTCTTCTACCATCCGGTCGACTTCGGCTTGTTTGGCGAGCGGGACGCGTCGGAATGGGGCCCTAATCGGTGTGCTGTCCCCAAAGTCGATTCCGTGCTAGACCAAGCTTGTCCTACCGAAGTCTTTGCTCCCTACGGAGAAGACATCCTGGAAATCGCGTAGCAGGTCCTGAAGTTGGCGTGATTGCTCATCGTCTAAATGGTCCTGGGATCCTTGGTACAGCTTTTGTAGTTCTTCTGGCAGGGCGCGTCTTTTTCGGTTGTACGCCTGCAGGTTTCCGTCCGTCGTGTCTGTGATGCGGGCAATCCAGGTAACGGGCTCGCAGACTCCTAGGTTGGTGTCCCGGTGAACCGTAATGTCGTAGTCGTTCAGGTTGGACAGGCGGACGTACGGCCGAGACGTCGTGTTGATGAGGGTCTTGGCAACTAGCAATCCTTTTGTCTGGATGTCCTCATATTTTGGCTCGATGACAGCCGCCACTCCCTCAGCTGTTCCGTCGACAATTACGGCAGCGCTGACTTCCGTCCTGGCGGGAACGATGACGTCCACTCTCAGCCTTACTCGTCGTGCGGAGACGGCCTCGTGTGCTGGTCGCAAAGCAAGTTCCTCCCTTCCGAAGTGCAGAGTGTTGGTACTCAGATCCAAGATGATGTTGTTCTGGTCCAGGAAGTCCAGTCCGATGATCACTTCATTTGATACGTCAGCCACAAGCACTGGATGCTTTATCGCCCGTCGACCAATGACGAACTCCAGTGATGCTTAGCCATGTACCGGTGCGGTCTCTCCGGTCGCGGTTATTAGCTGGTGGTTCCTTTGTGTGGGTTGCACTTTCCGCTTCGGGATCACGGTGGGGCTGACGATGGTCCTCGATGCTCCCGTGTCGATTAGCATGGGCCAGCTCACTCCGTTGATGACTCCGTCGACCATCAGGCTGCTATTGTCCCTCCGTAACTTCGTCACACGGACTTGGACTGCCGGGGTTTGACGACTGTCACAAGCCAACCTTTGCCCCCCCAAGGCTGGCTAATTCTCGTTTTCCTGGGCCGCGCGGTTTTCAGACGACTGACTTCCCGTCGGATACGCTCGGCGGCGGCGATCACCGCAGTCCTTGCTCAGGTGGCCTTTCTTACCGCAGGTCCAGCAGGTCGGTAGTCCTCTTCCGGGCCGCCTCTCCGGTTGTCTTCCGGCTGTGTCGTTGCTGGTAGTGCCGCGACTATCGAAGAAACGGCTTAGCGCCTCCATGAATTCGTCGGCCAGGGACTTGGTCTCGTTGGTTTTTGCTGGTTCGTCGACGTCCACTTGACGCACCCGCGCTTGCATTCTGGATGCCTGTTTCGCCGTCTCGAACTCAAGTGCGTGGCTCTGCGCATCTGCCAGGGTCTTATTGCGCGCGAGTCGCAGCGCCTGTTGAGTGTCCGAGTCCCGTAGCCCGTCGGTGAAGGTCTGCGTCGCAATCTGTTCCAGAAAGTCGGCCGGCGCTGTTGGATAGGCGTGCCTTACGAGCCGTGCGATGTCCATCTCGAACTCCTGCAGGGTTTTCGCGTTCTTTTGTACCCGGGTCCGGATGTGCATCTGGTAGGCCTGCTGAAGTCCATATCGGGACTCCATATGGGCGATTAGTGAGGCGTAGTCCTGGGATCCAGTCGGGATGGCCTGAAGGACGTTAAGGGCGTCCCCTCTCAGCGCTACAATGAGAGCTGTAGCCTTTTCCGTGCTGTTCCAGTTGTTTATGGAACAGGCTGCCTCGAACTGACGTAAATAGGTGTTCCACGGGACCTTTCCGTCGAAGGTTGGGGGCGTCACTCTGCTCTGCCCCGTTCCTGATGTCCCCGATGTACCTGTGGGCGGGCGTCGGCGCAGCTCGGCAACTTCCTCTTGAAGAGCGTTGAATTTCTCTTCCACCCCCGTGAGTGGGCATTGGCGCAGTTCGGCAACTTCCTCTTGTAGGGCTTTGAATCTATCTTCCATCCCTGTCGGCGGGTGTCGGCGCAGCTCAGCAAATTCCTTTGGTAGAGCGTTGAATCTCTCTTCCACCCCCGTCAACGGGCGTCGGCGTAGCTCGGCAACTTCTTCTTTTAAGGCGTCGAACATCTTTTCTACTGCCGTGACTTCCTCACGCAGACCCAGTTCTAATTTCTTCAGGTCCTGTGCTAACTTATTCTGCCCGTCTTCCATCTTCTTCTGGCCGTCCTCTATCTTCTTGGTTAAATTCTTCTGGCCATCTTCTAATTTAGCAGTTAGGTCCTCGGCTAACTTCTTCTGGCCGTCTTCTAGTTTGGCAGTTAGGTCCTCGGCCAACTTCTTCTGGCCGTCCTCCATCTTCTTCTGGCCGTCCTCCATCTTCTTCAGGTCCTCCGCTAACTTATTTTGACCGTCTTCCATCTTCTTTTGGCCGTCTTCCATCTTGGTTTCCATGCCACATAACTTTTCTAGCAATGTTGCGAATTGCTCTTTCATTTTAGATGTTTGTCTTGTAAGGGGCATGCGCTCACAGGAAAATTAAAAAAATTACCTGCTCGGGTTTTGAAACCAGGACCGTCAGGTGTTGTGCTTGTGCTTGAGTTCGTAATCCGGCTTCTGACACCAGTTGTTGCGTGCCACCCCCCTAGTGGCACTTTTGTTAACTGGATTACGGTGGGTAGAAAACACAACACCAATTACTGCTTTAAAGAGAAGTTAGCTTTATTCCTTGCAGGAAGATACACTACTCATCAGCAAAACAAGCAATTGGAACCTTACTCCAGTTTCCTCAAGTCTCTTGCTTATGGAGAGCCCTTGTCCTCTTTCACTTGTCAACAGTTAATCTTCCCGCTAATGAGTCTGGTGGCCTTTGCAGAACTACATGCAACTCTCCTCTATGTACACAAATTACAGTTACTTACGAAAACACAGGTAGTCCCCTGTATGCTTCTCACTTCCTCGCTGTCAAGAGAAACGGCTTCACTAGGGGTTTCGCAAGTCACCACACTTCTGTCGCTCGTGGTAAACGCTCGCATTAGCTCGTAAAACACAACAACAACTGCTGCTTGACAGGTCGCTCTTATATAGCAGGCCGGTGACTCAATAATTGCTTCTAGACCCATTCACGGTTCACGGCTTCTCGAGGTTTCCATCACTGGCTCAGTCACGAATATTCCGGACCATCCCTTTCACTTCGCAGCCCGTTGCGTAACGCGCACGTAATACACTGAGGCAGAGCACACACAGCCCGGGGCAGCTGTGACTCAACGCGGCGAGGCGACAAAACAAACTCACAGCCGTAACACTATTATAAACAAAAATAACAATAAATGAATTTAACAATTAACATTAAAATTAAAAACACGCAATCATTCACATCTCCTTTCAACTCTACTTCTTACTACAATGCTGTATTAAAAATTATGAGTATAAAATCTTGGCTTGTTCTAGGCCTACACTGCGTAGAAATAAAAACGTTTAATGAAGCCTCTTAATGGCATTCCAGACACCTGATTTCATTCACAAGCCTGCGTTTACAGAACGCACGTGTAGTAACGTTGTTTCATCAATGAAATCCCGGCACCACGCCGTACTCGAAACTGGTTTATACAATAAATACAAGGCGGTGGATCTACACCTGTTATATTATGTCATCGCTCTCCAATGCTAACGGTGAATCATTCTCGCTAGTCCACAAAGACTGCTTGTGTGTGCATTTATAAAACACGTAAAAATTAACATTTAGATCTTACAAAAGTTCACATAACTACTTTGTTTCTTAAACAATCATACTAAAACTTTTATACACACTTTCATTCGCACACCGTAATTGTTCTAGACCAATTCGGTTCCCCATATACTCTGAACAATGAACAAACATTCATTCCTAAAACATCCGCTCATAAACACACACTGTTCCAAATCAATTGATTAATAAATCCTATTAAATTGTTTAACTAATTAAATCATTTCCACAAAAATATTTACATGTAATATGTTTATAATAATATCCATTATCTAGTGTTGCTAACGTGACACTTTCGAGATTCTAACTTCTCGGTTACAATATAATTCTTAACTAAATATATACACTGGTTTTTCACATAACCATCCTTCTCTAACGTTCTGTAGTTTTAATATACTGCATACACCTCGTCTTATATAGGTTTCATTCCATTATCGGTATAATGAAAAATCCACAGCCTGCTTCCAGTCTCCGACCGGGTCAGGTATGGAATGAATGAAGCCCCCATCTAGCGGCGAGGATATGAACTGTGCCGACTGCCGAGGCCTGACGCACTCCTCTGGGGCAATGATTAAATGAATGACAGATGAAATGATAGTGGAGAGTGTTGCTGGAATGAAATTTTGACAGGGAAAACCGGAGTACCCGGAGAAAAACCTGTCTGCCTCCGTTTTGTCCAGCACAGATCTCACATGGAGTGACCGGGATTTGAACCACGGAACCAACGGTGAGAGGCCGACGTGCTGCCGCCTAAGCCACGGAGGCTTATCGGTATAATACAGTCGACTAATTAAGGTAAACTGTACGTAATTACATAAATTCTGGTTTAATAAAATTTAATAATTGTATTATAGACGTGAGTAGACAATCTTTCTCATGTTGCATTTCCGCTGAAACCCTCCTGTTAACACAGCTAAATCGTTAATTCACAAAAACTGGACTACTTGTATACAACGGCTCTTATCATGATACATGCCTTTTATCAAAGAACAACAATACTTTGACTTCCTTAAAATGCGGAATTCCCTCGCACGAGCACTCCATAGCTCTACAAAACCTCATATAACAGTATATATGGCATAAACAATTATAATCTACTATGTTAAACAATAACCAAAAGGGATTAATTGTTATTAACATATCTTATGTAGGAACTTCTCTCAAATACTGGCATGACCCTCAGTATCATTGCACATGACTACTGGACTACAATTATACAGGCGGAAGTTCTTCAAACGAAACTTCCAATTGTAATGAACGATATTAGACAGTCGTGATTAACCTCCTAAAGTTTACTCCACAACAAGATAATTAACTGTTAACTCGTCTGTCGCAAATACATGTAATAAATTAATACTCCTGTCTCATCTCACTTGTCAAGCTTTAAATTGTTTATCGTTGTAATATCATGTCCACAAATGACGTGATGTTACACAAACAGGATAAAATAACACACATGTTATTTATAATGTCAGATAGAATTAAATCTTGACCGGGATATACTAGCTTTGAAATCCTAGCCAAAGAATTGAATAATCTTCTATCAAAAGGTATTTCCTCTAACATATTAAATGAACAAAGCTCTTAGCTTTACAAATAATAAGAAATGTTTGTCAATGTCGTAATGTTTTTCCACTCTACACAAAGAATGTTCATATGGCTTAAGACTTCGGTCTTATCAAACGACTAGTATTTCTTAGATCGTCGATAGTTTATGTACAATAATGATATAACAATATCATTCGATGTTTCTTCTTTTCTTGAAGTTATATGTTGTTACATTAAAGTGCTCAAATTAAATTTAATAAGAATTTAATTTGAAGCTATGACACAATGTCAGAATACTTGGTTTAAATGACATTATTAAAATTCGAGGGTCGAAACGACTAGTCTCCTATGAGGCAATATGATTCCTCAAACAAAATTTTTAAAGTCAGTTCCACAACTGATCCGTAGAATAAAATTGAAAAATAGATGAAATGCAATCATCTTCTAAATAATCTTGAAGTAAAAAAATCTCAACACACATCTGAAGTGTAAAATACATAAAAGCACTGAAATACATGACATGTGAAAATATAGAAATATGAAATAAGATCGCCGAAAATATGGAATAAGATCGCTGAAAATATGGAATAAGGTCGCTGGCTCAGAATGTCACTAATCAAGCTCTATATAACAATTGAGATACACTAATACCTTATTTGGACGAAAACTTGAAGATCAATGTAAGTATTGCCACAATACTTTGGATGTTTCCTCAGTACAAGTCACTGAGATGGATCTGCATTCGAACCTCGGATCTGCGACCTCAGAGATAAGAAAGGTCTCTCTCTGGAATTCACCAACATTCGCCTGGGCTCGAACGACATCCTTCTGGCAAATTCTTCTGTGTTGCTGGGCTACACTAGCATCTTGACAAATCTCTTCAGTATAGTCTTCATTCTCCGTCGTAAATATGGATCAGCTTCATCATTGGAATATAATTATGGAAATTTTCATATAAATGGTGAATAAAATGTTTCCATTGCTAATTGATGTTATATTAGTGTTCGTAGACTGACGAAAATGCACAAGATGGACCGTACACTACGTCTGTATTCAAGAATACGTTGTCTAACGAAACTCCATCGTTGTATCTTAACTCCTGTTATTGAATATGTCTCTGGCGCCTGCCTATCTAGTTCATCATATCAACAATGTAAATTATGCTGAATGATAATGTTTGAAGAATAATTATAGTCATTCTATTAATGTTTATGTGTTGCGCCAATATTAAGAATTCTCCACCACTGTTCACTTGAACTGCATTCGCCAATTTCACGTTGCAACTTATAATGATATTCAGCTTTGTTTCCAACACATTTGGAAATCTAACTTGAAAGGCTGATATTGTCGAAACGGTGAATATTTAAGCGCTTGACTTTTCACAATATATAGTAGGCGACCTGTTCTTAATATATATTCGCTTATTTAACTTCAAATCTCAATTATATAAGAGATATAATCAATGCAATGTTCCTCGCAACTTCACGTAGAATGGAAGTGCGGTGATCTCTACCGTTCCACCTAGCTATCCTCGCGTCTCCACAAGTCGACAGTCGTCTCACTTGGACTAAGCCTTGGGATCTCCGTTAACCCAGTAAAATCACTTCCCCACTCTTCAAAGTCTGCTGGAATAAGAACCTCGATCCTTGGATCTCCCCCTCCAAGTCGAATTTTTGGCGGCCATATCAATCTCCCACCATAATTTTAGTGCGTAGATTACTAATGCTTATAACTTCGTAGATTAACCGATCTGCGGTTTTTAATATATCAGACATAATTTCTCTTAATATTCTCTTCATTACCAAATAAGAAAATCTTCTTCTAAGGGCCTAAATGCATAATTTCATCATATTGTGTAATTAAAGTTGATCCCGTTTTCAATAAAACCTGTTCTCATTGGCTCTGGGCTGGGATCCAATAGCATAATTTATAACAATATTTATAATATTAATTTCCAAACTCGCTGTTGCTATGCTAAATATAGCCTTCTAGAAGCGTCCATTGTGCAACATATCACGTGATCGGGCTCTCCCACAGTCTCGAGCTTGTAACACGACCCTCTTGTGTCACACTTCCAGAAATTATATTTGCTAGTTAAATTTTATCACGGGGACGGAAAATACTCTCAATTTGTACCTAAACAATTCAATTTACGGGGGCATTCCTCCGTCATCTCTAGTTAAAAACAGTTGCAAATTGTTTTTAATCATACTAATTCAAGACTTTTGATATGTCACTTGAACTCGTATATTGAATTATTTTAGCCTATTTTCTTATGATACTTTTTAAAATTTTTAGCGTTGAATTTTCCTAAAATAACGTTATTTTCATCATCAAATAACTCATAACAGTTATTCCCATAAGCATTAGTTATGCGGATCACTCTTTCTTCTTGGTTTAACTGCAGTTATCTTCATCTGACTCGTTCCTCTTCTTCTATTCTTCTCTTCTTCAACGTCTTCTTCTTCTTCTTCTTTTCTTGGTTCTTCAACGTCTTCTTCTTCTTCTTCTTTTTTTGGTTCTGTGTAGCAGTATATCCTCTTCTCTCTTCTACTTCTTTTGGTCAACGTAAATGGTCCTTCCATATCGTCTATGAGAACCATTTCCATTACCTTCTCCTTTACTGGTGCCTGGTTTGGAATCAACACTCAAATCCTTTTTATCACCATTCCCATTTTCCTTGTCTCTTAAATTTTTAAGATATTCTTGTCCTTCCTTATGACGTTCATCATACTTCTCCTTCGTCATAATTTCATCTTGGGAGTTTCTGTTACGATTATAGTTCTGGTTATTCCTATTGTTATTCCTGTTATAATAACCATTAATATTGTATTGGTAGTTATTATTGTTATGATAATAACCACTTCTATGGTTGCCATTGCTATTATCGTTATTACGTCCTTGCTGTTGCTGATATGGACGACTTCCACGGAATCTCCTGTATCTGGGTTCTGGTCTACGATCTCGGAAATAATTATGCCTTTCAGGACCAAATTTCCCTTTTCTGGTTCTTTCGGATTGTCCGTCTGTTGTGTTTGGTCAAGATATACTGTGTTAATGTCTTTGTACTCTTGCCTTTGATTCTTCGCAACAACGTTTGGCATAGGGCTCGTGTAATCGAGTTTTCTGAGCAATTCGTCCATAATTGCTAGATCGTTGATCCCTGACGAGATAATTAGACGTCTGACTTCAACAGGGAGCATCCTGGCTATCGCGTCTATCAACTGAGCTGTAGATAACGGGGGTTGAAGAAATCTGAGCCTGGCTAACTGACTCGAGAAGAAGTCTGCGTAGCGTGTAGGAAGAGTTCCTGAATATTTTCCTGAGTATACTTCTGCGCGTAGGGAATTTTGTGCTTCAATAGACCAAAAACGCTTTATTAGTGCTTCTGCGAATTCATCGAAGTTGATGAAGGTATATCTAAAGGCTCTAAACCATTCAATGGGCCCATCTGACAGGTAGCGTTCTACGATCTTCATTTCCCTCTCTCTTGGAATATGCGCTTCGATAAGGTAATCTTTGAGATTTTTGATGTAGTCTATCGGTGTGAAACTATCTAGGTTGCTGAACTTGCGCGGTTTGTCTTCAAAGTTCCTTATGACCGTCACGTTTCTTGGATATGAATCCTGAAGGTTTTGTCGAAAATCTCTATTGTAACTTTCGGGCTCTTTACTCCTCTCCTCTAAACCTTCCGTAAACATGAATAATTTTTCTTCCGGCCTAATTTCCCTTTCTTCCACTTCTAGGCTAGGCTTGCAGCACAAAAAGACAAGACCAAAGAAGCAATCGCCATGTACTTCCAGAAAAGCCTGCCTCTTCCAAATATACCACCAACGATGTTTACTATCAACGGCAACTATCATTCTACATGTTCAACATACGCCAATTATCAGATTCTGAAATCTCCGGAAAAAAAGGAGACGAGGTTTGTTCCATGCTGTGGGATTTCATTTTTAATCATCTCGACTGAAGTAAAGGTACTGTCAATTTTTTGTGACTCGTGTAGTGGTCAAAACAAGAACTACAATGTGTTTAGAATGCTACACTAAATACGACTAGATACAATAGAAATGGTCTTTCAAATAAGAGGGCGATAAAAACCAAAAGTCTGTGGTTGAACTCTCGTCTGAGGGGAACGAAACAAACCAAGACCATTTAAAGTCATTTCTTGTGACAATCAAGAAATATTCAGATCATGAACCACCTTTCTTTCCCCACTATATGTCAAACAATGTCCCTTTAAAACATGTCCAGTGAGGAAACGGAAAATCTTCAGTCACCATCCTAGAATGGTCCTACATCGGCAAACATACAGTGGCTTGGATGATGAAGGTGATGTCACCAAATCGAAGAGGAAACTCGTATCTCTACCAGAAGGCTACTTTCACCTTCCTGAACTAACAAATGGTGGACCTACACCTGGCCCAAAAGCAAAGTTTGATGGCTTTCACCACCTGATTTTTTTTGGTTCTGTCAAAGCCCCAATTTTTTTTGCATCACTCCCTCATATGTAAAGTGTACTGTGTATTTAAGGAGCCTATTATTAGTTTCAGGTAATGATGTAGGCCAATAAACAAGTGACATTTTAAGTGTTCCAAAAACTACCACACTAACAACAGATTCATAGATTTCACTACAAATCACTGGACATTCATCCTTTTTGCCTAGATTTTTGTGAGATGAGCCAACTATAATGTTATTTTATAATACTACAGTAATGCAAATATTCTATCTACATAGTAAACATGTGCCAGATATGTTATTCATCAGTTTAACATCAAAATAACCCCTGTTTCATTATTTAGGATTTAGGTATTTCGTTTTAAATTTTAAACCGCTGTTTTCTCAGAACTTTGTTTTCCGGACCCTCATCTTTATTCCCCTGGACTCTTCATTTATGATAGTCACCCAGAGATGGAAGTTGGATAATCCTGTAAGAAGATATAAGTAATGATTGGTTTGCCGCTTCTTTTCATGACGCGCCATTCGATTGGTTTTGAGGTGCGAGGTGACGCTCCGTTGATCGAGGTCTTTTGTGCTGAGGTGACGAGCAGAACGGACCTGCGACAAGTGAGTTCCTGAAATTAGCGTGTGCGAGATAGGGGTCTCACGCGAACATAGTTTGTCGGCAAGGAAGGCGGTCCCGTCGGTCAGAAGTTAACATAGGAAGTCCGGTGAAGATGTGGGGAACAGAATATCGTCGTAATATCAGTTCTCGTGTGAAACTAGTATTGAAAGTTTGACTAAACTAAAGAGAAACATCGTGTGCACATTACATGAAAGTTTCAAGACGAAATTCGAAGGAATAAGATAGTTTTCTTTGTTGAAAGCACTTTCGTTAAATAAGCACGTTTCGCTTGGTGCGTGTCAGCTATACAGGCGAGAAGGCAAGGCCCGTTATCTGCCTGTGCTAACATTTGTAGGATAGCAGCACTCATTTATAGCAAGTCTCTGTTTAGTGGCAAGCTTTTTATCGAAATGTTCGACATGCAAGCGTTAAGGGGAACAGTTAACGTTGAGTTTAACGCGGTAGTGATCATGTTTGAAGCCAAGTTATGCGCAGGGAACGTGATGTTACACTGTTGGACTGGGATACCGGGCAACCGAAATTAATCTTAAAATTATAAGATGTGGTGTAACGATTACAAGGCTACAATCCAACATTACGAGATGGAACTTGATTACCGCGTCATGGCTAGATATTATCAGACCCGAAGCGAAGCAGTTCATTATTCTTCGAGAATGGGGGATTCTTGCGTTTCCGCTGATCGAGGCGAGCTCCGTGTTCGAAGCCAGCCAGGGGGATTGACGATCGGAGAGCAGGGTTCGAGTCGTGACAAGGCAATCTTCCGAAGAGAGAGGATGGAGATCAGTAAGTGTGGAATTGCTGGTGTCGTCAGTAATTCCCTCCATACTTCTTCTACAAGATGTCATCGCAAGGTAGAAAAAGATATCCTCATTAGTAGCTATTGTTGGTTCTTATTGTAGTTAGTCGTAGAATAGAATATCAGAGAGCATGGCACCATTTCAACGCTAAATTATTTTGTTGTGTGTGAAATAGTTTAAGCCCAGGAATTATTTTTCGGCGTTGGACATTTAAATATTAATTTTCTTTTAGTGAGATTTTCGGATAGTAACATTTAGATTTTTGACTTATAGGTTTTGAGATTTAAGCTCATTTTATTAATAATTTCGAATTTCTTTCGATCCACGTATCTTTGGGAATTTTATTGCACTTTATTGAATTTTATTGAATTTTATTGCATTTTATTGAATTTAATTGAACGTTATTGAACTTTATTGAACATTATTGGAATATTATTGGATTTTTATTGGATATTATTCAATATTCTAGAAAATGGTATTACTTTACCCAAGCAACTTAGACTTTGAAAATAATATTTATTTGGAAAGGAATTATTATTTGGACATTTCCAAGACTTTATAGTCATCTTCGAGTCTGACTTCGCTCAAGTAATTATTTAATCAAACATTTTGAATTGGTGGAAGGATGAAACATTATTTGGACATTCCACTTTAGCCAGTCATAACTAATAATAATTTATCTGTGGATAAATTAATTTATTTTATTTGAGAGATCTTATCTGCTCGGACAAATTACCACATTTGAGTATTCTACGAAATTTTACAACACTCTTGGAGATTGTTATTGACTTTAATTGCATTAACGCAATATTTTGGAAATACCAGAGAGAAGTAACGAATGTTTATATTTATTAAATGTTAACAACAATTATTTGAAATCTAAAGTAACTTATACTAGTAAACCATTACGTCATCACTGTTTATTAGAGTCGATTATTATGTATTTTCACAACATCTGAAAGAGCTACACGCTGTAATTATTATAAGTAAATATATTATGAAAGCAAGGCATTATATGCAATTTAAATAAGTTGTTATGCCAGAATACTGTATTAAGAGATTGAAGTGAAGAATTATAGCAGCTTTATTTGTTTAATATCAAGCTGAGGAAAATGTTATACGGAATTTACCTATGTAATTGAGAGAAGTCGTTGTTTAAGTATTCTGTGGATATTTGTTCAGTCTATTAGAGAAGGGAAGGTCATTATACGCGTTGTGAGCGTTTATTTGGAAATTATAAGTAAATATATTACAGTAAAGAATTAAGTAAGACCTTAGTTGTCCAGTATTATTGTAAAACGACTCTCAGTTTAATTGATTAGTTCTATTGGCGGAAAATATTTGGGAAACGGATGGAAAGTGAAAATGTTGTTAATTATTATTAAGATATTATCAAGGATAAGACATTAATTATATAAGCTTAACTTAACCGTTCGGCGATGTATGTATGCCCAATTATGAAACGAAACATCTTTATTATGATGATAGCGATATGAAATTGTAACAGTGACACTTTATTTAAGAGCATAAAAATTTGGGATTGTCAGTAGTTGAACAGAGGAGGAAGGTTGGATGATTGAGAATCATCACGAATTATGTAAATAACATAAGACATTTGTTAACAATATTTAAATATAATACTATTAATAACTAGGAGAATTTAACGATATAATAAAGTTAACTGAATAACTTTCTTAATAAATATCTGATCCTAAAACAATAATAATAATATGGTTTATTATTTGGATTAACATGCTAAATAATTATTTCTAATAATTAATAAACTTTTAAATAACGAACATTTTACAAACTTAATTAATAATTTGGAAACATTAATAGTCTTTAATTAAATTATTTAATAATAATTTCTACCATTAATCATTAAATAATTTTGGGAACCTTAGTTGACAATTAAACAAAAGTTTAATATACTTAAATGTTTTTAAACGTTTAAACCATAAATTGGAGTGACGTTTAAAGAACGTGACGACGTTCTTTAAATACAGTAAGGTTGTTTACTATTGTGTAAAGGTGATCTGATGGAAGATCAGTATAAAATTAATTTCTATTAATTTTACCAATGGAGGACTTTGGAATAGTAAGTAGAAAGGTCATGGGAAGACATTGGATGTATTAAAACCAATCTTTGTTCATATATTACTAGGGAACAAGAGTAAAATTTAAGAGCTGTTATGCAAACAGCTGATTGATAATTTGTTTATTTAAGTTTATTTAAGAAGTGGAGTACTTCTAACGTCCATGGGACGATGATTTAATTTCATAATCTTATTATAGGAATTTTCGCAGAATCATTTGCGGATTACATGTAATTGTTAAAGGAATATTTGTTAATTCAATTTATTTATTATCACTTCGTTAATAAATTTATTTGTTAGTTTTGTAACTGCGTTTTGATGATTTATTTAAGTTATGAAGGAGGATTATGTTTTGGTGCATTTGAGGTTTTATTGAACCACTAATTTCGCCCACTTAACCGAGAATAGTTAGTATCTCGAGCTCTTCGTTTATTTTGTTGATATACCCATTTTGCTTTACCAAGACATGATCTTAGAAAGTGTGCACCCCCCATTTAGCTATTGTTGGTAGGATTTCCAGGTTTTTGAGCCGGGGACCTCGAGATTCTGCAATCCAGCTGATCTTCGGATACGACAAGCAGCTCTAATGGTTTCAACGGGTACAGTACCATTTCCTTGTTATATACAGACACGGATAGTTTTATTTACCATATCCGTGACTGTGATCCGTATGTCGTTATCAAACAAAATCCAAAATGGTTTGACTCGTCCTCGTTTAGTGAGAAGAACGTGTTCGATATCCCCCGTCTGAACATAAAAGAAATTGGTTTAATGAAAGATGAGTGTTCAGACACCATGATGACTGAGTTTGTAGGTCTCGCTCCGAAAATGTATAGTTTTCGACAGGTGGATCGATGCGAATCTATGCGAGCCAAAGGGATTAGCCAGCATGTGGTTAAACGACTCTGTGTGGATGATTATTTACATGTTCTTCAGACCCACACAGGCATGACACATAGTCAGTTTAGGATTCTCTCGAAAAATCATGATTTATTTTTAATGAAACAGGGAAAACAAACACTCGCTATGTTGGACGACAAGAGACAGTGGTGTCTGGATATGATGACAAGCGTCCCATTTGGTTACAACCAGTAATGGTTGTTGCTATTGATGTTGTACAACACGGAAAGTGTTTGGTTTGGTTGCCATCAAATGCGAGATGCCATTTTGAGCCTCGGAATAAAAATAAAAATTGTAGTGTATCATATAATGTTTGTTTTTTAACCTGTGTGCATGGATGTATGCATGGATGTGTGAATGCATGTAAATAGTTGTACATAAACTGTATGCCTTGTGCTATTTGCCTGTCAACACATGGAGAGAGTCATACATCAACGTTTGCATGGCTCACTGTCTACAGTCTAGATTAAAAACATGTTGGCTTTTTTAGATTAGGTTGGGAAAAAACAAGTAGCCACCCTCACTATTGTTGTCGCTTAGTAGGCCTCATGTTTCAGCAAAGTGTGCACTTTCTCACTAGGCACAGCTTAATAGGCCACACTAGGTTGTGGCTTAGTAGGCCTCATGCAAGAACAAAAAACAAATATCTGCTGCTTTTACTGTGGACAATCTCTCACTTTACGACTAGAGTTATGAGTGGTTAGACGGTAGTTAAAGCCTGTTCACTCCATACACGTCTTCATTCTGAAACAATAATAAATACACGCCATAAGTTTATAAATTTCCATGAAATAAATGGCATACGTTTAACAACAACATCAATAAAAGTAATGGAAAAACATGTTTTCACCATATAATGAATTGTAATGCTTTCAGCAAATGTGCTCTTTGCCGCCACTGTCACTGTCACTGTCACTGTCTCTCTGTCTGCTTTCCCAGACTTAATGACGTTTTTTTAAATCTACAACAAACAATATCCCCCCAAAAAAATCAGTCACTAACTTACTTTTCACGCATACACAAAATAACAATAAAACCAATCATGTCATAATTAACAATAATGAACCTACCTTAGTACAAGTATGGCCGCGGTTCACGTAATTTTTTACAAAGAGCTTAAGGCACATGCATTCATCGTCTTCAAAGATGATCACAAGAATGATGACTCTCTCTTACCCTCAGAACATATATGTCTCCTCAACAAGACGCAAAGTTAACACTTTACTTTTTTTGTTCCTACGCGTAGGATGTCGTGGAGCGCACAAGTCAGACTGATTCTCACAAACTTTGCAAACTCTGCATGAGTGTGTGTGTGCTTGGGAATGCAATGATCAGCTTTTCGACAGAGCTGTATGTCCTTCATTGCTATATCGAGTTACACGTCTGGGTCAGATAACAACCACCTGCATGCGAACAACAGCCTGTTATCTCTCTGCCTGCAAAGCACGTACGATGATAAGACCCCTTGTCTTGTCTGGCTCGCCGTGGGCCAGTCACAAAGCTTTCATTTCTCCTTTCATCAAGCAAGTCCTCCCTCTGCGTGTGAGCCCAGTCAAACCTTGTCAAATAATAATAATAATGCATAGGTGTTTTACCAACATCATAGCGCTTAACATAACGTGACTTCAAATCTGGTTTCTTACTTTTTCCCCGTTTTCCTCAACGATCTCGAAAAAAATGACGGAAACCAGGATTTCTGTTTTTCCATACCTACATTCCCGTAAAGAGAACAACGACACAAATACATCAACATGCCCGTCATAAAAATCGCCTCATTCGTTTTCCAAATAACGGGAAAATTAACAAAAACACCTTTTCCATAAAAAACATGTTACCAGCTTTTTACCTTTTCCATACCTATATCTCCGTAAAGAGGGCGACGAGACGAAAAAAATTACTATCACGCCCGTCATCATCACGTTTACAGTTTTTCCAATATTAGGGAAAATCACAAAAACCCATTTTCCATCAAAAAACCATGTTTCCAGCTTTTTAACTTTTTCATACATACATACATCCCCGTAAAGAGGACAACGAGACGAAAAAATACTATCACGCACGTCATCATCACGTTTTCAGTTTTCGCAATATTAGGGAAAATCACAAAAACCCATTTTCCATAAAAAAGACATGTTTACAGCTTTTTACCTTTTCCATACCTACATCTCCGTAAAGAGGACAACGAGACGAAAAAATACTATCACGTACGTCATCATCACGTTTTCCGTTTTCGCAATATTAGGGAAAATCACAAAAACACATTTTCCATCAAAAAACATGTTTCCAGCTTTTTACCTTTTCCATACCTACATCTCCGTAAAGAGGACAACGAGACGAAAAAATACTATCACACACGTTATCAACACGTTTTCGGCTTTCCAAAAATGAGCATAATTATGAAAAACGCATTTTTAGACCCAAAACGCTATGTTCAGCTTTTCGACACCTACATTCCCGTAAAGAGCGCAACGAGGCGAAAAAAAAACCGAATCCAAGCACGCCCTCCTAGCATGACTCCTTCCATTCCAAGGTCGCAGGGGCTCACAACTTCCTAAGTAACACAGAACCTACAACCTAGCACTATTTTAGAGTGGACATAAAACGTCCATAGGAAAGGGGGGTTCACCACGATTCCTAGGACACCCCATATGCCCTAATCCAACCATGGGTTAAGGATATATTAAAAGCGAATGACCTATTAGTTTTGGTCCTTCAATTAAATAACACAAGCTATAGGAAAAGAGGGGGCATTACTGCAAGTGCTAGGACACCCCATATGTATTAATCCCATGATTGGTTCGCGAGATATTAAAAGCGAATGACCTTTTAGTTTTGGTCTTTTAATTAAACAACGAGCCCATAGGAAAGTAAGGAGCATCACTACGAGTACTAGGACACCCTGTATGTTCAAATCCCATAATTCGTTAGCGAGATATCAGGTTCGGGGCAAATACGAGGAGGGTTCAATAAGTTAGTGGACAGAACCCGTATTACCACACTACTGGTTGCATTGTGAACTTTGGCAGTCGAGGCTCTGATGATGTTGTTGACCCTGTTTTCTGTCGGTTAGCGTCGGCGATCATTGCCGAGAATTGTTGGATTTGCTCAGAGGTTAAGTCCGGCATGGTGAAGATGAGTGGAGAACTGTATTTCTAACACGCACTTGCGATGAACTTAGTTTGGTGCACACACTTGTGTTAAGGTTAGAACGTCACTCGGTTTCACAACATTATTTATCTTATCCTACTTCTGACACCACTGATATATCGTGGGGTATACAAGATAAATAACACACACTTGTTTATATAAAACAACGGTTTATTTATCACTGGTTGATACACAAGGTGGACTAACTTGAGCGGTCCAGAGCGGAACTAGCGCGGAACTGCGCGGAACTGACGTCTACAGTGTGCGGGTGCATATATACATAGTATATGGAAGGTTCCAGATTGGAATGTTCTGGGCATAGCCACTAGAATGTTCGCGTTATCTCAAGTAAATACACAACAGGTCCATATAGTATAAAGTAGACCACTTCTTTTTTTTCGTACATCCTTCAGCCTAACAAACTGCCAAAGCAGCTTAAACGATCAAAGGTGATAGCCATTCTGAAACCTAGAAAGTCGGAGCAGAGACCTGAAAACTACCGTCCAATAGCACTTCTTAGTTGCATTTATAAACTCTTGGAACGAGTCCTCCTCACTAGGATTGCACCACTAATTGAAGATGTAATCCCTCCAGAACAAGCTGGTTTCAGAAGAAATCATAGCTGTACTGGTCAACTTTGGCTCTTACCACTCACATCGAGGCAGGCTTCCAAAAGAAGTTAAACTCAACAGCTGTCTTTATTGACCTGCCAAGTGCATATGATACTGTCTGGCGACATGGACTAATTCTTTAAGTGCTGGAAGTAATTCCCTGCTTGGAAATTGCAAACCTAATTTCCAACATGCTCTGTGATAGAGAGTTTGTAGTATTCCTAGGTGATGCTAAAAGTCAAAAATAAAATAAAATAAAATAACGGTTTGCCGCAGGGATCAGTATTGGTCCCAGTTCTCTTCAACCTCTACATCCATGACTTACCATCAACCTCAGCTCCTAAGTTTATCTATGCAGACGACATTGCACTGGTAGCTCAAAGCAGAAATTTTGAGGATGGAGAAGGCATTCTTTCAGCAGACTTGGACAAAATGGCTACATTCTTCAAGTCTTGGCGATTGATCCCAAGCGCTTCTAAGACTGAGGTTTGATGTTTCGATCTTAGCAACCGACTCACAAACTACGAGCCATCTGTTTTATTCCTTCGTGATAAACTAAAGTACAACCCTTTCCCGAAATATCTAGGAGTCACCCTGGACAGAACTCTGAGCTACAAAGAACATCTCACCAAGCTCTCTCACAAAGTCACTACAAGGAATAACATCCTACATAGGCTTTGTGGTAGTTCATGGGGAGCCTCGGCTAACTACTTACGATTAACGGGTCTTGTCTAATCTGCAACGGAATACTGTGCCCCTGTATGGCTGGAAAGTGCACATGTGCATAAAGTGGATACTAAGTTGAATGAAACCATGCACTGCATAACTGGTACTGTAAAGTCTGCACCTCGCCACTGGTTACCCGTTCTTAGTCATATCCCACCATCCCACCTGAGGAGAAAGTAAACTCTGCTGAGAGAAGCAAAGAAGATCCGGTCATTTCCCTCATTAACTGTTCACCAGGAATTTCGTTACCCATCGCCACAACGACTTCGATCTAGGAGACCAGCAAGTGCTTTGGCCTGCCGTCTCTTGGGGGACAATTTTAACCTATACCGGAGCTGGCAGGGAGAGTGGTCAAATTCAACATCTGGTACTGCCCCCGTAAATTGAATTATTTAGAGACAAAATGAGAGTATTTTCCGTCCCCATGATAAAATGTAACTAGCAAATATAATTTCTGGAAGTGTGACACAAGAGGGTCGTGTTACAAGCTCGAGACTGTGGGAGAGCCCGATCATGTGATATGTTGCACAATGGACGCTTCTAGAAGGCTATATTTAGCATAGCAACAGCGAGTTTGGAAATTAATATTATAAATATTGTTATAAATTATGCTATTGGATCCCAGCCCAGAGCCAATGAGAACAGGTCTTATTGAAGACGGGATCAACTTTAATTACACAATATGATGAAATTATGCATTTAGGCCCTTAGAAGAAGATTTTCTTATTTGGTATTGAAGAGAATATTAAGAGAAATTATGTCTGATACTTTAAAAACCGCAAATCGGTTAATCTACGCAGTAATAAGCATTAGTAATATACACGCTAAAATTATGGTGGGAGATTGATATGGCCGCCAAAAATTCGACTTGGAGGGGGAGATCCAAGGATCGAGGTTCTTATTCCAGCAGACTTTGAAGAGTGAGGAAGTGATTTTACTGGGTTAACGGAGATCCCAAGGCTTAGTCCAAGTGCGACGACTGTCGACTTGTGGAGACGCGCGGATAGCTAGGTGGAACAGTAGAGATCACCGCACTTCCATTCTACGTGAAATTGCGAGGAACATTGCATTGATTATATCTCTTATATAATTGAGATTTGAAGTTAAATAAGCGAATATATATTAAGAACAGGTCGCCTACTATATATTGTGAAAAGTCAAGCGCTTAAATATTCACCGTTTCGACAATATCAGCCTTTCAAGTTAGATTTCCAAATGTGTTGGAAACAAAGCTGAATATCATTATAAATTGCAACGTGAAGTTGGCGAACGCAGTTCAAGTGAAGAGTAGTGGAGAATTTTTAATATTTGGCGCAACACATAAACATTAATAGAATGACTATAATTATTCTTCAAACATTATCATTCAGCATAATTTACATTGTTGATATGATGAACTAGATAGGCAGGCGCCAGAGACATATTCAATAACAGGAGTTAAGATACAACGATGGAGTTTCGTTAGACAACGTATTCTTGAATACAGACGTAGTGTACGGTCCATCTTGTGCATTTTCGTCAGTCTACGAACACTAATATAACATCAATTAGCAATGGAAACATTTTATTCACCATTTATATGAAAATTTCCATAATTATATTCCAATGATGAAGCTGATCCATATTTACGACGGAGAATGAAGACTATACTGAAGAGATTTGTCAAGATGCTAGTGTAGCCCAGCAACACAGAAGAATTTGCCAGAAGGATGTCGTTCGAGCCCAGGCGAATGTTGGTGAATTCCAGAGAGAGACCTTTCTTATCTCTGAGGTCGCAGATCCGAGGTTCGAATGCAGATCCATCTCAGTGACTTGTACTGAGGAAACATCCAAAGTATTGTGGCAATACTTACATTGATCTTCAAGTTTTCGTCCAAATAAGGTATTAGTGTATCTCAATTGTTATATAGAGCTTGATTAGTGACATTCTGAGCCAGCGACCTTATTCCATATTTTCAGCGATCTTATTCCATATTTTCGGCGATCTTATTTCATATTTCTATATTTTCACATGTCATGTATTTCAGTGCTTTTATGTATTTTACACTTCAGATGTGTGTTGAGATTTTTTTACTTCAAGATTATTTAGAAGATGATTGCATTTCATCTATTTTTCAATTTTATTCTACGGATCAGTTGTGGAACTGACTTTAAAAATTTTGTTTGAGGAATCATATTGCCTCATAGGAGACTAGTCGTTTCGACCCTCGAATTTTAATAATGTCATTTAAACCAAGTATTCTGACATTGTGTCATAGCTTCAAATTAAATTCTTATTAAATTTAATTTGAGCACTTTAATGTAACAACATATAACTTCAAGAAAAGAAGAAACATCGAATGATATTGTTATATCATTATTGTACATAAACTATCGACGATCTAAGAAGTACTAGTCGTTTGATAAGACCGAAGTCTTAAGCCATATGCACATTCTTTGTGTAGAGTGGAAAAACATTACGACATTGACAAACATTTCTTATTATTTGTAAAGCTAAGAGCTTTGTTCATTTAATATGTTAGAGGAAATACCTTTTGATAGAAGATTATTCAATTCTTTGGCTAGGATTTCAAAGCTAGTTTATCCCGGTCAAGATTGAATTCTATCTGACATTATAAATAACATGTGTGTTATTTTATTCTGTTTGTGTAACATCACGTCATTTGTGGACATGATATTACAACGATAAACAATTTAAAGCTTGACAAGTGAGATGAGACAGGAGTATTATTTTATTACATGTATTTGCGACAGACGAGTTAACAGTTAATTATCTTGTTGTGGAGTAAACTTTAGGAGGTTAATCACGACTGTCTAATATCGTTCATTACAATTGGAAGTTTCGTTTGAAGAACTTCCGCCTGTATAATTGTAGTCCAGTAGTCATGTGCAATGATACTGAGGGTCATGCCAGTATTTGAGAGAAGTTCCTACATAAGATATGTTAATAACAATTAATCCCTTTTGGTTATTGTTTAACATAGTAGATTATAATTGTTTATGCCATATATACTGTTATATGAGGTTTTGTAGAGCTATGGAGTGCTCGTGCGAGGGAATTCCGCATTTTAAGGAAGTCAAAGTATTGTTGTTCTTTGATAAAAGGCATGTATCATGATAAGAGCCGTTGTATACAAGTAGTCCAGTTTTTGTGAATTAACGATTTAGCTGTGTTAACAGGAGGGTTTCAGCGGAAATGCAACATGAGAAAAATTGTCTACTCACGTCTATAATACAATTATTAAATTTTATTAAACCCGAATTTATGTAATTACGTACAGTTTACCTTAATTAGTCGACTGTATTATACCGATAATGGAATGAAACCTATATAAGACGAGGTGTATGCAGTATATTAAAACTACAGAACGTTAGAGAAGGATGGTTATGTGAAAAACCAGTGTATATATTTAGTTAAGAATTGTATTGTAACCGAGAAGTTAGAATCTCGAAAGTGTCACGTTAGCAACACTAGATAATGGATATTATTATAAACATATTACATGTAAATATTTTTGTGGAAATGATTTAATTAGTTAAACAATTTAATAGGATTTATTAATCAATTGTTTTGGAACAGTGTGTGTTTATGATCGGATGTTTTGGGAATGAATGTTTGTGCATTGTTAAGAGTATATGTGGAACCGAATTGGTCTAGAACAATTACGGTGTGCGAATGAAAGCGTGTATAAAAAGTTTTAGTATGATTGTTTAAGAAACAAAGTAGTTATGTGAACTTTTGTAAGATATAAATGTTAATTTTTACGTGTTTTATAAATGCACACACAAGCAGTCTTTGTGGACTAGCGAGAATGATTCACCGTTAGCATTGGAGAGCGATGACATAATATAACAGGTGTAGACCCACCGCCTTGTATTTATTGTATAAACCAGTTTCGAGTACGGCGTGGTGCCGGGATTTCATTGATGAAACAACGTTACTACACGTGCGTTCTGCAAACGCAGGCTTGTGAATGAAATCAGGTGTCTGGAATGCCATTAAGAGGCTTCATTAAACGTTTTTATTTCTACGCAGTGTAGGTCTAGAACAAGCGATTTTATACTCATAATTTTTAATACAGCATTGTAGTAAGATGTAGAATTGAAAGGAGGTGTGAATGATTACGTGTTTTTAATTTTAATGTTAATTATTAAATTCATTTATTGTTATTTTTGTTTATAGTAGATTAGTTTACCCTTTTGTTAATAAAATTTGTTTAGATTGTTTTCCATTGTTGTTGGAGTGTGATTCATTTTAAATATAAGGAGCAGAGTATTGTGGATGTAGTCTAGGCGATGCTGAAGTCCCAGTCCCCGAGGTAAGTAAAGGTGAGTGCCCCGTGTAGTTGGTTGTTGATCCACAATATTCTTGTAACTGCTGTCTCTAAATCCCTAAATACCTTGTTGGAAGCGATTTCTAATGTAGCATTTGCCGGAGCAGTTAGAAATAGTCAATCCAGCGGGGGCAATGGATATTCCAACAGGATCCTTTCCGGATTATCGGGTACAGTAGGAATGACGCCTATGAACTTTGGGGCTACGAAATTAGCTTCATAGTGTCTCTAAAGAAAGTTGGTTTGAACATTCCTAGTGAAAGAAATAATTACCAGACTTGTGGGATATCTTATCAATTTCGGATGGATGTGAGTGTAATTATAAAGGCTTAATTTGAATTAATATTAGGAAGGATACACTCAGATAAAGATCAGACCTTAGAAACCTGAGAGAGGTGTAATAGGTAGACAGTTTCGAAAAACGACCTACGAGCTGAATATCTATTTCATTTCACCGGTACATGACGATTGCTAAGGTCATGTTAAAACTAAAGCTAACTTGTTTTTATGATTGCAATGGTAGAATTTTTCTTTGTGATAGTGAATCACAGAAGAATGAACATTTTGAGTGAGTTTATTCAGCATAGGGTGTACTTTAAGCTAATGCTAAGGTAATTTTAAGTTACTTTTAGACATTAAGGTGCTCAAAATTATATATGGAATAGGACGTTGCTCAGATGTTGTTATTTTGCTCTGTTGTTGTTTGTCTCTACAGCATTATATAAATGCTTATTGTAATGGCAAGTGAGGATGTAAAGAGGATGTTAGAGGAGATGCAGATGAAGTTGCAAGAAAGTATGCAGCAGAATTTGAAGGAGCCACTGCAGAGCAGTTTAAATGTTGTTGAAGGTAAATTTCAGGAAGCGAAGCAGGACCTAGAACAATTGAAGCGGGAAAGAAAGGAGGATCTTAACACAGTGATTGTTAAAGTTGTTGATTCTCCTACAGATGAAGTTGCAGAAAGTGTTAAAGAGAGTTTCAAAACTGAAATTCAGGAAGTTCAGACTTCTTTAGAGGGTTTACATACTAGTGCTTCTAAAATGGTTGCAAATGTCACGCGATTACAGGCCAGCTCAAAGCAGATACAAGATGATGTAAGTGGTGTACGAACAGAGGTCGGTACTGTTCAAAGTAAAGTCGATACAGTCCAAGTAGATGTATCCCATGTTCAAAGTAAAGTAGATACAGTCCAATCCAAGGTAGACTTAGTGCAAGCGGATGTGTCTAATGTAGAGTCCGATATTGGAAATGTGAGGTTAGAGGTATCCAATGTCCAAAATAAAGTAGATACAGTCCAAGCCGATGTCACCGATGTTCAGTTTGACATAAATAATATGCAGTCAGATGTCACTGATGTAAAGTCTGACATAGGTAAAATACAGACAAAAGTAAATACGGTATTTGTAGATGTAACAAAAGTCCAGGTGGACATCAATAAGATTAGACAAGAGGTAGAAGCGTCTAAAGAATTGTGTACACAGAATATAACTGCTTTAACGACACGTTTTGTTAACGATGCGTTAAAAACTACAGCTTCTCTGGTCGAATTAAAAGGTAACGTAGAAACTTTACGAACACATGTTATCGACCATAATTAAATTCTTAAGGCAGAAATAATTAAATATGGTATTATTCCGTCATATATGACGAGGTTATTCACGGGGCGACGTATGACCGTTGAATTGAATTTGTGAGGACAGGGTCCTCTTGACGAACGTGTTACGTTTATCGATGAGTTGTATATTGAATAGCGCAGGGGTGTAATTGATAGTGCGCTCGACAGTCAGATTGTTCGGATCCTCACACAGAGTGTTCGACGGAAGGGTTGCGATTAAATGTTCGTTGTGAGTATGAAATACGCTAGAGTGCCTTAGTACGAGGTTCTTAACCTTTCATAAACATTAGACAATGCTATAATTTAATTACAATAACAAATATGACAGTGTGGATCAAGGTTGTTGGAAAGGCGAATATAAATCAGTAATAATAATAAGAATTAGTAGTATAAATATGTAAGCACAATCTGGGTGTGTAAATAATTTATGATGAGTTATAATTAATTGTTGAAATGCCATATTATGTGAAGCTGAGTTGATGTTTGAGTGCTATTTGATGTAATATGATGCTCTTTAGTTATTAATTTGCAGTTCGATAGAGGAGATCCGTCCATTGCTGTATAAGGGTAGTCAGTTGTAATATACGTAGATATTCGATATTTTCATAGAGTTTTTGCCGCAGGTGAACTTTGTGATAAGTGGCTAGTGATGTTTACATGCGTGTGCACCGATAAATTAAGGGTTAATTTAGCTTTTTGAAAGGCGATCTCCTTGTCGGAACTTTAAGAGAGGACACCCACGAGTTTGAATAAGTATAATTTTTTTGTTTGTTTAGGGACTATGAACTTTATTTTTTTTCGGACTTTGTCCCACCCTAACTCTATACTCGTGCGTGGTAGGCAGGTTGCATATTTATTTATCCTTTGGCCAATAAAGGAGCAGATGTGATTTTACGAGGGCTTTTCCTTTCTTCTCTGTTTGTTAATTCAAGTTAGGGAGTTTGCTTTTGATTCCTGGTTCAGTCAATTTGCCATCCCAACCCGTAAACGACCCGAGACCCTTTGTCTCTGGCTCGCTGGAGCATTTCTTTTATTCTTGTCTGTATGAACCAAGATTCACGCCCTAATTTTTTTTACCCACTCCCTTGGCTGTTTCTTCTGATGGGGCCGGGATGTCGGCCGGGTGATCGCCTGTCCCATTGGAGAAACGGGCACTGGGAGGGGGAAGTGGCGCCGCTAACGTGTTGGCTCGACGACGATGATGCGTTTCGTCTTCGTCATGGGCATGCTTTTACTCAATCATTTGTTGTTGTGATGGGAGTATACTGAGTGGTCAGATTCGTGCCTTTGATGGGGGCGCGTTGCTTGCCATGTGTAATTCTTGTGTAAAATTAACCTCGCATCACACTGAGCCTTTAGTGAACCATTTGACAGGGTTGGTACACGATCTCAGGTCATGGCTATACTCGACGACCTACATTCCCCTGTAGGCCCCTATATTTAAGTTGTATTGTAAGATGTCACAAGTAGTAACCGCAGAAAATATAGCTGATATATTAAAACAAATCCAAGATGGATTAAATGGTCTAACCACTGAAATGAATAAGGTTAAGGATAGTATTGGGTCAATTAAGACAAACATGAAGAGCGATATGGATCGCTTACAGATGACACAAGAGGGTGTCGGTACTCAAATAGCAGAGGTACAGAGGGCACAAGAGGGTGTCGGTACTCAAATAGCAGAGGTACAGAGGGCACAAGAGGGTGTCGGCACTCAAATAGCAGGAATAAAAAAGATGTTAGTGATAAAGTTGATGATCTCAGAACCGACTTATTAGAAGTCATGGGATCTAATCTTAAGAGTTTAGAATCGCATTTGCAGAAAAACATTGATGCTGTAGAACGTAATCTTAAGCTATCAGGAATGGCTATAGATAATAAGATTAATCTACTCGATAAAAAGGTAGAAACTACATTCCAAGTGCTCACCGCGGAGCTCAAAGATTCTATGGCACGGCAAATCAGGGATACTCAGAGTTCGCTTCGGGGGAATATTGAAGGACTTGAGGAGAAGTTGAACAGTAATATTAAAGGCATGGGACAAGATTTGACGGCAAAAATTGAGCAAATTGGTCAGTCTACCGAGGAAACCCTGGATAAGTTGAAACAGGACGTGTCAGGTTGGAAAGAAGAGGTTGCGAAGGACGTGAAAAACATGCAGATACAGGTTGAATCATTCCAGGACACGTATGACAGGAAAATCACTCATTCACAAACGACATTATTCGAACATGTGAGAGAATCTATCCACTCTTCCATTGTTGAGTTGGAGGAGAAGATCATTATTCAACAGGGAAGGCAACTCACTCGATTAGGCAACTTAGAGGCGGAAATGACGCAGATAAAAGACAAATCGGAGTCAGAAAGGGTTAGATGGTCCGAAATTGAAAACACGCCACCTCTTAACGGGACGGAAAGTGAAAACGCCCCATCTTCTAGAAAGGCGGGAGAGGTAGTTGCAACGCCGATAATACAGAGTACAAACCCCTCGGGACACCTGACCATCATTAGAAGTATAGACCACCAGCCGAGGAAATTCTCGGGGAACAATGGGACTAATAACGTCACACCCATCGAATTTATGAGGGAGGTCCGTGAATACATGGCGGAAAATAAGATACCACGTGAGAGGGAACTAAGAGTTATTGAGGGGTCCCTGGAATCGACAGCATTAACTTGGTTTCGCGCATTTCGATACACGTTCACGAGCACGGACGAGTTCGAACGATTATTAATCAAACGCTTTTGGAGCCCTGAGGAACAATTGAACATACGGGCGGAACTATACGCTAAACGGTATGCGACGTCCAATCCGACTAGGTATGCGGGGTACTTCGCATCGCAACTCGCCAGGCTGCAGTATTTGACTCCACCAGTGCCGGAGGACGAATTGGTCCAAGCCATTATACGACAGTTACCTGTAGAGGTCCAGAAGAGTGTAATAGCGTCAGGAGCCGAGACTTTAGAGGGATGTGAAGAGATTCTTCGAAAACTTGACCACACTAGCGCACAGTTACAGGCGAGGTCCGGACGACAGGAAGATAGAGATGTAAACACGGTCGTGATTGACAAAATTGCGCAGACGGAAGAGCGAACGCCGCGGGAGACGGACAGGCCAAGAGACACAGGGTACTATCGGAGCCGAGATAGGAGCTACGGTGGAACAGACGAGCGACCCAGGTGGAGGAATAAACCGTACCAAGAGCGTAGGAGATCCCGATTCAACAATACGAAGGGACGATATGGTGAATATCAGCGAAGGCAGTCAAATCAATATTATCAGAGACAGAATGCCTATAGGGATTCTCGTTCGCAGGGGTCGCGGCCGAGCTATACGGAAAGACATCGAGAGAGCCAGGAATATTTACAACAATTACGGAGTAATCCATCCGCACCACCGGGGGAAGCTGACCGACCACCTGACACAAGTCGGTCAGATCAACAAAAAAAAACTTCAAATTAAGAAATTGCTCAAACCTTGGTCCTCCCGAACTGATTGAAATTCAAGAGATATTTCAGGCTACCGACGAAGACTTGATTCATGAGGAAGACGTTATCCGCCGCGGGAAAGTGTATCCTTTGCCAATCATAACAGTAGAGGTGCTCGGTAAACAAATAAAAACCCTGATTGACACCGGAGCGATGATTAGTGTGGTGTCTCAGTCATGTTTGGACGAGATAATGGAGGCAGGACCCGTATATACTCTACCAGTAGCGAATGTAAAGGTTAGAGGTGTAATTCCCGATCGCTCAGTGAGATGCAAGCTGCAGGCCCTGTTGATGATCAAGATTGTTGGGAGGTTTTATGAGCACGTGTTCGTGGCCATCTCCAACATCAATTATCAAATAATTCTGGGTGTTGACTTCATTTCGGAGTACGGCTGGATTATAAATATGCAAGAGGGTGTTATGTATGTCGGAAACGAATCGCCGAGCAGAGGATCGAAAGATTATATCAATGCCAACTCACTCGAGCACGCTCTTCTTGGAGAACACACTTGAGAATATCGTGGAACGTGAAGAAGAGACGATCACCCACATGCCCGTTGGTGTAAAAGAAATTTTGGATCCAACTGTCCAGAAACAGTTTGATGACCTAATACAGGAGTTTCGGGAGGTATTTAGCGACAAACCTGGAGTTATCAAGAACTTTCAGTATGATATCAAGTTGAGTGATGACTCACCATACAGGAAACACATATATCCAGTCCCAGAGAAATGGAAGGAGGAGGTAAAGGCCATGATAAACGCCATGGAAAAAGATGGCATAATAAAGAAGGCTCCGACTTCTTTCCTAAACCCTTTAGCGGTTGTAAGGAAGCCAAATGGTCGCCTAAGGATTTGTCTGGATGCACGTGGAATAAATGCACGCATTTTGCCAGAGTACGACCGCCCACCACAAATTAGAGAGCTGCTGAGGCGCTTTAAAGGAAAAAAATATTTCTCAACCGTAGATCTCACAAATTCCTATTATCATGTCGAGTTAACCGAGAACAGCAAGCAATACACTGGCTTCCTGCATGAGCAGAAGACCCACGTCTTTAACCGCCTTCCCTTCGGTTTGAAAAACAGTGGCCCTGTGCTGATTCGAGCGCTGGACAGCAACTTGAGTGAAGAGGTCAAGAAACACGTACTATGTTATGTGGACGATTTGATCATGGCATCCACGTCAATAGAGGAGCACCTGGAACACATGAGATTGTTGTTTGAGAACTTGCTTACGGCCGGATTTAAGGCAAACCTGGAGAAATGCAATTTCTTTCACCGAGAAATTCGGTTTTTGGGACATCTCATTGACGAATATGGATATCGGCCGAACCCGGAGAAAATTGAGGCGATAGCTGAGTTTCCCAGGCCAGAAAGGGTGAAACAAGTGAGGCAGTTCCTGGGAATGACTTTATTCTTTTCTAGTCATTGCCCCCGTTACACGGATGTAGTTGCCCCTCTGCAGAGCATGCTCAGGAAAAACAATCGGTGGAAGTGGGATCAGGCGTGTGAAGAGGCCTTCACGCAAGCTAAACACATGCTCCTTAACAACGTTAAACTGGAGTATCCAGACTTCTCCAAAACATTTTATATTGACACCGATGCTTCAAAGGTAGGAGTGAGCGCTGTGTTGTACCAGTTGGATGACGAGAAGAAACAACATTATCTGGCATTTACCAGTAGGAAATTCCGACAGCCTGAGCTTAATTACTTTGCCACGGAATTGGAGGCGCTGGCTATAATTTATGCTCTAAAGATGTGGAAGAAGATTCTTTTGGGGCATAAGGTCGTGATTGTGACGGACCATCGCGCGTTACAGTTTATGTTAAAGTCTGACGTTTCAAGCGAAAGAGTCACGCGCTGGACCCTTTTCCTGCAGCAATTCGATGCAGAAGTTATTCATAGGCCCGGAAAGCAAAACTTTCTAGCGGATTTTTTGAGCAGAAACCCACGTGAGGAGGCTTTTTTGCACCAGGTACAGCTAATACCGGATGATCAGGAAGCGGTGGAACGTTTGAAACGCCTGAGCCAGGCGCAACGGCGATATACTCCGTTAAGACGGATATACCGGTATTTGAAGAATCGCGTGGGTGCAGATGACCCCGATTATGCTGGAACGGCAAAGATTGCTCACTTTTATGACATTGTTGGTGACGTGATTCACAAGTTTGTCGATAAAGACCACAAAAGGCTGCGTATTGTAATACCGCCGAAGTTGATTTCAGCAGTGGTTTGGTTGGCTCACCGATCTATTGGGCATGGAGGATGTGATAAAACCTTACATGCCATAAGAGAAACATTTACCTGGGAGTATATGGGAAAAACCATACGAGCGGTAATCAGGACATGCGACATCTGTCAGAGGTGCAAGTTCCCATCGGACGTATCTAAGGAGAAGCCTAGGGCTATTATACCGACCCGTCCGAATGAATTAATGGCTACGGACCTGTATGGCCCCCTTCCGAGGTCCACCAGGGGTAACCAATACATCTTGGTGACGATGGATGTGTTTACCAAATTAGTCATGTTGCACCCTATACAGAAGGCAACATCCCGGTACGTAATTCACAGGATTGAAACCGGCGTGATTCCAACTGCAGGGAAGCCAGAGTTCCTTCTGAGCGATCACGGAACGCAGTTCACGAGCGCCGAATTTCAAGAAGCTATGGCACGACTCGGCATAAGGCATATCTTGAGCTCCATAAGATATCCAGAAGGAAACCCAGTTGAAAGGGTAAATGCAGAGATTGGAAAATACTGCCGGATTTACTGTCATGAACAGCATCATAGATGGATGGAAGTGGTACCCATAATTGAACGTTGCTTGAACTCTACAACACATGAGAGTACCAGACAAATTCCTTGTCTTCTGCACCATGGACGAACACCAAGTAGACCTTGGCATGCTGTTATACAGGCACTCCCAGAGATTGAGCCGTCGGTGCAAAGGAGAAACGAACTGGCTCGGGAGAGGATGCAGCTACAGGCGCAGAAACGGGAGAGAAGGAAGGCTGGCCACCGTTTTCGCGAACCACTTCGAGTCAATGACCTGGTGCTGATTCGGAAACCTACGTCATCAATCTTACCACTCAGAGTGTATGGGAAATTTGCGCGCCCATTTTCGGGACCCCATCGGATTGCCAGAGTGATGGACAACAATTGCTATAGGGTGGTTGACAACGTCACGAATGCACTTGTTGGGAATTTCAATGCCGCGAATCTGCGGAAGTATCACAGGCAAGCCCGTTAGTCAGCATTGAGGAGATGACTGAAAGAATCGTTCACATGCATCATTTGAGGGAAAATATACGCTATGTTCCCACCGCTTATATTTTTGAAGGCCGCGGGAGAGATGTGACCGATCCAGTCAGGGTCAATTACCGGCCCCGGATGACAGAAGATCGAGAGGAGACCGGAGGGTCAGTATGACGTCATGGCATGACGCGGCGAGGCAACCGCGAGAGTAGGGGAATGCTCCAGAAGGTTCCAACCCCTTCCATTTTTCTTTCTCGAAGGAGGACGCAGTTCCGGAATGTTCAGTGAGTCAATAGTGCGTGGACGAGTATGTTATCCAGCGGAGCACGGACGAGTAGCCCATGTCACGTAGACAGTAATTGGCATCGGGAACTTGAATGGTTTTCGTGAGTGATCAGCAGGCCATGAAACATGAAGCTAGCGTGCATGTAGTGCCAGTGAGTTGTTTACAGTGAAGTATGTCAGTTTGTTTGTCGAACAGTGTCAATTTCAAGACGATATCGGACTCGCTAGTACGTTCATGCCGACAATTTATGTTAATGAAAGATGAATACCAGGAGGTGTTTAACATTACGAGTATCAGGGAAAGAACAATAATAACGATAGTCAAGGCGAAGCATTATCGCGAGGCCCTATATTGTAACAGACGTCCATTCGAAAATAGCATAGCAGTGCGGCATTTTAAGAGACGCAGTGAGAATGCAACAGGGAAGGCTACATCTACTTTAAGCTTGTGTTAGAAGACTGCAGGCCGCAGGCAACTTGATATGTCGGTCAAGGCCGGATCGAAATAGCTCCTCGTGGAAGGAAGTGTGTCACTGGTTGAGGAAAGTGAATACATATTATTCAAGTGAACCAGGAACTAGACGCTATAGTGCGTGGGCGTGAAAGTGCTCTGATATAGTGAAATGTAATATTGCCACACGGCGGCATGAACTTAATAACCATGGACTCAAATATTCTGGGAATCAACATGCATATTAATACGGAAATTATGCTGCACTGAACCTCTAAAGGGGCCATAATGGGGTGAACGGTCGCAACGAGATGGACGAGTGGACCATGGTTGGGACGTCAGGAGACGCCGCTGCTGAAGGTGACCGGGGGCAACCAGTGGGCGGACATGGGCGTCGCCAGGAGATCGAGAGGTGCCGGGGGCGTATACCTCTACCAGTTCGCTGGGAGACCACATCGCGGAAACGCTGGAGGAACAACGCCGCCCTAATGCCGCAGACGACACCGACGCCGACGCCAACGCCAGGGGTTTCCGAGGACACCGGATATAAAGTAAGACGTTTCATTTCCATCCTTGTTCATCAGGAAGAAGAGAACTTCTACCTCGGATAGCCGTGCCATGAGATAACCTCAGATCGTATAACTTAACGCTATTCATAATCATTTATTCCAGATTGAAAAAGAGCATCATTTTCTCATAGGGTTGTACAGATTTTTTGTCCTTTCTTTTCGGGTCGTTTGACTTACATAAATTAACAGTATCAATGGTAGGAGTAAGACATACATTTATTCTCTGAGACATAATAATAATAATAATTGAAATTGGGTAACGATAATATGAGATGCCCATTTTGCTGGGAGATTCTAGCATCTCGATTTCCGAGGTCATTATACGAATTTATTGTGAAAGGTCTGTCACGGATTGCATAGATTTTAATAGCAAAATGAATATGGTTGGAGATTGTCGAATAAGGTTCCTTGGATAGGATGCCATATTATCATACGACCTCGTGGTCCCGATAAAGTTGATACGCTCTGTTAGTGTGGGTTCTTGAGACATGCTAATAATGCATGATTTTTTGTAATGATGTTGTGTAAAGTTAATGTGATAATTAAATATGGTATTATTCCGTCATATATGACGAGGTTATTCACGGGGCGACGTATGACCGTTGAATTGAATTTGTGAGGACAGGGTCCTCTTGACGAACGTGTTACGTTTATCGATGAGTTGTATATTGAATAGCGCAGGGGTGTAATTGATAGTGCGCTCGACAGTCAGATTTTTCGGATCCTCACACAGAGTGTTCGACGAAAGGGTTGCGATTAAATGTTCGTTGTGAGTATGAAATACGCTAGGGTGCCTTAGTACGAGGTTCTTAACCTTTCATAAACATTAGACAATGCTATAATTTAATTACAATAACAAATATGACAGTGTGGATCAAGGTTGTTGGAAAGGCGAATATAAATCAGTAATAATAATAAGAATTAGTAGTGTAAATATGTAAGCACAATCTGGGTGTGTAAATAATTTATGATGAGTTATAATTAATTGTTGAAATGCCATATTATGTGAAGCTGAGTTGATGTTTGAGTGCTATTTGATGTAATATGATGCTCTTTAGTTATTAATTTGCAGTTCGATAGAGGAGATCCGTCCATTGCTGTATAAGGGTAGTCAGTTGTAATATAGGTAGATATTCGATATTTTCTTAGAGTTTTTGCCGCAGGTGAACTTTGTGATAAGTGGCTAGTGATGTTTACATGCGTGTGCACCGATAAATTAAGGGTTAATTTAGCTTTTTGAAAGGCGATCTCCTTGTCGGAACTTTAAGAGAGGACACCCACGAGTTTGAATAAGTATAATTTTTTGTTTGTTTAGGGACTATGAACTTTTTTATTTTTCGGACTTTGTCCCACCCTAACTCTATACTCGTGCGTGGTCGGCAGGTTGCATATTTATTTATCCTTTGGCCAATAAAGGAGCAGATGTGATTTTACGAGGGCTTTTCCTTTCTTCTCTGTTTGTTAATTCAAGTTAGGGAATTTGCTTTTGAATCCTGGTTCAGTCAATTTGCCATCCCAACCCGTAAACGACCCGAGACCCTTTGTCTCTGGCTCGCTGGAGCATTTCTTTTATTCTTGTCTGTATGAACCAAGATTCACGCCCTAATTTTTTTACCGACTCCCTTGGCTGTTTCTTCTGATGGGGCCGGGATGTCGGCCGGGTGATCGCCTGTCCCATTGGAGAAACGGGCACAATAGATTCTTCTAGATACGAACAGTCGAAAACAATCAGTGGTGCTTTAGCTTTAAACCCTTGTGGCGACAACATAGGACAATCCTGTTTTTCATAATATGACGATTGAAATTTAGCGAACATGTCATAAAGGGGACCAAACTTATTTTTTGAAAAATTGAGTTCCAACCCCTTATAGGGAAAGCAAACATTATTTAAAAATAGTCGTATATTTCTCAAGTGAATGTGACCAAACAAGGTGATATCTTTGCTTTGTTGGTATTTTCTATTGGTTTGAAAACCAATAATTACATAGAGGGGCCTCTCGGTAGAGCGAGCCGATAGTTGGAGAACTATGTGTGTCTGTGGTAGGTAGCAAGGGGTATTCATGTAGACACCAACTTCAAAAGGCGATAGGCAAGGCTGTATCTTTTTGCACCAAATTTAACATGCTTAGCTTTTTACGATCCGATAGCGTCACATGGGGCACTTTCCATAGTAATCGAAGCAGTTGAATTTTTGAGTCTATCACTTGGTCAGAGGCTCCTTTCAGCGCATTATAATCACTGCGGTCTCTCACCAGATACAAACTTTGTCTTGCGTTTAAAATAATACGCTTGTGATCTTCGGCAAAGCCAAGGAGTAATTTTAAGGGTAGGAATCCTGTAAAAGTGCCATCGGTATAAACTAGCCAGTCATTGCTACTGTTGGGACACCATCCTGCCATAGAAAGCGTTTTACTTGACTCCTCGCTATAGGATGTATATAATTTCATAAGACTAGTCATGCCCACATTTCGAGTCATATCTATGACAATATCATTTATCACATAACGTACTTCAGAAAACATAAAAGCCAAACCATGATTCGCCAACGCAGACGTTGTGGGTGTGTTGCCATCTGCTTTCATCAATTTACCCTCAATTTGAAGGACACTTTCATGAGGTAGAGTAAAAATATCTTGATTGTTAATGATGAATTGAATCTCGTCATTGTTATCCAGTCCTGTTGCTTGAGGTTGATAGGAATGCATATCAATGCGCACGACGCCATCTTCCACTTGTATGGGATTTAACACTTGCAACAGCTCTTTGTTCATGATTGGGGTGTAGCGTATAACCAATGCGTTGTAAGCGTTGTCGGTTTACTCGTGTCAACCGTTTCATGCACGGCGGGCAACTAACCGACCTCGTAGACGTTGTTGTTGCTTTATAGATAAATTTCATAGCGTCTTTAAAACCAACTTGTAGGTCACAGGGGTGTTGGCGTCCAAAGCAATCAGTTGTTGGTTTCTATTCACTAAGCGTAAGGTAATATTACTAATATCACTGACACACACAGGATGATATAGAACCACTGAAGGGTTTTCACGAATAATATAGCCGCAAGGAGAGGTGACAATAAAATCATACAGGGAATGGCTTTGTTCTTGATTCGTAAATACGTCTCTAATAATATTGCAAGTCACAGAAATGTGATGGTCCTCGATGAATTTCACTGGATAATCTGATTCATGGGGATGGTGAGCTGCCAACACTCTTGGTTTAAATCCTAGTAAAGGACCAATAGAATAAACTCGTGTTTCGAAGTCAATGTTAAACGTAGAGTAAATACGACAGCGATGAGTTATTGTATTGGCTGTAAGTTCAAATTTGTGTGTCCCATCCGCAAATGGTTTGATACCAAATTGTTTTATCATCGACACGCTAATGGCTTCATGCACATCGTCTATGGTATAACCTCCAGGGGGTAGTCTCAACATATAATCATCATAATAAAATTTGTCATTAATATCCAGTTGAATATTGTAAATTCTGTTGTAACTTTCCAAAGAAATTAATCCTAGCACATAGGATTGTTCTGGATGCAATTCAATGGGGGGAAAATCCAGGGACACTTCAGGCCCGCGACTGTGCACGGTAAAGGTCTTGGCGTTGACATTCATAATGATGAAACTGTTGGCTTAACGCGACCTCTTATATAAAAAATGTAAACTCAAACGGCCACACTCTTGACTGTCAAAGGTTTGTTGACGATTCACATTATAGAATATCTTTACCCGGTTTCCCAAATAACGTAGCAACTCGATCGGGGGCGGTAAATTTCCATAACTGTCAAAGTACCATACTGTGGAACCTTGTTTCACATAGGCTACAAAATGGGTTCCTGGGCCTGCATCATCATCTAAATTGATCATGGCTCGTTCTTCTTTCCACGGTGCTTTGGGTAATTCATTTCGCATAAATACACCTCGAAAATGAGAAATCTTTAGTTGTTTTGCATAGCTTTCCACTTCTTCATGGGTCATGGCATGACGAGGCTGTTGCCTTAAGCGCTTATCGATGATGGACATTTTTTTCTTAGACGGTAGGCCACTACCTTGTGGATAAAAGACTGGCTTTAAAGGATTGCCATTTCTAGCTCCCATCGCAATGGCTTCTAACGTTTTATTGTGTCGCTCGCTTTCTTTGAGTTGTTGCTTGCCTTGCTCGACGGCTTTTACGTTTTTCGCTACAGCGCTGGCACCACCCAAAAGGGACCCCAAAGCTGCCAACCCTGCAAATAAAGCCGGCAAAAACCCCCACGCTTAGCAACAGGAATTACTCGCCCACGATTTTGCTTTCTTCCTTTTCTTTTTATCGATACATGATGCTGCGATTTCGGAGCTGTAGACAATCGCACCGCTTGTAAAGCTTTTTCGATAGCCACTCTTTTTAGATTTCTTTAGTTTTTTTTTAAGTTTTAACACTGGGTGTGAGGCAGATCGACTTGGTTTCCGACCTGGCTTTTTTCTCTTTTTGAGATTTGTTTTTTTCATGTCCATGGCATATCTTTTTTTCACCATGCTGCTACTTGGTGAACCTTTCACAGCAAACATTCGATAACAACTAACGTAGAGAACCTTATTTCATAGCAGTATATTCCAATTCTATATAAAGCGGAAAATCATTCACCGTTTTCCCAGCTTCCTTTTCCTCAAACGTAAGCATACGATGAAAGGATAATTCATCTCCAACATTTACTCTTTGATGGTTGTGGGCCAACACTCTATCACCGTTTAGTTGTATTTTTAAATGTTTCTCATCAGGCATGGCATATTTAATATGAATTACACCATCATAATGCAGTCGATAACGACTTAAACCGGAAGCAAGCATATAGGTAAGATCATCATTCACCAGTGGTGGTGGGGAATGGTTTCTGTCATTGTCCAGTTTTTGATTTGACAGGTACACTAAAAATAGAGATGGGACAAATCTATAAAGCCTTTTCATTTGATAGGTCACATAACGTTTCGTGCAGACATCATTTTCGTCTCGAGGCCCTTGCACATCAATAATACGATGATGATTGGCTGAATAGCCCTCAGCGGTTAGTCTCGGGGCCATGTGATAGACACTTTGCACTTTGCGATCGACATAGCTTTTTGTTGCCACCTCTCGTGTCTGTTTTGACAAAGAGGCGGCCGTGGCCATGGTTACACGAGCTCGCCCAAACACGTCCATGGTGATAGACGTTAACTAACCTATCCTACTCACCACTTGCCTATATATATAAACCTTATACACACAAGAAAAAACTCAGTCGTCGATACAATGGAATTAATGAAACAACCCCATGCTTTGCCCGTCTCTGATTTAGTTTCAGAGCTATCACTGTCCGTGTGCGAACCTAAACGTCATGGCACCCTATTCCCATCTACCGTTCGATGTATTATGGTTGGGCCTTCGGGTTGTGGAAAGACCATTGTTTTGCTGAACATTATTACCGCGCCTCATGGCCTACGATTTCAAAATATTTATATTTTTGCCAAATCCTTGTACCAGCCTCTGTACGTGTATCTGGAACAAATTATGTCATCGTTAAATAAAGAAGCCATGGGCTATTTTACATTCACCTCACCTCAAGATGTCATTCAACCAGACCGCATTCAACCAGGTTCCATTATAATTTCTGATGATATTGACACTCAACGACAGGCCATTATTCAAGAGTATTTTAGTATGGGACGCAATAAACAAGTGGATTGTTTTTATCTGGCTCAGACCTATTCCAAAATCCCCAAACAGTTGATTCGTGACAATGCCAATCTCATCGTTCTCTTCCGCCAAGACTCTAGAAATCTCTATCATATTTTTCAAGATCATGTGAATCCAGATATGTCCTTTACAGCTTTCACGCAATTGTGTGCTTCGTGTTGGAACCATCATCCCCATGCCTGTTTGGTCATAAATAAACAGAGTGAACGATGTGAGGGACGTTATCGCTTGGGGTTTGATCATTTTATTTCTGTTTAAAAAGACCCAGGGTTGGACATTTCCTGTTAGTTTGTCTTTACCTTTACCATGGCGAACGCTATAGGGTACAAGAAACATGTTCTAAACATGCAGCGTATTATTGAGGCACGAAATACGATTTGACATAAATTTCGTGAATTGCAACGCTTAAAAAACGTCAATCCTTTACCCATGATAAAACATGCTCCATCATCGGTTGATCCCATGAGATTCAAACCTAATGCTTCTGCTGCTACTGCTGCTGCTACCTCTCAAACCAAACCCATAACAAGTTCAAAATTTACTCAAACAGATTCCACACGACAGGTAAAATCCTCCTCCTCCTCCTCTAATGTTAGTGAACAAGAACATCAAGAACAGGAAGAAGAAGAACAACATGAACAAAGTGAAAGTGAAAGCGAAAGCGTATTTAGTCCTGAAAGAAAAAAAATCCTCACCCCTTCAACAGTTTCAAAAACAAAACAAAAATCTTCCGACATAGTGGCAACACCGTCCTTCTCCACATCGTCTCCGTTTTCACAAGTCTTGGCAACCCCTCAAAATAAAGCTCAACTCAAAAACATTTTAATCAAACATTATGGGGCAACCCTGGAACCGTATCTGACCCTTCTATTTATTGGAAAGACAGATACCACGTATGGTGTTCGCTATGAGAATGATAGTTTTAAAATTGGGATTCATCCATTAGATTTGCTCGTACGAAAGCTGCCATTAAGAAGATCAACTATAAATTAACACCAGGTCTGATGAAGCTGCTATTTTCTCGCACCCCCTCGCCACAAGATTTTACGTCCGAGGACCTTGCTAAATATAAATCCATTTTATTAGACACCAACGCTCACAAAAGAAACTATAAATCCTCTCAGCAGCTGAATGCCAATATATCCCCAAAATATAAAACGATCATTGCAAACATATTTGGTAAGCAAAAACATCACTCTGCCTCTGGTGTAAGGTTTATGAAATTAAAACCCTACCTAGATATAACCATTTGGAATGATCCCAATCAGTTAGTAGAGCGCTTATACTTGCTTCATGCATCAAAACAAGCTGGTCACACTGGACATGAGGCAGAAATCGACCACATTGAACAACAACTCCGAGATGCTAAAATTATCTTATAAGCCATCCCCCATCAAAGTGGGCATTGCTCATGAATTGCATAAACCAGCCCGACGCATTTATGAACGTCGTCGTGTCATTTCCAAAGGAATCGATGAAATTTGGCAGGCAGACCTGGTTGAAATGATACCTTATTCTAACGTTAACGACGGTGTACGCTATATGTTGACCGACATTGATGTCTATTCCAAAATGGCTTTTGTTCAACCAGTAAAAAATAAAACTGGTGTCTTCGTCACAAAGGCCTTTCAACATATTATTGAACAATCAAAACATCAACCTCACTTGTTACAAACCGACCAGGGGAAAGAATTTTTCAACAAGGATTTTTCTCCCGTTTTCTCAAATCTAAGGATATTCACCATTACACCACCTATAGCAATCTCAAAGCTAGCGTATTTGAACGCTTCAATCGAACATTAAAAAGTTATATGTGGGAAGAGTTTACAATACATGGTTCCTATCGATGGATAGACTGGGTACCTCAAGTTGTGTCACGGTACAACAACACCATTCATTCCACCATCGGCATGAAACCTCGCCTAGTCACCAAGAACCTACCCAGACTCAATAGACTGTTTAACCCTATAAAAAGGGTAGACCCAAGGCGACATCGCCTTAAAATTGGAGATTTTGTTCGCATCAGTAAACATAGAAGTGTGTTTTCAAAATCGTATACTCCACAATGGTCGACAGAATTTTTTAAAATTCGCCAAGTCAAGCTAGGTCAACCAGTGACGTATCTCTTAGAAGATCAGAGCGGTCAACCCATTCAGGGACGATTCTATTATGAAGAAGTGCAAAAAACATTATATCCCAACGATTATCTCATTGAACGAGTAATTAAAGTCAAAGGTGCAAAATATTTTGTAAAGTGGTTAGGGTTTCCTTCCACGTTTAATTCATGGGTCAATAAACATACATTTTTGTAATAAAATCCTATTTATTTATTTATTTATTTAGAAAAAAAAATCCATTTCCAAAAAGATGTATCACATGACCTTTCATTAATCCCACCCTTTTGTTTATTACATGTCCAATAACCTCTTTGTTCAAGCCCATGCCAATCTTTTATCATGATGTTATACACCCACCCATCGTTTCAAACTTTGCGTTGCATGATGAGTCCATAATGAACCAAGGCTATGACATACACAGTATAAAGCTGCACACTGTATAATGACACCTGCCTCTTATCTCTCTGCTGCGAGACTCGTACGATGATAAGACCCCTTGTCTGGCTGGCGGTGGTTCAGCCTCAATGCTTTCAATTCTCGTTTCATCAAGCAAGTTCTCTCTCTGCATGTGAGCCCAGTCTAGCCTTGTCAAATAATAATAATGATAATAATAATAATAATAATAATAATACATAGGTGTTTTACCAACATCATAGCGCTTAACATAACGTGACTTCAAATCTGCTTTCTTACTTTTTCCCCGTTTTCCTCAACGATCTCGAAAAAAATGACGGAAACCAGGATTTCTGCTTTTCCATACCTACATACCCGTAAAGAGAACAACGAGACGAAAAAATACTATCACGTACGTCATCATCACGTTTTCCGTTTTCGCAATATTAGGGAAAATCACAAAAACCCATTTTCCATCAAAAAACCATGTTTCCAGCGTTTTACCTTTTCCATACCTACATCCCCGTAAAGAGGACAACGAGACGAAAAAATACCATCACGTACGTCATCATCACGTTCTCAGTTTTCGCAATATTAGGGAAAATCACAAAACCCAATTTCCATTAAAAAAACATGTTTACAGCTTTTTACCTTTTCCATACCTACATCTCCGTAAAGAGGACAACGAGACGAAAAAATACTATCACGTACGTCATCATCACGTTTTCCGTTTTCACAATATTAGGGAAAATCACAAAAACCCATTTTCCATCAAAAACATGTTTCCAGCTTTTTACCTTTTTCATACCTACATCTCCGTAAAGAGGACAACGAGACGAAAAAATACTATCACACACGTCATCATCACGTTTTCGGCTTTCCAAAAATGAGCATAATTGTGAAAAACGCATTTTTAGACCCAAAACGCTATGTTCAGCTTTTCGACACCTACATTCCCGTAAAGAGCGCAATGAGACGAAAAAAACGAATCCAAGCACGCCCTCCTAGTATGACTCCTTCCATTCCAAAGTCACAGGGGCTCACAACTTCTTAAGTAACACAGAACCTACAACCTAGCACTATTTTAGAGTGGACATAAAACGTCCATAGGAAAGGGGGGTTCACCACGATTCCTAGGACACCCCATATGCTCAAATCCAACCATGGGTTCAGGATATATTAAAAGCGAATGACCTATTAGTTTTGGTCCTTGATTTAAATAACACAAGCTATAGGAAAAGAGGGGGCATTACTGCAAGTGCTAGGACACCCCATATGTATTAATCCCATGATTGGTTCACGAGATATTAAAAGCGAATGACCTTATGGTCTTTTATTAAACAACGAGCCTATAGGAAAGTAGGGGGCATCACTACGAGTGCTAGGACACCCTGTATGTTCAAATCCCATAATTGGTTAGCGAGATATCAGGTTCGGGGCAAATACGAGGAGGGTTCAATAAGTTAGTGGACAGGACCCGTATTACCACACTACTGCAACCGTATCGTGCTACCGACGGGACGACTGTAGCCGACTATTTCACTCGCTTTTCCTGGGCGCTCAACCTGAGCAAGGTACCCGCGAATCAGCATGCACACTTTGCACGTGTTTACATGGGTTCTGAACTCAATGATGCCCTGAAGATCCTGGTGAGTCCTAATCATCCGGAAACTCTGTCATACAATGAGATTCAATCTAAGCTGAAAGGCTACTTCGATGCCACACGCAACAAGTTTGCTGAGAGCATCGAATTTCGGAGCATAATGCAGAAGCAAGGATAAACCATCGCTAGCTTCACCTTAAGACTGCGGCAGGCTGCAACGTTTTGTGAGTATGGCACATTCCTTGATCGCATGTTAATTGAACAAATGGTCGCAGGGTTGGAATCACGAGAAATGTGCGACGAGATTATTGCAAAACAACCAGAGAAATTCACCGCAGCATATGAAATCGCGCACGCACTCGAACCTACTCGCATTACCACCGACGAGGTCAAAACAGCTTCTGCTAAATCTGAATCAACCAATCAGTTTGGATACGAGAAGCCTCTGTCCAGGAAGAACAGCACCCAGCAGTCGCCACGCAGCGAGTCAGCTCATCGATGTCAAGGGTCTTGCAACCTAACCAAGCAGCACCAAGGGCCACACCAGGCAAACCGAAGTGCATCCCAGGACAACCAATCAACATGTGCAGGGTGCGGTGAAGCCCACCATCGCAGTCAGTGCAGGTTCCTGAACGCCGAGTGCCTGAAATGTGGCGAGAAAGGTCACATCAGAAAAGATTGCCGATCGAAATCGAGGAAACATCGAACAACAAACCACGTGACCGAAGAAGAGCTTCCAGCAGAGAACTCAATGTCGTGGAGTTCCTCAGCAAAATCGAGGTCAACAGATGGGTCAACGCAGCACCTAAGCCACTGGTTGATGTCAGCATAGAGGGAATCACCGTCAAAATGGAACTCGACACCGGCTCCTCCTGCTCAACCATGAGCAAATCAAAGCTAAGTATGACCAAACCAGGTTTTGTGTTGAAGAAAAATGATCGTATTTTTTTCAGTTACACCGGTCATCCGATCAAACGCATTGGCAAAACGTCAGTGTGCACCACCATCGGAACCACGACCAGGAACCTGAATCTCTACGTGGTTGACGAAATCGAATCGCTCTTTGGCCGAGAGTGGATTTCGGAGTTTGTACGGGAGATCGACTTTGGTCACCTCTTCAGAAAATCCGACCCAATCCACTAGCTCTCAGACAAGCAGACTCTGACCTTGGAACAACAGAAGCAGCTCGACAGCACTCTATCTCGCTACCAGGATGTGTTCAGTGACACCCCCGGGAAGATCTCAGGTTCCCCAGCAAAGATGCACCTCAAGGCTGGAGCTACACCCGTTTTCGGCCGTGCTCTAGACATATCAGTTGCCCTCCACGATGTCTACGTCAAGGAAATCGACAAGAAAATTGTATCTGGCTTCTACAAAAGAGTGGACAGCTCTGAGTGGGCATCGACAACGCACGTCGTCGCCAAGAAGAATGGCGAACTGAGGACCACAGGCAACTACAAGCCTACTCTCAACCCGCGGGTCATCATCGATGAACATCCAATTCCCAAGGTGGAACATCCGTTCAACCGAATGCGCGGCGCCACTCTCTTCTGCCACCTGGACATCACCGACGCGTACACTCATCTCGATGTCAACGATGAGTTCAGCCATGCTCTCACGCTTAACACGCCAACTCACGGTCTGATCCGCCCAACACGAGCAGTATATGGAGCAGCTAACATCCCCGCTATCTGGCAGTGGCGAATGGACACAGTCCTGCAAGGTCTCCCACACGTCGTAAGTTTTTTCGATGACAGTATAGTTTTTGCTGATAGCTTTGAAAATCTGATGCAGGCCCTCAGCACCACTCTGGAACGGTCTCAGCAACACAACCTCAAGCTCAACAGAGCCAAATGTGTTTTCGCTCAAACATCCCTGGAAGCCCTTGGCCACAAAATCGATGCGTCAGGCATCCACAAGTCTGATGCACACATCCGAGCTGTACATGAAGCACCGAAACCGACTACACCAGAAGAAATCCATCTGTTCCTTGGTAAAGGAACCTACTACAGTTCGTTCATCCCCGATTTGTCCACCAGAGACAGACCACTTAGGGACATGCCACTCAAGGACCCTCTCATCTGGACACCAGAAGGAGACAGGGTATACAAAGACATCAAGAACGCCCTAACCTCACCCCAGGTACTCATGCAGTATGACCCAGCGTTACCACTCCTATTGGCCACGGACGCAAGCCAGATCGGCCTGGGCGCAGTACTGTCACACTGGCTCAGCTAGGGCAAGAAGGTCCAATCGCTTACGCCAGTCGAACGATGACAGCAACGGAGCAAAGTTACCCTCATCTCCGCACGAGACTCAACTTGACCAGGCCACGTCGAGGTCACCGCGCACCTGACCAGGTCACCGTGCAACCGACCAAGTCATCGCGCAACCAAGCCACCACGCACCCAACCAGGTCTCCGCGCAACCGACGAGGCCATCGCGCAACCGACGAGGTCACCGCGCAACCAACCAAGCCACCGAGCAACCGAGCCTGAGATGAGTTCACTTCACCGAGATACCAGGAACACTCCAAACACCACCAGCCACACCAGCTATACCTGTAGACGGGGTACCACCTATTACCCAAACCCCTTTTATTCCCCGCAGAGGTACTCGCCAGCGAAGACCACCACTGAGATTCTCTCCTGATTAAGTTTCCTAAATCATCCATTTAAAGGAGGGAAGAAATGGTTTGTATTTACTTGAGATAACGCGAACATTCTAGTTGTTATGCCCAGAACATTCCAATCTGGAACATTCCGATCTGGAACCTTCCATATACTATGTATATATGCACTTGCAGACTGTAGACGACAGTTCCGCGCTAGTTCCACTCTGGACCGCTCAAGTTTGTTCACGTTGTGTATCGTTGTGTATCAACTAGTGTTAAATAAACCGTTGTTTTATATTAACAAGTGTGTGTTATTTATCTTGTATCTCCCACGACATAACAGGACCCATGTATGAAAGGAATTCGTTGTAGATATTATCTGGGCCAGCAGCCTTACCGGTCTTCAGCATTTTGATAGCAGCTTCAACTTCCTGAATAGAAAATGGTCTGGACAGATCCTCATTCTTCTGTGATCCATGTATGAGCTCGGTGAGCTTACGCTTCACAGTTTTCGTATGGGATGGTGTGACCATAAAACATACCGTTCCTCCAGGGCAACCCGTTAATGCGGCGTACTATTGTTCGTTTCTGCAAGACCATCTCCTAGCAGCTCTGAGAAGGAAACGGCGACACCTCATCGATACTCCGCCCATCGTTCTGCATGGCAATGATAGGGCACACACAGCAGGAGTTGTGTCTGCATTGTTGAATCGCTGGAACTGGGAGGTGCTCTATCATCCCCCCTACTCACCCGACATAAGTCCCTGCGACTTTGATCTCATCCCGAAGATGAAGGAGCCACTGCGCGGGAACCGCTACCTACAATTGGAGACGTTGTGCAGGCTGCCGAGCGCTCTCTTCACACCATCGATAGATTGGGCAGTGCCAACGGAATACAACGGCTTCCGCGTCGCTGGGAACATGTTGTACACAGTGCTGGAGGGCCTAGGAAACTAGGAACCATGTAGGTATCTTATTTATCAATTTATAACCTAGTTGCCAAAACTAAAAAAGCAACCTATGTATTATTCACCTGGAAAATCAGTATTATTACAGGTTAATTAGAGCGTTTAAAACTCAAATAATAATAATAATAAAGCACCGGCAGAAGTTTGTATAACTGCGTAGGTTGACCGTCAGCAAGCCATACTTACGAATGTATGCGAGAGAGAAAAACATCTGCAGCATGGCAAATCACGCGCGTCTTTGATCAACTCTGTACAGATACAACGAAATCTGGATATTCTCTGAATTGAACCTTCATTTTATGTCGGTGGCCTGTCTTGGTCTTTTATTAGTCTGGTTGGTTCGTTCTTAAGTTTAGGGGATGCGACAACGCGGTCATGTAGCCCCGTGTACTTTGGTTGTGTGTAGAATCTGTCTGATAACCGGTGTCAATTGTGATGTCTGTATTAGTGTGTGTATCTGTTTTAATTCAAGTAAGGACTGCAGACGATCAATTTCCAAGTAGTTCCTACTTTTGCCTCCAAACGCTACCGTCAACGACTACTAGTTCAGAACTTAGCTACCGGACGTCACCACAGTCGGCTCTTGGCAACGAACGTAGGAACCTAAGAGCGTTGTTTACATTCTTAACCTATACAATTTAGCTTCAGACAGGTGTAATTAGTGGAAGGTTCTTTAACATGCCATAAATCAATGACATGGGACCGCCGGCTTTACTTCCCCTCCGAAGGAAGGTGGTAGGTTTTAGCTAGGGATTAACACTACCTAAGGGATAATGATAGGAGAGAAAAGGAGATAGGTTTCGGCGTGGAGACAAGTATTGGTAGATAGGATGAGAATCCAACACTAAGTTTTAAACAGATTGAAAGAGAATTTGGCAGTGCCAAGCATAGGAGGAACCTAACTCTAGCGGGGGCTTGTCTCAGGCAGGCGGAGAGCGCAGCGTGAGTAGAGGTTGCCTGCAAGCGCTCGGTGATTTTACTTTCCCTCTCGAGCCGATATTTCGGTACTATGGGGACGGGTGACACACTGGCAAGGCAACGTGAGCCGAGAAAAAAGAATGTAGAAGGATTAGTATTTATGATGCATTCGAAAATGCTGGAAAGATATGAATTCAAAATAATAATTGTGGTTTTGGGTATGGTTGGATCTCCGGCAAAATAATCGAAGGCTTCCAGAGTGGGAAGAGATAAAGCCACTTCAGCTATTTGAGCGATGTTGTTGTTGTTTTTTGAAGAAAAAAAATCTTAGATGAATACCAATTGTTGCATTTTAGGAAAACTAAGCTTTTACCCAGCAGGATGCCGACTAAAAGTTTAGAAAGGGGAATCCTCTGACCTAACTCAAACAAAACTGGAATTTGGAAGCGAACCATAAACCAGAGAGTAAATCCCTACAAATAGGTAGCTGGTGGAGCGAGCTTTATTTGTTTTAATGGTTAGCTAGAATTTGCTATGATAACCAAAAAAACTTAGAAAATGTTGTTACTTGAAGTTTTAGTTTAAATGCAACAAGTAGTAAAGACCTTATAAGTTTAGGACTTAGACGTTTTAGCAAAGAGAACTTAAGCTTAGAGGAAGAACCAAGCAAGATGAGGTCCTGCCTAATCGTGATTCTTCTTAGAAAGATAAAGCGAAAAATAGAAACAATTTATTTAGCAAAAAATATAGAATTTAGAAACTTAACAATACTTAGGTTGGGATTTAATTTGTGTTAAGAGTAACAATTTTTTATAAAATGCCAAGGTCTCAGACCTAATAATAATAAGTTTACAATTTGTAAATAATGCTAAATATGATACAAGTTTCAAACTTTCTACAAGCACTAAACCTGTACAAAGGTTTTAAAATGTGCTCAAAATAGGATTTTTTAAAGCATTTAAGGACAATAATTGTACAGAGACTATGACTTTTACAAATTAAGTAAGTTACAAGCGTTATTTGACTGCACTTTTGACGAGCCAACAAGCTACAGACACATAGATTAAATCCTGATCGTGACAGGAAAACAGAGAATTAAATGCGGAGATTACCGCTATTTTGCGCAGAATTTAACAATATTTGAAATTCAAGGATGTACAGGTCGTATTAACGAAACCTGAAGAGAAAAAACCAAACAGGTACAAAAGTAAGCTTAGAAATACACGAATCCCGAACAAGCAGGAAATAAATATAGAAAGATTAAAAAGAAGTTTCTGCAACTTCTTATATTTAAGCAGAATGAATTAGTGTTAAATAGCACAAAATTGGGAGGGCGCCTATGGTTTGGCGAAGCCTCGTTGAGTAATATCTAGGTACATCAGTTAATTTGAATTCGGTTAGTAGAGGGTATTTGGAAAAGGAGGATGGGAATATATTGTTTTGGCGAATTTTATTGCTCTAACGAACGCGGCACGGTTGATAGTTGAACGGGCACTGTTTTGCACTGAAGTCTATTGATGAATTGGAAAAGTTCACTATTGCAGCACGGAAAGTTTAAGAAACGAAAAGTTATTGCAGTTACGGAGATCACTTAGTAGAATTTGAACTTGAATCAGTTTATTGCGTTGAAGAGTTTTTAGGTTGCAGTAGAATAATGCGGTAAAGTTCCCACGGTGGAAAGCAAATTAAGTGTTGACCAGCAATTTAGGAAACGTAAATTCCTCAGTGAGGAAGAGTATTCCCATAATTAGAGTGGAACATACTAAATTGCTTGAATAGTAGAAAGATTGGTTAGCGTAGAAAGTTCTGAAGTTATGATGACGGTTGAATGGGGCAAGAGAGGTCCCGCGGTGGAAAGCTAAGTTTTATAGACAGTGGGTAATTTGAATTAAATCCCTCGTTGTGAGAAAGTATTCTCAATTATTTTATGCAAGAAGTACTAAATTTCATATTGGAAAGCTAGCTTAGATAGCCAAAGCTTGACAGCAAAATTCCCCGGAAGACGGTTATTGCACAACATTGAGCATTATCATTCATTCATTCGTTTATTAGCAATTGGGGGTGTGTCCCCCAGTGGCAAATTAGATATACATAACAAATAAATAACTGTACATAACAATTCACTAACAATTAAACTGGAGTATTTACACAAATATTCAGTCTTTTCTTAAACACACCTATATGTTTGGGAAAAGGCTCTAAGACTGCGGCAGGTAGAGAGTTCCAATTATCAATGGCACGGTTTACGAAAGAATATTTACCATAATTTGTTCGCTGTGGTCGGCCCTTAACTTTGAAAGGATGATCGCTCCTACCCATGTAAGTAGGCTTTTCTATACGTTTGCTAAGCTCACCCCATGCTGGTTGATTTGTATACGTGTTGTACACAGCGCAGAGTCTAGATTTCATCCTCCTAGCCTCAAGTGATTCCCACCCAAGTTTCTTTAACATACGGCTCACACTGCTCCTGGGATTAATGTCACTGAGCACAAATCTAGCGGCCTTTCTTTGTACCATTTCCAACTCATTTATGAGCCCTACTTGATATGGATCCCAAACCGCCGAGGCGTATTCCAGAATAGGTCTTACAAGTGACAAATATCCTAATTCTTTAGCAGAGGTACTGCTTCCTTTTAATACCCTCATTACAAAGTGCAGAGATTTGTAAGCTTTAGAAACTACACATCCTATATGACTACTCCATTTCATATCATTTCTTACGTGAACGCCCAAATATTTGCAAGAATCTTCTTCTACAAGTATTTCCGAGCCAATGTTATATTGAAAATCTTGCCTTCGCACTTTCCCTATTTTTATTAGACTACATTTTCTTGTGTTTATTTTCATTTTATTTTCAAACGCCCACTTATAGACCAGGTTCACACTGTCTATACATTTAAATTAAAAAGCGTTGAGCCCTTTTAAAAACATTAAAACATGTTTAAAACCATTGGAGTTTGGTACTTAGCTTTATTTCCATGTAGCAGGCGATGGTTCCTGGTGACGGTTGGTTTAAATAGTGGACATGGCGTCTAATTTAAAATGTATCATGAGTGCAGGAGACTTGCCCGGGAGAGGGCTACAAACTGTATGCTCGAAGACTAAAAAAGGACTGAGAGCGAGCGAACACGCACACGATAGAGGTAGGTAGGCAAGCGGAAGGGGAAGCGAGGGAGGAGGGGAGGGAAAACAAAGGAGTTTACATCAGGGTATACAACATAAGAAAAATTAAATTCTTATACAGAACATAGAATTCTTCTTAGAACGGTGTCTTCAAGGAGATGTTAGCTGGCGACGACGACGCCTGGTGGTTTGATTGGTAATGAAGTCCTCTTGAGCATGGAGATATCGAGGAACTTCAATGGTTAGCTGCTAGATGACGCTAGGTTGACCATGGAAGACATATATCTAGAACAGACTTATAAAAACATAAGCAAATGCTCGGAGAATATAGAACGTAAGGAATCACTGTTGGTGTCTGCGAACAGGGAAAGAAGGAATTAACGAAAAAATTAAAGCAAAGAGCAGCAAAAGCTAACTCTCCTTGACCGTGTATTCCAAAGAATACTCCATACTGGGGGGCACCAACAGAGAGCAGAAACACAATGTTAAAGGTTGAGAGGAAGGGGGCCAATTAAAGGTAGGGGTCTTGTAATATGCCCATTTGTGGTCAAGATCCTAACCACCCTGACTCTTCCATCCCTTCCCGGGTAACACTCGATCACTCTTCCAGAGATCCATACGAAGGGAGGGGGGAGCATCCCTATCAAGAACCAGGTCCCCCACTTTGATGTCAGAATTGGAAAGAAGCCACTTCTGTCACAGTTGTAAAGAAGTTACATATCCCAATTTCCACCTCTTCCAGAAGGAATTACGAAGGGATTCAAGTTTACGTCAAACGATTGGTAAATTAGAATCTCTATAAAAGTTAGGAAGGGGGGGGGGAAGAGAAGTGCCTATAAGGAAATGACCAGGTGTTAATGGAAGCAGATCATCAGGGTCATTAGAAAGCGGGGACAAAGGGCGAGTATTAACAACACCTTCAATCAGAATAGACAGTGAGTTAAATTCTTCATAAGTCAGAATACGAATACCTAAAAGCTTTTTTAGATGACGTTTAGTTAGCTTGACACAAGATTCCAACCTACCGCCGTGATGCGGGGCGTAAGGAGGTATAAACCGCCATTTGAAACCTTTAGAGTAAGAAAAGTTAGAAATCTGTTCCATGGCAGAAGAAGATGCACGAACTTTCTTCCACAAGGAAGCTGCGCCTTGAAAGGTGGAGGCGTTATCGGAAAACATTTCGGTGGGGACGCCACGCCTGGCAGTGAAGCGAGACACGGCTGACAGAAAGTAAGAAGTGGAGGCGTCTGTTACTAGTTCCAGATGGATCGCACCAGTAACCATGCAAACGAAAAGAGAAACATAGAGTTTTCCAAACAATTTGCGTTTAGCTTCAGGGGAGTTGCGTTGATATTGAAATTGACCCATGTAATCCACACCAGTTAAAGCAAAAGGACGAATAGGGGAAGAGCAGAAAGAGGTAAATCGCCCATCAATTGGGTACTAACCTTAGGTTTCACTTTAAAGCAAGGGATGCATTTGTGAATTACAGAAGAAATTTCATGAACTCCATTTATTATCCAGTACTTTTCCCTTAATAAGCAAAGCAGTGTGCGATTGCAAACATGCAAATTTCGATAATGAACGTCACGTATGATTAAAGAGATTACGTGGTGTTTGGAGGGCAAAATAAAAAAATAACAGGATGCTTTTTGTCTTCAGAAAGTGAAGAGTGGGAAAGCCTACCGTCTACCCTGAGTAACCCGTTGCAATCAAGGAAAGGGGCTAAGGCACGAAAACGACTAGATTTCGGAAGATCTTTCTAAGCAGATAGCAAAGACTATTCAGTAGAAAAGGCTTCTTGCTGTGTTAGCTGTGAAATTTTAATAGTGGCGAGATTTAATTCATGATTAGTTAGGTGCGGTTTAGGAAGAACGGGTTGGTCAACAACAAGATATTTCCATCTGAGAAGATAGGCAAAAATTCGAATTAGTTTGTGAAAGGAAGAGTAGCGAGACAACAAGGGATATGAAACGGTGGAAATAAGACACGAAAGATACTTTAGTGTCAGGCAAGTTGGAGTTTGTGACAGGAGGTTTAGAAGGCCAGCAAGAAGAGTCTTCAGTTAACCACGGGGGCCCATACCAGTACAACTGAGATACTGACAATTGAGAGGGTAAGCAGCCACGACAGATGATGTCAACGGGGTTATCAGCGCTATGCACATGTTTCCATTAACACCCCGAAGAAAGGGTTTGAATTTTAGAAACTCTATTTGCAACAAAGGTTTGCCAGTGGGTAGGGTTTTTGGCGATCCAAGAAAGAGAGACCATGGAATCGATCCACAGATATGTTTGCAAAAATTCGACTTTTAATACTTTCTGCAGTTTTTTAGCAAGTTCTGCGGCCATGAGTGCAGCACACAATTCGAGCCTAGGCAAAGTAATAGTTTTAAGCGGAGCTACTTTAGATTTGGCACAAATAAGGTTTGAAAGTGAAGATTCGTTTAGAGGATTGCGATAAACCAAATATGCACAGCAACCGTAAGCTTTCTCGGATCTGTCAGCAAAAACATGAAGAAAGAAAGATGTATTATGAGGAGCGTTAATTAAATTTCTAGGAATTTCAATAAGAGAAAGATCAAGTAGAGTGTATCGAAAAGAGGGCCATCTGGGACTGAATTTATGAAAAACAGTAATTATTGATAGAATTGAATGAAATTTGGTTTGTAGTCTCGTCATAGTGAAATAAGGCCATATACCAATTTTCAGGAAAATGGCAACAGAACATTCTGATAAATTAACACTTACAATTTAAAATTTTTAAGAATCGATAAGCATAAAAAATGCTCCAGCTGAACGGTTACTTCAAATATCACATTTAAAACTGGTCTACAGGCACATTAAGGAATGGAAAGAATTTTAACAGAGATAAAGTCTGCATATGTAGTCCATGAATGTGAGAAAAGTATGTTTTATGTTTTTCTCAAATTATGCTAAAAATACCCCTTTGAAGGCTACTATATTTTAAAGTATCAACATTATACAAAAATCCTTCTGTTAATATCAAAACAATATAGGTGTTAAAAACCCATGAAATTTTCATGGAATTTGAAACCAAATTGGTTCAGCTGGAACATTTTAAATACCTGAAAATGTATAACATGAAAAAAAAAACATTTTTGTAAATAAAACATGGTTGAAGGCTAAACTAATAATACGTCAGTTATATAAATAAAACTGAACACGGAAGAAACACGTTACGGTACGTGATTGGCATTTCTATAGTTACCGTAGTATTGTTACCTCGTCAACTCACTAGATAGTAGCTCTGGGGCATTGTTGCGTTGAAGCTAGTGGATGGGGGCGTTTCTCCAGCACTCAACCGGACATTTAAATGCCACGCTAGTAGGCCTACTTTAAAAATGGCCGAACCCGAAAAATACCACGCCAAATGATCCACAGGAGTCCGGCGTACAATAATATGCACAAATTGAAAAATCGATAATTTTTACTTTTTTCACCAAAAACTCAGTCCCAGCCTCCCTTAAGAAAAGAAGGGGGAACAGCCTCGTCCCATTCACAGTTGAGAGACCATAGCTCTTGCATGTAAAGCTTGGCTATAACAATAACCGGCGCAAGAAATTGGAAAGGATCGAAAATTTTTGCAATTTCAGATAAAATTTGCCTTTCTGTGTTAGGGAGCTCTTCGGAAAGCGAGACTTTATAGATGAGAATATCAGTGCGAGTGCACCAGTGTACTCCAAGCGTTTTTATGGATTGGGAATCTCCGCAAATTTTGACGGAAGAGGGGTCTACATCTTCGATGGAGAATTGGGCAAGAAACTCAGAGGAATTGGAATTCCACTTATGAAGTGGGAATCCTCCATTTTTTTACAATGCCTTCAGTTCCAACGATACAAGAGAAGCTTCTTCAAGGGTTGGAAAGGACTGGAGATAATCATCAACATAAAAGGATGTAGTTAGAGCTTCAGAAGCTTTAGCATCAAATAAATGACCATCTTGAGAGGCTAACATATGTAAAGACCGGATAGCAATGAAAGCGGAAGGTTTAAGACCATATGTAACTGTTTTTAAGCGAAATATTTTAATAGGTTTACTAGTTTCGTCACGCCATAAGATTCTTTGAAGATCTTGCTGTCCGGATTGAATTAACACTTGACAGTACATTTGTTTGATATCCGCGATAACTGCTATGGGGAACAGGCGGAAATTTAAGAGAATAGTCGACAAATCGGACTGAATAGTGGGACCAGAGTGAAGACTGTTGACCAGTTGAGACTGTTGCCATTGGCGTCAGGTGATGACCCATTAAACACGACTCGGATCTTATCCTTGACAAGAGGGTTTTTGCACACAGGGTGGTGATTAAAAAAAAAACAGTTTCAATTGGGGGGTGCAGTTCATCATCAGATTTGCTGACAACTTCCATGTGATCCAAACTTTCGTATTCGTCCATAAACTCTGTGTACTGTTGTTTAACGAAGGGTTCTTTTTTAAATTTACTCTCGATAGCAAAGAGAACTTTTCGAGCCTTGGGTTGAGAATTAGTAAGTTTGGGGGGATTGAGTAATCTCGGCATCTGAACAATGAATCGGCCTTCAGGTGAACGAATAGTAGTGGAGATGAAGAGTTGCTCACAGAATTAGTTTTCTGATGAGTTTAAGTTAGGAGAATCAATATTTTCCAGTTTCCAGAAATGTTCCAAATCAGTGCTCACAAAATGACATTGTGACACAGGTTGGGGAGAATAATGGGGAAGTTGACCAGTAACAATTCATCCAAAATTAGTATCTCTGGCAACCACATTTGAAGATAGTTTACGAAGGCAATTCCAAAAAAACATTGGCACTGAAAAGTATGTCAATAGGACCTTATATATTAAACAGAAGATCGGCCAGCCTTAAGTGAGAAGAAATATTTAAACATGAGGTGTCAATAGAGTGACTAGGGGTGTCTTCGCCAATGCTATTGAGAATTAGGCAATTAAGTTTGAAGAAATTATTTCTATGACAAGTATCCTTTATAGTTAGTTTTGAGAATTGCAAAGCTTGTGATTTTAAGCTATTAATGCCTGATACGTTTATAGAAGTGGGAGTTACTGGCAAGCCTAGTTTTTTGATCAAAGAATAGGAAACGATGGGTTGCCGCTGAATCAAGAAGACCTCGTGCGCGGACCCAGTTGTCAGATTTATCCTGAACTTCAACTTGAACAGTGGATAACAGTACATGAGCACTATGCAAAGACTTAGCGTTTTGAATAAAAGATGAAGCATTGGGACTGCTAGTATCATCACTTTTTTGAGAAGTGGATGCTGCTGATGACCTCGATTGAACATGACGATGCAATAAAGTGTGATGTGCTCTTTCACAATGGAAACAGAGTCTAGAGGACTTGCAATTAGAGGCAGAATGCTTAGGTGAAAGACAGTTAGAACAATATTTATTTTGAGAAACTAATTTCCTTCTGCCATCAATTGACAGTTCTTTAAAGGATTTACATACATATAAAGCGTGGGATTCTTTACAAAGTTGCACTTTAACGGTTCATTTAAACGTTTACGGGTTCACTTTGAGTATTTAAAGCAAGAGAACTTTCAATACGGCGTTCACTAGACCTAGTTTGGTAACCAGTGGCGTATGTCTTCGATTTAGAAGAGCTAGACCCGGGTTTTTGAGTAGTAGACGCTGCGTGTTCGCTTTTAGATTTAAGAGACATGGATTCAAATTTAGAATTAGGAGAAGAAGGTTCACTTTGGTTAGCTAAAGCGGTTAAAAGTTGACATCTAGCATTTATGAAGGTGACTAAATGTTCGTATGAATAATCATCATTGTTAGAAAGTTCCATTTCCCAAGCTTTAAGGGTAGCAGTATCAACTTTAGAAACCACTAAATGTATTAGGAAAGTATCCCAATGGTCAGTGGGTTGATCTAATTGGGATAATGCTCTTACATGAAGTTGTGTCGTATCGGTGTGGGTACGCAGGCTAGTGACGTCATTATGCTGTTACGAAGGCAAGTTGAATAGAGCTTTCATATAGCGTTGAATACGTAACCGTAAATTACAGTATCTTTCCTTCAATAAGTTAAAGGCAATGGGGTAGTTTTCGGCACTTAATGGAAGTGCTTCAACTAACTGCAGGGCTTGACCCTGGAGAATAGATCTCAAATAATGAAATTTGTAAATGACTTGAATATCTTCATTGTCATGGACAAGGGAGCAAAAAGTTCGTAAAAAGAATCCCAAGTGGATTCATCTCCTGAGAAGTGGGGCAAATTGATTTGGGAAGTAATGGTTTCGGTTTGTGAGTGCCCTCACGAGATGAGGTTTGCTGTTCGTGGAGGGAACCAAGAACAGAAACGTCCTTTTTCTGTTCTTCTTCAAGTTGGCGAATTATTTTAAAAGCAGAGCCTATGCCTTCGCAGTATTGGTTATCTACTTCTACTCGATCGTCTGTTTGATTGAGCATACAAATTTCGATTTCCGTTTGAATAGTGCAATAGTTTTCGAAAGATCGTTCATAATCTTTTACGCAATGTTTCAATAAGTCTAATTGAGCTTCTGAAGGATCCAGCTCTCTGATATATTTCTTGAATCTGGTAATTTGCCCTTTGTAAGACGCTCGTTTGGCGGTGAGCTTTTGATCCCTACCTTCTTTGTCTTTATATGTGGGAGCCATGGCGAAATGGGTAAATTAACGTGTAACTTACGAACATGTAGAGTTTTGGAAATGCTGTCAGGTTGGCGGCAGCGAATAAGTTGAAAGTAAGAGATACCAAAGGAGACAGGAGCGACCTCCTTAGCAAGAAAGAGTGTCTAACACTTGAGTGCACAGCCTTTTGATATGCAGTAATTACCAGATAACCTTGAGTAGGGTATAAGAATATTTTCAGTTGACTACTACCTGTCGCAGTGTTTATATTATGAAAGACCGTTGAAACAACCAGTCTTTAGCCTTTTCATAAGCAGTAAGCAGCTGTTACCCTTAACTAGTGGTATATTAGATGACCTTAGCAAGAATATCACCAGTTGACTATTATTTCTCATGGTGTTCACATGGTGGAAGACCGTCGAAACAACCATTGTACAGCCTTGCACTACACAGTAAGTAGCTGTTGGTCTTGACTATGATATATTATAGAACCCTTAGCAAGAATACAATTAGTTTACTACTACTTGTTACAGTGTTCACATCGTGAAAGACCATCTCGCTGTCCAGTCTACAGCCTTTTCATACGCTGTAAAGAGCTGTTAGTCTAGACCAGGGTATATTAGAGGACCCTTAACAAGAATATCACCACTTGACTACTACCTCTCACGGTGTTTGCATCGTGAAAGACCGTCTCACCGACCAACCTCTAGTCCTGTGATACGCAGTAAGCAGCTGTTTGCAAAAATCAACATTCATGATGGAATAACCCATTCCTAGCTATATGTGTAAAGAGTGTGGAAAGACTTTTCTTCGAGACTATCATTGAAAGCGACATGAAGTATCGTGTGGTGAAATCCATGAGTGTAAGACCTGTGGTAGTACATTCAACAATGTGTACAACGGACGTCGGCATGAAGAATGTTGTAATGTTGTGTCGGCAGCTAAAAGACAAAAAGCGGAGCCTACAAAACATTACCTACATTCATTGGTCCCAGACAGAAATGGACTTATTGAATATGAGACGTCTTTTGAAGGTCGACTTAAATCCTATTTCATACGCTGTGATACGTGTAAGGATTTAAATTCATACCTTCAAGAGTCCAAACAGCAAATAATACAAGCTATGCAGAAAGAACTAGCAAAACACAAGTCGTTAAAAGTTAATCTTGTGGCTGAGTGTAGATGTATTCATACATCTACCAACGAAATTACAGATCGGGCTTTTAAACACGAAATCAGGCCCTATATTTGGAAACAGACTTAAGTAGTTTCTTGGAAACACAATTGACAAAGTTAACTACGGAAATAGTTGAATCTAAGCTATAAGGCAGTAATTGGGCTTTGTTAGCAGTGGAAGGAGTACGATTGAAAATAAATAAGTACAATCCCTTGCGTGGTAGCACATATATTCCTTTACCAGCAGCTATAAAAGCAAGAAAAGCCTGCATTAATCCTCAAAACTTGAAAGATGAAAAGTGTTTTATGTATGCCATTTTGGCAAACAGGTTAAAAATAATTCTCAACGCATTAGTAAATACAAGGACCTGGAAAACAAGTATGATTTTTCAGTAATATCGTTTCCTACATCGCTAGCTGACATTCTCAAATTTGAAAAAGCCAACGATATATCCATTAATGTATTTGGATTGGACGAGCCTCCGTGGCTTAGGCGGCAGCACGCCGGCCTCTCACCACCGGGTCCGTGGTTCAAATCTCGGTCACTCCATGTGAGATCAGTGCTGGACAAAACGGAGGCAGACAGGTTTTTCTCCGGGTACTCCGGTTTTCCCTGTCAAAATTTCATTCCAGCAACACTCTCCACTATAATTTCATTTCATCTGTCATTCATTTAATCATTGCCCCAGAGGAGTGCGACAGGCTTCGGCAGCCGGCACATTTCATATCCTCGCCGCTAGATGGGGGCTTCATTCATTCCATTCCTGACCCGGTCGGAGACTGGAAGCAGGCTGTGGATTTTCATTTATTTGGATTGGAACAAGACAACAAATTGTTCCCTCTAAAGGTTGTGGATCAAGAGCTGCAAGATCATCGCGACCTCCTTCTCCTAAGTTCATCATCCGGACAGAACCATCACGTCTTTATCAAAGATTTTGATAAACTAGTAAGACATCAGATTACCCGCTATGAACATACGATATATACGTGTAAACTGTGTTTTACTCACTTTGATAATCGATATGGACAACAAGGAATGGAAAAAATGAAAGAACATAGAGCTTTGTGTGTCCAGCATTTCTGCTAAAATACAAAGGAACATCACACTGACCAGAAATAATAAAGTGATTAATAATCCAGAGGAAATAGCAAACACTTTTAATGACTATTTTCTGGAAATTCCACAAAAATTATTAAATAAATCACAGGTAAATACACTAAATTCTAATAATAAAATAAATATATGCAGTGATTCTTTATTTATAAATCATGTCACAAGTGAAGAGGTAAGAATAGTTATAAAAGAGCTAAAAAATAAATTCTGTGCTGGCACTGATGGCATCCCTGATGCAATTTCAAAGAAATGTGCAGAAAATATAATAAATCCACTTACACACTTAATAAACAGTTCAATTCTCTCAGGAACTTACCCGGATATTTTGAAGTTATCAAAAGTAATTCCAGTGCACAAAAACGGTTCAAAAGATGAATTAGATAACTATCGTCCTATTACCTTACCAACTGGTATTGCAAAAATTGTGGAAAAATCATGTATAAGAGACTGATACGTTTTATAGAAAAAAATAAAATATTATCAAACTCACAACATGGATTCAGAACGGAAAAATCTACACAGACAGCAATTTACGAATGCAGTAATAGTATACTGAAATTAATTGACAATAAGGAACATGTAACTGGTCTATTCTTGGATTTATCGAAAGCATTTGATGTTGTTGACCATAAAATCCTCCTTACAAAACTAAATCAATATGGTATTAGAGGTCTAGCTAATAAATGGATACAGTCTTACTTAACAAGGCGTAAACAAATAGTAAGCTTGAGACACAAGGATGATGGAACCAAAATACTTAATGAAACATTGTCCAATGAGGGAATTATTAAATTTGGAGTACCCCAGGGATCGGTTTTGGGCCCACTACTCTTTCTTCTATATATCAATGATATAACAGAGAACGTTCAATCACATAAGGAAATTTTGTTTGCGGACGATACAACACTCGTAATAAAAGGTGAAACTAAACAGGCCATACAGCAGTCTGCTGACTCCGTTACTGGAGAGTTAACCAAATGGTCACAAGATAATCGCCTCATAATAAACTATAAAAAACAGTTTGTCTAAATTTCCACACTATTACAGAATAGGAATCCTGCGAAGCCTAATATAACATTAAATGGTCATCAAATAGAAAATAAACCAGAAACAAAGTTTTTAGGACTATGGATACAACAAGACTTGAAATGGAATAAACATATTAAACGTTTAAATTATACGCCAAATCAATACATAAACAAATATATATTTTATATATTAGTACATGTTTCGACCCACAGTGGGGTCATCCTCAGCCTAGAAAGAAAATCAATTAAGAATTGGAAAACTAAAATGGCATATGCGCCTTAAATCTAAATTAAAATGAAAATTAAAGATAATAATTGATAAAATATAGTAATAAAATGGATATCCTTACAAAGTAGTATTAATTAAATAAATACCGTATAAGATTGGTCTTTTAACAATAATTTTAAAAAAGTAGTTAGAAATAAGAACTATTAGACGGTGAGTGTAAGAATGTTAAGCTTTAAATTTTTTATCAAAATATACACAAAATAATTTAGAAAATCAATAAAATAATTCAGCTCGGCCCTTGAGTTAAATAACTTGAATCCTCTTCAATACGGAGACTATTAACGATTTTTAAAAGGTGCCAACCAGTATTATGATGACATGAAATAACCTAACAGATAGGAAAATAAACATGTCAGAAAAATGTATATAAATAAACGAAACATAATTAGCCAGCATATGAAACTGATAAAAATCTACTTTAAATGATTTATTATCACCTACCTCGTTGTATGGGATGTAGAAATTGGGAAATTCGTACAAGAATTTGAGTTGAAATGCCCAATATGGATATGTGGCAATTCAAATAAATGTCCAAAACGTTGAGAAGAGAAACCGGGATTCTTGAGATGGAATTGCGGTATCAGAAATTCCACTTTAAATTTGCCAAACAGTGTTAGGTTATGTATATGCTGATTTAATGCAACCGTCTATGGAGAAAGAAATGAATACGTATAGTAATCAGTCTTGATTTAAAGGAGGTATTAAATGTATTGGTTATACTATTAAGTAATCTTACCGTGTTGAAAATTCTCCCGTAGTACCATATGTACCGCATACATTAAGTATTTATCAAATCAATGAATTATAGGAGTCATGTCATTATTCGTAATCTAGGTGAATAAATATATGTCAACGAGCTTTAAGGTTTGGATGTATTGCATTCTTAAGGCTACCTAAGTGTAAAATATAGTTTCCAAGGAGATATGGGAGTGAAGTTTAATAAAAGTGCCGTTGTAGCGTTGCTATGCATAAAATACCCGCTCATATTTGCTTCATAGTTCGAAATGTTGTCATAAATATAAACTTTTGTCGTAAGTATTTAATTATAATAGGAAAATAGTATAGTATGTTATATCTTAAAAAAGTATATTAATTTTCATTTGGCTCTTATCCTGGTTTAAATATATACACTTCATTGAGATGAACGTTTAGGTATATTGCATCTCACAGGAAACCAAATGCAATGGGTAGTTTCAAAGAAGATATGAAGATGCAATTTAACAAATTTGCCGTTGTAGCGTTGCTATGTATATGACCGAATCAACCTACCAAATATCAAATAGGTCACCAATAATGTGTATTAAATCCTTGTTTTAACAATTATTAGATGAATACTAGGAATTAAAATGTTCTAATGCTGCAATTGTCGAAGGGTAGGATTAGATTTACCTCTATGTTAAGCTAAGTGTCTGTTTTTAAGTGTAATCTATTTTTTTTTAAATCACATATATTGACAATTTAACAAGCAAATGTGGGAAACGAAGGTAAGGTGATGCCGCTGATATTTCATTAAGGAATATAACAATATTTGTTATTGTGGAAATGTTATTATGTTCTTTACATTAATATGATTGTAAGTTCAATCTGTTAAGTTACTAAATATCGGATGTATAAATAAGGAGTTAAATATCAAACATGATAAACAGTCCGAAAATCTATTTAAACAGAGGTTATGGCAAATAAATCATATTTATAAATAAAACAGAAAAGCGCCACATTGTGAAATACTTGGGCATCTCATGAAAATCCACGGAATTGTGCAAAAAGGTGGATACTTCAATGAGCTGAAACGAAACATGTGTATATGATCTTTGTGAAAGCCTAAGTGATTTGGTATTTCATTTCAACATATGAAAATTAAAATGAGACAAAAATACAGACTTGCTAAGACTCGTAAGATTGAGAAAATATAAGTGAATGTAGTGTAAACGTATTTGAATGCTTAATGTTTGTCTTGTATATATTTATTTAATAATAAGATTTGCTGTGACTAGATTTATAAATCGATGAAAAATGTTGATATTGGTAATATTGTATCTTTAATTGTCAGTTAATTCAGTTCTTTAAATTGGATTGATGTTATGAATGGTGATGAAAAATTGTATAAAATTTTGATTTATGGTTGTTAAAGATGTTTATGGAGGTAGGATTGTTTGTTTCTTGTTTTTTATATGGTTCAAGATTGTGATGAACAAGGGGTTACTTTCGTTATTTATTTCATTTATGTTGAGGTCTGGGTATAATTTTTGGTTGATGTATATTTCTATTTTTTCAAGGATGTTTAATACACACATCAAAAAAAGTTTTGCATCACCTCGGTTCCAAGAGTTCCGGAACCGTTAAATACAAAGGGAATAGAGATCAACACAAACAACATTTCAGCTCGTTTTATTGCTCATGAGACCCACACATTGCATGTTGTACCATCATACAGCTAGACTTTCAGCATTTGTGGTCCAGATTGCAGTACACACCACTACCTCTAATACCCAGTAGCACGTCCTCTTGCATTGATGCATGCCTGTATTCGCCGTGGCATACTATCCACAAGTTCATCAAGACACTGTTGGTCCAAATTGTCCCACTCCTCAACGACAATTCGGCGTAAATCTCTCAGAGTGGTTGGTGGGTCAAGACGTCCATAAACAGCCCTTTTCAACATATCCCAGGCATGTTCGATAGGGTTCATGTCTGGCGAACATGCTGGCCACTGTAGTCGAGCGATGTCGTTATCTTGAAGGAACGCATTCACAAGATGTGCACGATGAGGTCGAGAATTGTCGTCCATGAAGACAAATGCCTCTCCAATATTCTGCCGATATGGTTGCACTATGGGTCGGAGGATGTCATTCAGGTATCGTAAAGCCGTTTCGGAGCTTTCCATGACCACCAGTGGCGTACGTCGGCCCCACATAATGCCACCCCAAAACATCAGGGAACCACCACCTTGCTGCACTCGCTGGACAGTGTGTCTAAGACGTTCAGCCTGACCAGGGTGCCTCCAAACACGTCTCCGACGATTGTCTGGTTGAAGGCATATGCGACACTCATCGGTGAAGAGAACGTGATGCCAATTCCGTGGGGTCCATTCAGCATGTTGTTGGGCCCATCTGTACCGCGCTGCATGGTGTCGGGGTTGCAAAGCTGGACCTCGCCATGGACGTCGGGAGTGAAGTTGCGCATCATGCAGCCTATTGCGCACAGTTTGAGTTGAAACACGACGTCCTGTGGCTGAACGAAACGCATTATTCAACATGGTGGCATTGCTGTCAGGGTTCCTCCGAGCGGCAATCCGTAAGTAGCGGTCATCCAATACAGTAGTAGCCCTTGGGCGGCCTGAGCGAGGCCTGTCATCGACAGTTCCTGTATCTCTGTACCTCCTCCATGTCCGAACAACATCGCTTTGGTTCACTCTGAGACGCCTGGAAACTTCCCTTGTTGAGAGCCCTTCTTGACACAAAGTAACAATGCGGACGCGATCGAACTGCGGTATTGACCTTCTAGGCATGGTAGAACTACAGACAACATGAGCAGCGTACCTTCGTCCTGGTGGAATGACTGGAACTGATCGGCTGTCGTACCCCCTCCGTCTAATAGGCCCTGCTCATGCATGGTTGTTTACATCTTTGAGCAGTTTTAGTGACATCTATGAACAGTCAAAGGGACTGTATCTTGGATACAATATACACAGTCAACGTCTATATGCCGGAGATCTGGGAACCGAGGTGATGCAAAACTTTTTTTGATGTGTGTAGTTTGCCTTTATCGGATAAATGTAAAATTGTTAAGTCTGTGTTAATAGATGTAAAAGCAAGGTTCATATTATTTATGTGTTCTCCCATACTTGAATATTTCTTATATTTGACAGCATTAACGTGTTCGATGTAACGTTTATTAAAAGTTCTCCCAGTTTGGCCAATATATGTGAGTTTGCAAGTGTTACATTCAAGTTTATATACTCCTGATTTATTGAACATGTTTTCTGTATTTATTTTGTTGTGATTGAAAATCATTTTGGATGTAGTATTATGTGTTTTAAATGCAATTTTACAATTTTTCTTTTTAAATATATTTGTTATACTGTACATTTTATTGTTGGTGTATGTGAATGTTAGCAATGTCTTATTTACATCTTCATTATTTAGTGTTGAACTTATTTTATTCTTAATCTGTTTTAAGATATTATTAACGAATAGTTTATTGTATCCATTAAGTTCAGCAATGGTATAAATTGTGTGTATTTCTTGTATGTATTTCTCTGATTTCATGGGTGTATTTAATGCCCTTGTAATAAGACTATAGAATGTTGATTTCTTATGAGATCCTGGGTGCACAGAATCATTTCGTATGATATTAGAAGTCATCGTAGGTTTACGGAATATGCTGTATGTGAAACGGTTATTTTCCCGCGTAATTGATATGTCCAGATAGTTCAAGGTTTTATTATTTTCAGATTCTAAAGTGAACTTAATGTTAGGGTCTAAAGAATTCATATGAGTGAGAAAAGTATCGATATTAATGATATCTTTATTAATAACGATAAATATATCATCTACATATCTTCCCCAAATTTCAAGACCAGGAAATTTATTGATAATGAAATGATGTTCTAAATAGTCGATGTAAATATTGGCTAAAATCCCTGAAGCTGGGGAACCCATGCCTAAACCATCTATTTGTTGATATATAGATCCATTAAACGTGAAGTAGTTGTTATTTAAGATGAATGTTAGAATTGAAATGAATTCTTCAATCTCAACTAGACTTAAACCACTGTTTTGTGTTAAATTATCCTTTATTATTTTGATATTTGCTTTTACGGGTATGTTGGTGTACATATTTATGATGTCAAGGGAATGCATAGTGATTTTGCTATTAAGTGAGAAGTCTTTTGTTTTTATAATGAAATCTTGGGAATTAATGTAAGAAGTATTCGCTTTGAATTGGTAATGGAATTTTAGAAACTTCTGTATGTATTTTGCCAATTTGTAAGTTGGACTATATTTATTATTGACTATTGGTCGAATGGGTATATTTGTTTTGTGGATTTTTGGTAATGCTCTCAATGTGGGTAATTTCGGATTCATTTGATATAAACATTGTTTGTCTTTGTCATCAAATAGGAAAATTGTGTTGTTAATTAATTGTTTTAAATTTCTTTGTATTTTCGTAATTGGATCTTTTTTGATAATTATGAAAGATTTATCCTGTAAGAATTGTTCAGTTTTTTGTATGTAAGATTGTTCCTCTAAAATTACTGTTATATTTCCTTTATCCGCTTTTGTGACAATTAACTTGTCATTTTTAATTTTATTGTTGATATCTTTTATTATTGGTATATGGCTCATGTTGACCTTTTCTTGTTTAATTATTTTATCAAGTTGTTTTTTAGCTTCATGTCGTAATGAATCTTGATCTTCTGGAAATTTGCTGATTGCAAGTTCGATTTCGGCTATTGTTTGTTTTAAATTAATAGTGTTGGTTAATTTTGGCCAATTGTGTTTCGGACCCTTTTCTAATAAGCTCAATTCATCTTTGGAGAAAACTGTTGATGATAGGTTCATGATGGGGGGCTGGAAATTATTGATATTAGGTGGATTAAAATAGTTTTGTTGTTGTTGTGGTTTGTGTCGCTTTTGTTCTTGTAAAGAATTTAATTTCTTTGAAATGGTATTCTCTTTTTTAACAATAGCGATATTAAGTCTGTATTCAAGTTTTTCCTGAAAAAGGTTCCATTCTAGTCTTGAAATGTTCTTAACCAAGTATAAATGGAGATCATAGCATTGATCATATAAATGTTGTTTTTTCATATATAGGTATTTAAGTTCGTTTTGAAGCCAACATTTATTCACTTTGTTTTGTGTATATTTTATGTGATGATTTAATTTTCCTTTCATTTGTACTGAATTTAAATGTTTAGGTATGAGATGTAACGTTAAACATTGCTTAATGAAATAAATATCTCTTAATAAAGTAGAAATTTTAATTCTTAATTGACTGAATCTATTAAGTGTTTTATAAGCCTGGCTGGCTCCTTCATAGAATGCAAATACATTTGCCATTGGAAACAAATGTTTTAAATATCCGTATTGATGTTAGAATTAAACGTTTAAATTATACGCCAAATCAATACATAAACAAATATATATTTTATATATTAGTACATGTTTCGACCCACAGTGGGGTCATCCTCAGCCTAGAAAGAAAATCAATTAAGAATTGGAAAACTAAAATGGCATATGCGCCTTAAATCTAAATTAAAATGAAAATTAAAGATAATAATTGATAAAATATAGTAATAAAAATGGATATCCTTACAAAGTAGTATTAATTAAATAAATATAAGATTGGTCTTTTAACAATAATTTTAAAAAAGTAGTTAGAAATAAGAACTATTAGACGGTGAGTGTAAGAATGTTAAGCTTTTTAATCATATACAATATCTGAATACTAAACTGAACTCGATGTGCTTTGCGTTACTTATTTTGAAAACCTGCACTAGCAATCACACATTAAGAAATACATATTTTGCTTATTTCCATTCATACTTAAGATATGGGGGCATATCTTGGGGTATGTCGCCAGATGTACTAAGCACGTTTAGGATACAAAAGAGGGCGATTAGAATTATGGCAAATGTAAACACTAGAGAATCATGTAGACCTCTGTTTAATGATTTAAACATTCTCCCACTGCCCTGCATATATATCTTTGAAAGTATTATGTTTTTTTTAAGTTAATGAATAAAGATGTTTTTATTAAAACAAACAATGATGTTCATAGGCATAACACAAGACAAAATCAAAACATTCATATTTAACACACACACAAGCATATATCAAAAAGGAACTTTTCACACTGGAGTTAAATTATACAATAAACTTCCCCAGTATATAAAACTGGCACCAAAAATAAAAAACCTTCGATAGAATGTTGAAAGCTTATCTGCAGTGCCATTGTTTTTACTCCGTAGTTGAATATCTTAGCGTATAGGAGCGATGAAATCTATAATTATATTTTACTTTTCTATTTTCATTGTAATACCTAGATGTATCTTGTTGTATTTATAGAATTAAGTTTTCATATTATGATAATAGATTAAGGTGTAAATAGTTGTGCAGTAAGATTGTATCTCTTACGATCTGTTAGTATAATAAGTTATACATAGTTTTAATATTAGTAATATATACATGTTAGTTCTTTTATTTTATAGATGCAAATTCTGACGTGTCCTATATCAAAAATGTTTTGTATACATGTATTTGATCAAATGGAATTAATAAAAATCGATCTATCTATCTATCTATCTATCTACCATTGCTAGGGTTGAAATGCCTATTAAAACCCCATTGTCAAATTCTTAAATGTGGAAAAAATGCTGAGAGTACCTTACAATATCTATGCAGATTTCGAAAGTATACTCTTACCATATCAAACATGTCTACCCAATCCTGAAGCAAGTTATACAGTGCCATACCAGAGTCATGTTCCTATGAGCTTTGGTATATACGTTAAACCCTCACCAGCTGTGGAACACATAAAGACAAGCCAACCTGTTATTTATCGTGGACCTGACGCTGCAGAAAAGTTTATGGACTGTTTGATCTCAATAGCTAATGAAATAGATCGCCTTTACAGCTTAAATGTTTCAAAGGCCTTAACCCAGGCTCAAGAAGCAGAGTTCCAATGTTCTTAAACATGTTACTTTTGTCAAAAACTATTTACCAAAGAGGACTGGAAAGTTCGAGACCACTGCCATATAACAGGGGAATACCATGGAAGTCCTCACAATAACTGTAATTTGAGGTGCAAAACACGTAACCCCGTTCCTGTGTTTCTACATAATATGATTGGCTACGATTGTAAAGCAATTGGGATGTACTACTGAGAGAGCGGATGTTATCGCTAACTCCAAAGAAAAGTAAATTTCCTTCACCAAATATGTAGGAAATGTTAAGCTTCGATTTGTTGACAAGTTTCGGTTAATGCCGAGTAGTTTGGAAAACTTAGTTTCGAACTTAACATCATACCCTGAAACAGACAAGTACTTTGGAAAAGAAAATGCAATGCTCATGACTCGTAAAGGGTATTTTGTTATGACTACATTGACTCATGGGAAAAGTTAAGTGATACGTGTTTACCTCCAAAAGAGGCATTCTTTAACAAATTAAGTCAAGAAGATGTTAGTCAAGAAGACTATGAACATGTAAAACATGTCTGGAATCAGTTCAACATTAACACTCTAGGGGAATATAGCGACCTCTACCTAACTTCAGATGTACTCCTTCTTGCAGACAGCTTCGAAACGTTTAGAAACAAAACATTAGAAACACATCGAGTGGATGCTGCACACTTTTTTTTACTTCGCCTGGTTTAAGTTTCAAGGCAATGCTCCTTTACACTGGCATTGATCTGGAATTGCTACAGGATTACGATCAGATTCTTCTATTCGAGTCTGGAATACGTGGAGGCATATGCCAAGTGTCTCATCGGTATGCTGAAGCTAACAATAAATACATGGAGACCTATAAATCTGAGAAACCATCGCAGTTTATTACATATGATGATGCTAACAACCAATACGGGTGGGCTATGTGTCACTCTCTTCCTTATGGTGGATTTCAGTGGGTTTCTCCAGATACTGTTGATCTAGAAAAACTAAAGGAAGACGATCCTGTGGGATACATTCTAGACGTTGATGTTGATTACCCATGTGACCTTTATGATCTACACAATGATTTACCTTTCCTACCAGAGTGTACACAACCTAAGGATTCGTCTCAAAAAAAAAACTAATTCCCCATCTTGGAAATTGAAGGCGGTATGTTGTTTATTACATAACACTTAAACAGGCTTTAGTTCATGGACTAAAATTGATAAAGATTCATCGTGTGTTAAAGTTTAAACAAAGACCTTGGCTAAAGGCATACGTTGATTTTAATAACAACCTTAAAAAACAAGCCAAAAATGATTTTGAGAAAAATCTGTACAAATTATTCAACAATGCCATTTTTGGAAAAACAATGGAACATATTCGTAAAAGAATAGACATACGTCTTGTGTCTGATAGCAAAAAGGCAGAAAGGCTAATAGAAAAGCCTACATTTATCGATAGAACAATTTATGGTCCTAACCTAGCTGCTTTCCACATGGCTAAACGTAACATTGTATTCAATAAGCCTATATATATATTGGAATGTGTATACTGGATATTTCAAAAACTCTAATGTATTCCCACCACTGTGATATCCTGCTACCCTATTATGGAATGAACAATCTTAAATTCATGTATACGGATACCGACTCGTTCATTTATTAGGTTAACACCAAAGATGTATATCAAGACAAGTTGGATTTCCTAGAACACCAGGACACATCATATTATCCTACTAATCACATATGTTACTCTACATCAAACAAGAAAACGTTGGGGAAATTTAAAGACGAGGCTTGTGGACAAATTATAAAAGCTCAGAAGCCCCAGCTTGAACAGCAAGATTCAGTCAACAGCATTGTGAACAACATGCCATACATCCCAAGTGAAGTGATTTCCACATGCACAAACATTAGAACAGTGCTATATAAGTGTATTCTCAAGAACCTAGCACTACCAATGGTATTACTTTTTACTGATGCGCACTCATGTTACGTCTCATGATTAATATGTTCTTTTTCACCTCATTTCATCCATTCACTCATCATTTTATGTATTTTTTATTATGATATCTTTAATTATGCTGGATTTTGCAACTTAATTTATGGCTGAAGAAGGGACCAGTACTAGAGGCCCCGAAACATGTACCATACAATAGCAAGTTTATAACTTATTGTAAATAAATGTATTGACTAGGCGGAACAGTTTCTCCTTTGTTAAATAAATGTTTCCATATCATAAAAATCGAAAACTTAAAACTGACATTTTTAAAAACTGTAAATGGGAAATTGAGAAATAGACAAATGTGTAAACAACAAAATGAAAACAAAAATTAAGCCGGTTGGGGTAGTGAACATGTTGTACAGTAGCCTATAAGACTAGCATAAGGATAGTTGCATGTGTCTTATATATTTTGTGTATGTGCCTTTGGATTAGCTTAAGTTAGGTTTGGTATAGTTAGGTGAGGTTAGGTATGTAACCTTGTAGTTTACTCTTTTCGGAAAATCTAAAATCAAAAAATCTTAAATTTAAAATGTAAAATCTAAAAAACTAAAATCCAAAATAAAAATGTAAAATCTAAAATGTAAAATTAAAAAGACTACAATGTAAAATCAAAAATCAAAAACTTAAAACGAAAATGTAAAAATAAAAGAATAAAAATGTAAAATGTAAAAATAAAAAATCTTACATGCATTAATTAAATCTCTAAACGAAGTTTCTGTAGGTTAGGTTAGGTAAAGTTAGGTTAGGTTAGGTTATAACTAAGTTTATTATTTGTGCTCTCACATTTGCTTTCACTTTTTTGCTCTTACTTTTTGCTCTCACTTTTTGCTCGCTTTTTTTTTTTTTGCTCGCACTTTTAAGTTAGGTTAGGTTAGGTTAGGTGAGGAAATGCTTGGTTAGGTGAACTGAGGTTATGTTAAGTTAGGTTAGGTGAGGTTAGGTTAGGTGAGGTTAGGTGAAGTTGCGTTAGGCAGAATGGCTGAGGTATGAATTAAACCCGCCTTTTCTCACTTTTGCCTCACAAGACTGAGTGTACCCCATTCCACTCCTGAGACCAGAAATTAAATTTCTTGGCAGAGCCAGGACTCAAACCCTGGTCTCCGCAGTGACATCCAAGAATGCTAGCCATTTCACCATAAAGTGGACAATATAAGGTTGGTCTTAATTGTACATGATAATAATAACCCAATAATAATATTAATAATAAAATAATAATAATAATACATATTCCATTTAGCAACTACACGCCCGACCTCTCCCTTTGACGTCATCCACAGTCTCAGGGTGTGGCGGCCATCTTGCCCATAGCCCCCGTGCCAGCTATGACTGTCCCCTCCATAAGACTAACATAGGGCTGATTGCGCGCGGCGGCCATCTTGCCCATTAGCCCCTGTGCCAGAACCGCTCTTTTATTCCTACTCGTGGGTTCTCTCCTAGCACCACCCAGTCCTTTCTAGTTGGCTGTTCTGGATCTTCCCTTAACACATAGTGTCCTCCAGAAACAGAACAGTCTGGGAGCCCGCACGCGCGTGCCAATGGTCTACCTGACTCATGGGGCCATTGTTATTGTGGCGCGCTTGGGAGGGGCCGAGTGTGCGTGCTAGGAAACTGTCTCGCCCGTTGGTGGGTCAGTCACACTGCCCCCTCCTCCCCGAGAGCCACCTGTCCGGCCCACGGCGACACGCAACAATATTAATCTCATCTGCCTCTCATAGCACAAAGTTGTACACATTCCTGCATTGAATTATTGTTATTCCATAAAGCACCAATTCAAAATAACCACTACCTTGTGATCCCTTGTAGCACAATTTAATACTTTCAAATACCGTAGCACTAATGGTTACTCTCAATATCCTTCAATTATCAATTACCATGATTATTCCATACGTCACCTTATTTATGGATATCACATACTTCATAAATACAACTAAAGACTGGATAATTCCATCCTCATAATATCTTCCTCTTGTTTCGTATAGGCCATTTAAGGACCACGACATTCAACTATTACATTTGGAGTGGGCTTTGATGTTTGCCCAGTAGTTGCGCATCCTCTGGCTGTGTTGTTGTTACCTCCTCTCCTGTGTCCAGAGGACACCTGTCTTCTTTCTTGGCGGTTTGTTCTGGAACCTCATTTGCTGAAGCCTCATAATATAATATTATTATATATCAATTATCAACAAATTTGTGCTCAAAATCTCATTATATATAGGCTATATATATATATATACAGTGGCGACTCGTGAATTTTACCGAGGGGGGACTCAACCTTTTAAGATGTAAACCGCTTTTTGTGATGCTTTTCCAGTAACTGACAGAGATGATTTCATACATGAATTGTGTTTTTTCTTCTCACATATTTTTGAAGCTTGATTTCCTTATTTCGTTTGGACTAGGCACTTTTGTTTTTAAGAAGTAACAAAGGTATTAAAAATATTTGCTCCCAGTCATTGGAAAAAGAAGAATACCGGAACCAGCTCAGGACTCCATCAGGGTCGCAAACTCCCAACCTCACTAGCCATGAGCCCTTGAGGGTGTATCCCCACCACAAGGGTTCACAACTAGGCCTAGTGGAACTTGGGTTGGAGACAACTGGACCCCAGCAGAGGCGGTTATTATTTCCACTTGTGCTGGGATCTTCTATGTCATCTACCTGTCGACCTCCATTAGTCGACTCTTGTTCTCTTCCAACCCAGATACCATTAGAGCATCCAAAGTCTAGGGAGTCATTCATTTTCCTGCCGTAATTGACCCTCATATCATCTATCCTGATACCCTCATTCTTCGAGGGGTCAGCCCTCTTCTTTTAGTTTCATTACATCTAATGCCTTCTACACAAGGCCTTAAAGGAGGCAGGGTGTGTGAAGCTCCACCACACGAGGGCACCCTGGATAGGGCTACACCTTCAAGAGCTCAGCTTTTGAGCTCGGGAGTTGGCGACCGTGATGTGTTCCAGAGCGAGATCTATTTTCCCCTTTTTGCATTGACTTTGGGGTGGACCCTCTCCCCTTTCCCTTTTCTACCTGCCTTTAATGGCTCTAGTAGTTTCCAAGTACCTCAATACTCATTCTTCGAAAATTGATTCTTGTTATAAGGGGATGAACAGCAAGGTTATCTGCCCTTCGAAGATGGAGGGCATTTCTTTTCCGCCATTTATTTCCCTTATTCGTTTCTTTCTTTTATTACTGTCGTTTTCTTCTTCCAGTACATAAGTTAGTTGTTAGTCAGTAATTTCTTAAGCCTAGCTGTAGATTTCATTTCATTATAATTTCTCACCATCACCTAAACCACTAAGGGTAGATGACCTAGATATTTCACCCCTTTAAACAACAATTATCTCCATCATTGAGGGTGTATCGATATCTAAGGTGCACCGTGCCTGGTGGGACAACACACACCCTACCTTCTGTAGGGCCTCTTAGAGAAGGCAGAAAAGGGGCAAAATGAGGTCTGATCCTACAAAAATTAGGGCATCAGGAAAGAAAAAGACAAGAGTTAATTAAGGCATCCGATACCCTAATAACGTTGGGGTAAGAGTTGACATGAAAGATATGAGAGGAGTTCAGCTCAAGGAACTCAGTTGGGGTCCCATAGCCGCCAACCCACATCCCACTAGTTGTAACCAATTTGATAATAATTTATGTGATCTGAAACTCTCAGGGAAAAAATGAAGACTACAAGGAACAGAGCGATCAGAAGGTAACCATTTGCTTCCTCTCTTGTCACCTTCTCTGGAAATGCCACGTAACCACTTCTCACGCAATGAATTGTCCGATTGTATCTCATGAAATTCCCCGGTATTCTAACTTGCCCAGTTGTGATTTACAAAAGGGCACGCAGCAGTACTACATAATAAAATCATTCAGAATACATTCCAACTTCGCCAACATCAATACAAAACTTATGTCTGCCACAGTGACTTGGTGCTGCTTCCTAGCGCCAATATTTGGAAACGAGGTTGTACGCAGACGGCCGTGGTACGCATAAACCAATGCCGTAATCGATGAATGGGCAGGCAGTGGCTGCACCAGACTCAAGATGACTGAGTCCACACACTTCGTGACGTAGCGCGTGAGAGGAAGGACAGGGGATAACTGAAGGTATTCGTTGCCATGGCAACGTAAATAACAAAGCGGACGATTTTTGATGAGTCCTCACGAGCATCCGGTGCGCTCTACCGACAAGGAGAGGAACTACACACAGTTTGTCACGATGGCAAAACATTAGTTGCGAGGAGAGAGAACATCATGGTTTATGAGGAGGGAGGAGGGAGGAGGGTGGGAGGGCGACGTCTTTGAGCCCAATATCACCGGCCGCCCCTGTATATATATAACTATGCGTGCTCATTTGTTCAACTGCATATCTATCAATGGTAATACAAGGTAGAATCATTTCAACGCTAGTCTAATATACGATAAGGGTCTCTCCTCATGATCAGCTTTTCAATCAATAATGTTGCGTCAAGAAATGTCCATTCAAATATACAGTAAATGCCAATCAAAACCAATTTAAATGCTTACAATTCCGTTCACATGTTCCTTCATCATTCTGTAATTTGATTATCATCTCGCGTACAAATGTCCAGTAAAATAATTCCCATTGTGACCTACGGTATTGAGTTGTTTTGGGGTTATCTTAATAAAACAAACCTCAAGGAAATTGAGACAATTAAATCGACGTTTCTCAAGACGATTCTCTGTGTTTCCAAAAATACACCATCCAGACCGACTTACGAGCTTATTGGTGAGCCATTCTTCATAGAAGAACTCCGTGTAACGCTGCTATTGCCAGCTACAAGCGCCTACCAGGAACTACTGGAAGAGATTCAAATCAAGCGTGAGGCGATTTGGCTAGATTTCTACTCCACATAAGCTATGTTGAACCCAGCAGAATGGAAAAAACCAGACTATGAGCTGCGTCACACATGGACAAGATTTGCAGTGCATGTAAGACGAAAGTTTACCATTCGCCTGCTGCAGAGTGTATTATTGTAAATTTTGTGGGAAACGTTGTGAACGGTATCACGCTCTGGAATGCGAACGGAAGCTGTCGCTCAAGGAACTGTGTAGCGACAATGATCCTTCATGTTAGTATGAAATGTAGAATTGTAATTTAATTTTCTTTGGCCATTGGCTGTAATAATTATTTAATTTAAATGTCGTAATGTATTATTAACCTCATGAAATCTCTCATATACATCATGATTTTAAAGTATTGCATCGTAACTGATTCATCGTATCCATTAATCTTGATTCCCTCCCTAAATAATATATCACATGTAGTGAATCAAAAACATCAAACAAATAACTTCCTAAAAGTTTCCTATAATAATAATAATAATAATAATAACCTTCAAATTCATTTGAAAACTGGATTAAATGGTGTAGCCAGGCCCGACGAGAGGGGGGGGACAGGCAGGGCTGGTGCCCCGGGGCCCGACCCTCCCAGGGGGGCCCGGCATCCTAGCAGGATGGGTCCGATCGGGCATTGATTTATTATTGCCTTCATGTGACTTGAATTTGCTACTGGCAATCATTTAGTGAATGCAATGAACTGTCTGTGAACAATGTTACAAGGATTAAGAAACTTATTATGTCAAGTGGACACTATTTTCCTCTACAAAACGTTGTAGGAAGAACAACTGTCTCAAAGTGGTCAACTTAGGCGATGGGGCTTCGCTATGTATTGTTCTCAGAATATATTTAAAATTTAGCTTATTCGGCTTATGCAAAAAACCTTCACATAACTTTCTCATCCCTTCACTTATTTCGCCAAGGCCAACGAGAGCCTGGGCTGCCCTGGTGTGTGTGGTCAGCTAGCTCAAGAGCTTCAAGTTTGGTGCGTCACGTCGTCCTTAGATATTTAGAGGTGATAGTGTCTGAAATTACTATATTGTCTAGCTAGACGTATTGTATTCCGTGGAGGCAGGTAAGTAAACTACATTTTAAAGTAGCGTCCAAACAGTAATAAACGCTATTGTTGATTTAAGGGGCGGAACAGCAAGGTCATTTGCCCCAAGTAATTCACTTTCGCACTATGTGAAAAAATATTATTGCTGGCTAAATATCTTGAGAAAGGGTGGGATGATTCTGTTGTCAAACGTAGATAGAAGAAATGCATGCGAAATTGTTCATCTTCTTGTATACTGAATTGAGAAAACAATGCTTACTTATGAATAATCTGTATGTTTAGGTGCAGTATAATAATAATAATTATTATTACTGGTTCATTCATTACGATCAACAATCCTAGGTACTTGGGTTCGTGCGCAAATCATTTCTGATTAAGGGATTTATAGAATATCTATATTACTATTGGTATTAGAGTTTGGAAATGTATCCAAAGACTGAAACTAAGATAACATTTCAGTATTTTTCTGAACTGAGTGTTTAATTAACAAGGAGAAAATGACAATTAAGCTAGGGCATTGAACCATTCAACTTAGTTTTCCAATTCCTCTAATGGAACGTCAGTGGTAGGGGCAGATGACCTAGCTGTAAGTAGCGTCAGTGGTGTGGATGGCGATGGAGAAATTAATATATTGCGTGTAGGCAACAGCGAAGATTTTCCTAAGACCTCTGATTAATTTAGAAGAAAATTAAGATGAAGTATTGTCGAACATTAATATAAATACAATTTTGTTTTGGGCTAGTGCAGTGGCTGTTATTATTATTGGACATTTCTACGCAGTTTATTCCAAAGAGCAGCATCGATCTGCAAAGCACTTATTTTTCAGTACGCGAAGAGATATTTTCCCATGCGAATCAAGCCCTTTCGTGATACGCTTTAACGTCTCAGTACCGTTAAACATAAAATGAGTTGCTCTCTTTATCTACGACTTAGAAATGACTCCGGGTCCTGACGAAGCCTCGGCAGCAATGCAGGATTCGGCTTCCCGACTGCGGTGTCATTCGTAGACTTTCTCAGCAGTTAATATAGGCCTATTTGTCGTTACAGTTAACAATTCATTTAGGGGCTTGCGACATTTAACCCGTGTACTGGGTAGCTAGTAGGTCTGGTTTCACTGTGGGCAATGAACCATTGGCGCCTGGTTGGGGATCGTTAGCATCAACTAGTACTGTAGATATAATTCAGTATTTTCTGACGCGTTAATTTTCCGGTCTGTTTCTGAAAGCCTCCACATTATTGAATGAAGTTGACTGTAAAGCAGTAGTTTTCACAAATATTAATGAAGTAAATTACGTACATGATTCTCAAACAGCGAAAAAAATAAAAAACCAAGAAACGTGCGAACTGTGTAGACTGAAGAGGGGGTAGTGGTTGTTGTATAATAAGAGTGATGTATCGGCAACATTGTTGTAACTATTTGTCCTGGAGAGTAGAATTTTATACTCTATTAAAACCACCCACTGCTGGACGAAACACAGGGTATACATTGTGCTGTGCTGTGCTATGGCCTCTTTGACATGATCAATCGCATGTCGTATTCTTAGTTGCCGACTGGGAATGCGTTGGCCGTCGCGGCTATTACTGTAATTATTAGGGTTAAGAGTAGGGTAGGTGTCCCTGGACTTGAAATAAGGTACTATCCCGGCATTTGTCTGGAGGGAGTGTGGAAATCCCACACTCAGGATAGCCACTGTCAGCGCCGGGATTCGAACCTCTGATCTGCTGAAGACCCCCATCACGGTCATTGGTGCGCTACACCGCGGGGTCTTACTTGAACGTGCGAGAGCTTTTACTTCAATATCGGACAGTCTTTTCTATAGCCACTAAATGTCAACGGTCACCAAATTTTTACTCCAAAATATCACAAAACTAATCACCCAAATGGCCTATAACTCAATAATTTGGACCTATGTTTTGCAAACTTTTACAGAGGAGGACCTCAGGACCCCACTCTGAGCTTGGTTATATTCCATACTCCCAGATCCCCGGTGTGTTCACTCCCCCATAATCTTGGCTTAGATCCACCCCTGATGGTCAGCAGTCATAGCTATGATTGGCGATTTTTAGGAGAACGTGACTCTAGTTTTGGTTACTGCAAAGCAATATTAAATTATAAGAAATCCACTTACTGCAAATTACAAAATATAGTTCAAATTCACATTTTCTTATTTTGTGAAAACAAATCACTGATTAGCTGCAATCTACTGGTAGCACATAATAACGTGACTTACCTGTGGTTAATTATGAAAATATATTTGGCTTTGTTTAATGTACAAAGATGTGTGATCGCTGTTCAACTAAGACATTAACCAGTGATTAGACATAGACCCAAGGGCGTGACTCTTCAAGGGCAGGATATTTTAAGAATGCCAAAATAAAAACCCTATATGTAAAACGTATTTTAAAATATGTCTTGACTTTGTGTGAAAATAATGTTTTCATTATGAAAAGAGATTACGTCATATGTCACAGAGGCCGTAGTAGTGCACAGTGTACAGTATACCCTTCCCACCTCTTTTAACATGCAATTCAGTGAGCTGAACTTCCTGTTGATAAATTTTTGGGTCTTAGGACGTCGTGGTCATCAGTCCTTTCTACTTACTGTTCGTGTGGAACTCTGTCCGACAATCTATATTTGAAGTTAATCATATATTTTTTATTAATTTGGGATAGAATTGAGGAAGAAATGAATGTACGACGGTGCAACTGCAGCCTTTGGCTATAGGCTTAAAACGATGAATCATGGAAAATAAGTATAGAATCACCGACGGTAGAATTCGAACCCACCTTTTTTCCGAGTTCATGGACAACAGCTTTTTTCAATGTGAATTCTTTCCCCAAATTAAATAGGCCTACTGTAAAAGCGGTGAAATTATTGGTCCGGTACATGCATTTCTTTTCCAAATTTGGGTACGACAAAATAACATATTGCTTTTACAAGTGTCACTGAATTATTGATATCAAAGAGGATCTGCAGAACTTTAAATCTGAACACTGTGCATGCTTACAGTGTTACCTCTTCGAGATAAATTTAGATCCGTCAAACGCCAAAGCTAAACAGAATAGTGAATGTAATGACAATTATTACCTGGTTTTCGATGGCTTTACTCTGATATTTATTTTTGTTAATTGAAAATAATGTATTGGTACGCGCTTATCTTGAATTTGCAAGTAACTTTGCATGCATTCCTCCAGTTTCACTGTTGTACATTTTACATACCAGCATTAACTTATATTGATAGTAATTCACGCTGTGTTTGTGGTAATAAATATAGCCAGGATTTAGTGGAATATTTAGTTGAAATATTATTAATACAGTATATTATACAGTATTTATTGCAGTCAATGCTCATGTCAGGACATTTCAATTGCACGCCCACAGGCTACCAGACGCCACTGTCACTGACACCCAGCGGCGAAAGTTGGAACTTGATAGAGCGTTTCTAACCAAATAACCTACAAACTCTGGCTACACACTGCCAATTGTAGTGGTAGGTTCTTTTACATGCCATAAATCTATGACATGGACCCACCAGCTTTACTTCCCCTTCGAATAAAGGCATATTGTACTGAAGGATTTTAACGCTCTTCAAAATCCGACGACTTTGGCCGGGTTTAAACTCGCGATCTTGCGCATGGCAGTTCAGCATGCTGCAATATTATTATTATTATTATTATTATTATTATTATTATTGCTTTCTGATTCTTTTATGTTCTTCTCATTGATTTCATGATGAACATTTGGTGCAAAGAGAACATTGCGCATAATCAGTTTGTGCAAATTTACGATGATTATAAATTAATTTTACAGAACTTGATTATAGAGGGGGGCCCGGGAGATTCCAGCCCCAGGGCCCGTCGCCACTCTCCACGGCCCTGGGTGTAGCCAAACGATTTTAACAGTTGGTTGGTTCCTTAGTTTAGGGGCTGTGAAAACGCGGTCATGTAGCCCCGTGTACTCTGGGTGTGTGTAGAATCTGTCTGATAACCGATGTTAATAGTGATGACTGTATTAGCGTGTGTTATCTGTTTTTAGGTAGATTTCATTAGAAAGCTAACTATTGCAATGGGTCCCATGTTTCGACTTCCGGAAAATTTCGACATATCTTCGCGTTTCACATCCCCCAGACCCCAAAACCACCGTCAGTTCAAAAGTTTATATATAATTTATGTATATATATATGTATATCAGTTTCTTGTGGACACGATAACTGCCGTAATTTTGCACCAATTACTTCGAATTTTTTACCGAAGATGTATACCTATAAAATCTCGGTCGAGTTCGTTACTGGGCTAAATCGGTCGAAGGGGGTGAAAATGGGGGGCTTTTTTCGAAAAAGTGAAATTTCGCTATAACTCTCTTAATACGTGCAATATCGAATCCATTCAAAGTTCATAATATGTGTCGGATAAGTGCCAAAAATTTATGTCAAATAAGATTTTTGATAGCACCAACCATTGACCAAAGGGGTGGAAAAAAGTGGGTTTTTCGGGAAACATTAATCATATCTCTCTTAATAGGCACAATATCAAAACCGTACAAAATGGACAATATTCCCCTAATAATTACCTAAAACTTTTGTCTGAAAGAATTTTTGATATGACCCACCATTACGCCAAGGGACGAGAAAAATGATTTCGGAATTATAAGAAAATGCCAAGAGCTATCAGTGGTTGCCATGGCAACACTACTAAATTGATGAGGCATGGACCATCAGACGTTGCCATGACAACGCACTTGCACGAGATCAGATTCAGTATATCCATCTGATTAAGTGGTTGGTTGGTTGGTTCTTAAGTTTAGGGGCTGCGACAACGCGGTCATGTAGCCCCGTGTACTTTGGGTGTGTGTAGAATCTGTCTGATAACCGGTGTTAATTGTGATGACTGTATTAGTGTGTGTTATCTGTTTGTTAATTTAAGTACTGCAACTAACAATTTTTCAGATAGTTCCTACTTTTGCCGCCAAGCGCCACTGTCAACGACTACGAGGCCAAGTTCAGAACTGAGCTACTAGACGCCGCCGCAGTCGGCTCTTGGCAACGAACATAGAAACCTAAGAGCGTTGTATACATTCTTAACCTATCCAATTTAGCTTCACACAGGTGCAATTAGTGGAAGGATCTTTAACATGCCATACATCTATGACATGGGACCGCCGGCTTTACTTCCCCTCCGAAGGAAGGCATACTGAGGGATATTTAACGCTCTTAAAAAATCCGACGGCTTCGGCCGGGTTTGAACCCGGTATCTTGGGCATAGAAGCTCAGCATGTTACCGACTACGCCACCAAAGCCGCCTGATAAAGTGGGAAGCGGCTTCGGTGACGTAACTGGTAGCATGCTGAATGTCTATGCCCAATGTCGCGGTTTCAAAGCCGGCCGAAGTCGTCGGATTTTCTAAGAGCACTAGAATCCCTCAGTATGCTTTCCTTTGGAGGGGAAGTTCCAACGTTCGTTGCGAGTTGATGGTTGGGGTGGCATCTAGTAGCCAAGTTCACAGCTAGGTGTCGTTGACGGTTGTACCTGGTAGCAACATTAGGAACTACTGCTTGAAATTGACCGTCTGCAGTACTTACATGAATTAAGACTAATACAGCCATTACAATTCACACCGTGTATCAGACAGATTCTACACTCACCCAAAGTACACGGGATTAGATGACCGCGTTGTTGCAGCCCCTAAACTGAGGAACCAACCAGAGGTAGATTTCGTTAGAAAGCTAACTATTGAAATGGGTACCATGTTTCGACTTCCGGAAAATTTCGACATATCTTCGCGTTTCACATCCCCAGGCCCCAAAACCACCGTCAGTTCAAAAGTTATATATAATTTATGTATGTATATGTATATCAGTTTATTGTGGACACGATAACTGCCGTAATTTTGTACCAATCACTTTGAATTTTTTACCGAATACGTATACCTATAAAATCTCGGTCGAGTTCGTTACTGGGCTAAATCGGTCGTTGGGGGGTGAAAATGGGGGGCTTTTTTTCGAAAAAGTGAAATATTGCTATAACTCTCTTAATATGTGAAATATCGAATCCGTTCAACATTCATACTATGTGTCGGATAAAGCCCAAAAATGTATGTTTGAAGAGTTTTTTTTATAGCACCAACCATTGACCAAAGGGGTGGGAAAAAGTGGGTTTTTCGGGAAACATTAATCATATCTCTCTTAATAGGCACAATATCAAAACCGTACAAAATGGACAATATTCCCATAATAATTACCTAAAACTTTTGTCTGAAAGAATTTTTGATATAACCCACCATTATGCCAAGGGATGAGAAAAATAATTTCGGAATTATAAGAAAATGCCAAGACCTATCAGTGGTTGCCATGGCAACACTACTAAATTGATGAGGGATGAGCCATCAGACGTTGCCAAGATAACGCACTTGCACGAGATCAGATTCAGATTTCCATCTAAGTGTGAAGCGGCTTCGGTGACGTAACTGGTAGCATGCTGAATGTTTATGCCCAAGGTCGCGAGTTCAAAGCCGGCCGAAGTCGTCGGATTTTCTAAGAGCGCCAAAAATCCCTCAGTATGCTTTCCTTTGGAGGGGAAGTTCCAACGTTCGTTGCGAGTTGCTGGTTGCGGTGGCATCTAGTAGCCAAGTTCACAGCTAGGTGTCGTTGACGGTAGTACCTGGTAGCAACATTAGTAACTACTGCTTGAAATTGACCGTCTGCAGTCCTTACCTGAATTACAGACTAATACAGCCATCCCAAAGTACACGGGGTTACATGACCGCGTTGTCGCAGCCCCTAAACTGAGGAACCAACCAAAATCTCTGCGGTAGATATAATTTTGCGTGAAGAAGTAACAGACCGTTACATAGTTGCACATCAGTGTCGAAACCTAGCATAAGGACAGTGTGACCACAAGTATAAAAATGGACCCCAAATGACAAGAAGGTTACCGTTCCCATAAGACAATAAAATGTTTAAAATAAGCATAAAATGACGAAAAACAAAGTTAATTAAGCTCCAATTATAAAATACCTTCTCGCATTAAATGAGGTCTGATCCTTCTACGAAAATCTGCATATTCTGCCTATTTTCGCCTATCCCCAAGTTTGTCCGGTGAAATCTACCTCCGCCTTCCGGCGTGCCGAGAGGACTTTTTTTTTATTCAAGTAGGGACTGCAGACGATAATTTCAAGTACGTAGTTCCTACTTTCGCCACCAAATGCTACCGTCCACGACACCTAGCTGTGAACATGGCTACTACTAGATGCCATCGCAACCAGTGCCTGGTGACGAACGTTGGAACTTAAGAGCATTATTTAAACCTAACCTACAAATTTTCTTCACACAAGTTTAGTTAGTGGAAGCTTTTACATGCAATAAATCTATGACATGGGCCCACCGGCTTTACTTCCCCTCCGAAGTAAGACATACTGAGGGATTTTTAACGCTCTTAAAAAATCCGACGACTTCGGCTGGATTTGAACCTGTGCCATTGGGCATAGAAACTCAGCATGCTACCAACTACGCCACCGACGTCACTGATTCTAACTGTAAACTAAATCTGCCAAGTACATAATCAGATGGTCTCTCACCCTTAATCGATATAATTGCTCTTCAGTCGGTCAACACAAGAGTGCCCGAATAGATTGGGTAGAAAGTGACGATTATCACCCTATTATCTGAAAGAAATGTTACATGAATTATTTAGGCCTATACAGTTCTCTAAGAAATGGTGGGGGTTTACGTATAAGTAATTCATGTAACATTCATTGACGGCACCACCACAAGGGTCACAAAAGCAAGATGCAACAGAGAATTCAAAGTGGAACCACGCACTCTAACGTGTCAATCTTATTTACAGATAGTATTGCTCAGTCGGTTTGAAGCACTTCTATAGTCGTTTCGTTGTTATTGTTACTGAAGTTTAAGTACGGTATGTTAACCTGTGAACTATTGACAAACTTCAGGTATGATGCTGTCTTTAGGGGCAGATGCCTCGTGTTCTGCCCCTTAAAACCTCAACTAACTGACTAACTAGCTGATGTTGTCTACACTCGTATGTTATTTATTATTCTAATTCAACTGTTCCTATTTTAAACTGGTGGTCTATTGTAATGTAGTGGGCTTGTCAATGTAGTGAGCCCACAATTGTTGAATAAAGTTACCGTATGTAAACTTAGCTGGTATTTGAATTCTGAGTCCTATATGGTGACCGTTATTCTTGCACACTGCTCGCCTCGGACAGTTGCTGCGAGCCCCGTTTGCTTCCTCGTTTGAAAATTGTGGTGCCATCCACTTGTTAATTTGTGGACTGTATTACTAAACGGTACGTCTAAGTGCTGTTCACGCCATCTGTTGTTCTTTCTTAAAACCTTGCTTGGTTTACTTAGACAAGAGTTTAGTGCTTTTCAGTCGGTCAACACGAATGTACCCAAAAGAGCTGGGCTATGCCCCAATCCTGAAATATATTACACGAGATGAATAAATACCCTAGGATGACCAGTTTCGATCGTCAAACGATCATCTTCAGATCCATTACACTTAGGCTATAAAATCTATGTTTGAAAATACAGGTGAAAATATTTACAATATGTACAATTATTTAGTTGCAGTATTGGCACTGCAACTGTCGGTGTATGTTAAATGCAGTATATATGATGTTAGGTGAAATGTTAAATGGTGTTGACCGACTGAAAAGCACTAAACTCTTGTTTACTAAGTCAGCACTGAAAAAATGGCTTCAAACTCCACAATGTTGGTTTACCTTGAACCGGTAAAGTCCTAACCTGTGATGATGTATGCTTATGGTTCAGGACGATCTCAACTATTAACGACCAATCTCTTCCTCGTCTCGCATGAGTCAACTGTAAGCGCAACAGGTTTATTGGGGCGTCTTGAACTCGTTAAAACTGCCTAATCTAGGTCTTGATGTATTAGGAATATGGTACAATGTAATTCCTTCCAGCTTAGTATGTTTCCCATTATATTGATTATCCCCGATTTTCATTTATTGCCTGTCTTCTTTCGAATAGATATGTCCTTTTTATTGGTTGGAGTATTGCCAAATAATGGGAATAGGGGCGAACTATCCAAAAAGGTGTGTGCAGTTATATTATCTGGGATGTTAACTTTCGCTAAATGGATTTATATGGCTTCTTGTACCGGTATTTCAAGTTTCCTGTCTCTTGTTTCTTAGTGCATGAGCATGATTTTTAGGTTTGTTTCTATGCTTGTGAGGCTATGTCCGGTGTCATACATGTCTTCCCATACTGCCAAGTGTTTCCTGTGTTTAATTGCATTTCTGTGTTCTTTATGACGTGTGACCATCCTCCTCTCCGTTTGTCTGACGTAATTTGCTTGACACCCTGTTTCTTGGCATGATGTAGGCCTACACCCCAAATTTTGAGTGTGGGTTTAGTTTATTTAAATTGCTATAATGAAGATACTTACCTTACCAAGTGTGTTGTTTGTTCTGTATGCTATTTTGATTCTTTGTTTTTTGAAAAGATCGATTTTGTACAAATTTGCGTTCACAAGATTGAAAGCACGAACTTGCTTACTTTGCCCACGGCCAGCTTTGCCGGTTGGCGTTTGTACTTACTATATCTTGTCCGATGTCTTAGTATTATTTGTTTTATGGTTTATGTCCAAGCGATACTATTTACACTATTTAAGATGTGATTACAAGGTTTACGCAGAAATGACATGGTTATGAGTTAGTAATACAGTATGAAAACCTCACACAAGAGGTCGAATTAAATCACCCAATACAACGTGAAAGGGTAATACTCCTTTTCTGTAAAAAAAAGAAGAAAAAAGAATGAACTAAATTTAAATTGCAATAGGCCTACCTCGCGCAAGAGTTCGATTAAATATCACGGAAAACAGTTAATATGTACCTTATAGGTTAAGTTTACAATATTTAAGTGAAAATAACCAAGATGAAATTCATCAGACAAATTGTCAAAATAATAACGCAGAAAGCGTGAAATAAATTAAGATATATTCCTTTTAAATGTTGTTTCTAGACGTAATAGCTCAAGCTCCTTCTCATATGATATATATTGTTTTAATCATTATTATATCCTAAAATGGATATATATTGAAGACTCATTATATCCATTTAAGGATGTATGCTCAAAAACTTCCAGAAATTAATCTAAGTAGTGTACTCAACCAACAGCAAATATACAGCACCGATGAACAAACCTTTCTTGGTATGACAATGGAAACAGATCTTAGTTGGAGAAAACACATAACAGAACTACAATTTAAATTAAACAGTGCAATACTTATATTAAACCAGTTAAGACAGGAAGTTAACATTGATATCCTGTTATCAAGTTTTTATGCTCTGTCTCACACTCACATGGTTTATGGTATGAATCTGTACAGCAGTGTAATAAAAGAAGTGTAAAGCAATATTTTCATCCTGAAGGAGAGAGCAGTCCGTGTATGGCTTACACTCTCTGACATTTTGTAGAGACTATTCTTTTAAAAATAGTTAATTTTTTCTAGTGTTGTACGAATATAGATAATTTTCTTTACACTCATTAGCATTTCCAGTTAGACTTTCTTTTATTATGCATGAACTATTGAATAAGTACAATGATCTAACGTCATTATTCAGGTTTTTAAAAGAAGTTAGAGTTCTTTTGGGGGCACATTCCGTGTGCTACTGTTAACCCTTTAAAGGACAAAAGACTCGGGGGTATAAAATAATAATTATTTTTGCACATTTGTAATTGGGGGTGATAGATGAGTAGGAATATACAACAATTTTATAGGTGTGGATTCTATTTAATGAAATATGGGGTGGGAAATTATTATCCCACTGCCTAAACCCGACAGTATGTTTTCTTAAATGGGCAATGGGATAATAATTTCCCACCTCCAAATTATGATGATACTGTGTTCATTTAACATGATATAGTATATACAAAACACACATCACGCTCTATAATTAAAAAAAAACATAACTCCCACGCAACACACGTTCAGTAAACTATAACATCTTTGCCAAAAACTGCACAAAAAATATAAAAGTGACTTTGGAATGTTAAAAGTTAGTATATTCAAAATATAATTCAATAATTTAAAAATAGTATTTACTAAAAACACAGAAAATTAATTTTAAAAATCTTTTATTCTATGGCACCCTAAACAGAATAATTATTTCCTTTCTAGCTGAAATATATTTACTCAAGTGACCAAAGCCATTATTAATATTAGCCTATAATTCAATTATATACCAACTTTTACAAATCTCCTATCTTCAATAAAGACACCTTCTTTTGTAAAACAATGCATTGCATTCACTCAACACAACTGAACTGGCGGGCACGTGCACTGTGGAGACCACTGGAATATATGCTTCCCACTTTTGCTTTCTAATGACAGTATACATCAAACTCACGGGTTTTCAATATTTATGTGTAGCTAGCTTGTGGATGAATGTGGAACTGCTTGAAATGAAGTGGATGGGAAGATTCTCTCCCTAACGCCGTTCTATAAATACGTGGTGAGAAGATATTATCCCAACGACCTATAAAGGGTAGCGAGTCGGCGCGTGCTGGCATCTGCAAGTCAGTATTGTTGTTTGTACTAGCGTTGCTGGTGTATTCTTTGAATACACGGTACCTGAGATATAATTTTTATTGCTCTTTGCATGTTCATTTCTTCCTTCTTCTTTGTCAAACACCAAGAGTGATCATCTGTTTTCTCCTTGTTGGGCATATCTCTTATGTCTTCATAAGTATGTTTCAGATATATAACTTCTGTGACCCACCTAGCGTCACCTCGCAGCGAATCTCTGAAGCTCCTCATTCTTCCTGGTGCTAGAGGACTTACTTATCCATTTGGCCACCAGATCCTGTTACCATCGTCAGCTATTTTCTCTTGGAGCAAGAGGACTACGTCCACTTCTTTACTCACCATGCTGCGCTAGTATCAACTGTTATCAACTCTTAGAAGACCGGCTCAGCAAGAGAAGATAAATTTTTTGTTTTCAAGTTGGCAATGTTTATATGTTCTCCTTTTGTCTCCTACCCCCCACTCTTTCCCCTTTTTCTTGGTCCCTCCGTGCTCCGTTGAGCTGCTCTCACTTCTTAGTCTGCAGTTGACTCGTTCAGTCAAAGCTCCGCTCGAGCTTGCCTCCTCAAACCAAGAGGCTCACCCTCTTCTACGCCATGTTGGCTAAGTAATCTTCAACAGAAACTTCGACTTCAACATGAAATCAAGATAAGTACCATTTTAAAAGTTTTAACCTCATCTTCATGGTTTTAACTTCCACGTGCTTTTAATTATAATTTATAGACAGTGTGAAATCATTTACTTTGGGGCAATAATCATTCTTCGTGGGATTTGCCATGTTGAGCTTTTGCTTGTATAAGCCAACCTTACTAAAAAAGAGCTTTTCTTAAGCTATTTAAACGAGAAACCCTCTCGCTACGTGGGATATTATCTAATACCCGCTGTCTATAATTATAAAGCTAGTTCCTCCGTTGGATTTTTTCAACCCCATTTTCTGCTAAGGTCGTTCTGGAACCTTCGAGATCTTGTTCTCTATCTGCGAGTCTTGCCGTCAAGTATTGTTCACGCACTTGTGAAAATGCTAGTTAAAATGAGGAATCTTCCTTACAAATTTTTGCAATAGCTAACTTTCCTCCACCGCTGGAACCTCTGGAACATTCTATGGCGCATTTAATTGTAAATCACAACTTTTTCAAGAAATAGACTCTCACCTATATAGTGCAATCAGTTATTTCCATAATTGCAATAACTTTCTTTTTCATGAACTTTAGTGTTTCTATAGTGAACTTTGCATCCATCTTCATAGACTATAGTGATAAACAGTGCTTGCTCCACGTTTCTACCGCGTCGCGATCGTCCGGTTATATTAAATACGGCCATGAACATTGATCCTATATCCCAATGATCTTTCCTCAACCTTCTACTAACCATCATTATTAATAAAATTGTAACTTTCTATAAGGTGTCACTCGCAAGGTGCCCTTCCCTCTTTGCTAGTTTAACATTAATTAAATTCTGCATAATTGCTTGTGTGATACAAGTTTTAAATTTACTTTGTTCCTTTCCCATAATCAGGGAAAACAATTCTTTAAACTCTTGAGCGAGTCATGTTCAGGTTTCACGAAATGGAAACTGTCCCATTTGGCGAGTGATTCCTGCTCAACCTTGGGAAGTCCAGAACTTTCCCTTTCACTTTCTTCAGGTTTCACAGTAAGTGACCTGCCCTCTTTGTATAATTCTCATATATTAATTCTGTATAAATATAAGAAGTTGTAGGAACTTCTATCTTATTTTTCATGTTGTTATTATTGTTATTTTCAAAGTTGTCACTTTCTCTAGAACATTCTCTCCAGAATTTCTTAAGGTGCACTTTTTGTACTCCAATTCACGTTCAAGCTTTAATTATTTCATTGCTTATTTGTTTAAATCTTATAAAGATTTTAGAAACATGTAAGGTTTGAAACCTTGTAAATTGTCAATTGCCTGGAGCAACCGTTTAATGTTGAGAGGTCTGCGACCCTATTTGTTAAAAAGTTCAAATGAACTATGTTTATTAAAATTATATTGCATAATTGTTAATTTCCTCAAACTTTTTCTAATTGTAAAATAAACAAATCTTTTCCCTTCGCTTTTTCATTTACGAATATAAAGTTTAGGCAAAATCCTGTCTTCCTTGACTCTCCTCACTTAATGATATTAAAATCATTAATAGAGCTTTCACCATTTGTTGCATTTGAGCAAGAACTCTTAATTTTCACCTCACTAATGTTCTTCTTAGCGTTAATAGCTAATTCTAATTGGCCAGTAAGGCAAGTAAAGCTCGCTAAGCCAGCTACCTGCTTGTGGAGACCCTCTCCGAAAACTTATGGTCAATTTTCTAAAAAATAAGTGTTTCTTTTTGTCTAAACTTTTAGCCGGCTCCTCGCTGAGTAAAAGCTTAGCCATTTTCCAATGCAACCATTGGTTCATTTACCAAGATTACCCAATAAGGCATAATCTTTTATCATTTTCCTTTTTAGAGACACTTGGTCGCCCTTACAGGAACTCCATAATTTTGGAAATTGAAAATACCAAGCTTGAGTTAAATCATTGGCATTCTTCGAATTACTTTGAAAAACCTAATTTCTTTGAGAAGACATACAGTAAATTTGTTCCTCTCAGTCTTGCCAGACCAGCACTCTTCCCCATAGTAGTTTTATATATGCTTGAGAGGGATTATACGAAAGCCACTCTCTTGCAAACAGCCCAAGTTCTATCTGTGTTTCTCGTCAGCTTAGACCAAGTCCTTACTCATTTTAGGTATCCGAAAGAGGATTTTCGGTGGCAACCACCTTTAAGTGTGTTTAACACTAAACTTATTGATTTTGTGGGACTCTCCTCCTATTTTTCTATCCTTCTTTTCCAATCCAAACTCTACTTCCTTCTCTTAATCATCTTCCCTTGGTGGGTGGGTTATTCCTCAGCCAATAAACTACCCAGTTGCCTCGTGTGCTTGTATTTCCTTGTGTTAAAAACATGAGACAAATAAGTACAAAGACAATTGGCAATACTTGGAATATACTGGAATTTGTAGGTTTTCCCTTCGTTCGGGAATTCTTTATGTATTCTCTTTCCTCTTAGCTTATTCTTTCCTATTTTCTTAAAACCACCGAAAGATGTACCCTTTCATGTAATTATACTGGGTATCTATTTTGCCCAATGTTTACTCTACCTTTAGTTTGTTTCAGTGTTAACTATATTTCTACATGTTACGGTGCTGCTATCCTATGGCACTTCTTGCAACTACTGAAACAACAGCTTTCATCGTCCACCGTCAGAGGGCGTCTCATCATAGTGCTTCCAATAACTGCTATTCACCTCGCATTGTATAGTGTTTTGATGTAAATATATTTTGTAACTGCCTGCCCTGTCCTGCCATGCCCTTCCTTCTAGATTTTTCCTTGGATAGTTTATGTACTGTAAGTGCTCGCACTCTCGTGAAACACCCTACTTCGTTCTAAATTATCGAGTAACCAGTGAAGCTCCTGCCAGTTTTGGAGTCCGACAATGATGCGAGGGAGCACTTGACCGTCGTCTGCAGGCTTTGACAGCATTTATCTCATCATGAGGCCTTAATTCTTGGAAAGGCTACAATATTCTACGTTTCACAGTTCTACGCCAGTCATCAGCAACAGTTAAGTACCGTACTAACAAGTTTTATGTGCTTCCTCTATGTTTGATGGGGGCAACTCTCTTCGCGCTTTTTTAATATATAAACTGGAATGCGCACATTTGTGCATAATTTGATACTGGTAGTTAGTTCTCTCTGCTATACTCTACGAGAGATTTCAATCCTTTTTCACAACTTAGTAGATGGTATCTTTGACAGGTCTTGTTGCTAAATTCACCATTTACATTTCTCGTTTGGCGTATGGAATGATTTTGTCACACATATTTTATGATGAAAACTATTGACCGCATAACGTGTCACCATATGCCTAAGATCGTAGTTTGCCATCGTCCAAGTTCTGTTCGTCATTGCTTCAGTGCTATAGAAATCTTCCCATGCACTTGACCTCTTTTCATGTCTCTTATTTATATGTTTGTCTGAGGCAATCGTAAATGGAAGTCCTAGTTGGATTTTAATATCCTGAGTCTATATAGAAGGATTCCTTGGCCAGTTCTTACACCAATCTCGTTTGTGTGAATTTCGATACCCTCAGTGTGCGTTTGAGGAAGTTTGCTTTCACTCGTTCTGTGACTACCAGATCTGCAGAAGTTAGATTATTCCATATTAAATGAATCGCGTATGTAATGATAGGCGTTATTTTAGCATTGAAGAGGAATAAGGCCGTCTTGAGGTCTAGAAGTTCTGGGTGTGTGATGTCCTGGAAGGTTCTGATGGCTGCTATCGCTTCCTCTTGTACAAGTATTTGGAACGATATTCTTGTTGTTTGTAGTCGTATTCCTCGGTAGTTGTAGTCATTGGCTACCGTTAGGTCTTCTTTACTATATTGTATAATATCCTGTCTGGCTACTTTGCCTCCCCTTCTGAAAATCATATGCACGGTTTTACTTTTGTTTATGATGAATTCATTTTGCTTAGCCCCGTTTTGGAGCCTCTCAAAAGCTTGCTGTAGTTCTTCTTTGTTATTGGAACCGATGACCATGTCATCTGCATACATGTAGATTACTACTGGGGCATTGTCTGCTGAGATCGTCTCCACTGGATCTGCTGTAGCCACGTTGAAAAGTAGTGGGCCTATCGGATCTCCCTGTAGAACCCCATTTGTTTGTATAATACTATCTGATATACTAGTTCCGTCATCTATAGCTACTGTGTTTGCTGTGAGGATGTTGTTAATTATGGTGACCAATCTGTTATTTTCTCCTAACATCACTCCTAATTTCTTGATCAGTTTTTTTATTAGGAAATCAAATGCCTTGATGTAATCAATAAATTAATATTGTGAAACATTTCTGCTTAGGGTATCTTAATGTGTCATCAATACTATCTTATAGATTCTGCACTGCATGCAAAGTTGACTTTAGTTATTGTTGCTGTTTTAAGGGGCGAAACTACGAGTTCATCTGCCACTGAGTTGACCTTTTGTGCTCCGAATTTTTTTCATCTACTTCTTTTGTCAGTCTTTGTGTAAGGGGTTTGGTATAGACATTGAAGGTACTTCTCTCCAGAGCTATGCCTCTACATGAGTCTGGTGTTCTTGTAATCCCCTTACCTTTGTATAGAACCTTTACCGTAGATTCTCTACACATTTGTGGTATATCCCCTGTCTCTATGCATTTATTGAATTGTGTGGTCCATACGCTTATGAAAGGGTCTTATTGAGGTCTTAATGTTTTCATTGTATATTCCATCGGGACCCACTGCGTTGTTAGATGCTAAGTGTTTTATTGTTGTTTCCACTTTCTCTTCTGTGAATTACTGGAATGCTTGATGTTGATCTGTGACCGCTTTCTTCTCTATTGCCTGTACGCTGTCTTCTCTGTTTAAGATACTGGAGAAATGAATCCTCCATGAGTCCATTGTTATGTCATGAGGGAATCGCGGTTTCCGTGGGTCTTTTAGTTGCTGCTTCTGCTAGTTTCTTTGCGTTATTATCAATATTTTTTCTCCTTTATCATTATCTTGTAAGCTAATGTAAGCTTTGCGCGAAGTGGCGTATGCTTCCAGGTTGTGGTGGTACTTTCCGCTTTTAGCCTTGTGCAATGCTTTTAAAACTAGTCTCCTGCATGCATAGCATTCAGCGTCAAACCACTCTTGGGCTTTTCTAGTGCTTTGCTTGGCAGGTATGAGAGCCTGTTTTAGTCTGTCTGTAATTTCTCTTGCTGCGTCGTCTATCAGATTCCATTCTACTTTTTGTATTAGTTATATTGATTCTTCAGTCGATGGGAGTTTCTCTTCGTTCAGTTTCCTTGTGAATTTTGGTCTTCTATTCATTATTAGGGGTTTTCCCTTTGACGTTATGAAGGTCATGATTACTGGGAGGTGTTTCTTCAAAGGGTAATTCTCAGTCTTACATGAGTGTATGTGTACATTCTTGTTTGCGAATATTAAATCAATCGTGCTGGTGCCAATGTTGCAAATACAGGGTCTTTCATATAAAATAAGAGCACCAAGCGGCGGCTTTGTTAACCACAGATGCGGTCACCTTGGCCGAGCTTGTGGCGCGCCAAGCCCCCTGCTTTAAGCGTGTGTACAATCCTATATGATGCAGCGGCCTTGCTAGCGTGTGTACAATGCTGAAATCTTATTTTAGTTAGTTAGTTATTTTTGATGAAACCGAAACCCCTACTTGTGCTAATTTTGTGAGTGATTTATTCGGAGACCGTTCAACATTCTCGCCAATGTCATCTAGCTCATCCTCTGTTAAAACTGTTCGTGTGTGGGCATGTTCTTTTATTGAGCACCGAGCCAGTAGTGTCATTATTTGCAATTACGTAAATCTGTGCTAGTGAAGGTGGCACTTCATCAGGAAATTGCTGAACAAATGCATCACGTACACGCCGAGCCGACTCGTACTTAAAATAAGTTTTACATAAAAAAATACGATGTTGCAATGATAACTGTCTCACCATGTTAACACTTGAGGTTTAGACTGGCGACTGAGCACCTGCACGCTTATTGCAAGGTCAAGTTTGGTAATGTCAATCTGTTATTTTTATACAGTCCATCCATCGGAACAAAAAAGAAAACCAGCCCTCGTATGTACTATGCGCGCTCTTTCAATACTACAGCAGGGGGCCGTGGCGCGCCACAAGCTCGGGCTAGATGACCGCAGCTTCGGTTAACAAAGCCGCCGCTTGGCGCTCTTATTTTATATGAAAGACCCTGTATATGTTGGTTGGGTTTTGTGTTCACTAAGTGAAGCGCGTTTAAGGAAAACATGAACTTTTATAACAAATGATTTGATAGCAAATCTCTTCCTGCTGGCAGGAGTGTTATTTACCAAAGTATTTACTGTCATTTTCTAAGTGAAGTCCACCGTGGGATTTAACTCTATTGCTTCACTGGGATACTTATTATGGCTATTAGTAGTCCACCGTGGGATTTAACTCTATCGCTTCACTGGGATACTTCTTTGGCTATTAGTAGTCCACCGTGGGATTTTGTCATTTTTCTTTGCAAATTGATCAATTCTACTTTCAAGAAACTTCTCGTCTTGGGATTATACCCTGTTTTTGAACACTTGAAAAACTTCTCCCTGTTGCGAAGTGCTAAGTTCGACCCGAAGAACTGATGAAGAAAGAAAGGACGCTATCAGTGCAAACTAATCCTTCTCTCCAAGGTAACGCCATTAGAATTCATATTGCTCCATGTTTTCCAAACATCAACATTCTGTGCTAAACATCTAACTGTACTTAATTAGCACTTTTCACATCCTTCGTGACTACTTTGTCTGGTCACTTAAAAACAATCAATTAACCTGCTATCTTATTTTTTTGTAAAGTTGAAACTCATTTTTTGTAGGGTTTCCCCACGCCCCACCTTTGTAATATCGTAATTTTGTATAGAGTAACCTTTTTTCCAGTTGTATATAGTACAAATGCTTTGTACAGTCCAACGTTGTGTATGTTCGTGCTTTTCACCTTCTGTCATCATTTTATATTCACAATGTATCGTAACTTCCTTTGCTAAACTTGCCTAACTCATAATTGTTTGGTGGTCTAGTTTTTTGTGCACTGGTTACGCCAGACTCTTGCTACTTATAACTTGTCAAACTCATATTTGTTTGGTGGACTAGTTTTTGTGTACTGGCCTCGGTAGAATCCTGCCACTTATAACTTGTCAAACGCATACTTGTTTTGTGGTCCAGCTTTTGTGTACTGGCCAAGGCAGACTCCTGCCACTTATAACTATTAATATCTTAATTGTTTACTATTTATCTTAAAGAGCAATAATTGTTACAAACTTAGTGTGGTTTGAGCACTAAATTTTCAAAATTTATATACTTCAAAGTATTTTCCGAGTCCACTCGTTACATTCTAACAAATTCTAAATTCTTTGTAGTAACTTCTAATATTATTATTACAGCCACTGGTGGTTCTTTTCTCTTAAAACATTGACTTAGTGTTGTTAAAATTGTTTATTCTAGTGCCAAATATATAAGTGAGTCTGCCAATCTGTTTATTATATTGACCTTTTGCTATTTGCTCTCCCACACCCATCTTTCCATACTTTGCCTTTCATCCTCCCTGTTGTAGTAGTTGCGCCTACCCAATTACTCCAAATATGACGTAATAACATACTACATTAATGACTTCATTATGTTTCCATCAATCAATCTCTTGATTATATCAATCTATATCCTGCCACGGCGGGTGAGTGCTTATCGTGTCGGACTACCGACCCCCAAGCTTGCAGGTTCGCTCCTGGCCGTAGTAAGTGATTTTTGAAAGGTGACAAAAATCACGTCACGCATGTTGATCACTTTCGTGATGTAACGTGTTCATTTTTCTCTCTTATTTATTTGGCTCATTTGCTGGTCAAATGCTTTAAGTATTCCGAGACCACCGAACGAATAATATTTATTTAACTGTATTAGTGTTTGGCAAGACCATCGCCAATCTAGTCAATAACATGATGAGTAACAGACTGTTTAGAGTTGTCATGGGTAGTACAGTTAGTGCACAAAGGAAAATGAATGACGGATTACCACAAGGTTCTGTCCTGGCTCCACTTCTTTTCAGCTTGTACATAGCTGATATGCCAAGGACGGAATCAAGGACATTTGGGTATGCTGACGACTGGGCGATAGCTACAAGAAGTTCAAACATAACAACAACTGAGAACACATTAACAACAGACCTGGAGGTCCTAGGGGACTACTTTCACAAATGGAGACTACAGCCCAGTATGACCTAGACCGAAGTTTGTGCCTTCCACTTGAATAATCGCATGGCTAACATGGATCTCAGGGTGTACTTTGATAACGTCCTTCTGCCACACAATCGGCATCCCAAGTACTTGGGTGTTACCGTACTTTAGACAGAACCTTATCCTTCAAACAACATATTTTGAAGACTGCTGCTAAGTTGAGATCACGCAACATCATCCAGAAACTATGTGGAACAACATGAAGGTCTAATGCTTCAACTCTTCGATCTTCTGCAATTAGCCTCGTTCTATCTGTAGCTGAATATTGTGCCCCTGTGTGGTTAAACAGCCCTCACATAGGCAAGATCGATGTTGAAATCAACAAGACCATGCGATTGATATCTGGTACAATTAAATGCACCCCTATTCAATGGCTTCCTGTTCCGAGCTACATTCCTCCAGCCCATCCCCGCAGGTGTAATATCCTGGTCAAAACATACAACAAGATACTCCAAAATCAGGATCTTCCTATTCATGCTGATATACCTGCTGCTTGCCTACCCAGACTTCGCTCAAAGCAGCCCCCTGTGAAGACAGCTACGAGACTTATCAATGAGAACTTTGACATAGTCCAGCAGTGGTCTCATGATTGGACGATTTTTGCTCCACAGGAGTGCCAAGACATTCCATCTGTCACATCTAAAGTACCTGGTTTTGATCTTCCTCGTCGGATATGGTCGAAATTAAACCGGATCAGGACCAATTCTGGTGTTTGTGTGAACTCGTTGTTCAAGTGGAACAGGTTACCCTCTCCAAAGTATGAATGTGGAGCCGATAGACAAACGGTAGCATATCATTCAAGACTGTCCTCTAAAATCCTATGGTGGCAACATATTGGATTTTCTCTCAGTGACACCTGCATCAGTGGACTATATTTTGAATTTAGATATTAAATTACGATACTATCTGTTCTCTTTTTCTTTTCCTTCTTCTTCTTCTTCTTCTTCTTCAATATTTCATTAAGATTATGATGTATTATTACGTATACTTGACACGGTGGGTGAGTGGATAGCGTGTTGGTCTACTAACCCCAAGATTGCAGGTTTGCCCCTGGCCGTGGTAAGTGATTATTGAAAGGCGGCAAAAATACGATACGCATGTCATACGATGTTGGCATGACAAAGAACCCATTTGAATTCAGTAGGCCGAGTTCATAATGGCAAAATTAATCTCGGGAGTTTCCGCCAACACAAAGTTCCTCATTTCTCTACTAGAAAGCGCTATGTTGAAGGAGCTTAGATATCTAACATCTAACCTCCTTGACTTTCATAGTCAAGGAACAATAAAATTCGACATGCAAGCTACCCACTGGGTGTCAAATAACAAAGCTTACACCCGGCACCGAGGCCATACGATATTATTATTATTATTATTATTATTATTATTATTATTATTATTACGTATTATGATTTAAGGACCTTATGCGTGTTATAGGATTAGCACTTGTCAAGCCTCCACAACATACCGGTAGCGTGCGAAGTTCCTTCTTCGCTGCTCAGCTGACGTAATGACGTCACATCACCTGATTCAGCCAACCACAGGCCTTCCTGCGTTTGGAGCTTTCTAGAAGATTGCTGGCACTACATAAAGGGAAGCTTCCACCTTCCCGATGTTCACACACTACCGACTGCCTTATCTACACCGCATCGCTTTCTGCTTCTCTGCAGTTCATTAGCATGTCACACTGCTGGGAATCTTCAAATAAGATCACGACAAGTTGAGTTGGTAACTTAGACCTTACCTTCGCTACGCACAACAGGATGGGTGCTTGCTCCGCTCTCTGTTCTACTTCTAAGTGACATGTCAACAAAAAAGCATCTGCTTTCCAAAATAAGAAACCTTTTCTACGAAGCATCATCGTTCCTGGATGCAGGATATTTTCGGCGGCTTCGGTGGCGTAGTCGGTAGCATGCTGAGTTTCTATGCCCAAGATAGCGGGTTCAAACCCGGCCGAAGCCATCGGATTTTTTTAAAGAGCGTTAAAATCCCTCAGTATGCCTTCCTTCGGAGGGGAAGTAAAGCCGGCGGTACCATGTCATAGATTTATGGCATGTTAAAGAACCTTCCACTAATTGCACCTGTGTGAAGCTAAATTGGATAGGTTAAGAAAGTAAACAACGCTCTTAGGTTTCTATGTTCGTTGCCAAGAGCCGACTGCGGTGGTGTCTAGTAGCTAAGTTCTGAACTTGGCCTAGTAATCGTTGACGGTGGCGCTTGGTGGCAAAAGTAGGAACTATTTGAAAAATTCTAAGTTGCAGTACTTAAATTAAAAAAACAGATAACACACACTAATACAGTCATCACAATTAACACCGGTTATCAGACAGATTCTACACACACCCAAAGTACACGGTGCTACATGACCGCGTTGTCGCAGCCCCTAAACTTAAGAACCAACCAACCAGGATATTTTCACCGCATCTTCTAGAAACTTGGAATGAGAAAATATTCCCGTTTCCACCGCACGACCAGCCATCTCAAGCCACGGCCGACCCGCTGCACAACGAACGCCCTAGTCGTCTCTACGCTTTAAGTTGGTAACATTGCTTAATGCTACTTCAACATCGCCGCAGAAGATAAGTGTTCTCTTTTATTCATAATTTTAATTATTCCCCCTCTTTTTTAAGTGGTTTAATATTCATATTCATAATCTATTTACAAGCAAGTGAAACCATTTTATTGGAACATTTCAAACTGAAGAGAAAAAAAACTTTTGTGGATTGCACCATGTTGTGCCAACGTAAATATAACTTTAATAACTTAAATGAACACGTGGACACCAAGAGCCCACTGATGAGCCAGCTTGGTGTCCTAGGCGAAACCCCCACACAAGACACGGCACAAACCTAGAAGAATTGCTGAGTTTTAATTCTAGTGTTTTTCTTTATGTGAAATTAACATGTTTACTAATTTAATAAAATTTATAATCTGTGCACGCTTATATTTTCATGTGTGAAGTTCAAATAACCAGGCCGAAATTCCTTAGCCCGATTATTCAGTCTAATCGCTTATGTAAAAATTCAGACTTTCACGACCGGCGTTGAAATAGGAATTTCTGTTTCGCGGGCTTATTGGCCGTGTTCTAAGGACATATTTTTCTCCTGACGTTTCGCTGAAAACTGCGTTCAGCATGTTCACAGGTTACATTAAGCGAGGTAAAACAAGTAAACAGAAGATATATAAATAGTCAACAACCCATACATAGAGGCTACCATAGCAACGGCGTACCACATAAAAGTAATGCATCAAGGACAGGGCTGCTCTTCTGTTGCATCTTCTCGTCTACGACGGTCAATGGAGGCAGGCTTGAGGGGATTAAGGACTGGAAGCCAAGCTCTGTTCACACGTTCTGCTTCCTCCTTAAGATTGATGCTGTTAGAATGCTTCAGGATTTCAATGGCCTCCCTTTGTAGCCTGGCATGATAAGACACCATGGTGGACAGAACTTCGGTGTCTCCATATCTTATGTCGTGACCTGCGAGTAGGGAGTGTGCTGCAACAGAGGATTTATCTGTTTGTCCCAGCCGGCTGTGTCGTTCGTGTTCCTTGAGACGAGTGGCAATACTTCTTTTCGTTGTTCCAATATACACTTGGCCACAATCACACGGGATTTTATAAACCCCTGCCGCGGTATGATGCCAAGTATAATATACGATATTATTATTATTATTATTATTACGTATTATGATTTAAGGAACATGCACTTCTCCCAAAGGTTCGAATATGACACCTGTATACGATCGGAATCTGATGTTGGATTCTTTTATGGTTGCCTTTATTCCCAGGTTGAGAAATGCCTTTTCTGACAGCAAGGTTATTGGACTCCCAGAATCAACTTCAAATTTCTGTGGTGTCGCACCAATTTTTACAGTGACGAAAAACTTCCCCTCAATTGAGTGTATGTTATAAACAGTGCCTGGAACAACAGGCAACGTCGAACTGGATACCATTATAACAATAATGGATTTAGAAGGAATGGATACTTCGATCGTCAGAATGGAGAAAATACGAGAGGATATACCAGATAGAGGAACTGGAATAATGATAATCAACAACAACAACAACAAAAACGACGTCCTCAACAACAACAACAACAAAAACGACGTCCTCAACAACAACAAAAACAACGACAACAGCAGAATGAATATCAGAAGAGAGGATGGAGGAACGATAGTAATGTGTAGAGATACTATGAAGACAAAGGGAGGGACAGTCGGGAGTACAGAAAGAACCAATGAGAAAGAGAAGAAAGAAAGGAACAACCCCAAAATCAGACACAAGAAAATATTGAACCCCAACAATCTACAAGTCGTGAAGGACAAAATCATGACAGGGGTGGACAAAAAAAAATCACAGTCAGTCTGAAAGACTAGACGTTGTATCATTTCAAATGACGCATGCTACAAATGCTACACATGTTAGGCTCAGGAGAGCTTCTCGCTTTGCTCGAAGCCCCAGGACTCGTTCAACAGACTGCATTACCCATTAACTTAGGCTTCCCGCGCGGGCACGGGAAGAAATGTGGTTCTTGGACTTGTATTAGAGATGTGTTTGGTTGAATAAAGCGTAAATTGTGTACTTTATGATAGCGGTTTTGTGGCCCATCAACCCAGGCAAGCCGGCGGAAACCTTTGCCTCCCTCTCAGAAGGATCATTTGGCCGTAAATTTGAAGTAGTGTAAGGATGTAGTATGAGTGTCCAGATTTAGACAATAGCCTACTCCATGAAGGGGTCATGACTATGCCTTATATGTTTATTTAATGATTAGTGTATCTGAAATAAGGGAAGAATACTGATTTACAGATTTGTGGAGTAAGTTTTTGATTTTTAAATAGAGTTTATGAATTTTATGGTAAAGGTGAAGGAGGGGTGAACATGATTAGACAATAGCCTACTCCATGAAGGAGTCATGACTATGCCTTCTGTGTCTGTTTAAAGTATAGAGTAACTGAAATGAGGGAAGTTTACGGAATTTGGTGTTTGTAGAATGTAATTTTCGATTTTAATTTGAGTTTTCGTGAAGCTATTTGCGGAGTTGTTATTTCTCTGAAAAGGAGTGTTTTTGTCCCAGGCAGGCCTGTGTTCGATCTGGCTAGACTAGTGTAACGGCCGAGAGTTGGGAGATGAGTTGTAGAACCTGGGAGTGAGCAGTGGCGGGCTGAACATTAGGGGGGGGGGAGATGTTTTGAGTGAGAGTTGGGATGGAATATTGGGACTGGTTCGATGCTTTGCTCTGACATCCTGCACACCTCTTGGTGAAGCACCCTGTATTCTTATTCTTATATGGCATATTGTATATCTCTTTAGAAGTCACCCTGTATTCTTGTGTTCGCTTCGCCTGTATTTTGCTCTGACATCCTGCACACCTCTTTAGGAGGCGGCCTGTATTCTTATAAGGCATCTTATATAATATCTCTTTAGAAGTCACCCTGTATTCTTGTGTTCGCTTCGCTCAAAGCCCCAGGTCGCTCGACGCCAGGCCTCTTTCAACAGACTCCAATAACATCAGCGTCTGCTTCTCGCTCCCCGCGTGAGCATGACGTCAAGTTCCCGCGCAGCTGCATGACGTCACTTTCCGCGCGGCTGCATGACGTCACGTCCATCTCCGTGTCCGTAACGCATAACGATGGATCCCAATCATAACGACGAAGTCGACAAGATCATTTGAAATGATAAAAACGCTATTTCAGAAACGGAAGTAGAAAATTTAGATCACACAATACAAAGGCATGAGATCACCATAAATGAATTATATGAAGTCACCGACGAGGAGTTACTATATGAGAGAGAAGAGCCTAAGAGAGGAAATACAGCAAGACTACCGATTATCCTTATGAAAATAGGAGAGATAACTCTAAGAACACTGGTGGACACTGGAGCCACGGCGTCAATTTTATCGGAGAACAGTTTTCACAAACTGGAAGCGGGAAACTTGTTAAGTGCCATGCCCGTAAGTAGGTAAGCAGGGGGGGGGTTCTGACTCAAATACCGTTATTTATGCAAATTAGGGGGGCGTGGCAAGGTCAATTACCTTGAGGTAGGTCATGATCAATGACCTTGAGGTAGGTCATTGACCCCCAAGGTCGCCGGGACCCGGAAGGTAAACAAACCTTGGAGGGTCCAGGAACCGGTTTGAGGGGGTGTGGGTTGGAGGGGGAGGGGGGGAGGGGAAGGGGGGGGAGGGGGTGGTGGCGAGGGTGGGGGATGAGGGGGAAGGATGGAAGAGGCTCTGCACGAGACCCTCCTCGACCCAGTCTCTCTGTTGGACTGAGCGCCTTCTCTGTTATTATCTCGTGCTATATAGCTTTGCTTTATGCCCGATGAGATCCGAGTGTTGCCGAAGGTTTCCGAATCCTTGGTTGTGAATGAATTGCCAGAGAATTGAACGGTCAACTGGTGTGTGAGTGACGTCACAGCAGATTACGGGATGTGAGGTAGGTCATGGACGGGAGTGTTTTGAATGGAAAACATGAATGGCGGTGGATGGTGGTGGTTGTTGAACCCTGACGTGGTAGGTTGGTTAGGTGTGAATGGGTCTGAGAGACAAACAAGATGGGGTTGAAAGCGCTCAATGGTAAACAAACATCGATGCGTGGGTGGATGTTTAATGAACATAGGTGGGTGTGTGAATGAATAAACAGATTTGAACGGTTAACTTGTGTGTGACGTCACATGGGATGACTAATCCTGAGATTGACAACGGGTTGTATGGTAGGTCATGTCTGGGAATGACCTTACGGTGATTGAGAGGGTGGGGGACAAATGATGAGGTAAACGTGTTTGAATCATGAATGGAGATGGATGGTGGGTGTTGAACTCTGGCTTGCTTGGTAGGTTGAATGTAAAAACAAATAAAACCAGAAGCAAAAAAGTAAAATTATGTTTTATGTTGTGAACTGTTACTACAACAATTTTGTCTTTTATCACCAGCTTCTTCTTCCTCTTCATCTTCCTCTTCATCATCTTCTTCTTCTTCTTCTTCTTCTTCTTCTTCATCTCTCCCACTCCCTTCCATCGCTGTCATTAAAGCAGCAAAAAAACACCAAAACTGGATCATTTCCAAAGCTATAAAAATGTTTACAATAAAGAGTACAACAAAATTGTTTTATAACGCTTGTTTATCTAAATATTGTATTGTGAATTGCTGGGAGTGTGTGAGAGCAAGTACAGCTCACCTAAGTCTGCAGCAGCTTCCAGCAGACGCCCTTAGGGTGAGCTACAAGTTCTGTTCAATTTTAAGTAGTTCCAAAATTTTGCTACTAGATATTAATGATACCTAGTGGTGAATGTTGGAACTTGAGTATGGGTTTCAGTGCTGGAAGTGTCCAAGAACATGTGTGACTCACTGGAGTATGTAGCTGCTTCCAGCGAACGCCTTTAGGGTGAGCTACAAGTTCCAACTTTTTGCTACTAGATAATAATGCCATCTAGTGGTGAATGTTGGAACTTGTTTTGACAAAATCTAACCTGTCAATTTAGCTTCACACAAGTTTAGTCTGTGGACGGATCTTTTACATGTCATAAAGTGAGAACATGGAACCACTGGCTTTACTCCCCCTCCAAAGGAAGGCATACTGAAGGATTTTTAACACACTTAAAAAAATCTGACTTCCTTCCCAATCCTTTTCTTATTAATACATTCATCGCAATAACACAGGTTATCAGACAAATTCTACTCACACCCAAGTAAACATGGGCTACAAAAGGCGGTAACTACGCTCAGTATTTCTAATCATTTTGAAGAAGAAAAAAACACCGCTTGCTTCCAGTATTTGACCAGATCAGGAATGGAATGAATTAAGCCCCATCTAGCGGCGAGAATAAGATCTGTGTTAGCTGCCAAAGCCTGTCTCACTTTTGTGAGTCAATGATTAAATGAATGACAGATGAAATGAAATGATAGTGGAGGGTGTTGCCGGAAGAAAATTTTGACAGGGAAAACTGGTGTTCCCAGAGAAAAACCTGTCTGCTTTTGGTTTGCCCAGCACAGATCTAACATAAAGTGACTGGAATTGAACCACGCACCCAGCGGCGAGATACTGGCGTGCTGCTACATAAGGCTTTAGTAAATAAAGTAAATAAATAATACTTACATTAACACATCAAGAGTCAAATCCTCATCGTTGTCTTCTTCATCCAGCCCCATAGTTTCCTTGGTCTCTTTGGCAGACATTGCAGCGAATGATATGTTTTGAAAAGGAACAACCTCTTTTTATACTGTGTTTTCTGGTGAAAGGTGGTTAAATTAGGAGTGTTTAAGGTATTTGTGCAGGGTTATGCAGTGTTGAGCTAATTCTGGAGAAAGGGAGGTCAGTAACGATTCCTGTATTCATGCAGGGTAATGCCGTGTGGAGGTCATTTTTGTGTGAAAGGACGGTAATCCAGGGGCGTTTCCTGTATTTGTAGGGGTATAAATAGTGGGGCAGAATTGAAATGAAAGTAGAGTTAACTGTGAGCTTACAGCGTTCACACCAGATTGCAATTGGATCCTTGTCTATCAGGTAATATTCAACATACTTAAGTATATAACTTTAAAGTATATCCTAGTGGATATATTTGACTATGTGCTACTGGGAGACTAACTCAGCCTGATGGTTTACAAAATAAGTGATTGTACTGCACATTACAGTATTTGTAAATGCTGAGATTGTAGGTTTAAATCCACATGAAGATGTTAGAATTTTAATAGTATAATGGCCTATTGACAAAGCTGCTTTAAAAGTTAGACAGTATGAATCAGACAAGCAATAATTACTTCAAGGATGAAACAAGCAGAATTCATTGCATGTAATAAGATTGGTTTTAACGTGACATGCAACATAAACCATTAGCTGCCTGGAATACATTAAATGAATGCAGCTCAATTATATAATGTACAGTACCCCAGGGGTATGCACCCCTTGGAGACCATCCCCCCATCATCTATCTAAATCTCCTAACTGGCAACCCTTGTAAAGCCAGACCAACATCCATCAACACCACAAGGACAGCTTGCCACTCTAGAAAGCGGCTCAATCCTTGCACAATTATTACACACAGCGACACATTATTAACTGGGGCAGCTATGCCATCACAATGCTGACAGCATAGCGCCGAAGAATATAAAAAGGAGTCCTAAGGAGGTCAGGGGATCTCTCCATTACCAGTCTTACAGTGCATCGGCCGAAGGCTATCGACGTTATCATCAGAGGTGAGTCAGACGTGTTCAGATCTCCTATATTTGTAACCTTTACCCACAGATTGTACTTTTACATTGTGACCATTATTACATTCCCTGAAAGGGACTCATAATTCAACATCACAGACCAATAAACACTTGGTCAACACACTACACCCGACTTACTATTTATACGCCTCTTTACATCCCAACGCCCTTCCTTATTCCCGTCACGGCTAGACGTGACATACGGTAGCCCAACAGTGCTAACTCAGGTATCATTGTATTTCTCGCGGCGGCTCGACTGCTAAGAGCAGCGAGCGCCACATAGCTGACACGAGCACGTTCAGTTATATAACAAGCCAGTCAGCTGGAAGACCAGCGCGTTGACCTATACGCCAAACGCCATCCCCTAAGATACATCTACATCCTTTATAGGAGCGCCCCCTAGTTCCTAACACTAAACAACACTCTACACTGGTCAGCTTACCCTGCTACGGGAAGCTACCCCCTTTTAGACACCGCTTTATAAATTAACACATTAACTCTTCCTTTTAGATCCCACCACTCCCAATAAAGGGATCTAAAACACTGGTGGAGGCCGAGTACTACGCACAGTAGAACAGGACTCAACCAACGAGCCCTCGTAGTCAAAACGGTCCTAACCGCACGCAGCCAAGCAAATAGTGAAATTTTTTTCCCCAGACAAAAAACACCATTTTTGCTCCAAACTAGCTACACAGGGGAAATTCTTAGTAAACCAACCCCCCAGCCCCAGACAGAATCAAAGAGATACGAAAATACACTGTCGAACACGCAAAGTTTTTTTCTTTTCTTTTTCAAATAAGTAGACACATACTTCATTTACCATGGCCCCTCTATACCGCCTAGCTGTGCTGAGGAGCATTGGGGAGTACCAGGAATTAATTGCCTGGCACAGAGTTTTTGAAACTAGGCAGGACTACCTCAGAAGGTTTCAGCAGCTCCTGCACGCCCAGTACATGCGGATCATAAGAGCCCTTGTCCGGCCAATCCGCAGCGCTAAGAATCGCAAGATTCGGGCGAAAATTCCCACCCTCCGTACACAAAACATTAAAGCACACTGGCAATTACACTGCCGACACGAGTTTATGTTCCAACAATGGGAGACACTTATCAGGGAACACCGACGCATAGGGACCAACGGCACAAAAGTCGCTGAGCAGGCCATGAGCCTCAACGGTCAGTACACCCAAATTTGGGACGAGTACCGTGAACTCCAGAACAATAAGGCGATTTTCGAGTACATGGCAGGGCCACCAGCCCAGCCGAGAGAGGACATAAGCGTGGATACGCTGACTCGACAATTTGCGAGGATGTCCCTCTCGCCATGTACTGCCACACATGAGAAGGAATTCACCGTGGCCACAGTCCAGAAGACGGCCAGGTTAGGCTCCAATAGGCTACAAGCACAAAATTACACAAACACATGTCCTTCAGCTCCGGATCGGAAGGCAATTTTGCCAAACCGAGGGGCAGAGCCTAGAACAACCCCCTCGGAACAAAGGGACGAGAGGGAGTTGAAGCCAGGACCCTCAGACACATATGATATGACAGGGAGACAACGAGACGTAACCACGTCATGGGCTGAGGACGTAGAGCCCGCCCTACAGTACATAAAGCCTACATACACCCACACAGACAGGCTAACACAATGGCAGGAGTCTGCCGTGGCTACAGTCCAGAAAGCGGTCAGGCTACACGCCACCACATTGCCAGGGCAGAGACAGGCAATTAAGCGGCCTTTTCCGCCAGTTCAAAGGGCAAGTTTGCCAGAACGAAGGCGAATACCAGCATTAGCACCCCAGGTGCGAATGCATAAGAGGGTGTTGCATTCAGTCCCTCAGGATGCACGATACACGCCTGCACATTGTGACCAGGCACTACCACACAGTACACGGGGATTAGGAAAAGTGTTATTACCTACCCCACAGAACAGATCAGTCGAAAATACACACACCCCCGTAAACTCTACTAGAGTAGCACAGAGCGCGAGTAGTTCCGCGAACACAGGTACACTTAGACCAACGGTCAAGCGATACGGTGAAAGCAAGCCCGGTCGTACTTTGCTACAAACTCCTCCGAAAAATAGCAGAGGGGCACCTCAGTGGATCCCAGGGGCTTACACCCTAGTGACGGGGCGACGGTATTCATCTTTCCGAGCACTGACGCTCGAAAAAGGATAACGGCTTTCACTAGGAATACAATATATTCCGACATCACTTGCACCAATAGTATAGCACACATAAGTTCTTTTACACGGGGGAAATAAGATAATAGACAAACAAGTACTCACAAATATAAACTGCACATTTTTTCTTCCTTTTTTGCATCTATATGCAGTACAACATGGCCAAACCAAAGATGTATAATTCTAAATCCTTCTTGATTTTTATTTTGGGCACCTAGCATTTTTTTCTCAGGCCATCAATGGTTACTGAACATAGGGTCTATATTATAACTTGGATAACGTAAAGTGCTAATATCCAAAGCCAAGTAGAAGCCCATCAGGTGAGCTACGCGGCTTAAAGCCGGAAAGAGATATTCCGAACACAGCTTAAGCAACAAACCACAGCATAGAGCTTAAGCGGGTCTTTCTAGGTAGAAATGACTAAATGTTCTATGTTCCGGTTCAACAGTTTGATAGATTCTCTTGTGACGAGCGAAAGCCGTAAGCGTGGCAAGAATTAAGAATCGCAAACTAGTTTTCAAAAATTTGGTGAGGTGTGCTTTAACCAACTGAAAAGCCCAATTGCACACCGGGGCGAGACACTGTCACTTTGTTGAGTTACAATTGCTTTGGAGGGGAGGTTCGACTCCCATAGTGCACTGGCCTTGCTCGTGACGTGATACAAATGTATCAAATACGTCTTGCAATGGGCTTCCCAATGTGTACTAGACAGTGTCGGTAGATTCCCCTGAGATGTAACCAGATTACTGTAGTACTAACGTTACCAAATTGGTAAATACTACACTCAGGTCCCAACCTTCATTTTTAAACATTTTCGTATTTACGACACAGTTTTTACAGACTACCGCCGCCCGGAAACCCGCTTTTATAAGCATAAAAGCATTGGGCAGGCGAGATACAATATAGTCTTTCTACTATTTCCTTTCAAAGTGCTCTCTTAATACGGAGCGGGGCATAGCTCATTTTTTCCCCTCTCTTTCTCTGCCTCAGTCATTAGGCCCGATGAAGGAAAAATTGGCCAAGTTGAACTATATATATTCCATACATAGGCATACGTGACACGTTACACTGCCTGTAATATGACTTTTTTCTCACTTCCACAACAACACGCAAGCTAAAACGCTATCACACCGTAGGACGAAAATCCCAGACTTTGGGAAACCCTGCATATTTTTGGAAATCACACAATCAGTTTACATTGCCACATGACAGTAAAACACTACTAAAAGAAAAGGAAATGATCCCGATGGCAGACGTGGAAGGAAGGCCAAGAAATAGCCTTCAAACCCCACTGACCGCACCGGGATACGATCCTAACACTACCAAACTGTCCCGGAGACACAACCTAAATAGTGCCAGAAACAATTACTCTGGGTAAAAGACGGTCTCAAAACCCGCAACCTTCTGAATACCAGGAATATAAGGTCGGGTAGCTATCCAGTTCTAGAATAGAAAAAATAGGAAGCTAAAATAGATTGGGACAATTCCACTAACAGAGGGTCATAAATGAAAAACAACAAAATCACCTCCGGCACATAGTCACCAAACACGCGACTAGCGGCCCGGAGACACTCGTGTATAACGACATTTTGAACAATGGATAGGAACATACTTGACCCACATTACAAGTCAACACAACACTTGCGAACACAAAGGTAGTTAATAGAAGGTTCTTTTGCATAACGAAGAGCCTGCCCACAATTACAGAGATAGCATTCAGGCGGAGAGACACAAACATACAGTCACAGAGCATTGTCAAGCAAGTAACAAGATAGTGCACACGTGAGTGAAATTAGACACTATCGCGTAAGCGATAACGCACTCATCGTGGGCGACCTTCGCTGGCACAGACAGACTGAGAGCACTACATACGAACCTGGGAGGTAGACGTTCATTCACGTCCGATCCAAGGACCCTATATCTTCCAAAATTACACTACGAGGAGAGTTCAAAAACATACAAACTCTGCACAGGTATGCGTATTTTCATTTGCGCATTGCAAATACACGGGGAATATGCCATAATATATACGGCGCAAATACCGTCGTAACAAGCCTTTACAGCACCCCGGGTCCGAACCCATGATCACACACCACGCTCGTACCAAAAACTAACTATCCAACGGTATTTTTGGTACGGGAAACACAATCAAAATACATACAAGAAGCGCACAAAACATGAACAACGCGGACATATAACACAGAAGAATGATATGAGGTCGCGGGTCTGAATCCCAGAAAAAAATTAGACACCAGGGAAAACAATTATCCAGGTTGCCAACCACACCGAAATTGACCCATACACATACATGAACAAGGAATACTACATTTCCTCCCGCCAAAAACCAGGCATAAAAATTTCAAGTACACCAGACATAGAAAATACATTTCCCAGACACAGGTAGGAAAAATGCGTAAGACAAAAGTCTTATGAAATAATGGCCACACAACAGCATTAGCTAATTAGGGCGGATTGCCACATTAGTCCGGCAGGAATTTAGAACAATAACAGCACGGCATACGTGCAAGAAAGCACATGCCAGTGGATGACATACATAACGTCCCAGCCGGCCATTACACATACAAACCGCTGACTTGCAGAGGGCAGCGCATTACAACACTCCTGCCGACAGATTCTATTGTTATATCGGCAGTGACCGTGAAATTACAAACGCAAAACAATCACAACACCATACATTTTTTTAACACTGCAAACACATTTAGCAATAGACAAGACGTGATAGATCGGAACTTATCTTGGGCCCATAGGAGCACGTTCGCAAAGACGTTGGCAGGCCACGGGCACCTCCTGCCCATACACGCGATACATATTACGACTTAGCCTGTAACAGACCAACCGTCCGCGTGGTGTAGCGGAACATAGTCACACACACACACACACACATGCGCTCAACAATTAGGAGCGAACACAGACAGGGGCTCTGAGAAAACAAGACCTCCCCCCCAATAACTTCTTTTCGCGATTCTATTCCTAAAATAAATCATTCCAGGCGATTAGGACATGGCCAATCGCACTACGACCACTGGCCACATTCACACTACAAATGGCAGACCAGATTAGGTCGTGAAGCTTTACTATCCCAAAGCGCGGATAGAAAGCCAACATGGACCAAGGGAGGATGACAGGAGAACAGGCTACCAGCGTACCACCTTACTCCCTTCCAATAACCTTCTCACGTCCAACATAAACAACGCAGACACATGAACACGACCAAAACAGCTACACTACATCACAGAGTATACACAAGGGGTTGATAGACTTCATGCGTCTAAAGAGAAGGCTTGCTACGCCTTGGATCACGATGCTACCACCTGAGTATTAGGGGTGGGTCGGCAAACATTAAATAAGCATAATGCGCATCTCCAAATGAGAGATGAGGCCACAATTATATATATTAAACATTCTTTGTTAATTAAATACTCCCGCATGACAGGAATATATTAGTATTATGCCTCAACCTACACCTATCCGTACATGAGTGCAGACGCCTCATATCCAGATACCTGCATGAGTATCCCATCCATTTACCAGGAATATTACTATCAAACCTGCATGGAATTTTCATATCTTTGCAATCCCGGGAATTACCTCCCCAGTCCACTCATTGTAGGAGCAATCCTAGTAGCATTACCGGCTCAAGGCCACCATTTATTTGAGCCCAAGGATGCACAACCCCTTCCTACCATACTTTAAGCCCACTCTACAAATAACTACCCCCAGATCATAATAACAGGGTACCTGACGCCACAGACCCTACTAACACCTCCATTAAGGTAAAAAGAGCATTATCACTGGAAAGCTGACGTAGCAATGGTAGACCAGAAGTAGTCTATGTACTTAGAAGTTCTACAACCCCACAACACTTGAGAAAATTTTATATTTTTACATAAAAATACATTATTTACACAGGTTACGCCCATATTTTTTTAAAGGTAAAGGAATCTGTAACACTCTGATGGATGATAGCGGCACAAGCCGAAGGCCAGAGGCACCACACTGGGGGCAGAGCTTGGGTAGGCGATGATGACTCTTACCCCAGTTGGCTCAACAAATCACTGACCCGACCGAACAGACGAACCACGTAAGGTCAAAGCATTCGTGACCTGGCACGGGCAAACATCGAGATCTAGGGGTGCATATAGCTTATCCCCCTTGTCGGAGACGGTTACACCCACTATGTGCCACGGTCGTCGAAGCCAAGACCTGCAGGGAGACTTTCTGAGAATGGCGGGAGAAATAGCTCACTCAGCGCCGGACTCGAGAACTATCCCTAGAGACGACCCAATTATGACTAGACTTTAGTTAAAATTAAGTAAGTACGGTTTCCATAGCGGGAAGCAAGACTCCTGTGCGCTGGAGCAAAACACACTGCGGCCATACAGGCGAAGAGGACTCCCCGGACGCTCACTTCCCGGAGGACACATGGATATAAATATTGCGGCCGACACAGGCGAAGAGGAATCCCCGGACGCTCACTTCCCGGAGGACACATGAATATAAATATTGCGGCCGACACAGGCGAAGAGGAATCCCCGGACGCTCACTTCCCGGAGGACACATGAATAATTACTATTGCGGCCGACACAGGCGAAGAGGACTCCCCGGACGCTCACTTCCCGGAGGATATTATGCCATTGGACAATGTCCAATGCCCACATAAATGGCGACGCAGCGGGCAGCCAATGGGCATTAAGAGAGGGGCATTGCGAGCACCTCATAAGGGTTACGTGGGCGGCCCAACTACGACAACGATGAACGATAACGGTCATGAGTAGGAAGGTACAGCGGGCGAAACGGTTTGCTCAGGGGCACCGTAAGCCGCCTGCGACTAGGTTAATACTAGTTCATAAGCGTCGACATCTAGAATTAAGGGAACGGAATCCAGCGATCCTAGAGACAACCGGTGTTTCTAGGACTCGTGCGGGTGGTGTCCTGAGGAAGTAAATTGCCTCAGGCGATCGTTCTGGTCCAAATTTAGCTGTAAGACGGTTGCATTTGACACGCAACCTAGGATTAAGCAAATTTATTAACCGCTGTTGCCAGGTAATGGCACAGCACATTTCGGCATTAGAATAAGGCCACCCTTTCGGCTTAGAAATAGCATTTTTTTAGACCATAATTAAGATAGATAGCGTTAAGTAACGCCGTTCGGCACCTGATGACCCACAAACCCGGCATCAGGGTAAGTCCGACAACTCATGACAACTCATGATAACTATTGATAATTCATTATAATACAGCATAAGTCTACATTTAAGGCATTTTTTAAATATATATATTAAGGTAAAATTTCGGCACTTGGTGACTAAAAATCCGTTACCAAGGTAAGCCCGACAACATTAAGCTAAGATAGGTTAACATAGGCTAACCTAGGAGTAAATTAGACTTCAGTGGCGCCACACTTAATTCTATAAATTAAGCGCTGCCACGAAAATGTCATATATAATATATTGTAATGTATTGTCATGTATTGCTAACAACTAATCCGTTTTCCCAAACACAGGAAACCCAGGGAGCAACGCGTCCACGGATATACACAACAGAAAAAGAGTTGCCATTAATACATTTTTTTACATATAGCAAGGAGCATGAGCATGTCTATTGTAAATATATTTCCCACACCAAATTACACATACCCTTATCTCTGTCACACAAACACACTACGCCTCATCATTTTTCAGTCGCGCCAATAAGGTGACGGCGCCGCGATCAGCGACGTAAGGTGACGTGGGGCACCGAGCGACGCTGACGCAAACACACGTATGGATACGCTTCAATAATAAGCAATATACGGTAGCCAGGGGCGGTGCAGAGATTGTGAGCACCTACCCTCGCTGCCAAGGTGAATTTTTCCACCCACGGGGAAAATTTGCGAAAGGTAAGGTTAACGGCATGACCACTAACCCACAGCCATAGGTGAGAGGTACCTACAGCTCAGCGAATAGCAAAGTGAAGGGAGAATGAGTCGACAGAGGAGAGCGCTACAGAAGGCCTAGAGAATGGTACGAGGTACCAGGCTCATGAGCAAACCGGTCTAGTAATAAGGTTATTATTTTATGTTATATCATGCTTGTAAAATAAAATGTAAACCCAAAGCGTACACAAATATATATTAATGCTCAAGTGTACGCCTACGCACATAAACTTACAATATGTCACGCCATTCAACACTGCCATAATGGAAACACTGAATACACGGTTTTGTTTTTTCCTTTCTACTCTACTAACGCCCAAATTTGTCAGGGTGTTCCGTTTTATCCCAAACCAATAAATGCACTTTGAATATTTCCCTTAAATTATACCCTGGAACACCCATTTTTTCTATTCTCTTCTATCTTTCTCTTAGCAGGGAGCACTTTTTCCCCAAAATAAAGCCAGACGGCACAATTCCTCGTCTAGCTGGGTTTTTCCTCCCTGCACAACTATGTAACGGATAAGTATCAAAACCATGTTTTTTTTTCTTCTTTTTGAAACTCGCAATATGCCAACAATGGCAATGTCAATTTTTTCTAAATGTCAATTTTTTTTCTCAATGTCAATTTCCATTTTTACAATGTCAATGTCAGTGTTATATATATATCTGTACATCCCATAACCCTCCCCTCTGAACACGGGCTGATCTCACACCTACACTTCAACACGACATCACCCATTCTATACGACGACGCCGACGACGACGAGGAAGACACCACCAGAAGATACGAGGGGGCTTCAAGAACAACTACATCAACATCCCAACCCCAAGTTCCGTTCCCGTTCGCGGGGACGCGAACTAAATAGGGAAAGAGGCTTGTACAGTACCCCAGGGGTATGCACCCCTTGGAGACCATCCCCCCATCATCTATCTAAATCTCCTAACTGGCAACCCTTGTAAAGCCAGACCAACATCCATCAACACCACAAGGACAGCTTGCCACTCTAGAAAGCGGCTCAATCCTTGCACAATTATTACACACAGCGACACATTATTAACTGGGGCAGCTATGCCATCACAATGCTGACAGCATAGCGCCGAAGAATATAAAAGGGAGTCCTAAGGAGGTCAGGGGATCTCTCCATTACCAGTCTTACAGTGCATCGGCCGAAGGCTATCGACGTTATCATCAGAGGTGAGTCAGACGTGTTCAGATCTCCTATATTTGTAACCTTTACCCACAGATTGTACTTTTACATTGTGACCATTATTACATTCCCTGAAAGGGACTCATAATTCAACATCACAGACCAATAAACACTTGGTCAACACACTACACCCGACTTACTATTTATACGCCTCTTTACATCCCAACGCCCTTCCTTATTCCCGTCACGGCTAGACGTGACATACGGTAGCCCAACAGTGCTAACTCAGGTATCATTGTATTTCTCGCGGCGGCTCGACTGCTAAGAGCAGCGAGCGCCACATAGCTGACACGAGCACGTTCAGTTATATAACAAGCCAGTCAGCTGGAAGACCAGCGCGTTGAGCTATACGCCAAACGCCATCCCCTAAGATACATCTACATCCTTTATAGGAGCGCCCCCTAGTTCCTAACACTAAACAACACTCTACACTGGTCAGCTTACCCTGCTACGGGAAGCTACCCCCTTTTAGACACCGCTTTATAAATTAACACATTAACTCTTCCTTTTAGATCCTACCACCCCCAATTAAGGGATCTAAAACAATAATTACTGTCATTATCCAATTAAATGTTGCAGATTTCACTGCATAGCCCGTGGGATAAATACTGTGCTAGACACAGACACGGAAGAGATGGTGAACTCTTATGTATTGCAGAGGTGAAGGATATATTTATCATTAGCACCTAGACATGCATGCACTTCTATACTTAGAACATCAGCTCCAGGTCAAGTAACCTATTTAGTTAAGGACATTTAAATCATCACCTCCCGACCATGTAGCCCCCATGCACTTGGGTGTATTGAACAGGTAAATTATTTAAGCAACCTGCCCCGGCTTCGCCCGGGAACAGATATAATATACAAACAACCCGACCCGGCTTCGCCCGGGAACAGTTATATACCAGAAACCCGACCCGGCTTCGCCCGGGAACAGTTATATTATACCAGAAGCCTGCACCGGCTTCGCTCGAGAACAGTTAAATTGTACAAGCAATCTGCCCCGGCTTTGCCCGGGCACAGTTAAATTATACAAGCAATCCGCCCCTGCTTCGCCCGGGAACAGTTATATATTATACTAGAAACCCGCTCCGGCTTCGCCCGGGGGACAGTTAAATTATACAAAAAATATCCGCCTCGGCTTCACCCGAGAACAGTTAAATTATACAAGCAATCTGCCCCAGCTTCGCCCGGGAACAGTTATAGATTATACTAGAAACCCGCTCCGGCTTCGCCCGGGAACAGTTATATATTACTCTAGAAACCCGTTCTGGCTTCTCCCGGGAACAGTTAAATTATAGAAGCAATCTGCTCCGGCTTCACCCGAGAACAGTTATATATTATACCTGAAACCCGCTCCGGCTTCGCCCGGGGGACTGTTCAATTATACAAGCAATCTGCTCCGGCTTCGCCCGGGAACAGTTATATATTATACTAGAAACCCGCTCCGGCTTCGCCCGGGAACAGTTATATATTATTCTAGAAACCCGCTCCAGCTTTGCCCGGGAAGAGTTAAATTATACAAACAATCTGCTCCGGCTTCACCCGTGAACAGATATATATTATACTAGAAACCCGCTCCAGCTTCGCTCGTGGGGCAGTTAAATTATACAAGCAATCTGCCCTGGCTTTGTCCGGGAACAGTTATATATTATACTAGAAACCCGCTCCGGCTTCGCCCGGGGGACAGTTAAATTATATAAGTAATCTGCACCGGCTTCGCCCGTGAACAGTTATATATTATACTAAAAACCCGCTCCGGCTTCGTCCGGGAACAGTTAAATTATACAAGCAATCTGACCGGCTTCACCCGGGAACAGTTATATATTATACAAGAAACCCGCTCCGGCTTCACCCGGGGGACAGTTAAATTATACAAGCAATCCGCCCTGGCTTCGCCCGGGAACAGTTAAATTATACAGGCAATCTGCCATGGCTTCACCCGGGAACAGTCATATATTATACTAGAAACCCGCTCCGGCTTCGCCCGGGAACAGTTAAATTATACAAGAAATTCACCCCGGCTTCACCCGGGAACAGTTATATATTATACTAGAAACCCGCTCCGGCTTCGCCCGGGGGACAGTTAAATTATACAAGCAGTTTTCCCCGGCTTTGCCCGGGAACAGTTAAATTATACAAGCAATCTGCCCCGGCTTCACCCAAGTACAGTCATATATTATACTAGAAACCCGCTCCAGCTTCGCCCGGGAGACAGTTAAATTATACAAGCAATCCACCCCGGCTTTGTCCGGGAACAGTTAAATTATACAAGCCCGGGGACAGTTACATATTATACTAACCCCCCCCCCCTCCCCGGCTTCGCCCGGGGAACAGTTAAATTATACAACCAATCTTCCCCTGGCTTCGTCCGTGAACATTTATATTATTCAAGCAACCTTCTCCGGCTTCACCCGGGAACAGTTATATTATACAAGCACCCCGCCTCGGCTTCACTCGTGAATATTTATATTGGCAACCCGCCCCTGCTTTGCCCAGGAACAGAGAGCAAACCCCATTCCAACCAGACCAGAATTAATTTTTTTTACAGAACAAACCAGACCTCCACAGTAACAGTTGAGAATGCTAATTGCTATGTATTGCTGAGTGAAAGGACATTTCGATCATCACCTCCAGGTCATGTACCCTATTTAGTTAAGGACATTTAAATAATCAGCTCCTGACCATGTAGCCCCCATGCACCTGGGTGTATAACTTGTTTGATAAACTGTGTTCTTGTAATGGATTGAGGAGAAGTGGGAAAATGGTGAACGCAAGCTGTTGACAATTAAATTAGTGGCTAGCGATAATGGGTGTGTAGAAGGGTTTTGATAACTTGTGTGTGTGTATATACATATTTGCTAATGGCTTAGGTATACTAAAACACTATTATAGATATAAAATTCGATTTCAGAATGTCGGCAATAAAAAATGCGAATTCCATAGGGAAAGATGCTGGACCAGAGACTAAACGACTACAGGATCTGCAGGTAAATGAATCTTATTTGGTAACTGCTGTTCGTCGAGTCAAGACCAAATTTGGCGAACGTATTGTTTGCGAACTGGAGGACTTTGCAGTATTTCTACCGTCGAGATTCAAGGAACTCAGCGAGGAAGATGTATCTGATCTCAACAAAGGGACCATCTATTTAAAATATTTGGGACTGGAAAATAAAAGATGTCTGGTGGAATTCATAGAAGAAAAAAATAAAATTTAAAATTAGTTTATGTAAAAACGGAATTTGCAGGGAAAATAAACTTTGGTTCACTCTCTCTGCAAACCGTTCAGTATTTGTAATTGTTAAGTACTAAGGGACATCATGTCGCCACCGGAACAAAGTTGGCAAGATGTGGATAGTTGTTTCCATAACAATATCTGTAGCACTAAAGTCAATAATGATGCAAACATTTTGGATCTCAATGAATATTTAAACACTAGTTACAACATTTTTCAAAACAAAATACAAGACTGTTTAAGAGAACATTTAGCGTTAAAGGTTGACTCTGAATTATTATGTGACTTTGCTATTTTGAAACAAGGTGAGGAAATCATACAGCCAATCTATTTACACACACACATGACTAAATTATACCGCACTGATAATATACACAGTTGGTATAGTAAAAACATTGTTGATAAACTCACAACACGCTTTGCTGAGTTTCAAGAATTAGAAAGCGGCAAATCGCTGGAAGCTATCAATCATCTTAAAATTAATGTATGCACCTTTGATCCCATAAATAGTGGGTCATCTCATGTTAATTTGCCTAAACAGTTGGAAAACCGTCACGCAGTTATCAATGTGGATAATAATGATGTTTTCTGCATTATTTGGTCACTGGCTGCTGGGTTATGTTCTGCAAGTAAAAATGTTCACAGAATGGGCAAATATCACCAGAAATTTATGGAATTAATGATCAGTCTAAATTTAGCAGACATAGAATTCCCAATTGACCTCAACGCAATTTCTCGTTTTGAATCTAAAAATCTGCTTTACTCCATTAATGTATACGGAGTTGAAGGGGACAAAGTTATTGGGCCACTCTATGCGACAAAGGAAAAAAAAGAAAAGCATTTTAATTTATTGTACATTGAAGGGGAATTGTGCAACCATTATTGTTATATCAAAGATCTTTCCAGACTAGTTCGTTCACAAGATACAAAGAGTAAAAATAGGGTATATATATGTGATCGCTGTTTGCAATATTTTACTAGCAATCAAAAGTTGACAGCCCATACTATTGATTGCATTACACAACCAGCTGTAAAAATTACATTCCCAGAAAAGGATAAAGCCAGTATGAAATTTCAAAATGTGGCTCGTCAAGAACCGCTTCCATTTACAGTATGTGCAGATTTTGAATGTTTAACCACACCCATTGACACATGTAACCCGGATCCAGCACGCCCGTACACTCAACAAGTACAGCAACATGTGCCATTCAGTAGTGCTCTAAACGTGATTTGCTCATATGACCTTTCGCTTTCTTACTTCAAATCTTATCGCGATGCAAATGCTGCTGCTTGGTTTTTAAATGAATTGGACGCCTTGGCAGATCGGGTGTACAATATCCTGGAAAACCCAATTCCGCTTCAAATGTTGGATGCAGACGAGGTGGCTTTTGCAACAGCAACCACTTGCCACATTTGTCAAAAACCAATAGCACCTTGTGACACGCCGGTGAGAGACCATAATCGGTACACTGGCAAATTTAGAGGAGCGGCTCATAGTGCATGTAATTTGGGCTCTAAAAGAGCACGCTATATTTCTTGTTTCTTACACAACATGTCTCGGTATGACAGTCATCTAATTATTAAGGAATTTGTTAACCTTGAAAACCAAAAGTTTACTTGAATTCCACAAAATCATGAAAATTTTATTTCGTTTTACAAAATGGCGAAATGGAATTAGTATACGATTTTTAGATTCGTATAGATTCCTCGCATCATCATTGGATGCGCTTGTTCAAGGGCTTCACCCAAACAATTTGCATTCTGTACGTCAAAACTTCACTGGTGACGAACAATTTGAATTATGCATTCGAAAAGGGGTGTTTCCCTATAATTATGTAAACAATTGGGCATGTTTGCAGGAAACTGCACTCCCTTCAAAGGATAAATTTTAGAATGACTTAACAAAAAGTCATATTTCTGAAGAAGACTATTTACACGCCCAAAAAGTATGGGACGTGTTCAAGATATCAACTTTGGGCGAGTATGCTGATTTATACCTCAAAATTGATACACTACTTTTACAGACGTGTTTGAACACTTTCGCAAACTGTGTCTTGAAATCTACAATCTAGATCCAGCCCATTACTACACCCTTGCCGGATACAGTTGGGACTGTATGTTGAAGGTGACTGAAATAGAACTGGAACTATTAACAGACATTGACATGTTGCTCTTTTTTGAACGCGGGATACGTGGCGGGCTTGTATCGCTTGTGCAAAAGCATGCCAAAGCAAATAATCCATATATGGATACATACAAACCAAAGCAACATACAACATACCTCACCTACCTGGATTGGAACAATTTATACGGATTTGCTATGGAAAAACCGCTTCCGTATCAAAATTTTCGATGGCTGACTTCAGATGAAGTTTCAAATTTTAATTTACAGGACGCGTTGAGCAATAACACACGTGGATATGTCCTAGAAGTTGACATATTATATCCCCGAGAGATACACAATGATCATTCTGATCTACCATTTTGTGTTGAAAAACTACAACCTCCCAGTTCACGTTCCAACAATAAAAAGTTGCTGGCAACGTTAAATCCGAAAAATCGCTACGTCATACACATCGAAAATTTAATGCAATGTTTGAAACACGGTTTGAAGCTACAAACCATTCACCGCATTATTTGTTTTGACCAGAAACCATGGTTACAACCGTACATGCAATTAAATACTCATTATCGGCAGCATGCCAAGACTACATTCGAGTCAAATTTTTATAAATTAATGAACAATGCATGCTACGGCAAATCTATGGAAAATATTAGAAAGCATAGAACTATTCATTTGGTAAACCACTGGGATGGTTGATATGGCGCACGAAAATATATTGCTATGCCCAATTTCCATTCAGTACGAGTTATTGAAACTGATTTAGTAACCATTGAATTGTCAAAGACAGAAATCATGTATAACAAACCAATTTACTTAGGAATGGTAATACTTGACTATTCAAAATTTGTAATGTATCAATTTCATTATGAGTTTGCCAAACAAAAGTTTGGAGATGTAAAATTACTGTATATGGATACAGACAGTCTTATTTATCAAACCAATAAGACGGATATTTACTCTGTGATGAGAGAACATCCAAGTTTCTTTGATACCTCAAACTATGAGGTTAACAATATGTTTGGCATAATTCCCATGAACAAAAAACACATTGGTCTATTTAAGGATGAGTGTGCTGGTGATGTTATGACGGAATTTGTGGCTTTGTCGCCGATAATGTATGCATTTTCAACACAAAAGAATAAAGGTCAATGCAAAGCGAAGGGTGTTCTTCGTAGCGTCACACAATTCCTCAATGTTGAGGAATATCGATGTGTACTCTACACAAACACCTCTCGCTTGTACCAGCAAACACGCATTCTTTCAAAGAACCATAATATATTTACAGTAAATCAAAATAAAACATCGTTGTCAACATATGACAATAAACGGCTGTGGGATGGTGTAAATAGCTTGCCTTTTGGACATTTCCACACCTAGTAAATAAGAACACACATTCATTTTTCAATTCTTTTTTTATTACAATTGTATGTTTTTACAAGAAGAAACCAAAACATATTTTGTGAATGCTGTAATCTGGTGGATTGACTCTCAAATAAATACTTAACAATATTTGATTCATGGTTATTTCTTTGTCCTTTTCCTCGCAAATCCACAACCACCACCAATCATTAGCTTTGACTTCATAGCTCCTGCCACGATCAAGGCTGCAATCTTTTCACCAATGGAAGCAGTAGATGATGTCACGCGCTGCACAGCCTTTCTTAGAAGAATGCGGTCTGCAACTCGACGTACTTCTGCATTCTTGTCGCTGTAAGCAATGTCATGATCTCTACACGCAGCATCCAATTTGTTGATTCCAGAATTCCCTTGTGCTAGACGTTGATTTAGTTTAGTCCCAGGTCCACAAAATTGATAGCCGGGAATATGCAGTTCAATGGGAAGTACATCAATGGCCTTGTTAACTAGACCATGACCAGCAAAGATCTGATATATCTTTTTCAATCGTTGTCTTACTTTTTGGTGCTGGCGATACTGCCGCTGCTGTCTCTTCTTCCTCTTCTTCATCGCAACCATGGAATGATGAAGCAAAGTCTTTACAGGACGGTATATTTGTATGCCCGTGGTACAATTTGATGAGCTGACACGTTCCACACTGTCTAATGGATGGCATTTTAGTAATAGACACTAGCTGGTGATGACTAAAGTCAGTGCATGGTTGTAGTTCACGCAGACCAGGATCTCTGCCCCATTCACTAGGTACACTGTGCCAAATATTTTTCACCGCGTTTGAAGCAACATAAAAAAGGAACGCCTTGGGCAAAGCGTTCAATTCCTCATCTGTGAAACTGTCAAGCTTTTTTTACAGGCAAAAAACTTGACAATAGCTCGCTCTGTAGGGTTGGAGTCCAAACCTTCAATTGCAGCCATATTACTACACGTCCACACTGATCACTGGTATGTCTCACACTGAAGCTGACGTTACAACGCTTTGCACTCAACATGCAAGTTTTGACATGCTCTGCGAGCTAGCCAATCAAAAAGCTTCCAAACATTTTGAAGTGTTTTATTTTGTAGAGGTTCATCAGGCACGGACAGGTTGTACAGTGCAGGACATCCCAGATCATGAAGGTCAACAAGTTGACATGTTGAATTAACATACTGACGCAACCACTCCTTTTTTTCACTTCCCTTTACAAAGACAAGGTCAGCACCAAACAAGTGAGCTTTCAGAACAAGTGATAGATGATGGTAAGGAATGTCGCCTTCTTTCCAGACTGGTCCCAAATTGCGTTGCAACCACTCTGTTTGTCTTCTGTCCTCGTCAGACTGCAAATGCATGGAAACGGTGGTTCAAAGACAAAACTGGTTACTCTTGGTGCCCACATAGTTGTGCAGTCAATAATTCCTACTTCTTTAAATACAAACTTGTTTCCGTTCACCTTGAAACCCTGCACGTCGACAATCAATGTTTTTGGCATGGCGACGGATATCACACCTTCCACTACCGCTGCTTCTTAACAACTAACTGATTGGATAGGAGCGGGTAAATAATATACACACAAAGAATCAATTACACAATTTTATTCATAAAGTTATCAGTACATCGCTTACAATTTTTTATCATAAGATTTGGACCATCCCAATCACAGTGAGAATCTCCTCGATGCATAAAGTGTCTACGACAGGGACGGCAGGCTGCAACATCCGCCGACATACGGAGGTGTAATGGTAACTTATCCCAATTAAGGTCAATGTCGTGTGCACCGTACGCGGTCAGAAATCCAGCTGGTAAATAGGCAATCAGATGCTGCGGCATTTCACGAAGAAATTGTGCTTTATGGTAGGCGCGTATTGCTAAACTCACCAGGGTGCGATATATCTCAAATGCTGCATCAGCGTCTCGACTTGTTGAGCAACGATCGCATTTGCAGTCCATGCAATCTACCCGCTCTCCAACATGACAAGATGAAGCTTTGGCAACGCCATCGTCCACATTATTTGTTTAATTAGTGATGGGCTTGTTGTTGTAGCCCCTGTCATGAATACCAAACGTAGACATGAATCCATCTGGTAAATAGTGAACCAGATGCGGCGGCATTCTAAGCACAGTATGATTTTTGTGATAGGCAGTTATAGCTTCACTCACTAGGGCGCGATAAATGGTAAACCTTGAATCTTCATCTGAACCTGGTGAATCACTTTCACATTTGCAGACCCACCTCGCAGAGGTGGTTGTGACTTCATCGTAGCTTTCCATGACTGTGAAGGGCAATACAGGAAGACATGCTATTTATACTCTGGTCACCATATTGGACAGCGGTTGATAAAACACTTGCGCCTCGTGAACAATAAGGCAATAGGCTGTTGTTTTTTCTGGAATAACTGTAGATGTTTCAAATTCTAGTCTGATATCAATAGTTGTTTCCTTCATCGACTCCTCCAAATACGAACAGTCCATCACCACCAGAGGCGCCTTGGACTTGAAGTCTTGTGGTGATAATAGCGGACATGCCTCTTTCTGATAATAGGATGACTGAAAGTTTACAAACATGTCATAGAGCTTACCATATTTGTTCTTGTTAAAGTTTAAATCCATTCCCTCATAGGGAAAGGTAACTCCGTTCAAAAAGAGTCGTATATTTCGTAATTGGATGTGGTCAAATGTTGATGCATCTTTATTCTGTTGATATTTGCGATCTGTTTGAAATCCAACCAGGACGTAGAGTGGCCGCTCTGTATACCGTGAGGTTTTTATAGACCAAGTATGTGTATCGGAGAGTGGTAATACCGGGTATTCATGCAGCTCCCAGCTTCTAAATTGAATGGGTAAAGCTGTATCCTTCTCCACAATCTTGAGCAGACTCAATTTTTTCTGATCTGATAGAGTAACGTGCGGTACTTTCCATAGAATTCGTTGCAGTAGAATTTTTGTATCTATTGGCGCTGTATCAGCTCCCTTTAGCGCATTATAATCACTCCTGTCTCGTACAAGAATCAGATCCTGCCTTGCGTTCACAACAATGCGCTTATGATCCTCTGGAAAGCCTAGTATTAATTTTAGAGGTAAATGTCCAGTAAATGTACCATCATCGTTAATCATCAAGTCGTTGGTTGAGTTGGGACACCAACCAGCCATACAAAAGGCTTTACTCTCTTCGCTTCCGTACGAGGGATAAAGTTTCATGACACTTGTTATGCCAACATTTCGAGTAGTATCCACTTCAATACCGTTGATCACGTAGCGAACCTCAGAAAACAAAAAGGCCAAAGCATTGTTGGCCAACTTTGACGTTGTTGGAATGGTACCATCCAATTTGGTGAGTTGCCCTTCAATCTGGATGTAACTTTCATGTGGAAGCGTGTAGGTATCTTGTTGGTTAATAGTAATTCGAATCTCATCATTATTATTTAGTCCCTGAGTATACGGTTGGTAGGAATGGTGTTCAATTCTTACAATACCCTCCTGTACTTCGACAGGGTTTGTCACGTCGAGAATCGAATTCATGACGTAAGATGTAACCAAGTTGTTGTAGGATCTGCTTGTTGACACGTGTTAACCTGTACACGTGTTGAGCACAACTAACACCTGCTCTTGACAGCGTTGCCGCTTTATACACTTGTTTCATGCTGGCTTCAGATACAGTTTGTAGGTCACAGGTGTATGAGGGTCTAACCGGATGAGACGTTGGTTTCTATTCTCCAGTCTTAAGGTAATATTCCTGATGTTGGTCACACTCACAGGATGATAGAGCACCACCGACGGGTTTTCGCGGATGATATAACCACCAGGTGAAGTAACAATAAAATCATAAAGCGAATGCGAGGGATCTTGACTGGTGTAGACGTCTGTAATAATATTACACGTGACAGATATGTGATGATCTTCAATTATTTTCACCGGTTGGTCAGACTTGTGTATCACGTTTGGTACTAACACTTGTGGTGAATAGCCTAACAATGACCCAATCGAATCTGGTTGAGATTTAAAATCAATCCTAAAAGAAGAAAGAATACTGCAGCGATGTGTCACGTTGTTGGCTATGAGTTCAAACTTGCGTGTCCAGTCAAGAAATGCTTTTAGACTAAATTCCTTGGTGAGAGTTGTGTAGATGTGATCGTGAATATCATCTACGGTGTAGCTGCCAGACGGTAGAGTTAACACATAGTCATCGTAGTAGAACTTATCATTGACGTCTTCAATTATGTTGCAGATTCTATTATAGCCTTCAAACGAAACAAGTCCCAGCACGTAGGGTCGTCGTCCCAATTCAATAGGAGGATAAAAGTCAACAGTTACTTCCGCACCTTGTCCGTGCACTGTAAACGTTCTACTTTCTGTTGTCATAATGACCACGTCACCCGCCGTGCTCGGTCTTATATAGAAAAGTCAAACATAGACGACCGCACTGTTGCGTGTTAAAATTTTGCACTCGTTTCACATTATAGTGTATTGTTGTACTCCTTCCAAAATAGCGAACAAGCTCTGTCGGAGGAGGAAGATTTCCAAAACTGTCAAAGTACCACACGGTTCGCCCATGCTTTATGTAGGCCACATAATGCGTTCCCGGTCAATGTCTGTAATCCAAATTGACAACTGCACTTTCATGGCTCCGTGGTCGAGACGGTAGTTGGTTGCGCATAAACACGCCTCGAAAGTGGGAGATCTTAAGCTGTTTTGCATATCTTATAACTTCCTCATGCGTCATGGCTCGTCGTGGCAGTGCATCGATTAACCGTTTCTTGGCGACATGTAAATGCCGAGTCCTTTCTTGTAGGGTGCTAGCTTCATGTTCACGCCTTTGCCGCGCAGTGCTATGGCCTCCATAGTTTTATTATGCCTTTCACTTTCCTTCAACTGTTGCTTCGCCTCCTCAACAGCTTTCACCGTTCGTGCTACCGCACTTGCTCCTCCAAGAAGTGAACCCAGGGCTGCTAGTCCAGCAAACAGTGCAGGTAAAAATCCACCACGTTTCGGCACAGGAATAACTCGGGCACGTTTTCTAAAACGTAGTTTACTTTTGGGATTCGCATGCAATCGTGCTGCTCGGAGTGCTTTCTTAATAGCCAACTCACTATTTGTTTCTCCGCGCGAAGCTTGACGTGCCGCATGAAGAATAGCTTTAAAGCCTCCCTTTCTTGACAACTTCTTCCTCTTCTTCACCGCATATCTCTGTTTCACCATCGCGACCAAGGAACAAGACAACCTCACACCACAAAGTATAGAACACAACTAACGCTCCTCAGGAAGGGAACCTGTAATTATTTATTCAATGGTGGCTGTATATTCAAGTTCTATATACAGAGGAAAATCATTCATCGTTTTCCCCCACCTCTTTTTCTTCAGACGAGAGTTTCAAGTGAAAGAATAATTTGTCTCCGGCTTTCACCGGTTGATCAATAAGTGGTTGAACACTACCGTTTAATCGTACCTCTAAATGTTTCAAATCTGGTGCATACTCAATTACACGAATGGCAACATCATACATTAAACGGTAATTGTCATACCCCGAACGTAGTATGTAGGCGAGGTTATTGGGATCTTTTACCGGTTGTTGGTTTCCAATGTGAAGCAGAAATATAGAGGGTATTGATTTAATAAAAAGCGATAACCGTTGTTCCAAAAATCGTTTGGTCGTCACGTCGTGAGGTTGCACAGGGTCAGCAACTTCGGCTATTCGTCTTCGCTTCATCTGTAGAGCGTTCTCCTTAATTTCCCACACCTTTTCCATTTCAGAGTTTAAAAACCGATTTGTATAAACATCTTGATCATCTTCAGGATCGGCCACATGCACAAGGCGTGCATTATTTGCTGTATAGCCCTTTACACTTAGGGTGGGCACAATACTGAGCACCTGTTTCACCTTGTTATCTACATAGTCCTTTCTAGCAGCGTCCGTGTTGTTTGTTGGAAGAGCCAGCTGAGTGATTCGACGTTGGTGTACGTCATAGTCCTTTGCTTCTGTTAACACCACAGCATTGGTTAACACATAGGCTTTGGTGCACACATCTTGATCGTTCACAGGATCTGCAACGCCCGTAATACGTTTATTCTGAGCCTCATAATCACCTTTGATACGTCGTAAGCGGAAATAATCTACATACTTTTTTGAACATGCGTCCGAGGGTAATACGGGTTCTGTTATATTGGTCAATCGCTTTCCATTAAAGTTGTAATTGCCATCTGTTGTGCGTGGCAATACATTAGCATCGACATATCGTTTAGTAGCAGGATCTGTATCATGTTTTGGATCGTTTGTCAAAGCAAATCGTTCATTTGTTTTAAGAGTTCTTCCAAAGGCGTCAATGGTTACACTGGAACTGAAACACCCGCTTGCCTCCTGTATATAGAGACCAGCTCTTCCCCTTTCACATTTAGTTGATATGCAGATTATTAAGCAACAACATTCACTTCCGGTGGGAGACTTGGTTTCACGCCTCTTCTCAACATCGTCCGAACAACGTCATGGATCACTCTTCCCATCCTCCATTCGCTGTCTCATCGCCGGCCCGTCGGGATGTGGAAAAACCAATCTTCTGCTTACCCTCATCACCTCCTTAAACGGAGTGCGCTTTCAAAATATCTATATTTTTGCCAAATCGCTGTATCAACCGCTGTATGTGTTCTTGGAACAGGTCATGTCAGGTCTGCGCAACATGGGCTACTTCACATTCGCAGCGCACGAAGATGTCATTTCTCCAGACAATGTTCGCCCCCATTCGCTTATGATTTTTGACGATGTGGCCACAGAACGACAGGGCATTATTCAGGCTTACTTTAGCATGGGACGTCATAAATATATTGATTGTTTTTATCTCGCTCAAACCTATTCGCGAATACCAAAACAGTTAATTCGTGACAATGCCAACGTGATTGTTCTCTTCCGTCAGGATGAGCGCAACATGCATCACGTCTACGATGATCACGTGAACCCAGACATGACCTTTCAAGCCTTTACACAGTTGTGTGCCATGTGTTGGAACGCTCATCACCACAGTTGTCTTGTTATTGATAAGCAGAGTAACATCAACAATGGACGCTACCGCATGGGATTTGATCATTTCATTCGTATTTAAGTAGCTGCATTGCTTTTCTGAACATCATTTGTTCAGATGTCATTGCGACAACAGGGAGTCAATTAAAAAAGCACATAATCCGTGCGCGAAATAGCATTCGACAAAAGTTTCGCTATCTAAAACGTGCACATGCCGACAGTGAACTGTTTGTCGAAAAACATTTGAAATCACCTCTGGAAGCTGTGTTGAAAGGAACATCAAAGTCTAGTACACGCTCAAAAGAAACACAAACAATTGAAGAGGAGGAGGAAGAAAATGATGAAGAACCTGAGGATGTTTTTTCTCCATTGCTTCCGTCTTCTGGCTCCAAAGAATCACCGCTGCCCCAGTTTTTGAAAACATCAATAATTGTTGAAATACCCACTAGAGCCAAAGAAAAGCAGCCTACTCTTAAAGAAATATTGAATACGCCCGAACAATATATGCGGCTAAAATCCATTTTACTACAAAATTATGGTGCGTTGGTTACCCCCTTTCTTGAAGATCTTTTTACTAAGAAAACTGATACTACCTATGGTGTTCGCTATGAAAACAATAGATTTCAAATTGGCGATTCACCTATCAAGATAAGTGAAAATGTTTTGATTGTTAAAACAGTTCGTTACAAATTGACGCCAGGTCTTTTAGAACTTTTATTTTCACGTACACCTTCTACCGAGAACTATGATAAAGAAGATCTTGAAAAGTATAAAGACATCTTGATGGCTACAAATGGTTTTAGGCGTAATTATAAACGTTCTGAAGCAATAAATGCTAATAAGTGTTTCAAATATAGAACTATCATATCAAAATTGTTTCCCACCTATGCAAGTGTTCGCCGTGTAAATTCAGCGTCCGGTATCGCGTTTAATACTTTGAAACCATTCATTGATTTCACCTATTGGAACAATCCAAATAAGTTAGTTAAACGTCTGCAACTGTTGCGTGCATCGGAACAGGCTGGTCATACCGGACACGAGGCGGAAGTTTTAGAAATAGAAGAGGAGCTTCGCTATGCTGGCATTATTGTCTAATGAGTCAACGTGTTCATACACCCTCGCCTGTTAAGGCAGCCATTGCTCGCGAGTTGCATAAACCAGCTCGTCGTCTCTACCATCGTCGTCATGTCATCACACGGGATGTTGATGATCTTTGGCAAGCTGATCTGGTGGAAATGATTCCCTATGCCAAAGCTAACAACGGGGTCAACTATCTGCTCACTGTCTTCGAAATTTATTCCAAAATGGCCTTTGTTGAACCTGTTCGGAATAAATCTGCACAACTGGTCACCGCTGCATTCAAGACCATCATTCAGCGGTCAAGACGACAACCTCGTTTGCTTCAAACAGATCAAGGCAAATAATTTTTCAACAAGAATTTTTCCGCTTATCTCAAATCACTTGACATCCATCATTATTCCACTTTTAGCAATCTAAAGGCAAGTGTTGTAGAACGTTTCAACCGCACACTCAAGACGCGCATGTGGGAACAATTTACATCAAGAGGATCCTATCGCTGGCTTGAACTTGTAGGCGACCTGGTGACACGTTACAACAACACTAAATATAAAACCATCAGAATGAAACCACGCCTTGCAACCAAGAACATTGCGCAATTGGATCGCATTCATCACAAAATCAAAACAGTAGATTCGCGACGTCATCGATTACGTATTGGTGATTATGTGTGCATCAGTAAACATAAAACAATCTTCGCCAAAGGATACACACCAAACTGAAGCACAGCAATATTTCGTATTCGCAAGGTAAAACTTTCTAATCCAGTTGTTTATTTACATGATGACCTCAACAAGCAGCCAATCCAAGGAGGATTCTACATGGAGGAACTGCAAAGGACACAATATCCCAAGCATTATCTTGTTGAAAAAATTGTACAAAAACGTGGCAATAAACTTTTTGTTAAGTGGCTAGGTTTTAATGCCACGTATAATTCATGGATTAATAAATCAGATCTGGTGTACGCCTTCTTGTTTTTATTTCATGTCAAGCTGGTCGACCCAAAATGCCATGCGATTTGTATCCTCCCCCCACCCTACCATTTACAGGAAATACTACTCCAGATTCATTGATGTTTGTTTACCATTGAGCACATTCAACAACCAGTTCATTCCCCCTCTCTCTCAATCAAATTCACTACTCCCGATACCATTGATGTTTGTTTACCATTGAGCGCTTTCAACCCCATCTTTTTGTCTCTTAGACCCATTCACACCTAACCAACCTACCACGTCAGGGTTCAACAACCACCACCATCCACCGCCATTCATGTTTTCCATTCAAAACACTCCCGTCCATGACCTACCTCACATCCCGTAATCTGCTGTGACGTCACACACACACCAGTTGACCGTTCAATTCTCTGACAATTCATTCACAACCAAGGATTCGGAAACCTTCGGCAACACTCGGATCTCATCGGGCATAAAGCAAAGCTATATAGCACGAGATAATAACAGAGAAGGCGCTCAGTCCAACAGAGAGACTGGGTCGAGGAGGGTCTCGTGCAGAGCCTCTTCCATCCTTCCCCCTCATCCCCCACCCTCTCCACCACCCCCTCCCCCTCCCCCTCCCCCTTCCCCTCCCCCTTCCCCTCCCCCCCTCTCCCCACTCCTCCCCCTCCACCCACACCCCCTCAAACCGGTTCCTGGACCCTCCAAGGTTTGTTTACATTCCGGGTCCCGGCGAACTTGGGGGTCAATGACCTACCTCAAGGTCATTGATCATGACCTACCTCAAGGTCATTGACCTTGCCACGCCCCCCTAATTTGCATAAATAACGGTATTTGAGTCAGAACCCCCCCTGCTTACCTACTCCCGTATCAACGATGAAAGTGAGAGGAGTGTTCAATGACAAAACAATGAAGTGTAAGGTACAAGCACTAATGGAATTCCAGATAAATGAATATAAATATGAAGAGATATTTATAGTATTGAACCCTATCAGTTTTGACGCAATACTGGGAATTGATTTCATTACAAATTCGGGAGCAATTATAGACTTGAAGAATGGAATTATTCGATTTAATGACAGTCAAATTGAAGCAGGAATTTTGGAATCGAAGGAGAAGGAGTACAACATAGAAGATGGAATAAGTGAAGAGAAATTGGAAGAGATGGTCATGGAAGTGGAAGGAGAAAAACCCAAGATCCAATGAGGAATATAATTTTGACTACATGGTTATTATGGAAATGAATGTATTACGAGAAAGTCCATTCTCAATTTTCTATTAAAGGTCGAAAGGGGAAATGCACACGAAATTGTGACTAGCCATGAGAAAGGAACCGACAGAGATTCGAACGGAGAGCCTGAGAAAAAAATGTGTATAATATATTTCATGATCTGAGTTATTTTAAGCACAGGATGGTTTTATAATGTGCAAGGAAGAGATTTCTAAAATTCTAGCCTGAGGAAAGATTGTTATTTAGAGAAGAAATAGAAATTTTATAGTCTGGAATATTTTAACCAAGGGAGTGTGATTGGAATAGCGATCAGGAAAGTGCACAGTTTTGAGAAGTTACGGGAGAGAAACCAGTTTTGGTTAGCGAGGCGATTTGGCAAGGATACTTGAAGGTCTGACACGCGCCAAGAGACCCAAGGAGGGGATAGCTCAAGAACATCAAGTGATAACATGGAAGTAGCCAATAAGATTAAAGGAAGATTACGAGAGATTATATAATTATTAAAATTATTATTTTAATATTATAATGGATTGGAGTATAACAAAAATAAAAGGAAGGAAGAAGAAATGTAATTGGCAAAACAGAAATTAAATTAGATGACTACGAGAGAAGATATGAGCAAATAAGTGAGTTTATGAACTAGTGAGAGGCTAGCGCGGTAAATTTGAGAGGGAAAATTAACTTATGAGGCTAGCGGCAGAGAAGGAACGAGGTTCTTATCATTCGAGTATTCCAAGAGGCAACACGTATAGAAAATCTCTCTACAATTAGTATGCAATGGCAACCAAGAAAAGCATTAAAATACGGAAGGAATAATACCTTGTTAATAAGAAACTACTTAGTATATGGATGAATATTGGAAAGCAGAAGAAATTTAGAGATGATTTAAGGAATATATTTACAGAAAATTATAAGGACGAATTAGAGAAGACATACTTTGAAATATTCTACAAATATTCACTATTCCATAAGTGAAACTTCAGCCCGACACACACGAGAACGCAGAAGAAAGTATTTTCACTACACTGCAATATTTTAGAAAAACATCTATAAGACATTTGTTAAGATGTATTCAAGATCAGGTCGGAGGGGAGAAACTATAGCTAACGACTCTAGTGAACAGAGGATGATGTTCTAATTTCACTATGAAGGGAGGTTAAATCTACACTAACTAAGCGAAGTCCAGCGATGATCAAAGCGATACAACAATGGAACTTCACTGCAGTACAAACAGCAGTAAGCTTGGAAACCACAAACAAACTACTACAACGAGAAGAAAGTCATATGTGGGAGGTGATTTCTCATCCTAATCATATCACTATCTACAAACTAACATCAGGAACTTCTAGGGAGCGGCAGAGTGAAGAAAGGTCATAAAAGTAGTGGAGTAGTAGGGGTTCTAACCCACCCATTTTATTTGTACCCGACTGTACATGTTAAATAATTAATATCTCTCAAACGCATGGTCCGATTTTGACAAATGAGGTGTCGTTGGACTCGGGCTGATGCCCTCTTTCCAATGGACCAAACAATCCAACCCCTAAATAAAACCTACCCCTACTAGGGGGTGAAATTGTATTTTTTTTTGTGAAAGTCTCTTTTCAAATGCGACATGTATAGGTGCGCTGCTAAAATGAACTTAATCGTTGTTGCTCATATAGCGCATGAGTTTTGCTGGATGCCGCTATGGATCAACATTTTTGTTTTTGTTTTGTACGCATGCGCACTTGGTATTTTTGTAAGAGGGCGAGCTCTTTGAAAAAAGTGATTTATAAGAAGGGGTTTTGGTGGTGAGGAGAGAGCCAGATAGTCGCCTACTTTCCGACGAAGTTTGCCGATATCTCTCAAACGCAAGGTCGGATTTGGACGTGTGACGTGTCAAATCGCTTGTCTCGAAGCCCTATATATGTTATTAATAGGTTAAAGTTTTGAGAATGAGGGAAACAGGCTTTTTGGGGGTAAAACCATGATTTTAGACTTTTTCCGATATCTCACGAATGCATGGTCGGATTTGGTCCTATGACGTGTCAAATGGCCTGTCTCGAAACCCTCTTTGTTTTGGTAATAGGTTAAAGTTTTTGAGAATGAGGGAAACAGAATATTTTGGTGTAAAACTGTGATTTTAGACTTTCTGTTATATCTCACAAACCAATAACGCCAGAGACGTATACGAGGGGTCGTAGGACTCGGGGTGACACTCCTCCCCTCCCCCCTTTCGAATATAGTATTTATGTTTTAAAAAAATTGCGAAAGGGTCTAACGACACTTTTGTTGAAAACATTTTAGTTGTTAAAACTTTTTTTTAAAAATCTGTCTAAAATGTTCATGAAGAGTGGTTGTAGATAGAAAGAGACGATACCACTGAGCACGTGTTTCAACGAGGCTATTACTGGCCACGGTAGTGATATACCAATACAGTATTCGCTATTTCGATGAGACGACGGGTCGAGGGTTCGTTTTCCGATTTTTCCTATGATGGAATTCCTAATTCCTAAACCCCTTGAAGGGGTTCTTTAACATGCTAACACACATAGACAGACTGTACTATTGCCATGGTCAAGCACTCACATTAAGATAATTTACAAAAACATAAAATGAAAAATAAAAAATCTTGTTTTGGAAATATCGTTTTTCAACAGACACAAAATAAATAAAAAATGTGTAAACAACAAAATGGAAAATCCATGTTTCCATATAGACAAAATTTAAAAACCTTAATCGAACATTAAAAAAAAATATAAATGGGAAATTGACAAATGTGTAAATATGAAAAAGGAAAATCCATGTTTCCATATCATGAAATTGAAAAAAAAACATCAAAGTGTCATTTAGAAAAATGCAAATGGAAAATTGACAAATTGCAATGTGTGAAATGTTAAATTGAGCAAATGGCTATCATTATATTTAAAAAAACAAAAAAAAACACAGTGCCTTATGGTTGAGGTGTGAATCAAACCCTCTCTACTTATTTTGGACCACCCGAGACTGAGTATACTTGTTTTAATCCTCATACCACTTTTAAAATTTTGTGTTAAAGCTAGGAATTGAACCCAAGAGCTTGTAGGGGGAGACCAAGGTTAGAATATGTTAAACAGATAGTCTTAATTGTAGGGTGTAGTAGCTTTATAGAGATGAAACGATTAGCTCGGGACAGGGGCATTGAGATCTGCAGAAAACCAGTCAAACGGCTAAAGACTCAAACAACAACATGTAAGCTCACCAAAATAATGTTGTGTAACGTTAAATGTTAGTCAACGAACAGTAATGCATTACTAAAACCCATGACACGATACCTAAGAGCTTTTCTAAAGTTATTTTAAAATGCCTTTAACCCTATATTAAACACCCAGTTCACAATATTCATAACTGCAATGTTATGGTAAAACAAAACAAAATCTATATTTCAAAACAAGCAAGTGGTTTAGTCAATGTATGCTGGGAAAAGTTTTGTAAACACTCAAGTCCACAAGACTAATTAAATTAGTAACTGTCAGGTTGGCCGAGTGGTTAAAGTGTTTGACTTAAGATCAGATTTCCTGTACAAGGAAGCAAGGGTTCAAATCCCTTACCTGACATAACTATTGCCTTAGCATGGCTTGTCCACACTGAATTATTATGATACTTGCTACACAAACCATAGACAAAGTGTATTGTTTAAGGCACTCTCTTTATGAACATAGTCAGAGACTGTTAATGGTTAACAATTGCATTAATAGTGGGACATGGGGATAGCAATTAAGAAAAACAGCCAATACCCATATAATATTTTTATTCATTTAGTTTTTTTTTTACAAAAGTTACACACTGAATACAACTTTTTATCTTTTTATCATTGTTTGATATAGATTTTAAACACAACGCTTGTTGTAGATCCTTTTAAAACATTCTCTAGGTACTCTTGTTCTTAAAACAAACTGGGGAAGCCGCAATGGTTTTATAGACATTAAACCCTCATCCTCTTCATTTTCATCATCATCATCATTATAAATATTATCATCATAATTATTATAGTCATTGTCACCAACATCATCATCATCATCATCATCATCATCATCATCATCATCATCATCCTGAACATCACTAGAACTATCCAATTCTTTTTTTTCCTTTTCAAAAGGGACCTCTTGAAGAGTCTGTGTTGCTTTTGATAGTGTTAAGGGTTTTTTGAACGTTGACAACTGTCCTAACATGACTTTTTGAGGAGATGATAATTGCTTTTCAACAAACAATGCACTATCTTGAGCAGCAATATCATTTTCTTGAAATTGCTTCTTAGCATTTTCATGATATTTTGTTGACAGCAACAGTGTTTTATCTGGTACACTACATTGATGATTACCCACACTTAAGACCTTACCATTCTTACCTTTTAGATGACCTAAACATTTTGTTGTCCTTTGTTTTGAGCACTGCCAAAATATGATTCCATTCACATTTTGCCGCTTATAGTTATAGGAGTAGCCATGATACAGTGCACGTGGTTTGCCTTTATTGGTTATAGTATATTCCATAGTAGTAACTGACTTGTAAAGTTGATCTACCTACTACAAAGGTCGGAATAATTCTGGTGAACGTGTGATTTTGTGTTGACGTTTTATATAGGATGATGTTGGTGGCTTATGTTGGTGGCTTTTGTTGATGGCTCATGTTGGTGGCTTATATTGGTGGCTTATGTTGGTGGCTTATATTGGTGGCTTATGTTGATGGCTTATGTTGATGGCTTACACTGGTGGCTTATGTTGATTGCTTATGTTGGTGGCTTATGTTGGTGGCTTATATTGGAGGCTTATGTTGATGGCTTATGTTGGTGGCTTATGCTGGTGGCTTATATTGGTGGCTTATGTTGGTGGTTTATATGGGTGGCTTATGTTGATGGCTTATGTTGCTGGCTTATACTGGTGGCTTATGTTGGTGGCTTATGTTGGTGGCTTATGTTGATGGCTTATGTTGATGGCTTACATTGGTGGCTTATGTTGATGGCTTATGTTGGTGGCTTATGTTGGTGGCTTATGTTGATGGCTTATGTTGGTGGCTTATGTTGGTGGCTTATATTGGTGGCTGATGTTGATGGCTTATGTTGGTGGCTTATGTTGATGGCCTATGCTGGTGGCTTATGTTGGTGGCTTATGTTGATTGCTTATGTTGGCGGCTTATGTTGGCGGCTTATGTTGGTGGCTTATGTTGGTGGCTTAGATTGGTGGCTTATGTTGATGGCTTATGTTGGTGGCTTATGTTAATGCCTTATGTAGGTAGCTTATTTTGATGTCAGTTTTTTATATAATGTATTTGTTCCATTCATTTATGACGTCATAGCCAGTCTGAAAGCAAGTCTAAACTTGTCTGACATGTTGGATTTTTTGTTCATGTGTGAAACTATCAAGTACCAATGATCAAGTGAGCTTCTTTCTCTCTAATCCGCAGTTATGGCCCATAGCATTGAGAATATTTATTGTAGTAGCCTATAAAGAAACAAAAAAAACATGTCTAATACAGTTTAGCTATAAGTGACCAAAACCACTATATATAACATTTTATTCTAAGAGCTTTCCATAATGATAAGAAAAAAGAGCTTACCATAATGATGGATTGTGTAAGTAAACGTCTTTTGCTCCTTGATGCCACTACTAAAGTGATACTCATACAACAGACAAGTGAGTTCATGTTTTGCTGACGTAATCGTATGTTCCCCCGCACGCACACGCCTGCACACGCCTGCTTCGCGAAAAGCGTGTGCGTGCGGGGGAACATAAGATTACGTCAGCAAAACATCAACTCACTTGTCTGTTGTATGAGTATCACTTTAGTAGTGGCATCAAGCAGCAAAAGACGTTTACTTACACAATCCATCATTACGGGAAGCTCTTTTTTCTTATCATTATGGGAAGCTCTTAAAATAAAATGTTATATATAGTGGTTTTGGTCACTTATAGCTAAACTTTATTAGACATGATTTTTTTGTTTCTTTATAGGCTACTACAATAAATATTCTCAATGCTATGGGGCAGAACTGCGGATTGGAGAGAAAGAAGCTCACTTGATCATTGGTACTTGATAGTTTCACACATGAACAAAAAATCCAACATGTCGGGCGAGTTTAGACTTGCTTTAAGACTGGCTATGACGTCATAAATGAATGGAACAAATACATTATATAAAAACTGATATCAAAATAAGCTAGCAACATAAGCCACCAACATAAGCCACCAACATAAGCCACCATCATAAGCCACCAACATAATCCGCCTACATAAGCCATCAACATAAGCCAGCAACATAAGCCATCAATATAAGCCACCAACATACGCCACCAGCATAGGCCATCAACATAAGCCACCAATATAATCCACCAACATAAGCCATCAACATAAGCCACCATCATGAGCCATCAACATAAGCCACCAACATAAGCCATCAACATAAGCCACCAACATAAGCAATCAAAATAAGCCACCAATACAAGCCACCAACATAAGCCGCCAACATAAGCCGCCAACATCAGCCATCAACAGCCACCAACATAAGCCACCAGCATAGGCCATCAACATAAGCCACCAACATAAGCCACCAACATAAGCCACCAACATGAGCCATCAACATAAGCCACCAACATTAGCCACCAACATAAGCCATCAACATAAACCACCAACATAAGCCATTAACTTAAGCCACCAATACAAGCCACCAACATAAGCCATCAACATAAGCCACCAACATAAGCCACCAACATGAGCCATCAACATAAGCCACCAACATAAGCCATCAACATAAGCCACCAACATAAGCCATCAACTTAAGCCACCAATATAAGCAACCAACATAAGCCGCCAACATAAGCCATCAACAGCCACCAACATAAGCCACCAGCATAGGCCATCAACATAAGCCAACAACATAAGCCATCAACATAAGCCACCAACATAAGCCACCAACATAAGTCACCAACATAAGCCACCAACATGAGCCATCAACATAAGCCATCAACATAAGCCGCCAACATAAGCCATCAACTTAAGCCACCAATATAAGCCACCAACATAAGCCATCAACATTAGCCACCAACATAAGCCACCAACATAAGCCACCAATATAAGCCACCAACATAAGCCACCAACATAAGCCATCAACAATGGCCAACAATATAAGCCACCAACATAAGCCACCAGCGTAAGCCACCATCATAAGCCGCCAACATAGGCCATCAACATAAGCCACCAACATAAGCCATCAACATAAGCCACCAATATAAACCACCAACATAAGCCACCAATATAAGCCACCAACATAAGCCACCATCATAAGCCACCAACATAAACCATCAACATAAGCCTCCAATATAAGCCACCAACATAAGCCACCAATGTAAGCCGTCAACATAAGCCATCAACATAAGCCACCAATATAAGCCACCAACATAAGCCACCAATATAAGCCACCAACATAAGCCACCAACAAAAGCCACCAATATAAGCCACCAACATAAGCCACCAGCATAAGCCACCAACATCATCCTATATAAAACGTCAACACAAAATCACACTTTCACCAGAATTGTTCCGACCTTTGTAGTAGGTAGATCTACTTTACAAGTCAGTTACTACTATGGAATATACTATAACCAATAAAGGCAAACCACGTGCACTGTATCATGGCTACTCCTATAACTATAAGCGGCAAAATGTGAATGGAATCATATTTTGGCAGTGCTCAAAACAAAGGACAACAAAATGTTTAGGTCATCTAAAAGGTAAGAATGGTAAGGTCTTAAGTGTGGGTAATCATCAATGTAGTGTACCAGAAAAAACACTGTTGCTGTCAACAAAATATCATGAAAATGCTAAAAAGCAATTTCAAGAAAATTATATTGCTGCTCAAGATAGTTGTTTGTTGAAAAGCAGTTATCATCTCCTCAAAAAGTCATGTTAGGACAGTTGTCAACGTTCAAAAAACCCTTAACACTATCAAAAGCAACACAGACTCTTCAAGAGGTCCATTTTGAAAAGAAAAAAAAAAGAATTGGATAGTTCTAGTGATGTTCAGGATGATGATGATGATGATGATGATGTTGGTGATAATGACTATAATAATTATGATGATAATATTTATAATGATGATGATGATGAAAATAAGAGGATGAGGGTTTAATGTCTATAAAACCATTGCGGCTTCCCCAGTTTGTTTTAAGAACAAGAGTACCTAGAGAATGTTTTAAAAGGATCTACAACAAGCGTTGTGTTTAAAATCTATATCAAACAATGATAAAAAGATAAAAAGTTGTATTCAGTGTGTAACTTTTGTAAAAAAAAAACTAAATGAATAAAAATATTATATGGGTATTGGCTGTTTTTCTTAATTGCTATCCCCATGTCCCACTATTAATGCAATTGTTAACCATTAACAGTCTCTGACTATGTTCATAAAGAGAGTGCCTTAAACAATACACTTTGTCTATGGTTTGTGTAGCAAGTATCATAATAATTCAGTGTGGACAAGCCATGCTAAGGCAATAGTTATGTCAGGTAAGGGATTTGAACCCTTGCTTCCTTGTACAGGAAATCTGATCTTAAGTCAAACACTTTAACCACTCGGCCAACCTGACAGTTACTAATTTAATTAGTCTTGTGGACTTGAGTGTTTACAAAACTTTTCCCAGCATACATTGACTAAACCACTTGCTTGTTTTGAAATATAGATTTTGTTTTGTTTTACCATAACATTGCAGTTATGAATATTGTGAACTGGGTGTTTAATATAGGGTTAAAGGCATTTTAAAATAACTTTAGAAAAGCTCTTAGGTATCGTGTCATGGGTTTTAGTAATGCATTACTGTTCGTTGACTAACATTTAACGTTACACAACATTATTTTGGTGAGCTTACATGTTGTTGTTTGAGTCTTTAGCCGTTTGACTGGTTTTCTGCAGATCTCAATGCCCCTGTCCCGAGCTAATCGTTTCATCTCTATATAGCTACCACACCCTACAATTAAGACTATCTGTTTAACATATTCTAACCTTGGTCTCCCCCTACAAGCTCTTGGGTTCAATTCCTAGCTTTAACACAAAATTTTAAAAGTGGTATGAGGATTAAAACAAGTATACTCAGTCTCGGGTGGTCCAAAATAAGTAGAGAGGGTTTGATTCACACCTCAACCATAAGGCACTGTTTTTTTTTTTTAATTTTTTAAAAATAATGATAGCCATTTGCTCAATTTAACATTTCACACATTGCAATTTGTCATTTTTCCATTTGCATTTTTTAAAATGACACTTTGATGTTTTTTTTTTCAATTTCATGATATGGAAACATGGATTTTCCTTTTTCATATTTACACATTTGTCAATTTCCCATTTATATTTTTTTTAATGTTCGTTTAAGGTTTTTAAATTTTGTCTATATGGAAACATGGATTTTCCATTTTGCTATTAACACATTTTTTATTTATTTTGTGTCTGTTGAAAAACGATATTTCCAAAACAAGATTTTTTATTTTTCATTTTATGTTTTTGTAAATGATCTTAATGTGAGTGCTTGACCATGACAATAGTACAGTCTGTCTATGTGTGTTAGCGGAACCGTAGAGGCTTATTACTACTGCAAGTAAGAATGTTTTACAAAATAACGGCTATCTACCACTGTATTTGAAAAACAAAACTATAGAAAAAAGCAAAAATACTATTTACCATTCATATATAAGTGTTAATTCTCCCTCTCCCCACCCTACCTCACCGTATTTTCTCTGGTCAAACAATCAATGCTACCCATACATACACAAGCTTTCTATATATATATATATCTCTCTCTCTATATGTTTTCTCTGTTCCACAAGATAAAAATTATGGTTGCTGGATTGTATCCTGCACTGTTTATGCGACATACCATTGCCAGTTCATAAAACCGTTAGGTAGTTCTCTACACATAGCGATTTTACCACTGCTCTACCTACGCCTTTTGCTTGTTTGGCTTTCTTACGGGCTAGTATGCGATAGGCAGCATTAACTTATAGCAAACCCTGTCCACCTTGGTATTTGTAATCTAAGTAATAATTTGAAAAGAGACAAGTGTAATCAGTTTTAAACATTATCTCTGCTTTTTTGTTTGTTTGTTTGTTTGTTTGTTTATGACATGTATATTAACCTAAAATCAAACCCTAGTCTACCTTAGTGAAAGGCTAACAGTTTAACCACTGCGTCACCATACCCTTCTTTCTTAGTTTGATTCGTTCTAGGCCTTAGAGCTAGAAATCGAGTTACGAACTCCAGTGCAAGAGGCACATGTGCTCACCACTATAGCATGTAATGGTTAGCTGGTAACATTAGACAACCGAAAATGATTGTATTTCTGTTAGCCAAGCATTTCTGTCATTTGCCTACTGTGTGAGCACTGCCAGCAAGACAGTTTAATTTAGAACAAGCGAGTGTGTGTGTGTGTGTGTGTATAGATTATTAGCCTCAAGCATTTAAAGCTTGTTGTGTGTAGCGACCATCTTGCTCAGTAACCACTGAGTAAGTTTTAACAGTCAACTCATAAAAACAGCATAGGATAGTTGTGTGTGTGTGGTTCATGTACTTGGGAATATGCATTAGCACCATGCGCTAGCTTTACCTTATCCTCTAGAGGTAGAGCGTTATCCCTTCCTTTGGACATTGCCAATGACTGCATTCCCCCCACAAGTTTTACACTTAAGCCCTTGGCTTGTTCTTGATTAGGTTTGGTTTGCTTTAGGCTTGGTTTGGTTCAGTTTGGTTTGATTCGACTTGGTTCAGTTTAGTTTAATGTAGTCACCATTTTTTTATTTGTAGCTACACTCTTTAACCAATTAATTAATGATAGCTACTCTTAATTCTTGAATCGATAAATTGAATTTTGTGTACACTGTTTGTCAAGCCATGCCTACAACCTATACTCCCTATGTACTACAGTCAGATCTGAAAACAAGTTCCAATGGTCAAAGACGTGTCAGTCACCATACATGTAGCCTACAATAATTCTTTCTTTACCTAGCTAGGTTTCGTCACTCACAGTAAACATCTTACATTATGGGTTTGCAATATATTAAGAAAAGAAAAAGTCCATGATCTTGTTGTTTTGGGTCTTTTTGGGGAAATTCATAAGCCATAAAAAGAATGACATCATGTCAAGTTCTGGGGGGACCTTGTATGTCAAAATACCATTATCAGTTTATAAAATCTCAAGGCCATGCCCTAGCAGTTTTGGATTATTTCAATCAATGAGTCCACCATAGGAAAGATCAGAAAAATAAATACCCTTAAAACAAGTCGTCACATGACCCTCTCCAAACAATGCTTCGCAAAGTATAAATTCATCCATTGAACATGATCGGCGACATCATCCTCGCTTACCCCTCCCACCATGGTTGCCATATCGTTTGTCCTTCAAATGTCCTCAGCATCTCTGTGCTTTTTTCATTGCCCTGTTGTCAAGTCAAGTCAATGCATTCCAATAAGCTCAAATAACATCCACATCCTGTCAGTCTGCCCCAGCAAGTTTGTTTTCTATACTCACTTCAAGCAACATATAACCAAGTTCTGTTTAAAAAAAAAAAAGTCAACCCCTGGCACTATCCAGCCCATGACGGGCTAAGGCCGAGCAAGCGACCGCTGCCCAGCCATTTGGCCTGCAGATATTGGGGTGACGCGTGATCAGCGCGTCGGGTCCCCTCGGCCGTTAATCTTGGTATTCATGATCGGGGCGCTGTCTCACTGTCAGACAGCTACTCAATTGTCCTCACGAGGCTGAGTGCACCCCGTTCCAACCCTCACGTCAGTTTTAAAATCCCTGACGGAGCCGGGGATCGAACCCGGGGCCTCCGGGTGAGAGGCAGGCGCGCTACCCCAACACCACGGGGCCGGCCAAGTTCTGTTTGTTCTATCTAAAGCCAACTTCATCTGATCAAGGAATTATCATTTGTCATGTCACTCATAATCGTTTACATGTTAAAGACCCCCTTCAGGGGGTATAGGAATTAGGAATTCCATCATAGGAAAAATCGGAAAACGAACCCTCGACCCGTCGTCTCATCGAAATAGCGAATACTGTATTGGTATATCACCACCGTGGCCAGTAATAGCCTCGTTGAAACACGTGCTCAGTGGTATCGTCTCTTTCTATCTACAACCACTCTTCATGAACATTTTAGACAGATTTAAAAAAAAAAGTTTTAACAACTAAAATGTTTTCAACAAAAGTGTCGTTAGACCCTTTCGCAATTTTTTTAAAACATAAATACCATATTCGAAAGGGGGGAGGGGAGGAGTGTCACCCCGAGTCCTACGACCCACAGTGGTCCGGATATGAAAAAAGCGGACAAAAATATTTTCCGCTAAATGAAATGAAATGCTTTTGTATAAAACTTTAAATTAGATGTTACTATTAGGTAAATTTGTCTTAGTATATAAAATTACTTACTTATTCATCCTCTGATCCGAATGAGTCGACTTCTTCTTCTTCCCCTTCCTGCTCCGTCTTGTCCTCGGGTATTGACAATAAATTACACACCTCCTGAGGCAACTGTCTTCATTTCTTCTTCGGTAGACTTCCCGTACTTGAGATTACTGAATCAGAGCTTAGCAATAGTCTATGGAACAAGTCAAAATTATTGGAAATTCTTGAGGATTTTCTGGTATGGTCTTCTCTATATTTTCTTACTTCTTGGTTTCTAGACTCTAAGACCTCTTCTGAAAGTTCTCCAATCGGCAAAATAGCTGCTTCTATAGTGAAAGATCCATGGATAAGTATGTTATGGAGTGTTAGAGGCATGTAACACCACGGATATAGCCGTACATATAAGCTTGCTGTTTCGCAGCAGTAGGAATTGAACTCTGAACTATTAATTTCATTACCAGAGGAAATTGCTTTTAAAATTATTCCAAAACGAGTTATTAACTACCCCTGTTATTTCGGATGCTACTTGAGGTTGATCAAAAAACCTTCGGGCAGTGTTGCCATCACTGGTTGTTCCATATCCAGGCTTCGGAATATCAACTAGAAGACCTAATCTCGTTCTGAATGAGTCTTGCACAATATTTTCTTTCTTTCGAATAAGTCTCGATTACCATCTTTCACGCTCACTTTACACTTTTTAAAACCCAGGCGGTACGAAATATGCAGGATACATTCAAAAAATCGAAAGTGGGCGTGTGGAACTGAAATTCCAAACTCAAGTTGTAAATTGTCGACGAGCTTTTGTGCCACTTATGTAGATTTTTCATTTCTGAAAATTTCGCACCATTCGTTTGCCCCTTGTTGGTGTGATCGTGGTAGCTTCTTTTTAGCTTGGCTAATTAATCATCTCCCTCTGCCCTTAAATTCATAACGGTCGCATAGGCAAGCTCTGATGAAGTGGCATTCTCCCTTAGGTCTTTAATTTTCCTTATTTTGCTTCTCTCCGTTAGCTCTTGAAATTCTTTTGGAGGACGACCTCGATCTACTGATTTTGCGGAGCCAGGAATGCTCGGATTTGATATCACAATTTCTGTTTTCAACCAGTCTGAATATTTCTTCAAAAAAAAAAAAAACATGTTCTAAGAAGTTACACTTTCTCCACCGGTCAACATACGGCAAAAAGAAAAGCTTCTTATATTATTATACACTGTTTTCTCTACACTGTCGTCAACATTTAATTGGAATTTGTTAAGGAGATATGTTACCACAAACTTTCCTTGACGCGCGCGAGACTGATTTTTGTTCTCTCGAATCTTGTTAATAAGATCACTGCGACCAACAACGCAAATTCATTTTTCACTCTTCACAACACACACAACTACTACTAATCAATTACTTCTCGTGATTGAAGATTATTTTGGTTTCATGGCCTCGAGATATCCCTTGCGTAGCATAAACAAATGTCTCAACAGGCCCTTATCTCGCGCGAGTGTTTATCCTCAGAGCGCGCAGTAATGTTCTCTCCCTTCTCAATCACGCATCTGGCGGGTTCTGGCGATCAAACCTTTAAGGATATATTCTCCAGTCTTCATTTTAAAACTAGCATAAGTTTCATGGTATACATATGTATACATTTTTTTGTAGGTCAAGCAAAATTTATTTTTCTTGAAGAAAATAAAGCACTATAAAAATAAGTATAACAGTCCTTATAAGTGATCTGAAATCGAAAATCATGCTATAATCAAATATATCAGATCACAAACTACATACAGATACAGTATTATAGACCCCGAGTTTCGTTTTGAAGTTAGAATGATATTTCAAAGTTTACTTAATGGAGCGCGGAATTCAGAAACGAAGAGTTGTATCACTTTTGTAGTATTATATCTGAGAAACACAGAAGCAATTTCCAAAGAAAAAGTGAAATTAATGTACACTGATTAACATACTTCACGTGGGAGTTGGTTTGGCCTTTCTAATGTAAAGTTGAAAAATCTATTTTTGTCCGCTTTTTTACGGATCCGGACCACTGTGCGACCCCTCGTATACGTCTCTGGTGTTATTGGTTTGTGAGATATAACAGAAAGTCTAAAATCACAGTTTTACACCAAAAAATTCTGTTTCCCTCATTCTCAAAAACTTTAACCTATTACCAAATAAAGAGGGTTTCGAGACAAGCCATTTGACACGTCATAGGACCAAATCCGACCATGCATTCGTGAGATATCGGAAAAAGTCTAAAATCATGGTTTTACCCCCAAAAAGCCTGTTTCCCTAATTCTCAAAACTTTAACCTATTAATAACATATATAGGTCTTCGAGACAAGCGATTTGACACGTCACACGTCCAAATCCGACCTTGCGTTTGAGAGATATCGGCAAACTTCGTCGGAAAGTAGGCGACTATCTGGCTCTCTCCTCACCACCAAAACCCCTTCTTATAAATCACTTTTTTCAAAGAGCTCGCCCTCTTACAAAAAATACCAAGTGCGCATGCGTACAAAACAAAAACAAAAATGTTGATCCATAGCGGCATCCAGCAAAACTAATGCGCTATATGAGCAACAACGATTAAGTTCATTTTAGCAGCGCACCTTATACATGTCGCATTTGAAAAGAATCTTTCACTAAAAAAATACAATTTCACCCCCTAGTAGGGGTAGGTTTTATTTAGGGGTTGAAATGAGTGGTCCATTCAAAAGAGAGCGGCAGCCCGAGTCCAACGACACCTCATTTGTCAAAATCGGACCATGCGTTTGAGAGATATTAATTATTTTAACATGTTCATTCGGGTACGAATAAAATGGGTGAGTTAGAACCCCTACTACTCATCTACTCATAAAGAAGCGAATGCAAAACGAGATTGTAGATCGAGAAGAGAGAAGATGCAGGTGCGAGCGAGGGTCATTGTCTGGCAGCGCGGAGGAAGGCTGGTGCAGATCAGCTGGTAACCGGTCGAGCAGTCTCACCTGCAAGCAGGGCAGCAGGACCTAGGGGAATGCTGCCACACGTTCATTGGCATGCGGGCGCAATCCCAGCGCACGTGGCGGAATTCCTCATCTGTTAATGTCCACAGATTCTGTATCAAGCGTTCCAGACACGAGGTAGACCAGTGATTTTTAACAACTATGTAGCTAGTATTTGTTTGTAGGTTATTCCAGTGTTTGACCAACATCTGACTATTTTATTTCTAGTTCATGTTATTGTTGTTCCTATAAATTTTTGAAATTTTTCTTTGAGTCAACGAATATCGTTTGTGACGTATTTTTCTAACGTCTATTGTTAATATTTTCACATTAACCATTTTTCACTCGTATAAGCTAATTTCTTTAGAATTTTTCATTTATTTAATTTATACCCGAGAGTGAAGTAATTTCGTTAATGTGTGTAACATTTCGTAATAAGTTGTAATAAGTTGTAACAAGCGAAGCTTTGTCATGAATGAAATAAGAGATACAGAAGGGATATTGTTTTCCGAAATCAAGCAAATTCGCTAGATGAACGAAATATAATGTAAAAAGAAACGTTAACTATTGTCAGGAGTGTTCGACAATTGCGTTTGAGACACTCAAGTATAGGCAAAGAGAATATTGTGAAACCAGAATTTTATGATTACAGTATAAACAGATGCGTAATTTTGAAGCATAGCTGATGAACAGAAGGAGAGGTATGATATTACAGATCAACCTATTGTTATAGAGAAGTCTCGAGAGACTACAAGAAAGATATTTCATATCAGATGAAATTAACTACGTGAGGTCAAGTGTATTTTTATTGAGTAACGAACACGAGCAGACTTAATTCAGAAAGAAGCTATAAATTGTAACAGAGGTATGTAATTAAAGTATTAGAAGAAAGTATGACATATTTGTGTTAGAAAGAATGTAAAGAAGTACTACGAAAATATCGTTTGGTTGAATAAGTAAGTAAAGAATAGCACGGAATTGTATAATCGATAGAATTGATGTACGCGGAGGAGTTTGTTTCTTGAAGGTATTACAGCAGTAATTTTCAGTAGGGTTACTGATTCTCTTACATTGTCGAATGTATTTGAAATGGTTTAGAATTTTGTGAACGTGCTAGATAAGAAATGTATGCGAAGATTTATTGTTGAAAGAAGTGTATTAGAGACACGTAAAGGTTATTCACAGAGTGTGAAGGTTAAAGAGATAACAGCGAGAAAATATGGAAGTACAGTATGCAGTGGCAGTTTTAGAACAAGGGCACACGGTCACGTGCCCCACCATTAAACATTCTCCTTGGGTCGTAGTCGTCTTGATAGTCCTTCCGTGGTAATGGCGCTTATGTCGCGACCAAGCAGTTCAATCGCCTTGCTGTTCACTTTCCCAACAGTAGGAGCCTAGTAGTAGGTAATCTGTGAGTAGGAGTCTGTCACAACAAGGTGCTGGGCACATGTCTTATGAGACCAACACAGTGTTGCCACATGCTTCCTATTCCTGGCTCTGTAACTTCATCCCTTCCTATTCAGCGGGGCGAGGTGGGGAGAGGAGCTATGGGAATTTCTTCGACTTGGGGCACAAGAATCTTGTGACGAGACGGTCAAATGGCCGTGAAAGTAGCAAGTTGGGGAGGGAAGGGGAGGGGCGGAGAGGGGTGTTTAAGTGCACCGTAAGAGGGCAGACAAGTTCATAGATGGCGTATTTACATACCCTCGGCAATTTTCCAACAAATTAATGTACGATACGTCCCTCTGAACACTGCGCTCTTTATTAATATGTAAGAAGAAAAATCAACATATGTAATATGCATTGAGACAGAAACGTAACATTTTGAACGTAGGCTATGTTCCGTAAGTGAATTTGTATTATGTTATAACGTCAAGTTTGAGAATTCTCTTCATCTCTTAATCTAGGCATAGGGAAATACACACCTGCGTGGCGACAGTCCTGCCTCAACACTTGGCTTCGAAAGTTTTGGCGCCTGCGATATTGAGTTATAAATTTGTATGAGTGCGGTGGTCTTTTGTAGTGTTCAGTAATATTAATCTTACATAATATTTGTTATTGGAAGCGTGATTTGCGAGGTGCGAATAGTGCGTACCCGTGTTAAACATAATAAAACTATACACTGAGCGCGTATTTCGACGTAAAAGGTAAGCGGTTAATTCCTAATTGTCGCTTATCTATTATGTGCCATTCTGATTTTAGACCGTAACTGAATGCTGCGACAAATTACTTAATAATTTTCACTGCATTTTCACGCATTGGAGGTGTTCATGTCGTTAACGATGATGATGATGATGATGATGATAATTGTTGTTTTAAGGGGCCTAACATGTAGGTTATCGGCCCATAATGGTTTGGGTGATAGTGAAAGATGAGATGAGAATGAAAACTATAACTAATACTAACTACAGACTTACATACTAGAAGATGAAATGATAAACAAATCAACGATAAGGCAAATAAAGGACAGTAAGAAAAGAAATGCCTCATACCCTCAAAGAATGAGGATTGAGGGACTTGGAAGGAAGGAGAGCCATGAAAGGCACATAGGAAAGCCAAAGAGGAGAGGGCCTAACCCAGAGTGACAAGGTGACAATACGGACCCAGCTCAGGAATCCCTCGGGGTCGTCAACTCCCGAGCTCACCAGCCGTGAGCACTTGAGGGTATAGCAAATGCAGGGTGCACCAGAAGTGGTGGGGCTACATACACCCTGCCTCCTCGAGGGCCTTGTTCAGAAGACAGGAGATAACATGAAAAGAAAAAGAAGGCTGACCCCTCGAAGAAGGAGAGTATCAGGAAAGATGAGACAAAGGCTAATTAAGGCGGGAAAGTGAAAGACTCCCTTGGCCTCGGATACCCTAATACCGTCGGGGTCAGAAGAGAACAAGAGTTGACCAAGGGAGGTCGACATGAAAGACGACGGAGAGGTGCCCGGCACATGTAAGTGGAAGCAAAGCCATACTCAGCTGGAGTCACATGGTCGCCAACCCACGTTCCACTAGAATTGAGCCTCTGGCGGGTGTCGTTAACGAAACCATGAAATAAACGAGGTAAAAACAAAATTACAAAATAAGATCTTAACTTATGAGGACAGACTATTAACAAATGAATTAGGCCCTCCAAAACCAAGTATGTTCATTAATCAAGTCTCTAAAGATAAACACAGAACATATAACAGGACTTTCAATAAATCTGTGTATGAAAAATGGGATTGGATATGTGGGTGTCGGGTAGTAAACTCTTTTTTTGTTTTGTTTCCCGTGCCTGTTATTTGGTGGCGATGACACATGGACCATGACTGGCATCAATGATTTAAAACATTTACCTGAAAAAGATAAGAAACATTGTTTAAAGTCAAAATGTCATACGAACAATGAAATGAGCTTAGCAGTGTTGGTGAATATAGTATAGGGCAGCAACTGGATGATGGCTGTTCGTAAACACAACGAACTTGTGGACAAGAATAGGTATATTATGTCGCTCATTCGATTAAGGTCTTAATAATATTCACTGGATTTTTAGGGATTTGTAGTGTTCGTGTTAATGGCTTTAATGAAAATGAAAATCTACAGCCTGCTTCCGGTCTCCGACCGGGTCAGGAATGGAATGAATGGAGCCCCTATCTAGCGGCGAGGATATGAACTGTGCCGGCTGCCGAGGCCTGACGCACTCCTCTGGTGCAATGATTAAATGAATGACAGATGAAATGAAATGATAGTGGAGAGTGTTGCTGGAATGAAATGTTGACAGGGAAAACCGGAGTTCCCGGAGAAAAACCTGTCTGCCTCCGTTTTGTCCAGCACAGTTCTCACATGGAGTGACCGGGATTTGAACCACGGACCCAGCGGTGAGAGGCCGGCGTGCTGCCGCCTCAGCCACGGAGGCATGGTAATGGCTTTAATGGATCCGTGAAATTATTGAGTTTATGTAATCTACTTCAGGGATATCGGAAGGAATAGTAGGAGTGCTTGTACAAATACGTGACCATTTTACTTCTCGATCATAAACCACGGGACATGCTTTTTACGTGGAATCCAAGCCACCAGACGTGTCATTTCACCTCGGAATTCCCATAAGCATTAACCGGGAATCGAACCGGACCATCCTTGGTGCGAGGCAAGCAGCTTGACCGCTGCGCCATCATAGCCCGATAAAACCGCAGAGATACGATAACTAAATGGCCGCCACAATTTAACCAATTGAGTGACATCGGTTTTCTTGTATACTCATGGTACGGCCAACATGTACCATTATGGGCGTATGTTCTCTCAAAAATGTGCTGTGCCCCTCCCTTGTTTCAGAGTGCGAACCGCCACTGACAGTATGTCAACAAAGTAAGTCGGAAGTTGAATTTGTAAAGAATTGGAAGTGTGAGTAGTGAGGATGTAATGCCACACACACATATAGAGTTGTATAAAGCTATCTGAAAGTCTTGCGTTGTAGTTCAAAATATTATTACAGTTATCAGTATACCGGAAATGTAAAAATGGAATAGTAACGAACTCAACTGTTTGATACACATAACCTCATGGATGTAACGATATAATTCATTAACAAACAGAAATATTGTTTGAGCTAAAGAGAAGAGAAGTGAAATGAACTTTATAATAAGTCAAGCAGGAGGAGAAAATCGTGCAGGTCGCAATGGTGTATATAATTGACATTTGTAAATGATAATAATAATAATTTCATTATTATTACTAAATATAACAAGCAGATTTGACGCAATAATGCGAAGTAAATAATACCGATGTATTATGTGGGGAGAATTTTGTGAAAGATAGTAGAATTAGAAGTTTAATACTTTGAGGAGGAACGCACGGTGTTTAAGAAAATGTATTTAACTTGATCAAATCTTTATAAGAAAGATCATCTATAATTAATATAAGTTTTGGTGCAGGAAGACTTCAGAAAGTCGTATCTATGTCCAGAGGGGACATAATTTTCAGTTTTAGTGTTTATTTTATTTTGATTTCTTTTTTTTATCTGATTAGGGACATGTATGTATTGTCCTAGCCTAATAAATTTGCAGGCACTTTTTAGTTTGCTTGCTCCGTTTTTATAAGATCTGTTTCTCATTCAATGCTGAATTACGATATAACGATACTACTTGTTCGATGCAGGCATTTTTTTTCGACATAACTACCCCGAGAGCCGAGTTGCTCAGTGTGCTTTATTTTGTTTTTAGGCTGTTCTGTGTGCAACTAGTTAGTAGTATGGTTAGATATGTGTTATGTGAGTCAAGGGTTCCCTAGTCATCAGTCCGGTAGGAAATGTTTATTTCTTACCGGGTATTGACATCCCTACGATCCTTTTTCCATTCGTGCGGATTCTGGACGTTGACTTTGAGGAATTCGGGCGCAGTACGTAATATGAAATGTTTTCAGTAGGCGTTTAGATTCGGGAGAAAAAGCGGTGTTGTTCCGCCAAAACATTTCGTCGTAAGTTCTGGTGTTTGGCAAGTCGGGTGCAGTTCAACTCGTCAACAAGGCATAATGTTTACTACCTAGACAATTAAGCGGCACCATTCTATTTGCGTCTTTAGCTTCGTGATTGTTTCCATTCAATCCTTTTAGTATGAATTTTTTTTCGAGCCATTGGCAGTAAATGTCAAAAGTTTCGTTTGTTTCACTGAATGTTTCAAATGTTAAAGATTGTTTCTGTAACATGCTTTTGATACTTGCCGGCTGCTGTGGTTGTTGCTTCGGTGTTTGCTGTTGACGTTGTTGTTGTTGTTGTTGTTGTGCCACGTTGGTTACCAGTTCGCCCAGGGCTTGAACTAGCTGCGACAGTTGCTGTTGTTCATCCATTATTAGTGTTTTCTGTTTTTCTTTATCCTCGTCGCCACTTTGATATGTCTTAAAACTATTTAAACTATTTATTTATACACAACACAACATACACATGTTTACATCATCTCTTATCTTGACACAGAGTGTCTATTTATCACAGAGCCTGTGCGTATGTGCAAAGATATTGCAAAGATATAACAACTGCCTTCAGTGGCGGTAGAGGTTGTATCCCTCGCTTAGTACGTGGGAAAAACCCAACCCTGAAGGGTAAAACGATACCAGAAAAACGGAATGTGCCTCTTATTCATTCTCACCTTTTGTACCTGGACATAATATGGGGTAAATGAACACAGGAATCAATAAATGAGCTAGAAGTACTCCAAAAAAAGGGCAATTAAAATCATATATGGTTACGATTTTAGGAAACCAACTGGACAAGTATTTCAAGAGAAAAACTATTGCCATTACGAAGCCAGCTCAAATACTCTGAAGCTATATTTTTCAGATACAAACAACGTCTTATTAACCTTAATACTGAACTACAATGCAGGATAGTCATGCTTACCCATAACTAGGGTTAGGGTTTTTATATAAATACCGTACATATTCTTTCCCTTTGCTTATATATAACTAAAAATGATAAATGTCCATGAATTAGAACCTTAGCTATCATATACATATTTTATTGTTACATAGTTTACATATTTGATCATATTTGTAAAAAATACGTCAACTTCTTTTAATGTAAAATTACATATTCTGTCTCTTACTGTAAAAAGAAGATTTTTTTTCACAAGTGAAATATATATATTTTTTTAGCGTATGGCTTTTACTGCCGGGAGTGTCCGAGGACATGTTCGGCTCGCCAGTTTTGTAGCTGCTTCGAGACGGACACCCAATGGGTGAGCTACAAGTACCGTTGGGGAGGAAAGTTGGAATGTAAGGACGAGGAGTTGGAAGGTAGCGGCTGTGGCCTATAGTTAGGGACCAACCCCGGCATTTGCCTGGAAGGAAGATGGGAAACCACTCAAGACCATCTTCAAGGTTGCCGGCGGGGGGATTCGGACCTCCTCGCCTCCCGGATGTGAGCGACTGCCAGCAGTCATGCCGTAACGACCACGGCTAACTCACCCGGTAGTGAAATATATGATAATTCAAAACAGTCTGTAAGACAATATTTATTCACTAGAAACTCAGGTAATGTTCCGCCCCTTAAATCTCCAATAATTAATTAACTAAACTCAGGTACATGAAACGGATTTTCCAAGCAATTCATAACCTGCTGAGAAAGGGCCAGGTAAGTTAGTTATTGTTGTTTTAAGGGGCAGGACTACAAGGTCATCTGCCCCTAATGCCAGGGAAGAAATCCAAGAATTATATTAGTGTAGATGAGGGATGTAATTCACGTAACACCCTGCAGGAAACTCAGCGGCTGGACTTTAGTTCATATCAATTGTCCAGTGAGTGCCTGATGTTGCTATAATTATTCCCACCCCGGAAACAAAATGTGCCCCTCACAATATTTATTTTTGAGTTCGTATGCATTTTATCAAGCATATACCCTAATAATTGAATTTATTTAACTGTGCTATAATATGGACTTGCTTAAGTAATTAATTAAATCTGTAATTAATTAATTAATTAATTAATTAATTAATTAATTAATTACTGTACCACACTTAAGTTTGCAAAAATATAATGAGAAATCTTCAATTACTATGTGTAATATATCATTTATATAAACATTAAATTAATATTACATATTTAAAAAATGTAATATTACATATCACACACCTAGAGTAATAATGCCGTAACTCAAAATTCAATATTTCAGCAGAGCCATTTTAAAGTTCAAACTGCAATATAAAATCAGGTTTTCAACTCAAGGCTTTGATTTTTCGATATGATCCACTTTATTTCCTCTAATAGGAAGTTATGTATGTTTACTTGTTGAGTGCTGTACCACTATAGTCTTATAACGACTCGCAACTAGCTGCTGTATGTGCTTCATCCGAGTTCTGCGGTTTCAAACCGAAGAAAAGTGGATGATGAATTCTAAGAATAATGTTGGATTTGCAAGAGTCTAAAAGATTCACCATTTTACCTTCCAGAGGGGAATTAAATAAGCTTGTATCAGACATTTTCTCAAATTTGGGCGTTCTCACGGACGAAGTTTCCTGGTATTATTGATTTTCTACATAGTCTGTCCTGTAGAAAATAATGAATGGTTCACTTCTGAGATCAATTGCCTTTATGTCCATCTATACTGCCTTTTTACCTGCTTCATTCATAGAATTCTTTGCAATATTTTACTTTTATATTTTAAAAGGCATTTTTTGAATTATGGCCTTATTATTCTAGGTGTGCTATATTTCACCTATTTTTCATTTATTTTACACACACATTGGGGTACTATAATCCATCTACCTTAATTAGCCTTAATTAGCTAGCTTCAGGATATTTACTTCCAAATTATGATCATCTATGAATGTCTGGTTTTGGACTACAGAATTTAGTTTTGTTGGAAGAGAGAGTCTTCTCGTGTGTTTCAGGTGAATATGTCAATGCTATTGAAATACTTGTAACTGCGACATCACTGATCAAGCAGTCTTAAGTGGCAAATGACGACCGCTGCAAGATATACAGTCAAGTCTTGGGAATATTAATTACAAATTTGGCTTCTTCTTCTTCTTCTTCTACTTCACCTATTATTATGATTATTATTATTATTATTACATAAATATGTAGCCTACATATTTTGCAAGTTAATATTACATAAAAATCCTAGCCCTACCCATAACATATGTTCAGCAAACGCGGAGGGTCCAATAAATAAAACAACACGTTCGGTAAAGAACATATAGCCTACTTTCTCCTACATGCTTGGTATAGTTATAACTCATAGTCCTTTTGAAGGAGCATAATTGAATATTGGTTGTAGTAGCTTGTTGAAATACAACGGCTACTAGCGGACACATGCGAGAAATCTCGCATGTTCATAAACCACACTTTCCCCGGCACCCCTAAGGTCAAAATGCGAACTGAACAGCAATGATGTCGCGTATTTTCCTACAGCAACAGTATTTGCAAATCGCACACTTCTTACAAAAATTGTTATTTATGAAATTAGAATGCAATTCGTCACTGCTAATGTCATTTGAGTCCATTGATTGACAGCTTAGTTGTAACACTCACCGGTACTCGATATTTATGAAATTATACGATTTGAGTACTCATTCCTTTGATTTACCGTTTCTGAAAACCATACAAAATGATAATGGAAAGATCTCAGAATGTTAAAATGACATGAAACAGGCGTCACAGGGGCCAAAATGTGAAATGGACAGGATTTATGGAGCGTATTTTCCTACAGCAACAGTATCTGCAAATCGCACTCTTAGCACATTTTTAAGTCATTTTTAAAGAAAGTATAGATATATATGAAATTAGAGTGCAATTCGTCACCGCTAATGTCTATTCTCCTTCATTTGAATGCTCATTTGTCACGATCGGTCGCTTGTGAGCTCCGCAGGAGGGATCTATACTACTGAAATAATATCATCACTGGCACGACAGCCCTCTGTGGGCCTTGGCCTTCTGAAGAAGTTTTCCCCATTCTTTCCTGTTAAGTGCTAAGCTCTTCCAATTCTTGATTCCAATTGTCTTGACATCCTCTCTCAACCCATCTTCCCACCTAAGCTTTGGCCTTGTCGCGCGAGCGGGCACGAAAGTGCTGAGCGAGCGCCGCGGGCAGCCGAATAGAAGGAATGCTTAGCTCGGGGCGAATTGGAAGTCCGGGATTTAAGTGAGGGCGTTTAAGAAATATAAGGGGTTAGTTTAAATGTGTAAAGGTTGTTTATTCCACAAATAATGAGAGTGTAGCAGTACTGGAGAGCTTCCAGTGGCACAAAAGAATTAAGTGTAAAGAGGTGTAATGAAAGATTACAAATTAACAGAGGTTCGGAGTTTGAAAGGAATGTATAAGAATAAACCTTCAGCAGCACCCACCTAGTCGGCAGATCTGCAGCTATGATGACGGACAGTAATTCCTCCGGCACATCTTCCTTCTGTGGGCGGGGTCTTTTATAGTAGTTGCCGTAGTATTGTAACTTTGAGTCAGCATTCTCGTGTTGTTATGTGCCCCAGATAACTGCTGACTACATGTTACCTTGTGTGGCGATGTATGAGAGTTGGTTCGCCAATCCAGTGTAATTGCTGTTGTTGCTTTACTGTATGGGGTAGCGGCGTGAAAAAGGGTGGGGGCTCGGGGTGTAGCAATATACAGTATAACAGCTACTGATCGTAATGTTCGAACAAAAACAAAACATCATATCGTAGTGTATTTATTCTTGACGCAGATTTTTATCAGATCTCTTACAATGATTTATGTGCTAAATACGATGCCATCATTTCTCTGTAGTCTTTCACATCAACCCTCACAAGCTTCCAAGGCTTCAGCCCTCTCGTTCTCCAGTTCTTGGGCGCTAATCAGTAGCTTCTCTCTAACCCTGTCACACAAATCCAAATCCTAAGGAAAAAGAAGCACAATCAATACTATACATATGCTGTACATACATTATTAGGAGAGGTCATTTTGTAAGCCTACCTGATTAGACATGGAAATACATTTCTTATGAGTCTTTACTTAACTGTCTCAAATTTAATCCGTCCATCCATTTGAATTTAAATAATTTTGAGTCGGTCAACACGATTGTACCAAAATATTGTAATGTGTAAAAGAAATTACACGAGATTAATTATTACACTTGGATGACCAGTTTCGATCTTCAGGCGATTATCATCAAATCCTTTACACACACGAACATGTGGATTAAGATTTATACACTATTTTAGTTACATAAGTTTATTGTAAACTTGCGTAACTTGTCAGGTTTGTTAGTATGTGTTTTTGTTGTGATATGTTAGTGACTATTGACCTTCAAGTTAACTTGTTTAGTGAGATAAACTTCAATGGTTAGTATTATGACTTAGTTATTGTTGTTTTAAGGGGCGGAACTACGAGGTCATCTGCCTCTTATTCTGACTTAGATGTGGGTTTAAAGTACTTAGCTGATTGTTTCGACGATGGGGATTTTTTTTCTCGTCGAGCTTCTGTCACATTTCACTATCCGATTTGAACTGAGTGGTGATTTTCCTATTGGGGCTGGGCCCATGTTATCTCCCCTTCATTGTCTGACCTCGCATTCCTAAGTGTGAGAGTTCGTCTCGCTTGTGAGATATTTCTGTGTTGGCCAGGTCTAGGTATTCCAGACAATTTGTATGCTATTCTGGACATCTTCTACTATGAAAGACCAATCGTGTTCCTACCACACGTAAACCAAACAGCCCTCTTTAAACGCAAACGGTTTCATTGGGAACCTCTTGAACTCTTTAATACTGCCGAGTATCGGCTTTGGTTTGTTAAAGATATGGCACATAGTACAGTATATCATATTCCATTAACACGTTTTCCTTAATGTTGCCACACTTATCTAGATTGGCTCAACCGTCATGTTGCTTCCCGTTCCTTACGGGAGCTACTTTCCCGTAACGTGAAGAAAGGTGAATTCTCAGTGAATGTGTGTTCCTTTAGGTTTTTAGGGTTATTTATTTTAGCTAAGTGTATCTCGATTGCTTCCTTTATGTGGAAAGTTCTCCCTTTCGATTCATGATGTGTGATTTTCTATGTTAGTGAATATGTGTCCCGCTTCGTACATATTGTTACGGATGTGAGTTTGTTTCATCGCTCGCCGCATGAGTCACAACTGCCCCAGGGCTGGGCTGCTCTGCCTCAGTGTATTGCGTGCGCCTTATGCAACAGGACTACTAGGACAAAGGGATGGTCCAGAATATTCGTGACTGAGCCAGTGAAGGAAACCTCGAGAAGCCGTGAACCCTGGATGGGTCTAGAAGCATTTATTGAGTCACCGGCCTGCTATATAAGAGCGACCTGTCAAGCAGTGTGTTTGTTTTACTAGCTAGTGCGAGCGTTTATCCTGAGCGACAGAAGTGTGGTGACTTGCGAAACCCCTAGTGAAGCCAATTCTCTTGACAGCGAGGGAGTGAGAAGCAGACAGGGGACTGCCTGTGTTTTGAGCGAGTGTGATTTCACTGATCGACAGAGGTATTGTGGCGCAGTGCCGTGCGAGTTACGAAATCCAGTGACATTGTTTCCTAGCTTGTGGACAGCGAAGCTGCGTGTAGCAGGTTATATCGTAAGTAACTGTAGTTTGTGTACATGAGGAAGAGGTGCAGGTATTCCACGGGCCTCATTAGTGGAGAATTAGCTGCATGACTAAGTGAAAGGTGCAAGAGCGCTCCATAAGGAAGAGACTTGAGGAAACTGGAGTAAGGTTCTAATTGCTTGTATTTGCTGTTGAGTGGTGTACCTTTCTGGCCGCAATAAAGTTAATTATTTCTTTAAAGGATCAATCTGTGTTGTGCTTCAACCCACCGTAATCCAGTTAACAAAAGTGTCACTAGAGGGGTGGCACGTAACAACTGGTGTCAGAAGCCGGATTACGAACTCAAACACAAGCACAACACCTGACGGTCCTGGTTTCAAAACCCGAGCAGGTCATTTTTTTTAAATTTTCCTGTGAGTGCATGCCCTTTACAAGACAAACATCTAAAATGGAAGCGCAATTTGCAGCATTGCTAGAAAAGTTAAGTGGCATGGAAGCCAAGATGGAAGACGGGCAGAAGAAGATGGAGGATGGCCAGAAGAAGATGGAGGACGGCCAGAAGAAGTTAGCCGAGGACCTCACTGCCAAACTAGAAGACGGCCAGAAGAAGTTAGCCGAGGACCTAACTGCCAAACTAGAAGACGGCCAGAAGAAGATGGAAGACGGTCAAAATAAGCTAGCGGAGGACCTGAATAGGATAGAGGACGGCCAGAAGAAGATGGAAGACGGTCAGAATAAGTTGACACAGGACCTGAAGAAATTAGAACAGGGTCTGCGTGAGGAAGTCACGGCAGTGGAAAAGAAGTTCGACGCCTTACAAGTGGAAGTTGCCGAGCTGCGCCAACGCCCGCTGATGGGGATGGAGGAGAAATTCAACGCCTTACAAAGGGAGGTTGCCGAGCTGCGCCAACGCCCACTGACGGGGGTGGAAGAGAATTTCAACGCTTTATAAAAGGAAATTGCTGAGCTGAGCCAACGCCCGCCGACGGGGATGGAAGCGAGATACAACGCTCTACAAGAGGAAGTTGCAGAGCTGCGCCAACGCCCGCCCACCGTTACACCGGGAATATCAGGAACGGGACATAGCAGAGTGACGCCCCCAACCTTCGACGGAAAGGTCCCGTGGAGCACCTACTTACGTCAGTTCGAGGCAGCCTGTTCCATAAACAACTGGAACAGCACGGAAAAGGCTACAGCTCTCATTGTAGCGCTGAGAGGGGACGCCCTTAACGTCCTTCAGGCCATCCCGACTGGATCCCAGGACTACGCCTCACTAATCGCCCATATGGAGTCCCGATATGGAGATAGCCATCTTCAGCAGGCCTACCAGATGCAGCTCCGGACCCGGGTACAAAAGAACGCGAAAACCCTGCAGGAGTTCGAGATGGACATCGCACGCCTCGTAAGGCACGCCTATCCTACAGCGCCGGCCGACTTTCTGGAACAGATTGCGACGCAGACCTTCACCGACGGGCTACGGACACTCAACAGGCGCTGCGACTCGCGCGCAATAAGACCCTGGCAGATGCGCTGAGCCACGCACTTGAGTTCGAGACGGCAAAACAGGCATCTAGAATGCACGGGCGGGTGCGTCAAGTGGACGTCGACGAACCAGTAAAAAAAACGAGACCAAGCCCCTGGCTGACGAATTGATGGAGGCGCTAAGCCATTTCTTCAAGAGTCGCAGTACCACCAACAAAAACATAGCCGAAGGACATCCGGAGAGGCGGCCCGGAAGAGGACTACCGACCTGCTGGACCTGCCGTAAGAGAGGCCACCTGAGCAAGGACTGCGGTGATCACCGCCGCCAAGGGTTTCCGTCGGGACACAGTCAGTCGTAGGGAAACCGCGCGGCCCAGGAAACCAAGCATCAGCCAGCCTTGGGGGGGGGGGGGGGGGCAAAGTTTGTCTTGTGACAGTCGTCAAGCCCCGGCAGTCCAAGTTCGTGTGACGCAGTTACGGAGGGATAATAGCAGCCTGATGATAGACGTAGTCGTCAACGGAGAGAGCTGGCCCATGCTAATCGACACGGGAGCATCGAGGACCATCGTCAGTCCCACCGTGATCTCGAAGTGGAGAGTGCAGCCCACACAAAGGAACCTCCAGCTAATAACCGCGACCGGAGAGACCGCACCGGTACATGGCGAAGCATCACTGGAGTTCGTCATTGGTCGACGGGCGATAAAGCATCCAGTGCTTGTGGCTGACGTATCAAATGAAGTGATCATCGGACTGGACTTCCTGGACCAGAACAACATCATCTTGGATCTGAGTACCAACACTCTGCACTTCGGAGTGAGGAACTTGCTTTGCAACCAGCACACGAGGCCGTCGCTGCACGACGAGTAAGGCTGAGAGAGGACGTCATCGTTCCCGCTAGGACGGAAGTCAGCGCTGCCGTAATTGTCGACGGAGCAGCTGAGGGAGTGGCGGCTGTCATCGAGCCAAAATATGAGGACATCCAGTCAAAAGGATTGCTAGTTGCCAAGACTCTCATCAACATGACATCTCGGCCGTACGTCCGCCTGTCCAACCCGAACGACTACGATTTTACGGTTCTCCGGGACACCAACCTAGGAATCTGCGAGCCCGTTACCTGGATTGCCCGCATCACAGACACGACGGACGGACACCTGCAGACGGACAACCGAAGAAGACGCGCCCTGCCAGAAGAACTACAGAAGCTGTACCAAGGATCCCAGGACCATTTAGACGAGGAACAATCACGCCAACTTCGGGACCTGATTCACGAATTCCAGGATGTCTTCTCCGTGGGGAGCAAAGACTTCGGCAGGACAAGCTTGGTCCAGCACAGAATCGACGTTGGGGACAGTGCACCGATTAGGGCCCCATTCCGACGTGTCCCGCTCGCCAAGCAAGCCGAAGTCGACCGGATGGTAGAAGAGATGAAGGAGCAAGGAGTGATCGAGCCATCACATAGTCCTTGGAGTTCTCCGGTCGTGCTAGTAAAGAAGAAGGACGGTTCCACCAGGTTCTGCGTGGATTACAGGCGGGTGAATGACGTCACGAAGAAGGACAGCTACCCTCTACCCCGGATCGACGACACCCTGGATACCATATCAGGGTCAAGATGGTTCTCCACCTTGGATTTGAAGAGTGGCTACTGGCAGGTGGAGGTCCACCCTGAGGACCGCGAGAAAACTGCGTTCTCTGTGGGCAGCGGGCTCTGGCAGTTCACCGTCATGCCATTCGGTCTGTGCAACGCCCCTGCGACCTTCGAAAGGCTAATGGAGTCCATTCTGAGGGGACTACACTGGAAGACCTGCCTGGTCTACCTAGACGACGTCATCGTTCTGGGGAGAAGCTTCGAGGAGCACTACAGCAACCTGAAGGAGATCTTGATGAAGCTACGGGCTGCCCAGCTGAAGTTGAGCCCCAAATAGTTTCAGCTCTTCCATAAGCAGGTCCAGTACCTTGGGCATATCGTCTCCGAGGAGGGGGTGCTCACCGACCCAGAGAAGACCGCAGCTGTGAGGGAGTGGCCAGTTCCGAAGGACAAGTCCCAACTTCGAAGCTTCCTGGGACTCTGCACTTATTACTGTCGCTTCGTGAAAGGATTCGCCGACATCGCCAAACCTTTACATCGACTGACTGAGAAGGACCAACTCTTCACGTGGACAGCAGAATGCCACAGTGCCTTCGAACAACTCAAGCAGGCTCTGTGCACCGCGCCTATTCTGGCCTACCCCAGACCTGGAACAAGGTTCATCGTCGATACCGATGCCAGTGACTTTGGCAAAGGGGGAATCCTGTCGCAAGTAGTGGACGGCGAGAAGAGAGTAGTGGCCTACTTCAGCAAGGCCTTGTCAAAGCCAGAAAGGAACTACTGCGTCACCAGGAAGGAGCTGCTCGCCATCGTGAAGACCATTGAACACTTCCACAAGTACCTGTACGGGCAAGAATTTCTCATCAGGACCGACCATACATCCCTGCGGTGGCTCCTGAACTTCAAACAGCCCCAGGATCAACTCGCGCGGTGGTTAGAAAGGCTTCAACAGTACAACTTTGAGATCCAGCACAGGAAAGGCCAACTGCATTCTAATGCCGACGCCCTGTCACGAAGACCGTGCCCCGAAGACTGCACCTTCTGTACCAGAAGGGAGGAGAACACCGGGATACAGTGCCGAAGGACTACCGAGGAATTTCAAGGGACCTGGAGCCGCGAATCTTTCACGCGGGCGCAAGCGGAAGATGATGACCTGGGACTGCTAGCCAAATGGAAGAGGGCCTGTGTCCCCAGACCCGGGTGGAACATTGTGAGTGACTGCAGCCCAAAGTTTAAGTCCTACTGGGCGCAGTGGGACTCGCTGGTTGTAAGGGATGGCCTCATCTGTCGTACCTGGGAGAGCACTGACGGGAAGACATCTCGGGAACAAGTCGTCGTTCCAAAGGCTATGACGGAGGAAGTCCTGAAGGAAGTCCATGGAGGATCATCTTGTGGACACCTAGGGATAAAGAAGACCCTGGAGAAGCTGAGAGAGCGGTTCTACTGGATCGGATGCCGAACTGACGTGGAGAACCACTGCGCGAGGTGCCACGATTGCGCAGCCAGCAAGGGTCCAGGACGAAGACGACGGGTTCCACTGAAGACCTACAACGTGGGCGGCCCCATGGAGAGAGTGGCCATCGATGTTGCTGGGCCATTCCCGTTAAGCGAGGCAGGGAACCGCTACATATTAGTCGTCAGCGACTACTTTACCAAATGGCCGCGACGATTGCAGAGACCCTGGTGAAGGAATTCGTCAGCCCTTACGGAGTACCCCTGGAGCTGCACTCCGACCAAGGGAGGAACTTCGAGTCGCAGGTGTTCCAGAACCTATGCCAGCTGCTGGGAATCCGGAAGACAAGGACAACGCCGCTACACCCTCAGTCCGACGGGATGGTAGAGCGATTCAATCGCACCATCGAGAACCATCTCCGAATAGTCGTCAGCGATCACCAGAGGGATTGGGACAAACGTCTTCCACTATTTCTCCTGGCCTACCGCGCCGCCGTTCATGAAGCCACCGGGTGCACACCAGCCCGGGCCATGTTTGGGAGGGAGCTCTGTCTACCTGTCGATCTTTCCTTCGTCCGACCGGGGAATGATCCGGTCCCGGTAAGCCAGTATTGTCAAGAACTGGTCGAACAACTGGAGGACGTGGACGCGTTCGCGAGGAGGAAACTGCGGATCGAGACCGACCGAATGAAGACCCGATACGACCAACAGACGGATGCCGGCGGATTCCACGAGGACGACCTGGTCTGGCTCTTCAACCCATTACGGAAGAAAGGCCTGTCACTCAAACTGCAGAAGTCCTGGGAGGGCCCGTACCGAGTCGTGAAACGGATCAACGATGTCGTCTACAGGATCCAGCGGAGACCGAGGGCGAAGATGAAGATCGTGCATCGAGATCGCCTGGCAGCCTACGGAGGGACACAGACGGACCAATGATTGATCGGGACGATCAGCCTTTTAGGAAGGGGGTGGTGTTACGGCTGTGAGTTTGTTTCATCGCTCGCCGCATGAGTCACAACTGCCCCAGGGCTGGGCTGCTCTGCCTCAGTGTATTGCGTGCGCCTCATGCAACAGGACTACTAGGACAAAGGGATGGTCCAGAATATTCGTGACTGAGCCAGTGAAGGAAACCTCGAGAAGCCGTGAACTCTGGATGGGTCTAGAAGCATTAATTGAGTCACCGGGCTGCTATATAAGAGCGACCTGTCAAGCAGTGTGTTTGTTTTACTAGCTAGTGCGAGCGTTTATCCTGAGCGACAGAAGTGTGGTGACTTGCGAAACCCCTAGTGAAGCCGATTCTCTTGACAGCGAGGGAGTGAGAAGCAGACAGGGGACTGCCTGTGTTTTGAGCGAGTGTGATTTCACTGAGCGACAGAGGTATTGTGGCGCAGTGCCGTGCGAGTTACGAAATCCAGTGACATTGTTTCCTAGCTTGTGGACAGCGAAGCTGCGTGTAGCAGGTTATATCGTAAGTAACTGTAGTTTGTGTACATGAGGAAGAGGTGCAGGTATTCCACGGGCCTCATTAGTGGAGAATTAGCTGCATGACTAAGTGAAAGGTGCAAGAGCGCTCCATAAGGAAGAGACTTGAGGAAACTGGAGTAAGGTTCTAATTGCTTGTATTTGCTGTTGAGTGGTGTATCTTTCTGGCCGCAATAAAGTTAATTATTTATTTAAAGGAACAATCTGTGTTGTTCTTCAACCCACCGTAATCCAGTTAACAAGAGTGTCACTAGAGGGGTGGCACATAACAATATGTTCACATACAGCCGATTGTGTTCCGTATCTTATCGTATTTCTGTGTTCCTTGTATCTCGTAGACATTATTCAGCCGGTTTTCCCAATGTTATTTGCTTGACAACCTGTGTCTTGGTATGTTCTTCAGTATACCCCTGATTTTAAGTACGAATCTAGTTTATTTAAATTTCTGTTGTGCAGATGCTTGTCGGTTGTGTTGTTTGTTGTGAAGGCTATTTTGATGCCTTGTTTCATGAATAAATTGATGATTTTGTATGTATTCGCATTCATTCACGGAATTGAACCGTATTTGTTGTCCTCATTGGCCGGATTTTCAATTGTTTTATTTTTGTTTGTACATAATTTGGTGTATCTTGTTGGATGAGAAATTATTTTCTTTGGCTATTTGCTGCCGGCCCCGTGGTGTTGGGCTAGCGTGCCTGTCTCTCACCCGGAGGCCCCGGGTTCGATCCCCGGCTCCGTCAGGGATTTTAAAACTGATGTGAGGGTTGCAACGGGGTGCACTCAGCCTCGTGAGGACAATTGAGTAGCTGTCTGACAGTGAGACAGCGCCCCGATCACGAAAACCAAGATTAACGGCCGAGGGGACCCGACGCGCTGATCACGCGTCACCACAATATCTGCAGGCCGAATGGCTGGGCAGCGGTCGCTTGGTCGGCCTTAGCCCGTCATGGGTTGTATAGTGCCAAGGGGGGGGGGGGGGGGTTGGCTATTTGCTTGTTTATTCTGATTTCTTTTTTGTAGTTTTTATGTTAACATTGGTATTCATAATGCCCCGTGTACCATTGATTTGAGTGATTGTCAATTGCGTGCGATGTTTGTGTATATTTGCGGAAGATTGCGAGAATTCGTCATCTTTACGTTCGATGGTTATGTCGAGGTAGAGAATTTTCCAGTCTGTTTCGGGTTACTTGGTAAATTTAATGGAGTGGTGTATCTTATTGATCGTCTGGAGTAGGGTTTCCTTGTTTGTCTGCAAACAGATTTGGGACCCGTATTTGGTCATATAAATATGTTCCCATGTTGGAGCATCTCTCTGAAACATACTCTAAGCAAACAATAATGTTATAATGTATCTGTACTGGCATCGCAGAAGGTGTTTATACTCAGTTTGTATGGGGTTTTGCAATCCTTCGATAGATATCAATCTGAGTCAAACAGGGAGCGCTTAAGGAATTTGAAATCATTGTAAGTCACAGGTTCTACCTCATGGACAATAGAATTCTTCACCATAAAAACAACTCCGTCACATTTATGAAGCATCCTTTGTTATAATATATTTTATAGTTGGGATGCATATATTAAAGTTACCTAATTTCCAAGTTTCTGTGAGAATAACGACTTCAAATATATGTTTATAAGCTTCTAACTCGGCATCTAAACTAATTTAATTTTTTGATAGACTTCTAATATTTGTGTGAAATATGCTTAAGTTGTTTACCTTCTTAAATTTAAATATTTGAGACACACGTTGATCAATACCTCTACCTACTTCTGTATGAATTTGATATCTTACAAAGTCATCATTAAATAAATTCATATTCACTATGCACAATTTGTGCGCTTTATCTTTAACTAGCAGAAGTACCCGTTCTTCGAACGGTATTCGGTGTTAACACCAGACATTATCAACTGAGCTACTGTTGCAATGGTTAGCGGTTTGTCATTCCTTCATAAGTTTATCGGAACGAAGTTAGTTTTCTGGGAATAGCACACACACTGTTAATTTAAGGGCATTAAAACGTGTTTTTGGAGACCCTTTATAGACTCCAGAATTTTGTTTCTCCCATTGAGAAGCGCAACTTATGCTTTGGTCGTCCTTCTAGGATAATATTTATATTTCGCCTATTTTAGCATGTATTTTGAGATATTTTCCCCTATATCCACCCTTTTACTGTATGAAAAGTACGGTGAAGAGTTTTATAAATGATTGGTGTATTGACTCTCATGGTTACCATACCTAATTTTACGATGCACCAAGCATCCGAACATGAGTTATAGGCGTACATAAAGATACACAGAAAGACAGACAGACAATTCTATTGTCTACAACATATCACCCAGATATCCAAATATGGGTATATCTACCACACAGTATCAAACAAAATCATCCTTACGAAGAACCCGTATGTCGACAACAACAAAAAAAAAGATTAGTTAAAATGTGCTCTTAAACTAAATTCACCTAACGTGTACTTCCTGACGTGAAATAGAATTGAAGCCTTGTAGACGAAACGCAATACACCTCACATAAAAACTGACCCTCTACGTTGTGGTAGGTCCCCATACACAGGAAGACCCCTTTCATAAATTATGAAGGCTTGTGGTGCATGAAAATTCAGGTTCTTTAGCCTCAAATCGCCCTAATTTCTAAAAGCCGCAAAAAAAAAAAAAAATAATAATCTGATTCAATTCAAGAATTTTTGAAAACAATGTTGCTGTTTGGAGATATAATAGACCTTCTGTACTATATGCCACACGTGAAAATTGCATGAAAAAATTCTAGGTTACCCCTTGACCCCCTTAATTGCATTGATGAATTATACAGTCTACGTTGGTTCCGTGATAACCTTATAGCCATTTGCAAACTTTCACAGAAATGTAATAAATGGAGTGGCATTGCTTCTTACAGAAATAGACGGAAAGTTGGATGCCACCCCTTGAGATAATGTTGTCATGGTTACTGATTTGCATTCCTTCATTAGTTTGTTAAATTAAATTAAATTAGTTTTCTGGGAATATTTCAGAAACTGTTGGTTTAGAGCCTTATAATGTAGTTTTCGAGGACCCTTTAGGGCCCCCGAGTTTTTTTTCTGGCACCGAAGGGCTTTGTATCGTCGTTGTACGCCATAATATAATAATAATAATAATAATAATAATAATAATAATATAGGGATAGGAATATAATAGACCTGCCGTACCACCCCCGCAGGTGTAATCGCGTGAAAAAATTCTAGAGTACCGGTATCCCTTGACCCCCTTAAGCGCATTATACGTATTGATGAATTTTACAGCATAATTTGGTTCCGTGATAATCTTCTAGCCGTTTGCAAACTTGCACACTAATGTAATTAATGGAATTGCAATAGATGGACCTCTGAGAATCTGTTGCCATGGTTACCGGCTTGCATTCGCTCATTAGTTTATATTAGTTTTCTGGGAATATCTCAAAAATGGTTGGTTTTAGGGCCTTAAAATGTGGTTTTCGGGGACCCTTTGGGGCTCCCGAGTTTTGTCTCTCATATTGAGGGGCTGAAAATGAGCTTTGTCTCGTCCTTCTACGCCTATTTCAGCATGTATTTTAAGGGGATAGGCCCCCTTTTATGAGAGGTACGGAGAAGAGTTACGTTAATGATTCGTGTGCGAGTTGCTGCAAACCAGCCCCAGGGCTGTTAACTTAAGAGAGAGGGAGATCTACTACCTCAGTGGGAATCGAATCCACTCCGTTACAGTTAGAAGCCCATAGCCTCTATCGTCTGGACTATGCAGCCCCCTCATGAGGTGTAACACAGCCGATTATAGCCGAAATTTCCCGAACGGAATCACAACCTCAGGATCTAGACACAAGTATTAAAAGCTCTGCACCAGATCTCTCCGGAGGTAAGCTTAATTATTATTGTAGAGTTTTGTATACAGCATAAATTAGTTGTAACGAATTTCTTACTATATTCCAACACCATCCAAGGAGGAGATACACTTGGAAAGCTCCGGGAGACCTAAGAAGAGCCCAAATAGACTACATATTAGTAAAGGAAAGATTTAAGAATCAAGTGAAAGTAGAAGTTACCCTGGAGCTGATGTCGACAGCGACCATAACCCAGTCGTCATACGCTGTGAATTCAAGTTCAAAAGATTAAAGAAGAAAGAAAATAAACATTGGGATATTTCTAAGCTTAAAGATGAGTCCACTCAAATACTCTATATGGATGAAACAAACAATAACATAAGAGACATTGAAGAACACTTGAGAGTAGAAGAGAAGTGGATCAAAATAAAGAAGAGCATTTTAGACTCAACAGAAACTGTATTAGGAAAAAAGGAAAAAGAAAATAGAAAAGAGTGGATAAGTCAAGAAGTTGTGGATATGATAAAGGAAAGAAGACAGTATAAAAACTCAAATAATGATGATGAAAAACAAAAATACAAGACCTTAAGAAACAAGATAAATAAGAGGGCAAAACAAGACAAGGAACAGCATTTAATGGGAATCTGTGCAGGCATAAATAACAACATGAAATCGGGACAAATAGATATGGCCTATAGAGATATTAAGAGGTTTTTTGAAACAAGGAAGCCAAAAACAATGAGCATTGAGGACAAAGATGGGAAGTTAATATATGATGACGAAATGATAGTGAAAATATGGAAAGAATATTTGGAACAACTATACAGTGGAAACTGTGGTAACTTGCCCATTGAGAAAGAAGATGAAATAACAGATGATGACTTGGGGGCACCTATTATGGAAGAAGAGTTTGAGAAGGCGTTGCAGGACCTCAAAGGAAAGAAAGCTCTTGGAGTTGATAACATACCAGGAGAACTATTGAAAAAATCAGGTGGCAAGTTAAAAAAAAAGGAACTGTACAAATTAATATGCACTATTTACAAGACTGGAGAATTGCCTGAAGACTTTATAAAATGCATAATAGTACCTATACCTAAAAAATCAAATGCAAGGTCTTGTAAACAATACAGAACATTGAGTCTGGTGTGTCATGCATCAAAAATAGTCACCAGAATTATTATGAAGAGAATAGAAAAACAAATCGATGAAAACCTATCTGATGATCAATTTGGTTTTAGGAAAGGAGTAGGAACATGAGAAGCAATCTTAGCATTGAGACAAGTGATAGAGAAGCAGATGAAGAAAGGCAAACCTACCTTCTTAGCGTTCGTCGACCTTGAAAAGGCGTTTGACAATGTGAATTGGAATGTTGTATTCAGCATTCTTCATCAAACAGGCATCAACTTTAGAGACAGAAGACTCATATACAATATATATAAGCAAGAAATTGGAATAGTTTGTTGTGGTAGCAAGGAAGAAACAGCACACATCAGAAAGGGTGTACGGCAGGGTTGTTCCCTTTCCCCATACCTATTCAATATATATGTACAAAAGGCGATCGACCGAGTAAGAGAAGAATTTGCCACAGGAGTGAATATTCATGGAGATAAAGTTGACATGATAAGGTTTGCTGATGACATAGCGCTAATTGCAGAAAGTGAAGAAGACTTACAAAAGATCCTGAGCACGATGGACAAAATAATGGATGAAGAATTTAATATGAGAATAAATACAAACAAAACAAAAATTTTGGTCTGCAGTAGAAATGGCGAAAACCAGACAGCAATAGAGTTAAGAAATGAAAAGATACAAGAAGTGAATGAGTTTAATTATCTGGGAAGTAAAATAACGAATTATGGAAGAAGCAGCAGAGAGATATTAAGTAGGATTGCCCAAGCCAAGAACGCTTTCTATAAAAAGAAGAACCTATTTACTGCAAGGAACATAAGTCTTGATGTGAGGAAACAAATGTTGAAGACCTATGTATGGAGCGTCGCGCTATATGGCAGCGAATCTTGGACAATAGGCGAGAGCGAGAGGAAAAGACTACTAGCATTTGAAACCTGGTGCTATAGAAGGATTATGAAAATCAGCTGGAAAGAAATGGTCACAAATGAGGAAGTCTTTAGAAGAGTGGGAGAAGATGCTTCCTTAAATATTTAAAAAGAAGAAGGAATCACCTCGTGGGCCACATACTACGACACAATGGACTGATTAAGCTGATAATCGAGGGAACAGTAGACGGCAAGAATTATAGAGGAAGACCCAGACTGGAGTACATGAGTCAAATACTGCAAGATATGGGTTGTGGCTCATACTGTGAACTGAAGAGGAAGACCGAGAGACGGGAAGAATGGCGAGCTGCTGCCAACCAGCCTCACGGCTGTTAACCACAGAGAGATTATTATTATTATTATTATTATTATTCATTAGGTGGATCACAGAACTTAAGGAAGGCATGAGAGAGTTATATATTACAATACAAGACTTAACATTCAAGACGGACTCAGCGACTCACTAAAGCTATTGAAAGACAAACACACTACGCTACAGACGATCAACAAACAGAGGATAGGAAGAGTGATTCCAGAGGAAGAACAAAAATTACGCTCAGATTGGATGAAGAAGTATTGGACGCAAAAGAAGAAGAAATACCTGAACCATAAATCTGACTTAAGTGGTCTTATGCAGACCATAAAATTAAAATGAATAAATAAATAATTTCCCTATTTAAAAAAATGAAAACAAAATGGTTGTATCGTTTCTTACTTGTACTATCTGCCACTGTCTGTCCTTCACCGTAACAGGAAATGAAAACATAATATCCTTTGGTATATCATACGATCCATCCGACAACACACCCATCGAAATATACTCATCGGGCTGCGTGCCAAACCAAATATAACGCATATGATCACAAGCAGCCTTCGCTGCCGACATCGCAGAGGACATCTTCCGAGCGGCGATAACTTGTGCTCCGCGGTTTTGAACAATCTGCAAATCACAAACAGAATTTGTTATGTTAAGTTATTTTAGAAAATGAAAACAACATGGTTTTATCTTACTAGTACCATCTTCAACTGTCCGTTCTCCACCGTAACAGGAGATGAAAACAATATCCGTTGGTATACCATATAGGCTACAGCGGATGGAAGGAACAAGAATTGCTAAAAAGCACACAGACATTGAAGTGATTGCGAAAAGACCTGTTGGAAGACAAACGAGGAGATGGATCGATGTTGGCTTCTCCGTAAGTTGTCTTCAGTGGGATAGAATCCAAGAGGAGCTGTATAAGGATAGAAAAAGGTGGAAGAGGCTCGTCACTAGCACCCGGGAAACTGGAGCTGTTACTTGATTATTATTATTATTATTATTATTATTATTATTATTATTATTATTATCATCCATTACGTGGATCATCTAAGAGTACTAGAGTGTGAGCTGGATTTGACTGATAACCTGTGTTTCAGTGGTGTTTGTGGTATTGTATATAACTGTGATTAATAGGAAAGGGATAAGTGCCCTGGGACTTGAAACAAGGTGTCATCCCGGCATTTGCCTCGAAGAAACCTGAGGGAAAGTAACCCTTGTTTTTAACTGCCGTACTTTTATAAATGGGCCGTTCCTTCTTGGCAGGTACAATTTACGTGCATAATGGTGTTTCCGAGCTCAACGACCCTTAAAAAAACAATAACTAACTAACAGCGAGCCATCATACGTTTGTCACCGGGATTTGAACCACAGACCCAGCGGTGAGAGGCCGGCGTGCTGCCGCCTAAGCCACGGAGGCTTACTCAATTTGGTGTAATTACCGTAATTAGTTCGGCATAATTAATTCCCAAGATGTTCCTTCTTTGGTATAACTCGCATCTTCAGACACCTGTATTCAATTTAATCAGTGTTTCAGCGTATTATTACGTTTTGCCGCGTCTTCCTTACAAAACTAGCCTCTCAAAGGTGCTCTCATATTTATATTTAAATTAGCTTTTAAAACGATAACACAGCTTATTTGTGCCAAGTACCGTGATGTACAGAGTGTAATCTGCCTATCCAAGAAAAAATCTTGACTTGTCATTGCAGTTTTATGTCACTAAAATCCATTACTAGTTGGAGTGGTTTACGGCTTTAAGCATAGGGACAGCCATTTTCTTGCAACCAAAGTGGGCGAGCCGTTTGGCTTCAACAGCTTGGGCTAGGTAGCGCAGCGAAGGCATCTCCTACCTTTCTTTCCTCCATGAAGGACCACGCAAATAGCCAACATAATGGAATGACCAACGAGGTGCTGGGCAAGTACGACGGGAGACTGACAAGTGGATGCCACTGATGGCCGGTCCATTTATAACATTATTTATTTTTATTTTGCAGATGACATTTTCATTTGAAAAAGAAAACCATAAGTGTAAGACTGTAGTAATGGAGGTAAGTAAACAAAAGAAGGAGAATGTGGAGCAGTTTCTATATTTTGTAAGTACAGTATAATATTATGGGATTCTGGTATTCATCCCGAAGTCACAAACAGAATCTTAGAAAGGTGGCTTCGGTGGCGTAGTTGGCAGCATGCTGAGCTTCTATGCCCAAAATCGCGGGTTCAAACCCAGCCGAAGTCGTCGAATTTTTTAATAGCGTTAAACATCCCTCAGTATGCCTTCTTTTGGAGGGGAAGTAAAGCCGGCGGGCCCATGTTATAGATTTATAGAATGTAAAAGAACCTTCCACTAACTAAAATTCTGTGAAGCTAAATTTGATTAACGCTCTATTAAGTTCCAATGTTCGTCGCCAGGTGCTGGTTGTGGTGGCATCTAGTAGCCAAGTTCGCAGCAAGGTGTCATTGATGGTAGCATTTGGTAGCAAAAGTAGGAACTATTAAATAAATAATAATAAATTAAATTAATAAATAAAAATAATAAGAAACTCAAATTTGGATTTTTCACATAGGCCCTAAATTCAATATTGAAAATGACTTGTCCTAGGGATAACCTAGATGGGGTGGATACCTTTCGTTTGAGCCCTCACACGACTTTAGTTAGTTATTGTTGTTTTAAGGGGCGGAACTACGAGGTCATCTGCCCCTTCACATGACTTTCTCAGTTTATTGGTTCGAGAGATATCGCCAAGCCCCGCGATGGTACTTTTTGATCACACCTCGTGGGTTAGGACCGCCACAGACTCACTACTACTGAATAATTATGACCCTAACAAACAGTTTGCCTACGAAGTGTGCGATTTACATATTTCAAACGTCAATGGTCTAACATATCTTGGACTATAAATTGTATTAAGTTGGTGTCAATTAAATATGTTATAAGTGGGAATATTATAATCGTTACCCCAGTCTACGTTAAGTACGGAAATCACTGAAAGGATAGGGGGATTTATGGCCTCAATTGCACAAACGAAACTCATTTTGAATGAGGGGAGGGGGCGTGGTGGCGCAGCAGTCAAGCTGTTTGCCTCTCACCGGGTTCGATTTGCGGTCAATGCATGTGAAATGTTCGAAGTGAAATGCCATGTCCTGTGGTACGGATTCCACGTAAAAAGGAGGCCCCGTACCTCATGATCGCGAGATTAACGGTTACGTAAAACTATAAGCTTCCTTCCTTCCTTCTAATGGAGGCAAGGATTGTCTTTCTTTAGTAAAATTTTGGTCAGTATTGAAGACAAGTTGCCAGAAAACTAAATACAAAAAGCTGCGTGCCTAAGACGGTGTAAAATTGCTCCATAAATAAACCAACCTTTAAATACATTCTCCCATTTGGAGAAGCACTTTTCTTTGTCACAATCTTAAATAATTTTGAAACATAATCTGTAGTAAATTGACGGGAAAATGTGCAACATTTATTTAGAGACGACGAGTGTTGTAAGCGGCAAAACGTTAGCTGACTTCTCGCATCATTAATACATAAGAAATAAACACAAGTAGAGCCTTCTCATTGTACACAGCTGAAGATGATACAGCTCTTGGTGCATTTTACAACTTTTATTTTTCCTAACAACAACAACAATTTGCTCAGTTACATGCAATGAAAATGTAGTACTCAGCTCACATAGCTTCCATTACCTGACTACTAAACTGGAAGCTGGAAGGATAACCATACGCTGGTGGCGCATCCTAGGGCAAGTGGAAGAACGAAAAAATGTGTAAGCTCTATAAGAGAGGGGCGGTGAGGTGGGGATCTGCCATGCTGACAAGAGTGGGGATGGCTCGTGACCAGAGCCATGAGCTGTAAAAGTGGCCCTGGCCCGATTTTCTGTGATTGCCCAGGCCTGGTCTACAAAGTCCGCAGATAGTTAGGCCCATAAGGAACACATAATTTGTTAAGTAGACCTCGTTAAACATTGTAGACTCCAACAGATATATAAATCTGCCGTAGTGGAACACGTAGATCACGTTATCCGTTTGGAAGACACAGAAATACTCTCTAGGACACGCCAGACTGTTAGTTATTGTTGTTTTAAGAGGCAGAACAGTGAGGTTATCTGCCCCTACTGTACACGTACAGAGAAGATATTGAAATTTATAAACATCCACAAAATGTCAATAGAAGAATGGAGCCACACAGGATTTCGAACCAGCCGTCAGATAATTATTGGAACTTGAGCTACGTCATCCTTCACTCCCCTCAACACCGAACACGTGGGTGGAACATCCCAAAGTAGCCAACCAATCATATTGAGTAGATCAACAACATGTTCCGTGGGAAGGTACAAGAGAACTGCAACCAGAAACTACACCGCTCATGTTAATGCTAATTCGAGAACATTCCAACAGTCTAAAACCTCAGACTAGCATCACTTCAAACTATTCAGAACAAATCTTTGAAAATGCCAGAGTCACCTGTGGTGTATTCTTGGAATACACGGTAAGAGAGTATTCTTTTTAATGCTCTTTGCATGTTCATTTTTTTCTTTTTATCAAACACCAACAGCGATCTTCTAGTTTCTCTTTGGTGGTCATGTCTCTTATGTCATTGTGAGTCTGTTCTAGATATATATCTTCCATGACCCACCTAGCGTCATCTAGCAGCGAATCTCAGAAGCTCCTAAATTCTTCCCTGTACAAGAGGACTTACTTATCAATTTGGCCATCAGATCTCGTCGCCATCGCCAGCTATCATCTCCGTGATCAAGAGAACTTCGTCTACTTTTTCACTCACCATGCTGCGCTAGTATCGCCTACTATCAACTCTTTGAAGACCATTCATCAAGAAGAACATTTATTTTTGATAAGTTGTCTATTCTGTTATGTTCTCCTTTTGTCTCCTACCCCCACTCTTTTTCCTTCCTTGGTCCCTCCGCGCTTCGCTGAGTGTGTCCAGTGTGTCTCACTTGCACGTCGGCAGTTGACTCAGTCAGTCAAGGCTCAACTAGAGCCAGTCTCCTCAAACCAAGAGGCACTCTCTACATTCTACGCCATGTTGACACATTAAGTATCCGTCAAAGGGAACTTCACCTTCGGCATGCAACAAAGATAAGTACAAACTTCTGGTTTTAACCTCATCTTCGTCAGTTTTATTATCTACATGCTTTTATCGATCATTTATAGGCAGTGTGAGATTAATCATTTGTGGCAATAATCATCCTTCGCGGGATTCTCCATGTTGGGCTTTTGTCTAATTAAGCCACTCTTTGTGAAAAGCAGCATTTCTTATGCTTATTAAATGAGAGATCTTCTCACAACGGGGGATATTATAGAATACCCACTGTCTATAAATATTAAGCTTGTTCCACCGCTGGAGTAACTTTGGCCCTATTCTTCCATTAGGATCGTTCTGGAACTTTCCAGAATCTGCACTTTATCTACAAGTCACGCCGTCATGTATTTTCCACTCACTTGTGGGAATGCCATTCCAAACTAGGATATCTTCCTTATAAATCAATGCTCCATAGCTAATTTTCTTTCCTCCGTTGGATTTGCTCAAGCGTATTTAATGATAATCTACAACCTTCTCAAGCAATAGACTTTCGCCTATCTAGTGCAACCAGTCATTTTCCACGATTGCAATAACTTTCTTTGCCATAAACTTTTGCGCTACTACAGTGAACTTTTCATCCATTTCAACGAACTATAGTGATAAACAGTGTTCTTTCAGTATTTCTTCCGCGTCGCACTCGTCCGATTATTATAAACAAGGCCATGAACATTTACCTTCCATCCCAATTTCTCTTTCCTAAACCTCTTACTAACAACCCATAATAAATTGTTAAATTTAGGTCTGTTTCAACGAGGTGTCAATCTAAAGATGTGCCCTCCCATTTTTTCTTATGTGTGACGAATTAACTTATGCATAACTACGTGTCTTGTACACGGTTCAAATTATCTTGTTTCTCCCTTCTAATTTAGGGGATACAATTCTTTCAACTTATAAGTGAGTTATTTCTAGGTTTCACGAAAGGGAAACTTGCCCCATTTGTCTCGTGATTCCTATCTAAACATAGGAGGTCTAGAACCATCCTTTTGACTTTCTCTTCAGGTTTCACAGTAAGTGACCTGCCCTATTTGTGTAACTACTAAAAGTAATGCTGCTTCAATACAAGAAGTTATAGGAACTTCTCTTTCATTCTACCTGCTTTCTTTTTTGTTAATTTCGAAGTTGTAACTTTCTTTAAGATAGGTACTTGGAAATTTTTGAAAGTACACACCTTGTACTCGATTTAATGTCTAAACTTTAATCACTTCATTTGTCTTTTTTAAATCTTGCAAAGATTTTAGTACATATAAAGGTTTGAAACCTAAAGAATTGTTAATTGCCTGGAGCAAACGTCAAATGTTTTCTGAGGTCTGCGACCCCAAAGTTGTTAACCAAATTGAAACTATATACTTGTTAAATTCATTACGCTCTTTTGCCTTGTTAAATAAATTGAATATTTGTTTTTGGATTTATCATTTCGCAAATACAACGGTTAGGCAAGATCCTGGCTTTCCTAACTCTTCCCAGGTTCATGCCCTCGTTAATACGCAATAAATCTGTTACTATTTGTCTTGTCAGACCATCACCCTTCCCCATAGTAGGCATATGCATGCTTGAGAGGGAATACGCTAAAGCCATTCTCTGGCAAACCGCCCAAGTCCTAGCTGCGGTTCCCGTTAGCTTCGACCAGGTCCTTACCCACTTTAGGTATCAGAGAGCGGATTTGCGGTGGCAACCGCCTCTGAGTGCATTTAAAGTTAAATTTATAATTTCTGTGGGACTCTCCTCCTATTTCTCCATCCTTTTTCTCCAGTCCGAAACCCACCTCCTTTTCTTTATCATCTTCCCTTGGTGGTTAGGTTATTCCTCAGCCAATAATCTACCCAACCTGCAGGAGAAGCATTAGATAGGGGCCGTCCACATAGGTCCACATATTAAGTAATCACAAAGAGAAGAAACTTATTATTATAGGCCTACTGTATTGATAACTTTCGGGGGAGCGGTTGATTAATAAAAAATGAAAAGTATTAAATATAAAAAATGAAGCTCTGAGAAAAGAATAAATTAAGAAATATAATTTTATAAGTTCTCTTCTGAAATTACGGTGAAATGATTATATAATAACAAATAACAAAAATCAACTCATTTTACGCTCTGCGCGGCTTTCCAACTACGCTGACAGAAGGCGTGAACGATTAGCAAAAGCCTTATCTTGTAAGTTGAATGTAAAGGTAACTTTTGTTTCCCTTATAAAATTAGCAGAAGCCTTCTCTTGTAGTTGAATGTTGTTGTTTGAGTCGTCTTTTGACTGGCTTGATGCAGCACTCCGTGCCTCCCTGTCCTGAGCTAATCGTTTCATCTCTAAAAAGCTACCACATCCCACATTTGGTCTATCCCTACAGTTCTTGTCCTCGACACTACTTTCCATAACTAAGTTTGCTATTCCTGGGTGTCTTAGTATGTGTCCTACTAGCTTATTTCTTCTCTTCATTAGCAGTCGCCTGAAGCAAATCTCTTCTCCCACACGTCTTCATTTGTTACTCTATCTACCCATCATTATCCTGTAACACCACATTTCAAATGATTCTATTATCCTCTTTTCTGCTGTACTAACAGTTAAGTTTCATTTCCTTAGAGTGCCACGCTCCAGACAAAGCCTTTCAAAAATGAATATTATATATTTGATGTGAACAGTTTATTTTCTGTAGAAATGCTTTCCTTGCCTAAGCCAATATTTGCTTTATCAATCACTGGTTATTTTGCTTCCTAAGTAACAGAAGTCTCCTTTTCCCTTTAGCTTTTCACCTTTCAATTTGACGACAATAGGGATTTCTGATTTCTTTCGGGTGCATTTCATTATTTTTGTTTTATATTTATTGATTTTCATCATGAATTCTTTCTTCGAGACGGAGCCTAAACCATTTATTGAATGTAAATGTCATTTTGTTTTACTTATAAAATTATCAGAAGCCTTACCTTGTAAGTTGAATGTAAAGGTCAATTTGTTTTACTTATAAAATTATCAGAAGCCTTACCATGTAAGTTGAATGTTAAGGTCATTTTTGTTTTACTTATAAAATTAACAGAAGCCTTACTTTTTAAGTTGTTTGTACAGGTCATTTTTGTTTTACTTATAAAATTACGGTATCAGAAGCCATACCTTGTAAGTTGATTGTAAAGGCCATTTTGTTCAACTTATAAAATTATCAGAAACCTCACTTTGTAAGTGAGTGTTAAGGTCATTTTTGTTTAACTTATGAAAGTATAGGAAGCCTAACCTGTTAATTGAATGTAAATGTTATTTGTGTTTTACTTATAAAATTATGGTATCAGAACTTCAGAAGCCTTACTGGTGCCTTGAAAATTGATTGTAATGGTCATCAGCTTATAAAATTAGCAAAAGCCTTACCTCCTTCAAAGAATACTTCTATTCACATCATAAAGAGGTTCAAAAATATTTATGATAAAAAATTAAGTAAGGCTTTCGTCAATTATTGTTCGTACATTTGTTTTGATTTCTTGCTCACGAAGCACATTAGTAAGCAGCAGCGTTATATATATTTATACAGTAATCGATGCCCCTGAGTCTTTGAAATGTTGTTTCTTGTTTCGTTTATTTATACGGGTAAATCGTGACGAAATCAGTAATACTAGGGCGCCCGTACTGCTCCGCAGCATTATTATTCAGTATTGGAATTAAAAAATTACGACATTATGTAATAGTTTATAACATTTATTTCACAATACTTCCTTCCAGACAATGTTCGCTGTGCGTCGACCCTTAGGTTTAATTTCTACTTCTACACCTTTAAATGATTTTCCTCGGGATAAGGCAACATAGAACATTCCATGGCCTAAAACAGGATCAGGCAAGTAGATTTCAACTCGATGAAGCGTTTAACCCTGCGCTTTGTTGATTGTAATACAAAACGCTAGTGTAATAGGAAATTTCCGTCATTAGAACCAAAGATATGATTGCTACAATGAGAAAAAATGATGAAAAAATGAGATGTAATATCGAATGTTCACTCATACCTTTCCTCAGAATCAGCCGATTTGAATAGTTAAGAGCTCAAATGAAAGCGCTTAATTCACTGAGTGTTCTTAGACCAAAACGACCTGCGTACCTTAATTAGAACCAAAGATATGATTGCTTCAAATTTGGGAAAAAAATGGAAAAAGTTGAAAAATCAAATAATTTGAGAAAGGCGGAATTTAAGTGATTTGTAATACTTGTTGACATATCTGTGCATGAATACCTTTCATTTAAATAAGAATGAAGGAAATCGACCGGATAGAATGGCCGCACGGACTCGGATAAATTTTCATAAATATGTTTAATATATAGATTAGGTATTGCATTGTGATTACGTAATAAAGGGCAGTAGGCGGAGGGGGCAATGCGATGATTACGCGTGATTACATGGTGGGGGGTAAACATCAACCAAAAGATAATACGTAGTATGTGGATGGCCCCTAAGAAACGTTTTACACGGCATAATAACTCAAAAAGTCTTTCTGAAGAAAATATACGGTACTTATGTTTGAACTTCCGACGTCTACTGATATCCTTTTGACAAGTTTGCGCTTGATCAAGTGTAATACAAAACACAAGCTTACCTCCTCAAATTCTGTGAAGAGCCATTCGTCGTCCTTGACAGCATCTACAATGCTCAGCGTTGTACCGCGTTCCAACGTAACAGTTCCATGGACCACATCAGGGTAAAGAGTTGAGGAGTGATTGCCCCAGCTGATGACGTTTTTCACCTCGCTCACAGGAACATTGAGACGAAGAGCAATTATGCTCCTCGCACGATTTTGATCCAGACGAGACATAGAACAAATATTCTCAGGTGGAATATTACGAGCGTATTTAGAGCATATCAAAGCATTGGTGTTCGCTGGATTCCCTACCACCAGAATTTTACAAGTACTTTTGGCATAGTTGCTGAGTGCTTCTCCCTGAAACATGCAAAATCTATCTCATTAAGTTATAATTACTGTAGTCAGTTATTGTTGCTTTAAGGGGCGGGACTACGAGGTCAACTGCCCCTTTTAACACAGATTAAAGCATAAAAATGTGGAATGGAATTTAAAATTTAGAGGTGGATACCTAAATTTGAAAAGACCGATTTTTTTTTAAGTAATAATGTTAGCTGCCGCCCCGGAGGTCCTCTGTTCGATTCCCGGCTCTGCCACAAAATTTGAAAAGTGGTACGAGGACTGGAACGGGGTCTACTCAGCCTCGGGTGGCCCAAATGAGTAGAGGGGGTTCGATTTCCCCTCAGCCATCCTCGAAGTGGTTTTCTGTGGTTTCCCACTTCGTCTTCGGGCAAATGCCGGGATGGTACCTTCTTCAAGGCCACGGTCGCCTCCTTCCCTCTTCCTTGCCTATCCATCCCTTACCTTCCCTCATGAGGCCCCTGTTCGCTTTGCAGGTGAGGCCGCCTGGGCGAGGTGCCAATCCCACCTCACCAGTTGTATCCCTTCCGATTCGATGTTCCCAGCTCTAGGACACTGCCCGTAGAGGCGGTAGTGGTGAGTTCCCTCGCTGAGTCCGTGGGTTCCACCAACCTGAAGGGTAAACGACAAAATATATATATATACAGGATGTCCGCAGCAAGCCCTACTTTGTGCTGTAACTCGTTTGTTTTTCAAGATATTTTAATTTTGACACTTGCTTTAGAAAGTACTTGTCAAGCTCTAAAACTTTCGTTTAGTTGGTTTTTGTGTGAAGTTTGCGCCTAATGCGCAAATCAATCTTTTGTGGCACGGTTTTGGCACTTTTTTGCTCAAATCGGTTTTTTGACATCACCTATCGAAAGAGCGACATCGAATTAGTTGAATAAGCCACCAAAATATCAGTTTTTGCCCAAAACAAACTCGCAAAATGCGAGTTTGTGTTTAGATTTTCGTCCGCTTATAGCATGCGGACCTGCCTCTGCCTGGCCCGAGCCGATCAACTCCAACGGGCAGCGGCAACGCTGGGGGAAAGAGGGAGGGTAATGGGCGGCACAACTTCTGCCGCCGTGAACCTATCCGGGCGGGCACAAGAAGGCTGAATTTGCTACGCTGTGCGGCATTGCTTGGTACGGTTTGCTGAGCGCGCAACGCCGCTCGGCGTATTTATTTTACTTTTGATTGTTCGGAAATCTAAATTAAAAGTTACCTTGTGACTACTGTTTCAAAGCAGACGTTTGGATGTTCCTACAACATTACCGGTACTGGTTTTGTCTCGTTTAAATTACAAAACATCTTACTAATGAAGATGGACTTAAATACACTTACTCTGTAATCAGCCGTCAAAACGCCCAAAACAAATTAAGTTCTAATGTGTATTCATTTAATGCCGGTAAAAATGATATTTTTTTTACTCTAAGATCTTCTGCTCAAGTAAACTTGGTTATGGCGTTGGTAAAGAAAACAAGGCATTGTAATTACGCCAAAAAGTTTTGATTTTTATTTTTGAAATTCTTTTTAGCGCTTCTTTTAAAAGAAATTAGTGGTCTGAACAATAAAGCGATCAGCCGTGAGAACACCAAGCGGGCCTTCGCGCCCTGTCCGGGCAGCTGCACGACACAGGCCCACGGCTCGGTTGAAGCAGGCTCGCAGCGATCCTACCGGCCGGCTGCACCGGTGCGGGCGGCACCACCGCAGAGTCGGCCACACTTTTGTTGTCATTTTGAAGTGTTCTCCTCTAAGCAGTGCAAACATGCAGCGGTACACGCCGGACGAGGTGCTCGATGCCATTTTAATTGTAGGTAAAAATAATAATAATATCGTATGGCCTCGAGTGCCGGGTGCAAGCTTTGTAATTGACACCCAGAGGGTAGCTTGCATGTCGAATTTCGTTGTTCCTTGAAGCACTATGAAAGTCAAGGAGGTTAGATATCTAAGCTCCTTGAACACAATATCGCTTTCTAGTAGAGAAACGAGGAACTTTGTGTTGGCGGAAACTCCCGATATTAATTTTGCCATTATGAACACGGCCTACTGAATTCAAATGGGTTCTTTGACATGCCAACATCGTATGACATGCATGTCGTATTTTTGCCGCCTTTCAAAAATCACTTACCACGACCAAGAGTGAACCTGCAAGCTTGGGTTAGTTAGTTAGTTATTGGTGTTTTAAGGGGCGGAACTTGGGGTTAGTAGACCGACAAGCTAACCACTCACCCACCTAGGTAAGTAATTATCTCTGGCTGTTTATTTTTTTGTACCCTCGGATCGAATAATGCAATTTTCCCTGCATCTCATAATACCGGTATACGGAAGGAAACATAATCTAATTTTACTGTTTCCTTTTTTTTAAGTTAGCGAGTCGTGAGCCTGTCATTCAGTTCTTTAATTTTGCTTGTCAATTGCTTTGTTTGGTACGCGTTGAGTTTTGTTTTTTTGTCAATGTATCTGATCGACTGCTTCGTTTTCATTGGCCCTTTTGACTGTTATGCGATGAACTCCGGTATCGGCCAACTTTGCGTAGGCCAAATGGCTCGTCTAGCTTTAAATTTATCATGGTAAGATTTACTTCTATCTCACTACTTTGTTGTTAAACACTGGTGTAAGAGTTAAATGAAAATATTCTCTTGCAACTGCGTGGCTATTGTTGTTGTTTAGGCTACATTACAACGTGCGTCAGTCGTCAGTACAGGTGTTTACATTTTTTCCCCCATCGCGAAACAAATAGTGGCTGTCATTCAGGTATTTTTAAGTCGATTTAGACGTGTAAATACCGTAGTTCTTAAAACTCGATACGGCTAATTATTCTAATCGTAATCGTCATTGAACCCCCTTACGAAATAAAATCCGACACGCAATCTGTTCGCCTGTAGTTTGTATTTGATTTATGTCGTGACTGTGCTTTAGATCTGTTAAGTTTACCTGCGTTTCTATTGTTAAATAATTTCGGTTCTTTTCTAGGACAATGTCATGGAAATGCTGATGAAGCTTCGCGGGAGAATTCTCTCCGGTTTCCCGACCGGCAAGGCAGACAGTCACCCTGTGCCACAAACGATTCGGGATTTCGAGACGAGGGAGCGTCCCACGGGAAACTTACGACCACCACAGCTTTTTTATGATCGACCAGTGTACGTGCCTTACAGAGGAAGAAGTTCGTCGTAATCCGCGAACCAGTACGAGGACCATTGCCAGGTTGTACAACGTTTCCAAGAGTTTGGTCCACAAGATATGGAAAGACGAAAACCTGCAGCCGTACCGCCTACACAAACATCAGCTGCTGATGGAAGATGACTATCTAGCGCGCATCGAACGTTGTGAATGGATGCTCGAACAGGCTAGACCGTTCAGCGTACTCCAGAGTGACGAATCGTTTTTCAGAAACGTAGGGGCACCGAACCACACCACAACTCATTTTTGGTCGCAGAAAACCCGCATTGATTGAGGGAGGTAGACCACCAACACCGATGGTCCATCAATTGTTGGGGTATAAATTCTGTCCTAAAACTTCCCCATACGGGAGAACGAAACGCATCAGGCGAAAGCCTGGCCAAAATAACTACTGTGGTCAAGAAAATTAGACTGAAACGGTGCGGGGGTATTGAGCATGAAATACGTGACTAGAAAACCAATATAGGGAGCAATGCATTAACAATTTTTATTCCTAACAATAAATTTATAATGAACAAACAAATTGCACTTAAGTGCTTATTACAGAAATTAACAATTATAAATGTAGCAAAGTGTGAGGGCCTGATTACAGAACCCAGATTATAGAAAGGTCCATGAAAAGCTTGCTTGATTGGAGAAAAGTTGAGCTTAATATACAAAAAATGCAGTTTATAAAAAGAGAGAACCATAAAAAATAATTAAGAGTGTAATAACTGGTATGATATAAGCTCTTTATAAAATTGAACTTATCTTTGAAGAGAGTTGAAGAGAGTTGAAGAGCCAGCTCCTTCAAAGGTTCCAGCTAGCACACGTTGATTTAAAAGTCTTCACGGTTTTCTTGGAAGGAGGCGTACATGGCCTAGAGTTATGTGCACCATCAATAAAATGTCAACTTTCTTTTCTTGAGCAGGAATGACATTTATAGTTTCCAAGAGCTGATCCAGAGATATTTTGAAGGACGATTCCAAGTATCCCCTCTAAGGTGATGTTGAAGAGTACAGCGGCTGGCAATTATTCTTGCCATCTTGAGCAATACGTCATGGTGAAGATCTTGTGACGTAACTGCTCGCTAGCGTAGAAATCAGCGATGGTGTGATGAGAGGTAGCGGTGACCAGCGGGTTGAAGTGGTTCAGAAGTGGCGGTTGATCCGAAGTGATGAAGAACGCCAGCAAGCGGCGTCTTAAATAGGGACCATAGAACTCTCTCGAAGGTTGGAGATCGCCCGACCAGACAAAGACCTGCCATTGGTCGAACGAAAGTCAGGGTGACGTCAGTCGACACTACTCAGCAGACAGTGGATCAACCAGTAGATGTCTGGTATGGCATGAGTGAGGACGCCTGAGATAGCGAGACTGAAACACTCGAGGTGAGAACTATAATATCTATGAATAAGTGATTGATAACAAGATTATGCATATGGTTCAAGCAATTAACAATTGTAAATAAATAATTACCATTCGGGGATCTCAGTAACAATAAATAAAATTTGACCGACAAATGGGCCAAGCTAAACATTGAAAATATCACAAAAGTGATCATGCTCCGAGAACTCCGAATGAAAACAAACAAAAGAATCAGTCAAAGCAAAACATGGATAACAGACGAGGAGAAACTAAGACTCGAAAGGCAAAACAGAAATAGCAAAGATGGGTCTAGTATAACGACCTTTACTAGTTAAAACATCAACAACTCTGACACGTTTATCACGGCCAAAGTGGCAGTGAATACCTCTACCTAGGTTCCACACGAGAGGCGGAGATGGGTCTCGAAGAAGAACCATGTCCCCCACTCGTACATCTGGTTGAGAAAGCCGCCATTTCTCACGCCTATTTAGCAAGCTGAGATATTCTAACTTCCATCGGCGCCAAAAAGAACGGCGCAAAGATTCTACTTTTCTCCAAAAGATAGGTAAGTTAGGATCACAGCGTCGAACCAGCAAAGGCGGAGTAGCAGCAAGCGAACAGCCAATCAGGAAGTGACTGGGTGTTAAAGGTAAAAGATCCTTAGGATCGTTTGAAAGAGGGGTCAGAGGTCTGGAATTTACAATACCTTCAATTTGAATAATCAAAGAGTTGAATTCCTCGTAAGAAAGTATGGTAGGACCAAGAGTTTCCTTAAGCTGTCTTTTAGTAAGTTTGATGCAGGACTCCCATCGGCCCCCATGATGGGGAGCATAAGGCGGGGTGAAATGCCATTTGAAACCTTTAGAATAGGAAAAGTTGGAAATTTTTTCTTTAGCAGAAGGGGAGCTTAACACTTTTTTCCAGAGATCAGAAGCGCTTACAAAAATTTTTGCATTATCTGAAAAAACTTCAGATGGAACACCCCTTCTAGCAGCAAATCTAGAAAAGGCGGCCAGAAAGTAGGATACAGAAGCGTTCGTAACCAACTCAAGGTGGATAGCTCCCGTCACCATACATACAAATAACGAGATGTAGAGTTTACCTAAGATTTTGCGCTTAGAAGAAGAGGGATTGGTCTGATATATGTAAGGACCTGCGTAATCGATCCCAGTAAGAGCAAAGGGCTTACTAGGTTCCGAACGAAATGGAGGTAAATTACCCATAATCTGCGTGGCGGGCCTTGGTTTAACCTTGAAGCAAGGTATACACTTTTTGACAACAGAAGAAACCTCATGAACGCCATTGATGATCCAGTAGAGTTCACGAATTAGACAGAGCAAGGTGCGAGTGCCAGCATGAAGGTGTTTATAATGAAACTTTTTTATTATAAGGGTAGTGATAGGATGCTTTGAAGGAAGGATGATGGGATGCTTTTTCCCATCCTCACAACTAGACATAGCTAATCTTCCACCCACACGTATTATGCCGTCCTGGTCTAGAAAAGGAGTGAGTGGTGAAAGCCTGCTAGACTTGGGTAAATCTTTACCACTTATAAGAGCTTGCTTTTCAAGAGCAAATACTTCCTGCTGAACAAGTAACAAAATCTTGCAAGTAGCAAATTCTAACTCTACTCTGGAAAGAAAGGGTTGAGGCTTCAATGGTTGATCAATTACTAAATATTTCCATCGGAAGATATAAGACACTACACGAATCAATTTATCAAATGAAGAGTATCTATGAAAAAGGCTAGTAGAAGTAGAAGTAAGATGCGACGTGACAGGGTCATTACGGGCATCAGGTATTTCTTCTACAGATTGATTAGCTAAGCGAGGCCAGCAAGATGATTCCTGACTTAGCCAAGGAGGACCATTCCAGTACAGGTCTGAAGAAATCAATTTTTTAGGTGTGCAACCACGTGATATTATATCCGCGGAGTTTTCACGGCTAGGAACATGTCTCCATTGTTCAGAATGAGAGACTTCATGAATCTTAGAAACGCGATTTGCCACAAAGGTATTCCAATGAGAAGAAGGCTTGGAAATCCAAGCTAATACAATAGAAGAATCGCTCCAAAAAATGTGCGGGAAAATTTTAACTTTAAACTGACATTTAGTTTAGTAGCTAATTCTGTTGCCATTAAAGCAGAGCATAATTCTAATCTCGGCAATGATACTGTTTTAAGTGGAGCAACCTTAGATTTAGCGCACACTAAATTAGAAAATCCAGGGAAAGTATCTGAGGAACGTCCTACTATGTATGCACAACAGCCATAAGCTCGTTCTGAACTATCAGAAAATACATGCAGGTCATACTGCTGGTATAAGGGATTAAAAATTAAAGGGCGGGGTATAGAAACCTTGGAGAGATCCAGCAAACTGCTGCGATACTCTAACCATTCTTCTACAAGAGGAAGGGGGAGATTTTCATCCCAGTCTGATTTTAATGACCAAAGCTTTTGCAAGAACATTTTTGCAACAATAACTATAGGAGCAATATATTGCAAAGGATCAAAGATATTTGCGATTTCTGACAGAACTTGTCTCTTAGTTACAGGGGGAGATTCTGACAGATGTACCTGATAAGAGAAGGTATCAGAAGAAGGACGCCAAAAAACACCCAATGCTTTTACGGCTGCTTCATCAGTAGGAATGGCAACAAATTCATCAACTGGGACCTCTGATGAAAATTTTGATATAAATTCAGTGGAATTTGAAGTCCATTTATGGAGCGGAAAACCACCTCCTAGGAGTAGGGATTTCAAATCTTCGCACACAAGGAGCGCTTTAGAAATATTAGGGAAAGAGCACAAGAAATCGTCGACATAAAATGCCGTTTTTAATGACTCAGAGGCCAAAGGATGATACAGATGACCATCTTGCTCGGCTAACATGTGGAGAGACCGAATCGCAAGAAAGGCTGAAGGCTTCAGGCCATATGTCACAGTCTTCAATCTAAATATCTTTATGGGTTTGGAACTCTCATCGCGCCACAATATTCTTTGCAGATCTTGCTGCTCAGAATTTACGAGAATCTGCCGATACATCTGCTTAATATCTGAGATTACAGCAATAGGAAACCTTCGAAAATTAAGCAAAACAGAGGTGAGATCTGTTTGAATCGCGGGACCACATTGCAAGGTATCATTTAAAGAGATTCCATTGGAATCTGGTTATGAGCCATTGAAAACTACTCTTATATTGTCCTGTGTTAAGGAATTTTTCCATACCGGATGATGATTTAAATAAACTATTTCATTTAAAGGATGGTCAATTTCTTCTAATTTAGAAATTACCTCCATGTGATTGGATGATTCGTATTCCTCCATAAAGGAAGCATACTGAGTTTTGACAGAAGCATCTTGTTTGAACCGATTTTCAATAGCAAATAGTGCCCTAAGTGCTCTGGAATGCGAGCCCGTAATGGCGGGAGGATTGGGAATACGTGGAAGAGTTACTATAAATCTGCCTTCAGCAGTACGGACAGTGGTTTCCTTGTATAACTTTTCACAAATTTCGTTAGAAGAAGAAGAAGAAGAAGAAGAAGAAGAAGAAGAAGAAGAAGTAGCCTGAACATTCTCAAGATCCCAGAACTTGGTTAGCTCTTGGCTCAAATCGGTATCAACAAAATAACAATTCGATACAGTTTGAATAGGATTACGGTATATTTGGCCAGTAGCAATCCAACCAAAATCAGTTTCGCGGAAGAAAACATTAGGAGCAATTTTTACTTTATTGGAATGAAGACATTGCCAAAATACGCTTGAGCTGAAAAGAAGCTCTACGGGTGAAGCTCTGTTGAAATGAGGGTCAGCTAGCTGGACAAAATTCGGGATATTCCAACTTTGAATAGGATAAGAAGTGCCAGGAATATTGTTGCCTATAGACTTGATAATCAAACAATCTAATTGCAACTGCGTACCAAGATTATTAGAGTCCTTCAGATCCACTTTAGCAAAGCTTAAGGATTGTGATTTAGAGCAGTTTATTCCTGTAACCTCTATTGAGGTAGGATGTTTTGGAAGGCCTAACTTTTGTACCAACGATTCATTAATAAAATTGTTGGTAGCGGCATTATCCAATAATCCCCTAACAGATACCCATTTTCCGTGAGAATTTTTCAATAGAACCTGCACGGTAGATAGTAAAACCTGGACTTTGCCAAGCGAGGTAGAACTTTGAGCATACGACTGCGCACTATTTTGAGAAGTCTCCGAATTAGACTTGGTATTGGAACTGCTTGGTCCTGATAACCGTGGTCTTTCATGCCTGTGCAAAAGTGAATGGTGTCTTGCCCTACAATGAAAGCATAAACGTTGTGAACGGCAATTGTTTAACATATGCGTTCCTGACAAACAGTTGAAACAATGTTTTTTGTTCGTAATGAACTTTCGTCTTTCATCTACTGATAAAGATTTAAATTCATCACAATTGTATAAATTATGCGATTGCTGACACAGACCGCACGTTTGCATTTGGTTAGGTGACCGAGCATCAACAGGAAGAGCCTGTGATCTTAAAATTCTTTGATTAGAACTGCTAACCTTATGTTTTGAGAAGGCTTTTGAATCTGAACTACTAGTTTTTTGATTAGCTATGGCGGAAAAGACTTGGCTTCTGGCCTTCAAAAAGTTAATAATCGCCTCATAAGTGCATTGCAAATTCTGGGAAAGTTCTGTTTCCCAGGCTTTTAATGTATTTGCATCCAATCTTGCAGAAATGAGGTGAACTAGAAATAAATCCCAGTGATTTACAGGTTGGTTTAAATTGGACAATGCTCTGACGTGTAACTCTGCGGTGTCAATCAACTTACGAAGTGATAAACTGTTATCTGCTTGCACGTTAGGTAACTCGAATAAGCTTTGTATATGGCGTTTAATAGATAAACGAATGTTCCCATATCTATCCTTAAGAAGATTCAGAGCAACTTCATAATTATCACTGGTCAAAGAAAGTGCTTAAATCAGGTTAAGTGCGTTGCCTTGAACTGCCAGACGCAAGTAGTGAAATTTTTGTATTACTGGTATAGAAGTATTCTCATGTACTAAAGAATTGAATAATTCAAAAAATGGTTCCCATTCTATGTCTTTACCAGTAAATTTGGGTATTTCTAATTTGGGTAATATAATGCGTGAAGAAGATGTAGAAGATGCTGCAGAAGTTTGATCTTCTTGTTTTTCTTTTAAAGTTAAAGCCCTAATAAGCTGTTTAGCTTCAGCAAATCCCTGATAGTATAATTTTTCAACTTCCAACCTATCACTTTGCTGGTCCGGATGCTGAGTTTCTATACTGCATTGTATCTCATCATATTTCTCAAAGGCTTGTTTATAATTCTTAAGCCTCTGCGAAATTATGTCAAGATTATGCTCTTGGGGTTCGAGTTCAGTTAAGAAAGTACGAAACCGTGTGAGCTTGCCCTTACAAGAGGCTCTGGAGTTGCTAAGTTTTTCATCAAGGTTAGGCATATTACAAGTTGTTTGTTACTCACGTCAATATTGTGACTTCGAGTACTGGAAGTCAGAGGATGACAGCTTGCTATGTAGTAAGGTTTAGTCTGATGCGGAAGAAACCGGCTTAGCTTACGTTTCTCTCCTCTGCCGCACATGCGCCTTAAGCTGAAACGTACAATGTGAATTAGTGTTGAAACACAATGAACAAAAATTGTTAATGCAAAATTCACAATATTAAACTTATATAGGGATCCAGGGTGCAACAGATATGTTTCCCGGGGGTGAGGCACCAAAACTATGGAGAAGTATAAATTCTGTCCTAAAACTTCCCCATACGGGAGAACGAAACGCATCAGGCGAAAGCCTGGCCAAAATAACTACTGTGGTCAAGAAAATTAGACTGAAACGGTGCGGGGGTATTGAGCATGAAATACGTGACTAGAAAACCAATATAGGGAGCAATGCATTAACAATTTTTATTCCTAACAATAAATTTATAATGAACAAACAAATTGCACTTAAGTGCTTATTACAGAAATTAACAATTATAAATGTAGCAAAGTGTGAGGGCCTGATTACAGAACCCAGATTATAGAAAGGTCCATGAAAAGCTTGCTTGATTGGAGAAAAGTTGAGCTTAATATACAAAAAATGCAGTTTATAAAAAGAGAGAACCATAAAAAATAATTAAGAGTGTAATAACTGGTATGATATAAGCTCTTTATAAAATTGAACTTATCTTTGAAGAGAGTTGAAGAGAGTTGAAGAGCCAGCTCCTTAAAAGGTTCCAGCTAGCACACGTTGATTTAAAAGTCTTCACGGTTTTCTTGGAAGGAGGCGTACATGGCCTAGAGTTATGTGCACCATCAATAAAATGTCAACTTTCTTTTCTTGAGCAGGAATGACATTTATAGTTTCCAAGAGCTGATCCAGAGATATTTTGAAGGACGATTCCAAGTATCCCCTCTAAGGTGATGTTGAAGAGTACAGCGGCTGGCAATTATTCTTGCCATCTTGAGCAATACGTCATGGTGCAGATCTTGTGACGTAACTGCTCGCTAGCGTAGAAATCAGCGATGGTGTGATGAGAGGTAGCGGTGACCAGCGGGTTGAAGTGGTTCAGAAGTGGCGGTTGATCCGAAGTGATGAAGAACGCCAGCAAGCGGCGTCTTAAATAGGGACCATAGAACTCTCTCGAAGGTTGGAGATCGCCCGACCAGACAAAGACCTGCCATTGGTCGAACGAAAGTCAGGGTGACGTCAGTCGACACTACTCAGCAGACAGTGGATCAACCAGTAGATGTCTGGTATGGCATGAGTGAGGACGCCTGAGATAGCGAGACTGAAACACTCGAGGTGAGAACTATAATATCTATGAATAAGTGATTGATAACAAGATTATGCATATGGTTCAAGCAATTAACAATTGTAAATAAATAATTACCATTCGGGGATCTCAGTAACAATAAATAAAATTTGACCGACAAATGGGCCAAGCTAAAAATTGAAAATATCACAAAAGTGATCAGGGTGGTAGATGACGAAGCATGGACATTAACATTATGGATTTTTTTTTTGTGTGGGGAAGAGTGAAAGATCTAGTGTATGAAACCTCCTACGACGATCGCGACGAAATGTGCGACAGGATCGTTGGTGCGTTTAGGAGACTAGACAGAAGTCAAGAGTTACGAAATGCTTCGGCGGGAGTGTTCCGGCGGCTAGAGTTTTGCCACCAGCAAGGAGGTGGTATCTTCGAGCACCTGCTCGATAAATAAGTGATTTTTAGTTATTGATTTAGTTTATTCGTTGTTTATTGTTACTATCTCTTAAATAAGTGACAAATATACGATAAAGCGGATAAGATTCACACTTTTTTTGCTGTGTGTGTTCAGTGCCATTTTTATTTCTTCACCTACCTCTTCTGACTTTTAAGAACTTACCTCCGCGTATTCCTAAGCCTTCTTATTGGCGCAAATGTGTTTGTTATCGTTTTAGTTCATTCGATGTTTTTTTATTTTTTAAAATTAAAAACAAGTGTCAAAAACCGATTAGAAGAATAAAAATCATTTTTTTTGTGTGTTAGAATTTATTTTTTTCTTTGCCCACGCCCGAATCAAGTTTGCTTTTAAAAATATCATTCAAAGATACTGGAGATCAAGAAAGAAAAAAAACATTTTTACCTGAAAGCCTCCGTGGTTTAGGCGGCAGAACGCCGGCCTCTCGCCGCTGGGTCCGTGGTTCAAATCCTGGTCACTCCATGTGAGATCTATGCTGGACAAAATGGAGGCAGACAGGTTTTTCTCCGGGTACTCCGGTTTTCCCTGTCAAAATTTCATTCCAGCAACACTCTCCACTATCATTTCTTTTCATCTGTCATTCATTTAATCATTGCCCCAGAGGAGTGCGTCAGGCCTCGGCAGCCGGCACAGTCCATATCCTCGCCGCTAGATGGGGGCTTCATTCATTCCATTCCTGACCCGGTCGGAGACTGGAAGCAGGCTGTGGATTTTCATTTTCTCCGTGACTACATGCAACTATAATTTAGCCGTTGCCAAAATTTAGATCTAAATTGATTTCCGAGTGTTCACACGGCTCATTGCTTTATTGTTCAGACCACTAATTTCTTTTAAAAGAAGCGCCAATAACGAATTTCAAAAATAAAAATAAAAACTTTTTGGCGTAATTACAATGCCTTGTTTTCTTTACCAACGCCATAACCAAGTTTACTTGAGCAGAAGATCTTAGAGTAAAAAAATATCATTTTTACCGGTATTAAATGAATACACATTAGAACTTAATTTGTTTTGGGCGTTTTGACGGCTGATTACAGAGTAAGTGTATTTAAGTCCATCTTCATTAGTAAGTTGTTTTGTAATTTAAACGAAACAAAACCAGTACCCGTAATGCTGTAGGAACATCCAAACGTCTGCTTTGTCACGGTAGCCACAAGGTAACTTTTAATTTAGATTTCCGAACAATCAAAAGTAAAATAAATACGCCGAGTGGCGTCGCGCGCACAGCAAACCGCACCAAGCAATGCCACACAGCGTAGCAAATTCAGCCTTCTTGTGCCCGCCCGGATAGGTTCACGGCGGCAGAAGTTGTGCCGCCCATTACCCTCCCTCTTTCCCCAGCGTTGCCGCTGCCCGTTGGAGTTGATCGGCTCGGGCCGGGCAGAGGCAGGTCGCATGCTATAAGCGGACGAAAATCTAAACACAAACTCGCATTTTGCGAGTTTGTTTTGGGCAAAAACTGATATTTTGGTGGCTTATTCTACTAATTCGATGTCGCTCTTTCGATGGATGATGTAAAAAACAGATTAGAGCAAAAAAAGTGCCAAAACCGTGCCACAAAAGATTGATTTGCGCGTTAGGCGCAAACTTCACACAAAAACCAACTAAACGAAAGTTTTAGAGCGTGAAAAGTACTTTCTAAAGCAAGTGTCAAAATTAAAATATCTTGAAAAACAAACGAGTTACTGCACAAAGTAGGGCTTGCTGCGGACACCCTATATATATTGAACCCATGTGCCATTGGTTCAAGGGTCGAATCCATATTTTATTGGCAAAAGAAGAGAGGAAAAATACAGTCTTTCGAATGACTTAGAAAGATTTTATGTAGAGGACTGTTACAACGTGGCGTAAAAATAAGAGACCACGAGTCACGAGGAAATGATATCATGCATGACGCACTGATAGGGACCCGATCATGACTATTAATAGAACGATAAAAACTTTCCGCTGTGTGTAAGAGAGAGGAGGTTTCGGAAATTGACCTTACGCAGCAATAAAATGGCAACCTCGCAGTTGCTCAAGAAGAGGAATAATTAGATTTAAGCCATTTGCGGGCATATAATTAATAAAAGAAATACATCATTGTGAATCATTTTGGAATAGAGATTTTCGTGTGGGTAAAAGTTTATAATATTTGCACAGGAAAGAAGTGCCGACACAGCATGACGTCGTTAGTAATTCCCCGAGACCAGAGTTGGTAGGGATAGAAAATAAACCGCAACACCCACGTATCTGGAGAACAAAATTTATTTAATATCTTGGAATCGGGCGATCGACTTTCATGTTCAAAGAAATCAGTTTACGTTTAGAACAAGAGCTTTCCAGATATATATTTTTCAAAATTATGGGACTATTACTTCAAAAGTTAGTGCTGAAGAAGACGAGGATTTTATCTTTTTGTCGCCGATTTGTATAAAAACCCTGGCAGAGCCAGGAAGATCATGCAGTATCAGTCAGCCCAGGGGGGTGTGACGTTGGAGCATCACCATATGCAGTTATTCCGAGAGCCCGCGAGGGGGCGTCCGGCTGTCTCAAGTACATTCAGTCTACCATAGGTGCCTGAGGGCACGGTGCTGTTTCGCAAATGCAGTTATTGTCAGCCTGCGGGCGTGACACTGTGACATTATCATCGTAAATGCAGTCTTTACCAGACCTTGAGAGGGCGTAACATGCTGTATCACCAACGCGCACCCCGTATGGGAGTGGCCGAACAGTATCGTCATTAGCATCGCCGTGTGAAGACATATTAAAATCCTAGTATAGGATTAATCCCAGCAAGCTACAGACATTGTCGTTAAAGTTCATTATTACAGTCAAAGTTAGGCAGCGAACTTGAAGAAATAACAGGCGATAGGTACTCGAATTAGAGTTCAGTTAAAGACATAAAGCATCGTAAAGTTTCGAAGTACCAAAGGAAGTGAAATAAACAGTTCTATCAACGTTCAGGAACCCGATCAGGGTCAAACGAAATAAGTAACGCCTAGTGTGCCGGAAAGGTAGGGACTAGAGCGCAGAACAATAAGAATTAGGAATTGTAATTCAAGGCTTTGTCTAAGGAGACAAACGAACAGTCAAAGCAATAAGCTACGAATTAAAGAAATAACAGTTAATGCTAGGAAATTATTAGGTCACCGATAAACTATTCGAGAGGCCGTAACCAGGACAGACTTTATCTAGACGAAATAAATAGCGTCTAGTAAGAAACGACATCGTGCAAGTAAAGTATAGAAACCGATAGTCAAAACCAGGATTTGAAGATTAGCCGTTCCAGTGAGGTGTAGATCGATCGAGACTTTCCATCATCTAGCCAGATTAGGGAGCCGACGTTCTAAAAAGTGTCACCCTTGGAAACGGGGAAGAAAGAAATCACGTGTGTAAGGCGAAAATTAACGCCCAAGTGATTAAAGCTGTGTAATGTAAATAGAGTGAAAATTTTTGAGTGTAATAATTGTAGTGAATTTATATTGTGATAAGGTAAACGAATACAAAAATGGTATTCATTATGTTACAAGTGATTAAGGTAAATAATTTATGTGTTGATAAAGAAGTGTCATTCTGTGAAAGTGTATCCATGGAGATGGCTTAAAAAGCAGTGAGTGGGAAAAAATGAAACATCGCTGGGGGATTCGGCCGTTGACCGTACAATCATGTGAGTAACTATTTCATTATGTATGTGTTGGGGAAGATTTGCGTATAATCCACATGAGAAAGAAAGAATAGGGATGGTTGAATAACAAATAAAAGAAAAATAGCGCGATCTGAACGATTAATTTGAGAAAATATACAATAAAAATGTAATAATGTAAATGAATCCCTGGGGGAATGTATTAAGTAAAATAACCGTGTAATTGATAAATGATATAAAAATGAGAAAGCAAGCGTAATAATAATAATAATAATAATTAGATAAATGAATGAATATTATGATGAATTATATGAAAAGTAGTAGCTTCCGAGCTCCTTTAAATGAATTAATACATGTTATGAACACATGTTCTTATGGTAAAATGATTATTGTCAAGGGAGAAGAGTAATATATAATTGAGATATAGATCAAACGTTGATTTTGAATTTATCAGTTCTCTGAAGGCAATTTGGCTAATTAATGTAGAAGCGCCATGTAGCGCATTGAAGTAATTTGTCCCGCTAGGAATGCGTTGAAATACTCGCTAAAACTAATTAAGGGGGGCAGTTGGTCGTGGTGATTGAACTATGGTAAGTCCTCAAAGTTGTGAAGTAATCACGAGGCCGCGTGTGTGTTGTATGGTAAAAAGGGTGCTAATTATATTGTATTATGAGCGCTGGTATAAGGCAAAAGGCCTGCCCTAAGTCGCTAATGTTATAAGTCCTCCAGTGTGGGATATTGCTCCCGAGGCATTTGAAAGGATCGAACTAAGAGTCGTCCATGTTTAAGCCCCTAAATATTTGTTGTAGTATTGAATTAATCTTACCCGCCAATGAGGACACTTCATAATTAATATAGGCCGAAGTCAAGAGAATAGGTTTGTTGAACCTAAATATGTTGTTATAAAAATTAGTATGAAAGCCTTGTCATTCAGGGAACTGCATTTAAGAACAGCTGTATAAAAACTGAGGGTAGCTCGTCTCTTGTGAAGCGAGACAGTGAAGTCTTTGCCTCTCTGCAATAAATCACGCTAAGTAGCCAAGGCTAGACCCCTACCATTGACGTATTGTGGTAGGTCTGGGAACGGTTGGTTTGAGTTATAGTACACAGAGTTTGTTTTAACGACCCGGTCTCCGAACCGAGATTCCTTTATAAATGATTATCGCTTGCAAAGTTCAGATCGTTGCTTTCTTATGATATAATGGTCTTTTAAGACAAATAATGATAAATCCCTAATGTTATGATTATATGATTCAGTGATTCACGAGTTTTAGTGAGCACAATTAGATTCCGGGAGTGATCTTAATTTTTGACGTGTTCAAGTAATCTTCTGTAACTCGGAAGTACGCAAGTTTTTCCCAATCACAGTAGTGAATTGTTGACTGGAGAGAGAGAGGGATGGTAACATATGAGCGTTGTGAAAGCCCAAAATTAAGTAATGAGTAACAATACTTTGGTAAATTTTGATATTTTTGATTAGAAGGTATACTCATGTAATAGGAAGTGGTGTGTATTAAATGGATAACACGGTGTATATAAACATTATCGAGCCATTTGGAGCTCTTGATTTTATTGAATTTTAAAAGGACACTATATGGAAGTGAAACTTAATGGAAGTTGTTGGTTTATGGAAAACTATTTATGATGATTTAATATTTGTTTTATATGAATTCCTTGTTCAACTTTGAACAAGTATGAATTGAAGGGTCAGTATTTTATTTGTTTAATTTTTGTAGCGCCATATATTTGAATAATTAAATATTTTTTATAGTAGGAGTTGATTTTTGGTATTTTTTTGGAAGTGCATCCTCTTTTTAATCCAAAGTGTGTGGGTCACAGAGTGGGAGAACATACCATGAACCCCGATACTCCCGATTGAGCGTTGCTGGCAAACTGTGATTTGCATATTTCATTGCTGAATGGGCACATGGGGGCATAGAAATAATGTGCTTGGATTAATATTAGAGGAACACTTAAGACGGTCATATCACGTAAAAGTAAAAATAGTGATAGAATTAGCTACAAAATAGAAAGTTAACTGACCGTATTGGGACCCTGGAAACTCACACCGAGCAGCTCTTGAATTAAAAAACCCTGAACTCTTTTCATGGCGCCCAGTACGTAGGGATGAGTTTTCCTAGGGAAAACCCGAGTTTTTTTTCATGAAAAACCAAAATTTTCATTTTTTGGAAAACTACGGTTTTTCAAAAGTTTTGAATTTTTAAATCACTTCCATAAAGATGTTGATATTGAATGAGTATACCAAAAGGGTACGTTTTAGTAAACACCCGTGCTGAGGTTGAATTTTGGAAATTGGGACACAAGAGTTCAGAGTACCATCTCTCATGCATGAAACGGCGATGGGACATTGTAGTCCACTCTATTCTAAGATAATAATATGTCATTGAGTGAAGAAAGGCAGAGGTTCTTGGAGGTCGTGGAGGTAGAAGGTAAAGATAGATATGAGTCTATAGATAGTAAAGAGAACCTCCAACAAAAAAAAGGGTACCCAATCAAGGAAAATGTAGAGATTTCCTTAGGAAGCATGCATGCATCTGGAGGCATAGTTGCACGAAGAGAAGGTAACATGTCTTTAGACAACAGGGTAAAAGTTGAGCCTATAGAGCTCCAAGTAGAAAAAGAAACATGTAAACCAGTTCCAAGGGAATGCGTACAGAGTAAAGATAATAAGGATAATGATAAAGATGATTTAAAGTCTCATTTAGTAGGGCCAGTTCAAGTAAGCTCGGAAAGCAAAGGGGAAAAGAATGATAGTCTTAGCATTCAGGATCAGGAAAAGGTAGAAATGGCGACTTGGGATGAAATAAAAGAATTCTTGGATATAATTGATAAAATGCGAAAAGAGCACACTAAAATGAGGGATGAACTTTGGAATGTGAGAGGTACTGATTCAAAGAAGAAAGAGGAAATTAAGGAACAAAGAGAAAATATTTTCGAGGAAATGAAGAAGATATCCAAACTTCATGATAGGGCAAGTAAAAATTGGTATCAGATACCCAAACAAGAATTAGAAGAATTGTACACTGAAATCCCTAATGTTAAAAAGTCATTAATAGAAACGAAAAGGAACTTTGCGAAACGCATGGAGGAAGAAGGAAAAATAGAATTAGCTCCGTCGGAACAGATTAGAATGTTCATTAAGCTAATAAATGAAATAATGGAGCAACTATGGGAAATTCTATCTTCTATCTTATCCCGATAGAATGGGATAAGATCTGGTGGAAGACCTCTTACAAAGAGCAAGACAGAAAAAAATACGTTCAGGAACAGAAAGATTATATAAAAGAAGAAAGAGATAAGATGTATCAGTTCATAAGTAGCATGTTTGATGAACGAGGGATAATAACTATTCAGGAGTTAGCCGAAGTAAGGAAAGTGAAAATTCAGGAATATAAAGAAATATTAGAGGTCGTCCAGAAGATATATGAGGAAGATATATTAGCGTAGGACGTCAAAGCGAAGGAAATGGCTATCCCAGTCATAAGTGAAACAGAAGAAATTAAAGAAAAGGACATAACGGTGCCGGAAGAGCCCGAAAGTTGCTTTAAACAATCAGAGGAAGAAAAATTAGGAAATATGGAAGATAAATTTGAAAAGAAATTATCTTCATGTCAGGAGGAAAGGATAGATGATAATTCTCTGAAAAATCAAGCCATGGAAACCGAATTAAAGGCCATGGAAACTAAAATACAAAGTAATATAAATGAGAAAATAGAAGAGACAATGAATACCAAATTTCAAGGTTTTGACACAGGATTTCAAGACCAAATAAAGAGTTTGAATGAAAGTACTATAAAATTCCGAAATGAATGCCGAGATAATTTTAAAAATTTAGAGAATAAATTTGGTTCTATGGAAAGTAAGATAGGAAAAATGGAAAACACTTTTAAAGAGAATGTAGACGAATGTCAAAAGGAACTTGTAACCCAGATCCAAGGGATGCGAGAAGAGTTAATAGATCAGATAGGATCAAATAGGGAAATGTATCAGACATTTCGGGATGATATTAAAAGTAGTATCGAAGCATTAGGAAATAGGTTCATTCGATTCGCGGAAGACAAAGATAGGGGAGACATCCCAGCACAGAACCATCGGTCAAATGAAGTAGTTATTCAAGCTGAAAATAAAACAGTAATTGTAGAAGAACAAGAAGTAATGGTGCAAGAGCCCGAAATTGATATTAGAAAAGATGAAGAAGAAAATAAAGTAGAAATGGTGATGACTCCTATGGGAACGGAGAAAAATATTGAGCTAACTCAAACGAAAACAAGGGACATTCAAGAGGAGACTAGAATTCCATGTCAGGAAGAAAGCCGAAATGAAAACGAGCTGCACATAAAAGAAGACCATTCTTATGCCAAAATTGAGCCTGAAGAGCAAGAGAAAACCCCAGATCAAGAGGTAATAACAGAAGAAGTGAAAGTTGGGGAGACTGAAATAATAATTCCTGGGGGAAAAGGAGAAATCAAATGAAACTCAAATAGAAAGTGTCGTCGAGGCACGAATGGAAGTAGAGGTTCAGGATCCGATAGAAATTGAAAAAGAAAGCCCAGGAGAAATTCATAAGGATGAGGAAGACAAAATGAAATTGGAAGAAGAAAAATTGAAAGCACAGATCCCTGAATTAATGATAAAATATCAGGAATGTCAACGAAAGAAAAGAAAAATGGAAACAGATTCAAATGAGAGCAAAGAAAGCCTCAAAGAAAAAGATGATACTAGTGGAGTCAATGAAGAAAAGAGAGGAAATGCCTTTGAAAGAAAGAAGGAAAGAGGAAGATAACCGCAAATAGTAGCAGGTTTACAAGAGGATAGAAATCTTATTGAAATTAGGAGAGGAGTAGAGATAGGGCAAAGTACCCTGGAGAAAGAAGACGCACAAGCGTTGTACAGCTGGAAAATTCGTAGGAAGAAATGGAATAATAGAAAGAAAAGAAAAGGAGAGGATCTTAAGGAACTCAGGAATTGGAAGAGTAGGAAAAAGACATTTTCTTGGAAAATGCCATCTCGATATGAGATGAGGGAAAAAGGTTACCCCAGAACAGGTAACGGGTTAAGCCTATATGCACCCATTAAAGAGTAGAAAAAAAGAAATTTTCTTGGAAAATGCCATCTCGATATGAGATGAGGGAAAAAGGAAGAGAACCAAGAATAGACGGGTAGGGACAGACCTTACTCTTAAGGACTAAGGAAATTCTGTAGACTTTGAGTCCAGAAAATAGAAATAAAGAAAGAAGTAACGGGGTAAGGCCATACCGCACCCGTGAAGCCTTAAGGGAATGTAAATAGGTTGACAATGGTTAACCAGAGAAGAGAGAGACCGACAGGCAGAGCGCCAGTCCCATGAAACAAGAATAAGAAAAAAGAAACCGTCTGACACAAGTTTGGAGTGCAAGCCAGACTGTGAAGAGGCCGAGAAACACCCGAACGAGACAAGTGATTTATAACCTTAAGTGTGGACATCCGCTTAAAGGAAACGAATGAATGGGAACCCTGTGAGACCAAAACAAGCCAGAGAAGGGAAGTGCTTGTCAAGAAAGACCAAAAGGTACCGATAAGAATTATGATGGCTTCGAAACTGGAAAAAAATATAATTTTCTTTAATGAAAAATGTTTAAATAAATTTCCACAAAATTTCGAAAATTTATTCATCTAAGTTGGGGAGAACTGAACCCATGTGCCATTGGTTCAAGGGTCGAATCCATATTTTATTGGCAAAGGAAGAGAGGAAAAATACAGTCTTTAGAATGACTTAGAAAGATTTTATGTAGAGGACTGTTACAACGTGGCGTAATAATAAGAGACCACGAGTCACGAGGAAATGATATCATGCATGACGCACTGATAGGGACCCGATCATGACTATTAATAGAACGATAAAAACTTTCCGCTGTGTGTAAGAGAGAGGAGGTTTCGGAAATTGACCTTACGCAGCAATAAAATGGCAACCTCGCAGTTGCTCAAGAAGAGGAATAATTAGATTTAAGCCATTTGCGGGCATATAATTAATAAAAGAAATACATCATTGTGAATCATTTTGGAATAGAGATTTTCGGGTGGGGAAAAAGTTTATAATATTTGCACAGGAAAGAAGTTCCGACACAGCATGACGTCGTTAGTAATTCCCCGAGACCAGAGTTGGTAGGGATAGAAAATAAACCGCAACACCCACGTATCTGGAGAGCAAAATTTATTTAATATCTTGGAATCGGGCGATCGACTTTCATGTTCAAAGAAATCAGTTTACGTTTAGAACTAGAGCTTTCCAGAGATATATTTTTCAAAATTATGCGACTATTACTTCAAAAGTTAGTGCTGAAGAAGACGAGGATTTTATCTTTTTGTCGCCGATTTGTATAAAAACCCTGGCAGAGCCAGGAAGATCATGCAGTATCAGTCAGCCCAGGGGGGCGTGACTTGGAGCATCACCATATGCAGTTATTCCGAGAGCCCGAGAGGGGGCGTCCGTCTGTATCAAGTACATTCAGTCTACCATAGGTGCCTGAGGACACGGTGCTGTTTCGCAAATGCAGTTATTGTCAGCCTGCGGGCGTGACACTGTGTCATTATCATCGTAAATGCAGTCTTTACCAGACCTTGAGAGGGCGTAACACGCTGTATCACCAACGCGCACCCCGTATGGGAGTGGCCGAACAGTATCGTCATTAGCATCGCCGTGTGAAGACATATTAAAATCCTAGTATAGGATTAATCTCAGCAAGCTACAGACTTTGTCGTTAAAGTTCATTATTACAGTCAAAGTTAGGCTGCGAACTTAAAGAAATAACAGGCGATAGGTACTCGAATTAGAGTTCAGTTAAAGACATAAAGCATCGTAAAGTTTCGAAGTACCAAAGGAAGTGAAATAAACAGTTCTATCAACGTTAAGGAACCCGATCAGGGTCAAACGAAATAAATAACGCCTAGTGTGCCGGAGAGGTAGGGACTAGAGCGCAGAACAATAAGAATTAGGAATTGTAAATCAAGGCTTTGTCTAAGGAGACAAACGAACAGTAAAAGCAATAAGCTACGAATTAAAGAAATAGCAGTTAATGCTAGGAAATTATTAGGTCACCGATAAACTATTCGAGAGGCCGTAACCAGGACAGACTTTATCTAGACGAAATAAATAGCGTCTAGTAAGAAACGACATCGTGCAAGTAAAGTATAGAAGCCGATAGTCAAAACCCGGATTTGAAGATTAGCCGTTCCAGTGAGGTGTAGATCGATTGGGACTTTCCATCATCTTGCCAGATTAGGGAGCCGACGTTCTAAAAAGTGTCACCCTTGGAAACGGGGAAGAAAGAAATCACGTGTGTAAGGTGAAAATTAACGCCCAAGTGATTAAAGGCTGTGTAATGTAAATAGAGTGAAAATTTTTGAGTGTAATAATTGTAGTGAATTTATATTGTGTTAAGGTAAACGAATACAAAAATTGTATTCATTATGTTACAAGTGATTAAGGTAAATAATGTATGTGTTGATAAAGAAGTGTCATTGTGTGAAAGTGTATCCATGGAGATGGCTTAAAAAGCAGTGAGTGGGAAAAAATGAAACATCGCTGGGGGATTCGGTCGTTGACCGTACAATCATGTGAGTAACTATTTCATTATGTATGTGTTGGGGAAGATTTGCGTATAATCCACATGAGAAAGAAAGAATAGGGATGGTTGAATAACAAATAAAAGAAAAAAAAGTCCTCTCGGCACGCCGGAAGGCGGAGGTAGATTTCACCGGACAAACTTGGGGATAGGCGAAAATAGGCAGAATATGCAGGTTTTCGTAGAAGGATCAGACCTCATTTATTGCGTGAAAGTATTTTATAATTGGAGATTAATTAACTTTGTTTTTCGTCATTTTATGCGTATTTTAAACATTTTATTGTCTTATAATGACGGTAACCTTCTTGTCATTTGGAGTCCATTTTTATACTTGTGGTCACACTGTTCTTATGCAATGTTTCGACACTGATGTATAACTATGTAACGGTCTGTTACTTCTTCACGCAAAATTATATCTCCCGCAGAGATGTTGGTTGGTTCCACAGTTTAGGGGCTGCGACAACGCGGTCATTTAACCCCGTGTACTTTGGGTGAGTGTAGAATCTGTCTGATAAACGGTGTGAATTGTGATGGCTGTATGAGTCTGTAATTCAGGTAAGGAATGCAGACGCTCAATTTCAAGCAGTAGTTCCTAATGTTGCTACCAGATACTACCGTCAACGACACCTAGCTGTGAACTTGGCTACTAGATGCCACCGCAATCAGCAACTCGCAATGAACGTTGAAACCTCCCCTCCAAAGGAAAGCATACTGAGGGATTTTTAGCGCTCTTAGAAAATCCGACGACTTTGGCCGACTTTGAACCCGCGACCTTGGACATGCTACCAGTTACGTCACCGAAGCCGCTTCACACTTAGTCAGATAGAAATCTGAATCTGATCTCGCGCAAGTGCGTTGTCATGGCAACGTCTGATGGCTCATCCCTCATCAATTTAGTAGTGTTGCCATGGCAACCACTGATAGCTCTTGGCATTTTCTTATAATTCCGAAATCATTTTTCTCATCCCTTGGCGTAATGGTGGGTCATATCAAAAATTCTTTCAGACAAAAGTTTTAGGTAATTATTAGGGGAATATTGTCCATTTTGTACGGTTTTGATATTGTGCCTATTAAGAGAGATATGATTAATGTTTCCCGAAAAACCCACTTTTTCCCACCCCTTTGGTCAATGGTTGGTGCTATAAAAAAAACTCTTCAAACATAAATTTTTGAGCTTTATCCGGCACATAGTATGAACTTTGAACGGATTCGATACTTCACATATTAAGAGAGTTATAGCAATATTTCATTTTTTCGAAAAAATCCCCTCATTTTCATCCCCTTCGACCGATTTAGCCCAGTAACGATCTCGACCGAGATTTTATGAGTATACATATTCGGTAAAAAATTCAAAGTGATTGGTGCAAAATTACGGCAGTTATCGTGTCCACAAGAAACTGATATACATACATATATATATATATATATATATATATATATATATATATATAAACATACATAAATTATATATACACTTTTGAACTGACGGTGGTTTTGGGGTCTGGGGGATGTGAAACGCGAAGATATGTCGAAATTTTCCGGAAATCGAAACATGGTACCCATTGCAATAGTTAGCTTTCTAATGAAATCTACCTAAAATACTACCATCAACGACACCTATCTGTGAACTTGGCAACTAGATGCCACCGGAACCATCAACTCGCAACGAACGTTGGAACTTCTCCTCCGAAGGAAAGCAAACTCAGTTTTTTTAGCGCTCTTAGTAAATCCAACGACTTCAGCCGGGTTTGAACCCGCGACCTTGGGCATAGAAGTTCAGCATGCTACCAGTTCCGATACCGAAGTCGCTTCCCACAGACAGATGGAAAACTGAATGTTATCTCGTGCAGTGGCGTTGTCATAGCAACTGCTGATGGCTCATCCCTTATCAATTAAAAGTAAAGTTGTCATGGCAACCTCTCTTGGCACTTGGCATTTTCTTATAATTTAAATCATTTTGCTCACCCCGTGGCGTGATGGTGGGTCATATCAAAAATTCTTTCAGATCAAAGTTTTAGGTAATTATTGGAGGAATATTGTCCATTTTGTACGGTTTTGATATTGTGCCTATTAACAGAGATATGATAATTGTTTCCCGAAAAACCCACTTTTTCCCACCCCTTAGGTCAATGGTTGGTGCTATCAAAAAACTTTTTAAACATAAATTTTAGGAATGGATTCAATATTTCATATATTAAGAGAGTTATAGCGAAATTTCACTTTTTCGAAAAAAGCCTCCCATTTTCACCCCCTTTGACCGATTTTGCCCATTAACGAACTCGACCGAGATTTTAAGGGTATACATATTATGTAAAAAATTCAAAGTGATTGGTGCAAAATTACGACAGTTATCGTGTCCACAAGAAACTGATATATTATATATACATACATAAATTATATATATACTTTTTAACTGAAGGTGGTTTTGGGGTCTGGGGGATGTGAAACGCGAAGATATGTCGAAATTTTCCGGAAGTCCAAACATGGGACCCATTGCAATAGTTAGCTTTCTAATGAAATCTACCTAATAGCGCGATCTGAACGATTAATTTGAGAACATATACAATAAAAAAAAATTAATAATGTAAATGAATCCCTGGGGGAATGTATTAAGTAAAATATCAGTGTAATTGATAAATTATATAAAAAATGAGCAAGCAAGCGTAATAATAATAATAATAATAATAATTAGATAAATGAATGAATATTATGATGAATTATATGAAAAGTTGTAGCTTCCGAGCTCCTTTAAATGAATTAATACATGTTATGAACACATGTTCTTATGGTAAAATGATTATTGTCAAGGGAGAAGAGTAATATATAATTGAGATATAGATCAAACGTTGATTTTGAATTTATCAGTTCTCTAAAGGCAATTTGGCTAATTAATGTAGAAGCGCCATGTAGCGCATTGAAGTAATTTGTCCCGCTAGGAATGCTTTGAAATACTCGCTAAAACTAATTATGAGGGGCAGTTGGTCGTGGTAATTGAACTATGGTAAGTCCTCAAAGTTGTGAAGTAATCACGAGGCCGCGTGTGTGTTGTATGGTAAAAAAGGGTGCTAATTATATTGTATTATGAGCGCTGGTATAAGGCAAAAGGCCTGCCCTAAGTCGCTAATGTTATAAGTCCTCCAGTGTGGGATATTGCTCCCGAGGCATTTGAAAGGATCGAACTCAGAGTCGTCCATGTTTAAGCCCCTAAATATTTGTTGTAGTATTGAATTAATCTTACCCGCCAATGAAGACACTTCATAATTAATATAGGCCGAAGTCAAGAGAATAGGTTTGTTGAACCTAAATATGTTGTTATAAAAATTAGTATGAAAGCCTTGTCATTCAGGGAACTGCATTTAAGAACAGCTGTATAAAAGCTGAGGGTAGCTCGTCTCTTGTGAAGCGAGACAGTGAAGTCTTTGCCTCCCTGCAATAAATCACGCTAAGTAGCCAAGGCCAGACCCTTACCATTGACGTATTGTGGTAGGTCTGGGAACGGTTGGTTTGAGTTAAAGTACACAGAAGTGTTTAGAGTTTGTTTTAACGACCCTGTCTCCGAACCGAGGTTCCTTTATAAATGATTATCGCTTGCAACGTTCAGATCGTTGCTTTCTTATGATATAATGGTCTTTTAAGACAAATAATGATAAATCCCTAATGTTATGATTATATGATTCAGTGATTCACGAGTTTTAGTGAGGACAATCAGATTCCGGGAGTGATCTTAATTTTTGACGTGTTCAAGTAGTCTTCTGTAACTCGGAAGTACGCAAGTTTTTCCCAATCACAGTAGTGAATTGTTGACTGGAAAGAGAGAGGGATGGTAACATATGAGCGTTGTGAAAGCCCAAAATTAAGTAATGAGTAACAATACTTTGGTAAATTTTGATATTTTTGATTAGAAGATATACTCAATAGGAGGTGGTGTGTATTAAATGGATAACACGGTGTATATAAACATTATCGAGCCATTTGGAGCTCTTGATTTTATTGAATTTTAAAAGGACACTATATGGAAGTGAAACTTAATGGAAGTTGTTGGTTTATGGAAAACCATTTATGATGATTTAATATTTGTTTTATATGAATTCCTTGTTCAACTCTGAACAAGTATGAATTGAAGGGTCAGTATTTTATTTGTTTAATTTTTGCAGCGCCATATATTTGAATAATTAAATATTTTTTATAGTAGGAGTTGATTTTTGGTATTTTTTGGAAGTGCATCCTCTATTTAATCCAAAGTGTGTGGGTCACAGAGTGGGAGAACATACCATGAACCCCGATACTCCCGATTGAGCGTTGCTGGCAAACTGTGATTTGCATATTTCATTGCTGAATGGGCACAATATATATATAAAATTACGGAAAAACAAAAAAAATCATCATTCAAAAACGAACAAGTCGTTGAGCCAATGTACACTGGAAAATTTAGATTGCTGGCCGTAACCCACTCTCACTTATAAAGCGGATGACGAGATCAGCAGCCACTGCGTCATCGGCTAATATACCGTAAGTTTGAGCACAGTATAGACAAAATACAGTATGGACACATCAGGCCTTTACCATGTAATTTTTTTGGTCATGGTTTTGAAACGGCCGTCACCGGAAGCAGCACACGCACGCATGACAGCGACGGTTCACCATGTAGGCTATCCGCGAGAGAGCAGTCTATCCATATTCATTATTGAGTGCGGCTTCGATCATAAATCCTCGAAGGAGTGTCTGTCGATTTTGTCTGAAGAAAACATTGCTTGCAATTATTAAAAACAACTCAGAAATATGAATTTGCAATTTAACCAATAGCAGAAATGTGGAAAACCAACATCTGTGCGGTAATTTTTTGCGCAGTTCTTCATAGGACATACCACCATTCCGATTTCCTCGGGCATTAGAGCGGTAAATACAAATATCAATTTCATATCTTGTGCTCTAATAAATGTATTAAATACAGATATCAAACGTTACACCGAATGATTCTGGTCTTAATACCCGTGAAATATCAGTCCCTCAAACACCTATCCATTAATTCACAAAACAAAAACTACATTTCCCGCACACTTTTCAATATATCGTGTTATTTTGATCATTTAAATTAAAACATAACATAACCTTCCATCGTTACGATGCAATCACAATGCGACTTCACAGGACTGAAGGAATGTGGTGTTAAACACTTAAACACACTTCTTAGAATTAAAACTCAGTAATAATAACACGTGAATTCCCTCGCTGAGTCCGTGGGAGCCACCAACCTAGAGGGTAAATTGACTAACTAAAAATAATATAAATAAATTTAATAATAAAATTTGAATTAAAAATAAATAAGCTTATAAAATTTAAAATTCTATTCTTTTATAACGTAATCTTAATTTTAAGAACATTAAAACGTTAAAGAAAACAACAATTAAAATTAATAACAATAAATATTAGGGTAAAACAATTGAAATTAAATTAAGATAAATACAAATAAAGGATCTGAACTAATATTCTGCCCTATAAAGGGTTAATAAACGTTATTTCTATTAATTTGGAGGCATTGTCATTTACGTTCAAGCGCGCTTCGAAAGTTAGTCTGTGGTAGGGTAGGCCTAATCTGTGGCACGAGCTATCAAAGACACCGCAGTATTGGGTCGAGTCCCTATACAAGATGAAATACACATGCGGCAACTCAAAGATATACCCTGAATTGCTGGCAGAAAAATATATCTGTGCTTGATAGTGCGGGATTGGGACCACCTGGAGAGTTGTAGGAGGACCACCGAGAAGGGGGGGGGGGGGCAATACATGGGGGCCCGTAAGCGGTGAGGGCGCGTAAGCAATGATGGCCCGTTAGTGATTCTTTACATTTTCTAGCGAATATTGTTCTATTTATTTTTAATTTATTTTGTTTTGAAACCTGGTAGGACAAGTGTAAGTGTTATTGAAGATATTGTTCGAAGAGGTCCCCTGCTATGCGTAATAACTTTTCAACTGACGGAACACGAACCTTCCTTAAAGTAGTTTGATTTTCAAAACTACAGAATGGAGGATGTGTTCATGGAGACTGGTTAGTATGGAGTGATACAAACCAATCAATATATTCTCTTCCTTGCAGATTACTTGGTCACAACCCTGACAGTTTTAGTTACTGACGAAGTCTGGCAAAAAGATCGTTCTTGACGTAAGCTGTATAATAAGCTGTTAGTTCATGAAATGAGTGCCATTCACAAACTATGCTATATTGATGTTATTTCATTTGAAAGGCTTGGACATCGTGGTCATTCAGCCCTGTGTCCTTGGGTATGTTTGGAATTTCGTGTGATAACCTGTTTCTAAAATTATGACTGAGCATCGGATGCTTTTCTCAGAATGGCATTGTTTTTCCAGACTAGCTAATAGTGGATCGTAATAATTAAACGTACTTCAAGGGGGGGGGGGGGGCACGAGCAGAACATCGCATAGGGACCCTTAAATCATTTCGGCGACCCTGACGATGAGTTGTAGTAGTTCGCTGTTGCCAAACTGCCGATTGATAGAATTAAGCGGGCTGTGATCAGGCTACTACCTTGAGTGGCCAAACGCCACGGGAATGTAGTCCCTTTTGAAGATGTGCGCTGTATGATGGCCGAATGTTACAATAATAGGTGCATGTTACGTGGACATTCTTGCAGACCATCTATCACCCTTTCTGGCAGTAAGGTCCTGTTGTGGTGGTGTCTGTAGTAGACAATTGATATTGTATTTTATTTTTGAACTGTCAATTAAAGAAGAAGGAGAAAACTAAGGGATGGCATGTTTCGCTCGTCAAGCAAGCATCTTCAGATCCAAATATACGAGACGAAATAACTCTACAAACTACTACCAAACCTACAGGGCCATTATATAGGTGCGCCCCGATAAACACGGCGAGCTAAGCCGGCTTTGACTGCCGCAGATCACGGGCGCGCGTACGCGGTTCAGCCGGTAGTGGCGCGCACTTTTACACAACATGTTCAATAATGTGTATTTACCAGGCGCGGATTCAATGGGGGATCACGGGGGTCATGACCCCCCCCCCCAAAAAAAAAACGGGAGACCATTTATTTTGCAAACTCAAAAAACGAAAACACAAGAACCAGACAAATAAAACTTAACGAATTTTAACTGAAAAATAGTTTTTTTTTTCATTTTATTCAATACTGAAAATATCTTTATTATGTTCTGTTACAAGTGTACATATTTACAACTTCATACCTGTTATATACTGTAAAAACGATTATTTATATAACAAAATCAATTCGTCTATTTTGCTCAGCAAACCTTGTGATTACCGAATCGATGTTTATAGTGATGTCACGATGAATGTGCAGCAATGCACGGATAGGAATTTGAGGCTTTTTTCGCACCAAAAAAAATTTGCCGACGTCAAAACTGCAAGCCTGGTTGGCAATTTAAGCTGTGACTTTTCCCCTTTGTCAGTACCAACTCGACTTGCCGAAACTGTAACATACCTTGATACTTTCCTCGAAGCTTGATGTAAAAGTCGCAAAACACGCCGTTGCAATTTGTACGAATATTTTTGGTGCGCTAAACGTATCAAATTTCTATCCATGTAGCTTGCAAAAAGTTGGTCTGGTTTTGTACATTTGGTTATTTTGTGATTGCGTTTTTAGTGATACCATTTTTCTTAACAATTTCGATTCTCTGACCCCCCCCCCAAAGCCAAACTCTAGATCCGCGCCTGGTATTCACAGTGCTCATAGGCGATGCTGAAAATGTCCTCCCTCCCTTGTAACACACACCTGACATCTTCTGATGAAAGAATCGACAACATTCTGAAGTTCCTCAGCAGTGATGGCTTCGATTTCATCTCTTATGTACCGTTTAAGTTCAATTCACAGTAAACACAATACTCACTAAGCGTGCAACACTAATGTCTAAGCTTTGCAGATACAGTATATGTCCGTATGAATGACAAAACACGTGTGAACTAACGATATGAGTCAGCGGAGCGGGGTATTGCAACTTGCGAGGTCTACTCGCTCCGCACCTGGCCAGCCAAATGAGTGGACCGCTGCAAGCTATTGCGTCATTTGACTGGTCAGGTGCGGATCTCGCAATACCCCACTCCACTGACTCATATCGTTTAGTGAGTTATATGAAACAAGAAGAAAATGCCAGTACAATTAGGAGGCTCGCTAAACGATTCAAGAAAACTGGCTCCATAAATATTTAAAAAAAGTTAACACACAACAAAAGTTAGATGAGATCGTTGTCCATTCTTTCATCAGAAGATGTCAGGTGTGTGTTACAAGAGAGGGAGGACATTTTCAGCATTGACTATGAGCACTTTAAGTACACATTATTGAACATGTTTGGTAAAAGTGTAAAAGTGCGCGCCACCACCAGCTGAACCGTGTACGCGCGCCCGTAATCTGCGCCAGTCAAAGCCGGCTTAGCTTGCCGTGTTTATCGGGCGCACATAGATCCCCTCCCCCAACCCCCCCCCCCCCCAAAAAAAAAAGAAAAGGCAAAAACAAAATAAGAAAACTTAGAATGTGTGGCAACTATTACTGTTATTGCATTTACAAAAGCTCCTCAAATTCAAAGAATTATTCTTCAGACTAATAATTTGGAATTGTTCTTGCATACAGATCTTATTTACATCAGAAAAGTGGTTGTCTGAGCTTTGTGTAGACATTCCAAAATTTCAGATAAGTCTCCATATCGGATCTTTCAACACAGTAATAGCAAGAAAACACTATTTTGAATTAAAACTCAGCAATATTTTAGGCTCTTGGTGTCCGTGCCTGGATTTGAGCTTTTAGCTCTCGTAGTAAAGAGGCGCAGGTGCGCTTCTTAAAAGGGGAGGTAGCGCGCAGTTCGCTACTCCTGTAGGGGTCCGGATACGGACACCAAGAGCCCACTGATGAGCCAGCTTGGTGTCCTAGCGAAACCCCACACAAGACATGGCATGAACTTAGAAAAATTGCTGAGTTTTTAATTCACTGGCCGTTAAAGCCAATGTACCATTCTTTTGGAAGCCTTCATAGGGAGGTTATGGCTGCTTGAGCTTTTAGCTCTCGCAGTAAAGAGGTGCAGGCGGGCTTCAAAAATAGAGGTAGGTAGCGTGCATTTCGCTACTCCTGTGGGGGTCTGGGCACGGACTCCGCGATCCCGCTGATGAGCCAGCTTGGTGTCCTAGGCGAAACCCCACACAAGACATGGCATGAACTTAGAAAAATTGCTGAGTTTTAATTCACTGCCGTGAAAGCCAACATATCATCTTTTTGGAAGCCTTCATAGGGAGATTAGCCGGCCCCGTGGTGTTCGGGTAGCGCGCATGCCTCTCACCCGGAGGCCCCGCGTTCGATTCCCGGCTCCGTTAGGGATTTTAGAAACTGACGTGTGGGCTGGAACGGGGTGCTCTCAGCCTCGTGAGGACAATTGAGTAGCTGTTTGAGAGTGAGACAGCGCCCCGGTCACGAAAACCATGATTAACGGCCGAGGGGACCCGATGCGCTGACCACGCGTCACCTCAATATCTGCAGGCTAAATGGCAGGGCAGTGGTTGCTTGTTAGGCCTAGGCCCTTCAAGGGCTGTAGTGCCAGGGGTTATTATTATTACATAGGGAGGTTATGGCTGCTTGAGCTTTTAGTTCTCGCAATACAGAGGTGCAGACTGTGCGCTTCATAAAAACGGGAGGTAGCACGCAGTTCGCTACTCCTGTGGGAGTCCGGGCACGAACACCAAGAGCCCGCCGATGAGCCAGCTTGGTGTCCTATGCGAAACCCCACACAAGACACGGCATAAACCTAGAAAAAATGCTGAATTTTAATTCACTGGCCGTGAAAGTAGCAACTATTTTGAATGTTATAGTTATCGTTTTTTACCATCATCACAGCAGAGTATTCGTAGGACATTTCCGCATATTAGTTTACAATTCTACTGTAGTATAGGGTTAATTGCTTAAGTGTATCACAACGATAGTAGTTACGGTACTTGGTGGAAGGAGACTGTTGATGGGATCGGCATTTCTCAGTCTTGCAACATTTAATACAGGGTGATTTTTTCCACCGTGTACAAACTCTAGGGATTCATCGAGGTGACGATATGGAACAGAAAAGGTCTAATGAACGTATGTCCGGACCATTTATTAGATCATCCTTTGTTACAGAGAATACGCGCTGTACCATGCAGTCACAGTTACAGTATGTCAAGCTGTTCCAGCCGAGCTGCTCGCCAGGGAGCAGATGAGTACTCGCCGCCTTTTGTGAGTAATAATATCGTGAGGACGCGGGTGCCGGGTGCAAGCTTTGTTATTTGACACCCAGAGGGAAGCTTGCGTGTCGAATTTCGTTGTTCCTTGAATCACTATGAAATTCAAGGAGGTTAGATATCTAAGCTCCTTGCACACTATAGCGCTTTCTAGTAGAGAAATGAGGAACTTGATGTTGGCGGAAACTCCCGAGATTATTTTTGCCATTATTAACACGACCTATTGAATTCAAATGGGTTCTTTGACATGCCAACATCGTATGACATGCGTGTCGTATTTCTGCCAAGCGGCTTCGGTGGCGTAGTCGGTAGCATGCTGAGCTTCTATGCCCAAGATAGCGGGTTCAAGCCGTCGGATTTTTTAAGAGCGTTAAAAATCCCTCAGTATGCCTTCCTTCGGAGGGGAAGTAAAGCCGGCGGTCCCATGTCATAGATTTATGGCATGTTAAAGATCCTTCCACTAATTACACCTGTGTGAAGCTAAATTGAATAGGTTAAGAATGTAAACTAAGCTCTTAGGTTTCTACGTTCGTTGTCAAGAGGCGACTGCGGTGGCGTCTATTAGCTAAGTTCTGAACTTGGCCTAGTAGTCGTTGACGGTGGCGCTTGGCGGCAAAAGTAGGAACTATTTGAAAAATTCTAAGTTGCGGTCTGTACTTAAATTTAAAAAAACAGATAACACACACTAATACAGTCATCACAGTTAACACCGGTTATCAGACAGATTCTACACACACCCAAAGTACACGGGGCTACATGACCGCGTTGTCGCAGCCCCTAAACTTAAGAACCAACAAACTATTTCTGCCGCCTTTCAAAAATCACTTACCACGGCCAGGAGCGAACCTGCAATCTTGGGGTTAGTAGACCGACACGCTATCCTCTCACCCACCGTGGCAAGCTGCCTTTTTTGAGCAAGCCTGCAACATGCAATATAGCTCTGCTGTGGGGGCTACCGGCACTGCGCGGTGGATACATCAAGACTGGCAGGAAGCCCATGGACTTGTGTTATGACCTTAGACCAGTAACGTATTGGCTATGACCCCCAGTCCCTCTCCAACCGTGCTCCGAGCATCACTGCTGAGTACTCGCGTGTACGCATACTCACACTTGTGAATTTGGAACAGTCTGCAGTATGTGCTGAAAATGGTTTCCATGTGCTTCCACGCATGCGTGTATGTGCCGTTGCATGTTTCGTCTCACCCGTTCACATCGACCAGGCTGCATCCGAACAGTGTCAAAGGCAGCGTGTATACGCTGCTCCAGTGACTCCACATCTGGAATGAGCTCTGCATACACGATACTTTTTTGAGATGGCACAGAGCGGCTTCGGTGGCGTAGTCAGTAGCATGCTGAGCTTCTATGCCCAAGATAGCGGGTTCAAACCCGGCCGAAGCCGTCGGATATTTTAAGAGCGTTAAAAATCCCTCAGTATGCCTTCCTTCGGAGGGGAAGTAAAGCCGGCGGTCCCATGTCATAGATTTATGGCATGTTAAAGAACCTTCCACTAATTGCACCTGTGTGAAGCTAAATTGGATAGGTTAAGAATGTAAACAACGCTCTTAGGTTTCTCAGTTCGTTGCCAAGAGCCGACTGCGGTGGCGTCTAGTAGCTAAGTACTGAACTTGGCCTAGTAGTCGTTGACGGTGGCATTTGGCGGCAAAAGTAGGAACTATTTGAAAAATTCTAAGTTGCAATACTTAAATTAAAAAACAGATAACACACACTAATACAGTCATCACAATTAACACCGGTTATCAGATAGATTCTACACACACCCAAAGTACACGGGGCTACATGACCGCGTTGTCGCAGCCCCTAAACTTAGGAACCAACCAACCGAGATGGCACAATCACAAGAAATCGCTCGGGTTGAGATCTGGTGAACGAGTAGGCAATGCAACTGGACGTCCTCGTCCGAGCCATCGACCAGGGAAGACACGATTGAGATTCGTCGGACGTTAACGGCGAAGTGGGCTGGAGCACCATCATGTAGCAGCCACATAACGCTGCGAATCATCAATGGTACGTCTTCCAGCAAAGGACGCAAAGTCACCCGCAAGAAACGCCGATAGTTCCGGCCTGTTAGGCAACGTGGAAGGAAGACTGGTCCCTAGCATGGACACCATGCATTTCCGAACATACGTTCATTAGACCATTTTTGTTCCGTATCCTCTCCGCGATCACTCCCCGGAGTTTGTACACGGTGGAAAAAATCACCCTGTATAAACTAGCGGACCCGTGCGAGAAATCTCGCATGTTCATAAACCAGACTTTCCCCGATAGGTTTATAATGAAATTATACGACTTGAGTACTCATTCCTTTGATTAACTGTTTCTGAAATCCATGCATGATAAAGGAACGATCTCAGAATGTTAAAATGACATTAAACAGGCGTCACAGCGGCAAAAATGTGAAGTGGACAGCAATATGGAGCGTAACTTCCTGCAGCAACAGTGTCTGCAAATCGCACATTTCGTACAGTTTTTAAAAGTAATTTTTAAAAGAAATTATAGATATTTATGAAATTAGAGTGCAATGCGTCACTGGTAATGTCTATTCTCTTTCATTTGAATGCTCATTTGTCACGATCGGTCGCTTGTAAGCGCCGCAGGAGGGATCTATACTACTGAAATAATATAGGGCGCCCGAAAATGTTCTCCGCAGTTGGTACGTGCAGCTGTGAGTGGTTGCGTCGTGAGTTTAGTTGGCTGCACTGCACTGTGTCCTTCAAAGCGGGACTCCCCCGTGTCAGCTGTCAGTGTGTATTGCTATAAGCGCGCGAGCCTGCATGTCTTCAGTGTGTATTACAGTAAGCGAGCGTTCAGACAGATTATTGGAAGAATGCAACAGTATACAGGGAGTAATGTTGACTACTGAAGAGAGAGAGGTTTTTTTTTTTTTTTTTTTTTGGGTGGATACGTTTTTCGCGAAGGCGATCGGTTTACAGAAAATGTAAAATTAAGATTTCACGCGCGGTTTCCTAATTCAAAGTGTCCAAACCGTGATACGGTTCGGGTAAATTTCGTGTGACTGGCTCAGTTCACGATGTACCGGGAACAGGCAGGCCTACGCTTTTAACAGACGAAAAACTTGAAGAAATCTCCGATATAATGCTGCATAGTTCAAGTAAATCAACACGAAAATTAGCTCAACAAACAGGAATCTCTAAGTCAAGCTTCAGTTGTTCCCTTATAAAGTTACCGTGGTTCATGAATTAAAACAAACTGATTACGGAAAAAGAGTGATGTACTGTGAATGGTTCCAGCATCTGTTATGAATGGTTGTGGTGAGTACAAAGTTTACTGTTTATTTGTTATGATGTAAGCGGCAGCCGTGCTACCAACTTAACTGCTGTAGCCAGCTCTCGCAGACGCATGTAGACGCTGCGGAGAACATTCCCGGACTCACTGTATATGATAGTTCTTTTTTCGGGTGCTTAAAGCTTTAAAATTTATCAGTAATAGTTACCACACTCTCTAAGTATTCTGACGTTTTTCTAAATTTCTGTTTTTGAAGAGCAGAGACTGTCTGTGGGTGTCATTGTAGGTTTGGTAGTGTTTTGAAGAGCTATTTTGCTTTGTATATTAAAAATCTGAAGATGCTTGCTTGACGAGCGAAACATATCATCCCTTAGTTTTCTCCCTCTTATAGTCCATAGCAAATACTGCATTTATACTGTATATCTTATTCGCATGTAAGTTAATCTTTTCAGTTTATTTTTTCGCATGTCCACTGTCCAGTAATTGGAATTATGCAGTGTTGACAGACTGAACAAATTTGCATTTTTTTATCGTATGGCTTTTAGTACCGGGAGTGTCCGTGGACATGTTCGGCTCGCCAGATTTGTAGCTGCTTCGAGACGGACACCCAATGGGTGAGGAATTGGAAGGTAGCGGCTGTGGCCTATAGTTAGGGACCAACCCCGGCATTTGCCTGGAAGGAAGAAGGGAAACCACAGAAGGCCATCTTCAAGGTTGCCGGCGGGGGGATTCGAACCTCCTCGTCTCCCGGATGTGAGCGATTGCCAACAGTCATGCCGTAACGACCACGGCTAACTCACCCGGTATGTGCAATATAAATTGTCATTATGGTGTTTGAAGCCATTTCCAGTGTTGCCTTAGTAAACGAAAGTTTGGTGCTTTTCAATCGGTCAACACGATTGTACCCAAATGAGATGGGTTATTCCCTAATCCTGAAAAAAATAATGAGATTAATAAATACACTTGGATGACCAGTTTCGATCGTCAAGCGATTATCATCAGATCCATTACACTTAGGCTATACACTTTATGTCTGAAAGTATGGTCAAAAATTTACAATATGTACACTTATTTATTTGCAGTGTAATCCAACTAGTCAATATTTGTTAGTTATAGTCTATGCGATGTTTTATTAAAATACTGGAAGTGGTGATTGATCTCCAAACTTAGAGTGAATATGTGATTGTAGTTAAATGGTCAATTCAGGTTGTATTGTACAGGCTACTTATCTGTGGTGTCTTGCGCTGTCCTGGTGAGAGCAGTTATCTTGGTCACTATATGTAGAGCCCTGCGCGGATAAACAAAACGTTATCCGCATCCGCCCCACATCCGCACGACTGTTATCCACATCCGCATGACTGTTATCCGCATCCGCATGACTGTTATCCGCATCCGCCCCGCATCCGCACGACTGTTATCCGCATCCGCCCCGCATCCGCATGACTGTTATCCGCATCCGCCCCGCATCCGCATGACTGTTATCCGCATCCGCCCCGCATCCGCACGACTGTTATCCGCATCCGCCCCGCATCCGCATGACTGTTATCCAAATCCGCTGATATTTCAATATTATTTTTAATTTATTAGATAAAGCATAAAGTGTTAAACCAACACATTTAGACATTTGATAAGTGAGTCATTCCTGACAATTTGCTTCATTGCAAGGAACTTCAAGTTGGATGACACTTCAGGTTTCTTGACCTCCGCTTTAGACAAAAAAAAAACGGGCTATACTTTTTTGGCTACTTTTGCACTTGTGCTCAGTAAGTTTCTTGTGCCTGATTTGTGTCCTGAGTATGAATACACTTTCTTACAGGTAAAACATCCTACTATATCGTTCTCCTTTTCGTTTCCATTGAAAACGTAACCAAATGTCTGCCATATCGTTGACTTGAGCTTAGTTTCACGCACTATTGAATATTCACCTTGTTTTATTTTAATACATAGTTTATCCATGTTGGTGAAATGTTCATACTCACGGTCCCGGTAACATTCACTAATAATAAGTGACCTCTCTTTACGCTTGGCCGGAAATTTCAAGTCAGTCATCATCCATCTGCTTCTTGACCCATCCATGTCCGCATAGTTGATGTCATAACTCTATCCGTTGCAATATCACAGTCAGCGAGTTTCATTGCCAAGTTGGAAATAAATCTACAGATAGGCTACACATGGAACAAGATAGTTTAGCCCGCGAAGTAGCTGACTTGAGGAATGTTAATTGATACGTGACTAGGCTTGTTCTGAATTGATAACACTGCTCCATCTGTGAGGGTAAATGGGAACTTCGATACGTCAGCGTTCGTCTGGAGATTATCTTGGTAAACTCAGGCATTGTGTTGTCTTTCTCCGCTACCAGATGGCGGGTAAACCTCTTCCACTCCTGTGTCGTGATGGTGGAGCGCTCCGTGTCAGCCATCGGAACTAACATTTTCGTATTGCAGTGTCCATTGGAGTGTGAGTGTTGGAGATGTTTTATTGTCTGAACCTCGACGAAGAAAGCCACATGATGTAAGGGCTATAAAAGTTGCTCCAAGTTGAGCCTAGCTCGGCTAGACAAAGGTGATTGGCCTCGTGGCAGCTTCATTCTATTGAAAATGTAACCGACTTCGTGGGAGAGCTTAGCTTATTTTTATTTTAAAAAGGGGGGAAGTTTATTTAAATAATTTGTTTCGGCCAACCAAGGTATGTAATTTGAAAGTGTACTAAGTGATTGAATTCGTTGTGGAAGTAACTGGTAACTGCGCAGTTTTGTATCATTTGTTGTGATTGCTTTTGTGAAGTTGAGAGCTCGTTCTTCTATTTTTATTTAGTGCTGGAATTACCAGTTGAATTGTGTCTCTTAGGTAAGTTGTGTTGTTGGTTAGAGTAACATCGAACAAAATTGCGTATTGTCAGTTATGACTACAATAATTCAGTTACCTATATTTTATTTTTATTGCATGTGATTGGTGAAGTTTTTTTTTGTCATACCCAGGCGTGCTGCCCTGTTGGTCAACTGACTTTCATTTTGCGACTGTCCTATCCGAGTTTTATAACCTCCTAATTTATTTATTTATTAATTACTAACTTATTTATTTTCCTTCCGGATAGGACATGTAGGATATTCCTTGGAATACTGTTTTGTTACCATCTGAGTATGGTCTTTTCAGCTTATATCATGGTTACCATGAGAACGTTTGGAGATTGTTCTTGGTTTTCATTATTAAGAGTGATGTTTTGTTTTTTTTCTTCTTGCTAGAGGACAACTTTTTGGGATTTCGACTGAACCAGTCACTCTGATAATTAGCTCCCATATTATCAACTTAATTAATTATTTCTTCTTGGTTTGGGGTCCTCCCTTGACCTTAATGTATTTTGATTATGTGGTCTTCACCACCTTAAGGTAATTAAATATTGTTACCATTTTCTTTAATTGTATTATCAATTAATTTCATGGATTTTTCTGCTCTTCGCCTGGTTCGGTACCAAGCAAGTTTTTAATTTCACATATGAATTTCCTTTTAAATTTAGATTCTTCACTTAGGCCTATCCAATATCAAATTTTGTTAATATTGCCTTTGTGGCAAGACATGGCTGTAATTTGTTCCTATGTTTTAAATATACTTTTGGTTACCCTAAGAGTTTTTCTTGGTGTTCTTGTTCACAGTAGACCTGTATTTTATTAAGTCTCTTATTACCTTGGGTTATATTCAGTCCAGTACGCTCCTTCCACATTTTTTATTATTTTATTTGGTATGATAATATACCTTGCTTCTGGATTGCCTTTCTTCTTTTAAATGATCGTAATGGGTCATTATTGTTAATGATAGGCCTAGTAGTATTTTATTCTGTCCGTAAGAACTACTAGCCAGATGGTGTTGTTAATGAATTAGAAGTGTCGTTGAATTATTTCTTCTGAAAACGCAGGTAACATGAAGGGTCTGCCAATTATAAAAAAGTTTTGAGCGAGTAAGGTCACCCTATGTTTAACAAGCTACACTTTCGAAGCCTGATAGGGTAAATGTTTTTCATGTTGGCGAAGCTGTTAAGTATTTTCCTCCTAATTGTCTGATTTTTCTTCACTTAGGTTTCGTATTATGTTATTAATAATAGTTTTACCTATCCTCGGCCAGTGTATTGAAAAGGAAGGGTTAGGTTTGACCATAGCCTACCCATGATGCCTATCATATGCCAATTATTCTTTACTCTGTTAATTTTTCTTTGAAAATTTGTTCCCTACTTATGACAGTGATGACTAGGCCTACTTAGATTCTCTTGCATTCCCCATGCTATTTCTTCTGGCATGTTTTACTGGCTGATGTGTTCGAGTAACGATATTAGGGAATTGTTATCCTGGTTAAATATCTTGGTAGAATTAAGGAATGTTTCTGCGGTTTTTGGGTGTCAGAGTAACCTACTTGATCTTTCAGTTAGTGTTTCCTTATACCTCGAGGTTCTTTTATCTCTTGTTAATTAGGGTACCTATTTATCCTATAACTAGGGTAGTAAGATTTTCTAAATTGTGTAGAACGAACTGTATGTGTGAGGCATGAGTGAGTTTGGTGTGAATGTGGTAAGTTAGCTTTGCATTTGTAATTGGGTGGGGAATTAATTGTTGTTCTTGTGTCAAATAAGGTTAGGTTTTGTTTTGTTAAAGTTATCTTTTAATTCTGTTTTGCCTTGATGCAGAGTATATAAATCACTATTTCGTTGAAATTCTTCTTACGATCCTTATTATTTTCTGGTATTGAACTAGTGTTTTAAGGTGACATAAGGAAAAGCACTGAATACAAGGTAAGTATCTTAGGAAAAGGTTCCCATATGTTCTCCAAGCTGGTGTACGTAAGTCATCTTTATTGCTTGCTTGATCTGGGAGGTAAAGATTATCGTAAGTATGGTTGTTATGTTCTGGTAATGTTTGTAAAAGAAGGATGTTTGATGCTAAAAAGGCCCATGATGTTCTTTCTAAATGCGTTCTTTTAGTTCGTTTTAATTCTGTCTGAACTGGGTAAGCATAGTGTGAAGACAATGTGTAAATTAATTAAATGGTGAAAGGGAAATGCTAATAGGGCTCATTTTGGTTCTCATGAAGTGCGTGCGGTGTACGTTTTTAGTTATTCTGTTTGATCCGAGTCAGCATTTATGTATGTAAAAGTTGTGTGTTGGTAAGTGTGTTGTGCAATGGAAATTTTATGAATAATGATTTATATTCTGGTGGATTTGTTGGGAATATTTTCTTTGAGGGTGGTAATTGTAATTAGTAACCTTGGGATTTGTGAGGTTATGTGTGAGTGTATGAAAGATTTGTGTATTTGGGTTTGTCTACACGTGTGTTCAGTTTCTATAACTTTGGTCTTTAAATGATTGGTTCTGGTTAATTTTTTTTCCTTTCCTTATGTTGGTTTCTGTTTCTCCTTTTCTTGCACCTTTTTTTTTCTTTTATGTCATTGTTTTTTGGCATCATAAGGATTTTTCTTAGTTTATGGTATTTTCTTGCATTATATTTTGGTAAAGGTTCGGTGGTCTGATATTTAAATTTGTTCGTGGATGTCGTTAATCTAGTAGCCTAAATTGGAGTATTTGTTTGGTCGTATTTTAGACTGAATTGTCGTCTGTTTGATTTTTTCCTGGTTGTCATTTGTTTTTGGCTTTTCTTATCGTTGATTGTAGTTTTGGGTCTAATGTTTTCTAGTAGTTAATACAAGGTACAATAGGGTTCTAATGCCTAAGTTTCAGTCAATTTGTCATTTAATTTTGTTTTAATTAGATGCTCTTGCCATCTAAGAATTTTGTTCTTGTGATCTACGAGGCTGAGGTGTGGATTTCGTGATCCATCTATTTTTGTTGCTCTCCTTCCTTTTGGTTTTCTTATGGTTTATGATACCAAGTGATTGTAAATATTCTCTTTTTTGTTTTGTTTAGACCTTGAATTGTAAAAGTTAATCTGACATTTATGTAAAAGTGAAGAATCTTTAAGCTTATTTGAGTTTTAACTAATTAGTTTATGGCAATTTGATCATTGTAATTTTATGTTGGTCTTAAAAAAAATAAGGGGTAACCATATTATTTGGGTGGGTTATGCAAAACTTACTGAACTTGACTTGTGATTAGTCTTAAGAAGAAATTTGGACATATTCTGTCGCAGTCCATATTTGTTTACAGTGGAAGTTCTGAAGACTGTCCAACCTGATCGATGTGCGGTACCATTGTGAAGATCCAAGGGCCCGGAAAATCATGATGGAAGCTGCAGTCTCTCTCTGATCGCACTCATCTTCGCTCTACTGGAAAACCATATATATTATCTACTGTAATAACATTGTATTCAAGAAGTTCTGTTTCCATGTATTTGACAAAGTAAGACGTTAATGTTATAAGCATGTCTGGGAACTCGAAAAGTGACTGTTAATGATCAGTTAGTGTACGTATGCATGTTAATTGTGGATGAACTTTATTTGGATATCCACGTACTAAAATTACTACCTCAAGTGACCTTGTAATGTTCACTATCTCCTCTTCCGAACTTTCACGTGTCCAAAATTTGTGGAATGTAGCCACGATTCGAAGGGAGGGAGTATTGATACGTGACTAGGCTTGTTCTGAATTGATAACACTGCTCCATCTGTGAGGGTAAATGGGAACTTCGATACGTCAGCGTTCGTCTAGAGATTATCTTGGTAAACTCAGGCAGTGTTGTCTTTCTCCGCTACCAGATGGCGGGTAAACCTCTTCCACTCCTGTGTCGTGATGGTGGAGCGCTCCGTGTCAGCCATCGGAACTAACATTTTCGTATTGCAGTGTCCATTGGAGTGTGAGTGTTGGAGATGTTTTATTGTCTGAACCTCGACGAAGAAAGCCACATGATGTAAGGGCTATAAAAGTTGCTCCAAGTTGAGCCTAGCTCGGCTAGACAAAGGTGATTGGCCTCGTGGCAGCTTCATTCTATTGAAAATGTAACCGACTTCGTGGGAGAGCTTAGCTTATTTTTATTTTAAAAAGGGGGGAAGTTTATTTAAATAATTTGTTTCGGCCAACCAAGGTATGTAATTTGAAAGTGTACTAAGTGATTGAATTCGTTGTGGAAGTAACTGGTAACTGCGCAGTTTTGTATCATTTGTTGTGATTGCTTTTGTGAAGTTGAGAGCTCGTTCTTCTATTTTTATTTAGTGCTGGAATTACCAGTTGAATTGTGTCTCTTAGGTAAGTTGTGTTGTTGGTTAGAGTAACATCGAACAAAATTGCGTATTGTCAGTTATGACTACAATAATTCAGTTACCTATATTTTATTTTTATTGCATGTGATTGGTGAAGTTTTTTTTTGTCATACCCAGGCGTGCTGCCCTGTTGGTCAACTGACTTTCATTTTGCGACTGTCCTATCCGAGTTTTATAACCTCCTAATTTATTTATTTATTAATTACTAACTTATTTATTTTCCTCCCGGATAGGACATGTAGGATATTCCTTGGAATACTGTTTTGTTACCATCTGAGTATGGTCTTTTCAGCTTATATCATGGTTACCATGAGAACGTTTGGAGATTGTTCTTGGTTTTCATTATTAAGAGTGATGTTTTGTTTTTTTTCTTCTTGCTAGAGGACAACTTTTTGGGATTTCGACTGAACCAGTCACTCTGATAATTAGCTCCCATATTATCAACTTAATTAATTATTTCTTCTTGGTTTGGGGTCCTCCCTTGACCTTAATGTATTTTGATTATGTGGTCTTCACCACCTTAAGGTAATTAAATATTGTTACCATTTTCTTTAATTGTATTATCAATTAATTTCATGGATTTTTCTGCTCTTCGCCTGGTTCGGTACCAAGCAAGTTTTTAATTTCACATATGAATTTCCTTTTAAATTTAGATTCTTCACTTAGGCCTATCCAATATCAAATTTTGTTAATATTGCCTTTGTGGCAAGACATGGCTGTAATTTGTTCCTATGTTTTAAATATACTTTTGGTTACCCTAAGAGTTTTTCTTGGTGTTCTTGTTCACAGTAGACCTGTATTTTATTAAGTCTCTTATTACCTTGGGTTATATTCAGTCCAGTACGCTCCTTCCACATTTTTTATTATTTTATTTGGTATGATAATGTACCTTGCTTCCGGATTGCCTTTCTTCTTTTAAATGATCGTAATGGGTCATTAATGATGTCACCACGATGAACTAACAGGCTTATTGACAGCATTATATCTCGTACGTATAGTAATATTGGCAGTGAGAATTGATGAGATGTCAAGACCATCTACTACAAACATACGGTTCTTAATAAAATGTAGTTGAAAGCATATGAGTAAAATAATCTTCTCGTGTAGTACATAGAGACGTGCCTGAATATTTCGTACGCAATAGGCAATAGGAGTATTCCTCTTTTAAGCATGAAGCTGTAGATTGGCATATCAAATATGTAATATTTTCGTTCCACATTTTATTCTAAAAACCATCCGCAAATTTACTTGAAACATTATCCGCAGCGTATCCGCTATCCGCACAGCCATACAAACTATATCCGCCGTTTTATCCGCGGATATCCGCATCCGCGCAGGGCTTTAACTATATGCTCTCAACTAATGGGAATAACCCATCTCATTTTGGTACAGTCGTGTTGACCGACTGAAAAGCATCAAACTTTAACAAATGGTCAATAAGTTAACACTGAAATATGGCTTCAAAGCTATCTGTAATGGCTGTAGTAGTGTGTGCATTTGTGATTCAAATGTGGTTTAGGAAGGAGGCAGCCATGCCCTTAAGTCAGGAGCCATCCAAGCATTTGTCTGAAGTACTTAACATTTCCTGTGTTGTGACTGGAAACCCTATTATTATTATTATTTCCCACCCACATTAAGAACAACCTTGTCGCAACGTACTGAACTTCATCAATAACTTCGCGATTAACAGCAACGTGAAGATCGCGCTAGAGCCTCAGCTAATACTAATCATTTCGTATGGCCTGGGCTGCCGGTTGCAAGCTTTGTTATTTGACGCCCAGAGGGCAGCTTGCATGTCGACTTTTTGTTCCTTGAAGCACTATGCAAGTCAAGGAGGATAGATATCTAAGCTCCTTGACACTATAGCGCTTTCTAGTAGAGAAATGAGGAACTTACCACGGCCAGGAGCGAACCTGCAAACTTGGGGGTTAGTAATCCGACACGATAACCACTCACCCACCGTGGCAAGGATGCGCGTATCGTTTAACTCAAGCGTCAACTTCATGTTACCATTTATATCGGAATACAATTGACTTATTGCGAAGCAGCAAATGCCATTCTAATACTGTATTATGAGTTTCCATGTTATCAATTGCCCAATAAATAAAACGGGATGTCCATTTAAAAACACATATGTTTAGCTTACTTTTTATAGTGACCCATATTATTTACTTTAATTAGCCCATTTCCTGCATTCATGTCTATGGAAGTCGTTTTTCAATATCTATTGTCGTTTCGGATATATTTGCGGTGAAAGGTTTAAGTGGGCCATGCTGTCATAATTCATTTACTATTCCTACATCAAACAGGTTCTAATAATCCATACACCCCCTTATTCTCCATTCTCTCCCTAATGCCCCCCCCCCCCCCCTCCCCCATGTTACCCTTTCTCCCGTGTTACCTAACAAAGTATGATGATATTGATGATGTTGATAATGGTTTTATTATTATTATTAACATCATCATCATCAATGCCTTAAGGGACGAAATAGGAAGGTCATTTGCCCCTAGTAACACAAATATACACACATTTAAACATTTTGAGGAGGACACTTTAATACAAAATCAGTCTAATAATAATTATAATACCAAACAAAAATATATAGGAATCAAAACTTAGAATTTTAAATACAAAAAGAACAATTGAAGCACGCCACCGAACAACGCTGTATAACACTTTTTTTTTTTGGCAAATCGAGTTTATGGTCGAACATTAGGGCCAGTTCAAGGTTCTTTTTGGCACATGCGAGATCAGGGGTTGGCGCCCCTCACATAACTTATTCGTCTTGTAATTAATGGGATGTAATAATTTTATTGTTTATTACATAATGAAAATGAAAATCCACAGCCTGCTTCCAGTCTCCGACCGGGTCAGGATTGGAATGAATGGAGCCCCCATCTAGCGGCGAGGATATGAACTGTGCCAGCTGCCGAGGCCTGACGCACTCCTCTGGGGCAATGAGTAAATGAATGACAGATGAAATGAAATGATAGTGGAGAGTGTTGCTGGAATGAAATTTTGACAGGGAAAACCGGAGTACCCGGAGAAAAACCTGTCTGCCTCCGTTTTGTCCAGCACAGATCTCACATGGAGTGACCGGGATTTGAACCACGGACCCAGCGGTGAGAGGCCGGCGTGCTGCCGCCTAAGCCACGGAGGCTTGTTTGTTTATTACATATTAAAATGAATTAAATGAAAAATTGACTAATAGAATAACACATACTGTATCATAAAAGACTTCTTATGAACAAACTTTTAAAAACATTATTTTCTCGCCTTAAGTTTGGCAAAGTCTTTCAAAATTGAATCAGTATGAATAGTGCTTAAAATCTGGTTTTCAATTGCCAAGGTTGCTATTCCTATATTCCGAATGATATTAAAATGATAACATGTCGAGATTTAATGCTTAATACTTTTACATATTCAGGTGCACCAACATTTATATTTCAGTTTTAGAGCGCCGCAAAATCAAAATATGATTTTCCAACGAAAAATGAAAAAAGACGCCGGCTTTACAAGCGCGGCGCCCCAGCCGTGCCTTTGCCCATCGCGCCAGCCCTGTCAAACAATGATGCATGAGGCATTCTCCGCGTGCTGACGTGGAAAACACGGCCAAATGACATTTTGAACAGCGGCGGCTGGAGAAGAAAATCATTTGTGTGCTGTAACCCATCCCCCCTCCAAAAATAAAACTACGGTATTTAGAAACATAGAAACATTCAAGAGGCTCTCCACTGAGTTTCACATACTGAAGAAACTCAACACCAATACACAGTTAGTAGGGGAGTGAGGCCGATTTAAAATAGTGACACTAGCCGCTCGGCTACGCTGACCTTTTATGTATATTTCGCGAAACCATGGGCATGCGACATATCGTTGGACTTGGGCTGACGTGCTCTTTCCTATGGACCACTCGTTATATTTTTCAATTTTTTTTGAAAATTTTTGTTTATGAAAATAGGTGATAGTTTGAAAACCAAACATGATAGAACGTTGTGCCATAATGCAAACGAATGGTCTCTATGTCCTTTATATTTTATAATAAAACTTTTTTTTATGTTTTTTTGAAAACAGTCCAATTTTGAAATTCCTATATTTTGGAATCTAGGAATTTTACAAAAAAGTTTGTTTGACGTAAATGAATGGTCCCTACCCCATCTGCCCCCAAAATAAATTTCAAGTCTCTAGGACTAAAACTGTGCAGTAGTGCTAGGTTGTAGGTTCTGCTTAACCCCCTACTTTCATATAAACTTTGGCGATATCTAGCGAACGCGTGGTCGGATTTTAACGAACGAGGTATTGTTGGCGTTGGGATGACGTTCTCTTGGCTAAGAATGTGTGATGGTATTTAAAAAAAACATTTTGAATATGTTTGTTTTTTGGATTGGCGCTATTTTGGAAACGGTGAATTGGAAAAATGTTTGTTTGACGTTAATGAAAGGTGGATATGGACAGCAAGTTTCAAGGGTGTAGGAGGAAAAACAAAATGATAGCCTACTTTCTCGCGAACATTGGTGATCATTGGCGAACGGATGGTCGGATTTTAACAAATGAGGTGTCGTTGGACTCGAGCTGACGTCCTCTTTTCTATAGACCAAATTTGTTTTGAAAAAATTTGTTTTAGAAAGTAGGCGATAGTTTGAAAACCAAACATGATAGAACGTTCTTCCATAGTTGAAACGAATGGTCTCTATGACATTTATTTTTTATAATAAAACTTTTATTTTTTGATTTTTTTTGAAAACACTGAAATTTTGTTTTTTTACTATTTTGGAAACTAACACGTTTAAAAATAAGTTTGTTTGACATAAATGAAAGATCCCTATCCCCTCTACCATGAAAATAAATGTCAAGTCTCTAGGACAAGAAATATGCATTTTTTAAAATAAAATCGTGTTTGTAGACAGAGAGCCGGTAGCGCTGGGCGTGTTTTCTAACGAGGCTATGACTGAGCATAGTGAATACAGGAAATGGCTATTTCGACGGGGAAGCAGGGCGAGGGAGCGCTTCTCGATATATTTTTTTCCTATGACAGATGAATGAAGGCGAATATTTCGAAAATCCCTCATGGCGATCGTTAAAACAGGTTAGTAAACACTGACCAGTAACCAGACAAAATTCATAATGCTATGAGACGAATAAAGATAGTCGACAACAACAGAACTTGTTTTTCTATGTCTGAATGGCAGCCAGAATGGGAAAACAGAATATCTGCTCGAGAGGCCAGCTTGGAGCATGGCTAGTCGGCTAAGAGAATGGAATGTGGTTGAGAGCTGACAACATTGGTGTCATATTATAACAGGTTGGAACCATGTGGCAACTCTGTAAAAAGGTGATAACAGCTAGCCAGGCGAGCAGCAGCAGCAGCAGGCAGGGGCCCCGCAGAGAGGAAAGGGGAAAGAGGGAAAGGGTGAACACAAAGAGAGAACAGGAAATCACGTGACCACTGCAGAGACTGCCAAGAGCAGTGAGGGACGAGGCCAGAGGACCGCGGGAAGGTGAGGGGTTGGGTAAGAGAGTATTGAGCATGTCACTGCACATGGCGCGTCATTCCTATGGTAAACGTTACTGTGTTAACATTGGCTGTGTCGTATGTGTAAGTGATTGCATTCGTGTGCTCAACCCCAGTTGGTTACTATATTGGATACATTATATATCTGAGCTAAGTGCGAGATGAACACTGTTTATTTTATTTTATGCTAATCAATGATTAAATGATTATTGGTTTACCATTTGATTGATGGATTGTTTTTTATTTTGTTTTAGATAATCGGCATACCTGTTGTGGGAGTCAGAAACCACATTCCACTCGAACCTAGGAGAAGGGAAAAGCAGGGCTTTTTACAAAGTAAGGTAAGATTTTTTTGTTATATATAAAACCTGTTTTTTAAGATTTTATTTTATTTATTTTTGTTTATGAAAGGTGCTATTTGGAATGGATATACTCATAGTGGTTTATTTTATTTCTTTTTTAGAGTCTGAGCCTGACAACTGCTGTTGAGAACGTGTGTGTTTGGGGCCATTGTTTACCAGGCAGTCTACGGCTGAAAACTTGGGTGAGATTGTTTTTTTTATATTAATAATGCCTTTTGCCACTGCAGATAGCTTAACTTGGGAACCCATTGAAGCCTGTTTTAAAAAGCGTGTTTTCTCTGGCCGCGTAGTGAATGTTAGAGAGAGTTTAATCCCAAAAACTTTGTGGAATCATGTTTTGAAATTTTTAAAGAACAAATTTGTACAGCGCAAAGGTTGCATACGGCTTTAAAGGTCAATACACAATTCGTGTGCGATTTCATATATAAAAACAAGGACGGTGAGCATAAAATACATTTTATATTGGCAGTAAAATGCAAGAGCTTTTGATAGCCAATAATCTGAAAGAGTGGTATCAAAGCCATGTGGTGAATGCCTTGCTATCAAAATTTGATAAACTGCAACAAGGACCGAGTGGTCTAGCATTAGACAAAATTCATCATCTACAAATCAACATTTGTCATTTCAATCCGTTGAATGCTATATTGAAATAACACCAGCGATTGCCTGCCGGAGAGCGGTGGTGAATATAAAGAATCATGACAATGATTGCTTTCTGTGGGCTGTGGCTGCGTATTTGCAGCCGGTACAACAGAATAGTTGTTGGCCAGGAATGATTAGAGCCATGTTTGATGAATTAAAACAATCTTTAAATTTCACTCGAGTATCGTTCCCTATGGACTTAACCGAGATCCATAGGTTTGAACAAGATAACCAGGACGTTTCGTTCATGGTGTATGGCCTTGATGGTGATGAGATTGTGGGGTCCTCTTTATGCCACAAAAGAACCGAAATGACATCACATTCATCTTTTATATCTGTCTTACGGAGAAGTGAATCACTATTGCCTTATTAAAAGCGTGAGTAGATTGCTAAGCAGTCAAGCTTCCAAAGATCAACATAAGAAACATATTTGTGAGCGTAGCCTGCAATATTTTAAAACCCGTACGCTTTTGGAACGTCATAGGGTAGATTGCGTTTCTCAGGAAGCGGTGAGACTGATATTGCCACAAGGGGGAAAGGCTGTGTTAAAGTTTAAGGACATTCATAAGCGTGACACTGTTCCCTATGTGGTGTATGCAGATTTCGAAGCTCTCACCACACCCATGGCGGGATGTGAACCAGATCCCACTATCAGCTCAACCACACCCATTCAAAAACATGAACCCTTTGCCATAGGATTTAATGTGGTGTGTGCCTATGACCCCATACAATCCGTTTACAAATTCCGTGAGGGGCCATATTGTGCCAGATGGTTTTTGGATGAACTTGTAAAGTTGGCCGACCATGTACAGGGATTACTGGCCCACCCAGTACCCATGTGTCTATCTCTACAACAGCAGCAGCAGTATGAGCATGCCACAACATGCCATATTTGTTAAAAGCCACTGATCAGTGCTGAAGACACCGTTCGTGATCACTCGCACTTTACGGGAGAGTTTCGTGGAGCTGCACATAGTAAATGCAATTTGAACTTTTCAGCTCCTCGTTTCATCAGTGTCTTTTTCCACAATCTGGCAAACTATGACATTCAGTTTTTGATTCGTGAATTGGGTCATGTCAACAAGGGCTCGTTTACCATTATCCCCCAAAACCATGAGCGTTTTACAGCCCTGACATGGTGGTTGAGCAACTTAAGCATACAATTTTTGGATTCCTTCAAGTTTATGGCATCCTCGCTAGACAGTCTTGTGAATGGCTTGAATAAAGAGGAATTAAAAAATACTAGATTGCATTTTAATGATCCCAAGCAATTTTAAATTGTGCATTCGAAAAGGTATATTCCCGTATGATTTCTGCAACAGCTGGGACGTGTTAAAGCAAACAAAACTCCCTCCACAAGACAAATTTTACTCAAAACTAACACGCAGTACCGTTTCCGATGAAGACTATGCACATGCATGTCAAGTTTGGCGAGTGTTTGATACCAAGACGCTAAAACTGGATGTATTGCTGCTCACTGATGTGTTTGAAAAATTTCGTGAGTTGTGTCAGCACATATATAGTCTTGACCCGGCTCACTATTATACGAGTCCTGGGCTCTCGTTTGATGCCGCTTTAAAATACACTCAAGCGGAGTTGTATTTACTCACTGATGTAGACATGGTTCTATTCTTTGAAAAGGGCATTCGCGGTGGCTTTGTGTCGCTTAACCAGCACCATGCCGAAGCGAACAATGTCTACATGCCTGATTATTCACCAGACAAACCAGAATCGTACTTAATGTACTATGACGTGAATAATTTGTACGGCTACGCCATGAGTCAGCCTTCGCCCTATGGGAAGTTTGCTTGGCTGACAGAGAAACAAGTGTCAGAATTTGATGTAAACATGGCTAGCCAAGAAACAGGCCTTGGATATGTCTTAGAAGTGGATATTGAATATCCCTCATCCTTGTATGATGAACATGCCCATTTCCCATTCTGCCTTGAGCAATTGGTCCCCCCTGACAGTAAAGTGAAAATTGAAAAGCTCATGGGCACACTTTACAACAAAAATCGGTATGTGCTACATATCCAAATGTTGGTGCAATGCCTCGCCCAAGGCTTGGTGTTGAAGAAAATCCATAGGGGTATTTCTTTTTCCCAAAAGCCATGGCTCAAGCCATACATGCAACTCAACACAGAGCGCCGACAAATGGCAACACAGCTGTTTTTTTAAAATTAATGAACAAATGCATATATGGCAAGTCCATGGAGAATGTCCGCAAATACCGTGACATTAAATTGGTCAATGTCTGGGAGGGGCAGTGGGGTGCCCGGCGGTACATTGCCAAGCCAAATTTCAAATCGATCATCATTATCGATGAGGATTTGGCTACTATTGAATTGAGTAGGACCAGCGTGACTATGGATAAGCCCATTTACTTGGGCCAAGTCATTTTAGACTTTTCTAAATCGGACATGTATCGATTCCACTATGAGTTTGCCAAACGCCATTTTGAGAACGTCTCTCTTTTGCATATGGATACGGACTCATTCATTTACCACATTCGCCATTGCAACCCCTATGACGTCATGTGGCAGCGTAGTGACTGGTTCGACACCGCTTCCTATAGCGCTGACAACGTGTTTCAGCTACCCATAAAAACAAGAAGGAAATGGGTGTTTTAAAAGATGAATGCGGTGATTCCATTATGACGGAATTCGTAGGTTTGGCCTCGAAAATGTATGCTTATCGCACACTCGACTGTAAAGAAGCCAAAAGAGCAAAAGGTGTAGGTAGGGCAGTGGTAATATCGCTACGTGTAGACGATTACTTAGCGGTTTTACGCACTGGCAAAGCTATGTCTCATACACAGTGCAGGATACAATCCAGCAACCATAATTTGTATCTTGTGGAACAGAGAAAACGCACCCTCGCCTCCATGGATAACAAACGTGTGTGGGCTGATGACCTGCTCACGAGTCTGCCCTGGGGTTATGATCGCAAGGAGGAGGAGGTGTGATTTTTCTGTTTGTTCGTTTAGGTACATGGTTTTTTTTAACTCGCAGATTTAGTATTTTGTAAATATTGCTTTTTTTGTCATTGTAAATAGTAGATTTTGTAAATAGTGGCAACCCACTTGGACCTTTTGCTCTTAAAAAAAGTTCTATGCAACCTTTTTTTAAAATTTTTGATTGGTAAATAGTTTGATTCTTTTAAAGCTGTACAAAGTTGTAGTTTTTTTTGTAAATATGAAATAAGTAATATTTTTTAGTAACTTTAATGACTAGTATTTAATTATTTTTGTAATGTAAATCGTAAATGGAAAACTAAAAAAAGTTCTTTTGGGATGAGTGTGCATGTGGAGAATGTGCTTTTGGGGATAAATAAACTGGTTGTGTTTGTTCCCAAAGACAAGTGTGATGTATGAGTAGAGAGAAAGCTGGTGTATATGTATGACCAGAGCAAACACGGTGAGGTAGGGTGGGTGGGGAGGGGGAAATTGTTACTTTTATATCAAATGCTCAATTGTCATTTTGTTTTCGATAGTTTTGTTTTTTTTCTTTAAAATGTAGCGATCAATAGACATTATTTTTGTAAAAGAGTCTTACCTGCAGTAGTCGTAGACCTCGACGTTTCCACAGTCCCATAAACACATTGCAGCATCATCATGGTCAAGCACTCGCATCAACATCATTGACAAATCTCAACTTTCAACATACACCAAATGGAAAAATGTCAAAACAGCAAAATGGGAAATCCATGTTTCGATATCACCAAAAACGCAAAACTTAAAGCAGACATTTTTAAAAACTGGAAATGGCCATGTGTGAAATATGAAAATTCAGAAAAACTTCAGACAAAAATGGAAAAATCCATATCATCAAAAACGCAAAACTTGAAACGAACTTTTTTAAAAACAGTAAATTGCAAATTGACAAATGGCAATGTGTGAAATGTGAAAAGGACAAATCAGCTCATCAACATCATGATTTTTTAAAATTGAACAACATCGTGCTCTGGTAAACCTTTGTTTTTATTTCATAGTCATAGGGATTGACAAATGAAAATAGAATACAAACACATCCCAATTCCTCACTCCTCAATGTTTATGTCCACGCATCATCAACTTTCCTTTCATAGCACTCATCACAATCAGGGCTGCCATCCTCTCACCCACTGAGGCATCACAGGATGTGAAACGTTGTTTAGCTTTCTTCAATAACAATTTATCTGCCACATGACTTAAACCAGGATGACTATGGCGATAAGATAGGTCATGTTCTTTGCATGCTTGATCCAAAAGATTAATGGGTACATCACCGAGTTGCAAACGTTTTTCAAGGTGAGTTCCAGGGCCACAAAAACGATAACCTGTAAGATGGATTTCAAAAGGTAAGTATTGAATCATTTTGTCAATGGCGCCATTGCCAGTACAGGTCTGGCATATCCTTTTCCATTGATGGTGATTAGGTTTGGTCTTCCTCCTCCTCTGTGGACGATGTTTGTGTTTGTTGTTGCTTTTTCTCGCCATGACACCCGTGGAATGATTCAACAAAGTCTTTACACGGACTTTTATGACCGTGATACAGTTTCACTAGCTGACAAGTCGCGCACTGACGCATAGAGGGTATTTTTGCCATGGCCACTTGCTTATGATGATCGTAATCCGTACAGGGTTGCAATTCACTCAGCACAGTGTCCTGAGTCCATGATTTTGGTACATGTTGCCAGATTTCTTTCACCGCGTTGGCGGCCACATAATAAATGAACGACTTGGGCAGCGCTAAGAGTTCCTCTTTAGTAAAACTCTCTAGTTTCTTTTTGCACACAAAGAACTTTCCGATGGCTTTGTCCGTAACATTGCCTTTCTCCATGGTATCACATGTTGTAGATGTTTACAAGTCGCTTGTAGAAATCTCACTGGAGTCATTCACAGGTAAATCTTGAGTTATAATTTTGTTCAACCACTCCCAGCAGGCATGGGTGGTTAACCAATGAAAGAGATGCCACGCATGCGCTAGGGTTGTATGGATAATGTTGCCACAGGAACAAGTATCCATCAGCGTTTGCAGGGAGGGGCAGCCCAACTCTATGAGGTCGATACATTGACAGTAAGACGCCAAAAATGGTTGCAACCATTCACGTTTTTCATTACCTTTCGCAAATACCACATTGGCCGAGGACAAGTGTGCTTTCATGACCACGTCCAAATATTTATAGGAAATGGTTCCTTGATTCCAGTCTAGTTGCTTATGATTTTCAATCCACTGGGTTTGTTTGCGGTCTTTTTCACACAACAAATCAAAAGCATGGGGCGGTTTAAATAGCAAATGCGTAGCTTGCGATATCCAAAACGTGGTACAATCGATAATGGTCACTTGTTTAAATATACATTATTTTGTTGTCACCAATTTTAAACCCTTGGCAATCCACAATGAGTGTGCGCAACATGTTGCCGCTTGCCTGGACCAAGTTCAACTGGCGACTGACTGACAATCAATGACTAAGGTGTGGTCATGACATGGACTTACCTGCCATGCTAGTTTGAAAAAAAAATTGAGGTTAGGGTAGGACAGGGGGGCATGAAAAAAAAAATAAGAATTTAAGAATTACATCATTTTATTATCATAACACGTCTTACAGGCTTTTGTCATTTTGGGATAAGGACGATAACAAGTGATACAACAATATAGTCTCTTGTATTTGTAACGTCCATAACACCGATGATGTCCCAATGTCTCTAAACTACCGTAGGTGTTTTTGACGGTGAGCTGCTCACCGAAGCACCATAGACACCATACAGTCCACATGTATCGTAACTTGTTTTTTTTTTCATCACTCAGAGGCACGAGTGAGGGATAGCTTGAATGACAGCGTATACTCCCCACCTCCATTCTGCACAGGTAGGGGCAGGCAGGTGACCAGCGCTGATGTTTCTGCATGGGTTCATCGCTCTCTTGCCATTGGTCTATGATGATGGGACAAAAGGCACATTTAACTTCATCTCTTGTTTTTAAATAGTAGAATCCAGCGGCCGCCAAGGCTTGAGGGTTTATGAAAGGCACTGGCCATGTTGCAAAAGTCTTGAAACGTTGTTCCTCAGAGTTTAAATTCATGGATGTGACTTCTCTTGATGCTTTAAAGCAAGACATGACTGAGCGGCTTGACGTGGGTTGACCTGTTATTTATACACTCGTCACTTGGTTGGACAGTGGATAATAGTTGACTTGTTTGTGATGAATAATCAAACAGTAGGCTGTCGTATTGGCTGGTACATTGTCATGCGTTTCAAAATCTAGTCGAATGTCAATATTGGATTGCTTGACAGACCCTTCCAGGTAAGAACAGTCAAAGACAATCAGTGGCGCCCTTGCCTTAAACGCTTGGGGTAGCAGCATGGGGCCGTTCTCTTTTTGATAATACGACCATCGAAATTTAGAAAACAAGTCGTACAGGGGGCCAAACTTATTTTTTGAAAAATCCAAATCCAGTCTTTCATAGGGAAACACAGCTCCGTTGAGGAAAAGACGTGCTTTTCTCAATTGCAGGTGATCAAATTGCGTGGCATCTTTGGTTTGTTAATACCACTGCCGGCTGGATCGCAACACTCCTGGTTGCTTTAAACTGCCAGCCCATTCGACGATTACAGCATTGGTTTGAGCGGACAACCTCGTTTCCAAATAAAGGCGCTAGGAAGCAGCACCTAGGCACTGTGGCAGACATAAGTTTTGTATTGATGTTAATGGAGCAGTTGTGTTTGGAATGTATTCTGAATGATTTTATAATGCTGTACTGCTGCGTGCCCTTTTGTAAATCAGAACAGGGCAAGTTAGAATACCGGGGAATCTCATTTAATGAGATACCATCGGACAATTCACCGCGTGGGATGTGGTTACGTGCAATTTCCAGAGAAGGTGACGCAGGGGAAGCAAATAAACAAATAAATAAATAAATACATACCGGTACATGAATGAATGATTGAGTAAATACGTGAGACAATAAATATGTAAGTAAGTAAATATGTAAGTAAGTAAATAAGTCATTTAAGAAATATGTAAGTAAATAAATAAGTGAATAAATAAGCAAATAAATAAGTAAACAAATAAATAAGAAAATAAATAATTAAATAAATTAGTACACAAATAAATAAGAAAATTAATAATTAAATAAATAAATGTGTAAGTAAATAAGTAAATAAATATGTAAATAAATAAGTGAATAAATAAGCAAATAAATAAGTAAGTAAATAAGTAAACAAATAAATAAGAAAATAAATAAATAAGTAAAAAATAAATAATTAAATAAATAAATGTGTAAGTAAATAAACAAATAAGTAAATAAGCAAATAAATAAGTAAATAAATAAGTAAATCAATAGATAAGAAAATAAATAAGTTAATAAATAATTAAACAGATAAATACGTAAGTAAATAAAGAAGTAAATAAAAAATAAGTAAATAAATAATTAAATAAATACATATGTAAGTAAATGAGTAAATAAATATATAAGTGAATAAATAAATAAGTAAACAAATAAATAAGAAAATAAATAATTAAATACATAAATATGTAAGTAAATAAACAAATAAGTAGGTAAACAAATAAGTAAATAACTAAGTAAATAAATAAGAAAATACATAATTAAATAAATAAACATGTAAGTAAATAAACAAATAAGTAAATAAATACGTAAATAAATAAGCAAATAAATAAGCAAATAACAAAATAAATAAATTTGTAAGTAAATAAATAAGTAAAAAAATAAACAATCTGTCCAAAAAATCTGTAAAAATGTATAATACAGCCATCCCAATAAGACAGGTTATCAGACAAATTCACCTCACACCCAAGTACATGGGGCTACATGACCACAATGTCGCAAAGCCCCTAGATAAATCATCATCCCATTTTTCGGGGGCTGGAGACATTTCTTTTCCCTGTCTTTTATTGTCCTTATTCTTTTCTTTTCATCTCGCCAAGTATGTAAGTTAGATTTAAGTCAGTTAGAAGTAGTTATATTTTTATTATCGTCGGCATAATTACGGGAAAATTAGCTAGACAATTCGCTCCTTAAAAACAATCGCCTCCACCACATGTATTTTTGCTTTCCTTTATATTGAAAATTTGCCCTTAAGTATGTGTCTGAATACTTTTAGATGTTAGAATAACAAAGGAACTAACTTAGTGTAATGTTTTCACGTCCGTCAATCTTGATATTAAGCCTCCAAACATTACAATACTTCGTTTCAGGTATCTTCCCCTTTAAAAAGCCGCGGCAATCTCAGTGCCTTGGTGCTGCACCTAGCGGTGAATTAATGCATATATCTTGTACGCCTGTGAGTGTCGAATGGGCAGGCAGTTTAAAGCAACCAGGAGTGTTGCGATCCAGCCGGCAGTGGTTGATACTTGCGATTCGTTTGAAAACCCACGATAATGTAGAGAGGTCTCTCTGTATAGCGAGCAGTTTTTAGACCAACTGTGTGTGTTGGTGGTGGGCAATAGTGGTTACTCATGGAGTGCCCAGCTTCTAAATTCCATGGGTAGAGGCATATCTCTCTTTAGCATCTTGAGTATGTCCAGTTTTTTGCTATCGTCAAGGGTCACATGGGGCACTTTCCATAGCAAGAGTTGTAGTAGACTTTTTGAATCTATGGGGTCATTGTCAGCTCCCTTGAGCGCATTATTATCACTCCTGTCTCTCACCAGATAAAGCACTTGCCTTGCGTTGACCACAATGCGCTGGTGGTCTTCGGCAAAGCCTAAAATCAGTTTAAGAGGTAAATATCCAGTAAAGGTCCCATCGGTGTGTGCCATCCAGACATTGGTCGAGTCAGGGCACCAACCCGCCATGCAAAGTGTTTTACCTTCTTCCTCACTGTAAGAGGGATATAGTTTCATGACACTGGAAATACCCACATTTCGAGTGCTATCCACCACGATATCGTTAATGACATACCGCACCTCAGAAAAGTGAAAGGCCAAATCATGGTTGGCCAACTTGGATGTGGTGGGTGTAGAGCCATCGGCTTTGGTGAGCCGACCTTCGATCTGAATGACACTTTCATGCAGTAGGGTGTAAATATCTTGGTTGTTGAAAACAAATTGAATTTCATCATTGTTATTGTGTACAGGTGTTTGAGCTTGATAGGAATGGAGATCAATTCTTACAACTCCTGGTTGCTCCTCGATGCGGTTCGCTACCTCTAGGATAGAATTCATCATGGGGGTTGACGTGGTAACCCAAATGCTGTAAAATCTGTTTGTCTTGAGATGTTAACGTGTATTCACGTGGCAAACAACTAACACCATTCCTAGACGGTGTTGTTGCTTTATACACAAACTTCATAGTGGCTTTAGCACCAACTTGTAAGTCACTGGTGTGGTAGAATCTAGATCAATGAGTTGTTGCTCTCTATTGATCAGTCTTAATGTTATATTACTAATACCATCGACAGCCACAGAATGAAAAAGCACCACTGGAGGTGGTATATTGGCTTTCACGGCCGGGTTTTTACGAATAATTGGGCGATGTTACAATACAGTTATAAAGCGAATGCGATGGTTCTTGATTAGTGTACACTTGACTAATAATATTACACGTTACCGACACATGATGGTCCTCAATGAATTTCACTTCATGATCCGATTCATGTTTCTTGTTGGGCTCCAACACGCGTGGTTTAAATCCTAGTAATGGACCAATGGAATCGGGGCGTGATTTAAAGTCAATTTTGAATGTGGAGAAAATACTGCAGCGATGAGTGTTGGTATTTCCTACAAGTTCAAACTTGCGCGTTCCATCGATAAATGACTTTAAACCATATTCATTGATCAACACTACAGAATGTGTTCATAAATGTCATCGATCGTGTATCCACCAGAGTTCAGGGTGAGCACAGAATCATCATAGTAAAACTTGTTCACATTTTCACGTATGTTGTATATTCGATTGCACGTTTCAAGAGAAACAAGTCCCAAACCATAAGGTCTTTCACTCAATTCGATAGGTGGGCAAAAGTCTAGGCTGACTTCGGGTCCACGTCCATGCAGTGTAAAAGTTTTACTTTCTGCCGACATACTGTTGGCGTTTTTGCTTATGCTGCGACTTATATAAAAAAAATAAACACAAACGTCCACACTGTTGGCTGTTAAACGTTTGCTCACGTTTAACATTATAATATATCTTGATCCTGTTTCCAAAATAGGTCACTAGTTCCATGGGCGGAGGCAAATTCCCAAAACTGTCAAAGTACTGTACAATGGATCCCTCTTTGACATAAGCTACATAATGCGTTCCTGGTCCTCGGTGATCATTCAAATTGACAACAGCACATTCCTGTTTCCAGGGTCGTGGGGGTAATTGGTTTCGCATAAACGCACCTCGAAAATGAGAAAGCTTTAGTTGTTTAGCATAGCTTTCCACTTGTTGATGCGTCAGGGCAGGTCTTGCTATGGTTGAGTTTTTTTTAAATATTTCGAAATGGTAAAATCCCAAATCCTTGTTGATAAAAGGCTGGCTTTAAATTTCCATTTATAGCTCCCATTACAATCGCTTTCATCGGTTCATTGTGTCGCTGACTTTCTTTGAGTTGTTGCTTGCCCTGCTGCGTGGCTTTAATGGTTTTCGCCACTGCACTGGCACCGCCCAAAAGTGAACCCAGAGCAGCCAGACCGGCAAATAAAGCAGGTAAAAATCCCGCTCGTTTGGGGACGGGAATCACTCGCCCTTGTTTTGAACCCTGTCGCTGACGTTTTGGAATAACACGTCTCTGTGCTGCTCGAAGAGCTTTCCTTACGGTCAATACATTATTTTTTCTTTTTTTCTTTCGCAAGGGCTTGTCCACGAATGTCATAAGCCCAGGCTTTGCCAAGGACAGGGTCTTATTTTTAGTCTTTTTAATCTTTCTCACCACATACCTTTGTTTCACCATGATGATAATGACCAACAACCTTTCACAAGAAAGTTTAAGTCACAACTACGTCAGATTGTTATTTCATGGCTGTATATTCCAATTCCACATATAGTGGGAAATCGTTTATGGTTTTTCCCGCTTGCTTTTCATCCCATGTCAACATAAGATGAAAAGATAATTCGTCACCTGCATTGACCATTTCATGGTTATGGACCAACATCCTATGACCATTTATCTGTATTTGTAAATGGTTTTCATCAGGCATCGCGTATTTCATGTGAATGGTTCCATCATAGTGTAATCGATAGTGGCTTAAACCCGAAGCAAGCACATAGGTCAAGTGCTGATCATGGACTAGCGGTATATGGTTTCTGACATTCAAAGGTTTTTCATTTGTCAGATACACTAAAAATACGGATGGGATTTATAAAGCCTTTTCATTTCATAGGTCACATAACGCTTGGTACAGACATCGTCTTCGTCTTGTGGGTCTTCCACGTGAATAATCCGATGGTGATTAGCGCTATAGCCATTACACTGTAAGCTGAGGCACTTTGTCATAAAACTCATACACTTTGTTATCCACATACTTTTTTGTAGTAACGTCTGTAGACACTTGAGGATGTTTTACATGGGTTAAACTCTTTCCCTTAAAGTCATAATCTCCCTGTTTAGTGCGTGACACTACTGATCTATCCACATAGTGTTAATTAGCAGGATCTGTTTCTTGTTTAGGATCATGAATGGGGAGAGACCTAGCTTTGGCCATCAACGCACGTCCAAAGACATCCATCACCAACCTGTAGTATAAGTCTACTGATTCTATGACAAGGCTCGGTGCCTTGTATATAGACAGCCTGCTAGCCTGGCTAAGCCTTAGTTGAAATGAAGATTATTAAGCAGCAAGAGTCATTCCCCGTGGGGGACATGGTTTCCCATCTCTGTCCCACATCACGTGAACAACGCCATGATTCACTATTTCCATCTTCCATTCGTTGCATCATTGTGGGACCTTCCGGCTGTGGAAAGACCAATCTTTTGCTAACACTCATCACAGCGCCCAATGGTCTGCGTTTTCAAAATATTTATATTCTTGCGAAATCTCTCTACCAACCCCTCTACGTGTTTCTGGATCAAGTCATGTCTGGATTACAAAAAGAGAATATGGGTTATTTCACATTTTCAACGCAAGAAAATGTTATTTCACCGGATGAGGTAAAGCCTGATTCACTCATGATTTTCGATGATGTATCCACTGAACGTCAAGGCATCATTCAAAGCTATTTCAGCATGGGTCGACACAAACATATCGATTGCTTTTATCTTGGACAAACGTATTCTAAAATGTCCAAACAGTTGATTCGTGACAATGCCAATGTCATTGTTTTATTTCGCCAGGACGAGAGGAACAGTCGTCACATTTATAATGAACATGTGAAACCGGATATGACCTTTCAAATGTTTACTGAATTGTGTGGCAAGTGATGGAATACTCAACGTCATGCCTGTTTAGAGATTGACAAACAAAGTGAACTCAACCAAGGACGATATCGCTTAGGGTTTGATAATTTTATTGCTATTTAAGGACCTGTCTCATTCCCTCTCAAGTCATTTGTCAAGACACCATGGCGTTAGCAGAGAGTCAATTGAAAAAGCATATTATTAGAACAAAAAATACTATTCGCCAAAACTTTCGTCAATTGAAACGATCACGTGCAGATCATGCTTTGTTTATTCAACATCATTTAGCACCTCTGCTAAAAGCCATGTTGAAGCCCTGTTTCAAGCCATCTGAAACGCTACCCACCGTTTCACAAGCCACTCAGACGCTGCACGAGGACCCTGAGGAAGAGGAAGAGGAACAGGAACAGGAAGATTTGACTAGTGTTAGCGAAGTTGAGGATGACGAGGAACAAGTGTTTACGCCTCAAAAAAAAAGACCGCATCCCTTGCTGAGTTTTTGAGAAAAAAGAAATCCTTGGCCATGGTCGAAACACCTTGCCCTTCCAGATCGTCTCCGTTTTCACAAGTCTTGGCCACCCCTCAAAATAAAGCTCAACTGAAAAACATTTTAATAAAATATTATGGATCAACACTAGAACCCTATCTCATTGATCTATTTATTGGAAACACAGATACCACGTATGGTGTTCGCTATGAGAATGATAGTTTTAAAATTGGAGATTCATCCATTAAATTTGCTCGTACTAAAGCTGTCATTAAGAACATCAACTATAAATTGACGCCAGGACTGTTAAAGTTGCTCTTTTCTCGAACACCCTCATTCCATGATTATACTTCAGAGGACCTTGGCAAATATAAATCCATTTTATTGGATACTCATGCCCACAAAAGACAGTATGATCCAGCTCAACAAGTGAATGCCAATATAGCTCAAAAATATAAAACCATCATTGCCAAAAAGTTTCCCACCAGTCAAAGTACTCGTCGTAAAGTGTCCGCTTCGGGAGTGACATTTAAACCTTTAAAACCCCTTGTGGATGTTACCTACTGGCACAATCCCAATAAGCTCGTCCAGCAGCTACAGTTGTTGCATGCTTCATTTCAAGCCGGCCATACCGGTGACGATTGGGAAATTCAAGAAATTGAACAAGAACTTCGAAATGCCAAAATTATTGTTTAAGCCCTCACCCATTAAAATGGGTATTGCTCATGAGTTGCATCGCCCAGCTAGGCGTCACTATCCGCGACTCAAGGTGATTTCACGAGGTGTGGATGAACTTTGGCAAGCAGACCTGGTTGAAATGATACCTTATGCTGGCGTTAACGACGGTGTACGCTATATGTTGACCGTCATTGATGTCTATTCCAAAATGGTCTTTGTTGAACCTGTGCGCCGCAAGTCTGGTCCACTGGTCACCAAGGCCTTTCAACATATTATTCAACACTCCAAACGTCAACCTCAGTTGCTACAAACCGACAAGGGGAAATAATTTTTCAACAAGAATTTCTCCAGTTTTCTCAAATCTAAGGATATTCACCATTACACTACGTACAGCAATCTCAAAGCCAGCGCGGTCGAGCGGTTCAACCGAACATTGAAAACGCATATGTGGAAAGCGTTTACCGCTCAGGGCACTTATCGCTGTTTGGACATGTTACCAGATCTAGTGTCACGTTACAATGACACCAAACATAGAACCATTGGGACCAAACCACGCTTCGTGACCAAAAATATTAAGCGATTGGATAAACTGTTTAATCCCATAAAAACAGCAGATCCTAAACGTCACCGACTGAAAATTGGGGATTTTTTTCGTGTGAGAAAATTTAAGCCTGTCTTCAATAAGGGCTACACGCCTCAGTGGGGGACTGAACTATTTCGAATTCGTCAAGTCAACTTGGACAGTCCAGTCACCTATTTACTCCAAGGCCTCAACCATCAACCCATAAAAGGTAGATTTTATCTCCATGAACTTCAAAAAACAGCATTTCCTAAACATTATCTTGTGGAAAAAGTGTTGAAACAAAAAGGAAATAAACTATATGTCAAATGGTTAGGATTTAACTCTACGTTTAATTCTTGGATCAATAAATTACATGTTGTGTATATCCTGTGTACTTTTTTATTTACTTATTTTATTGAATCGTGTTGTACGAGAGCTCTGAGTACAGCGCTCCACGCTTCGTGCTTGCCCATACATGTTTGTCTTTCGCTCTCCACACCTGTGTCTCACGCCTTCACTCCATGTTGACATACAACTCGTTCAGCTATTGGCTGTCATGGGTTCTCCACTCCTCCACTCACCTCCCCAGCACTCTGGCCGCGCCGTCTCATCGCTCTGTAGTGGTCACGTGATTTCCTGTTCTCTCTTTGTGTTCACCCTTTCCCTTCTCTCTCCCCCCTTTCCTCTCTGCGGGGCCCCTGCCTGCTGCTGCTGCTGCTCACCTGGCTAGCTGTTATCACCTTTTTACAGAGTTGCCACATGGTTCCAACCTGTTATCATATGACACCAATGTTGTCAGCTCTCAACCACATTCCATTCTCTTAGCCGACTAGCCATGCTCCAAGCTGGCCTCTCGAGCAGATATTCTGTTTTACCATTCTGGCTGCCATTCAGACATAGAAAAACAAGTTCTGTTGTTGTCGACTATTTTTATTTGTCTCATAGCATTATGAATTTTGTCTGGTTACAGGTCAGTGTTTACTAACCTGTTTTAACGATCGCCATGAGGGATTTTCGAAATATTCGCCTTCATTCATCTATCATAGGAAAAAATATATATCGAGAAGCGCTCCCTCGCCCTGCTGCCCCGTCGAAAGAGCCATTTCCTGTATTCACTATGCTCAGTCATAGCCTCGTTGGAACACACGCCCAGCGCTACCGGCTCTCTGTCTACAAACACGATTTTATTTTAAAAAAAATGCATATTTCTTGTCCTAGAGACTTGACATTTATTTTCATGGTAGAGGGGATAGGGATCTTTCATTTATGTCAAACAAACTTACTTGTAAACGTGTTAGTTTCCAAAATAGTAAAAAAAACAAAATTTCAGTGTTTTCAAAAAATTTCAAAAAATAAAAAGTTTTATTATAAAAAATAAAGGTCATAGAGACCATTCGTTTCAACTATGGCAGAACGTTCTATCATGTTTGGTTTTCAAACTATCGCCTACTTTCGAAAACAATTTTTTTTTTCAAACAAAATTTGGTCTATAGAAAAGAGGACGTCAGCTCGATTCCAACGACACCTCATTTGTTAAAATCCTACCATCCGTTCGCCAATGATCACCAATGTTCGCGAGAAAGTAGGCTATCATTTTGTTTTTCCTCCTACACCCTTGAAACTTGCTGTCCGCCTAGAGGGCATACCCACCTTTCATTAACGTCAAACAAACTTTTTTCCAATTCACCGTTTCCAAAATAGCGCCAATCCAAAAAACAAACATATTCAGTTTTTTTAAATACCAACACACATTTTAGCCAAAGAACGTCATCCCAACGCCAACAATACCTCGTTCGTTAAAATCCGACCACGCGTTCGCGAGATATCGCCAAAGTTTATATGAAAGTAGGGGGTTGCAGAATCTACAATCTAGCACTACTGCACAGTTTTAGTCCTAGAGACTTGAAATTTATTTTGGGGGCAGAGGGGGTAGGGACCATTCATTTACGTCAAACAAACCTTTTTGTAAAATTCCTAGTTTCCAAAATATAGGAATTTCAAAATTGGACTGTTTTAAAAAAAACATCAAAAATATTTTTTTTATTCTAAAATATAAAGGACATAGAGACCATTAGTTTGCATTATGGCACAACGTTCTATCATGTTTGGTTTTCAAACTATCAGCTATTTTCAAAAACAAAATTTTTCAAAAAAAAATTGAAAAATATAACGAGTGGTCCATAGGAAAGAGCACGTCAGCCCGAGTCCAACGATATGTCGCATGCCCATGGTTTCGCGAAATATACATAAAAGGTCAGCGTAGCCGAGCGGCTAGTGTCACTATTTTAAATCGGCCTCACTTCCCTACTACAGTTCTCACACAAAATTAATTAAACGCATAATAACACTTGCAATGACAAAATATTCACGAACTCAGATACACTTGGTGTGAGCGCGCAAAAACAGAACCTCTCTTTGTTACCAAGAGCAAGAGCATTAAAATGATGTCTTGGCCTGGGGTCTTGGCTGTTGTTCCAACAGCACAACGGAAAAGTTGGGCCCGCATGCGCAAAAGGAAGAGTTCATGTTTGCTGGCAATAAACGTAGAAATTCCCGCTGAGCTGCGGAGTGGAGCGCACTAGTTACCTCGTTGTGAGGGGAGTTGAAATATTTCCTATTCTTTGGCTGACATCTTTTTTAATGCGCTGTATTTGATTGTCGATGCCCCGGCCCCGTGGTGTTGCGGTAGCGCGCCTGTCTCTCACCCGGAGGCCCCGGGTTCGATTCCCGGCTCCGTCAGGGATTTTAGAAACTGACGTGAAGGCTGGAACGGGGTGCAGTGAGGCAGCGATCACGAAAACCAAGATTAACGGCCGAGGGGTTAGTAGTTAGTTATTGTTGTGTTAAGGGGTGGAACTATGAGGTCATCTGCCCCTAACGGCCGAGGGGACCCGATGCGCTAATGACGTGTCACCCCAATATCTGCAGGAGTTATTATTATTTGATTGTCGATAATATTATGAAAGTAATTAAGTTTCATATAAAACACTTAAGGTGCAGCCGACCCTGATTTTGAAGCACCTCGTTGCTAGGCTATACGTTTGGCTCTAGGCTACAGCACAATGGTGTGTACAACATAGCGAGCGCGGGAGATGATGTGTTGAGTACTAGAAGTGTAAATTGATTGAACAGTTCAAGAAAACGTAAAGTAAAAATGAGTGAGTGGAAGGATATTAAACGCAAGAAGTTGAGGGATCAGGAAAAGGAGTACATACGTCGATGTGGGAAGAATAACCCAGCTAAACAACCTCCAAACCACGTAGGCCTAAGTGGAACAACGCTGTATGGTACTTTCATTGGTATGTGCTTAAAGCAAAGCCGGGTGGGTGAGTGTGTGTAGTTGTTGTTGTTGTTGATGATTTATTTAGGGGCCCTGAGATATCGCGGCCATGTAGCCCCGAGTACTTGGTCTGCGTGTGAAACTGGTCTGATAACCTGTATTATTGTGATGGCTGTATTAGTGTGTGCAGTTGTAATTCAGATGCTGATTGGGAAGGTGGGTAGATTATTAGCTTGGGAATAACCTAACCCCCAAGGGAAGGTGATGAAAAAGAAGTGGGTTTCGGACTGGAGAAAAAGGATGGAGAAATAGGATGAGAGTCCAACAGAAGTTATAATTTTAACTTTAAGTATACTCAAAGGCAGCTGCCACTGCAAATCCGCTCTCCGATACCTAAAGTGGGTAGGGACCTGGGCGAAGCTAACAGAAAACGCAGCTGGAACTTGGGCTGTTCGCAAGAAAGTTGCTGTAGCGTATTCCCTCTCAAGCATAAATATGCCTACTATGGGGAAGGGTGGTGGTCTGGCAAGACAAAGAGTAACAGATTTATTGTGTATCTGTTCAAAGGAGTTTGTTTCTAAACAAGTAATTTGAAGAGTACAATTAATTTGAATCAGCTTTGATATTTTAGTTTTTGAAATTGTAGAATTTCTAAAGAGCGACCAAATGCTTCCAAGAAGGATAGGGATAAAGCAATTATAACCTTGGGAATAATTTTGGTAAGTGTACCAATAGTTGCATTTAGAAATGACTAAGCTTTTACCCAGCGAGGTGCCGACTAAAAGTTTAGACAATGAGAAACACTTATATTTTGAAAAACCAACCATAAGTGTTAGAGAGAATCTCCACAAGCAGGAAGCTGGCGTAGCGAGCTATGCTTGCCTTACTGGCCAGTTAGAATTAGCTATTAAAGCTAAGAGAGACTTTACTAAGTTAATAACTAAGAGTTCTTGCTCAAATGCAACAAGTGGAGAAAACCCTATCAATAGATTTATTTTTATTAAATAGGAAGAGCCAAGGAAGACAGGATCTTGCCTAACCGTTATGTTAGAGAAATGATAAAGCAAAGAACAAATTTTTAATTTATTTAACAATGTAAAAGGAAGTAGTTTATGTAACAAATATATAATTTTGATTTTTATAAACAATTGGGGTCGCAGACCTCCGAAAACATCTAAAGCTTGCGCCAGGCAATTGACAATTCTTTTGGTTTTAAACCTTTTATATGCTTTAAAATCTTCGTAAGATTTTGAAATGGCTAAGATAAATAAATGGGAAATTTAAAGATAATTGACGTAATTAAAGTTAAACAATAAATCAAGTACAAGGTGTGTACTTTAAGGATTTCTAGATAAGTATCTTAGAAATAATAACAACTTCGAAAGTAACAACAACAAAAAACAGGAAGAAATGAAATAGAAGTTTCTATAACTTCTTGTATTAATACTGAACTACTTGGTTGGATTATACAAATAGGGCAGGTCACTTATTGTGAAACCTGAAGAGACCAATTGAAAGGAAGTTTCTAGAACTCCTATGATTAAGTAGGGATCACTAGAAAATGGGGCAAGTTTCCCTTTCGTGAAACCTAGAGATAACTCACTTTTGAGTTGAAAGAATTGGATTCCCTCATTAGAAGGGAGAAACAATATAATTTAAGGCGTGTACTAGACACAAAGTTTTACAGACATTAATTCATTATACGTGGAGCAAATAAGGGAGGGCACTTATGTAGAGTGACACCTCATTGAAAAAAGACCTAAAGTAACAATTTTATTAATTTAGTTTGTTAGTAAAGGGTTTGGGAAAGATCAAATGGGATTGTGGAAAAGTGTTCATGGCCGTATTTATTGTACTCAGACGAGCGCGACGCGGATGAAAAGTTGAACAGGCACTGTTTTCACTATAGTCTGTTGATATAGTTGAAGAGTTCACTGTAGTAGCACAAAACGTTGATGGCAAAGAAAGTTATTGCAATAGTGGAAAATAACTAGTTACACTAGATTTGCGAGGGTCTATTGCTTGAGAAACTTGTAGGTTATAGTTGAATGCACCAGAAAAATCCCAACGGAGGAAGAAAAATTAGATATTGATTAGCAGTTCATAAGGAAGATTCCTTAGGTTGAAAAAGTAGATTGATAAGGAAGTCCTCTTGTACAGGGAAGAATTGAGGAACTTCAGAGATTCGCTGCTAGATGACGCTAGGTGGGTCATGGAAGATATATATCTAGAACAGACGTACAGGTGGTACGAGAAACATATACCAACAAAGAAAAATCAGGAGATCACTGTTGGTGTTTGCGAAAAAAGGAAGGGATGAACAAAAGCAAAGAGAAGCAAAAGCTTACTCTGTCTTACCGTGTATTCCAAAAAATACACCAGAAGGAGGCGACCGTGGCAGGCATTCGTCCGGAGTAGAAGTGGGAAGCCATGGTAAACCACTTCCAGAATGGCTGAGCTGGGAATCTAACCCACTTCTTCTCAGTTTTGCCTCGTAATGTTGAGTGTACCCCGTTCCAGCCCTCTGACCAGAATTACGATAAATTTCTTGGCTTTTTGTAGGGTCCATATTAGTATTAGATAACAATAATAAATGGAAATTATAGTTTGATATACAGTATGTTATGTAGATGGAATAAATGTATTCTCTGTGTAATGTCCCGCGGCGTAACCGAGTTCGTTGAATCGTGCACTACGGCCGCGAAGGCAGCTGCTTCAAGTCCGGAGATCGCAGCTTTGTATCCCGGTGCTGACAGGGGTTATCGGTTTTTCCACAATCGCTTCAGGCAAATGAATGGATAGTACATTCCTTAAAGCCCGGGGCACCTACCCCATCCTTGTCCCTAATACAGTTACGTTACACACACTACTACAATGACCATATAAATACGTACATGTTTTCAGACAAGTACAAAACACACCCAACTGCACGAGGCTGATGATCAAGATGACCCAAGCTCCTAAAATGTATTAACAACAACAAATCTCAGTGTAATGAAATTGATTAGAAAATTATTCCTGGCATTATTGTTCACGTATGTTATGTCTGCTATGGAACAACGTTGTAAGAACAGTCGCATACAGTGTTAGTTGGTTGGTTCCGTAGTTTAGGGGATGCACAACGCGGTCATGTAGCCCCGTGTACTTTGGGTGTGTGTAGAATCTGTCTGATAACCAGTGTTAATTGTGATGGCTGTATTAGTGTGTGTTATTTGTTTTTAATTCAAGTAAGGACTGCAGACAATAATTTCAAGTAGTTCCTACATTTCCTACTAAATCCTACCGTCCACGACACGTAGCTCGCCGGCTTTGGCTACCAGATGGCATCGCAGTCAGCACCTGGCGGCGAACGTTGGAACTAATAGAGAGTTATCAATTCTAACCTACAAATTTTAGTGGAAGGTTCTTTTTCATGCCATAAATCTATGACATGGGACCGCCGGCTTTACTTCCCCTCCGAAGGAAGGCATACTGAGGAATTATAACGCTCTTAAAAAATTCGACGACTTCGGCCGTTTGAACCCGCGATCTTAGGCATAGAAGCTCAGCATGCTACCAACTAGGCCACCGAAGGCGCCGCATACAGCGTTATTCCACCATATTGAAATATCATACAGGTATTGCACAGGCATTGGAGTGGCATTATGGCACATTCAGGCTGAACATGGTTTGTTATTCACCAATAATATATATATATATATATATATAATGTGTTTGGCCCTCTAAGGAGCACGTAGAACCATTAGTTAACATTGGTCTTCTTGTTCTTCTTATCTTCCCAAAACTTCCTCATCCTTTCGCTATGTGCCTGTCTTCTTTCTTGTGTCCATGCAGCTTTAAGTTTCAAATTCTGTCCCGTAGGGATCTTGGGTGGAAACTTATACGAATTTACTTTTTGTCTATATGCAGTCCGCGTCGTTGTCAGTGGGTCAATATTGATTTCACTGAGGTCCTTTTGGGTGTCTGCTAGCCAGCGTACTTTGGTTTGTCGGTTTCAATAATTATGTTGAATTGTTTTCAAGTCGAAAATTAATGTAGGTAGGCTATATGCGATGAAGAAATGTTTTTCTATGTTCCTCTCCATTTTGATAAATGTCCCCTACAGCGTTGTTCGGTGGCGTGCTTCAATTACTGATGAACATACAGGCACTCTTCAACGCAGAGGAAGAAGGGTGAATAGGTAATGGAACATAAGGGAGGAATAACCTGCTATAGATGTTCCTCTGCTGCTGATGATGATGATCGTGTGGCATCCGGAGAAGCCGAGTGCTGGTCTTTTTAGTTGACGCCCATGGGCGACCTGCGCGTCGCAATGAGGATGAAGTGATGATGAATACGGAACATACACCCTGTCCCCAAGTCACGGGAATTAACCCCGGGAGATTAAAATCCCTGATGGCTCAGCCGGGAATCGAACCTGGTCCACTTTGGGCCAAAGTCTAGCGCGTTAACCATTTATCCACGGAGCCGGACTCCCTCTGCTGAACAAGGATGTACTAAACGGCAAATGCAAAATATACCTCAAACATTATTTGGGCTTACGCTTTAAGGGAAAAAAGTTTGCCTAGCCTTATTCCCTTTGTGTGTATCTCTGAAATAATTTCAGGCGGGCCACAGGAAAAGGATTGGCGGCCCTGTATTAGAAGGTGTTGCCGTAACCCACTCTCTCTTAGAAAGAGGATGACACGATCAACAGCCACCACATCATCGGCTAATATAAGATTGATCATAATCTGTAGACCAAGGTTTCTTTGTATATCAGCAAGATCCACACACTCGGTTAAAATGTGGGCCACTGTAAATACGTCTCCACAGGTACAGTCTTCCCATCTCATCAGGTACCAGTGGGTGGATCTTGGATAACCTAATCTTCACAAAATTACGGAATTCCTCCGTGCCCGAAAAGGAGCCCGCCATACAAGAGTATTTCCCTTGATCCTCTCAGTTTATTGAGTCTTGGATCAGCTACCCACTGAGTTCCCCAGAATGTCAGTACTTGTCGGCGTATACTCTTATTCCTCACAACCTTGACCTCACTCTTCATTCTGCCGGACACTCTCACCCTTGTACATCGAATTCCAGGAAGCTTGAAGCCACCCCTTAATGCTGTATTTTTAGCCTACTTTTCACCATTTTGCAAAAATGAGGAAAAAGTAGTCATGAGATCGGGCAAATGTGTTTCTGTCTGTCTGTCCATCTGTCTGGCTGTGTGTGTGTGTGTGTGTCCCCCCCCTATCAACTCCTAAACGGCTGGAGCAATCGAAACAAAATTTGGTAGGAGTAAAGATCTATACCTGAATATCTCACGGCCATATTTGAAAATGATGTCAGTGCTACCAACTGCTAAAAAAATCGCAATTGAAATTTGAGCTCCATGTTGGATATCATGGAAGGTATGAATGGGAGCTATTTCAAAATTGGCACACTTATAGATAATAATATTGTAGTTTAATTTCCAGGAGGCCATATATGGCAGTGTTGCCAAAATGATTATAAACCTGCTGATAGGTCCAATTTTTAAATGCATATAACTTCTACACTATCAATTAGAATTCAACCAAATTTCGTATGTTGTATGTGTACATAACCAGATATGACTGAGCGTATTATTAAGACCCACCAGGGCTGCCAACTGTTAATAAATGCTCTTAATTTTATCCAAATACCAATATATCAGAAAGTATGCAAGCCGACAGCTTTAAACTATGCACACGTATAGTACCTGACATTCTATATTAATTTGGAGTAACTTATATACGTCAGTGCTACCAACATGATTCTAAGCCTGCTGAGAGTTCCAACTTTAAATACATCTAACTTCCATACTATCATTTGGATTTCAACCAAATTTCGTATGTGCTATGTGTACCAGAACAGATATGACTATGCGTATTCTTAAGAGCAACCAGGGCTGCCAACTGTTAATATGTGCTGTCTCAATTTTTATTACCCTAATATCAATATATCAGAAAGTATGCAAGCCAATAGCTCTAAACCTTGCACACGTATATTACCTGGCATTCTAGATGAATTTGGAGTAACTAATATACGTCAGTGCTGCCAACATGATTCTAAGCCTGCTGATAGTCCAATTTTAAAATGCATGTAACTTCTATACTAACTAATGGATTTCATTCAAAATTGGCACACCAATAGATCATATTATTTCAGATTATTTCTGACCATTGCATGCATGACATTGTTGCCAACATAATTTTACGTGCGCTGTTAGATCCAATGTTTAACTGCATGTAACGTCCATGCTATTCATTGGACTTCAATCAATCAAATTTTGTATTCTGTACCTTAAGAGATGGAACTAAGAAAATATTCAGTCACCAGGGCTGCCAACTGTAGTGCTCTATTAGGCTACATTATGCCAGGTATACAGTATTTCGAACTAATTCGAAATTTCGATATTAGCAACTTAATTTCGTCATTATTCTAGATAGATTCATATAGATTAATCATTGGCATGAATCTTAAATTTTAAGAAAAGTAGGCTCTTTAGTTCGTCACGGAACTTCTTGTTTAAATCTGAGATTTAGAAATGTATCCTGTTCGCTCCGTGGTCAGCAGTCGGATTTTCAAGTCTTACTCAACAGTTAGAGGAAAATGTGTCTTTCTACCGATATCTCAGCTTCATTCATGGCTGTGATTATAATGGAAGCTTGAGGTATGAGTGGTGCTGAGTAACGGCCTTCAGTGCCTGTGGGTACTGTGAAAGATTCTACTCTTATGGTCAAAGCTATTCTGACTCAGTGAGGAAAGTAATGGCAAACTACCTCACTCCTCATCTTGCTTAGTACGCCTCATTCTAGTGCTGCTTTGAGGTTCTGCGAGTATCTACCGACCTAACCTTTGGCAGTACTTTTTGAGGATCCAACAGCCTCTGGGCTGACTACCTAACAGACACAGACTCAACAGTTATTACCTCCGTTCCCTAAGGGCAGGGGCGTGTTCTGCCCCGCCCCCTCCCTCCACTACCTACCTGGGACTTCTTCTTTTCGTTTTAGGCTTTAAAGCTTGACATGACACGGTAATATAGGCCTAACGCTACATTTAAAAAAAAACTTAATTTTATTCAATATTTCTAATAATGATTGACCCTTCGGAAGCCAAGCAAAGTTTATTGAAATCACAAGTTTTTGATGAATATTTGTATGGCCTACCTATAATTTTTAAGATGTTGATAATTGACTGTAGGAGGCAAATACAGTACTTTATATGAGATCCTAAATAATTAAAAAAGTGTTTTATTAAAAGATACTTTTTTAAAATAATGTGAAATGGACATTTTTCAAAGCTTTTCGAACCTTGTCGGCGCAACGCAGGGCACATGCGTAGCGTGTGCTTAAAACGCGAGATGCGCCAGAGAATAGTCATGTTATTTTACTTCGTTTATTTCAAAAAACGACGCGCACGCTGTTGTTTCCGGGCGTGAGTAATGATTTTGTGTGTCCCAGTACCTTAACTTAGTTTTAAACCAGGGCTCAGAAATAATAGTTCGATAATGAACCTTTTCGGATCGTCGTGGTAAGTGGACAGCGCTCAAAGCGCCTCGGCGGGAAACGGCAGAGGGAGCAAACGCAGACTGTTTGTTCGGTAGAATAAAGAAATGTTGACAGCAAGGCAAGATGGCTTTTCCCATTTTCTGCCTAACGTAGTATTAAATCGTTTATAGAATACTTTCTGGTTATTTTCCTTTGTTTTCTCTTTTTTTGAGGGTAAGCTACTTAAAAAATTTGCCTTGCACCTAAAACTTGATGGGGGCAATGCCCTCACCCCTGACCGCCCCCTGTGTTTTACGCCCCTGCCTAAGGGCATTTCTATGGTTGTCCAATGCATTATATTTATTAGTCAGTGATTTTATGTAAATGTCCATAATTACCTGCTCTTTGAATATCTTTACATTCGATGCGAGAAGGTCTTTTCTTTCCATTCCTTGCTGTCTGGGCTTGGCACCGACGAGAAATGCAACATCTATGTCTTTGAAGGCCACAGTAACGTCCGAGGTGGGTATAATTTTTTTAACAAGAGGAAAGCAACAATCCGTTACTTCCATAACTACGCCTATTAAGACGTCCATCGCATCAGGAATATCTAGTAACGTAAGGGTCAGCGCCTGTGTGTTGCCAAATACATCTCCTTTACAGATCTGTAGTATTAAACAGTAGGCAACCTGGCCTGCTGCTCCAGTTATACACACACGGAGTGATGAGTCCTAAAAAATAAATAGGCTAAATAAATAAAATAAAAAATGTTTTCATTCATATCTGTATTTGGTTACAATGTGAATTAGCTTCAGTGTTTTTGTTCTTTTGAGACGCACTACATGGTCTGATATTTATAATAATAAATAATAATAACTTAGTAAGTAATAAAATTTTTGTCGTCTCAAAACTCACGGGTCTCAAAATTCACGAATTTCAATATGAGGGTTAGTAAAAGTAGGTTCTAACCGGTTTCTGTACCTGGGCCGGTCTCAAAATTCACTTCTTTGAATGGGAAAAGGTCCGTTGATAGCGACAGCCGGAACTGCGGAAAAAATATTATTATTATTGTAATTATTGTCGAATAAGCCGCTAGTCATTTGTTTCGATTACGTGCCTGATGCGACCCAGTAAAAATCGTGGTTGTAGCGACCCTGCTAGTAGTTTACAGTGCCCCATGCGATCCATTGTTCGAGAGAAGAATTGAAGATCTCATTTCGAAACTGACGTAAATCCATGAAATGCAAAATCGAGTTAAATTCAGATATGGCTATGAATATACTGTATTTTCATTCATTACTTTTATTCACATCCTGACACTGTGTTTTAAAAATCTCTTATCAAAGGAAATTGTGGTAATCGTCTCCTGTAAGTTGGGAATAGGACGTTTTAGAAATATATCACATATTGACATACGCTTTGAGTGGCATTTATGAACATTTAAATGGTTCAAACACAACAAACACAGACTGATGCTCTACATATTCTTCAAAGTTAGCCATGGCCTTGATTTGTCACGTGATATCACGTGATGTCCAGAGAGCCATCGGATTGGTTAATATGGATATAAAAGACATTGGAAATAAATACACGTTGGAGTTACAACACTTTGCAAATAAACGTAATTCTTAGATCTCTGTTAATATGGCATATACGACGTATAGCGACATAATACCTTTGCTATACGTTGAGAGAGCCTATAAACTTGCTTATGAAAGAAACTACTGAAAAACCGTCAATTTTGGATTTACGTCACTTTGGAAATAAGGTCTTCAACTTTTACGGCGCCTAACCAAACCTAAACGGAATTTTAGCAGAGACAGATGTATTAGAAATTGCCAGATTCCACCGATACATCAGTGCTTGGTCGCTAGTGGCACGATGGCAAATTGGTGGGTCGGCTGCGGCACAGGTCGCATCCGGCACGGTCGCATCCGGCACGACACCTTTGTTTCTCTACAGGACCAACACAATAGACACCTAAGTCACTTGATAGGGTTGGCAGATACGAGCTTACTAGGCGCCTTTCAATTATTTTGCTAACGACCATTGGCTGTCTGGTCTGTGGTAGGTTGATAATTCCTGTTAAAACAATTCAAACGAAATCCCATTCTAAAACTGGGTGGACAAACATGGGTTGAAGGGCAGTGTGAGTCACCGTACTTGCTCTCCCGAGTCGTGAGTTTTGAGACTAATTATAGCCTAATGTTAATTCAGCTACTAGTTTGTAGTCGTGAGCTTTGATACTATTTGTTACTACTTTTAGCTCGTGAGTTTTGAGACGTAACCATAAAATTAGCCTTTAGACATCCCATAAAGGCAAAGGCCTCCTGTTTGCACGAGATTAGGCTCCGAACGTGAGCATCCTTGGGAGCTTTTGTCTCGTTATTGACGCTTCGCCCTGTCTCTATCCCTACGTTTTTTAAATCACTTTTATCACTTCCACTTTACCAGTCGCCTGACACTTCCGCACTGTACTGTTCGCATGTTGCACTCACTGTCTTGTCCTGTTTGGTGCTTGTTGATTCCGCTTTGGTTCCGGCTGTCTCCAAAGTTTTCTCTCTTGTCACTCACGACCATTGGTTTCCCGCTTTAGTTCTAAATTAGTCTGCACATCTAGTTTTTTGGCGTTCCAAGTTTCTTCGTCCTTCTCTCGGGTCCCACAGCGTGGTACGATGCGTCCATTTCGGAAGATCCATGCGCGATACGTGACCTCCCCATTTCCATTTTAGGCTTTCTGCCCTTTCTACCACGTCGCGTATGATTCACCTTCTTCTAGGTTCCTCGTTCCTGATTCTGTCTCTTAGAGAAAAGTTTAGGATCTTAGGCTCCATTCTTTGACTCACCTGTAGCTGCTTTTTCAGTTTTTCTGTCAAGGACCATGTTTGACAGCCATAAAGTAGTGTTGGCATAACACATTTGTCCAGGATTTCTGCTTTTGTGCTTACCTTTTATCTCTTGTCTGTGAGGAAGGACTTGAGCGACTAGAATTGCTCCACGCCAGACCTATGCGGCGTTTGATTTCACTCGGTGTCTTTGTTCAGGGAGATGCTTTATCCTAGATACACATACTGTTGCACATAGGCCTACTCTAGTGGGGATTGATGGACTTGAATTAGATCTTGTATTCCATTAGTCTTTATTTTTGTTTTTGTGGGGTTCATTGCTTCTTTGCTTATTTTGTCCAGCTCATTGATCATTTCTTCTAGTGTTTTTGCTGACCTTGCTATTAGCGTTATGTCGTCCGCAAATCTTAGATGTGTCAGTTTCTGGCCATCTATATTTAATCCGTGATTGTGCTTCCATTTCTTTTATTTTTATTTTTTATTGATGTTCAGCACACTTGTACATGATTTTGTGAAAGAGGAACTATTTGGAACCATTCTCCGTCTCTTTCTGTTCTTACTTTTGGTGAACTTGTTTTGGTATATTTTACCTAATAAACTTATGTATTTGATGGGGTCACCTTGTTGTCTTAAGGCCTGTAGCAAATCTTCGTGCGCTAGTGAGTCAAAAGCTTTGTTACGATCGAAGAAGACGATGTAGACTTGTTGGCTGTATTCTTGTACCTTTTCTGTTAGTTGGCATATAGGTGGTCGATGGTGCTGTAACTGGACCAAAATCCTGCTTGTTATGTTGGTTGGTTGGTTGGTTGTCGTCAAGTGTTTTCTCAAGCCTCTTACTTATTATATTTATGAATAGTTGGTATAGGTTTGCGGACAGGCTAATTGGTCGGTAGTTGTTTGTATTGTCCCTAGTTCCTTTTTGGTGTAACAATATAATCAGACTTTTCCCCCAATCTTCTGGCATTTCTTCCTTTGCGATGATGATCTGATTGAATAGTTCTGTGATTGTTGGTGTTCATTCTTCCTGTCCGAAGATAAAGTATTCATTGTATATATTACCTTCGCCTGGACATTTATTCTTTTTCAAGCTTTGTATAGCTGTCCTCAGCTTCACCTCATTTGTCAGCTCCTGCATTCGTAGGTCGAGGGTTGATAACATTCTTCTTAAACTCAGAGGGCACCTCACCTGTCTCATAAGTCCTACATACTAAGTGAAATAACCTCTCACGCAACTTAGCACCTCAATAGGTATATCATCTACGCCTGTAGCTTTGTTCCTGCTTCCAGTGCCCTATCATATTATGACCTCAATATTAAATCTCCTATTTCATCCTCTCTAATTTCCTCTTTGCCTTTCACTACATCGTCCGCAATCTCCTTAACTCTATACAAACTAACTCTCTGTGTATGCTTTGCATCACTCTATTTTTATTATCTATTAGATAATTTCTATATCAGTCCCTAATATTACAGAACTTAGCCTTCCTTTCCCCAAAAGTTTAATTTTTCGATACCCTGCATGTATTCTCCCTTCGTTGAAACAATTTTCTATGCTTACAAATTTCTCTTTCAACTATTCTTCTTTGGCTTCCTTGCATCTCTTGTCGCTTTTTCTTTCAGACGCCTGTATTCTGATTTCCCCCTTTCGCCTCTTGTATTCTTGTGATTCCGCCTTTGATCTATCAATTATAGTATATTCTGAGTGATCCAAGGTTTTCTACCTATTCTTTCTTTTCTACCAATGACTTCTTCTGCATATTTTGTTAATTCAAAGTGGCCATTCCTCTGCATCGGAAGTTCGTTAGGGGTTCTTCATTAGTTCTCCTCTTATAATCCTCTTGAATCTTTCGTTCACATCCTTTTCATTCAGTATGTCCATGACTCACCTTTTTGGCTTTTGACTTTGTTATGTTTTCCTAAGTAGCTTTCTCTGTAACCATACCTGAAGAGTCCCCCCAGCAAGCAGAATATAAAATAGAGAAATCCCGTTGGGCGCCAACTCAAATACAAATGTATTAGAGTAATAGTATACATTAGTTCTAAACAAGATAAACACGAGTTCTCTATGATATCAGGTTTTAGGGTAAAATTATATACCAACCCGGATACTATCAGTTTGGGAAGTAGTTCTGATATTCACTGAAATATACAAGCATTTACTGAGAATATTACTTACGGTTCAGTAGTAATATTATGATACATAATATAGCTTATGTAGTACTGCAGTGTGATGATATGATTTTTAAGTTTTTATTATAAGGACTCTTCTTTGTTAGAAGATCTATGGGATTATCATTATCATGCAATCTAGACACCTTCATACAATTTATAATCACTTCCAGTTTTCAATACAAGACATTACTTCGTTTAAGATCCAATCCTTTTTCTCTCACTTCATATAAACAACTATCCACTTACTTCTTTTTTTTAATACCTTTCTCTCTGCCTTCTAAAGATATGCCACACCACCTGGTGTTGGATCATCTTCTATGGACTCAACAGATATGCACTCACAACACCTAGTTCTAAATATCAACACCTATGCGCTCTCATTACATACCACATATAAATAGCAAACATCTACTATCGCTTCATACAATGTCAAATTCATCACATTCACCCCCATAAATCTTGACAACAAGGTATTCTTGAAGAGATTTCTAACACACATTTCACCCAAATATCCAACAGTACAATACTTTGCAGCATTCAATATTCTAGAAGAATATCAGTTCCTCTGCAATCCAAATGATATACAAGGTTAATTCGTGCGAAGCCAGAAAATTGTCAGAACCACAACTATAATTTACGTCACAGAAGAACATATTTTCCATGGCAAGCAGCAACTCATCAAGGCCTACTCTTCCAGATTCCTCCACATCTTCTTTGTAAGACCAAAATGTTCGATGTCCCAACTAACTTCCTTGAGGACAGACTGCACATCCAGATTACCATAAACATGAACAATCTCTTCTTCTTTTGATCCTTTCCAAGAACTCCTAGTAATTCAAGTGGATGACCAAGTTCCTCACCATAATATAGGGCCTTAAGGTCATTTTCTTGAAAAGCTACACTTCTGTAGATGCCAACTTATATAGTACATTCCACAAAACTGGTGTATATAATCTCCATCATGTATTTTGTAATTGAAATACAGATGCCACATCCGTTGCTCTGATACAGATTCACACTTGTCTATGATAACCAATCTTCATTTCTCCATTTAGACTTCTTGAATCCAAAAACTTAGAAATCATATCTCAATTAAACAAATTTACAGTACAAAATCAAATAATTAGATGTAAAAACCAAGTTCAAATTACGGTCAAGAGATGAATCAAAATCAATGTATTGACACAAAATAAGAAAGTTAAATAACATTCTCATTAAAAGATATGTACATTACAGCAAACCAACAAATGTACACTGTGCAAATGTATCCTATGATAGATCACAACATAGACATAATATGCCTCAAAAACATGAATTATATTAATAAAAGTAGCGTCACACGCCCCCAACACATTAAATTCCAAATATACATTCATCACATACACACCTCTTTCACACATAAGAATATACATAAATATAATTAACTAAACCACAAATTCTGCATACATAATACCTATCTCTAAATGCCAGGCATAGATGTACATATTCTTCCTTATTCTTCCATTTCTCGTGCTTCCTTTTCTTCTGTTTTTCCTCCGTCTCCGTTCTTCTTTTTTCTCTGCTTTCCATCTCGTTTTTCTCTTCATCCGCCATGTCATTCCGTACCTTGTACTCCTCATCTTCCATCTCCATCCGCCATGTCATTCCATACCTTGTACTCCTCATCTTCCATCTCCACCGCACCTCTCTCCTTCCCTTCCTCATTTTCTTCTTATTATTATTATTCTGATCCTTCACACTCTTATCTTCCTTTGCCTGACATATCATCTTCTTTCTATTTCTTTTCTTTGCTTTCCAACTCATCCTTTTATCTATCCTCCTGGTCCCCCTTTTCTTCATTCTCAACCACTTCTCTCTTCTCTTCGTTTTAGATCTCATCCTTTTCATCTCAATCTTCCTTCTCCAACGATTCTTTACCTCATCTTTTCCCATTTTGTTGTCTTCTTCATTATTCACTCCTGCACTCTCACCCTCATTTTAACCTCTTTTTCTTGACTGCTACTGTTCTCCTCATGACCAACCTCGTCTGCTTCTCCTTTCTCCTCTTCAGTTTCTTCCATCTCACTTTCTTTCTTACTTTCTTCCATTTCACCTTCTCCGTTATACGTTTTTCCTTTCTCTTCTACCTTGCCCTCTATCTCATCTTCTTCCCTGTCCTCAGTTTCGTTCTCCTCCTCCATTTGACGTCCTCCTTCACCTTCTTCTCTCTCTTGTCCATTTTCATGTTTTATTTGAGACCTTAATCTCACTTCCATATCTAATATCATCTCACCAGTCGCCTTTTCAACCTTCTCAATTTTTTCTTGAATATGTTCTTGTACCCTTTCCAATTTATTATCTGCTTCTCTAGTCATATCATTTAATTTCTCTGGGATTCTCGCTTCCATTTTCATCGATTTCTGATCTACTTCTTTGATAATTGCTTTCGCCTTTTCTTCCACCATACTCCTTACCTCTCCTCTAATCTCTTGTCTCACCCCCTCAATACTATGCTGTAACAATCCATACTTCCTATCTAACTCCTCACTAACATGCATTACTTTATCTAATTTCTTACTCAACTCCTGATTATTCTTATCACATTTTTCATTCATTTGTCTTATCATCTCCTGATTATTCTTATCAAATTTTTCATTCATTTGCCTTAACATCTCCTGATTATTCTTATCAAATTTTTCATTCATTTCTCTTAACATATTTAGGATATCCTGCACCGGCATTAACACATCCTGTACTGGCCTTACAACATACTGTACTAGTACATCAGTCATCTCTCCTTCTATCACACTACTGCCAGTCTCATTTCCATCACTCTCCAACATGCACACCACCACATTTTCTCCATTCATCTCTATCCTGCTACAACTCACTCCATTCCCATTCATTATTCTCATTCGTTCATCCTCCATGTAAATACGTACATAATAACCTATCCCTCAGATAACACTTGCACAATTCACACTCTCCTACTCCCACACTGATGCAACCTGGTTCTCGAGTCCCACGTTAAGGTGCCAATTGTTATGTTTTCCTAAGTAGCTTTCTCTGTAACCATACCTGAAGAGTCCCCCCAGCAAGCAGAATACAAAATAGAGAAATCCCGTTGGGCGCCAACTCAAATGCAAATGTATTAGAGTGATATACATTAGTTCTAAACAAGATAAACACGAGTTCTCTATGATATCAGGTTGTAGGGTAGAATTATATACCAACCCGGATACTATCAGTTTGGGAAGTAGTTCTGATATTCACTGAAATATACAAGCATTTACTGAGAATATTACTTACGGGTCAGTAGTAATATTGTGATACATAATATAGCCTATGTAGTACTGCAGTGTGATGATATGATTTTTAAGTTTTTTTTTAAATTATAAGGACTCTTCTTTGTTAGAAGATCCATGGGATTATCATAATCATGCAATCTAGACACCTTCATACAATTTATAATCACTTCCAGTTATCAATACAAGACATTACTTCGTTTAAGATCCAATCCTTATTCTCTCACTTCATATAAACAACTATCCACTTACTTCTTTTTTAATACCTATCTCTCTGCCTTCTAAAGATATGCCACACCACCTAGTGTTGGATCCTCTTCTATGGACTCAACAGATATGCAAGATATGCACTCACAACACCTAGTTCTAAATATCAACACCTGTCCGCTCTCATTACATACCACATACAAATAGCAAACACCTACTATCGCTTCATACAATGTCAAATTCATCACAACTTTTCTTCGGTTTCTTCAGCTTTAATCTGCATTTCATGATGAACCAGATTGTGACCAGAGCTTATGTCGCCCTCGGGATATATTTTCCAATCCAAAATCCGGTTATGGAATCTCTGTTTCACCCTAATGAAGTCAATTTGGATACGTGCTGTATCTCCTGGTCTTACCCATGGGTAGTCTTCTTTTGTGGTTAGCTATGACATACTTGTGCTCAACATACAATTCTATCAGCCTGCCTCCTCGATCGTTCCTTTCATCCAGGCCAAATTCCCCTACCGTACTATCTTTCCTGCTCTTTATTTTCCTACAAGAGGTTTTCAATTTCCCTTTACAATAACAACTTTATCACCCTTGATATACCTCACATTTTCAAATTCACCCCCTACGTTACTTGTACTACTGTGGTGCACGTAGGTTTCGTATCGATTTAGCTGCAATATGCCTTTCATTATATTGCTTATAATATTCTTGACGCTGTCCGAGTTTCCTATCCAATATGAGACACACCCCCGCATAATCCTGTAGTCTCCTGACCAGAAGTCCTATTCTTCCTGTCACTAATCCCAACCAAATCCAACATCAACCGATCCATTTCCCTTTCTAGGTTCTCTAACTTACCACTGCCAATCAAACTCTAAACATTCCACGCTCCGGCAGTCAATTGTCAGATTTCCTCTTTGTCACCTTTGTGATGTTGACCCCTTCTCGAGTAGCCCCCATCCGGAGATCTGAACTGAGGAATAGTTACCTCCAGATTAGAATTTTACTGGAGGAGGCCATCATCTCTTGTAATTATGCATCGAGAGTGCACATCCTCGGGAAGAATATTACGGTGTAGTTTCTCATGGCTTTCAGCCTCGCAGCATTACACAGCTTAGTCATTAGTTAGCAAAATATGTTATCGATGTCTTCACAGTCTACAGAACGAGCAAAACATTGACTGAATCTGAAAAAAATAGGGATTAATAGTGATAACTCGCGTGAACAAGTAGCATATGTAGTTTCAGTGGCAGATGCAGCGGAAGAGTGTACTGCAATGCTTTCAGTCTTTGGCTATATGACGCCATATCCCAACTTCCGTTGAATCAACTGTAGCAAAGTGAATACACACTGTATGTATAATCATACTCGGCACTTATCTTTCTATAACATACTGTATTTAGGCAGGGGCGGTTCGACCTTGTATATCTAGGGGGGCGGGTGAGAATTAAAAAAGTGCCTACATAGCTGACTATTCGCTTAAAAACTGAGCAACGGGTGGGAAGTGTGGGGGGGGGGGGCAGTGGCGGCAAACAATACACAAGGCAAATATACTGAGTTAACGGCTTTCATTTAAAATGTGTTGTATTAGTTCCAGAATTTTGAATCGCAGGAAAATTTGATAAATGAACAAAATAAGTGACAAAACATCGTAGAGTAGGGATTTAGAGAGAATAACAAGATTTTTTAAAATTCTTGTAATACATGTTTAAATGTTTTAACAAGGAACACTTCTAAACTATCTCCGTAATGTCAATATCGTCGACCGTATCTTTCGTTGAAAAAGCATCACTAGGGAGTTTAAGCGGTCGTCACCCATCGATGTCCACAAATGATTGAAAATGAGCTTCAACTTGCTGAAGAACCGTTCGGAAGAAGCAGAATACACTCGAACTACTTGATAACCACACGGGATAATCCTCTTTCATTTAACAGCAACTTTTGCGATCTATTTAAAAGATGAACATTGTTTACAGGCATCAAGCAGGATTTCAAGCTCAGCTAGCACAAGCTCTTCATCTTGAGGATGATTTTCGGGTGTGATTGCTTTGTAGATCGGACGCGCTTGATGGTGCAATTCTTTCTATCAGCGGGTATCTTGAATATTATGTGGAATGGCTCTAGCAAAGAAATTAGTTTTGCGAGATTGTCTTGCACGCTTGTAGTAAATACATCAACAAATATTCGGAACTACTTTCTGTAGAATGTAAGGAAAGAAATTTCTGCTGTCGTTTCAGCGTACGCGTCATACTTCTTTGCAAGTCACCGGGTCCTGAGGTGCTTTAAGAAGTCTTCCTCCGCATTTACTTGCATACTTTTCGCAAATGACGATGCACTCTTTATCAAAGCGTTCGTCTTGCCATCGCCGTTGATATCTTCAAAATACTTCAAAGCGCTCTGAATCAGCTGCATCGCGTCTACTAAATTCAGGTCCTCCGCTTCTAAAAGCTCGGTTACGTTCTTAACTTTAAACATGATGTTTTTGGTAAAGTACATGCAGCAGATAAAATCAAAGTGCAAGCCTGACGCAAAAGTTCGGGTTTTACTGTCAAATTCAGAATGGATGAAGTTTTCATTGTTTCCGATGCTGTGACTATCTCTTCGTAAGACGTTGAAACAGCTCTCACCGATTCGGCGCGTGCAGTTTTTGATAAATTCTTTAGATGAAGTGAATTTTCAATTTTATCCAGTTCTTTCTGCAAGCATAAATGTAGTTTCGTGCTACCCGAAAAAAAAACTACAATGCTTCAAGAGTGTCAAAAAACTCTCGGATAAGCGCGCTAGCATTACAAGCTGTCTCTACGAAAATGTTTAACCTGTGAGCTTGGCATGGAACGCACGGAATATCTATTTTGCACTTCTCTGATAGCTTTTTTGAGTGCCGTTGTATATGCCAGACATTATATTAGCAAAGTCGTACGATTGAAACGCTAGTTTATCGAGTGGAAGTAAGTTCTTCTGAATTTAAAATTAAAAATATTTTTTCATCCAACTCCTCCCTAGTCTTTTTTGTGTTAAAACAGCGTCTATTTTTAAAAAGACGCTCCACAGGAACGAGCTCTTCCTCGTTTTCGAAGACGTATCGGATATTCAACGCGAGGCGGTCTTTATGTGACATATCGGGAATAGTATCTGCTATAGCGAAGAACATACCAGCGTACTTGTTCTCTTCTGCAATTATTTCACGAGTTTTCTCTCCAAGTAGATGGATGCATTCATTTTGAGAGTCCTTGCTCATATACGTAACGTTGTGCTTCCGCGTATTCACTTCTTCCAACCACCTATTCATGACCGGACTATTCCGTGAAGGTAAATTCTCAATTTGCGTGAAGTTTCCATTATCTTGAGTGATTCCATCCTCGTGACCTCGGAAAGCCAAACCTTGCCGACAAAGGGTTCTTGCTGTGTCAATAAGTATATGGATAACTTTTTTGTGGAACTCCCTTTCTTGTTCTTCCTCAAATCTGATCGTCCGTAAAAGTTTATCAAGGAGAACGTCTTCGTGGCCTTTTCCATTGACAAAGTGGCACAAATCTGCCATCGCTGCTTGATGAGCTTCTGAAGTGAAGTGTTCTTGTAATTTGCCCTTTTTTCTTCTTTCCACGACTTTTCAATTTGTGCTACTGACCTACTCCAGCGTGCGATCATTCTTCACTTTTTTTTTTCTTGTTAACGCCATTCAACATAAACATGGCTGAAAATACGCATGTATCTATTGTATTAATATTACTTACGTTTGATGGCTACGCGATGCTCCGTGAAAATGTTCCGTATCGGCGAAAACTCACGTCCCACTGCCACTGTATTTGCACCCAGTTATCACTGTAAAAGTTGCTGGTTCAGGAACGACTGCTTTCTCTCATTCTCAGTGACCACTGCACTGACCTTAGTGAGCACCCCACCCCTTGAGGAATCTTGGAACCATAAACCTGTCAATTTTGTCCCAATAGCGCGGATATCTGAGGACGCGCCAAGACAAGCGGTAGCAGGTCATAACATTCCTCCGACAACATCTCAATGAGTTGGCTTGACCTGAAGTTATCAATGCGCTCACCAACACCTTTTTCTAGCCACATGGCACAGATGCTGGGCTCGCTTCGCTGTGAAGCTGAGTCGCTCTGCATAATGAACGCGGGATGTTACACCCATCCAGGAACGTGCCGATGAGTTCATCCCTTGTCTTTGGTCCCATATTGCTCATCTGTCATTCTTTCTTCAGTTTCCATACAAAGAAACGAAATGGCAAGTGGCAGCCGGTGCACCGAGGACTGGAAGTAAAACTTTTAAAATTTTTATTTTGCCGACTCTTTCCCTTGCTGCACTGGGCTATTGCCTAGCTGTAAGAAATTATTGCAGCGTCCGTTTGTGCCGACTGTCGGTAAAATGCCGACTGTCAGTATAATATGTTTTATTATTATTTTAAATCGGACCAAATCGTATATGGCCATGCCCCGTTTTGCTTTTTTTAAATGCTGTTTTGGGAAATGTTACGACCTCTTCAGGATTTGCCGACTGCCGTCGTATTTGCCGACTGAGAAAATACCTGACGGGGGGTGGGGGTGAGACTCTCCCCCCACCCCCCACCCCCACCCCCTCGAACCGCCCCTGTATTTAGATGCTACCCGGGCAACGTCGGGTAGGTTAAATGTAAAATGAAATGAGAAGACGGTCGCCGGAGGCTCAGCAATTATGGGAGTACTTACAGGGATTGGTTCCGGTTGGACAGATTTCGGTTCGTCACCTGTATCATTTGTCTCGGCCTGCAACAGGAGAATACAGACAATTTCACTACAGCCACTCAATATACTCCGCTCTACTCTGCACCATTCCGTTTTAAGGGAGCGCTGGGAATTAGAACTTTTACAATTTAGCTTTGTTTTCAACTGCATGTTCGGATCTTAACGGTTGTAACTTGAGATAGACTATTGACATAACGCAATGTATCAGCACACACGGGATAGCCTAAGTTGACTATTTCTCAGACACACACAGAAGAAAGAATGAATAAAGTATTAGCGGTGATGCAAAACTGCATTGTATTCCTTATGATTACGAATGGAACACATGCAGTAATAGGATACAAGCTGTTGTACCTGTCGTTGCCGGGTCAGTTGTGACATATTTGGTGAGAATATGTTAACCATTCTTTCAGCCAATAGAAATACACAGGTTCCCCCTCTTATATATTACCGGCTTAAAAACATATAAAGACAAAAATAGGGTAAGAACTGCCGATATGAAACGCTTTAACTTCATATAATTAATTTATGATGTGTCTTATTGATCATTCTCACCTTTCTAAATATTTTCTCAGCATATTTTTGTACTAGGCTATTAAGGATTTGCTATAATTAACAATCACTTGTGATGGTTGCAAGAGAGAATTCGGTACTCTCTATTCAATCTCTGGTCATCCGAGATTTGGAACCGATTGTTCCGGTATTCTATTCTACTCTAACTGCCCATTTATTATTCATCTTCTGTAACACCACATTTCAAATGCTTCTATTATCCTCTATTCAGCTGCACCATCCACAGCAGACTGGGTTCGATTCCCGGTCAATGCATGTGACATTTTCAAAGTGAAATGCCATGTTGTGTGGTTCGGATTCCACGTAAAATGGAGGTCCCGTGGCTCATGATCTCGCAATTAACGGTCACGTAAAACTACCATCTTCCTTCTTCAGCAGCACCATCAGTCTATGCTTCACATTCACTGTTGCTCCACGCTTCGGGAAAAGGCTTTCAAAAATTACTCTCTAATAGCTCCATCATTTAATTTATTTTCGGTAGAAAAGATTTATTTCCCTGTGCCAACCTACTTTTTATATTCTCTTTACTTCGTTCATCACTACTTATTTTGCTTCCAAAGTAGCAGAAGTCTCCTGATTTCGTTATCTTTTCCCCTGAAAATGCGATGTCAAAGGGTTTCTGATTTCTTCCCGTTGCATTCCATTATCTTTGTTTTACATTTATTGATTTTCATCTTGATTTCAAGTCTGAGTCCACACCATTTAAAAACGCTTTCAAATCCTCTGTTGAATAGTCCAATATGACAATGACATCAACAAATCTCACAATTGAAGTAATTACGCCTTGATCCTTTACACCTACTTTAGTTAAGTTATTATTGTTGTTTTAAGGGGCGGAACTACGAGGTCATCTGCCCCTAAACACCTACTTTCAATTTCTCTGATGATGATGATTGTTATTTTAAAGGGATGGAATAGCATGGTCATCTTCCGCTCATAACACAGTTTTAAATACAAATTTAGCTTATGTTCCTTAGTTAATTATTGTTGTTTCAAGGGGCGGAACTAAGAGGTTATCTGTCCCTAAATTACGGTTAAATAAATTTAGATGTGGATGCCTGAAAATGAAAAGAGCTCAATATTAAAAAAACAAAAAATATAATAAAACTAATAATTATAATGGAGAAAGAAAAACATACGTATTAGAAAAAAAACAGAAATTAAAAATAATAGTTCTTTGAGTAAATGTATAGCCTATACCGTACTTGACAGTTTCTTGACTTTAAATCTACAAATTCCATAAAGGTTCGCGTATCTTCCGTAATTATACCTTCCAATATCAGCCTAAAACTTGTTCCTACGTTTCTACTGACTGGTCTTCACCCAACTCTGTTTCAATCTGTCGTTCCATCCTCTTGTAAATTATTCTTGTCAGGATCTTTGAACCATGAATGATCAAGCTGATCGTATGAAAATATTCTCAATTGTCAGCTCCTGCTTTCGTATGTTCTTCTTAAAGTCAGAGGGTACCACACCTGTCCCATAAGTCTTACATCCTAAGTGATATAACCTGCTCAGACCTCTATCTTCTATTTGCAACGTAGCAACTCAATTGGTATATCATCTATACCTGTTGCTTTGTTCCTACTTCCAGTCCCCTTTAAATTATGATCTCAATATTAAATCTCCTTTTTCATCCTCATCAATTTCCTCTTTTCTTTCCACTTCATCGACCTCAATCTCGTTACCCCTATACAAATCCTCTGTGAATGCTTTCCATCGATCTATTTTTTCTTATCTATTACATGATTTTTCATCCCAGTCTCTAATATTGCAGAACTTGTACTTCCTTTAACCAAAAGTTTAATCCTTCGATACCCTGAATGCACTCTCACTACGTTAAAAAAATCTATACTTGCAAATTTCTCTTTCAACCATTCTTCCTTTGCTTCCTTGCATTTCTTGTTTACTTGTTCTGATTTCCCCCTTTCGTCTCTAGTAATCTTGTGCTTCCGTCTTTGATCTATTAATTCTAATATATCCTGAGTGATCTAAGGTTTTCTACCTATTCTTTCCTTTCTACCGATGATTTCTTCTTCAGATTTTGTTAATCCATTCTTGAAAAGTGTTCATTCCTCTGTTGCGGAACTTCGTTCGGGGTTCTTCATTAGTTCTTCCCTTATACCCCTCTTGAATATTTCGTTCACATCCTTTGCTTTCAGTTTGTCTACGACCCACCTATTTGGCCTTTGATTTTTCTTCGTTTATTTTTTCTGCTTTAATCTGCATTTCATGACAACCACTTTGTTATCAAAGCTTATGTCAGCCTCGGGGCACGTTTTGCAATCCAAAATGTTGTTTTGGAATCTCCGCCTCACCATAATGAAGTCAATTTGGAAACGTTCTGTATCTCCTGGTCTTACTAATGAGTATTCTTCTTTTGTGTTTGTTGAATAATGTGTTAGCTATGACAAACTTGTGCTCAGTACAGAATTCTGTCTGCTTCCTTGGTTGTAACATTCACCCAGTCTCAAATCCCCTACTACCTTTCCTGCTCTTCATTTTCCTACAACAGCATTCCAATCTCCATCTACAATATCTTCATCACCCTTGACATATCTCAAAATTTCATCTATATCTTCGTAGACCTTTTCGACTTAATCAAGGGGCGTGGTGGCGCAGCGGCAAGCTGTTGGCCTCTCACCAAGGTGGACCGGGTTCGATTTCCGGTCAATGCATGTGGGATTTTCGAAGTGAAATGCCATGTCCTGTGGTTCAGATTCCACGTAAAAAGGAGGTCAAGGGCTCATAATCGCATGATTAACGATCACTTAAAACTACAAGCGTCCTTCCTTTCCTTTCAACTTCATCACTTATGCGACTGGTAGGCATATAGACTTGTACTACTGTGATGCACATACTGTAGGTTTCGTATAGATTCATCTACAATATACCTTTCACTATATTCCTCATAATATTCTACCCGCTGTCCGAGTTTCCTAGTCAATATGGGACGCACCCCGCATAACCGTTATGGTGGATATGTAAAAGGTTTATATTATAAACGTAAGCAAAATTAAGAAATTACGCAGGTTTACCGAGGATTACGCGAGTGACTAAAGAGTTAAATATTGTGTGAACAGTGTAGATAAAATACGTAAGAGAAATACAATACATAACTTGTTAAAAGAGAAGACATATAACATTTAATATCATGACGGTCAACTGTGCTCCATGCGGCAAAAAGATCAAGAACAATCAGCAGGCTGTAGGATGTGATGGTGAGTGTGGACACTGGTTTCATGTAACATGCATGAAAGTGAGTAAAGACACGTACCAACAATTCCGGAAAGATGATACTTTCAAATGGTCATGCAATCGTAAAGACTGCCTCCCGCAACCTAACCTCAAAGAGGTTATGGCATCTTTTTCCCAGAAACTTCAGGAATCCCTTTCGGCGATGAAGAGAAGAAAACCACGAGGTAAAAAACTAGCAACTTTCTTATCAGAAAAGTATGATGAACTCCACCTGGAAATTGAAACTCTGAAGAAAGAGAGAAAAACCGTCAAGGACGCAGAAATGGCAGCATCTAGAGCTATCAACGAATTGGAGGAACTAAAACAGTACCAGCGCAAGAACAACTTGATAGTGTATGGAATACCCACTGAAAGAGAGGAGGATGTATTTCACAAAATCTCGGACATTGGCAAGGCGTTAGGAGTTGAAATCACCAGGGTAAACATAGACGCAGCTCACCGCCTCCCGTCAACAAAGCCTGGGCCTCAACCGATAATTGTGAAATTAAATAATAGGTGGAAGAAGGAAGAGATTCTCAGTAGCAGAAGACAAAAGAAGACCCTGAAGACGAGTGAAATTGGTTACAGTGATGGTGGTAATATATATATCAATGAACACCTGACCCCAAGAAATGAAACCATCGCCAAAAAGTGCCGTGAATTGAGACAACAGGGAAAAATCTTTGCAACTTGGGTCAGAGACTGCAAAATATACATTCGGAAAAATCAAAATGGACCCTCAAAGCTTATATCAAGTGCTGAAATACTGGATGAACTCGCCCTCTCAAACTAAAATCTATGTACCGGTAATAGTAAGATATCTACTAATTATCCCATATGGAACTAGAATTACAGAAATTAAATTTTTTATGTAATGCAAATAATAATACACTAGAATTAACCGAGTGTAACTATAATACACTTAGCGATTATTATAAAATTAAGGACAGTAAATAGATAATAACCGATACCAGTACACTAAAATGCGTACACATACTGTAAATGCACATAGCATAAAAAACAAGTTCGATGATATCCAAATAATTTTAGACAGAATCAAAGGGGTAGATGTCCTAGCAATCTCAGAAAATTGGTTAACAGAACAAACAAAAATGTTTTTCAATATTAAGAAATATGTTGCATATCACATAGTTAGAAAGCAAACTGGAGGGGGAGTATCTTTGTATATTTCAAACAAATGTATCAGTACCCTTGTAAAGGAAATAAATTCCACCCACAGCATACTGCACATTACTGTGAGAAAAGGCCATCAAGAATACAATATAATCACAGCTTATAACCCTCATAAAAGCAACATTCCACACTTTCTAACTGATCTCGAAGTAATTATTAGTTCTTACTCAACGAATCCTGTTATAATACTAGGTGATATGAATATCAATCTATTATTTGGGGACAGATATACTAGTAGTTATATTAACCTATCATACGGTCTAGTCTTATGTAATACAAAATATCCAACTCGTGTAACACAAACTAGCTCTACTCTAATTGATCATGTATTGGTGACCGACTGTGACAAAATATGTAATGTCTATAATATTGATAATGATTTGAGTGATCACCGTTTACTAATCTGTGAAATGAGAAACAACAAGATAAACAGGAACTCAATATGTGATGATAGGCCAATAGAAAAGGATAAAATAAACTACAAAAAACTTAATAAATATTTAATAACTCAAGAATTTGTATGCAATGAAACTAACATCAATGACTACTACAATAAATTCTGTGATTTTATTAATAAAGGAATAGAAGCCTGTACTATGAAATATACGAATAAGGAGCCAAGTGCCCCACCAATAAAACCCTGGATCACACAAGATCTTTTAGCACTAATACACAGGAAAGATAAGATATACACAAAAACCAAAGTTAAAAAACCATCTGCAGAAATTTTAGAAGAATATAAAATTATTAGCAACCAAGTTACAAAACTTAAGAGAAACCTACAAAGAAACTACTTTGACCAAAAAATTCAAAATGCAAATAATCAGAGGGAAGTGTGGAGTGTTGTTAATGAGATGTTAAATAGGCCAAAGAAGGGGAAAAATGAAATTGTCAAACTTATAGTCGACGGCACAAATATCGAAAAAAAGGAAAATATATGTGATGAAATTAATAAATAGTATGTCAATAATGCTAACAGTATATGGGAAAATCAAGGAAACGGTTCTACCTCGGACATTACAAGCTATAAAAATACTACTAGCACTAAGACAATCTTTATGTTACCTACTGATGCTAATGAAATACAATCAATTATAAACTCCCTAAAACACAAAAACAATATAAGTGAGGACAACACTACTAATGTCATGCTACAATTGTGTCTTGAGGGCCTTACACCATATCTTGTCAAAATAATAAATCTTTCACTGATGACTGGTATATTCCCCGATGCCTGTAAAGTCTCTAGGGTGGTCCCGATCTACAAAAAAGGAGACAAAACCCACCCATCAAATTACAGACCCATTAATAATATATCTGCCATCAGCAAGGTTCTAGAAAGCGTTGTTAAACGAAGACATGAATTTCTTCATGAAAAATGATTACTTTGCAAACTGTCAATATGGGTTTATTCCAAATAGAGGAGCTGATAGTGCTATATTTGAAGTAGTAACTGATGTAGAAAAGGCATTAGATGAAAACAAACTAGCTGCTGGTGTACTAATTGACCTTCAAAAAGCCTTCGATCTGGTTAACCATAAGATTCTCCTTAATAAACTAGAATTTGCAGGCATCAGAGGAGTGGCACATGATTGGTTCAAGAACTACCTCACAAACAGAAAACAATATGTTGCAATCGATAATGTAAAAGGATCTCAAATGAGAATTGACACAGGAGTACCTCAAGGTTCTGTCTTAGGACCAATTCTTTTCTTGGCCTATATTAATGACTAGCTGTTACCCGCGGCTTCGCCCGCAGTAACATTTGGAATCTCGTTATAACATTAGTTATATAAATAGATAAGCATCGGTCGTAGTGGAAAATAATTCTATCACCTGAAACCAAAAATGCATGGGACGAAAAAAAAACATCAAAATATCATGTTGGTTTCGGAACCAAAAAGACGTGAAAAATATAATAAAAGTATTTAAAAAAGCAATTTTTTTGAAATTTCATTCGAATCAATTTTTATGTCATTCCTGGGACTTAGAAAATTCCGTCCAAAAAGTACAAAATCATTAATAACTCCGTAAGTATTCGTCGTATGATGAAATAGCAAGAGACAAAAAAGATGTAATGTGTTATTGTCTACAACATAGGCCATGTATAATTTTACACTCAGACATATTACGCCCCCCCCCATAATTTCACCCCTCCCCATGGGCCCCTTAAATTGGATTTATGAAAAAACGGTCAAACACCTATTTACTTATTTTTTATGCTGATTTTTTCCCGCTGAGTTCCAAACTCCTGGCTTATGTCGTTTAAGGGATACACGCTCCGTTAGGAATCCTTCAACCCCCACTTTTCACCCCTTTCACCTCATAATATACACAACATCGAAAAACCCTCAGACACGTGTCTTCTTTTTTTTATGATGAGTTTATATGCCGAGTATCACATCCCCCAATGAAACCAATCGGGAGATATTGTTATTCAATGAAATGCAGGTCTACCCCCTTAACACCCCTTTAGAACCTGAATATCCGAAAATCCTTTCTTAGTGGGCGTTTGCGGCCCTTGAGGAAGCTGCATACCAAATTTCATTCCAATCCGTTCGGTGGTTTCTGAGATTTCGTGATGAATGAATCAGTCAGTCAGTGGTATTTGAGCTTCATATAGTAGATAAGCATGGGTCCTAGTGGAAAATAATTCTATCACCTGAAACCAAAAATGCATGGGACGAAAAAAACCATCAAAATATCATGTTGGTTTCGGACCCTAAAAGACGTGAAAAATATAATAAAAGTATTAAAAACAACTATTTTTTGAAATTTCATTCGAATCAATTTTTATGTCATTCCTAGGACTTACAAAATTCCGGCCAAAAATTACAAAATCATTAATAACTCCGTAAGTATTCGTCGTATGATGAAATAGCAAGAGACAAAAAAGATGTAATGTGTTATTGTCTACAACATAGGTCATGTATAATTTTACACTCAGACATATTACGTCCCCCCCCCATAATTTCACCCCTCCCCATGGGCCCCTTAAATTGGATTTATGAAAAAACGGTCAAACACCTATTTACTTATTTTTTATGCTGATTTTTTCCCGCTGAGTTCCAAACTCCTGGCCTATGTCGTTTAAGGGATACACGCTCCGTTAGGAATCCTTCAACCCCCACTTTTCACCCCTTTCACCTCGTAATATACACCATATCGAAAAACCCTCAGACATGTGTCTTCTTATTTTTAATGATGAGTTTATATGCCGAGTATCACATCTCCCAATGAAACCAATCGGGAGATATTGCTATTCAATGAAATGCAGGTCTACCCCCTTAACACCCCTTTGGAACCTGAATATCCAAAAATCCTTTCTTAGTGGGCGTTTGCGGCCCTTGAGGAAGCTGCATACCAAATTTCATTCCAATCCGTTCGGTGGTTTCTGAGATTTCGTGATGAATGAATCAGTCAGTCAGTGGTATTTGAGCTTTATATAGTAGATGTAGTATTATTAGAATTGAAAGGCAAGCTTAAACTATTTGCAGATGATATTTTTATACTCTATCTGGGAACATCTGAACAGGAAATTATGCTAAATATTAATTATGATCTCAATAAGCTGGTGGATTGGTTGAGAGCACACAAAATGGTTATCAATATCACTAAAACAAAATATTTATTCTTCCATAAACCATCATACAAGATTGAGACCACAAACATAGTCAACATAGCCAACAAAGAAATAGAAAGGGTTAAATCGGCAACATACTTAGGTATCACACTAGATAGTAGGCCTACACTAACCTGGGAAAATCATGTAGAAAATGTAAAACATAAAATCAGCCCTATAATTGGTATTATTTTCAGATTAAGATATAGCTGTCTTACTAGCCAACAATTGAAAAATATATACTTTGCTCTGATACATTCACATCTAATGTACATGAATTTCATATGGGGATATTGTAAGAAGGAGCTGATAAAAGAACTTGAGATACTCCAGAAACGTGCTATAAAATCTATCTTTGGATTTCCTTGGCTCACACCCTCAAATGAATTATACTCAAGAACTAATATTATGCCACTGCAAAAACAAATAGCTATGTCAGCAACAGTATTTGTATACAAATTAGAAAACAAATTGATACACACACACATCCATTTTACCCATGCAAATGACATTCATCATTATGCAACAAGAGGAGTAAATCGAATATTCACCAGCCATTCCCAATCCATTACATTTGGAACTAAAGGAATTATGTCCTCTATAACAAAAGAATACAACTCGCTACCATTAGGCATAAGGGAAAGTTTCTCTATAAAAACATTTAAGAGGAAAACAATATACTTCCTATTAAGGAATGAATAGCCCATATACAATAGCCTTAAGCAATGCAATGTATTATACCGAATCATCTCTGTAAAGTTAGTCACTAGCAATCTAATATAAGTTACTATTAAACTAAACAACAATGTTACAAAAATTATATATATGCCATGCTGTAACTATGTTACTTGATTGTCCCTAACAAGAGCTCAGGCTCATTGGGACCTATGTAAATAAATAAATAAATAAATAATTAAATAAATTTGATTTAATGCTAATGATTCTGTAGTCTCCTGACCAGAAGTCCTATTCTTCCTGCCAGCGTACTTTACTAATCCCAACCAAATCCAACTTAAACCGATCCTTTTCCCTTTCCATGTTTTCTGACCTACCACTGCCAATCAAAATTCTTAACATTCCACGGTCCGGCCGGTGAAGTATCAGATTTTCTCTTTGTCACCTTTTTGATGTTAATCCCCTCTCGAGCAGTTCTCACCAGAGATTTGAACTGAGGACTAGTTTCCATCCAGATTGGAATTTTATAGGGGGAGGCCATCATCACTCGTAATTATTCATCGAGAGTGCATATCTTCGGGAAGAATATTATGGCTGTAGTTTCCCCAAGACTTTCAGCCTCGCAGCAATTCGCAGCTTACAAGGGAACGGATTGCGGTGTAAAACACTAATCTGGTTGAAATTTAGTTCACAATATTCCTACAAAGTTGTACAATGACGTAGTGAAAACCGCACGGGCCACTTTCAATTTTGAACGCCATTATTGAACGCCGAAAGCCTGCTGGGCGACGGCAAGAGCGAGAAGGTGGGAAGAGGTAAAGCTAGCCTTGAATCCTAGCAGCACGCGATGGCTCGCGGCAACCAGCCATGCTCTCTCTTATCATTTCGCATCCACTACTGCAAGGATTACAATAAGTAAAAGAGGAAAAACATTAAATGACGTTCTATTTATTTACAGTATGGCCAAGCGCAAAACTTCACATTATGTTGCATTTTACACTCTAATCGAAAGAGTAAAATAGTGAGGGAAACCTCGCTCATGCTGTCAACCGGCAGGTTTTCGGTGTTCAATATTGGCGTTCAAACTTGAAAGTTTCCCATGCGGTTTTCACTACGTCATTGTACAACTTTGTACGAATATTGTGTACTGAATTTCAACCAGATTAGAATTTTACACCGCAATCCGTTCCCTTGTTAGCCATTAGTTAGCAAATGTTATCAATGTGTTCACAGTCTATAGAACGAGCAGGGCATTGACTGAATCTGAAAAAAATAGGGATTAATAGTGATAACTCGCGTGAACAAGTAGCATACGTAGTTTCAGTGACAGAAGCAGCGGAAGAGTGTACGGCAACGCTTTCAGTCTTTGGTCACATGACGTCTTACCCCAACTTCCGTTGAATCAACTGTAGCAAAGTGAATACACACTGTATGTATAATCATACTCGGCATTTATCTTTCTAGACGTTACCCGGGCAATGTCGGGTAGGTAAAGTATAAAATGAAATGAGAAGACGGTTATCGAAGGCTCAGCAATTATGGGAGTACTTACAGGGATTGGTTCCGGTTGAACAGATTTCGGTGTGTCACCTGTATCACTGGTCTCGGCCTGCAACAGGAGAATACAAACAATTTCACTACAGCCTCTCAACATACTCCGCTCCACTCTGCTCCATGCCGTATTAGGGTGCGCTGGGTATTAGAACTTTTTATAATTTGGCTTTGTCTGCAACTTCATGGTTGGAGCTCAACGGTTGTAACTTTAGATAAGCTATTGACCTATCACAATGTCACAGCACACACGGGGATAGCCTAATTTGGTTATTTCTCAGACACACACAGAAAAATGAAAGAATAGGGTATTAGGGGTGACGCAGAACTGAATTGTATTCCTTATGACAACGAATGGAACACATACAGTAGTACGTTTATATGTCAAACTCAAAATGATTTCAATATTTTAATCGGTATTTTTGAAAGGGCATTAGCCACTATTTGGTCCATTTTCACTTTTTACTTTTTTACTGTATATTGACGCCTAGCCCCCTGATGGACATGAGCAGGACTTTAGTCAAGTTACAGTTCAGCTTCGAACACCCACGTGTAAATCTAGGTTGTTTTTAAGAGGGGTCTGTCACGGATATACACTGTTCATGACAGCTTGCCACGGTGGGCGAGTGGATAGCGTGTCGGTCTACTAACCTCAAGATGGCAGGTTCGCTCCTGGCCGTGGTAAGTGATTTTTGAAAGGCGGCAAAAATACGACACGCATGTCATACGATGTTGGCATGTCAAAGAACCCATTTGAATTCAGTAGGCCGTGTTCATAATGGCAACACCAAGTTCCTCATTTCTCTACTGGAAAGCGCTGAAGTGTTCAAGGAGCTTATATATCTAACCTCCTTGACTTTCATAGTGCTTCAAGGAACAACGAAATTCGACATGCAACCTACCCTCTGGGTGTCAAATTACAAAGCTTGCACCCGGCACCCGAGGCTATACGATATTATTATTACTGTTCTTGACGTTACGGAGCACTTTATCCAAAGTGGCAAACCCAGTAAATTTACAGTGAACGAAGTTGTAGCATCTCAAATATACGACTACAGCATTTGGTGGAAAGACTGTTACATGCAAATTCTAGCACCCCTTGAAAGTGGATCCTAAATCGAGGAACAATCGTTTAGTTTTCTCCATCAGCGTTCTTTTTCATTTTGTTTTTGAAAAGCATCGTAAAGGTTACGTGATGGCATATGCAACAATCAACCGTTAACTTATTCCAACTAGGATTCCCGCGTCATCAGTTGATTCCAACCACCTGGGAGGCAAGCCTATCCACCTTTGAAGAACTGAACTGAGACGTATCTGGGAATGAATCCCTTTTTTAAAATCGATTATTCAAAAGTTTACTTGTAACAAAATTCCGATTTATTTTTCGTATCTAGTACTTTGTTGTTTTTAAATTTATGGGCTTAGATATCATGGTCATCATTCCCGTGTTCTTGGGCGTTTGTATAATTCACCAGATAACCTGCTTCACTGTGGAGTCTGTAGTATTTTGTGTATTATTTGTAATTGAGGCTACAATTGGGAAGGACAGTGATCTTAAGTTAGGAACCATCACGGCGCAGGCCCGACGAGAGGGGGGGACAGGCAGGGCTGGTGCCCCGGGGCCCGACCCTCCCAGGGGGGCCCGGCGTCCTAGGAGGATGTGCAAAGCACTTATTTTTCAGGACGCGAAGAGATATTTTCCCTTGCGAATCAAGCCCTTTCGTGATACGCTTTAACGTCTCAGTACCTTTACACCTAAAATTAATTGCCCTCTTTATCTACGACTTAGATATGACCCCGGTTCCTGACGAAGCCGCGGCAGGAATGCAGGATTTGGCTTCCCGACTGCGGTGTTATTCGTAGTCTTACTCAACAGTCAATAAAAAGGCCTGTTTGTCGTTACAGATGTTCTTTCATTTAGGGGCTTGCAACATTCAACCCGTGTACTTGGTAGCTAGTAGGTCTAGTACCACTGGCGGGCAATGAACTATTGGCGCTCGGTTGGGGATGGTTTGCATCAAATAGTACTGCAGATATAATTCAGTATTTGCTGACGCGTTAGTTTTACGGTTTGTTTCTGAAGGCCTCCACGTTATTGAATGAAGTTGACGGTAAAGCAGTAGTTTTCACAAATATTAATGAAGCGAACAAAATAGAAAACCAAAAAATGTGCGAATTGTGTTGACTGAAGGGGAGGCTAGTGGTTGTTGTATAATAAGTGAGGTGTATTGGCAACATTGTTGTAACTATTTGTCTTGTAGAGTAGAAACTTAGACCCTCTTAAAACCATCAACTGCTGGGTGAAAAGCGGGGTATACACTGTGCTGTGCTATGGCCTCTCTGACATGATAAATCGCATGTCGTATTCTTAGTTGCCGACTGGGAATGCGTTGGCTGTCGCGACTATTACTGTAATTATTAGGGTTAAGAGTAGGGTAGGTGTCCCTGGACTTGAAATAAGGTACTGCCCCGGCATTGGTCTGGAGGGAGTGTGAAAAAACATACTCAGGATAGCCGCTGTCAGCGCCCGGATTCGAACCTCCGATCTGTAGACTTGCTGTAGGCCCCAATCACGGTCATTGTTGAGCTACACCGCGGGGTCTTACTTGAAGATGTGACAGCTTTTACTTCAATATCAGAGAGTCTTTACTATAGCCACTTGTCAATGGTCACCAAATTTTTACTCCAAAATATCCCAAAAATAATCACCCAAATGGCTCAATAATTTGGACCTAATTTTTGCAAACTCTTCCGGAGGAGGGCCCCCGGACCCCACTCTCAGCTTCCATACCCCAAGATCCTCGGTGTGTCCACTCCCCCATAATCTTGGCTTAAATCCACCCATGATGGTCACCAGTCATATATAGGATTCAGGATTTTTAGGAGAAGCTGGCTCTAGTTTTGCTTACTGCAAAGCAATATTAAATTATAAGAAATTCACTGACTGCCAATTACAAAATATAGTTAAAATTCACAGTTTCTTCTTTTGTGAAAACAATCTACTGATAGCACATAATAACTTGAGTTAAGTATGAGTACTGTACACCTGTGGTTAATTATGAAAATATATTTTGTTTAATGTACAAAGATGTCTGATCGCCGTTCATAACTTACCACTGTTTAGGCTTAGACACAAGGGCGTGACTCTTCAAGGGCAGCAAATTTTAGGAATGTCAACATAAAGACACTATATGTAAAACGTATTTTAAAATACGTCATGTTTTTTTTTTGTAAAAAACATGTTTTCATTATGAAAAGAGATCACGTCATATGTCACAGAGGACGTAGTATTGCACAGTGTACAGTAAGTATACCCTTTCCACGTCTTTTAACATGCAGTTCAGTGATCTGAACTTCCTGTTGATTAATGGGTCTTATGACGTAGCGGTGGTGATAGAATTGAGGAGAAAATGAATGTACGGGTTAAAACGACGAATCATGGAAAATAAGCATAGAATCACCGACGGTGGAATTCCATCCCACCTGTTTCCGAGTTAATGGACAACAGCTTTTTTCGATGTGAGTATTTTCCCAAAGTTAAATACTGTAAAAGCCATGCAATTATTGGTCCGGTAAATGCAACTTTTTTCAAATTTGTGTACGACAAACGAGAATATTGCTTTTGCGAGTATCACTGAAGTTCTTAAGTTATTGATATCAAAGAGGATCTGCAGAACTTTAAATCTGAACATTGTGTATGCTTACAGTGCTAGATTTGTCAAACGCCAAAACAGTATAGTGAATTTTGAAAATTATTACGGTACCTAGTTTTCGATGGCTTTAATCTGATATATTTTTTGTTAATTGAAAATAATGCAATAGTACGCGCTTGTCAGGTATAAACATTGAATTTGCAAATAATTTTGGATGCATTCATCCACTTTCAATGTTGTAAATTTTACATACCAGCATTAACTTATTTATATTGATAGTAATTCACGCTCTGCTTATGATAATAAATATAGCCTGGATTTAGTGGAATATATCATTGAAATATTATTATTATTATTATTATTATTATTATTATTATTATTATTATTATTATATATGAATTGTAGCCAATTATCATATCAGGACATTTCAATTGAACACCCGTAGGCTCCCCAACAAGTTCAATTTCAAGTAGTTCCAACTTTGGCTACCAGATGCCACTGTCACTGACACCCAGCGGGGAACGTTGGAACTTGATAGAGCGTTTCTAACCAAATAACCTACAAATTTTGGCTACACACTACCAATATTGTAGTGGTAGGTTCTTTTACATACCATAAATCTAAGGCATGGACCCGCTGGCTTTACTTCCCCTCCGAATAAAGGCACACTGGAGGATTTTAACGCTCTTAAAAATCCGACGACTTGTATCTTGTAGTTCAGCATGCTTCAATTATTATTATTATTATTATTATTATTATTATTATTATTACTATTGCTTGCTTGTTGGCTCTTTATGCTCTTGTAATTGATTTCGTGAAGAAAATTTAGTGCAAATAAAAAAATTGCAAAATCAGTTTCTGCAAATTTGCGAGGATTTTACAGAATTTGGTTTTAGAGGGGGGCCCGGGAGATTCCAGCCCCAGGGCCCGTCGTCGCTCTCCACGGCCCTGTCACGGCGTTTACCAAAACATGAAGAGATAAAGCAACGAAGAACGTCAGATGTGTGCACGGGGATCATCACAATAGCGAAGCCAAGCCGGGAATTGAGCGTGGCCATAAATCCCCCGCCCCTTCCCTCTATTTCACTGCTTCTTCCTGGTCTTATCCTATCAGTATAGGCTACCTTACTTTACTGTTATTCGAAGTTGATTTCTTGTCCGACTATCAGTTCACTCTTACCTGAGGCTTGCACTCACAGGATTTAATTTTCTTCATTTTTGAGGTTTCTATGTTTTATTTTTCCTTCCTTAGGTTAATTTCACACGTTACTTTTATTTTCCATTATGTGACAGTCATGGGCCTGACCTGTCCTGACTATGGACAAAGACTATACTCGGAAATACAATACCAAAGACGGTATATCTCATTACGGGGAAGAGTAAGATTAGTAACTCTAGTTTCAACTAAGGCATCGAAGTATAATAATGCAGTCATGTCAAGCCATCACCTAGGAGCACTGCCGGCTGGATCGCAACACTCCTGGTTGCTTTAAAGTTGCGATCCAGCCGGCAGTGCCTACGAGATATACATGACCGGAAATTAGAGCAATAAAATAGCTGTAAAATGATGTTTCGTGAAAGTCCGCTAGATATCTCGACTTGTCGCTAACTTGCCCGTACTAATTCTTATAAAATAATAATATACGGCATCAACTAGTACAATCAAGTACAGTAATACTGTATTTAAATTAATTTTAGATCAATTATACATGGAATACAATAAAAATGCCTTCCTAACCTAGTGTCTGCAGGTTCGATTTTCTCCTGAGTATTAATTCTAGATTGCCAGTTGGAAGGTGTGGCAAGAAATGCAGCGTCGACGGTCGAGAAACAAACTTAGGAATGTATTGGGCTGATCACGCATCTTCTATGGCCTGAGCCACACAGTAACTGCCAAGGACGCAAAAGTCGTTAAGGATGTAGACGTCCCGTGAGTTGGGCAAATGAGACGGTTGTCCAATTCCCAGCACCTCTGCTAGGTATCCTGCTCAGGAGAAAAAAATCCGCTCAGCTCAATTGTTGTAAGAGCATTTGTCAGTTGACATTTCATGATCAGAAACACTCAGCGAAGTCGCTAGTATACACATACAGTATTTATCTGTTAATAATAATATCACTGAATATTACAGAAACTGCGCACAAGTGTGGATGAATTAAATTAAAATTATAACATTTAGGTCGCCTCCGTAGCGTAGCGGTCAGCATGGTTAGCTGCCGCCCCGGAGGTCCTGGGTTCGATTCCCGGCTCTGCCACGAAATTTGAAAAGTGGTACGAGGACTGGAACGGGGTCTACTCAGCCTCGGGTGGCCCAAATGAGTAGAGGAGGTTCGATTCCCCCTCAGCCATCCTCGAAGTGGTTTTCCGTGGTTTCCCACTTCGTCTTCGGGCAAATGCCGGCCAAGGCCGCCTCCTTCCCTCTTCCTTGTCTATCCATCCTAATCATCCCTTACCTTCCCTCATGAGGCCCCTGTTCGCTTTGCAGGTGAGGCCGCCTGGGCGAGGTGCCAATCCCTTCTCACCAGTTGTATCCCTTCCGATTCGATGTTCCCAGCTCTAGGACACTGCCCGTAGAGGTGGTAGTGGTGAGTTCCCTCGCTGAGTCCGTGGGTTCCACCAACCTGGAGGATAAACGACTAAAAAAAAAACACCATTTAGTCTTCTGTGCACGGCTCCATCACAGTTCTTGTGTTTTCCTTGCAATGTAGGACGGGGTATTTGCTACACTTGGCTCCACAGAATTTGCAGATGCAATCTTCAGTCACTGAATGATATGAACATGACCGACTACAATATCTCAGACCGTAATGGCCGGTTCACAATCGCCCGGGGACGAGAACGAGAACGTGAACGGGAACGAGAAGGAAGTCGGTTCACAATCAATCTCCGGGAACGAGAAGCTAATAGTAGCCCGGGAAGTCCAACGGGAACCATGATTAAGTTTCATGTTTGACGTACTCGGAGCTTCCCGGATCCAATCAGAAACGTTGTACCAGTACGGAAGGAATAGTCAGCGATGTAAACATAACCTGTGAAAGCGCTCTCTAACTTTGCTTCTCTAAAGTGCATATTTTGTGTTTAATAAAGTTATTATAACTTTGCCACTCAGGTATTCTTTCTTTTTAGCCCCTCTGAAACATCTCAGTTGTGTAATTGGTGTTTATTAGTGGGCACTTGCTGATTGTTTTCGTATTATTACGCTGATTGCGCGCGCATGTACAAGTTCACGTTCCCGGGCTAATTGTGAACCGGGGCCCCGGGAAGCTTCACGTTCTCGTTTCGTTCTCTTTCTGGTTTTCGTTCCCGGGCCAATTGTGAACCAGCCTTCACGCATAATTTTCTTTTTCAGCCCTAGCCTAGCCACAGTATGTAATTCTGAGCCTCTTATTGGCTGTTATGTCATGCCATTCTCCTGGTCCCGAATAGAGACGGTAGGTAGTAGCAGGGGTCACATCCGATCAGACATGGAGGAAAGTTATCGAGTGAGATGTGGATAATATTCGATGGTGAATTGCATTATTAGCGTGAAACAGGCATGAAACATGCTTTAGATCAAGTTTAAAACAGCCCACGCAGCAAATGAATGCGTTCCAATCACCATTTAAGGTCCAAGTGAAATCATTCGACATTTATCCACATGTATTAAGACCTATGATAATATACTACCTTTACGAGCGGAAATGTGCACGAGTGGTAACGTGCGAGCTTGGTAACTTTTTTTTGTCCCGGGTTCAAGACTGCCCGAGAGCAGAAATTTTTACTTCTTTTGAATTATTTTATTATATCCTCCCTCCTTTTTACAGCATGTTTTATGCCTTGCTTTATTGAAATTATCTGTATGGGTGATTGAAATAATAAACATTGTTAGGCGGAATTCTTCCATGTTCTCACTTCAATTTATAATCCTCTGCTTACTGTATTTCGCGGCTAGCGTTCTTGGCTGTCTCCCCAGAGGTCCGGGTTCGATTCCCAGCTCTGCCGATGTATTTATTTATTTACTTATTTACTAGATGAAACCCGTCAAAACATGACGGACAATGGAAAACAAAATTACTGAAGAAGCTTCTTATATAAGTTACATTCTTTGTACGATTACTTTTTAGCACTATTGCAACTTTAAGGGCGTCAAAAGATAGCACTCTCAGCATTGCAATATATTGCTGGTCATGACTGAAAACGTGATGAGGTCATCATCATCTTGCACAGTTTCCAGCCACTGGCCGGGTCTGTTTGGAACACAAGTCTCTCCAACGTCTTCTGTCTTCCCACCATCTCTCAGCCTCCACCCTTGTCCAGTCTTCTCCTCTCTTCTTCACGATTTCTTCCTCCCCCTTCAGCCACCTGTCTCTCGGTCTCCCTCTTGGTCTCTTTCCTTCCCACTTCGTCTCGTGTATCCTCCTGGGTGTCCTCTTCTCCTCCATTCGTTTTACATGTCCATACCATCTAAGTCTAGATTTCTCTATACCAGTCTGTAATGGTTCATCCTTCATTAATTCTCCGGTCCTCTCATTTCTTATTCTGTCTATCTTTGTAGCTCCAATACTGCTTCTCAAGAACCTCATCTCACTGGCCTGTATTTTGCTCTTCTCCCTTCCTTTCATAACCTAGGTCTCCGAGGCATACGTCAGGATAGAGACATAGTACGTCCGATATATGATCTTTTTGCTGTTCTGAGGGACATTCTTGCTCCATAACATGCTTCTCACACTCCTCCGGAATGCTTCTGCCTGTCTCCCCCGCTCATTTATTTCTCTATCGTTTCTTCCAGTCTCTTGTATCAGGCTACCCAGATACTTGAAACTCTCCACTTCCTTCAGCTGTTCCCCACCAATTGTTATTCCTGTTGTGGTTCTTTCCTTCTTCCTTGTTGTGATCACCATCTCACTCTTATTTATGTTAAATTTCATCCCATAACCTTGTATTATTCCTTCCCACACGTCCAACTGTTCCTGTACCTCCTCCTCCTTGTTTCCCCAAATCATCAAATCATCTGCAAGCACCATTGCTTTCATCTTTCCTTCTCCAATTACTTGTGCCACTCGGGTCATTATGTCATCCATCACCACAATGAAAAGTAACGGTGACAGTGCACTTCCTTGTTTCAGGCCGTTTCTCTGTTCCAACCAGTCCGATCTCTCTCCTCCCACTTTCACACAGCTCACGCTTCCCTTGTACATCTCCTTTATCTTCCTTATAGTCCATTTTTATATTCCTCTATCCTCCAGGGACTTCCATACTTTGTTTCTGCATACACTGTCATATGCTTTATCAATGTCCAGGAAGGCCATCAGTAGATCTGTTCCATACTCATAGTGCTGTTCTTGTAACTGCCTTACAGCAAAAATCAAATCCACTGTGGACCTTCCTGATCTGAAGCCATGTTGTTCTTCCCTCATCCCTCCTTCTATCCTTGTCCTAATTCTCCTTTCCAAAACTTTCTCAAACAACTTTGCACAATGACTCATCAGTGTTATTCCCCAATAGTTTCTGCATTCTGTTCTACTACCTTTCTTGAAGATCGGGACAATTATTCCCTTTTTCCAGTCCTCTGGGGTCTTCCTATCCGTCCATGCTGTCTTCATCACTCGGTACAACCATTGTATCCCCACCTCTCCTGCTGCTCTCACCATCTCCACACTCAACTCATCCACACCCGGTGCCTTCCCTCCTTTCATCATCCTCACTGCATCTTCCACTTCTTTCCATGTTAAGTCCTTTTCTGTTTGCAGTTCATCTACTGTACCTCTTCCCCGATTTCTTCCTCCTCGCCGTGGTTTCCATTTGGGTTCAGGAGTTCTTCAAAATATTCTTTCCACATTTTCTTCAGTTCTTCCCTATTTTCTATCTCTTGTCCCCTTTTGTTCACCATTCTAACATAATCCGTAGGATCCTTCCGCCTCTTATTCTTTACCATCCCAAACAGGACCTTTTTTGCACCTTCACTATCCTGCTGGTCATGACTGAAAACGTGATGAGGTAAATAGCCCAATACGTTCAAGAGTTTCTCCTTGAGCTTGATTGATTTTGATAAAGTAGGCCGAGCGAATAGGACATTGTTGCCTATTAAAAGAAAATGTACTGTACCTGTAAGTGTTTTATCGGAAGGTGTTAAATCAAGTCGTAGGATTTGTGAGTTTGCATTCACAAATTCTCATAGTGTGTTTCTTTTGTTTTTGTATGTCTCATAGTGTTCTTCTTTTGTTTTTGTATACCGTACAAGTCAAATGTACTTTTTTGAATATAACCGTCTGTTTCCGGTTATGACCAATGGATGTCGGTGTTTGTTTCTTCTCCCATCAATTTGGAGTTTAGAACTGTATTTAGTAAACCCTTTTTGCTAATTATTTTATAACAGGTTATGAGCCCAGTTAAACGCTTATTGCTGTTAATGTGTGGACTTTGTGATGGGAGAATGTCGGTCGTTAAAGGGTGTTGATATGTGCGGCGCACATGTGGACAGTTAAGTGTGCATCCAAGATAGTTTTTGGTGAATTTTGTGGACGATTTTTCTATTGTGAGGACTATTTGTACGCTTTATTTTAAGTATACATACTAACATGGATGCAGCTACGGGAAGCAGCGAGCGAGTAGTTGCAATAGTGAGGTTACAAGACGACAATTGGGAAGCGTGGAGCACCCGAACAAAAGCATTGCTTCAAACAAGGCGTCTGTGGGACGCGGTTCAAGGTTTCCCACGAAAGACCGATACAGGAGAGGTAGAAGAGGTTGAAGAGTATTCCGAGGCCCAACTGGGCAAAGATCAAGACGCGAAAAACTTGCTCATAGGTTTGGTCACCGACCCTTTCCTAGGTGATATCAAAGAAGCGGAGACAGCTAAGGAAGCATGGCAGAATCTTCTGACTTCATGTTGTGATACCGGAGTCCTTCAAATTGTGACGATGTTAGAAGAATTGTGTCTTTTTAAGAAAACTAGTGACATTAGCATGCGTACATTTGTTGATAAAGTGCTTACTTGGTGTGCACGGTTGGACGATGTAGGTATAAAATTTACGGATAAGGCCAAAGCTGCTTTTATTCTCAGAGGACTGGAAAAGCGGGAGTACGAAAATTTGATACGTTCATTGGAAAGCAATGAAGAAAACTTAAGTGTAAAGGTAGTGCGAGCCAAACTTTTGTTGGAGGAGAGAAAGAACAAGTTGGACAAACTAAAGATGGAGCGAGAACAGGAGACTTATGCAAGGCTGAAGAAGGAAGAATCTGAGGGTGAAAGCGTGAAGGCAATGGTGGCAGCCATGCGCTTAAATTCCAAGGAGGTCGTCAACAGCAGCAAAAGTGTCAACAAGCCAACAGGTAGTGGTGGATTCATGTGCTACAAGTGCCAAGAACAGGGACATATTGCGAAGTTCTGTGATTTAGTTCATGAAGCAAGAAAGAAAGGTTCAGTTTTGTGTTTTAATTGTGCCAAGATAGGTCATACTTCCCGGAATTGCAGTAATGGACGCAAGGAAAATGTTAAGGTTAGGAATCGTGAGGTTATTGCCACGGTAAAGGACGATGAGGCGGCAAACGAATGTGTTCAGGTTAATGCTAGTAGTGTTAAGGTAAAGGCTTATGTGGCAACTGAAAGCAAGGATGATGCATCTGATTGTGTACGCAGGTGGTATGTAGATTCAGGAGCCACTGAGCACCTGACACCTTATAAGGATATTCTGTATGATTACACCCCAAAGGTTTCTGGTAGTGTAGACACAGCTGATGGATCCGTAGTTAGTGTATGTGGTATGGGAAGTGTGCTTATGAAGCTATCTGACAAGTGTGGAGGTTCTTTTCTGAAACTGAAAAGAGTGTTGTATGTCCCAGGTCTTCAAGACAATTTAATATCTGTAGGTCAATTTGACAGGAAAGGTGCAGTCGTAACCATTAAAGATAGCAAAGTTGTATTGTCAGATCATGAGGGTATATTCCTTACGGGTGAGGCTGTTGGAAATATGTATGAGGTAAATTGTGATTATTTTATGGTAGAACAATGGAAAGAATTTGCTTGTAATGACAAGGTGGAGGTTGTGTATGCTAAGAGCAACAAAGCTGTAACTAGCGGAATATGGCATCAGCGTTTTGGCCATGCTCTGAACATTCCAGATCGTGATTTTATACCCAAAGAAAAGAATCTTGATTGTGATACTTGTAAACAAGGTAAAATGAAAAGACTTAAATTTAATGAAAGAGATCATGTATCTCAGAAGCCATTAGATGTTGTGTTCTCTGATGTATGCCAGCTAGAGCACCCATCGATTGGAGGTAGCAAATATTTTATTACATTTACTGATGATTGTACCAGATTCTCATATGTAAGGTTCCTTAAGCATAAGGGTGATGCATTTAATGAGTTTCTCAAGGTTAAGGCCCTAATGGAGACAGCACAAGGGACCAAGTTGAAATCTTTCCATTCAGACAACGGTGGAGAGTATTTAAGTACAGAGTTTTGTAACTATCTTGAAAAGGAAGGTATTGTTCGTAGGTTAACAATGGCTTACTCTCCCCAACAGAATGGCGTTGCTGAACGCCTCAACCAGCAACTTCTCACCACTAGTAGGTGCATGCTCATTCAGTCAGGCATGCCAGTTCAATTTTGGGGGGAAGCCATCAGCACAGCCTGCTATATAAAGAATAGGTGTGTGTCATCAACTGTAAAAAAAACATCCCATTTGAACTGTGGACGAGTAGAAAGTTGTCAGACCAGGAATTGCTTATGTTAAAATCATTTGGTTGTAAAGTTTGGATCCATAAACGTAATGTGGAAAAGTTAGTGCCAAGGGCAAATGTTGGTGCAATGCTAGGGTACCCCGATGACTCGAGGGGCTACCGTGTATGGGACATCGAAAAGAAATGTGTCATTAAATCCAGGAATGAAGAATTTGTTGAAGATGTATTTCCGTTTTTTGTAAAAGCCCAGGAAAAACCTGTAACTCAGACAGATTGTGAACCTAGAATAGTTGGAGAAGTGTTTGTCGAGCAGAAAGATTGTGGAGGTGACGTGTTTGAACACGAAGTAGCCGAATCAGGAAATGAAAATTCTGTAACAAGTGATAGTGATGCCTCTTTGTCAGATTCTGATGTCGTAATAGACGCTCCATTACAGCCTGAACACACAGTATTACGCAGGTCGAGTAGAGAGAGAAAACTTCCCAGCAAGTGTGTATGTTGTAATGAAGTCAAGGTCAAATGTCGCATTGTCATGTTGAGGTCAGAATATAACGATCCGGTGTCTTTTCAAGAAGCCACCTCACGAGATGACAAAGATAAATGGTTTGAAGCAATGAACTGTTTTAGATCCCTTATTTGGGGGTGGATCTAAAAGGGAGAGTTGTTGTACTAATTTATAAGGTGGTGCCTAAAAGGGTAGCCTCCCTTGTCAGGGTAAGCTGACCAGTGTAGAGTGTTGTGGTGTGCTAGGAACTAGGGGGCGTTCCTATAAATAATGTGGTAGCGTTTGGAGGGATGGGACCCACTGCAAAGGGTCGCTGTACTGGTCGCTCAGCTGACTGCTTATTACGTAATTGAGTCTGCTTGTATCAGCTGAGTGGCACGCGCTGCTCGCTTGCAGCCGGGCCGGCTCGGGGAATACAAAAGTACTTAAGTTGGCGCTAATAGACTGCTGTCTGTCACGTCTTTACGTGACGGGAATAAGGAAGGGCGTTGGGATGTAAAGAGGCGTATAACAGTAATGCTAGTGTAGAGTGTGGACCAAGTGTTTTATTGGTCTGTGATTCTGATAGTGAGTCCCTTGTAGGGAATGAAATTAGGTTCACAATGTATTAACAAGTGTTGGGTTACAGGTTACAAAGTAGGAATTCTGAACACGATTGACTGACTCACCTCGGTTGACACCAGCGTAGCTTCGGCCGTCTCGATGGAGCACTGACAATGAAGAGAGAGTTTGACCTCATTAGGACGTCTTCTTATACCTTCTGACGCCCTGCTGTCAGCAATGTATTGGCCCAGTTAGTACTATGTCGCTGAGTGTAATGATTACGTAAGGCTTGAGCTGCTTTATGGAGTAGCAAGCTGTCCTTACGGTATTAATGGATGTTGCCCCGGCTTTCCAAGAGTTGCCATTTAGGGGATTTAGCCAGATGCCGGGGGGATGGTCTCCAAGGGGTGCATACCCCTGGGATACTGTACAAGAGTCTTCCTTCATTTGTTCGCGTCCTCGCGAACGGGAACGGAACTGGAAGTTGGGATGTTGACGTAGTGGTCCTTGGAACCCCCTCGTATCTCCTGGTGGCGTCGTATCGAAGTGTGGGTGTGAGGTCAGCCCGTGTTCAGAGGGGAGGGTTATGGGATTTACAAATATATGTATACATTGACATTGTGAAAGAACAAACAAAAAAAATTGACATTGCGAAAGATTTGATTAACATTGGGAAAAAAATGACATTTTGAGAAAAATTTAACGTTAAAATAAATTCGACATGTAAAAAAAAATTGCCTTTGTTATTGCTGGCATATTGCTAGTTTAAAAAAAAACATGGTTTCTGATGGTGATGTGTTACATAGTTTTGCAGGGAGGAAAAACCCAGGGCCGAACGGATGATGGCGTCGTCCGCCCTATCTTAGGGAAAAAGTGCTCCCTGCAATAAGAAAGGTGGAAGAAAATAGAAAAATGGGTGTTCCAGGGTATCATTTAAGGGAAATATTCAAAAGACGTTTATTGGTTTGGGAAAAAACGGAACACCCTGACAAATGGGGAAGTTAGAAGAAGGAAAGATGAAAGAAAACAAATCATACATATTATGTACATTGGCATCTTGATACACAAACAAAAAGATATATAGTGTATAATTGTATAAAGTGTATCCTGAAAAAATTATAAATTACAATGACCTTATGTCTATTGGAAAAATTGTATAAAGTTTATCCTTAAAAATTAGTAATTACAGTGGTCTTATGTCTACTTAATCGCGCTAATCCCTTATTATTATAGTTGTTGTGAGGTACCTCGCGTGCACGCTACCCGTCTGTACGTACTCTTGCCGTCTCACGCCTGATTCTGTACGGCCACTCCTTGGTACGGTATAGTGGTCGTACCGCTTGCATGTATGCTTAATACCTAATCTGTGAAGCATCCTCTGTGGGTGAATGCTTTCACACTTGACAATGAGAGTCACTGCCACAAATCGGTTGCGCCCTCATTGTCGTAATCTGCGTCGCATTTTGACGCTTTATGTGTTTAAATTTTAGTTGATCTGCCAGTAAGCCTGGTACCCCACAGGCACCAGTCCTGCTGTGCAGATTTATTTTGGAGTGTGTAGCTGAAAAAGAAAAATGTGGTGAGTGTTTGCGAGTGTGTCGGGATTAGTGCACGTTGAAAAATAAAAATAAAATAGTACACATCATGGCATGCTGTAAATAATATGCCACTGCAATATGGTAGTGAAATTCCTGTCACCAGTTTCCTGTATCTGGTGACGAGGCCTGTGAAAAAAAATGGCGAGGTTTAGAAAAAACATATTAGTACTGGTTGAAGCTCTTCTTTCACTGAAAAAAATAGCATGATTAATGTTACTTAGCTGCAAGGCCGGGCTTACCCTATACGGTGCCGTAATGCCGTAAATAATATGTAGTTGGTCTTACCCCGGTAGCGGAATTGTGGTTACCGGGTGCCGATATATTCCACTTTGATTATGCCTATTTTAACCTAGTTTATCCTAAGTATTGTCGGGCTTACCTCGGTAACGGATTTATAGTCACCGAGTGCCGATCGGCGTTACTTAATACTATCTAACTTAATTATGGTCTAATAATAAAAAAAACTATTACTAAGCCGAGAGGGTTGCCTTAATCTATTGCCGAAATGTGCTGCGCCATAGCTGGCAACAGCGGTGAATAAATTTGCTTAATCCTAGGTTGCGTGTCAAATGCAACCGTCTTACAACTAAATTTGGCCTAGGACGATCGCCTGGGGCAATTAAATCCCCAGATCACCACCCGCACGAGCCCCAGAAACACCGGTTGTCTCTAGGGTCGCTAGATTCCGTCCCCTTAACTCTAGGTGTCGACGTCTATTACTAGGACTAATCTATTCGCAGGCGCTTACGGTGCCACTAAGCTAACCGTTTCGCCCGCTGTAACTTCCTTGTTCATGCCCGTTTGCTGTTCCGATTTATCATAGTTGAGCCGCCCACTTGGCTCCTGTGAGGGGCGCGCAATGCCCCTTTCTTAATGCCCTCTGGTTGCCCGTTGCGTCGCCATTTATGTGGGCATTGGACAGTGTGGTCCAATGGCATAATATTGTCTTCGCCTTAATCGGCCGTCGCAATCTGCTTTCGCAGTGATATTTGCCTCTATGGGCCGCCGTAGTATGCATTTTCGCATTGATATATAAATTTGCCTCTATGGGCCGCCGTAGTATGCATTTTCGCATTGATATATAAATTTGCCTCTATGGGCCGCCGTAGTATGCTCCAACGCACAGGAGTTTTGCTTCCCGCTATGGAAGCCGTGCCTACTTAAATTTAAACTTAACTAGAAGTCTAGTCATAATGGGGTCGTCTCTAGGGATAGCTCCCGAGGCCGGCGCGGAGTGAGCTATTTCTCCCGCCATTCTCAGAAAGTCTCCCTGCAGGTCTTGGCTTCGACGACCGTGGCACAAAGTGGGTTTAGCATCCCTTCCTCCCAGGGGCGGTTTATGCGCACCTAGGATTCCAGAGCTTGCCCGACCAGGCCGCGAATGCTTTGACCTTACGTAGTTCGTCTGTTTGGTCTAGTCGTCAGTTAAGTGAGGTCGCTGCGCTGTCGCGCCAACTGGGGAAGGGTCCACATCGCCTTCCCCATCTCTCAAAGTGTGGTCTCCTGACCTTTGGCTTACACCGTTGTCAACCATCATACCGTATCAGATTCCTTTGTAAGAGAAAAAAAAATGTAGCGTAACCTGTGTAAATAGTGTAATCTCTGTGTTAAAATGTAAAATATTTCCAGTGTAGCGGGGTTGTAGATCTTCTAAGTACATAGGCTACTTCTGGCCTACCATCGCTATGTCAGCTTTCCAGCAATAATGCTTTCTTTACCTTAATGGAGGTGTTAGTAGGGTCTGTAAGGTCAGGTACCCTGTTATTAGGATTTGGGGGTAATTATTTGTTGAGTGGGCTTAAAGTATGGTAGGAAGGGTTTGCGCACCTTTGGGTTCCACGTTAGTGGTGGCCTAGAACCGGTGGTGGCACTGGGATGCTTCTATAGTGAGTGGAGTGGGGAGGTAATTCCCGGGATTGCAAAAATACGAAAATTCATGCAGGTTGGATATTAAAATCCCTGGTAATTGGATGGGATACTCATGCATTTGTCTGGATATGAAGTTTCTGCCTTCAAGTACGGATAGGTGTAGGATGGGGCATAATACCATATGTTCCTTTCATGCGGGAGTGTTTAAGTACTAAAGAATGGTTAGTATATATCTATGGCCTCCTCTCTCATTTGGAGAGGCGCATTATGCTTCTTTAATGTTTGCTGACACACCCCTAATACTCAGGTGTTAGCATCGGGACGCAAGGCGTAGCGTGCCTGCTTTTTTAGACGCATGAAGTCCATCAACCCCTGTGTGTATTTTGTAATGTAGTGTAGCTGTTTTTGGTCGTGTAGATGTGGTTGCGTTGTTTATGTTGGGCGTGAGAAGGTTATGGGAAGGGAGTAAGGTGGTACGCTGGTAGCCTGTTCTCCTGTCGTCCTCCCTTGGTCCATGTTGGCTTTCTATCCGCGCCTTGGGATAGTAGAGCTGCATGACCTAACCTGGTCGGCCATTTGCAGTGTAGATGTGGCCAGTGGTCGTAATGCGACTGGTCATGTGCTAGTCATCTGTAATGACTCCTATGCCTTACGAGCGATAAGAGAAGTTATTAGGGGGGAGATCTTGTCTGTGTTCGCTCCTAACTGTTGAGTGCGTGTGCGTGTGTGTGACTATGTACCGCTACACCACGCGGACGGTTGGTCTGTTATAAGGCTAAGTCCTACTGTGTATATTGTGTCTGGGCGGGAAGCGCCCGTGGCCTTTCAACGTCTTTGCGAACGTGCCCTTGAGGCCCAGGATAGGTTCCGCTGTGTCACGTCTTGTCCATTGCCAAATGTTTCTGCAGTGTGGAGAAAAAAATGTATGGTATTATAATTGTTATGTGTTTGTAATTTCATGGTCACTGGCGCAACGCAATAGTGTCTCGTCACCGCATTATTGCAGTGTAACTAGTCTGCTGTCAGCAGTTAGTATGTGCAATACCAGGCCGGGAAGTTACTGTTTGTCATCCGCTGGTATGTGCCTTCCTGCACGAATGCAAGTGTGGTCATTGTTTTGGATTCCTAGCGGTCTAATGTAGCAATTCGCCCTAGTTAGGTAATGACGTCGTGTGGCCATCGTTCCCTAAGACTTGTGTCTTGCGAAATTTTCCTACCTGTGTTTGTGAAATGTATTCCCTATGTCTGGTGTAATCCGAAATTTTATGTTTGGCTTTTGGTGGGAGGAAATGTAGTATTCCCTGTACATGCATTTGTGTGGGCCACCTTCAGTATGATTGGACGCCTGAATAGCTGTTTCCCTTTGTGTCTAAATTTTTACTGGAACTCAGACCCGTGACCTTCTGTCATTCTCTGTGTTTTATGTTTGCGTTGTGTGACAGGGCTTGGGGCTTTCCCAGTGTGGTCTTTGCTTGTGTTCCGTGTACCAAAAATACCATTGGATAGTTAGTTTTTGGTACGCGTGTGGTGTGTGGTCATGGGTTCGAATCCGGTTGTCTGTAAAGACTTGGTGTGATCATTTCCGTGCAGCATATAATATGGCATGTTCCCGTGGATGTGCAATGCGCAAATGAAAGCATGCATACCTGTGTAGAGTTTGTATGTTTTTGATTTCCCCTTGTAGTGTAATTTTGGAAGATATAGGGTCTGTAAATCGGGCGTGAATGATGCCGTGCGCTCTGCTCTGAGAGCAGTTGTCTGTAAGCGTACAGTTTATCACTGAGGCCTGTGCTATTGCTGAGCATGGCGGTATCGGATTGCAATGTCCTGTGCGCACGCTCGTTACTTGTCTTGATAACGCTGTATGTCCGTGCCTTTGCTTCCGGCACGCGTATGTGGGAACCTGATAGCTGTCCATTGTAATTGCGGGCAGGCTCTTCGTAATGGAAAAGAACCTTCTACTAACTATTTTTGTGTCCCCGCTTGTGTGTTACTGTGCCGTGGTTCGATTATGTCCCTACAATGGTACGAAATGTCATTATGCCCGCGTGTCTCCGGGACAGTTCTGTGGGGTGTTAGGATCGTATCCCGGTGCGGTCAGTGGGCTATTTCTTGGCTTTCTTCCCACGTGTGCCAGCGGGACCGTTTCCTTTTCTCTTAGTAGTGTGCCCGCCTTTACGTGTAGGTGTGTGAGCTTTACGTGTGTGATATGCCTTCATCCGGCGGGCGTGAATAGTGTCCTTTATGAGTTTCCTCCCATGGCGCACGTTCACTATATAATTTAGGTCAGATACCTTCCTGCAGACTTTGAAGGGACCTGCCCATCGTGGTAGGAGGAATTCGGACACGTTCTTCTTTCGGGCATGATTGGAGACCATGACCAATTGCCCGGGTGTGTATTCCACGGTCTTTCTATTCCGGTCGTACCGCTCTTTTTGTTTTTTCTGGGCCTCGGCTATGTTTTTTCTAGCGTCCATGCGGGCTATCTGCAAATGCTCTAGCCGAGCCGCATTGTCTGTGTGGGCGTCCTGTGGGATACATATATTGTCTATGGGACTTCTGGGTGTGTATCCGTGCAGTAGGAAGTGTGGAGAGTGTTTCGTAGCCGTAGATACAGAGGTATTATAACTAAAAGTAATACTTTGCAGGTATTCATCCCAGTCTGTTCCTGCGTCCTCTGTAAATTTAGCCAGCGCTATTCCAAGTATTTTGTTCATACTCTCCGTGAGTCCGTTGGTTTGCGGGGAAAAACTCGTGGTAGTGTATGCCTTAATCCTGAGTATCTCCAGAAACTGTTGGAGCACTCTCGAGGTGAAAATAGTACCTCTGTCGGATAATAAGGTTTGGAATAGGCCATATCGTGTAATTATGTCAAATAGAAATTCGGCTATGCTGTTCGTGTCTGCTTTGGGAACAGCCTTTGTAATCATGTATCGTGTGAGATAGTCGGTGGCCACCAGGATATATTTATTACCTTTTTGACTTGTGGTAATGGGGCCTTTCACATCTATTCCGACTCTGTGAAATAACTCTCCCACGGGAATTGGGTTGAGTAGTCCATGAGGCTTGCCAGGTCTTGTTTTGAATCGTTGGCAGGTGTGACATGTCTTGACAAAGGTATCTATGTCGGCCTTCATGTTTACCCAATAGTACTTGTCACGGATTCTAAGGTATGTTTTATGCGTACCTAAGTGTGCCCCTGCTATTGGGCTATTATGGTGTCCGATCATGATATTTTCTCTCAATGATTCCGGAACCGCTATAGGTGCGCTATCGTGCATGGCTGTGGGCTTAAATTTCAGTACCCCGTCTTTGTCTAGAAAAAATCGCCTAGACATCCGTGCTGTCTTGGAGTCCACTTTATCCAAGTCTTCTAGTGCCAATAGAATCTGTTTCAAGTGCGGATCACTTTCTTGCTCCTGTTTGATGTCAACCACCGTCAGGGCAAAGGTGGGCATATCGTCCCAGTCGTGGTCCTTACTGTCATCCGGGGGATCGGCTACTGGCAGCCTAGACAACCCATCTGCGTCTAGGTGTGTAGCGCCTTTCTTGTGTTTGACCACGAAATCATATTCATACAGGCGGAATATAAACCTGTTGAGTCGCGAATTTGGGTTTTTAAATTTGTCCCAAAAAAGCAAGCTCGCGTGGTCAGTCACTACCGTGAACTTGATACCATAGAGGTATACCCTAAAATAGTTCACTCCCCACGAAAATGCCAGCATTTCCCGCTCTGTGGCAGAGTATCTAGTCTCAACGGCCGTTAGCTTCCTGCTAGCATAGGCGACGGGCCGTTTACGCCCTTCGGTGTCTTCCTGCAATAGGGCCGCCCCCAGCCCATATAGGCTGGCATCCACGTGTAAGAATGTGGGTCTATCACTGTGGAAGTGTTGCAGTAAGGGCGGTGAGGTCAATAGTTGCTTCAGTGTGTTGAAGGCATCTATGTGTTCCTGCGTGATGCTGAAGGGCGTTCTTTCACGTGTGAGTTCAGTTAGTGGATGGGCGATGTGTGCAAATCTATAGATATGCTTGCGATAGTACGAAGCCAAGCCAATAAAACTGCGCAATTGTTTCAAATTTGTGGGCATTGGGATGTTCGTTATTGCGTCAGTCTTAGCTGGGTCGGGAATAATGCCCTCCCTATTGACAATATGGCCCAATATGGTAATTTGCTGTCTGGCAAATTGACATTTCGCAGGTTTAAGCCTTAGTTTAGCTTCTCTGATCCTTGCGAAAGCCTCCTCCAAATGTACGATGTGTTCGTCAAAAGTGTTGGAGAAGACCGTTATGTCATCCACGTACACTAATACGGACCGCCATTTAAGCCCTGAAAATGTCTTATCCACTAGCTTTTGGAAGGTTTGGCTGGCGTTACGGAGACCCATTGGTAAACGGGTGTAGGTAAATAGTCCGTTCTCTGTAACGAACGCCAGCTTGTGCCTATCTGGTTCATAGACGGAGATTGAATAGAATCCACTATAGCAATCCATCGAACTGAACCAGCTAGCTCCACCAAGGGCGTCCAAATAGGTGTCTGCCCTTGGTAGTGGATAACTATCATTTTCGACCAACTTATTGAGCCTCCTGTAGTCAGTACAAAATCTGTGCGATCCGTCCCTCTTTTTGGTCAGCAGAACTGGAGAGGAGTAGTTAGAAATAACTGGAACAATGACCCCTGCCTCGAGCATCTCTGAGATTTGGGCATCGATGGCATGTCTCTCCTTCTGGCTCACTCTGAAGGGAGGCTGGTGTACTGGTCGGTCACTAGTGAGTGTGACGTGGTGTTCAATGAGGTCTGTCACAGCGAGATCCTTCATTGAGTGGGCAAAAATATCTCTGTTGGTCTCTAGGAGCTCCGTGAGCCTTTTATTTTGCTCCGGGGTCAGGTCCTGCGTGTGGTTCTGGTTGGCCGCCTTATCCGTGTGTGTGTTTGTGTATTGGCTGATAGTGTGCAGTGTAGGGGCCTGATGCTCGTGGTTTTCTCGCTCCGCTCGAATCCCATCTTTGTTCCTGGTGTATACCATGGGATGTGTGGTGAGCCTCTGGTCGTGCTTTAAAAGCATCTGACCACTAGCGAAATTTATGCTAGCCTCATACCTAGCGAGAAAATCCATACCAATAATGGCTGACGCAGAAAGGTGTTCGATAACGAACATGGGGTGCGTTGTGGCAAAATGGTCTATCCTAATATGTATGTTTGCCACTCCCATGTTTTCTAACGTCTGAGCATTGGCCGCTACCAGCCGGATGTCCCCCGTGACACCTTGTATTTGCGCCTCGGCAATGTGTCGGCTATTAACACAACTTACGGCAGCCCCGGTATCGATTAGGGCCTGCACTCTGTGGCCATTTATGGTGGCGTGTATCGTGAGGGCCGATACCTGAAATCCACTGCCCTGCACCGATGTGTTGTGTAAGATGTATGTTGTTGTTGTTGTTGTTGCCGGAGTGACATTTGTGCTGGGGAGGCATGGATCTGTCCGTTTATCGTACCTAGCACGCTTCGCCTCTCGGCTTACTTCCTGTCCTGAGTACTTTGCCCAGGTCAGCAAAGTGCGTTTGCCAAGTACCTTGCCAGCTCCTTTAACCGGTCTTGCTGTGAGACTAGGAGTCTGCTGGCGAACGTTTAGTGTATTAATTGTTCCCAGCCTTTGTGTAGTTGTGTTGTTGTTGGTTTCTTCCTCTCGGGAAGGTGTGTCTGCAAATGTAACCCTGAGCTTGCCCTTGTGACCCCGCCTTTTGTTCCAGGCGGTCGCGAGTTCGACTCCTGTTGCTGGCTTCCCCATGCCGAGCGAACTCGCGTCATGCGCCTGTGTGTGGTCAATTCCCCCCCTGTGTTGTGGTGAAGGGGGTAGGGTTTTCTGTTGGGAGGGTGTGGGCGTGTTCTCGGGCTGTTTGCTTTTGATCGTGAGGGGTGTGTAGTGTCCCGCCCTAGGGTTTCCTGTGAAAAGTACGTGTAGGTCCCTATTGAATCCCGCAGTTGAGAATAGCGGAGGCGAGTGCACATCCGTGTATACATGGATGTTGGCTTTGAGCACCTTGCCGAGAGCGGTTACCTCTACGGCACTGCCATAGGTGCCGTCCTTGCCCATGTATTTTCGGTAATCCGCCCCGGTCTGGAATGGGTTCTCCCGCTCGTCCGACACAAAGTCCCGGTACTCTTTCCAGTTGGCCAGGATATGTTTGACCGTTTTCTGTCTGTAGTCCCCATGATAATCCTCGGTATTCCGGATTAGAAAGCTCATGGCCCTAAACAGACAGTTGCCGTCTCCTTGCACGGGGTGTGTTTGGAAACGGTCCGGGGGCGGATCGTCAGCCTTATCTTTAGCTGGCTGCTTCTTCCCCTTACTCTTACGAGTTTTCTTGGGGGAAGGGCCTTTCTTGTGCTGTGTTGGGGGAGGAACCTCAGCTGCTTCATCAGCTAGCCGAACCTCCCCGTCTAGGCGTTTTTTGAAAATGTGGGTGTACGCCTGCCTGTAATGTATGTTCGCCCCCCCCCTCGGGGTGGCTGCGCCAACTCCCCGTTTGCGGTGTGTAAGTAGGTGTAGGGAGTATTACCCCCCTGTCTGTCCGGCGGGGTGCTTCATCCCTGAACTCCCTCGGGTATTCGTCTGGGAGGGGGTAGTGTTCCGGGCCCTTCGTGTGCTTGTCTATGTTGTCCCTTTCTCTAGTGGGTTTTCTTCCTTGTCGGTTATTGCCTTGTTGTCCGTTATTCTGTCTCCGCCAGGGTGGGGTGTATGTCTGCTGCTGTTGGGGCGGGTGTTCCCGTCGGTTCCCCTTTTCCCTATATTGGTCAGCTGCATACCCCTGTCTGGTCGAGGGTGGGTTTTCTCGCTGTTCCCATTTTCCCTTGTACTGCGGGGCCGCATAGCCTTGGCTGCGTGGGGGCGGGTTCTCCCGATATTCCACATTTCCCCTGTACTGCGGGGATGCATAACCTCGGCTGCGTGGGGGCGGGTTCTCCCGATATTCCACATTTCCCCTGTACTGCGGGGCTGCATAACCTCGGCTGCGTGGGGGCGGGTTCTCCCGATATTCCACATTTCCCCTGTACTGCGGGGATGCATAACCTTGGCTGCGTGGGGGCGGGTTCTCCCGATATTCCCCATTTCCCCTGTACTGCGGGGCTGCATAACCTTGGCTGCGTGGGGGCGGGCTGTTTCGTCGGGGGATGTCGTGGTCGTACTCCTCAGGGTAGTACTCCCGTGTGTACGGAGATGGTGAACGCCTTGAGGGGTATGTCGGCTCTGTGTCCGTGTATGCTATCGGTGAGTACCGCGGAGGGTAGTGTGGCCTATCCTGTGGGGGAGGTGTTGTTGGCCGCTGTGGAGGGTAGTAATTTTCTTCCCTCCCGTAGCGTCTCCTCTCCGTGTACCCCCTGTCCCTCTCAGTATGATAGTGTTCTCGTGTGTCTGCTTGCTCATCCCTTGGCGGCCTTTCACCCGCTTGGATGGCAGCTATAGTCAGTTTCTCCATCCTGTCCACTAATTCGTCCATTTTTGCGCTAGTGTCGTCCTTCTGAGTTTGGAAGTGCAGATCCACGGCTTTTTCCGTAGCCTTTTCCGTGATCTTTCTCCCCTCCTCTATGGTCTTTATGTTATTCAACATATGTTGGACCGTGAGGTTGTTCATAATGCATAGCTTTTCTACTATGGCTGGTCTGAGGCCCTGCATTAACAGCTTGACTTTCTGTTTGTTTGTCATTGCTGCATTGTACTTTTCGCACATTATCAATTTAACATTGATGTATGCCTGGGCGCTCTCTTTGGGTCCCTGTGACCTCTGTCTGATCTGGTCATAGAGATCGTCATCGTCTGGTATGAGCTGGAACTCCTCCTTTAAGAGTAAAGCGGTTTCCTCCCATGTGGCAGCTTCTAGTGTGTCCTCATGGAGCTCATACCACGTCATGGCCGCCTTCGTGAGGTAAGCAGGAAGGAGCCGTTTTCTAACTTCCTCGCTCCAACCATTGATCCGTGCCGTTCTATTGAAGGCCTTGAGGTATTCCTCGGGATCCTGGCCTTCCCCCGTGAACTTTGTGGGGTGGATCATGGGGTACTCAGTGTGTCTATTCATGTCGTTCTCGTGTGAGTTTCGTTGGCTGTGTGTCGAGGTGTTTGGGCTGTTTAGAGGGGAATTAGCCTCGCTTCCCGTGTACGACACCTGTGTTACGTTACCAGGTGGCTCGTCACCTGATATGTCTGTACTTATGGCTGGTGTGTTGTCGTACTGTGTGGATTCGACTATGTGTACGGTTCTGTCTAGATCCTGTTTTACTGTCCCCAAAATAGTGTGGATGTCAAGAACCGCTTCTGTCGCGTGACTATTGTCTTTAATAGTGTCTGTTTCTAATAGCTCTGCAATGCGCTTGAGCAGGTTACTGGCTTTCTGCTCTGTGATCTGCAGTTGCTGTAACAATAGGGGATGGAGTGTTGGCAGGCAATCTACCTCACTATCGCTGGATACCGGCGACTCGTGTGTGTATTCACTGGCCTGGGACCGTGTAAAATGTATAACCTGTGCTGCAGCGGCAGGGTGTTGAGCACGGATCTGTGCTGTGTGGAATTCAAGGTCCCTGAGAAGTTGTACTGCAGTCTGGTCAGTTATTAAGTCACTGTTCTTAATCTTTAGCTTCGGCAGGAGTGGAGTTGTACTAGCCGACAAATGGTGTGCAAAGTCTCTTAATGTAGTTCTAAATGTGGACATTTAATAATAAAAAAAGAATGTGTGACGCAATATGAGGTTAAAAAAAATTTCTCTATTTGCTTGGCTTTTTGCGGTACGGAAGGGGTCGTTTTTCCTACGAGGGCTCGTTGATTGAGTCCCGTTCTACTGTGCGTAGGACGGCGCCTCCACCAGTGTTTTAGATCCCTTATTTGGGGGTGGATCTAAAAGGGAGAGTTGTTGTACTAATTTATAAGGTGGTGCCTAAAAGGGTAGCCTCCCTTGTCAGGGTAAGCTGACCAGTGTAGAGTGTTGTGGTGTGCTAGGAACTAGGGGGCGTTCCTATAAATAATGTGGTAGCGTTTGGAGGGATGGGACCCACTGCAAAGGGTCGCTGTACTGGTCGCTCAGCTGACTGCTTATTACGTAATTGAGTCTGCTTGTATCAGCTGAGTGGCACGCGCTGCTCGCTTGCAGCCGGGCCGGCTCGGGGAATACAAAAGTACTTAAGTTGGCGCTAATAGACTGCTGTCTGTCACGTCTTTACGTGACGGGAATAAGGAAGGGCGTTGGGATGTAAAGAGGCGTATAACAGTAATGCTAGTGTAGAGTGTGGACCAAGTGTTTTATTGGTCTGTGATTCTGATAGTGAGTCCCTTGTAGGGAATGAAATTAGGTTCACAATGTATTAACAAGTGTTGGGTTACAGGTTACAAAGTAGGAATTCTGAACACGATTGACTGACTCACCTCGGTTGACACCAGCGTAGCTTCGGCCGTCTCGATGGAGCACTGACAATGGAGAGAGAGTTTGACCTCATTAGGACGTCTTCTTATACCTTCTGACGCCCTGCTGTCAGCAATGTATTGGCCCAGTTAGTACTATGTCGCTGAGTGTAATGATTACGTAAGGCTTGAGCTGCTTTATGGAGTAGCAAGCTGTCCTTACGGTATTAATGGATGTTGCCCCGGCTTTCCAAGAGTTGCCATTTAGGGGATTTAGCCAGATGCCGGGGGGATGGTCTCCAAGGGGTGCATACCCCTGGGATACTGTACAGAACCAAGAGATTGCCCTCTTGGAAAAACATCATGTGTGGACACTTGCAGAAGATTCAGGTGGCAAGACTGTCATAGGCACCAAATGGGTGTTTAAAACTAAACGAAACCAAGAAGGTGAAGTACTTAGGTATAGAGCACGTTTAGTAGCTCAAGGTTTCAGTCAGATAAAGGGTACAGATTTCCTTGAATCCTACAGTCCTGTGGTAAAAAGGAAAACTATTAGGACCCTTATAGCCATAGGAGTAGAGCGTGAATGGGATAATTGTCATTTGGACATTGTATCGGCATACCATAATAGCAAAATTAAGGAAACTGTATTTGTAAGTCAACCAGAAGGTTTTCGCAGTGTAGAATACCCAGACTATGTGCTAAAACTCAACAAGAGTATTTACGGTTTGTGTCAAGCTGGTAAAGATTGGCACAATTGTATCACTGCACAACTTGTCAAGCTTGGCTTAAATCAAAGCGAATGTGATCCATGTCTGTATTTTAGCCCAGATCATGACCTGTATGTTGCCCTTTGCTACCATACAAGGAATGATATGCAAATGTTTGTTGTTAGTGTAAGGCTAGTTATGTATTTTTTTGTTTGTTTGTTTTAAGTTTTTTTTTGCAATTTGTGAATGGGGGGAAGTGTGAGTTTGCATTCAAAAATTCTCATAGTGTGTTTCTTTTGTTTTTGTATGTCTCATAGTGTTCTTCTTTTGTTTTTGTATACCGTACAAGTCAAATGTACTTTTTTGAATATAACCGTCTGTTTCCGGTTATGATCAATGGATGTCGGTGTTTGTTTCTTCTCCCATCAATTTGGAGTTTAGAACTGTATTTAGTAAACCCTTTTTACTAATTATTTTATGACAGGATTTGAGCTCTCTGCCTAATATTACTGCACCTATTATATCCGAATCCAAGCGATTTCTTACAATTAATATATTACCATATATGAGTCCTTGGGAAACGTTCAGATTTCTAAGAAGCATATCTACGGCTCAAACGTTCGAAGTATGTGGAGGCGAATCTCTTAATTCCAAGGAATTGAAAAATTCAATAATAGGGAAATGAAGTAGCTGGCTTTCATCTTCAGTATCCAATCTGTTAACGCTGATGTATGTGTTTGAACTACTGGATATAAGTTCAATGACTTTTAAATTAATATCATTACATTGTTGCAGCTTGGCAAATATTTTATATTCCAGCAGATCAATTTTACCCTCACAACAGTAAAGACCAAAGTAACCACGCATAGATTTTACGCAAGAGAAATACAATGTAGAACAATGTTTACATTTGATCGTCAAGGACCTTACAGTAGCCTACACTGTACTGCATAATATCTGGAATTGTTTCTGAAATGGCCTATTTATATTGGATTTTAAATGTGGCTTCGTATTATTCGATAACACTATAGTGTCCTGCAATAACGGAGCCACTAAATATTAAATGGCAAATAATACTTCCATTGCCGAAATCAACTCCTTAGTTAGACTCAGTACTCTAAACAAATAATCATTAAACAATTGTCTTATACAATGAAGTTCAACATGACCGTCCAGAGACTTTCATACTCAAGTTGGCTGGTGAGGAGAATGCGATGAGACTGATCGCTTAAAATAAATTCCTTATAATTGTTCCTGCCAGCGAATTTTTTTGCATTAGCTTGAAAACGCAGCTCAGAATGACGTTCTTCATTTTGTTATAAACAGTACGAAACTGCTCTAAATAAGCAATTTCCATCACCTGTTATAGGTTATGGCAGTACATTTTGCAGGGGAACATAGAATCACTTCGCCAACTACTGGAATGACCATAGGCCTATACTCAATACTCACTTCGATAGTCACCCTAATGGAGGCAGTTTTTGAATTCTATGTCCCGTGCATGTCAAAAATCGTATTAACACATGGAGGCCCACCTATTCTTGTCTATCGCCCCGGAGACCCGGGTTACATTTCCTGCTCTGCCAAGAAATTTAATTCTGGTCTCAGGGCAAAATCGGGGTACATTCAGTCTCTTGAGGTATAACTAAGAAGAGGAAGGTTTAATTCCCACCTCGACAATCTTGGATGTGGTTTTCCGTGGTTTCCCACTTCCACTTAAGGCAATTACCGGGATGGTTCCTAACTTAAGGCCTTGGCCGTCTCCTTGCCATTTACCACCTTAATTACAAATACACACAGTAATGCAGCCATCACAATAACACAGGTTATCAGAGAAAATTTCACACATACACACCCAAGTACACGGGGCTGAGTGACCAAGAAGTCGGAGCCCTTCAAACGAATTATATTTGCCAAGTGTCTCTCATGGCGAAAGCAATTGTGGACACGCGCGAGTGCCTGGAAAACTACTTTTTTCTTTAATAATTTAAGAGTATATCGACGATGCATAATTATAACTTTTAGTCTAGGACGCTAATAACTTGACCACCGAAGCATTGGGAAGAAATTGCAATATTAAGGTACATAAACAACCTAGCCTACACATTCAACTGTCGGTTAATGTTCCTCAACATTTCCCTTCTTAAATATTCCCCTCCTTTATAATTTTCCATCACATGAAAACATGCCATGACTTGTGTTTTAAATATATCGATGCAATGGTGTTGCCATCTGCTGTCAGTTAAAGGAACTATATGGGCGAAGTACTGCCCATCTGTTGTCAGTTATAGGAACTGATTGCAGATATTTAAACGGCGTACTGCGGACAACATTTTGCTCTTTTGATCACATGCTGCAATGCAATGGTAAAACGAAAATAAAACGTATTTAGAGGGAATGTAGAAATAAGTATCTTTAAAAGACATAAAACCTTACTAATACTCCTTGATTAAACAATATTTCAGTGGTAAAAAAAAAAAGTTCTGGCGGGGGCTAGGATCGAACCGGCGCTTCTTGGAACCACTGTCGGTCGCCTTAACCACATGGCTATTCTCGCACTCATGTTTAGCAGCAGACGCAGCCATTCATTATATTCAAAAGCCGCTGTTTGAAGGAAATAATCAATTTCATTATCCAAATAAATCAATGTTGCACATTCGTATACGTTCATACTGTTATTATATTTTATTGTCAGAACTTGGTTAATGTATGTTTTCAATTACATGGAAGCTTATTAAATAACTTACATTTGAATGGACTTCTCACCGCCATTTTGTCATGACCCCAGGCGGATTGTGCTCATGCGTGAGGGAAAAGAATTCTGCTATTTTCTATATTAATTCAAAAATATGCCGTAATATAATTGTTTATTTTAGAGACACTCTGCAAATCTAGAGGCCAAGAGCTTTCGTTAGAGTGCTCTACGAAGTAAATCGGTTCTGTCGTTCTCTCAATCTCGTGGTAACAAAAATCACCTTACTGTTTTAAATATATAGATTTACAAGTAGGTGGGCTCAATGACCACCATGTCCAATTTGCTCAAATGAACAAGAGCAACATCAGCGTCGACTTCTACAGTGGTCAAGCTGCTTGCCTCACCAAGGTGGACGGGGTTCGATTCCCAGCTCTGCCGATAAATTTCAATTCTGGTGTGAGGACTGCAACGAGGTACTGCCCCCGTAAATTGAATTATATTGAGACCACGATGGCTGTATTGGCAAATATGAATAAAGTTATGGATGTCATAGTTGTGACGTGTATATTCATGACGTAGGCACGGATGACGTAGAATTCATGCAAGTAGGCTGATGGAGCTGAGATTCTTGGTGACGTCATGATTTTGTTCGAGAAAGATCTGAGATTTACGACGCAGTCGCAGGAAACAAGGTATTGTGCTAAGGAAGAAGTTACGCTATTGGAGGAGAGACTCGAACCAATGAACGATAGTTTGGAAGGAAGACGGAGATTGCTGAAACTACGATATTTGATTGCTTTTGGCATGCAGATTTGTGGAAAACTATTTTCAGTTATGGCATTGATTTGGAATTTTGAAGAAATTAATTTTGAGTTTTTGAAATTTGAGAATCCGTCAAGTATAGCCAAAGTTAAAACTTCTAGCAATGACGGAGGAACGAACTATGGAAGGGATGGATACGCCCCTTAAGAAGTTGATAAAAGGTCGTGCACAGGATCGAGGAGCTCTCATATCTCTCATATCTCTCATACCGCTGATACCGCATATATATTTCTGATGTCAGATAGTCATTGTCGAGTGAATAAGTGAAGCGAGTCGTCTTTAGCGTGTGGTTAAAGCCCGGCGCATCGAACGAACACGGAGCAGTTCCATTTTACAGTGTTCGAAACTAAGTGAAGTTGAAACGCTCACATTAACGTTTCTATCAGATAAGATATAAAGAGTTAACTTCTGCCTTCATTATAATTCAATTGGGCAGTACAACATTGAGGTGTGTAGAAGATTTGAACAATTTCACAGTTATACTTTGAAAGATATTGGCACTTTAAGGCTGCCAACAAAAGTGATTTTCTCGCCACATGAGAAACACTTTTAAAATTCCACATTATACACTACGGCTGACACGTGGATTGCAACAGTGATATTGGAGCATACGTTTGGTAATACAACGATACATTCTATTATGGAACATTATAATCTTGCAGTGCTTTCAATGATTATAACAGAAGTTGAGATGGAAGGCTAAGGCTTTAATGCAATTGGGACATATATCGATGGAGTGAAGTAACAGCATGGAACTTCGTTAATCGTCATTCTACAAAAGCGAGCATGTAGTGAACATCCAACTACACTCATGCATCGTGAATCCATCGCTGAATTATATCAGATGACAGTGGAAATATTTTCATACTCCACCATTATGAATATTTCTGCGGAAATAACTGCAATAAACTTCATGGCGAATTACGACTGGAACTTCAGGGAACTTTCAAGAGAGGCCAGGGTGGACCCGGCTCATAAAGAAGAGTTTTGCCAGAAGGATGTCTTTCGTATACATGGAGCAGTGCAATTTCCGGAGAAGGAAGCAGTTCGATTCTCCGAGGACGCTGATTCCAGGTTCGAGGACGGAGCACATCTTCACGCTGGTAAAACGGAACCAACAGCAGTTTTCTTTGAAAACTTTCCTCTAGAACTTCAATCAACAGATAAGGTAGTCGTGAACGTTTCTTGTATTATTTGAGTCATGTAGCGATATCTGAGCAACCATTTTTCCCATATTTTCTGTCCTATCTTTTGCCCCATTTTCTTGATTAACATTTCTGTACTCAGTACACTTCGATGATTTATGCCTTTTTCTACGATTTGTTGAGACATTGTTATGTCATTGGCATACCTAAATTATTTTGGATCAGTTGAGACTGATAATTTAGATTCTTTCAATAATTTGCATATTTTTGTAGTAACGATTTGACTGTAAAGTTAACGATTTGCTATGGCAGATTTGAAGTCAGACAGCGTGTCATTTTATTAAAGTAATTCTATTCAGTAAATTACTTTGACCAATTTTCTGTCATCCTCAAGAAAGAAGAATGATTAAATGATTTTAGAGCGTTAAAATCTAATACGTTATCGACGATCTTTGAAATACTAGTCGTCTTATGAACATGATTGCAACATAGACATTTATCATTGCATTATAGACAATTTTATGAAAAATGAACTTTGAATACGATTTATTGAATACATTATAGTAATGAACATTTGATAGGAATTTTTCCCAATTATAGATTGGAACAATAATGTTTGCATTCCACAGTCTAGTTGTATTCTATTCGACTATTCATGCAGTTTAGATGAACTTTGATTGAAGATAGTATTTTTATACTGCGTTACTTTGAAAATATTAATCTCAATTTTGATAGACCAGGGAGGAGTGTCTAATCGTATTTGCTATTAAATTTATTTGTGATTGGCAAATTTTTACTTCATATCGATTCATGAATGAAACCCACGAAGGTTAAATAATAACAGCCATTAATACAATTGATGAATATAAGAATTTTTTGAAGAGGAACAATGGATGTATAATCGTTAGTTCAGTGGACCTGTAAAAGTCGCTGATGAGTAATGCCCTTGAATAATGAAGGAGGTTCCCACAGTAATAAATGAAGTTGTTGAATTTATGAGTGGAGGTTTTTGTATGTAATTTGGAAGATTTTGATGCCATATATATGAAGATATATGATGAATTCTGGGCCTATTGTTGAGCAATTTTGTGCGTTTTGAGCGAAGTATTTTTCCGCTGAATGTATTGTCCTGGTTCTTTGAAAGGTATTCATGTGAAGATACTGTTAAAGTTAACAAGAGTGTTAAATAATTTGAGATGAAGATTTTGAATGGAGGTTACCGTCACAAATATTAATAATAATTATTAAACCTTATTAAACCTGAATTTGACATTTAAATATAACTAACCTTCATTGGTCGATTATATCAACACAATTAAAGTAATTATCATCCGGATAAACGTGTGGTTTAATGTATTTCTTGTATAAATAATATAAACAATTTAATATTGTAAATAATTATGTAAATATCTTTGATAATAATTTGAAATGAAAGTGATTAATAGAGGCGTGTATAAAATTTTCAATTGTCGTTTGACATTGTTATAAACAATTTATTATTGTTATAAATAATTAATGAACTTTTGTTATTAACATTTAGAGTTTTGTTATTATACTCTAAACAACGCTAATTAAGCAAGTGGATTGAACAATTAAATATGATTTGGGATTGTTGGAGTAATCCACTGGTGTTTGAATGGAGCATTTAAAAGATTTGCGTGATAATATTTCAGTTGAAATGTGGACATTTAACGTGTTTTGAAAGGAGAGCTAAGCTCTGATGTAACTCGCTTATGCTAGGGTTGAACGGACAGGTGAGTCCACTTTGACGATGCAGGTGCATTGCAGCTGGCCCGGACAACTGTATGATAGAGGCCAAGGACGTTTACATAATAGCCTTGTGGCTATAAATAAAATGTGATATGTATAAACACGCAAAACAATTGCTATATGTGTCTCGTCCCAAATCCCGTTTCCATTCCAAGTGCATTATTATAATTACGTTATTTTGAGCTTGAGAAAGCTGAAACATTGTATGTAGAGTATACCAGTCCTACAGGAGGACATAGTTATGTGGTCGATGGCTTCTGATTGCCACGTGGATTTTGTTGTTTTATTTTTGTTAATTCATTCTTTATGTGAAATAAATTATTGTGCAGTTTAAAGTTTCTCGTCTTCGTTGTGGTTCATTTTAAATATCATGGTGGAGGTTATTGTGTGGGCACGCTTTAAGTGATCCAGTTGACAACCCAGTCCCCGAGATAAATTTAAGAGGTAAGTAAAGGTAAGTATGAAACCCCGTATATTTTGGTGTGTTCCACAATTATTTCTTGTTAACTATTGTGCTCTAATCTCGATAGTATCTGTCAGTGCCATTTTCATTGATGTAGCTGTGCCGGTGCGTTTGATTATTGGCAATCCGATTGAGGGGGCGGATATCTGACAGCCTACTATCCGGATAACGGGGACAGTAGGATTGGCGACCCTAAAACGTGGGGCACGATCAGCAAAACATTGGATTACCAAGTTATTGCAGTAGAATTGACACCGCAATTTTTGTGGAGTGTTCGAATAACATTGGATTACCAAGTTATCGATGTCAAAGGGATTGTAAAGACTCAAATAAAGAGGTTGATTCTTTGTTAGATGTCTTGGCCAATTGTAGAATTTGAGAGTGTGATTATATAGGAATAAAATGTTGTGTTGTATTAGGAAAATTACACTCAGAAAAGATCAGATCTTATACAACTTGAGAGAGGTTAAATAGGTTGGAAACTTAGAAAAATCGCCTATGATCTGGAATCTTATTTTATTTGACCGGCTTATGACATGTGTAGTCATATTAAAGATAAAATTAAACTATTTGGATTGTAAATGTAAATTATTTGTATTAGGATATTTTAAAATGAACCAAAGAAACTTGAACATGTGCTTGAGTTTATTTCAACATGAAGTGTCTACGAAGGTTAATTATAAGGTAATTATAAGTTAGATTTGACAGAAAATTGCTCAAATTTATATATGGTGAAAAATGTTGCTCAGATGTTGTTATTTTGCTCTGTTTGATGTATGTCCCTAAAGCAGTTTATTATTGAAATATTATTGAAATGGCAGATGAAAGTATTAAGAAAATGTTGGAGGAGATGTCCAACAATATGAGGGAGATGGAAGCTAGGAATACTAGTCGAATGGAGGAGAATGCTAGTAACTTGTCTGCTAATTTGTCTATTAGAATGCAGGAGATGATGAAGGAGAATGCTAGTAATATGTCTGCTAATTTGAAAGCTAGCATGAATGAAAGTGTAAACCAGATGCTGGACGAAAATCTGAAAGTTCTTCAGACCAGTTCTGCAAACTTAGAAAATAATGTGTCGCGTTTACAGACCAGTACCCAGGGAATCGAGAATGCCGTGAGTGACATTCATAAAGATGTTTCTGATGTTAAAATTGATGTTTCTAAGGTACAGAAAGATCTTACTATGTTGAATCTTGATGTTGCTAATGTCCGGGGTTATATTTCATGTGCTAGAGCTGAAGTAATTGTTGTTAGGAATGATGTTGCTACTGTACAAGACAAAGTAGAGGAAGTTCAAAAAGAGGTTAGAAATGTTCGAACTGATGTGTCAAATGTTCAAGTTGACATCAATAATATTCATTCAGATGTTAATGATATGCAAAGCGATATCAATAAAATACAAGTAGAAGTCAATACTGTTTTTGTAGACATTGCTAAAGTTCAGACTGATGTTAACAAAGTTAGGGAGGAAATTGAAACTTCAAAAACCCTTTGTTCTCGTAACATTAGTGCATTAACAACTCGGTTAGTTGACGAGTCTGTTAGGACAACAGCTTCTTTAGCTGGTTTAAATTACGATGTAGAGTTCATGAGAACCCAAGTATTAGATCACAATCGTTTACTTAAGGAAGACATTGAGGTAGATATCGCGGAAATGTTAACTGCAAATGTAACGGTTTGGAAAGATGAATGGAACAGGTCAAGTGGGGAACATGTCGATCAGATTCAGGAGCGAATTGAAAGAAAACTTGCCAGTACACAAGTAGACATTAATAATGAAGTAGTTCAGATCAGGAAAGACTCGAATGTAAGGATGGATTCGCTATCCGAAAAGCAGGTAGAGGATAGAACTCAAATAGGTCAGGACGTGCAAGCATTAAAAACTGCGTTAGAGGAACAGATTCATAAGGTTGTCTCTGATGTTAATGAAACTACGAGCAAACTGCAGAATTTGAAACTAGGAGAAGCTAGCATGATGGAAACCTATAAGGAAGAGTTGATTAGGAAAGTCATCACGGAAATCACAGACAAGGATATGGAAGGATTGACTGGTGAAGAGGATAGAAATTACGTAAGAAGATGTAACCTCGCTACAGAAGAGAGAGATATTAGTCCTGAGGAACGTATATCCAGATTCAGGGAAGAAGAAGAGGATAGAAATATTGAACCTGAATGGAAGTATCGTGATAGTGGGAAACATTATATGGATTCATATCCGAGAAATGTGACAGTCATCCGGAATTTTGAAGACAAACCTCAAAAATTTAGCAACACTGATAGTCTCACACCGATCGAATATATCAGGAATCTTAAAGACTATTTCATAGAAGCCCACATTCCTAGAGAGAGAGAGATGAGAATCGTAGAAAGATTTCTAGCTGGAGGACCCCTTGAGTGGTTTAGAGCATTTCGGTACACTTTCAGCAATGTTGACGAATTTGCAGAGGCACTGATAAAACGATTCTGGTCAATAGAAGCTCAGAATTCATTAAGAGCTGAGGTATACTCGAGGAAGTATTCAGGTACTCTTCCAACACGGTACGCTGATTTCTTCACGAGTCTGTTATCACGCTTGAGATTTTTGCAACCCCCATTGTCAACAGAGCAGTTGATAGATGCGATTTCACGTATGCTGCCTGTGGAGGTAAGAAGACTGATCATATCGTCAAATATCAGAGATTTGACCAGTATGGACGAATTATTGAGAAGGCTTGACTACACGAGTCCAATGCCAAATTTGGTACAAAAAGGTCAGAGGCACGAATTCAAAGACGTTAATACGGTCTACATGGATCAAGTGCAGCAAACTGATAAGCCTGATAAAAAAACTGAAAATGTAGGTCCTCATAGGAATAATTATTTCCGCAACAACAGATCCCAAGGTTACCGTCCATATCAGCAAAGACGAGGCTGGAATAATAATAGAGGGAATTACAACAACGGAAGAGGTAGATACTATAACAATGGTTATAATAGAAACTACAATAGAAATAACCAGTATCAGAATCCGAATCAGAATTCTCAAGGTCAGGTTATGACACCCGACAAGTATCAAGAGAGAGAGAAAGAAAGTCAGCAGTATCTGAAGGAATTACGATAAAAGGAAGCTGAAAACCAAAAGAAAAGACAGGATGTAGTGATCGATCCTGGTCCTTCTACAAGTCAGCAGGGGAACTTTGAGATTGGTAACACAAAAAAAAACCGCCGATTTCTCAACGACAGTGAGAAACTATGAATACATTGCCAGATTGGTAACACAAAAAAAAACGCCGATTTCTCAACGACAGTGAGAAACTATGAATACATTGCCACACCACACATGATTACCATTAATGAAATTTACGAAGTAACTGATGAGGATTTATTAGAAGAGAGGGGAATCGTCAAAGAGGAAAGACCATGTGCATTACCTATTATTTCTGTACTGATAGATGGCCAACAGTATAAAGCTCTTATGGATACTGGTGCAATTATTTCGATCATTTCTGATGAATGCTATCAAAGTCTGTTAAAAGGAGAAAACATGACAGTTTTACCAGTTTCTACCGTCAAAGTGAGAGGAATTTTCCAAGACAAGGCAGTGAAATGCAAGATCCAAGTGCTGTTGAACTTTGAAATTAATGGAAGGAATTATGAACAGATCTTTATTGTGGTTAACAAGATCCATTTCGATATTGTGCTAGGAATCGATTTTATATCGAAAGTTGGAGCCATTATTGATATGAAGAATAGAAGTATTAGCTTTAATGATGGGTACATGATCACAGAAGAGATTGAAGAACAGGACGTGAAAAACAGTCTGGAAATAGACCTTAGGGAAGAAATTTTAAATACCATTATTAATGAAGTGGAGAATATATCAGAAATACCCAGTAGAAAAACTGAAGGATTTGAAGAAATTCAGGGGGAATTTGAGGATTTGATAAAGGAATTCCAAGATATTTTTGATGAAAAGCCTGGATTGATTAAAGACTATAAGTACAAGATAAGGCTAACCGATGAAACCCCTTACCAAAAGAGAATATACCCCATACCTGAGAAATACTATCAAGAAGTACGAGGGTTGATCAGAAAAATGGAGGTAGACGGGATTATTAAAAAACAGGCGTCGTCTTACATAAACCCCATCACTGTAGTCAAGAAAAGTAATGGTCAGATACGTGTTTGTCTCGATGCTTGGACCATCAACTTGAAGATTCTTCCAGAAAATGACCGACCACCTAAGATCAGAGATCTGCTTAGAAAGTTCAAAGGGAGAGCATGTTTCAGTGTTCTTGACTTGACATCTTCGTTTTACCAAGTTCAACTGGAGGAAGAAAGTATGCAGTACACTGGATTCCTATTTGACCAGACGTCATGGGTCTTTGTGAGAATGCCTTTTGGAGTGGTCAACAGTGGACCAGCACTTATTCGAGCACTTGATAGCAAGCTCACTGACGAGGTAAAGGAGAATGTAATCTGCTACATTGACGATTTAATTGTATCTTCACCCAACGCCGCAGAACATTTAGTGCATTTGAGAAAGTTGTTTGAAAATTTAAGGGAGGCCAATATCAAGGTCAATTTTGGAAAATGTCAATTCTTGAAGAAGGAGATCAATTACTTGGGGCATACCATTGATAAAGATGGATATCATCCAAACATGCAGAAAGTAGATGCGATCACAAGATTCCCAAAGCCAACTAAGGTGAAACAAGTCAGAGAATTTGTAGGCGCATGCCAATTCATTAGCAGCCACTGTCCGAGATACTCTGAAATTATGGCTCCTCTGTATGATTTACTCAAGAAAAATAATAGATGGAAATGGAGTACCGCAGCAGACGAGGCTTTTGAGAAAGCGAAGGAGATGCTCAGAAACAACGTCAAACTGGAGTACCCAGACTTTGAGAAGGTGTTCTATATAGAGTCTGATGCATCAAGAATAGGCATTAGTGCAGTCTTATACCAAAAAGACGAGGCAGGCAACAAGCACTACATTGCGTTCACTAGTCGAAAGTTAAAGAAACACGAGGAAAACTACTTTACGACTGAACTAGAAGCGTTAGCTTTTGTTACAGCTTTGCAAGCTTGGAAAAAAATGTTGCTGGGACATAAGGTTATCATTATTACAGATCACAAAGCACTTCAGTTTATGCTGCAAACTGATATGTCTAGCGATAGATTGACACGTTGGGCTTTGTTCACCCAACAGTTTAACGCCACTATCGTCCATCAGCCTGGGAAAGATAACTTACTGGCTGATGCTTTATCACGTAACCCTATCAAAAATGTGCAGATACACCATGTACAATTGGAGCAGCAAGATCAAGAGACCGTTAGGAGGTTAGCCCGAATCGGTGTGTCACAGAAGAGACACGCTCCAATCAGGAAAATGTACAGGTTCCTTAAGGGTTACATGGACAATACTGATGTTGACTATGCAGCTACACAGAGAGATTCACGACACTTTGTCTTGAGTGGAGACATCGTATGTAAGTATGCTGACTCTGCGCATACAAAGCTTCGAATAGTCGTGCCACCTAAACTTGTTGTCAATTTAGTGTGGGTAGCTCATCACGCAACTGGACATGCGGGTTTAGATAAAACTCTTGATACTCTTAAAGAGAGGTTTATTTGGACTAACATGCGTTCCAGCATTGCTAATGTCATTCGTTCTTGTGATAAATGTCAAAGAGCAAAGTATGCTTCCGCTCTATTGAAAGGAAAACCTAAGGCTATGATTCCCTCTAAACCTAATGAACTCATGGCGACAGACATATTTGGTCCTTGTCCGAAGGGATACCAGGGTAATCAGTATCTGTTGGTTACCGTGGATGTCTTCTCAAAATTTGTAACAATGAGTCCCATGCAAAAAGCTAACACGAGGAACGTTGTAAGCAGACTGGAACATGCTGTATTTCCAAAAGCTGGTAAACCAGAATATCTACTTTCGGATCATGGAGCTCAGTTTACATCCTTAGAATTTGCTGCAGATATGGAAAGGCTTGGTATTAAACACATATTTTCAAGCGTGCGCTATCCGGAATCGAATTCTTCAGAAAGATATATGGCTGAATTTTCGAAATTCTGTCGAATTTTCTGTCCGAATGATCACTCTGGTTGGGTGAGATTTGTACCCCTTATTGAGGAATGTCTAAATTCTACAGTGCAGGAGAGCACAGGAGAGGTGCCAATGAGACTTCATCTAGGAAGAAACCCAGAAAGGCCGTGGGACAATCTTTTTAACCACGTTCCTAGAGATCCCGACCTAGGAAGGCAGCAGAGAATAGACAGAGCGAAAGAAAAACTCCAGAAAGCAGCAGAAAAACGACTGAAAAGAGTAGCTGGAAAACGTTTTGGTGCTCCCTTAGAAATTGGAAATCTGGTATTATTACGCAGACCTGTCAAGGCTGACGTGGGTAAGAAAATCTATCCCAAGTTTGGAATAGTGTTCATGGGTCCGTTCAGAATTACGAATGCCTATGGAAACAACTGTTATGAACTCTACGATGATGAGAATAATGTCGTTTATGGCAAGTTCAATGCTGGGAACTTGAAGAAATATTATCCAAGAGTAAGCCAATAATAATTCAATTTCGTGTTCAAGTGAATTGAGATATTTATAACACAGAGTTTAAAAACAATTTGCAACTGTTTTTAAAACGTGGTGAAGGGAGAATGCCCCCGTAAATTGAATTATATTGAGACCACGATGGCTGTATTGGCAAATATGAATAAAGTTATGGATGTCATAGTTGTGACGTGTATATTCATGACGTAGGCACGGATGACGTAGAATTCATGCAAGTAGGCTGATGGAGCTGAGATTCTTGGTGACGTCATGATTTTGTTCGAGAAAGATCTGAGATTTACGACGCAGTCGCAGGAAACAAGGTATTGTGCTAAGGAAGAAGTTACGCTATTGGAGGAGAGACTCGAACCAATGAACGATAGTTTGGAAGGAAGACGGAGATTGCTGAAACTACGATATGTGATTGCTTTTGGCATGCAGATTTGTGGAAAACTATTTTCAGTTATGGCATTGATTTGGAATTTTGAAGAAATTAATTTTGAGTTTTTGAAATTTGAGAATCCGTCAAGTATAGCCAAAGTTAAAACTTCTAGCAATGACGGAGGAACGAACTATGGAAGGGATGGATACGCCCCTTAAGAAGTTGATAAAAGGTCGTGCACAGGATAGAGGAGCTCTCATATCTCTCATACCGCTGATACCGCATATATATTTCTGATGTCAGATAGTCATTGTCGAGTGAATAAGTGAAGCGAGTCGTCTTTAGCGTGTGGTTAAAGCCCGGCGCATCGAACGAACACGGAGCAGTTCCATTTTACAGTGTTCGAAACTAAGTGAAGTTGAAACGCTCACATTAACGTTTCTATCAGATAAGATATAAAGAGTTAACTTCTGCCTTCATTATAATTCAATTGGGCAGTACAACATTGAGGTGTGTAGAAGATTTGAACAATTTCACAGTTATACTTTGAAAGATATTGGCACTTTAAGGCTGCCAACAAAAGTGATTTTCTCGCCACATGAGAAACACTTTTAAAATTCCACATTATACACTACGGCTGACACGTGGATTGCAACAGTGATATTGGAGCATACGTTTGGTAATACAACGATACATTCTATTATGGAACATTATAATCTTGCAGTGCTTTCAATGATTATAACAGAAGTTGAGATGGAAGGCTAAGGCTTTAATGCAATTGGGACATATATCGATGGAGTGAAGTAACAGCATGGAACTTCGTTAATCGTCATTCTACAAAAGCGAGCATGTAGTGAACATCCAACTACACTCATGCATCGTGAATCCATCGCTGAATTATATCAGATGACAGTGGAAATATTTTCATACTCCACCATTATGAATATTTCTGCGGAAATAACTGCAATAAACTTCATGGCGAATTACGACTGGAACTTCAGGGAACTTTCAAGAGAGGCCAGGGTGGACCCGGCTCATAAAGAAGAGTTTTGCCAGAAGGATGTCTTTCGTATACATGGAGCAATGCAATTTCCGGAGAAGGAAGCAGTTCGATTCTCCGAGGACGCTGATTCCAGGTTCGAGGACGGAGCACATCTTCACGCTGGTAAAACGGAACCAACAGCAGTTTTCTTTGAAAACTTTCCTCTAGAACTTCAATCAACAGATAAGGTAGTCGTGAACGTTTCTTGTATTATTTGAGTCATGTAGCGATATCTGAGCAACCATTTTTCCCATATTTTCTGTCCTATCTTTTGCCCCATTTTCTTGATTAACATTTCTGTACTCAGTACACTTCGATGATTTATGCCTTTTTATACGATTTGTTGAGACATTGTTATGTCATTGGCATACCTAAATAATTTTGGATCAGTTGAGACTGATAATTTAGATTCTTTCAATAATTTGCATATTTTTGTAGTAACGATTTGACTGTAAAGTTAACGATTTGCTATGGCAGATTTGAAGTCAGACAGCGTGTCATTTTATTAAAGTAATTCTATTCAGTAAATTACTTTGACCAATTTTCTGTCATCCTCAAGAAAGAAGAATGATTAAATGATTTTAGAGCGTTAAAATCTAATACGTTATCGACGATCTTTGAAATACTAGTCGTCTTATGAACATGATTGCAACATAGACATTTATCATTGCATTATAGACAATTTTATGAAAAATGAACTTTGAATACGATTTATTGAATACATTATAGTAATGAACATTTGATAGGAATTTTTCCCAATTATAGATTGGAACAATAATGTTTGCATTCCACAGTCTAATTGTATTCTATTCGACTATTCATGCAGTTTAGATGAACTTTGATTGAAGATAGTATTTTTATACTGCGTTACTTTGAAGATATTAATCTCAATTTTGATAGACCAGGGAGGAGTGTCTAATCGTATTTGCTATTAAATTTATTTGTGATTGGCAAATTTTTACTTCATATCGATTCATGAATGAAACCCACGAAGGTTAAATAATAACAGTCATTAATACAATTGATGAATATAAGAATTTTTTGAAGAGGAACAATGGATGTATAATCGTTAGTTCAGTGGACCTGTAAAAGTCGCTGATGAGTAATGCCCTTGAATAATGAAGGAGGTTCCCACAGTAATAAATGAAGTTGTTGAATTTATGAGTGGAGGTTTTTGTATGTAATTTGGAAGATTTTGATGCCATATATATGAAGATATATGATGAATTCTGGGCCTATTGTTGAGCAATTTTGTGCGTTTTGAGCGAAGTATTTTTCCGCTGAATGTATTGTCCTGGTTCTTTGAAAGTTATTCATGTGAAGATACTGTTAAAGTTAACAAGAGTGTTAAATAATTTGAGATGAAGATTTTGAATGGAGGTTACCGTCACAAATATTAATAATAATTATTAAACCTTATTAAACCTGAATTTGACATTTAAATATAACTAACCTTCATTGGTCGATTATATCAACACAATTTAAGTAATTATCATCCGGATAAACGTGTGGTTTAATGTATTTCTTGTATAAATAATATAAACAATTTAATATTGTAAATAATTATGTAAATATCTTTGATAATAATTTGAAATGAAAGTGATTAATAGAGGCGTGTATAAAATTTTCAATTGTCGTTTGACATTGTTATAAACAATTTATGATTGTTATAAATAATTAATGAACTTTTGTTATTAACATTTAGAGTTTTGTTATTATACTCTAAACAACGCTAATTAAGCAAGTGGATTGAACAATTAAATATGATTTGGGATTGTTGGAGTAATCCACTGGTGTTTGAATGGAGCATTTAAAAGATTTGCGTGATAATATTTCAGTTGAAATGTGGACATTTAACGTGTTTTGAAAGGAGAGCTAAGCTCTGATGTAACTCGCTTATGCTAGGGTTGAACGGACAGGTGAGTCCACTTTGACGATGCAGGTGCATTGAAGCTGGCCCGGACAACTGTATGATAGAGGCCAAGGACGTTTACATAATAGCCTTGTGGCTATAAATAAAATGTGATATGTATAAACACGCAAAACAATTGCTATATGTGTCTCGTCCCAAATCCCGTTTCCATTCCAAGTGCATTATTATAATTACGTTATTTTGAGCTTGAGAAAGCTGAAACATTGTATGTAGAGTATACCAGTCCTACAGGAGGACATAGTTATGTGGTCGATGGCTTCTGATTGCCACGTGGATTTTGTTGTTTTATTTTTGTTAATTCATTCTTTATGTGAAATAAATTATTGTGCAGTTTAAAGTTTCTCGTCTTCGTTGTGGTTCATTTTAAATATCATGGTGGAGGTTATTGTGTGGGCACGCTTTAAGTGATCCAGTTGACAACCCAGTCCCCGAGATAAATTTAAGAGGTAAGTAAAGGTAAGTATGAAACCCCGTATATTTTGGTGTATTCCACAATAATTTCTTGTTAACTATTGTGCTCTAATCTCGATAGTATCTGTCAGTGCCATTTTCATTGATGTAGCTGTGCCGGTGCGTTTGATTATTGGCAATCCGATTGAGGGGGTGGATATCTGACAGCCTACTATCCGGATAACGGGGACAGTACATTCTGCCTCGTGAGCCAAAACTGAGTAGAAGTTGGTTCGATTCCCACCTCAGCGATCTTGGAAGTGATTTTCCATAGATTTCCACTTCTACTCCAGACAAATGCCGAAATTGTTCATAACAAGGCCACATGTTGAATTGCATTATTAGCGTGAAACAGGTATGAAACGTGCTTATGCTTTAGATCAAGTTTGAAACAACCCACGCAGCAAATGAATGCGTTCCAATCAACATTTAAGGTCCAAGTGAAATCATTCGACATTTATCCACATGTATTAAGACCTATGATAATATACTAGCTTTACGAGCGGAAACGTGCACGAGTGGTAACGTGTTAGCTTGGTAACTGGGTGCCCGAGAGCAGAAATTTTTACTTCTTTTGAATTATTTTATTATATCCTCCCTGCTTTTTACAGCATGTTTTATGCCTTGCTTTATTGAAATTATCTGTATGGGTGATTGAAATAATAAACATTGTTAGGCGGAATTCTTCCATGTTCTCACTTCAATTTATATTCCTCTGCTTACTGTTCAACGCAGCTAGCGTTCTTGGCTGTCTCCCCAGAGGTCCGGGTTCGATTCCCAGCTCTGCCGATGTATTTATTTATTTATTTATTTATTTATTTACAAGTAGGTGGGCTCAATGACCACCATGTCCAATTTGCTCAAATGAACAAGAGCAACATCAGCGTCGACTTCTGCAGTGGTCAAACTGCTTGCCTCACCCAAGGTGGACCGGGTTCGATTCCCAGCTCTGCCGATAAATTTCAATTCTGGTGTGAGGACTGCAACGAGGTACATTCAGCCTCGTGAGCCAAAACTGAGTAGAGGTTGGTTCGATTCCCACCTCAGCGATCTTGGAAGTGATTTTCCATAGATTTCCACTTCTACTCCAGACAAATGCCGAAATTGTTCATAACAATGCCACGACCGCCTCCTTGCGAATCCTCACCTGAATATCAAATACTCACCATACTACATACACCACAATAACACAGGTTATCAGAGAAATTTATTTATTTATTTATTTATTTACAAGTAGGAGGGCTCATTGACCACCATATCCAATTTGACCAAATTAACAAGAGCAACTTCAGCGTCAACTTCTGCTTGCTTCTCCCCAAGGTGGACAGGGTTCGATTCCCGGTCAATTTACGTGAGATTTACGAAGGGATTTACGTTCTGAGTTTTGGTTTCTAACTAAATTGGAGGTTCCGTGTCTAATGATCGCGAGATTGTGTGTTTCAGTCTTCAGTCTTTTGACAGGTTTGATGCAGCTGTCCATGTCTCCCTGTTCTGAGTTAATCTTTTCATCTCTACATAGCTACCACACCCTACATCCGAGGCAATCTGTTTGACATATTCTAACCTTGGTCTACCCGTACAGTTCTCGACCCTTCCGTCTAAAAATGTTTATTATTTCAATCACCCATACAGATAATTTCAATAAAGCAAGGCATAAAACATGCAGTAAAAAGGAGGGAGGATATAATAAGATAAGGGGGTGTCAACCAGATAGGGATTATTTGGTACCATCGGTGTAGTAGCGCGGCCAGACGTAAGGAGCGGATTAAGCGCTGTATATCGTCTTGCCAACATATGCATGATACACGTTTTAATTGAATTGCAAATATATCCCTATATTTAGTCAATAAATATACACATAATTCCTAATTGACATTTCCTTGCAATTATCTTGCTCACTGACGATAATTACGGCACTTATCATTAAATAAACATTATTTCTACTGGGTTGGCGGCATTGACCAACAAGGACGCTCTGTTTATGTCGTGCTTGGTGGAAACAATATTGGCCGTATATTAATATTTTATAATAAGCTAATGTTGTGTTCTTTCTCATCTTTCTTTCATCAAATCGTCTTCTTGGTAATGAGAAGTGAACAGTTCTTCTTCTGCTACGCCAAGTAAGTACGCTTATTTTAAGTGTTTAAGTGAAAACTTGTTTCTGTAGTGCCTGTGAAAAATATACCGTACCGGTAGCCTAGTTTTGAATTGATATTAGACGCAGTGTACAGGTGATATTCTACTTGACATATTAATTACACTTTCACTATTATTTATTCCACAGGTAGGCCTACCAAATTCTGTGAACAAACAAATCGTAAATTGCTGTTCTCGAAATAGCAGATGAATGTGGCAATTTGGCCTACTCTCCTGAGAAATGACCAGGTAAGAGTCTATGTTACCGTAATGTTTTCAACTTGATTACATCTTGCAGAGATACATACAGTACCATGAGCCTATTGCATATGTGTACTCAAGTTAATAATTCATTTTACATTGCGGTAGATTAAAAATGTCATGGCTCATGGCAACGTGTCTAAGCTTTAATATTTTCCCCTTCCTTGAATTTCAAATTATTGGTACCGTATTCAAAAAGGATCATTTCTTGCACATGTTAGTTACTGGTGCAGTGGCAAGTATTCAGTTGGTCGAATATGTAGTAATGCCATTACTGATGTAGAACTGTAATTACAGGTTCTAAAATCTTCACACACACTGGTCCTATGGGTGGCTGTGTGCTCTTGTTCTGTGGAGCAAAGTCCAACATTAAAATTTATTTCAGAGGTCTACATTTTGATCCAAATATACAAATGAACGAAGCACCAAATGGTGAACGCATTTGTACTCTGAATTTGAAGCATATTAAGTTCATCAGAATGGTTTCATTTTATGTGTATGTTGTTATTTTAGAATAGGCTATATTTATTTTTCTTCCCATCATTCCATAATTATTTTTAGAAAATTCAGCAGCTACAGCACTGTATTCATGCGTTGCAAAACTATTTCTCCTCTGGCAGAGGATTAAGAATAGAATTAGAAACGATGAGACATCTTTCAGAAGGGTGATACCTGCAGAAGCAGTAACAAAACCACTCACCAGACACATCAAAAATCTAGAAGATATGCTGGAGTTACCCTTAATTGTTGTGTAATAGAAACACACGTGGATTAGTTACATTAATCGCAGAATTAAAATTTTAGTTATTTTCTGAAAGATGAGAGAGGCAATCTTATGGGTTTCATCAATCATAGATGTCTATTACATTAATAAATAAGCTTCTGTGTCCAACTAAAATAAATCCTCATCAGTTTTGATGTGGTGTTAACTCATAAAACAGTGTAAAGAAGATTGGTTAATATGTTTATGTTCGACACTGGCGAAATGTAAATATTATGTCAGAAAACTGTACTATAATGAGGCTCATTATAGTACAAGTTTTCATTATGATACAGTTTCTCCCACCAATCAGAGCTCAAGAAACAGTTGTGTGACCAATTAGGTGAGGATAGCATCGCACCTGCGCTCTCTTCCATGGCCCCCTATTTTAAATTTCACTGCGTGGCGAGTGTCATAGTGAGGTATTCCAGGAGGCCATGGTCAAATACAAGGTATTCTCTGCATCCCATGCGCTCTGTTCAGTATATAAAACTGGTGAAATCTCGACAGATATTTATGAATATTTATGTTCGAACATAAAATAGTTATAATTATCGTCGAACATAAACAGTCGTATGCAACTCGTCTATAATTGTAATTAAGACACTCGTATGGAAATTATAAAACTCGTGTCTTAATTATTGTCATTATAGGCTCGTTGCATAATGTACTATTAAGTTACAAGGTGCACATATAATAAGCCACTACAACAGAGATCTGAGTGAAATCACATGAAATTTTATTAACAAATAGGTGCAGGCTAGAACTATTACCACTGTGTTGTATTGTTTCTTCCAGTATCACAGTAAACTCTGAAGCTTTATTTATGTTTAAATATAAACAAGGTCTTATTAATCTTAATACTGAACTTCAATGCAGGAAAGACATTCATACCCATAACACAAGATCAGCAAACCAGTTATACATGGAGTCAACAAACACAACTAGATATGGTATTAAAAGTATTTCCTATTCAGCTAGCACATCTTATAACAACTTACCTCCTAAACTGAGACAAACTGTAAACTTAAACAAATTCAAAAAGGAAGCACGCAGGTACTTCCTGAAACTATATGTTGAAGAATATAGATGAACCGATAAAGACTGAATAAATGATCCTACCACCTTAATATATTCTAGTATAAGTTGCTAAGCCATATTTGTAAAGGGCAGTCCCCCCTTGAGCTACCAGCTCACGGGACTTTCTGTACCCTATATATAAATAAATTTTAAAGGACTCTTCACCTTGTATTATGTTATATCGTGGGATAGATAGATACAAGATAAATATAATTCATTTATTATATGCCAATGTAATGGTTGACATACCTATAGGTAGTATTTTATTCCTACACGTTACTTACAATATTTTTCAACACGTAGGATGCTAATGTCTAAGCCAGTCACAGCTCGTGCTCAGTAGCGGCTGGTGTAGAAAATTAGTTGTGTGTAGAGATGGGCAGCAGTCAACTGAAAACAGTCGAATTAGTCGATAGTTAAAACAATCGACTTATTCAACTGCTTTTAAAAAACAGTCGAATGAATTCAACGACTACTCACCGTATCATAAACAAGTCGTTTGCAAACGACTGATCTCAAAACAATCGTTGGAAATCATTGGAATGAAACAAGTCGTTGGCAAACGACTAATTCCAAGCGAATGGAATCATTCGAATTGAAGTAGTCGTTGTAAACGACTGATCCCAAAGCAATCGTTGGAAATCATTGGAATGAAACAAGTCGTTGGCAAACGACTAATTCCAAGCGAATGGAATCATTCGAATTTAAGTAGTCGTTCTAATCAAACGACTTCTTCAGGATAACTTCATGCTATACAATTCATTGTGCTGTATGTTTATTGTAGAGCTTTAATTAATAAGTTAAGTATACCTGTAGGTGCCTATAGTTTTATACAGTTCGTTGATTCTTTCAATGAAATGGCCTAAATCCAGTTGTCCAATTTATTGGAAATGTTAAGCATTCAATATTTAGGTTATGCTTGAACTCCCGGTTTTCTGGCCCATCATCCCAGGCAAGCCTCCCAGTCAGATGGATCATTTGGCTGTAATTTTGAATTAGAGTAAGGTTTTAGTATGCGTGGTCAGATTTAGACAATAGCCTACTCCATGAAGGGGCCATGGTTATGCCTTCTATGCTTGTTTATTGAATAGAGTAACTGAAATGAGGGATGTATACTGATTTTAAGATTTGTGGAATGAGTTTATGAATTTTTAATAGAATTTAATGAAGTCTTCAGTAAAGTTGAAGGAGACATGATCGTGTTTAGACAATAGCCTACTCCATGAAGGGGTCATGACTATGCTTTCTATGTCTGTTTAAGGTGTAGTGTGGCTGAAATGAGGGAGGTTTACTGATTTTGGTGTTTGTGGAGTAGTTTTTTCGTTTATAATTTAGGTTTTGTGAAGCTCGTTGCGGAGTTGTTTTATGGATTTTATTGCTCTGCAAATGAAGTGTATTAGGGGGTTCTGGGTTTGGTTTAGCTGTAGTTTACAGGGTTATGGCTGAGAGTTGTTGTAGCAGGCCTAACAACTGTGTCAGAGCAGTGGCGTGCTGTGTGGGAGCGGGGTTAGTGGCAAAGACATGAGGGCAGGGATGGAAGAGTTTATGTGTTCCCTCACAGTTGGCGCACTTGAGTTTCTTGTTCGTAGATTCTTTCAATGAAATAGCCTACGTCCAGTTGTCCAAATATATATGTATGTCATTTCATTGGAAATTTTAAGCATTCAATATTTAGGTTATGTTTGAACTCCTTAACACAGTCTATACACTTTTAATGATAATTGGGTGCATTCTTGAATTATTACACAACTTGAACATGGGCTTACCAATTATGGCTTAGAGTTCTATTTATTTTATGATTGAATTTCATTCATTTATTCTACCGCGTGATAAATGAATTACAAGAAAATTATTATGAAATTCTCCCCATAGCGTGATGGTAATGATCGATGCAAACATAGAATAGATTTTCCAGGAAAATTAAATCAGAAAATATTTTATATTGGGATCCAATATTAATAGCATTTTAGCAAGTCGGAGGGTGTGTGCGCTCAAATTGATTCTGGTTGTCAATTGGTTTGTAGAGATGGGCATCAGCAGTCGACTGACAAAAGTTAAAACCATCGACTTGTTTGACTGCTTTTAGAGAACAGTCGAATGAATTCAACGACTACTCACCGTAACATAAACAAGTCGTTTGCAAACGACTGAACTGATCCCAATTGTTTTAACATGCTCTGAGCGCTGGCATAGTTTTACGCTCTGGTCATAAATTGTTTGTATTCACATGGTTGCCAACATCTCCACTGAAAGTTTGCTCTCGTTACTGTTCTAAAGTGCTCTATTGTCGTGTCTCGTGTGTATTTATTCTAGGCTGTCGTGTTCTTGTTCAAGTTGTATTTCAACTCTACACTCTTAGTATGATATTTTCTGCAAAACAACTAAGAAATAAAAGGCACGTCACAATTTTGGCTATGGAATTGTTACCGGTACTTTCAGTTCTAGTAATTTAATTAAGTATTGCTCTATTGCTTCACTTTTTCAGAGTACATACAGGTAATGTGTCCTATACCAATATCGGGGAACATTTACTCATTGCAACATTGGATATAATGGCTGCACTATACACAACGCCGCAACCTCCATTCGAAGCACAGTAAAAATAAATAACTTGGATCAATTTCAATTTCTTTTTAGTACATATTATTCTTAAAAATAAATGAGACCAACCAGGTGGTATAGTTCTTGGTTGACACTTCTGCGGTCCATGTTTGATTGCTGAATGTCAAGAAATCTAATTCTAGTCTGAGGGTAAGAACAGGGTACACACAGCCTAGTGAGGTAAACCGGGAAATGTTGGGTTTGATTCTCCGCTTAGCCACCCAGTAAGTGGTTTATCATGGGTTCCCACACATACAGAATATAAATTTCTAGGTTATTCCTATCTTGACTGCCTCCTGTAAATCCGTAAACAAGTAGGGTAGTCGTATTCATTAATTCCTATTCATGAGCTTAAATGGCACTCTGTCAAACGCATACATGTGTCAGAATCCAACACAACACAAAATAACATAATGACTTGATTTTGTCTGCTGTTAATTCATTTTATGGGCTTGGGACATCTTGGTCATCAGCCCCATGCAGTTGGGTGTGGGTAGAATTGCTCCGATTATGTGATGACTGTAGTAGTGTGTGTAGCTTTATAAGGGACAGGCTTGGGGAGGTGCCCCAGGAGTTGAAATAAGGTACTACCGGATTTCCATCAGGAAAGGAATAAAATAAAATAATGTTGAGGCCCACAGAAGAGATCTGCAGAATATCTTGGCTGAGTGGACAGGGAATTTGTAACTGTTCCTGTTGGTATTTCAATTTCATTTTAGTACATATTATTAAAAATTCTTAAAAATAAATGTCCCTAACTATGGCTGCCACCTTTCCAGTCCTCATCTGAATTACAGAAAGTATAGCCTACACACTACTACAGATACCACAATAACAGAGATTATCATATAAATCCTATACACTTCCAAATATATGGGGCTAAATGAATATGTTATCAAAAGCCCTAAAATTAATATCAAAAACACAATGATTCTACAATATGAGATTCTTTTAAAATATAGTTATAGTAGGTGCAAACATACACATAACAGCAAATTCTAGTTCTCCATTTCAAGCATTACACATTTATTAAGTTAACTGTTTCAACATACAAACTTGCATGTGTTGTAGGAATTTGCGGTTCATTGGTGTCAGCCATGGCGTCAAGGAGGTAATAGGTCCATTATCATGTGCTGTAGCCTACCGTTATACCTTGGCAAGAAAGAAGAACATGCCTCAACACATACATTTAAAAGGACCTGATTTGATTACTGTATTTTTGCTAAGTTTGATTTTGGCTCTCCCTGTTATTTTTTTTTTAGTTGACAAACTTTTTAAATAAAACATGATGATTTCTAGCAGTATTGAGTGTGTTTCTTGTTTTTCATTGAAAGTCCTATTTCTCCTTTCCCCTTCACAGCATGTCATAGAATTTACTGTATTAGTGTGCCATGAAATTTGTTTATGTACATGTACTTACTGTATTTCACCCTTCAAAATTGGTGGACTAGATATATTTTAAAGGGAATATCAAATGAACTACTGTATATAAATTTTGTGGTATCCAATTATTTTTCTGAAACTAATGAATTTGGCATTAATTACACTAACAATTTTAGTGTGATGAGGATCAGGTTACACCACCTATTTCCTTAGTATTCTCTCTTAACATTTTCCTGTTATTGCGAACAGCATCAAGCTCTTTAAGATATGAATATTCTCCCTTCCCAGTACTTTTCCTTTCTAGTTTAATCTCGGAACTAATCGGTTATAATTGGGCCTAAGTGGTTAATTGGAAGGGACCATTTTTTAAATTGAGTAATAATATGCTGCAGACCTTATAGTAGCCTAATTCTTGTCAATGCAATATGCTCCAATTGCAACTGAAAGAAATGTAAACATGTAAATTATTGATGAGGTCATGTCCTAAATGCTGTGATTGCTCATTTCAGAGTTCCGGAATTCACAATTTCCCACTTTGGTATTATTTAAAAAAACTGTTATTGCTATTTTGAATGTGATTTATTTCGTGTAGATCATATTATTATCTCCACACTTAAAAACGTGTGATGTATGTATTGGGAAGATTGTGATTTTCGGAACATTGAAGTGGGCAGAGCAGTTAGGACGAGACTATTTAGCGGAACGAGGGGAAGGGGTGGGGTAGGCTACCCGCACGGCCGTGCTCAACTAGTACCGCGGTCAAACACCAGACAGCGCTGAAGTCTTAGGTGCCAAGAATTAGCATGGCTGTCGGCTATCTGTAGTAGTAGGTAATCTGTGGACATAACAGCCCAGGGCAGTAGGTAATCTGTGGAACAGCCAATAAGAGGCTCGGAATTACATACTATGGCTAGGCTCGGGCTGAAAAAAAATTATGCCACCGGGGCGCTTTTGAAAGGGTGCTTCATGGCTGCCACATTAGACTGTTTATATGCGCCCGTAATTTATCCATGAATTTATCTATATAAAGTAAACTACCTAGCTATTTATTGTATTTGAAGGCTAATTAAATAAACGATTCAGTTAGATTGAAATAATACAAATAAAATAGCGGAAGAAGGTGTCTTGTTAGTCGTTACGCTCCGGAGTTATCCAACTCACTACTGTAGTTCCACTATTTTCTCAGGTTTAAGTTAGTCACACTGTCAAGTGCTGGAACGTAAATCACTTTCAGTATTTCCTTGTGCCTATTAACTGCTTGAAATTAGTGACTGTGTAATTCGATTATTTTTTCCGCGTCCCCCAGGGGCTCACATCTAGTGGGACGTGGGTTGGCGACCATGGGACCCCAGCTGAGTCGGGCATTGCTTCCACTTACTTGTGCCGGGCTCCTCACTGTCTTCTTTCCTGTCGACCTCTCTTGGTCAACTCTTGTTGTCTTCCAACCCGGACGGTATTAGAGTATCCGAGGCCTCGGGAGTTTTTTTCCTTTCCCGCCTTCATTGGCCCTTCCCTCATCTTTCCTGATCCCTCATTCTTCGTGGGATCAGCCTTCTTTTCATTATAGTTCCTTTTCTCTTTAAGATTCCTGACCTGTTTTTATGAATTGGCTCCCCGTGTCTCTAAATTACATTTTGTGAGTCTTTTTTAACTCAACCTCATTTTGTAAGTTTTTTCAATCTATATTGCACTTTGTAAATATTTTCGACCTAAACTCCATTTTGTAGGTAATTTCAATCTCAATTGCATTTTGTAAGTACAGTATTTTGAATCGCTGGCTTCCACATTTTGTGAGTATTTTGAATCTAGCATACATTTTGTAAGCATTTTCAAATTCAATTGCGTTTTGTTAGAATTTTGAATTTCAATTGCACGTTGTGAGTATTTTGAATCTGAACCGGCCTTTTTCAATCTCACTTGCATTTTTCTGTATTTTCAATTTCAATTGCATTTTCTAAATATTTTGAACCTCACTTGCATTTTGTACGTATTTTCAATTTCAATTGCATTTTGTAAATATTTTGAATTTCAATTGCATTTTGTTGAGTATTTCGAATCTACATAGCATTTTGTAAGTAATTTGAACCTTAACTACATTTTGTGCGTATTTTTCAATCTAAATTCCTTTTATGAGTATTTTCCTTCTAAATTACCTTTACCTTTTATAAGTATAGTCATCTTCATTTTGTGAGCCATTTCAATCTGATACTCGATTGCTGTAAGATTTGAAGTGTTGCATGTTCTTAACCAGGCTCATTGCCAGATGGAGCCTGTCATACAGGTGCGTGTTTGTGCGTGTGTTTGAGAGAGACATCGAGACAGAAAACAGAAATCTTCACTAATAATGCTGATCCAGGGTTCAAGTTCTGGTTGAGGCGAATGATTCGAACTCACTGTGTTTGAAATCGCTCATTGTGATGTGCATAACTATCTGTACGAAGTTTGAGGTACCACATGTATACAGTTCATCTTTGTAGTAGAATAAGGGTCCGCGATTTGAAGTGAATGCTCTTTTCTATTGAACCCCCAGTCCAGTTAGACACGAGCCGCCACTGCCTGAGACGTATGAGTGCACTCCACTTTGACGTAGTTTGTTTGCCGACAGAAAACTACCGAACAAAGGAAAAATGTTTGAGCTGTTAAGTGGCGATGTCCTAAAAACTTCTGTCCCTAAACCTTCTGATCATTCTAAGCCCCTCTTCCTTCTCTTCAATAATAATAAATTTATTAGAGCACAAAATATGCAATTGAATTAAATGTTACTTATCTCTTTCTCGAACATCATAGAAAGGAAACAGACATTTGGCTGGACTTTTTCAGCACAGACGCGACGACCAGTGGCGAATTCTCCCATACACCGCATATACCGGCGGTATACCACCCGAGATTTAAAAAATGTAAAAATATTTTCTTGTCACTTTTTAGACATGTTGCAGTCATCAAAATCGTCCTTGTCATATATTTTCTGCAGATTGTTGTCACGAAAGTCGGTGGTCATAGCAGTGTACCATACTTATTTTTATTTGTGGTGTACAGTTTTAGTTATGAGTGACTGTACTGAGTTAACGCAAGGGTCTCCCGGTGGCGCTCGCCGGCTCGTCAGAGGGACGAGGGGAAGGAGAGGGGTAGCTTAAGCCCAGAAAATTTCAGCCTGAGGTATCGCGCAAGGACGATGCGGTTCAACTATGCCTAATGCTGATTGGCTGTTTCAAGGGGAATTTGTTGACCAGCAGAGGCTTGCCAACGCTCAGCCGTTTCAGTTACTTGTTCTGTGTGCAAGATAGTGTCATTGTACGCTTGTTTTCCATCAGTCTTGAAGTGATTTAGTCAACAGTGAATTAATATAGAAATGTGTAGTGTGAGTGAAGCACCGAAAGTGGATTGTGGGTGCGTCATTGAGGACGTGCTAACCAAGGGATTTAATTTATTTGGATTCCCTCAGAAAGTGGAAATTAAGGAGAAAGGAAGGCCAACTCCTGAACTTCCAAATTTAGTTTCAACTTGTGTAGACCGTAAGCGAGAGTGTACTAGACATTTTTGTTCCTCAAACTATTCACGCCATCAGTGGTTAACTGGATGCAAAAAACTTAACAAACTATTCTGCTGGCCTTGTCTCCTTTTCAGTCGTGAAGGAACGGCGTGGTCAAAGGATGGATTTGACAACATTGCTGGTCTTACTAGTAGCTTAAAGAAACATGAAAAAGCGAGGAGTCATATCGCGTGTGCTTTTGCATTGTGTAAATTCGGTACCTCGCAAATAGATGTTCAGTTGACTGCTCAGAAAGCAATGGAGGTCTCAAAGCACAATGAAATGGTAAAAAAGAATAGGCAGGTTTTATCTAGGCTAATAGATGTCGTTTGTCATTTAGGCAAGCAAGAGCAGGCGCTACGAGGACATGACGAGTCAGACCAGTCACTGAACAAAGGTAACTACATAGAAACCTTAGATTTGCTGAGCACGTATGACCCTTTGCTACATGACCATTTACTTAATTCTACTACAGTATATTTCGAGGTACGTCATCTACCATTCAGAACGATTTAATAGAAGCCATTAGAGCTGTAATGGTAGATGCTATTGCGAAGGAGCTTGACAGAACAAAATTTGTAGCAATTCTTGTCGATGAATGTTCTGATGTGATTAATAAATCACAGCTATCCACAATTTTGCGCTATGTTGATAGTGCTGGAGAAGTTCAAGAACGATTCATTGGCTTCACGGACGTTAGTGCTAACAGGTCGGCTGAGGCTCTGTACGCCCACGTTTCGTCAGTATTAGAAGAGTTCGGATTAGGTAACAAGCTTATAGCACAGACGTACGATGGCGCGAGTGTCATGGCTGGTCATTTAGGAGGACTACAGGCTAGAGTAAAACAAACATTTCCACGAGCGCTGTTCGTTCATTGCTACTGTCGTGTGTTGAACTTAGTATTGCAACAGGCAGCTATGGGAATAACAAAATGTCGAGTATTTTTTTTATCTCTTTCCGGAATGTCTAATTTCATTTCCCATTCTTCCAAGAGAACTGAATATCTCCGAAACTTTGTAGAAAAAAAATTACCGAGAACTGCACCAACTCGCTGGAACTTTAACTCGAGACTTGTTAACACAGTTCAAGAGCAGAAAGACAACCTACTCATGTTTTTCGAAAGCTTAACGGACGATGAAAATAGTGGAAATTGGGAAAACGATGCTATAGTACAGGCTCAAGGACTTTTGTATTTTTTGAAAAAAAAAAAAAATTGATACAATTTTTCTTCTTAATGTATACTCATTCATTTTCTGCCAAACCGTTGTTCTTTTTAACATTCTGCAAAACAAGGCTATGGATATTGCTTTCTGCCACTCAAAGATAATAGAGACCAGAGACAGATTAAACAATTTCAGGAGCGAAGGCTTCCAAAAGGTCTGGGAAATAACATGTTCTAGCGCAGCCGATGAACCAGCACAGAAGAGAATTAAAGGCAATGGATCACCAGAAGAGGGTTTTAGGAGACTATTCTGTGAAATTCTGGATAATGTCATTTGCCAGATAAATGACAGATTTTGTGATATGGAGCGTTTTAACTTCTTTTCCCTCCTAGATACAGGAAAATTTAGAGAATTTGGCATTTCGTTCCCAAACAAATTGTTTTTAAATCTCCTAGAAAACTACGGGTCAAGTTTCGATCAAGTAGGTCTGAAAAACGAACTGATAGTGCTCTATTCGGCTAATGATCAAGAATTTCACGAGAAATCAGTGGCCGAAATCGTAAGAATTATGAACCGAATGCAGTTAGTTAATGCTATGCCTGAACTGTACAATTTAGCGTGTTTAATACTTACGATACCATCTACTACAGCCTCTGTTGAACGTACCTTCTCAACACTCAAACGCGTGAAGTCACACTGCAGGTCCACTATGGGTCAAGAGAGACTTACTTCCCTATCAATGATGACAATTGAGAAGCAGCTGCTTTGTTCACTCAGGAAGCACCCAAACGGAAATTTTACTGATGCTGTCACACAAATGTTCTTGAATAAATCCAGACGAATGGAACTTACCTTCAAATAGATTAATCCTGGTTTTGGCAGAAGACGGTTGGAATATAGATATAGAGGTAAGTTATCACTGAATTATTTTATTGATTTCGACCAGTTTCTTAAAAGTGCTCTTCACTTTTATTGTATTAATACCTTGGCTATGAATGTTTTAGTAATCTTTGGATATGTCTAACGAAGTGTAAATGGTTTAGAACGTTGTTGTTAATAGGGGCCGATAACCTAGATGTTAGACCCCTTTAAACAACAATTATCATCATCATTGTTGTTGTTAATAGTTCATTTTAAGGGGTTGTCTTCAACTTGTATAATAAGCTTCTATGATGAACTGAGGTACTATCACTGCATTTGCCTGGAAATAGTGTAGGAAAACTCGGGCAAAAAACACACTCATGGTAGCCTCTGTCGGAGTCGAGATACGAACCCCTGATATGCGGACTTGCTGCAGCTCACCATGGCGTGATTTAACGTGCACGGCTATGCCACGGGGTGTTCTTCGAACGCAAATGCAGGTGACCAGTGTCATATTTCCAAGAAAAAATACGACACTTGTCTGGAGCGGAAAGAGAAGGTGGAGGTGCGAGGATGAAAGGAGCCGTTTGAAAGATGTAACCAAAATAAACTGGGGAATGAGGGGATGTGGTAAGTGTTCAGGAGTGAAACAGAAATTCTTTAGGTATATAGACATCATCTTTCTTACAAATTACGGATATGTTTTTCTCCAACTCTAATAATAATAATAATAATAATAATAATCATCATCATAATAATAATAATAAGAGTCTGAAGGAATTGGATCTTCCGCCGACCATCTACAGGAGTATGCAGCATTCTGTCCTATTGTCCACATGCAATATTGTGCGATCCTTCCTGGCTAGTGAATGAGTGATAATGAACTCTATATTTTGTATATACATGATATGTATGTATTATAGTTTGTATTTTAGTTTTTATGTATTGTTGTAAAGCACTTGGTTTAACCCGTGCTTTAGAGTAACCCATGTTTGTAGTGGTGAATTGAATAAATAATAATAATAATACTAATAATAATAATGACTTATTATTATTGGGCATATTGATATTGGTTGTAAGGGGTGAGTAAAGAGGAAGGGTGCACTTGCGGTATACCAGGTACGGAGACCAGCAGTCGCCACTGGCGACGACCACCGACAAGTGGAAAGACGCCAACTACTAATTAAGACAGACTCGCTGTGCACGGATTTCACCCGCATGATATTAGTCAAATGTGGCACGAATGCCCTTGTATATTATTCCCAAAGCTTAAAATGTGCATAAAAATATGTCGCGGTGGTGAGATTTGAACCCAGCTCCCAAGAACAGGATGATTATCTTATACGGACTTAAATTACACCATCGCGCCACGGCTACTTGCCTCTTCAGCTTGCCTGAAAGCGTATGAGAAGTGGTACAGCTTTCCGCTTCGAAGATTCATTCACGTTTTGTATCAGTAAGTCACCGTACCTAGCGTCAATTTCGTATCCAACTGAAACCGTATCATTGGCATGTTCTTTGTACATGGCCGTATGACAGTTAGATGCTTTGAATTATCACTTGTCGCACACATGTTTTTGTAAAGTTCTTGCTTCCATGTCGACATAAATCTTGTAAAGTCGTTTAGGGTCATCGTGGCTTGGCTAATCACGGGGAACTCGTGACCATATTGGCATCAGACGTTGGAAGTGTGGCCGAAAAATAAAAAATAAGGGGCGGCTGACTCACCTGGTATATTGCCATTCACTCAAGTTCTTATGTGAATTATACTGATGTTTCCATCTACCCAACACAGTTAATTCACACGACGCACTAAGTGGTTGACACCTGATCAAAATTCACACTACGTATTTTGGAAGAAGATTTATTTTACTCATTTCAAGCACTGAGTTAAAAAATTTGTTGATATTCGGCACTTAATTTTCTAAATGTCGCCTCCGTAGCGTAGCGGTCAGCATGGTTAGCTGCCGCCCCGGAGGTCCTGGGTTCGATTCCCGGCTCTGCCACGAATTTTAAAGTGGTACGAGGACTGGAAGGGGATCTACTCAGCCTCGGGTGGCCCAAATGAGTAGAGGGGGTTAGATTCCCCCTCAGCCATCCTCAAAGTGTTTTCCGTGGTTTCCCACTTCGTCTTCGGGCAAAATGCCGGGATGGTACTGCCCCCGTAATTGAATTATAGTGAGACCACGGTGGCTATTTTGGAAATTATAAAGGAAGATAAGGCTGTCATAGTTATGACGTGGGTAGTCATGACGTAAGCACGGATGACGCAGACGTTATACCAGCAGGCTACTTGAGCTGAGATTCTCAATGACGTCAGCATTTATTCGAGAAAGATCCGAGATTTACGACGCAGTCGCAGGAAACGTGGAATCATGCTGAGGAAGAAATTATGCTATTGGAGGGGAGGCTTGAACCAATCAACGATTGTTTGAAGGAAGACGGAGATTGCTGAAACTATGATATTTTTAATACTTTTTGGAATGCAGAATTGTGGAAATCCATTTGCAGTTGAGGCATTGATCTGGAATTTTGGTGAAATTTATTTCCAGTTTTTGAATTTTGAAAATCCGTCACGTATTGACGAAGTTGGAACTTCGAGCGATGACGCAGTAACACGCTATGGAAGGGATGGATACGCCCCTTATGAAGTTTATAAAAGGCCTTGCGCAGAAGAGAGGAGTCTCAATCGTCAGGTCTCATATCGCATATCTCAAATCGTCAGATCTTGAGTGCTTATATAGTCGTTTTGGTGAGACGTCGAGTGACATTAGTAGAAAGAGTCGTCTTTATAACGCGTGGTGAAGCCACCGCATTAAACGAGATTCAAGCAGACAAGCAGTGCAAGTTTACTGTGAGTAAAACTAGGTGAAGTTAAAACGCACATTATAACGCGTCTACAAGAGTGGCTATGAACAGTTAGCGGTTGCCTATAAGCTAATTATATTGTGCAGTGCTACATTAAGCAGTGTAGGAAATTTGAACAATTTCAAGGAGTTATTTTAGAAGATATTAGCAATTTTAGACGACTGACAAAAGTGATTTTCTCGCCTCCTGAGAAGCACTTTGTATCGCCAGATCCTACGCTACGGCTGACACTGCTAGTATAACAGGGAGACTTCTGATTGCTTTTGTGACACAACGCTACAGTATTATGGAGCAGTTTAATAAGGCAGTTGGTTCTACTATTACCATAACCGAAGAGAAGATGGAAGGCTAAAGGACTTTAATGCAATTGGGACATACATTGTTGGAGTAAGATAGCAACATGGAACTTCGCTAATTGCCATTCCATACAAGCGAACATGTGGTGAACAACCATCTACACCCATGTTTCGTGGCTCAACGCTGAATACTATCAAACAGCAATGGAAACGATTTCATACTCACTGAATATGAATATTTCAATGGAAAATACTACAAAAACTTCATGGCGATTTTCTACAAGATCTTCAGGGATTTTTCAAGAGAGGTCAGGGTTGCCCCGACTCACAAAGAAGAATTTGCCGGAAGGATGTCTTTCGTCTTCATGGAGCAGTGCGATTTACGGAGGAGGAAGCAGTTCGATTCTCCGAGGGTGCTGTTTCCTGTTTCGAGGATGGAGCTCAGCTTTAACTTGGTGAAGTGGATCCATCAGCAGTCTTCTTTGGGGAATTTTCCTCTGGAACTTCAATCGGCAGATAAGGTAGTCGTGAACGTTTATTGTATTTGAGTTTTGTAGCAATATCTGAGCAACCATTTTCCCATATTTTCTGTCCTCATGTATTTTGCCCTATATTCTTGTTTGAGATTCCTATTCTCAGTACACCTTGATGAGTTATGCCTTTTTCGACGATTTATTAAGACATTGTTATGTCATGGGCATAGTTAAATGATTTTGGATCAGTTGAGACTGACATTTAGATATTTCAGTAATTTGCTCATTTTTGGTAGTCACGATTTGACTATAAGTTAATGATTTTCATGGCAGATTTAATTTCAGACAGCATGTCACTTTATTAAAGTAATTCTACCCCAGTTTAATTACTTTGACCAATTTTCTGTCATCATCAAGAAGGAAGAACATTTAAATGATTTTAGAGCGTTAAAATCTCTTGCGTTGTCGACGATCTTGGAAATACTAGTCGTTATTTGAAATTGATTGCAACACAGACATTTATCGTCAGTTATGAACGACCATTGCATCATAGACAATTTTGTGAAAGATGAACTTTAATTATGAATTATTGAATGCATTAAAATCTTGAACTTTTGTTAGGAGTTTTTTCTCAATTAGAGATTTGAATAATAATGTTTGCATTCCACAGTCTAATTGGATTCTATTCGACTATTTTGCAGTTTAGTCGCACTTTATTTGATGATAGTATTTTTATACTACAATACTTTGAAGATGATAATCTTAAATTTTGATAGACCAGAGAGGCGTATATAAGTGTATTCACTATTAAATTTGTTTGTGATTGGCAAATTTTTACTTCATTTCGATTCATGAATGAAATCCACGAAGGTTAAATGACAACAGTTTTGAAACTATTAATGATTATAAGAATTTTTGAAGTGGACCTATGAATGTATAATCGCTAGTGCAGCGAACATGTTGAAAGTCGCTGATGTATAATGCCCTTGAAGTAAATGAAGGAGGTTCCCACAGTAATTAATGATGTTAAAGAATTTGTTAGTGGAGGTTTTTGTAAATTCTGTGGAAGATTTTGATGCCGTATATATTAATATATGATGAATTTTGGGCCTATCTTTAATGCAGTTTTGTGCATTTTTTTTATAAGCGACGTATTTACCGCTGGAGTGTATTGTATTTGTCCTTTGAAAATTAATCAAGTGAATTTACTGTTATAATTAACAAGAGTATTGAAAGAATTTGAGATAAGATTTTGAATGAAGATTACCGTCACAAATAATTATAATAATTATTAAACCTTTATTAAACCAGATTGTGACATTAATATGTATAACTAACCTTCATTGGTCGATTATATTGACACGATTATGAAATTACCAACCGGATGAACATGTGGTTAATGTATTTCTCAAATTAATAATTTGAATAATTTAAATGTTAATATTGTAAATAAATAATGTAAATATCTTTGACAATAATGTGGAACGAAAGTAATGTTAGAGGCGTGTTTAAAATTCTTTTTGTCCTTAACTATATTATAAACAATTTCTAATTGTTATAAACATTTATGAGTTTTTGTTATAAACATTTAAGAGTTTGTTTTATACTCTAAACAATGCTTATTAAACATTTGAATGATAATTTAACGAGTTTAGGGATTGTCAGAATAATCCAGTGGTATGTGAGTAAAGCATTTGAAAGATTTGCGTAACAATATTTGTGATGTCTTGCGGACATTTAAAACTTTTGAGAGAGTGCTGGATTCTTACGCAACGTGGCTTGACAAGTGAGCCCATTTGACAGGTGTACGTCAGGTTTGAAGGGTAGATGGCAGCTGGCCAGACAACTGGTTATCAGCGGACGAGGTCGTCTGCATTGTGGCCTTGCGCCTATAAATACAAGTGTCATGTTTATTAAAAGAAACCAAATGCTCTATACATATGTCTCGTCCTGACTTCCTTTTTCCAATCCAAATGTGTTATGAATGTTACGTTATTTTGAGCTCGGGGGAGCTAACATGTTGTATGCTAACTTTGCAAGTCCTATAGGAGGACATAGTCAGATTGACATGGGCTACTGATAGCCACATTTATTTTGTTGAGTTGTTAAAATCATACCCCTTTATTTGAAATAAAGCTTTTGTACAGTTCAAAGTTCTTGCCTTCGTTTTGGTTCATTTTTAAATGTCATGGTCAAGATTATTGTGGGAGCATACTTTAGAGATCCTGTTGTCAACCCAATCCCCGAGATATTTATAAGAGGTAAGTGAAAGTAAGTATGGACCCCCGTCTATTTTGGTGTGTTCCACAATAATTCCTTGTTAACTTCTGTGCTCAAATCTCGGTAGTATCTGTCAGTGCCATTTTCATTGGTGTAGCTGAGCCGGTGCGATGGATTATTGGCAATCCGATTGAGGGGGCGGATATCTGACAGCCTACTATCCGGGTAAACGGGGACAGAAGGATTGGCGACCCTAAAACGTGGGGCTGATTCAACATAAGTGGATCACCAGGTTGAACGCCAGTAGGATTGGCAAACCTAAAACGTGTGGATCGATAGACTCAAATAAAGAGGTTGATTCTTTGTTAGATGTCTAGGCCAATTGTAGTATTTGAGAGTGTGATTATATAGGAATTAAATGTTGTATTGTATTAGGAAAATTACACTCAGAAAAGATCAGATCTTATACAACTTGAGAAAGGTTAAATAGGCTGGAAACTTAGAAAAATCGCCTATGATCTGGAATCTTATTTTATTTGACCGGCTTATGACATTTTAGTCATATTAAAGATAAAATTAAATTATTTGGACTGTAAATGTAAATTATTTGTGTTAGGATATTTTAAAATGGACCAGGGAAATTTGAACTTGTGCTTGAGTTTGTTTCAACATGCAGTGTCTTCGAAGGTTAATTATAAGGTAGTTATAAGTTAGATTTAAGACAGAAAATTGATCAAATTTATATATGGTGAAAAGTGTTGCTCAGATGTTGTTATTTTGCTCTTTTGATGTATGTCCCTACAGCAGTTTATATTTTGAATTAATATTGTAATGGCAGATGAAAGTCTTAGGAGGATGTTAGAGGAGATGTCTGCTAACATGAACAGCAGTATGAAGCAGATGAGTGAAAGCATGAATGAAAGCATGAAGGAGATGGAAGCTAGGAATACTAGTCGAATGGAGGAGAATGCTAGTAATATGTCTGCTAGTTTGAAAGCTAGCATGGATAAAAGTTTGAAGGTTATTCAGACCAGTTCTGCTAACTTAGAGGATAATATGTCGCGTTTACAGATTAATACCCAAGGAATCGAGAATACTGTAACTGACATCCGCACAGATGTGTCTAATGTGCATAAAAATGTTTCTGATGTAAAAACTGATGTTTCTAAAGTACAGAAAGATCTTACAATGTTGAATTTAGATGTTGCTAATGTCAGAGGTGATATTTCTTGTGCTAGGGCTGAGGTAGTTGTTGTTAAAAATGATGTTGCGACTGTCCAAGACAAGGTTGAGGAAGTCCAAAGAGGAATCCAAAATGTTAGAACTGATGTGTCCAATGTTCAGGTTGATATTAATAACATTCATTCGGATGTAAACGAGATGCAAAGTGACATAAATAAAATTCAAGTAGAAGTCAACACAGTTTTCGTAGATATTGCTAAAGTCCAAACTGATGTAAATAAAGTCAGGGAAGAAATAGAAAATTCGAAAACACTTTGTACACGTAATATAAGTGCATTAACGACTAGGCTAGTTGATGAGTCAGTTAGAACGACAGCGTCTTTAGCAGGTTTAAAGTTTGATGTAGAGGTTATGAGAACCCAGGTATTAGACCGTAATAGATTACTTAAAGAAGATATCGAAGTAGACATAGCAGAAATGTTAACGGCAAATGTAGCAGTATGGAAAGACGAGTGGAATAGGTCAAGTGGGGAACATGTAACCCAAATTCAGGAACGTATTGAAAGGAAACTTGCCAGTACTCAAATAGATATTAACAATGAAGTAGTACAGATTAGGAAAGATTTAAGCGTCAGGATGGATTCGCTATCCGAGAGACAAGTAGAAGATAGAACACAATTAGGTCAGGATGTGCAAACATTAAAATCTGCATTAGAGGAACAGATTCATAAAGTTGTCTCTGATGTGAATGAAACGACGAGTAAACTGCAAAATTTGAAGCTAGGAGAAGCTAGTTTGATGGAGACCTACAAAGAGGAGTTAATCAAGAAAGTCTTAACGGAGATTACTGATAAGGATACAGTAGGCTTGGCTTGCGAAACCAATAGGAATTATGCCAGAAGATATAACCTAGATCCAGAAGAAAGAGACGTGACTCCTGAAGAACGTATATCCAGATTCAGGGAGGAAGATGACGAGAGGAATATGGAACCTGAGTGGAACTATCGAGATAGTGGGAAAAACTACCCGGATTCATATCCGAGGAATGTCACGGTCATCAGGAATTTTGAAGACAAACCACAAAAGTTCAGCAACACTGATAGTTTAACGCCTATAGAGTATGTCAGGAACCTCAAAGATTATTTCATCGAAGCTCACATTCCCAGAGAGAGAGAGATGAAGATAGTGGAGAGATTTTTGATTGGAGGACCCCTCGAATGGTTTCGCGCATTTAGATACACGTTCAGTAACTTTGACGAGTTTGCAGAGGCGCTAATCAAGCGATTTTGGTCCATCGAAGCGCAGAATTCGTTAAGAGCGGAGGTTTATTCAAGAAAATACTCAGGTACTCTTCCAACGCGGTACGCTGATTTCTTTACGAGTCAATTGTCCCGCTTGAGATTTTTGCAACCCCCTTTGTCAACGGAGCAATTAATTGATGCGATTTCTCGTATGCTGCCTGTGGAGGTGAGGAGACTAATCATTTCATCAAACATAAGGGATTTGACCAGCATGGATGAATTACTGAGGAGGTTAGACTACACAAGTCCAATGCCTAACGTGGTACAGAAAGGTCAAAGGCATGACTTCAAAGAAATAAATACGGTATATATGGACCAAGTCCAACAAACTGACAAGCCAGATGAAGAGAAAACTGACAATGTAGGTCCTCACAGGAATAATCAGTTTAGGAATAACAGATCGCAAGGTTACCGTCCGTATCAACAGAGAAGAGGCTGGAACTATAATCGAGGCAATTACAACAATGGAAGAGGCAGATATTACAACAATAATGGTTATAACAGAAATTATAATAGAAATAACCAGAACCAAAATAGCAATCAGAATCCTCAAGGTCAGGTTATGACACCCGATCAGTATCAGGAAAGAGAGAGGGAAAGCCAGCAATACCTGAAAGAACTACGGGAAAAAGAAGCCGAAAACCAAAAGAAAAAGCAGGATGTTGTGATTGATCCTGGGCCTTCTACGAGCCAGCACAATTTTGAGGTCGGTAACACAAAAAAAACGCCGATTTCTCACGACAGTGAGAACTTGTAAATACATAGCCACACCACAACTAATTACAATTAATGAGATATATGAAGTTACTGATGAAGATTTACTAGAAGAGAGGGGAATCGTCAGAGAGGAAAGACCATGTGCCTTACCTATTATTTCTGTACGGATAGATGGCAAACAGTACAAAGCCCTGATGGATACTGGTGCAATTATTTCCATCATTTCAGAGGAATGTTATCAAAGTCTGCTAAGAGGAGAGAACATGACAGTTCTACCTGTTTCTACCGTCAAAGTGAGAGGGATTTTCCAAGATAAGGCAGTGAAGTGCAAGATTCAAGTGTTATTGAACTTTGAGATCAATGGAAGGAATTATGAACAGATCTTCATTGTGGTGAGCAAGATCAATTTTGATATGGTGCTTGGAATCGATTTTATATCGAAGGTCGGAGCTATTATTGACATGAAGAACAGAAGTATTAGCTTTAATGATGGGTACATGATCACAGAAGAGATAGAAAAACAGGACGTGAAAAACAGTCTGGAAATAGACCTTAGGGAAGAAATTTTGAATACCATAATTAATGAAGTGGAAAATTTAGCAGAAATACCCAGTAGAAAAACTGAAGGATTTGAAGAAATTCAGGGGGAATTTGAGGATCTGATAAAGGAATTCCAAGATATTTTTGATGAAAAGCCTGGATTGATTAAGGATTATAAGTACAAGATAAGGCTGACAGATGAAACCCCTTACCAGAAGAGAATATACCCCATTCCTGAGAAATACTATCAAGAAGTACGAGGGTTAATCAGAAAAATGGAGGTAGACGAGATTATTGAAAAACAGGCGTCGTCTTATATAAACCCCATCACAGTAGTGAAGAAAAGTAATGGTCAGATACGTCTTTGTCTCGATGCCAGGACCATCAACTTGAAGATTCTTCCAGAAAATGACCGACCACCCAAGATTAGAGATCTGCTTCGAAAATTCAAAGGAAGAGCATGTTTCAGCGTTCTTGACTTGACGTCTTCATTTTATCAAGTTCAACTAGAAGAAGAGAGTATGCAGTACACTGGATTCCTATTTGACCAGACGTCATGGGTCTTTGTCAGAATGCCTTTTGGTATGGTTAACAGTGGACCAGCACTTATTCGAGCACTTGATAGTAAGCTCACTGATGAAGTGAAAGAAAATGTAATCTGCTACATTGACGAATTAATCGTATCTTCACCCAGCGCCGCAGAACATTTAGTGCACTTGAGAAAGTTGTTCGAGAATTTAAGGGAGGCCAATATCAAAGTCAATTTTGGAAAATGTCAATTCTTGAAGAAGGAGATAAATTACTTGGGGCATACAATTGATAAAGATGGATATCATCCAAACATGAAAAAAGTAGAGGCAATCACGAGATTTCCAAAGCCAACTAAGGTGAAACAAGTCAGAGAATTTGTAGGCGCATGCCAATTTATTAGCAGCCACTGTCCGAGATACTCTGAAATTATGGCTCCTCTGTATGACTTACTCAAAAAGAATAATAGATGGAAATGGAGTACCGCAGCAGATGAGGCTTTTGAAAAAGCAAAAGAGATGCTCAGAAATAACGTGAAACTGGAGTACCCAGATTTTGAGAAGGTGTTTTATATTGAGTCTGATGCATCAAGAATAGGCATTAGTGCAGTCTTATACCAGAAAGACGAGGCAGGCAACAAGCACTACATTGCATTCACTAGTCGGAAGTTGAAGAAACACGAGGAAAACTACTTCACGACTGAACTTGAAGCGTTAGCTTTTGTGACAGCTTTGCAAGCGTGGAAGAAAATCCTGCTGGGACATAAAGTCATCATTATTACTGACCATAAAGCACTTCAGTTTATGCTGCAAACTGACATGTCGAGTGATAGACTGACACGTTGGGCTTTGTTCACCCAACAGTTTAACGCCACTATCGTCCACCAGCCTGGGAAAGATAACTTACTGGCTGATGCGTTATCACGTAACCCTATTAAAAATGTGCAGATACACCATGTACAATTGGAGCAAGAAGATCAAGAAACCGTTAGGAGGTTAGCCCGAATCGGTGTGTCACAGTAGAGACACGCTCCAATAAGGAAAATGTACAGGTTCCTCAAGGGTTACATGAACAATACGGATGTTGACTATGCAGCTACACGGAGAAATTCACGACACTTTGTCTTGAGTGGAGACATCGTATGCAAGTATGCTGACTCTGCGCATACAAAACTCCGAATAGTCGTGCCACCTAAACTTGTTGTCAATTTAGTGTGGGTAGCTCATCACGCAACTGGACATGCCGGTTTAGATAAAACTCTTGATACTCTTAAAGAGAGATTTATATGGACTAACATGCGTTCCAGCATTGCCAAGGTCATTCGATCATGTGACAAATGTCAGAGAGCAAAGTATGCCTCTGCTTTATTAAAGGGAAATCCGAAGGCTATGATTCCTTCTAAGCCAAACGAACTTATGGCGACGGACATATTTGGCCCCTGTCCGAAGGGATATCAGGGTAACCAGTACCTGTTGGTAACCGTGGATGTTTTCTCAAAATTTGTAACAATGAGTCCCATGCAGAAAGCTAACACGAGGAACGTTGTAAGCAGACTGGAAAATGCTGTATTTCCTAAAGCTGGTAAACCGGAATACCTACTGTCAGATCATGGAACGCAGTTTACGTCAGTGGAATTTGCAGCGGATATGGAAAGGCTTGGCATTAAGCACTTATTTTCAAGCGTGCGTTACCCAGAATCGAATTCTTCTGAAAGATATATGGCTGAATTTTCGAAATTCTGTCGAATTTTCTGTCAAAATGATCATTCTGGTTGGGTGAGATTTGTACCCCTTATTGAGGAATGTCTGAATTCTACAGTGCAGGAGAGCACAGGAGAAGTGCCAATGCGACTTCATCTAGGAAGAAACCCAGAAAGGCCGTGGGATAATCTTTTCAACCACGTTCCTAGAGATCCCGACCTAGGAAGGCAGCAGAGGATTGACAAGGCGAAGGAACAACTCCAGAAAGCAGCAGAGAAACGATTGAAAAGAGTAGCTGGAAAACGTTTTGGTGCACCCTTACAAGTTGGAAATCTTGTATTACTACGCAGACCTGTCAAGGCTGATATGAGCAAGAAAATCTATCCCAAATTTGGAATTGTATTTATGGGACCGTTTAGGATTACAAACGCTTATGGAAACAACTGCTATGAACTCTACGATGATGAGAATAATGTCATTTACGACAAGTTCAATGCTGGAAATTTGAAAAGATACTATCCTAGAGTAAGCCAGTAATAATTCAATTTCGTGTTCAAGAGAGTTGACATACCTGTAACACTGAGTTTAAAAACAATTTACAACTGTTTTTAAAACGTGGTGAGGGGAGAATGCCCCCGTAATTGAATTATAGTGAGACCACGGTGGCTATTTTGGAAATTATAAAGGAAGATAAGGCTGTCATAGTTATGACGTGGGTAGTCATGACGTAAGCACGGATGACGCAGACGTTATACCAGCAGGCTACTTGAGCTGAGATTCTCAATGACGTCAGCATTTATTCGAGAAAGATCCGAGATTTACGACGCAGTCGCAGGAAACGTGGAATCATGCTGAGGAAGAAATTATGCTATTGGAGGGGAGGCTTGAACCAATCAACGATTGTTTGAAGGAAGACGGAGATTGCTGAAACTATGATATTTTTAATACTTTTTGGAATGCAGAATTGTGGAAATCCATTTGCAGTTGAGGCATTGATCTGGAATTTTGGTGAAATTTATTTCCAGTTTTTGAATTTTGAAAATCCGTCACGTATTGACGAAGTTGGAACTTCGAGCGATGACGCAGTAACACGCTATGGAAGGGATGGATACGCCCCTTATGAAGTTTATAAAAGGCCTTGCGCAGAAGAGAGGAGTCTCAATCGTCAGGTCTCATATCGCATATCTCAAATCGTCAGATCTTGAGTGCTTATATAGTCGTTTTGGTGAGACGTCGAGTGACATTAGTAGAAAGAGTCGTCTTTATAACGCGTGGTGAAGCCACCGCATTAAACGAGATTCAAGCAGACAAGCAGTGCAAGTTTACTGTGAGTAAAACTAGGTGAAGTTAAAACGCACATTATAACGCGTCTACAAGAGTGGCTATGAACAGTTAGCGGTTGCCTATAAGCTAATTATATTGTGCAGTGCTACATTAAGCAGTGTAGGAAATTTGAACAATTTCAAGGAGTTATTTTAGAAGATATTAGCAATTTTAGACGACTGACAAAAGTGATTTTCTCGCCTCCTGAGAAGCACTTTGTATCGCCAGATCCTACGCTACGGCTGACACTGCTAGTATAACAGGGAGACTTCTGATTGCTTTTGTGACACAACGCTACAGTATTATGGAGCAGTTTAATAAGGCAGTTGGTTCTACTATTACCATAACCGAAGAGAAGATGGAAGGCTAAAGGACTTTAATGCAATTGGGACATACATTGTTGGAGTAAGATAGCAACATGGAACTTCGCTAATTGCCATTCCATACAAGCGAACATGTGGTGAACAACCATCTACACCCATGTTTCGTGGCTCAACGCTGAATACTATCAAACAGCAATGGAAACGATTCCATACTCACTGAATATGAATATTTCAATGGAAAATACTACAAAAACTTCATGGCGATTTTCTACAAGATCTTCAGGGATTTTTCAAGAGAGGTCAGGGTTGTCCCGACTCACAAAGAAGAATTTGCCGGAAGGATGTCTTTCGTCTTCATGGAGCAGTGCGATTTACGGAGGAGGAAGCAGTTCGATTCTCCGAGGGTGCTGTTTCCTGTTTCGAGGATGGAGCTCAGCTTTAACTTGGTGAAGTGGATCCATCAGCAGTCTTCTTTGGGGAATTTTCCTCTGGAACTTCAATCGGCAGATAAGGTAGTCGTGAACGTTTATTGTATTTGAGTTTTGTAGCAATATCTGAGCAACCATTTTCCCATATTTTCTGTCCTCATGTATTTTGCCCTTTATTCTTGTTTGAGATTCCTATTCTCAGTACACCTTGATGAGTTATGCCTTTTTCGACGATTTATTAAGACATTGTTATGTCATGGGCATAGTTAAATGATTTTGGATCAGTTGAGACTGACATTTAGATATTTCAGTAATTTGCTCATTTTTGGTAGTCACGATTTGACTATAAGTTAATGATTTTCATGGCAGATTTAATTTCAGACAGCATGTCACTTTATTAAAGTAATTCTACCCCAGTTTAATTACTTTGACCAATTTTCTGTCATCATTAAGAAGGAAGAACATTTAAATGATTTTAGAGCGTTAAAATCTCTTGCGTTGTCGACGATCTAGGAAATACTAGTCGTTATTTGAAATTGATTGCAACACGGACATTTATCGTCAGTTATGAACGACCATTGCATCATAGACAATTTTGTGAAAGATGAACTTTAATTATGAATTATTGAATGCATTAAAATCTTGAACTTTTGTTAGGAGTTTTTTCTCAATTAGAGATTTGAATAATAATGTTTGCATTCCACAGTCTAATTGGATTCTATTCGACTATTTTGCAGTTTAGTCGCACTTTATTTGATGATAGTATTTTTATACTACAATACTTTGAAGATGATAATCTTAAATTTTGATAGACCAGAGAGGCGTATATAAGCGTATTCACTATTAAATTTGTTTGTGATTGGCAAATTTTTACTTCATTTCGATTCATGAATGAAATCCACGAAGGTTAAATGACAACAGTTTTGAAACTATTAATGATTATAAGAATTTTTGAAGTGGACCTATGAATGTATAATCGCTAGTGCAGCGAACATGTTGAAAGTCGCTGATGTATAATGCCCTTGAAGTAAATGAAGGAGGTTCCCACAGTAATTAATGATGTTAAAGAATTTGTTAGTGGAGGTTTTTGTAAATTCTGTGGAAGATTTTGATGCCGTATATATTAATATATGATGAATTTTGGGCCTATCTTTAATGCAGTTTTGTGCATTTTTTTTATAAGCGACGTATTTACCGCTGGAGTGTATTGTATTTGTCCTTTGAAAATTAATCAAGTGAATTTACTGTTATAATTAACAAGAGTATTGAAAGAATTTGAGATAAGATTTTGAATGAAGATTACCGTCACAAATAATTATAATAATTATTAAACCTTTATTAAACCAGATTGTGACATTAATATGTATAACTAACCTTCATTGGTCGATTATATTGACACGATTATGAAATTACCAACCGGATGAACATGTGGTTAATGTATTTCTCAAATTAATAATTTGAATAATTTAAATGTTAATATTGTAAATAAATAATGTAAATATCTTTGACAATAATGTGGAACGAAAGTAATGTTAGAGGCGTGTTTAAAATTCTTTTTGTCCTTAACTATATTATAAACAATTTCTAATTGTTATAAACATTTATGAGTTTTTGTTATAAACATTTAAGAGTTTCTTTTATACTCTAAACAATGCTTATTAAACATTTGAATGATAATTTAACGAGTTTAGGGATTGTCAGAATAATCCAGTGGTATGTGAGTAAAGCATTTGAATGATTTGCGTAACAATATTTGTGATGTCTTGCGGACATTTAAAACTTTTGAGAGAGTGCTGGATTCTTACGCAACGTGGCTTGACAAGTGAGCCCATTTGACAGGTGTACGTCAGGTTTGAAGGGTAGATGGCAGCTGGCCAGACAACTGGTTATCAGCGGACGAGGTCGTCTGCATTGTAGCCTTGCGCCTATAAATACAAGTGTCATGTTTATTAAAAGAAACCAAATGCTCTATACATATGTCTCGTCCTGACTTCCTTTTTCCAATCCAAATGTGTTATGAATGTTACGTTATTTTGAGCTCGGGGGAGCTAACATGTTGTATGCTAACTTTGCAAGTCCTATAGGAGGACATAGTCAGATTGACATGGGCTACTGATAGCCACATTTATTTTGTTGAGTTGTTAAAATCATACCCCTTTATTTGAAATAAAGCTTTTGTACAGTTCAAAGTTCTTGCCTTCGTTTTGGTTCATTTTTAAATGTCATGGTCAAGATTATTGTGGGAGCATACTTTAGAGATCCTGTTGTCAACCCAATCCCCGAGATATTTATAAGAGGTAAGTGAAAGTAAGTATGGACCCCCGTCTATTTTGGTGTGTTCCACAATAATTCCTTGTTAACTTCTGTGCTCAAATCTCGGTAGTATCTGTCAGTGCCATTTTCATTGGTGTAGCTGAGCCGGTGCGATGGATTATTGGCAATCCGATTGAGGGGGCGGATATCTGACAGCCTACTATCCGGGTAAACGGGGACAGTACCTTCTTCAAGGCCACGGCCGCCTCCTTCCCTCTTCCTTGTCTATCCATCCTAACCATCCCTTACCTTCCCTCATGAGGCCCCTGTTCGCTTTGCAGGTGAGGCTGCCTGGGCGAGGTGCCAATCCCATCTCACCAGTTGTATCCCTTCAGATTCGATGTTCTCAGCTCTAGGACACTGCCCGTAGAGGCGGTAGTGGTGAGTTCCCTCGCTGAGTCCGTGGGTTCCCCCAACCTGGAGGGTAAACGACTAAAAAAAAAAAAATTATAATTGTTTACATTTTGAATTTTTAATATAAAGCCCCAATATTTTATTTACACTCACTATTACAAAATTTCTTATTTTTCTAACTGTATTTACTTTATTACTTTATTTCATTCTTTTAATTACAATTTTGATAATAACATTTGACATCAAACAAATTTAGACTTAAGTACATCTATAGCATTTTATTTTTAATTCTGAATTGATTTCATTTTAATTGAGCTGAAGAAGACACAGATCGAAACGTGTACAATATATAATAGATATATTTGTGTGAGTATTGATTGGTGTGTGAATTTGCTATAATAGTAGTTGTGATAATTGAACAACTGAGCGACAGATACAAATATAGACACTGACACAGCTGTGAGCTGCCTCAAAACAAAGCAACGAAGGGCGGAATGCAGACAGACTGAAGATTTTTGTCCTGAACCCTAAAGTACTTATAATCAGAACAAGTAGTTCCGTGAAGAACTATATAGCCTATTTTCATATATCCTATTAGTTTTCTTTATTAAAAAATTCTCCCGCCTATGAAAAGGAACGTCAGGATGGATTTTTCTGTATGTAGGCCATAGAGTTATGCACCATTAGATGAAGATTATTGCGTAGGTTCATTATTCAAACGTTCATTTCGATCGCATGATTAGGACACAAGAAATGAGGACCCCAGAAGTTAAGGGGTCTAAGTGACATTATTGAAAGAAATAAGTAAGGTACGGGAATGGGATGAGAAAATATTAATCTTTTAGATGGTAAAGGGATCCAAGTGATTTCCTTGACAGGTATTGCCACCTAGCGTCATGCCCCTACACTACGTAGTGGTTGGGTTCCCTATTTCTATCTCCCAAAATTTTAATAATGGCACCCCGTGGTGTTCGTTAAGCCGCCATTTTGTTCTCTCCCACGGCCTAGGGTGGGGGCTTAACGAAGCCCTGAGAATCAAAACGATCTAAAAATTTTCCGAGCATGGTCGCCAATCAAAACGTCCCTGATTGGCTGAGCACTTATTGGGTCCTTCCCGCCACACAGCCGCAATCAATTCCGCCATTAACCTCAATTTAACATAACCTAAGTTACTTAAATTACAAATATTAATGTTGGTGAAGGGTGGGCGACTTGTGGATTAGATAAGCCATTTTTAGTGTTACCTTCTATAGATTTGTGGGTGGCATTGTGGATTTTGGCAATCTCGTTATCTTGTAGACATTAAGATAAATAGTTATATTTCGGGGGCGTATCACTCAGTAGCGGTTTAACACAACAGTACCAACTATTACGAATAGCTGTACTTTATTAAGATTTTTCTGCACCTTCGCGAAATAGTGGCGGTGGTTTGAGATTATTTTTGACTACCATTATGGGGTTTTAATAGTTTTTCATAGAACATTTTTGTTGTCTTGTAGGCATGATTGATTTGACATGTTAGGTCTGCATGTGGCCTACAATTATTTTTTTCTGGTTTTTGGAATAATGCTCATTACCATTAAGTGCAACCGTGTTGACCGACTGAAAGACATTGAATATTTCGTTTACTAAGGCAGCACTGAAATATGGGTTCCAACACGATATGGACTTGGAACTTATGTTCGCTTAACAAAATAATGATACATCAAAAAGTCATCCTTGTAATCTCTGCAAATAATAAAAATATTTCCCATCCAATATAGGCCTATTCATGTTGAACGGTAGAAAGTTATCAAACTTTATTAAGGCAACACTGAAAAATGTTCATTTTGATCTGGCCTACTTACTCGGAGTCATCTGTATCAATGTCCCTAGAGGTTCAGTTTTTTTAATTCTCCCTTTCCTATGGTCAAATAACACATGGATGTTCCCTATTTTTCTTAAGGGGATTCAATGATCTTATGCTGAACTAATTAAGAATAGGGCATGTACCCCAACCCCTTAAAATATGAAGTTATCAGGATAAAAATAATGTCCATAACCATCAGAAACTTGAGAACACAGATCAGGAGAATGTTGATCGACCATGGATGCAAGACCAGAAAGTCTTAAAGAGGAGTGTTTCATTCAGAGGCTTGGAACATCATGGTCAAGACCCCTGTACTTGGGTGTGTGCTCAATTTGTTTGAAAACCCGTTGACAGATCATAAGTTAATCTGTGGCTGGAATCCACTCCGTCCTATGCTAAGCTGTGAGTACTGGGCACCATTAGTGTTCTGTGACTACTGTATCAATTTCTGAAAATTGTGTCGTAGGCCTATGCATAGACAAGTCGCTGAGAATGTTCTCTGAATGGTGAATACTAGTAGGCTAGCCTACTTAGCTGCCTCCTTCACAAGCATTTCCAGGCACCTGGTTAGTTGGTAAAATGAAATAGAAAAATCACTTGAATGATTCAAGTTGTCCTTGATTGCCCTCGTGGGACAGTGTACCCCATTCCAGATCTTAGTTCAGAATTAGTTTCCTTGACGGAGTTGGAGAAACAGTCACAATACCTATGGTATTACTAGACCTAGTACGGTACATGAAGATGGAAGCAATGTGAGACCAACCACTAGGTAGCTTATGTCCCATTAGTTGGGAGTGTTAGGGAATGGGAGATTGGTTCAACATGTCAGCCTATGTTGTTGTATATTTCATTAATGTATGGGATCTAAAAGTGTATCATAGGAATATTAAAGCAAGCCATAATATATTACCAGTTGGTCAATTGGATACAACAATTCAATGAAACATTCTGTTAATAATTAGGAAGTGTCGTAGGCAACCAGAGAAGCGACACAAGAAAAAACACCTGAGTCTTCCAGGCAGTTGTCATCAACTGTATTTCACATCGAGAAGAATGACTAAAATGGTTCCTCATGAAACAAACAACTGGTCAATGGCTTGAAAGACAGTAGTAAGGACTTACATGCTGTCAGTAAAAGTGGAGTTAAGAAAGATGTCTGGAATATTTAAATCAGTAGTTGATAGCCAGGATTTTTAAAATTACCGTAGGCAATTGCACCTTAATATGATTAGTAGCCTACCGGTGTGTGCAAGATTTTAAATGGTAGGTTTTCCTGTGAACCAAAAAACAGCTCTTAACATGGATTATGTTCAGGTTAGGCCTACAAGTTATTGGGAGGGAGGTTTATTTTACATACCTGTTACACATAATGAGCTTCTGATTAGAGCTCTGTGGGAATGTTTAAATGGTTTGATGATACAGGGTTTATCAAGCCACTTTCTATGCATCTTTTAAAAACATTTTAACAATTCATAAATTACTTTCATCATTGGTAATGCTGTAATCTGTCATGTTTATTTATGCAGCATGAGGAATTAGGAAGCATTGGTATATTGAGTGGAGATATAGTAGGATAAAATGCAACTGTGTTATGGAAACCTAAGATGTATTTTTATTTCTCAACTTTATTTTCTGTAGACTCCAACACAGCCCACCACCAGGGAAAAAAAAAGTGTTGGTGATGTTTAATGAGAGCAAATCTTGAAATACTGTGATTTAAGTGGTTGGTATCAAAAGCTGTATAGGAAAAATGAAAATGTGAAGTCACGCCCAAGTTTATGAATCCTTGCCAGACTCCGCTGAAATTATCTTCGATGCAAATCAAGTCTCAATAGCTAAAACTTTAGGACGACCTTTGACATGAGCACTATAATAGGCCTACATTTAGGATCGACATAGCCTGCAGTAGGTCTTCTGCTACTGTATGCACCTGGGCATGTTTTAAAACAAAAACTCAGCCTGCAGGTTAATAAGGTAGTATATTACTATAAATCTATCTCAAGCAAATCCAAGAAGTTACCAGACTGAGAAACTACATATCAATATTTAAACAAAAAAAGGGTGGCAGTGCAAACTGCACATTTAATCCTTGCTTCATTAGTTAAACCATAATATTTGTACATAAATACAGTAAGGACTTCACATTACGAACGGCCAATTAAATTATATGCCTTATTAGGCATAACCTACAAATTACATGTCATGAAATTGGTAAATATAATCAGGGGCAACATCAATATGCAATGGTCTATAATGTAGTTTTATAGAGCACAAAACGTTATTGTACTGAATGTATTTCGAACTGGTGGAAACGACAGCCAATTGATTTACATCCATTATTACATCCAAAGTAGTAGAAACTTTCAATTGATTGGCAAGAGTGTTGATTTGTACTTTTATTTTCACAAATTTTGATGAACAGTGTCACGCTTCAATTTAAATATAAACGCACATACAATTCCTCATCAATAAGTGATTTGCACTTCATACTGTCATGAACTGGAATAGATTTCTAGCAATTTCATTTATGTAGAAATCTATTCCTCTCGCCGCCATGTTGGTGATAATTGTAAACAAACACGCGGGCAGCCAATGGCTGGTAATAACTGCCAGCCAATAACAAGCCAGGATGACGCGGATCATAATTCGCGTTTCACTCTCATTGCGTTTTAACTTGAGGTGAGGAATCAGCTGTTCGTTAACGCCACGGGGTGCCATTATTAAAATTTTGGGAGATAGAAACACACTCTTAGACTTACGATTTCTCAAAACAATGTTTGTGTTACTTTAGACCCCTTGACTTCTGGGGTCCTCAAATAAAAACTCAATTTTAAAATTTCGCACGGACGCCATCTCGAGGTTATGAAACAATTGAATTTAATTAGATGCCGGTAGATTACATATTGTATGAACATTTACCGTTTCAAGTTTCACTGCGCTCGGATGGTTAAATCGCTTGAAATATCCATTAAAATGTTTCAACTTCGCTTGGTCGCCATGTTCGTTCTGTACTTTAACATGTTTTATAAAGTCACATAGGTAAACTTGTAGTAGTACTCATTATCACTGTACAAAACTTCATCTGTTACTTTGCGGAGATATAGAATGCCAGTGAAATATTTCGCGTGGCCCACATGTTGGTGAAACATATCAAAATTTGAAAGGCACAGTCGAGGTAGTAGTATGTGCTTACCGAGTTTCATTGAAATGGCTCCGGCCGTTTAGATTTTATTACGAGAGGGGGGTAGGGCACACACGCACACTTGGGCAAAAGGCGATCTCACAGGCCTATTTCTTTTTTTGATAAATGAAAATAGGCTAAAATATATGAACTCCTGCAGTAATAGATGAGGACCTAATGGGCCCCTCCAAATTAAAATCCTGGCTACGCTATTGAGTTGGGCCCATGTTGATCCTAATTACAGCAGCGTATTAGCTAGGCAACACTGAAAAAATATGGTATTAAAACTTTCAGTGCTTTAATTTCACCTAGTTTTGTTTACCAGCGAATTCTGTAAGAATGTGCTCGAGTTAATTTTGGTTGACTCGTGCGACTTACCACTGGAGGCTTGGATTGAGTCATGTTCTGTATTTTACTGCAAGAGTTAAAGGGTTAGTCTCCTTTCAGGTAATCACCTACAACTAGCGGGCCCGTGCGAGAACTCTCGCATAATACCTGAATGTCAGTACTGTTGCCACCATTATCTAGGCCAATATCACTAAGTTCTACTCCCTTGTCCCTCAGTAAATTAAACAAGTCAGCATCAACTAAGGGGGCACCTCCACAGATACTATAGGAGCCTAACACTGCAACCTCACATCTGTTTTCCTCGTTCATACCCAGCAAAGTTATTTGATATAACTCGAAACAAACGGGTGCTGTTTTCCTACCTCCAAATAATTCTTGACTTAGTGTTACCTTTCCAGTTTGTTCCAACTCTAATTTCTTAGCACAAGACTTCTTTATGTAGCTTCTCTGCGATCCACTATCACACAGAACTCATACTCTGTGCGTGGATCCACCAACAATTACTCTAGCAACTAAAGTCTGCAGATAGGTCACATGTCCTTTATTACTACCTGCCATCATGCTAACTGTTTTTGGAACCGAATCACCTTTTGGTTCATCTGAGGCTGTCCTCGCACACATCAAAGCGTAATGTCTCCCCTTGAAAAATGGGCACTTCACAAACAACTTACACTTAACACTGACATGTCCCGGTCGTAGACACCTAAAACAAGCTCCCTTTCTCTTTAACGTTCCTTGGCGTTCTTCTTGAGAATAATCAATAGCTACAGCACAGTCTTGAGAAAGATGTGAGGTTCTGCTACAGAATATACAAGCTGTATCTTTGTTATTTCTGTTTCCCTTACTGACTGAAACATCCTCTATTGAAATTAAAGAAGCCGCTGAAGGTACGTTCCTATTCTTAGTCTTGGTCCTATCGTCTTGCTTAACTCGATCCGTCCTCTCGTTAACTTCAAAAGAACTATGTCTTAGCTTAAGCCGTTCTTCACCTTCTACCTCAGTCTTTAAGAAGGCTAACAATTCACTCAAGCAACAGTCAGGTTCCTTGGTAGACGTTTCTTTTGATACACGATACCTGTTCCAAGTTCTAAACATAACCTCTGGCAAGGCACTCTCTACTAGTGGAAATAACATTGCGGCGTATTTCTCCTTTGTTACTCCCAAGGAGTCAAGTGCTCTCAACTGTCCCTCCAGACTGTCATACAGTTGGGCTATGGATCTTAAACTATCCTTCTGTTACTCCAAGGATAAAAGTTCCCTAACATAGTATTCAATGAGTAACTCATCCTTCCCATACCTAGACTTCAACAATTCTAGAGCCTTTTTGTAGTTTTCCTTTGAAGGAGGAAAGTTTTCTACCAACTTCTGAGCACACGGACCAGGTTCCATACACTGAATCAAATAAACAAATTTGTCTTCATCTTTAAGGCTGCTATCTTCATGTATTTTAGTAAATTGCGCCCAAAACCCAATCCAGCACTTCACGTTTCCATCATTTTTTTTTTCAGTTCTAGTTTTGGTAGTCTTAGCAGTCTCTGATTAGAAGTATGTGAACAGTTACTCGTATTAGCTTCAGAAACGGCTTGATCTCCAACTTGTAAGGCCTGCACTTTTTCCCTAACCTTAAAATATTTCAAGTCGTACTCACTGCAGTTGTTGATCTCTGTTTCAAGCACGATGTCTTCAAGGTCTTCCTTTTGCAGCAGCTCATTGTATATTTCATCATCCAGACGTTTTAACATCCCGTAGCGTTCCACAAGTGAAGCATATCAGCTACGAATCTCCACGTGGTCACCATCAGCAAGCACCAACAGTTCTTCAAGTTTATTCACTTCACGTGTAAATTCGCCGCGTAATACTCGACGTTCGGTCTTCGTTGTTCTGATTAATTATTTGATGTTGAAATTGCCAGTAGTCCTGACACGGTCGCCAGTTATATACCATACCAAATCATTTTAATATACAGTAATCAATATTTTATTAACACAACTAAACATCGCATCCAAAGACATTCCAAAGACACTACACTCAAAGATAACAAAACCAAAGCTATGTGAATCAAAACACTGTCTATTTTCTACAGGAAGTCGATTGCTCGAACGAGCTTTAGTTCACTTTCTCCACCCACACAACTTTAGCATCTAATCTTCAAATGGTACCGTTACCGGAATTTAATATTTATTCGCAATGTACTACACTATCTAAGGTACACTATTAACATTATAAACAGTACGAGATCACTCGAGACATAATATTTATACGAATTTTTGCTAGGAGACGCACTCGCAACAAACATCAACAAACAGCCGTTAATTCAACACCTTCCCCTATGATGACCACCATTTTTCTTGAATCGATTGTCGTATTACGGTCTGATATATTGTGGTCGGTCTTGGTTGGTCTTGGTCACACCTCGCGCGGCCATGCAACGTTTTCAGTAACTAGTTCATTTAAGTAGCTCTTAAGTGCTGCTGACCTCTGTGGGTGATATGGGAACCACTTAGTCAATCAGTACTTTTTAAATTGAAGAGAATTTCTTAATTGAGTAATTGACGTTGAAATTTAATTTTGAGACATGTTTACATGGCTCAATAATAATCATCATTATCATCATTTATTACATTTAACAGGCCATTACGGCACAGGGCAGAAAACAAGAGAATAGAAACTAAAACTAAAATACAAATTAAAACAGGTATTAATTACAACAAGAGGGACTGAGACTTGCGCACAAGTGTTGATCACAGATGTTCTTACTCCTTCCCCGGTCCCATGCATCTTCTACTGTTGCTGATGGTGCCACCTTTCCTAAAGCCATTATCGACCGATCGTTCCATCTTGTTCTAGGGCGGCCACTCGGGCGTCGCCCAGCTGGTATTGAGTTGAAAACACAATTGGATATGGAATCCTCAGCTCTAATTGCATGGCTCAACCACTGCAACCTCTTCCTCTATTGAATTCGGTTAATGTTCATCTTCCCAAAGCGTTGATTCAGGTCATTCTGAGGTCTACTTCCCCACCTTTCGGTTTCTGTATTATATGCTATATTGAACCATATTTTCTTTGTAAGACCTTCCTTACATAAACGCAGATCAAGCGTATGCGAGTTGGCTCAAGTATGTCTGATATCTAACAGCCATACAGTATCACAGGTCTCACCAAGGTCATATAGAAATGTACGAGTACTTTATATTCCAATGAAATCAAACGTGATTTGAAAAGATTTGTCAAGGTATAGAAAACACGATTCGCGTTAGTTATCATCTGCTGTACTTCCTTTCCTATCTCATTCCGTTTCAAGAAGACTGATCCAAAATATTTGAAGGACTCTACTGTCACAAAATTATGTCCATCAATATTGATAATACAGTATTAAGATTGTTCGGTTGATGCGACACCCTCATATATTTTGCTATTGTGTCAATGACTACTAGACCTACGGTACCTTCTTGGAGAAATCGATTTGTGTCCACCATAGCCTGATCCAGGGTTTCGCAAAAAATCACGATATCATCCGCAAATACAAGAATTGTGTCAGAACCAATCAACTCCATTTCCCTGTAACGGCCGAATGCACACCTCACACTCTCCAGGGCGATGTTAAAGAGAACAGGTGCCAGGGGATCACCTTGGCGTAATCCATTCCATATACTGAAGGCTGCCGATAACTGATTGGCAAACAAAACTTGACAGCTTGAGTCCGTATAACAAGCCTGTATTATTTTAATCTGATATACTTCATTGGAATTCTCATCTCCTGCATTATTTTCCACCGTGTAGCTTGGTTAGTGCTATAATATGCTTCGGAAATCAATAATAATAATAATTATAAAAATTACGAGCCTTACAGTAGTCGCATATGATGTGTAACATCTGACATAGAAGAAACCTCACGTGAAATTGTTGATACACCGGTATTTTTACTATTATTGGCACAAATATTAATCTATTGTAAAAGGGAGTGTTTTACAGATATTGTAGTTTATAATACGGAACTCATTTTATTAGATGATTTGTAGCTTCCACCAGCACTAGCCTAAATAAAGAATACGATATGGATCAATTAGATTAATAGACGCGACACCGCTCATAACCTTAAATTCCTTGTAAATAGGCCAACTTGCGAGGTGTGCACAGCAGTAGATCATGAAAGGCTTGCCCAGTTCCCGGACCTCTTGATTCATGGACCAACACGTATTTCATATGGATTCTGTTAAAAATGAGTCATATTGATATGATAAATATCGTTTAAAATGGTAATCTGGTAGCAAAAATATCTATCCCGTCCGGGATTCCAACCCGAGATCACTAGATTCACAGTCAGGGGCGCTAACACCACGGCTATTTCGAACACGCAAATATAATGCACAAATTGGTGAATTATTTCCACGTTCCAATAATACTGCATTACGGAATTAAGTTTCATTTATATTTTGCTTGTTTCGATAATATTCCTGCGTGAAATTGAGTTTAAAATGCCTTATGAATAGGCCCTCTTGTGAGCAAAGAGACTGTATTCAGCAATAGTTCAAGAAAGGCTCGTTCTCACGATGGCACTGATGTCACGACATTGCTGTCATGACATGAAATGTCGCAGCAGTGTCATTGTCGGAACAGTTTTTGATGTCACCGTCACAGTGGTGTCGCGTACTCAAAAATCGTGATGGCGGTGATGCATGAGCTAAAGTAATGCTTAGGATTTTAATGAGTTCAGATTAAGAGAAATACGCACGCAGTTTACTTCTCAAGAAGTACAATTCCAGAAACAGCAGAAATAATTTATTATCAGGTATTAGAATAATTAAACAAGTACTTCGGGTATTATAAAGGGACAGACATTGATACGGGTTTCCTATTTCGAGGTTAGGTTCGACACGGGTCATAGATTATACCAACATCTATAAGGTGAGAGAAATTCACGGCCTGGCTGATCATGCCTGACAACGAACAACAAACCGAAACTATTTGTAATGACGACTGCCCCATCTGCGGGAGAAAGGTAGTAGAAACGGATTCAGCCGTCGAATGCGATGGGATTTGTCAAAGATGGCATCACATTGCATGTGCCGAGCTACAGCAAGGCCAATTCAATGCACTAAGATCCAGCAACAAGAAAAAATCTAAGGTTATGTGGCTATGCCACGGTTGTCAACAGGATTATGGTCTCTATAAGGCGGGCAAGACCGTTCAAAGGGAGATAGAATCCCTAAGGGAGGAAGTGAACTTAAAATTAAAGGATCTAACAGATGTGATATACTCTGTAACATTAAATTACAAGGCACCCTTCCGCCAGAGCCAAAAAAGGTCGATCCGCCCAAAGACAGACCACCCAAATGTACAAAAGCGTCCAGGAAACACTCGGATGGTTATCATGGAGATTACATAGGGGAACCTGTCCTAAAATGACATACTTTGATAAAATGACATACCGGTAGTTTCTCAGAATTGATGCAGGGGGCAGCATGTATCATTAGCTGGAATCGGTCTTGAGTTGGTAAGACTTGAACTGAGTTCATGGTGTTGGTGCTGTCGCCGCGGATTGTGTATAATAGCAGAAATCTTCCAACATCACGTCATAGAATTATTAGGTAGGTGTAATTGCATTACCTAATATGGTTATTTCAAATAACTTCTCATATTTCATACATATAAGTTAAGTAAAACCCTTCATTTGGATTATTTTGTGATAGGTTATGAAAACCTCAGACCATGTGGCTGCAGCCATTACTGTGAAATATTTGAGGTTAACCGTGTTGGTAAAATGACATACTGCTTCCTATGGTAAAATGACATACTATGTCATTTTACCAGAGTAAAGTATAATTTTCTCTTTCTTCATTAACACACTTGCCAAATCATTTGGTACTGAGACGTAAAGGCATATTCTTAAATTATTAGGCCTACTATTATTATTATTGTAGGTAGTGGTCTTGGCTCCAGCTTTCATGGCTTGGGAGATCTGTGGGCGTCGACCCGCTGTTGTTGTTTCATTATTATTATAATTATAATAATTATTATTATTTTCAGAGAAAATGGTTGGGAATTACAAGAGATGTAGTACTCGGCAATCATGGGATAATAATAATATGGAGCAAGCCATGAATGCTGCAGAAAAGAAGGGAATGGGCTGGTATCTGGCATCCAAGACCTTTAATGTCCCACAAGCTACGCTGAGGAGGAGAGTTCTTGGGAAGAATAAGAAAGTCACTGGTGTTGAGAAGGGCCTGGGCCGATATCAAACTACTTTTCCTTTAGTCCTGCAGGTTGATCTTATACAGCACATTCGGGATCTTGAATCTAGTCTTTTTGGTTTAACGCTAGATGATGTTCGAAGACTGGCCTATCAGTTAGCTGAAAGTAATGGCTTGGATCATCGATTTAACAAAGAAGAGAAGATGGCAGGTTAGTAGGCCTATGCTTCTTTTCAAATATTTAGGCTACGTTCAAAGGCTGTATGACAGTGGCGCTTATTTATCACAACTGCATTTATCTTTTCTAGGGTGGGTATGGTTACGTGGTTTTCGAAAGAGGCATCCTGAACTTTCGCTAAGACGACCAGAAGCAACTTCTGCAGGAAGAGCTCGAGCATTTAATAAGCCACAAGTCTCATTTTTTTTTGACAAATTGGAACTTGTGTTTGCACAAAAATGACATCCATCCAACAAGAATTTACAATGCAGATGGATCGGCTCTCTCCACAGTTCAGAGGCCCCAGAAGATCTTAGCTTCTAAAGGCAAGAAGGAAGTTGGTTATATGACCAGTGCTGAAAGGGGTCAGCATGCAACAGTGGTGTGCTGTATGAGCTCTGCTGGAATTTTCATTCCACCCACAATCATATTTGCAAGAAAGAATTTCAAGAACGAACTTTTTGATGGCGCACCGACAGGAACATTGGGTCTTGTAAATGAAACTGGTTGGATGACGGGAGAACTGTTTCTTCAGTGGTTGAAACACTTCCAACAACATGTCAATTCATCGAAAGACCAGAAGGTTCTGCTCCTACTTGATGGCCACGCTCGTCATAAGCATGTTGATGTGCTAACATTTGCAAAGGAGAATGGTATCATCATGATCTCATTCCCTCCCCACTGCACCCATCGCCTTCATCCTCTGGATGTGACATTTTTTGGACCCCTGGAGACGTATTATAATCAAGAAGTGTCCAAGTGGCTCAGAGCTCATCCAGGAAGAGTAGTTAACCAATACCAAATGGCTGGTTTATTTTCATTAGCCTATGGAAAGCAGCCTCCAATCACAATGCCATCAGTGGATTTGCCAAAACTGGCATCTGGCCGTTGAATCGTGATGTGTTTCCAGATCATGTCTTCTGTGCAGCAGCGGTCGCTGAAAGGACCATGCAAAGCGAGCAACATCAGGAAGACCAAACCAAGACAAACAGTGAAACATTGGAGGAGACTGCAACAGCATCCATCCCTCTTTCTCAAGATTCCGTAATCCCCTCCATTTCGTCATGTGCATCACCGTCAACTTCCAGGCCATATCCAATTGAGAGTTCATCTCCCGACTGTTCCTTGTCCTCATATATCAGACCAGTTCACATTTCACCGATTTCCTCTGCATCTACAACTGGCTGTGTCTCAAGAAAAAGGAAACATGAAGGGTCTCAAATTCTGACTAGCAGTCCTTACCTCAATGAAATAAAAAGCAAGGCTGCAGAGAAAAGAAAGTTGATATCAAGGCGTGCTGCTCAAAAGGCAAGAAGGAAGCTCACTTTAGGAAATGACAGTGATGATGGAGATATCGAGGCTGATGACGACGACAATGATGTTCCATGCCTCTACTGTAATGACTTGTGTAGTAATTCTAAACCAAGAGAAACATGGTCAAAGTGTGCGAAGTGTGCAAAGTGGGCACACAATGACTGTGCTGGACTCTCAAAAAAATCAAAGATATTTATTTGTGAGCTGTGCATGTAAGAACCCTTTTGACCAGCGATATTCACCCCTATGTCATTTTACCCGAGTTACTCAGATAAAATGACATAGTAATGTGTTTTTAAAAATATCCCTATTAAAAGAGACAAAAACACGATAACAATTATTTTGTAATACCACAATAGTGTTCTTTCCTAGAGTAATTGATGTGCAAAAAATAAATGGTTTATCTCAATAACTACGACCACGGCTGTACTTTAATTTTATGGTATGACATTTTAGGACAGGTTCCCCTACAGGAAATATACACTCAAGGTACGTCCGTAGAATCAGTGCAGACCACTATTCCTATGATTAGAAATGACACTTCCATTGGATTGGACAATACGGTCGATCCGTCCAAAGACAGACCACTCAAGAATACAAAAGCGTCCAGGAAACACTCGGATGGTAATCATGGAGAATATAGACAGGAAATGACCACTCAAGGTCCGTCAGTACAGACGACTATTCCTATGATTAGAAATGACACTTCTATTAGATCGGACAATGCCTCAACAAGGGACATGCTAGTCCTATCTAAAAGGGTAAGTTTTACCCCTATCCACAATGATACGGATAACACAGCTGAACGTGAGGAAGAATTTCCTTTCTTATCTCAACAACATTCGGATGATGATGACACTCGATGGACTACCGTTGTGAAACGAGGAAGAGGAAACAAATTTTCTTCCCCACATACACCAACAATTATTGGGACGAAACGCATTCACTCAGACAGTGAAGATGCGGTACAATCCAATGAACTTCAGGCGATATCACCTAGAGCGTGGCTATATATAGGCCGATTACTTACGACCGCTAACACAGAGAAGATTGAGAGACATTTGAAGAATCTGCACGTTACCGAGATATATGATTGTGAACAATTACAAACGCGAGGAAATCTCAAAGCCTTCAAAGTTGGCATTCCCATGACAGATCTTCGACAAAGTCATATCACTGGAACTTTGGCCAAAAGGGGCTCTCGTCAGACGATATCATCTTTTTCGTTCCCAAAGACGAGGGGCGAGGTTCGAATATGAATCTTCTTCTATGGAACGTGGAAGGATTGAGGAGCGTTCTAGATCTAGCTCAGAGTGAGCTTCTAGATAAGCAGGATTTCCTAATTCTCACTGAGACTTTCGCAACAAAGGCAATAGACATTAATGGATTTTATTCGGAACACGTCTTCGCCACTCAAGGACCAAGGGGTCGACCCGTCAGGGGGTATATCTTGTTATTTTAAACCTACCCTAGGGAGTTTTTCAACACGGTACAAAGACGAGGACACCATAATCCTCCAATCAGCTAGCTTAACAATAATAGGCATATACATCGATCCATCAACACTCCCAGAAGATATTATAGCAACAATTATGATTTCACTAGGAAAAACGCACCCCGGGAGTAATATTATCATTGCAGGGGATTTCAACTGCAGAGTAGATACTGACAACCATAGGAAACATGTACTACTGCAGTTGATGGCGGAAGAAGGATACACTCTTGTTAACAAAGCGGCGGACAGAACATATTTCGCATGCAACGGCTCAAGTACGATAGACTTAATTTTCTTCAAGGATGCTGGGATCGAGTTGTCCGAATATAGGGTGTGTTATTCCAGCTCCGAAGCTCCACTTAAAAAGCATTGCCCTGTTGTAGCGCACTTTACTATGGCTGCTCGTATTCCACTCAAGATAGAGTCAAAACGCGTCCTAAACATTTCACGTAAACTGAATGAAAGCCTACTGACTCAAAATACCAACAAGTTAATTCACTTTAACAATAGAATTGAAGCAAGTGATCTTGACTCTGCCGCCTCTGCCCTTGAGGACATTATTAAATCATCAGTTCCACTATTTCGCGAACGAAAATCACAGAACTGGTTTAACCACACCTGCTATTTCGAGAGAAAACGAGTATTACAGGCCCTTCACGTAGCGCGAGCAAGCAATAGACATGAGGACCTAGATATATACGGCACTTTGAGGAAGAATTATAAGGAATTACTCAAGAAGACACGAAAGGACTTTATTGAACTTGAAGTGGCCAAAATGGTGGAGAATGCGAAAGCGAACCCTTACTTAGCATTAACACCAAGGAAAACGCAAATGGTTGGGAAAATTGACATGAGTATTTGGGAGCAACACTTCACTGCCATATTAAATCAGAAGGGAACCTTAACAGCATTCCAAATGAAACCATCTGAACAAGATGGCACTGCTATCCCCTTGTTCACACCAGATGAGGTTCGTAGTACTCTAATGACTCTGAAGGACGGAAAAGCGTCTGGGCCAGATGGCATCTTTAATGAGCACATTAAAACAGCAGGTACCGTGCTATTACCGGTATTTACAAATTTAATGAATCTTTGTTTGAGATCAGGAGACGTTCCTTCCACGTGGAAATTGTCAACATTGAAGATGCTCTATAAGGGGAAAGGAGACCAGTTTGACCCCAATTCCTATAGAGGGATCGTGTTAGAAAATAATCTTCTCAAAGTGCTCACCAAACTTGTGGCAAAACGGCTCACCGATGAAATTGATAGTAAGATACCAGAAGAGCAATTTGGATTTAGAAGGGGGAGGAGTACAATTTATTCAGGCCATTAAAAATCTCAAGGATGATGTTGAAAACGCCCTTAAATCACCACGAGGCAAATTTCACGCAGTTTTCATTGATTTTACAAAGGCTTTAGACAACTTAAACTGGGTCATAATTTCCTCGAAACTAGATGAGTTGGTGAAGGACAACAAACCACTCACAATCCTGATCCATAATATATTAAGGAATAACTACTTTCAAATTTCTGACAATGTAACAATATCGAAAGAGATATTGCAAACCAATGGCGTGCTTCAGGGAGACCCCCTGAGCCCCTTTCTTTTTAACGTCGCAACCCACGGTGTTGTTCGAGCGATTAAAGAAGACTCACCGGAAATAAAACTGTACATTTATGCGGATGATATGGTTCTGGGCTCCCGTGACATCTGTGAGCTACAATCGGCTGTTTCCTCTCTGGAGGCATGGGCGTCTACCAACGATTTGCAGGTTAACGTCGAGAAAACGAAATGTATGATCTTCAGGAAAGGCGGACGAGCGTCCAAGGACGACAGTATAATTTTGAAACAAACTCCCCTTCAAATTGTAAATAGCTTCACCTATCTAGGCTTGACTCTGCAAAATACCATGCAATCCTTCAGGATTCACATAAAACAGCGGGTGGCATCGGCCACTAAAGCTATTTTCGATATTAGAAACATATCTCGACTTTCACTGAAATCCGCCTTAGCACTCTTTGATGCCAAGATTGTTCCGATCCTCACATATTGGTTAGACATATTCTGGGATAAATTAAACTTGAGCGATCTCAGATCAATTGAAAAAGTCAAAGCGCGATACTTAAAGGCTGCCCTGGGAGTATCAAAATACACGCACTCCCGACTTGTTTATGAACTTGCCAGGGAAACTTTTCTTGTTGAAGACTTAAGATCTCGATTACAGTTGCCTCGATTACAGGAACAGGAATTTCTAAGGATGAGACAAAGAAAGCGAGCGGAAATCGACATAGAATTCTATGGGACTGATGCCATGTCTCAGAGAAATTGGACTGAACCGAACAATGAAATGAGGAGTGCTCTGAATAGACTTGCTGTGCACGGCTTCCATCATAAGCTGTGCGTGCGGCGTGGCTTTCATGGACCTTCTGAGCAGTGTGTGTGCATATTATGTGCTAAACAGTGTGGTCGATATCATTTTAGTAAATGCTCTGAGAGAACACTGTCTTTATTGGAGTACTCGAAAATGTAATGCACATTTTTCCGCAGTTCCTTTATTATTATGATATCGATCACAGACCAAGGATCATGTAATGTGGGGCGTGCACTGGTCGGTGGGTTGGTGGGATCCGGGTCTCGAGCGCGGTTTGTGGTGGAGGCCGGTGGAAACCATGCACCGCTGGTCTATTTAACTTCTCATCTGACAGTGTTTGTGATATTAGCCTATGATGTATTCATTCCAAATGCACTTCGTGCGCAATTATACTATTAATTAAAAGTTTCGATATGCGACACCGCGGCATCATCGCTGTCGTGACACTAACGTGAACTTCCACACGCAATGTCATCATGAGAACAGGTTTGTGCCAGTCGAGTCGTGACATTACATCACTCGACCACGTGTATTGTGTGTAATTATGGCTGCGTTTGATATTCTTCAGCTTCTGGAACACAATCAGCAATATTCCTTTCTTAAAAGTTCCTCAAACATATTCTCGTCGATTTCTAGAAAATTGCTCAATGACCGAGAATCTTTCAATGCAAATTCTCACAGTAACGTTTCAGATACACCTAGTTTTCCTCTGCGTAGCATCCATTTTCTCACCCACACTTCTTTCTCCTTCTTACAATCATGTTCTCTCCTCCAGAGCTATCAATTCTCCAACAACACTGGCAACGGCACAAACAACGCCCACCATATTGCACGAAAATGCCACGAAAGCCCAAACTTCTGTACCTATCGTGTGAACAGGTAAATCCCATGGCAGCGAATGCCGTGACATTTCATGACAGCAATGTCGTGACGTCAGAGCCTTAAGGCTTGCCTAGTTCCTGTATAACATGTGCTTCAATCAGTTGACACCAGAGTTCGAAGGAGCGTTTACCGTCAGAAATGGTATCAATTTCTGACACCGTGCGCTCATTGTTTCCTGGATCTTACCACTGCCAGCTGGATCGATCAATCCATCCAGCTGGCAGTGCGTCTTACACACTTCCGTTCGATCCACCACTGGCAGCTGGATCGTCCGATCCACTTTCGTCCCATTTTTCAAAATCACTCCCACAAAAATATCCAGCAACCGAGTGGAAAGATGTTACACAACAATAATAATAATTGTCCCATATAAATAATATTTATTTAGGCCAGACACCCCCGAAAGGGTTAGCGAGACAAAGCTCGTTGAGTGGAGGGAAGACCAACTTTCCAGGGCCGTGGCTGAGAGGTCGCTCGAAGAATAACGTAAGTCAAACAAGATTTTAAAATATGAAAATATATTGAGAACAAACAAATACAGGTTTAACAGTTGAGCAAATCAAATTAAATATCCTCCCAAGAAAATGTGGGAGGAACCCCTTACTGAATAACATCTGGCTAGGCCAAGTACGCGCGGGAAACCACGATAAGAAAGAAACAAATAATAGGAAACCAAAATAATATTAATTGAACAGAAAATAAAACCAGAGCAAGTCAACCAACTTACAAGTCTGCGTACATCAATACCCTCTGTGGCTTCTGACCACGAGATCCATTCGCAATATTTACCAAGTACCAAATCGAAAGATTCTGGCGAACCACAAATGAAAATTAAATTCCACCCAAAATAACACGCGGGCACTCTTTTGGCAAATAGAAAACATGCACAAGGTGACAAGAGAATTAGTTAAGCTAATTTAAAGTTAGAAAATGCAAATTTTGCCAAGATGGCGTCACAACCGACGCTATCACCAAGCTTCAGGCATGGACACCAAAACTCGAAAAATCTGGCGAAAACAAGGCTTCCACCAAGTAATTTACTATTTCCACCACACGACAATTCATTAAATCACGCTTTCATCAAGAATTAAATCATTCAAGTCTCAAAAGACTGCAAAATATCAACATTTAGACGGAGCGGAAAACTAATACGTCGAACGTACGGCCATGATGCCAATCAACTGAAGTAGAATAATAATGGAAAACAAACTAGTGACGAAACAAAGGGCAGTCACTAGTAATTAACACAGTGTCCCACCAAAAGAAACAAGTTCTTCAATCAAAATTTGAAAACAGAAATAAGTAAAATTCTTAACTAAACCTAACTTATGTTGGCCACACTAAAGTTTGATAGCAAGCTAATAGAAAATAATTTAACAAGTTGGAACTATCATTTGCGCAAATGTTTTGGCCCGTTAGAAAGTTTCAAATCATAGAAATTAAGAAAGCTTGCTATTTGAAAAAATAAAAAATCCTCTCGGCACGCCGGAAGGCGGAGGTAGATTTCACCGGGCAAACTAGGGGATAGGCTATAATAGGCAAAATATGCAGGTTTTCGTAGGAGGATCAGACCTCATTTACTGCGAGAAAGTATTTTACAATTGGAGGTTAGTTAACATTTTTTTCGTCTTTCTATGCATATTATAAACATTTTACTGTCTTATGGGGATGGTAACCTTCTTGTCATTTGGGGTTCATTTTTATACTTGTGATCACACTGTCCTTATGCAAGGTTTGGAACTAATGTGTAACTATCTAACAGTCTGTTACTTCTTCACGCAAAATTTTATCTCCCGCAGAGATGTTGGTTGGTTCCTCAGTTTAGGGGCTGCGACAAGGTGGTCATGTAACCCCGTGTGTTCGCTTTTGCGAATGTTTTTTTTGTAGGCTATGTTTCCCTTACGGTGTGAAACACACGTTCAATTTTTCTGCCCCATTATTTTTATTTTCGTTAATTGCAGTCTGAACGCGGTGTTCTGATTTATTTATTTTATTGGTGTTTCAATTTAATTGTTTTTCTGTATTATTCATGTCAACTTACCTTTTTTTCTGAAGTGTCTTTCTAGACGCACCATATCGTCACACTTTCTCATGAGGTACTGTGCTCTCCCCAGCGGCAACGCTCGCAATGTGCATGGGGCTGTGCTTTGATTGGCTGCTTTTTCACCCCTCCTTCATTCTGGAAGATTCGGCGCGCTGACGTCCTAACCGCTATATAACCTTAGGTCCATCGGCCTATGGGTTGACTCTCCATCTTCACTCACTTGCTACTACAAGCTTGCCGGGGGTCATTACCCTCTGGTGTCACGGTCTTGCCGAAGGCCCTGCGTCACGTCAACACGGAGTTAGGCTCCAGGCCAACCTTTGCTCCAGCTGGCGGCTGGGCATTTTCTACAAACGCTGTACTCAGTTCAAGTCTGCCTAATGAAAAGACAACTTCTCGAACCAGCGGAGATGTTAATACCAAGAAACATCTCACTGCTGGTCAACTCTCGTCATCACGACTGAACATCGCCAAAACCTTGGCTCTGAACCAGCGCCTCCGGAGTGTGGGCGCATTAACCACGATCATCAGCCCTGTGCGGGCAAACAGAACTGCTACTTCAAAGCATCAGCCCCTTGCGGACCAACCAACTGTTTCCAGCCAAGGGTTTGCTGGCCTATAGGAAGGGTTATGTATTTTCACCTCATTGAAAGGTGGTATCATATTCATCATGGTTAATCATTAAGAGTTCCTCGTTTAGGTATTTATAATTATGTCTCTCTTTTTATGAACAATATAAATTTTTAATCCCTCATAAGGGAATTTTGTTAACCTTTTTCGTTTCCTGGAGAAACTTGCGAATCTGCATTTTTATTATTCTTCTTGTTAATTCTTAAAACTATATTTATTAGGAGTAACTTTTTACGCTGTTTAAAAAAAATATTGCATTTTGAATTTGCATTTTTATTATTCTTCTTGTTAATTCTTAAAACTATATTTATTAGAAGTAACTTTATATGCTGTTTAAAAACTTTAATAAACGCAAAGGCAAATTCTAATCTTTGGTCTCTTCCATCACCCAAGATTCAATCCCTGTGTCCGAAACTGTACATCTTTTCGAAATCCCTAAAAGGGTGCAGCATTCCCCTTTCCATGGTACCTCAACCCCGGATCGAACCCAGAACCTTCATTCTCAGACCACAAATTCTATTCTAAAAAAAAACTTGTGCAATCTAATATTTGTCTTATACATTTCAGTATATCGTGGCTAGCGCAGGAGATCTGCGGGAAAGCGGAAACAATCCCAGCATATTACACAACTGGTTTCTTTCTGGAAAGCAGGTCTGTCTGGTGCCGCAAGCAGCTTTGGTAGGTGAGTTATTCCAACTTTCCAGCCATGCCAGTAATAATTGATGATAAACTGTTAAACTCTCGGGCGGCCTACAAAGGTCAACTCACCCGTTTTCAAATATATTTAGCTACTCTACCGAAAGAGGAACAAAACCTTGATATTATATCTCAGCGTTTAAAAGCTTTTGAACAGGCGTACGAGAAATATGATCTCGTGCAACTTGAAATTGAAATCAAAAATCCAGAACATCAATCAGATAGGGAAGAAGTAGAGAGTAATTACTTTGATACACACGCTAAGGCTGTGGCATTAGTTAGAACTTTGACCCTGGCGTTGAAGGTAGAGGAAACTCAAGGAAGAATTAGCGACCATGGGAATGGTATCAAACCATTGCTACCTAAAATTGAAATTCCGCATTTTTCAGGAAAGGAAGAGATGTGGCAATCATTCTTTGAATTGTTCAGTTCATTAGTACATGATAATGCCACACTTCCAGAAATTCAGAAATTTCATTACTTAAAATCCATTTTGCAGGGACCACCCCTTCAACTTATAAGAGAACTCCCCTTAACAGGAGAAAACTAAAACATCGCTATAGAGCTTCTTAAAGGCCGTTATGGCAACGAAAAATTATGCCTACAGAGGCATATTCAAGCCTTATTTAACCTGCCCGCATTGCGAGCTGACAACCTGTCAACACTGCGAGCCTTAAGTGACACGGTCCAACTACACGTCAGAGCATTGGCACGGTTGAATCAACCGGTCGAGCATTGGGATCTATTCTTAGTTCACTTGGTTACTTCTAAATTTGATTCATCAATCTTAAAGGCATGGGAGAGGGAACTAACAAATGACACTTCATATACCTATGGCTCATTGCTTACGTTTATAAATAATAGATGTCAGGTTTTATCAGCCGTAGCCTGTCATATGTCAGGAAGTGCAGATAACAAATCTAATGTTGTGAAGCCAGTCGGTACTAAAATAAACAAATCTGCTGTCTTTACTGTTCAACATAATTCAACAGATTGTATTCTCTGTAAAGCGCCTCACAGGTTATATTCCTGCGTTGCCTTTAAAGCCCTTTCTACCGACGAAAGACGCAAATTAATAGCTCAAAAAAGATATTGCTACAACTGTCTGTCAGCTAGGCATATGGTGCCTGATTGCGTATCTAAAAATACTTGCTCCCATTGCAAGGCTCAACATCATACCTTGCTTCATAGGTTTGAAAAGCCACGTCAGGCTCCTTCCCCTGGATGTTCTAAAGATACATCCCCAGGAGCCAATGCGCAATCTTATACTCAGAGCTCAAGCTCTATTCGTAGTTCCCAGGTGCTACTAGCAACCATGTTATTAAAAGTTCAAGATTCCTCTGGTAGATGGCTTGAAGCACGTGCCTTATTGGATAATGCCGCCACCCATGACTTCATAAGTGAGCGTCTCATTAAGAAACTTGGTCTTCACAAGCAACCTACATTAATTCAGGTTACCGGTATTAACAATAGCAATGTTAAATCTTTGCATTTTGTTCGTGTTCACATCAAAGATGCTGTTAATTGTAACACAACATTTCAGTTGAATTGTCTTGCCATTGATACTATTGGCAGTAATACCCCTAGTACTTCTTTGAAATTAGAAATTGGCAATTTCCTCATAACATTCAGTTGGCAGATCCAACTTTTAATACGAGCGCTCCAGTAGACATACTTCTCAGTGCCCAAGTATTTTGGCAATGTCTCCTTAGCTCTAAGGTTAAAATATCACCAGGAGTGTTTGTTCATCATACCAAGCTAGGTTGGTTAGTAACGGGTCAGGTCCCTCGTAAGTCATTTCAAAATTTCTCACAATGTCATTTTGTCAATACAAGTCTCGATTACAACTTAGAAAGATTTTGGAAAATCGAAACTATAGATTCAGTTTCACCTTCCTCAGTTGAAAATGAAATGTGTGAAAAACTGTTTCGCGAAACAACCAAACGCAATTCAGAGGGTAGATTTGTCGTAACAATGCCCCGAGTGGATAATCCACCTCTTTTATTTGAAACACACCCTAGGGCTCTTAGAGCACTCTATGCTGTGGAAAGCAAATTTAAACGTGACCTTGTTGTTAAAACTCAATACTCCACATTTATGGAGGAATATGAGGCACTTGATCACATGGAGGTTGTTACCAAGAAAGATGATGCTTCTTATACCCCATCTGAAGTCATTTACCTCAATCATCATCCAGTTTGGAAGAATGAGATTTTAAAGGAAAACATAAGAGTGGTCTTTAATGGCTCTGCATTGGATGCCAATGGAACTTCTCTGAATGACACATTATTATCAGGCCCTCCAATTCAATCTGACATTTCTTCTGTTTTGATGAATTTTCGCTTGTTCCCTATCGCAGTGATATCTGATATCAAGCAGATGTATAGGCAGATTTTGGTCGATCAACAACAGCGCGACCTTCAGAGAATTCTTTGGCGCGACGAGCCTACTAAACCTGTCAAGATTTTTCGGCTAAAAACATTAACCTATGGACTAAAGCCCTCTGCTTTTTTTTTAGCCATACGCACGTTGAAATTACTTGCTGAACAGGATGGCCCGATGTATTCTCCTAAGACTTCTGAAGTGTTAAAATCATCATTTTACGTTGACGATTTTCTTCATTCATTTGAGTCAGTATCTGAAGCACTGCAGGTCTCTAAAGATTTGACAGCTTTGCTTTTGGGAGGCGGATTTTCCTTGTGCAAGTGGAACTCTAATTCGGAAGAATTTCTTTCTAAATTTCCATTAACTTCAGTCTATAACGACTCAGTAGAGCTTCTTCAGGAAAGTAATTCCATCAAAACTCTAGGCATCTATTGGAGTCCTCAAAAGGATTTTTTCTTTTTCAAAATTAATCTCAGTGACATCAAACCGCAAACTAAGCGGCAAATTTTGTCTGAGATTGCAAAGATATTTGATCCTCTCCAATTTTTGGCGCCAATCATCGTCACAGCAAAGCTTTTCATGCAAGACCTTTGGTCCTTGAAAACTGGTTGGGATGAACCAGTTCCTTCAGAGTTGCAAAAAAATTGGATTTCTTATAGAAATAGTTTGGAAGATCTCTCTAATGTTATTATCCCGCGAGTGATTATTCCCTTTCCCTCCTGTGGAGGATATGAACTTCACATATTTGCCGATAGCTCATTGAAAGCTTATGGATGTTGTGCGTATATTGTTTGCCGTAATTTTGTCCAGTCATATTTCTTTTCCAATTTAATTTGCGCTAAGTCAAAGGTAGCCCCTCTTAAATCTTTATCCTTGCCACGACTGGAGCTTTGTGCTGCTCTTCTGGCGGTTGAATTATCGGTCAAAATCCGTCAATCTTTGAAAATCCGATTTATTAAAACTTACTTTTGGAGTGACTCAGCCATCACGTTGGCATGGATTGCCAAACCTCCCTCGCATTGGCAGGTGTTTGTAGCTAATAGAGTGTCTAAAATTCAACAATTGTCTAACCTTGAACAATGGCATCATGTATCTGGCAAGGAGAACCCTGCAGATGTCATTTCTCGGGGATGTTCCCCTCTTATGTTGGCTAACCTGACATTATACTGGCACGGTCCCCGTTGGCTTCTGCAAGAACCCTCCGCTTGGCCAAATTTTCCTCTTCCGGAGTTATCAGACTTGCCGGATGCTGGTAAGATTACTGGATCTTCTCTTCTCGTTTCTGACTCTCCCCTTCTCTTGCAGCGATAATCCTCTTTCCATAAATTGGTGAGGGTTATGGCTTATCTCCTTCGATGGAAATATTTTGTGGTAGAACAACCCCTTTTTCCTAAGCCATATTTAACCCTTTCTGAATTAGGTTTAGCCACTACAAAAATCTTATGGCTTACTCAACAAGAAATATTCTCTGAAGAATGCCTGGTGTTGTCCCAAGGTCAATCCCTTAAGAAATCGAGTAGGCTTTCCTCACTCGCCCCTTTTTTTGATACTGATGGTTTACTAAGAGTAGGAGGACGTTTATCTTTGGCTGATCTTTCTGAGGATAAAAAACATCGAATTATTCTTCCCTCAAAGCATCATGTCACTTCCTTAATTATTCGTCAGTATCATTACCAGCATCTTCATGCTGGAACTCGTACATTACTTTCTGTCATTCGTGAAAGGTATTGGCCCATAAACGGAGTCCATGAAGTTACCTCTGTTATCCGGAAGTGCATTCCATGTTTTAAATCCAACCCTAAAATTACCACTCAGCTCATGGGTGATCTTCCCAACTTTAGATCTGCGCCTGCTAGACCCTTTGCCTTTACGGGGGTGGATTATTCCGGGCCTTTTGTTTACAGAAGAAATTCTCCTGAGGCCAAAAAATGTATTTCTGGAAAACTCTATATTTCGCTGTTTGTATGTATGGTCACCGGAGCAGTTCACTTAGAACTAGTTACCAACGCCTCTACTGCTTACTTTTTGGCAGCTTTTGCCAGATTTTCTGCTCGCAGAGGTCTTCCTTCAGAAGTATTTTCAGACAATGCTAAAAATTTTATCGGAGCTTCTGAGCAAATTAAGAGAGCTCTTACTCAAAATTCAGCGCTGGAAAGGATTACTGATTATGCTCACCAGAGAAATTTCAAGTGGCACTTCATCCCCCCTTATGCACCTCATCAAGGTGGGCGGTGGGAGTCTTGTGTGAAACTCACCAAGAAGCACCTTAGACGTGTTTGTGGCCACACCCCCCTTTCTCATGAAGAGTTTAATTCCTTAATCATTTTTATTGAGGGCATAATTAATTCTCGTCCTTTATCACCCTTATCTAATGATCCTTCAGATCTTCTGCCATTAACGCCAGGCCATTTTCGTATCGGTGGTCCTTTGACTGCCTCTCCCCCTTTGTTATATTCTAATTCTCAATCTTCTTTAGCCATTTCTTGGCGCAAAATTGAAAGTTTGCGCAATAATTTTTGGCGCCGCTGGAGGTTGGAATACCTCGGTTTGCTTCAGCAGCGTGGTAAATGGCTTGTTTCCTGCTCTAACCTTCAGGTGGGGGACTTGGTGCTTTTGAAAGACCCTAGTCCTCCTCTTGTCTGGAATTTGGGTAGGGTTGTTGAGTGCTTTCCTGGCAAAGATGGTAGGGTTCGCGTGGTAAAACTGCAGACTTCTGCTGGTCATTTTCTTAGGCCAATCACTATGATTGCTCCTTTGCCACGCGAGGCCTAACTTCTGCGCTTTCTTACTGCAATTTTTTCTCGCCCCTCCCAGCATGTTCGCTTTTGCGAATGTTTTTTTTTTTGTAGGCTATGTTTCCCTTACGGTGTGAAACACACGTTCAATTTTTCTGCCCCATTATTTTTATTTTCGTTAATTGCAGTCTGAACGCGGTGTTCTGATTTATTTATTTTATTGGTGTTTCAGTTTAATTGTTTTTCTGTATTATTCATGTCAACTTACCTTTTTTTCTGAAGTGTCTTTCTAGACGCACCATATCGTCACACTTTCTCATGAAGTACTGTGCTCTCCCCAGCGGCAACGCTCGCAATGTGCATGGGGCTGTGCTTTGATTGGCTGCTTTTTCACCCCTCCTTCATTCTGGAAGATTCGGCGCGCTGACGTCACTACCGCTATATAACCTTAGGTCCATCGGCCTATGGGTTGACTCTCCATCTTCACTCACTTGCTACTACAAGCTTGCCGGGGGTCATTACCCTCTGGTGTCACGGTCTTGCCGAAGGCCCTGCGTCACGTCAACACGGAGTTAGGCTCCAGGCCAACCTTTGCTCCAGCTGGCGGCTGGGCATTTTCTACAAACGCTGTACTCAGTTCAAGTCTGCCTAATGAAAAGACAACTTCTCGAACCAGCGGAGATGTTAATACCAAGAAACATCTCACTGCTGGTCAACTCTCGTCATCACGACTGAACATCGCCAAAACCTTCGCTCTGGACCAGCGCCTCCGGAGTGTGGGCGCATTAACCATGATCATCAGCCCTGTGCGGGCAAACAGAACTGCTACTTCAAAGCATCAGCCCCTTGCGGACCAACCAACTGTTTCCAGCCTAGGGTTTGCTGGCCTATAGAAAGGGTTATGTATTTTCACCTCATTGAAAGGTGGTATCATATTCATCATGGTTAATCATTAAGAGTTCCTCGTTTAGGTATTTATAATTATGTCTCTCTTTTTATGAACAATATAAATTTTTAATCCCTCATAAGGGAATTTTGTTAACCTTTTTCGTTTCCTGGAGAAACTTGCGAATTTGCATTTTTATTATTCTTCTTGTTAATTCTTAAAACTATATTTATTAGAAGTAACTTTATATGCTGTTTAAAAACTTTAATAAACGCAAAGGCAAATTCTAATCTTTGGTCTCTTCCATCACCCAAGATTCAATCCCTGTGTCCGAAACCTTACATCTTTTCGAAATCCCTAAAAGGGTGCAGCATTCCCCTTTCCACCGTGTACATTGGGTGAGTGTAGAATCTGTCTGATAAACGGTGTTATTTGTGATGACTGTATTAGTCTGTAATTCAGGCAAGGACTGCAGAGGTCAATTTTAAGTAGTAGTACCTAATTTTGTACCAAATACTAACGTCAACGACACCTAGCTGTGAACTTGGCTGCTAGATGCCACCGCAACCAGCAACTTGCAACGAACGTTGTAACTTCCCCTCCGAAGGAAAGCATGCTGACAGATTTTTAGCGCTCTTAGAAAATCCGGCGACTTTGGCCGGCTTTGAACCAGCGACCTTGGGCATAGAAGTTCAGCATGCTACCAGTTAGCCGCTTCCCTCATAGTCAGATGAAACAAGAAGTTCCGTGACGAACTAAAGAGCCTACTTTCCTTAAAATTAAGATTCATGCCATAGATTAATCTACAGTATATGAACCTATCTAGAATAATGACGAAATTAAGTGGGTAATATCGAAATGTCTTAATTAGTTCGAAATAAGGTATACTAGGCATAATGTAGCCTAATAGAGCAATACAGTTGGCAGCTCTGGTGACTGAATATATTCTTACTTCCATCTCCTAAGGTACAGAATACAAAATGTGGTTGAAGTCCAAAGGACGTTACATGGATTTAGACATTGGATCCATTAGTACACGTAAAAGCATGTTGGCAACAATGTCATGCGAGTGCTGGTCAGAAATAATCTGAAATATTATATCTTTTTGTGCCAATTTTGGATGAAATCCATTTGTTGGTATAGAAGTTACATGTATTTAAAAATTGGTCCTATCAGCAGGCTTAGAATCATGTTGGTAGAACTGACGTATATAAGTTACTCCAAATTAATGTAAAATGTCAGGTAATTTACGTGTGCATAGTTTAAAGCTGTCGGCTTGCATACTTTCTGATATATTTGGATACAAAATAGAGAGCTATTATTAACAGTTGGCAGCCCTGGTGGCTCTTAAGAATACACTCAGTCATATCTGTTTATGTACACATATTACATACAAAATTTGGTTGAAATCCAATTGATAGTGTAGAAGTTATATGCATTTAAAAATTGGATTTATCAGAAGGCTTAAAATCATTTTGGCAACGCTGTCATGTATGGCCACCTGGAAATTAAACTGAAATAGTATTATCTACATGTGTGCCAATTTTAGAATAGCTCCCATGTATACCTTCCAGGATATCCAACATGGAGCTCAAATTTATAGTGTGGTTTTTTTAGCAGTTGGTAGCACTGGCATCTTTTTCAAATATGGGCCTGAGATATTCCGGTATACATCTTTACTCATACTAAATTTGGTTTCGATTGCTGCAGCCGTTTAGGAGTTGATATGGGGACACACACACACACAGCCAGACAGACAGAAGGACAGACAGACAGACAGACAGACAGAAGGACAGACACATTTTCCCGGATATATTTCATAAGTCTACTTTTTCCTCTTTTTTGAAAAGTGTGAAAAGTAGGCTAAAAATGAATGTGATCTCGTCAATGGCGTTGTCTTGGCAACCTCTGATAGATCATCCCTCATCAATTTAAAAGCGTTGTTATGGTAACCTCTGATGGCACTTGACATTTTTAAATTCCGAAATAATTTTTCTCATCCCTTGGCGTAATGGTGGGTCATATCAAAAATTCTTTCAGACAAAGGTTTTAGGTAATTATTAGGGGAATATTTTCCATTTTGTACAGTTTTGATATTGTGCCTATTAAGAGAGATATGATTAATGTTTCCCGAAAACCCCACTTTTTCACCCCTTTGGTCAATGGTTGGTACTATCAAAAAACTTATTTGACATAGATTGTTGGCACTTATCCGACACATATTATGAACTTTGAATGGATTCGATATTTCACGTATTAAGAGAGTTATAGCGAAATTTCACTTTTTCGAAAAAAGCCCCCCATTTTCACCCCTTTCGACCGATTTTGCCCATTAACGAACTAGACTGAGATTTTATAGGGATACGTATTATGTAAAAAATTCAAAGTGATTGGTGCAAAATTACGGCAGTTATCGTGTCCACAAGAAACTGATATATTATATATACATACATCTAATATATAAAAGTGAAAGTCTGTATGTATGTATGTATGTATGTATGTATGTATATATGTTGGTTCCGTATACAAATCTACACCGTTCCACCAATCTCAACCATATTTTGCATACACATAGTTTAGGACCCAGAAGGAACCGCTGGCTACATGAATTTTCGATAGTCTTTCTCATTCTTCTGATTTCGGCCCTTTTTCACTCAAAAACAGGCTAATCAAATCATAAAATATACTCATGAAGGAATGGCAAGGCAGATAGTTTCCATGGCAACATAGCTCAAGTCGAGACACGGCCGTCTGGATGCCAATTGCGCTCTGCACTACCGGTATAGAAAATGAGGATCTTTACTTGAAATCCCGTTAGTTACTCAACTGCTCACACAGCACTGTCAACCGAGTATAGCATAACAAAGACTTGACACTATCTACTAGATATTTGCCAAATACCACTCACTCACTCACTCACACACACATTCATCACGAAATCTCAGAACCCACCCAACGGATTGGAATGAAATTTGGTATGCAGCTTACTCAAGGGCCGCAAACGCCCACTAAGAAAGGATTTTTGGATATTCAGGTTCTAAAGGGGTGTTAAGGGGGTTGACCTGCATTTCATCGAATAGCAATATCTCCCGATTGGTTTCACTGGGGGATGTGATACTCGGCATATAAACTCATCATTAAAAATAAGAAGACATGTGTCTGAGGGTTTTTCGATGTGGTGTATATTATGAGGTGAAAGGGGTGAAAAGTGGGGGTTGAAAGATTCCTAACGGAGCCTGCATCTCATAAACGACATAGGCGAGGAGTTTGAAACTCAGCGGGAAAAAATCAGCATAAAAAATAAGTTAATAGGTGTTTGACCGTTTTTTTTTTCATAAATCCAATTTAAGGGCCCTATGGCGAGGGGTGAAATTCTGTGTAAAAAAAAAACAGGAAAGAAAGTGTCCTAACCGATTGACTCACTCGCTCTTCAAACTCAGGGGGAAAAACTGCTTAAAAATAAGTATAACTTATATGAGTTCGACAGTTTTTCTGATAAACCAAATTAAGGGGTTCATCGGGAGGGGTGAAATTCTGAAGAAAAAAATTGAAAGAAAATGTCCTAACTCACTCACCCACTCATCATCGCCCAGCCAAAAATATTGAAGTTGGAAACATGTCATTTTCGGGATATGTTCGTTGTATGTCAAAACCATACACTAAGGGAGGATTTTTGAATATTCAGGCTCTAAAGGGGTCTTAAGGGGGTTAAACCTGCATTTTATTGAATAACAATATCTCACGAGTGGTTTCATTTGTGGATGTGATACTCGGCATATAAACTAATCATTAAAAATAAGCAGACATGTGTCTAAGGGTTTTTCGATGTGGTGTATTATTATGAGGTGAAAGGGGTGAAAATTGGGGGTTGAAGTATTCCTAACGAAGCGTGTAGGCCTATCTCCTAAACGACATAGGCGAGAAATTTGAAACTCGGCGAAAAGAAATCAGCTTAAAAAATAAGTAAGTCGGTGTTCCACCGTTTTTTCATAAATTAATTTAAGGAGCCAATGGGGTGGGGTGAAATTCTGGGGGGAAAAAGGAGAGAAAGTGTCCTAACTGACTGACTAACTCACTCAATCATCAAACTCAGGGGAAAAAGACAGCTTAAAAAATAAGTTAATAGTTGTTCAAGCGTTTTTTCATCAATCCAATTTAAGGGGCCCATGGGGAGGGGTGATATTCTGGTAAAAATAATTGAAAGAAAATGTCCTGTCTGACTCACTCACTCGTCACGCCCAGCCAAAACTATTAAAGTTAGAAACATGAAATTTTGGGAATATGTTCGCTGTATATCGAAAACGTCAACTAATGAATGATCTTTGTTATTCGGGTTTTAAAGAGGTGTTAAGGGGGTAAACGTGCATTTCATTGAATAACGATATCTCATGAGTTGTTTCTTTGGGGATGTGATATTCGGTATATAAGCTAATCATTAAAAGAATCAGACATATGTCTAAGGGTTTACCGATGAGGTGTATATTACGAGGTGAAAGGGGTGAAAATTGGGGGTTGAGGGATTCTTAACGGAGCGTGTATCTCTTAAACGACATAGGCGAGAAGTTTGAAATTCGGCGGGAAAAAACAGCTTAAAATATAAGTAAATAGGTGTTCGACCGTTTTTTCATAAATCCAATTTAAGGGGCCTTGGAGAGAGGTGAAATTCTGGGGGGAAAACAGGAAAGAAAGTGTCCTAACTCACTCACTCATCAAACTCAGGGGGGAAGAACAGCTCAAAAATAAGTAAATAGGTGTTCGACCGTTTTTTTTCATGAATCCAATTTAAGGGGTTCATGAGAGGGGTGAAATTCTGAAAAATAATTGAAAGAAAATGTCCTGACTTACTCACTCATCATCCCCCAGCCAAAATTATTGAAGTTAGAAACATGACATTAAGGGGCTATGTTCGTTGTATGTTGAAAACGTCCACTAAGGAAGGAATTTTGGATATTCAGGTTCTAAAGGGGTGTTAAGGGGGTAGACTTGCATTTAATTGAATAACAATATCTCCCGAATGATTTCCTTTGGGATGGGATACTAGGCATATAAACTCATCATTAAGAATAAGAAGACACATGTCTGAGGGTTTTTCGATGTGGTGTATATTATGAGGTGTATGTGTGAAAAGTGAGTGTTGAAGGATTCTTAACGGAGCAAGTATCTCTTAAAAGACAGAGGCAAAAAGTAAGAATCTCAGGGAGAAAAATCAGATTGAAAAAGTAGTAGATAGGTGTTCGATCGTTTTTTCATAATCCAATTTAAGGGGCTCATGGAGAGGGATGAAATTCTGGGGAAAGAAGTCCACAAAGGAAGGATTTTTGGATATTCACTCATCATCCCCCAGCAAACCTATTGCAGTTAGAAACTTGAAATTTTGGGGATATGTTCGTTGTTTGTCGAATAAGTCCACTAAGGATGGATTTTTGAATATTCATGTTCTGAAGGGGTGTTAAGGGGGTTAAACGTGCATTTCATTGAATAACAATATCTCACGAGTTGTTTCATTTGGGGATGTGATATTCGGCATACAAACTAATCATTTAAAATAAGCAGACATATGTCTAAGGGTTTATCGATATGGTGTATATTATGAGGTGAAAGGGGAGAAAATTGGGGGTTGAAGGATTCTTAACGGAGCGTGTACTGTATCTCTTATTTAACATAGGCGATAAGTTTGAAATTCAGCGGAAAAAGCAGCTTAAAAATAAGTAAATAGGTGTTCGACCATTTCTTCATAAATCCAATTTAAGGGGCCCATGGGGAGGAGTGAAATTCGGGGGGGGGGGGGGGCGGGGGGAACAGGAAAGAAGGTGTCCTAACTGATTGACTTACTTACTCACTTATCAAACTCAGGGGGAAAACAGCTTTAAATAAGTAAATAGGTGTTCGACCGTTTTTTTTTTTCATAAATCCAATTTAATGGGTTCTTGGGGAGGGGTGAAATTCTCAAATATTAATGAAAGAAAATGTCCTGACTGACTCACTCACTCATCATCGCCCAGCAAAAATTATTGAAGTTAGAAACATGAAATTTTGGGGATAAGTATGTGGTATGTCGAAAACGTCCACTAAGGAAAGAGTTTTGGATATTCAGGTTCTAATGAGGTGTTAAGGGGGTAAACGTGCATTTCATTGAATAACAATATCTCATGAGTGGTTTCATTTGGGGATGTGATACTTGGCATATATACTAATCATTTAAAATAAGCTGACACATGTCTAATGGTTTTTCGATGTGGTGTATATTATGAGGTGAAAGGGATGAAAAGTGGGGGTTGAAAGATTCCGAACGGAGCGTGTATCTCTTAAACGACATAGACGAGGAGTTTGATTTTCTCCGAGTTCCAATCACCTTAAAAATTAATAAATGAATAAATAATTAAAATAAGTAGATGTTCGACCGGTTTTTTTTTCATAAATCCAATTTAAGGGGCATATGGGGAGGGGTGAAATTCTGGAATAAAAACTTCCACTAAGGAAGGATTTTTGGATGTTCACTCTCATCGACCAATCAAAACTATTGAAGTTAGAAGAAGGGGATATGTTTGTTGTGTGTCGAAAATGTCTACTAAGGAGGGATTTTTGGATATTCAGGTTCTAAAGGGGTGTTAACGGGGTTAAACCTGCATGTCATTGAATAACAATATGACACGACTATGACGCGAGCGAAGCGAGGCTAAAAATGAGATGGTGTGTGTCTGTGTATTACTCAATCACGCAAGAACCACTGGTCCGACTTACATGAATTTTACATGAAAGTAGCTGATTTAACTGGTTAACATATAGGCTACTTTTGATTTCAATACTTTGCACTATGGCGACCATTTTAGTGACGTCACTACACCCTTTGGTTTCAAACTTTCATATTTCCATTTCAAATAAAAAGTGAACGCTAAGAAATAGCAAACTTTTGATGGCATATACGAGGTTTAAAATTACATTTTCTATCCGAAAGGTATCTCCAACGGTTAGCGAGTAAAACCTAAATTTGTGCTATAAAACACGGTCAACGCCGAACGGTGTAGTTGGACAAAATGTTCCATCCTTAATCTCCCTCTGCGCAGCACCTCGCCTATCCCCTGTTTTAACTGTCACTTTCACATTTTAATTTATTTATGACGCGTAGCGAAGCACGGGTACTTCAGCTAGTAAATTATATATAAACTTTTGAACTGACGGTGGTTTTGGGGTCTGGGGGATGTGAAACGCGAAGATATGTCGAAATTTTCCGGAAGTCGGAACATGGTACCCATTGCAATAGTTAGCTTTCTAATGAAATCTACCTAACTAAAGTCTTTGGTTCCCTATGTGGTCCAACAGATCACCAACGACACGATGATCATTAAATCTAAAAAAAATATGATAAAGAATTCAAATTAAATAATTTTTCAAAGTTTTCACCAAGTCTCAGAATAATCTGTAGTTGGCCATCTACTCCTACCTTCTAGTCCGGCCATGGTCCGGAGCCCAGAGCCCCAACGTCTGCTTTCAACTTAAGTCATCTTGAGAGTGCGGCGTCTCCCAACACTCCGTCCGTTAGCCCGCCAAAGCGGCCCATTGCGCATGCGCGCTACACACGTAGTGCTGCCAAGGTTATGCAGTGGCAGATTTTGAACTACGGAAACAGTTTAAATTATCGAATGTTTCGTCAGGATGGACAACCTAATTTCCAAGAGACATTGCATATCCAATGCCCGAAAACAGTCCAGGTCCAATTTTAGGTTGGCATTTAATAAGCGGGAAGATTCCTAATGTTTCATTGGTCACACGGTCACTTCACAAGTTTGAATTTGTATGACCACGAATTCCGGACATCAATGTTCATAAATTTTGCCACAGACGACAATAATGTCTTTAATGATATTCCCATTGTCGTCATAATATTAAAGACCAAGCGATGATATTTGAAATTTTTACCCTATACCATTTGGGCATGATTATACTTCATGAGGTCCACAATCACCAAGATTACCACTGGGTCCGAAGCTGGGTTCAGAACTGAGTCCAAGTTTATTTTAATGAAATAGGATTGGCGAAGGTTCAGGAAGGGAAGTGTGCAGATGCAATCGGCACAGCCTCCCACCACGAAACGTCCACCAGGGGTGACGAGAGAGAGGGCAGACGAGATTGTAGGATCCATGCATAGTTTGGCTTGAGCTCACCGACTGACAGTCACAACCTGTCACAGCTACTCCATCTCCTGAGCGTGATACCAGATATCCCCAACATCGAACAGCAAGGCAGCAGAACCTGGTAGCAGATGTCAACGGCTCGAACGAAGGCGACAGTAACCCGTGCACTGGCTACTATCACGTTGTTTGAGGAGAATTCCCCTCATCGTGGACAGACTGCAACAAAATCAAAAACAGCAGAAGAGGGCACAAACACTTAAGGTTCTCTCACAGGATTCTTCTTCTCAGTCGACCTTGTCACCATTTATTTGTCACTACTTGCATACGAAGCACACGCGTTATTACTTGTTTTACTCTCATGACTTGAATATTCAGGTAAGAGACTTGATAGTTTCAACTTTGGCCACGAAGTTAGAAGTTACAATTTAAGATAACAAATTTATGTATAATAAAGAAAAGAACATCACAACACGATGTTCGGGAAGCTAACTAGTTCCCCAACCAAAATCCTAACGGTTACATTATAAAGCTTTTACTATTATCATTCACGGGAGCAATCAGACCCATAATGTTACCCCTCAGAACATGGTGACATGGCAGATGAGAACAGACAAGGATAACAGAACCATCCGAGCCAGCTCCAGATTTGAGACAACTCAAACAATTACATTAGTTAAGAAATTAAACTTCAGATAACAGAAATCAGACTGCATACCGAACTACACTCTCTCATTCATCATAGCTGCTTAAGGACAGAACACACTCACTGCACAAGAGAAAATAAAAACTGAACATGCTCACATTTCAACTTCAACACTACCACCGAACAAGAGGACCTTTTCAGAACGCATATTTTACTCACGTTTCACCATACACAACAGTGATCTTTTAGGAAAAAACAGACACACCCATGGCACCAATGAACAGCAATAAGCCACCTCCTCTCCACGTACAGTGTCAACAGAAATCGTTCTGCTCACTCAATGCGACCACTCGACTAGACAACCTAGGTCACCCAATGCAACCAACATTACAGCACCACAACCAGGCTGCAATCATCACGCATCCGACATGAACCAACGCAAGATAAGAGTATTCCCCTACGAATCATCTTACCCCCTTTAACCATCACAGAACAAGAATGCCCACGTGCAAATGCAGGTCATCCTATACTCAAATGAGTTGATCACTACACCCAACCAAGGAATGACAGTTTACACGACTGTAATCCAGTTTACACAAGATTATCAAGAAGAAAGACCTGAGACGGTGAGAACGCCAATAGCAGGCTTTCGTCAACAAGGAAAAGAAAAGTAATTGTCGACGAAACTAACTCAGTCATGTCGTACTTAACCACCCACATCATCAGCTTCTACGAGCAACTCAACTCCATTTCTTACAACCAATCATCTCCACGGTACCATGGTGCTCAAGTTCCACCAAAATCACAACTCCAGTTTTCACTGGCAACTCACTCCGACAACACAGTTCAGTACTCTAGCAGTTCCAACAACAATGAGCAATATTCGTCACTATTTACCATCTGCCAGTTCCCGAAACGAAACCCTCCAAGGACTACACCTTACTACTTAATGACTGGCAGCAACCTCGAGATCACCAGCCTCACGTTCTCCTGCAGCTTTACAGTACGACAGGTGAGTCCGAAATATGCGTCTTCTCTCTGCATCTTCTAATAAAACAGTTACTTCTGTCGGAAATGACAAGACTTTATACGGACCAGTATATTTGGGAAGTAACTTTCCTGAGACCTTATTTCCAGGGGTTTTCTTCCAGAAATTCTTGACAAACACCAAATCATTCACCTGAAACTTCCCTTGAACTCGACCCTTGTTATAACGAACAGCGAGTTTGTCGTGAGACACCTTAAACGCTTCCCGAGCCTCCTTCCATATCTCCTTTACTCTTTCAGGCGACGGCTGATCAGGCAACAAATTATTCAATGACCACAGATTAGTCAATGGCGAGTTCGGTGCGAAAGCACATATTAAGGAGAACGGTGTCTTTCCATGCGATTCATGATCCGCCGTATTGAATGCGTAAGCCAACCAATGCAGCGATGAATCCCACCTTGCATGGTTGTCCCTATGATAAGCAATGAGAGCAGCTCTCAAATTCCTATTTACTCGTTCCGCCTAACTGGGGTTTGGATAATACGGTGTCGTAGTTATATGAGATATAGAATAATCAAAACAAAAGTTTCTCATTTGAACGGATGTGAACGTCTTAGCATTGTCTGAAATAACATACTGACACGGATCAAAAGATGTGAAAATACTCTGCAAACATTTAATCACAGAAGTAGAATTACTAACTTTAGTGGGGAAAAACCAACAGAATCTAGAAAAGCCATCGACACAAACCAACGCGAACCTATTTCCAACCTTGGACCTCGGAAAAGGCCCAACGAAATCCACGTACAGCCGTTCCATGGGTCTTGACGTGGGCTCAGATGATAGAAACCCCACCTTGCTCGAGACTGCGGGTTTACTTACATTACACGAACGACATCCTAGCACAAACTTTCGAATATCACGATCCATTTGTTTCCAAGTGAAAGATTTACGGATCTTTTGCCTAGTCTTAAATATCCCCAGATGACCTCCCACTGGATATTCGTGAAAATACCGAAGCATACCATCAACCAGCTGAACCGGCAACACGACCTTAGGTCTCCTGTCGTGTCTAGCAACACAACACAATACTCCAGAACGCAGAAAATAAGGATGAACAGTCTCTCCATTTGACAATTTACTGATGATCCCTTCTAAATTAGGATCCTCTCTCTGGTGAATAGCAATGTCCTTAAAAATTAAAGGTGAGTTGTTCAGCATGTGTTGAGCGGAATTCGCTCCTACCACAACATTACTCACAGCTACTGTCACAACTCCCTTCTTGCCTAACGGAACTTCTTCATACATCCTACTCAGAGAATCTGCCACCACATTTTCAGAGCCTTTGATATGGCGCACCTTAAACTTAAACGATGATATACGTGTTGCCCACCTGGCAACGCGCCCGGTCTTCCTCGGCCTTGCTAACACCCAACTCAGTGCTTGATTATCAACTTCCAACTCAAATTCCACATGTTCGATGTACAACTTACATTTCTCTAACGCGAAGATCACTGCTAGTCCCTCCAGTTCGTAGACAGAATATGAAGATTCAGGTTTGGTTAAAGTTCGAGATGCGAAAGCAATCGCCCTCCTACCATCATCTCCTTCTTGAAGTAAAACAGCGGCAACAGCTCCCAGTGAAGCACCGGTCTGAATAATAAACGTTTTCTTGAAATCTGGGACAGCCAGTACAGGTGCGTTACACAAGGCATCCTTAAGATCGTCAAATGCAGCTTGCTGCGACTCGCCCCACTCAAACGGAAAATTCTTCTGCCTCAACTGATTCAACGGAATGGCACGACGAGCAAAATCCGGGATGAATTTTCGAAAGAAATTTATCATGCCCACAAACCGAGCTACTCCCTTAACATTGACAGGCACCTTGTAGTCTCTGATACTCTGCGTACGAGATGGATCGACATAAACTCCCTTGGTTGACACAATGTGTCCCAAGAACGAGATCTGTGACTTAGCAAAGGAAGTCTTAGAAATTTTCACAGTTAACCCAGCATTTTTGAGTCTCTCAAACACTTCTCTTAAGTGATGGACATGATCCTCGAAATTTTTACTGAACACCACCACGTCGTCTAAATAGTGGTACAAAAACTTAAATTTTATGCCTGAGAAAACACGATCCAATAACCTGCTCAAAACAGCTCCTCCAGTACTCAGACCAAACGGTAATCTATTATACTCAAACAAATTCCAGTCCGTGGCGAACGCAGTCAAATGCTTTGATTCTTCAGCCAACGGTACCTGATTGTATGCTTGTGTTAAATCAAGCAGCGAAAAGAAACGAGCGTCTTTAAACCAACAGAAGCAGTTGTGCAAATCCGGCAAAGGTATGGACTCTTGAACCACTTTCTTATTAAGTCTCCGATAATCGACCACCGGCCGAAAACCACCGTCAGGTTTCGGAACCAAAAACATCGGCGAAGAGTATGCAGAAATTGACGGACGAATAACACCGTCAGCCAGCTTTTTATCAATAATCTTTTTTAATTCTGCCATCTTGGGTGGGCTCAACCGATAAGGCGGATGACGAACAGGAATGTCATCTTCGACAATTATTTTATATGACATTAAATTGGTAACACCTAGTCTATCAGTGAATACCTCAGGATACTCTGAACACAAATTTAGAATAACACAAGCTTGACCGTCAGAAAGATTGCCCAAATCGAGGTCATCAACCCCATAACTTGCCTCATCCTCAACTTTCTCCTCCACGTCCACATGACCGGTTCTAATATCATATCTTTCGAAAGCCGAGAATTTCAACTTAATCTCAGGACAAAAGTTAAACCAAAACGATTCTCTCCCCACATCTAATGTCACTCCAGAATGAGACATAAAATTAGCCCCTAAGATAACAGGACAAGACAACTTCGCAATAATCCAAAATGGAAACTTCCACGTAAAATTGTGGATGCGAATTTTCAACTTAACCGAACCCAGAATATCTAACGATGAATTATTTGCTGACACAAGTTTAACGTCCACCTTGGACAACGCTGGAAACTTACAAATCCCTTTCATGGCCTGATACCAATCTTCACTCATTAATGATGCTGCACTACCCGAATCAAGCAAGGCACTCACGTTAGAATCATTTACAAGAATCCCGATCACAGGAGAAGGTAATAATGAATTTAAAGAAATTTTTGCACAATTTTCCCGACCAACCTTAGATTCACAAACAGTACCTGACATCGATAAAACCTCATCAGCATGGTCACGATGCCAGTTCTCCTTCTGTCAATCTTGCCTGCAATTACACTCTCGATCAGAATGACCACTTCCACCACAACGATCACAATGTATAACATTAACTCCTTTACGAACTATGGCACCCCTGTCCAACAATTGCACCTCCTCGATCCTGACCATTCTGCACACGAGCATTTCCATCACGACCCTGATTCTGAGGAGCTCTCACTTCAAGATTTCTATCCTGCCCTGCTGGAGGACGAGTATTTCCCCAACGATTATTCCTACCTTGAAATCTGTTATTATTCCAACGAGGTGACATTTCCTTCGGCCTATTACGATTCAACTGACTCACATGACCTCTCTGCGATTCATTCTGTATTACAGACTCAGCATGGACTACAAACTCATTCAACTCCGACACAGTTCTAGCACGGTATCCTACCCTCAATACGGACCTGTACTCAGGAGTAATGCCATCCAATATGTGAGAAACAGTGAAATTGACAGAAAATACCTTCGCAAACTTAAGAATATCCTGCACGTAAGAAGTCAATGACTCCCCAACACACTGGAGACGGTAGAAATACTGGTGTTCAATCGGACCTATCGCTCTTGATGGCACAAAACTTTCTAAAACCAACCCAGTAAAAACCATAATTCTAGTATTTTTTGACATAGCTTCAACTACCATTTTCCTCATCAGTCCACTAGTAATTGGGAACATTAATTGATATATTTGGGCATTAGTTACATCAAAAACCTCAGCATATTCTTCAATTTCAACTAACTCTCTCAAAAACATAATAATCCCGTCAGTAGTATCAGTACTCATATTTCTCAACCTTGCCACACAAGCTGTCAACGGATGAGCCAAATTTCCAAAATTTTTCGGCGTGAACACAGAACGACCCGAGTTTCCTTCTCTCGAATCACCAGAACCTGCACATCCTTCTCCACGTCTCACTCGACCAATTGTTTGATTATCGAAATCACCCCGATCATAGAAGTTGAATCTGTCCTTTAACCTTCGGTTACGCCCTTCTGCTGATGACGATAAAGGAACTCTCTGACCATCCAATAAAGTAGATCGATCCACTCGACTAACAGTAAACCTATCCGTCCTAGGCAACTCTCTCATATCACCCCGATCAACCAAATTAGCACGTCTACGAACACTATCACTACTGGATACCGAACACACAGGTCTAGAATTTGCATTCGAATAAGAATACTTAACACCACCATACGAGTTACTCATAGTATAAACAGGAAGTACGTCACCCACGTTCACAGATCTAGCACTGGCAACACGACCCACAGCTTCTGTTCTTAACAACGAACGACGTTCATACAGGTTAGGCCTAGCATCAAATTCAGCGCTTCTGTCTTCAACACGACCACTATACACAATAGAGGAATTTGGCACTCCTAACCGAACATCTGACAACACAGAAGTTTCCCTAACCAAATTCAACTCAGCTGGATACGCATCCCTAAGACTCAACTGATTTATCCGTGTCACTTCACCATTTACTACCGACCTCGTAGCAGAATCACGAGTACTTTCCTTTCTGAAATCAACTTCACTCCGACCATTTCTACGCACAGGCACATTTATAACGTTAACAGATTGCTGAAATACAGGATTAGCCACAGTAGCACAATTCATACCATCACCATCTACATCCACTGCATCAACTACAGGATACAAATGTAAACCACGTACTACAATACCATTACGTTGCACTACACTAGGTACATCAACATTTCTATCTCTGAGAGAGTGAGGTACATCACCATTTCCTTCTCCAACAACCGATCGAACAGAACCCCGATCACCACTATCAATACTAGACTGACTACGATCATCCAACAACTGATTAACACTTTTAAAATCTTCTGTCGCAAACACAGGAACTGATTCATCAAAAACTTTTTCAGCACATTTGACAAGATTTATTTCAGCCTCAATGATCTCCCTTAACTCCTCATCTGACTTATGAACTGACACGACAAAAATGTCCTCGCAACGTGTAAACAGATAACGCAGCCTAGCCCGCAGTCTATCATACTCAGATGAAGTACCATACTCTTCCAAGAAAAATAAATTCACAATACTACTACACAAATCCACTTTATATTGCATCTGGAACTTACTCAGATTCAGCTCTGCATCCTGCTCGAATGTTGGCAATTCAACATGAACGACCAGATTCTCGCTCAGCCTCTCACGAGCCAACACCAAGTCTGATGGCACCACCATGCCTCTAATTTGTAGCTCATAAGCCACTTCATCCTCATACAGATATTTGGGATCAGGAACATATCTCTCCGCCATGATAAAAGAGAAACAAAACACAAATATTAGAATATAACCCAATCAGAGCCCTACCTAATCAATAATTCAGAACTAGTTTCACTTGTTCAACTGCCAATCTGTTTAAGATTTTAACTGAATAACATTTGCACCACATCAACTGATGCCTGAAAGCAAATTTTAACCATCACGATCCCTTCTTACGACCACCAGCACGAAATACTTACAAAGGAAGCTACCATTTCTTCTAACATTAGGATGCATGACAAAATCAGCCGGCTTACAGAAAATCGAAAAACCACGCTAATGCTAACATAACTTCTGTCCCATATAAATAATATTTATTTAGGCCAGTCACCCCCGAAAGGGTTAGCGAAACAAAGCTCGTTGAGTGGAGGGAAGACCAGCTTTCCAGGGCCGTGGCTGAGAGGTCGCTCGAAGAATAACGAAAGTCAAACAAGATTTTAAAATATGAAACTATATTGAGAACAAACAAATACAGGTTTAACAGTTGAGCAAATCAAATGAAATACCCTCCTAAGAAATTGTGGGAGGAAACCCTTACTGAATAACATCTGGCTAGGCCAAGTACGCGTGGGAAACCACGATAAGAAAGAAACAAATAATAGGAAACCAAAATAATATTAATTGAACAGAAGTAGTGTGGTAACACGGGTTCTACGCCACTTCTTTTTGAACCCTCCTCGTATCGGCCCCGAACCTGATATCTCGCTAACCAAACATGGGATTAGAACATACAGGGTGTCCTAGCACTCGTAGTGACGCCCCTACTTTCCTATAGCCTCTTTATTTAATTAAAAGACCAAAACTAAAAGGTCATTCGCGAGTAGTGGGGTAGTGTTGGTTTTCTCAAGTCGCGCTCGTGCTTGAATATGTATGCCTATGTTGGGAAAGGGTTAGGTGTTGGGAAAGGAGTAGGGTCGAGTGAGGGGTCGTTTAGATGGTATTTTTCCGCTCTATGTGATGATGAGGTTATTTTTTAAAATGGATGGAATTTGGAAACGCCATTTGGGGTAAACGTGTGTTTTTTGACATTATGGCGATGAATGTTTTTTTTATGCCTGCGCACTTGGGGATTTTGTAAAAGAGCAGGCTTTTTAAATGATGATTTATAAATGAGTTTTTTAATATGTATTTAAAGAAACCCAAAAAACTAATAGGTCATCGGCTTTTTAGTATTTCGCTAACCAATAATCGGATTTAAACATATGGGGTGTCGTAGGACTCGTGGTGAAATCCCCTTTTCTATGGATGGGGTATATCCACCCCAAAATAAAAACTACCCTTACGCGGGGGGTGAAATAGTATTTTTTTTTGTATGTGCGCACACGGACGGCTTTTGCGAAAAGGACCTAACTATAAGTTTGTTAATATTTTCTGAACCCCTGATGGGATTTTGCCATAGGCAGTATCCTAACAGTGGGGGTGACGCCCCGTTTTGGAATGTATGATTCGTTTTAGTCGAAAGGGCCTAACTACACTTTTGTTCATCTCCTGCGAACCAATCATGCTAGGGACTTGTATGAAGGGTCCTAGCACTTGGGGTGACGTCCCCCTTTGCGGGGTGAAACTACCCCCCAAAATTGAAAAATCCATATCTTGGAAACGAAGAATCCTAAAATTAGGTGTGATAGCTTAAAAAATAGGGGATGATATGGGCTTTTACCTCGATTGGTCATTTCACCCCTAAAAAGTAAATAGTCATGGTATGGGAAAAAACGTGTTAAACACCTAAAAATGATAAATGAACCTAAGATCTTTTGTTTTCGATGAAAAATAGCAGGGGTGGGGGGGGGGGGGGTGGAAACCACCCCCAAAATTGAATAATCAATATCTGTAAAACGAAGAACCCTAAAAATAGGCGTAATGGCTTAAAAATAGGTCATGACATACGTTTTTACCTGGATAGGTCATTTCACCCCTAAAACAGTAAATAGTGATTTTACAGGGGGGTAAAAAGGTGTTAAACGGGTAAAAATGATAATTGAACCTAAGATCTTTTGTTTTTGATGAAAATAGTAGGGGGGGGGAAACTACCCCCCCACAAATTGAAAAATCAATATCATGAAAACGAAGAACCCTAAGTTAGGTGTGATAGCTTAAAAAATAGGTCATGACATATGCTTTTACATGGATAGGTCATTTCAACCCTAAAACAGTAAATAGTGATTTTACAAGGGGGTAAAAAGGTGTTAAACGGGAAAAAATGATAATTGAACCTAAGATCTTTTGTTTTTGATGAAATATTGTAGGGGAGTGTAAACAACCCCCAAATTGATAAATCGATAGCTTGGAAACGAAGAACCCTAAAATTAGGTGTGAAAGCTTAAAAAAATAGGTCATGACATATGCTTTTACCTGGATAGGTCATTTCACTCTTAAAACAGGGAATAGTAATGTTACAGGGGAAAAAGGTATCAAACACCTAAAAGCATAAGCGTTTTGTGAAACCATGCTTTAATGGACATGTGAAAGGAGGATGATTGTTATTATTATTATTAGGTAATTATGGATTAATGTGTGGATAGATAACTAACCAGTGGGGAGCGTGATGGCGCAGGTGCTTAGCTGCTCGTCTTTACCCGGACAGCTGGGGTCACAAATCCCGGTGACAGCGGGGGTTGGAATTTTCACCTGAAAAATCACGTGGCGTCAGGAAGAGCATTCGGCCTTAAATCCCCGGCCAAAACCAAAATGAGCCTGGTTGGCTCCGGCGACTCAAACTAATAAGGAAAAGCCGAAGAAAGAAAGGTAACTCACCAGTAATAGTAAACATTTGTTTGAGGTGTTGAAGAAGTCAGGATGGCCAACCCTTTGCCATGGTTCACGAATGGACCCCAAAAAGTTTTACCTGTCAAGACTCGGTCTACCCTGTTGCAGCCTTTAGAAAAAAAAATCGAACCGGGGCCTCTGTGGTGACAGTGGACTTATATTCATGATGCTTTTTAAACAAACATACGCTTGCATACTACCGCTGGGTTGAATCTGCACAGAGACACTGGCTTTGGTTTGTGTAGTGTGCCTTGGTGATAACAGCACAGCGATCTTGCCAGCAAGTTTCATATTACTCGTCTGCTTGATAGTGGACGTGCTCTGCACCGTGTTATCATACAGGACATGACTAGATCGTTGTTAGGTTTGACAAAGGCTTAGTGAAGCTTATTGCAACCTTGAAATGAATGTCATGGTATAGTCGGGGTTGGAAGCCAAGACCTTAGGGTTGACAACCAAGTAGGTTAACCACTACACGGTGAGATGGTCAAATAATAATGTAACAGAACATATAGAAACGTTTTCTATAGTTTAACGAATTGGCTAAGAGCCATACCATGAGAGGTGAAGGTAATGGAAATTGAATCCTTAGCTGATGACTATACTACTTGTAATCTATAGCCATGCGCACGTATAAGCTATCATGTTAGAAAAAGAATTGTATGGCTTGTTTTAAAACGGAGAATAATTGTGTTTACTGTGAAACACAAATCTGAATTTAAAATTAAATTATGTCCTACATGATGTTTGAACACTTTTTTATTTATACCTTAGACGAACACTAACATAGTTGTCATTCAGAAGCCATGGCCGCCTCTTTTCCAATCTTACACTGTACGCTGAAGTGAAAATGAATAATGATCACGTTACAGACAGCCAGTTTCAAAGCCATGAGAACTAAGTGAACAAAGAATAAAATTCATGAGCCAGTGAGGAATTCAACATGCTGTCCTTTGGACAAAAGAGAAGCGTTCTACAAACTTAACCACCAAGCTGTCCTATCGACCCTCAATGGTTTGGGTCATCGTAAAGATGAAAATTAAATCTAAGCTATAACTAAAACTAACTACACTCTTATATACTAGAAGAAGAAATGGAAAACAAAAGGGCAATAGGCCAAATAAAGGACAGAAGGAATAAAAAATGGCCCTCAACCCTCAAGCATGTGGATTGAGGGAGTTGGAAGGAAGGAGTGCCATGAAAGGCTGATAAAAAAGTATAATAGGAGTGGCTCTGCCCCAGAGGTAATGGATAAATAGAAGGAAAACTGGACTCTGCTCAGAAATCCCTTGGGGTCGCCAACTTTCAAACTGATCAGCCGTAAGCCCCTTGAGGGTGTAGCCATATGCAGAGTGCACCGCAAGTGGTGGGGCTATATACACCCTACCTTCTTGAGGGGGCTTGAGCAAAAGACAGGAAATAACATGAAAATAAAAACAAGGCTGCCTCCTCACACTAGTAGGATATCAGAAAAAATAAATAAACAAGGGCCAATGAAGTCGCAAAAGGAACAGACTCCCTAGGCCTCGGATAACCTAATCATGTTGGGGTCGGTAGAGAACAAGAGTTGAGCAAGTGTGGTCGACAGGAAATAAGACAGAGAGGAGCCTAGCACAATTTAGTGGAAGCAATGACGGTCTCAGCTGGGACTCCGTGATCGTCAACCTACATGACACTAGATATGACGCCCAGGGGTGGAATTAAAGACCTCTTTTGTTTTATATCACTGGCTTTTAAGAACGCTAACACATGGCATGCCTTATAATGCAATACTGGTCCTAGGGTATGGAAAATTGTATTAGAAACTCAGCTAATAATAGTGTGCTTGCCCATGATTATTTTCCCAAATATAGTACATGGGACTGATAACCATGATTTCCAAGCCCCTAAGTAAGACAAAAACAAATGATTTTCATTTTCCAATGAGTTGGGGGGAGGTGAGGTGAGTTTTCTATACACCAATCTGATGTGGTTTCCCACTTCTACTCCAGGCAAATGCACATTTGATGTTAAGAATAGTGAAATGGTTTGCAACTTCCCAATGCTAGGACCTGATTAGTGGCTTTTAAAAAATGGAATGGAATGGAGTACACTTCCCCCAAAACCAACAATAGGAGTGTTCAATCCCCCACAACAACCATTCTTAAAGTCAATATAAATGACTATGCACTTCAGCTCATGACGGTCTCCTCTCTCCAATCCTACCCCTTGGTGGTGAAAGTCACACTCTAATACAACCATCATAGTGACAGGTTATCTGTTAAATACCTAACTATCCCCAGATTTACCTTAAATTTTCCTAAAATCCACTACATTTTCCGCAAATTGACCAAATGACACAACATTCCAGCAAAATTCAACAAATGACTACCAGATTTATTGAAATTCCATTGATTTACCTAAGCATGGTTTAAACTACCTCAAATTCATATAAAATTAGACGAATATAGATGAAAATTCACTAAAATTTACCAAACTTACCCAATGTGGGCTACAAACCATGAAATGTATCCATTTTTTTGTACATTCACTATATGTACTCGAAAATTCCATAATATTGCCTTTACAAGTATGCTTTTATTGTTGTTGTTTCGTTTACCACACTCCCTGCAGACAAATACCTCAATATGACTTTCTCCTAGACTAGGAGCTCCACATTCGACATGATAGCTGACTTTCATTTCCCATAAACTTGTCTCTGAGGTGGGTGTCAGGAAAAGGCATTCAGCTGTAAAAACCACACCCTCACATCGACTTTCATAACCTCTTACGTTGAGGTTGTTAACACTAACGACATTGAATGATTGAACGGTTTCCTTTTCACAATTCCTGTCTATACTTTCCTCTTGAAGGTTGCTAAAATGCAATTAAATTTAATAAATACCTTAAGATGGTTTCATTTGTTTAATGATATGGTGTTGATGATGGATATATACGTTAAGACTAATATTTGTTAGGTCTTCACTGGCCTTGCAATTAGAAATTGACAAACCAAACATGGGTTATCTACCAGGGGAACACTTTGACCACTATGTTGGTTATTGACCAGTAAGTACAGTTCTAGTAATGAGACAGAAATTCAACACAAACAATGAGCGCGCAATGCGGTGGAGATTGGTACCACGATGTACTGTCGGTTATGTAGCTATGTGGAATGTACATCACATATGGTTTACTTGAAGGTTTGGAGGTTCCATTAAAGATATTTCTACAATAAACCATTTTCAAATGGTCATTCGTTGGTGTGAAAATATTTATTATATGGTATTTGATGCAAACAATTATGATTTATAAAATTTTTATACGTTTACTGTATTCTTATTTAATGTAAGCACTGGAGGCACTATCGACCAAAATACAGCACTATCTGGAATGTATATTGCATACTTGAAGGTTTGGTGATCCCATTAATGGTATTCCTACAATAAATGATTTTTAAGTTCTCGTTTTATGGCATGATTATTTAATATATGCTATTTGCTAATAGGATTTGACACTGGAATTATTTTACAAGTAGTTATTTTAATGACTAACAGAGTTTAATGTTAACAAGGCACAGCTCTATTTGAAATTTTGAATAACATGTTGCATGTTATACATCATATGCAACTACTGTAAGGCTTGTGATTTATTTAATGCCTTTAACCCTATATTAAACACTCAGTTTGCAATACTGATATGTGCAATGTTACTGGGAGAAATTGAAACAAAACAAAAATCAGCATTGAAGAACCAAAAAGTGGTTGAGCATACATATAGTGGGGAAAAGAAAAGTTTTGTAAACACTAATGTCCAACAAGACTAATTAAATCAGTAACTGTCAGGGTGGCCGAGTGGTTAAGGCGTTTGACTTAAGATCAAATTTCCAAATATATAAGGAAGCAAGGGTTCGAATCCCTTCCCTGACATAACTATTGCTTGAACATGCAAGAAAACAAGAAATATACACAAACTATGTTTATTAATTTAATCATTTTTTTTTACAAGAGATAGACACACAGAATACAGCTCTTTTTGTTTATCATTTCTTTTAAACATAACACTTGTTGAAAATTATTTTTAGCGGATGGGGGTGTTGCTACGTTGACCCATCCCACAATAATAGCAGCTTTACGAAGTTCATTTTCTATATTTAATAGCTCTTTCTCATAACCAATATGACCAACCTGTTTACAGGCATGCAAGAGCTGTAGACCCAAAAGACGTTTGTGTCGTCTTAAATCCTTACACGTATCACAACGTATAAAATAGGATTTAAGACGACACTCAAAACACGTTTCATATTCATTAAGTCCGTTATTATTAGGAACCATTTCTGCCAAAAGATACTTACTGCATATGGCAAGGCTTACACTCCTGGGTTAGTCAGTCTTTCTTGCTAAGGATCCTCTATATACCCTAGACAAGGCTATACATGTTAGTTCTGAACACCTAGTCTTAATTGTATATGAAAATTATATGCACAGCTTATACAAGGACGTTTTGCATGCAGTCAAACTTTGTAAGATAGTTACATACAACACACAAAGTATGTTGCCGCTACCTAGCGGTGGATATGAGTACTCCCTGGCGATATTCGAGGTGAGATGATTAGCTCACACATTTGCTCCCATATTGACTCCCATGTTGGCTCCCACAGTTGCTCCCACTTTTTTTGCTTCCCATATTAATGCCAACTCTTATAACTATAAGCAGCAACAAAATGTAAATTGAATAATATTTCTGATAATGTTCAAAACAAAAGTCCTGAGGTCTTGGGTTTGAATTCCCAAACTATGGTTGTCAGCCAATGAGTTACACTACAGGAAACTTTTACTTTATGTTCTGTTGCATGATAATTTGCCCATTTTGCGGTGTAGTGGCTAGTATACTTGTGTGTTATCCCTGAAGTCTTGGGATCCAACTCAACTATGCCTAGAATTTAATTTTGATCTGAGAGTTTAAAGTTAGGTTAGGTGAAGTTAGATTAGGTAAAGTTCGGTTAGGTGAAGTTATGATGGGTTAGGTTAGGTTAAGTTCAGTCAAGTTAGGTTAGGTGAAGTTAGGTTAGGTTAGGTGAAGTTAGGTGAGGTGAGGTTAGGTTAGGTGAGGTTAGTTTAGGTTAGGTTAGGTTAGGTGAGGTTAGGTGAGGTGAGGTTAGGTTTGGTTAGGTTAGGTTAGGTTATGACTAAGTTTGTTATGTCTAGTTGTTTTAGAAAAACACCATTTTTGCTCTCATATTTGCTTCCATATTTTCTTTGCACTTTAATCTATCTTGACTTGTGTATTTACTTTTGCTGGTATATTTGTTGACATATTTGTTAGCATATTTGCTCCCACTTTTTATATTTGCTTTGCTCCCACATTTGATCCCATATTTGCTCCCACTTTTTGCTCACATTTATTTTTTTCTCCCACATTTGCTGCCACTTTTGCTCCCACTTTTTACCCCCCACCGGCTCCCACTTTTTGCATGTATATATGCTCCCAAATTAAACTATTGTTGTTATTACCAAGTTGTCTTTACTAGACATTAGTTTGTGCTTAGATAGTTAAGTTCTGAACTTGGCCTAGTAGTCATTGACGGTGGCGCTTGGCGGCAAAAGTAGAAACTATTTGAAAAATTATAAGTTGCAGTACTTAAATTAAAAAACAGATACACACACTAATACAGTCATCACAATTAACACCGGTTATCAGACAGATTCTACACACACCCAAAGTACACGGGGCTACATGACCGCGTTGTCGCAGCCCCTAAACTTAAGAACCAACCAACCAACCAACCAGTTTGTGCTTGACAGTTGATATGGAAGTATCAGTGACTAGGTATGGTAAGACTTATGCATACTATAAAGGATATTCATATATTGTGAAACGAAGCAATAAAAATGGAACTGTTATTTGGCGCTGTTCAAAGCAACGATCGAAACAGTGTCGAGGAATGCTTAAAACAAAAGAATTGGACGTACTTTCTTCAAACAATCATAAATGTTAACTTAATAATCACGCTAGTCTAAATGTAAGGAAACCCCAAACCAAAGCAAGAAACCAAGTCCAAGAGAAAGATAGTGCTGCTCAAGATAATATTAACCTCAATTTTAATACACTACAACGCACTCATGCTGCTAGCGAGTTGTTTAATGAGAAACCTTTAACACCTCCTGTGAAACCCATGTTCAGACACGCACCCACATCTCAAAAGCCCTCAACCCTATCAGAGACAATATACCCCATCAAGAAGTTAGTGGGGAAAGGTAATAGTGGTAATAATAACATAACAATGTTAAAGCATTCTAGCACATCTAAAAAGAAGCTTTCAACACTATCAAAGGCAACTCAAACCATTGAACAGACTGTGGACACAGGTGGAAATTATGATGGTAATGATAATGATGATAATGATCATCATTATGAAAATGATTATAATGATGAGGATGATGATAAGCATAATGAGGGTGATAATAATGAACTGCTTCCCGAGTTTCTGAAACCATTCATAAAAAATAGCAAATGGAACGATCCTAATATATTAGTCGAACGTCTACAGCTCTTGCATGCCTGTAAACAGGTTGGTCATATTGGTTATGAGAAAGAGCTATTAAATATAGAAAATGAACTTCGTAAAGCTGCTATTATTGTGGGATGGGTCAACGTAGCAACACCCCCATCCCCTAAAAAATAATTTTCAACAAGTGTTATGTTTAAAAGAAATGATAAACAAAAAGAGCTGTATTCTGTGTGTTTATCTCTTGTAAAAAAAATGATTAAATTGATAAACATAGTTTGTGTATATTTCTTGTTTTCTTGCATGTTCAAGCAATAGTTATGTCAGGGAAGGGATTCGAACCCTTGCTTCCTTATATATTTGGAAATTTGATCTTAAGTCAAACGCCTTAACCACTCGGCCACCCTGACAGTTAGTGATTTAATTAGTCTTGTTGGACATTAGTGTTTACAAAACTTTTCTTTTCCCCACTATATGTATGCTCAACCACTTTTTGGTTTTTCAATGCTGATTTTTGTTTTGTTTCAATTTTTTTTCAGTAACATTGCACATATCAGTATTGCAAACTGAGTGTTTAATATAGGGTTAAAGGCATTAAATAAATCACAAGCCTTACAGTAGTTGCATATGATGTATAACATGCAACATGTTATTGAAAATTTCAAATAGAGCTGTGCATTGTTAACATTAAACTCTGTTGGTCATTAAAATAACTACTTGTAAAATAATTCCAGTGTCAAATCCTATTAGCAAATAGCATATATTAAATAATCATGCCATAAAACGAGAACTTAAAAATCATTTATTGTAGGAATACCTTTAATGGGATCACCAAACCTTCAAGTATGCAATATACATTCCAGATAGTGCTGTATTTTGGTCGATAGTGCCTCCAGTGCTTACATTAAATAAGAATACAGTAAACGTATAAAAATTTTATAAATCATAATTGTTTGCATCAAATACCATATAATAAATATTTTCACACCAACGAATGACCATTTGAAAATGGTTTATTGTAGAAATATCTTTAATGGAACCTCCAAACCTTCAAGTAAACCATATGTGATGTACATTCCACATAGCTACATAACCGACAGTACATCGTGGTACCAATCTCCACCGCATTGCGCACTCATTGTTTGTGTTGGATTTCTGTCTCATTACTAGAACTGTACTTACTGGTCAATAACCAACATAGTGGTCAAAGTGTTCCCCTGGTAGATAACAGATGTTTGGTTTGTCAATTTCTAATTGCAAGGCCAGTCAAGACCTAACAAAAATTAGTCTTAACGTATATATCCATCATCAACACCATATCATTAAACAAATGAAACCATCTTAAGGTATTTATTAAATTTAATTGCATTTTAGCAACCTTCAAGAGGAAAGTATAGACAGGAATTGTGAAAAGGAAACCGTTCAATCATTCAATGTCGTTAGTGTTAACAACCTCAACGTAAGAGGTTATGAAAGTCAATGTGAGGGTGTGGTTTTTACAGCTGAATGCCTTTTCCTGACACCCACCTCAGAGACAAGTTTATGGGAAATGAAAGTCAGCTATCATGTCGAATGTGGAGCTCCTAGTCTAGGAGAAAGTCATATTGAGGTATTTGTCTGCAGGGAGTGTGGTAAACGAAACAACAACAATAAAAGCATACTTGTAAAGGCAATATTATGGAATTTTCGAGTACATATAGTGAATGTACAAAAAAAATGGATACATTTCATGGTTTGTAGCCCACATTGGGTAAGTTTGGTAAATTTTAGTGAATTTTCATCTATATTCGTCTAATTTTATATGAATTTGAGGTAGTTTAAACCATGTTTAGGTAAATCAATGGAATTTCAATAAATCTGGTAGTCATTTGTTGAATTTTGCTGGAATGTTGTGTCATTTGGTCAATTTGCGGAAAATGTAGTGGATTTTAGGAAAATTTAAGGTAAATCTGGGGATAGTTAGGTATTTAACAGATAACCTGTCACTATGATGTTTGTATTAGAGTGTGACTTTCACCACCAAAGGGTAGGATTGGAGAGAGGAGACCGTCATGAGCTGAAGTGCATAGTCATTTATATTGACTTTAAGAATGGTTGTTGTGGGGGATCGAACACTCCTCTTGTTGGTTTTGGGGGAAGTGTACTCCATTCCATTCCATTTTTTAAAAGCCACTAATCAGGTCCTAGCATTGGGCAGTTGCAAACCATTTCACTATTCTTAACATCAAATGTGCATTTGCCTGGAGTAGAAGTGGGAAACCACATCAGATTGGTGTACAGATAACTCACCTCACCTCCCCCCAACTAATTGGAAAATGAAAATCACTTGTCTTTGTCATGCTTAGGGGCTTGAAAATCATGGTTATCAGTCCCATGTACTATACTTGGGAAAATAATCATGGGCAAGCACACTATTATTAGCTGAGTTTCTAATACAATTTTCCATACCCTAGGACCAGTATTGCATTATAAGGCATGCCATGTGTTAGCGTTCTTAAAAGCCAGTGCTTTAAAACAAAAGAGGTCTTTAATTCCACCCCTGGGCGTCATATCTAGTGTCATGTAGCTTGACGATCACGGAGTCCCAGCTGAGACCGTCATTGCTTCCACTAACTTGTGCTAGGCTCCTCTCTGTCTTATTTCCTGTCGACCACACTTGCTCAACTCTTGTTCTCTACCGACCCCAACATGATTAGGTTATCCGAGGCCTAGGGAGTCTCTTCCTTTTGCAACTTCATTGGCCCTTGTTTATTTATTTTTTCTGATATCCTACTAGTGTGAGGAGGCAGCCTTGTTTTTATTTTCATGTTATTTCCTGTCTTTTGCTCAAGCCCCCTCAAGAAGGTAGGGTGTATATAGCCCCACCACTTGCGGTGCACTCTGCATATGGCTACACCCTCAAGGGGCTTACGGCTGATCAGTTTGAAAGTTGGTGACCCCAAGGCATTTCTGAGCTGAGTCCAGTTTTCCACCTATTTATCCATTACCTCTGGGGCAGAGCCACTCCTATTATACTTTTTGTCTGCCTTTTATGCCTCTCCTTCCTTCCAACTCCCTCAATCCACATGCTTGAGGGTTGAGGGCCATTTTTTATTCCTTCTGTCCTTTATTTGGCCTATTGCCCTTTTGTTTTCCATTTCTTCTTCTAGTATATAAGAGTGTAGTTAGTTTTAGTTATAGCTTAGATTTAATTTTCATCTTTACGATGACCCAAACCATTGAGGGTCGATAGGACAGCTTGGTGGTTAAGTTTGTAGAACGCTTCTCTTTTGTCCAAAGGACAGCATGTTGAATTCCTCACTGGCTCATGAATTTTATTCTTTGTTCACTTAGTTCTCATGGCTTTGAAACTGGCTGTCTGTAACGTGATCATTATTCATTTTAACTTCAGCGTACGGTGTAAGATTGGAAAAGAGGCGGCCATAGCTTCTGAATGACAACTATATTAGCGTTTGTCTAAAGTATAAATAAAAAAAGAGTTCAAACAACATGTAGGACATAATTTAATTTTAAATTCAGATTTGTGTTTCACAGTAAACACAATTATTCTCCGTTTTAAAACAAGCCACACAATTCTTTTTCTAACCTGATAGATTATACGTGCGCATGGCTATAGATTACAATTAGTATAGTCATCAGCTAAGGATTCAATTTCCATTACCTACACCTCTCATGGTATGGCTCTTAGCCAATTCGTTAAACTATAGAAAACGTTTCTATATGTTCTGTTACATTATTATTTGACCATCTCACCGTGTAGTGGTTAACCTACTTGGTTGTCAACCCTAAGGTCTTGGCTTCCAACCCCGACTATACCATGACATTCATTTCAAGGTTGCAATAAGCTTCACTAAGCCTTTGTCAAACCTAACAACGATCTAGTCATGTCCTGTATGATAACACGGTGCAGAGCACGTCCACTATCAAGCAGACGAGTAATATGAAACTTGCTGGCAAGATCGCTGTGCTGTTATCACCAAGGCACACTACACAAACCAAAGCCAGTGTCTCTGTGCAGATTCAACCCAGCGGTAGTATGCAAGCGTATGTTTGTTTAAAAAGCATCATGAATATAAGTCCACTGTCACCACAGAGGCCCCGGTTCGATTTTTTTTTCTAAAGGCTGCAACAGGGTAGACCGAGTCTTGACAGGTAAAACTTTTTGGGGTCCATTCGTGAACCATGGCAAAGGGTTGGCCATCCTGACTTCTTCAACACCTCAAACAAATGTTTACTATTACTGGTGAGTTACCTTTCTTTCTTCGGCTTTTCCTTATTAGTTTGAGTCGCCGGAGCCAACCAGGCTCATTTTGGTTTTGGCCGGGGATTTAAGGCCGAATGCTCTTCCTGACGCCACGTGGTTTTTCAGGTGAAAATTCCAACCCCCGCTGTCACCGGGATTTGTGACCCCAGCTGTCCGGGTAAAGACGAGCAGCTAAGCACCTGCGCCATCACGCTCCCCACTGGTTAGTTATCTATCCACACATTAATCCATGATTACCTAATAATAATAATAACAATCATCCTCCATACACATGTCCATTAAAGCATGGTTTCACAAAACGCTTATGCTTTTAGGTGTTTGATACCTTTTTCCCCTGTAACATTACTATTCCCTGTTTTAAGAGTGAAATGACCTATCCAGGTAAAAGCATATGTCATGACCTATTTATTAAGCTTTCACACCTAATTTTAGGGTTCTTCGTTTCTATGCTATCGATTTATCAATTTGGGGGTTGTTTACACTCCCCTACAATATTTCATCAAAAACAAAAGATCTTAGGTTCAATTATCATTTTTTCCCGTTTAACACCTTTTTACCCCCTTGTAAAATCACTATTTACTGTTTTAGGGTTGAAATGACCTATCCATGTAAAAGCATATGTCATGACCTATTTTTTAAGCTATCACACCTAACTTTAGGGTTCTTCGTTTTCATGATATTGATTTTTCAATTTGTTGGGGGGTAGTTTCCCCCCCCCCCTACTATTTTCATCAAAAACAAAAGATCTTAGGTTCAATTATCATTTTTACCCGTTTAACACCTTTTTACCCCCCTGTAAAATCACTATTTACTGTTTTAGGGGTGAAATGACCTATCCAGGTAAAAAAGTATGTCATGACCTATGTTTTAAGCCATTACACCTATTTTTAGGGTTCTTCGTTTTACAGATATTGATTATTCAATTTTGGGGGTGGTTTCCACCCCCCCCCCCCCCCCACCCCTGCTATTTTTCATCAAAAACAAAAGATCTTAGGTTCATTTATCATTTTTAGGTGTTTAACACGTTTTTTTCCATACCATGACTATTTACTTTTTAGGGGTGAAATGACCAATCGAGGTAAAAGCCCATATCATCCCCTATTTTTTAAGCTATCACACCTAATTTTAGGATTCTTCGTTTCCAAGATATGGATTTTTCAATTTTGGGGGGTAGTTTCACCCCGCAAAGGGGGACGTCACCCCAAGTGCTAGGACCCTTCATACAAGTCCCTAGCATGATTGGTTCGCGAGATATGAACAAAAGTGTAGTAAGGCCCTTTCAACAAAAATGAATCATACATTCAAAAACGGGACGTCACCCCCACGGTTAGGATACTGCCTATGGCAAAATCCCATCAGGGGTTCAGAAAATATTAACAAACGTATATAGTTAGGTCCTTTTGACAAAAGCCGTCCGTGTGCGCACATACAAAAAAATACTATTTTACCCCCCGGATAAGGGTAGTTATTATTTTGGGGTGGATATACCGCGTCCATAGAAAAGGAGATTTCACCACGAGTCCTACGACACCCCATATGTTTAAATCCGATTATTGGTTAGCGAAATACTAAAAAGCCGATGACCTATTAGTTTTTTGGGTTTCTTTAAATACATATTAAAAACTCATTTATAAATCATCATTTAAAAATCCCGCTCTTTTACAAAATCCCCAAGTGCGCAGGCATACAAAAAAAAAAGCATTCATCGCCATAATGTCAAAAAACACACGTTTACCCCAAATGGCGTTTCCAAATTCCATCCATTTTAAAAAATAACCTCACCATCACATAGAGCGGAAAAAATACCATCTAAACGACCGCTCACTCGACCCTACTCCTTTCCCAACACCTAACCCTTTCCCAACATAGGCATACATATTCAAGCACGAGCGCGACTTGAGATAACCAACACTACCCCACTACTCGTGAATGACCTTTTAGTTTTGGTCTTTTAATTAAATAAAGAGGCTATAGGAAAGTAGGGGGCGTTACTACGAGTGCTAGGACACCCTGTATGTTCTAATCCCATGTTTGGTTAGCGAGATATCAGGTTCGGGGCCGATACGAGGAGGGTTCAAAAAGAAGTGGCGTAGAACCCGTGTTACCACACTACTAACAGAAAATAAAACCAGAGCAAGTCAACCAACTTACAAGTCTGCGTACATCAATACCCTCTGTGGCTTCTGACCTCGAGATCCATTCGCAATATTTACCAAGTACCAAATCGAAAGATTCTGGCGAAACCACAAATGAAAATTAAATTCCACCCAAAATAACACGCGGGCACTCTTTTGGCAAATAGAAAACATGCACAAGGTGACAAGAGAATTACCGTAGTTAAGCTAATTTAAAGTTAGAAAATGCAAATTTTGCCAAGATGGCGTCTCAACCGACGCTATCACCAAGCTTCAGGCATGAACACCAAAACTCGAAAAATCTGGCGAAAACAAGGCTTCCACCAAGTAATTTACTATTTCCACCACACGACAATTCATTAAATCACGCTTTCATCAAGAATTAAATCATTCAAGTCTCAAAAGACTGCAAAATATCAACATTTAGACGGAGCGGAAAACTAATACGTCGAACGTACGGCCATGATGCCAATCAACTCAAGTAGAATAATAATGGAAAACAAACTAGTGACGAAACAAATGACAGTCACTAGTAATTAAAACAGTGTCCCACCAAAAGAAACAAGTTCTTCAATCAAAATTTGAAAACAGAAATAAGTAAAATTCTTAACTAAACCTAACTTATGTTGGCCACACTAAAGTTTGACAGCAAGCTAATAGAAAATAATTTAACAAGTTGGAACCATCATTTGCGCAAATGTTTTGGCCCGTTAGAAAGTTTCAAATCATAGAAATTAAGAAAGCTTGCTATTTAAAAAAATAACTAAAGTCTTTGGTTCCCTATGTGGTCCAACAGATCACCAACGACACGATGATCATTAAATCTAAAAAAATATGATAACGAATTCAAATTAAATAATTTTTCAAAGTTTTCACCAAGTCTCAGAATAATCTGTAGTTGGCCATCTACTCCTACCTTCTAGTCCGGCCATGGTCCGGAGCCCAGAGCCCCAACGTCTGCTTTCAACTTAAGTCATCTTGAGAGTGCGGCGTCTCCCAACACTCCGTCCGTTAGCCCGCCAAAGCTGCCCATTGCGCATGCGCGCTACACACGTAGTGCTGCCAAGGTTACGCAGTGGCAGATTTTGAACTACGGAAACAGTTTAAATTATCGAATGTTTCGTCAGGGTGGACAACCCAATTTCCAAGAGACATTGCATATCCAATGCCCGAAAACAGTCCAGGTCCAATTTTAGGTTGGCATTTAATAAGCGGGAAGATTCCTAATGTTTCATTGGTCACACGGTCACTTCACAAGTTTGAATTTGTATGACCGCGAATTCCGGACATCAATGTTCATAAATTTTGCCACAGACGACAATAATTTCTTTAATGATATTCCCATTGTCGTCATAATATTAAAGACCAAGCGATGATATTTGAAATTTTACCCTATACCATTTGGGCATGATTATACTTCATGAGGTCCACAATCACTAAGATTACCACTGGGTCCGAAGCTGGGTTCAGAACTGAGTCCAAGTTTATTTTCATGAAATAGGATTGGCGAAGGTTCAGGAAGGGAAGTGTGCAGATGCAATCGGCACAATAATAATAATAGCCACCAATGGTACACGAATCTCCTCAAACGTCGCGCCGAAAACCACATAATCTTGGCAACACCACGAGAGTTGAAGCCTGAAAGAAGGAAGGAAGCTTGTACTTTAACGTGACCGTTAATCACGCGATCATGAGCCACAGGACGTGGCATTTCAGTTTGAAAATCTCACATGTTAGTTTAGTTAGTTATTGTTGTTTTCAGGGGCGGAACTACGAGGTCATCTCACATGCATTGACCGGGAATTGAACCCGGTCCGCCTTCGTGAGAGGCAAAGAGCTTGACCGCTGCGCTACGAGAGTTGGGATCGTGACCTGGCAACTGAGGGCCCAAGCTGCACACACCCAAAGAGGATCGAATCCACACAAAGTTGTGTGGTAAAATTGATCTACCAACTTTGGACAATAGTATTTTCTTAGGTTATGTATAGATGAATTCACTAGTTAGTTGTTGTTTTAAGAGGCGGAACTACGAGGTCATCTGCCCCTGTACAAGTGTATTTGCTAGAAACTAAAGACGATGCTGAAGTTTTGCGAACGACTATATTAATGAGGCAGAAAATCTTCATAACCTAAAACTGTCTCAGATCTATCTCTACCCCTTATTAATCCCGTTTCCAACGGTGTCGAGGGTTAGATGCGACGAAATTCCACGTGGCTGATGGTTTCTATGGCCGAAAGCCCTTCCTGACGCAAACCTCACGAGAGGAGTTAATGAGAGATTAAATGAATGAAAACTAGTTAAATGAATTTTATTTCGTCGGTGTGTAGATAATTATTGTCGAGAATCTAATTTCACCAAATAACCGAAAAACTCACATTGTTTATCAAATCTTTATTATCAGCGACGTTCCAATCGGCAGATCATTATCAAACTACAACACACATCACAGGGATGTTGTTTACAACCGTGGTCAATTGCACTTGACATCGAGAAGGCAGTGAATTCGAAACGGAGACGTCTTGTCGATGTGTGCTGTTTTTTGTCAAATTGGTCCCTCTTCAAGACGTATTTGAACAAAAAATACTAACCTGGATGTGAGCATTGTGACCCAAAGTAAACTTTGAGCACTGGTCTCTGTATAGTGTCATTTATTAGGAGTGAAATCCATTATTTTCTGTTTTGCGTGTGGAAGACATACAACAAACGGTTGAACATCGTAATTTAGCGAGGCTCCAAAGCCTTTCACAGTCAAAGTAATGGCTTCTTACCAAGGAAGTCAGACCGTACCTAACCTTACCGACAGTTCTACCCACAATGTACCCAAGATATCCCAGAAAAGTTATGCTTCTGCAATACAGTTAACACCGAATAAAGAACAGGCTATTATTATTGACGCACACGATGGAATTCCAATAAAAGATTACGTCCTTGCTGTGGAAAAATTAACAGATCCAGCTAACATATGATATATATCCCGCATTTCGAACTTAAGAATATGCATATTCCTATCAAACAAAAACACTGTTCAGGAACTGTCACTTAATCACCCTGTAATCCGAATCAATAATATTGATCTCACCCTCAGACCGTTAATCGTTGCAAACAAGAGAGTGATATTATCCAACGCATGTCCTATATTACCCACCATAGTTATTGAAGAACACTTAGAGCAACTGGGCATTAAACCAATGTCGTCTATATCCAGCCTAAGGCAGGAATTAATATTCCGGGATTCACACATATTCTCAGCTTCCGCCGGCAACTATTATATTAAACCTGCTGATTTCAATAAGATGCCAAATGCATTACAGATATGCTATGAAGGAACTAATTATTGGATATACACTTCATCAGATGTTCCCACCTTTTTTACTTGTAAAGAGGAAGGTCACCTGACTCGAGTTTGTCCCCTACTACCCAAGACTCTAGAAGAAAACAATCAGACACCTAATCATCTTCCAATTTCCTCCAAGGAGGACATCTCCGTTCCAATAAATGCAACAACGGACTCTCATCAAACTATGGTCCCTCAGCAAACTATGGTCCCTCAACAAACTATGGTCCCTCAGCAAACTACTGACCCACAACAACTTCTTGAAGATTCTAATGACACACCTTCTCCCTCTAAAAATCCCCATCAACAGAATGTGTCCTGGAACTCAAACGATTCAATCCCAAGCAATGAAACAAATAAAGAATCACTCCTAATTACACCCCACGGGATAAAACGACCCATACCTTCAAGCGACTCCTCAAATTTCACTTCCAAGGCTGATAAATCCTTCTTAGACAATTCTTCTATCTCGGGAGATGATAAAACGGATGTTGAATTTCCTGCTCTAGGACAACAAAAAAACAAGGTATTAAACAGCCTAAGAAGAAACTAATGATATCGAATCCTCTCGACCTTGAAGAACAACTTCTTCCTGTCAAGAAAGTAATAGAAGCTAATCCCTCAAACTTTAGTCTTAACTTCATTCAACTCAAAAGTTTGTTTGAGAATACTAAAGGAACATCTGCAACAAATATCTTACATATTGCATTATCCTACAATTCCCGTGTTGAAGACCTCATCGAGACCCTCCGTAAACTATACCCCTATTATCAAGATAAAAACATTAAAAACCAGAGCACCAGGCTTGTAAAGAAACTACTCACTGTCATTAATGAAGAAAGTAATACCCCCGATTAGACACTCCCAGTAACCGATATGGATCATAACTACGGTAGTAAACACATCTCTTAAAAACCATCATGGATTCGTGGATACTGCAGTGGAATATTAATGGATATTACCCTCAATACGAATATCTACAACAACTCATAAATGAACAACAACCTGAAATAATTTGTTTACAAGAAACTAATTTTCGTGATAACTCTGTAGCTAATATGAGACATTTCACAGCATACCACAAAAATCGCATTAATCCTATTCATGCAAGTGGAGGGGTTACTACTTACATGCACGAAAATATTCCCCAAAGAGAAATACCACTGGAAACAAATTTGGAAGCAGTAGCAGTGAGAGTCTTTCTAACATTTTCCCTATGTATCTGTAATGTTTATTTGCCCAGTAGCCAGAACGTGGACCTAAATGAATTAGTGGATCTGACAATTCAACTTCCTAAACCATTCCTCCTCTTAGGGGATTTTAACTCCCATAACACCCTTTGGAATTGTCTTTCTACTAACAAAAGAGGAAGAATAATTGAATCACTACCAGATTCTGAAAATTTGATCCTAATAGACTCGAATGGCCCTACACATTATGATATTCAGCATGGAACTTTTAGCACCATAGATCTGTGTCTGAGCACTCCAGATGAAGCAACAATATATACGTCGCTAGCGAGTAAAGCCCTCTTTGGAAGTGATCATTTTCCAGTCATAATAAGCGGGAACAACAAGCCCCACCCACAAGAATATTCAAATTAATGGAATACCAAACTTGCCAATTGGCAGGAATACAAAGAAATTTCAAGGCAGAGTTATACAGATTACCTCCACCTACCCTCTTCAAAAATTACAACATTAACTATATCGTAAGAGAATTTACTATATCCATAATTAAAGCCGCAGACAATACTGTTCCAAGGACTAACGGTGTGACTTACAGAAAATCAGTTCCCTGGTGGAATGACTCCTGTAAGGATGCAATTAGGAAAAAAAAGCAAAGCTATCTACAAATATAAACGCCACCCCACTCTACAGAACAAGTTAATGTTCCAAGAAAATCGCGCCACAGCTCGAAAAGTCATAAAAGAGAGTAAACGAGCTTCATGGTTAACATATGTATCATCTCTTTCTCACCAGACCCCACAAAACACAATTTGGGAATACCTGCGTAAAATAAGAGGGCTTAAAAAACCCTCAAGTATCATAGCTCTCAATAAAACACCTGGATCAGTTTCAACTACACATCATGACATTGCAAATACATTAGCAGAAAACTTTGCAAACATTTCAAGTGATTACAATTATGAACAAGAATTTCTATCCTCTCGTGATGATTGTCTTGATCTACAATCGGACATCTATTTAAATACTGACCAATGCTACAACGATAAACTCAATATTACTGAAGTACTACTTGAAATCAAAAGCTGCCGAAGTACAAGCCCAGGTCCAGATGATATTATATATGACTTCTTGAAAGAACTTCCTCCTGAAGGCATAGTATACCTCACTGAAATATTTAATTTCATTTGGTCTCAGAAAGTCTTTCCAGCTGCTTGGAGAAAAGGTATAGTAATTCCAATACCCAAGCCCGGATGTGATCACATGTTACCAGACAACTATCGACCAATAGCTCTAACTTGCACTATGTGCAAGATAATGGAAAAAGTAATAAATAAAATACTAAAATGGGTTCTAGAACAGCAGAAGTTCTTCACCGCAGAACAGTGTGGCTTCCGACAGTTCCACTCAACAGCTGACACCTTAGTAGTTTTAGAGTCTGAAATCCTGGATGCATTTCACAACGGTCAGCACCTCCTTGCAGTCTGCCTAGATATTCATAAAGCGTATAATATGGTGTGGGAAACTCACGTTATCAAAACTCTACTGCAACATAATATTAAGGGAAATATGATCAGTTTTATCTATAACTTCCTTCAAGACCGACGCATTCAAGTTCGAGCCAATGGTGTCCTATCCCAAGAAGTCAATTTAGAAAATGGTGTCCCACAGGGCTCAGTTCTGAGTGTAACACTATTCTTAGTAGCTATAAATGGCATCACTTCATGTATTAACCCTCCGGTAAAGGCCTGTCTCTTTGGTGATGACATGACTATTTTCTGCAGAGGTCGCAACATGTCAACCACCCAAGAAATCATGCAAAGATCTCTTGAAGATGTTGCCAAATGGGGAAATCACACAGGATTCACATTTTCTTCAACCAAGACCAAATGCATTTTATTTTCCAAACAAAAGAAAGGAAATAAGTAATGGTTTTGTAGGGGTTCTACAGCCACCGCCACCGCTCCACCGCTGGAATACTAAAATGGCAATATCTCGCGAACCAATCAGGCTAGAGACTTGTACGAGGTGTCATTGAACTCGGGCTGACACCCTCTTTCCAATGAACAACATATTTCCACCCCATAATAAAACCTACCCCTACTAGAGGGTGAAATTGAATTTTTTTAGAGAATCTCTCTTTCCAATTGCAACATGTGAGAGTTTGAATGCCGATATGGAATGTAACGTTATTCTGCAAACCAATAATCAAAGAGGGGCATGTTAGGCCTTAAGGTGAGAGCCCCTGTTATTGTTGACGAGCCCCCTGCTGTCGGGTCCCTGTTGATGGGTTATTGTTGACAGGTCCTTGTGGACAAGTCCTTGTGGACAGGTCATTGTTGACAGGTCATTGTTGACGAGTCCTTGTGGACGAGTCCTTGTGGACAAGTCCTTGTGGTCGAGTCCTTGTCCCTTTGGACTGATCCCTTTGGACGGGTCCCTTTGGCCTGGTCCCTATGGACTGGCTCATGAATTTATTTAAATTATGTCAAAGGGCCTAACTACATTTGCGTGTGTTGAACTGACGTTGTTCACTAATCCCCCACTACTATAATGTAATAACGATATGAAAGGAAAGTGACGAAATACATGTGAACACGTGTGAGATGACCTTATTACCGTCCTCCTTGTGAAACAAGTCACATCCTGTTTTGGTTCAAACGTGAGAAAATGCAAGTTATGTGTAATATGACCTAACACACAAGTGTACACATGTGTACGTGCACGATAAGAGCTAACAAGTCACAACCAGTTTTGACAGTGGTGGGAATAAGGCTAGAGGCATGTACAAGTACTGATATCGCGCCAGGAGTTGGCAGTTGGGTTTGAACTGCAGATGACTTCCCGCTCACTGCGTATCGCGCATTCCGAAAACATTCAGTTAGTCACTACTTGTTTCACTCACTCTGCACGTTCTTTCTTTCACTGGCTGCGTGTTGTGTGCTGCAATAACAGCGATTGGCATGCGCGAAGCCCATATATTTAAGTTTGGAATATGAGGGCCGCGCATGCGTACTGCAAGACCCCCCACACCCCGTCAAAGCGTGTTGGACTGCCATCTCTTGACGCGATATCAGTAGTCAAATTACTCCGGCAGACAACCCCTTTCCTATGGATAACTTATTTCCACTCAAAAATAAAATCTACCCCTAATAGGGGGTGAAATAATAATTTTTCTGTAAAAGTCGCTTTCCATGTGCAACATGTGGGAGTTTGTATGCCAATATGAAATTAAACTCGTTCCACAAAAAGTGCATGCATACAACTGAATGCTGCTATGATTTATCATTTTTGTTTTTTGTTTCACGAATGCGCAATTGGGGTTTTTGTAAGAGGGCGGGCTTTTTGAATAATGATTTATAGATACATTTTTTTTTTACAAATTAACCAAAGATCCAAAAATTAATAGGTCATCGGCTTTTTAATATCTTATGAACTAAGAAAGCTAGGGACTTGTATGAGGGGTCGTTGGACTTGGGGTGACGCCCTGTTTTTGAATGTATTATTCATTTTTTTTGTCAAAAGGGCCTAACTGCACTTTCGTTAATATCTCGCTAACTAATAATCACAGAGGGTCAAGTGAAGTGTCATAGGACTTAAAATGGCCAACCCCTCTCCATGACCAATGCATTTACCCAAAAAAAAACAGCAAGGTCATTAACCTAAGATTTTATCAACTAATAATCAGAGAGGGACAAGTGAAGTGTCACAAGACTCAGGATGGCCAACCCTTTTCCATGACCAACGAATTTACCCAAAATACCCAAAACAGCAAGGTCATTGACCTAAGATTTTATAAACTTATCAGTAGAGAGGGTCAAGTGAGGTGTCATAGGACTACGAATGGTTAACCCTTTCCCATGACCAATGAATTTACCTCAAAAATTCAAAACAGCAAGGTCATTGACCTGAGATTTTATAAACTAATAATAAGATATCAACATGTGAGGTGTCATAGGACTTAGAATGGTCAACCCTTTCCCATGGCTAATGAATTTACCCAAAAATACTCAATACATCAAGGTCATCGACCTGAGATTTTATAAACTTATAATCGGATATGGACATGTGTAATGTTTACAGAGAGTGATGGAACATAGCTAGGTAGTGAAAGAATTATTGTAGGCTACATGTATGGTGACTGACAAATCTTTCACCATTGGAACTTGTTTTCAGATCAAACTGCAGTACAGAGAGAGTATAGGTTGTAGGTATGGGATAATAAATGACAAATGGTGTACAAAAAATCTGATTTATCGATTCAAGAAATAAGAGTAGACAATCTTTAATTGATTGGTTAAAGAGGATAGCTAAAATCCAAAATGGTGACTGCATTGAACTAAACTGAACCAAGCTGAATCAAACCCAACCAAACCGAACCAAACTTAATCAAAAAAAAGCCAATGGTTTAAGTGTAAAACATGTGAGTGAATGTGGTCATTGGTAATGTCAGAAAGGAAAGGGATAACGCTCTACCTATAGAGGGTAAGGTAAAGCTAGTGCATGATGCTAATGCACACACACAAGTACATGAACCACACACAACTATCCTATGCAGTGTTTATGGGTTGACTGTTAAAACTTGCTCAGTGGTTACTGGGACAAGATGGTCGCTACACACAACAAGCTTTAAATACCTGAGGCTAATCATCTATTCACACACTCACACACACTTGTTCTAAACTAAACTGTCTTGCTGGCAGAGCTCACACAGTAGGTAAATGACAGAAATGCTTGGCTAACAGAAATACAATCATTTTCGGTTGTCTAATGTTACCAGCTAAACATTACGTGCTATAGTGGTGAGCACATGTGCCTCTTTCACTGGAGATCTTAACTCGATTTCTAGCTCTAAGGCCTAGAACGAATCAAACCAAGAAAAAAGGGTATGGTGACGCAGTGGTTAAACTGTTAGCCTTTCACTAAGGTAGACTAGGGTTTGATTTTAGGTTAATATGCATGTCATAAACTAACAAATAAAAGCAGAAATAATGTTTAAAACTGATTACACTTGTCTCTCTTCAAATTATTACTTAGATTACAAATACAAACGTGGACTGGGATTGACATACAGTTAATGCTTCCTATCACATACTAGACTGTAAGAAAGCCAAAACAAGCAAAAGGCGTAGGTAGAGCAGTGATAAAATCGCTATGTGTAGAGAAATACCTAGCGGTTTTATGAACTGGCAAAGGTATGTCGCATAAACAGTGCAGGATACAATCCAGCAACCATAATTTTTATCTCGTGGACAAGAGAAAACATATATATAGAGAGAGATATATAGAAAGCTTGTGTGTGTGTGTGTGTGTGTGTGTGTGGGTAGCATTGGTTGTTTGACCAGAGAAAATACGGTGAGGTAGGGTGGGGAGAGGGAGAATTAGCACTTATATATGAATGTAACATAGATTTATTTCAATCGTTTTGTTTTTCAAATGCAGTGGTAGATAGTCGTTTTTTGTAAAACATTCTTACTTGCAGTAGTAATAAGCCTCTATGGTTCCGCTAACACATAGATAGACTGTATTATTGCCATGGTCAAGCACACACATTACGATCATTTACAAAATCATAAAATGAAAAATAAAAAATCTTGTTTTGGAAATATCGTTTTTCAACATACACACAAAATAAATATATAAAAAATTTGTAAACAGCAAAATGGAAAATCCATGTTTCCATATAGACAAAATTTAAAAACCTTAAACGGACATTTAAGAAAATATATGCAAATGGGAAATTGACAAATGTGTAAATATGAAAATGGAAAAATCCATGTTTCCATATCATGAAATTGAAAAACATCAAAATGTCATTTTAAAAAATGCAAATGGAAAATTGACAAATTGCAATGTGTGAAATGTGAAATTGAACAAATGGCTATCATTATTAAAAAAAAAAGAACATGGTGCTCTATGGTTGAGGTGTGAATCAAACCCTCTCTACTTATTTGGACCACTCGAGACTGAGTAGACTAGTTTTAGTTGTCATACCACTTTTAAAAGTTTGTGTTAAATCTAGGAATTGAACCCAAGAGCTTGTAGGGGGGATCCAAGGTTATAATATGTTAAACAGATAGCCTTGAATGTAGGGTGTGGTAGTTATATAGAGATGAGACGTTTCGCTCAGGGCAGGGAGGAATGGAGATCTGCATCAAACCAGTCAAAAGACTGACGACTCAAACAACAACATGTAAAGCTCACCAAAATAATGTTGTGTAACGGTAAATGTTAGTCAACGAACAGTAATGCATTACTAAAACCCATGACACGATACCTAAGAGCTTTTCTAAAATTATTTTTAAATGTCTTTAACCCTATATTAAACACCCAGTTCACAAGACTCATAACTGCAATGTTATGGTCAAACAAAACAAAATCTATATTTCAAAACAAACAAGTGGTTTAGTCAATGTATACTGGAAAAAGTTTTATAAACACTCAAGTCCACAAAAATAATTAAATTAGTAACTGTCAGGTTGACCGAGTGGTTATGGTGTTTGACTTAAGTTCAAATTTTCTGTACAAGAAAGCAAGGGTTCGAATCCCTTACCTGATATAACTATTACCTCAACATGGCTTGACCACACTGTATTATTGTGTACTCGGTACACAAACCATAGATAGAGTGTATTGTTTAAGGTCACTCACTCTCTTTGCGAACATAGTCAGATACTGTTGATGGTTAACAATTGCATTAATAGTGGGACATAGGGACAGCAATTAAGAAAAACAGACAATACCCATACACTATTTTTATTTATTTAATGTAAGTACTTGTACAATAGTTATATACAAACTACAGCTCTCTTTTGTCTATTACTATCTAGTCCTTTTCGATCCACTTGCATAACAAGGCAGATGACTTTGTAGTTCAGCCCCTTAAAACAACAACAACACTACCTCTTGCATAGTCTGTGATGTTGATGACTCTTGAGGCGTGGAAGATGGATACAACATAACTTTTACAACAGGGGTTAAACGTTGCTCAACAAACAATGCACTATTTTGAGTAGCAACATCATTCTCTTGTACTAACGTATTAGCATTCTGATGATTTTTTGCCAACACCATCAGTGTTTTGTCTGGAGCACTACATTGATGATCACTCACACTTAAAACCACACCATTTCTACTTTTCATATTGCCTCGACATCTTGTTGACCTCTGTTTTGAGCATCATCAGAATATTATTCCTTTTACATTTTGTCGTCTATAGTTATAAGAGTAGCCCTTATAGAGTACACGTTGTTTACCTCGGTTAGTTGTAGTAAGTTCCATAGTAGTAACTAACCTGTTAGTATGATTTGCACACTACAAAGGTTATCTCTGTTCCGGTAATAGAATTATTTAGCGTTGGCTTTTATATTAATATGTACAGTTAAAAGTAATAGAAAAGTGATAGAAACGTGGTGGCAAAGTGGTAGACAAGTGGTAGACAATTGGTAACATAGTGGTAGAAAAGTGGTAGCAAAGTGGTAGCAAAGTGGTAGAAAAGTGGAAAAAAGTGGCAGAAAAGTAGTAGAAAAGTAGTAGCAAAGTGGTAGAAAAGTGGTAGCAAACTAGAAAAGTGGTAGAAAAGTGGCAGAAAAGTAGTAGAAAAGTGGTAGCAAAGTGGTAGAAAAGTGGTAGCAAACTAGAAAAGTGGTAGCAAAGTGGTAGAAAAGTGGTAGAAAAGTGGCAGAAAAGTAGTAGAAAAGTAGTAGCAAAGTGGTAGAAAAGTGGTAGCAAACTAGAAAAGTGGTAGAATAGTGGCAGAAAAGTAGTAGAAAAGTGGTAGAAAAGTGGTAGAAAAGTGGTAGAAAACTAGAAAAGTGGTAGCAAAGTGGCAGAAAAGTAGTAGAAAAGTGGTAGAAAAGTGGTAGCAAACTAGAAAAGTGGTAGCAAAGTGGTAGCAAAGTGGTAGAAAATATTACATGTATTGTTAAGAAATAGTTTAAGCGGTTACATGGATTCATTACACTATAATTTTAGCATCACGAAGCTCATTTTCTATATCCAAAAGTTCTTCCTCATATTTAGTATGACCAGCCTGTTTACAGGTATGCAAGTACTGAAGCCGCTGGATTAGCTTATTGGGATTGTTCCAGTAAACAAATTTAACAAATGATTTTTTTGGGTGTAAACCATTATCATCCTCCTCATCATCATCATCATCATCATAATCATCATCATCAATATCATGGTTATCATCATCAATATAATTATCATCAATATAATCATCATCACTATTACTATCTAATCCTTTTTGTTCATCTTGCAATGCAACAACCTTTGGCATAGTTTGTGTTGTCTTTGATAGTGTTAGAGGTTTCTTAGACGTTAACGACTGTCCTAACATGTCTTTTTCAGGAGATAATAAATGCTCTTTAACATACAAAGCACTATCTTGAGCCTCACTATTTTTTTCTTGGTCTTGCTTTTTTTCCTTCGTTAGAGTATTTTGTCCATTTAAATGAGTATTATTTTGAGATTTACAATGATGATCGATTGAAATAAGTATGTTGGAGCCTTTTGTTTTAATCATTCCTCGACACTTTTTAGATCGTTGTTTCGAACAGCACCAAATAACAGTTCCATTTTTATTAGTTCTTTTTACAATATATGCATATCCTTTATAGTAAGCACATGGCTTACCATAGCTAGTCGTTGATACTTCCATGTCAACTGTTAAGCATAAACTAATCTCTAGTAAAGTTAACTCGATAATAAAAATGATAGTTTGTAGTATGTGCAGTTTAAAGTAAGAGCAAAAGTGAGAGTCAAATGGTAGAAAAGTGTTAGCAAAATGGTGGAAGAATGGTAGCAGTTTATAGTAGTCATGATCTTTTTTTACCAGAATGTGATTTGAGTAAATGTAATTTCTAAACCTTGGCAGTGAGTAGTCAGTTAGTCTTGGTTCAGACAAGCGTAAACAGTTCTCCAATGAATCAGAGATTAAGATTTTCATTATGAAACAGTTGTGTAACCAATTAGGCATCGGTACATGATAGCTTCACACACATGAACAAAAATTCCAACATATCTGACATGAATTACATGATTTGAAAGTTGACAAAGAATATCCAATCAACCATTGTAGTTGCAATGTCAAACACAAAGACAAAATCAGCATGAACTTTTAAGTTACAGGAAAATTCTATGAAATAGACTATGCAAGAAATTTGGAAATACACATCAGAAGTTTGCAACACCATCCTTCTAGCCTATATAAATTATCGAAATGGAAAGTGTGCACTGCCCCTAACATTAAACCAATTTATCAATAACGCAAGTCAACAATCAAAACATTTTGTCTTGAGTCTATCATTTAATGCATATATTCTGTCTACATTGAACAGTAACAAAAAACGCCATTCATAATTAATTAATTTTGCTTTAATTCTTTATGTAATGATAAATACATATTTAAAGTTTTGGCAGACTGTTCAGGGTGAATCGGCTTTGAACACATAAGATAGGGAATATTTTAAGACTTAACCTCAGCTCACCTAACATAACCTAAATTTACCTAACCTATCCTTGTCATATACGTAAGAAACGGGTCAAGCTATGCTTTCGACTACCGAGTTTCAGCTACTTTTCAAGGTTACTCTCCCGAACATTGCCGGAGACTGCTGATAAACACCTATGTTCCCACGGCGGCGGCGCGCAACGACTTACATGACGCGCTTCCCCCTTTTCATTGATCCCAGTTGATTTGTCCCTTTGGACTGGTCCCTGTTGACTAGCCCCTTTGGAAGGGCCCTTTTTGAATGGAGTCATTTTTGACGGGTCCCTGTGGACAGGTCCTTTTGGCTGATCCCTTTGGACCGGACCCTTTGACATAATTTGGATAATTGCATGGGCCAGTCCATAGGTACCAGTCCAAAGGGATAAATGTTATCTGGATCAGGTGTACGATGTACTTTGCTTCTGCAATAAACCAAGGCCCATATTCGCGGCAGTATTAAAGGTACCGGGACGTCCTCATAAGACCGTCAACGCTTAGTTCGAATGGGTTATGCTCCACGCGTGGCGAGGGCCAATCCACGGTCTTTAATAGTTGTGGACCCACCTCATTCAATAACATACATCTTATCTAGGTTGGCAACACCTCACATAAACACATCGCTATCACTCCCCACAGCACGTAGGGACAGGGGGGAGGAGGCAGGGGAAAAACCAGTCGTTAAGATAACCACCGCAGTCGACCGCACAGCGAGTTCCAGTGAGCACGAAAACTGCGAGTAGCTGTAACACGGAAGACAATCAGATAAGTAGTTAGCCAAAAATTTTATAGTTTAACCATAGTTTACAACCATATAATCTCTCTAAAGTACAATCTCCGGATAGCTATCACCATTTAGCATTTCACCTAACATATATACTGCATTTAGCATACACTGACAGTTGCAGTACCAATACTGCAACTAAATAATTGTACATATTGTAAATATTTTCACCTGTATTTCAAACATAGATTTTGTAGCCTAAGTGTAATGGATCTGATGATGATCGCTTGACGATCGAAACTGGTCATCCTAGTGTTTTATTAATATCATGTAATTTATTTCAGGATTAGGGCATAACCCATCTCAGTAGTGTATTTGTAACAGTTCCGCAGCCTCCTCCTCCTCACCCTCCTCACAAGATGGCGGCAGCCCGATAACTCTCGAACGTATGGTCGGATTTTGACAAATGAGGTGTTGTTGAACTCGGGCTGACACCCCCTTTCCAATGGACAACATATCTCCACCCTAAAATAAAACCTACCCTACTAGGGGGTGAAATTGTAATTTTTTAGAGAATCTCTGTTACCAATTGCAACATGTGAGAGTTTGAATGCCGATATGGATTTAAACGTTGTTCCACATAAAGTGTATATGTTTGGTGGAAAGCCACTATGAATTAGCATGCCCACTCATGGCTTTTGATGAGGGTGGGGGGAGCGGATCTCTGTGGACGAGTCCTTGTGGGTAGGTCCTTGTGGACAGGTCCTTGTGGACAAGTCTGTGTGGACAGGTCCTTGTGGACAAGTCCTTGTGGACGAGTCCTTGTCCCTTTGGACTGATCCCTTTGGACGGGTCCCTTTGGCCTGGTTCCTACGGACTAGCCCATGAATTTATTTAAATTATGTCAAAGGGCCTAACTACATTTGTGTGTGTTGAATTGACGTTGTTCACTAATCCCCCACTACTAAAATGTAATAACGATATGAAAGGAAAGTGATGAAATACATGTGAACACGTGTGAGACGTCATTATTAGCATTCTCCTTGTGAAACAAGTCACATCCTGTTTTGATTCATACGTGAGAAAATGCGAGTTCATGTGTAATATGATCTAACACACAGGTGTTCACATGTGCACGTGCACGATAAGAGCTAACAAGTCACAACCTGTTTTGGCAGTGGTGGGAATAAGGCTAGAGACATGTACGAGTAGTGAAATTACTCCGGCAGACAACCCCTTTCCTATGGATAACTTATTTCCACTCAAAAATAAAATCTACCCCTACTAGGGGGTGAAATAATAAATTTTAGGTAAAAGTCGCTTTCCGTGTGCAACATGTGGGAGTTTATATGCCAATATGAAATTAAACTCGTTCCACATAAAGTGCATGCATACAACTGAATGCCGCTATGATTTATCATTTTTGTTTTTTGTTTTACGAATGCGCAATTGAGGTTTTTGTAAGAGGGCGGGCTTTTTGAATAATGATTTATAGATACGTTTTTTTTACAAATTAACCAAAGATCCAAAAACTAATAGGTCATCGGCTTTTTAATATCTTATGAACTAAGAAAGCTAGGAACTTGTATGAGGGGTCGTTGGACTTGTGGTGACGCCCTGTTTTTGAATGTATTATTCATTTTTTGTCAAAAGGGCCTAACTGCACTTTCGTTAATATCTCGCTAACTAATAATCACAGAGGGTCGAGTGAGGTGTCATAGGACTTAAATGGCCAACCCCTCCCAATGACCAATGAATTTACCAAAAAAAAACAGCAAGGTCATTAACCTAAGATTGTATCAACTAATAATCAGAGAGGGACAAGTGAGGTGTCACAAGACTCAGGATGGTCAACCCTTTTCCATGACCAACGAATTTACCCAAAATACCCAAAACAGCAAGGTCATTGACCTAAGATTTTATAAACTTATCAGTAGAGAGGGTCAAGTGAGGTGTCATAGGACTACGAATGGTTAACCCTTTCCCATGACCAATGAATTTACCTCAAAAATTCAAAACAGCAAGGTCATTGACCTGAGATTTTATAAACTAATAATGGGATATCAACATGTGAGGTGTCATAGGACTTAGAATGGTCAACCCTTTCCCATGGCTAATGAATTTACCCAAAAATACCCAATACATCAAGGTCATCGACCTGAGATTTTATAAACTTATAATCGGATATGGACATGTGAAATGTTTACAGTGAGTGATGAAACATAGCTAGGTAGTGAAAGAATTATTGTAGGCTACATGTATGGTGACTGACAAATCTTTCACCATTGGAACTTGTTTTCAGATCAAACTGCAGTACAGAGAGAGTATAGGTTGTAGGTATGGGATAATAAATGACAAATGGTGTATACAAAATCTGATTAATCGATTCAATAAATAAGACTAGTCAATCTTTAATTGATTGGTTAAATAGGATAGCTAAAATCCAAAATGGTGACTACATTGAACTAAACTGAACCAAGCTGAATCAAATCCAACCAAACCGAACCAAACTTAATCAAGAACAAGCCAATGGTTTAAGTGTAAAACTTGTGGTTGAATGTGGGCATTGGTAATGTCAGAAAGGAAAGGGATAACGCTCTACCTATACAGGGTAAGGTAAAGCTAGTGCATGATGCTAATGCACGCACACACACAAGTACATGAACCACACACAACCATCCTATGCAGTTATTATGGGTTGACTGTTAAAACTTGCTCAGTGGTTACTGGGACAAGATGGTCGCTACACACAACAAGCTTTAAATACCTGAGGCTAATAATCTATACACACACTCACACACACTTGTTCTAAACTAAACTGTCTTGCTGGCAGAGCTCACACAGTAGGTAAATGACAGAAATGCTTGGCTAACAGAAATACAATCATTTTCGGTTGTCTAATGTTACCAGCTAAACATTACGTGCTATAGTGGTGAGCACATGTGCCTCTTTCACTGGAGATCTTAACTCGATTTCTAGCTCTAAGGCCTAGAACGAATCAAACTAAGAAAAAAGGGTATGGTGACGCAGTGGTTAAACTGTTAGCCTTTCACTAAGGTAGACTAGGGTTTGATTTTTGGTTAATATGCATGTCATAAACAATCAAATAAAAGCAGAGATAATGTTTAAAACTGATTACACTTGTCTCTTTTCAAATTATTACTTAGATTACATATACAAACGTGGACTGGGTTTGACATACAGTTAATGCTTCCTATCACATACCAAACTGCAAGAAAGCCAAACAAGCAAAAGCAGTGGTAAAATCGCTATGTGTAGAGAAATACCTAACGGTTTTTATGAACTGGCAAAGGTATGTCGCATAAAGAGTGCAGGATACAATCCAGCAACCATAATTTTTATCTCGTGGACAAGAGAAAACATATATATAGAGAGAGATATATAGAAAGCTTGTGTGTGTGTGTGTGTGTGGGTAGCATTGGTTGTTTGACCAGAGAAAATACGGTGAGGTAGGGTGGGGAGAGGGAGTATTAGCACTTATATATAAATGGAAAATAGATTTTTTCAATCGTTTTGTTTTTCAAATGTAGTGGTAGATAGTCGTTTTTTGTAAAACATTCTTACTTGCAGTAGTAATAAGCCTCTATGGTTCCGCTAACACATAGATAGACTGTATTATTGCCATGGTCAAGCACTCACATTAAGATCATTTACAAAATCATAAAATGAAAAATAAAAATCTTGTTTTGGAAATATCGTTTTTCAACATACACACAAAATAAATATATAAAAAAATTGTAAACAGCAAATTGGAAAATCCATGTTTCCATATAGACAAAATTTAAAAACCTTAAACGGACATTTAAGAAAATATATGCAAATGGGAAATTGACAAATGTGTAAATATGAAAATGGAAAAATCCATGTTTCCATATCATGAAATTGAAAAACATCAAAATGTCATTTTAAAAAATGCAAATGGAAAATTGACAAATTGCAATGTGTGAAATGTGAAATTGAACAAATGGCTATCATTATATAAAAAAAGAACATGGTGCTCTATGGTTGAGGTGTGAATGAAACCCTCTCTACTTATTTGGACCACTCGAGACTGAGTAGACTAGTTTTAGTTGTCATACCACTTTTAAAAGTTTTTGTTAAATCTAGGAATTGAACCCAAGAGCTTGTAGGGGGGATCCAAGGTTATAATATGTTAAACAGATAGCCTTGAATGTAGGGTGTGGTAGTTATATAGAGATGAGACGTTTCGCTCGGGGCAGGGAGGCATGGAGATCTGCATCAAACCAGTCAAAAGACTGACGACTCAAACAACAACATGTAGAGCACACCAAAATAATGTTGTGTAACGGTAAATGTTAGTCAACGAACAGTAATGCATTACTAAAACCCATGACACGATACCTAAGAGCTTTTCTAAAATTATTTTAAAATGTCTTTAACCCTATATTAAACACCCAGTTCACAAGACTCATAACTGCAATGTTATGGTCAAACAAAACAAAATCTATATTTCAAAACAAACAAGTGGTTTAGTCAATGTATACTGGAAAAAGTTTTATAAACACTCAAGTCCACAAAAATAATTAAATTAGTAACTGTCAGGTTGACCGAGTGGTTATGGTGTTTGACTTAAGTTCAAATTTTCTGTACAAGAAAGCAATTGTTCGAATACCTTACCTGATATAACTATTGCCTCAACATGACTTGACCACACTGTATTATTGTGTACTCGGTACACAAACCATAGATAGAATGTATTGTTTAAGGTCACTCTCTTTGCGAACATAGTCAGAGACTGTTGATGGTTAACAATTGCATTAATAATGGGACATAGGGATAGCAATTAAGAAAAACAGACAATACCCATACACTTTTTTTATTTATTTAATGTAAGTACTTGTACAATAGTTATATACAAACTACAACTCTCTTTTGTCTATTACTATCTAGTCCTTTTCGATCCACTTGCATAACAAGGCAGATGACTTTGTAGTTCAGCCCCTTAAAACAACAACAACACTACCTCTTGCATAGTCTGTGATGTTGATGACTCTTGAGGCGTGGAAGATGGATACAACATAACTTTTACAACAGGGGTTAAACGTTGCTCAACAATCAATGCACTATTTTGAGTAGCAACATCTTTCTCTTGTACTAACTTATTAGCATTCTGATAATTTTTTGCCAACACCATCAGTGTTTTGTCTGGAGCACTACATTGATGATCACTCACACTTAAAACCACACCATTTCTACTTTTCATATTGCCTCGACATCTTGTTGACCTCTGTTTTGAGCATCGCCAGAATATTATTCCTTTTACATTTTGTCGTCTATAGTTATAAGAGTAGCCTTTATAGAGTACACGTTGTTTACCTCGGTTAGTTGTAGTAAGTTCCATAGTAGTAACTAACCTGTTAGTATGATTTGCACACTACAAAGGTTATCTCTGTTCTGGTAATAGAATTATTTAGCGTTGGCTTTTATATTTAATATGTACAGTTAAAAAAGATAGAAAAGTGGTAGAAACGTGGTAGCAAAGTGGTAGACAAGTGATAGACAATTGGTAACATAGTGGTAGAAAAGTGGTAGCAAAGTTGTAATAAAGTGGTAGAAAAGTAGTAGAAAAGTAGTAGAAAAGTGGTAGCAAAGTGGTAGAAAAGTGGTAGCAAAGTGGTAGCAAAGTAGTAGAAAAGTGGTAGCAAACTAGAAAAGTGGTAGAAAAGTGGTAGAAAAGTAGTAGAAAAGTGGTAGCAAAGTGGTAGAAAAGTGGTAGCAAACTAGAAAAGTGGTAGCAAAGTGGTAGAAAATATTACATGTATTGTTAAGAAATAGTTTAAGCGGTTACATGGATTCATTACACCATAATTTTAGCATTACGAAGCTCATTTTCTATATCCAAAAGTTCTTCCTCATATTTAGTATGACCAGCCTGTTTACAGGTATGCAAGTACTGAAGCCGCTGGATTAGCTTATTGGGATTGTTCCAGTAAACAAATTTAACAAATGATTTTTTTGGGTGTAAACCATTATCATCCTCCTCATCATCATCATCATCATAATCATCATCATCATCATGGTTATCATCATCAATATAATTATCATCAATATAATCATCATCACTATTACTATCTAATCCTTTTTGTTCATCTTGCAATGCAACAACTTTGGCATAGTTTGTGTTGTCTTTGAAAGTGTTAGAGGTTTCTTAGACGTTAACGATTGTCCTAACATGTCTTTTTCAGGAGATAATAAATGCTCTTTAACAAACAAAGCACTATCTTGAGCCACACTATTTTTTTCTTGGTCTTGCTTTTTTACCTTGGTTAGAGTATTTTGCCCATTTAAATGAGTATTATTTTGAGATTTACAATGATGATCGATTGAAATAAGTATGTTGGAGCCTTTTGTTTTAATCATTCCTCGACACTTTTTAGATCGTTGCTTCGAACAGCACCAAATAACAGTTCCATTTTTATTAGTTCGTTTTACAATATATGCATATCCTTTATAGTAAGCACATGGCTTACCATAGCTAGTCGTTGATACTTCCATGTCGACTGTTGAGCATAAACTAACCTCTAGTAAAGTTAACTCGACAATAAAAATGATAGTTTGTAGTATGTGCAGTTTAAAGTAAGAGCAAAAGTGAGAGTCAAATGGTAGAAAAGTGTTAACAAAGTGGTGGAAGAGTGGTAGCAGTTTATAGTAGTCATGATCTTTTTTACCAGAATGTGATTTGAGTAAATGTAATTTCTAAACCTTAGCAGTGAGTAGTCAGTTAGTCTTGGTTCAGACAAGCGTAAACAGTTCTCCAATGAATCAGAGATCAAGATTTTCATTATGAAACAATTGTGTGTAACCAATTAGGTATCGGTACTTGATAGCTTCACATATGAACAAAAATTCCAACATATCTGACATCAGATTTTCATTATGAAACAGTTGTGTGTAACCAATTAGGTATCGGTACTTGATAGCTTCACACATGAACACAAATTCCAACATATCTGACATGAAATACATGATTTGAAAGTTGACAAAGAATATCCAATCAACCATTGTAGTTGCAATGTCAAACACAAAGACAAAATCAGCATGAACTTTTAAGTTACAGGAAAATTCTATGAAATAGACTATGCATGAAATTTGGAAATACACATTAGAAGTTTGCAACACCATCCTTCTAGCCTACCAGAATGTGATTTGAGTAAATGTAATTACTAAACCTTAGCAGTGAGTAGTCAGTTAGTCTTGGTTCAGACAAGCGTAAACAGTTCTCCAATGAATCAGAGATCAAGATTTTCATTATGAAACAGTTGTGTGTAACCAATTAGGTATCGGTACTTGATAGCTTCACACATGAACAAAAATTCCAACATATCTGACATCAGATTTTCATTATGAAACAGTTGTGTGTAACCAATTAGGTATCGGTACTTGATAGCTTCACACATGAACACAAATTCCAACATATCTGACATGAAATACATGATTTGAAAGTTGACAAAGAATATCCAATCAACCATTGTAGTTGCAATGTCAAACACAAAGACAAAATCAGCATGAACTTTTAAGTTACAGGAAAATTCTATGAAATAGACTATGCATGAAATTTGGAAATACACATTAGAAGTTTGCAACACCATCCTTCTAGGCTATATAAATTATCGACATGGAAAGTGTGCACTGCCCCTAACATTAAACCAATTTATCAATAACGCAAGTCAACAATCAAAACATTTTGTCTTGAGTCTATCATTTAATGCATATATTCTGTCTACATTGAACAGTAACAAAAAACGCCATTCATAATTAATTAAGTTTGCTTTAATTCGTTATGTAATGATAAATACATATTTAAAGTTTTGGCTGACTGTTCAGAGTGAATCGGCTTTGAACACATAAGAGAGGGAATATTTTAAGACTTAACCTCTGCTCACCTAACATAACCTAAATTTACCTAACCTAACCTTGTCATATAGGTAAGAAACGGGTCAAGCCATGCTTTCGACTACCGAGTTTCAGCTACTTTTCAAGGTTACTCACCCGAACATTGCCGGAGACTGCTGATAAACACTTATGTTCCCACGGCGGCGGTGCGCAACGACTTACATGATGCGCTTCCCCCTTTTCACTGATCCCTGTTGATTTGTCCCTTTGGACTGGTCCCTGTTGACTAGCCCCTTTGGAAGGGCCCTTTTTGAATGGAGTCATTCTTGACGGGTCCCTGTGGACAGGTCCTTTTGGCTGATCCCTTTTGGACCAGTCCCTTTGGACTGGTACCTATGGACTGGCCCATGCAATTATCCAAATTATGTCAAAGGGTCCGGTCCAAAGGGATCAGCCAAAAGGACCTGTCCACAGGGACCCGTCAAGAATGACTCCATTCAAAAAGGGCCCTTCCAAAGGGGCTAGTCAACAGGGACCTGTCCAAAGGGACAAATCAACAGGGGTCAATGAAAAGGGGGAAGCGCATCATGTAAGTCGTTGCGCACCGCCGCCGTGGGAACATAAGTGTTTATCAGCAGTCTCCGGCAATGTTCGGGTGAGTAACCTTGAAAAGTAGCTGAAACTCGGTAGTCGAAAGCATAGCTTGACCCGTTTCTTACCTATATGACAAGGTTAGGTTAGGTAAATTTAGGTTATGTTAGGTGAGCAGAGGTTAAGTCTTAAAATATTCCCTCTCTTATGTGTTCAAAGCCGATTCACTCTGAACAGTCAGCCAAAACTTTAAATATGTATTTATCATTACATAACGAATTAAAGCAAACTTAATTAATTATGAATGGCGTTTTTTGTTACTGTTCAATGTAGACAGAATATATGCATTAAATGATAGACTCAAGACAAAATGTTTTGATTGTTGACTTGCGTTATTGATAAATTGGTTTAATGTTAGGGGCAGTGCACACTTTCCATGTCGATAATTTATATAGGCTAGAAGGATGGTGTTGCAAACTTCTAATGTGTATTTCCAAATGTCATGCATAGTCTATTTCATAGACTTTTCCTGTAACTTATAAGTTCATGCTAATTTTGTCTTTGTGTTTGACATTGCAACTACAATGGTTGATTGGATATTCTTTGTCAACTTTCAAATCATGTATTTCATGTCAGATATGTTGGAATTTGTGTTCATGTGTGAAGCTATCAAGTACCGATACCTAATTGGTTACACACAACTGTTTCATAATGAAAATCTGATGTCAGATATGTTGGAATTTTTGTTCATGTGTGAAGCTATCAAGTACCGATACCTAATTGGTTACACACAATTGTTTCATAATGAAAATCTTGATCTCTGATTCATTGGAGAACTGTTTACGCTTGTCTGAACCAAGACTAACTGACTACTCACTGCTAAGGTTTAGAAATTACATTTACTCAAATCACATTCTGGTAAAAAAGATCATGACTACTATAAACTGCTACCACTCTTCCACCACTTTGTTAACACTTTTCTACCATTTGACTCTCACTTTTGCTCTTACTTTAAACTGCACATACTACAAACTATCATTTTTATTATCGAGTGAACTTTACTAGAGGTTAGTTTATGCTCAACAGTCGACATGGAAGTATCAACGACTAGCTATGGTAAGCCATGTGCTTACTATAAAGGATATGCATATATTGTAAAACGAACTAATAAAAATGGAACTGTTATTTGGTGCTGTTCGAAACAACGATCTAAAAAGTGTCGAGGAATGATTAAAACAAAAGGCTCCAACATACTTATTTCAATCGATCATCATTGTAAATCTCAAAATAATACTCATTTAAATGGGCAAAATACTCTAACCAAGGTAAAAAAGCAAGACCAAGAAAAAAATAGTGTGGCTCAAGATAGTGCTTTGTTTGTTAAAGAGCATTTATTATTTCCTGAAAAAGACATGTTAGGACAGTCGTTAACGTCTAAGAAACCTCTAACACTATCAAAGACAACACAAACTATGCCAAAGGTTGTTGCATTGCAAGATGAACAAAAAGGATTAGATAGTAATAGTGATGATGATTATATTGATGATAATTATATTGATGATGATAACCATGATGATGATGATGATTATGATGATGATGATGATGAGGAGGATGATAATGGTTTACACCCAAAAAAATCATTTGTTAAATTTGTTTACTGGAACAATCCCAATAAGTTAATCCAGCGGCTTCAGTACTTGCATACCTGTAAACAGGCTGGTCATACTAAATATGAGGAAGAACTTTTGGATATAGAAAATGAGCTTCGTAATGCTAAAATTATAGTGTAATGAATCCATGTAACCGCTTAAACTATTTCTTAACAATACATGTAATATTTTCTACCACTTTGCTACCACTTTTCTAGTTTGCTACCACTTTTCTACCACTTTGCTACCACTTTTCTACTACTTTTCTACCACTTTTCTAGTTGGCTACCACTTTTCTACTACTTTGCTACCTTTTTGCTACCACTTTTCTACCACTTTGCTACCACATTTCTACTACTTTTCTACCTCTTTTTTCCACTTTTCTATCACTTTGCTACAACTTTGCTACCACTTTTCTACCACTATGTTACCAATTGTCTACCACTTGTCTACCACTTTGCTACCACGTTTCTACCACTTTTCTATCACTTTTAACTGTACATATTAAATATAAAAGCCAACGCTAAATAATTCTATTACCAGAACAGAGATAACCTTTGTAGTGTGCAAATCATACTAACAGGTTAGTTACTACTATGGAACTTACTACAACTAACCGAGGTAAACAACGTGTACTCTATAAAGGCTACTCTTATAACTATAGACGACAAAATGTAAAAGGAATAATATTCTGGCGATGCTCAAAACAGAGGTCAACAAGATGTCGAGGCAATATGAAAAGTAGAAATGGTGTGGTTTTAAGTGTGAGTGATCATCAATGTAGTGCTCCAGACAAAACACTGATGGTGTTGGCAAAAAATTATCAGAATGCTAATAAGTTAGTACAAGAGAAAGATGTTGCTACTCAAAATAGTGCATTGATTGTTGAGCAACGTTTAACCCCTGTTGTAAAAGTTATGTTGTATCCATCTTCCACGCCTCAAGAGTCATCAACATCACAGACTATGCAAGAGGTAGTGTTGTTGTTGTTTTAAGGGGCTGAACTACAAAGTCATCTGCCTTGTTATGCAAGTGGATCGAAAAGGACTAGATAGTAATAGACAAAAGAGAGTTGTAGTTTGTATATAACTATTGTACAAGTACTTACATTAAATAAATAAAAAAAGTGTATGGGTATTGTCTGTTTTTCTTAATTGCTATCCCTATGTCCCACTATTAATGCAATTGTTAACCATCAACAGTCTCTGACTATGTTCGCAAAGAGAGTGACCTTAAACAATACACTCTATCTATGGTTTGTGTACCGAGTACACAATAATACAGTGTGGTCAAGTCATGTTGAGGCAATAGTTATATCAGGTAAGGTATTCGAACCCTTGCTTTCTTGTACAGAAAATTTGAACTTAAGTCAAACACCATAACCACTCGGTCAACCTGACAGTTACTAATTTAATTATTTTTGTGGACTTGAGTGTTTATAAAACTTTTTCCAGTATACATTGACTAAACCACTTGTTTGTTTTGAAATATAGATTTTGTTTTGTTTGACCATAACATTGCAGTTATGAGTCTTGTGAACTGGGTGTTTAATATAGGGTTAAAGGCATTTTAAAATAATTTTAGAAAAGCTCTTAGGTATTGTGTCATGGGTTTTAGTAATGCATTACTGTTCGTTGACTAACATTTACCGTTACACAACATTATTTTGGTGTGCTCTACATGTTGTTGTTTGAGTCGTCAGTCTTTTGACTGGTTTGATGCAGATCTCCATGCCTCCCTGCCCCGAGCGAAACGTCTCATCTCTATATAACTACCACACCCTACATTCAAGGCTATCTGTTTAACATATTATAACCTTGGATCCCCCCTACAAGCTCTTGGGTTCAATTCCTAGATTTAACACAAACTTTTAAAAGTGGTATGACAACTAAAACTAGTCTACTCAGTCTCGAGTGGTCCAAATAAGTAGAGAGGGTTTGATTCACACCTCAACCATAGAGCACCATGTTCTTTTTTTATATAATGATAGCCATTTGTTCAATTTCACATTTCACACATTGCAATTTGTCAATTTTCCATTTGCATTTTTTAAAATGACAGTTTGATGTTTTTCAATTTCATGATATGGAAACATGGATTTTTCCATTTTCATATTTACACATTTGTCAATTTCCCATTTGCATATATTTTCTTAAATGTCCGTTTAAGGTTTTTAAATTTTGTCTATACGGAAACATGGATTTCCCAATTTGCTGTTTACAATTTTTTTATATATTTATTTTGTGTGTATGTTGAAAAACGATATTTCCAAAACAAGATTTTTATTTTTCATTTTATGATTTTGTAAATGATCTTAATGTGAGTGCTTGACCATGGCAATAATACAGTCTATCTATGTGTTAGCGGAACCATAGAGGCTTATTACTACTGCAAGTAAGAATGTTTTACAAAAAACGACTATCTACCACTGCATTTGAAAAACAAAACGATTGAAAAAAATCTATTTTCCATTCATATATAAGTGCTAATACTCCCTCTCCCCACCCTACCTCACCGTATTTTCTCTGGTCAAACAACCAATGCTACCCACACACACACACACACACAAGCTTTCTATGTATCTCTCTCTATATATATGTTTTCTCTTGTCCACGAGATAAAAATTATGGTTGCTGGATTGTATCCTGCAATGTTTATGCGACATACCTTTGCCAGTTCATAAAAACCGTTAGGTATTTCTCTACACATAGCGATTTTACCACTGCTTTTGCTTGTTTGGCTTTCTTGCAGTCTGGTACGTGATAGGAAGCATTAACTGTATGACAAACCCAGTCCACGTTTGTATTTGTAATCTAAGTAATAATTTGAAAAGAGACAAGTGTAATCAGTTTTAAACATTATCTCTGCTTTTATTTGATTGTTTATGACATGCATATTAACCAAAAATCCAACCCTAGTCTACCTTAGTGAAAGGCTAACAGTTTAACCACTGCGTCACCATACCCTTTTTTCTTAGTTTGATTCGTTCTAGGCCTTAGAGCTAGAAATCGAGTTAAGATCTCCAGTGAAAGAGGCACATGTGCTCACCACTATAGCACGTAATGTTTAGCTGGTAACATTAGACAACCGAAAATGATTGTATTTCTGTTAGCCAAGCATTTCTGTCATTTACCTACTGTGTGAGCTCTGCCAGCAAGACAGTTTAGTTTAGAACAAGTGTGTGTGTGTGTGTGTATAGATTATTAGCCTCAGGTATTTAAAGCTTGTTGTGTGTAGCGACCATCTTGTCCCAGTAACCACTGAGCAAGTTTTAACAGTCAACCCATAATAACTGCATAGGATGGTTGTGTGTGGTTCATGTACTTGTGTGTGTGTGTGTGCATTAGCATCATGCACTAGCTTTACCTTACCCTGTATAGGTAGAGCGTTATCCCTTTCTTTTCTGACATTACCAATGCCCACATTCAACCACAAGTTTTACACTTAAACCATTGGCTTGTTCTTGATTAAGTTTGGTTCGGTTTGGTTGGATTTGATTCAGCTTGGTTCAGTTTAGTTCAATCAGTCACCATTTTGGATTTTAGCTGTCCTATTTAACCAATCAATTAAAGATTGACTACTCTTATTTATTGAATCGATTAATCAGATTTTGTATACACCATTTGTCATTTATTATCCCATACCTACAACCTATACTCTCTCTGTACTGCAGTTTGATCTGAAAACAAGTTCCAATGGTGAAAGATTTGTCAGTCACCATACATGTAGCCTACAATAATTCTTTCACTACCTAGCTATGTTTCATCACTCACTGTAAACATTTCACATGTCCATATCCGATTATAAGTTTATAAAATCTCAGGTCGATGACCTTGATGTATTGGGTATTTTTGGGTAAATTCATTAGCCATGGGAAAGGGTTGACCATTCTAAGTCCTATGACACCTCACATGTTGATATCCGATTATTAGTTTATAAAATCTCAGGTCAATGACCTTGCTGTTTTGAATTTTTGAGGTAAATTCATTGGTCATGGGAAAGGGTTAACCATTCGTAGTCCTATGACACCTCACTTGACCCTCTCTACTGATAAGTTTATAAAATCTTAGGTCAATGACCTTGCTGTTTTGGGTATTTTGGGTAAATTCGTTGGTCATGGAAAAGGGTTGACCATCCTGAGTCGTGTGACACCTCACTTGTCCCTCTCTGATTATTAGTTGATATAATCTTAGGTTAATGACCTTGCTGTTTTTTTTTTTTAATTCATTAGTCATGGGGAGGGGTTGGCCATTTTAAGTCCTATGACACCTCACTCGACCCTCTGCGATTATTAGTTAGCGAGATATTAACGAAAGTGCAGTTAGGCCCTTTTGACAAAAAATGAATAATACATTCAAAAACAGGGCGTCACCACAAGTCCAACGACCCCTCATACAAGTTCCTAGCTTTCTTAGTTCATAAGATATTAAAAAGCCGATGACCTATTAGTTTTTGGATCTTTGGTTAATTTGTAAAAAAAACGTATCTATAAATCATTATTCAAAAAGCCCGCCCTCTTACAAAAACCTCAATTGCGCATTCGTAAAACAAAAAACAAAAATGATAAATCATAGCGGCATTCAGTTGTATGCATGCACTTTATGTGGAATGAGTTTAATTTCATATTGGCATATAAACTCCCACATGTTGCACACGGAAAGCTACTTTTACCTAAAAATTATTATTTCACCCCCTAGTAGGGGTAGATTTTATTTTTGAGTGGAAATAAGTTATCCATAGGAAAGGGGTTGTCTGCCGGAGTAATTTGACTACTCGTACATGTCTCTAGCCTTATTCCCACCACTGCCAAAACAGGTTGTGACTTGTTAGCTCTTATCGTGCACGTGCACATGTGAACACCTGTGTATTAGATCATATTACACATGAACTCGCATTTTCTCACGTATGAATCAAAACAGGATGTGACTTGTTTCACAAGGAGAATGCTAATAATGACGTCTCACACGTGTTCACATGCATTTCATCACTTTCCTTTCATATCGTTATTACATTTTAGTAGTGGGGGATTAGTGAACAACGTCAATTCAACACACACAAATGTAGTTAGGCCCTTTGACATAATTTAAATAAATTCATGGGCTAGTCCGTAGGAACCAGGCCAAAGGGACCCGTCCAAAGGGATCAGTCCAAAGGGACAAGGACTCGTCCACAAGGACTTGTCCACAAGGACCTGTCCACAAGGACCTACCCACAAGGACTCGTCCACAGAGATCCGCTCCCCCCACCCTCTTCAAAAGCCATGAGTGGGCATGCTAATTCATAGTGGCTTTCCACCAAACATATGCACTTTATGTGGAACAACGTTTAAATCCATATCGGCATTCAAACTCTCACATGTTGCAATTGGTAACAGAGATTCTCTAAAAAATTACAATTTCACCCCCTAGTAGGGTAGGTTTTATTTTAGGGTGGAGATATGTTGTCCATTGGAAAGGGGGTGTCAGCCCGAGTTCAACAACACCTCATTTGTCAAAATCCGACCATAAGTTCGAGAGTTATCGGGCTGCCGCCATCTTGTGAGGAGGGTGAGGAGGAGGAGGCTGCGGAACTGTTACAAATACACTACTCATCTCTTTTGGGTACATTCGTGTTGACCGACTGAAAAGCACTAAACTCTTGTTTACTAAGGCAACACTGAAAATATGGCTTCAAACACCACAAAGTTACCATAATATGGATTCCCTTACATAAAGGAATAAAGGGCAATGAACAAGGTGACATAGCAGCTAAAGAAGCAACTCGTCTACCTCTACACGATCCAAAAGTTCTAACTCCCTACTCAGATGTTGCCTCTTTTCTTACTACAAAGATCCGTAAAGAATGGTTAACCGAATGGACACGCACACAACCCACAAGGCTTCATGATGTCAGACGAGGATCTACAGATAAATTTGATGTTTCATTCCTTCAGCGTCGAGAACAAGTGCTCTATGCTAGAATACGTATAGGCCACAGCAAACTGTCTCATGTACATCTCTTCTCTAAGAAACCTCCACCAGTATGTGACACCTGTCAAAAAAGAAAAACTGTTGACCCCATTATACTCGAATGTCACCTATACGATCAACAAAGACTTTTGTGCAAAATAAATCAAAACAATAGTGTAAGTGACATCTTGAATGAGAATACTCAGTATAAAAACATTATCAAATTTTTTAGGCAAACGAATCTATTCAGCAAAATCTAATCTTTATCTGATCAAGATATATTGTTATTTTATAGTTTTTTTAAAATAAATGTATCTCTATGTAATTAATATAGTGTAGTATATAAAATTCTGAATGTCGCGATATGACTTACTGAGTTAAAGCGACAATAAATAAATTTATAAAAAAAAAATGCACTTGTATCAAACATAACCTAAAACCATATAAAGTCTCTTTGGCACGTTAGTCAATCTGCAGCCTAACACACAAGTACTGGATTGTAAGTTCCGTGCAACCTTTCGGTGTCTGTCTGCGCGTTAGCACAATTTGAATTGCTCTTTGAATTGCTCTTTATGACGCCATTTCAGCTATCAATCGTTTATTCAAACCCATCTCCTTATCTATAATTTTCACACCATCCCAATTAAAGTCGTGTTTGTTGGCAATTATATGCTGTCTCAACACATTGTTTTCCTTCGTGTCCTTTTCGCTTTTCTTTTTATGCTCTTTTATTCTCTTAGCAATTTCCTTTTCGTTTGACCTATATAAATGCTGTTACAGTTATTTTTGCATTCAATTTAATAAATGACATTAGTCTTATCTTCTCTCTTTGTTTTATCTTTCCTCTTAACAATAACACCTTCTAATTTATTATCAACGGAGTCGATGACGTTGAGCTTTAGTTTTTTTTTTAATTTATTGAAAATAATATCGGTGGTGCTATTGATATGGGTAACGACAATCCAAGCTCTCCTCTCTCTTGTTTGATCATTCTCTGAGACGGCGTTCCGTTTGTTCCTTTTTTTGAAATCAAATCGACGCGTTTTTTCATGTATTTGCAAACAAACTTCCCCGGATAAAAATTCTTATCACATATATCTCTAACTTTTTTCAAATTCTCATCATGGAACTGTTCATCTGAGAGCTTCATGGCCTTGTCTACAAGTTATAAACCATTGCTATTTTCTGATGGATAGGGTGGAATGAATTGAAGTGTAGATTTTTTTTTTTTTTGGGGGGGGAGTTGTTGTGTAAGTATTGGACGCCTAACGTACGTTAGTTACTGGCTCCAGGGACACCATAGGGGGAACAACCAGAATTTACGGAGGGCTTGGGGGAAAGACCCTGGCTGCACACCTGCCTCTTGTTATTTATTTATTTAGCGTATGGTTTTTAGTGCCGGGAATGTTCAAGGATATGTTCGGCTCACCAGAGTTTGTAGCCACTTTTTTGCGGACACCCATCGGGTACCGTCGCATGTGGATGAGATGAAATGAATGAAGATGAATTAGCAAGTTCAATTTTAAGTAGTTCCAACTTTGGCTACCAGATGCCATTGCCACCTAGCAACGAACGTTGGAACTTGTTAGAGCGTTTCTAACGAAATATAACCTACAAATTTGGCTACACACTACCAATTGCAATGGTAGGTTCTTTTTCATGCCACAAATCTATGGCATGGGCCCACCGGCTTTACTGAAGGATTTTAACACTCTTAAAAATCCTCTCGTTAAATTGCACACTTTCCAAGTCATATAAATTCTTCATTTTTCATCTGAATAACACTAGGAGGAGCACCGGTTGAAGCAATACCTCCACAAATCCAGCAAAATAATTACAAATAATATTCATGGAGATAGAACAAAAATTAAAATTCTTAATTATCTGTGATCGTACATAAAAGATATGGCAAAGTACACAAAGAATATTAAACAATAAAAGAAATTAGAAATGCAGCAATAATCATTACTAGAAATGGCACCCATGTTCGCATGAATCCTCCGCAACTCACGTAACGTCCCTTCGTCGCCATAAGGAATCCAACTTTGACACCATTCCAGTTTTTTGAATCATATTGCATCTTATTTAATGCCATGGTCACGTGCGAGTGACAGTTATCATAACACAAATGATGCATTCGTGTTGAAAATTCATTGGATGCTTCTGTCACTGCACGATCCCAACCATCTGAATTACCAACAGCAAGGGCAGGATTTAATTTCAAGAATTTTGTTGGCGACCCAAATGCCATATCGTCTTGAGATACAAAGTAAGGGCCAGCGAAATCCCTTATTACTCCAGATGACGTGCAAATCCCGATATGTCCTAACACAGGACAAATCCATGTCAACATAGGAATAGGCGTCCAGACAATACAATATGGAAATTTTTGGCTCATTGGCGAGATCGTTCTTGAAATTTCTTTGTCACACGAATTATTAACACTATCACTATTCATACTAATACATCAGATGGAATTAATGATTCCCTCCATAGACTAATACTGTATCATTAAATTCACACTAAAAATATTCGAGCTTATAAAAGGCACAGCCATTCGCTGTTTAATTTGCACTTCCAGCTAGATCGCATCCGCTAGCTGCTTTAAAGCAGCAATCTGGGATGCGATCCACCTGGCAGTGTTATTGTGGCTGCTTGTCTGGTCCAAAGACTATGTACGGAATGACAGTTAGTTATTAGGGTTTAAAGGGGTGGAACTACGATGTCATCTGCCCCTGACGGAATGAAGGAAAACATAATTGGCGTTTGAATGACTGGATCGCCATCAATTAACACGCACTATTATATAACAGCTTATGCTTTCACGTCCGGCATTCCTCTTATCCGGGCTTGTAGGCCGAGTTTCAGGCAGGATGTTATCCTACCTTGACCTGGACCAACTTGAAGGCTTATGTAGTAAAAGCCTAGTATTACTTTTATTACTCCGGCCGGGAAATGGAGCAAAAATCGTGAAAAGCAAGATATCTAAAAAAGGCGCTATGAGTCTCCAAAATGTCAACTTCTCACCTTAGTTACGAATTGGCAATAGAAGCCTTCCCAATCGACTATATTTTCATTTATTATTTTTATCAGAAAGAGCACATGAAAAGGTATTTCGGTACATTTAATTAATTTTCCTTCACTTTGTTGTCTCATGGCCTGGAAATATTTGAACAAATACTCGAGAAAAGGCTAAGGAAAATAATAGAACATAATAGAAAATAATAGAAGAGCAGTATGGACATTTCCATGGTATGGATTCAGAGAACACCGTGCAACCATAACGAATAGAATAAGAAGTGAAATCACTGGCCTAGTACGCCTGGTCCGCCGCAGCGCAGCGCTGGCTCTGATCTGTGATGTAAGTTAGCATTGGCGCTTACGAGACTTATTAAAACCTTGCGACCTGTTTTACATGTTAAAACACCGCAAGATATCCTCATAGGCGCTAATAAGTTCGAAATCTCCACTTACTTTACTGTGCCCAATTATAATTTAATAAGTCGTCTCCTGTAATAGTCCAGTTTCGACAATAAGCGAAGACAGAGAGCAAGTTCAAAATGCAATTACTTTTGCCAGCTATTGGTAAATTTAAAAAAAAACGGAAAAATTAACCTCGCTATCAGAAAGGATTTCTTCACATTCCCTTAACTGACTTGCAACTCAGCAAAAAAAAAGGTCGTATGAACGCAACTTTCAACTTTACCGTAGATTACTATAAAATTCAATAATAACCATAAATTTCACTCCACAAACACCAAAATCAGTAAACTACCATCATTTCAGAAGAACTTAACATTAAACAGACATAGAAGGCATAGTCATGACCCCTTCATAGAGTAGGCTATTGCCTAAAACTGATCACGCCTCCTTCAGCATTACGGTACCGTACATATATTTTTTAACTCATTGTCTTTTTATTCTCATCCCTTTCTTCACAGAAGTAGTCTTTAATGGCATCAAGAGCATATTTATTTACACCATACTGGACAAATACTTAAGCAAATTAGGAAATATATGTGGAACAGAATAGTCTTTCATCGCCAGTTGGTTCTTGGGAGAAGTACTACTTCCTTCCCTTCTATCACAAATTTGTCAAATTTAACACTTAAATCTTCTGAAAAGTGAGCATCACAGATGTAGGACTCTTCAGTAAGTTCCCTATCCTTCCCTGGTATGGCCCCTTTGCACTTCATAAAACGTTCCTTATCTTTAGTAGGTTTGAAAAACCGTCTGACCTCTTTACAGTCCCCATAACTAGATCTGCATACTGGTACAAAATAGCAAGGCATCTTCACTACTCCCATTAAGCACTCATGAAATGTAAGGGCTGAACTGCTGTTTACTTACATTAAATAACAATAAAATTAACACACGAAGATAACGTCAACACACGACAAGAAATTAAATTCCATTTCATTTAATGCTTCCTACAATAGCATTTCAGGTATTAATACTATGAAGTAATAGTGTAAGCACTTGTATATCAATAAACGTTTGCACAGAACACCACCAAAACACTCCGACCGATTAAATACTTAATATATCGCACATGAACACATAAGCATGTGTGGAAATCATCAATCTCAAGTCGACTGAAGCGCTGCGTAGCGGCGAGTGCCAACCCGATCCGTATTCATTACATGCTGTTGAGGGAGAAGAGATCACACTTTATATTCTATTCGTTATGGTGCAACTATTGACGTCCGAAACGGTCAGCTGTAAGGCGGAGAGATAGTGACGAGATATAAGCAAGACAGTGATTGGGTGTGCGTTTGCTATGGCTTCTAATTTATGATGGCAAAATACTACATATTATTCTCTCTCATTGATAGAAATATTTTTACAATCAATTTAAATCACAGTGCTTAATTACTACCAGTCAAAAATATTACCCACACGTAGATAGTTAATTTACTGTCTGCTGTTACATATATGAAGCCTGTACCAGGGAGCCTAGCGGTATCGATGTTTTTTTTATTAATTTCTCAATATATAATGTATATCTCACATAACACAAAGGACAACTCGCTGATAATAAATTGAATCCAGCAACCCTGAATTTGCATGAATGTTTTGGGTTCAAAGAAGCGTTACTTGGGATGCTCAAATCATACTTCAATATTGCAAATATTGACCTACATACTTGCTGTTCAAAGGCAAGAATATAAATTTATTAATCTCTTGCCACAGGCAAGTTGAAATGGAGGCATCCTCTTTATCAATATATTTAATTAAATATTTAAAATACAGATAATTAACAAAGCTGGAGTCTCCATTTGAACTTGTCATAAGCAAACGGAGCAGATCAAAAACTACGCTTTAAGCCAAATCAAATTCACTCCACAGCTCGACATAAACCATAATACCAATTAAAACCTATACAAAACATACTCTCCTTACTGTTGTACAACTTTCAAACCAACTATTCGCACTCAAAACTGAAAAACTCTGAAATGGGAACTAATTAAATTTACAATAGCCTAGGCCGATCAGGTCTCCTGCTACATTACCGCATATGTATACTTAAAATCACTATAACTTCCAAATTACGGCTAAGTGACCTATCTGCCTGAGTAGTATAGGTGTTACCGGCCTGCCTGGGATGATGAGTCACCAAACCGGTACTTAAAACCAAGATTTTACACATTAATTAATTAAATTAAACAGTAAGAAGATCATAGCCAAAAACACAATCGAAGCCAAATCATACGGTACTTCAATATTTCAAATATTGAACTACATACTTGCTATACTGTGCCCAACTCTAGGAATGGGTATTCCAAGATTCAGACACCTAGATATCAAGGGAAAGGCTACAGCCGCTATTGAAAGTTGAGATATTTGAATATCGCGCTCCATTGCTTCTCGAAGCAATTGGAAAGAATATACCGATACTTGCATGTCAAGTGACGTAGCGAGTAATAGCAGAGGTCGAGGCTATTTATTGATTAAATAGTTAACCATGGAGTAGAGACTTGAGACTTGGATCAGATTACTGGCACGGCCAAATGAAAGAGAATGCAATTAGTATCAAGTAAATCGGACCAGGGATACCAGAGATATGAGGATTTCCAGATATCAGGTGATGACGCGTGACCCTGGCAGTTTTGAATAAAAGCCGGCCGGCCGAGGCATCGATAGCTCATTCCAACACAAGCACTTGCAGAGCAAGTTGCTGCTACGCTGAGCCAAGGCACATGGTTGCCGGATCTACGCAGAAGTAATTTTCAAAGTTGTGATAGTCACAAAAAGTGCTGCGCTACGAAGTGGAACTTAGTAAGTTTCCGGCGAGGAGAATCACTGAGGTGATTGAATTTTTTTTCTACAGACATTAGTGGAAATATTTATGTTTCTACATGGACATATGCTAGACTTTGTCTAGAATTAGTACTTGGTCACAGTCCAGTAATAACCTAATACTTGGATGTTTAAGTCCATTTCAGTCAGTTTTCATATTGGTAACTTGTTAACCACTTCGATCTATCAGTACACTGAAGACCAGTCGATCACTGTGGTGTTCATTAGTCTACGCAAGGGAAACTACAGGTTGCTTAGCGCATGGTAGATGGTGTTAAACCATGCCCAGGGAACGATCTTCAGAACAGCCGTTGATTGGTTAGACTGTCAGTGTCTTCTTGTATTGATAAGATTACCGTGAGTTACGTTACAACTGACATATTTAAGAATAGATCACTTAGATCTGACCCCATTTAAACAAACTGTTATGACTTTGATAGAAGCCCATATTAAAATGGAACAACAGTTAATTCAAACGTCAAGAGATACTACCACTATGTCTGACTAGACGGATTGTGGGTATATAATGGCGGCCGATACAAGGATTATACGTGCTTGTCCGATAGGGCATGTCTATGGATAAATCTGGTACAGACCAGGTTCACTACGCTTCAAGACCATCAAGAAATGTAAGCCACATTTGAATTATATTATGCCTAGCTAATTGGAACAAACTATTTTTCTGCAGATGACCAACACATTTATTTATTTATTTTTCTTCGTATTTAAATCTTGCAATGATTTACGCAAGACTTGTTAGAGTTATTCTAAGTATTTTCAGCACTCAGAACAGTTTAGGATCGATGACCGAGCATTTCGAGCATGTATTTGTATATTCCATATTTTTGGGAAATCACGGTAATCAGCCGATGTAACTGTAAAAGTTAATAATTATTTTTGTTGAGGAATGGATATTTTTTCCATATTCGAAGGTTCGAACATGTGGATTCTCACATAATGAAATAATAATTAAATATATTTAAAATAATATAACTAATAATAATAATAATCCACTGATAATAATAATAATAATAATTTTTATAATTTTTCTAAATAATTCTTGGATATTATATTTTCTAATAATCATATGTATTGAGAGAGAGCCTATGAAGTAGTTTAATCATTTCTAGTTTGGAACAGGAGATTTTCCGAAGGAGAGTGGTTAGCGCAAGCCCGCATTCAACCAACATTTCAGTTCTGGTTGAACAGTTAATATTTGCAATGAGCAAAGTATATTTTTCAGATAACACGGAGAGGCATGAAACGGGAAGCAAATGATATTTGTATCAAATAGGATATTTTTGTATTTATATAAAATCATGACGTAAATACACTCGAAAGTGAAATAAAGATTTTCATAAGTATGGTAAATTCACGGGTTGAACTGAATGGTAAAATAAAATAAACTTGTAAGTTTATTAATCTTCCAGTGTTGATAACAAGCAGAGGCTTGATTTATTGTATAAATTTTGGGAAGAAAATTTATATGTGTGGAGTAGTTGAAATGCCATTCCCAGGTGCGCATGTTTAAGTCGCAGGAATGAGGAGATTTTTTCGAGCATCAATCAAATAGCAGGTTCGATGGCTCAGGTTTATAGTAGGAGTATTGGAACTACACATTTCGTCGTATGAATGACCCGAAGGTTATTTCTTAAAAACCATCAGTTCTTATTTCAACCTTGTTTACGAATTCCATTTAGACTTTGATTTTGCTAGAACCCGGATTTGTCATGATAGTAGTTTATTCTTCTTCAGAGGAAGACCTTTGCCGTTGTTGTTGTAATATTGTGTTCTTACACAAATAATAGAATGGGCCACTGCCAATTAATAATTCTTTAACCACGAATAATTTGAAGGATATTTTCAATCCTAGTGCCATGAACTAAATGAATTTATTATGAAGCTACAATTCTTATTTCCGCATTCTGTCGAAGAATTGCAAGTTGTGAAAGTTGCTAAAAATGGCCATGAATATAAATATTTTTTATAATAATGATTCCAAGTGGAAAATTGAATAGTTGAATGGTTCAACAATTTATTGATCAAGTTGATGATTCAGAAGTCATATATTTTGTTAGGAACTTGAAGTTCATAATCGAGTCACTTCTCGAAATGTTTAATGTCGGAAGAACAATTAATTTTTGTTGTGCTTCGCGCAGTTCTTCGATGCTATGCTCAAGGTCAAATACTTTTCAGATGTTATTAATATGTGTAAATAATTTGTGTTGCTTCAATGATAACAATATTTTTCGACAATATTTTTGAAACTGGAAAAATAAGTGAAAGTTAAAAATTCTATGAACATTTATTCTACGAGTGTTAATATTATGTAAAAATTCAAACAGTGAACTACGATATTTCCAGTAGAGACAATTAAATTTGAACTGGATTTAATCATTAATTATGAATATAATTTTGGAACACAGTCTACAGGACTAATAATCAGACTTGTGTCTCCAAAAATAATTGTCAAATGTGTTTGGAAAATTTCTGCATATTGTGTAATTAGGAGTGTGGATCGCCACACGTGAGTGATGCTGCTTTGAGCATTTTTGCAGTCAATTTTAAATTCAAAATAAACTGAGATAATTTTACTTGATGTGTTATACCCAATTGAATCTCCTTCTATCCTTATTGTTGCATTGAGCCAAAAATCAGTAAAGCATTTTTTTCATTTGATGTCGTTTTTGCGATTAGCTTTAACCCATCTGGCGCTCCGGGATATTTTGACTCTCGTGCTGACTGATTATTGGTAAAATGCATATGTGGTCGTGCGGACTTCAGTCTAAACGGGCACATAAAATAAGATAGAGAGAGAAATGGCTTCGAACGTGGGTCTCGATTTAGACATGGTCAATCCCATGCCGATTTAAATTGTGATAATTTTATAGAAATATTTTGGGAGTTGAGAGATGTCTGGTTTGGATGAATAAATTAGTAGGAAACCCAATTAGTGGGGAAAATTAAAAATGTAACTGGATTAATAATTAGAATGGGTTTGATTATTTTTGATAATGGCTTAACCATTAGGGCGTCAAGTAAATTCAGTAGTAAACGTTCGATGACTGGACATACACATTATTAGAATCCAGGTGGAGGATATTTGAGAACTTGCATATTTTTCTTGTGATATTGTGGTAAATGTAATTCGTAAAAGTAGAGAATTTTGTTTTTCCATCACGTCGACATTAGGACAAATCTCATTTTATTAGAGTGTTCCAATTAGCTATTCATATTTCTTGTTCTAGTTATAAGCTTGTGTTTGCCGATATTGTATACCCCTAAGCTTTGAATAATAATTGAAATTATGGAAGAAATGATGAGGATGATGAGGAGTGTGGAGGAGAGTTCAAAAGAGGCTGGACTGCGTGTAGCAGCCATTATGAAAGAAAATACTGAGGCTTTGGAAAGGAAATTTAAAGAAAATTCTGATTCTTTAGAAAATAAACTTAAAGAAAATTTAAACGATAAACTTAAAGAGAATTCTGATTCTTTAGAAAATAAACTTAAAGAAAATTCTGATTCTTTAGAAAATAAACTTAAAGAAAATTCTGAGTCTTTAGAAAATAAACTTAAATAAAGTTTAAATGATAAACTTAAAGAAAATTCTGATTCTTTGGAAAATAAACTTAAAGAAAGTTCTGATTCTTTAAAAGATAATTTGAAAGAAAATTTAAATAGTAAATTTAATTCTATGGAGAGTAAATTTAAAGAGAATTCCGAAATTTTGAAAATGTCACTTGAGAGTAAAATGTCTAAATTATGCGAAAAAACACATGAGCTCGAAACTTCATTAGCTACTAACGCAAGTTTAATGGACGATAAATTTCGCGATGCCGATCTTAGATCCCAAAGCTTAGCTGATAGGATAGAACATGGTCTTAGGAATGTTGGTGAAGACATGATCAACCTAGAAGTCAGAGTGAAGAAGGAGAGTAATGAGATGGGAATTCTAGTTGTTCAACGGTTTACAGAACAATTCAAAGAACTTGTAATGGGAGAAATAAGAGAAGGTGTGATTAATGAATTGCAAACTGAAATTAAAACCACAGTTGTCAATGAAATTAAAGACACACTCAAGCTGGAGAATCAAGAGGGAATCAAGGAGATTAGGGAATCTTTGTCATCCCATATTCAAGTAATTGCCAAAGATATCCAAGCAACTCAGAAGGACATCTCAGATATGACAGGGTCATTGAAAAGTCACGAGGCTGTGATGAACCAGATATCCATTGATGTTAAGGAGAATTGTAAAGAAACTGAAGCAATTAAGAAAATGGCAGAAGAAAACCAGAAGGAACTTGAGGCTATGAAAACTCAAATCAAGGACGAGAAACAGTCTGACCATCTGTTGAAAATGCCAAGTGTAAGTGGAAAGGAGCAGATACATATAAATCTAGGAGCAGCTAGAGAAACGTATAGTCAAAGACAGGATGAGGTCAGGACAGTATTTCAATCCAACCCCATAACTGTATTTAAGAATGTAGAAGATAAGCCTTCTAAATTTTCAGGGCGAGATTCTGTGACACCCGTGGAATTTTTGAGAGAAGCAGGTGATTACCTGAAAGATTCCAAGATCCCTAAAGAAAGACAGATCCGAGTGATAGGGAAATTTTTGGAAGGTCCTGCACTTCTTTGGTTTAGAGCTTTTAGATCCACTCTAACCACTTTTGAGGAGTTTTCTCGTGGGTTATTGAAAAAGTTTTGGTCCCCGGAAACCCAACAGCAAGTCAGAGCAGAATTATATTCTAAGAGATTCTCGACGTCACAACCTACTCGATACTCTACGTACTTTTCTGGACAGCTTTCTAAACTTCAACATTTAGATCCGCCGATGCCAGATAACGAATTGATTACTGCATTGATACGTCAGTTTCCAGCAGACGTCCAAAGGACTTTGATCGCTGCTGATATCTATAATATGGAGCAATTTGACGAAGTATTACAGAAGCTGGATCATACGAACGCTCAATTCTTCCATCAGAAGGGAGGAAAGAATAACAACGCTGTGTATGCTGTTATGGCTGATAGTTATTCTCAAACACCTCGAGAGATTCGAGAGGGGCGAGAAGAGAAAACGCCGAGGGAAGATTCAAATAAGAGAGGATGGAATCAGTACAGTAACAGATACAGTTACAAGCCTTATGCGAGACCAGATGGTGGAAATCGATACAATACTCGATGGAGAAGGCCACGGGATAATCAAGGAAGGTACCAGGAAAGAAGATACTATGGTAGAAACAACTACAATAACAGAGGGAATGTGGATACTCGTCAGTCCAATGAAGAGTTCAGCAAGGAGACGAGGAAAAACTTGGAAGCAAGACACCAAGATAACTTGCAATTTTTGGAGCAGAGGCCCAATGAACCAGGTCCATCGGGAACACAACAATCCCGGGGGAATGGTAACGAAAAAAAAATCGAATTCACAGTAGAAGATAGAATTTTGAACACTTTCACTTCCAGAATTATTAAATGGCAAGCAGAGGATGTTTTTTTTTTTCCGTGTCCAAATCAAATTAGATTTTGCCAGTAAGTAGCAACAGTTATAGCATTAGCATTTGCAGCCAAGAGATCGTCTTTTGAACATATGTCCTCCATCAAGGGGCAGATCAGCAGGTGTTCTGGGTCTTGTAAAATTCTGCAGTCACAGAACTCATCATTGTTGACGAGCATGTTCCATTTCTTGAGATTGTTCTTGCAGCGTGAAACCCCCGTCCTCAGCCTGTTCAATGATTTCCAAATTCCATATGGCAAGTTGTGACCAGGTGCCATTTTTTCTGATAGAGGAATAGTTGGATCTGTGATCTCTGTCTTCCATATCTTCACACGGGCAGCTTCTTGTGAGCCTTCGAGGGCTGTTACTCCCCTCAAAAAGCTGTTTCTGGACTTAAGTCTCTGTCGGGCTGGTTGTTGGCCGAAAAGTGGATGCCTTGAATCGGTTTCTTGCCGTTTCTTCTCAGATGCTGCTGCTACCATTCTTCGGACATGAGGTGGAGAAATTCCTATAAGAGGGTAGATCTTCTGAAGTGGTGTTGGTCTAAGACACCCAGATACAATCCTGGAAGTCTCATTCAGAGCTATATCCACCTCTTTGGAATGTGGAGAAGAAAGCCAAACTGGTGCTGCATACTCAGCAGCTGAGAAGCTCAGTCCAAGGGCTGAAGTTCTGAGAGTGGTGGGGTGAGCACCCCATGTCCTTCCTGTTAGGCATCTTAGTATGTTATTTCGTGCAGATACTTTACTTTTGGTGTTCAAGCAATGTTCCTTGAAAGACAGAGTTCGATCGAGGGTGACACCAAGATATTTTGGTGTAAAACAATTAAGGATTGTTTCACCTTGCCACTTAATGTTCAATGTCCTCTTTGCTTCTTTATTTCGCAAGTGGAAAGCACAAACTTGCGTTTTGGCTGGATTTGGCTTCAAATTATTTCTGTGATAGTATCGACCAAGTTCTTCTAAGGCACAGGACAAAGAATGTTCTACTTCTTCAAAGCTACGACCTTGCACGGCTACTGCAGTGTCATCTGCGTAGATAAATCGCCTGGTGCCTTCTGTTCTGGGCTGGTCATTGGTGTATACATTGTAAAGCAGTGGTGCTAAGACGCTACCTTGAGGTAGTCCATTCTTCTGGAGGCGCCAACGACTTTTTTTCCCAAGGAGAGACACGTAAAATCTTCTGTTCTCAAGGAAAGTTCTTAGCAGTGAGGTCAGCCTGTAGTCCTTTATCAGTTCATAAATCTTACGAAGTAGTGTGTTATGATTAACAGTGTCGTAAGCAGCAGTTAAATCTATGAAGGCTACACCAGTAATGCACTTTTCCTCAAATCCATTCTCTATGTGCTGAGTAAGGTTCAGAATTTGTCCACAGCATGACCTGCCTGGTCTAAAGCCTGCCTGTTCAGAAATCAGTTTGCTATCTATAGAATCAGATATTCTATTAAGAATCATTCTCTCCAGCAACTTATAGGTGTGACACAGAAGTGAAACTGGCCGAAAGTTCTTTGGGCTATCAGGAGTCTTCCCAGGTTTTAGGATCGCAACTATGCGAGCTTTTCTCCATACCTTAGGAATCTTCAGCCTGGATGCACAGTTGTTCATCAATGAAAGCAACCATTGCAGTGTTGCTGGTCCAAATTGTTTTATTTGCTCTGCTCTGAGATCATCCAACCCAGCTGCCTTGTTCGATTTCAGACCGTCGATTGCTTTCATAAGTTCTTCCATCGTAAACAGGTCCTTAAGGAAATCAGTCTCTTCTTCAATACATCGTTCAAGCTTCTCTGTATTTGACTTAGATTTTGGAGTCTTTCCATTTAAGATCAGTTGGTGTGCTATCTGATTAGCAGTTACTTGAGTCAAGTTAAAAGGCGAGCTAGTCGGATCTCCACTGAGGTTCTTAAGAAGACGCCATGCTTGTCTACTATTCTGTTTCATATCGATATTAGAAACCAAGCTATTCCATCTGTCTGCGCGTGTCTGACAGAGAGAAATCATCAGTGCATGCCCAACTTCCATTGTTTCCTCGGAGAAGGGGTCCATATCATACAAGTTGCGGTAGTTATCCAAAAGAGATATATTCTGATCAGAAAGACCTGGGATATATTCTGTTCTGCATCCTCTTGGTATGTTCTTTCGCGAGACATTTTTCACTACGGAAATAAAGGTGTCATAGTTTTCTGGTAGTGGTTCCACTTCCCCTATGGCTACATCAAGTTCACAACTGAACTTAGGCCAGTTCGCCTTCTTGAAGTTGAACCTACGTTGGAAAGGTGCATTTTCTGGTTTAACAATTGGTTCGATTCTGCATAGTAAGGGTCGATGCTGTGAGCGGGGAATGGCCTTACCAACAATTTTGGTACACTGCTCAGCTAATTTGTTGGTAATAAAAATTAGATCAGGATTATATCCTCTTCTCCATCGGCCGCTGTTAAACGATGGTGGTTGTTTTGGGTCGTGAACTAGACTGAGTCCATTATTTTCAGACCACTTTTCTAGCTCTGCACCATTTTCATCTGTAGATGTATACCCCCATGTAGTTCCATGACAGTTGAAATCACCAAGTATTAAGTTGACGTTACTATATTTGAAATTGATAGGTTCCTTAAACACAAAGCTCTCTTCGGGTGGCTTGTAAACAGATGTTACAGAGAACTGCGCTGTTTCGATAGTGAGGATTTCGATGTTGTTTTCCTCAGACAAAGCAACAGACGTGATATTTAATCCGCTCTTACAGAATATTGCACTACCATAATTATCGTGTGGACGTTCCAGAATAAGTCTCATACCTTTGATTTTCGGTCTTCGTCCTGATGGTCCTCTATGAGTTTCTTGTACAGCAATGACATCGCAGTTACATTGGCTGCACAGATCTGCTAGTAGATATTCTTTCTGGCTGGATAGTCCCTCGATGTTTATGGACATAACTACGAGTGCTGGCCTTGATAAAGGCCCACTGGTTTTAATTGATTTGGTAGTGAAAGGATCAGCCGTCAGTTTATTTTTAATCATTTTCTGACGTTGCCCAGGGTACGCCCGATTGTTCTTGTGTCACAATCTTCGGGGAGGCTCCTTTCGTGCACTTAATTCAACAGAATGACGAACGGAAAGAAATGGGTACGAGAATTAGAATGCCAATCATATCATGCGAAGTATTCGGTATGCCTGCCGATACTTTGATTGATACTGGGGCTATGCTTTGTCTGGTAAGTGAGAAGCTTTATATTCTGTGGAAGCTCAAAGAGAATTTAGAGGAAATTCCAGTATCAGGAATTAAGATACAAGGAATAATACCCAACAAAATATCTCTGTGCAAAACACAATTATATTTATGTATTACGATTGGAGGACATGATTTTCGACATGTGTTTGTAGTAATGAAGGACATGGCTTTTGACATGATATTGGGAGCGGATTTCATTCAGAAATATCAAGCAGTGATAGACATGAAGACAGAGACGATCAAATTCAAGAATACCGAAGAGATTAACTTCGAGGGAAAAGAAGAGGAAGACATCGAGGGAGATGCTCAATGGTCTCTGATTTTTCATGAAGCTGAAGGAAGAGAAGTCTACACTGAGAAGGAGTCCCCAGAGCTAGGGAAAATTTTGGAAGAGTATCACGATATTTTTGATATTAAACCTGGTGAAATTAAGGATTTTGAATATCGTATTCGTGTAAATGATGATGCACCTTTTCATGCTAAATTGTATCCGGTTGCGGAAAAGCATCGAGAAAGAGTAAAAGTGCTTATCAAGGAGATGGAAAGCAACAATGTGATTGAAAAATACACTACATCTTATGTCAATCCATTAGCAGTAGTGTCTAAGCAAGATGGAAGTCTGAGACTATGTTTAGACGCGCGAAATTTGAATTCAAGATTACTGCCAGAGTATGACAGACCACCAATCATTAGGGAACTGTTAAGGAAATTCCAAGGCAAGGTCTGGTTCTCTAATATTGATCTCACTTCGTCCTACCATCATATTAGGCTTAGTGAAGATTCTAAGAAGTTTACAGGATTTATGTTTGACCAGCAGACATATGTATTCCGCCGTCTACCATTTGGAGTCAAAACATCTGGATCTGTTTTGATCAGAGCACTGGAACAAAATTTGAGTCCTGAAGTAAAGGAGATTGCAATTCGTTATATAGATGATATCTTAATTGCATCCGAGACTAAAGAGGAACATTTGTTACATCTTCAGATGTTATTCGCAGATTTGAGAAAAGCGAACTTTAAAGTAAACCTTCGAAAATGTCAGTTCTTTCGAAAGGAAATAAAATTTTTGGGTCATATTTTGGATGGAGAAGGATACCGTCCCAATGAGACGAAGATACAGGCAATTGCAAATTTCCCTAGACCTACTAGAGTGAAGAATGTCCGCAGTTTTCTTGGGACATGCCAATTCTTTGCAGGGCATTGTCCAAACTTCACCAAAATGGTAGCTCCATTGCAGGAATTATTAAAGAAAGGAAACAAATGGAAATGGGATGAAGATTGTGAACAATCATTTCAAAATGCCAAGAGGTTATTGGTAAACAGTGTGAAATTGGAGTATCCTGACTTTACCAAGAATTTCATCATAGAGTCTGATGCATCCACCGTAGGGATTGGAGCTATTCTTCTTCAAGAAGATGACGACCACAAGAGACATTACCTGGCGTTCATTAGCAGGAAACTTCGTCCATCAGAAAGGAATTATTACACCACAGAGTTAGAAGCACTTGCTGTAATATTCGCGTTGGAATCGTGGAAGAAAATGTTAATTGGACATTCAGTCATTGTGAGGACTGATCACCACGCATTGGAGTTTATCTTGAGAACAAACTTTGCCAGTGATAGGATAACTAGATGGTCGCTTTTTATTCAACAATTCAACCTAGTTATTGAACACACTCCTGGAAAGTTGAACGTGGCAGCTGATTTATTGAGTAGAGCAGTGGAGTCTACATCTAAGGTTTTTCAAGTTAACCTGACGCAAGAGGATGAGGATACCTTGAGAAGGTTAAGATTGTTGCATTTATCCCAGAGGAGAGACCGACGTCTTAGAAACATTTTTCGTTTTCTACAGGGAGACATGGATCCAAATGATGATGATTTTGTGGAAACTGAAAGAATTTCAAGAGATTTTATGATGTTAGATGGTTTAATCTACAAGTTTGCAGATCCTGACCATACGAAGCAGAGAGTAGTGATACCTCCACGAATGCAAAAACCCATTATCTGGATGGCACATCGAATCGCAGGTCATGCTGGAGTAGATAAGACGGTCAACATGATTCAAGAGAAATTTTCGTGGGAGCGAATGCGACAAACTGTCAGGAACACTATTCGAGAATGCGACTTATGCCAAAGGAGTAAACATAATTCTAGATTATTGAGGGAATTACCAAGGCCTATTATTCCTTCTAAGCCTTGCGAAATCTTCGCGACTGATTTATATGGTCCTCTCCCAAAGTCTAAAAGAGGTAACCGATATATTCTGGTGACCATGGATGTTTTCAGCAAATACACTATGTTGCATCCTATTCAGAAGGCAAATGCAAAATATTGTGCGAGGAGAATTAGAGACAACGTAATTCCGGAAGCAGGCAAACCGGAATTCCTTTTATCAGATCGTGGACCTCAATTTACATCTTTAGAATTTAGAACCATCATGAATAATCTTGGGATTAGACAATTGTTTTGTTCTATTAGACATCCAGAGAGCAATCCCGCAGAACGCGTGATGGCTGAAATAGCAAAATTTTGCCGCCTCTATTGTCCAAATGAGCATTGGAAATGGATGGATGTTCTCTCTTTAGCATCCGAATCCATCAACTCTACAATTCATGAGAGTACTGGACAGATTCCCATGTTGCTTCATCATGGAATTAAACCAACAAGATTATGGGATCGAATCATCTCTATTCCACCTGAGATTGAACCAAGTCGTCAGATTAGGGAAACTCTAGCTTTAGACAAGTTGAGGAGCCAAGCTGAGAAAAGAGAGCGCAGAGTGAGAGGAAAACGTTTTCGCAGACCCTTGCGCGTAGGAACTCTTGTTTTAGTGAAAAGACCTACACCCTCTGACGTGCAAAATCGAGTGTACTCGAAGTTTGCAAGCCTTTACGCTGGACCCTATCGTATTGTGGAAGTAAACAACAATGGAAGCTATGAAGTCCCTAATACACGAACTGGTAACATCGTGGGAACTTATAATGCATCGAATTTGAAGATTTATTATTCAAGAACCAGATAATTTAATGTGTAGATAGGAAAAATAAAAATTTTTCAATTTTTATTTTTTGCTAGGTGTGGGGTGGATGTGCCCAACTCTAGGAATGGGTATTCCAAGATTCAGACACCTAGATATCAAGGGAAAGGCTACAGCCGCTATTGAAAGTTGAGATATTTGAATATCGCGCTCCATTGCTTCTCGAAGCAATTGGAAAGAATATACCGATACTTGCATGTCAAGTGACGTAGCGAGTAATAGCAGAGGTCGAGGCTATTTATTGATTAAATAGTTAACCATGGAGTAGAGACTTGAGACTTGGATCAGATTAATGGCACGGCCAAATGAAAGAGAATGCAATTAGTATCAAGTAAATCGGACCAGGGATACCAGAGATATGAGGATTTCCAGATATCAGGTGATGACGCGTGACCCTGGCAGTTTTGAATAAAAGCCGGCCGGCCGAGGCATCGATAGCTCATTCCAACACAAGCACTTGCAGAGCAAGTTGCTGCTACGCTGAGCCAAGGCACATGGTTGCCGGATCTACGCAGAAGTAATTTTCAAAGTTGTGATAGTCACAAAAAGTGCTGCGCTACGAAGTGGAACTTAGTAAGTTTCCGGCGAGGAGAATCACTGAGGTGATTGAATTTTTTTTTCTACAGACATTAGTGGAAATATTTATGTTTCTACATGGACATATGCTAGACTTTGTCTAGAATTAGTACTTGGTCACAGTCCAGTAATAACCTAATACTTGGATGTTTAAGTCCATTTCAGTCAGTTTTCATATTGGTAACTTGTTAACCACTTCGATCTATCAGTACACTGAAGACCAGTCGATCACGGTTGTGTTCATTAGTCTACGCAAGGGAAACTACAGGTTGCTTAGCGCATGGTAGATGGTGTTAAACCATGCCCAGGGAACGATCTTCAGAACAGCCGTTGATTGGTTAGACTGTCAGTGTCTTCTTGTATTGATAAGATTACCGTGAGTTACGTTACAACTGACATATTTAAGAATAGATCACTTAGATCTGACCCCATTTAAACAAACTGTTATGACTTTGATAGAAGCCCATATTAAAATGGAACAACAGTTAATTCAAACGTCAAGAGATACTACCACTATGTCTGACTAGACGGATTGTGGGTATATAATGGCGGCCGATACAAGGATTATACGTGCTTGTCCGATAGGGCATGTCTATGGATAAATCTGGTACAGACCAGGTTCACTACACTTCAAGACCATCAAGAAATGTAAGCCACAAATTTAATTATATTATGCCCAGCTAATTGGAACAAACTATTTTTCTGCAGATGACCAACACATTTATTTATTTATTTTTCTTCGTATTTAAATCTTGCAATGATTTACGCAAGACTTGTTAGAGTTATTCTGAGTATTTTCAGCACTCAGAACAGTTTAGGATCGATGACCGAGCATTTCGAGCATTTATTTGAATATTCCATATTTTTGGGAAATCACGGTAATCAGCCGATGTAACTGTAAAAGTTAATAATTATTTTTGTTGAGGAATGGATATTTTTTCCATATTCGAAGGTTCGAACATGTGGATTCTCACATAATGAAATAATAATTAAATATATTTAAAATAATATAACTAATAATAATAATAATAATCCACTGATAATAATAATAATAATAATTTTTATAATTTTTCTAAATAATTCTTGGATATTATATTTTCTAATAATCATATGTATTGAGAGAGAGCCTATGAAGTAGTTTAATCATTTCTAGTTTGGAACAGGAGATTTTCCGAAGGAGAGTGGTTAGCGCAAGCCCGCATTCAACCAACTGGGGCCGATAACCTCGATGTTAGGCCCCTTAAAACAACAATTATCATCATCATCATCATTCAACCAACATTTCAGTTCTGGTTGAACAGTTATTATTTGCAATGAGCAAAGTATATTTTTCAGATAACACGGAGAGGCATGAAACGGGAAGCAAATGATATTTGTATCAAATAGGATATTTTTGTATTTATATAAAATCATGACGTAAATACACTCGAAAGTGAAATAAAGATTTTCATAAGTATGGTAAATTCACGGGTTGAACTGAATGGTAAAATAAAATAAACTTGTAAGTTTATTAATCTTCCAGTGTTGATAACAAGCAGAGGCTTGATTTATTGTATAAATTTTGGGAAGAAAATTTATATGTGTGGAGTAGTTGAAATGCCATTCCCAGGTGCGCATGTTTAAGTCGCAGGAATGAGGAGATTTTTTCGAGCATCAATCAAATAGCAGGTTCGATGGCTCAGGTTTATAGTAGGAGTATTGGAACTACACATTTCGTCGTATGAATGACCCGAAGGTTATTTCTTAAAAACCATCAGTTCTTATTTCAACCTTGTTTACGAATTCCATTTAGACTTTGATTTTGCTAGAACCCGGATTTGTCATGATAGTAGTTTATTCTTCTTCAGAGGAAGACCTTTGCCGTTGTTGTTGTTGTAATATTGTGTTCTTACACAAATAATAGAATGGGCCACTGCCAATTAATAATTCTTTAACCACGAATAATTTGAAGGATATTTTCAATCCTAGTGCCATGAACTAAATGAATTTATTATGAAGCTACAATTCTTATTTCCGCATTCTGTCGAAGAATTGCAAGTTGTGAAAGTTGCTAAAAATGGCCATGAATATAAATATTTTTTATAATAATGATTCCAAGTGGAAAATTGAATAGTTGAATGTTCAACAATTTATTGATCAAGTTGATGATTCAGAAGTCATATATTTTGTTAGGAACTTGAAGTTCATAATCGAGTCACTTCTCGAAATGTTTAATGTCGGAAGAACAATTAATTTTTGTTGTGCTTCGCACAGTTCTTCGATGCTATGCTCAAGGTCAAATACTTTTCAGATGTTATTAATATGTGTAAATAATTTGTGTTGCTTCAATGATAACAATATTTTTCGACAATATTTTTGAAACTGGAAAAATAAGTGAAAGTTAAAAATTCTATGAACATTTATTCTACGAGTGTTAATATTATGTAAAAATTCAAACAGTGAACTACGATATTTCCAGTAGAGACAATTAAATTTGAACTGGACTTAATCATTAATTATGAATATAATTTTGGAACACAGTCTACAGGACTAATAATCAGACTGTGTCTCCAAAAATAATTGTCAAATGTGTTTGGAAAATTTCTGCATATTGTGTAAATAGGAGTGTGGATCGCCACACGTGAGTGATGCTGCTTTGAGCATTTTTGCAGTCAATTTTAAATTCAAAATAAACTGAGATAATTTTACTTGATGTGTTATACCCAATTGAATCTCCTTCTATCCTTATTGTTGCATTGAGCCAAAAATCAGTAAAGCATTTTTTTCATTTGATGTCGTTTTTGCGATTAGCTTTAACCCATCTGGCGCTCCGGGATATTTTGACTCTCGTGCTGACTGATTATTGGTAAAATGCATATGTGGTCGTGCGGACTTCAGTATAAACGGGCACAATACATAATGTTGAATTTTGGGCTTATGCCGTGTTTATTATATTAAAATTCGACGCGTTTCGAAAGAAACCATGCCTTTCTTCGTCAGGAATAATCTGGAATACGACAATGATTGCTAAGAGAAAGCAACAAAGAACATATAGAAGGTGCCCAAAGATGGACGCCATTATAGCCCCATGTTAGGGACAACGGAAAGCAGCAGTGAATTACTTTCTCAGGGTTCTGATAATAGGTAGCCAGGATTCACTGAGATTGTAGCCGGTGTCGCGGTTGAAATTATCTGGGTGTTTACGTATTTCAACCGCCTCCCTGATGATTCTGGGACGATATTGCTTTATACGGGCAAGAACATCCACTCCTTGGAACATGACATCATGGCCAGGTGTTAATGCATGATCGGCAACAGCTGATTTATCAGGTTGAATGAGCCTGATACATCTATTATGTTCCTTAATGCGAGTGCATATTGTTCTCGAAGTCTGCCCGATGTAAACCTTGCCACAAGTACAGGGAACTCTGTAGATACCCGGTTGTTGCAATTTAGGCAAACTGTCCTTAGTTGGTCGCAGGAGTTGCCTAATCTTAACAGAAGTTCCAAATACAGTCCGTATGTTGTACCGACGTAGGATTTTAGCAATACGATCCGTCGTGTTATGGATGTATGGTAGGTAAGCAGTTCCTCTTACATCTCTTTTCTCAACTGACGTCCTATTATTATTTGTTGGTTTCAGAACCGTAGAAATCAAAGCCTTGCTATAACCGTTGCTCTCAAAGGTGGTTCGCAAGGTATTAATTTCTTCTTGTAAAGAAGACACTTCACAAATCCTCCTAGCACGGGTAGATAGAGTTGTAAGGATACCATGTTTCTGGGCAGGGTGATGGTGAGAACTTGCGTGGAGATATCTATTGGTGTGTGTTGGCTTACGAAAAACGCTGTGTCCTAAAGATCCATCCTCTTTCTTGGTGACGAGAACATCTAAAAACGGTATTTTGCCGTCAGATTCCTTTACCATGGTGAAACAAATAGAAGGGTGCTGGAGATTAAGGTGATCCAGGAAATGGCTAAGATTTTCCTCACCTTCCGTCCAAACAACGAACGTGTCATCCACATAACGCCACCAGATCTTCGGTTTGAAAGGAGCCGACGACAAAGCTTTCTCTTCAAAGTTCTCCATGAAGAAATTAGCCACAACAGGAGAGAGAGGACTACCCATGGCCACACCATCAGTCTGCTCATAAAAATTCCCATTCCATAGAAAGTAGGAGGAGGTCATGCAGTGATAAAAAAAAAGTCTTGTGATGTCTTCAGGAAAAAAGCCATTAATGAGAGACATAACACCATCAATAGGTACTCTCGTAAACAGAGACACCACGTCGAGACTCACTAGGATATCACCCGGCTGAAGTGTTATAGCTTTCAACTTTTCCACGAAGTGTGTGGAATCCTTAATATAATAAACACGGCATAAGCCCAAAATTCAACATTATGTATAGTAACACGGGCCGTGAAAGTCTAAATGACTACATACTTGCTGTTCAAAGGCAAGAATATAAATTCTCTGGCAAATTAAGGCTAGGAACAGCATTTTTCTTAAGTTTTCTAACCATTCGGCTATTGCCAATCGGAAGAACCCCTAAAATAAATAAGGGACACGTGAGGAATGCAAGTTTGCAAAGAGCGGATTACATTCTATGTACGGCACAGAAGCATTAGGCTACAAGTTTATCAGTATTTTTGATATAGCTAAATCCTTGTGAATACAAATTAGAGACAATAACTATCAATAATCAAGAGTACAGTCAACAGTACCGGTACTTACTCTGTGGAAAGAAGTCGTCTTCACAAAAATGCAGACTGCACACTGTCATGTAACGTGTAACACGTTTTCCAATTGACAACGCCGAAGCCCATCTTTCTCTCTGAACTTTTTGTACACGAAAGTAGTGAAGAGATTTCGTACCCGTTTTATACTATTTGCAACCGTATACAGAGCAGTACCTCCTCGAATTTGACAATTTCCTTTCTGTTACCATCACGACGTCAATGCTTCACCATTTAAATAAACCTCACCAGTCTCTATGTTTCAGCTTCAACATTCTACCGCATGGCTGCGCCATCCAACTTTTCTGACGTCATAATCTCATATTTTCCCTCAGAATGCTGCTAGAAAAGCACTGGGAGAAGGGTAGAAACCTAACACTTGTATTTTTAGATCTTGAAAAAGCACTTGTATTTTTAGATCTTGAAAAAGCATTTGATAACGTCCCAAGAAAGACTATATGGGAATACCTAAGAACTTTGAAAGAATAGTTACGTCAATACGGACCTGAATAATCTACATTATGAATGCCTAAGAAAGAAAAACGTACCCGCGGGGCTAATCCAGAAAGTTAAAATGCTTTACGAAGGTTGCCACAGTTGTATTCAGATAGGAAATGGTAATTCTGACTGGTTCCAAACAACTAAAGGAGTTCAACAGGGCAGTGCCCTCTCGCCATTACTTTTTATCACTGTAATGGACGAAGTTATGAAAGGAATAAAGCATAACAACAACACAGAAATCAGCGCATTTGCATTTGATGTAGTAATTTGGGGTAATACAGAGAAAGAAGTACAGGAGAGGTTGGCCACCTGGAATAACTGTCTAAAAGCACACAGATTAGCAATAAACAAATCAGAAACGGTAGCGATGTCAGTCAACAGACAGAACAAGAAAGGGGAAATAAGGCTTGAAGGTACACAGCTTGAAACAGTAGACCAGTTTAACTATCTTGGGTGCATTATTTATTAAAACTACAGAACAGGAGACCAAGCCGTCGTAACTTTCAACAAGGTATATTACTGAAAATATAGTATTTATGATTGACTTGGGAGTCGTTTTACTTTCTCAATTGCCACTGCTGCACCGGAATAATTCCTTTTAATTGATTATTTAGGAAAATAATGCTTTTAGCATTGTCTTCATTTCACTATGGACGCCATCTTGGACACTACGTCATACATCATGTGACACCCGAAAAACGAACATCTGAGTACGTTACCAACATGTCCAATACAAAATTCACCATATGACACGTAAAGTGACACCCGAAAAACGAACATCTGAGTACGTTACCAACATTTCCAATACAAAATTCACCATATGACACGTAAAGTTTGAAATTGTTACAAATTTCCACTAAGTTAAGCACTGTCTTGCGGAAAATTACTGCTAGTACCACAAGCAAGGGGGTCTGGGGCGTAAGCCCCAGGTTAGGTTTGTTTTTGTATGTAAAACATTAATAAGATAGAATTTATGTCCGCTACTAGGTTAGGTACTGCCTGGTCGAAAATTACTGCTAGTACTACAAGCAAGGGGGCCTGGGGCGTAAGCCCCAGGTTAGGTTTGTTTTTGTATGTAAAACATTAATAAGATAGAATTTATGTCCGCTACTAGGTTAGGTACTGCCTGGTCGAAAATTACTACTAGTATCACAAGCAAGGGGGTCTGGGGCGTAAGCCCCAGGTTAGGTATGTTTTTGCATGTAAAACATTATAAATACATAAATAAACACTGACAATTGGCGCAATTTTTCATTACATTACTTTATCGACGCTCTTTTGTTTACTCGTTCTATACCCGATGCGAAATAGTACCAAATGCGTGGGGTTGGCATTCCTGACTTAGTAAGCAAGATGGCTCCAAAAGACTTCATTTCTGCTATATAAGTCGTGTATCTATTTGGGATGGCTGGGCGGGTTTATGGCAGCGGACGAGTCAACATATATTATTTTAACAGCTCCGGATACCATTACTAAAGGTACTTTGGCAAATTTCATTACCTAAATTGTTTTATACCTTTGTTCTCCCGTTCTGTAGCGCTACCCATTATTTCAAGCAATAGCAGGATACAGCATGAGATCAATAGCCGAACCCAAAAAGCAACCCAGTTCTACCATCAAGTTCGGAACCTACTCGGGAACGAACAAGTCCCCTTGAGATCAAAACAGACGCTCTTTCAATCATACTTTACCCCCATTATTGCGTCCTGAAGGTCGCTATTCAGTGTTTATTTATTATGTTTTATGTCGTATTTCTCAACTTAATATCTGCTTGTTATAGTTAGTCTGTGGACCAGTGTGTAGTGGCTTCCGCCCTCGAGCGGGAGAATTTGGTATCATAGCTAATTTGGTTTCATTGCTATTGTATTCTTGTAAGCGTGGCAACTCCATGTTTTCAGGCCTGAGCGCCAGTTGTTGTGATTTTAGCAAGCATGGCATGACACCATGTTTGAGGATATAGCGCGATCGTTAATAAATTAATATACAGTCCACTTTTAATATCGAGAAAAGATTATGTTTATTTTGAAGAGCTACCAGGGAGATGTAGCCGATACTACAACCTACATTTTTGGTCCAGCCGGAACCGGATTTATTGGATGAAGTTTCGTCAGACGTACCGCATGGCTACGACTTGGATTACTATCTACATAGATCTGGCAATTATTTATACTGTATCTTTCTGTTATCCTGTCCTATTATTTATATTCCCAATCACTCTTACCATGGATGCTACAAATAGAAAAAAGTTGATTGCGACGCGTGCAGTTGCGAAAGCCAGTCTCACTCGACTCGTAAAATACATTGATGATTTTTCTGTAGGCTCTGATATCCTGGGTATGATAGTATGGCTGAAAGAATTATCCAACATCCGTGATAAATTTGAAGGAGTCCAATCTCAGCTAGAAATGTTCGAAGACTTCGAACTGCATGCTCAAGACAGGGACTGTTTTCAAACCATGTTCTTTGACGCGGAAGCTCGAATGAATGCATTAGTCATGCCCAGCTCAGGCGTATGCAACAGTCGTCAGGAAAGTGATCAACATCCTTCTTCAAGCACTAGTGCCAGTAAACGTTCAATTAAGCTCCCTACAATTAAGTTACCGTCATTTGCCGGCGACGTAACTCAGTTCAGACACTTTCACGACGCATTCGTCAGCCTCATTGTAAGTAATGAATCTCTTGACAATATACAAAGATTCCATTATTTACTTGGCTCACTAACTGGCTAGGCCCAAAATGTCATTGCAAATCTCCCAGTCACAAATGCTATTTTCAAGTAGCATTCGACCACATTTGTACTCGCTACAATAATGCACGTTTAATTGCATCTGCTCACATAAAACAATTACTCAGTTTGCCCTCTATGAATAAAGTTTCGGCGAGTGAACTTCGTACTCTGCTAAATCAAGCCATGAGTAACATGAATGCTATTAAGGCCCTTGAGTTGACAGTCCCGCTAGAAGAATTGTTGATGTCTCAACTGATCTTAGAAAAAACAGAGATGTCGATTCGCAAGGAGTATGAATCTACATTAGACCCTAAAACATTGCCTACGCTTCAACAGCTTTATGAATTTTTAGAAACCAAGTGTAAATCGATTGAGATTATAAATTCTAGTCCTCCCACAAGGCTAAACAACTTGACTAGTAACAGGATCCAAGATTCCTCCAGCCGTAAGCATACTACAGTAGTAAAGCAGTCTTATATGTCAACTGCTTTAAGTTGTATTTACTGCAACCAATCCCATGCATTATATAAATGTCACGCTTTCACCCGACTTTCTGTCCAAAAACGCAGAGATATTGTTAAACAAAGAAAACTCTGCTTCAATTGTTTGAAATCAGATCATCAGGTAAATACGTGCAAATCTGTTGGCTGTCGTACCTGTGGTAAGTGGCACCATACCGTACGCTTATTCATCTAGATGTCTCACAACCATCAGAACCTCGTCATTATCAACAAGATATTTCCCGTAACAATGGTGTCAATGACTGTCGTCAACAATCCGAGTCCATGACTGCTAGTTATTGCACATTAAAGGTAATGCCCAGTAAACAAATCCTCTTATCTACAGCTCTTGTGAAGGTCAAGGACAGTAACGGTAGACTACAGACATGTCATGCTTTATTGGATTCTGGCTCACAATCCTGCTTCATCTCAGAATCGTGTGCACAGCGATTGAAACTTCGTAGAAGGCCCAGTAGGGTACAAATTCAAGGCATAGGTAACACTACTTCGGAAACAAAACACACAATCTCCGTTGAATCAGTTCATGCTCAAGTAATTTTACGGTGTCAGTTGATTGCCTAGTGCTTCCCAAGGTTACTGACGACTCGTCCGGGCACTTCATTGATTCTTCTAGCTAGAATTTACCCACACATCTCCCACTAGCAGACCCTGCATACTCTCAGCCTGGTAAGATTGACATTCTACTCGGTACAGAAGTCTGTTTTCACATTCAGCGGTCAGGTAAACTAACCAGAGACCTCAATCACCCAGTTTTACAGGAAACTGAGTTTGGTTGGATCCTTTCGGGAAGGTTCTTTTTCATGCCATAAAACCATGACATGGGACCGCCGGCTTTACATCCCCTCTGAAGGCATACTGAGAGAATTTTAACGCGAAGCAACTCTAAAGGCTCGTATGTTACATGCTCGTACAATGTGCTGCCCTGTTTGTCTATCGACACCGCAATCACACTTTGGAGACAAAGAGTATGCCATTTCAAACAGAGAATCTGCACAGACTCCTGAGTTGGACCTGATAGGTTTAATATTGACCTTATCCTACAAGGAAGATCACATCCAGGAACTTCGAATGTCACTGATGGCATGTCTTGAAATCCTAGAGGGGAAAAATCTGACCAATCATGTGGCCATTGTTGCATTTGCATTATATCTACGAAATATATAACTGAGATGACCATTGAACCCTGCAAGGTGTTACGCTTACAGTGAACAAATTCCAATACTTAAGAGCGTATTGTAACCGAATTTATTCAGTTACAGTAGCTCACCCTCGGTTTTTTTGCTTCGTGCAGTTAGTTTGGGGTATTTTATTCGTATCTTATTATATTGGGTTAAAGTGGGGTTGCTGAAGGTGATTTTTATTGTGCCTGTGGGTGTTTTTGTGGACGGATTCATCTTTGGATGGTCCGGACCAACTAGGATCACTGTTTATTAATTATCGGTTTTGGGATATTTGATATAAAATACGAGGTTTTGCGATTTATTACGTTTTGGGAATAAGGATATATAAGACTGTATTATTTTAAGAAGAAGCATTATTTCATGTTGGTTTGGGGTTAATGGCTTTATTTTGACCTAGTAATGTTAAATGTTAGATTCGTGGCTGTACTATAAAGGTACAATGAATTGGTATTTTCGAGTGCTGGTAATGTTACTAACCCGGAAAAGACAGGCAGTAATTCGAAGTCCAGAGAATACCTAGGCTATTAATAGCGTGAACTCGTATGAACTTCAAGTGGAAAACTACTGTGTGACGTCAGTATGAATTTCGACTGTCTGATGTTCATGTGTTGACACGGATGTTCCGCTAGGAGCGGGCCACGAACGAGATAGTTCCGAGAGAAACATTGGGGTTATGTATCCGTTCGCCAGTGCATATAATGGCGCGTCTGGTGTTCAGAAGTCGTCTTATTGCTTTATTGGCAGAGTCCAGATCTACTAGCGCCCAGGGTCGTTTTACGTGACATGGTTTCCATAACGAACAGTTAGAGATAGGTTCTTCTTGCTTTTAGGCTAGAGTCCATGTCTTCTTGCGCCCAGGGTCGATTTATCTGGCATGGTCCGGTAATCGAACAGCAGAGACTGTAACTAGACATTCACTGAGCGTTGTGCTATTGAATGACTACATATTTTCGACATGGTTAAGTTCGTAGACCATGGGTAGCTGATCATATCACACCCTAAAAAGACTTTCATAACCTCACTTCATCATTTGTTGTGAAAGTCTGACGAGTGTAGATTTTCGTACAAGTGAAATGTGTATAGGAGGCTGGTAGGCCTAGGTCGAATATGGCCGTAAGTGTTTGCTGCTCTCAGAGCCTAAATTCAGTGGCAAGGTACTGTATAAAATTTATCACGAGTGTATGAAGGGTATTTTGTGTTGTATATTATGTATATATGTGTATAGTACGGCCAATAGATTATCTCTTTAAAATTCATGTGTGTTTATATTCCTGTCTTGCATGAACCTGGTAACATCATCGAACGCATGCCAAATGCCCTACGCCTGGGATAAGGGGTTTCAAAGTCGGGGCAACAGTTATGTACCGTATTTTATTCTATTTTATTCAGGAAGACCCATATGGTCAACCTTGGCGCCCATTCAAAGTCGGGAAGTTATGTTAAAATCACTTGTGGCCTGTATTTAAAGGCAGTAAATTCTGTAGGTTTGTGGTAATGGGGGTATTTAAATTGTAAATCAACTCCAGCGGGGAGGTGAGTGTGTTCCAGTATTTACAAACAACCATGTCTTCCTACAGGGTCCACATTCAAGTGAGAGTCTCAGCAGCTATAATAGCCATTCACAGAATACAGATCATCAGCAGACTTTCATTGTCCACTGCAATGACCTTATTAAAGCAGTTGTTTCGCCAATAGCCTCATATGGAATAGAATTAATATGGGTGCACTTAACAAACAGAGATCTCACATGATTGGAAAGTGTGAAAGCAAGATACCTGAAGAGAGTTCTTGGAGTTGGGATATATGCACCCTCAAGGATAGTAAATGAATTAGAAAGCGAAAGTTTCTTCGTGGAGGACTTCAGTCTTCAGTTCATACTACCATCTACAGGCCCATTCCAAGCGCTACTCAAATCGCGATGGATGAAGAGGAAGGATATCGATCCCGATTTCTATGGCACAAGCGCAATGATAGACCGGCAATGGACAGAGTCTGGGCAGGATCAAAGGCATGTGGTAACCAGACTTGCTACCCTTGGTTTCCACCATAAAATGTGCCGTACTCAAAGGTTTCACCAACCTGGTGAAGACTGTATATGCTCAGCAATTATTCTAGGTTTGTGCCGTGTATTGTGTGGGGTTTCGCCTAGGACACCAAGCTGGCTCATCAGTGGGCTCTTGGTGTCGCCGCCTGAACTCCCACTGGAGTAGCGAACTGTGCGCTACCTCCCTTTATATAGAGCGCTCCTGCCCGCTGATGAGCCAGCTTGGTGTCCTAGGCGAAACCCCACACAAGACACGACACAAACCTAGAAGAATTGCTGAGTTTTAATTCTCTGGCCGTGAAAGCCAATATACCAACTGTATATGCTCATTGTGCACCAGGAAGTGTGACCGTTACCACCTAATACTGTGTGGCAAGAGAGCAAAGACCAACAGAGAATATAGTGAAAAATAAATGGCAATGTATTAGATGTAGGTTTAATGCTCTTTCGAGCGCGTCTTAATAAATTAATATAACTGAGTCTAAAATGCTTTAAACCCATATTTGGTGCAAAATCACTTCTATTCAGATTTTTAAAGCCATTAGTACGTTATTACGGTATTTTACAATTACTCATCTCATTGCGTGTATTATGGAGGAGTGTTTAGGTGTCAGACATACACTGTTAACAATTAGTCTTTCTTAATGCGATCTTACCTTGTAGAGTCTGGCTGAATACTCATTTCCACACCACCATGAGGTAGAGTACATGGCGCGTTTTTTTTACGTGGTCTCCCCGGTAGGCCTAGTCCACGATTACTGTGTTTAAAATGTAGCTCAAGTTAGGTTCTGGTTCTCAGTCGGCAGCACTGTGTGTGTTTCACAGTAAACTAATCGTAAAGTTTATCAGTTCTCCAAGCAGGCGAGCAACGTTTGTACTGGCGAATCGTTTCTGCTGAATGTTCGTTGGATGTCCCGTTAGAGAAAGAATAATCACTACACGTTGAACTTGACTTGATACAAAACATCCATCGGTCTTCATCGAATTATTATTATTATACAGCATTCTGCCTAGTGGTAGTCCATGTCTTCGTACAGAGAATTTCTGATGCCAATGTTCCCGGTCTTCAGCTTCTTCCTTCAGTCTGCTGTAACTCCTTCCATCTTTCATGTCATCCAGATGTTGAATACTTCTTCTTTCCATCCTGTCGTTCCTTTGATCATCCCTTCAATGACTTGCATGAGCCCCTCATGTATAAGTATGTGTCTGATCCAGCTGGCCTTCCTCTGAAAAATTGTATTCGGAAAAGTTTTCTTCTCACCTACTCTTCTCAGTCCAGCATCATTTGTAACCCGATCTTTGCACATGATCTTCTCTATTCTCCTCCAGCACCACATTTCAAAACTTTCTAAGAGTTTATTTCCCTTTTTTCTACCTTTAAGAACATATTAAAGTCTCTTCAATCAGTTAAGTTTGGACTGTGTCCGTCATTTTCTTATATTTCAAAATACTTGAGCCATGTGAGTGTAATGTTTTTTCGTTCTATTGCATCGCATCTATCCCTTCACCCATCCTTTTGCTGTCCCTTTCATCTCGCACTCATTATTCCAAAAGTAGTTACTATCACGTCAGTATTCTTCTTTTATCTCTCTCTTCGTGTCTTTCATTGTATTCAAATGTGTCCCATAGTTGTTGTTTAAGCGACCAGCGTTTGCTGAAACACATGGAAATTCTCCTCTTTATTTACTCATGAGGGTTCGAACAACTATAGGCTACAGTTCGTTACTGTATTAGCTCACACACACACATGATAGGAAGAGTATTGGAGGGTACAGCAATCTCACAGCCAACGGAGGTCCAGACATAGGAACGTAACCTCCTCATTGACAAGGCTGTGCTCTCGATACCGGTGACCGAGACTGCTGGTGACACACATACACATGATAGGGAGAGCGTTGGAGGATAAAGTAGTCTCACAGTCAATGGGGGGCCAGTTATGGGAACGTAACCTCCTCACTACCATGGCTGTGCTCCTGATACCAGTGACCGAGACTGCTCTGTGATGATGTGCTCTCACTCTCACCACCAGACAGACATGATAAGGGAGGATTTGGAGGGTTCCAGTAGTCTACCAGCCAACGGAGCACCAGTTACGGGAACATAACTTCCTCACTAACATGGCGCCGTATAGCGAGATACAGAGACTACAGTAAGGCACACACACACATGATATATGTTAATAAACTAGACACTTACCGATTCTCCTTAGTTCAATAATATCTCATCGAAGATGCTAATGACTCGCAATCTCCATCTTTGCAATTGGCGATGAAGTGCGCTGAAAAGTTGAACTGAGGCACAGAGGTTCGCTGGTTCTTGTAGAACAACAGACGTTTCGACGTGACGAATGAAGAATGTCCGGGGTGACTAAAGGTACGATTAGGAACCTCGCAGTCAAGGCAGCGCGCTGCCGCTGCAAAAGTAGCGTGCAGCCATGACGGCAGGAGCTCACTACTGCTCCACGTGTATTTACACGGGAATCATTTTAAACTCCGCCGCCGCTGCCTAAGCAGAGCTGCCTGTGCTGCGCCACATGGGCAGCCTGGCCTCCCAGCCGCGCCAGGAGCGGTCTGGCGGTTCTGCGGCGCCGCACCGTTGGCAACAATATCATACAAGGCCGAGAAATGGAGCATAAAACTGCTGCCCAAAATGGAGTTTCATAAAAGTCCGCTGGATGTCTCGACTTGTCACTATTTTGTTCGTACCAATTATTCGAAAATAATTGTATTTTATGCCTTAAATAGGGGCGAAAATGCAAATTATTCAAATAATACGGCATCTACAGAACATTTAAATGGCATTTCACTTAATTTTAGACCAATTTTATGTAACAGAAATATCACCGAGTAATGAAGAACCACCAATACGAAGTTTTCTGCAAATATAAATCCACGCAGAAGCCTGTCGCACTCCTCTGGGGCAATGATGAAATGAATGACAGATGAAATGGAATGATAGTGGAGAGTGTTGCTGGAATGAAATTTTGATAGGGAAAACCGGAGTACCCGGAGAAAAACCTGTCTGCCTCCGTTTTGTCCAGCACAGATCTCACATGGAGTGACCGGGATTTGAACCACGGACCCAGCGGTGAGAGGCCGGCGTGCTGCCGCCTAAGCCACGGAGGCTTGCCAATGAAAGAACTAATTTTATAAAATCACAAAAAAAAATTGATATTATTTTCTTCATTATTTAAGAAATGTCGTAAAGAATGGAATGTAGCTACGGAGATAAATACAGACCACCTTCTGGTGTAGTGGCTAGCGGTGGTCTTGGCTCTCGCCCCTGAGGTCCATGTTCGAGTCCCGGTGCTGCTAAGGAATTTTAATTCCGGTGTGTGGGCTGGAACGGGGTACACTCAGCCGACTTCGTTGCGTATTAATTTTAGCCTGTCTGAGATTTAACGATGACATAGTCATCTTGGCCGACACGCCAGAGGATTTGAATGGTATGGACTCCGTCTTGAGGAAAGAATTCATGATGAAAGTCAATAAATGTAAAACAAAACTATTGGAATGCAGCCGAAATAAATCACCAACCTCTATGGACATCAAATTGGCGGGTGAAAAACTAAAGAAATTAGGAGACTTCTGTTGCTTAGGAAGCAAAATAACCAGTGATGGACAAAGCAAAGAGGATATAAAAAGTAGGTTAGCTCAGGCAAGGAAAGCATTTCTACAGAAAAGGAATGTGTTGACATCGAATATAGATTTAGGTATTAGGAAGTCATGTTTGAAGGCCTTTGTCTGGAGCGTGGCGCTCTATGGAGGTGAAACTTGGACTATTGGTGCAGCAGAAAAGAGGAGAATTGAAGCGTGTTTTTAATGTGGTGTTACAGGAGAATGATGAAGATCAGATGCGTGGATAGGGTTACAAACGAAGAGGTATTAAGACTAGTGGGAGAGGAGAGATGTGTCTGCCGACTGCTAATGAAGAGAAGAGATAGGATGGTAGGACACATAGGCTACTAAGACACCCAGGAATATCAAGCTTAGTTATGGTAGAAAGAACTGTAGGGGTAGACCAAGGTTAAAACAGATTGCCTCGGATGTAGGGTGTGGTAGCTATGTAGAGATGAAACGATTAGCTCAGGACAGAGAGGCCTGGAGGGCTGCATCAAACCAGTCAAAAGACTGAAGACTCAAACAACAACGGCAGGAGGACCTTTAGAGCTCTAACAGAGGTGATTCGACCTGACCTGACCCATGCATGCGAAATGTGGCATAGGCTATCTGCGTGGATTTATTTCTGTAGAAACACTTCGTGTTGGTGGTTCTTCATTACTCGGACATATTTCCGTTACATAAAATTGGCCTAAAATTAAGTTAAATATTTAAATGTTCATTCGATGCCGCATTATTTGATTAATTTACGTTTTTGCGCTTATTAAAGGCAACAAATAGAATCATTTTCGAATATTTAGTACGGACAAATAGCGACAAGGTTGGTTGGTTGGTTCCTCAGTTTAGGGGCTGCGACAACGCGGTCATGTAGCCCGTGTACTTTGGGTGTGAGTAGAATCTGTCTGATAACCGGTGTTAATTGTGATGACTGTATTAGTGTGTGTTATCTGTTTCTTAATTCATGTAAAGACTGCAGACTTTGAATTTTGTCAAGTAGTTCCTACTTTTGCCACCAAACGCCACCGTCAACGACTACTAGTTCAGAACTTGGTTACTAGACGCCACTGCAGTCGGCTCCTGGCGGCGAACGTAGGAACCTGAGCGTTGTTTACATTTTAACCCAATTTAGCTTCACGCAGGTGTAATTAGTGGAAGGTTTTTTAACATGCCATAAATCTATGACATGGGACCGCCGGCTTTACTTCCCCTCAGAAAGAAGGCATACTGAGGAATTTTTAACGCTCTTAAAAAATCCGACGACTTTGGCTGGGTTTGAACCCGTGATCTTGGGCATAGAAGCTCAGCATGCTACCAACTACGCCACCGAATTCGCTTTTTAGCGATAAGTCAAGACAACTGGCGGACTTCTACGAAACGCCATTTTGGATAGCAGTTTTATACTTCATTTCCCGTCCATGTATAATTTCATTGCCAACGGTGCGGCGCCGCAGAGCCGCCAGCATGTTCACCGATCCCACTTCGTATAGCATAGGCCCTAAAATGACGGTTTATGATTGGTGGATGCTTGATCTACATCTGACTCGCACTCTCGTCTACAGATAGCGCACCACTCGCGTCTACAGATAATTAGAGGTAGCTGCAGAATGTCAGAAGAGCATTTATCGCTTAATCAGTTCCAGAGACATACGCCTGTTTAAGGAACTATTCAATCCTATTTTCACCGCTAAAAAATATGCCTACAACAAATCGAAAATTTCTCAAAACACAAATATCCCTTCGAATTTATCAAAGAGCGTACGGTACATATCATATTTCACGTTTGTATTGTAAACTGTTTTATCGCTTGCCTATAAACTTAAAGCAACCCCCGTGAAAGAATGAATGCTACGTTCAAAGTTATCGAGATATGTTGACGAGTGCGTAACATTTGCCTTTTATATGCACTTTGTATACGCCCCTGTTCACGGTCGACTCTAGAAAGGTCGGAAGGTTCAACCTGACAACAATGTAGCTACGGCTATTGTCAGTCATACTTCGTCACGAACGTCTGAACTGAAACAGCTGTTTGCTAGCAAGGGAGGCGACTAAAACTACAGAATAAATATTGGGCAAACATAATGTACATGTTTAGCAAAACATCTGTTGATTTTTATTTACACATGACCAGTGTTACAATCGGAAATAAATGAATAACGTGCATATGATCGTGAAAAGTTGTTGTAAGAGCCAAGCAGCTGATATTAGGCATGAGTGACACGGAAATAATTTACCAACACAAAAGTGTTTAGCAAAATAAAGAAAATTATTTTGGTTTCTTTTCGTATTTTACTACTCTGAAGTATGGTAATAAAACAATTGGCGGTGTTATAATAATAATAATATGGAGTAAGTAGATGCAATTCAGGGTTATGTGATGCAAAAATGTAGGCTATCTCCCATAACATCTTCACACTGTAGGCCTATAATAAACCCTCGATTCCGCCGCACATGTATGTAGATAATTTACTACCATTATAGATATAGTCTGTTGCTGCTGGTATTCCATAACTGTATCAGATTACTTCTGTTTCCTTCCTAAAGTGCTGCAACTTTCTCTTCCCATAACCAAGTTTGCTGACATCAACAGCATCATTCCTTGCCTGCGAATAATTATTTGGCAATACCGTGGCAATAACTGAAAGTATTTTTTCACTTGACTAATTTATGCAATCTACAAAGCATTTCGAAGGTTCCCTAATCCAGGCCTGGCGCAGATTTTCGTCACTTGGGAACCTAAACACTGATGTGTAGCCTCCCTTAATTGGTTAATTTGCATTACAGTTGGGGATACAGCATGTATCTGGCATTGTTACGGTGCCGAAACATTCCAGGAAAATCAAAGTTTAAAACATGAAGTACGATATGTGATAATTCCATGTACCGTAGGCATTTAAAAATACCATATTTTCCAGATACAAAGCACACTCGTCAGTGTGTTCTCGATTAGGGATTACAGTAAAAAACTCATCTGGAAGGGTAGTATAAACGCTACTATAAAGCGTATAAACGTAAAAAGCGTAAGAAACAAAATATAGAAGGAAATATCCCTATGAGATAAGCAAGAACACCTGCCAGACTGAACGTTCCCTCTTGTTCCCGCATGACAAGGGTATGACTGATGAACATGTTGCCAAGTCTCAGCCTTCCGACCTGTCTAGAGTCGACCGTGCCCTGTTCTATGTCAGAGTGCATGGATGTACTGTATTGACTTATTTCAAAACAACAAATGGCTTGTATTCTTACTTGGCTCTAAAACCTAACGATTATAAGGAACAAGACCTCATTTCTACGTGGACTCCGAACCTCTGGACTAACATAACCTGAAGTCAACATTAGTACACCAGCTGCTGTTCCCTCTCGTTTTCTGTAAACGCGAGTGGCGCGCTATCTGTAGACGAGAGTCTGACTCAGATCTAGCGCTTACTTCCGCCAATCATAATCCGTCATTTTAAGGCCTATGCTATACCACGGCCGACTGCTATACGAAGTGGGATGAGTGAACATGCGAGCCGCCAGACCACTCCTGGCGCGGCTGGGTGGCCACGCTGCCCTTACGGCATTGCACAAGCAGCGGCGGCGGAGTTCGAAATGCATCCCGTGTAAATACACGTGGAGAGGTAGTCAGATCCCGCCACCCTTGCTCCGCACCGCCACTGCAGCGGCAGTGCGCTTCCTTGACGGCGAGGTTCCAAATCGTACCTCATTACAAGATGATCTAGTTACGTTGATCTGCAATTCAGTAAATGACAATGCAATTAGTTAGCGTGGACTCTTATAGATGTGAATCACATCAAGCAGGTTACTTATAATTTTTAAACTTGCTTGGCAAAGACATTCTCGCTCACGCGCTCCGCCAGTGACGGCTTAGTTGCCAGCGACCGCGCGCGTATAAGTACGGCAGAATACGGTGCTTAAAATCAGTATCATGTATTTTCACTCACTCACCATGTTTACAATAGATGCTGAAAATTTTCCCCATCCGCTGCCAAACATAATCGGCATCTCGTTAAGAAGTTTCCGGTTACTCCCTTAATTTAGCTTCAGTAAGGAAATAACGACGTCTATTTTTATTGTTTACTGAACCTGTGCGTTTGAATTAGGGCTGTTACTTTTAATCGATTAATTTCAGATTTCGATTAATCGAAACCGAATAATCGATTAGTTATCGTAAATAACGATTAATCGATTAATCAATTAGTCGATTAATCGGTTTTCAGAAAAATCAATTAATCGGTAATTCGATTAATCTATTAATCGGTTTTTGATTTGTTTTGCCGATTAATCAATGTATTTCGCATTTGTAGCCTATTTTCAATTTTGAAAAAATAGGCTTATGAGATAACCTTTTGTCCGTGTGTGTGTGTGTGTGTGTGTGTGTGTGTGTGTGTGTGTGTGTGTGTGTGTGTGTGTGTGTCTAATAAATTCTAAACGGCAGGAGCGATTTCAATGAAACTTGGTAAGTTCATAGCACTATTCAGGGCGACCCCGACCGTGCCCTTCAAATTTTGTTACGTCTCACCAATCCAACATGGCGGCTGTGCGAAATATTTCACCAGCATTCAATATCTCCGAAACTATTCCCGATATCACCCTGGAATTTTTTGCGGTGATAAAGGGAACTACTAGAACTTCACCTATGTGACCTTTGAAATACTGGTAACTACCAAACCAACATGGCGGCCAAGCGAATTTGCGACTTTTAAATAGACTTTTATCGCGATTTAACCAACCAAACGCAATAAAACTTGGTACAGTATATGTTTATACACATTGTAATGCACCGACATCTAACTTCGTTCAATTGTTTACATAACCACAAGATGGCGGATGTGTGAAATATTTCACCGGCATTCTATATCTCTGAAACTATTAGCGGTATCACCCTGAAATTTTGTACGGAGATAAAGGCCACTTTTGGAAGTTCATCTATAAGACTTTCAAAAACCGGTTAACTACAAAACGAACATGGCGGCTGTGCGAATTTTAAAATTGAGTTTTTATTTCTTGTGTCGTAATCATGCGATCGAAGTGAAAGTTTGAAAAATGAACCTACGCAATAATTTTCCTTTAATGGTACATGACTCTATGGCCTATACATTTAACAATCCAACATGGCGACCATCCGAAATATTAAGACGGCTCTGAATATCTACGAATCTATTATAGCAATCAAACTGTTTTTTTAATAGTCATAGGGGCTATGAACTTAAGTTCACCTATAGGACTTTAAATAACCTGGTGATCACAAATCCAACATGGCGGCGGAGCGAAGTATAAATATTCACATAGACGTTTTTCGCAATTTAACCATCCGAGTGCAGTGAAACTTAGTACAGTAAATCCTGATACGAATGTTAATCCACTGGCATCTAATTTATTTCAATTGTTTCCATAACCACAAGATGACAGCTGTGCGAAATTTTAAAATCTCGTTTTTACTTCTTGTGTCCTAATCATGCGATTGAAGTTTGAATGCTACACGTACACAATAATCTTCATGTAACAGTACATAACTCTAGGATATACATACATAAAATCCAACATGGCGACCATCCGAAATATTTAGTCGGTTCTCAACATCTACGAATCTATTACAGCAATCAAACTGAAATTTTGTATGTTCATAGTGGCAGTTAACATTAGTAGGATATATGAAAATAGGCTGTATAGTTCTTCACGGAACTACTTGTTAACTACGCTCTCACAGAATCAACCAACTATGACACAACTTGGTTTCTTAATGCAATCACTCGACATGGTTAGCCGGGGCAGTCCCATGATGGATGATGTCTTTGATTCTTTTAGGGGCTTTGCAACATCGTGGTCACGTATCCCCGCGTACTGGGGTGTGTTTAAGACTTGTCTGATAGCATGTGTCACTGCGATGTCTGTACCAGTGTGTGTATTTGTAATTCAGGTAGAATATGGGTAGAAACCGACCGTGGCCTTGAATTAGGGACCATTTGCCTGGAATAGAAATGAGAAACCATGGAAAATCATTTCCAGGATGACTGAGGTAAGAATCAAACCCTCCTCTTATCAGTTTTGCCTCACGAGGCTGAGTGTACTCGTTCCAGCCCTAACACCAGAATTAAATTTCTTGGCAGAGCCGGGAATCGAAACCAAACCTCTGTGGTGGCAGCTAAGAATGCTAGCCACTGCTCAACGCCCGCTTTGAGGTTTCATTTAACTTCACTCCAAGGATTACCGTGTTGGAAGCCCTTTTTCAGGCTTCCCTTAGAAATCAAAATTTGTTCGTTAATCCTGAAAAAATACAACATGATGTTAATAAATACACTTGGATAACTAGTTTCGATCGTCAAGTGATCATCATCAGATCATTTACACGTAGGCTATTAAGGGGAGATTATACTGAAATTTCATGAATTTCGAGGAAAATATCGAATTTGGGTTTATAGCACTAAAAAATACCCGGATATGTCCTCTATCAAAAAATGTTTTTATTTTTTTAAATACCGCCATTTTAAAAGTCTTCAGCACCATTTTTAAATAGTGCTGCGGTGGCATTTAATTGCTCCATGCGCTACTCGACACGCCCCGTCCAGTTGCTGCTAAGAAATTATGTGTTTATGAAGTCTTTCTTACTGGGATTTCAAATGCTATTGAAGAATTGACTTGCAGAGGTGATATTTTGCAACTCAATGCTCAGTTGTTATACTACGTGATCTATTATTAGTGTAGTAAATACTAATAACCATGGTTTCACTCCTTGCGCTGAAATTTATTTCATAATATTACTTCAATTTTCATTATAGTGCTACTGGTAGTAATAGCTTAGTATTGTTTGTGCTGTGAGTGAGCTCATCATGGGGTGTGTTAGAACACTTGAAGTCTTACAGTCCATCAGAGCGAAGCCAGCACCAACCGTTGCTGTGAAAATCAGTACCCAGCGAGACCAAAAGCGCATAAAACAAAGTAGGAAAAGGTGCTGAGGTGACAGCAAGGGGCTAAGAAAAAAAAAGAAGTTGGTGAAAATATCACTGGAGGAGAAAAGAAAGCAGTCTGAAGGGCATACCTGTAGTGCTGGGCAGTTCTTAAGTGTGTGAAGTTGCATAGATTTTTATTTTGCATTTTATGGCTTAACAAAATTTTAATGTTTTCTTTCATTAAAAAAGTCCCTTGACATGCAGTTTTTGCCTGATACAAGTACAATTTTACACAGCAGTAGCTAGATAGTCGGTGCACAAATATTAGTATGCAATTTGTTGTGAAAATAGAATTCAAAATTATTTTTGAGCTACCAAATTCTGTTTGCAATCATATTTAAAAAAAATTTCAACATTACATTTTAAAAAAATTCTACTTGCTAATATGTTTGTCAAACAACAAACTGTGACACTAACATTTGTTAGCATAGGTATTAAGAAGGTTTGTGGAAAATTTGGTACCAATTGGAAAAATATTGTGATGCAAGGGACTTTTTTTAAAGATGGTGGTAAAATGGCATTTAAAAAACTCCTACTCAGAATTTTTTATAGGTACAATATTCAAACTTGGTAACATTACTTTACTTGAAAAGGGCTATCACAGAAAATAAAAATGGTAAAAATTCAATGAAAAATATAGAAGTTAGAAATTTCAGTATAATGGAGAAGTATGGAATGCTAATTACAATATATACACTTATTTATTTGCAGTAACAATTAAACTACCAAACTAAAGATTTGTGCTTTTTGTTGAGATACTGATAGTTATTAAATGGTGCACTTCGCAGTTTGAGCGATGTGTGGTCCGTTTTTGTGCACAGCGTGAGGACGATTATGCTGACACAATAACCTGACCATTTAATAACAATCACATAATGGCACTAAGCAAGCAAACTTGAAGATCAATCACAACTATCAGTATCTCAACAAAAAATAACATATCTTTACTATTTGTGCTAGATTAATTACTACTGCAACTAAAAAAGTGTATGTATTATAAATATCATAACCCATACTTGTCGACACAGATTAATTGCCGAAGTGTCTAGATCTGATGATCGCTTGACGATCGAAACTGGTCATCTAATTGTATTTATTAATCTCATGTAAAAAGTCTTTGACCGTCCGAAAAACATTAAATTTCGACTCCAAAGATACAAAGGTGACGTCTTACGAACGAAGGTATGTCTAAAGTCAACACTTAGGCAAGTTCGATAAAAACTCAATAATCTCATGGTAAGGCAGTTATAAAAAGCACGGTAAAAATAGGAAATCTTGTAGATGTAGCGTAAATATTGCAATCATTGCAAAAGACGAACTGGACGTCTATCTTGGGAATTCACCGCCTGACTTGCATACTCACCCTTTTTCACAGGTGGAAAATGAATAAACAATATATCATAAGGCCCGCTAAACTAGCGACAAAATACTTGATATTCCCCGCTGGAAACATTGTGACTGCAAAGCGGAGCTGCCTCGTCCCAGAAAATGAGTACTTGCTAGTATTTTTGCACCAAAACAGACGGTCTATTGAAATATATTGTCACATTTATTTTTAAATAATGCATCTTGTTTGTGAACCGTTGACGCCATTGTTTCAGTGTTGCCTATACAAGAACTGTCATTTGTAACTCTTCAGTCGGTCAACATGAATTTGTCCATTTACTGTGCGGGGTGCAATGTATATAAAATATGAGTAATAAGTAAATGAACTCCTTGAAAAATTACACGTATTAATTATGATCACAATGAGCCCGGCGGGAGTAGGCAGGCTAAAGCGTAACAACTGTACGACCAAGGCTCCGCTGAGATATGTAAACTTATGCATAATAGAATTCACGTGCATGCTCTAATTTTATTTTATTTATTATATTGTGTTATTCTTATTTGTATGCACGATCATAATACTCATAAATAATTCACAAACCCTTATTAAACAAACTAAACTTATACAATGCTCAAAATAGGTTTCGCATATTGTGATTCAGTAACTTGTTTATTTTGTTATGTGTATGTTATCATATTATACACAATATAGGGTACATACTAAGAAAAACCACACACAATCTGCTTTGCAAAAGAGACAGAAACACACGACGAATAACAAAAGTGATAATGTGGGACTGAGCATACAACCGTCCTATTCATGTTGGGGCATATCAATACCATGTATGGCCACCACGAGCTCTAATCCATGCTTGCAGATGACGAGGCATACTGAGCACCAACGAATACAACGTGGTTTGGGGCAGATTCCCCCACTTTTGGAAAGCAGCTTCAATCAGTTGCTCTTTGTTTGTTGGAGGATTGGGACGGTGCGAAATTGCCCTCTTGGGCTCTTTCCAGGCATGTTCATTACAGTTCATGTCCGCAGAATAGGTAGGCCACTCCATTCTATGTATGACATGCATCTGAAGGAACTGATTGACCACCCTAGCTCGATGGGCACGAGCATTATAGTTCACTAGTGTAAAGCCTTCACTCATTGTGGTAGCAAATCCTGTAACGATGATGTCTGTATACACCAGACCAGTCATGTTACCGTGGATAGGAATTAGAGGCGTACGTCAACCGAACATGATTCCACCCCAAAACTTGACTGAACCTCATTGCTGTTGGTGGCTTTCCTGGTTGAAGGGCTCGTGAAATCTCTTACCCACTCGGAGCATTCGAGTGTGGCGACGTAATGGTGATAGTGATTGTAATAGCGATCATAAATAACACATGTAATGTTCCTAGGAGTGTTATTTACTTATGATTCATATAGTTTATACATTGGACTCCGCCTAGGCTTTGGGCAAATTCAAGTTGACCGCCTGAAGAGTTACATCCTACAGGTCTTTGTGGAAATTAGGCTAAACCAGAATAAAACAAAAATAGTCCTGTCCTAAATTGTAAACAGCCTTTCCAACAAAAATTGAACAAAATTCAAAAGCATTGCTGAAAACTCCTCGTTTTCTTTTCCTGAAACCCTTCCCAATGTGATTGATGTTTATCCTTCCACGGTCACTGACTGTTATTGTTAACATAAACAAGGAAGGACACGTCTCTTTACGCAAAATTTAACTTTTATAGATGTCTATACATCATTCCGAAAATAAGCGTAACTCAACTTAAGCGATGACTTCTCATTTAAACCATTTTCAAAACTTATTTTCTTATCTCGTGTCTACTATCAGTTAATCGATTTTTCGGTTAATCGATTATTCGATTAATCGATTTTTCGGTTAATCGATTAATCGGTTTTAAGGAGCTTATTTTAATCGATTAATCGTTTCCGATTAATTTCAAATTAATCGATTAATCGATTATTAATCGATTAATTGAAAACCGATTATTACCAGCTCTAGTTTGAATCCCTTAGCCAGTTGTTTCATTGTCCGATTTATAGGGATGGGTCTCCCTGGAAGTTTCACTCGAAACTTTTGTCTTTTTCTAGTGCACGATTTCTTGCACTTTGTGTACGTATTGTGCAGATATAAGCGTCGACGTAACGAATATTTTACATAAGGCATTACAGCATTATACACAATCACAATAAAACACTATACAATACAATGTACAGTACACAGTAGCTTTATAAAACACCCAATTAGCTCGGAGCTCACACAACTTCCGCAGCAAGAGCGTGGGAATAAGGCCGGAGACCGCGCGCGCCAACCTGTAACTGCCGGCTAAGGTCGAGCGGAATCGCCTTGCCAAGCAAAAATAAAGACCCTGTATAACCTAAAATGCTATGTTAGCTAGAAATTTACCTTAGCATTGCTCAAAGATTGCGTTCTCTCTTGACCATTCACCGCACGAGCGAGGTGAGTAGCAAAGCTCTCGCAATGGAATTAATTAAATGATAATGTGGGCTATATGACCACCATGCCGCCAAGCCACTAAACGAATCAGGTAAATGATAACTACGGTTACGCGCTCATTGTTAGATTCCGACACATGGATTGTTTAGTTCAGTGGTTCTGAACCCGTACACGTCTGCGGACCACTCAGCCTGAAACTGAATCATCTATGGACCACCCCTCCCCCCCAATACACCTTATTAGTTGTAACCCTTCCCCAATAACACTTATTTTAAAGATATTTCAATTCTAAACCTGATAGTCATCGCCGCGAATACATTCGGGCGATTCTTGTTCAACACACATCGTTTTCGAAATGCCCATTTATTGGCCAATTTTATATACGTGCTAGTGGACCCTTTACTCCCGCGGACAACTCCCGAAGCACTCGCGGACCACATGTGGTCCGCGGACCAAGGGTTAAGAACCACTGGTTTAGTTCGTACCAGTCCACGACCAATTACGATGATCAAAGCACATCCAACAAGAAGAACGCCAATGGTGCGAATTTATCACGCGATCAAGTTACTGCTAGAGAGATCGTTTACGACTACTGTCAACATGTTGTATTGATGAAGTATTTATTTATTTATTTATTTATCGTATGATGGTAGAAGGAATAGATAAAACATTTATTTACAAATATACACTTGATCCAAAGTTTGAAAAACTAGAGTCCAAAAATGAACAGTTGAATCCAGTCAATGGCTTCTTGGGTCAGCTTTTTAAAGTCTTGCAATGTTCCTTTGAACGCTCTGAGGGGACATGCGAAGACTACGTGATCCATAGTGTGCTGTTCTTCGCCACAGTCACATGGAGGAGGGGACTTCCAACCCCATTGGTTCAGGATCGCTGCGCACCTTCCTTGGCCCGTTCTTAACCGATTCAGTACGCACCATAGGCGCTGAGGTAGATGAAATCCTGCAGGCCGAACACAAGGAGTTTCGATTAACGGATGGTGTATCAAGGACGTTTGTTCCTGCCATTTGGTATTCTAGGCATCTAGGATGTTGAAGTTGTCGTCCTGCAGGCTGGTTGCTCTTCTCCATGATGGTTGCCTGGACTGCAGTCGCTGTGCTGAAGTTACAGGGAGCACGGAGTGTAATGGCAGCGATAGATTGTTTTGGATTGTCTTCCATGTGTTCCTCTTCCTCAATGACTGGAGTTTTTTTAGGGGAGGAGGTGGATTATTAGTTAGTACTGGTAGCCAGTGAGTGTTGGTGGATCGCAGAAATTCAGTAATGATGCGCATTGACATTTAACGTATATTTGTGTATGTTTTAAAACCATTTATTCAACAAAATAATAATTAACAATTACAAATTTCAACACAATAAATAATTCTCCACGCTGGTATGAAGAATACAGCATATCAATAGTTCATCACCTATAATGATTATGTGGCACGCAGGCCACCATAAAAAAAGAACTGGAAATAAGGGTATATATTAATGACAATCTAATAAGATCAAAAACTAACAGTTTATAATACCGTAGTTAACACCCACACACGTAAACACGCACACGAGGATCTAAACACACTTAAACATATTGTCGGTGGCCAGTGACGTGCTCCACGTAGATGTCTCGGGACGACCGGATGGTGTCCGAGGCACACAAGTTGGCCATGACACGAGCATACAGAGGTGATATGCCCAGTGATTGGATGGACTTCTGGTTGGCCGTGTCCCAAGTCGCCAAAGAGCCAACGATAAAGGCGTCAAGGAAAACTCGGAAGCCGGCTTCACGTAGGATGTTGGCAGACCGTTCATATTTCAACACCTTGGCAGCTCGAGCCTGCAGAAGGGACTGGCGACCATCTTCAAATGGGATGGTCACATCGATGATGGCAGCAGTCTTGGAGTCTCCATCCCAGACAACCAGGTCTGGGCGCAGCGCAGCAACATCATCCCGAATAATTACATCATTGCCAATCAGCTCACGGAATGGAATCTGCTGGTTGCGCCTAACCAAACCAGTTTTGGCCGGGATAGCATTGGCCAGTCGTTGGAGTACAGCATTGTGACGCCTCTGCATTGTGACAAGATGAGGACGGCAGTGGTTTATAACGTGGGCCATCGTCTCATCAGCGTCACCACATTTCCGGCATCGGCGGTTCAAATTGTTCCCAAACCGCCGGCATCCATTAAGGGGAAGCACACCAAGGCGGGCACGGTGGATGAATCACCAGTCTGCAAACCGGGTGTATCGCCCATCATTTAGGAAGTGGTTTGAGGCCTGGTTAGTTGAAGAAACCCGCATGCAAAGGCGGGCTCGGTAGTGCTCGGTCAAGCAACTGCGCAACAGCGACGATATCCCACGTCGTGACTCGCTATCAGCAATGGCAGTAGCACATTCCGGATGGGGCAGATGTAGTTGCCAACAGTGAAAAGTCTGAGCCCAGCCCTAGCGTAAACCAGGGATGCGCGGTTGAAGGTGCCGGGAGGCAAATCGGGTGTGGGACCAGAAGGTACCAATGTCCCCAGAGTCTAATGAGAAGGGAGCTTCAGTCGTCCCAGGGAGGTACGAGACAAGCTCATCTTTGCTGGCTGCCGACGTACCTTCTTGTGGACAGCAAGATTAAGGCCGTCCTCAGTTAGACGGACAACAGTAGGATTAGGCGAAGTTAATAACCTGAAGGCATGGTTCACCACAGCCAGGTCTGCAAGGTCCATTAGTGGAGGAACGCCAGCACCCCCTTTCCTTGGTGGAAGAAACACAACCTCTGCACTGGCACATAGCATAGCATCCTTGGCACCATCCTTAATAATCCGGCCAAGAAGACGAAGATGGGTCTTCTTGACACGGGAAGAGCGAAGGGCAAACTCGAGCTGCGGAGAGATGAAGGTACGCACTGCATCGAGTTTTTGCCAAGGTGCCAATTGGCTGTGAAAGATGGTCTCAGCCTCCCCAGTAATGCGACCAATCGCATCATCCGGCGTCTGATCAGCCTTAAACCCTGTTGGGACGCCAAGGTGACGATAGGCGTCCCCTTCTCGTAGAACTACCATAGGACCATCCTCGATGGTGAACTGAGTGGGGAGAGCTTACTTCTTCCGGATGTGAAGAGTCGCACACTTAGTAGGCTTAAAACGAAGGCCCAACCAGTGGGCAGCCCCACCCATGCGAAGAAGCATAGACCGCATAGCTTCCTCAGATCGAGCAACCAGGGCGACATCATCAGCGTACGCCATCACAGCAACGTGCTCGCCACGCAGCAGATACCCATCTTCCGGAGCAGTGGACGCCACAGAACGTACAAGATGGTCCATCACCAAGTTAAATAAGGTGGGCGAGAGTGGACATCCCTGACGTGCTCCGGCATAAAAGCAATGGGACGCGTATCCCCCGATAATGCCCAAACCCTGGTGGAGCTGCCAGTGTAGAGGTCTCGAATAATGGCCATAAATTGATCCCCAGAAGCTAGATCTGACAGCGCAAGGAAAATACTCGAATGTGGCACCGAACCAAAGGCATTGGCAAGGTCCAGCCAAGCAACAGCAATCTCCCTCCCAGAACGGCGGACATCATCCAGGACCTCTTGCAAAACAAAGTTATGTTCAAGGCAGCCTTCTGAGGGCATAAAGCCCTTCTGCTGGGGAGAGATCAAGGCTTAAAAAACTACAGAGGTTGCCTCAATTCTCACTCAACAATCAGCGCTCGGAAGGCGAATGACGTCACAAGATACCAAACTCGTCATATGGCGAACGTAATGAAACTGACAACATCAGCTGTTGAGTATGCAAAGAACAGTTTATTCTCATGAAATTATTGGTAAATGGGCGATAAAATAACTGAATGTAGCCTACTTACATTTTATGTTGTGATCTTGAATTTCTTGGTAATTCACCTAGACTCGGTAGCAGTATCAGTGGTGCTTGTGTGGGTGTTAGCGACTTCTTCTTATGCAAGATAGAATTGGAATGTTTCAATCTGATGAAGAAAAGATATAGAAAAATTTTGAATAGGGCACTTTCCCACCACAGAATATCAAGAAACATATGTATTGAAATGAAATCCGTTGAGAAATCTGCGGTAAATGGAGAAATATTGCTGTAATTTATAAGAAATGTACCACTTGTCACATGCAATGAAAATGCAGCGCCATGTTTGAAAAACGCAGGTCTGCAGTCATGTGTTCATCACCACGAGGCAAAGAACTTAACGAGAAAGACGAAACACTCACTCGCAGATCGAATGTATATTTTCTGCTAGAGCTGAGAGAGCGGACCAAACAGGCGACAGAAACATATGTCGACTGACATAAAATGTCTGACAATTCGATAATTCGACAAGTTTCCGTTTCTCAAAGCATGACAATTCGACAAATATGTCGCGACAATTTTGTAAATTGTCGTGACATATTGTCAGAAATCTGTTTCATAAAGTTGTAATGCCGTCAGGTAGAAATCTGACAAATATGTCAAATATGTCACCCGTTTTTCTTTATGAACTAATGAATATGTCAGCCGCTGTTGTACAATTGTCAAATTGTCATCGAAAACTCGACAGGCGCCTCGTTACATGTCGATTATTACCATAACCTATCTTTTCGTATCTCGGTGCGTTTGGAAGTCTCCCGTTACGTTAATAGCCTACAGTGTTGATAGAATCGTTCGAATGGAGCGATTAAAATGCGGGAGTAGTAGAGAGTGATTAAGATCAGTGACGTACGTACGTAGGATTTCTTTCTGGGGGGGTTTCATTCATACAGCTGCAGTATGCCTAAGGTAGTAGTACATTATTAAAATGATATTTCGATTATTATTCATAAATTTGACAGTAAACCGTACTGCAAACTATTATTTGGTGGAAAACGACTTACACTCTATCTTGTCAGACCCTCGGCGATTGCTCAACGCAGACGTAAGTTATGTTATGCTATGGTCTGTCTCACTTTTTATGTGACTACGCCTCCATCACCTATAGAAAAAAAAAAGATCACGGCATAACAGCCCGGAAAATGACCATTCGCTATTGAACACCGGTCGGGGAAGCCTACATCAATACACTTTCTTGTGGTTATATTGTTCGAATTTCAATTATTATTGTTGTACTTCTAATGCACTTTAAATTAATACGAAAATAACCTACAATAAATGTGCTTAGAGCAGAATTACGATATGTTCTTGCCCGTATGTCTTCCTAACGCCCTTAAGGAACGAGGGTTCGATTTCCCTCACAAGTACTTACTCATAATTTCTAATTTGCGGCGTGTTACCCAGAAAGTTACGGTATTGTGTTCATAAATATAGTATGGAGACGTTACTTACATTGGCTGTGCGAAAAGTCACACCTAGCGCCCTTAAGGAATGAGGGTTCGATTTCCCTCACAAGTACTTACTCATAATTTCGAATTTGCGGCGTGTTACCCAGAAAGTTACGGTATTGTGTTCATAAATATAGTATGGAGACGTTACTTACATTGGCTGTGCGAAAAGTCACACCTAACGCCCTTAAGGAACGAAGGTTCGATTCCCCTCACCAGTGAAAATGAAAATCCACAGCCTGCTTCCAGTCTCCGACCGGGTCAGGAATGGAATGAATGAAGCCCCCATCTAGCGGCGAGGATATGAAGTGTGCCGGCTGCCGAAGCCTGTCGCACTCCTCTGGGGCAATGATTAAATGAATGACAGATGAAATGAAATGATAGTGGAGAGTGTTGCTGGAATGAAATTGTGACAGGAAAAACCGGAGTACCCGGAGAAAAACCTGTCTGCCTCCGTTTTGTCCAGCACAGATCTCACATGGAGTGACCGGGATTTGAACCACGGACTCAGCGGTGAGAGGCTGGCGTGCTGCCGCCTAAGCCACGGAGCTCATAAATTCGAATTTGTGGCGTGTAAACCAGAAAGATACGGTATTGTGTTCATAAAAATAGTATGGAGACGTTACTTACATTGGCTGTGCGAAAAGTCACACCTAACGCCCTTAAGGAACGAGGGTTCGATTTCCCTCACAAGTACTTACTCATAATTTCGAATTTGCGGCGTGTTACCCAGAAAGTTACGGTATTGTGTTCATAATTATAGTATGGAGACGTTACTTACATTGGCTGTGCGAAAAGTTACATCTAACGCCGTTAAGGAACGAAGGTTCGATTCCCCTCACCAGTACTTACTCATAAATTCGAATTTGTGGCGTGTAAACCAGAAAGTTACGGTATTGTGTTCATAAAAATAGTATGGAGACGTTACGTACATTGGCTGTGCGAAAAGTCACACCTAACGCCCTTAAGGAACGAAGGTTCGATTCCCCTCACCAGTACTTACTCATAAATTCGAATTTGTGGCGTGTAAACCAGAAAGTTACGGTATTGTGTTCATAAATATAGTATGGAGACGTTACTTACATTGGCTGTGCGAAAAGTTACACCTAACGCCCTTAAGGAACGAAGGTTCGATTCCCCTCACCAGTACTTACTCATAAATTCGAATTTGTGGCGTGTAAACCAGAAAGTTACGGTATTGTGTTCATAAAAATAGTATGGAGACGTTACGTACATTGGCTGTGCGAAAGGTCACACCTAACGCCCTTAAGGAACGAAGGTTCGATTCCCCTCACCAGTACTTACTCATAAATTCGAATTTGTGGCGTGTAAACCAGAAAGTTACGGTATTGTGTTCATAAAAATAGTATGGAGACGTTACTTACATTGGCTGTGCGAAAAGTCACACCTAACGCCCTTAAGGAACGAGGGTTCGATTTCCCTCACAAATACTTACTCATAATTTCGAATTTGCGGCGTGTTACCCAGAAAGACGGTATTGTGTTCATAATTATAGTATGGAGACGTTACTTACATTGGCTGTGCGTAAAGTCACACCTAACGCCCTTAAGGAACGAAGGTTCGATTCCCCTCACCAGTACTTACAAATAAATTCGAATTTGGGGCGTGTAAACCAGAAAGTTACGGTATTGTGTTCATAAAAATAGTATGGAGACGTTACTTACATTGGCTGTGCGAAAAGTCACACCTAACGCCCTTAAGGAACGAGGGTTCGATTTCCCTCACAAGTACTTACTCATAATTTCGAATTTGCGGCGTGTTATCCAGAAAGTTACGGTATTGTGTTCATAAATATAGTATGGAGACGTTTGTTACATTGGCTGTGTGAAAAGTCGCACATAACGCCCAGGGGCGGTTCGACTTTGTACATCTAGGGGGGGTGAGAATTTAAAAAATGCCGACTGGCTGTTTTACATTGCCGACTAGACGTTTAAAAACTGAGCAACGGGAGGGAAAGGGTGAGGGGGGGTTGGGGCGGGGTTGGGGGGGGGGGGGGGGGGGGGGCGGAAACGATACACAAGACAAATATACTTAATTAATGTTTTTCATTTAAAATGTATTTTATTAGTTCCAGAATTTTGAAACGCTAAACTTGATAAATGAACAAAATAAGTGTTTAAATATTTCGTATATGTGAGCTGTGTACGAACGAATGCGGCAGGTACCATATCACGACATGCCCCAACAGAACTTTATCAATAGTGGCTTATAGTAAGGACTAGAAGCGAACCATAGTATCTAGTAAGTGTACATATCTGTAACATGTAATATGGCCAACTGGCTGCAATAAATGCTATTATTAAATATTACAAGAATTTAAAAAAATCTAGTTATTCTTTCTAAAACCCTACTCTACGATGTTTTAACAAGGACTTCTACTCCACTATCTCCGTAATTCCACTGTCGTCGATCTTATCTTTCGTTGAAAACAACATCATGAGGAAGTCTAAGCGGTCGTCACCCATCGATGTCCGCAAATGATTGTAAATAAGCTTCAACTTGCTGAAGGACCGTTCGGAAGAAGCAGAAGACTCTGGGGATGTTAAAATCAGTCGAACTACTTGTTAACCACACTGGATAATCCTCTTTAATTTAACAGCAACTTTTGCGATTTCTTTAAAAGATGAGCACTGTTTACTGGCATCAAGCTCAGCCAGCACAAGCTCTTCATCGTGAAAGATGATTTTCGAGTGTGATTGCTTTATACCCATAGATCGGACGCGCTCGATGGTGCAGTTTTTTCTATCAGCGGGTATCTTGAAAATTATGTGGAGTGGCTCTAGCAAAGAAATTAGTTTTGCGAGCTTGTCTTGCACGCTTGTAGTAAGTACATCCACATCCTTTCTGTAGAATGTAAGAAAAGAAATTTCTGCTGTCGTTTCAGCATGCGCGTCATACTTCTTTGCAAGTCGCCGGGTCCTGTGGTTCTATAAGAAGTCTTCCTCCACATTTACTTGCATACTTTTCGCAATTGACGATGCGTTCATCTTGCCGTCGTCGTTGATATCTTCAAAAGACTTCAAAGTGCTCTGAATCAGCTGCATCGCGTCTACTACATTCAGCTCCTCCGCTTCTAAAAGCTCGGTTACTTTCTTAATTTTAAACAGGATGTTTTTTGGTAAAGTACATGCCGCAGATAAAATCAAAGTAGATGCCTTTTGTGCAAGCCTGACGCAAAAGTTCGGGTTTTACTGTTAAATTCAGAATCGAATAAGGTTTCCATTGTTTCCAATGCTGTGACTATCTCTTCATAAGACGAAGAAACAGCTCTCATCGATTCAGCGCGCGCAGTCCACCTTGTTTTTGATAAATTCTTAAGTTGAAGTGAATTATCAATTTTATCCAGCTCTTTCTGCAAGCTTAAATGCCGTTTCGTGCTACCAGAAAAAAAAAACCTACAATGCTTCAAGAGCGTGAAAAAACTCTCAGATACGTGCGCTAGCATTACAAGCTGTCTCTACGAAAATTTTTAACCTGTGAGCTTGGCATGGAACGTACGGAATATATATTTTGCACTTCTCTGATAGCTTTTTCTGAGTGCCGTTGTATATGCCAGACATGTTACTATAGAGTGACCAGGTTGAAAAGAATGTTGCAACGTGCAAGCGCACCAAAGTAGGGGAGAGTGTTTCCAGCTCCCTTGCCACTCAACTGCTAGTCTTTCTTCTGTGCATGTGCGTCAGGTAGGGGCAGGCCCGACGAGAGGGGGGGACAGGCAGGGCTGGTGCCCCGGGGCCCGACCCTCCCAGGGGGCCCGGCGTCCTAGGAGGATAGGCCCGATCTGGCATTGATTTATTATTGCCTTTATGCGACTTGAATTTGCTACTGGCAATCATTTAGTGAGTGCAATGAACTGTCTGTGAACAATGTTACAGGGATTGAAAAACTTATTCTGTCAAGTGGACAATAATTTCCATTACAAAGCGCTTGTGGGAAGAACAACGTTCTCAAAGTGGTCAACTTAGGCGATGGGGCTTCGCTATGTATTGTTGTCAGGATATATCTGAAGACAGAGAGAGCATAACCGTATTCAGAAATCAAGTCAATTGTATCAGCAAGTTCGATATCTACTCTGGAATAAGCAAGTACCACTAATATCAAAACAAACTCTGTTTTGAACATTATTTGTCCCTATATTGACTTATGGGTTGGAAACATGCACAACTACCAAAAAGGATGACAGCAGACTTCAGGCTTCAGAAATGAAGTTTCTAAGAAGCATGCTTCAAAAACCTAGGAAGGACAAAGTAAGAAATGAGAAGATAAGAGAACAAGCTGGAATAAATCAGTCCCTGAAGGAGACCATAACTAGGGGACGATTGCGATGGTTTGGTCACGTCAAACGTACGACAGAAGGAAGAATTGCAAAACAATGGTTACATACTGAGATTACTGGAAAGAGACCTGTTGGAAGACCTAGAAGGAGATGGATGGACCAAGTGAAGGAAGATATCACATCCAAGGGAATCAACTGGGATGAAGTCTTGAAGGAGCAGTGGTACATGAATCGACTAAAATGGAGAGCGCTCGTAAACCACACCCGGGAAATTGGAGTGGAGACTTGATAATGATGATGATGATGATGATGACAGAGAGAGCATTCCATTATTCTAAATTTAGCTTATTCGGCTTATGCACCAATCCTTCAAGTAACTTTCTCATCCCTTCACTTATTTCGCCAAGGCCACGAGAGCCTGGGCTGCCCTGGTGTGTTTGGTCACCTAGCTCAAGAGTTTCAAGTTTGGTGCGTCACGTTGAGCTTAGATATTTAGAGGTGATAGTGTCTGAAATGAATATATTGTCTAGCTAGACATATCGTATGCCGTGCAGGCAGGTAAGTAAAATAAATTTTAAAGTAGCGTCCACACAGCAATTCACTTTATAGTTATTATTGATTTAAGGGGGCGGAACAGCGAGGTCATCGTTCCCTAGTAATTCACTTTCGCACTATGTGAAAAATTATCATTGCTGGCTAAATATCTTGTGAAAGGGTGGGATGATTCTGTTGGTCAAACGTAGATAAAAGAAATGCATGCCAAATTGTTCATCTTCTCGTATACTGAATAGGGAAATATCTTTAGGTACCGTACAGTATCATAATTATTATAACTGGTCTATTCAATATGATAACATTCCTAGGCACTTGGGTTCGTGCGCCAAATCACTTCTGATTAAGGGACTTATTGAACATCTAATTTACTATTGGCACTAGAGTTGGGAAATGTATCCAAAGACTTATACTAAGGTAACATTCCAGTATTTTTCTGGACTGAGTGTTTAATTAACCAGGAAAAAAATGACAATTAAGCTAGGGCACTGATCCACTCAATTTTGTTTTCCAATTCCTCTCATGGAACCTCAGTGGTAAGGGCAGATGACCTACCGTAGCTGTTCCGCCCCATAAAACAACAATAAGTAACGACAGAGGTAGGGGTAGATGGCCTAGCTGTTCCGCCCCTTAAAACAACAATAAGTAACGTCAGTGGTGTGCATGGCGATGGAGAAATTAATATATTGCATGTAGGCAACCGCGCAGAATTTCCTAAGAGACAAATATTTGAACTATGCTTAATTTAGAAGAAAATTAAGACGAAGTATTGTCGAATATTAATATAAATAAAATTTTATTTTGATCTGGTGCAGTGGCTGTTATTATTATTGGATATTTCTACGCCGTTTATTCCAAAGAGAGGCATCGATCTGCAAAGCACTTATTTTTCAGGACGCGAAGAGATATTATCCCTTGCGAATCAAGCCCTTTCACGATACGCTTTAACGTTCCAGTACCGTTAAACATAAAATGAGTTGCTCTCTTTATCTATAACTTGGAAATGACTCCGGGTCCTGAAGAAGCCGCGGCAGGAATGCAGAATTCGGCTTCCCGACTGCGGTTGCATTCGTAGTCTTACTCAACAGTTAATAATAGGCCTATTTGTCGTTACAGTTGTTAATTCATTTAGGGGCTTGCAATATTTAACCCGTGTACTTGGTAGCTAGTAGGTCTAGTACCACTGGCGGGCAATGAACCATTGGTATTCGGTTGGGAATCGTTTGCATCAACTAGTACTGTAGATATAATTCAGTATTTGCTGACGCGTTAATTCTTCGGTTTGTTTCTGAAGGCTTCCACATGATTGAATGATGTTGACTGTAAAGCAGTAGTTTTCACAAATATTAATGAAGTAAAAATTATAAGATTCTCAAACAGCGAACAAAATAGAAAACCAAGAAACGTGCGAATTGTGTAGACTGAAGGGGAGGCTAGTGGTTGTTGTATAATAAGAGAGGTGTATTGGCAACATTGTTGTAACTATTTGTGTTGGAGAGTAGAAACTTAGACCCTCTTAAAACCACCCTCTGCTGGACGAAAGCAGAGTATACACTGTGCTGTGCTATGCCCTCTGTGACATGATCAATCGCATGCCGTATTCTTAGTTGTCGACTGGGAAAAGAGGGAATGCGTTGCCCGTCGCGACTATTACTGTAATTATTAGGGTTAAGAGTAGGGTAGGTGTTCCTGGACTTGAAATAAGGTACTATCCCAGCATGCATCTGGAGGGAGTGTGGAAAACCACACTCAGGGCAGCTTCTCTCAACACCGGGATTCAAACCTCTGATCAGCAGACTTGCTGTAGATCCCCATCACGGTCATTGGTGAGCTACACCGCGGGGTCTTACTTGAAGGTGCGAGAGCTTTTACTTCAATATCGGAGAGTCTTTTCTATAGCCACAAATGTCAATGGTCACCAAATTCTTACTACAAAATATCACAAATATAATCACCCAAATGGCCTAAAATTCGATAATTTGGACCAATATTTTGCAAAATTTTCCGGAGGAGGACCCCCGGACCCCACTGTGAGCTTGGTGATATTTTATACCCCCAGATCCCCGGTGTGTCTACTCCCCTATAATCTTGGCTTAAATCCGCCCCCGATGGTCACCAGTCATAGATAGGATTGGGGACTTTTAGGAGAACCTGGCTGTAGGTTTGCTTACTGCAAAGTAATATTAAGTTGTAAGAAGTCCTCTGCAAGTTACAAAATATGGTTCATATTCACATTCTCTTCTTTTGTGAAAACAATCACTGATCAGCTGCAATCTGCTGAGAGCACATAATAAATATCTTGACTTACGTATGAGTATACCTGTGGTTAATATGAAAATATATTTTGCTTTGCTTAATATACAGTGATGTGTAATCGCCGTTCAACCAAAACACTTATCTTAAAAATCTGACGACTTCGGCCGGACTTAATCCCAAGATCTTGGGCATAGCAGTTCAGCATGCTACAATTATTATTATTATTATTATTGCTTGCTGAGTTTTATGTTCTTGTAATTGATTTCGTGATGCCCATTTTGTGCAAAAAAACAAAAACAAAAAATGCTCAAAATCAGTTCGTGCAAATTCACGAGGATTATAAATTAATTTTACAGAGTTTGGTTATAGAGGGGGGCCCGGGAGATTCCAGCCCCAGGACCCGTCGCCGCTCTCCACGGCCCTGGGTAGGGGAAGTGTCTCTCTCTCTCTCTTTCTCGCTGCTACTTGCTTCGTTGTCCTAGTCGCTGGACCTTCCGAAGTCGTGTATGGAGGGGGAAGCTCTTCAGCAGCTACGTAATGCGAGCCCCGCCTCCAACAATCTTTTCTACCTGGTAACTCTATAGCAAAGTCGTACGATTGAAACGCTAGTTTATCGAGTAGAAGTAAAAGTTCTTCTGAATTTAAAATTAATAATATTTTTTCAGCCAACTCCTCTCCAGTCTCTTTTGTTAAAACAGCGTCTATTTTAAAAAGACGCTCCACAGGAACGAGCTCTTCATCTTTTTCGACGACGCATCGGATATTCAACATGAGGAGATCTTTATGTGACATATCGGGAGTAGTATCTGCTATAACTGAGAACATACCGCCGTTCTTGATCTCTTCTGCAATGATTTCACGAGTTTTCCCTCCAAGAAAACGGATGAATTAATTTTGAGAGTCCTTGCTCATATACGTACCCTTGTGCTTCCGCGTATTCACTTCTTCCAACCACCTATTCATGACCGGACTATGCCGTGAAAGTAACTTCACAATTTGCGTGAAGTTTCCATTATCTTGAGTGATTCCATCCTCGTGACCTCGGAAAGCCCAATCTTGCCGACAGAGGGTTCTTGCAGTGTCAACAAGTATCTCGATAACTTTTTTTTGTGGAACTCCTTTTCTAGTTCTTCCTCAATTCTGATCGTCCGTAAATGTTTATCAAGGAGAACGTCTACGTGGCCTTTTGCATTGACAAAGTGGCACAAATCTGTCATAGCTGCTTGATGAGCTTCTGAAGTGAAGTTTTCTTGTAATTTGCCCTTTATCTTCTTTCCGTGACTTTTCCATTTGTGCCACTGACGTACTCCAGCGTGCGACCATTCTTCACTTGCGGACGCCCTTCCTCGTCCGTTTGGAAATAATACACAGGCAAAATAAAACACCGCCTCTTTTTCAATGCTGTACTTCAACATGGGAAAATCCGTATACCAGGCTGGATTAAATCGATGCTGCTTATTTTCTGGTATGTCTGGATTTGCTGGGAATAGACTAAGTTTTGGCTGGAAGACCCCAAGTGAAGTCAGGTACAGTCGTTCGTTTGCCGTGATAATTCTTTTCCGTTTTGCAGGATCGCGATTAACAGGTAAATCGCCCGCTTGAATGGGTACTGCGTCTGCACGCATGTTATTTTCCTCCTCTCTTGCTATTTGAAGCAACTGACCGCTTTCATCGTGGATTCTCGATAAGCAGTCTTTATCATTTCTACCATAAAAAGTTTTGTGTTCGGAATAGTGTCTTCTTTTATTGTTTTCAAAATACCTTCAACTCTTTTGAAATGCGTTATTAACTCACTAACTTGGCCAGAAAAAACAATCCACGAAAATTCGCTACTACGCGGTGTAGGACTGTCACCACTACGACCGGCATCCGATGAAGTTCCAGCTGCTCGTAACTTGCGAACGTCAGATGTGTTGGGGGATAGTGGTGGTTCAACGGTTCGCGATGAGCAACGGTGGTCAATGGCTCAACGGTACACGATGGCTCAACGGTAGATGATGGCTAACGATGGGCGATGGCTCAACGGTGGTAAATGGCGCAACGGTGGCTCAACGGTAGATTTTGATTTTAATTGTACCTTAGCTACCTGATGGGCATTAAGTTCAACCCTTTGAAGACGTCGAGCGTCGCAGGGGTGCTTTTCTGGATATTCGTTCCATCGACAAAGTTACTTAGACTTGTCTCCTCCACCCGCCCAGGTTTTCTTGTCACTGGAAAAAAAAGCTTGTCGTTTAACGTGACCGTTAATCTCGCGATTATAAGCCACGGGACCTCCATTTTACGTGGAATCCGAACCACAGGACATGGCATTTCACATCGAAAATCTCACATGCATTGACCGGGAATCGAACCCAGTCCGCCTTGGTGAAAGGCATACAGCTTGACCGCTTCTTGTCACTGGGTTTTAAAACACTCCGTAAGTTTTATTCAAATAAAAAAGATGGTTTAAAATAGGACAAATACCCCCACAAAGGTAGACTTTTATGGATTTGTTGGGCATTTTTCCTTGCTAACACCATTAAACATAAACATGGCTGAAAATATGCATGTATTTATTGTATTATTATTACGTACGTTTCATGGGTACGCGATGCTCCGTGAAAATGTTCCGTGCCGGCGAAAACTCACGTCCCACTGCCACTGTATTTGCACCTAGTTATCACTGTAAAAGTTGCTGGTTCAGGAACGACTACTTTCGCTCATTCTCAGTGACCACTGCACTGATCATATTGAGCACTCCACCCCTTGAGGAACCTAGGGACCATAAACCTGTCAATTTTGTCACAATAGCGCGGATATGTGAGGACGCGCCGAGACAAGCGGTAGCAGATCATAGCATTCCTCCGGCAATATCACAATGAGTTGGCTTGACCTGAAGTTATCAATGCGCTCACCAACACCTTTTGTCTACCCACATGGCACAGATGCTGGGCTCGCTTCGCTGTGAAGCTGAGTCGCTCTGCATAATGAACGCGGGATATTACTTCCACCCAGGAACGTGCCGATGAGTTCATTCCTTGTCCTAGGTCCCATATTGCTCATCTGTCATTCTTTCTTCAGTTTCCATACACAGAAACGAAATGGCAAGTGACAGCCGGTGCACCGAGGACTGGAAGTGAAAGTTTTAAAATTTTGCCGACTCTTCCTCTTGCCGCACTGGGCTATTGCCTGGCTGCACGAAATTATTGCTGCGTCCGTTTGTGTCGACTGTCCGTAAAAATTCCGACTGTCAGTATAATATATATATATATATATATATATATATATATATATATATATGTTAAGAAATCGGACCAAATCGTATATGGCCATGTCCCGTTTTGCTTTTTTAAATGCTGTTTTTGGAAATGTTACGACTTCTTCAGGATTTGCCGACTGCCGACTGACGTCGTATTTGCCGACTGAGAAAATAGCTGAGGGGGGTGAGACACCCCCCAACCCCCCCCCCCCCCCCACTCGAACCGCCCCTGATAACGCCCTTTGGGAACGAGAAATTAGTAGCGTCTCTGAAAGTCAAGGGTTGGATTACTCTCCCTGCTCTGTCAACTGGTAGCGCTCTCTCAGCTCTAGCCGAAAAACTATGTCCATCTGCAAGTGAGTGTTTCGTCTTCCTCGCCATCTGCGAGTGAGTGTTTCGTCTTCCTCGCCATGTTCCTTGACTTGATATATTGAACAGATGACTGCCGTCCTGCGCACTAATTCCAACATGGAGGTGTGTCTCAAGTGCGAATTATAGGTGTTACATGTTATTTAATTACAGCAATATTTCTTAATCTACCCTTTTTTTTCGATTGATTTCGGTTGAAATACACGTGTTCCTTGATATTCTCTGGAAAAGAAGTGCCGTAACTTTGGCGCGATTGCTTGGATGTAACCGAACGTTCTTGCCCTGTTGAAATCCTTATTTTCCGTGAAATGTAACGAATGTTGCTGAAATGTGCCGGGACGGGTTTAGCCAAGTTTCTGAGGGATCGGTCAAACCACCGTATGACAAGTGTTTAATCGAGGTTGGTAATGCATAATCGTGTTGAGTTTGCATTCCATAGGTTAAGTTCCCAAGTTGTGGAAATTTATATTGGAACTTGTGGGCTACATAACCTGCAACATAAGCCTTGCCATCTTCTTCACTTTGTTCCATTATATTGGCAATGAAGGACTCTGGTTGCACATTGCTGTCTAAGGTTGGTTCTGGAAGCACGTTACTTGATTCAGACACTAAGCCAGCTTTGTTTAGTGCTTTAGCAACTAAATATTCATCTGAATCTGGGTCAGCAGTGTTTGTTTTGTTTTGAACTACTCCTGGAGTTTTCCCTAAAATAATCATCCTCAGTCTGTAAATGCAGTCAAGGGGAGAAGGATGATCGTGTAAGCCACCACGGGTCCGCAATTGTGAAAAGAGGTTTTCCAGTACATCTTGATTTAACCTATGTGTGAGAATGTACTTAAAATTATGCCTACTGACCATATCTTGGTACAGAAGTCGAAGGGATTTTTTCGAAATGATGACTGCTTTCTGGAATATTTGCAAAGAATTTTTACCAATGCAAAGAGAATTGCTCATGAAATTTTCCATCTTGTCCAAAATTATATTTTGTTCTTCAATTAATAAACCATGGGTTATTTTTGTTGGTAAAGGCGGGTTAGGACAGTATGAATTCATAACATCATACCACTGGTTTACAAGTTCTATGAAATCCCCTGTTGCCTCTGCTAACAATTTATCTGGACCTGGTTTGTAGTGTTTTAAAGCTGTAGCTGTAGTGTGTGACAGAAGCTGTGCTGCTAGTCGAACGCTTTGTCTTTTGTTTTTTTCTCACTGTATGTGATTCGGTGTCAGTTTATGGCATGAGTTTATCTCAGAATTGGTTTGTTTCACTAATTCTACCACAGGAGCACTGGTAACTTTCTGTCCGTTTTCTAGAATATAGCCATAATCCAAGAACCAGTTCCTGATAAGTTTTAGCAAATGGGGTGCATCTGCGAAAAAGTATATAGGCTGTTGAGTTACTGGGTGATTGTAAGAAGAGCAGTTCACTGAGATAGACAATTCCCTCCACAAACCCATGTTCCCACCTCCACAGTCACTCACACAGGCTACCTCATTGTACCCAACGTTGTCATGCTCGATAGTCACTCGGTCAAGCATATCCTTAGTTATTTTAGAGTCAAAATCGAGGTGCACAGGCTGTTTCCAGTTGGAAAAAAGTCCTATAGCCATAATAACTTGCATGTATGAATGAAGACCTACTATTTCATCCTCTTTTTTTTTTATCATAATCATATGTAGCTGCCACTTTCATTTCATCATTAGAGAGAACTGTTGTTTTTTCAAAACTATTCATAGTGTGGCCTGTAACTTCCATTACACGAATTATATCAGCCAGAATCCCTTGTCTCAAATTTAAACTTGAAGCCCATTTCTGCAATGAAGAAATTCCTCGTAAAGGGTAATGTAGCTTTTGCCTGAGGAAAATGTAACATCGTTTGCTGAAATATCTGATGGTAAATGCAGTCGAAATATCATCTGAAGTCCATTTAACGTGCTTCTTTTTATTGATGATATCTAATTGGCTTTTAGTCAGCACCCCTGAGAATGTACCAATGACTTGCTGGTTCAGTACTAACTGAGAGGTCTTTCCCAATTTAGCTGATTATTTATTCATCGTATGATATTAACACAACACAATCACCTACATAAATACAGATTCATATAACACAGCAATAATACTAACAAATTATATAAATTATAAAGCAGATAAAAAAATAATTATAAATCAACGTCCAACTCGTTGATCCATTTGCCAGCCTCAGTTGTAGCAGAATGCAGGTCCTCCAGACTTCCTGGAAAAACTCGGAGAGGACATTCCAGTACTAAGTGCTCCATTGTCTGTGGAATGTCAGCGCAATCGCAATTCGGTGAGTCTTTCCAACCCCATTTGTGGAGAACAGAAGCACATCTTCCCAAGCCACATCTAATACGATTGAGTCTAGTCCAGGTATGTCTGGGCAGATTGAAGCCAGCAAGTTTTATGTGAGGATCCTCAACGTTCACGATGCCTGGTGGTGTATATGTTGTCCACTCAACCCGCCAATTTTCATTAGGTTTAACATTTCTGCTTGTTAAATCCAAGGCAGTTTTCCATGCAGGTTTACGGGATTTCAATCTAGATGGGCCAAGATGTTTCATGTCTTCATGTATTGGGAGGGCCTTGTTATTTTGCACTCTCGACCAAAGATGAACCAGATTTTTCTGCCTTCTGATATGAGGAGGTGCGATATTACTCAGAACTGGTAACCACTGGACTGGAGTAGGAAGTAGTGTTCCAGATACAATACGCATGCTCTGTCGGAGCTGAACATCCACCCGTTGAGTGTGGCAGCTATTAAGCCATACCCCAGAGCAAAACTCGGCTGAAGAATAGATTAGCGCAAAAGCAGTTGTTCTCAGAGTGTTGGCATCCGCTCCCCATGATGTTCCAGCCAGGCGCTGAAGGAGGTTATTGCGGCTCTTCAATTTCGCAGCAGATTTACACAGATGGGTTTTCTTAGGTCAGAGATCTATCCAAAGTCATTCCCAGATATTTAGGGGTGCAATTATACTGTAATTCTTTACCTCTAAAATTGACTCTAGGATGGTAATTTGCATGCCTGTTGTCCAGATGGAAAGCAGTTATCTCACTTTTCTGAGGATTTGGTTGTAAGCGCCATTTTGTGAAAAAGTCATCCAGGACTTTGAGGTCTTGGGTGAGAACGGCCTCAGCTTCTGCGAAATTAGCATGTTGAACAGTGAGGTTGATATCGTCCGCATACATGAACTTGCGGGCTACTGTTTTCGGAAGATCATGGGTGTACAGATTAAAAAGAATGGGTGAGAGAACAGAACCTTGCGGCAGGCCATTATTCAGTTTACGGAATCGGCTTTTGTTCTGCTCAGAGTAGACTTGAAACAATCTGTTACTTAGCATGTTGTCTAACAAGTTCATAATCTTTAAACAAGGAACAGCCTTGATCAATTTCAATAGCAATCCCTCCTTCCAAACAGTATCATATGCTGCTGTGAGATCCAGAAAGGCTGATACGCTCTTCAGTTTCTTCTCAAACCCAGCTTCCACAAAGGTGGTCAGGGAAAGAACTTGGTCACTGCAATCACGGCCAGGTCGGAATCCTGCTTGTTCAATTGGGATCAGTGCCTCAATCGCTGGCGCTATTCTATTCAGGATCAATCTTTCCAGGAGCTTGAATGTCACAGATAGCAATGCTATTGGACGGTAACTTTGAGGTAAGTTCGGGTCTTTCCCTGGTTTTAAAAGGGCAATGATTTTGGTCTTCTTGAAGATTGCAGGTAACTTTCCTGATTCTAGTATACAGCTGAAAAACATAGCCAACCATCGTTTTGTAGCTGGACCACAGTTCTTTAATAATTCTGGATAAATCCCATCTAATCCTGCAGCTTTTCCATTTTGAAGAGAGATTAAACCTTCTTCCACTTCCTGTACAGAGAAGGGTCTCGAATATGTATCATGTGGCTGAGCTGAGCGTATGGCTTGCCTAAGCTTTGTTTTCACCAACCGGTTGAACTTCTTGTTCTTTGCTGTTCTAGAGGTTTGGACAATATGGTTAGCTATCGCATTTACATTAATAGATGTAGGTGTTTTCGATGGTATGGAAGCGGAATCTAGTTTCCGTATCAGAGACCACGCCTTCCTGCTGGAATGGGTGAAGTTTAAACCTTCAACAGTATTTATCCATCTCTCTCTTCTACCTCTGTCAAGTGATTGTAGAAGTTCAGTAGCTTTCTTCCTGCTGCTATTTTCATTATACTCTTCTTTCAGTCTGTTGGACTCCTCATTCCATCCTGGTATATACTCCTTCCTGAAGCCTCTCGGAATAGATCGTTTGGCTGCTGCTTTTATTAGACCTATGAACCTTAAGTAGTTTTCAGGTACCGCTTGAATCCATCTAATGTTGGCATCTGAGTATTTTGCATAGGTTTCCCAATCTGCCTTCAGAAAGTTCCAGCGAGGACGAGGTGTGGAATGAATAACAGGAATCTGTACTCCAATTTTGTATATTACTGGCCTATGCTGACTATGGGGAAAGTCTTGAAGCACTTGTCGCCGAATGCGAGGTACGGGAGTTGTAAGGCTATTGGAAACAAAGCATAAATCAGGTGAGTAATCTTGGTTCCATCGAGCTGAGTGAAATGTGCCTCTGTCTTTAGGGTCATACATCTGGGTAAGGTTATGTACTTCAGCCCATTCCGTCAGTTTAGTCCCATTTTCGTCATTCTGACAGTAGCCCCAAGATGTATGATGACTGTTGAAATCCCCTATGATAATATTTTCGTTAGTAGGGACTATAGATATAGGGTCAGGCCAGGATGTGGATGGAGGTTTATATATATTTGTGACCACAGTATTCTCTATTTGAACTGATGTGGAGAAAGTGTGACAATCACTGATTGGATGGACAGTGTACTGGTATATATCGCTCTTAATGTAAGTGGCGATACCATACTGAGCATGGTGTTACATTGCTATCGGTTTGTATCCAGGTATTCTTCCTCGAGCTAACAACTGTTCGTCATTTTCCGTGTGCGTTTCCTGCAATACTACAATGTCAACTGCGTTGTCCTCTAAGATCTTAGCAAGGTATTCACTCTTAGCTCTACTGATGCCTTCGATGTTTAATTGGCATATTGTTAGTTGTGAGCCAATTGTCTGTGTTTGAAACTGTACGTCCTTAAAAGGACTATTAGGTGTTACGGAGTTGTGGCCGTGAGGCACTGAAGGGCAGTACGGCGGCATCTGAATCACTGTTGCTTTCTTAGCACCACCCAGGGGACACGTGTAGGGTACTTTAAGGTTAAACCTACGGACGTGAAGCAACGCTAATAATTCTTCAACTGTTTTTTCTAGTTGCTCAATTTGCTTCTGGTAATCAATAATTTGTGCTCTATTTTGTAAACATTGCTTTATTAACTGTTCACTTTCTTCTAAAACTCTGTTGTAATTCTCAAGAAGAATTGCATACCTGTTGTCATCTGCCTGGGTTTGAAGTGGTGCTTCTGGTTCACTCACTGAATTTTGTTCACCCTCTTCTCTGAGTAAATCTTGAAACAATGTCCTCTTAATTGCACTCATTCCAGGTTCCCTGATCATGTTAACATGAAGTATATCATAAATTTCTCGCCAAATCAATACTTTTTACTTACATACAAATTCTACAGGTACATGTTTCGAAAACACATAATGTTTTCTTCCTCAGCCCACTTATTGGTGTAAAACATCATATAACATCGATAACCTCACTAAATAACCAAAACACAGTTCACATTTATAAAAAAGGTCAATACCTTAAACATTAAATTATTTTATTTAGTCAACTCGCAGAAAATGCCCAGTAACCAAAACGCACCTGATGTGAACAATTGCCATATTTTCCAAAGCCCAGTTATAAACTTAACTAATGTCCATTTCCACCAGAGCGATCTAGAGATTCTCCAAAAGGGTCCCATACACAACTGGGAGCAAAATCTAAATAAAAACGATCTAACCGTCCCAGTAGCCGAAACTGAAACAGCCATTAGGAAATTGCCCATTGAAGAACAAAATGCCGTTAGGTTTGAAACTAATAAGAAAATTAAGAAGATAATTAATTCAAGCAAGAAAAAAATCAATATATGTTGCAATTTAAACAACAAGTTCAAAAGTCTCATCACCAAAATCAATGACAACAACATAATTATAACCAAAGCAGATAAAGGCAACACAACAGTATTAATGAGCGAAGACGATTACGTCAATAAAACAATCGAGTTTCTTAATTCTGGCAATTTCACAGAAGTCAAAAAGGACCCTACCAACGTCATTCAGAAACGTTTGAAACAACTTTTGAAGAACACTATTTTTTATCTTAGATGAGAAGCAAGCAGATAAGCTAGTAAGCATGAACCCCGGCATTCCCGCTTTGAGATCTCTTCCGAAAATTCATAAACCTAGCACCCCTATTAGGCCTATTGTAAACTTCAGGAATAGCCCAACGTACTGTACCCTCATTCTCATGACTGGAATGCCTTTATGGGAAGGTAATATGTAATTACTTGTGAACATGAAGGGAGAGTCAGGATCATATGTTTCGCGACCCACAAGTTGACTTTGGATAGCGATCACGACGAGAGAAGCGGGGCGCATGCGTTGCATGTACTGTTGTCACAGCTGATTGGTTAGGGGTATTGATTATTTTATCGACTAGCAACAAGAGATAAATTATGCCCTTTGGATGGGAATTCAAGTTTTTTATACGTTCTGGCGTATTTTAACATGTCTGTAATTATAGCAGGTGTTGGATTATTAACTACTTTCAAATAATTGAATTCTTAGGAACACGGAAATAAGATATTTGCATCTTATCAGTTCGAGTTTTGACCACTCGTGGCGCGACGGTAGGTGACCCCGCAGTCGCGATCTGGCTTGAACAACGGAGAGAGTAGATTGGATTATACCACGCACGAATACACATATATCGAGTTACACCGGTGACCGGCGGCCAATGTCACTTGAACCGTGAGTGAAAGTTCGTTTTGAGTAGTGTACTACTTTTGTACAGTAAGGGAGTTTCCTTAGTGTTGAAAAGGACTCCAGTTTCAGTACCGATTAGGCCATTGCGATCGGAATGAAAATGCAGCTTGTCTTGTTAGATAACTGTTCATTATAGGCCAGCCGTATAGTGTTCGTGAAAGGTGGATACTTGCTTTTACAAGCATACAATTATAATGTTCATTCAGTAGACTTTCTTCGCATTGGAACTGGCCGTATCGATACACTCACCTCGTGTGTGTTGTTAGAACAATTAGCACCTCCATTTGAGAAGCATTTCTCAATACGAGTTCTTGGATATTGAATATACTTCATTATATGCAGGGCCTAACTCATATGTCTGTGACCTTGCAATTATGTTGAGCAATTTCATGTCGAGAGGAAAGGCTGCTATGTGTTTTAGTAACTTAACCATGGGCGGTTAGGCGATATGGACATGAGTGTCACTGTACGAGCGAAGTCACGTTCATTTTGATGCTATAGGTCTTGCGGCCCGTGCTGGTGAGTGTGAACACAGCTGTTGTATTACAATACAGTGTGTTTCGAAATGACCCGATTGCGCGAGGCCAGTGAACTTTGGTGTTCGAGCCGTTATAGACATCACTGCGTGCTGCGGTTGGTAGGACGTTATCCGAAGATGAAAGGAACTGTCGTTGGTATTAGAGTGGAACATTCAGTCAGGATGGGAGATGCCTGGAGATCCAGGGTTCGTTTCTCGCTTTCCTGGACAGTGAAGACTTCTATTGCTTACATGGAGGGAACAGTCACGAAGGACATGACTGTGTTCTTTCGGGAAATACAAGAATCATCTAAGGTACAGAATTAACCATCTTCAATCGTAGCTAAGCATGTTTATTCTAACGTTGTCACCCTGCCACATTTTTTATATATAGGATTTTTCGTAGAATGTCTAAGAATGGAGTTTAGGTTTGATCCTAGTGTCAAGACTGATTCTATTCTGGACAGGGTTTTGATTCTACTAAAAGGATGCACCCATTGTAATTAAATGTATTATAGTTTAATTTTCTTTTGATTACTGTAAATTCAAGTTCATTTTATGGGGAATTTATTTAATGTAGAGAAGAGGAACTTTAGGCCACTCAAGATTCATCATTTTTCGTGTTTGATTTATATTGTAAATGAACACTAGTTTTATGCCTTCATATGACATTACTCGAGTTTGGGTAGACTCAATTTGGAGTGTCCACTCCCGTAAGTCAACTTAGAAGACTGTTATACACTCGAAAGTGAAATTTCAGTATTCAGGTTGATTTTAGAATACTGTAGTAAGCTTTATGAAGCAGGTTCAGTGAAGAAAGCGGATTTGATTTGATTTACTAGGAATTTATTCCGAATTTTGACTTGATCCAGGTACTTTCTAACGTTTTTTTTTTTGAGATTCTGCATTACGTTTGCTTTAATAGATTCGATCAAGATCCATTATTGATGGACTAGACAGATGTTTTAAACACAGTTTGAAGACATTTGAATACATTCACCCTATGTTATTAACGCGAATCCCAGACTAGATTTATGTGGAAGCAGATATATCGCCAAAGCTGCAATTGTTATTTAACTCTTATTGAAAGCTATGCATATTGATCGTGAATAATAATAACATAAGAGCAAATGAAATAATAATTTAACAGTGATTAATGGAACTGTAAAGAAACTTGTATAATTTTAGCAACAATATTTCATTGTGAATGTGATCTGTCAACTAAGCCGAATTCTTTGTTCACCAAGAAAGATAATTAATTGAAGCGCTAAAGGTATAGTAGTAGTGCCTGATAATATAAATGATATGAATGCTTAATGTAGCATGATATTTAATGGCAAAGCCATGTAAAGGCTAATGTCCTTGATTATTAAAAGGTTATTCAATGGAATATTCCAAGTTGTAGTATGGAAAGTAATCCACTCAGATAGATTGTGAAATTGGGGCAGTTTATTTCAGTATCAGTTCAAGTAAATAATCTGTTGTGGAAATCATGCATTTTAGGCATGTTGAATTAAACCTACCTGGTAAAATTTTCGACCATCTGTATCAATGCAATGCTTAACAGGCGTTATAACAATCACTAATTCCGGTCTGGTGAGGACAGTTCATTTAAAGAGATGTAAAATAAAATTAAAGAAGTTAATTTTTGGCTTAGCTTTATTGCTGGGTCAGAAGAGATAAATAAAATCAGAAAAACACAGCAAACACAATTATAATAAACCACATGGAAGATGTCACTTCTGAATCCTATAAAAAACACTAAGAAGGTGTTACAAAATGACTGTACATTTGTATAATAGCTTTAAATAATTTTTTCCAGGGTATAAATTGATGTATGTCTTGTAAATATGAAAATTTCCACGGTTTATATTTAAATGTTCCAATTGCTGTCAACATTTATGTTGAACCATGTATATGATTTGTGTTCACTCATACTTGGGTAAAATGCAGCCAACAACATTGATGAATGTGGGGGCTGGCATTTTTTTTCTCCCATGTTCCTGAAACTTCGGATGGAAGTTGGGCACTCTGCCTTAAATTATAATATAGTGACTTCCACTATATTTTCCTTTCCTGAATAAATTTTTTGATCAATTTAAAATCTTCGAAGTGTGGTACTTTATAGAAACGATAAGAGAACACGTTAAGAAGGCCAGCGGTGGGTATTTCAGTGGTTTTCCCACACACCAGAGATTGTGTTCATCGTTATTCCTGTGCTTTTGAGCTTTCTTATGTCGTTCACCATGGTTTTTCTTAACGTAGTCTCAGTTAGGAATTCCTGTACCCCATTTCCTCGTCTTATGTTGGGTAGAATCTGGCAAATTGTCTAGCCGGGGTTTCCTGGCTCTACGACCCAGTTGTCTTCGTGGGATTCCAACATGCTGATGGTAGATATTTCGGGTACAGTACAAACTAGTGAAATTTGCCCAACAGTTTCTTAATAAACACTACAAACTCAAGGCCGACTATTCTTTCGTTGACACCATGCATTTCTGTGAAAGAACCATAGACCTGAAAATAAACGAGAATAACACTATGCATTCGATCGACATTAAAGACATGTATACTAACATCCCGGTCAAGAAAACGATCAAGATCATTCAGAATAGAGTAATGAACAGTAGTGAATTATCTAAAGTGGAAATCGAGGAATTTATTTCAATTTTAACCTTTGTCACCGACAACATTTTTTGTTCAACAAGAAAATGTATGTGGAGAAAGTGAACTAAAGCTCTTTTGAGCAATCTACTTCCTGTAGAAAATAGACAGTGTTTTGATTTAGAAAATAGACAGTGTTTTGATTTACATAGTTTTGGTTTTGTTATCTTTGAGTGTAGTGTCTTTGGAATGTCTTTGGATGCGATGTTGAGTTGTGTTAATAAAATATTGATTACTGTATATTAAAATGATTTGGTATGGTATATAACTGGCGACCGTGACAGGACTACTGGCACTCTGAACATCAAATAAAACAGAACAACGATGACCGAACGTCGAGTATTACGCGGCGTATTTACACGTGAGGTAAACAAGCATGAAGAACTGTTGGCGCTTGCTGATGGTGACCACGTGGAGATTCGTAGCAGATATGCTTCACTTGTGGAACGCTACGAGAAGTTAAAACGTCTGGATGATGAAGTTTACAATGAGCTGCTGCAAAAGGAAGACCTTGAAGACATCGTGCTTGAAACAGAGATCAACAATTGCAGTGAGTACGACTTGAAATATTTTAAGGTTAGGGAAAAAGTGCAGGCCTTACAAGTTGGAGATCAAGCCGTTTCTGAAGCTAATACGAGTAACTGTTCACGTACTTCTAATCAGAGACTACTAAGACTACCAAAACTAGAACTGAAAAAATTTGATGGAAACGTGAAGTGCTGGATTGGGTTTTGGGCGCAATTTACTAAAATACATGAAGATAGCAGCCTTAAAGATGAAGACAAATTTGTTTATTTGATTCAGTGTATGGAACCTGGTCCGTGTGCTCAGAAGTTGGTAGAAAACTTTCCTCCTTCAAAGGAAAACTACAAAAAGGCTATAGAATTGTTGAAGTCTAGGTATGGGAAGGATGAGTTACTCATTGAGTACTATGTTAGGGAACTTTTATACTTGGTGTTAAAGAAGGATAGTTTAAGATCCATAACCCAACTGTATGACAGTCTGGAGGGACAGTTGAGAGCTCTTGATTCCTTGGGAGTAACAAAGGAGAAATACGCTGCAATGTTATTTCCACTAGTAGAGAGTGCCTTGCCAGAGGTTATGTTTAGAACTTGGGACAGGTATCGTGTATCAAAAGAAACGTCTACCAAGGAACCTGACTGTTGCTTGAGTGAATTGTTAGCCTTCTTGAAGACTGAGGTAGAAGGTGAAGAACGGCTTAAGCTAAGACATAGTTCTTTTGAAGTTAACGAGAGGACGGATCGAGTTAAGCAAGACGATAGGACCAAGACTAAGAATAGGGACGTACCTTCAGCGGCTTCTTAAATTTCAATAGAGGATGTTTCAGTCAGTAAGGAAAACATAAATAACAAAGATACGGCTTGTATATTCTGTGGCAGAACCTCACATCTTTCTCAAGACTGTGCTGTAGTTATTGATTATACTCAAGAAGAACGCCAAGTAACGTTAAAGAAAAGGGGAGCTTGTTTTAGGTGTCTACGACCGGGACATGTCAGTGTTAAGTGTAAGATGTTTGTGAAGTGCCTGTTTTGCAAGGGGAAACATTACGCTTTGATGTGTGCGAAAACAGACTCAGATGAACCAAAAGGTAATTCGGTTCCAAAAACAGTTAGCATGATGGCAGGTAGTAATAAAGGACATGTGACCTATCTGCAGACTTTAGTTGCTAGAGTAGTTGTTGGTGGATCCACGCACAGAGTAAGAGTTCTGTGTGACAGTGGATCGCAGAGAAGCTACATAAAGAAGTCTTGTGCTAAGAAATTAGAGTTGGAACAAACTGGAAAGGTAACACTAAGTCAAGAATTATTTGGAGGTAGGAAAACAGCACCTGTTTGTTTCGAGTCCTATCAAATAACTTTGCTGGGTATGAACGAGGAAAATAGATGTGAGGTTGCAGTGTTAGGCTCTGATAGTATCTGTGGAGGTGCTCCCCTAGTTGATGCTGACTTGTTTAATTTCCTGAGGGACAAGGGAGTTGAACTTAGTGATGTTGGCCAAGATAATAGTGGCAACAGTACTGACATACAGGTATTGTTAGGAGCTGACGTGTGGGCTCAGATAATCACGCCAGACTTTCTACATGTAAACAAGAGTCTAGTAGCTGTGAGAACTTGTTTAGGGTGGACACTTATGGGCTCTTCTGAGATCACTTCAACTACTGCCTCGTCTTACACTCTACTTACTTTAAGGGACACTAGGGCTGAGTTTTTAGGCAAAAATGACAAAATAACTGTTTTTTGTTTTTCCCATATACTGTATATATCTTATGGACCCCTGTGGATAATTTCAGTAAAACAGTTTTCATGCACCGCCATTTTTAAAGGGTCGGCGACATTTTTAAATCTCCTCTGCGCAAAAAGAAGATGGAAGGCAAATCATAGAAAGTAGGCTATACTTTTAAAACTAGAAATCCTAGAAAGTCGTAGGTTAACTCAAACTAAAGGTCTAAATGCGCTTTATCTCTACAACAAAACATTGTATTTTTCACATTTTTTCCACAAGTTTCATTGGGTGAGCCAAACTTGTTAATATAGCATGCGATTTTATAAAAATGCTTTTTTCTCCAAACAACGTTTTTAGGTAATCAAAATGCTCCATGTGCATGAGATATTCACCAATTTTACTAAGAAAAATCACTGGATATTCAGAAACACATGTGCTGCAAGATAACATTGCAATATCTCCAGCCACTTTGTAAATTACAGACCAAAAAAATAAAAAACTATGAAAAATTCTCGAAATTCATAAAACATGGTGGCACATAAAGAAAAAATTAATCTGACAGCATACACGTATCACTTTCCTGAAATGTCTCAATGTTATAGTATTTAGAATAGTTTTATGTATATGTAATGAAAATATCAAGCGTTTTACACAATTGCTAATGCGCATGGAGCATTTTGATCACACGGTATATTTTAATAATATAATTAGTAAAAAATCCATTACATTTCATCCAATGGTTTTCAAATTTGGTATGTGACTTAGTGTTACTATTCTAAATATGCAGTTTAAATTTCAACTCATTCTGATAAAAAATTTGGAAGTTGAAAAACTCAGCCCTAGTGTCCCTTAACTCAATCAACATGAGTGGCGGATTTGTGGGAAATTGAGACTTTGGGTATTAAAGATCCTGGCGAACAGATAAAAAAGGAAGAAAGGGAACAAGTTCAGATGTTCTTCGATAGGACTGTGAAGGGAGAAGAGGAATCTGGGCGCTACATTGTCAAACTACCCTGGATTGATGGTTGTACTTCTCTGGAAACGAATCGTGAAATTTCTCAGAAACGATTATTGAACACTTCAAGAAAGTTACGAGGGATGCAGAAATTTCAGGATTATGATGAGGTGTTGCAGGAATGGGTAAACAAAGGGATTATCGAAGGTGTTGAAAACGAGGTTTTGGATGGGCCTACACATTATTTGCCTCATAGAGCTGTGCTGAAAGATGGTGGCACTACAAAGATAAGGCCGGTGTTCGATGCTTCCAACAAAGACAGAAATGGACATTCCTTGAATGATTGCCTCGAGCCCGGACCCAACCTCATCGACCTTGTTCCATCAGTGCTGACCAATTTTCGAACCTATCCTATAGGTCTAATAGCTGATATAGAGAAGGCATTCCTGCAGATTATAATTGATCCTGAAGACAGGGATATGCTCCGTTTTCTCTGGTGGGATAATGATAAGATTACCACTTTTCGACATTGCCGGGTGGTTTTTGGTGTTTGTTCCAGTCCCTTCCTATTGGTTTCTGTACTGAACAACCTTCTGGAAGAGCCCCCAACTCATTTGAAGGAAGTAGCTACAAAAATGAAACCTGCATTTTATGTGGACAACTGTCTTACTGGAGTCGCTTCAAAGGAAGAAATTGGACCCTTTATTTTAAAGGCACAAGAATTGATGTTATCCGCAGGTTTCAATTTGAGGGGTTGGGTGAATTCCTTTGATTGTGGTGTTGGTAAAACTGAGAATGTTTTAGGACTTCGTTGGTATTGCGACGTAGATGAACTTGGATGTAACTTCAGCCCGACTACCGGTTTAGTAACCCGAAGAGTGGTACTATCGAGCGTGCAAAAATCATTTGATCCGATTGGATTTTCGGCCCCAGTAACTCAGATTCCCAAGCTCATTCTGCAGAAGACATGGCAGAAAAGTATAGGATGGGATGAGGTTTTACCAGGAGACATTTGTGAGGAATTCTGTCGATGGACTCAGCAATTGCAATACCTACATGACTGTCGGATACCTAGAAGGATTTTCCTGAATGACAACAGCACTTTACATGTATTTTTTGGACGCTAGCAAAAGAGCGTTTGGTTGTTGCATATTTCTGAGAACGGAAGAAGAAGGTAAGATCAAACTGAGTCTTCTGATGGCTAAATCTAGAGTGGCGCCTCTCAAAGAACTGACACTACAGCGCCTTGAACTGATGGGAGCGCTCCTTTGAGTTAGAATGTCTCGGTTGAGCCTTCGATGCCTACACCGGAATGACAGACACACAGTGTTTTGGTCCGATTCAACAGTAGTCTTGGCTTGGATTGCTAATAAAGGGCTTTGGTCGGTGTTCGTAGAGAATCGGGTAAAGGAAATTCATGAGTACAGTAAGGCTAGTTCATGGAGACACATACCGGGCAGCCTCAATCCAGCAGATCTCCTGTCTAGAGGGTGTTCACCAACACAACTTTGGAGATCCAGATGGTGGGAGGGTCCTTCTTGGCTTAAATGTAAAGAAGAAGAATGGGTATTTAATCGTCCTGAACCATTGTTGGAAGAAGTCAACAGGGAAAGGAGGAAAACAGTTGTAGCTGCTAAGAACACTGCTGTGGAAACTATTTTACTGCAATTAAGTTCACGATTCTCTGGATACATCAAAATCGTTAGGACCATTGCTTGGATTTTTGAGATTGAAACAAAGGAATCGTAGAGACCACGTATCAACGGAAATTGATAGCGAAGAGTTTCTCAATGCTGAGAAGAAACTGTACTTCCTTATCCAGAATGAAACGCTTTATGAAGAAGAGAGAAAAGAACAATTGAAGAATCTGGAGGTGTTCACAGACGATGAAGGAATTCTACGCATGAAGTCAAGAGTCGTTGATTCTGACGACACTCCTGAGTATACCTATCCAGTTGTACTTCCATCAAAACATGTGATGGTTGAAAGAATGATTGAACAATTTCATCGATTCCATAACCATGCTGGGACGCACACACTGCTTGTTTTGTTGAGCCAAAGGGTTTGGATAATTAGAGGAAGAAGGACGGCGGCAGCAGTTGTTCGGAAATGCGTGATCTGTCGTCGTAACTCTGCTAAGGGGTTTGAGGTACCTTTTCCTCCGTTGCCACAGGATCGAATCAAGGCATCGAGTGTTTTCCAGATCACGGGCACAGACTTGGCCGGCCCTGTGTTTCTACGAGGAGGAGAAAAGGGATGGATTGTGATATTCACTTGTGCAGTTTATCGGGCTGTACATCTGGAATTGATCACTTCACTTAGTACGGTAGCATATATCCAAGCACTACGCCGATTTGTGGCAAGAAGAGGAAGAGTGAATACCATGTATTCGGACAATGGGACGAATTTCACCGGACTTCGCAGAACCATGGAGCAATTGGATTGGACTGAAATAGAGAGGACGTGCAGCCTTCTGAAGATTAAATGGAAGCTGAACCCTCCCACTGCAGCCTGGTGGGGAGGATTCTGGGAAAGGTTGATTAAGATTCTAAAGGATTTGCTTCGCCGTAATTTGGGTAAAGCTTGCCTAAATTATGAGGAAATGTGTACTCTTCTGTGCGATTGTGAGAACCTAATGAACAACCGACCTTTGACTTATCTTTCTGAAGAAGATGAACTTACGCCACTCAGACCCTCCATGTTCCTACAGAGCCTAGAGGGTAATGATGTAACCGACTTAGACCAAATTCAAACCAGCAGTTTAAACGACAGATGGCGTTATCTACAAGCTGTTCGGGAGAGCCTGAGAAATCGCTTCAAAAAGGAATATCTGGGATTTCTCCGATCACGGAGCAAAAAGCAACAGGGATCCATACAAGTAGGAGACATAGTACTGGTGGAGAGCGACAACAAGAAACGGATCAACTGGCCCTTAGGAAGAGTGGTGGAGCTGTTACCTGGAAGAGACAGTGTGACTCGTCTGGTTAAAATTAAGACAGCAACTGGCATTCTACTTCGTCCAGTACAGCGACTTTATTCGTTAGAGATAAACTGTCTTAACAAAGGTGATTCTATCAACACTTCACAACACCGACTAAGTGAGCCGGTCCTTAATGAAGATATTCCCTGCAGTAACTCAGGAACTGAAAAGGAGAGTGAATTCAAGACTCGTTGTGGTAGAACTGTTAGGCAACTCAAGAAACTAGACTTATAGTGGTTCACATTCCTGAGCTCAATGTTCAACTATAATTTTGGAATGTTTACTTCAGTTTATGAGTGTGTGTTGCAAAACTACCTTTTGCAAGGCGGGAGAATGTGGAGAAAGTGAACTAAAGCTCTTTTGAGCAATCTACTTCCTGTAGAAAATAGACAGTGTTTTGATTTAGAAAATAGACAGTGTTTTGATTTACATAGTTTTGGTTTTGTTATCTTTGAGTGTAGTGTCTTTGGATGCGATGTTGAGTTGTGTTAATAAAATATTGATTACTGTATATTAAAATGATTTGGTATGGTATAATGTATAAACAATCCGAAGGCCTTGAAATGGGATCTCCATTATCGGGTGTCTTGGCCAACATTTACCTTGACCACATTGAACATGAGAAAATTATTAACCAAATTAGTGGCATCGTTTTCTGGGGAAGATATGTAGACGATATTTTCATCGTTATCAATAACCAAGTTCAAGCGATAGAGCAAATATTGGATGATTTGAAAAAAATTGACAGCAATATTAAATTTACTTTAGAATCAGAAGTCGATAATAAAATCAATCATCTGGATATAACTGTGATTAAAAAAGACAATCGTCTGCATTATAAAGTTTACAGAAAACCATCGCAACGAGTACAGCTATACGGCAGGATTCTAACCATCCGGGTGGACACAAGAATGCAACGTTCATAAGCTTCATTAATAGAGCGTTAAGAATCCCTTCCTCTGATCATGACCGGAAGCAAGAAATTGACATTATATATCAAATAGCTAAACTCAATGGTTACAACCACAATTATGTCAGTAGATTAATTTATAAGTTGAAAAACAGACCCTCACCAAAATTAGTTAGAGAGGACACAACAAAGAAAGCATTTGCCACCTTCACCTACTAGATCGAAGAGTTTACACAGTAACCAACATCCTAAAGAAACACAATATGAACGTCGCCTTTAAAACCAATAATTGTAATTTCAACAAATTTTTCAATTCCAATAAAGTCAACAGTAGTGATAAACATTTAAAATCGGGAGTTTATGAGCTCAGATGTAATTTTTGCAATTCAAATTACGCGGGACAAACGGGTAGGAGCATACGTACTCGTTATGCTGAGCATGTTTCGGCCATAAGACACAGGAAGTTTTCAGCCATAGCGGTACACATGGGAGAAAAAAAAGAGAGAATAAATGTGAAATGTGTTCTTGTTATTTAGTGAGGTTATCGATGTTATATGATGTTTGACCCACTACTAAAGTAATGGCCTTTGGGAGGGAAGGTACTGGGCCATAGTAAGTCCATACTCAGAGGGTAATTGTCTGAAAAAATCTTCGAACCCCGCAACCCAGAAATAATACTAAGGTGATCGGGTAAAATCATAATGTATTGACAATAAACATGCATACAAAACATTAACAAACACTTACAAAATCTAGATGTGGATTCTGACCATCAGTTATTCGCTTCTTCCAGTCGACTGTCATAAATATTTTACCAAGTCATCCAAATGTAGTTACGACGAAGTAAATAAGCAGGCTCACAACCAATCATCTGTTGTCGTTAGCGAGAATCCAAGCCAAAAATATCAAGAGGACGACGAATTAAACATTCCATAGCTTCATTATGCCTTTACATAATACATCATACCGTATTTCAAACATCTCCACACAAATAATTAATTAATTCCAGTGACGATATGTGTCACGAAGCTAGGCCTACGTATGTTACAACTTCCAATTATAATACGTTGCCTAAAACTGAAGAATTAATGTACTCCAACTCAAAATATACGGAGCTAATTCAATTTACGTCTTTTCACCTCAATGGCTACCAAATTCTCTCTAAATAATAACAACAGATGATCATTCATAGTTAAAAACAATACGATCACCGCCATCATGAAAAACAGTAGATAAACGATAACCGTACTAGCACTGTAGAACATCAAAACAAGTCTTACATTAATAAATTTTACACAGGCCATAAGGCATACTACTCGTAATTAAAATGCATTTACATATTAACAGAAAACAGAATACAAAACATTAATTACGCAAACAAATATGAGTGTCAGTTAGCCTACCAGTGAGAATACACGAGGATGACATTAAGTTTAAATGTATAACCTTGAAGGCCCTTATCATGCAACGTAGAATAATACCATATAAATAGATTTACCTTGCCAGTCGCTACAGTCACAAATACTTACGATGACAAATAGCGTACCTTAATTCCATAATATACAAATCATATCCTGACGTTTATCTCCTGTAAGATTACAATTTGTAACCAGCCAATAACTTGATGAAGAGGGATAATATCATTCAATTACTTCACATACCGTAGAACTTCAGTTTTCTTCTTATGTATTTATAAAACCACGTAGATCCATGATGACTGGCCTAACAACATCAGTACGAATATCATGCATGTCACGAAAAATACCAGCCTTCCAAAATCATAAAAGTCAACGTCGAGATGGTCAAATACTTCATCGCTAGAACATAGCTCTTCCTATCGGACAGAGGGAGAAACTACAATTCTTGTCCTAGACAGCACCGGCAAGAGATGCTACCTATCGAAGCCAGCCACAACTAACTCTGCCGCTCGATTCAATTTTTCATGCCAAAGTATAATTTGTTCGTTCGACCAGAGATTAGTGCCAAGTAACGGCACAATGTTTTACACCAATAAGTGGGCTGATGAAGAAAACATTATGTGTTTTCGAAACATGTACCTGTAGAACTTGTATGTAAGTAAAAAGTATTGATTTGGCGAGAAATTTATGTTATACATCATGACAATGCCCTGTGGTTCCTTTTTTTTTATTAATCTTTGCTTCCTTGACGATGCCTCTCCTATACTGGTGTGATCTGGAGTTAAATGTAGCGTTGGCACAGCTGGAAGTAATATGAGAACAACAAAGTTCATGTGGGGTGTACTGTGCCCGTCTGTACAGCTGGAGTGAACAGACAACCACATGCGAGGTAGCAGTAAATACAGTGTTAGCATGAGATCTCTCTCGGGGCGTTCTGGGCTTGGGCTGTAGTTACTAGACACTGTACTCGTGCTCCCCGTAAAGGAAATGGAAAGACGTCACGACATATATCCGAAAATTAAAGACATATTTCATAACAAACCAATTCACCAAAGACAATTTATTCAATAAATAACTGCCTGCTGGCAGAAGCAAAACAATAGCACACGCATTCCCTATAGGATTTTATGCCCCTCAAAATAAAAATAAATCATCTTCTTATATAAGATTGTCCGTGGGTCTAGACTATGTTTAGAAATCACACTTTAATTTGTTAATCTATACAATTCGAGAAGACATTATATTTAAATATTCCTATCAGGGGCGCACCCGGGGGGGGGGCTTTGGGGGCTTAAGCCCCCCCCCCCAAAAAAACTGGGAACACTTTAAAAACATTTATGATAGCTTTCAAGAAAATTGATTGCATAACGGGTTCCAGAATGTTTAGTGTTGGAACGTTGGAACATTTTGCGATTTTCTACTGTTTAAAATAGAATTATGTTAGGCCTATATTTAAGCAACACTTGAGTGATAATCATATATAGGCCTACATTATTTCAGTAGGCCTAGTATATATCCCTCCTGCAGCGCTCACAAGCGACCGATTGTGAAAATGAGCATTCAAATGAAAGAGAATAGACATTAGCAATGACGAATTGCACTCTAATTCCATAAATATCAATAATTACTTTAAAAAATGACTTAAAAATGAAGTGTGCGATTTGCAGATACTGTTGATGTATGAAAATACGCTCCATAATTGCTGTTTATTTCACATTTTGGTCGCTGTGACGCCCGTTTCATGTCATTTTAACATTGAGGTCTTTGCTTTATAATTTTGCATGGATTTCAGAAACAGTTGCCTAAATCAAAGGAATGAGTACACAAATAGTATGATTTCATAAATATCGAATAACCAATGAGTGTTACAGCACACTCAATCAGTGACAAATTGCATTCTAAATTTCTTAAATATCAATTTTTATAAGAAGTGTTCGATTTGCAAAACCTATTGGGAAAAGTGTGGCTTATGAACATGCGAGATTTCTCGCACGGGTCCGCTAGTAATATATATTGTAAATACAACACGATCGGATATTTCCGTCCGTTGTCGTAACTATGCTCGGAGCAAGATGCGCGTGGGACAGCGGTGAAAATATCTCTCCCCAAGGTATTGTGCTGTGCTCTGTGTCAGGCGTCAAGTCAGTAGTGGTGTTTGTAAAAGTTGATTCGATGATTGTTATTGTGTTTGTATTTTCTATTGGCTATTGGTGTTCGTAGTGTGTCCAATTGGACTAGTTGTAATGGGAGACAAAAGAAAGTCAAACATCCAAAACTATTTTAAACCGTTAAAAATCAATAAATATGATGCGGTTAGTGTTAGTGAATGTAGCGATCCTTCAACGAGTAAGGAACTGTTAACAAGGACTGCAAGCATAGAAAAACAGCCAAGTTGTTCGTCAAAGGAGGGCTCAGAGGCAAATGTGAGCAGGCCTAAGGCCGTTGTAAGTAAACATAACATGGATTTGGACATTGGTTTATTTAAAAACAAAGTGTTGACGGACAATGAAAAGTTCAAAGTTTTGAATGACAAATGGGTTCCTCAGAGCAACTTTAACTTTCCTTTTAGATCGCATGGGAACCAACAACGAAAATTTTCGTTCCCATGGCTAAAGAAATATACCTGGCTTTCGTATTCTGGAATTGAAGACTCTGCATACTGTGTCAATTGTATGCTTTTTTCAAAAAAAGAAGTAGGTAAGAGTAACGCTCAACATACTGGACAACTTGTTGAAGAAGGTTTTTGTAACTGGAAAACAGCACTAGAAAAGTCTGAAAAACATGCAAACTCGCAGTATCATAAAGACTCATGTGTAAGCGCAGCTGACTTTAAAAGAGTTATGGACTGCCGAATGAAACCGATTGACAAATCTCTTGATAAAGGAAAAGACGTCCAAGCCCAAAATAATGTGAAAAGAATAATTCCAATAATAGAAACTGTTATTTTGTGTGGCAGGCAAAATATCGCCCTTAGGGGCCATAGAGATTATGGTCAGTTTCAAATCGACAGCAAACCATTTGTTAATGAGGGGAACTTAAGAGCTTTGCTCAGAGCTAGAATTGAAGCAGGTGACAACAATTTGAAAGATCACTTTGGGTCATGTGGCAAAAATGCGACCTATGTAAGTTGGAATTTTCAAAATCAAGTCATCGATGCTTGTAACCAAATAATAACTGAAAAAATAGCAAGTAAAGTAAAAGAAGCTAAGTTTTTTAGTGTTCTCGCAGATGAAACATCTGATATTTCAACTGTTGAACAGTTTTCTTTGTGTTTACGTTATGTAACCCCAAATACTTTAAATGGTTATGAAATATGTGAGCAATTTTTGAAGTTCATGCCTCTAACCTCTACTACGGGTAGCGTATTGGCAAAAACATTGATTAAAGGTCTTGAAGACAGTAATATAGACATACATAACCTACGTGGCCAGGGGTACGATGGGGCGGCTGCCATGAGTGCAAAGTTTAAAGGGGCTCAAGCGTGCATCCAAGAAGCTCACCCCACAGCAATATACGTGCATTGCGCTTCTCATAGCCTTAACCTGGCATTGTCGACCGCGACTGAGGTTGTATCAATCAGGAACTGCTTTGGAATAGTGGAGAAGTTGTGGGATTTTTTTAACACTCCTAAAAGACAAGTAGTTTTAAAACAGTGCATTGAATCTGAGGTAAATCTTGAAACCAACAAGAAAAAACTCCTGCAGCTTTGTCCAACGAGATGGGTACAAAGGCACGATGCTATTTTTGTTAGGAAAGAACTGCTGCAACCTCTTGAAGTAGCGTTAGAGGAGATTAAAAACTGGAATGATAGGGAATCTTCTTCAGGAGCTCTAATACTACTAAACTCCTTAAGTCAGGGTGAATTTATAATTTCTCTCATGGCATCAGAAAAACTGCTTGGTTACACAGTAAACCTAAGCAAAAAGCTTCAGGGAACTGATTTAGATTTATCATCTGCAATTACACACGCTGAAACTGTGATTGAAAGCTTAAAATCTCTAAGAAAAAATGCAGATCAAGAATTTCACTCGTTGTTTGAAGAAGCTACCAAAATTGCTAATAACTGCGGTTCAATAATTTCGATGCCTCGAACAGTTGGAAGACAACTGAACAGAAGCAACATACCGGCAGAAACTCCAGAATTATACTATAAAAGATCTGTTTTCATCCCTTGGATTGACTCTTTCATTATTTCATTGGAATCTCGATTCATCAAGCATAAAGACTTATTAAAGAGTTTTGAGTGCTTACTGCCATCAGCCAATGCATCACATACACATAAAGAAACCTACCAAGAAAAAATGCAACCTGATTTCTTACAGCTGTGTAATTTTTATAAGAATGACATAATTGAAAGTGGAGGAAACAACAAAGGCCTGCTTATGGCTGAGTTTGAACTGTGGCACAAGAGCTTCAAGACCTACGCTAATATCCCTAAAAACGCAATCGATGTGTTGAATCTATGTGACAAGGACTTGTTTCCTAATATCCACACATTGTTGAGAATTTTGTGTACCATCCCTGTGACTACAAGCACTGCTGAGAGGTCATTTTCTACACTACGTCGGCTGAAAACATATCTTAGGAATACCATGGGTGCAGACAGGCTGACTGGACTAGCAGCACTGAATATTCACTGAGAAATTGAAGTCACCAGTGCAGAGGTAGTTTCCGTTTTGAAAAAATCTGCTAGGCGGCTGGATTTTGTTCTGTGAAATTTGAGTTTCCACTTTATTCAAACAATGTTAATGTTAATTCATTAATACATGATTTGTATTCAACTATCTGTTTAAACTTGCATTCAGTCTGTGTAATTATGTTCAACTTGAAATTCTAGAAATGTTCAAGTTTTTTATTATAATGTTAGTTATTAAGGAAAATTTAAATAACTTATATATTTTCACGTTCAGTACATAAAATATTTGTTACAATCCATAATACTATGGTATACAATTACATCTCGTAATTTTTAAAATGTAATTTTTAGTTCCAATTAAATTTACGTATTCAAAATCAAAATGTTAATAATAATTTCCTAAAACCTATACCGTACTAGTTCTTGGTATAAACAACTCAAAACTTAGTAAATGATTGCAGATAATTGATGTTACACATCAATCTGACGATCCTGGTAGCTGGATATATAGTTATAATAGTGAGCAGAGCAATCCAGTCGTTATCACTCTGATCGTGATAAAAAGTTAATTCTTGATAAAAATCATGCTGTTCCTTTTTATTACTTGCATAACCTTAGCTCAATGGTACTGTAGCTAAAATTTTTATAAAACCAATGCACATTTTGTTTAAATAATCTCCAGTCTAATAGCATCTTTTGTATTGGTTTTAACAGAGCATTCTACAGTATGTTTGATCTTATAGAATATCTTTTTATGCATATGGTCTCATATATACATATTTACATACAAGACTAATAATGGACACATTCTCTTTCCATAGCTGAAATCATGTTATTGAGGAAAGCCCCCTACAAACCAAAAGTCTGGGTGCGCCCCTGATTCCTATTAAGTTGCACTGTTAAATAATACTATTCACTTATTTACAATTAATCATGACACTAGCATGGATTAGTTTCACGATCGATTCTTGATTCTCTTATGAAATGACACCATTCTTAACGCAGTTTGTTTAAATACATCATAGTGACTATTATTGGACACATCAGTTAAATTTTTACCGCAAAAAAATAATAACAATAATAATAACCATATTTGGTTTCATTGAAGTTGTTGTTTGAGTCTTCAGTCTTTTGACTGGTTTGATGCAGCCCTCCATGCCTCCCTGTCCTGAGCTAATCGTTTCATCTCTACATAGCTACCACACCCTTCATCCGAGGCAATCTGTTTAACATATTCTAACCTTGGTCTACCCCTACAGTTCTTGTCCTCGACCCTTCCTTCCATAACTAAGCTTGCTATTCCTGGGTGTCTTAGTATGTGTCCTACTAACCTATCTCTTCTCTTCATTAGCAGTCGCCAGAAACATCTCTCCTCTCCCACTCGTCTTAATACCTCTTCGTTTGTAACCCTATCTACCCATCTGATCTTCATCATTCTCCTGGAATATCCTTTCATAAATTTCAGGATCTAATGCACTGATCATGAATTCTGATGGCCACAATAAAGATTGGCATGACAACATTGCTTGTAATAAATCAATAATTTGAGCTGATACTATCTCAGGAGAAATCTGTAGGATTTGGAACACATTGAAGCATTATGGGACAGGATCTGACTCCCGCAACTCCCATTTTATTTTTTATTAAAAAGCATACAGCTTTCTGTGGATCAGGATACGACTACTGCAACATCCACTCAACAAGAGGATCAACGCCTCATTTAACTACTTTCACAAAGTGCATTGGCACAAAATAACATCAATTAAGCTTCATTTATCAACACCCTATGAGATAACAGATCGCAAACTCTCAGAATTACATGAACAATTAATTGTTTAATCATTATTCAACACTTTTATCATAGTCTTCCATGTTTATCATTCTTAAGGAATATTACTTCCATAGCTATTCATAGAATTCAGTATTTATCAATATTAATCCATAGAAATATTTATTATTATTATTATTATTATTATTATTATTAGAAAAATATATTCTGTCATGCAGAAGAAAAATTATTAATGCAAATTATGTGTCGTAAATCTGCTGCGTTATGAACGGGGTAGAACTTCCCATATTATTTACTGCAATATCAAATAAATATTGAGGATGCACCTCAGCTACAAGTCTAATTTGACTACAAGGAAAAATTACTAATAATAATATGCAACCATTCTTAATATAATGGCAAGGGTATGGTGGCGCAGCGGTCAAGCTGTTGGTCTCTCACCAAGGTGGACCGGGTCAATGCATGTGAGATTTTCGAAGTGAAATGCCATATCCTGTGGTTCGGATTCCACGTAAAAATGATGTCCCGTGGCTCATGATCGTATGATTAACGGTCAAGTAAAATTAAAACCTTCCTTCCTTTTTTACTATAAAGGCGTTTCTTAACAATAGAGAAAGTGAATTGGTTTATCGGAACGACGGAAAATTCATGGCTCTAGAAAATATTTAGGCTTTTCGGAAGTCTACGACATCGTGATTTCTGTGGCGATTGGACCTTCCTCGGTGCAGATCGAATCCTGGCACCACGGATCTGTGAAGTCTAAACGCTGGGCATGGGACATGTTATAGCTTTCAGCTCTCCTGTCGTCCACAGAAATAAGCCGCAGGTGGCCTAGCTCCTCGTTCCTAATGGGTCATCCTGGAATGATCTCCTCACATACCGCCGCCTTAGCTGCTAACCATCTTCGATAATTGGGGCAGTGAAATATCCTATCATGGGGCTGGTTCTCATGCACACAAGGCATGCTGCTAGTATGGCCCATTGTCAATTATGAAGTCCACTTATATAACCCAGTGGTCTGACGGTACAGGCAAATGGTTACAATTGCTGGTGATAGTGTCTTTATCCAACATGGGCGAAATCTGGCCTCATATTCCCCGTACAAAATGTAAGCTGTTAGGGTAGCCTGTTAGCACTTGCAAATTTTCAATGGATATAATTGAATGTAGTCCCAGTTCTTATGTTTGGTGTAAGTGGTGGGAATAACACACAAGACAACAGTAAAATACTAGTGTATAAGTAGTCACACTCACATACATTTGAATTTCTTAAAGTATTCAACCAGAAGAATATTTATAAGTTTTGAAGCACTTGGAAATACTGTGATGTTACCACTAACGTAGCACAAGGCTATGTCCACTCGGACATAGTAACGTGGTAGAAATTGCCCTTCTCCAAGGAGCACTCGCTCATAATGACGGCGTATTATACTGTCGTAGCGACACACACACACGTGGACTAGTATGACGACTGTTCGATGACTGTGTACTGTACCTGACTTCTCACAGAGCTGGCTTTTACACTGTCTCAAGGACATATATCGATCGTTCACCTCGCATTACGCAATGCTGGATCTTACATCCCATTGGCCATATCCACAGAAGCATCCAGAAGGTTAGCAATTTCCATTAAAACATCAGGAATAAACTGGCGAATTACTCCTAATGTAATTCTGAAGTGCTGATATGACCTTCTTCCATAACAAAAGCCTTACAAGTATACAGCTCTCAATATCCGTTGGCTACACGTGGGACACGCGGCTGGTTCAAACTATGGTGGGTCGACAGCTGGTCAAGGGCTCGCTGACGTCACGGCGCGCTCTCTTCAAATTCACGCCAGACCAAACCATCGCAAATGGGCACATACGCCACCTACCTCTTCAAAAATAAAAAATCTTCGAGTTGTTATTTTAAATCTCTCCCTCGACGTTCCCTCCTCTTATTCTTCGTTATACAATTTCAAACTGGCTGCATTAAATGTGCCCTGAATTTCTCCAGGTCGTGCGGTTCCTCCTTTGGGTCAAGTATGGCGTCCTTCGCCCCGTCGTCTTCTACTTCTTCGATGATCTGGTTCCATCTAAGTTCTTCAATCCAATCCTCATCAGTGGTCCGCCATAAGATAATCGGTGTAAAACATCCTCCTGGCTCTACGTCAATCGGTCGTAAATCGGTGCTTTTTCTTTTCTTTGCCTACCCTGGAAGTTCCAGGTTTGGGCTCTTCCTTCTTGTTCGACTGGTTAAGCTACTCTAGGTATTTCATGCTTTCTTTGTCCCTCTCTTCTAAATATTGGCGATTGTTGCCATCCCTGGAGTCGCGATTTTCCTGATTCTGGAATCTTTGATTACTCCTATCGTCCGAGTTCCTCCAATCCGAGTTATTCCTTCTAGAGTCGTACTGCCTCCCACGGCGATATCTCCCTCTTCTCTTGTACTGGGGATATTGTCCTTGGTATCTCCCGCCATAGGATTCTTGTCGTGGTCTACCCTCACGATGGTCACGTGGTTGGTAATTCCTCTCAGTATCGTTACTCTGTGTTTGGCAATGTAGGTCTGTCGTTACCAAGTTAATGGTCCGAGGATCTGATCTGACGTTCCTTTCCCGAAGATGTTGGTTGCTGACGTGATCTAACCATTGAAGAACTTCATCCAGGTCTTCCAAACTTTCGGCTCCAGCAGCTATTAGAGTTCTCTGGACCTCTAACGGAAACTGACGTGTCAATGCCGTAATCAATTCGTACTCTGGCATTGGAGGTTGCAAAAATTTGAGTTTCGATAACTGGCTTGCTAAGTAACTCGAATATTGCGTAGGTTGTGTGTTGGAAAACTTCTTCGAGTATGCCTCGGAACGAACGTCCTGCTGGATTTCTGGGGACCAAAATTTCTTCAAGAGATTTCTTAAGAAATCTTCAAAATCTGTCATGGTGTATCTAAAAGCTCGATACCATAAAAGTGCGGGACCCTCAAGCTGTTTGCCTATCACTTTCACCTACCTAGCTGGGGAAACTATCATTTCCGATAGATAATCCTGGACTTCTCTAAGAAATTCTACCGGGGTAATGGTACCTACACCACTAAACTTGGCTGGTTTTTCATCTTTACTTTTGATGACTGTCATCACTGAATCACGTACAGGCGTTGGACTGAAGTGAGAATAAGGTGTCTTTGCATTCGACATGTTTGAATCTTTGGATCCTATTCCTCATTGGTATTCCGTTTCCATAGACCTAATTTTGTTTTCTAACGCAGAAACAGCTGCTTGAATCTCATTAAATGACATTTTCGCGCTTTCTACCTTCCTATGCTCCATGCTGTCGGATGTTAATCGTTCTGGTGAAATTTCGGAAATATCTATCCTTAACTACTCCATAATTTCGGATTTCAAGCGATCCGGCTGAATTTCCGTTTTTGATTGTTCCTGCTGAATTTTGGAGACCTCTACTTTGATTTGCTGTAACATTTCGGTCTCTAACTGTTCAGGTTGAAATTTGGAAATTTCAGCTCTAATTTGGGAGATTTCAGTGTTCAACTGCTCCGGTTGTGTTTCTACAACTCCGACCTTCAGCTGCTCTACGAGTTCAGATTTCATTTGCTTCTGAGCAGTCTGTAACTCCGTGGTAGTATCTGTTTCGGTCTCGATTTTCTTTTTTATTTTGTTAAAATCGTCATGAAAGTCCTGGTTGTAGGTTTCTATGCGACTCAAGATTTTCTCGGAGTCCGACACTCTTTTGGTCAAATCCTTTGTGACGATTTCTTCGATTTCGGCTACATATTTTTGAATCACGCCCACGTCTTTTCTAAGGTGGTAATCGCATGTTCTGATGGCTTTATGAACATCTTTCAGATCTTCCTCTACTTCCTTAGCTACGCATGTCAGTATTTGTTTCTGCATATTTTCAAAAATAGAATTTTTTAAGTCTACAGAAATTTTCGACTGTATCTGTGTCACAACACTATCCGTGACATCATTAATCTTGCCTTATAATCTTCCATACAGCTGGCCTCATCTTCTAATTTCGCAACGTATCTTTGGGCCTTCTTAAGTACCGTCCCTTCTAATTGCTCTATCTCCTCGCGAGTCTTCGCCACGTTTTCCTCTAGCTTTAAACATTTCTCAAGAACCTGACTCTCCAATGATCCGATATGGGCATCCAAAGTACTAGAATTTTCCTGAATTTTCAATTGAATGGATTTGCTTTTCATGATGTAAGTAGTTACTTTTGACCCTATTTTCTACCAAGGTGAGTGCAGCAGAGTTATCAATGATCTGACATTCTAAATTGGCTTCTACTAACTTAATTTGTTTTTCAAAAGATTCAGAATTTTCCAAAATTTTATTTTCCAACAAACTAGAAATACTGTCAATTTTAGTTTCAAGTTCGTTGGAACTACTTTGAATTTTATTTTGTAGGGATTCCGAAAGTTCCTTGGAACTATTTGGAAGGGATTCAGAAAATCTATTTTGAAGTTCCTTGGAACTATTTTGAAGGGATTCAGAAAATTTAGTTTCAAGGGATTCAGAATTTTCATCATTTTTATTCTCAAGTTCTTTTGAATTATTTTGAATTTTATTTTCAATTTTACCCTCAAGTTCTTTAGAAGTGACTTGGATAGTTTCTAATGTAGCATTAATCCTCTCTTCTAATGTCTTTGTATTGGTTTTAACATTGCCATCTGCTACTGAGAGAGCATCAAAAGTTTCCTTTATTTTTGTTTGCAAGTCATCTAAAATTAGAAAGTTCTCTGCCATTTTGTCATTCAGAGACATCAATAAAATTTTCAGTTCTACACTAGACATAATCACACAATATAATAAATTGCAATTAGTGAGAAGAACTATCCCCAGACACTCAAGGGACTTAGAAAAAATAGTAGATTGTGTAGTATTTCAGAGCCATGAATTTCCATCCGAAAAACGTAAAATTAATATGCTTTAACGACAATGATAACAAAGAAAATGTCCTCAATCTCCGTTATATATCACCAAAACAAAAATCTAAAGCAAAAACAGGATCTAAATCCAAAAACAACAATACTCAAACAAGTGAGCTATATTACTCCTATCGATACTCCTAACGAGTCCTATCGAGCCCCACAGGTTGGCCGACATAGCTTTCTCTTCCTTATGTGCCTGTCTGTACACCTTGAGTGAACAGACAACCACATGCGAGGTAGCAGTAAATACAGTGTTAGCATGAGATCTCTCTCGGGGCGTTCTGGGCTTGGGCTGTAATTACTAGACACTGTAATCGTGCTCCTTGTAAAGGAAAAGGAAAGACGTCACGACATATAACAGAAAATTAAAGACATATTTCATAACAAACCAATTCACCAAAGACAATTTATTCAATAAATAACTGCCTGCTGGCAGAAGCAAAACAATAGCACACACATTCTCTATCGGATTGTATGCCTCTCAAAATAAAAATAAATCATAGTCTTATTTAAGATTGTCCGTGGGTCTAGACTATGTTTAGAAATCACACTTTAATTTGTTAATTTATACAATTCGAGAAGACATTATATTTAAATATTCCTATTAAGTTGCACTGTTAAATAATCCTATTCACTTATTTACAAATAATCATGACACTAGCATGGATTAGTTTTACATTCGATTCTTGAATCTCATATGAAATGACACAATTCGTAACGCAGTATGTTTAAATACATCATAGTGACTATTATTGGGCACAGCAGTTAAATTTCTACAGCAAAAATTAATAACAATAATAATAACCATATTTGGTTTCATTGAAGTTAGCTTGGAATAACCTTTCATAAATTTCAGGATCTAATGCACTGAACATGAATTCAGATGGCCACAATAAAAATTGGCATGACAACATTGCTTGCAATAAATCAATAATTTGAGCTGATAATATCTCAGGGGAAATATTCAGGATTTGGAACACATTGAAGCATTATGGGACAGGATCTGACTCCCGCAACTCCCATTTTATTTCTTATTAAAAAGCATACAGCTTTCTGTGGATCAGGATACGACTCCCACAACATCCACTCAACACGAGGATCAACGCCTCATTTAACTACTTTCACAAAGTGCATTGGCACAAAATAACATCAATTAAGCTTCATTTATCAACACCCTATAAGATAAGATCGTGAGCTCTCAGAATTATATGAACAATTAATTGTTTAATCATTATTCAACACTTTTATCATAGTCTTCCATGTTTATCATTCTTAAGGAATATTACTTCCATAGCTATTCATAGAATTCAGTATTTATCAATATTAATCCATAGAAATATCTATTATTATTATTATTAGAAAAATATATTCTGTCATGCAGAAGAAAAATTATTAATGCAAATTATGTGTCGTAAATCTGCTGCGTTATGAACGGGGTAGGACTTCCCATATTATTTACTGCAATATCAAATAAACATTGAGGATGCACCTCAGCTACAAGTCTAATTTGACTACAAGGAAAAATTACTCCTAAAAATATGCAACCATCTAACTATAAAGACGTTTCTTAACAATAGAGAAAGTGAATTGGTTTATCGGAACGGCAGAAAATTCATGGCTCTAGAAAATATTTAGGCTTTTCGGAAGTCTATGGCATCGTGATTTCTGTGGCGATTGGACCTTCCTCGGTGCAGATCGAATCCTGGCACCACAGATCTTTGAAGTCTAAACGCTGGGCAAGGGACATGTTATAGCGTTCTGCTCTCGTCGTCCACAGAAATAAGCCGCAGGTGGCCTAGCTCCTCGTTCCTAATGGGTCATCCTGGCATGATCTCCTCACATACCGCCGCCTTAGCAGCTAACCATCTTCGATAATTGGGGCAGTGAAATTATCCTCTCATGGGCTGGTTCTCATCCATACAAGGCATGGCCCATTGTCAATTATGAAGTCCACTTATATAACCCAGTGGTCTGACGGTACAGGCAAATAGCTACAATTCCTGGTGATAGTGTCTTTATCTAACATGGGCGGTATCTGGCCTCATATTCCCCGTACAAAATGTAGGCTGTTAGGGTAGCCTATTAGCACTTGCAAATGTTCAATGGCTATACTTGAATGTAGTCCCAGTTCTTATGTTTGGTGTAAGTGGTGGGAATAACACACAAGACAACAGTCACATACTTGTGTATAACAAGTCTGGTTTAGGAACAAGACTGGACTAAGACAGGGGAGTGTGCTGTCACCTCTCTTGTTCATAATGGTGATGGATGAAATTGTAAAGGAAACGAAGGAAGCATATTGAAACGTTAATTAATGCCCCATGTTGGTAGCGACAATTGTAACGGTTTGCTAGCCCCTAACTGTTGGGTGAGAAATGTAACTGTTTACCTTTGCCTAAGCTATGTTGTTTTAATGGGCGCCAAGACCTCAACGCAATGTTGAAATCTAAATTTGTATTTAACAACGTCTAGCTCTGGCAGAACACATTCAAGACTCTATTCACTCAGATCGTGGTATGATTTGATCATTGACCCAACAAACAATTGTATCAGGAGAAGGAATTGGTCTATATCTAATGCTACCTACTGAAAGCAAAGATTGCATTGTAAAAGAAATGAATTTATTATATAAAACAAGTATAGCAAAATTAATAATAATAAGTATAAAATTTAAATTGGAGCGTTGCGATTTTAATATTACCGATAGAAAATTACATGAAAACGGAGTCTGATATATTATTGATTTTACACTTATTCCCAAGCTATGAAGTTACTGAAATATGAAATATAAAACCAAGAGAAATGAGAGATTGCTTATTTCTGCGTCATTGGCGCTTACCACTGGAAATGCCCGAAGCCTTTCCCTCGTACTGGATGATGCTGTGAGCTTCCCACAGTCTCCTGGATGTCGTCATGTTCGTCGATGTTTGATGAGATACTGGTAGATTAGATAATTCTATGGTCCGTACCTCGGACCCAAACACTCGTACAACCGCACTGGTTAAGTTATACAAAAGTTAGTCCTCCAATCCACGGAACATCGGAGCGATTCCCGCGTACAACATACTCGTCAAGTATTTCACAGATTGTCCTCGTTCCACGGCGCGTCGAACGATATATTCACCTGTCGGCTCCCCCACTCTTCAGCCGACTCCTAGCTTACGTCGTCGCCACTGATTGGCTGCACCCTACGCGCTAGATCCCCACTCCTTCCTCATTACACTCCGCGGGAGGGAGAAGTCGATTACCGTTCCAACAATTCGCCTTTTCTTGACGATGCGACCCAAGATTGCGTCATGCTTCTCGACAAGATTAAGCTTGTATATGAAATCCCAGTGAGTCACGTCTCTCGATATACCCTAACTGACGAAAACTCCGTAAAATTCCGTAATCAGATAATTTTCTATGATATCGTCGTTCGTAATAATTTGCTTGATAGCGTTTTCTAAGACATAGAAAACCTATCTGAATGCTACTAATTTTTATAAAATGCTCCGAAAATATCTAAATAATAATTATAATAAATTAATAATAATAATAAATTAACATGAAAAATTCTATTGGCTGAACAATTTGCCGCGTAAATAAATATAGAATGGCTTCCTACTGACTTATGCCAGTGGCATAAAAAACCCTCGAAAAACACGTTACATATTCGCCTCGGATCATCGGATGATTTACCGTGACGACGGTCCATTATCCGATTATCCCAGACACGTTAATAAACCCCATCCAAAATACATATTACATAAATGATATCACCCTAAATTACAGATATATACACTCATAATTTTTCTTCACGCACTTTGCGTCAAAGTTTGTTGTCACTATGGATTGCACTTTGCAACCAGTCCAATGTTTTACATATGGAATAGTGTTCCACGGATATTTCCGCCTCTCAAATTTCTCTATGTTGGAGAAATAGACATAATTACTGTGTGAGCACTATGTATTTACGATGTCATATCACACGCATTGAAGGTGTTCTGATATATTTATATCTCCCTAGAACTTTCTAATTTCACTGGAGGTTCCTTCCTTATTGTGAAATTAATCCCACTTATCACTGAGCACACGATCACACTATTGTGGCAGCGCCTCGTGACCATAATACTTAATCTCTCTTTATAAAAGATGATTAAATTAATATTGACTTCTGAAAAAAAACAGTAAATGTGCATTACATATAACTCCAAATATTTCTGTGCCGTAATCGCCCTGTCTTGTTAAGTTCCCGTAGACCATATTCTACTTAATACTAGTTCTCAACACAGATCAGTTCTTCTCACACAAATAATACCTCTGTACAAATTATCTTAAATTACACACTTACAAATCTTACATGGCGAGGCCGTAAACAGAAATCACGTGTGCTGATATGTATGAGTTTCATGAAGGACTGTCTCGCATTCTGATGGCCCATCTTTTGCCTCGTGGATGCCTTAAGCAAAAATACCATGTACAAGCGCTCACCCATCTCTTGGAGGCAAATGGGAATTCATCAGCGCTACCAAATTCTGGCCTTGGTGTATCGAGACATTTTAGTGCTCAAGAGCATCCGACAATCCCGTCATATTTCCCTGTACCTTAAAAACTCTCATTTACTTACATACTACCCCCCTGTGCGACTTCTGATACGCCTGCCTTGAAGACCAGATCTTCCACGAACCAGACACCACACTTACTCATTTGATAGGCTGGCTCGCCAGCTAAACACACTCACTTTATGACACATATTTTCGTAGACTATGTATATTATACGTTCCGTATAATCTGTTTCCCTCACTATTCTCCAGCACATATGCTGTTTTCCCAATACGTTTGGAAACTATAAATGTTTCTGCGTCACCTGCTTCCAACCTTGCAAGTGGCTCCCTTAAATGAACGTCATCACGTTGCTCTACCTAGCATATTTCTCAGTGTCTGTAACGATGCCCTGTTGCTACTGTCCACACATGCTAACCCTACTTTCTTCTGGTGTTACACCTCTACTCGACACTCTATGACCTAAAAATGTCACTTCTGACTGACAGAATGACGACTTAGACAGCTTCAAAGTGAACCCTGCCTGATCTAACTTCTGAAAAACTATATCTAAATGACGTAGATGCTCCTCAAAACTGCGTGAACTAATTACCATATCATCAATGTAAATGGTTACAAACTCTCCTGTGTCATCCCCTAATGCGATGTTTAAAGCCCTAATTAAAGCTGCTGAACTACTCTTTAACCCATAAGGTGTTCCACAAAATTGATAAAGGTTATATTTATGACTAAAAGCTGTAAATGGTCTATCTTCGTACATAAGTGGCACTTGCCAAAAACTGGAACTCAAATCTACACAAGTGAAATACTTCTTCCCCTCAAATGTTTGCATTAATTCCTCTATTGACATAGATTTCAGCTGATCTGAACTAATTCTACTGTTAACCAAACGAGCGTCTAAACAAATACGAACCGTGCCGTCGGTCTTGGGTACCGTGATCAAAGAATTAACATACGGACTGTTAGAGTGCTCAATAATCCTATCTTCAAGCATCTGGTTAATTTGTGCCTCAACTGCACTCTGATAAGCGAAAGGTACAGGATATCTATGTCCTGTGAATACTGACCTATCAATAACGTTCAATGAATGTGTATAGCAATTGGCCATACCAATGCGATCCTCAAAAACTCTCCTATTACACAATAACACATCATAGAGCCAAACACATTGTTCCACCTCTATATTACCCTGAAATGCAGCTTCACGTAACGAGTCCTCTAGACTTCCGTTCGTAATCACACTGCCCACAAAACATGGAGAACCCCGCTCTACGGCTGGCGATATCTCATTTAAAGTACAAATCACACCTACAATACTACTCCTCTGACTATGGTCATTGAACGCTACTTCTACTTCAGAATTTCCCCATTTAAATTTCAAACTCCCTACATCATAACATAAGTTACCAGACACTCTACTTAGCCACTCTGAACCCAAGATAACACTGAATACTAAATTTGGAATTACAAGGCAAATCTGCTTCTCTACATGATTATTAATTTTAATGTCTACTAAAACTTGCTTAGAAATTACTTTAGACCTCTTCCCAACAGCTGTGATAACAAAAGTGCTTTTAATTGGCATCTCCTCAAAATTTACTCCAGTTCCTTTCATTTTATCATAAAATGCACTACTTATGCAACTCTTCATACAACCACTATCAATTAAAACATCTGTGTACGCCTCGGACACGTTAAATTTAACTATGGGGCTCTTACTAACCACTTCCTGAATAATACCTTCATCATTTAGTTCATGTAATAATTCATTTCTTACATTTAGGTCATAGGGTTCCTGTATAATTGTATGGACAGGGCATGCTACAGACTGAGATTCTGACCTTACTTCGCAGCCTGGTTCGCGTTTAAAGAACCGCTACAGCTGGCCGTAGTACTACTAACTACTAAACTGGTCTGGTTGTTCTGGGCTGTGTTGTCATTGTTTGGCTGTATATTACTACCACTAGGCTGTCCTCTTCCTTGACCCCTATTCTGGTTGTAATTATTGTCATTATAATTTCTCCCTTGATTTCCCCTGAAATCATTGTTTCTCCCTTGATTTCCCCTGTAATCATTGTTCCTCCCTTGATACTGATTACCATAGCCATTTCCTCTGTTCTGATTTAGCTGATTATTATTATTTCTATTTTGAGCGTTGGCCCCTTCGCCACCGTTCCCTTGAACTTCCTGATGCCTGGCTTCATTAGGTCTATTATTATTATTACCCTGGTTCCTATTGAAATTGTCCTCATAACCCCCTCTCCCTAGTGCATCAAATGTGCTTAACAAATTTTCTACTTGTGATATAGTCTTTACATTCTGGATACAAGCAGCCTCCTTGATCCTATAGGGAAAGTGCCTAAGTAGCAACCTTACCACATCACTTTCCTCCTTCAACCCATCCAGATATTTACACACTAATACCTGCCCTAAAAAGTATTCGGTCATGGTGGAGCTTCCTTTAGGGTTATATTTACCACACACTACTCCCTCACGATGCTGCGACTGAATGACCTCATTCCAGAACTTTTCACAGAATTTCATTTTAAAATCATTAATATCAGTAAACTTGTCTCTGTAGACAGCAAACCAATTCCTCGTTTCCCCCACAAACACTTGTTCTAAAATTTCAACTATCTGGCACCACTCAATACTACCATTTTCCAACCTCTCCCCGAATTTATTTTCTATAGTGTTCATGAACTCCATTGGGCACCCCTGTCGATTGCTGAACTTACCCAGTTCTACCTCCCTGTGTGTGCTATTCATAAAAACTGGCCTATTCTGACTATTTTCTTGCCTGATCCTAGCTTTTAATTTTAATTCTAATTCTGCGATTTTCTCCTCAGCCTTCCTCTCAATACTGTTTACTGTTAATTTAATGTTTCCTTCTGATTCTTCTACTTTATCATATAGCTTTGCTTGTTTCTCCTCAATCTTGCTAATGCTCTCTCTATTACTCTCTCTTAAATCATTTACTTCTGCAACTATTTGTGAGTGGACTTTCTCAATTCTACCCCCCAGCTGTTCCTTAACCTCTTTAGTAGCTACCTGAATTTTGTCAATTTCTCCCCCCAATTGCTTTTTGATCTGCTGTGTTTCCAGTTGCACTAGTTCTTTTAAATTTTCAGCCTGTGTACTGATTCTAATTTCCAACTCCTCCTGTACTTTTCCTAATTTTCTGTCTACATCTGCAATAATCTCTTTAGCCTTTTCTTCCATCACCCACCTCTAATCAGTTCGAATTTGTCACTCATTTCCCTACTGTTTTGTTCTAATTTAGCATTTAAAGTTTCAGTACTCTCTCTATTTTTCTTACTGTTTTGTTCTAATCTGGCGTTTAAACTATCGCTCAATTCCCTATTACTCTCTTTATTTTCCCTACTGTTTTGTTCTAGTTTAGCGTTATTCTGTCCTAACTTTGCATTTAAAGCTTCTGTACTTTCTTTATTTTCCCTACCGTTTTGTTCTAATTTAGCGTTATTCTGTTCTAACTTTGCATTTAAAGCTTCTGTACTTTCTTTATTTTCCCTACTGTTTTGTTCTAATTTTGCATTTAAGGCATCACTACTAACTTTGTTCTGATACATGAACTCGAGAAGTAAAGTTTTTAATTCTGGTTGGCCGCCTACACTCCCTGTTTCAGTATCGGGATTTACCTCCGCTACCCCGGTACTACCATCACTCGACATACTGCTCGTATCATCACTCTCCCGTTGATGACCACTACGTAACCTCATCTGTCTTTCTTTCTCATCCCCCATAATGATATACACTGATAAAGACAAATAACCCCCAAAATACAGGCACAGAAATATATACCCTTCTCCTTCCACAAATGTTATTAGGTTTTCAGCCCCAAGTTGTCGGCGACAAATGAAACGTTAATTAATGCCCCATGTTGGTAGCGACAATTGTAACGGTTTGCTAGCCCCTAACTGTTGGGTGAGAAATGTAACTGTTTACCTTTGCCTAAGCTATGTTGTTTTAATGGGCGCCAAGACCTCAACGCAATGTTGAAATCTAAATTTGTATTTAACAACGTCTAGCTCTGGCAGAACACATTCAAGACTCTATTCACTCAGATCGTGGTATGATTTGATCATTAACCCAACAAACAATTGTATCAGGAGAAGGAATTGGTCTATATCTAATGCTACCTACTGAAAGCAAAGATTGCATTGTAAAAGAAATGAATTTATTATATAAAACAAGTATAGCAAAATTAATAATAATAAGTATAAAATTTAAATTGGAGCGTTGCGATTTTAATATTACCGATAGAAAATTACATGAAAACGGAGTCTGATAAATTATTGATTTTACACTTATTCCCAAGCTATGAAGTTACTGAAATATGAAATATAAAACCAAGAGAAATGAGAGATTGCTTATTTCTGCGTCATTGGCGCTTACCACTGGAAATGCCCGAAGCCTTTCCCTCGTACTGGATGATGCTGTGAGCTTCCCACAGTCTCCTGGATGTCGTCATGTTCGTCGATGTTTGATGAGATACTGGTAGATTAGATAATTCTATGGTCCGTACCTCGGACCCAAACACTCGTACAACCGCACTGGTTAAGTTATACAAAAGTTAGTCCTCCAATCCACGGAACATCGGAGCGATTCCCGCGTACAACATACTCGTCAAGTACTTCACAGATTGTCCTCGTTCCACGGCGCGTCGAACGATATATTCACCTGTCGGCTCCCCCACTCTTCAGTCGACTCCTAGCTTACGTCGTCGCCACTGATTGGCTGCACCCTACGCGCTAGATCCCCACTCCTTCCTCATTACACTCCGCGGGAGGGAGAAGTCGATTACCGTTCCAACAATTCGCCTTTTCTTGACGATGCGACCCAAGATTGCGTCATGCTTCTCGACAAGATTAAGCTTGTATATGAAATCCCAGTGAGTCACGTCTCTCGATATACCCTAACTGACGAAAACTCCGTAAAATTCCGTAATCAGATAATTTTCTATGATATCGTCGTTCGTAATAATTTGCCTGATAGCGTTTTCTAAGACATAGAAAACCTATCTGAATGCTACTAATTTTTATAAAATGCTCCGAAAATATCTAAATAATAATTATAATAAATTAATAATAATAATAAATTAACATGAAAAATTCTCTTGGCTGAACAATTTGCCGCGTAAATAAATATAGAATGGCTTCCTACTGACTTATGCCAGTGGCATAAAAACCCCTCGAAAAACACGTTACAATATGGACATAAAGAAATGAAGTTACTGTTATTTGCAGATGATATTGTGGTCTGGGGAAGGAACACCGAAGAAGTGCATAAACAACTAGATGCACTGAACGAAAATATTCAGAAGTACGGCCTGAAAATCATTATAGAGAAAAGCAAGACAATGATGATGACAAGAGGGGAAAGACAAGGAAAGGGCACTGTGAAAATTGGAAGTCAGAGTTTGGAAATTGTGGACATGTTCAAATACCTAGGAAGTGAATTGATGCAAACTGGTAGGTTGGACATGGAGATGGCAGGAGGGTACAGCAGAGCAATGCATTCTATCAAAGTGTAAGAAAACTTGTTTGGGATAAGGAAGTACCAAGGAAAAGCAAGGAGGTAATGTATAAAGTGTACTATGTTTCCATATTAACTTATGCAGCTGAGACTTGGACCCTGACAAGCAGGCAAGAGAGTAGAATCCAAGCCTGTGAAATGAAATTCCTAAGAAGTATAATAGGAAAGACAGAGTGAGGAATGAAGATGTTAGGAAGGAACTTGGGATGGGAAAACTAAATGACAGAATTGAGAAGAATAAACTAAGGTGGTTTGGACATGTAAAGAGGATGGAGGAAAATAGAATACCAAGACAGATGCTGGAGGCGAAGTGCAAGGGTAAGAGAGCAAGAGGAAGACCTAGAACAAGGTGGATTGATTCAGTGAAGAACAGCGTAAGAAAAAGAAATCTGGACTGGGACAAGATCGTGGAAGAAGAATGGTGGAAGGAAAGAGGAAAGTGGAGAAGTGCCATAAATACCCCGACCCGGCAGGAGCTGGATAAGGGGAAATGATGATGATGATGATGAACAAGTCACACTCACATACCTTTGAATTTCTTGAAGTATTCAACCAGAAGAATATTTTTAAGTTTTGAAGCACTTGGAAATACTGTGATGTTACCACTAACGTAGCACAAGGCTCTGTCCACTCGGACATAGTAACGTGGTAGAAATTGCCCTTCTCCAAGGAGCACTCGCTCATAATGACGGCGTATTATACTGTCGTAGCGACACACACACGTGGACTAGTATGACGACTGTTTGACTCTGTGTACTGTACCTGCCTTCTCACAGAGCTGGCTTTTATACTGTCTCAAGGACACATATCGATCGTTCAACTCGCATTACGTAATGCTAGATCTTACATCCCATTGGCCATATCCATAGAAGCATCCAGAAGGTTAGCAATTTCCATTAAAACATCAGGAATAAACTGGTGAATTACTCCTAATGTAATTCTGAAGTGCTGATATAACCTTCTTCCAGAACAAAAGCCTTACAAGTATACAGCTCTCAATATCCGTTGGCTGCACGTGGGACACGCGGCTGGTTCAAACTATGGTGGGTCGACAGCTGGTCAAGGGCTCGCTGACGTCACGGCGCGCTCTCTTCAAATTCACGCCAGACCAAACCATCGTAAATGGGCACAGTACTTATGTAGAAGTGTTTTTTTTTTAAACTAAATATTAAGCTAACCCTCCCGTTTACATTTATGATTTGATAATACAGCCATTGTGTTTTGAAGGCTGGTGCTCCAACCACTAAAATACCATATATGAAATATGTCAAAAATATTAACAGATTTAATATCATCCTAGCAGGTCATCAAAACTTAAGAGTAGGCCAGCTAGGCTCACTTACCATTTGGTTTTAGATTCCTTGGAAATCTTGGCTTTACATTAAGCAATTCGGCCCTGTAGTCTAATTCAAAGTCTTCACTCTTAAAGTGGAGGGAACATATCCTACTTGTTGAGTTGAGGGTTGAAATGATCTTTTCACTTACAGGCATCAATCCACTGATTGCGAAGGCATGCGTCTTTTGGCATCGTGAAAACGACACGTCATTTCCAACTTTATAATAACTGTGACAAACTGCCACTGCACATCTTTGGCCTGGCATGATTATAAACAAAAGGGCTTAAAACACGTGTTTAAACCACTGCAATCCATACAATATAATGTGTGAGAAAGTTGACTTTCCTTGCATATCTCGCGCCTCGCGCGCTACGAGGAATCTAGTGACGTCACGTCCTTTACCTTCTCTCTGCTGTCCCCTCGCCTAAGAGCTCCATATTGAGGCAACCTCTGAAGTTTAGTAGCCTTGGGGAGAGATGATATTCTCACGCGCAACAAGGCTGCCCAGCCTGGACGCCAATATCGCACAATAGAGCTTCCCGTTGGTATTAGAAAGCGCTATTGGACGCCAATTAGAAAGGTCAGCCTGGTCGCCCTTCTTAAAGATAAGGACGGTCCGGCTCTCCTTCCAGACGTCCGGCACCCGAGAATAGCGCAGGCAGATGTTATAAATAGACGCCAATAGCGAGCCATTGCCGTCAACTCTACGCCAGTGCGAATAAGTGAGGCCATCAGGACCAGGAGCCGTATTGGTGGTCCTAAGAAGGCGACCCATAACCTCATCAGGGGAGATGTCAGCCACAAGAGGTGTAGCATCAGTACACCGAGGAACACGAATGATGTCGTCTGGAGGTTGTATCACAGGTACCTCCCCGGTAGCATGCACAACAGTAAAATATTTGTCAAGGTCCTCAGAGGAGGTCTGACAGAAGGTAGATTGCTGATCAAGGACCAGGCGAATTGCCTTCTTCCTATCCATCCGATAGAGCCTCTGGATCCGTGTTGCTTCCTTTGCATCAAATGCAGGGTTTTCAGCACAGCGGCGCTGTGGGTCACGGTTGTTCTGGGCCCGCAGAGTCATCTGATTAACCTGGCGGCGCTGCTCCCTACGCCGTTTAAACTCGGCTCTGCTCGTAGTACATTTCTCACGCACTTCCCTAGTGAGGGTCTCACAGGCTGCCTCAAAGTCATCTCAGGTACGAATAGTATCTAGTTCGTTGAAAAGAGGTTAATATAGAACGAGGTTCTTGGCTAACCACAGGAGGGGAATCCTGAGGCAACACGGGCAAGGAAGCAGGAATGTCAGGCGCGGAAGAAGGACCAGTAACAGGGGAATGAAGATAAGCAGGTTGCATAAATGGGGCTTGCAGACAGTGGTAATTACAGAAGAGGGAAAAGGAGCAGTATGGTTCAGAGGAGAAGATGACAAATCACTATTCTGTAACGGAGGCTGCATAGAAGCAGAAGCAGACTGGGTGAGAGTTTGGGACTAGGCAGGTTGCAAAACAGCAGCAGAAGTATGGCGGCCAGGAGGAAGCATATCGCCAATAGGTCTCGAAGTAGCTAGCTCAACTCCAGAAGCAGGCACACTATCGGCTTGAAGTAATGATAGTTGTGTGAGAGCAGCGGCAGGCGTGGTTTCTGAAAGGGCAGGGCTGGTAGCAGGTCAACTGGGGCAATATTGTTTCCAGATGGAGAGAGGGCAGTTGGAATTGTTGTGACAGGGAGAGGTGCGTTGCTTGTGGGACTTGACGACCGACAAGGTAAAGCGCCACGAAGGGCAGGTTTTTTACACCGTCGAGTAGGAACAGAGACTGTAGGGGTAGGGGGAAGTGTAGAAGATGACTGGGGAGGGCAGGCTGAGGTTGAAGGCTGGGGAGAAGAAGCATCTAGACAATGTGGTTGCAGGTCAACACGGGTAAGTTGTTTATCAGGAGATGAAGGAACTGCGGTAGTCAGTGGAACAGCGAGAGGTAAACTGGGCATAGAATTTGATTGGTGTCCAGATTAAGCACCACGAAAGGCAGATTTTTTGCAACGCCGATGGGGGCGTGTAGAAACAGGGACTGTGAGATTAGGGGATGGTGTAGAAGATGAAAGGAATGGATAGCTACGAGTAGAGGCCGCAGAAGGAGAGGGGCCAGGGGTAGGTGAGGCACCAGAAGGTGCGTCAGGCAGAGGGTTAGAGGACAGACAGGATAGGTCGCTGCGAAGAGCAGGCTTCTTACGGCGCCTGGAGGGGCGTGTAAGAGCAGAGGCTGGTGGATTGGGGGGAGGATTAGAAGATAACTGGGGATGCCAGGCCGAAGAAGAATGACGAGGGGAGGAAATAAGTGTAAAATTTGGGAAGACTGTGATAGGAGGTGAACCTTGAAAAGAGGGCAAAGGCATCGATATAAGGCCATGAGAGGCGGAAGAATGGGTACATGGGACAAGCTGAGAGGGAGAGGGCGGAGCAATTAGTAATGGAAGGGGATAATGAGAAGGTTGTGGAGATAAAGAAACAACAGGGGCCAAAACAAAACCTAGAGAAGCGACACCAGCCAAAACAAGAGGAGGGGAAGTTGGGTGTGGTGGAGAACGGGGCAAGGGAGGTGAACTCATAAAGAAATTTAGAGGAGGAGGAGCAGGGTTGGATAAGGACAGCAGGGGAGAAAAGTTATTACGGGGAAAAGATACTATACTCTGAATTACCAATAATGATCGCTGACAGCTGTCAAAGCTAGCACGTGGGGAAATGCTGCGTTGCCACTGAGGTAGATCATGACTCATAACATTCCAAGAGGCTTGCAGGAAGACAAAAGTACTGGGGAAGTTAGCCCCCTGCCTGGCGCTCTAATGACCGTGACGAGTGAAGACACACTGAGTCAAACCATGTGCCAACTGCTGTGTCGGCATACATTGCAACATTGCTTGCTGTTGCTATGGAGACCGTTACCCCTCTCGTCTCCATTCAACACCTCACCCTTCAAGCGGATGACAGCTTTCACCGAGCAGCTTTTGTAAATCAGACTATAGGTTACTAGGTAGAAGCCGAGATGAGGTAATAGGGGTAGAGGTTAGAACAGGGACGAGAGGAACATTAATACTGACAGGAGAGGAACCAAAGAATACAGGGGTTTGAGGGAGAGGGCGGAAAATTAATTGGCAGGGTGGAGGGGTGTTAATGTCGAGGGGTTGGCCGCGGTGTCGCTTAAGCCAGTGCGCCTTAGCCAATTTCTTGGCATAGTGGAGCTCCTTCATGGAAAATCTTTCTGCACAGCAGACAAAGATTACTTCCAATGCAGTCCCAACAGCGGCATGGAATTTCTTCACATGCTTAATGAAGTCCTCCTGCCGCTGGTAGGACTTCCGGGGGGCTGTACACGAAGGGCACCGCCAGCCAGTAGAAGAGAAGGGCAGCGGAATAACAAGCTGGACCCCAATCGGTAGTGAAGCAGAGAGACAAGGCAGGGAGTCAATCGTCAACCCACTAATCTCCTGACCTCCCTCAGAAATTGAGGAGAGGTCAGGCAGACGGCTGGTAGAAGTGCCAGTTATGCCATGAACAAGTGTGGAAAAATTGAAAAAGAAAGAAACAAACACAAGCACACAACACACTAACAGATACACAGGCTACTAGAAACAACAGCTAAATACCTAGAACAGTGCTAAGAAAACGCACTCAGGCCTACAATTCTAGCTGTACAGATACACACGCTATAAAGACTACAGTCCCGGGGCCTGTAAGCTGCAGGCCTGCGTTCAGCACACCGGCCCTGGTAATCTGTGCATCGGCCTACAGGTCTCTATCATGGAAGAATTCTTGTTCCATGTCTCTATAGCACAAGCAAGTACAGTGAAACTTGGAATTCGAACCCCAAGGGACCAGTAAAAAAATCGAATTATCCAAAAATTCGAATTATGAAAGTTCTTTGAAAATGGTAGAGAAAATATTCAAATTCAAATTTTCCGGTTCCCTCAACCTTTTTCGGCTTTTGCCACTCTCATTTTCATATCCGAGAATTTTGTCTTTATTTTTAGGTAAGTTGACAACGTGTTGGGAGGAATCCCGAAAGCCTTTGCAATTTCAGATTTTTTCCTTCATTCCCTTTTCCACTTCCTTAATCACCGCTATTTTCTCCGCCAAAGCCAAAGTTTTGTATGAAACCCGAGGCTTTGATGACGACGTCTTAGTTCTGTACACACACTTGAAAACACAGGCAAAACCAAACTTCTAAACAACAACCACAAGTCTAATCAGACCACTCAGCATGCACTACCAGACAGTTGTAAGGAATGACACTGTTATGAGTTATGAGATGTGGAGCGTTGCAAAACAATGGGAGGGGGATGGGTTGGGTATTGATCTTGGAAGGAGCGTCGCAGGCGTGTTGTGTCATGTAGGCAAAACCATCGAGTAGGGGCCGCATTGTCAATGATATGTCGTTTTTCAGGAATTCCTGACCCAACTCTTTGGCTTCCAATCGGCTTTTTACACATAAAAACTTCGAATTATCCAAAATATAATTTGAATTAACCACAATTTTTTTAGCATTGATTGTATATAAAATGTTAGGAACCGAGAGCAAATTCGAATTAAAGAAGATTTCGAATTATAGAAGTTCGAATTAGCCACGTTCCACTGTACTACCTAAATCGCCCACCAGAGGCCAGCACAAACTGGCGGTTCGAAGGCACACGTCATACCCATTCACACAAGTGAGCACACCGGCCAGAACAACGAAAATGGTCACTGGCTTACAGGTGTATTGGTCGTGGCCTACGTTATATAACGTAGGTCACGATTGATGCACTTCTCGCTCCTCGTACGCTTTTAAGTACATGGTCATGGGAAAAGTAGCGAGTAGGTTTCGGAACGTTTCGTGTTTGGTGCCCAATCACCTTTGACGGGATTCCCGCAGTCCTTGTGGTCACAAGCAAGGAGGATGTATGGCACAAGTTCACGTTAGGGGACGGGTTTTATGATTTTACGCAACTGACATCGATCTCGGTCCATTTGACGAGATTCCCGCAGGCAAGTCGTGCGGTCAGCCGGCCGTCTAGAGGATGAATGTTCGAAGTAGGTAACATATATTAAGAATTATTCTGAGAGGATTGCACGAATAATGCCACAAGAGGACACATTTTCTTTCGAATGCAAATCACGAATTATACAAGTTTTCGAAATAACCAGTTAGATTATATTGTTACGTGCCACCCCCTAGTGGCACTTCCGTTAACTGGACTACGCTGGGTAGAAGCACAACACAAATTGTTCCTTTAAAGAAACGTATTAGCTTTATTGCGGGCCAGAAAGATACACCACACAATAGCAAATACAAGCAATTAGTATCTCACTCTAGTTACCTCTTGTAGGGAACACTTGCCTTTCACTTGTCAATAAGCCACAGAAGTTAATCCCTTCTAATGGGACCGGTGGCCTCGGTAGAACTACCTACAACACTTCCTTGAATACACAAGCTACAGTTATTTACTATAGCCAGTCACTCACCACTACACTCTGCTTCGCTGTCCGCTGGCTAGGGAAACAGTCCCTGGTGTTTTCGCAATTCACCACAATATCTCTGTCGCACTAGGTAAACACACACTCTTCAAATACAGGCCCTCTGTAGGCTTCACACTCCTTCGCTGTCAAGAGAATCAGCTTCACTAGGGTTTCGCAAGTCACGTCACCAACAACTGTCGCTCAGGTAAAAGCACGCACTAGCTCAAAAACACTGCCTCCCTCGCCGCTGCTCGCTGGTATATAGGAACCAGTCCCTGGCCTGGAAAGTTCTAAATGTCACAACCTATTGCCGCATTGAGTCTGTTCTGGTTGGTTCCACATCCAGACCATTCGCGCTTTATCCGGCTGGCCCGCGTTGACTCACAGGTGCTTGGTCATTGCGACTGCCGGTGGGAGGGGCCGAGGGGGTGTGGGAACTCGCTCCCGCTGCTGGGTCTGTCCAAGGCCTTGGTCTGTCCCACTGCCCCTCCCTGCGAGAGCCTCCAGCCGGCCTACGGCAACACTGCTCCCCTCTTTAAAACAACTTGCCTCGAGTTGTTCATCGTAAAGGCTGTCCAAGGTCTGACGGGGTGGCATTGACGGCGCTGACAAGCCCATGTTTAGGCTGGCCCTCACTCGCTTTTCTAACCGTGAGGCTGTTCCTCGCCGACAGCTGCTCATTAGATGGCCTCTTTCACACCGTAGCCAACAGGTGACTTTCCTGCTGCAACGGCATCCCGGTGGTGGTTTACGCCGCTTTGGAGGAGGGTAGCCAACCTCCACCGCCTCTTCGTCTCCGGCGGCGATACTCCTCCTCGGTGGCGTCACCCATGCTGTCCTCTTCGCCGCCGCCATTCCCAACACGATGGTCTTTACCTGCCGTGGGTAGCGCTTTCCACTGAGCATCGAATACTCACATACCATGGCATTGCGATGCCCATCCATGAAGATGTACACCGCCTCGCGGAGCACGTGCTCGGGAGGCGAGCCAGCCAGCGCGAGCTCTTAAATTGACTTACACGCGCGCCCGTTCCTCCCTTCTAGCCGTAGGTGGTATATGGCAGGTAGCTGGTAGTCCCCACGATGCTCCTCCAACGTCGCGACGATCCCGTTGTTCCCAGTTCCCGTCCGGACGTTGTGTAGCACATCCGCCATGCAAAGTCCTGTGGTGAGCTGAACGGCTACGTCCTCCTACGTACACCTGGCATGGTCCACCACAGTGTCGAACCCGGTCCCGCAGATCTGCCATGATGTAGTCTCATCGACGTGCATGGTCCTCAACTTCGTGACACTGTTCCTGTCGTCAGAGCTACTAAGCCTTGGCCCGATTTCCATGCCCGTGACGCTTCCCAGTGGCTCGTCCCTGACTCGCTGAGCATTCCGAACTCCGGACTCCACGAACTGTTTGTCTTGGTCATCAGCGTCCTCTGCCGCGCCACTTTCCATATCACCTCCAAGCTTGTTATACTCCGGTCTTGATTTCAGGTCGTCCTGACTAGTTCCATGCTCCACTTTCTTTCCAGAATTTTCAGAACTTTCCCCAATTTTCTTTTCCAAATATATCACCATTTTCTTTCCCAGGTTTTCAAAATGTTCCGTCATTTTCTTTCCAAAGTTTTCAAAGTGCTCAGTCATTTTGTTTTCCAATTTTTTTTATTTTTTTTTTCCAGAATTTTGGTAGTCAGGTCCTCTGCTAACTTCTTCTGGCCGTCTTCCATCTTATTCTGGACATCGTCTATCTTGGAAGTTAACTTTTCTAACAGGAGTTGTATTTGCGCATCCATTTTAATTGTCTGACTTGTGAAAGGCATGCACTCTCAGGAAAATTAGTGAACTGTGATACAATGACCTGCACGAGTTTTGAAACCTGGACCTTCAGGTGTTGTGTTTGTGCTTGGGTTCGTAATCCCACTTCTGACAACAGTTGTTACGTGCCACCCTCTAGTGGCACTTCCGTTAACTGGATTACGGTGGGTAGAAGCACAACACAAATTGTTCCTTTAAAGAAACGTATTAGCTTTATTGCGGGCCAGAAAGATACACCACACAATAGCAAATACATCACTGATGAAACACAAATAAGGAACCACTGGGAAATGTACATTAAGACTCTGTACAATGAAGAATTTGAGTACGTACATACAAAGGAGTCACATACAAGTTTAGTTGCACCTTTATCTGTGACTAAAAGTGAATTTGGGTTGGCAATGAGGTCATTACCAAATGAGAAAGCTCCAGGTATCGATAACATCCCTAGTGAACTAATCAAGTCTGCTGGTGATATAATTAATGAAAAACTCTATGACTTAACGCAAACAATCTACGAAAAGGGTATTTGGCCATCTGAATTTCGAAACTCCATCATGGTCCCTTTACCAAAGAAAGCAAATGCGACCAACTGCAGTATGTACAGAACAATTAGTTTGGCTCCTCATGCATCCAAAATTATGATCCAAATCATAAAGAAAAGAGTAGAAGGGGCAGTCTATGGCTACATCCAAGAAACACAGTTTGGTTTCCGTCGAGGAGTTGGTACCCGAGATGCCATTGGCATTCTTAGAGTCCTCGGAAAACGTATGATGAGCAGGAGCCGAAATCTGTATATATGCTTCATTGACTATGAAAAGGCATTTGATAGAGTTTCCTGGCATAAACTATTCCCATTATTAAGGAACATAGGAGTCAAAGAACAACTTATTACACTCATATGGGGCCTCTACAATGGTCAAAATGCAATTGTACGTTTAAGAGAAGGTCTTACTAATCCAATTCCTATCAGAAAAGGAGTAAGACAAGGATGTCCTCTCTCCCCAATTTTGTTTAATGCTTTTGGTGAGTTGATGATGGCAGAAGCTTTAGAAGACACAGGTTTAGGTGTGAAGATCAATGGAATACCCATAAATGTAATTAAGTTCGCAGATGATCAGGCCATTCTAGCTGGTAGCCCATCTACTTTGCAGGCAATGTTGTCAAGAGTTGCATCAATGGTGCAGAAATACGGCTTGAAAATAAACACCTCAAAGACCAAATGCATGACAGGCTCAAAACTTCCTAAACCTCTTCGAATAAAGATTAATAACTCAGACATACAAGAAGTCAAATCCTTCACTTACCTAGGTCAAAAGATTACAGAGGACGGAAGGTAGACCACTGAAGTTAAATGCCGCATTGATCAGGCAAAACTAACTTTTATGCAAAAGAGGAGATTACTGTGTACCAGTCGGCTTAAGCTTTCCCTCCGAATGAGAATGCTACATGCTGTTGTATGGACAGTTGTGTTGTATGCATGTGAAACGTGGACACTAAATAAAAATGAAAAGAACCGTCTTGAAGCCTTTGAGATGTGGTGCTATCGTAAGATGATAAATGTGACGTGGAGAGACAGGATGTCAAACACAAGGGTTCTCGACACCGTGAACCAACGGAGATCAATCCTACGCACAATCCGTAAACGTCGACTCGCATGGTGGGGTCACACAATGCACCACTCCAATTTAATGAGAACTGTGGCAGAAGGGTTCATTGAGGGAAAAAATCCACGAAGAAGACCTAGAAATACCTTCCTTAAACAAATGCTAAACGACACCCAAGCACAGAATTATAATTCAATGAAGGAAGCGGCAAATGACAGGACGATCTGGACATGTTTTTATGGCAACTGACCAGTGGACTGCAAACCAATGATGATGATGATGATGATGAAGCGAAACGCACTCACTTACTCTTTAAATGCCTCACAATTAAATAAATACCTTAAAACATGTATATTTACAATGAAATAATGCAACACGGTAACCATGGTAACAGAATCTCACAGGTCCATCTATTTCTGTAAGACGCAATGCAATTCCAATTATTACATTCCTGTGAAAGTTTCCAGATGGTTATAAGGTTATCACTGAACCAAATTAAGCTGTAAAATTCATCAATACATACAGTATAATGCGCTTAAGGGGGTCAAGGAGCACTCTAGAATTTTTTCAAGCAATTTTCACATGTGAGTGTGGTACGAAAGGTCTTTTTCACCCGACTATAAAGGGTCTCCGAAAACCACATTTAAAGGCCCTTAAATTAACATTGTCTGTGATATTCCCAGAAAACTAACTTCGCTCTGATATACCTATGAAGGAATGCCAAACCCCTAACCACTTCACCAGTAGCTGAATTGATAAAGTGATTATTCATACCAAGGATAAATCAGTCATAGCATTCATGATTGAGATTTTGCTAAGTGTACTCTTTACAACATAGAATATTCGCGGACGAAGCCGTGACGGGTAATGCTAGTTATTAATATTATAACATGTTTTTCAGCCCTAAATTCACGCGACCATCAAATATTTCCGTTCACTTTCACTCGTTTAAGCTGGCCAGATACTCTACGTTTTCCTGCATCGGAAGTCACGTTCTCTCTGTATGACGTAAGTTTGTTATTTTTTCTGTCAAACAGCTCTATTCCTTTCTATGCCTTTCGTTTGTCCCAATTTCTTTTGCCGTTTATTTAAATGCTTTTAATTTTCTTAATACTAGATTTGTCTCCCACATTAGGTTTCTCCTAAGGCCCATATGTCTCCTAGAAGAAAAGTTTGGATTTCCTAAACACAAGATGTTCAACTTTCCTTTCGTCTCCATTTTCAAGATGCTTTCATCAAGCTTGGCCGATTTGACTTTCATCACATGGTGATGTATTGACCTTTCTACCAATGATCCCTCCTTCGTATGAAGTCAACACAGTCTTAATATGACCAAGAGTTTTTTAACATACTTTTAACTCTTTTTATGGTTCGAACTCCCTAGGTTATTTGGACACGGAATCCTGCTATTATATTTTATGAGAACTCGAAGATTATTGCAAGAGTTTAAGTTTGCATTTTAACATACTATTTTTAACGTGTTTCTCCATTTGTTTGTAATATTTGTAAGGTTTTCTCAGGACAAGTTTTATTCAATGTTTTTGCACCATGACTGTCCTCAAGATTTCTATGACTCATTTTCATCAAGTTTTCTCATGTTAGTTTTAACCTTTTTAATGTATTTCCTTGATTGTACTGACAATATGTTTCTGTGTATGGCTGATGAAGGGGCCATTATGGAAGGCTTCGAAACAATTACCAAATGGGTATAATATAGCCCCTTGACTGTGAAAAGTTGTGTATTGATCAGGCGGAATTCCTGTCCCTTTAATATTTTGATTTCCGTTTAAGACAAGTTTCCGGTTATTGAAGGCAGGTTTTACTGTATCTTTGAAACTTTGGTTTAAATAATGTATTAAATGGGTCCATACCATGCACAGAGGCTGGAATAGAAGGGTTTAGGAAATCAGTTCTAGTTAAATCAAAAGAGAAAAGAAAAATGAATATATTTCAGCAATACAAAATTCATGTATGAAATATTACAAATAAAAATGAGCAAGGATAGTGACTTGAATTTTATACAGTAGAACGTCGTTTATCCGGACGTCAAACAACCGGAACGTCAATTATCCCGACAAGCAAAATAAAAAAATTACGGAGCAGCGCACGCTCACTACAGTAGTGTCGGTTCTCGTTTTCAGTTGTTTTCTCTGTTGTCTCCTTCAGTTTGTTTAATCTATAATGTTTCAATGTGTTACAGTATATGAGAGTGTGTACTGTGCTTTACAGTACCGTATTACGTTGTGAAAATTGCTTCTACGAGTGAAAAAGAGGAAAACGAAATTGCAATGTTTTATCCATTGAGAAGAAGGTGGAGATCATTAATAAACTGGATAAAGGTGAGAGTGTGCAGTGTATAATGAAAACTTAGTATTGGAAATTCCACAATTTATGATTTAAAGAAAGGAAATGTGAAATTCTGAATTATGCATCGAAGTTAGATAGTGAAGAAGGGTCTAAAAAGAGTAGAACCATGAGATCAGCTAGGGATAAAAATTAGAAGAAGCGGTGTACTTACGGTTTATTCAGATAAGAAGTAAGGGAGATCTCATTTCTGGACCTTTGTTATGTGAGAAAGCGTTGCAGCTAAATGAGAAGCTTGGTGGTTATTACCATAATGTACTGTGCATGTTTTTTCCTATGAAATAAACGCATGTTTGATTATCCGGAGCACTTTCGGTCCCAATTAGTCCGGATAAACGACTGTAATTACAATTGGCTGAGGAAGACAAGATTCATTGTATTGCTGTCGAGGTGAATGCCCTCTTCGGTCCTTTTAGTCTGTCTGCTTCATTCTGTTCCTCAAGTTTATGAAGCTTTAGCAATTAAGTACAGTCTGGTCGGCTCTGCATGGGGCTAGCCAGTGCCACACGGGTGTGATGGTTCAAGCTGGACTGGGAATTATCTGTTTAGTTGATGGTAAGAGTGAAGATGTTTCAGTTTAGGGATGGGGGCACATAACCTTCTTAAAACAACAATAACTAACTACTGCTCGGTTCCAAGCTCTATGAACTTGCGGGGTGAGGTGATGCAGGAGGCAGGAAAAGAAGAGTCTGTAATCAGCCCGCCGTGTTATTACCCACTTAAGATTTGATTGCCGCTGAGCATGGCTGCGCCAGTGTTTGTGGTTTATTGTAGCAGCTGCCCCGCAGGACGAAGCGGGGAACACAGCGATGACAGAATGCATTCTGCACCTAAGTCAAGCAGCATTGCGCATTACAGGAGCTCATGTCACCACGCACAGTTCAACGATGACTGAGGCTACTGGAGCTGAGTCATATCTTACTCGCGCAACTGTACCTGTCAACGAAGCAGGCTGACGTGTGACACAAGTAGATAAAGAATAGTTCCCATCTCGACCGCCGGCAATCAATTCGTGAAAGGGTAATATCTGGAATTCCTGTTCTTCCAATACTGCTAACATAGCGCCGTTGCCTATACCAGTGTGGTGTTGCGAATGAGAGAGAGAGAGTGAGTAACCGGCCAATGTATTTGGTTCTGTTATTTATTTAACGTATGGCTTTTAGTGCCGGGAGTGTCCGAGGACATCTTCGGCTCACCTGAGTCTGTAGCTGCTTCCAGTGGACACCCCTAGGGTGAGCTACAGGTTCCGTTCAATTTCAAGTAGTTCCAACTTTCGCTACCAGATATCAATGATACCTAGTGGTGAATATTGGAACTTTGATAGAGCGTTCCGACGAAATCTAACCTAACAATTTAGCTTCACACAAGTTTAGTCTGTGGAAGAATCTTTTATATGCCATAAATCTATGACATGGAACCGCCAGCTTTACTTCCCCTCCGAAGGAAGACATACTGAAGGATTTTTAACGCTCTTAAAAAAATGAGACGACTTCGGCCGGGTTTGAACCCGCTATCTTGGGCACAGCAGTTCAGCATGCTACCAACTACGCCACCGAAGCCGCACGGACCGGGAATCCCCACATCTCTCTCAGGTTCACAGAGATTGGACTCTAGCAGTAGATGTTAAGTGTAATATTGGGCATGGTTATGTTGTATGTGTGAATAAGTCATTGCTCTGGCAACCCGAAAGTTCATGCTCAGACAAAGAAATGTTGTAATGTAACACAAAAATAAAGCAGGCCCTGTGGTGATGGGGTAGAGTGCCTGCCTTGCATCCGGAGGACCCGGGTTCGATTCCCGGCTCCATCAGGGATTTTAGAAACTGACGTGAGGCTTGAACGATGTGCACTCAGCCTCATGAGGACAACTGAGAAGCTGTCTGACAGTGAGGCAGCACCCCGGTCACGGAGACCGAGATTAATAGCTGAGGGGACCCGATGCGCTGACCATGTGTTACCCCATTATCTGAAGGCCAAATGGCTGGCCAGTGATCGTTTGGTAGGCCTAGGTCCTTCATGGGCTGTAGTGCCACAGGGTTGGGTTTGGGGTTTTACATGAAAATTTAAAAAAGAATCACACAGAGTGGTGTAATTAGTTATTGTTTTTTAAGGGGTGGAACAAGTAAAGAGGTGTGTAGATGATTTCAGGTGAAATTAGGTAAATTAATCAACAAAAATTTATGCAAGTCAGGAATGTGTTGCAGTTGCAGATGGACATCATTTACAACATCACTTATAATGTGGCTAGTGTTAGACAAATAATTAGGGCCCGGATAGTTATGTGCTTAAATTTTCAGAAATATGTATTTATTTATGTGCTTAAAAGTGGGAAAATATGTGATTAAGTTTCCAAAATATGTTCTTAAATTGGTATCGTGTTTATGTCCCTCAGTTACTCTAAAAATAGTTGAAACGTACAGCTGCTTCAATAACCCAGTCCACAGTACAAATATTCCCGCTTAACAGACTGGGTCTTGCCTCAATTTCCGAATCCTACAACACTTCCTGCAGATACGCGATACGAAATCATATATGTGCTGTTTTCGAATTTAATTCTAAACAACGGAAGAAAAGGTCGCTTAAGAATCTGTCATAGCACTGATTGTATTGTCTTATATTGATACTTGAGTGCGTAAATTTGCTCGATTGACGTGTAAAGTAAATTAAATGTCGTCCCCAGCAATCAGGCCACAGAAGCACCATAGCATCATTGAATGCTTTAGCTATTGTGTAACTGTTGGTTTTCTCAAAATGAACAGCTGTCAGTAAAAATGACTGATGGATCGCATGTTAACGCACCAACTATGATGTTGGCTACGTAACGGCCTGCATCGTCGGTCGTCTCGTCCATTGTAATCCACACAGCGTTGTCGTATATTTCACTACGAATTCTGTGCACTCAGAGTAAAGTTTAGTAAATAGTTCTTAAGCAGTGTTGACTCGTCAGGGAGAGGAAGTTTGACGTACTTTTCTAACGTTCCATGTAGCACTGGATTCTGCAATTTGTTCAATGGTGTATCAGCCACACGAAATGCGTGACAAATGTCTTGTGAGAACTAGCAGTTTGCTGGACCAGATCTCACATCAGTGGCGGCTCCAGTGGGTAGGCCAGGTAGGCCCGGGCCTACCCACATTTTCCAAACAAACAAAAAAATCCGGGTATTAATTGTAAAAAATTTATAAATAGCCTACTACATAATAATTACTTTGGTTTATTTCAAATTTAATATAAAACAAGTAAACAGTAGTTAGATACTGTAAACTACAAAGTTAAAGATATAAATCAATGAATTGTACCTACCCTTAAAGAATATAGTGTATTTACTTAGGAATATTTGTTATAGTTTGTAGTTGCAAGTGATTGTGCGCGGAGTAGAGTGGCGACACTGCCTGTTGTACGGACAGTCAGCTGTACGCTAGCGCTAGAGGCTTGGCGGGAGTTTATCTTTGTTTACGATTATGCGGATCGAACTGGCAGTGGCAGACGATAGTCCTCATTTCAGTGTTAAGCTAACGCCATTACGCCACTTGGTTTAGTTCTGTTTGTTTGGTGGTTTTTAGTGTTGCTATGGAAAAGTTTTTGGTGAAGTTTAAGCAGACTTTGAAGAAACCTAATGAACCTTCAAAAGAATGTGTTTACGGTGAGTCTTCTAGTATAAGTTCCGATGAAGAAGAAGTTCAAGCAGTTAAAAAACTAAAAACTGACAATCCTTCTACGAATGTTCAGCCGAAACGACCACTTGATCTTAGCGCAAGTGCCAGTGATGGGCCGAAGCAACCGCAGCTAAATTTTCCTAGACGGAATATAGGAGGAAAACAGCGGTCCTTCCATACCAACTGGTATAGTAAGTATTCTTGGTTAGAATACTCAGTAGGAAATGACGCTGTATTTTGTTTCTTTTGCCGACACTTCTCTGTCACAGGCAGAGAAGTACTTACTACTTCGGGATATAATGACTGGAAAAATTTCAGTAAAATGTCAAACACCAGAAATCTAGCTGTCACAAACTTTGTCTAACAAAGTACAAAGGATGGCTGGATACACAAAAAACTGGTGCCGTTACTATCAAAATTAACGAGCATATGGCGCAAACAATAGAAAAGAATAGAGATACATTAAAGACCCTCGTGAGAAGTGTGATATTTTGTGCACGCCAAGACATTGCTCTGAGAGGACACAGGGAGGGTGAAAACGGAAATTGCAGTGACAGTAATGAACCAGATGAAGCAAAGGAGGGGGCTGAGAAGTTTTCGGATGTAAATCGTGGGAACTTTCAAGAATTAATAAACTTATTGTGTTTAGAAAATGACCGGTTTAATTTGAATCTAAAAACCATGCCTGGAAACGCAAAGTATACATCTAAAGATGTACAAAATGACATTTTAGACACCGCTGCGAATTTGATTACTCGCAGTATAGTTGAGGAAATAAAATCTAGTAACGTATACAGCATTATAGTGGATGAAGCTCGAGATGAAGGACACACAGAACAAATGAGTATCTGCTGTCGTTACGTTCATCAATGTAAGATAAAAGAAAGATTTTTGGGTTTTGTTCAATTGAAAGAGCTAACCGCTGAATCTTTAGCTAGCAAAATAAAACAGTTTTTGGAATCAATTGGACTTGAAATAAGGAACTGTGTAAGTCAGTCATATGACGGTGCTTCCGTTATGTCGGGAAGGTTTAACGGGCTGCAGTCCCTTATTAGACAGATGACTGAAAATCCTTGCCCTTACGTACATTGCCATGCACATCGGTTAAATTTAGTCTTGGTTGACGTCGCTAAAAATGTACAAATAGTTAGGGAAACTATGGGCCTTTTGGAAGCAATATGCTTTTCAATCGTGTTCTACGCTTCGCCATGAAATGTTCATATTTACTCAAGATACTAAAACTGGGAGGAAAGTCATCACAGTGCCTCAACATAGTGACACTAGATGGGTGGCAAAGTATAAGGGGGTAAATTTCTTTAAGAACCAGTTTGGCACTGTAATAAATGCTTTGCAGAAGTGCACTGAAAGTTCAAAACCAAGAGAAGCAGCTGAGGCAAAAGGTCTTCTGATGCAATTTAGATCTTTTGAGAATGTCTTCATTCTAGTTAGTCTTGAGGGTATTTTACAAGTTGTAAATATCCTATCAAAGCAACTACAGTCTCCAACCCTGGATATAGGAAAGTGTCTTAAGCTCGTAAAAGCAACAATGGATAGCTTAGGCCAGTTTCGATCAGAGGAAAAGTTTGAAGAATTTTTTGAAGAAACAAAACAGATTTGCGAAAACAATGACATTTATTGTTCAACCGACACTGGGCGAGGCCGCCATAAACAAAAGACAACAAGTCTTGATGACTATTTAGTTCTAGAAACCTCTGGAAAGGGAAGGTCAAAGTGTGTAGAGAGTGATGAAAGTGAGCGTAAGGCAAAACTAAGAGGGGTGTATTTTGATGTACTTGACAATAAACTATGTGAAATGAAAAAAAGGTTTATTGACAATGATATTCAAATGGCTTGTATCTTGGCATGTGATCCAAAATCAGAAGTTTTTTTGAATCCTGAAGTTTTGTGTAATTTTGCAGAACTTCACGGCAAGGATAGTGACTTTACCTCTACCCTAAAAGTACAGTGTGGTTTAGGTAAATTAATGTTTGGCAACTCCAATAGTAGCATTAATGTGTTGAAGGACTTAACCGATTTCCCATCGTTTGAAGAATTACAACACATTATGACCATTATATTGACGATGCCCGTCTCCACAGCGTCTGCTGAAAGGACTTTTTCTACAATGAGAAGAATCAACTCAAATTTGCGGGCCACAATGACTGGGAAGAGACTCAACAGTTTGGGAATAATATCCATCGAAAGAGAAGCAAGCTGCGAACTTCTAAACCATCCTCATCCCGTCGTTGATGAATTTGCTTCTCAGAAGGGTAGAAGATTGCAGTTTTCCATTAAATGAACTGTGCATTTGAGATGTGTTTGTGTGCATATTATTGGTTTGAGTTGTATTTTGAGTTTTCTACTTAAAGTTAAAATTAGCTTGGTGAAATTTATAGGTAATAAAGTGTATTTTGTTGAAATTCAAAAAGTGTTATGAGTTTTTATTTTGAAGGTTAATCCATTATTTCGAATAATATCCCCCTTAGATAGTTAGAATAAGTCATTTTGTGTTTTGAATCAATAAAAGCTAATAGGCATAGTAGGCTCTTGCAAATAAACTATTATTACAAGTAGACCATATCTTATGCAACAACTTACTGTAATTGTGATTACAACTTACTGTAATCGGAGCAACTTACTGGAATTATGATTAGTGATTCTAAGACTTGTCAAAATTTTATTTCCTGACAATTAGAGAGTGTGTACAGTCAATTTCAAAAACGTCAGTTAATATATTATTTTATCACAATCTGGAAAACAATTAAAGGTCTAAATTCTAAGCAAGTGACGAAATATTTTAGGCTTAATTCCATGACTAAAAACATCTAGGTTCTGCATGCTCTAAAACCTTATTTGAGACACCGAAACTACTTTTATTTGGCTATACCACATGTATAGCCCAATAAAAGCAAGAGTAAAATGTACCATCAAAAAGCCTTAAAAATCACCAATTTGCAATTTTAAAAAAAAATTCCGGGGGAGGACCCTTGGACTCCCCTTCGGCTGGGGGTATTCCATACCCCCCAGTAACCACAAACTGTGTCTACCCAAAAATATAATCCTGGAGCCGCCCCTGTCTCACATCCTGCATTTCGAGAAACCAACGTTGTGTGGACTTCTTTAAAAATGCACATTTCATGTGTTTCTTTGTCGCAAAATGTTGCGTAACTTGTGAACGAATGCCTGCCGCTTTTGGTTTCTCACAAATGTTGCAAAATACATTAGGTCCTTCAGTACTAAAAACGTCTCCAAACTCCCGCACTAAACGATTCAAAGTAACACATTTCACACTTTTGGGACGCATCGTATTCGTTGAAACGACAACTCCACAATCAGTATACTCACAAGTTTTGCACACCACTGTGATTTCAAGTAAAATTTCTCGTCTAGGTCAGGCTTAATGAGCCTGTTAACTACAGCCCCCCTGCTGTACTTAATGACCGGTAAATCCCTGTCTTGAAATACTACTACAGTATGGAGACAATGGAGCACTGACGAAATGGAGAAGCCACTTACTGGAATTTCAAAGGGTTGCAAATGTGGGCAGAAGCCATCCAAGAAGTACAACATACCACCAAATATAGGAAATATGTGCTTATCAATAAATACGCCAGAATATGTATTTATTTATTATTATTATTACTGAAACATTACTCTGAGTTAATAGGGAATGAACAACATGGGTTTAGAAAAGGTCGCACATGTGCAGATGCCTACTTCACCTTAAACATTTTGATCGAAAAACGCAGGGAGTTCAATTTGGAAACACACATATAATTTGTTGATTTTAAGAAAGCCTTTGATTTTGTTGACAGAAACAGACTTATTGACATATTGGCCAGAGATGGTGTCCCCCAACAGTTAATTGATAACATTTCCAACATGTATAGTGGTACTCTTATTTCAGTAAGGTTATGTAATCATAAATCCGAGTGGAAGCCAATCAGCAGAGGGGTAAGACAAGGCTGTGGACTCTCTCCATTGCTATTCATAATCTACATGAATGCTATAATAAAGGAATGGAGGTGTGAAAGACATGGTTCAATACCTATCAGCAGGCATCTAAAAAATTTAGATGCTATACTATTTGCTGATGATGTTGCATTGGTAGCAGCTTCTGAAGAAGATCTGCAGTGGTCAGTTTTCAACCTCCAGAAAGTGGCATCAAAATTCAGCATGTGCATTTCTACTGAAAAGACTAAAGTAATGGCCTTTAAGGGTAAGGACCCTATCCCCAGTAAAATTTGTCTGGATGGTAAAATTTTAGAAAGAGTTAACGAATTCAAGTATTTAGGATATCATTTATCATTTCAAGAAGAATGAGACATAACTGCAAAAATAACTAATTATACCAGAACAACAGGAATCATCAATCACGTCATGAAGCCATCTCTTGTCCAAAGGCATACACGCTTGCGTTTGTATAACACATTAGCCAGACCAACCCTGTGCTATGGCAGCGAGGCATGGACAATAAGATGTCAGGACATCTCCAGACTCACAGCACGCGAAATGACCTTTATGCGCCGAACAGCAGGCTATACTAAATGGGATCATAAGAGAAACGAGGATGTGCTGAAGGAACTAAAAGTGAAACCAATAACTGCATACATTTGTGACTACCAAGAGAACTGGAAGCATCATGTCCAAAGGATGGAACCTGGAAGATTTCCAAAGGAGATCCTTCGCTACCAGCCACGGGGAAATAGATCGATAGGACGTCCGATGAAGAGATGGAGGGAAAGTGCAAGACCGTAACGGGACATTTGGCCCAATACTTGGAAGGAAGATGATGATGATGGTAAAAATATGTAAATAAATAGAAAATATTTAATTAAATAAAAATATTTAAACACATAACTATCCGGGCCTTACAAATAATTGTGTGCATAATATTGTTATTAGTAGAATATTTGGAAAGTTACATATTGACTATACATTAGTGTATTGGTCAGCCCCAGTCAGAACCAACTATGAGTAACTACAGAAAGTACTTGGTCAATAAGAGTTTGCTATGCAAACATGTTATAGCAAATTAATAAAATAATGTATATCCTTGAATTTTGAATTCTGTACCTTGCTTTTAATATCTGCTTTTCTAATGCCTGGCTCTGCAGTCAGAGCATGGGCCAAAGCATTAATGAGCTTTAGTAAGTATTCAGTTCTGGTGGTGTTTCATAGTAGCACAATGGGGTTCTGCTCACGAGTGAAGTTTCAGGTACGAAAGGTCGAAACCTATCTTGACATTTTGTGGATGCAATCGTTGTACTACTAATAATAATAATAACATATGGCCTCGGGTGCCAGCTTTGTTATTTGACACCCAAAGGGTAGCTTGCATGTCGAATTTCGTTGTTCCTTGAAGCACTATGAAAGTCAAAGTGGTTTGATATCTAAACTCCTTGAACACTATAGCGAGAATTGAGGAACTTTGTGTTGGCGGAAACTCCCGAGATTAATTTTGCCATTATGAACATGGCCTACTGAATTCAAATGGGTACTTTGACATGCCAACATCGTATGACATGGTGTCGTATTTTTGCCGCCTTTCAAAAATTACTTACCCAGGGTGTCTACCAACTCATCTTAAAAGAATTCCCTGATTTTTCCAGGATTAATGAGAGAATTCCCTGAGTAAAGAATGCTACACATTCGCCCGGGAACAGGAAGTGTGATGAAATGCACGCTATTTTTGGGTTCGTTTTAAGCGCTCTCCAGGAACAAGAAGCAAAATGTAATCCAGGAAAGCAAATGGAAAATAGGATTAAGTTTTATGTTTCCTGTTCTCGGAAATTCCAGGAGTCAAACGGAGGTGAGCAATGGCGGCACAAGGGAAACAGTTGTGAAAATAAATTTATTTCAATAGAATATTATAAGTGAACTTATTGTCCAATAAAATAAGCAAATGGGACCGCCGGCTTTACTTCCCCTCCGAAGGAAGGCATACTGAGGGATTTTTAACGCTCTTAAAAATCCGACGACTTCGGCCGGGTTTGAACCCGCGATCTTGGGCATAGAAGCTCAGCATGCTACCAACTACGCCACCGAAGCCCCTAAAAAGAATTTAACCAAGTCTGCTTGATAATACAAGGTAGAGTTTGAGAGGTGTTGCAAAAACATTTCCTGGGCACAATTAAAAACAAAATTGGACATAAGTTCTAGCCTAGCTAAGGAACGCAGGAGCAGACAATAATAAAAGAATACCGGGATGGAAAAGCCGCGCAAACAGTATTGTCAACCCAGGTCTAACACATTGTTACCCGGGCGGGCGCTACTCTATTCCTTACTGCGAACTGGGCAACTGAAGTACACCTAGCATGAGAAGTAAGATGGAACATAAATACGTGTAACTTTACTTACTTGTCCATCCATCAACCTCATCGTCACTACTTTCACTGCTACCATCGTCATTTTCACTCGTATTATTATCGTCAACAGACTCGTCTGAACTGATTATCGCACTGTCAGTTCCTCGCGCGCCAATACAATATATACGCGGTACCGGTAACTGAGTGTTATAAAACCTCACTTCCAGTACCGAAAGCATTATCAAGATAACAATATACCTATCTGCATTTCGTTGAACAAAGACCTTAGTTTGTAAATAACACGTAGTATTTTGATTAATGAACGGCAGAGAGGAGAAAATTACACAAGAATGAAGCACTGTAAGAAAACGTTAATTTACGTTGCCGGTTGTCAGCGCACCAATACAAAACTACGTAAATTAACGTAGCCCTTCATCACCCAGTAGTAGTCAAAATTCGATCGGTAACGGAAGTTAAAATAGTCCCTAAATCTCTTCTTAGTATAAAAAGAAAATCATTTATTTATATTCAAAGGAAGCCAAGCAGTAACGATATCAGTGAAAAAGTCGAAAAAAAACAGGCGAACGTGCGCTTTCTAAGCTTACGCTGGGCAAACCGTTAAAAATATCAATATACTATGAGTTTAACAATTGTTCAGCATTAAAAGTTCTACAAAAAAGTCCGCGAGAGCATATCTCTATCTTCAATACATCGCCCACTATACGTGTTTTTAGATTGGACGGGAGGGGGATTTGTGTTGCATGCACCTCGCCATTAAATTACGTCTGACAAGAATTCGTTGCTCATGCTATCTCCATGATAATTATAAAGGATAGTCCAGTCAGTGATTTTAACCCATCATGCCGAGACGTAAAACGGAGTTTATTGACATCGGGGGTAAAAAAGCGCTTGTCACGAATCGCATTCATAACTGTTTCCGAGCGAAGCTAGTATAAACAATACTAAATTTAAAATATTTTGTCGCCGAAGTGCCTACGTCTACCGACAAAATCACTAAATTGGCAATACCAGTCGCAACGAACAAAATGCTCAAGGCCCGACAAATGGCGTAGTTGGCTCTCGCGCAGAAGACGGAACGGAAGGTTTGCCACATCATGCGTTCAGTTGAGCTTGAGAAGGCACTGCTCATTGGCTGAGCACTGTCATCAGTAGCGAGCGATAACTTCCCGCGAAATTCGAAAGTATTGCTTCCACTTTTACGTGATATAGCCAAACTGAGAAAAATCCCTGATTAACAAAGAAATTCCCTGATTTTTCCCTGATTATTCCAGAAATTCATAATTCCCTGAGAATTCCCGGTTTTCCCGGGTCGTAGACACCCTGTTACCACGGCCAGGAGCGAACATGCAAGCTTGAGGTTAGTAGACCGACACGTTGACCACTCACCCACCGTGGCAAGCATCATTGTACCATAAGAGGACAACGTGCGGAAAATCAGTCACCAGATTGAACTGCAAGGCTCCAAAATCATATGGCGAATCTCTCATATAAATCAATGGGAAGTAGCGAGTACCGTACATTTTGGAAGGGACAGCCCTGACTGCCCAGGCACTCAAGGGCAGCTGCGCGATCACCTGCATATATGCCTCGCCTCGCGACAACTCCGAGTGTGTCAGGGATGTCCAGCTCCGTCAGCCGTAATGCCTGCTTACCAGGATGTCTGGTACAATTTCGGAGCCTTGCAGTTCAATCTGGCAGATGATTTTCTGCACGTTGTCCTATTATAGTACAAGGATTGCATCCACAAAGTTTCAAGATAGGTTTCGACCTGTCTTACCTGTTAGCAAAGAAGAGCTTCATTTCAACTAACATAGTTTGGTATTTAAACCTTCCACTGCATACGTACCGTTATTAAAGATGGCTCGATATCACTGATTTGATAGACTCGTTTCCAAGGGTAGCAAACTAATTTATCCTCTTAGGATAAGTTATCATCATAAAATATTTATTACAATCCCAAATTCATGTCCCAAAAGGAATTAATCCTTATTCATGTGAATATAATGATATATTTCGTAGCTGTGTATTAGAACGAAATGTATTATGGGAAATTATCTCTTCTGAAATATATAATGGTTATATACAGGGTCACTATATATTGTATGTGCGCACGATTAACACGGCAAGCTAAGCCGGCTGTGACTGGCGCAGATCGCAGCCGCGCGTACCTGGTTCAACCGGTGGTTGGCGCGCTCTGCTGACTCGTATCATTAGTTCACGCGTGTTTTGTCATTCATATCGGCATGTATCTCCAAAGCTTAGACATTAGTGTTGCTCGTTTAGTGAGTATTGTGATTACTCTGATTGTTGGTCATGCCTAGACACCAATTCACATTGCACGTATATCCATAATTAATTGTGGTGTTTGAAGCCATATTTTCAGTGTTGCCTTAGTAAACAAGAGTTTAGTGCTTTTCAGTCGGTCAACACGAATGTACCCAAAAGAGATGGGTTATGCCCTAATCCTGAAATAAATTACATGAGATTAATAAAACACTAGGATGACCAGTTTCGATCGTCAAGCGATCATCATCAGATCCATTACACTTAGGCTACAAAATCTATGTTTGAAATACAGGTGAAAATATTTACAATATGTACAATTATTTAGTTGCAGTATTGGTACTGCAACTGTCAGTGTATGCTAAATGCAGTATATATGTTAGGTGAAATGCTAAATGGTGATAGCTATCCGGAGATTGTACTTTAGAGAGATTATATGGTTGTAAACTATGGTTAAACTATAAATTTTTTTGGCTAACTACTTATCTGATTGTCTTCCGTATTACAGCTACTCGCAGTTTTCGTGCTCACTGGAACTCGCTGTGCGGTCGACTGCAGTGGTTATCTTAACGACTGGTTTTCCCCCTGCCTCCTCCCCCCTGTCCCTACGTGCTGTGGGGAGTGATAGCGATGTGTTTATGTGAGGTGTTGCCAACCTAGATAAGATGTATGTTATTGAATGAGGTGGGTCCACAACTATTAAAGACCGTGGATTGGCCCTCGCCACGCGTGGAGCATAACCCATTCGAACTAAGCGTTGACGGTCGTATGAGGACGTCCCGGCACCTTTAATACTAACCTATTCCAAAAACAAGGCATAAAGATAGCTTTCACGACGAAAAACACAACCGCTAGGCACCTCCTAAATAGTAATCTAAATAAACGTGACCCGTATTCAAGGTCAGGGGTATATTCTATAACGTGCCAAGACACCGATTGTCAAGCTAATTACATCGGGCAGAGTGGAAGGCGAGTAGACACACGTTATAATGAACATAGGAATGCGATAAGATACGGAACACATTCAGCCGTGTGCGAACATATGTGTGACGCAGGGCACAGCTTTACCAACATAGAGTCGGACCTTAAAATAATCCATCACGAATCGAAAGGCAGAGCTCTTGACATAAAGGAAGCAATCGAGATACACCTAGCCAAATGAAACAATCCCAACAATCTAAATGAACACACGTTCATGGAGAGCTCACCCCTCTTCACGCTACTAAAAAACACACCCTGTCGGAAACAAAACACAATTTAGCGACACAGCCAAGCTAGATAAAAAAGGGGGGAAATTAGGGGGTTTTTAATAGGTAAATGTTATCTGGATCAGGTGTACAATGTACTTTGCTTCTGCAATAAACCAAGGCCCATATTCGCGGCAGTATTAAAGGTGCCGGGACGTCCTCATAAGACCGTCAACGCTTAGTTCGAATGGGTTATGCTCCACGCGTGGCGAGGGCCAATCCACGGTCTTTAATAGTTGTGGACCCACCTCATTCAATAACATACATCTTATCTAGGTTGGCAACACCTCACATAAACACATCGCTATCACTCCCCACAGCACGTAGGGACAGGGGGAGGAGGCAGGGGAAAAACCAGTCGTTAAGATAACCACCGCAGTCGACCGCACAGCGAGTTCCAGTGAGCACGAAAACTGCGAGTAGCTGTAATACGGAAGACAATCAGATAAGTAGTTAGCCAAAAATTTTATAGTTTAACCATAGTTTACAACCATATAATCTCTCTAAAGTACAATCTCCGGATAGCTATCACCATTTAGCATTTCACCTAACATATATACTGCATTTAGCATGCACTGACAGTTGCAGTACCAATACTGCAACTAAATAATTGTACATATTGTAAATATTTTCACCTGTATTTCAAACATAGATTTTGTAGCCTAAGTGTAATGGATCTGATGATGATCGCTTGACGATCGAAACTGGTCATCCTAGTGTTTTATTAATCTCATGTAATTTATTTCAGGATTAGGGCATAACCCATCTCTTTTGGGTACATTCGTGTTGACCGACTGAAAAGCACTAAACTCTTGTTATCCATAATTCATATATGAAAAACAGAATATCTTGTTCTGAAATGAGATGAAAATTTCTTATCAAGTTTCCAGGAAGACCTGTGCCTAATGCCAGTACAATCAGGAGGCTCGCTAAACGATTCAAGGAAACAGGCTCCGTAAATAATAAAAGAGTTCACATTCTTTCATCAGAAGATGTCAGGTGTGTGTTACAAGAGAGGGAAACTGGGTACACGTGGCTGCGATCTGCGCAAGTCACAGCCAGCTTAGCTTGCCGCGTTTACTGGTGCGCACATACATAATGACCCTGTATGTCATAGCACAATGAGATTCTGCTCAGCAAAGCCGAGCTTCATTTAAACTAGCGTAGGTTGACACTTAAGCTTTCCACTGATCACATTTTCATATTGATCATTTTGTGATATTTTGCTCTGATTAGAATGAACAAAAATATTGACTGAATGAACTATTCGAACTGTAAAAAGGAAAATATATAACTGCAAAAGAAAAGATTGTCGCAAAATTGACACTATGCGCAGTAGTTGAATGATCAGATCCTGTTCATTCAGTTTCTCAGTAAGTTACCACAGCCCCAATTCATCACCAGCAATATTGTCTAAATTAAATAAAGCTTTGCTGTTGTAAATTCATTTTAGGGGCCTGGGACATCTTGATCATTAGCCCCGTGTAGGTGGGAAGATGTGTTGAAGGAGCAGATGACCTCACTGTTCTGCCCCTTAAAATTCCAATAACTAAGGTGTGTTAACTTTTCTGATAACCTGCATTTATGTGACGACTGTAATAGCTAAATAAACCAATAGGAAATAAACACTTGAAGGAGGTATTACAAGTTTTCGCTTCAAATACAAGAATACTGCAGACTTTTTAAGCTCTACAGAAGTAGGATTACCAAATATTTACATTAGCTGCACGTAGAAAAATGAAGGAAGCTTGTGGTTTTATACGACTGATAATATTGCGATCATGATCCACAGGACCTTCATTTTTACGAGGAATCCTATCCACAGGAAATTCTTGCCAATTTTTTGATGAATAAACATATCTATTTGTGTTTATAAATGCAAAAAGTAATGAAAATATGGTTTGCTGTTATTAAATTAAGTTTGTATTTTACAACACTACCTACTTCTTTCACAGAAACAATGGCTGAATATGAACAATTGCACGTAAAAATGAGTGAATGACTCTACGAACAAACAAATAAAATTAAGTAATTTCTCAAAATAGCAAGGGGGCGTGGTGGCACAACGGTCAAGCTGTTGGCCTCTCACCACGGCGGACCGGGTTCGATTCCCGGTCAATGCATGTGAGATTTTCAAAGTGAAATGCCATGTCCTGTGGTTCAGATTCAACGTAAAAAGGAGGTCACGTGGCTTATGATCTTGAGATTAACGGTCACGTAAAACTTCAATCTTCCTTTCCTCAAAAAGCAAAAATTTGTGTCTATACTGATAGGTCTTCGAAGTGAAGTGTAATGATATGAAGTGCTGTAGAACCTTGCAGCTTCTTATACTAGACCAAAGGTCACCTGCCATTTTGTTAATTAACGAACACACCTTTGCACTCCTATGTCGAGTGGGGTTTGACATTAAAATATTGAACTTCCGCTTTGATGTTGAGTCCCACACGACATGACGATAGCTTGTACTCACAGCGCTTGTATAACTTCTGTGCTGTATTCCAGTATTGTGCAGCCATCTAGTGCTCTCCGAGAGATCACCTTTCCCTATTTACTATGTAGTTTGCGGGAATACTAATAAATTTGTGACCTTTATTATTCTTGAACGATTATGACAGTTTTACTGATAAAATAGATTGAACGTAAACATGGCATCCGCTTCATCTTCGCTCATGGAACTGGATATTTTAGAACAGTTAGTGGGCAGTGATAGTTGTTATGATGAACCAACAAGTGACGGGGAAATATAAAATAATTATATTTTGGTGTTAGTTTTTCAGTGTTCACTTCTTACTGCTGTTCATAGTGCAGAAATTAACCCTACGCGGGCGGGGACCGAAAATACGGCAAATTAAAACTTCCAGAATTACCAAACACTAGCTATAAACATGCATATGTATAGGTCTGAAGTTTATTTTTGGCCGGTGGCCGTGAAATCTACGCATCCACTCTGCTCACCGTTCAATCTCCTTCCTTCTGATTGTACGTGCGTAGATGCATTTCTTACTGCACATGCCTAAAATAGGAAGGCTTCCTGGCTTGTTGGAGACCTCTACGCAACAAACAAACACCGGCCAAAAACAAACGTCAGACCTGTATGTATTATTAATGGGTTATCTTGATTATTGGATGTACTCCATCTCAGAATCATCATCATCATCATCATTTCCCCTTATCCAGCTCCTGCCGGGTCGGGGTATTTATGGCACTTCTCCACTTTCCTCTTTCCTTCCACAATTCTTCTTCCACGATCTTGTCCCAGTCGATTCCTTTTTCTCACGCTGTTCTTCACTGAATCGATCCACCTTGTTCTAGGTCTTCCTCTTGCTCTCTTACCCTTGCACTTTGCCTCCAGCATCTGTCTTGGTATTCTATTTTCCTCCATCCTCTTTACATGTCCAAACCACCTTAGTTTATTTTTCTCAATTCTCTCATTTAGTTTTCCCATCCCAACTTCCTTCCTAACATCTTCATTCCTCACTCTGTCTTTCCTTGTCTTACCTATCATACTTCTTAGGAATTTCATTTCACTGGCTTGGATTTTACTCTCATGCCTGCTTGTCAGGGTCCAAGTCTCAGCTGCATAAGTTAATATGGGTACATAGTACATTTTATACATTACCTCCTTGCTTTTCCTTGGTACTTCCTTATCCCAAACAAGTTTTCTTACACTTTGATAGAATGCATTGCTCTGCTGTACCCTCCTGCCAATCTCCATGTCCAACCTACCAGTTTGCATCAATTCACTTCCTAGGTATTTGAACGTGTCCATCTCAGAAGTGCGTAGGATATTATCGAAATTTTTTAACACATAAAGGCATAAGAGACACTACTTGGATATCCATCTTCGAACTCTTCAAATGAAAAATCACTTTCATCTATTGACGTCCGAAACGGGGGAGGAGCTTACGGTCAGCTGTTTGCAATATGGCGGTGAGATAGTGACGTGAAGTAATTGGGTGTGCGTTTGTTATGGCTTCAAATTTATGATGGCAAAATACTACGTATTTCCTTTCATTGATAGAAATATTTTTATAATCAATTTAAATGCAGTGCCTAATTACTACCATTTAAAAATATTACCCACATGTAGATAGTTAATTTACTGTCTGCTGTTACATATATGAAGCCTGTACTTGGGAGCCTAGCGGTATCGATGTTTTTATTAATTTCACAATATATATATCTCATAACACAAAGGACGACTCCCTGATAATAAATTGAATCAAGCAACCCTGAATTTGCATGAATGTTTTGGGTTCAAAGAAGCGTTACTTGGGATGCTCAAATCATACTTCAATATTGCAAATATTGACCTACATACTTGCTGTTCAAAGGCAAGAATATTAATTTATTAATCTCTTGCCACAGGCAAGTTAAAATGGAGACATCCTCTTTATCAATATATTTAATTAAATATTTAAAATACAGATATTTAACAAAGCTGGAGTCTCCATTTGAACTTGTCATAAGCAAACGGAACAGATCAAAAACTACACTTTAAGCCGAACCAAATTCACTCCTCAGCTCGACATAAACCATAATACCAATTAAAACCTATACAAAACATACTCTCCTTACTGTTGTACAACTTTCAAACCAACTATTGGCACTCAAAACTGAAAAACCCTGAAATTGGAACTAATTAAAGTTAGAATAGCCTAGGCCGATCCGGTCTCCTGCTACATTACCGCATAAGTATACTTAACATCACTATAACTTCAAAATTACGGCTAAGTGACCAATCTGCCTGAGTAGTATAGGTGTTGCCGGCCTGCCTGGGATGATGGGTCACCAAACCGGTACTTAAAACTAAGATTTTACATTTTAATTAACTAAATTCAACAGTAAGGAGATCATAGCCAAAAAACACAATTTAAGCCAAATCATACTTCAATGACCTACATACTTGCTGTTCAAAGGCAAGAATATAAATTCTCTGGCAAATTAAGGCTAGGAACAGCATTTTTCTTAAGTTTTCTAACCATTCGGCTATTGTCAATCGGAAGAACCCCTAAAATAAGTTTACGAAGAGCGGATTACATTATTTGTACGGCACAGAAGTAATAGGCTATAAGTTTATCAGAATTTTTGATGTAGCTAAATCCATGTGAATACAAATTAGAGACAATAACTATCAATAATCAACAGTACTGGTGGAAAGAAGTCGTCTTCACAAAAATGCAGACGGCACACTGTCATGTAACATGTAACACGTTTTCCAATTGACAGCGCCGAAGCCCATCTTTCTCTCTGAAGTTTTTGTACAGGAAAGTAGTGAAGATATTTCGTAGCCGTTTTATACGATTTGCAATCGTATACAGAGCAGTACCTCATCGAATTTGACAAATTTCTTTCTGTTTCCATCACGACGTCAATGCTTCACCATCTAAATAAATCTCACCAGTCACAATGTTACAGCTTCAACATTCTGCCGCGTGGCTGCGCCATCCAACTTTTCTGACGTCAATATCCGTGGAGTCCAAACTTGAAGCAATCTCTTGCTCACCGACCCTCTTTTGACTGCACATGTTGCAAAATAACGGTATAAATCACAAAAATCTGTTCTTAGAACTAGCGACACAAGCTCGACTGAACACGATAATCTCTCACAGCTTGTGAAAAGCTACCAGGAAGATAACACCACTAAATTCGGGGATTCCCTGTTAGGCCAGACCTAAAAGTTTACTGCCATCTGTTGAGTTTTTAGTGTACCACTTGCGCCGGTATCGGCGGATCTCTGACCATATAATATACTAGCAGTAGTGCCCAGCTTCGCCCGGTGGATTTATTTGTTTTATGGATGATAATGAATACTACTACAGTTCTGGAGCGCTCAAGGATAAGGATCGGAAAGCACCAACGCTTATTGCAGCTGATAACCTCAGTATACTGCACCAACACCATCGCCCTTATACAGAGGCATACTATTGTCATGATAACTGTTTTAAGGGGCCTAAGAAATCTTTTTGCACTAATTACTCCGCGTGACTGCAATTTATAAGCAGCTCCCAATTCTGCACCAGAACACTAGTAGAGGCGACGTGATGCAGCCCGCATTGCCAGGCAACAATAGACTTAGGTATTATTGAAGCTGTTCGGGAGAGCTTGTTCTTCCGACTTACTGAACAAAAATCAATCTTTAAGGTTACCTGAGAGGTGTAGCCTAATGCTAGATAGCCTAAACTATTCCTCTTGAATCTGGCTATCATATACAAAAAGAATTTTTCGAATCCGACAGGTAGTTCCAGAGATTAGAGCGATTACACACACAAACAAACTTTTCAGCTTTATTATATTCCGCTTGCGGGGAACCTGTCTTGAGATTTAATACATTAAATTCCGCCCTCTAAGGTTTAATTAGGAGTGGAGCAAGAAGCATACACTAAGGGTAATGGAGTTAAAAACGTTAAAGTTGGGCTGAAGAATAAGCTCCAACCATGGAACAAGGCACAGCAGGTACAAAATTCAAATAATTCTATATTAATTTCATGATATAAAATATAATATTATTGTACTATCAACATAATATCACAACTATAAATAACTACATTTAATGGTTACCCTAATATGCTTTCTTTTAATATGAATAACAAAAATACATCAGTATATCATTATCACGTTTCCAGTGAGAGCATGAAAGATTCATAAAAATAACAGCAGGAACCCAGTCCTATAATTAAGTCAAATTTCCTCATTCATAATGAGGAAATATTTGCATTATAAATTATTACATACATCGTAATATTTATCAGTAGGTGTGATGTTTGAATGCATGGCAGTCATTAAGTACAGTTATTATTAACAGCACTACATACAGTACTTCTCTCATGGAAACAATGGCTGAATATGAAAAAAAAATTGCATGTAAAAATGAGCGAATGACTCGACGAACTAATGAATGAAATTAGTACAAACTTGACAAGTGACAAATAATCGTACATCTCTAAGTACAGAAACAAAACAGTCCGAAAAAACATTTAAGTTGCCATTATATACTTCCTTACTGATGATGAACTTGTCGGATAAAATACTATCGGACTTGAGCTGTCACAGTAAGGTACATCGACCTGTTCAAATAAAAACAGTAGAAATAATGTTCTTTACACAAAAAGGAGTAAACGAACACCACAAAATCACACTATTCTGTGAAAATAAAACACGTAATAAAAAGAGCCAAGAACACGGGGCAACAAAAGTACTGTTTCTTCCACCATAAAAGGGGGGTTAAGTCTCTTCTCAAACGATGCCAGCATCCTTTGCCATTCCATAAAACACGGAATCTTTGTTTTGCAGTAGCACATCAGGCTTGTCGTATTCAACCACACATCCTTTATCTAGGACAATCACTCTGAAAGTAACCAAAGAGTCAAACATTAAAATCAAGCCAAAAAGGGAAAAATAGAAAGAACAACTTCCTGGGTGTAAGTAGATGATAAATACAAAGGTCATATTCAAAGTCATGACCAACATTTTTTTTTACAGAAATGTTTATTAATTGTCATACACTGAATACATCATTTCTGTGCCAATTGAAATTGACACAATCTTCAAACCCTGCTGTCGGCCCTCTCCGTGGCCCGTCGGGAGCCCTCGTGTCCCCGTCGGCCGTCGCCGTATCTAGTCAAAAAGCTTCGTTGATTACTTCAAGATTTTAAATTTCAAACCCCGTTTTAGGAAAAAGAAGAAGTAAAGAATTATTAGCTTCCCCTTAATGAATTTAAAAATGCATGCTAGTAGACACTATTGCTACTGCATGCCACTGAAAATATTTGGAAATGTAATTGTGCATGTCAATGTCTGAAAGTTGCATGTAATTGAAATTATTGTATATTCACTATGATGGTGCTGTACCACTTCTGTTGCATGTTTTATGTACCTTGTACTTCTGATTGTGCATTGTAGTCGAAGAACCAATGGGCATGTGACATCTCATAATGTCATGCAAATGCCAACTTAAATTTCTGTAACTTGAGTTGAAGCTCTTTAGGTAAGGTGCTTGTGTGTTTTGGTAACGGTTGGCAACGCGTAATTCGGGTACGACTTTTCATTTGTTTCTGTGACGACTTCTTCACTGCGCAACAGGGGTGTTGGTAGAAACAAAAGGTGAGACACAAGCATTCAACTATGGGGACCTGAATTGGTCGGAAGTGTACCGTAGGCCAGGCCTCGGTGGCCATTAACGCATCGTTGGAGATATACAAGGTAATGAAGAATAATTAGACTAATCTATTCGCAGTTGTTTCGGAGTGTTTCCGGGCCATATATACACATTTTATTATTTCGAGTTATTGAATTCATAGTCAGGTGTCGTCTGACCAATATGCTTTAACAAAGTTTTGCTCCATTATGGTTTTACTACGAGGCTAGTATAGCCAGAATACCTTTCTTTCTTGTAGCGATTTGTTTTATTTCAATATGGGCCCATTACTCTGAATTTGGCCCAAGTTTTGGTTATATCTTGCCAATTTTCTCGCCGACAAAATAATTATGTTATCTATGGCTGATCGTCATTTTGTTTGGATTGGTCAGAATTGAAATGTTAACTGGCCGAGTGAATAGTTGATCTGACGTCTATCTGAAATGCGAGTTTGGAAACAACTATGAAATAATTATTTGGTGAAATGTAATTATCACGCGGTTTCCTGAAAGTTCAGATTCCCATTTTAGTGCTTGGATGCAAGGTTGCCAAACGGCGTATCATTATTAGCCGCCATTGGAGAATATTATTTGACTAGAGCATATTTTAAAGATTGGTTCTTTCATCTAGCCTGTCTGGCATTTGTATTTGTTCTGTTTAAAGAATATATTTGGTGATTATTGTTTTATAGGAAATCGTCTTTCATTTAATTAAATTATATATACGATACATTGATTGAATAGTTAGAGAATTGATTAAGCAAGTTGAATTATATTGATAGAAGCAGCATCATAGTACCAATACTTGGTCAGAAGTGAGAATATACATTTCTTCACGAATACTACAGGGACGTAGATTTGGTTGGTCAGCACTCAACAGAGGTGAAACACTCCCCTAAAGAAGACAGGTTATGCTAAGTTCAAAACATACGTAGCAGAGCAAGCAAGGTCTGTCAGGTTGTAGACCACATTGGCCGATGAGTACCAAACCCAGCTATCCACATAACGGGTAATCCGGCAATAGTATTATGTACGGGATAGTAATAATGGTAGCAGAGCGTGGTTTACGATTTTCTGCAGCCGGCAGATTTTGTTAAACATAACTTAAAGTTGCGGGGAGTTACGGGCAAAGTTGTAACATTTAATGTTAACTTAATCAGAACCTGGATAGCGACCATCGGTTGCTGGTAATGAACCTGAGAGGGAGTAAGGAGAAGAAAGGGACTGAGAACCAGGAAAGATGTATAAGGATATGGAAACTGAAAGAAGGGGATAGAAGGGTGGAGTACCTCAAAATGGTAAAGGAAGGAATTCCAACAGATGAAGAAAGAGGGGTGGAAGAGGAATGGGCTAGATTTAAGAAGACACTAGTAGGTGCAGCAGAAGCAGTATGTGGGAGGACAAGTAGTAAGAAGAGGTGGAAGGAAACACCATGGTGGAATGAGAAGACAAAAGATATAGTAAGGGAAAAGAATAGAGCCTTTAGGAGGTGGTATCAAAATAGGACGGTAGAGACAAGGGAAGAGTACCGGGAAAGAAAGAAGGAGGCGAAGAGAGTAGTGGCTGAGGAGAGAAGAAAGTGGATGGAAGAGTGGACAAAGATGATGAAGGAGGATAGTGAAGGTACAAAAAAGGTCCTGTATGGGATGGTAAAAAATAAGAGGCGGAAGGATCCAACGGATTATGTTAGAATGGTAAACAAAAGAGGACAAGAGATAGACAATAGGGAAGAACGGAAAAAAATGTGGAAAGAATATTTTGAAGAACTTCTGAACCCAAATGGAAAAGATGGTGAGGAGGAAGAAATCGGGGAAGAGGAAGATGAACTGCAAACAGAAAAGGACTTAACATGGAAAGAAGTGGAAGATGCAGTGAACAAGATGAAAGGAGGGAAGGCACCGGGTGTGGATGAGTTGAGTGTGGAGATGGTGAGAGCAGCAGGAGAGGTGGGGATACAGTGGTTGTACCGAGTGACGAGGACAGCATGGAAGGAAAGGAAGACCCCCGAGGATTGGAAAAAAGGAATAATTGTCCCGATCTTCAAGAAAGGTAGTAGAACAGATTGCAGAAACTATCGGGGAATAACACTGATGAGTCATTGTGCAAAGATCTTCGAGAAAGTTTTGGAAAAGAGAATTAGGACAAGGATAGAAGGAGGGATGAGGGAAGAACAACATGGCTTCAGAGCAGGAAGGTCCACAGTGGATTTGATTTTTGCTGTAAGGCAGTTACAAGAACAGCACTATGAGTATGGAACAGATCTACTGATGGCCTTCCTGGACATTGAGAAAGCATATGATAGTGTATGCAGAAACAAAGTATGGAAGTCCCTGGAGGATAGAGGAGTAGAGAAATGGACTATAAAGAGGATAAAGGAGATGTACAAGGGAAGCGTGAGCTGTGTGGAAGTGGGAGGAGAGAGATCAGACTGGTTGGAACAGAGAAACGACCTGAAACAAGGAGTGCACTGTCACCGTTACTTTTCATTGTGGTGATGGATGACATAATGACCCGAGTGGCACAAGTAATTGGGGAAGGTAAGATGAAAGCAATGGTGTTTGCAGATGATTTGATGATTTGGGGAAACAAGGAGGAGGTGGTACAGGAACAGTTGGACGTGTGGGAAGGAATAATACAAGGATATGGGATGAAATTTAGCATAAATAAGAGTGAGATGGTGATCACAACAAGGAAGAAGGAAAGAACCACAACAGGAATAACAATTGGTGGGGAACAGCTGAAGAAAGTGGAGAGTTTCCAGTATCTGGGAAGCCTGATACAAGATAATGGAAGAAACGATAGAGAAATAAATGAGCGGGGAAGGCAGGCAGAAGCATTTCGGAGGAGTGTGAGAAGCATGTTATGGAGCAAGGATGTCCCTCAGAACAGCAAAAAGATCATATATCGGACGTACTATGTCCCTATCCTGACGTATGCCTTGGAGACCTGGGTTATGAAAGGAAGGGAGAACAGCAAAATACAGGCCAGTGAGATGAGGTTCTTGAGAAGCAGTATTGGAGCTACAAAGATGGACAGAATAAGAAATGAGAGGACCAGAGAATTAATGAAGGAGGAACCATTACAGGATGGTATAGAGAAATCTGGACTTAGATGGTATGGACATGTAAAACGAATGGAGGAGAAGAGGATACCCAGGAGAGTACACGAGACGAAGTGGGAAGGAAAGAGACCAAGAGGAAGACCGAGAGACAGGTGGCTGAAGGGGGTGGAAGAAAGCGTGAAGAAGAGAGGAGAAGACTGGACAAGGGTGGAGGCTGAGAGATGGTGGGAAGAGAGAAGACGTTGGAGAGGCTTGTGTTCCAAACAGACCCGGCCAATGGCTGGAAACTGTGCAAGATGATGATAATGAGTTAGGTAGGGGTCTAACCAGTGCTATTGCTAATGGATGTATTGTGTTCTTGCTTTCATGAAATGTACGGGTTCGAAGCGTTGCTGGCATTCTTTTGTACGTGTGCGTATAAGAGACAAGTCCAGTTGGATAACTGGCACTCAAGGGCATATTGCTACTGCATGCCACTGAAAATATTTGGAAATGTAATTGTGCATGTCAATGTCTGAAAGTTGTATGTAATTGAAATTATTGTTGGTAGAAACAAAAGGTCTGTCAGGTTGTAGACCACATTGGCCGATGAGTACCAAACCCAGCTTTCCACATAACGGGTAATCCGGCAATAGTCTTATGTATGGGATAATTTCAAACTATAAACTTTTGTTTATTTTTCAACATAGTCTCCATTCTTTTGGACACATTTTTCCCGCCGTTGTGGAAGTTTGAAAATCCCTTGACGGTAAAATTCAGTTCCGGCATACCTAAGTCCTGACGCCCTGCTCTCTTTACGTCCTCGTTCGTCTCATATCGCTGGCCTCTCATCTGTTCCTTCACAAGACTAAAAAGATGGTACTTGGAGAGTGCCAAGTCTGGACTGTAGGGAGTATACGGCATAACTTCCCATCCAACTTTTAAGTTTCACGCTGGTGGAACAAGCACTGTTGGGGCGTGCGTTATCATGCTGCAGGATAATATTCTTTCCAGAACGTTTACCATGCAATGCACAACGAAGCTAATGATGCATTTCAATGTGCAACGGGCAGCATTTATGGTTTGCTCAAGTTCAAGAAATCCAGTCAGAATGACACCCTCTGCATTACAGAAGATGGTGTCATAATTTTCCCAGCGGACTGCACAGTCTTTTCTTTTTTCTTCTGTCGGCGAATCCAAATGGTGTCGTGTGCCATTCCATGTTTTGTAGTTTCATTTCTGGTACATAATGATGGAACCAGCTCTCATCCGCCGCAACAATCCCCATCAAACAATCGTCTCCATTTCCATGTCTCTGAAGAAGGTTCTGTGTGCTGGTTTGTCTTGAACTTTTGTGCTCTTTGGTGAGTAACCGTGGGACCCAGCGAGAACTCACTTTTCGATAGCCCAACTCATGAATCATTTCTTACACTGAACTGTGTCCGGTTGCAAGTCTCGTTGCAATTTCACTGACAGTGAAACGTCTGTCTTTTTAATAATGTCATCAACGTGTCTCATGTTGCACTCAATGGAGGCAGTTTGAGGGCACCCATAATGCTGCTGATCTTGAATGCTTCTGTTCCCATCTTTAAAACGTTTCACACATCTACGATCACTGCTAGCACCCATTAACATATCTCCATAAGCACGCTGAAGTCTCCGGTAAATTTCAGCAGCAGGGATTTCTTCTTCTACAAGGAATTCTATCACAGCACATTGACGGAACGAACATCGATGTCAGCCATTTTGTAACTCCTTGCTGTGGTCACGTGATAAAAGCTAATGACGTCAGAATACCAGTATGTGTTCAGGAAAGTTGGAAGATTGCTCTGATGTGCATGGTTCTTCTTCTTCTTCTTGAATGGATCACTTAGGACCACGCGGAATCAACATTCTGTGAGCTTTCCTCCTTGCTTCCTCTTCAGTTTTACCGATTGTTGTAATCTCTGTTCCTCTGTCCAGATGCGACGTGCTGGTCTCTTTCCACCTTCCTCGAATCCCCCTATGTGGACAATTTTCCTTATTACGTCTCTATCCTGAAGATTCGGTGATCCTAACTCCCTGAGGTCTTGTTTATACCAATTTGATCTCGTGTGTTTGATTTGTAGAAATTTGTGTATTCGGAAAGTAAGTCTGGTAATCTTCATTCTTTCTAAGTGACTTAAAAATTGTGGGGTTTGAAGCCATTTTTTCAGCGTTGTCTAAGTAAACAAAAGTTTGGTGCTTTTCAGTCGGTCAACACGAATGTACCCTAATCCTAATTTCATGTAATTTATTTCAGGATTAGGGCATAACCCAGCTCTTTTTGGGTACATTCGTGTTGACCGACTGAAAAGCACCAAACTTTTGTTTTGACTTAAAAATTGAATTCGGCCCAGTCTCATTGTGTCAGTAAGCTTAGAAACTTTTTAATATATTTCCATGTGTGGTTTGGGGAAATTTATCACATTTTAATTCTGGTCCCTAATATTTTTCTCATGATTTTCCTTCCCCTAATCTCTAATAATTGTTCTTTTAAGTTCTAATGATGTAAATTGAGTGTTTCTGAAGCATAGGGAGCTTCTGGTTTAATCAAAGTAATGACGATTTGATTTATAAAAAAATGTTGTTCATGACTTTCAGTATGGCCATCATACACACATGGTACAACAGGACACAAAAATCTCTAATATTTCAACCTAAGTCATTGTGTGGAACTATAGCCTATGTATAGAGTTTGTGGTTTTTAGCATCTATGTTTTTCAGATTTAGCTTTTTGTAGCAAATCTGTTACATTACTGCATAAAATCCTCTTTTGTAAGTCGCAATTTGCACTAAAATAATACCTCAATAATATAAATTTGTTATTTACAAAATACTGTATTTGATCGTATATTATGCCACCACGTATATCTTGCACCCCATTTTAAAATAGCAGGGAAAAATAATCCTCGCATATATCTCGCATTAATTTCTGACGCCGCCATAAAGATGAACGTAGCCATTTTAAGATACAACCCCAAACCACTGGACATCACACGTCTTGCCCGCAATGTTATTGTTCGTTTTGGCGGCGGTGTTTCCTTGGTATTTGCCCGTCTGTTGCATACCAGTATTCTGTCTTCACATTCCATTGTTGGTTGGTTCCTAAGTTTAGGGTCTGCGACAACGCGGTCATGTAGCCCCGTGTAATTTCGGTGTGTGTAGAATCTGTCTGATAACCGGTGTTAATTGTGATGACTGTATTAGTGTGTGCTATCTGTTTTTTAATTCAAGTAAGGACTGCACACTTTTGAATTTTCAACTAGTTCCTACTTTTGCTACCAGACGCCACCCCAGTCCGCTTTTGGCAACGAACGTAGGAACCTAAGAGCGTTGTTTACATTCTTAACCTATACAATTTAGCTTCACACAGGTGTAATTAGTGGAAGGTTCTTTAACATGCCATAAATCTATGACATGGGACCGCCGGCTTTACTTCCCCTCCGAAGGAAGGCATACTGAGGGATTTTTAACGCTCTTAAAAAACCCGACGACTTCGGCCGGATTTGAACCCGCGATCTAGGGCATACAAGCTCAGCATGCTACCAACTACGCCACCGGATTTCTCAGTTAAGTGAGATTGTTTTCTTGTGGAATTCAATCTTTTAGTTAAGTAAAAACTCCGAACTTATATGGCTGGGTTTAAACTCCAAGTGATAAAATACGCAGAAGACGATGGTAATAGAGCTGCTGGTCGATAATTCATTGTGAATGAATTTTATATTCGCTACTGGCGTCAACAGAAAGATGTACTAGAAACCACTAACCGAACAAGTAACGTGTTAACAAATGTGGCAACTCAGTAAAACAATAATACAAGGTGTGATCATCGGCTGTTTTGTTGGCGCTAAATAAGTAATTGTTAGGTTAGAACATGTCGAGATCTGGCATTGTTAAGTTACGATAAGCTGACGACAGAAGAGAACATAAAGAAGGCCGTCAGTTAAACTCTTGCGTGATTGGGTTATACGGGCATGGGTTATGGTGTTTACAGACGTTTATAAGAGCTTCTTGAAGACGGGCATCGCAAATGCATTGGACGAAAGTTAGGATGATGCACACGAGAATAGCTCAGAGATTGGCAGCAGTGACGGTAGTTGACAAGTCAGGTTTTGTCTTGTTTTAATATTGCAAAATTTAAGTTTTTTGGGGAATATGGTATTTCGCATAGATCATTTCCAGTTTCCAGCTTCCTGGGTCGGGTTGTGAATTAAAGACCTCCATGGTTGCCAGTCTCTACACCATTTCTTTCCTTTTTTAAGTACATCTTCAGGTTTTCTAACCCTCTTCTCTATGCAGACCGTATCCGTCCATCTCTCTCGGGGTCTTCCTCGTGGTCTCTTCCCTGTCATCTTTTCGGAAAAGGATTTCTTTGGTACTCTCTCCTCTTTCATCATGCGACCATACCACTTTAACTTTGCTGTTTCTATCCTGTCCTACAGCTTCAAGATCCCTGTCCTTTTTCTTATCTCTTCATTTTTAACAATCGTTGCTTCATGTCCGTAGGTATAACCATTAAGTACTTTACACGTGTCTCCCGGGTGGTGCTAACAAGGGGAGGCTATGATGCATGGGTCACCGATTCAAACCATCTTTAGTACACATGCAGGGCATGACCAGGCGTATACCAGGTGTGTTCGCATTTGCGAATAATTAATTTGTTAATTTTGCTAAGTTTTGTTACTGTCAAAGTCAGACACAAATTTATTTTTCATAACCTATATTTGGTCACCACGTGTACGTGACATTTCATTTTTGTAATAGGCTTCCATGTTAAATCAAGTATGTTGTAAAATGATTTACTTACTAGTTCAGAAGCCAAGTTTGCCTCTCAGAAAATTTTCCAAGTGTTTTAGCCACACACTACTTTCGTCCTGCACGCACGAAACCTCGTGGTCTTCTGGTCTCCATTAGCTACGCGCTCATTGGTCCACCGCCAGGCTTCAGCCTAGCTTCAGCCAATCACCACTCGTCTTCTCCAATTGTGGCCCGGCTTCTCCAATCGAGTGCCATGGATGGTTCTGGAACGTCAGCTGTTTGGCTATTTAAACGGTCTGCTGGCCTGACCTCTTCGTGCTTTTTTTGACAGTCACCATGCTGTACACCAGTCTTGCAAAACCGGACTTTAAACTTCAACTTTGTCTACATATCACCATAAACTCTGCATAAAGAAGTATTACTTAAAACTTCGCAAAGTCTTTACGACATTTTTCTTAGTGATCAAACCTCAATCACATGTTATGTGTTTCTACGACATGTTTGTAAAACGAACATTATAAGATGTGAACTTTACATCTTCAGTGCTATGGAAAACTATTCTAGTGTGCATCTACTACCAAGTTAATAGGTTATTACCTATTTTTGTCTTCAATGGCTTTCTACAAGTCTCTTCTTTCGTAATAACATGCTGTGCTTCCAATAACTTACAGTTATGTTACAACTGTTCTGCATTCTCATCTACAAGTTAAGTAACCTGTAACCTGTTTACTTCTAGAGCTAGATGTTTAGTGTAAATGTCCTCTTATATGCAATTAGCTGTTCTACTGTATCATGTTACAGCTTTCCGAGGAAAGATTGACACCAGCTTACTTTAGAAGTTTTCTCAATTTTAATATATCGGCTTGCTTTTTCAATTTTCCTGGGAAGTATAACACAGCGGCTTGCTTTTGACATTTTTCCTTTAGGAACATTTCATGGTTTACTTTTCTTTGCCTCATGGCAAATCATCAGACTTTCTTTTCATAAGGTACTGCAGGATTCAGCCCCTGACAACCACTAGCCCCTTTTATAGGCTATGCCTTTACTGTGTAACTGATTTTACAGTTTTCCCTACTTTCTTTTCATAAGGTACTGCAGGATTCAGCCCCTGACAGCCATTAGCCCCTTTTATAGGCTATGTCTTTTCTTTTCATGTTAAAACTAAGCTGTGCATTAAAGCACTTAAACTGTCGCACATGTTCAAAGATAATTTTTTTTTTTGTTAGTAAAGAAAAGCCCTTCAAGCATTGATAATAATTAATGTTAGTCATGCTAACCTATTTAACCTAAAAATGATGTGTTCTAAATTGTGACATTTGTTTGAAGAACATTGTTTGAGCTAACCGGACCATTTTTATCATTTATTGATAATTCATCCGCTCAAATGGAAACAACATCATATTCCCTTCGGGAATATTAAAAACCTTATTTGGATTGCCAAGGTAAGGCTTTTGTTTTTATGAAAGGGAGTTTGACTCCCGTAGCACATTGGAATGCCCGTGACGTCAATACTGCTTGTATTTTGTGTCTTGCATGGCCTTCTCAGTATGTGCTAGCCACGCGTATTGGTAGGTGTGTCTGTACCAACTGACGAGCCCAACGGCACACTGGGGCGAAACGCTGGCATTGTTTGAGCTAACCGGACCATTTTTATCATTTATTGATAACATATATATGTTAAAGCTACATGCTCTCTCTATCTCTATTTTCTTGTGTCACTATGATAATATCTTTCCCATGTTCCTTAAAGCTCAAACTGTATTCGATTCTGAATTCACTCAGAATTCCGTCTGAAAATGGAGACCTTTAATTGGTTGATCCAATGGTTAGTGATAGTTAATCACACCAAGATGCAAGTGGTAAGGTCCACTTCACAGCCGTTTCTGAGAAATTAATTATTCGCAATGGACCTTCAATGTATAAACTTATACATATAATAGAATACACCTGACCATGTATAATACCAATGTATTTGCAATGCCGATACTGTACATTATGTGATGTCACACACGTTCACCCCCGTATGATGATTTCAGAATACCTTTTCCTGCTCACATAACACGTTATTACAATTGACTGCAAAATAAACATTATTCACGACACCTACAGTTGTAAGAATTGCCAATGTTTACTAAACAACCACAACGCAAAGGTTCACCGGCAGGATTCGAACCAGCGATCCCGCGATTATGAAGCAGAGCTCTTACCGCTTCGCCACGTGCTCGTCGGCTTCTTGCTAACATATAATGCACATGGACGCACTGCAATTGCGAATTAATTTCTTGGAAACAGCTGAGATGATGATGATGATGATGATAATTGTTGTTTTAAGGGGCCTAACATCTATAGAGCATCCAGCGTTTAGAAAAGACTGTGGGTCTTATGGGCTTTTACTTTTAACGGATGGGCTTTTACTTTTAACGGAAACCCCTCCTACACTGGTTTTGTTACCTCACCTTTTATCATGAAGGAACTCTGAACATATATATTTTTCGTCATAATAGCTTCCTATAATTATCTGCCAATTGATTACCTTTGTTATTGCACACAAGTATCGTTTATATTACGTCTTAGTAATTTAAACATTTTCGAGGTTAGCTTGCTGGAAAGAAGAGCCTCGTCCTATGCTGCATGCTCGCCCGGACTGGAGCACGTGCTCAGTTCCGCCGGCAACATAAGTTCTGAAGCACTATCCGCCATTGGTTTATTGTTGTGTGTCCGTTTTATTTTCTGTTAGATCGAATCAGAGCTGTCGGCAGTTGGGTTCGAACCCACTATCTCCCGAATGCAAGCTCACAGCTGCGCGCCCCTAACTGCATGGCTAACTCACTACAATATTACAAATATTAATCTAAACAAAACAACAAGAATAGAATTGAAAGAAAATTAAATAGCCTAATAACAAAAAAGTGATGATCAACAGTATTGCTGACGTAAAAATTGTTAACATCGTCAGCATACAGTACATCCGAGAAGGAAAGAAGGGTTATGCTCTCGACATCTTCAATCAGTAATGCGTTATATCACAACGAAATGAATGTCGTTATTGGTTCTCTTCGCGTACGGTATCCTTAATACTGGTCCAATCCGTTAACACCTGCAAAACTGCTCCTTCCTGCGCGTGTTCTACTTCAGGTAGCTGCTGGGGTTGTGTTGTCTCGCTAACTTATGAAAAAACGGTACTAGAAGCGGGTGAACTTAACGTGTTACGTCAGCACTACCTCTGCCTAGAGCTAGCAACACTGTCGCCATAAGGCTCCACAGTCTTTTCTAAACGCTGGATGCTCTATAGGTTATCAGCCCAAACGGCAGAGAAACGCACTTTACTACTTGCACCTGGTACATGCCTGGTCATGCCCTACATGTGTACTAAGGATGGTTTGAATCGGTGACCCATACATCGTAGCCTCCCCCTGAAAGCAAACAACAGAGTTGGCTGCAGGACTTAAAGCTCTGCATCAGGATATCCCAGCAATTAGAGGATCATGGAACATAATCCAAACAGTTCTTTTCAGAACCAAGCATCAGCAAAGAATATAGGTCCTTATATTTTAACCTTTTTGTTATCTGTTCGTTTTTAATTCTCTGCCGCAACATATCCACATTTTGCCATATGAAATTAAAAAAAAAATGAAAGAATAATTGATTTTACCTAGTTGAGTCCAAGATGGTGTTGAGCCTGTGGGCAATGGTGAGGACAGTGCATTCCTTGAATTCTGTTCGGATGGTCCTCTGTGGAAGAAAACATAACAGCTAATGTAAGTATCAAGAACCTTATGAAGAAAAGCACATCATGCAAATCAGGAGAGATTTTCTCAAGGACCTTCTGAAGAAAGAAGCTTCCTCACCTGGATGAGATCATCCGTCTCCAGATCTACAGCGGCTGTTGCCTCGTCCAACACTAACACCTTGGTTTTCCTCAGCAAGGCACGTGCAAGACATATGAGTTGCCTTTGGCCAACACTGCAATAAAGAAAATTGAAGTGGAAAACTTTATGACTGAATGGAGAATACAGTAGTATTATTAGTGTATTATTATTATTATTATTATTCATATGAATCGCTTGATGTTAAAAGGGGACTTCTGCAGGTTTTACAAAATATCAGTTATTGATGCGATATGGTACTACAAATGATAGGTAGGGCCATTGATTAGTGTTGAAGTGAGACTTCTGCAGTCCACACCACGGCTGTGCTGAGCTTGTGAAATCTCCGTGTGATGTCAAATGGAGACATCTGCTACTCTTTGTGCATAATATCAGTGTTGGTTTTGCATTTTTTCATTACACTGAATTGCTGTTATTAGAATTATTGCTTTCTGTGTTTCAATGATTCTCTTCATTTTCATATTACTATTAAGTTAAGTATTGCTTCAGTGTTCATACTTGTATTTATACATTTCAAAAGCAATAACAATAAATTTTGTGGGTTTTATGTGGAAGTTGGCATTCAAAGTTACCAAGTTCACTTTTGCAATACTGACAACTGTAATTTTTTTCATAATCTATGAATTCGATTTTGTATTTTCGTGCACTGAAGTGTGCATTAGTATAGGAGTCATGCATTGGCAGAAGCATAGTTTTTTAGCCTACTTTCGATTTTTGCAAAAAATGAAAGTAGACTTATGAGATCAACACAGGGCGAAAAAGTGTGTCTGTCTGTGTGTGTGTATGTGTGTGTGTGAGTCTGTGTGTGTGTGTGTGTGTGTCTGTGTGTGTGTGTGTGTGTGAGTGTGTGTACTCTGAATGTCTGTCCCCCCCTATCAATTCGAACACGGTGAATGCGAATTGAACGAAATTTGGTACAAAGGTAGCACTAGCAAAGGACACCTCAGTGTCATGTTTTATATCGCCGCCATCTTGACGGAAACGTAATGGCGGCCACACAAATGTTCAAAGCTTAAATCAAATTACGACTAACCTAATCATCCGATCTCTACCAAATTTTGCAACAACATACCTTTATGGGGGGAGCATCCTTTGACCAAACTAATAGGACATCAGCGTAATAGTTTGCGGATGGCGGCCATCTTTGTGTGAAAATCGATTCCCCCTATTAATTCGAACACGGTGCAACCGAATGGAACGAAATTTGGTACAGAGGTAGTACTAACAAAAGGCACCTCAGTGTCATGTTTTATATCGCCGCCATCTTGACGGAAACGTAATGGCGGCCACACAAATGTTCAAAGCTTAAATCAAATTACGATTAACCTAATCATCCGATCTCTACCAAATTTTGCAACAACATACCTTTATAGAGGAAGCATCCTTTGACCAAATAACTAGGTCATTAGCCTAATAGTTTGCGGATGGCGGCCATCTTTGTGTGAAAATCAATTCCCCCTATTAATTCAAACACGGTGAAACCAAATGGAACGAAATTTGGTACAGAGGTAGCACTAGCAAAGGGCACCTCAGTGTCATGTTTTATATCGCCGCCATCTTGACAGAAACGTAATGGCGGCCACACAAATGTTCAAAGCTTAAATCAAATTACGATTAACCTAATCATCCGATCTCTACCAAATTTTGCAACTACATACCTTTATGGAGGGAGCATCCTTTGACCAATCTAATAGGTTATTAGCCTAATAGTTTGCGGGTGGCGGCCATCTTTATGTCAAAATTGATTCCCCCTATTAATTCGAACACTGTGAAACCGAATGGAACGAAATTTGGTACAGAGGTAGCACTAGCAAAGGGCACCTCAGTGTCATGTTTTATATCGCCACCATCTTGACTGAAACGTAATGGCGGCCACACGAATGTTCAAAGCTTAAATCAAATTACGATTAACCTAATCGTCCGATCTCTACCAAATTTTGCAACTACATACCTTTATGGAGGGAGCATCCTTTGACCAATCTAATAGGTCATTCGCCTAATAGTTTGCGGATGGCGGCCATCTTTGTGTCAAAATCGATTCTCCCTATTAATTCAAACACGGTGAAACCGAATGGAACGAAATTTGGTACAGAGATAGCACTAGCAAAGGGCATCTCAGTGTCATGATTTATATCGCCGCCATATTGACAGAAACGTAATGGCGGCCACACAAATGTTCAAAGCTTAAATCAAATTACGATTAGCCTAATCATCCGATCTCTAGCAAATTTAGCAACAACATACCTTTATGGAGGGAGCATCCTTTGACCAAACTAATAGGTCATCAGCCTAATATTTTGCGGATGCCGGCCATCTTTGTGTGAAAATCGATTCCCCTTATCAATTCGAACACGGTGAAACCGAATGGAACGAAATTTGGTACAGAGGTAGCACTAGCAAAGGGCACCTCAGTGTCATGTTTTATATCACCGCTATCTTGACGGAAACGTAATCGCGGCCACCCAAATGTTAAAAGCTAAAATGTACGACCAACCTAATAATCTAGTCTCTACCAAATTTTGCAACACCATATCTTTATGTGGGAAACATATTCAGACCAAACTGCAAGAACATCAGCCCAATAGTTTGCAGATGGTGGCCAAGTATGTGTGCAAATCGATTCCCCCTATCAATTCAAACACGGTGAAACCGAATTGAACGAAATTTGGTACAGAGGTAGCACTAGCAAAGGGCACCTCATATTCATGTTTAATATCCCTATAGCACGTTGTATTTCAACAAGCTACTACAACCAACATTCAATCATACTCCTTGAAAAGGACAAAGAGTTATAACAATACCCATGCATTTAGGAGAAAGTAGGCTATATGTTCTTTACTGAACATCTTGTTTTTATTGGGATCCAAATTTTTGATGAGAAATACAAAATTGAAAATATACAATACCACCACTAGGCCACTTCTAACTTATGGTGCAGAATCATGGAGTTTAATAAAACAGGAAGAACATTAGTGTCAAGTTTTCGAATAGAAAGTGTATAGGAAAATTTTTGGTCCATTTTTGGACCCCGCATCTCTGTGTCTGTTAGGTAGTCAGCCCGAAGGCTAGTTGGATCCTCAAAAAGTACCACCGTTAGGTTATGTGGGTAGATACCCACAAAACCCAAGGCAGCGCTATATTGAGGCGTAATAGGCAAGAAGAGGAGTGAGGTAGTTTACTATTGCTTTCCTCACTGAGTCAGAACAGCAGTACTAACCCTATGAGTAGAACCTTTCACAGCATCCACAGGCACTGACTGTGCCCTGAATGTCATTACCAAGCACCACTCATACCTCAGTAGCTTCCATATAATCATAGCCATTATAGTCCAGTCAACTGGCGCTCAAAAAGGGGTTTACCTACGAAGTTTTAAAAATTGGTATATTGAAAGATTTTGACGTGCTCTTTCCGAATTTTTACTTTGCTAACAATTTTTTTTTCCGGGAAACCACCGCCATATTTAAAAAATGGCGCTCCAAAACAGTTTTTCGACTATAATTTCTTTGTGACTCGCTTTACGGTGAAAATAGTTATGTAATAAATGAAACTAGAGAATATTTCCTATAATTTATGTCTGAATCGTTTTTTTGTGAAATGAATAGTTTCGGTGTATGAGCGCTGCAAAGTTTATTTCAACACGTGTATTTCGTATACCAACGATATATACTTACTACGCGTTGAAAAACCGGCCTACTATGGCCTGCCTATGCCTAACGGTCTGTCGCAGGTATCACTGCCAGTTGGATTGCATCCCTCCTGGTTACTTTAAGCTGCGATCCAGCCGGCAGTGCAGGTATAAAGGAACACTCCCCCTTGACCTTGGGATCGCTTCTACGAAACATCTGCCAGCAGAGCTCAAATATTTTGCCTGAACATCAGTACGACTGCGTCGTTCAACAGTGTCGGTCACGCATTTAGTTAAATCGAAATATACCTCCAATGCCATCATCGTATTCGATGGATATCCGGAAGATGTAGCAGACCGTAGTACCAAATATGCGGAGCGATCCCGGAAACAATCAGTAGATATACTTTGTAAAGGGACAATGATCCCATCTGTGTCGCACAAATTTCTGGGCAACGATGCAAACAAGAACCGCTTCATTGGAATGTTGAAAACAAAATTTGAAGCTGCGAACTACATGGTCAAGCAAGCCACGGAAGATGCAGATTCACTAATAATCAATACGGCAATCAGCATTTCATCTACATTCGATTCTGTTATAGTTGTCGGCGAAGATATAGATCATCTTATTCTTTTCATGGCTTTATCTGCGGCTACGCGTTCAAACATATGTTCTGAAACCAGGGAAAGGAACGATTTTCCAACGGATATACTCAACCGAAAGTATCATCGATAAAACAGCCGCAGATAACATCTTATTCTTGCACGCCCCTTCAGTGGCTGTGATACATCGGCACTTTTCAATCAAGGCAAAAGGAAATGTGCCAATGTACTCCGGAAGAACCGGGATGTAAACGAGCTCGTCCAGGTTTTTATTAACCCAAATGCTGATCCGGAAAGCATTGCTGAGGCTGGAGAACGCTTCCTCTTTGCGTTGTACAGTTGTGGTGTAAAAAGTATCGTTTAACACCTACAGATATACATGTTTCACGAAGTCAGCATTCAAAAATAAATTTAATAATTCATCGCTGCCACCGACAGAAGCAGCAGCACGACAACATTCCTTCCGAATCTACCACCAGGTTCAGCAGTGGTATGGAGTTTGGAAAAATGCAGAGCAGTGGGGATGCAAGAAGGACAAGAATGGGCTAATTTCTGTCACCACACTCGAGCACCCTGCTCCAGCAAACTTGCTGAAACTAATTTCTTGCATATGCAAGAATGTCGAGGAGCCTGTGGATGCAGAAAGACTGGACTAAAGTGCTCCGTTATTTGTGCGAATTGCAATGGCACCTGCGATAATTCGGTTATTGATCTGTGAGACAGCGATGAAGAGGAAGAGACGGAGACAGTTCTTCAGCGAATCTTCGACGAAATCGAGGAAGAAGGTGATGAAGTCGAAGAAGAGAACTTGGAAGAACTTCCTATCCGTGAGGTTTTGCACAGTCCTAAAGACCAAGAACTCGCAAAACCTGGTCCATCAGGGATAGCGAAGAGAAGGAGAATGCGCTAAATTGATCACATGTGGATTAGGCCTACTGGGGATACCACAAAAGAAAAAAATGCGCCAGGAACTCTACCTCTTGGTGTCGTGGAAATGAGTTTTTTGGCCAAAATGCGTGTTTGTGTAGACTTTGCGGCGCTCGTACGCCGAAACTATTCATTTCACAAAAAAAAAACGGTTCGGACATAAATTATAGGAAATATTCTCTAGTTTCATTTATTACATAACTATTTTCACCGTAAAGTGAGTCACAAAGAAAATATTGTCGAAAAACTGTTTTGGAGCGCCATTTTTTCAATATGGCGGCAGTTTCCTGGAAAAAAAATTGTTAGCAAAGTAAAAATTCGGAAAGAGCACGTCAAAATCTATAAATAAACCAATTTTTAAAACTCCCGTAAAACTTCGTAGGCAAAACTACCAAACGATTGGACTATTAGTGAGACTGAGACATCGGTGAAAAGCCACATTTTACTCTAGCCTGTGTCAACAGACTCTAGCCTGTGTCAACAGACAAATGCAAATGTATTGCATTCATCAAGAGATGGCAAACAGACCATCCCCCGCATCTCAAAGCTGGAAAAAAAAATCAAATAAAGACTTACACTCACTATCACAGCAAGCACCAATACTCAACATCATTAATTCCAGAAGACTTCAATGGGCTGGTCTACTAAGGATGGGAGACGATAGGATGATCTTACAAATCGTTAAAGAAGAACCAAGAGGAAAAAGGCCAGTAGGAAGGCCATGAAGTTCCTGGAAAAATGAAATCTCCAAACTTTGTAGACATCTGAATGTGGACAACAGGCAAGAACTCGCCCAAAACAGAGTTCAGTGGAGGCATTTTGTGAGATCAGCGCCGGATCTTCATGTCCCATAGAAGCCTTCAGAGTGAGTGAGTGTATTCTATTCACACAATTCTGATGATGATAATTGTTGTTTTTTCCGTGGCTCAGGCGGCAGCACGCCGGCCTCTCACCGCTGGGTCCGTGGTTCAAATCCCGGTCACTCCATGTGAGATCTGTGCTGGACAAAACGGGGGCAGACAGGTTTTTCTCCGGGTACTCCGGTTTTCCCTGTCAACATTTCATTCCAGCAACACTCTCCACTATCATTTCATTTCATCTGTCATTCATTTCATCATTGCCCCAGAGGAGTGCGTCAGGCCTCGGCAGCCGGCACAGTTCATATCCTCGCCGCTAGATAGGGGCTTCATTCATTCCATTCCTGACCCGGTCGGAGACTGGAAGCAGGCTGTGGATTTTCATTTTCAATATCTATGTTATTGGTCTCAAAGTTCTTCATGACGTAACTATTTTTCCAAATGGTAATTACCTGGGGTAATTAAAACATTACGCAATAAATTTTGCAAGTCATAACAAAAAAAACAAAAAAAAAAAAAGAAAGAAAAGGTATAAAACTAAGTCCCCGACTCTTGGATGTAACGGGCAATCTCGACAACCACTGGATGGATTGTGATGTGGTTTTCACCAATCTGTAAAGGATTTCTCGAGAAGGGTTTCTGTACAAAAACATTCATTTATGACCAAAGGAAGCCGAGTAGTAATGATTTCAAAGCTGGAATCAAGTTGAAGAAAAGCCTGCCGTCCGTGTACCTTTTAAGCTTACGCTGGGTAAACTGTTAAAAATATCTATACACTATGAGTAAGAATTGTTCAGCATGAAAAGTTCTACAATGAAGTGTAGGACAGCATATCTCTATCTTTAATACATTGCCCACTATATGTGCTTTTACGTTTTCATTTCTTCCAACAATCTCCATTCAGTGAAAATTTAAATCACTAGCTTCAGAGCAAGCCTATCACCCTAGCTTCGGCCAACATCAAACTGTCGAGAGTTCAGAGAAGAATATAAGTGTTTGAAGTTTCGCTGTTCATGTCGGCTCTTCTGAATTGCGTCTGGGACCTGCTGTCCGTACGCCTTTTAAGCTTACACTGGGTAAACCTTAATGGGGCAGTTTGCTAGTTTAATATGAATAGGAAAAATGCATTTGAAAAAATTCAGTATGCCAATAAGCACCATTAGCTCCTTTTTGGCCAAAATTAGGGGAATATGAATGCCAAAAATACATCATCATCATCATCATTTCCCCTTATCCAGCTCCTGCCGGGTCGGGGTATTTATGGCACTTCTCCACTTTCCTCTTTCCTTCCACCAATCTTCTTCCACGATCTTGTCCCAGTCCAGATTTCTGTAATGCCGAATATACTGACAAATGAAATGTGCCATACAGATTCAGTACAACCTCAAGACATAATACCGTATCAATTTTGTTAATTATTTCCCTCCATGTGGTATTTATTGGGTAAAGTTCCAATCCCCCCGGTTTCCCCTACACCGTTCATATTTTACCTGAGGTTCTCTCCACCCTCCGACACTTCGTGGTTGAGTCCGGCAGGAAGAGCCTTCACGAAAGCTTTCAAGTGAGCGAGTTCCAGGGATCTCCACACTTCCTCGTCAGAGTGAGTGTTGAACGGGTCCAGATTCAGTCTCAGTGTTCCGGAGAACAAGACGGGATCCTGAGGGATGATGGTGAGCCTTGATCGCAGGTCATGGAGCCCTAGCTTTGAAATATCGAGACCATCGATGACGATGGAGCCACCAGCAGCTTCGATGATACGGAACAGAGCCAGAGTGAGCGAAGACTTGCCAGCTCCTGTTCGACCAACAATGCCCACCTAAAACAGTGAAAGCACATTAAATGGCATGAAGGAATCTGTGTTTCTATCCTTCTTTTCCTGTACAAACTCTAGTGTAATTTACTTGTAAATGTTTTAATGTTTCTACATGTTAAATTAATATCCACAAACACAATATGTGATTAAGTGTAAGAGAGGGCCAAGAGTCCTAATTTCACCACTCAAAAGACAATAAATAATAGATGTCTAGATTTGGAAGGCATATTCCTACACTCATTTTATGTTTTTGTCTGCGCCACTAGGCCTGTTCTATTCTTTCTCTTGTTACAATGGGATGCTAGTTTTGATCTGCTTTGATCGGTTCTTTCTCAATTTGACCGCGAGAGTGTAGCGCAGGACTTGGGCCTGAGTTCGCGGCTTAGATGGCGGTAGAAAAGAATTCTGTGAGTGCATCAGGGCTAAGGGTTCCATGGCAAGAGAAAGAGTAGATTGTTGTAGAAAAGTATGGCTTCTTATAGCACGTAAAGTACAATGACTCGTAAAAACCTGCTTCATATGCAGTACTACTCAAAACTGAACCCCAGTTCGTTCACTATATTATTAGCCAGATATTTGGAGGTCTGTATATAATATAATTGGTTTCTGTATGTAATATAATTAGCTGCAATACGCTACAAGAAAGGCAATCCTACATTCACACACAAGTGTACGGCATTGCTCATCTGTTAATGATACTTACGCAGTACGCCAAGCTGCTCAAGCAATTAATAGCACTCAAAGGAATTACAAGGTACAGTTCGTAACCTTAGGGTTAGACTAACGTAACTACACAAATGCATGTCAGGGAAACGTATCAGCTTTTACGCTTGTGTGACTCTTACAAAATATATTATTTTGTAGATCGGTCGACTACAAGTTTCTAGTTACTCATTTAAACCTGTGTATCCTCGGCAAGACTGACGTAACTACAATTTTTGCCATTTTTGACTTATGGCCACTTCCTTAGTCAACTGTAGTTACGTCAGTCTGACCCTAAGGTAGCGAGTTTATAAGGTGTATAAACCAGTGCAATAAATGAGTGTGATTTGTTATCCTTCCTTATTATAAAAACGACTCATTATTCCATTCCTGTAAGCATTGGGACAAGAGGTAGATCAATATCGACTATTGACCATACAAATAATCATCTCTGGACTTGAGCACAGATATTTATATGCATGAAGGACTGGGCAGAATGTGCAATGCTTCTACTGACCTAAAATACAGTCCACTTTCTCTAAGCTATTCTGAGTCGTTCCTCCCTACCGGGATACAGTCCACCTAGGTTATGGACACCCCTCGGCGCTGGAATTATATTTCGTTTACATTTTATGGTCCTCCGGGCTGGATCTGATTACTCCCTCAACAATAGATAATCCAACCTAACGGACTCGACAAAGAAGGAAGTCATGAGAGAGCCAGGAAAATAAGAACTTGCTTTCCACCTTACGAAAAACACATACAACAAGAAAGCCATTTCTATTAGGACTAAACTACGACATTATCAAACAGTAATTCAACCAGAGTGCCTGTATGCTTTGGAATGCCTAGGACTAACAACTGAAAAAGACATTGGAGAAATTGAAAAAAAAAGTAACAAAAAATTTTAAGAAAAATTCTTGGACCAATAAAATGCGCTGACACATACCGATTACGTAGTAACAAAACAGTATATAAAACATGCAGCAGCATCTCAGATACCATACGAAAACGAAGGGTTAAATTCTTTGGGCATGTTTCAAGAATGCCTGACGACAGACTCACTAAGAAAATTTTTAACCACTTCAACAAGCCCAATAAAAATGGTTTGCTAACACCAAGAAGGATCTACAAGAAATGAACATCACTGATCAAGACATTTGCAACAGAACCACTTTCAGAAATAAGATACACACTTTTGAGGGTTCCCTAGAGCCAGAAACAGTGACCAAGAAGAAACAATATTGGACAGCTGAAAAGAAAGAAGCTGTGAGCAAGAGAATGAAAGAATACTGGCGCCAAAGAAATCTGAAATCATGAAGAGTTATTTACGTGGTCCTTAGTTGGCCAAAATTGATTATGATGAACCACTTTGAAGCGCAATACAAAGAATAACAAAAGATTGCAGGCAAGATATGAAAATCCATAACTTTCATTGGCGGATTTTAGACTTCTACTTCGCCGGCCCCGCTCCAGCAAAAGAATCTCCCTGTATATTCAATCAAAATAAACGAAGTTTACATCATTAATCAACCCATTATGCGACTGCCATAACCTCACTTATCCACCACTATTCCCGGCTACCCCCCGAATGAATTGCACTACTATCCCCTGCTAAGCAAAAACCTTAGTATCAAAGAAATAGAATGGAATGGACAAAGTATCAAAGATGGAAATGCAAATTTTATTTCTATTTGAACATAGGGAGGGAGAATGTATCAATTAGGGAATGAGTGAAAATATGTTTAAAATAAAACTGAGAAAACACCACTTTGAAGCGCAATACAAAGAATAACAAAAGAATGCAGGCAAGATATGAAAATCCATAACTTGCATTGGAGGATTTTAAACTTGGCCCTTCTACTCGGCCAATAGTGTGGTATCTTCTATTGGATACCGGGTGAAGCGTATAGGCTACACAATTCCATATCCTGCCCATTCGCGTACATGTACGCAAAATGGCGGTCATATCGTCTGAATAACAAAAATAATAATGTAACAAGAAAAATATTTTTTATCATAAAAGAGGATAAATTTCAGTTATAATTTTCAAAATTTGTAAGAATTCGTCAATTTCCAAGAATCTTGCATTTTGACTCTCAATAATTAAGTAGGGGTACTATAAGCGAATTCCAAGTATATTTTATTTTGGCTCTCAAAAATTAAGGGGGGGGGGGGGGTAATATAGGCGAGGGAGTCCTATAGCCGAGTAAATACGGTTTACATGAGATAGCAGCCCATAGGTTATCAATAGTTTCTTAAAATCACCAGATATACCAGTTTTGTTTCTTTTCGATTATTTTCTTATAGATTATGCAATCAGTCAGCAGAACCTTTATGGTTTCTTTGGTTTAAGGGCAGCTATCTGTAGAGGATTCCCTCCTTACAACCAAAAATATCCACAAACCTTTTCACCACCTTCAACCGTAAATGTAACGCCTTTGAGAACGAGGTCTAATCCTTCTCGATATCTCACTTGGTAATCTTTGAATTCAACCTTCCCTTCTGAGGGCCATGTTGGAGGAACTGGATTTGAAGGATTTTCCCATGCTGCTTCCTGAAAAATAAAGAGGATTATTTTGTTTACAGAATGTAATAATACAGAATTCACAAGTTAATATCACTTGTGATCTGGGAATCGGGAAAGATGCACCAGTAGCTTTATGAGGGTTTGAAATGGGAAACCCAAGAAATAAGGGAGGGATATTTGTCAGAGGTTGTGAATGATAAGTCACTCTTCCTCTCAATTTCCCCTTCCTAGCTCAATATAATATGGCTCCTTTCCCCCCCTATTTGTTACTGTATTTCCTGGCAAAAACATTGCATATATTTTGCCTAATATTTTGCCTAATATTTTTCCAAAGTTTGACAATTATGCCAAGAATATGAAAAGTGCAAATAAGGTCATGCCAGGTTAGCAACAGAGCTCGCCAAAGTGTGTGCGACCAACTGGCACACAAATATGAATATGCTATGCAACCATTATGCCATGATATTTTATAAACCAATTCTGAATTTTAAAAAATAAGGTGCGACAAATTACGCCTTATTGTTCTTAATGGTGATGGATGACATCATGAAGGCAGCAATGAAAGACTATAGTAGGGTACAGATGAAGGTAATGTTGATTGCAGACAATGTTGTGATCTGGGGCGAGGATGAGATGGAGGTACAAGAACAGTTAGACGTAATAAATGAAAAGATTGAGCAATGGGGATTGAAGATAAATGTGTAGAAGAGTAAAACAGTGTTGATGAGTAGAGCTAAGAAAGAAGGGAAAGGAGTAATCAAAGTCGGAGGTAAGGAATTGGAAGTGGTGAAACACTTCAAATACTTGGGAAGTGAACTGACTGAAGATGGAAGACTAGATTTGGAAATTAGCAGAAGAATACAACTCGGGAGTGCTTTCTACCAACAGGTACGGGGACTAGTATGGAACAAGGACATACCAATTAAGGCTAAAGAAGTTATGTACAAAGCATATTATGTTCCTATAATGACATATGCATCAGAAACTTGGACAATGACCAAGAGGGGCGAGAGCAGAGTACACAGGCAGCTGAGATGAGATTCCTGAGAAGTATGGTCCAAAAAACAAGGAGAGACAAGAGTAAGAAATGAAGATATACGGAAAGAACTGGGAGTACAGAAACTAAACGACAAACTGGGGCAAAACACATTGAGATGGTTTGGACATGTCAAACGGATGAATGAAGAAAGGCTACCAAGACGAGCACTGGAACGACGGATGACAGGGAAGAGAGGACGAGGAAGACCAAGAATGCGTTGGATGGACTCTGTGAAGTATAGCATTAGAAAACGGAACCTGGATTGGAACACCGGGAATTCAGTAGAGTATTACCGTATCGGAAGAGGAATGGTGGAACGACAGAACCAAGTGGAGAGGAACCATATTTGCCCCCACCCAGTGTCAGCTGGAAAAGGGGAAATTAAGATAATGATGATGACGTCAGGAAATACAATACTTTCTTATTGCGTTTATAAAAGGCAACGAGGTAAATATTTTAAAATTCTCCACTGTTTAATAAATACCTGTACAGTTTCTCCATACTCCTTTATTCTCTCAACAGCAACAATGTTGGTCTCCACATCAGATGTCATTCTGACCAGCCAATTGAGAGTTTGTGTTATCTAAAAAATAAGAACAGTGTAATACTCTATGCACACAGTTAAAATAATAAAACTTCAAGAGGTTAAATATAGTCAATTTAAAAAGAAACCAGATATTTGTTACAGCTTCTGTCCACATATTTTCTGATATCCTTCCATAGCCTCACCTGCAGAGCGTAACTGACTGACAGTCCAACCAGGCCAGGGCTTATTGCTTCTGATTCTCTTCCAAGCACAGCAAACAGGGCTGCGAAAAATATGAGCAAGTTCCCTACCATTTCCAATCGAACAGCCAACCACCTGCAAAGAATATATTTTATGTTTACTCTACTTTATTTCACCTTCTTGCGGTTGCGGCCCTTCATGTTAAGGCTAGTCCACACCAAGATGTTTTCGTTAACTTTGTTAATGAACACTGTTCATGAACATTTTTGACTGTTCATAAACAAAATAGCGTGTTCGTTAACTTTTCGAGCATGTTCATGAACAAAATCTCTTTAATTTTTGTGAATGAAACTGTTCATTAACTTTTCGTGTTTTCGTTAACATTTTGGTTCGCGCATGCGCAAAGACGCAATTAAGGCACCATAACTGAAATTGCTTGTTTTGATACTCTAGACAAGTACATAAGTGAAGTGTAGGAGTCACCAGTTGCTAGGAATCTTAATGTTATACCTAGCCTGTCATTAATGGAGATGGCTTGCCGATAATTTGTGTCATTTCTTGCAATTTCAGGCCCAATTACTGTCAACAAGAACTGAAAGTCATGTGGAGACATTCTCAGAAAGTGTTGAAAGCCTGCTGCATTATGAATTAATAGTTCTGACATAAGTGTTCTCTCCAAACTTAATTCTAAACGCCTTTCCATTATTTTTCTTTGCCACACCTTGCATCTGCGCTTTTCTCTAATTGTACTCACTACAATAATGAAAGCTGCAGCTCTAAGTACTTTCTTCTTCCTGACCCTATCCATTATAACCTCACAAACAGTTCATTTAATGTTGAAGATGTTTGTTAACAAAAGTTTATTTGGTGTGGACATAATGTTGAAGAAGTTTGTTAACAAATGTTTAGTAAACATGTTGAGAAATGTTTTCATTAACATTGTTCATGAACATTGTTCATTAACTTTGGTGTGGACTAGCCTCGCACACGGTCGCGCGACGGTAATCTACTGTCCTCCCTTTTTTTCCAATTATGAGTTTCTTTTTCACTTTCAATGGCAATATGGCTTTGAGGTTGATAGAACATGTAATTGACATACAGAGGTATAAATATAGGAACATTTATTCAATAAAAATCCATAATAGGAGCGACAACGGTGGTGGCCAAACTAAAAAAGCACTATATGACAGCTTTAAAGATAGTGTTGTGTGCATGCGTGTGTGTGTGTGTGTGGATGTTGGAGGGAGAATGAACAACTGGGCTGAATAGTGAATGAAATGTGTTGTTTCCTATGGCTAGCCCGGATTCCAATCCATCAGCTTTCTTGCGTTCCAATAGAGTTGTGTGAGGTTTCCTGAAGTTCTAGCAGTCACATCTAGTCTGTTGCAATGTAGCAGGTGCCCCATATCCATTTTACTTCCAGGTTCGTGACAAAGTGTGCATTCTTCAGATCTCAGGATGTCGATTCGTTTCAGATGAGCTGCAAGGCAGTCATGGCCAGTGTTAAGTCTGAAGAAGGCTACAGCTTCTCTTCTTGGTGTTAATTTATATTGATCCCATTTAGCATCAATGTCCTTCCATAATTTGGTTTCTGCTGTTTTCTTTGCCATTTCTTCATACCTGTTTTTGATAGCATTTTTCAAGATCTTTTTTCTGACATAAAATCAGTCTGACTGACAGGTTGTTGTAGTGTGGTACCTTTTTTTGCTAATCTGTCTGCCTCTTCATTACCTGCTATTCCAACATGAGAAGGGATCCACTGAAATGAGATCTGTTTGTGGAGTCTTTGAAGGGATTTTATCAAGAAATGTGTTAGAAATAATACACTCACATTTTGTTTAGGGGGGGTCGGCAAAAGGAATTGCCCTTCTGGTCGCGCGCGACGGTAGTCTACCGCTCGGCTGGCCCTTCTTTGATGAACAACTGAGTGAAAATGTTGCAATCAAGAACCGCTACTCCTCTGTCATCTAGCGAAGGGTATCGTACCTTGAGAATACATGTGCCTTTTGCGCACTTTGTAACGATCAGAGGAGTTCTACGTGCGTTCTTGTCAATAGGACGACAATCCACCGCGGGCGCGACCGGATGAAAGTTAACGTTTTGAGAAGTCAATGTAAACAAGTTTTTGTTTTATTACAGATTTTGCCGCTTTAAACTCAAACTCAACCTATTTTTTTCTCTTTATAGAGTGTAGGGGCTGCGACAACGAGGTCTTGTAGCCCCGTGTACTTTGGGTGCATGTAGAATCTGTCTGATAACCAGTGTTAATTGTGATGGCTGTATTAGTGTGTGTTATCTGTAATTCAGGTAAGGACTGCAGACGATCAATTTGAAGTAGTTCCTACTTTTGCTACCAAATGCTACTATCAACAACACTTAGCTGTGAACTTGGCTACTACTACATCCCACCGCAACCGGCACCTGGTGAAGAACGTTGGAACTTATTGAGCGTTAATCAAATCTAACCTACAAATTTAGCTTCACACAATTGTAGTTAGTGGAAGGTTCTTTTACATGCCATACAGTAAATCTATGACACTAGAGGTTGTTCTGATTATCCTTCAGTCATATATTATTATTAGTATTATTAATCTTGATTGGTCACATTGGACCATATATTATATATTATAATACAATTATAAAAACAATACAGTCCATGACTTATTTATCCAGGTATTAATTGCATCAAAATGTAAAGTATACTTTGTTTGGTATAATTTTTCTTGTAATCTTCTTCTTCTTCTTCTTCGAGCCTTTGTCCCGCAGAGCAGAGTTGGCTCTTCTGCCCAATTGCCTCCTCTTGCATGGTCTGCAGAGTCTTTCTCCTCTACACTGGCTGCTCTCATGTCCTACTTGATTTGGTCAAGCCACCGCTTCTTGGGCCTTCCTTGTGGTCGCTTGCCTACTACATCTAGTTGTTGTGCTCTTTTTGCCACTGTGTCCTCGCAACTCCTTAGTACATTTTTCATGTAATGATGTGTAGAAATATACCATCACTTTACGATAAAATAACAACTTTAAAAACATTAGGATTTGATTGTCAATGTACAATATGCAACTCATGGGGCGGAAACACTGCCGGTTCTAATCCGGTTATTGTGTGTGTGCGCGTTCGGGAGGTGTGCAAGTGGACCTTGTACCTGGCTAACAGCCGCATTCTCAGATTGCTAGGAGTACCGTATAGTTAGGAACCATCCCAGCATTTGCCTGGAGTCGACGTGAGAAACCACGGAAAACCACTTCCAGGATGGCTGAGGTGGAAAACAAATTCTCCTCTTCTCAGATTTGCATCACGAGGCTGAGTGTACCCCGTTTTAGGCTTCACACCAGAATTAAATCTTGGCAGAGCCGAGAATCGAACCCGGACCTCTGGGTGTTCGAAACATGGAGTAAGAAATATCTAATAATAAAATAGTATTTACTGGGCAGAAGCTAAATCATAAAATTTCCTGATTTTATAATTACTGAAATGACGATGTGTCCATGTTACACCTCTGACTGTTTCAGTGCTACTCGTGAACTCTCATTCGAACTCACCTGTTAGCTATGATGCTGGGGTAGTAGCACACCTGATTGAAATCCACTTTGTTCTCCGACTCTCGTTCAAATCGTTGTTCTACACTGTATGCTCTAATGATCGGAGCACCTAAATGCAACATAGGAAGAATTTTAAAACACAGTAAGAAATATTGTCCCTAGAAAGTCAGAGTGTAGTTAGCAACAATATGGTGCCAAAGTATAGGGTCATTATCTATGTGCGCATGAGTAAACACGGCAAGCTAAGCCGGCTGTGACTGGGGCAGATCGCGCACGCGCGTACGTAGTTTAGTTGGTGGTTGGCGTGCTCCGCTGACTCATGTCGTTAGTTCACACGTTTTGTCATTCATATGGACGTGTATCTGCAAAGCTTAGACGTTTAGTGTTGCACGTTTAGCGAGTATTGTGATTACTGTGATTGTTGGTCATGTCTAGACACCAAATCACATTGTGCGAACGTGGATATATCCATAATTCATATATGAAAAGCAGAAAATCTTGTTCTAAAACGAGAAGACAATTTTGAATCAAGTTTCCAGGAAGACCTGTGCCTAATGCCAGTACAATTAGGAGGCTTGCTAAACGATTCAAGGAAACAGGCTCCGTAAATAACAAAAAAAGAGTTGACCGACATTCTTTCATCAGAAGATGTCAGGTGTGTGTTACAAGAGAGGGAGGACATTTTCAGCATCGCCTATGAGCACTGTAAGTACACATTATTGAACATGTTTGGTAAAAGTGTGAAAGTGCGTGCCAACTACCGGCTGAACCAGGTACGCGCACCCGCGATCTGCCCCAGTCACAGCCGGCTTAGCTTGCTATGTTTATCGGGACGCACATAGATAATGACCCTGTATTTATGTATTATTTGTATTTGAGAGGTGTGAGAAAGTAAGCACATGCATACCTGTTATACTTTCACCAAAGTGTGAATATATAGGTGATCTTGATACAGACTCGAGACGTTTCAGCTGTCTTGAAGTAGCTACATAAAACCGCTGAAACACACAGACACAATTAATGAACTTGAAAGAAATAAGAAAATGCATCAACAGATCACATGTTACATGCATATGAGATATGATAATAATAAGAACAAGCAATTATTCTGGTTTTCTACTAAGAGAATGATAAAAATAAGAGGTATGTCTGGTAATTATCCAACCTTATGCTAAAAAGTACTAGAATAATATCAGCCTCCCCAGTCTTAATCAATATACTGTACTCTAATTGTTGTAATTCTGTAATTTTAACTTAGTCTAAACCAAAAATAATAAAGACCACTCCAAGGGGAGCTATTCTCCGAGTCCTATATTACTATTATTAATAATAATCCTCACTACCATCACAGAAATCATCACAACACGTCCAGGAACGTAGTAAGATAAAGAGTTAAGCAAGAAAATGAAAGAATACTGATCCAATAGAAAGGATCAAGATTTCAGCACGAAAGCAGTCGCCAAACAATGCACCAAGAATATCAGAAGTGGCAGAAAACAGATAAAACACAAGTACCATGGTCCATAGGTGGCCCAAATAACTGAATAATAATAATAATAACAATGATAATATGGCATAACAACGAACTGTACACTCACGTGGGAAAGATAACTGATTCTACCATCCGGGAAAGAAGGATTAACTTTTAGGGACATGTGAAGTGAATGAGCCCAGAGAAACAGACCAACCGCATCATTACTTACTTTCAAGCGGCTTCGGTGGCATAGTTGGTAGCATGCTGAACTGCTGTGCCCAAGATAGCGGGTTCAAACCCGGCCGAAGTCGTCGGATTTTTTAAGAGTGTTAAAAATCCTTCAGTATGCCTTCCTTCGGAGGGGAAGTAAAGCCGGCGATCCCATGTCATAGATTTATGGTATGTAAAAGATCCTTCCACAGACTAAACTTGTGTGAAGCTAAATTGTTAGTTTCGATTTCGTCGGAACGCTCTGTCATCCAACGTTCACCACTAGGTATCATTGATATCTGGTATTGAAAGTTGGAACTACTTGAAATTCTATGGAACTTGTAGCTCACCCTAAGGGTGTCCGCTGGAAGTAGCTACAGACTCAGGCGAGCCGAACATGTCCTTGGACATTCCCGGCACTAAAAGCCATAGGATAAATGAATAACTTACTTTCAGGAGAGGAAAACCAAATGGGCCTGATTCATTGAACTGAATGGAGATCTAAAAGAAGTGGGGATTACATCAACTGACATTCAGGAGAGCATCCCACTCAAGAGAAAACTTCAAGCATGCCAAGATTTCCAAGGAAGACCGGCGCTGAAAATGGGAAAGATAAGAACCCGGGAAAGGACAGAAACCCACCGAGAACAATTACTGGTATACTGGGCAAACATCAAAGCTCGAAGAAGGAGACAGTTGGAATGACCCTGTTGTGAAATGAATGAATAATAATATCAATTCTACGGATGTCTGAAATCTCGTAAAGCAACTGACAAATTATCTAATCTTGTGGCGGACACTAGAAAACGAAGATTGAAGTTTTATGGACATGTTTAAAGACTTCCACCGACTAGGCTTACACACAAGATCATGACCTACGCAGGAAGACTGAAGAATATACCATGGATTCAGCAAGTCAAACAGGATTTGGAGAAGGCCCAAGTAAGAACAGTGGAAGTCTTTGACAGGAACCTATTCCGATGTAGAGTAAATGGATGGAATGTAACACCAGAGAATGACGCTCCAAAGAGACCAGGAACCAAGTGGACTGAGGAAAGGAAGATGGCCCACGGAGAGAGAATGAGGGCTATATGGAAGATCAGAAAGGCGAATCATAAAAGTACTGCGTGATCCATCTGGGTCCATTTGCACATAATAATAATAATAAGCTAACAACATTTGAACGAAAAAATTACGCCACAACTGACAAACAAAGGGCAGCCAGGATGAAGACATTTTGGGAGCAGAAGAAGAAGCTGAAAAGCTGAGTCTCTAACTAACACTATTAGACTTATATGTATATGGACTGATTAAAGTGCTCCAATGAGGGCATAAGCTATGTAAAAAGAAATCAGGACAGGAGTGAGGCAAGGAGACGGACTATCACCTCTTCTCTTCAACTGTGTTTTAGAAAAAGGTCATCCGAAAATGGCGGAGAGAAATGAAAAATTCAAGGGTAGAAAATGGGGCAAGGCTAGGGTACAAGTATATGAATCTTACAATTGACTGTCTAGCCTTTGCAGATGATCTAGTGATCTTTTCAGTTTCCACTGATATGGCAGAAGAACAACTTAACCAACTGAAAAATCAAGCACTGAAGGCTGGGCTTCAAATCCCCTTTGAGAAGACACAATTCATGACAAATATGAAGTCAGCGCCCAGGGAACTGGAGGTTGGACTAGGAAAAGATCAGAAGGCAGAAAAGTTTAAATACCTCGGTGAATGGATAGAGCCTAACCTATCAGAGAAAGATGCCTTCGTGTCATGCATTAATAAAATGGAAATGGCATACCACCTAACTAAGATGGCGATGTTAAACGTAAGTCACGAACGGTTATCTCTTGAAAATTGTTCCCAATCGGGTGATGTAAGTGTTCAATGTGATAACAATTCTTTATCTATTGAAGAGGTGTGTCTTAATTGTGAAGACAAAGCATGCAGTGGCGAAAAAATTGTGAGATATGAAGGAAATCAACTGGGAAAAAAGTAAGAGTTGCCGCGAGCGGCGAGTGAATCTGAACTCCTCAAATTAGAATTGGCCTCTAAAGAGGAAATAATCAAAATGCTTGTGGTTGATTTAAAAAACGCACAATCTCAAATAAGTCTCCTTAAAGAAAGACTACAAGCAGAAGAAGATAGGCCTATTCAGGCTGACTATTTAGAGGTTAGGTCTAAAACGAATGCACGCTTTCCAAGATGTAGGCCTACCTTGGTGAAATCTGGGAATATTCCGAACAACTTTATCTCCCAGAATCCATTTGAAATCCTGAGCCGTTCCGATTCCCAAGTAGAAGAAAGACAAGATACCGGTATTGAAAACGGGACATCCAGACACGACAAACCTATCCATAACCCTACTAAGAAAAGGAGACGTCCCCGTGTACTTGTCATGGGTGACTCAATTCTGCGAAATGTAGGCCCAGTAGTTGATGATGCCGCAGTCTATTGCTATCCAGGAATAAGAACTGAGCAATTAACTAGAAAGGTATGGGCAAACGAGGTTCGTGAAGACCCTGAGGTGGTAATGATTCATGTAGGGACCAATTGCTTGAACAGTTCCCCAACACCAACTCACATTATGAATGACATGGACAAGCTCGTGGACGAAGTGAAAAGTGCCTTTCCAAGTTCAAAAGTGTGTATTAGTGGTGTATTGCAAAGATGTGACATAGACCCACGATACATTAATGCCGTGAATTCAACACTGGATTGGTTGTGTGGTGAAAAAATCATTATTTTTTTAGAAGGGAACTCTTGGTTACAAGACAGGGACCTTGCTTATGATGGTCTCCACCTCAATAGAAGAGGAACAATGAAATTTGGAAAACTTTTAAACAGAGTTGCCAAGTTTTTACTCTCGGAAAACTAATTGCTAGAACGAGTGATGATATTTTATTGTTTAGAGAGAAGAAAGCGCTGACTATAAGTGGACACCTAGGTGAAGTACAGTGCAGTGAACATAAGTACAACTGTTTGGATGATTTCATGCAACAGGACTCTAATATAAGTGCATGCATAAACTCATTAGAATTAGGTGAAGAGGTTAGGTGTTTGTCCATTAATAGCAGAAGTATTCGGAATAAGCTTGATGACATTGAAATTCTCGTGCAGATGATAGGTCAGATAGATGTATTGGTAGTTACAGAAACCTGGGTGAAAAGTAATGAGGCAGATTTTTATAACTTCAACAATTTCACAAGCGTGTTTGCTCATCGAGATGACAAAGTTGGTGGGGGTCTGGGTATTTATGTATCACACAAATAGAAAGTGAATGTTAAAAGAAAGTGTGAACTGAATCATAGTTGGATGTGGATTGAGGTATTAAGAGATGATGTTAAAAGTAATAGGCCAACATATAAAAGCATTGATATTATTGCAGCATATAACCCCAATAGAAGCAATGCCATACCCTTCTTAAATTCATTTGAAAGTTTTCTTAGCCAGATAAACAATAAATTATGCATCTTCCTCGGAGATACCAACATTGATATCCTAGCTGATGATCAATTAAGAAGGAAATATCTAAATCTAATAGCATGCTATGGTTTTAAACAGTGCAACACTAAATATGCTACACGACTTTGTGACACTGCAGCTACCTTAATAGATCACGTGTCACTAAACAATTCAGAATTAAGTTATAAAATATCAAATTTCAGCAATGATATTAGTGATCACAGTATATTAATTCTTGATATTTCCAAGACCAATTATAGCACGTACACTGTCACATAACTCGACAAAATCAACAACACACGAGGACTCTTGGGATAGGCAACAAGTTCCTGAAACTAATATATCTATAAACGCAGATTCCCATAATGATGCAGACAGTACTGTTAACTCTCTATATTAACTCTTTCATCAAACAATTGAATCTAAGGAACAGGCATAGCCAAAGAAATATAACAAACAATACTAACAATAACAGACAGACTACTAACTTACCATGGGTCACAGCTGAACTCCTTACACTTATAAAACAACGAGACACTCTGCATGCAAAGCTCAAAAATCCCCTTCACAGATATAATAATGATATGAACCAAGAATACTGTAGATGCCGGAATAATGTAACAAACTTAAAAAGAAGACTAAAGTCAAATTACTACTCAGAAAAATTCAGAACATATGGAAACAATTCCAAAAAAACTTGGGAGACTATCAAAGAAATCATACACAACAAAAAACCAACAGTTGAGACATGCACTTCACTTGAAATAGACAACAAAATTATCACAGACAATCAAGAGCTATGTGAATCATTTAACTTGTTCTTCACAAACATTGCTGGAAGTCTAGCAAACGCTATTCCTGAACAGAAGGAAATCCCAAGTAAGGACCACAATCAGTCAAATTCCCTCTACTTATATCCAACAGATGAAGCAGAGGTCAAGTCCATCATCAGAAATTTAAAGAATAAAAAGAGCTGTGGTTTAGATAGGATCAAGACAAATTTCATTAAAACAATATGCAATCATTTATTAAAATCTTGGTTGAAATGATTAATGAGTCCTTAGTCACTGGCATGATACCAGATGACTTAAAAGTGGCCAAAGTAGTTCCCAAAGGGTGGTGACAAAAGAAATCCAAATAATTATAGACCTGTTTCTATTTTATCGGCAGTTTCAAAAATTCTGGAAGAAGTGGTAAAAACAAGATTGCTTTCATTTCTGAACAAGAATACATTCTTTCATAATATGCAATATTGATTCAGGGAAAATTCTAGTACTGAGGCAGCAACTACTAATAACAATGCTACATTTATTTATTTATTTATTTATCGTATGGCGTATACATGAGCTAACAATGCTACAAGAAACTATTGACAAAAATAATATGGCAGTTGGGTTATTTATTGATCTCACAAAAGCCTTTGATACAGTAGATCATAAAATACTGTTGTCAAAATTAGAAAATGCTGGTGTCCGAGGTATAGCACTAAAATGCTTCCAAAGCTACCTTATTGCAAGAAAGCAGCATGTAGCTTTGAATAAATGCATAAGTTCAGGAAAATATATAACTCATGGAGTTCCACAAGGATCTATACTTGGACCTACATTATTCTTAATTTATATAAATGATATTGTGGAATGTAATTTGAGAGGGCATATCAAATTGTATGCAGATGATACAAATATCTTCTACACTGGGAAAGACATAATTGAAATCATACGAAATGTGCAACAAGATATAAATACTCTCTCACAATGGTTCCAGGCCAATAAATTAACAATGAACCTACAGAAGACCAATTACATGGTAATTTCAAAACAAAGCATGAAAGAAATCACACATGACAAAATATATATAAATAATATTGAAATAAAAGAGGTTAATCAGGCAAAGTATTTAGGTCTAATCATCGACAAACACCTGACCTGGATTGAACACGTTGAACGAATTGCCAAGAAACTCTCACCTATAGTAGGGATCCTAAGGAAACTTCGGTATCTTATTCCCCTAAACCTCGTAAAACAAATCTACTATTCACTTGTACATAGCAAGCTCCAATATTTAAATGTTATTTGGGCTCACTGCAGAAAATCCACACTGAATGATTTAATGACTATTCAGAATAGGGCTATTGGAAACATATTTAACCTTCCTTACTGCACTCCAGTAAAAGATCTGTACATCAGATGTAAAATTCTACCCCTCAGCATAAGTGCAGATCTCCGAGCAGCTATGCTAATATACAAAATTAAACACAACACAATACTCTATAGCTCTCCCTACATCTTGAACTCAGACAATCATTCTTATGGAACTAGGCATGCGAAGGACGTAGCCTTATATATCATTCACTCTCCTAAATACGGTAGAAATAGTTTCAAGTTCTCTGCATCACAGTCGTATAATAAACTTCCCGATGAAGTAAAAAGTGCACCAACTTGGTCAGTATTTAAGAAGAACACTATGAAAGTATTGTGGGAAAAATTTGATGCATCTTAATACATCAAATAAGCTTAAAAATCTTAAGTGCTTATCATTTTAAGAGACCTTGGTCTAAACCATCTTAGATATAGTATCAACTTTACTAATAGGCCTATGCCCTTATTCATCAATTTGTGTTACCTTCAGAATTTCCTTCCTTGGTGTGTAAACACACATATTACTGTACAATTCCTCTGTACGAGCCTATGGCTCTTTGAAATTAATTGAATAAAATATCTATCTATCTAAGACATCTACAATAAGAGATCGATATCCTTAAACGCCAAAATTGACATTATTGCACTGTTATTCGACCAGAGGCTCTGTATGCGGCAGAGACTCTAATAATGAACAAGAAAGGTCTAATGGAAAAACTAGGGCTAAAGAAAGGAAGATTTTGAGGAAAATCCTGGGTCCCAGCAAAGAAAACAGCGAGTACAGAAGGCGTCACAACCACGAATTATACAAGCACGTGGAGAAGATCAGTGACACGATTCGAAAAAGAAGGATTGCCTTTTATAGCCATGTGACACGAATGAGCTCAGGCAGGATATCAAAACAGATATTGACGTACTTTCAAGATAAGAAAACCAACCTGTTCACGGAAGTTAAGATCTATGTGAAATGGAAATTTCCCCTAATGATATCCAGGAGCGTGTTCCACTTCAGAAAAATTTACGTACGCACGAAGATTTTCAGGAAAAGCCGAAGCTAAAGACAGGGAAGGCGTAGTCCCAAGAGAGAAAAGAACAACACCGGAGACGAATGTGGGAACACTAGGCGGTAGTTAGAGCTCAGAAGAAGAGACAGTTGAACTGACGTGGTCCCTAGTTGGCCGAATTGAAGAAAGAAGAAGAAGAAGAATCTAAATAATTACAGAGGTATATCTCTCTTGGATAGCACATACAACTTTTCTCCAGAATCCTGTATGCTAGGATTAAGGAACAGCTAGAGCGAGAACCAGGTGAATACCAGGGGGGCTCCAGACCTTGGAGAAGCTCTGTTGAACAGATTATCACTTTGAAATTAGTCATGACATATTACAGGAAAAGAAACAAGCCTCTTTCAATAACCTTTGTAGACTTTAAGAAGGCATATGACTGTATCCATAGACCTTCAATGTTGAGAATTTTAAGAAATTTTGGGCTCCATTCAAAATTGGTCAAGATGATAGAGCTCACATTAACCAACACAAATTCTAAAGTCAAGTTCAGGGAAGAAGTTTCCGAGACCTTCCTTATATAAACAGGCCTAACACAGGGAGACTGTTGTTTAACTGTGCTTTGGAATATATAATGAGAAAGCGGTACAAGGATAACCCCAAGAACATAAAAATTCGAAGTCCTAAAGACAACATTAATTTAAATTGTTGGAGATTTGCTGATGACCTTGCTCTCTTGGCTGACAACATTCAGGAAACCCGACAACAGGTTATGTCACTACAGGGAATAGCCCAGAAAATTGGCCTCAAAATTTAAGGTGCGTTCAAAAAGTAACGAGCCGGAGGCTCTAATGCGCAAACCGGTGACGACATCGGCTAATCGTGGCGTGTGTAGAAAGGTGTGGTTCCGACCAGAGCGTGGAAGGTCACAGCCCGTCGCTAGAGGGCACGCGAGCACGTCACATGACTATACAAAGCGAGCAGCAGCATGCATCAATCATCCAACGCTACCAGTCGCATTGCAAACAGTACAGGGAGGCGTCAAACGAAGAGCAAAGAGGTGTTGTTCGGTTTACATTCATTGCCGAATTCACAAGTGTACAGCGAACACTGCATGTCCCTTGCAAGGGTCTAGGCGTGGCACAAGCACTTCAGGGAAGGACGGGTGTCGTTAGCCGATGATGCCCGGTCTGGGGCACCCCCCGCCCGCATTACCGATGACAACGTCCAGCTGGTTGATGCACTCATTACCCAGGACCGCTGAGTCACAGTGAATGCCATAGCCGCCATGGTCGGATTGAGCGTCGGAAGTGTGCACACCATCATGAAGGAACGACTGCACTTGCGCAAAGTGTGTGCCCAATGGGTGCCCCACAGTCTTCAACCACACCAGGAAGCATGTCGAATGGCGTACTGTCTTGGTCCTTGGTCTTGGTTGGACGATTGATGCATGCTGCTGCTCGCTTTGTATCGTCACGTGACGTGCACGCGTGCCCTCTAGCGACGGGCTGTGACCTTCCACGCTCTGGTCGGAAACACACCTCGTTACACACGCCACGATTAGCCGATGTCGTCACCGGTTTGCGCATTCCAGCCTCCGACTCGTTACTTTTTGAACGCACCTTATATCTTTCGAAAAGACAGAAATCATGTTAACTGACCTACCACTTGCAAACAAAATCACAATAGGAGAACAGGAAATTAAAATTGTGGACGGATGTATATATTTAGGAGAAATCATAACATACAATCTCAATGAGAAACCAACATGGCATAATAGAATAAACAAACTGACCAGAGCACAATATATCACCAAGAACACACAACAAAAAATGCCTCTCAATAGCCACCAAATTAAGACATTATAAAACAGTTACACAACCAGAAATAACATAAACCAGTGAAACCATTTTCAAAACACTGCAGAAATAGACAGAATACTCAAGATACAGTACTGTTTGTAGAAAGTGAAAAACCCAGAAGAAATGGTCGGAGATGTTCCCAGAACAGGGGTCGTGTAGGCCTGCGGTACCATACAAAGTGATGGAAATCGCAGAGAGATGGCGTGCACATTGGCCCACCAGTGCCCTCTGTCGTGGGACCGGACAGGTCAGTGTTCCGCACAGCTCTGTCGGCGTGGGGCCGTCATACCAAGTGGAAACGTGTAAGCAAGTGCAACGATGCCTCGCCGACATCACAGGGTAGACTATCAGCATGTGAGTGTGGTTGAACAGGGCAGGATGCTTGGGCACCGGGAGGCGGGTCAGTCGTTCCGGGACATTGCGGCTCGTACAGGGCACGCTGCGTCAACAGTAAGGCGTATGTGGATCCAGTGGAGAGAGGAAGGCCGTACACAGTGGTGACAGGGTACAGGACGACGCAATGTGACCACAGTGCGAGACGACCGCCATCTTCTCCGCATGGCCGTATCGGACAGAACAGCATCGTCCTCGGTGTTGGCTCGAAGTTGGAGCACTGCAACGGGGGTGGACATGTCTGCGTCAATGGTCCTGCGCCGTCTTTTGAAGGCTGGACTGGTAGCACGCATGCCACTGTGTTGGCTTCCATTGGCTGGGTACCACTGATTCCTCCGACTACAATGGGCATGTGCATGCTGACACTGGCAGGCTGAGTGGTGAAATGTAGTAATTTCGGAAGAGTCCCGCTTCAACCTGTTCAACGCGTTCGCCGCCGCCGTGAAGAATCCAATCAGGCAGACTGTATTGTCAAGCGGCATAGTGGACAAACACCAGTTGTAATGGTTTGGGGCGCAATCGCCTATATCAGACGATTGCGCCTCGTACGTTTTGCGGGCAATCTGAACAGTGACCGCTACATCAGGGAAGTTTTATAGCCCGTGGCACTGCCCCTCTTGCAGGCCGTTCCACAATCCATATTTCAGCAGGACAATGGCGCCCGCATGTGGCGAGAAATGTGCAAGCTTTCTTCGCAGAACGACGGATACCTCTACTTCCCTGGACTGCCCATTCGCCTAACATGTCGCCCATCGTACATGTCTGGGATATGGTCGGTCGGCAACTTGTTCGTCCAGGTCCACCTGCCGCCACTGTTGATGCTTTGCGGACGTGCCTACAAACCGCGTGGGACGGTATTCCCCAGCAGCGTATTCAAGCGCTGTACTATTCCATGTCACGATGTCTAGCGCTCTGAGTGCTGCGACGCCGTACAGAAGTTCGACCATCAACGTGCATGTACCGGACAGTCCTTCTAACCAGTAATGTATTGTCATGTCCCTAATCTGTTGTATAAAGTGCAATGTGGTCACATCTCTTGTTCTTGGTGTTTCACTTTCTACAAACAGTAGTGTAGAAAGAAGAATAATAAGAACATGTATAAATAAACAATACCAAAAAAATGGAAACTGGAGACTAGCATCCAATGAAGCAGTTTACAAAAAAATGGAACTGGTAATGAGCAGAATTAGGATAAAGCGCATCTCATTTTTCGGACATCTCATCAGGACATCAGAAAACAGTATTAGTAGGAAATAATAGAAAAATTATTGAACAGTACGAGTAATATTAGATGGATTGCAGAAATCAAAGAAGATATGAAGGAACTACAAATTATAATTGAAGATTTATGAAACGAAACAGAAAAAATCAAGAAACTCAAAGACAGTAGTTAGTTAGTTATTTTAAGGGGCAGAACTACGAGGCCATCTGCCCCTAAACTCAAAAGACACAAATTAGATTAGAAAACAAGATCAACAAACAGACAAGGGTGATTTCAAACGAAGAAAGGAAGTTAAGATCTGAGAGAATGAAGAAGTACTGGGTTAACATGAAACTGAAGAACCCTTTGTATAAAATTAACTTAAGTGGTCCTATGAAGGCCATAATAATAATAATAACAAATTTCACAACAACAACTTTCACACTCGACACACATTTCACGCAAATCTAATAAAGTTACTTGACATGTCTGACTAACTCCTCAAACATCCTAACATATGGTTGAATATAAAATAAAATAACAAAATCATTACATTAAAAAATCCTAATGTAACAAAAACTTTGACATACCTGAACAAAGTAGTACAAACATCCAATAGGCACAATAACTGAAAGGAATATAGGTGTACTGTAGCTTATCACAAATATAGTGGCTATGACCTGAAACATATCAAGAAAATAGTTAGCTTCAATTCTTACTGTTTCTTCTAAAAAAAAAAAAAAAAAAAAAAAAAAAAAAAAAAAAAAACCTAATCAACTTCAACTAAAAAATATCAAGTACAGAATCAGGAAATATTCTCAACATTAATTTTATACCTTTAACGAGCAAAAATTAAAAATGCTATTTTTTTTTATAAAGCAATATTAGTACAGGAAAACCTGCTCATGATGGAACTTTCAAATGAAACATTCACTCACCTCGTGTTTCCTGACCCAGGACCATATTATATCAACACTCACCTGGAGTGAATTTTATTCACTTGATTCATATGTAATTTTAGCTCACCGTGCTTAAGACAGAAACCTGGCAAAATGAAAGATTAGTACCAGAACAGTAACATTCCACCATAAACAAGTTTAACTGCAATACCAATTAAGTCGTTATATTATTATGCAATACTTTCTTCACAAGCTGACATAAGCTAAATTGTCTTTGAACTCGCTGCTTCAAGTTTGAAAATAATGCTTCTTAAAAAATTAAGAATATTTATTGACTTATCCCCACTATTTTGTGAGCCCATCAACTAAGGAACTGAATTTAAATACCGTATATAAAAAGTATGAACCTTTTTTCATGAAAATCTGAGTGCGTGCACATGAAAAGAGCACAGCTGTCAGGTGTTTCTGGACTGTATACAACTCTTTTTTTAAGTAGTTGACAGTTATTTTCCAGCATTTAAGTTGGTTGAATATGTCGAGAAATGAATTTAAAGTATACAACCTTGAGCCTATAAGTTAACCCTCAACCACAAATGTGCAGTCATTTTGACTTTAATTATAAAAGAAGGAGAATTTCATCTTCAGAGATGGTTCAATTATTAAATAGTAAAATAATGTTTTTCAAAAATTTCAAAAATTTTTCTTTTATACATTTTAGTGCAACAATTAAATTTAAAAATATATAAAAACGAGAAAAAAAGAATAAAAAATAAAAATTAAAAGATAAAAATTTAAAAAAGTAAATTATTAATTAGAAATAAATAAATAAATACATTTTTAGTTAGAACTCAGCAAATTTTCTAGGTTTATGCCATGTCTTGTGTGTTTTCGCCTAGGAACACCAAGCTGGCTCATTAGCGGGCTCTTGGTACCCGTGCCCAGACCCCCCACAGGAGTAGCGAACTGTGCACTCCCTCCCTTCTTGTGAAGCACACCTGCACTTCTTTACTGCGAGAGCACTCCGGGTGCAATAATTAAATAAAAATTAAAAATTTATAAAAACTAGAAAAAAGATAAAAAATAAAAATAAAAGATAAAAAATAAAATTAAAAATGAGTAAATTAATAATTAGAAATAAGTAAATCAATACATTTTCAGTTAAAACTCGGCAATTTCACCTGAGCTAAAAGCTCAAGTAGCCTTTCACCTCCCTATAACGGCTTCCTAAAATATGGTATATTGGCTTTCACGGCCAGTGAATTAAAACTCAGCAATTTTTCTAGGTTTACGAGGTGAAAGATTGGTTGAGCTTTCAGCCCTCGCAGTAAAGAAGCACACAAGACACGGCATAAACCTAGAAAAATTGCTGAGTTTCAATTCACTGGCTGTGAAAGCCAATATACCATTATCTTTAGTTATTTGGTGAATATAACTAACTCCCTCTAATCAAGTTTGTGTCTTGGAAACGGCCACAACTCAAATCGTAAAGACAGTGATTCTACTGCGCTTAATTCAGTTTTCTTCTCACGTCATCTGTGCAATTCAAGTAGTAGAAAACTGCCACATCTTAGTTGTGACAGTTTTCTTCTAATCTTGGACCATTTTTCGACTTAAAAAAAAGTACAGTATTTACAAACAATACTAAATACAATAGCAGTACCAGAGACTGCACCTCAGGGTGAATAGCCAGCATTTCTGCACTTCTGTGGTTGAGGGTTAAAATGGTAAACAAATTCACATTTTTAAATATCTTTAATTTTGTATGGTAGTATCTTGAGCCTCCTTATTCAGCTTATGTTTACTTTCGAGTTGGGAAAACACAAATTTGCATAAATAGATAAGTAGTTAAATCTGGAATTTCTCCTAAACTAGAAGCCGAAAACTGGTATCGTTTCATATGCACGCACACACATATCGAGACTACAGGACAATACATTCAAAAATAGATTTATTCACTTACTTGAAGAATTGAGCATTTTTAATTAGAACAAACAGCCTTCAGAAGTAAATGACATAGGGTTAAAACACTCAAAAAATATTGAGGTAAAGTTTTTTAGTATACTAGAGCTTCTAGCAGCACACACAACCTTACACGTAGTCTAGAGTTTGAACGGGAGTGCAGCACTGTTGGAGATTCAAAGTTTAAATCGTTGGAGATTCAAGGTTTAAATCCTAACTCCAACAGTGAGCACCCCTAGGGTTTGTTAAATCATTCCTAAGCCTAACCCTAAATTGTTACAGATTCGGACATTAAAAAGGATAAAGTGAATGGAGGGTGTATTTTGGGGCAGGTTACATGGCAAGCCATAGATTTTGCTAAGCTGGTCAGAGTCTAATTTTAATTTTTGTGGAATACATCACAATTTGGAGATGAACTTGAACAACAAAAAGATCATTGGAATGTATTGCTGAAAGCTGACAGTAAATGTGTGACAGGTAAATACTGTACAGCCTACATTGTTGTTTGAGTCAACATTATCCACAACTGTTTTTAAATTATTTTCCAGAATTAACAATTGAAGCAGTGTTGTTCAAGTTGCAAAATATTGTTTGCTTAATAGCTTTGAATTGTGATGTACGGTATTCCACAAAATCAGAAATGAGATTCATGACCAACTTAACAAGATCTACTGTACACTACGGTATATAAATTGGCCCAAATCTTCATCTTCTGATCACTTCAACCCCATTTGTCAGTATGGACTTAACGATAACACAGGTTATCATAGACATACATACAAAGCAAACTATCACAAAGGGGCATATCAAGCAACATACACACAGTATTGTTAGTATTACTCCTCAAGTGTTAAAAGAGGCTGTTCTTATTATAATGCTCAATTCTACAGAGGAGACAGACAGACAGACAGACAGACAGACACACTCACACACAACCCTCCCATACCCACTTAACTCTTGTGGCTGTAATAATAAAGCTAGAACTCTGGAACAATACATGTGGGGAAGTAAAAGGTCTAAATAAATCAGTCAGGTGCTGAATGCTAGGCAAGAATCAGGTAGATGAATCAGATAAGAACCTTATGAAAGTAAAACTCACAGGACATTCCTTTCTCCATAGGCAGTTTCTGATGAGTAATAGAGGAGTACAGTATTAATTTCTAGTTAGTTGTTGCTTTCAGGGGCAGAATAGCAAGGTCATCTGCCTCTGTTTATTTCTAACAAGGAATTATGCCAACTGCCAAATACATACATAAAACACACATAATGAACATATGGTACTTATATTCTTAGTATGCATTAACAATAATCAGTTTGTTCCTTGGGGGATTAGTGGTGGATTGTCTACCTCTTGATCCCATGATGATGGGTTCGATTCCCACCCAAGAAAGTTTGATTTTTGAAAAGCAGAAGACATCCTAGGCACTACGAGTTGTATTATATTGGCTCATAAAATATGTCATCACTAGAGACGGGAATTTGCCTATTTTATTCCTGTGTTTAGAAACGTAGGCTTTCGAGATATAAATCCGCTTTATGTTCTTTTAGGCTAGATTTCGTTGGTTTTATTGTGCCTATAAATGCCTATTTCAAGGGTTTGTGCCTATTTGTAGTATAATTGCCTATTTGATGCCTTTTGACTGTATTTTAAAGTGCATTATATTGCAGCTGGTGTGCTCGACAGAATTATATTCTCATTTCTCAATATGTGTTTACCCCACGAACAAGAATGGGAATTCTCGAAAGTCACCAGAAATAGCGCCTGGGATCTCTACATTAAGCCTCCAAACTTAACAACCCTTCGTTTTGTATTTCGCTTTTCTTTATATTGAAAATTTACCCGTTAGTATGTGTGTGAATTAATATCATAAACTTTATGCTGATTGAATAACAAAAGAACTAACTTAGTGCCATGTTTTCATGTTTTCTCAATCTCAATATTAAGCCTCCAAAGTTAAAAACCCTTCGTTTCAGGTATCGTCCCCTTCAAAAGCCGCGTTAGGTTGGCGCTGCAACCTAACAGTGAATTAATATACAGTATATCCTGTACGCGTCTGAGTGTTGGATGGGCAGGCAGTTAAAAGCAGCCAGGAGGGATGCGATCCAGCTGGCAGTTAAAATGCTGCGGCGATCACAGTGGGTTGGTGCTGTAACCTATCTTGTGTTGAATGGACAGGCAGTTTAAAGCAGCCAGAAGGGATGCGGTCCAGCTGGGAGTGCAAATGCTGCGGCGATCAGTGCGTTGGTGCTGTAACCAATCTTGTGTTGAATGGACAGACAGTTTAAAGCAGCTTGGAGGAATGCGATCTAGCTGGCAGTGGGTATAGCATGGTCTCTTACCAAGATATATGGAAACTTGGTGGTCCCGTCTCGAGCTTCTGTTGCTATGGAGATGGCCGACCTTGCTATTACTTCATCAGTTTATTTTCTGCTTTTATTAGCCTTTACTTGAGTGCAAAAACGCCGAAATTAGAAGAATGAGAAAGACTATCGAAAATTTATGTAGCCAGTCGTTCCTTCTGGGTCCTAAACTATGTGTATGCAAAATTTGGTTGAGATTGGTGGAATGGTGTAGATATGTATACGGAACAAATCCACCCACCCACTCACCCACATACATACGTACATACATACATACATACATACATACATACATACATACATACATACATACATACAGACTTTCACTTTTATATATACGATATGTATGTTATTAAATTATAAGTTGCTTATTGTTAATTCTTTTTATAGTAATTAAATATGTTATTAAATTACAAGAATTTTTTTCATGCCTATTTTGTTGCCTATTTTACACGTTAGTGCCTATTTACATGCCTATTTTGGCTATTTTAAGAGCCTATATGCCTGCCTATTTTAACTGTTTTTAGTGCCCATAATTCTCGTCTCTAGTCATCACACTTCGCAATTACATGCCAAAATTAATAAAATCCCAGCTACAGGTTCCGCACAAGAGTTCTGGTTTCACTGTTAGGTGGCAGTGCAAACGGAGAGTATATCTCCTAAATAGCTCAAACTAAAAAGATCTACACCATATAGCTGAGCCCATACTATTATTATGACAGTGTCAGAATAAAGTTTGCTGTTTTTTCTATTTCGTACTTCTCTTAAGTTTGCCATAATCTAAGTTAAGAATATTTTGGTACCAAAGGAAATACTGTAGCTGAAATGGTTCTATATCCTTTCATAATCCCTTCCCTGACCCATCCTGAAAAGAAAAATACATGGCTATTGGCTGCATTAATAACATTATTATTTAAATGGTTTGAAAGTTAACTTTAAAGTATTTTCTTCTGAAATTAAGACTAAAAGTGTAAACATTTTTAATATTCTCTACCTTCCATTTTGAGTGGCAATGTGTGTTCCTTCTGATATTAGAGAACCTACGGTTTATCATTTCCCACCATTCAGCTACGGAAAATTTAATTCATTTAATTTAATTTATAAACGGAAAACAACACTCAATGGCACCAATCAATGGAAACTAAGTGATGGATTGAACCCGAACACACTGGACCCCGCTTTCCTAGTCTTTGCATAGTCCAGATCTGAACCCCATCGAAAAGTTGTGGAACACAATGGCATACCGGCCAACAAAACAGAAGCCAAATAATGGAGCCAAAATGAAACTGACAGTCCACACTCGATGGCAGCAAAAGTTGTGCAGTGATGTAAAAAGCTGACACATTCCATGCCTCAAAGGGTTAAATCCAGAGGTGGTCCAACTAAGTACTAAAGATAGCCATGAAACTTGTATTTAAATGTATCTTTATTCTACATGAATAATTGAGTAATAAGTTGAAGTATAATGTGTTTTGTAGGATGCTCTTAATCTTTTTCTAACACATTATTATTGTCATTTAGTTAATTACAAATTAGCAATCAACGTTGAAAAGTTGAAAAGGAGCTTTGAGTAGTGTATTCTTCCAGACTGGAGAAAGGATAGGATGCACCATCGTAAATGGTGTGTTGAGTAACATGTCAAATCTAAATCAAATTCACTTTGACATGTATTTTGTAGCAAAGTTCTAGCTTTATTCCTTTGGTTACCCTGCACATACAATAACAATAAGTTTTCACAGTAAACAGAGAAGAAGAAAGGATGGGATGGGAGTTAGTTCATTGCGGCTGGGTGATGAAGAGGTAGTAATGTTATACAAGGTGGGATGCAGTACAAAACTACGAGGACTTGGCATATTGCTTCTTACTGTGAATTCTTTAAAATACCAATGAATGATCACTAGACACTTTAGTCAGTATTGGTGAAGCCTCAGAAAGCATTCTTTGCAACATCCAACAATACTACATTATCTCATACAATGATGTTAATGAATGTAGCGATTCATTTTGGATCAGAATTGACTGTACACATTTTTATATTTATTAACAAAACAGTGAAAGCCTCATTTCCTTGGCTATGGTTGGATAAAATGAATGGTTTTTTTTTCTTTTCCCTTGGACTCAGCGAGTCCGCCTCCAGGGTAGCTTTACTTCGGATCGGGGATACAACTGGGGTGGTAGGACGAATACCTCGCCCAGAATGAAAAAATCCACAGCCTGCTTCCAGTCTTCGACCGGGTCAGGAATGGAATGAATGGAGCCCCTATCTAGCGGCGAGGATATGAACTGTGCCGGCTGCCGAGGCCTGACGCACTCCTCTGGGGCAATGATTAAAGGAATGACAGATGAAATGAAATGTTAGTGGAGAGTGTTGCTGGAATGAAATTTTGACAGGGAAAACCGGAGTACCCGGAGAAAAACCTGTCTGCCTCCGTTTTGTCCAGCACAGATCTCACATGGAGTGGCCGGGATTTGAACCACGGACCCAGCGGTGAGAGGCCGGCGTGCTGCCGCCTAAGCCACGGAGGCTTACACCTCGCCCAGAATAATAATAATAAAAGTATTTTAATTAATAGCCCTCACACAACTATTAAGAAGGATGGAGCACATGTATTGTGCTTCTAATTCATATCATGTAAACAGATATTATTTTTAAACATTTAAAAAAATGTTTTTCTTGGGTACACTACCACAGTTTATATTGTATACTTTTAGAATGCACATGTTATTAGTTTTTACACAAGTTTTTGACGATTTTAGTGAAATTCTTTTAAGTGTGTTTGGAGGAATGTATGCATACTTTTATATGTTAAGTCAAGAGGCTATACAAGAGGCTGATGAAGAGTGTGTTTGTTAGGCTCTTGAAACATGCACCTCTCAGGTTTGTTAATTTTTCTGGTGGTATTGTAATTAGTGTTTAAGATGATAATAATAATAATAATGTTATTGGTTTTACGTCCCTTTTAACTACACTGGCTTTTAGAGACGCTGGGGTGCCGGAATTTTGCCCCGAAGGGGATCTTTAACGTGCCAGTAAATGTACTGACACGGCTCCCTCGCATTTGCGCACCCTCAAATGCCAGCTGACTGCGCCAGGTTTCGAACCTGCAACCTTGGGCTCAGCAAGCGAGAACGTTACCCCTGAGCCACGCAGCCAGACTAGTGTTTAAGAGTAGCATCATAAAATTAATTTTGTGTTTAGCCTAATTATTTTGGGTGCAAGTTTATATCTGTACGTAAGGTAATCCTGTCGGTGGGGCATAGTGTTCATTTCATTTTAACTGTTTATTTCGCGGTGGCTCTGAAATTGTGACAAAGTTTTATTGCTCATCTTGTACAATTACACAGTTAAAAACGTTGATTTCATGCAACTTATAGCATAAAAAATGCACTGTTGATACTTGCAACATTGAATGAGATAAGCATTTCAATATTTACCAAGACGAAACCTCAATTTGAGGCGCAACAATTTTAGTTATACACAATTTTAGAAAGAAAACAGCACCTTTTTTTGACACGGAAAACTTGTTTAAAAAAAAAATTAAGGATATTTTTAATCAAGGAATATTATTTGAAGTGATTGCAACAAGTCATGACATGACTTACATGATGGATGCATGAAGTGTTCACCAAGATATATTTAATTATATGTGAGAGATTGCCACATGTAGGCTGATGAAGGTCAAATACGGACTGAAACATGTACCAGTAACATTGCAAAAGTGTAAAAATATTTGTTTTGTAAAGTGGAAAAATTAAATTACAATGTATAGAGCGATTCGATTGCAAATTTTGAATTTGCTGGCACCACCAAGAGATTTATTACTAACTTATTATTAACAACATAAAAGTAGTATCATTGTAGGTGATATGGGATAGTGCAGCTTACCAAGACTGATGAAAGTGTAGTTGTCCAATGGGAACAACTAGAAGGGGGTTTAATGAATTCAAAGTAAGAAACTAATTCAAGTCACCAAATGTTTAAATCCTACTATGTAAATATTACTAAACTACAATGCAACAGGCAAACGATCCGAAACATCACATAACAAAACAAAATCAACAATACAAAAGCAAACTGTTACAACAGAACATACCCATCAACAGTACGAACATTACTACTGTTGCTACTTGCTACCACAAACTACTCCATGCAAAGTTGTTAATTCAAATATATGGTACGTAAATATATAATTAATTTCAAACCAAACTTTCCAGCAAAACAAAGTCATTCATGAGATAAGCATCTAATTCATATTAGTTTCACTACTTCCAACATGGTAAAATTAAGATAAGTATGGACTCTCCCATTTTGTTAATGATACGAGCAATTATCTATTGTAAAATATTAATTAATGCATAATTTGGTGAAACTTTTAGAAATATCTTGAAAGAGTAAAATACTCGATCCATCAATTTAGGCTCTCTCTTATAGCGCTGGCTTAGGGCCTAAATAGCATATCTACAATGGTAATCCTATTAAGATACGCTATTCTGGTACTAAGCCACCGGACTTAACAACATTTTAGACTTTTGTCATATAAAATAATACATTGAGACAAATCTAACCATTCGTGTGGATCCGTATTGACCCACAATATTTATGACAAAATATGTTTTTTATCTTTAAATTATTTCACTGGGTCATTACTATTTTTTGATTTTATTTCAATTCATTATATAAAATATGTACATATTTCGATCGACATCTGATATTCTCCATGTTTTTATTTTAAAATTTATTTTAATTGCTAACATTTATTAAAAAGTTTCTCATGGTATTAGCCATGCTGTTACAATTTAAGCTTCAAGACATCGAAAAAATAGAGTTATAAATATTTGACTTAAAGAGAAAAAATTACATTAATTATAGGAAGTTCGTTCGGGAAGTAATAATTACTAAGGCTTAACTAACATTCAAGTAATGGATATTCGACATATCAGGGTTTGACATACCTTTTTTAAAGGAAAGCATCAAATTACACATTGTACCCAACCTTCGGAAATACAAGCCTAGGAAAGGAAAATCAACTCGGCAGGACATAAAGATTCTTAGGTTTCTACTAATTTCTTTTCATTTTAATATTTTGCCACAACAGCATGTAATAGAAAAAATAAATTCCGTGCTTCTAATCTTATTTTCTCCGAGTTCAAGGCCAAAAAATTAAGTATGATTCCAATACAACGTACAAAAGGAGGACAATATCTGTGTTTCTTCAATTTATCCATCAAGATTCATTTTGCCTAAAGAAGGGGAAATTGATCTCCGAAACATGTAACTCTGAGGTATTTTATAACATTTTCATATTTGCATTGACAAGGCTGGCATCCAGTTTAGCATATCTCGAATCAATGGCCTTCGGATTTAGCGGACAGAATTCAACCAAACAAAATATTTTTTAAAGATTCGCACGCCATCGTATGCACGTTCACTGCACGTGCGTCCCAAACTCTTATCAATAAAGTACAATAAATACTAATTAATGTAATAAGACTCTTTCATTTCTGATCAGTTCTCCTTACGATATTTCTGGTCCTTAATTGTCAGAAGTGAGAGATCATATTGAAAACGTCATATCATACATAGATAAATCATCAGATCATTATCAACATTTTAGGCAGTTTCAACTTTTAATTACTAAGAAACAGCATCCAAGGGGACAGTAACTGAAGCTTGATGCATTTCTCACCCTTCTAATTTACAATTATAATAGTACATTATGCAACGAGCCTATAATGGCAATAATTAAGACATGAGTATGTTTATAAAACGAGCATAAGCGAGTTTTATAATTTTTCATACGAGTGTCTTAATTAGCATTATAGGCGAGTTGCATACGACTGTTTATGTTCGACGATAATTATGTTCGAACATAAATATTCATAAATATCTGTCGAGATCTCGCCAGTTTTATGTACTGAACCGAGCGCTTGAGACGCAGAGAATGCCTCGTATTTGACCATGGCCTCTTCGATTACCCCACTATGACACTAGGCCACGCAGATAAATTTAAATTAGAAGGCTGTGGATCTCAGCGCAGGTGCGATGCTATCCTCATCTAATTGGTCGAATAACTGTTTCTTGAGCTCTGTTTGGTGGGAGAAACTGTTTCATAATGAAAAATAGTGTTATAATGAGCCTCATTATAGTACAATTTTCTGACACATAATAGTCAGGGTCAAACATAAAGTGTTTTCTGCGACTATTGTAGTATGTACACCAACTTTACATTATACAGTACAATTTTAAGTGTCATTTTACTTTCAATGTTATTCTTAACAAAATTCATGTTTTAACAAACTTCAGGTTTAATGGACGAACTTACCCTCCAATTAGTCCGCTAATAAACCGAGGGTGTATTGTATAAGGTTTATTTAACAAAACATTCTCTCATTTTAACATTCTCATTCTTTGTGGATTATTTGACAAGACTTAAGAATGTTAATAAGAACTAAATATTAAGTCAATAACAATTTGCAATAAAAATAAATTAAAAAGTGCCGAAGATCAGATGTTTATTTAATCTTGTACATTTACATAATGAATTGAAATAAAATCAAGAATAGTATTGACAAGGTGGAAAAATTTAAAGATATAAACCTTTTTATGTCATAAATTTATCTCTACGTAGTATAAAACGAAGTCCTCAATTCTTGGATGTAACGGGTAATCTCGAGAACCACTGGATAGATTTTGATATGGTTTTCACCATTCTATAAAGGATTTCTCGAGGAAGGTTCCTGTAGAAAACATTCTTTTATGACCAAAAGAAGCCGAGCAGTAACAATTTCAGTGAATCAAGTCGAAGAAAAACCTGCCATCCGTGCGCCTTTTAAGCTTACACTGGGTAAACCGTTAAAAATATCTATATACTAGGAGTGTACAAATTGTTCAGCATGAAAAGTTCTACAAAAAAAAAGTCCCAGACAGTATATCTCTATCTGTAATACATTGCCCACTATAATTGATTTTATGTTTTCATTTCTTCCAACTATCTCCATTCAGTGGAAATTTAAATTACTAGCTTCAGAGTGAGTTTACGAGCTAGCGAGCGAGCGAGCCTATCACTTCAGCTTTGGCCAGCATCAAACTGTCGAGTCGTAGATAAGAGTATGTGTGTTTGGAGCTTTGCTGTTTACCTCGGTTTTTCTGAACTGGGTCTGGGACCTGCCGTCCGTGCGCCTTTTAAGCTTAAGCTGGGTAAACGGTTAAAGATACCGGGTCGCTCTAGCTTGGGTCAGCCGGGAAGGAAGCCGTCTCTCTGGGAGCTGCGCATAGAGAGACAGAGATACATATCCACTGTTGCAACAGGTCCACCAGGTCCGAGTTCCCAGACCGCAAGCTGCTGCCGTGAGTTCCTGCGGTGTGGCAACACAGCCGCTTACCTCATCGAGCCCATCTCTTTCACGCTGCTTTACACTTTGAAGTATTCGTGCACCTTGTAAACTATTTCTCGGGCTTGCCTATGCACAACCTGTCGTTTACTTCCCTCTGCTTCCATAGTACAGTGAAACTTGGATAATTCGAATCTCAAGGGACCAGTAAAAAACAATCGAATTATCTAAAAATTCGAATTAAGAAAGTTTTTTGAAAAGGGTAGAGAAAATATTCAAAATCAATTTTCCCGGTTCTCTAAACCCTTTTCAGCCTTTGCCACTCTCACTTTCACAACCGAGAATTTTGTCTTTATTTTTTTAGGTATGTAATAGGTAGGTGTTTGGAGGAATCCCGAAAGCCTTTGCAATTTCATTTTTTTCTTCATTCCCTTTTCTACTTCTGTAATCACCGCTGTTTTCTCCGCTATAGTCAAAAGTTTTGTATGGAACCCGATGCTTTGAAAAAGGAAGGAAGGAAGCTTGTAGTTTAACGTGACCGTTAATCTCGAGATCATGAGCCACGGGACCTCCTTTTTACGTGGAATCCGAACCACAGGACATGGCATTTCACTTCGAAAATCTCACATGCATTGACCGGGAATCGAACCCGGACCGCCTTGGTGAGAGGCATACAGCTAGACCGCTGAGCCACCACGCCCTCCCCGATGCTTTGATGACATCTTAGCTCTATACATACACTTTAAAACACAGGAAAAAACAAGTCTAATCAAACCACACAGCACGCAATACCAGACAGGTGTAAGGGATGACACTAGTTAGTTATTGTTGTTTTAAGGGGCGGAACTACGAGGTCATGTGCCCCTAAGGGATGACGGCATGTTGTTAGTCACGTAGGCAAAACGATCGAGTAGGGGCCGCATGCCAGTGATACGTCGTTTCTCGGGAATTCCTGACCCAACGGTTTGGCTTTCAATCGGCGTTTTACACGTAAAAACTTCGAATTATCCAAAATATAATTCGAATTAACCACGATTTTTTAGCATTGATTGTATATAAATGCTAGGGACCAAGATAAAAATTCGAATTAAAGAAGATTTCGAATTATAGAAGTTCGAATTAGCCACGTTCCACTGTACACAAAATGTATACAATCGCTTTCACCGGATCTTTAAATATTACGATATAATCACTTCCCTTTCCTGGCAACACACTAGCTCTGATTCTCAAGACAGACTGACTGTGATTGGTTTGTTCGTTTGTTCCAATGTGGAATGAATCACCAGAGGTCAGGTTAATAATAAAAAATATTTTATGAGTTTACTCAGAATTGTTCTACAATGTTTGTTGAGCAATAAACAACAGTTTGAGGGAGTCTACAGATATTCACCTCCACTCTCAAGCACCTGTCTCAGTGCAGAACAAGTTCCCCTACACCCTCCACTATGAATGCTGATTGCTGGTGAAACCACTCTTCCACAGCATCACCTAAATTAATCACAGTATTCCTAGATTCATCATCATAATTATTTATTTATCGTATGGCTTTTAGTGCCGGGAGTGTCCGAGGACATATTCGGCTCGCCAGAGGCTGTAGCTGCTTCAAGCGGACACCACTACGGTGAGCTACAAGTTCCGTTCAATTTCAAGTAGTTCCAACTTTCACCACCAGATAATAACGATACCTAGTGGTGAACGTTGGAACTTAGATAGAGCGTTAAAACGAAACCTAACCTAGAAATTTAGCTCCACACAAGTTTAGTCTGTGGGAGGATCTTTTACATGCCATAAATCTATGACATGGGACCGCCGGCTTTACTTCCCCTCCGAAGAAAGGCATGCTGAAGGATTTTAACGCTCTTAAAAAAATCCGACAACTTCGGCCGGGTTTGAACCCACAATCTTGGAAACAGCAGTTCAGCATGCTACCAACTACGCCACCGAAGTCGCTATCATCATAATTATTTCAGTAGATCCCTTTTGGGGCGCTCACAAGTAACTAATCATAACAAATGAGCATTCAAAAGAAAGAGCAGTGACGAATTGCACTCTGATTTCATAAAGGAAGGAAGCTTTTAGTTTTACGTGACCGTTAAACATGCGATCATGAGCCGCGTGATCTCCTTTCTGATTTCATAAATATCTGCATTTTATTTATAAAGAAATGTTTAATCTAATAATCAACAAGGAAATCAGTCCTTGTTGATTATTAGGTTGATTATATTGGCAATACGGACCTAACATCTTCCAATATGGGAGATAATAATATTGAAGAAATGTTTAAACCAATAAACAAGGCGATAGCCCCTGCCAAAACTGTGTCAACTCAAGCTCACATTCCTGATAGACTGTGTTGTTTGAAGCTTTTCTCCAATGACCATTGTCTTGATATTGTTTATTTAGGCATGTTCTAATTCTTCTTATTTCTGTCTTAAGCATTTTAAGGGCCAAAATATGAAATTGATATTTCACAGAACATCTCTCCTATTCTTGAATGAGTTTCCAGCTTAGACTAAGTGTTATATGATGAGTCAAGTCTTGAATTGTAAAAAGACCAATATTTTAAGAGTTGAGTTTTGCCTCCCCTCTTCTATAATTCCTCCTAGTTGAGAACAAATGTAGCAAATACGTAAAGATCTATATCACTTTGACTCAAAGAGATAATAATAATAATGTTATTGGTTTTACGTATCTTTCAACTACTGCTCGGTTCCAAGCTCTGTGAACTTGCGGGATGAAGGGCAGTGGCAGAGTAGGAGCAGGCGAGAATTGAGAAGCCTGTCGACAGCCCGCCGTGTTACCTGACATTCTCGTTTATTCCAATACTGCGAACATAGGATCTTTTCTGAAACCAGTGTGGTGTTACGAATAAGTCAGTGAGTCACCGACCAATGCATTTGGTTCGGTACTATGCACGGACCGAGAAACCTTATCACTCGTCAACACCATTTGTCACAGTCCGCGATGCACATTCCTCTCAGGTTCACGCAGCTTAGACTCTAGCAGTACTGCAGTCTTTAGACACACTGGGGTGCGGGTATTTTGCCCCGAAGGGGATCTTTAACGTGCCAGTAAATCTACTGTTTTTGTACATAATTTTAAAAATATTGAAAATCAAAATATGTTTAAAAATTCAGGAATAATAAATCAAAGCCAGAAATGCATTGGTGTTTTAAAATCTTCTAGCAATGCTGTACTTTGACACATCACTATTCATTTTTGTGTGAATTGTAGCTATTGATTTCTGTTAAATTCTATTGAAGGATATGCTGAATGGTTGAAGTGAGTATTTGCATAGTAATAATAATAATAATACACCATGTGCTCAAGGAATTGGAACCATACTTCCATCAAACTATAATTGATGGATTACTCTGGTGGTTCTGTTGGCACAGAATGGAACTGTCAACATCTCTGACATCAGCCGTGTATCATGATTAGAGTCCCGGATTTTTGGTTTTAACGATATCCACAAAATATTTCAGCAAACATATATAAGTTATCAAAACTATTCCATTTTTTTTCCCTCCAAATATTTAAGCCGCTAAATAAAGTTAATTTGCGAAATGCGTTATTTTCACTTTAAATGCTGATGATAAGATTTTTTAATATATTTACTTTAACCCGGCAGTGGTCGGGGGGAGGTAATATCTCACTTTGGAAATGTCTTGCAAGTAACTTCGCAGCCCGCATGCTGATTCACCTACCCTCCTAGGTATTCCTAGTAGGGGGCATAACGAGACACCTCCCGTCAAGTTAACACTTCAAACATTTACATGGTTACTAATATTGTATGCGCTTGCAGAGAAGCGAGACTTTCCCTCAGCCGTGACCATAAACTTAACAATTTTTGTGTTACATTTCGTGGTATAGTTAGTTCTCTAGTGAATTTAAAAATGGCTAATAAACTAGAGGAACAGGTTATGGTATAGTAGGACAAGGTGGAGCAAGAATTAAGAAGAAATTGTGAGGCAGATGATGATTTGTTGGAAGTTGGCAGTGCTAGAGAAGACGAAGAGGATAATATAAAATTTAGTGATTCAGTGCTTCAGATATTTCTGGCGATGAACTGGATAATCCTGGTGCACAGTACTCGGGGGAAGATGGACGCACAACCTGGTACATCCATTGCCCACATTACGTTGCAAAATAACAGACAAAAGCACCTTGTTCGACACCTTCCTGGATTAAAAGATGAGGCAAAAATTGGGACCTCCCGCAGAGAGGCGTGGAGATAGATTTTTCTTCCAGAAACTATTCAAGAAATTGTGGATTTCACTAACATACAAATGTCAAAATTGCGTGAAAATTACGCATGAGAAGGGGATGCTCGAAACACTTCTGAAGAAATAACTGCATTATTTGGCCTAATCTATCTCTCTGGCGTTTTGAACATTTCTTATGTGAATGCAGAAGACCATTGGGCAATCTCTGCCTTATTTTCTTCTAACAGCTCCCACTACTGTCAATCCTTTTTTCAACAAGTCTATAAGCCAGGGAAACCGATGAAAAATAATTACCCACAATGAAGTTCCTTCCAGTATTCTCAATAGGATGTGCTCGTCGTTTGACAACGTCTGCAGGCTTGTTCACAACAGAGTAAGGTCCATAGGGTTGCTTTCACATATAAACTTCCATTTTGTATTTTTGCTTAATAAATGCGAGCGTCCTCCAGAGAATATATTTAGATGCCATATTTAGGGCGCTCTGATTTAGAACGTTTAATTATTCATATTGTTCTGGCAAAATTAAAGTATCTTCTTATGTAAATATCTACTAGATATTTCACGAAAGCAAATAAACCTATTGCCGTACCTTTCAAAACAATCATTTGTGTATAAAGCTTCAAATTACGAAGGTGAGGGAAAATCTCATCCGCGACCACTGCCGGGTTAAAATGAATTGAAATAGTTTCACTATCTGTCGTTTGATAGAGAATAAGAAATCTTAAATATAAATATTTCATTAGATACGGGATAACGAAGTCCCTTCTTGAGCTTGATTGGTTGAAGTCCTGAAATCATGGAAACGATGCTCTGCTTATACTTTGGGGAGAACGAAAGAGTGAGAAAAGGACTAGAGTAGTCATGGAGAAAATTTGTTAAGGTAATTGTTTGGTTAGGTATTAAACATAGAAAATATAACCCATGTGAGTTTTCGTTCTTTCGGAGAAAAAAAAAAAAAAAAGAATAAATTGTTTATTCCTCCAAATGTTCCTAAAGTGTTCACTATTTAACCACATCCGTGCACCGTACACTCATACCTCGATTTGAACATTTTATTTCACCACTTTGAAGCCTTTTATATTACCTTAAAACCGGGTCCTTAATCATGATGCGTTTGGAGGGAATATGTATGCTCACAATGCAACACTATCCACCAGGGGGGGCAGAATCTTCCAGGCCGACAATGCACAATGCCACTGAGGAAGTTCAGGGCTTAAATGGCATGTAGAACATTTTAACAAGATGCAAAGTGTGGATTGGCTTCCTAATTCTCCTGATGTTAATCCCAGAGAGTGTCTACTGTAGGTGAAAGGGCTCTCCGAATTGAGCAACCTGCACCGACCTCGATTGGCTTATTATGGGCTATGGAGTCAAATCCCTGCATCAGCACATAGTAGAAACCATGGCCGCTTCCTGTGTCAAAGGTGAACCAATGAAGTATTAACTTGGTGAATAGAATTCATTGAGCACTCGGTGTACAGTAAAATATCTTCCGAGTATCCTGACAAAATCTGAGCAAACAAAATATTTAATAAACCAGTTTAAAATGGCTGAATGGTATCGAGGAATACATACCACAGGAATATTATCCAACAGAAAAGGTTCCAAATATCCATCAAATACATGCAAATAACATATTAGTTGGGCTAGGTCTTCATCACTTGCTAAAGCATTCATGAACAAACAGAATTTATAGATATACATATAAATCTTCACCTGCCAACAGGCTACTCTAAGAGATCAACTATATTTACCTCAAACATACAATACAAGGTATCCGCTATTTGCCAAGGCAATGAGGTGTCCAATATGTCAATATCTTTAGCAAAACGTCCAAGTATGCGACCGATAGGAGTAGTGTCAAAGAAGGAGAGTGGGGCTCGGAGGACGCCTTTCAACAAGAAGATTTGCATTATGACGGCAGCTTTCCAGCAGCCTAGCTGGGGCGCCAGGTCACAAACGAGAGACGTGACGGCTGCAAGGACAAGTCAAACCCACCAAGTCAACACTCTGCCCCCATATAGCTTAATATCTAATACAAACCAATAAGGCATTATTTACAAGGTGTCCTTCAAGAGATGTGGTGGAGAGGTAGGTTTTCTTTTTTGTGAGGAGGGGGTAAATACTGACAAACTGTAACTTTCCCTTTCTTTCTTGAAATAACCCCACTTTCTTTTAAGCATGTGTATGATATGATTTTCTTAAATACTAAGGAGATGAGTATACACTTATGGAGTGCATGCACCGCTGTTCTCTTATCCTTGAGCAGACCAGTACATAACAAAAAGCATTTATGAATACTGTATATCAAAACTCTTCTTGGGTGAAAATCCACATAGCATATGGGCACCCTTTCTATCTCCATGCAGGCAAAAATTCACATGATTTCATAGTTACTACACACTACACTAGTTCAAATTTCTCCTATTTAGTTTTTCCCTCGAGATTGGGAGCAAATGCAACATGCAGTATTGACTAACATGGCGAAGCATGCATGACAGAGATTGCAACAGCACCATGTGATGCATATGAACTTATTGGCAGCTGCAAGAATGAGAATCATTTTTAAAATGGCAATGTTTATGTTCCACTTGTGTGGGGTTCTACTGATCGATATTCAATGGCAATTGGCAGAGAAATGCAGTGATGATGTCATGAATATGAAAAACATGTGTTCATGGACGAGACGATTCACTGTAGGTACAGTACAACGTTATGTGTGAATAATCCACAGGAGCCTTGTTCACGCACCTGCTGGCAATTTTCCAGTGGTCCAAACAGACTCATAAAAAAAGCGTTCATAGCGGCCATGCAACTTGGCAGCGATGTTGTGAAAAATGTGTACTTCTAGAGGGATACTATGTTGATAGTAATAATGTTATTTCTTTTAAGTGCCTTTTACCTATTGCGGCTTTTGAAGATGCCGGGATTTTGCCCCGAAGGGAATCTTTGAAGTGCCAGTAAATCTACTAACATGGTTTCCTTGCAATTGCACACGCTCAAATGCCTACTGACTGCACCAGGATTTGAGCCAAATCTTTGGACACAGCAGGCGAGAAGATTATGTTGAGAAGTGACTGAAGTCTTGTCTCTGCGGTATATGCAGTTTGTGTGAAAAAATAAAATAAAAATAGGAGACTTAGAACTTGGGACGCATCACGTATGTAGTAAGAAAGCATTCCATGGCATTCCTGGATATGTGTGTAAACAACTTTGATAGATATCATGTGTTGACATGCCATAGCAGTGAGTTAGAGAGAAACCCAAAACAGATAGCTGTCCTTAGCCAAGAGTTACCATACCATGAAGATACAACCTACCAATTTATTCAGTTGAACAATAAACACAAGATTGTAAAGAAAATTTTATCTTCAATGAAACATTATGACCTATTGGCTAAGGATAGCTCCTACTTAGTGATATTAAAAAGGTGATTTTGAACAATTGACCAAGTGTCTCTGAGAACATTTAGGTAGAGTAACTGCAGAACGAAATTTAAAAATAAGGGCTTATTGTTGGGGGAAGCCTTGTAAGCATTGTCATCTCCCTCTTCATACATAGTCATGTTGTATGTTCTGTAGTTAAACATACCGAGTCTGTAGACTTGCTAGAATCCAGGATATCAATATCATATTGTGGTCAACAAAATATAAAAAAGGAAGGTTTTGTAGTGTCAGGAACTGTGTTGATGTCCGAGCTCTTCTGGTTGTTGCCTCGACTAACAAAGGAAAAGATGTGCTTCATAAGCATTATGCCGGAAAGAAACATATAGTAAAGAAAGACAATCAAATGGTTTTTGTGTTGCAACTCTGGAAGAAATACTTCATTTAGGAAAACAAAGAAGAACTGAGCCTGGAAACTATGGAAGTGTTTGTTAGAACAAATTCTTCAGTGAAAACATTTGTGTTGACTTTTATCATTATGATAGACAACTGCATGCATGTAATTCTTGGTTGCCCAATGTTGTAAAGCAACATTCAATATTAACAGATAAATGACAATAGAAATAAATTTTACATTTTCAATCAACACTTCCAGGGTAAAAATGAAACTATTTTTCAAACATCTCTGGTGAAGGTTTCTAAGTCTTAGAAGATGAACAAACTCCTTCTAACTGATAAGTCAACAATCACTGGCCACATCATCAACATGAGAAGTCATGCACTATTAATGAAAAGAGAGACAGCATTACAATGATATGTATGGCTCATATCAGCCACACATGTACCAAACTACTGAAGTGCTCTTGCAACTCACTCCCCTTCTCTCATTCACTACATTTGTTATGTCTATTTTGAAACTTTTAAAATGTTTGCCATCTGCAGGGATCACTCCAGCACGCCTCTCTCCTTTCAGCAAATACGATAGTGCCTAATCATTAATTAAAGTATCAGTCCAAGTCAATACAAATATTTTGCCTTTATTTACAAGTCATCTAGCATGCTTTTGGTTGTATTTAAAACGTTCATTCAATTTTCAAGTTTTAAATATCCCTGTCAGCACGCTGGAAATAGATTACACTGGGCAAAGAAAAATATTTCGAATTCACTAAATTTGCCAATTATTGTATACCTACAAACGCTCCACATGTTTGATATACAGCCAGCCCAGAACAGAAGGCACCAGGCGATTTATCTACGCAGATGACACTGCAGTAGCCGTGCAAGGTCGTAGCTTTGAAGAAGTAGAACATTCATTGTCCTGGGCTTTGGAAGAACTTGATCGATACTATCACAGAAATAATTTGAAGCCAAATCCAGCCAAAACGCAAGTTGTGCTTTCCACTTGCGAAATAAAGAAGCAAAGAGGACACTGAACATTAAGTGGCAAGGTGAAACAATCCTTCATTGTTTTACACCAAAATATCTTGGTGTCACCCTCGATCGAACTCTGTCTTTCAAGCAACATTGCTTGAACACCAAAAGTAAAGTATCTGCACGAAATAACATACTAAGATGCCTAAAGGAAGGACATGGGGTGCTCACCCCACCACTCTCAGAACTTCAGCCCTTGGACTGAGCATCTCAGCTGCTGAATATGCAGCACCTGTTTGGCTTTCTTCTACACATTCCAAAGAGGTGGATATAGCTCTGATTGAGACTTCCAGGATTGTCTGGGTGTCTTAGACCAACACCACTTCAGAAGATCTACCCTCTTATAGGAATTTCTCCACCTCATGTCCGAAGAATGGTAGCAGCAGCATCTGAGAAGAAACGGCAAGAAACCGATTCAAGGCATCCACTTTTCGGCCAACAACCAGCCCGACAGAGACTTAAGTCCAGAAACACCTCGAAGGCTCACAAGAAGCTGCCCGTGTGAAGATATGGAAGACAGAGATCACAGACCTAACTATTCCTCTATCAGAAAAAATGGCACCTGGAATTTGGAAATCATTGAACAGGCTGAGGACGGGGGTTTCACGCTGCAAGAACAATCTCAAGAAATGGAACATGCTCGTCAACAATGATGAGTTCTGTGACTGCAGCATGTTACAAGATCCAGAATACCTGCTGATCTGCCCCTTGATGGAGGACATAATTATGTTCAAAAGACTATATTTTGGCTGCAAATGCTAATGCTATAACTGTTGCTACTTACTGGCAAAATCTAATTCGATTCGGACATGGAAAATAAATAAATATACAGGATTTGTCATGACCTTTGTGTGGGGTGTGCTTCTGTAGGGATGTGAATCTTGAGACGATCAGAGGTCAGGATTGGAAGCGACTTGAAGCGTTTGAGATGTGGGTCTGGCGGAGAATATTATGGGTTAAATGGATTGAAAAGAGGACTAACATCAGCATCCTGCAAGAAATTCAAGGGAAAAGAGAACTGAGACCAACTATCCATAAAAGAAAAGCTAAATTCACAGGCCAAATATTCTGACATAACGCTTTCCTAACTCATCTCCTAGAAGGGAAGATCACAAGGAAGAAAGGCCGAGGTCGATCGAGAAAATGTTTCCTGCAAGACATCACACTAACTCTTCAATATGGTTCCTACTGTGAGATGCTGAAGACAGAGAGCAATGGTTGCGGAGACAAGGCATTGCCTTTAGAAGTTGATTGATATACAGGGTCATTATCTATGTGCGCACAAGTAAACATGGCAAGCTAAGCCGGCTGTGACTGGCGCAGATCTCGGCGACGCATACCTGGTTCAGCCGGTGGTTGGCGCGCTCTGCTGACTCATATCGTTAGTTCACTTGTGTTTTGTCATTCATATGGGCGTGTATCTGCAAAGTTTAGACGTTGGTGTTGCATGTTTAGTGAGTATTGTGATTACTGTGTTTGCTGGTCATGCCTAGACACCAATTCACATTGCGCGAACGTGTGTGTATCCATAATTCGTATATAAAAAGCAGAAAATCTTGTTCTTAAACGAGACGAAAATTTCGAATCAAGTTTTCAGGAAGACCTGTGCCTAATGACAGTACAATTAGGAGGCTCGCTAAACGATTCAAGGAAATGGCTCCGTAAATAATAGAGTTGACAGACATTCTTTCATCAGAAGATGTCAGGTGTGTGTTACAGGAGAGGGACGACATTTTCATATGCCTGTCTTGAAAGACGACTAGATTTGGGAAATTTTTAGTAAATTCCTGTTGAGTTCTAAGAGTTGAACCATATTTGAAATACGAAATGTGCCATTTCAAGGTTAACCACCATATTTCTGTTGTTTTTGTTGATTCTTTGAGACATCATGGTCATGTAGTCCTATGTACTTCGGTGTATGTAAAATTTGTCTGATAATCTATGTCTGCTTTGTTAATTTTTAGATTGCCCGTCTTGAAAGAGGACTAGATTTGGGAAATTTAGTAAATTTCTTTCGAGTTCTATGAGTTGAACCATATTTGAAATACAAAACATGCCAATTTAAGGTTAACCACCATATTTCTGTTGTCGATTCTTTGCGACACCATGGTCATGTAGCCCTGTGTACTTGGGTGTGTGATAATCTATGTCACTGTGAGGTCTATACTAGTGTGTGTATTGGTAATCGAGGTAGGATTTGTGTAGGAAGCGTCCGTGGCCATAAGTTAGGTACCATCCCAGCATTTGCCTGGAGTAGAAGTGAGGAAACCATGGAAAACCACTTCCAGGATGGCTGAGAATCATTGAACATGCCTCTTCTCAGTTTTGCCTCAAAAGTCCCCAGACCAGAATTTAATTTCTTGGTAGAACTGGGAACCAGGCCTCCGTGGTGACAGCCAAGAATGCTAGCCACTACGCAACGAGACCCGACACCATATTTCTACAAATTTCACTAACGCAGGATAAAGAATTTTCCCTAGCACCATGACCTGACAGTAGATAGTGTGGTGTAGCGTAGTGCACCTTTGCCGGAAGGGTCCCTGCAGATGGCCAGGAAAACAACACAAATTTTAAAATTACAAAAGAGTAAAAACAATATTAATTTAAAATCCAGCAATTCTTCTAAGTTCTGGTACCTCTGCAGAGGTTCTAACTATTTACAGTTCATTTCTTAACTCTGTGAATTTTCCATCATGATAGAATTTGGTAAAAGAGGTATAGTGATCATACTCATGTATATAAAGCAAGGCCAAATACATGATGGCTGGATGAAAATCAGGTAGACTTATTATTCAGTTAGCCCTGACTTAGACCCAATAGGGATGAGTTGCATTGCTTGAATGCCAGAACTACTCTAGCAACAACCACACACACATGACAGAAAGAATTGCAACAAATTCTGTCAGCAGTTCAGCATAACATGAAGATGAACCTAAATGCTATAATAAAAGGAATCAAGAGGTCCGACGTCCTAAACTTTAGAACAAATAACAAATTTTGTCTGGAGATTTTTGGCTACATAGTGTACTGAAAACAAAGATGAAAAACAGAAGCTTTTCTTGACAATAATATGAACAGCTACCATGCAGTAAGAGGACAACCAACACAAGAGAATGACACGTAAGACACAACATGTAAGAAAAAACAGGAAATAACATCCAGAGTAAGGAAGGAATGGCTCAAAAAAGAAAAGAGGAATCATCTACAAAAGGGTCAAGCATTAGTTGAAGAACATACAACTCATTAGAATGAGACAAATAAACAATTTCAAATGGCACAGGTTTAAAAGAAGTTCTACAGAAAGACAGAAAGAAAGAAAGAAAGAAAGAAAGAAAGAAAGAAAACAAGAGATAATTTGTGTAGTTTGAAAAGGGCCAGTATGGCAGTCATTTCCATATGCACCTACATTTCAAGATGCCAATCTCTATACATTAAAATGCATACTGGTATACTGGATTTATTGGTTTAATTAAAATTAAGTTGGTAGGCATCAGGATATAAGCAAGGAAGAGGGAAGGAGGTGGCTGTGGCCTGACGGTAGTTACCATCCCGGCATTTGCCCGAAGACGTAGTGGGATACCACGTAAAACCACTTCGAGGATGGCTGAGGTGGGAATCGAACCCTCTCTAATCATTTGGACCACCCGAGGCTGAGTAGACCCCGTTCCAGTCCTCATACCACTTTTCAAATTTCGTGACAGAGCCGGGATCGAACCACGGACCACCGGGGTGGCAGCTAAGCACGCTGACCACTACACAACGTAGGCGACCAGAATTTAATAATAATAATTTTATTGGTTTTAAGTCCCTTTTAACTACCGAGACTTTTAGAGACGCTGGGGTGCCGATATTTTTCCCAAAAGGGATCTAGAACGTGCTAGTAAATCTACTGACACGGCCCCCTCGCATTTGTGCACTCTCAAATGCCAACTGACTGCGCTAGGATTCGATCCTGAAACCTTGGACGCAGCAGGTGATAACGTTACTGCTGAGCCACACAGCCAGTCAGGGAGAGAATGTGATACAACAGGGAGTTATACAGCCTGCATGAGGAACCTTGCCTATCGTTAAAGGTGAGAACAGGCAAAGGGCGGGACACCTGGCGAGGATGGAGGAGAAGCAAGTGGCACATCAGATATTCCATTGACATCCTAAAGATGAGGTTGCTCGTGTAAGAGATTGTTGAAGTAGAAAACAACCTACGACAACTACGAGTTCGTGGGTGGATGAGGCTTGCTCTTGTCAGAAATGATTGGGAAAGCCCGGGCTTGTCACAAGCTGTAGCGCCAATAGGTAAAATAAGGTTACTATAAGCAGCATTCTGACAGCACGAAGTGGCGTTGAACATTATTTTTAGCAGGAAAAATATCTAGGTCACCAGCAAAAAGGAAGAACCTAACTGAATCATCACAGATATACACTCTTAGTGGCCAAAAGTCATGGGAAGGCACGGAATATGATGTTAATAACGAGTTGCTCCTCCGCGAGCCCTCAAACGGCAGCAATACGGCGAGGGACCGACTCGACAAGAAATGGGTTCTTGACTCCCAACATTGAACTGGGCGGTGATCTGACTCACAGTATCCCTTCAATCACCCCGTATGGTTCTGCCGAGGCGACGTGATGTCTGTTAGTTAAACACCTGCGGTCGCCCCGTGCGACAGTTTACGCGGATGGTAACATTATCTCTGCAATATTAAAGATCTAATCTTGACACTGTTGATCTCGGAAACCCGAATTTACATGAAATCTCCGAAATGCTGTGACCCACGCGCATTGCACCGATGGTCATCCCATGTTCAAAGTCAGTTAACTCGCGACGTGTTGCCATCTCTTCACTAAACTCGTGTCTGTGACAGACTGCTTTGCTGTTCTGTGCTGCAGCTAGCCGCAATGCTCAGGAGTCATACACGGCACATTTTCTCATGGGACTATCCTTCCCCTAACTTTTAGCCACTCAGTGCATATTTCATAAGTACATAAATTAGGGTGACTAGACGTCCTGTTTTATTTTTATAAGATTGTATGCAAGCAGGAAAAGAATAAATATATATATCATTTCAACACAGCCACATTATCCAGGATAGATCAGGGCAGCAGAAGATAAAAAGTCAGAAAAAAAAATCATGTACACACAAAACACTGTGTTATTCCATATAGACTTGCTTTATGAAAAAAAAAAAGGAAAGAAAAAAAGAACATATTACTACTACCCATCTATCCCCCCCCCCACAATTGTTGGCAAACAGCTAATGAGATGGAACTCTTAAGACGACTGTACTAGAATCACCGTTTGTATACAGAACCGATTTCATGGGGTTCCATTAGTTCAGCAGAATGCAATCAAGTATCAGTCAATGCTCTCTCGTGTACCCCACTACACTAGCAGGTTACCTTCCCTTTAATAGGTAGGTAGTTCTATAAGAAAGAATAGAACAAAACATAACATGTTTAAAATACTATTTCTAATTTTTTTTTCAGTTATACAATACTGTATCTCCAAAAATTAAATTATGTAGATAAAGTTGAAAATCCAAAATAAGTGTCTTGTAGACTTAATTTTTCTCTCTAGCCTTAATAAATAAATTAATAATAATAAAAATAATGCAGCCAATGACCATTTACTTTATTTTCAGGAAGGATCAGGAAAGGGATTTTGGAAGGATATCGGCCGTGGACCTATTGAAAGAAATCGTCCTGGCATTTGCCTGGTGGTAAAAATGGGAAACCACGAAAACCATTTTCAGTTCGGCCGAGATGGGATTTGAACCCATGCTCTCTTAATGCCAGCGAGGCATTAGGTAGCGCATTAGCACTCTCTGCCACCGAGGTCGGTCATTAAAAAAAGAATATATCTAGCCTAGATTGTTTGCTCTAATGGCCTTGGATGTATATACAACTTTACATGAAATTAAATTCAGCTGTTAATACATGATGCACAAATATACATCAGATGTACAGACAGGAATTGAAACCAATGCAACCCTCTAAATTTTTTTGATATAAAAAGCAAATAAAAATCCCAAAAAACTTCATTCTAACCAATGTATACACACAACTTTAATTTTGTTAATATAGATAGGTAAGTGTACAATGCAGCAACATATCAGAATTGAAGGAAGACCTATTGAGAAGAAGCACATGCTTGGACAACGTATATTCCCCTCAGACATCTTGAAAGGCTACTGAATTTCAAGGAGGCCAGTTAATCAGAATGTAGTTTTCCAACAGATGCAGTTTTCGGTAGGACATGATGACAAAAGAGAAGAAAACCCATAGTATTTTTCACAAACCACAACATAACCATGCTTCCTCTAGGAGGTAATACAACAGTATCTCAAGAAAACTACGTATCAAAATTCACCAATACTGTACAAGGCAACCAAGTCCGAGGCAATAAATATACCAATAAATACAGTGTGTCAGCATTTAGGTCAATGGATTTACCACTTCCTCTACTTATTCTGGCTTCAACAAACTACTACGATACATTGTACAGCATAGCATACGATATCAATAATGGAGGCAATTCCCATGCAATTTGTATTTATAGCACAAGTAAACAAGTACGGATAATATTCTACCACTACCACTACAGCCAAATTACATGTTAATCACCATGGGAATCAGGAAGGGAGTTTGGAACTTGCTTTGAATGTGTATGATACCACACAATTTAAAGGATTTTTTACTAAAATAGTGTGATTTTTCTTGTTAATCAATCTGTTACAGCAAGAATATCAATCACTCATCCGGAATGTACCAACTAGGGCCTCTTTCATAACACAGAACTATTCTGGAAAAATTTAACTTCTCTATGAAATAATCTGTTCAATTCTCATGCAAATCACTATCATCACATGCATATCTAACAACTTGGACTCAAATTCCACTCATTACTTCAAATGTTTTACTAGAAGATAGGACATAACCTGTCTGCAAACTATAATATGCCAAGGAGGGCAGATTATACATTAAAAAGAAGATTTTGGTATAGGCTAGACAAACCTACTTCCTATTCATACAAATACTGAAGATTCCCCCCACTCACACAAATCATTGCTTACATGGAAATAATATTACAATGGCTCTTGAAATATTACTCTGCTCTATTTCACATGAATAAAAATGTCATATCAAATAAAGAATGCAAATAGTCATTCATTTCAATAAAACAAATATCTGAAGAGGTTGGTTGATACTGGTTACGACATTCATAACCATTGTATTGGTCCAGTCATCACAAGGTTACACTGAGAAATCGTCAATGAAATAGAGGAGTTCCATTTGAAATATTTCCCTTATTCTCAATGGATTAGAATTTAAAAAAAAAAGTAGTTATTTAGGAACTATCCCGGCATTTGCCTCGAATAGAAGAGGGGAAACTACGTAAAACCCATTCCAGGATGGCCGAGGTGGGAATCGAACCCACTTCTTCTCAGTTTTGCCTCATGGGGTCGAGTGTACCCCGTTTCAGCTCTCAGACCAGAATTCAATTTCTTGGCAGAGCTGGGAATCGAACCCAAACCTCCGGGGCGACAGCGAAGAACGCTAGCCGCTACACCACGAAATAAATAAAAAAAACCAAATATAACATATGATACTGTTCTAAAGGATGGCAATACCAATCATGAACTCTTAACCTGAGCAGAACTCTTGCTCACGTGCAGGCCTCGGGTCATTGTTTGTATAGTTCTTCCATCATTCTCACTTGGTCCCAGAATAGCAAATCAGCTAGGATTATCCTACTTTTCTATTCTCTGATTTAGAAACTCCCAAAGATTTGAAAATTATCAATGCAAAAATCTATCAAACATTGGGAGGAAATAATAACTTCACTGAAGGCATTTATAGGATTAGTGGATATATACAACACTTACGTAATTTATAAAAAATTATTTAATTAAGAAAGAAAAAATGCATCCCATTATTTACTTGGTAGGATTATAGTACTCCTGTGAATATTGTGATTGTGTTATTAATACTATCAAATTACGGTTGAGTTAGTTCTTATCCCGCGACGGTACCGGTCTCTGGGTTTTGATGCAAAGAATTCGGCGAGACCTAATTCCACAGCTTCAATGTTTTCGAAATATCTTCCACGCAAGACATGGGGCCATGTATCGAAAAAGATGGTAATCTGAAGGCGCAAGATCGGGGCTGTATACTGGATGTGGTAGCAGTTGGACTCCTCCCAATTCATGAATTTTTGCTATGGTTGTTCGTGCAGTATGAGGTCTTGCGTTGCCCTGCTGTAAGAGAACTCTATTTCGGTTAACTAATGCCGAGTATCTCAGTCTCAAATATCGTTCCAGTTGTTGAGAATAAAGATCCACATTGACTGCATGCCCGTTTGGAACATACTCCCAGTGAATCACTCCTTCAAAATTCTACCAGACACACATCACTTTGGGGCCACCGGGTGAGTTAGCCGTGGTTGTTACGGTGTGGCTGCTGGCAGTCGCTCACATCCGGCAACCTTGAAGATGGTTTTCTGTGGTTTCTCATCTACCTTCCAGGCAAATGCCAGGGTTGGTCCCTAACTATAGGCCACAGCCACTACCTTCCAATTCCTAGTCCTTACATTCACACTTTCCTTCCCCAGACAACACACCACACGTGACGGTACTTGTAGCTCACCCCAAGGGTGTCCCCAAGGGTGTCCGCATATAAGCAGCTACTAACTCTGGTGAGCCGAACATGTCCTCGGACACTCCCGGCCTAAAAGCCATAAGCTAAAAAAATAAAAATAAAATAAGAACACTTTGGGGCTGAACCGATCCTTAAAAGAAAAAGAAAACTCTGTGCCGAACCGATCTTTTTTAATGATGACTTTGGCAGGTTGACGGGGAACTGAGCCACTGTTTCGAGGCATCAGCGTTGTGGTAATAGACCCATTTTTCATCACGCGACAATTCTCCTGATACATCAATCATCCATGGGGTTACCGATAAGCTGACGACAGATATCCACTCTACGTTGAGCCTGTTCAGGGGTCAATTCATGAGGTACTGATCTATAGCTCCAGTACGAGTCTTGTTTAACTATGGACCAATATTCACACCAACCTCTTCCAAGGAAACATCATAAGTGTGAAACTGAAACTCTGTTAAACCTAGATGTAGGTCAGATCACAATAAAAACACATTTCACCCCCAAATTAATTTTGGCCATCCCTAGAGAAGGCAGCATACACGAAAGACTTGGAGCAGCCCACATGTATGCGTGCGCCCAGTTCTAGCATAGTCTGCATCACCTTAAATAAGTTACCAACAATGTAACCTTTCCATTTGTACTCCATCACTAAAAACATGGTGATTTACCGTATAATTTCTCGCTGTTAGATTGAATCAGGGTTGGATTTACTGCTGCCGCTTATGTTTCAAAGTAGAGCTCGTATTAAGCAATGTTTGGTAGAAATTATTTGATTATTAGATTAATCGGCTAACCAAACCAAAAATTGAAATGAGGGGTCATAGCTTAAATTGAGTTACGCTTATTTTCGGAATGATTTATAAAATCTAAGAGTTTTCAGCATAGATTTTGAATTCTTGTTCAATGTTTACAATTTTAGACAGGAACATTTTTGATTTTAGCCTACATTTCACAAAGAAGGTACATTATTTAAAAACATATGATACTATATTATATTTTAATTAATTAAATGTCTGATTTGCTTCTGTGAGAGCGTAGTGATAGGAGCAAAGAACAACGATTAATCAACAAAACAATTAATTATTCGACCAACCATAGAATAGATCATTGAAATTAATCGAATCAAGTACCAGCCCTATTTCAAAATCACCATGAAACTTAGACACTGAAACTGGTGCTTATAACGTAACTTTTAATTTGGCAGCACGAGCTGATTGTCATTTGTCTAGGGCGATGTTATTTATCATTAGCCAGATAAAAGCGCATAATATAACCTATGATGCAAGAACATTGATGCATTTTCAAGTCATGTAGACCGCATATTCCATCTACTACGCATTACTGTATATGATTGGCAAAAGATTAAGCTACAGAGGTATGCAAATTACAGTATTAGACTTAACGGCAGTTTTCCAAAATTCCTTTCATACTCTTCAGGGCTTAATGCATTGAAAATGTTTTCAAGGCGTTGAATTTACTTCAAATGTTTAACCAAGATTTGATATAATGCAAAATGTAACACGTTTTGTTTTAATTACTTCGCTCTACTTTACGTGTGAATTTTGAGCAGAGAGATTTGGGGTCTCTTTTTACTGATGATCCGCTCTTGAACTATTCAAAGATTCATGAACTATGGATTGAAATTACCCGACTAGGAGGGTACATTCCAAAGTTAATGAAAAATAGAAAACGGACCCAGCTAAAGTATCCCTCGGAATCCCCGATTCTAAAAGTTTCCAGACGCAATTCCTTTTGGGAAAAATTGTTAGTCTTCAGGGGAGAAAACATTACTATAGGTAAACATAAGATGCCAGCAGTTGGTCAATAAAATGATTTTCAATAAAAAATTGTGACTGGTTTAAATTCTTTGACTCTAATAATTAACCTTCTATTATGTTATTGCACCAGGATTTGGTTCAAGTATATATTGCGATACATACGTCTCTAGGGGAAATTTTTAGAGTAATCGACGTCACGGGTGACGTGCGTACGTAGATGTTTGTTTGAGGTTTGCCTTGAATTTCCTCCATATTCGTCAGCTGTATGAGGTTTCAAACAGTGTGTCGTTACACGCCGATGTAGTGACGTGTTCAAGTGTGAGATTTGGTCATTTAGCATTAGAAAAACATTTTAATTGTGCAAATATTAACTTTAAAAGAATTATCCTACAACAAGTGAAGATATTTTTTGATGAAACATATTTCGATGTGACAACAGTTCACTAAAAGATCGTTCTATGTCGACAGATGTTGCAATTGAAGTTGTAAATAAATAAGCAATGCTAAGGAGGTCAAAAGAAAATCGCAAAAACATTATATTAATCTGAATTAAAATAAAACCTAATTTGTATAGAGGTTGAATATTTTTCAATAGATAAATAGGCCTACTATTTGTCATAAAATGACAAAAATATTCATCAGAGATGTTTTCTTTATGACCTGATCAGCACGTATGCAAAGTTTCAGTGAGGTCACAATGTTGCCTCGTTAGATAATTTGTCTGAATATAATGTGACATAAAAATGAGCATGTTAGCCATGTTCCTTATTGACGAAGTATAATAAGCCCTGAAGATTGAAAACCTTAAGTCAATAATAATTTGTACTATTTATGATACCGGTTTCAGCCACATTGTGACCTCCTTCAGTGCAAATAATATAAATAGAGAAGCATGACTGACAGTACATGAAATATTTCACCATAGAAGAAGGTTGTTTTCAAAAATATTTCTAATAAATTAATAGTCTAAAAAAAAAAAAAAAAACACTAAAAATTTTAAAAGCCAGATCTGTTACAAAAATATGTTAATTCGAAAGAAATAAATCTTGACATGAAACCGGCTTGAAGAAGGAAACAGTGATGTGGATGTTATGTAGACAAAAATATTGAGGTTAAGATGAAATTTGTCAGAATGAAGGAAGGAAAAAAGGAAGAGGAAAGATAGAATTGAATGGCAAAATTCTAGAAGTCGTTAAAAGTTTCAAGTATTTGGGAAGTGTGATCACAGAAGATGGAAAGATAACTGAGGAAATTGGAAAGAGAATACAACAAGCGAACAGTTTTTACCAGAGTGTAAGGGGTATTGTGTGGAACAGAGATGTCCCAAAGAAATGCAAAAAAGTATTATATTCAACCTACTACAGACCCATACTAACATACGCAGCTGGAGCGTGGACTACTACAAAAAGAGAGGAGAGTAGAATACAAGCCGCAGAGATGAAATTCCTAAGAGGTATAGAGGGCAAGACCAGAAGAGATAGAGTTAGAAATGAAGAGATTAGAGAAAGGACAGGAATATTGAAGCTGCAGGACAGGATAGAAACAACAAAGTTAAAGTGGTATGGACATATGATGAGAATGGGAGAGGAGAGAGTACCAAAGAAAACTTTCTGTGAAAAGATGACAGGGAAGAGACCACGAGGTAGGCCCCGGAAGAGATGGGCAGATACAGTGTGGGAGTGTGTAGAAAAGAAGGGAGGAAAACCCGAAGATGTACTAAAATCAGGAGAGGAGTGGTGGAGAGACAGGCACGATGGAGGTCCTTAATTCACAACCCGACCCAGGAAGCTGGAAACGGGAAATGAAGATGATGATGATGGTTATAATGAAGTACAAATATGAAGAAACTGTGGAAAGATAGCCTATCGTTGAGAAAATATTACAATCTGGAGATTCTATATTGCCCTATCTACAGATTGTAATACAGTCAAGGGTGTGTACCAAAACTAACTAACAGATTTCCCTGACAATTCTTTGATTTTTTCAGGATAAATCAGAAAATTCCCTGAGTAACAGTAGCGGCCAAAATAAATATATAAAACAGAGTTTGTCCTTAAAGAGCATTTCAAAAAGTGCTTGAGCAATAAAGGGTAGCATGACTAAGTTGAAAAGCCAAAGAAAGTACTGAAAAATATATTTTTCTATATTTTGCCAATTTCTAAATTTTTCATCCAAAAAACTATTGTACTTGTGAGTATTGAAAGTAGCTCGTCAATAGTAATGCTCCCAAAAGTCATACAGTTGCACATTTATATACAAATACACAGTCTACACATGTAATTTCTGAGCTCTATCTTGCAAGAAATGGGAGCTTACTGATTTAACGTTAGTACAAACATACATCTACAACAATCATCACCAGAATATACTTTTCCCCATCAAAATTTAAATGCTTAATTTCCAATTATTCAAGGTTGGACCTTGTAAACTAAAATTCCCTGAGTGTTACTAAAATACCCTGATAATTCCCTGAGTTTTCCAGAAATTAAAAATTCCCTGAGTATTTCCTGTTTTCCCGAGTAGTCGACACCCTGTAAGGGTATTTTCTCAACGATAGGCTATCTTACCACAGCTTCTTCAAATTTGTACTTCGTTATAACCATTCTGACAAATTCCATCTTAACCTCAAAATTTTTGTCTACATAACATCCACATCACTGTTTCCTTCTTCAAGCCGGTTTCATATCAAGATTTATTTCTTTCAAATTAACATATTTTTGTAATAGATCTGACTTTATTTTTAATTTTTAGTGTATGGGGTTTTTAGTTTTTTTTTTTAGCTTTTAGACTGTTAATTTATTAGAAATATTTTTGAGAACAACCTTCTTTTATTGTAAAATGTTTCATGTACTGTAAGTCTTGCTTCTCTATTAACATTATTTGCGCTGAGGAAGGCTACAATGGGGCCGAAATAGTACAAATTATTATTAACTGAAGGTTTTTAATCTTCAGGACATATTAAGATAATTTGTAATAAATCCTACACATTCAATTTACTAGGATTAGGACATACCCTAAAGAGAGTCGGTAGCCACTGCCGAATGACCATAGGGAATGTTATGTCGATAACATTGACATCGCTAGAGAATCGACTAAGGATCCGACCAATTGGTGTGGTGTCAAAGAAGGACATTGGACACTTGAGAATATTATCCAGTAGAGACCTATGTAGCAGCACGGCAGCGTTCAGTGTACCAATGCTCACGGTAATTGCAGATAAACTGGTGGTCATCACTGCAAGGAGCACACTCTCTCAGCATTAGAAGCGAAAGCATTACCAGGAATTAACAGGAGAAAACACAACAATCATCATTAACACTAGATTATTTTGAAAAATATTATAATCTTAGAGGGGGAAGAAAAGTCATAAATTTGTTAGCTATAGTGTCTTAGGCTGTTTCTGTGTCCCGAGTTTCTTAGTTGCTGGTGTTTTGTCACTGTTACAGCAGGCTTATTCATGACTGAATGCCACCGACGCCCATATTTATACCTCTTGCTGTTATTGTGCAATTACTTGACTTTTTTTTTTAACCCCAATTTTCAGTCATAGGAGAGATTACACTCTATACAGGGTGTAACAAAAAGGTACGGCACAAAATGTAGGACGCCTTCCTAAAACATAGACGAAGAAATTATGTTATATGAACATGGGTCGGGAAACGCTTCGTTTCCATGTTATACCCCATTGTCTCCAACGCATAAATCATGAAACACACAAGAACGTTCGAATCATGGGGATCATGCACTGTTGGTTACATCTGGTTACGTTGTCGGCTTCTAAATAACAGATTCAGTGACAGATGGATAGGTCGAGGTGGACCAATTGCCTGGCCTCCACGCTCTACGGACCTAATCCCACTGGACTTTTATTTGTGGGGATATTTGAAAGCTCTTGTGTATCGAACCCCTGTACCAGATGTTCAGAGTCTACGTGCCCGTATTAGGGAAGTCTGAGAAACCATACGCAGTACTCCAGGGATACATCAGCCCATCCAAGATTCACTACGATGGCGGGTTGATGCATGCATCAATGCGCACGGAGGGCACATTGAAAATCTCCTGTGACAAAGAGCTGCATGTGGTATGCAGGTATGAACTGTTCTTGTGTGTTTTTCATGATTTATGCGTTGGAGACAATGAGGTATAAGATGGAAACGAAGCGTTTCCGGACCCATGTTCATACAACAAAATGTCTTCGTCTACGTGTGAGGAATGCGTCCTGCATTTTGTGCCGTACCTTTTTGTTACATCCTGTATATTATGAACACTACAACACTAGAACTTATTTTACAGCATAGCCTCTCTCAAAGAAGACATTCTTTGAAATGTACGAGTAAAAAATGAGACATCCATTGAGATTGAATTGAAACCCCCTACGTTTTAGGCAGGTGCACAAATCAATTTCACCACAGATGGGTTCATACCCAAGACAGCACATTTGACAACTCTTGATGTATGGTAATGGCTGAAGCTATGGAACTCCATATGGACACTGATCAAAGATTCTGTGGTTCTGAATGGTGATGATCGCGTGCGCTTATAGGGCCAATGGTACTCGTGAAAATAATACTATAAAATTATGTCGGAAATCAATATTTTAAAAAATAACTCTAATACAAACACTAAAATTTACTGTGAAGGAGGGAAGGTGGATGTCACATTTACTGCCTCTTAGCTACAGAAATTCCTGGACAGTGAAACTGGCAAGGAACAGAGCAGCTCTAAATCTGCCGTTATTTTTTTTTGTAATGATAGATGATGTTGATTCTTTTAGGGGCTTAGCAACACAGTGGCCATAAAGGCCCGTGTACTTGGGTGTGTGTAGAATTTGTCTGATAACCTGTGTCGCTGTAATGTGTGTATTTGTAATTGAGGTCTGATTTGGGTAGGAAGCAGCCGTGGCCTTTGCCTGGAGTAGAATTGGGAAACCACAGAAAACCATTTCCAAGATGACTGAGGTAGGAATCAAACCTGCCTCTTCTCGGTTTTGCCTCGCGAGACTGAGTGTACTCCATTCCAGCCCTCACACCAGAATTAAATTTCTTGGCAGAGCCGGGTATCGAACCCAGACCTCTGGGGGTGGCAGCCAAGAATGCTAGACACTATGTAACGAGGCGGACAAATGTAATGGGAGATATTCACTAGCAATAAGAATAAGCTGCCATAGAGCACTGGAAGTTATGAGAAAAAATTATTCCAGAATTTTCACAATGCAAATCACTGTTAATGAGACAGCCTTAGAAGTGCAAAGGGACAACCCAACGATGATCCTGCACAACACACCATCAATGCTCATTTCAGGGCAGATTTCGACCAGCTTCCCCATGACAGCTATCAGTTGTTGTTGATGCTGTTGATTTATTTAGGAGCTTTGCGACGTCATGATCATGACTGTAGCCCTGTGTACTTGGGTGTGAGTGAAATTTGTCTCATGACCTGTCTTATTGTGAGGGCTGTATTAGTGCGTGTATTTGTAAGTCAAATGAGGATTGAGGAGGAGACGGCCATGGCAATTGCGTGAGTAGAAGTGGGAAAGCACAGAAAACTACTTCCAAGATGGCTGAGGTGGGATCGAACCCACTCTCTTCAGTTTTGGACATCAAGTATTCCTAGCTGATATCTCCATCGATTGAGGCAAAGGTAGTAATTGCACTTTTGCTCACTAATTTATTCCCTTTGCTGCTCGGAAGACACGCTATTAGCTTTTTATCATTTACTTGAAAACTTGTGATAATTATTACAGGTTTAAACTTTTGTGGTTTATACCATTTAAAATATGGTAGTAACACTTGGCAATATCTAGGTTTTTTCTTTCAGATCTAGCAAATATTGGTAGCAAATAAGCACAATTCTACAAGTAATAATTGGGATTAAAATTATAAAATTACATATGTACTGTATAATTTACAAAATACAGTTACTTATGTGCAATGGAAAGTAAAGACTGAAGAAAGTAGTAAACTTACTGGAGCAAGAGTGCAAAGAGAGATATAAAATTAACATAAAAAGTTGGCATTTTTATTAATTTTTTACCTAGAAATACAAAATTAAATAATTGAATATTTTTATAAAAAAATATTTTGCAAAAATAAAAAAAAAGTTATTTTAGTGAAAAACCAAAATTTTGCATTTATTTAACGGAAAACAATTAATTTTGTATTTTATCGCAGATTCAAAATTGCTAAAATCTGCATATATAGGTCATAAATCATGACGATTTATCAATTGATGAATTTTGAACATATTTCGCATCTATCATTAATGCTACAACCACGTTCTCTAAATGGGTCACAAATTACATATTGTGCATACTTGCAGTATAGGCCATATTATAAGATATACAGTACTGTGTGAGTTTCTAACTTTTATTTCTGTATCAATGTAAGTATGTAAATTTATTTCTTACCTTTTATTGTTAACAATCAATAATAAATGAAAAAAGAAAAAAAAAAAGCCATTTGAAAAGCAGCCAAAGAAAATTGTACCCAGAAGAAAACACTGGCCTTGGTCACTGAAGTATATGCAATAAGTACTTGAAGGTATTTTCTTGTCGAGAACTACAAGGGCTGTTTTTTTTTTAAATTAACCGAACATTTTATTTTGAAACCACATTTATTGTTAGGTTTTACATACCTTCCTCTATTTTTCTACATAGTTGCCTTGTTTATTTAGGCACTTGTCATACCTTAAAACTAAGTTCTGAAATCCCTCTGCATAAAAGTTTGCCGTCTGCTCTGACAACCAAGAATTCACGGCTGTTTTCTCTTCTTCGGGGTTTGTATGGGTTTGACCTTGACAGGAGAGGTTGAGTGTTGCCATTCTATTGACTGCTGCTTGGTTTCAGGGATGGAATGGGATACCCATGTTTCATCTCCTGTGATGATTCGACTCAACATGTCATCCGCTTCTTGCTCCGAGCGATTTCCACCTCTTTTTCCAGCTGAAACGTCATCTTGGTGGGAAGCGCTTCGCCGACGATGAAGAAGTGGAAACGGCCGTGAATTCTTGATTTTTAGAGCAGGCGGCAAACTTTTATGCAGAGGGATTTCAGAACGTAGTTTTAAGGTATGACACGTGCCTAAATAAACAAGGCAAGTATGTAGAAAAATAGAGGAAGGTATGTAAAACCTAAAAATAAATGTGATTTCAAAATAAAATGTTCGATTAATTAAAATTAAAAAAAAAAGGCCCTTACTTAAAAAACAGCCCTCATATATGGCCCATAGATACATAAAATATAATAAATATATTACTCTGGTGTGTATTGCCATGAGGTTTCAAAAAACAACTTACGTTTTGCACACTGAATCTTAATCTATAAAAGCAAAACTGGTCAAGATTCGGTATGAAACATCGCAAGCATTTAGAAAAAATAGTAGAATTCAATAGAATATTTTAAAATACCCATCAGTTGTGAAGGTTTTATCATAGAGTCTTTAGGCGTGCATTTTTATAGAGACAGATATTCATTCAAACACAAATCTGAAGGAAATATAGTGCATCAACCACACATTTCCCACAAAAAGTCACAAAGAGAAAATCCAATAGATGTGGAACAGCCACAAGAATATCCCCAACCAGCAAACACTTAAACACACACCGAGATTACAAAGCTCATATCAAAGAAATGAATGCTTACAATCAAACAGCTACTGAGGTGAACAGTTCTACTCAAAATTATCCACAGAAAATTAGCACCGAGACACAAATATCGAGCCAAAAGAGAAGAGAATCAAAAACAGCCATTCAAAAATCAAAGTAGAGATCAGAGCAGAGGTTGCCAAACTCAATGCCTAAGATACTTTCTAACCTGCAAACATTTTCCCTTTTCTTTTGACTTCCATAAAGAAATATTCCTCTCCTCATTCCGAATAGCAATGGGATACAGTAGTATCTTTTCATTATTTGTTGTCACTAAAGAGTAGATTTACACGAAGAACATTCTGGCAAATATAAAATCATTGTGCTTAAAATACAAAAAACATTTAAGGCAAAATATGAAAACATAATACATCTGCAGAAATCCAGATATTTGTAAGCAACAATGTTGGCGATGGAGTTCATATTACTGTACTATTAAAAGCTAATAGAGTCATTCATGTGGCGTAGTTGGTAGCATGCTGAGCTCCTATGCCCAAGATCGCGGGTTCAAACCAGGCCAAAGTCGTCGGATTTTTAAGAGCGTTAAAAATCCCTCGGTTCCTTCGGAGGGGAAGTAAAGCCGGCGGGTCCATGTCATGAAAAAGAACCTTCCACTAACTACACTTGTGGAAGCTAAAATGTGTAGGTTAGTTTGATAACACTATATTAGTTACAACGTTCATCGCCAGGTGCTGGCTGCGATGGCATCTAGTAGCCAAGCCCGCAGCTAGGTGTCGTGGATGGCAGCATTTGGTAGCAAAAGTAGGAACTACTTGAAAAATTGATCATCTGCAATCCTTCTACCTGAATCACAGATAACACACACTAATATAGCCATCACAATTAACACCGGTTATCAGACAAATTCTACCCACACCCACCTATCACCATTTTAGGTAGATTTCACTAAAAAGCTACCTATTGCAATGGTTTTTGACATATCTTCGCGTTTCACATCCCCCAGACCCCAAACCACCGTCAGTTCAAAAGTTTATATATAATATAATTATGTATGTATAACTAGGTGGAGCCAAGATGGAGCCCATCAAGCGTCATGGCGCGCCCCGCTCGGAAGTGATCGGCTCCATCTCAGCAATGCTGTACAGCATTCCCCGGAGCGGCTAGCTGGTGAACCATGTATTATTACCCGTACAAATACAAATCGATCTAAAATAAGTGAATTAATTTACGAATTTCACAGTCATACAGCATACCTTTTTGATGTATAAGGATTACAACGGGACCAAGAACTACATTTTCCAACCACCAAGAGCCGAGAAAAAGTTACCTTAGAAAAATGATAATATTTGTTTCTTGGAAACACAAAATTTTGAAATTAATAAACCAGTTATACAACATTCCAATGTATATTGTGTTAAAATTTGGATTCGATCTGATGACGGGTTTGTGAGATAATTCTTAAATGTGACGTATGGTTGAAATACGCTTAAAACCGGGTACATTTTGTGTTCCCACTGGGATAGAAAATATTAAAATATAAATTAAAAATTCCAAACCTACATGAACTAACATGAAATAGAACGACAAAAATGATGATGTTATTGGATTTTATGCAGGTCTATTGGTTGCTTCACAAACAACCTTCAAACTCGAGTGCACATAATATTTTGGTCGACAGTAAGTTCCAACGTTCGTCGCTTGTTGCGGTGGCATATAGTAGCCTAGTTCACAGCTAGGTGTCGTTAACGATAGCATTTGGTAGCAAAAGTAGGAACTACTACTTGAAATTGACGGTCTGCAGTCCTTACCTGAGTTACAGACTAATGCAGCCATCACAATTAACACCGGTTATCAGACAGATTCTACACACACCCAAAGTACACGGGGCTACATAACCGCGTTGTCCCAGCCACTGAGGACCAACCAACATCTCTGCGGGAGATAAAATTTTGCGTGAAGAAGTAACAGATTTTTAGACAGTTACGAATCAGTGTCGAAACCTTGCATAAGGACAGTGTGACCACCAGTATAAAAATCAACCCCAAATGACGAAAAGGTTACCGTCCCCATAAGACAATATAATGTTAAAAATATGCATAAAAAGACGAAAAACGAAGTTTATTAAGCTCCAATTGTAAAATACTTTTTCATAATGAGAGATATAAAATAATGAGGTCTGGTCCTACGAAAACCTCCATATTTTGTCTATTTTCGCCTATCCTCTAGTTTGCCCGGTAAAATCTACCTCCGCCTACCGGCGTGCCGAGAGTTTTCTTTTACAGAATTTAGTGTTCCATGAAATTTACACTTAATCTCCAGACTGACTGTCTATGCATTGACATGAAATTCCTCATAATTCTCATGAAAAGGTTGTTCAATTATAACATAAGGCAGGTCTAGAAACAAACACAATATTCATTGGGCAATATAAATTAAATTGTTGTTTGTTGTTATTTGAATTTAGGGGTTTGGGACATCTGGGTCATCAGCCACATGTAGTTGGGTATGAGTTGCTGTAATATGGACAGGGATGGGGTAGGCACCCCGGAACTTGAAATAAGGTACAATTTTCCTGGAAGGACAGCGGAAAAACTGGGGAAAAACCACACTCAGGATAGCCGCTGTCAGCACAGGGATTCGAACCTACGATCTCCGGACTTGCTCCAGCCGTCCACTCAGTTGTGGTGCACGATTCAACGAGCATGGCTACGCTGGGGAACATCATTTATATTAATATAATATTAATATTGGATTTACGTCCTTTTTAACTACTATGGCTTTTTGAGACGCCGAGGTGTCCGAATAATGTCTCAAAGAGGATCTTTAATGTGCCAGTACATCTACTGACACTGCTTCCGCATTAGCACGTCCTCAAATGCCAACTGAATGAGTCAGGATTTGAACCTGCAACCTTGGGCACAGCAAGCGAGAACGTTACCGCTGAGCCAGTTGAATTTATATCACAATGACAGCAGAGAGATGACAGTTGGAGAGTCTACAGACAGTCATCTACACTATACGGTCAACTAACCCAAAGCTGAACAACTTCCCTATACCTTCCACAAAGAAGGACACTGGTTGCTTGTGAAATCACTCTTGCGCTGCATGACAAACCATTTGATCAGCAATGAAACATTTACCCTCCAGGAACTTCTTCAAAGGACCAAAAACGTGTGATAATCTCAAGGAGAGAGATCTAGGCTATAAGAGTGGTTTCACCAGTAAACAGCATCCTTCTTCATGGAGGCTATACGGAAACTTGTTCAATGTTGGGAAAGGTGCAATGAAACTCTCCCTACATCGCTCAGTATTTAGACTGACCTTGCTGTATGGAAGTGAGAGGTGTGTAGATTCAGGATATCCGATACCTAAACTAGAGGCAACTGATATGAGGGTAACACAAATGATTGCAGGGACAAATAGATGGCAGCAATGGCAGGAAGGTACTTATAATGAAGAGATAAAGGCTAAGTTAGAAATGGACAAGCTATACGGAGCTGTTCGTATGAGCCGACTCAGATGGTAGGGTCATGTGAAGAGAATGCGGGAGGAGCAAAGAGGTAAGTTGTGTATAATTAAAATTAAATCATAGTTTATTCTCAAGCTGCGTATAGTTAAAATTAAATTAAAATTAAAAAGAAATCGGCACTGTCTTTAGAAAGAAAGAAAAAAAAAAGTAAATCAAAATAATTTTTAATTTTTAAGGATTTTTAAACCAAGGAATTTTAATTGCAGAGGTTTCAACAACTCAGGACTTACATATGATGCATGAAGTTTCACCGTGACATATTTAATTAGATGTGAGAGATTGCTACATGTAGGCTGATGAAGGTCAAATATGGACCGAAAAATGTACCAATGATGTGATGAAAGAGTAAAAAATACTTTGTATTGTAAAGTGGAAAACTTATAGTGTATTCTAATCAATACGAACAAAAATGACGTATGTCATAGATATCCATCCTCATTCTTTGAAAATTCTCATTTATTCTCCTCTCCCTCAGATTTAAGGGCTCAAGCCAATACTTGCAATTTCCACTCTCATAATAAGAAATGCATACCTGCCAACCATTCAAACTGAAAAATCGGGAGATTTTGAAGACGATCAATGTCTTATCATATTTCTTCGACATAGCCTATTACCGAGGAACCGATAACATCACTCCAAAAAATTACAATAGCCTACCGGTATATTAATGCCAACATCTAAGTTATAGGCTACACAAATAATTTGACATGTTAAACAGATACAATATTCCGCAGCCTACAACTATCTCTCACCCTCAGGCTATTATGAAAACACATGCTGAATTAACCATCGATTATTTCAAACAAAGAGAGATTCAAATCCAACTAAGTGGTACGAGTAGTTATGGAGAATTATCTATAAATTATTGATACGAAGCGAAACTGTGGTATTGAAACACACTTCTACACACGTAAAATCGACTTGTTCGATGGATGACTAAAGTTTGACATCTCGCACTTTAGATCCGAAATTACGCGCGAGAGTTTAAAAAAATCGGGAGATTAAATACGTAGGGCGGGAGAAAAGGTGTAAATTCGGGAGTTTCCCGCATAAATCCGGAGAGTTGGCAGGTATGGAAATGGCACATAGTCTGCCTAACTCTATACAGTGACTCCTATCAGCCATCTAGTAATATAGAGGAACTTTCTTCATTATTAAATCTCAGTGTACCTATACATTATTGGATAACCATATTCAACTATTGACAAAGTGGACATGATTCCTAATGAAACATCAAGAAATATTTCATTTAGATTATCTTATTTTACCACAGTCAAAATCTAAAAGACTATCATGTCTGATATAACTTACAACTTCTAGAGCTGACATTTTGTTATGATCCTGCACCAAGTATCATACTGCATGCTGTGCCATAATACTCATGCAAGGTAACCAGAATAAAGTAAAATTTATTTTTCTTATGGAACAAAAACATCTAACATCAACATTTTTCTTTTAGGTGCAGTAAAATCATCACATCTAGGTGTAATTGAATATGGAATGTGCAAGTACAAGTGTATTGATAAATAACGTTCCAGAAAAAAAAATCTCGTATAAATCGAAGTGTACTGATGACATACATACCCCAGTAAGTGTACCAAGCCATCCTCTTAAATTCATGGGCAAAGTGTTATCCAAGGTATCAATATCTTTCGCAAATCTATTAAGTATCCGACCAACAGGGGTGACATCAAAGAAGGAGAGAGGCGAGCGTAAAACATTGCTGACCAAACGTCCGTGGATGATGCTAGCAGCACTGAGTCCGCCAACATATATCATGAGACTCGAGAAACATACAGACACGACTGGAACCAAAACAAAGCAACTTCTCTTCAAATAAACAAAGAAATTCATTTTCTTCATATTAAGCCCATTGCGATTATTGTTTAATTGTGCCTTTGTTCGGTATAGATCCCGCCAAATTGATAAAATTTACATTGTCAGACACTTCTCCCATACTTTGATGGGTATTTACAATGGTTCTGGCTGATGGGGAACAAAATTTGAGCTCAGTATCTTTGAAGAGAGCAACATTTTTGAAGATCATGGAGAACTGAGCCACACAACATTCACATGCATGACATCACTATGACCAGATTATGGTGTTGGTATAAATTCTCTAATATTTGTGACATCATTGCTGGAGTGCAGCATGATCCTTCTTCCTGTTCATCCTCAAAGTATTTATACTGTTGAAATCTGGTCATTGTGATATGCATGTGAATGTTGCACGGCTTTGTTCTACAAGAACTTTAAAACTTGTTGCCCTCTGTAATTTTTTTTTTTTTATGAGGAATGCTTAGCTGTCTTGGCTGGAGGGATCAGTATCAATGCCTGCATTTGCTTACCCTTCACTATATTAAGGTAATTTTAATGTATGGGTTCGGATGAGCTGCAGTCTAATTCCTTGATCCAAAAGATTTAGGCTTATGCATAAGTTACTGAATTTGGTAGTTATATAGGCTACCATACATAAGTTGTTTTGGGTGTTTTAAAATGAATATCTTGCTTGGTTTGCTTTCTTTTCACTGAGTATTAAAATATGAGAGCATTGTTGTAAATCTTGCCACGTGGGCATTCTGCCTACATTTCAGACAAATAAATAATTATAACAAAGTTACTGAACTCTGTTTTGATTTCCATCTGACGATTCCATCGAAAATACCTTTCATAGCATGGGAGAAATGTCTGGCATGAAAGATCTATAATTGACACAGTCTAAACTAAAAGTAGCATTAAATAATAAAAGTAATTCACTATTTAAAGCTGTCAAAATAGAGTTAGGTGGTTAGCAATCAGATTCATATTTTCTGTAACAAATATGCTAATTCTAAGATTTTAAGGAAGTTTTAAAATAGTAATGAATCAAGTTGTTTATCTTCAGATTCATATTTAACATAGATCTGCTGTGATAATTATCAGAGAATGTGAAATATTTTAGAATGGTAATGAAATGGATTCACATGAAATCTCAACTATCAGATTAGTGGATTAATTGTTATGATTGTTTGAGTTTGCAAAGGTTTCAGAAAATGAATGGAGCAGATTCATCTGAAATCTCTACGATCATATTCATGTTTAGTGGATTAGATGTGAAAGCTCATATCTTAGATTTAGGTTAAGTGGATTAGTTCTGAGAAATGTAATACAGTGTTATTATTTTAACATCTCTTAACTGTGGTGGCTTTACGAGTAACAGGGTTGAAGATACATTTGTGGGTTTGAAATCAAACACTAAATGAACTGTGCCTCTCATCCTGACTGAGAACAATTCTACAAGTTTGCCAAAATTTTAGAATAGTAATGAAACAGATTTATATGATTTTATTAGTTGTGAGAATTACACCAATTACACCTACAGCATTGAAAACATATGGACCCTTCAAAAAAAAAAAACTTAAAGAAAGGACTCCAAGGAAGGCAATATAAAAAAACAGGTTAAAATGGTCGGAAGAGAGAAAGAAGACACAGCGAAAAGACCCTTACGGAGAGAGAAAGAAAGAAAGAAAGAAAGAAAGAAAGGAGATAAAAAGACAGAAAACAACCTTCATGAAAAGAGCCCTCTTTGTATCTAAATACACCCCCTCCAGACTCATGAACTATTTTTCATTGAGGACTTAAGATGCAACATGCAACTACAATCCACGAAAAAATACTAATAATATTGTTATTTGTTTTACGTCCCTTTTAACTACTGGGGCTTTTAGAAACGCCAGGGTGCCAGAATTATGCCCCAAAGGGGATCTTTAACGTGCCAGTAAATCTACTGACATGGCTCCCTCGCATTTGTGCACCCTCAAATGCCAGCTGACTGCGCCCCATGAAAGAATATCAGAGCTCCTGCACGAATTAAAATTAAAATAAATTTGGAGATTCGATGACGGACAAGTGGAGTCAAAGTTGCTACGAACTCTGACACATGATAACATGTGTGGCAGTTCGATTCCATCACAAGGCATGTATATACTTCGATACAATAAACCGAACGAGTGTCTGTGCCGATGGTGTGAAAAGTTATGTGATCGTTATCACGCCTTGCAGTGTCCGAGGAGGCCATGCTCCGCAACAAGATTATGTAGCGACTAAGTTTGAACTCTTGCGCAAATATGTAATTTTCTGTTTTATATTGCTTTCCTGTATGGCCATTGGCTGCAATAAAATTATATTTATTAGTTGTGAGAATTCTTTGAGTTTGCAAATAGTGATAATAAAAATAAATGCAAGTGAAATGTTTATAACCAGTTTCATATTTGAGGAGTGAGATAATTTTCTGAAGACTAAAGAAGAGAAGACTATTATTTTTCGGACATTTATATAGAATGTATGCTAGCAGGTTAACCAAACAAATTTTTAAATATCTTTGGAAAAATAAATCGACAACAGCCTGGTTTCAAGAAGTAAAGAAAGATTTAGAAAGAGACAACTTAAGAGAAGAAGATACATTCGAGAGAGAAATTTTCAAAAAAAAAGGTATAGGGAATGGAAGGACTCCAAGGAAGGCAATACAAGAAAACAGGCTCAAAATGGTCGGAAGAGAGAAAGAGAAAAGATGAAGGAGCACTGGAAGAGGAAGAAGAAGAAGAAAGAACAACAAAGGACTAAACATTGAAATTGGTTCATGGTCCTCAGAAGACCCAAACGGAGAAAGAAAAGAAGAAGAAAAGGGTAGAGGTAAGTAGGTAGGTACTGTCGGGGAAATAAGTATAGATACTCGAGTTTAGAGGTCAATAAAACCTTTACCCTTAGTCTTACATAAGAACAACCTACACCAAAATTTTCCTTGTTTTATTTATCGTTTAACGATATAGAGTAAATATTTGCATTGTAGCTCGTTAAAATTTTATAGCAGATTGAACAAAAAAAGTACCGGTTTTTCTTACCAAGTTCACGGAGCGGTCACTTAGAAGGATCATTACGTTAAAAGTATTAATCGGATCGTAATGAAACTCTAATACGTCTTCAAGGAACTTATTGTTAATGCGTATATGAAGTTTTAATCTGATCGGACGTTTCTTTAAGTAGTTGTTGTGAATATTGTAAAACATCTTTTTCTCGGGCCTGGGTGGTCATAGCAGTATGAAATATGGCTTGTTATGAGGCTCATAGCAATGCAAGGCTTAACGTAAAACTACATTTTATCTACTTTTGATAATTGCTTTTATATCGATTGATATTTAATCGGGTGGTTATGTGAGAAGAATGTATCGTAGCAAGCGACGGGAACGATGCGCTCGGTCGAGGAAACTCGTGCGACGTTGCCCAATACGCGCGCGTTCCAAGCCGTAAGGTCTGTGAATTTCTGTTGTTGTATTGGAATTTGTGTTAGGCCGGTATTACACTGCTAAAGAAATGTGTCAAATAAATGTTATCAAATATTTTATAAAACTGAACTTTTATCAAAGTTATACAAAGCAATTATCACACCATTACACTACATCAAATATTTTATCATAATTCAGCAAAATGGAAGAAGACAGTTCCGTGTTCACTTAACTATATTATGGTAGTTGAAATTCTGTGGTGGCAATACCGGTATATAAAAGAAACGGAAAGATAAAGCGAATGTCTTTGGGTTAAGCCATGGGTCGCTCACGTGACAAGGAAGATATTTTTTTATACGAGTAAAATCTTGGTGAAGGAGCTGCAGTACGAGGACTTGAAAAATGACATTAATTAAAATAAATTAAAAACCATACGTGAAATTGACGAATTATAATACAAAAATTATTATATATATTCGCCTCCGTGGTGTAGTGGTCAGAGTGCTTAGCTGCCACCCAGGAGGTCCGTGGTTCGATTCCCGGCTCTGCCACGAAATTTCAAAATTGGTATGAGGATTGGAACGGGGTCAACTCAGCCTCGGGTGCTCCAAATGAGTAGAGGGGGGTTCGATTCCCACCTCAGCCATCCTTGAAGTGGTTTTCGTGGTTTCCCACTTCGTCTCCAGGCAAATGCCGGGATGATACCTAACGTAAGGCCACGGCCGCCTCATTACCTCTTCCTTGCCTATCCCTCCCAATCTTCCCATCCCTCATAAGATCCCTGTTCGCTTTGCAGGTGAGGCAACCTGGGCGAAGTGCTGGTTACACACCCCAGTTGTATACCCGATCCCGAAGTTTCAAAATGGAGGCGGTAAATGTGGGATCCATCGCTTAGTGCGAGGGAATAGCCAACCCTGGAGGGTAACACGATTAAGAAAAAAAAAAAAAAAACACACTATCATTCACGTCTATTTAACTTAACTATTTAATTCTTCTTTATATCCTGAAATACGCGTCCCTTATGTACAGCGCTAATAGCCTCTGCTAATTTTACCTACAAGTTAGAGAAACGTGTCTTATATTTCATTTTCGCAAGAAGTTAAACATTTCCCAACACCTTTTTTAATGAGGGCTTTGGACCTCCATTGGCAGGTTTAAAAATGGTGTGTCAGCTGAAAAGCTATTATTATAAGATTAATTGTTTGAAGTAATTTACACTTTGAGATTATAAGATTATAAAACTGCTCCCTTATTAACTGTCTGAAAAATCACTGCCCGATGAATCAGATGAACTGTCATTTAAGTTTATAACAAGTGGCTCAACAACGGGGACGTCTTCTGTTAGCCAATCCTTTTCCCAGTAATGTTTCTCTATTTTTTTGGTGTGTTCGATGCATTTTTTTCCATAGCTCCGGTGTTACAGACCTCAAGACTTCTTTACAGAGATCTCTCATCACCTCCATTGATCTTCCTCTCTCCGCCTGGTTACTCATATTCACTTTAGCTATTTTATTTTTCACGTAGGACCAAACCAGCTCTATGGGGTTGAGCTCACAATGAGCAACTGGCAACCAGACGACTTCGACGTCAGGACGAACATTCTTGATTATCTGTTCCAGCTTCATTTTAGGTGCCCTGAAGTGAGGTTTGGCGTGAACAATTAGCTCTGCTTTCGTCATACTTTCATACTTTTGGATTCTGGGAGGAAGAGGAATATCATTCATTGCAGCGGCACATCCCTTCACCGTGGCTATCGACCTTCCAATACACTTGGATACTATTTGCTAAACCCTCTTATCATTGTTACTTTCTCTCTCGCATCTAAAAAAACATATTGCACTTATAATCATGGCAAATTCTTCCTCCGTTAACTGCGGATTAGCTGGCATCTTGATCGATGTGCAAACAATAGATAATACAGACAGTGATAGTTGCTGCTTGTTGCTAATGACTCAACGAAGAACAGAGGTCAGAGTTTGGTGTGCGTAGGAACGAGCGCGCAGCAACTGGCAACATTGCCAGGCTGCTGCGGTACTATCGCTGCCCTCAATGGTCCGATTAAATATCAATCCATATAAAATTGATAATCACAAGTAGATAAAATGTAGTTTTATGTTAAGCCTTGCATTGCTATGAGCCTCATAACAAGCCATATTTCATACTGCTATGACCACCCAGGCCCGAGAAAAAGTTGTTTTACAAAATTCACAACAACTATTTTAAGAAACGTCACATCAGATTAAAACTTCATATACGCGTTAACAATAAGTTCCTTTAAGACGTATTAAAGTTTCGTTACGATCAGATCAATACTTTTAACGTAATGATCTTTCTAAGTGAGCGCTCCGTAAACTTGGTAAGAAAAACCGGTACTTTTTTTGTTCAATCTGCTGTAAAATTTTAACGAGATACAATGCAAATATTTACTCTATATCGTTAAACGACAAATAAAACAAGGACATTTTTGGTGTAGGTTGTTCTTATGTAAGACTAAGGGTAAAGGTTTTATTGGCCTCTAAACTCGAGTATCTATACTTATTTCCCCGACAGTAGGTGCCATATGCATGCATGTGTGTCAAGTGTGTTTGAGTGCACATGCAGACCAAGCCAATCATAGCTCTTCATATAGAATGTGACTAGATATTCCAATTTAGCCAGGAGAGTCCCCATTTCTAGTTGGTTATCTCAAGAGTCCCAAGGAAAGATTTTTGGGACAGTTTTACCACATAACTGGCATGACATGTTTCTTACTCAGCCTAGATTCTTATGGAGGTGCAACTTGCAGACTAATTTCAACTGAATTCGTTACATAGTATTGTTCTTTACAAAAGATCTCTCAGGAACAGGGTCAGGTAACTAGCACATGTCAGCTATGTTTCTGTTCCTTAAAGTACAGTTTATTTTATCCATTGTAAGACATAGTTTCCAATTTCAAGCATCTTTTTAACAGAGTGTATAATTTCTTTATAAATTGGTGCAATATGTGCATATTATGTTGAAGTGAAGTTATGACTTGCTGAACCATGTAGACATGACAAAATGCATGTTTCCTGTCACAACATTCATCATCATGATCATCTACAAAAGATATGCAATATCATGCACATTCTGGACTGTATTTCCTCGTTAGTTTTGCCATCACAATAACACAGGTTATAAGTAGAGCCTGCGAGGACATTCACAGTATTATCCGCATCCGCGCGACTGTCATCCTCATCCGCACGACTTTTAAAGCAACACATTTAGACATTTGAGGAGAAATTAGATCCCCTAGGGTGTGTGTGAATCGCAAGATAATGTTGACTGAGTTTTGTCCCTCTGAGTAACGGCATGTAAAACAGCAGGTGGCTAATTATAGTACTCACTTCGTTGTCAGATATACCCTCGCAGGCAAGCGCAGGTATAAAGGGCCTTTTCAAGCTAAAGTAAATTGGGAAATAAGAAACGTGAAAGACACAAATCTTAGCAAAAAATAAAAAATAAAAATAAAAAATAAAAAAATCTAGATCAACATTGTATTCTAAAAACTATCCGCAAATTTGCTCGAAATATTATCCGCAGCTTATCCGCTATTCGGACAGCCATGCAAACAATATCCGCATGTCAAACATTTTTGCGGATATATGCATTTGAGCAGGGCTTTAGTTATAAGACAATTTTCACACACACCCAAGTATACGGGACTACCATGATATCGCAAAGCCCCTAAATAAATCAACAACATCCACCACAATTAGTTTTGGTTGATGGCAAAATGAAAATATTTCAGATAACAGCATGCTTCGCATACAGTAGCTAAAGTTTGAAATCGGACCTTTTCTGTATCGGCATGTTAATGTTCCTGTCCACAAAGCAAGGACAATTTCATCATGGTTTGAAGAACGTCAGGTGGTTTTGCTGGACTGGCCTGCATCGACGACCCAACCTGAGGCCCATAGAACATCTTTGCGATAAACCAGAGCATTAGATGTGTGTCAGATCAATTTGCCAAACAACCCGGCAACAAAAGTAATAGCAAAAGGAGGTCGTACTGTACATGCTATTTGGATCGAGCATCAATGGCGTCCAGAGACTTTTGGTCACATAGTGCATAATATGATAATAATAATAATAATAGTGCATAATACTGTGTAGGTCATTCATGACAAGATATTCAGATTTTATTCTATTTCCAATCATAGGATTGATTATCATCTTGATTTTAAAGCTTGACTGCAACACGACACTATTATAAGTTTTTTAGAAGATAATTTATATTTCTGGGTTATATTTTTGATTAAATTGCTTTGTAACAGATCTGATGATGATGACGATGATTGTTGTTTTAAGGGGCCTAACATCTAAGTTATCGGCCCCTGTAACAGATCTGAATTTGATAGTTTTTAGAATATGTTAAGACAATCTCTAAATTACCATATAGTTTCAATTACTCCCAACTTTTTATTTTTAATGGTTTCTTCCGATGACTTAAGATTGCTGATGTTTACCACACTGTTATATTAAACAACTTATAATAATATATTTATTGACTATTCCTATTGGTGGTCTTATATATGACAAATGAAGAGGTATTCAGAAGAGCAGGAGAAAGTAGAAGCTTTATGAAGAGTGTGCAAACAAGACGAGCGAATATGTTGGGACATATTCTCAGACATAATAACCTGCTAGCAAGAGTCATCGAAGGGACGTTAGAAGGGAAAAACACAAGAGGAAGACCATCACTAGCATACATCACACAGATAATGACAGACAGGAACATACAAACATATCATGAATTGAAGAGGATGGAGGAGAATAGAGAAGATTGGCGAGTTGCTGCAAACCAGCCCCAGAGCTGTTAACTTGAGAGAGAGGTGGTCTTATTTAATACCATTTAGATTTCAATGTATTAATTAGGCTGATAATACATTTGTTTCTATATTTTTGTAGTCTAAGAAGAATGTTATTAAAGGTATCCTAATTTCCCTTGAGAGGTACTTGAAGGGCATAAAAAGGAATGACAATATTAGTTTAAAAAAATCTATTTAGGAGGTTATTAGCAACTAAAAACCCTATCTCTACTGGTTAGAGATTAATTATTACCTTAGCCGACATTAGTCGATTTAATTATTTATATGATCCTAAAACCCAATAAAAGAGACATTATGGTGTCTTCTGTCTCAAAGGGCATGCATTGTCTCATGCACATCATCATGCAGCACAGTTTCACAAAATGCAAAAAGAAAACATCGAAAAACTGTCAATTTATAAAATTCTCCTGTCCATTGTAGTGACTGCTCAAAACAGTACTACCTTAAAAATTAAGCTGAGCATTCTGTCCGACAAATCTTTCAAATCAATATCAAAGCTTTATTAAACCTATTAAAACTTTAATAAGTCATTGAACAGGTCGATCCGAAACAATAGGTCGAAACATGTTCAATGACTTATTAAACTTTTATTATTATTTACATATTTTACGCCCACATTGGAGCACTTAAATCAATACATTTGAGTAAATTTCTTCTTTTTCTCCTCCCAGAACTTTCTCATCCTCTCCGACCTGGAAGCCCTTTGTGTGTCCGATATAGTATATTGTTTCCGTTCAACTGCTTTAGTGAGACTTATGCTTTTGTTCTTCAAAATCCTCTTCTCTGTCTGATTTGTTGCCGAGTTATACCCAATTCTTCCAAATCATCCTGAACTTCTTTGAACCAATTATTATTGATTTTATTTTTCAAAAAGTAATCAAATAGTTGTTTCAATATCCTGGTTTCTGGCAGTCTTGATATGTGACAGAAAAAGGAAATTCTTCTTTTACGCATTGTAGTTATTATTGATTCACATTCACGATAGACGATGTTGTTACTCAACAATCTCCACTGTCCATCAACTTGGTGTTTTTTGTTAATAATTGTTCTAATAATTCTTCAGTCAGTTTTCTGTAATTTGTCTGTTGTAGATTTGAATTTGAATAAAGTTTCACTAGCATAAGTTGCCTCTGGTTTAACTATGGAATTCTAGTGTTTCAGCTTAGCGTTTATCGAAAGAGATTTCTTTTTATAGGTTGGCTAGGCAAGTCTTTGTGCTTGTTTAAATTTAGTTGTTCTGTATTCTATTGCTTCTTTTAAACTTTTATTAATAATAATAATAATAAATTAATAATACATTTATTTCAGCCAAATGGCCATTATGGTGTTATCTATGAGATAACAAATTAGCAGTACAGAATTTACAATTTTCCATATATCGTGCTTATAAGTAAAGCTGAAACACATACAAATGAGCATTAGGGTTTACAATATTCCAATAATGATTCTGTTCTCTTGGAGCATTTGTTGAAGTGATAAAGTTTGCACCGTTTGTTGCACAACACACACACACTGTGCAGACGGGTCATGAAATCCAGAGCGCATGCATAGTTTGTGGTGGAATCCATGTGTTACCAGCCTATTCAAGGCACTACTAAGGTCGTTGTTTGGAACAGTCCAACTTTGATTCAGGGTAAAAGTCCGGGTCGATCTCTGCCCGTTTGATCTGTCTGGTTAGGAGGAATTTCTGTTCTTGCCTTGTGGATGGAAGCTGCAGTCTAATTTTCAAATCCTCTATTAGGAAGGATCCTTTGGCTAGCTCATATGCAAGCCTTGAGCGTGACATCTTAGAGCTTCCTAGTGTCCTTTTCAGGAATCTACCTTTAACGTTTTCTAGAGTCTTTAAGTCGGTTATTGTTAGTTGCTCCCAAATTAATTCCAGACCATAGGTTAATACTGGAAGGACGTTTGCGTAGAATAAGGTCACGGCTGTAGCTAGTCTAGTGGGTTTACCAATATCATATATATTTTTAATGGCTGCCATAGACCTCTCCCTTAAATGGTTTCTGTACGGTGTGGTTGAAGACTGAAGAGTTTAAGAAAAATTTAATATTGATTTGATGGATTAGTTATTATTATTACTAATTAAAATTGATCAACCAATGTTGTGTCTTCAGTCTGATGCAGGCCTCCATGCCTCCCTGTCCCGAGCTAAAAATTTCATCTCTTCATAGCTAGCACACCTTACATTCAAGGCAATCTGTTTTACATATTCTAACCTTGGTCTACCCCTACAGTTCTTTACCTCAACCCTCTAATGATCAATAGAAATAAAAAAATAAAAATAATGATGTCTAACCTTTTATATTCTCATTTCTGTGGGTTGGAGATGTGATTAACTTCTATGTGCCCTTCCACATGGGAGGATAGTGAGAGATAAATGAAGATGACTTCCATCAAATCACTTGCAACTATTAGTGAATTAGACAACCTAACACCTTACAGCCCTCATTTCTCATCATTGCAGTTGTGAAAGTCCAATTCTTGAAATCTATAGAAGTATCTTTGTCACTGCCTTACCAGCCAGAGTGAGTGGAGCTGAAGTGGATAAGTTGGGGTTGACCTTGCCAAGCAAGCCAGGTATAGATTGAGCGCTAGTTTTTGGCTGGTGCACATTTCAAAAGGAACCCTTTGTGCCTTTAATTAGTCTTTCTATGAATTATTAAAAATACTTTTTGAGTTTGCTCAGAATAAAAATTATATAATAATGCTTAATTAATTAATAATGTGGAAATAATCAAATAAAGAAGTATACAGCAAGATGAAACCGATAACAATAACAATTAGAAAGCGAAGATTGCTGTTTTATGGGCACATCTTCCATATGAATAATGACTGGGATTTTCTTAAACCAAAGATCTCCAAGTTGAAATGGTTCCAAGAGTGTGAGAAAGACATGAGACAGGTGGGCATTACGGAGGATAAAATCAAATATAGGAATAGTTTCAGAAGGATGGTGAAAAGCTATCAGGGTTTTATGGTGGAGGCAGAACCCAGAAGACGGGCCCTTTAACAGAGGAGCGGAAGAACAAGCTGATAGATGGCCTCAAGAGATACTGGCAAGATGTCAAGGCCGGCAAATGAACAAGACGCAGTCCATAGAGGCTCAAGTCGACTGTTTAAAAAAAAAAAAAGTGGAAATATGTGAGATTCATTTTGTACCTGAAGGTTTAATACCCACTTTAAAAAAAAGAAGTCCAAAAATTCCTATAAACTTGGGAGATATGAGGGCAACAGTGAAGGTTAGTGCAAGCAAGAACCAAATATTGAAAAATAGATTCAAAAATATGATTTGAAAATTTAAAGCTTTTAGCAAGATGTGTGTGTTTCCCTGAAAATGAATATAATTGTTGTAAAAAGATTTATGACAGACATGGTTATAATATTAAAATTGTTACCATTTTGGTTCCTTAAGTTGAAGTTTTTAAGATGAGATCTCTCAATGAAATCTGTGTTGAAGCCAGGCTGAAATGGTTCAGTCATCTCTAAAGGATGGACAAAACTGGTGTTAATTGTGATGGCTGTTATAGTGTGTGTTATCTGTAATTCAGGGAAGGACTGCAGACAATCAATTTTAAGTAGTTCCTATTTTTGCCACCAAATGCTACCATCAATGACAACTAGCTGCGAACTTGGCTACTAGATGCCATCGCAACCAGCACCTGGCGATGAACGTTGGAACTTAATAGAGCGTTAACCAAATCTAACCTACAAATTTAGCTTCACACAATTGTAGTTAGTGGAAGGTTCTTTTACATGACATGGGCCCGCCGCCCTTACTTCCCTCCGAAGGAAGGCATACCGAGGGATTATTAACGCTCTTAAAAAATCTGACGACTTCGTTCAGGTTTGAACCCGCGATCTCGAGCATAGAAGCTGAGATATCTTGTAATGGGAAGGATTAAATGGAATTTTAATGCAAAAATATTTTAATGTCATTTTTTTCGGCACACACTTCCAGTGTCCTGAATGGTAATTGTCAGATTTCTTAGACTTCAAAACTTAAAAAAAAAAAAAAACTATTCTCAGGAATAAAGCCAGTGTCTGCTGATCCTTAGACCACATACCTCAACATTTGGTAATGACCAACTGCACCTATTGTATGACATAAGTCATTCTTTGTCCATATTGATTTGTTGATTATATTCAATATTTTCCCACTTTTCAGCCCAATGCTTTTCTTTTACTCCACCGGTATTGGTAGTACATGTTTTGGTCTGTTTGACCTTCTTCAGCTACAATGTAGCAATCTCTTATACCATAAATAACATTTCTATTTTCAATATATGTTAAGTTAAACGACACTATATTTTGCGTTACAATGATTAAAGAATGAAAATAATAATTTACATAAGTTAAAAAAGGTTAAATACTTAAAATATCCTTTTGGAATGTTATTCAATGTCAAAAGATTTCCAAAAACCAAGCTGGATTTGTGAAGAATTGCAGCACATCCGATGCAATCCACGCTGCACGGCTCTTGATTGAAAAGCATTGTGAGAAGAACAAGCCGATTCATCTAGCTTTCCTGGACCTTGAGAATGCCTTTGATCGTGTACCTCATGACCTCATATGGCTAGCACTGCGAGAGCATGGCATACCGGAATATCTTGTCAACTGGGTTCAGCTGCTTTACGTGGATCCACGGAGCTATGTTCAGGCTGCCGCAGGAGCCTCCCGTGACTTTCCCATCACCGTCGGCATTCACCAGGGTTCAGCACTGTCACCGCTTTTGTTCATTCTAGTAATGGACACTGTAACAGCAGACCTTCACCATCCTTTGCCATGGACACTCCTATATGCAGACGATGTCATGTTGGCCTCCGAGACCCAGGTTGATCTGCAACGTCAAACCCAGTAATGGAACAATTGGCTGGCGCAATACGGCCTGCGCCTCAATAAGAAGAAAACCGAATATATGACATCTGACACAAAAGCAATCGGAACCATTCAGGTAGACGGCGAGGATCTACCGCGAGTAACGAGATTCAAGTATCTTGGCTCCACGATCGCTGCTGATGGTCGACTTGTCAAAGAGGTCAATGCAAGGATATCCGCAGCTTGGATGAAATGGCGAACAACAACTGGAGTCACTTGCGACAGGAGGATGAAAGATCACCTCAAATCTAAAATCTATCGTACTGTCATCCAACCTGTCGCACTGTATGGTTGCGAATGTTGGCCTACTACGACTGAGACCGAGTGTCGACTGGGAGTCATGGAGACCAAGATGCTGCGGTGGACAGCTGGTGTTACTAAACTGGATCGCATCCCCAATGAATGCATCAGGGAGAGATTTGACATTGCACCCATTCCCGAAAAAAAATGTGCGAGAGTCGTTTAAGATGGTTTGGACATGTGCCGAGGACAGGGGCTGACACGATAGCAAAGACGGGTTACATGTTGGAAGTCGCCGGTAATAGACCAAAAGGACGACCAAAACAGTGATGGGCCGATACCCTTCACAAAGATCTGAAGTGCATCAATCTCCACCCTGACATGGCCCAGGACAGAACTAAATGGAGACATCGAATCCATGTAGCGGACCCTGCCACCAGGCGGGACAAACACTGAATAAAAAGAAGAAGATTCAATGTCAAAAGGCAGTGCCATTGGTTCCTAATGTTATGTGACTAAACTGTTGAATAAGCCTCAAATTTTGGTCTCGTCTTTATAATAAAATGTTGCTTAGGAACATTAGGAATCTGTGCTACCATAAATGACCAATGGGATCCTTCTGATGAGGTGAGGTCCCGAATTGGAAATCCAGGACAATATTTAATAAGATGCATAATTTGCTCAAGCATCATGGGATAACAACGACTACAAAAATGCATTGTTATGTGTAGGGCTCGGATTTTTAGGTAAATAAATATTTTTTTAATGTGTCTATAAATACATAAATTCCTGATTTTCACTGATTAGCACCTAAAAAAGACCTAATATTTAAATGTTTAAAAATCGGTATGCTAGATCTTTCAGTTAATTGCATTTTTGTTCTGTGTTACTTCAACGGGGAAGAACCTGTGAGCTATCTAATCTTCATGCAGAGTGTATGTCAGCATGCAACTGTGTTTTCCTTGTCGCCCCCTCCCACTCACCGTGGAAACTGGGGATGCCTAATGTAAAAACAAGTTATCGTCTGCAGCAGTATGTTGCAGAATTTAAGGATAATTTTACTTCTGATGGGGGCGTTCTGTTCTGCCAACCATGTGGGAAAGCAATCATGGCTGAACAGCAATCTCAAGTTACACCACACCTCGGGGGCAAGAAACATATTGCCAGAGTTTCGCGCCTTCAGAAGAAGTGTTTCGCGATAATTGTTAAGTCATTTGTGATGGACAACCTGAAGATATATCTCGTTGTGTATCGTAATTCTTCAGCAGTCTGTGAGCCATAGCATAAATTGCATTCGTGAATACTCCATATCGTTTATATTGTCAAAATAAACTAAATTAGAATTAAATATTTTCACTTTTTGTCGCATATTTCAGAAATATTTAATACATAAAAAATAAATATTTTCCCGAGTTTTAGTACCTATAAATCCGAGCCCTAGTTATGTGTTCTCTACTCTCTTTTACGGTGCTGAGATATGGACTCTGACAGTGTCATTATATAAACGGTAAGAGGCCTTTGAAATGTGGGTGTACAGAAGGATATTGCAGATACCATGGACAGACCTTGTTCGACGTTGAGGTTCTCCAAAAAATTAGAAAAACCAAGGAAGTGTTAACCACCATTAAAATAAGGAAAATCCAACACCTAGGACACATCATGAGGAAGTAGGAGTGACTTCGAAGAATGCAAGTGGTGATCGCAAAATATTTGTAAGCATGGTTAAGTGGATGATGTGAGAGCAGATCCGAGTCCACCAAGGTACGTGCAGAGCGAGGCAGTAACGACTACGGTGACTGGAAGCAAACAAAGCAACGTCTTTCATAATTAAGTACAAGTTTTTCGGGCTTGTAGGCCGTGGTCTATACAGGATATCTCCCGACGTCCTGTATAGACCACGGCCTACAAGCCTGATATCTCCCGACGTCCTGTATAGACCATGGCCTACAAGCCTGAAAAACTTGTACTTAATTATGAACGCCGGCCGTGAAAGCCTAAGCTGTTATATCAACGTCTTTCAATTGGCTAAAATATTGCTCCAATAAGTAAGTCTTTTGCTCAAAATAGCAGGAATCTGAGATAACCCTGCTAATCAGATATCAATGAAGTTACCACTCAAAAGAACACAAAATGTATGAAACCAACAGGCAACACACATTTTTCAGGTTCATTCCAACACCTGACAAACAGTTTTTGGGACAAACCCATTTATATTTTGAAGGAATATTTGAGTTACAATACAAAACTCTATAATGCATGAAAATAATGAAGTAGGGAAGAAGGCAAGTTCCCTTCCAGAATGGATTACAAGAAACTCAGTTGGTACTTGCAGTATCATACAACTAAGCTGATGTGACCTTCAGCTCAAACACTGTATGTTCTGTTGCCAAACAAGGCTAAAAATTACCCTAATCCACCATGAACCCTAGCACTAGCTCGACTACATGACTTGATGCCTCATTTACCATACTCAGCATAACTTTCTTCAGCAACACCTACACTATCTTGTAAAAGGAACCGATGACAGTCTATTACCGGACATTGGATTTTAAAAAAATATGGCATATTTGTGATGGCTTGTGAAGGTATTTGGAGGGGGAGGGTGAAGTCAATTTATAAGGTGCGTTCAAAAAGTAACGAGCCGGAGGCTGTAATGTGCAAACCGGTGATGACATCGGTTAATCGTGGCGTGTGTAACGAGGTGTGGTTCCGACCAGAGCTTGGAAGGTCACAGCCCGTCACGTGACGATACAAAGCGAGCAGCAGCATGCATCAATCATCCAACGCTGCCAGTCGCATTGCGAACAGTGATATGGAGGCGTCAAACGAAGAACAAAGAGGTGTTGTTCGGTTTCTGATATTGAAAGGAGTAGGGGGAACGGACATTCATCGCCAAATGCCACAAGTGTACGGCGAACACTGCATGTCCCTTGCAAGGGCCAAGGCGTGGCACAAGCGCTTCAGGGAAGGACGGGTGTCATTAGCCGATGATGCCCGGTCTGAGGCACCCCCCCCTGCATTACCGATGACAACGTCCAGCTGGTTGATGCACTCATTACCCAGGACCTCTGAGTGACAGTGAACGCCATAGCCGCCGTGGTCGGATTGAGGGTCGGAAGTGTGCACACCTTCATGAAGGAACGACTGCACTTGCGGCAAGTGTGTGCCCTTTGGGTGCCCCACAGTCTTCAACCACACCAGGAAGCATGTCGAATGGCCTACTGGCTCGGTCTTGGTTGAACGATTGATGCATGCTGCTGCTCGCTTTGTATCGTCACGTGACATTCACGCGTGCCCTCTAGCGACGGGCTGTGACCTTCCACGCTCTGGTCAGAACCACACCTCATTACACACGCCACGATTAGCCGATGTCGTCACCGGTTTGCGCATTCCAGTCTCCGGCTCGTTACTTTTTGAACGCACCTTATAGTACAGTATGGTATCTTCTTTCTTGTCATGAAGTTATTTTATTCAATTTAAGTTATTAATCACTTTAAAAAATGCTTTGTATGCCGGTCTACTCACAGCAGAAATAGGCAAGCCAATCTATTTGGTTGTCTGCTGTCTGCTAATGTCATGGTCATGTTTCCTTTCATTCAAACAGACATGTTCCTTGCAATGTTGTAGCCAGGGGACGGGCTAAAGAGCTCCCCACTGAGAGGGAAGTGAGGAAGCACAGTCACTGGCTGCGAGCGCTGACATTTATCGGCTCCTATTCAGAGTATATTCGAAGAAGTATTCATTTCAGGTTCCGTGTTGACAGTTTTATGAAATATAAGAATTTCCTGAATTTCCGCCTAATCAACACTTTTTATTGTTATTCGACCAATGTAAGTTTATTTTATTTAATCCATTAGTCTGTGATTTGTTGAAATTCTATTTTGTTACAATCTTTACCTTCCAACGAATTCATTTCAGGTCCGTGAACAAGATTTTAAAACATATCATCTCGATGATCTTCAAAATAACTTTGTTACAACCAGGATGAGTCAGCTTCCAAGAATAATATTTTAAACAACATAGACCTCAACCGTCAGCACATTTGACAATGCCTCAACATTTCAGAGTATCAAATGCCATGTATTACGGGAACTCAGCTATCAACATCACAAGTTCAAGAATGTGACTTCGTTCAAGGACACGAACAGTATTTTAGATAATTTTAAAATTCTTTTCCAAAATGTTCCATTTTTATTTATTCACACATAAGGACATTATTCATCAAATACGAAATACCGGTAGTACAATGGATGTCAATAGGACATTCATATGGGAAAGGTTGTAAGAAGTCATGAAGTGTTTTTTATTTTAAAAATTGCATGTGCTACTTTAAAATTTTTAACAATTTTTATGTGCTTTCGTTGTATAATTATGTGTTTTTAGACTTTTGAAAGGGTTTTGTAACATTGTCTTTTATAAATGTTTCCTAATATTGTGATGGGCTGATGAAGGAATTGAGAGAATTCCGAAACATATACCCACAAGGACACTAAAATAATAATAAGTGTTGATTAGGCGGAAATTCAAGAAATTCCTATATTCCTATTCAGAGCACGGACTGCTAACTTGGGAGCCCCTGAATCTCTTCTTAAAAAGGAATAGCAAACATTCAGACCACCTAAACCTTGTGTCAGCTTAAAGATACTTTCACAAATATGTGATTTTCTTTTGAAATTCAATGTACCCTCATATGAAGTACATTGCAAAGGAATAATAATAATAATAATAATAATAATAATAATAATAATAATGTTATTGGTTTCACGTCTCTTTTAACTGCTGTGGCTGTTAGAGACGCCAGGGTGCTGGAATTTTTCCCTGAAGGCTATCCTTAATGTGCCAGTTAATCTACTAACACAGCTCCCTCGCATTTGCTCATCCTCAAATGCCAGCCGACTGTGTCAGGACTTGATCCTGCAAACTTGGGAACAGCAGGCGAGAATGTTGCCACTGAACCACGCAGCCTGTCACATTGGTAATGAACCAGACCACAGAAATCTGCAAGCAAACCTACGGATATGAGCTGCAAGTGTTTCAGATCCACAGATGGTTCCTCCTTTTCCTCACACCAACGCTACCAAAGTAGCACAAAAATTGGTCTCGGCAAAGGAAGCCCAAGGTCTGAAATATTGTTGTCCACCCCTCAATTCGTTTTCCCATTCTTGCCTTCCATATCTCTCCACCAACCAGCTTCTTAGCTTTGTTAAATAACCCCCACTTCCAGATGATTAATCTTTCTCTATCCCATCTAAGCGCCGTGACCCACTCATAGGTCCCGTGGGGGTGTTTCGTGTTCTATTTGGAGCATAATGTCGCTTATTGTGGTCCGTATTGATGTAAATATATTTTGAATGAATATTAAAATATCCACCTTTCAATACAATTTATTAATTAGTACTCACAGGTACATGTTTCGGGGACTTTCACACTCCCCCTTCATCAGCCTGCTTAACAAAACTTTTTAAGAAAACTTTCCTTGTTCATCTTCATGTGATTTATATGTGCTTGTGAACAAGGAAAGTTTTCTTAATAAGTTTTGTTAAGCAGGCCGATGAAGGGGGAGTGTGAAAGCCCCCGAAACATGTACCCGTGAGAACTAATTAATAAATTGGATTGAAAGGCAGATATTTTAATATTAAATCAAAATTCTATTTGGAGCACGGGCCATTAACTTCGTAGCTCTCGAATTCAGTGGTGGCTGGTGGATAATTGTTCTGGGTGTTGCATTATCTTTACTAAGAAGAGGTGGGGTAGGGTTAAAGATTGCTCGATACCAGAGAAGACGGTATACACGTGCTCGGTAAAACTGATGTAGCTTATTCGTCACAAATCCCGCAGTACTGAGAACATCACATTCACGTCGAGATTAAATTGGTTATTTGAAAATCTTCACGAGAACAAAACCGAGTAAGTTATAGACTACACGAGGGCAAGAGAGAAACATAAGTGTCGCACTCTGACTCAAATAACATTGCAAGACATGGTACCGGCATTAGACGGCAGATCTCGGATGTCTTTGCCTGGGCCTCTCCTTCCTTGTTGCAATCAGCGAGCAACGACCAGCCGAGTTAACTGTTGGGATAGGACTTTGTGGTCTAGCATCTCTGTCATACCCTCCATTGCTGAGATCTGGTCAGTCCTCGAGCCTGGCAACGACCACACGGCAAGCGCTCCTTAACAGTAGTGTTGGAGTGCTTCACTTTCTCAAACAGTTCACAGTACTACACGTTTTTCTGAATTATTAAATAATAAAACAATAAATTCTTGTGCATGTAAAAAGAAACGCACGTTTTTTTATTGCTAAAAGATAATTACAGTATTATTCTAAAAATCTGGTCGTTGTGCAACACTGCAACATTATTACCGGCCACCACTGCCTGAATCCTCACTTAAAAGAGGACCAGCAAAATGTTAAGACCCTCCCCCCACAATCACATTACATCTGTAATATTCATTTCTTTTTAAATTTCAGCATGAAGATGTTATATTAACTTTTTGTAATGAAATGAAACTCCACAGCCTGCTTCCAGTCGACCGACTGGGTCAGGGAATGGAATGAATGAAGCCCCCATCTAGCGGCGAGGATTTGAACTGTGCCGGCTGCCGGAGCCTGACGCACTACCCCGGGGCAATGATTAAATGAATGACAGATGAAATGAAATGATAGTGGAGTGTGTTGCTGGGATGAAATTTGTGACAGGGAAAACCGGAGTAACCGGAGAAAAACCTGTCTGCCTCCACTTTGTCCAGCACAAATCTCACATGGAGTGACCAGGATTTGAACCACGGATCCAGCAGTGAGAGGCCGGCATGCTGCCGCCTAAGCCACGGAGGCTCAGAATTTTTTGTAATAACGAGATTAATTTATAAGTGTACTAATTTAGACTGCCCATCATGTGAAGTATAATTCAAGATCGATCCCATCTTTAGAAAATTGAGAACTATCGGTATTGCTTTATTGTGCCGGAATAAAGGATCAACAAAACTTCTGCAATATACCATAATGGTTTTCTCATCAATTTATCTCTTACCTGGTATGTTTATGCTTCATACCTGCATGTAACTTGTTATGTTATCATTTCATTCTCAAGTTACAGACATTTGCATGAATGGTATGTTCCTGTGTTCCAGTTTGCTTTTGTTGTAGACTGTCAACCACCCATCAGACCCAATATACATACCGACATAAGCATGACAAGCCATCCACTTATAGTCATGGGCAAAACAGTATCCAAGACATCAACATCTTTGGCAAATCTATTGAGCATCCGACCGATTGGAGTGATGTCAAAGAACGAGAGCGGTGTCCGCAAAATGTTTGTAAGCAAGAGTAAGTGGATGATGCTAGCAGCCTTTAGCCCACCAAGGTACGTGCACAGTGAGGTGATAAAGACAGTAGTGACTGCAATCAAACAAAGCAACTTCTCTAACATACCAAGCTGCAGTAAACAATTTTGCCTTCAGAGAGACCTCCAATATTTATGTCTTAGTCCCAATATAGATAGAACCTAGAATCATTTTCATCACCAGATTCGCATACATTCTTTTTATGGCTTAAGAAAGATTCCAAAAACTACATGGTTTTAGAACACCTAAAGTTTGTATTAACACCAGGCAAGTACAGTTATAAGGACAAATCCAATTTTAACAAATCAATATTACCCGTGAGTTACTTTTCAAGACTGGATTATGCAAGATGAAAATCAAGTAGTGGGGGCAAAGAACAGTGGGAAGCCAATAAATTACCAAGTTCCTTTCCAATGAATCTAAAATACATCTAAAAATTCAGTTAATTCCTTGTCAGTATTTGCATAAAACCCTATTAATTTGATGCGGGGAAACGTGAGAAAATTTCAAAACTGTATTGATTAAAAGCCCGCTTTGATGGGCTACTAGAAGACACAGCTATGCAACTAAACCAAAACTCCAATGTAGAACAATATAGCAGTCCTCGTTAAAAAGTGATCTTTCCTTTTAAACTTTTGGAATACTGACAACTGTAATCGAATGGACAAGGCGATCTCAACATTTAAGATTTCCTCAATCAGGAACTATCTTTCCTGCAAGTAGCCTATTCAAATATCAGAAAAACATTACTCTTAGTAATGTTGAGTAGTTCCTATCTGAAGAGAAGTCTACACGCGTCAAAATCCTTTCTTTCAGAAACAATTCATGACGAGATTTTAAATGCAATGAATTTATTTAGTTCTGAGGTTCTTGAAACTGTTCAAAGAAATGAAAGGTCTTGGAAATGAAGAAGTATTTTTATCTTTTAATAATATCTAGATACCAAGAAATAGTAGAGCCATACCTTAAGTCATGCTGTTGAGACTATTTGCCAATACATAAATTACTAAATAATGAAGATCCAAAGCACCTTCATATCTTAAAAAAGTAGGTATTTTTTTGAAAGATCACCAACAAGATCACAGATAATACAATAAAAGGTGGCAACTTAATTATAACAAAGCCATTGCAAACAAAGAAAATTACATATAACAATTAACAGTTTCTCCAAATTATGGAAATTATTAGAAAACACTAATAATCCCAAGTTACACGTATTGTTAATGAAAGCAGAACCCAGTCCATGCCTATTAACATACATACATATACAGTACACACAAAACACCAAGTGTTAGCCAAGCATGAAAACCAAGCCCAACCACCATATATACAAGAATGCAAAAAAATAAAACATAATGAAAATTTAAAAAGGGAGAAAATCAAGGAAAGATAATATAGTACAAAGGTAAGAAAAGTACAGGAAAACTGTCAATGACTGCATTTAAACAAACAAAAAAGAATGGAATGCTAGGGGGGAAAAAAATAAGCTTTTAAAATTTTAATTCAGTCAACTCAAAAGCAATCAATTCCCTACCTTTTATAGAAACATAGAAATGGAAAGTAGCAACTCAAAAGAACTGTGCGGTACTCTCTTTCAAATTATACTTTTGGTTCAATAAATGAGAAGAGAGTTATTTCTTTTACTGAATGTTGAAATTATTGATTTAAAAATAAATCTCTCTCTCTCTCTCTAAGCAGTAGCCTACTGCATTTTACTTTATAAATAAAATGAGAATTCAAAGCTTTCAGAAATATTTTTAAAGCTTGTTTCTAAAGTACAGAGAGTTTAGTTTGTATGTAACGGAGACCCTCGCTTGCCCGCACGCCCGCGTTGCGCGCCTGTCTCCCGCCAGGCACTTTGCCGTTATGCGGCGCTTGCTCGGCACTGAGTCATTGAGTATAGGAATTTGTGCTTTAATTTGTACTTCAATGTGATCCTTGACCAATGTTTTGACGAACTGACTAACGGAGAGCGATTGTCAAATTACTTTCAACAAGATTCTGCCACTGCTCACACTGCCGAAGCATCCATGACAGAATTGCGTCGCATTTTCGGTACGAGGATTATAAGTCGGAACGTGTGGCCCCCGTGAAGCCCAGACTTATCACCATGTGACTTTTATTTGTGGGGGACGCTTAAAAATTGAGTGTATGCGAGAAACCCTCAAACTATAAATGAGCTTAAAGACTATATTACAGCTGAAATACAGTCAATCGGTGCTGAGGAACTTCAGAGAGTAAATGCCAGTTTCATAAAAAGGTGCCAGCGATGTGTAGCAGTGAATGGGTAACATTTTCAGCACCAGCTGTGAACTAGGTAAGTACAAATTCCTATACTCAATGACTCAGTGCAGCCCGGGCGCCGCATAACGGCAACGTGCGTGGCGGGAGACAGGCTCGCGCCATGGGCGAGCGGGCAAGCGAGGGTCTCCGTTACATACAAACTAAACTCTCTGTAGTTGTTTTAAAACAGCGCATTTATTCCTTGTGACTTCATGCTTTAATATTACACAAGACAGCATTAAAAAAAAAACTATGCCAGCAAAAGACTAATTTTAAAATATGAACAAAATGTGTATATAAATGACCTATGGCCTAACTATAAATTATTACCAATCCTTTGATTTTTCTTTTACAGATATGTACAGTATTACCAATTTTAATTATACAACATCAATACTGTACGTATGAATTTGTATATACTGTACTGTACTTCTCATCTCTAACCCAACCATTCAACCCATTTCTAGTAGTTAAACTGGAAATCAACTTCTTTTTTTTTTTAAATTTAACTCTATGGCCATACAGTGAATAATACATTTTCAATATGGGTGATTGTGTAACAGCACTTGATATTTAAGCTTAGTTATTGAGGTTTCAAGGGGCGGAACTACAAGGTCATCTGCCACTAATACTTAAGCTTATTTCAAATAAATACATAATTTATGAAGCAGTGTATTTGCTTTTAGAGTCTGATTTTAGGGATAATTGATTCAGAAAAGTTCTAAAATTTGCAAACAAGTAATTTGAGTGTGCTATAAAAATTCCTCAATTCTTTTACAGAATTTTCAGAAAAAAATTCACATTGCTTCAATGTGATAGGAAAATATGGATATTTATGCTTACATCAATTACAAAACTACTTTCAAAATAAATATTTTATGGAGCAATGCATTTACATTTGGCTTTTAGAGTCCAATTCTAGTGAGAATGAATACAAAAAAAGTTCTTAAATTTTGCAATACAGTAATTTGAGTGTGCCATGAAAATTCCTCAATGCTACCCAGTTGTATTTTTCAAAATTTCCAAGAAAATTTCCCATCGAAGTAAAATGATAGGAAAAACTGGATATTGAGGTATTAGAAGCTATTTTTTAGCATTGGCTTGTAATCATAGAAAGTTTTTCAGTAAGCCAACACGATTGTGCCCAATTAGTCTAGGCGGGGAGTGCAAATATTTGAACACCCTAACCTGAAGGATAAATATCACATGAATTACTTATCATTGAACACATTATTATTATTATTATTTACATATTTCACGCCCACATTGGAGCACTTAAATCAATACATTTGAGTAAAATTCTTCTTTCTCTCCTCCCAGAACTTTCTCATCCTCTCCGACCTGGAAGTCCTTTGTGTGTCCGATATAGTATATTGTTTCCGTTCAACTGTTATTAGTTTGAGACTTATGCTTTTGTTCTTCAAAATCCTCTTCTCTGTCTTTGATTTGTTGCCGAGTTACACCCAATTCTTCCAAATCATCCTGAACTTCTTTGAACCAATTATTGGTGGCTTCGGTGGCGTAGTCGGTAGCATGCTGAGCTTCTATGCCCAAGATAGCGGGTTCAAAACCGGCCGAAGCCATCGGATTTTTTAAGAGCGTTATAAATCCCTCAGTATGCCTTTCTTCGGAGGGGAAGTAAAGCCGGCGGTCCCATGTCATAGATTTATGGCATGTTAAAGAACCTTCCACTAATTACACCTGTGTGAAGCTAAATTGTATAGGTTAGGAATGTAAACAACGCTCTTAGGTTTCTACGTTCGTTGCCAAGAGCCGACTGCGGCAAGAACGGAGGAACTTCATTTCTACTGCCTGGAGACGACTGTTTGTTGGTCTAGTAAGGGTTGCTGCTTCCAGTCCATATGTTAGTATATAAAAATGTCCTGCATAACTCAACAAATTGCTAGCATTTCGCCCCAGTGTACCAATTGGGCTCTTCAGTTGGTAGAGGTACACCAACTAAGACGCGTAGCAGGCACACACTGAGAAGGCCATGGAAGACGCTTTGCTACATATGTAGCCACGTCACGAGCATGCCAGTGTACCACCAGAGTCAAAAACTCCACTCCAAAACAATAAACCTTGCCTTGGTATTGACTATAATCAAATGTTCTCAAAAGAGAATCAAAATGAATATTGTCCGTTGAGCCATTATAATAAACACATAAAGTGATAAAAATGTCCTGCATAACTCAACAAATTGGAGTGGAGTTTTTTACTTCCGTGGTACACCGGCATGCTCGTGACGTGGCTACATATGTAGCAAAGCGTCTCGCATGGCCTTCTCAGTGTGTGCCTGCTACACGTCTTGGTAGGTGTGCCTTTACCAACTGAAGAGCCCAATTGGCACACTGGGGCGAAACGCTAGCAATTTGTTGAGTTATGCAGGACATTTTTATATACTAACATATGGACTGGAAGCAGCAACCCTTACTGGACCAACAAACAGTCGTCTCTAGGCAGTAGAAATGAAGTTCCTCCGTTCTTGCCTTCAAAAGATGAAAATGGACAAAATAAGGAATGAGGATATCCGACAACAACTGGGATTGGAAAGGAGCCTGCTGGAGACACTCGAACTCAAGAGATTGAGATGGTATGGTCATATGAAGATACCTTGAGTGTACTTTGGCCAGAGTGTCCCCGGGAACAGACCAAGAGGAAGACCTTGCGATGTGTGGGAGAAGCAAATTTATAAGGACCTTGAAGCTAGAGATAAGAACTGGCATCAACTACAAGAACAACAGTTATGGATGGACAGGACAAATTGGAGACGGCTCATTTATAACCGCACCCGGCTTGCTGGAGCGAAGAAACGATGATGATGATGCAGGACATTTTTATCACTTTATGTGTTAATTGTAATGGCTCAACAGACAATATTCATTTTGATTCTCTTTTGAGAACATTTGATTGTACAAATCATATCTTCCAATTAAATGTCAATTTTTTTGTACAAAAAGTGGGGTAATTAAATGATAAATAAATCATGTGATATTTATTTCAGGTTAGGGTGTTTAAATATTTGTAATCCCCACCTAATTGGGCAAATCGTGTTGACCGACTGAAAGCTGGATATTTATGCTTGCATCAATCAGATAGAAAGCAATTACAGATTAATAAGTAGCATAATTCTGCATTATGTTGCATGTGCCTTGTAATGTTTGATCTGTAAGGCACTACTTAAAAAAATTGTTTATTCTCTGTTGGTAAACACATAATGTACCATGTGCTGTGAGTGACTTTTAGGCCTTGCTTTTCATCTGTACCTTTGACTTTCAGAACAGTCTGTAACAAGCTTGTCACAAGGTTATGAATAAGGTTCGGATGTTAAGGAAAAGTCATATTTATTTCACGAGCTCATTTTACCCGAAATCTGAAAAATAAGTTCGAATGACGGGTCCCTGGCGATGTTTAAAGCAATTTGATATTGCCTATAAATGCATATTTCGGCCATTTTTATTGTTTTGGTCATATTTTAGTGATATAAGGTGATATTTAGTGATATTCGGTTATAATATCAGCATTTTTGATTAAAAAAAAGGAAGCTTGTAGTTTAACGTGACCGTTAATCTCGAGATCATGAGCCACGGGACCTCCTTTTTACGTGGAATCCGAACCACAGGACATAGCATTTCACATCGAAAATCTCACTTGCATTGACCGGGAATCGAACCCGGGCCGCCTTGGTGAGGGGCATACAGCTAGACCGCTGAGCCACCACGCCCCCGCATTTTTGATTAAATGTAGGCGTCGTTAACAAGGTACGTGTTATCTGCGTCGAGTTTCAAACACAGGTTTTCCGAATAGCGTAGTAGATACAATATATTTTTTGTTCTTTTCCCGGAACAGGCAGATAGCAGGTTTAGAAGACCTGATTCCAAGAAGGTGCTCCTCTATGGACATCTTTAAGCACATTTTTCTGGAAAAGTTAGATCGCGACACTGAACGTATGAGGTCACGGAACATGACGATAGTGTGCTTCTTTCTTCCAATAGGATGTCACTCCAGTAGCTATATTTAGCTCAGAAGCAATTAGCAGACAAGGAAATGCCATGTTAAGTCTTTTAGGAAAACCGAGCAAGAACTGCATCTCAAGTGTATGATACTGAATGAATGTTGAAAATTTTAATGTACTGAAGCTCTCTGTCAGTTTGTATGATTAAATGTGTCTGGTGTATTATCGCTGATCACGTTTTGGCACTTAAGACGTTTACTGTATGTTAGTGATACTATACCTATCCCAAAAATTCATGTCATATTTCATATTTTTTAGGTCATATTTAGCTAGTTTTTAGGGCATATTTGCTTGCATATTTTGTACGTCTTTAGGTCTTCAACTTTCGAACCCTAGTTATGAAACATGCCAGCAAGGATGACAAACACTCATGTCTTTCAAATGAGGGAGCAAAGAGCATCTAAGGTAAGGAACACTTTCGTGGTGAGTTCATATAAAGAGGATACAAAGCACAAGAACACCACATACTTATATGGTGAGAACAGAAGTTTCAAGAAGGGCAATTTGAGGATCCAAAAGGACATGGCTGAACACTGATTGAAGTTGTGGGAGAAAAGAGGAGTGAACTGGATGTTTAGAGCATACAGTGAGACATTTCTGGACAGAAACCTCTGGAGAGAGCTCTTTCGACATTGTCCTACTTTCACACTAGAGCAGGGGTTCCCAACCTGTGGGGCGCGCCCCCCTAGGGGGACGTGGGGCTTTCTCAAGGGGGACGTGAAGTGATTTCCGAATTAAGTTTTCTTAAACTCTAAAAAAATTACAATTTTGTAAAATAAATTTTTTTCGAATCTCTCCAGGTGATTGTCGCACCAAGTCAATCATTCAAAAGCACTGGTAATTGCCAACTGTCGGCACAAACCTCTGCGGAGCCGCGAGGTTGGCATTTGCTGTATTGTAAGGAGCACAATTATGCCAATTTTATCGTCTTGTTGGCATATCGTGATTTCTTTGAAGCTTTGAACAGTTTGAACTTACATTTTCAAAGATATATTTATGCGAGTCAGGATTTTCAACGCTGAGTGTCTTAGAAACAAAGCAGCGCTGTTGCCTTGATGTTGCAACTGATCTCTGCTGTGCTCTGTCAAATATAAAACCAAACATACCGAATCTTACCAAGAGAAAACAGTGTCAACCCTCTCACTGACATTTGTTGACTAATTTAAGGATTTGTTGTAAAAGTGTGTTATTTGTATTGTGCTAAAATGAAGTTATTATGTAATAGATAGGCCTATTCCATTATGTACTGTAGTGTTATTAGGTTAGGTCTATATCCTCGGCGTCAATCGAAAAGGTTATAGAAGCGATGAGTGGTGGGGAGGAGGGGGTGGGTGGGGGTGGAGGGGGGCGCGATGAAATCCCATATCTGAAAAGGGGGGCGTCAGCTGACAAAGGTTGGGAACCACTGCACTAGAGGGTAACTGATTGGAGAGATGGAAGGAAAAAAGCAAAAGCAACAGAGGAGTGGGTGATTGCCAGCGTTGAGTACTGAATGAGAGAGTAAATCTGTCCTCTTTTTTATTAGGCCTTTCCTACGTGTTTGAACAAAGAAAAATTTAACAAATCTGCAAATAAGTAACAAGTCAAAATATGTAAAACTTCCAAAACCATAAAGTGTCTTAGTGAGGAGTCCAATCAATCCAGAAAACAAATGACATTATGTGGTACAAGGAAGAGTAAAATATACTCATAACGAGCTGCTACATTCCACCTCCATGTCACTCGCTTCTTTTCTTAGACAAGTTTTGATGCATATCAAGAATTTCAATCAATATGACAACAACACAAAACGTTACGATGCTCAAAATTACCAGCACATTTAGTAGCAGCCACATATAACAGAAAAGCTGCTGGTTACTATAAAGGGACATAAAACTAATATACGGCCAGAAAGGTAACATGAAATCAAAATGCTTTGTGAAACAACACAAACACATATATACAGCAATAAACAAGGACTTTTCCCACATGAATACAACAAGTTTTGTTTACCGAGAAGAGGCACGAAAGCCACGATCTAAGGTTAAGTGGCAGTGTGTTGTCCACGACATCCACATCTTTACTGAATCGATTCACAATCCTGCCCACGGGGGTTGTGTCGAAAAAACTCATGGGGTTGCGTAGAATGTGGGTGAGCATTTGACTGTGGAGAAGAGCAGCGGCAAGCAGAGTACCCAGAGCCATGGTGAGCGAAGAAACTAACACACTGATTGCTGGAAATACAAGCTAGAGAATTAGTAGAGCAGTAGTACACTTTCTGTCAGACTGACCTTCTGTTTGGCTTTTCTTTAGTCTTAACGCTAGCAAGGATTGTTAACTGAAGGAAGCACTTAATCTTAGAACATCTCTGATTATATTAGGCCTATGGAACAAATAAAATGATGGAAAGTACAATAAATACCAGACAAATCATTTTCACAGGTGAATTATACAGTGCTGCATCTCGTCGGAACACTACTCGAAATTAACTTCATTACTAAATCCATATGAACCTTTTATAACAAGAAATAGTACTACGATGAATGAAGATTTTCGTATTTGTTCGGGACACAACAAGTTGGCGACAAACTTTGCCTGTGTATGTTTAGGACTTTCGTCATAGATATTGTATTTGGCCCGTATTGAAGTCTATAATTACTAATTACAACTCCCACTTTTCAATACAAAATTTTGCATTGAAAAGTGGGAGTTGTAATTAGTAATTTTAAACTTTGCTTGACAAATTTCCCTGATGTTGCCACAAAATTGCCTGTTATTAATTTAACGGATAATGTATTAACTAATACTTAATCTCACTCATATGGTACCTCCCTTCTTGCCTAATGATTCATTTAGAGATGACTTATAGCTTAAATGAAACTCGGAAACTCCACCCACTTTGACATAGATTTAATAGAGGCATTGATTTTTTTTTAAGGAAGAGATTGATATTAAGCAGCAAACGGCTACAAGATGGCTAAAAATATCATTACTGCGAAAACTTGAAAAAATTCTATGCTTTTCTGACGAATTCGTTAGTAAGAAACTTCCGGAAAAGCGACTCAAATAGTTTGAAACTGCAATATCGTAAGATCCCGATTAATTCAAAAAATGTTGTCCCACAAAATGCGTCTTCAGCATCATTTTATTACTTGCGTTGAAGCACATATCAGGGTTTTTTTTTTTTTGCATGGCCAGACAAAAGATTAAGGGCATAGAGGAGGGTTGAATAAACAGCCAAGAAAATATAAACGAAATTTTACTTAAGGCACATGATTATTTAAACACTGAACTTGCTTTTCACAAATTTTGAAACTTATTGCCAGGTTGTGGCTGCAAAATTTGTTGTATTTTAGGTTTATTAATTGTTAAGTTTCTTCAAATTTCCCTAATTTTTTCTCCACTTTCGTGAAATTCCCTGATATATCCAGAGATACAATTTCCCCCTAATAATTCAATGATTTCTCAGTCTTGTCACCACAATCATTTCATACCAAAGGAGCTTTAATTTAATACTTAACAAGACATGTCAAAAACAAGTCAATGCTGGAAAAGATTTGACAAGACTCCAAAGCAGAGTCTATGGCATGCCAGCGTGCATATAATATTGAACTCCATTCCGTATAGTATTATGGCTATATTCTTCCATAGTGATAGATTAACTACATAAAGTGCTTGCCACGGGGGTGAGTGGTCAACGTGTTGGTCTACTCACCCCAAGCTTGCAGGTTCGCTCCTGGCCGTGGCAAGTGATTTTTGAAAGGCGGCAAAAATTACATGTCATAGAACCCATTTGAATTCAGTAGGCCGTGTTCATAATGGCAAAATTAATCTCGGGAGTTTCCGCCAACACCAAGTTCCTCATTTCTCTACTAGAAAGCGCTATAGTGTTCAAGGAGCTTAGATATCTATCCTCCTTGACTTTCATAGTGCTTCAAGTAACAATGAAATTCGACATGCAAGCTACCCTTTGGGTGTCAAATAACAAAGCTTGCACCCGTCATGCGAGGCCATACGATATTATTATTATTATTACTACATAAAGTGCATGAAAAACTGAGATAACTAATTTCTTGTAGGTATTCATTTTCTTTATACGCTGCTCAAAACAATTAAAGGGTCATGATTTCAGTTGACTAAAGGATGAAACTGGTTATTGTTTCTGATACGAATGTTGTGTTGTGTTCCAACAGGCTTTACAAATATGACCGGCTATGCAATCGATCGTCAAATAGTTAAAATGAAGAACTGGTCTCTAAGGCCGATCCTACATTGGAAGCGGAATTTCTCCCGACCAGACGGTCTGAGTGGGTCCGGTCAGGTCTGAAGAAAACAAACACATGACGCACCGACCCCCCCTCCTACACTGGAGCCAGTGCTCGTTCCGGGAGGAGAGTCGGGACTGAACTGGTCTGACAGCAATCAAACAGGTTTGTTTTTTCTTCCAGTTGCATGGAAGCTTTGGTCAAGGTGGTCCGTTTTAACATCATCTATTGAACTTGGTGTTTGTGTTTAATTGTGCCATAATGGTAGGCAAATGAATGTTAATTCTATTAGTGCGTGAGCGAATAGTAATAAGGGACCAGGGGAACAAACAGTACCACAACCACGATTTGAGGTCAAAACTGTCGGAGGAAGTTACTCCACTCCCTTAGGTCTACTTCTACAGTATGTGCGACAGAATGTAATTAAATGCTTCGACGGTCATTCTATGATATTTTTTGAATTTATCAGGGTGACTATGCATAGGTAGGCAGGTTGTGTAAAATTCACTTTGACGGTGGTCTTCATTGAACTCATGAACCCTTTTTCTTTTACACGAGTTTAATAAAAAATTCCTGTCCTATAACATGAAATCAACTAGTTCTTCGTCCATTTTTCAACTGTAGTAATACACAACTTTCCTCGTCGCGAGTTGACACACTACTGGTTCTTCCGCTCCTGGCTGAAAACTAGCTGCAATGTAGGAGCACAGAGTCTGGACTGGTCTGGTCTGGCCGGGTCGGGTCTGGTGACCAGATCGACTCCGCTTCCAATGTAGGATCAGCCTAACCCGTAACTTAAAACTGAATCTCAGTCTGATGTTTCCTACGCTATTCTATGGTATGGAAGGATGGACTCTAACCCAGGTGCATGAAACAGGTTTGGTGCTGGGTCTGTCAAGGCATGAGGTGGCATTATTATTGATGGCTAAATGGACTTTGTGGTGATCAGATGCGGATATGCGGTTGCCAGGTACATAGAGGACATTGGAAAATGTGGCATGGATAGATGGTGATTCCACTCTTGTTTCAGACAAATTGTGTAACGTCTTCCTGCAGATTCTATGTATACAATGATAAACATGATGTACAGTACTGAGGGATAAAGGTTTGAATTGTCTAATAACATGTAACACATAAAACACAACTTGTGCAATACTATTGTGCATTCTAACTTTTATCTCTCTAATTATTTTGAGCAGTATACAATAAGGTATTTCAAAGATTTGAGTCATAGAGACATCAAATTCAATTCAAATCATTTAATCAGCATGTAAAAAGGTCTATACTGCAGGGTGCAATCTTTGTTTTGTATGATAACCTCAAATCACAAAGGATGATTTCTTCAAAGACTTTAGTGCTACTTTCCATCAGTTTTCTTTCCATATTATTTCTCTGCAGTATATATTGCATGATATGGTGATGTTTGAAGGGTTTTACTCATGGTTATTGGCCCAGAAGCATATACCAGTACAGTATATCAATTATATCAATTACTCAATTTTCAAATATGGTAGACCATGGATGAAGTAATAAACATCTGTTATTAAGACAATTTTAAAACAAAATTCAACAATGTACATGGCTCACTCTCACTTCCGCCACAATATAGTCAAATATAGTTGAACCTCACTAATGCACTGAAAAGGTCGATACAGATATTAAGGAATCATCTCTATAACATCAACAGCTGACATGTCTAAATTCAGAATTTTAAATTGTAACTCATTACCTACTCTGCTAATTTTGTATATTCTTTATCTGATTTGGTATAAATAATTTAGTTTATCTCAGTTGGCAACCTGAACTGCTCCCGAAGTTATGATGATAAATATTTCAGTGTCAGGGCCCAGAAAATAGTACCATAGTGTATAAGCAAGATAAAATAGATAAGTTCAACTAAGATAAATTTTAAAGGAGAAACGTTTGGTGCCTTACAATTTAGTTTTAATGTTACTCAGTTTTCCTTTGAAGTGCAAAGGACTGTTTGGTACACTAACCATCAGGGCAGTCCTGGTACTTGGGAGAGTCTTGTAATTTTTTATATGTGAGAAACGCATCAGTGAGGTTCAACTGGTTCAGCTAAGCATCAAAAAGCAGCATATACGAGTAAAACAAAAATATATCCCGACTGCAGAATACTGTAATAATTTCATGGAGTTGATAACACTGGCCAACACTAATTTTGTGATTCAGTTCTCCCTATATGTGGCTGGTCTATTTTGCTCTAAAATGAAGGAAAATCAATGTTATAACATATGGTCCTGATTAGCTTTCCCGGTTAGGGTATCGATTTCTTTTGATGCTTTTCCCCCCCAGTTTGCTACAGTTGACCAATAAAAGTTCTCTCTAGCCTAGGAAAACCAATGAGCTACAATAAAAGAATAAAGGTAGAACTGTCGTGGAGCAAAAACAAAATTTTATAACCATATTTTTGGGAATACACTTGTGCAATAGTGATTAACTGATTGAAATTAGTGTATTGTAATGAAAAAGACTATAATGATTTGAAACTGCCAATTAGTTAAGTAAAATGTATCTTATCCATCTATTTTGCATTTTAAGACAGCATAAAAGTCTGTTTCATGGAAGAAGTAACTTACAAATATTACAAAAGAACAGCCACTTTCTCAAAATACAGTAAGGACGCTCAGGGATCTGTCAATGACAGATTATCAAACATGCTAGATTAAACAAGGGCATACCTGCCAACCTTACAAAACCAAAAATCTGGAGATTTTGGTCTGAAAATCAGGATAATTCGGGAGATGCAAATAGTACATATCAGCTCAATTATTTGGCAAACTATGCTTCAAAATGAATGACGTCAAGAAGCATTCGGCATTTAGGCTACCAGCCCATCACTTACACTTATAACACCATTTTTTTTTTTTTTTTTTTTTTTTTTTAATTTTTGGTTTCTATTTATTGTTACTCTTCACTCTTGGCGCTTCTTTGCTCCCACGCATTACGAAATATCACTTTTTCCACCATGAGATATAAAAAACATTATATCGACAAAGAGTACAAAATGCAAAATAATTGACCTTTGCTGGATTCAATCATGCACGGAAGTTGTTCCCTGTTTCAAAAACACTAGAATGTTGCAGCAAAGTAAATAAACAACCGCTTACACGGAAATGAAACCCATTTACGAACTCAGCTAACCAAATAACGTTCATTACCTGCCAACTAAAAAGTTTCCAAAAAATACTGGAAACTGTTCGGAGTTCACCAATACAAAATTCGGGAGGATAACTTTAGTAATCGTGAGGCGGGAAAAACTATGGAAAATCAAGAGTCTCCCACCTGAATCGGGAAGGTTGGCAGGTATGCAAAGGGATATAAATAAAACTACCGTTTTTACATCCAAAAATGAATACCACAAATCATTATTTACTGTATAAAACACAAAAGAATATTTAAAAAAAAGTTGAATTGAAAATCAAATACGTACAGTACTGTACTGCAGAGTTTAAGGCTCAAAGTTTTAGCAATCACTTTTGTAGTCCTATTATTATACTATTGTATGAAACAAATAAGCACCATGGCTGTGAAAAAATACAAATTTTTGTCAAGAATTTGGAATACAGTGCACTCCCGGATAATTCGTGGTAATTAATGCACGAACTTCTGCGAATTATGGAAAACCGCGAATTATCTGCAGTTATGATTTAAGCATAGTAAAAACAAAACTATTGGTTAGAATATTGAATGTATTTTTTGAACGCGCAAAAAAATAATCATAACACTTTATAACATTGTATTGTAGGTTACACTATGCTAGAGGTGTGTGGATTATGACAAAATTAATATCTAAGAAAGAAGACTGTATCACTTTTTGTTTCTTAGCTCGTTCATTTTTTCTAATTTTAGATTGTACATTCCTGAAGAAAACAATATGACAACAAAATTTCATCTCCGTTTTCTACAAAAGAGATAAGTGTGACTATAGACTCACTAGCTTGACTGTGGAAACTTTTGAGATTTCGGTTGCATCTCTCCCGCACTCGATATCTACTGAATCTCTGTTTTCCTCACCGACAGTCAAATTCCCTACAATATCCTCCTTGCTTTCATGTCTGAAACCATAATCGTCTTTATCGACTACCGAATGTCACTTTCTTCTGCATCTTGGCATTCATCCAGGTTTTGCAATTTCATCGTAGTGAGACCAGCGTGTCCGTTCGAAATATCTTTGACACAGAAGCTGGCAAACGCTTGCTTTTGTGCGAGTGTAGTAGCGGTAATTGTCTCCCATGACTTGTTGACTGCATGAAAAGCAACCAGCAAACACGCTCTCCGCGTCGCGCTGGTTTCTGCCATAAGGCAATAATCGCTCTTTACAATACGCTGTCCGCACGCATTTCCCCTTCACAACTCTCAGGCCAGTAACCTTGGAGTGTGGCTGTTGGGAAAGGGAGGGTAGGTTCTAAGTGAAAGTGCATTCCTCTTTGCACGGTCTCGGCATTGAAGATAAAAGAATTCCGTGCTATACCCCATTCGGCGACATGCTCGTATATTTCCAAGATAGCAGCATTCTGGTAGCAGTGCACAAGTAGGTCTAATTTTACATGGCTGAGAAATACAGTTAGTCATTTCAAATCAGAATGATTTTGTCTCCACGGATCATATCGTGTTAAAATCCGTTTAAATGACAGAGATTATTTTATTTAGCGGGATGATTAGTTTCTGTAAGAATTACTACATTTAAAAAATACTCTTGGGCACCCGCAAATTAACCCGAAAGCGAATTATCCACACTCGAATTATCGGGAGTACACTGTAGTTCAATCTGAATCACTGTCTAGAGCCCTAGCATAGGTGTCTGATGACGTCAAGGGTGTGAAACATGCCGGACTGGTATCTACCACTGATGGGATAACTTGAATGTTCTTTTGAGCCCTTGCACAGTGAAGCAGACAATACAGCAGTCACTGGCAAATCGCCGAATGGTTACGATACCTCCCGAACCCTTTCCGAGTGTACTGCCAACCGCTAAATTCCTCCAAATACAAGAAAAATCCGATGCTGGGCTATCGGGTGCGCCGGACTGACGAGTCCTGGATTATTTCGGTCTTACTGTATAATGTTATACAACTACGCAACTGTCCTAGCAGTTTTTTTCTTTCTAGTATAGAGATTCCTAGGTAAGATAAGACATTTCATTGGTTGTTCGGAGCAAACTTTATTGTAAAAAATTGGAAAAGAAAGCATAAGAAATTGGAAGCAAATCAGGACCATTCTACCATTGATTTTCCTTCATTTTAGGGCAAAAGGAACCACATGGGGAGAACAGTCACAAACAAAAAGGTAACCTTTGTTGTCCAGTGTAATGAACATCACACTTATACAATTACATACTCGCAAAAATGATGTGATTCATTATTTACAAACAATATTTACAAGCTCCTAACATAGTGCCAACAAGTTTAAAGCACAAAAGTACTGGTTCTACAATGTACAGTAGATCTATTACTTGTGTAGAACACAAATTAAGCTTTGAAATAATTTATCGTAATCATTCTTATATGATAAAAATGAAAAATCTAGGCAACAAAAAGTATGCGTTGAGATGCAAGCTATGGGAGTCCTTTACTCTCCTTTCCTATACCTAAAACACTCACACATTCACAGCAATTCTTTCATGAAAATTATTTTAATACTGAACTGAATGATGCTTAATTGATTATCTTAATAATGGGGAGATAATAGAGCATATTCAATCTTTGCTTGCTCATTGTAAAGCTATGCGAAACACTACCAGTATAATTCAAGTAAAGGAAGACAATTGCTTGCTTAGATTACATAAGTAGCAGTAAATAAATAAATTGTTCAAAATATTATGAATCATGACAGTTTTTCATCACATCAAAATATAATCAAACAGAAAAAGATTTTATATGAGGAAACATGAATTCTTCAATGGGGATATCTGTATGACATTTGGAAATAAAGATTCATATGTTTCACACAAAAAGAAGAACCCTCATTGCCAAGAAGAAAGAAGAGAACGTTGTTAGTAGAAAGCAAGTGAATACAAGAAGCTGTAAATCCTTAAAGAAAAGAAAATCATCCACTAGGGAAAAGTGTAGCACACAATTCCTTTTTTTTTTTTTTTTTTTAAATGAGAGAAAGACATGCACACAATGTGACTAGGTTGATAGTGATTGTAAATATTTGGTGCTTCCTTGAGATCACTTCCTATCTCTCTAACATGTGGCAACAAGCTTTGTTCACATCTGCTTGCACTCTGCACAATTGTATGGAGTCCAGTCTGATGATATATACCTTACCTGCTTTTCATGTAACTTAAACAAATGGTGCTATATTTCCTAAGACATATACTACTGTAGTATGAAGAAGAATAACATAAAATTATAACATGAACTTATGTATGGATATAAAATTAACTATATCTGAAACAAATTGGTCCTTATTGACAACATTTAATTGAAATCTAAATGGTATTAAATAAAACCACCAATAGTCAATAGATAGATTATTATAAGTTGTTTAATATATCAGGACTAGTTTCGACCACAGTGTGGTCATCAGCAATTTTAAGTTGTCAGAAGAAACTATTAAAAAATATAAAATTGCGAATAATTGAAACCATCATTAAGGTAATTTACGTGAATGGATCAATGAAACTGACAACGAAAGAAAATCTATAGAAGCATGACTACAGAAAATGGAAACTGCTTTCCCTTTTACAAAACAAGTTTATAACAAAAAATCCCTCAGTATGCCTTCCTTCAGAGGGGAAGTAAACCCGGCAATCCCATGTCATAGATTTATGGCATGAAAAAGAATCTTCCACTAATTACACTTGTGTGAAGCCAAAATTGTAAGTTAGAATTGATAACTCTCTATTAGTTCCAATGTTCGCCGCCAGGTGCTGACTACAATGCCATCTAGAAGCCAAATCCGCAAGCTAGGTGTCGTGGATGGTAGCATTTGGTAGCAAAAGTAGGAACTACTTGAATTTATTGTCTGCAGTCCTTACTTGAATTAAAAACAGATAACACACACTAATACAGTCATCACAATTAACACCGGTTATCAGACAGATTCTACACACACCCAAAGTACACGGGGCTACATGACCGCGTTGTCGCTGCCCCTAAACTTAGGAACCAACCAACCGATGACCACACTGTGGTCAAAACTAGTGCTGTTTTATTAAACAACTTATAATAACATATTTATTGACTAATGGTGGTTTTATTTAATGTCATTCAGATTTCAATTAACATGAACATAATAAAACTGTATTCTTAAAAATGTTAATGGTTATACTTCTAATATTCACTGCAAATCATATTATCAACACAGTACATCACTCAATGCATAGTAAATGGCAATGGAAAAAAAAGTGTTTTCAAAGGTGATTGCTGTGCATAAGCAAATGTGAAATTGTTACTCAAAAAGGCAAATGACAGTTACTTTTAATTCATAGTTGAAATATTTTCAGCTAAGAAAATCAAATGATCAACTCTATGCCTCCTGCATAGAGTTATAGAATGTTATATAAGAGACAATGAGATGTAATGCATAATTTAAATTATATGATCTGCTTCTTTGAATTATGATTTTAACCCAGCAGAAAGTATTTATTTCAAAGAAAATGCATGTTCAATTAAGATAAACCTCATTTCTCTACTAGAAAGTGCTATTGTGTTCAAGGAGATTAGATATCTTACATCTAACCTCCTTGACTTTCATAGTCAAGGAACTACGAAATTCGACATGCAAGCTACCCTCTGGGTGTCAAATAGCAAAGCTTGCACCAGGCACCCGAGGCCATACGATATTATTATTATTAGCTGCACAACATGCTATGAAAATTTATAAATCTGAAAGGTAAAATAAAATAATCTGCAAACAGTGATCCATGTACAATGTTTTATAACTTGATCACTCATGGTTTTCATGGAAAATGGAAACATTTCCACTACTTCTATGCGCATGCACAGTTTAAAAGGAGTTAGGGAAAACCTAACACATTATGGTAAATACAGTATAATGAGGACACAATATGGTTAATTAGATATAGCCTACCATGACACTGAAAGTATCCTGAAAAGCACTGAAGTTGATCACTGAATATTACCGTGTATACTCGAATACCACCCGCACATTTTTAAACAAATTCGGACGTGAAAAATTGGGGTGTGGGTCTTATTTGAGTCATCCAAATTTGAAAGATCTAAATTGCCCGCCACGCGTGATTTCGGGTGTTGCGAGTATCCGCTAGATGGTGCTAGCCTTCTTCCGGCTATAACTTTGTTTTACCGTAAGCACGCGGCGTCATACAGTCAAGCGCACGTTCTCCGAGTGTAAACATGAATGCTACGAAACGTTTGCGGTCATTTACTGTGAGTGAGAAATTGAAAGTTGTGAGGGAAGCTGAAGTTATTGGAAATCGTGCCCGGTAGGAAATATGATATTGACGAGTCATGTATTCGTGATTGAGCGGGATGACGTCTATGCTACAACCACGGGATGTCTGCGTGAACTGCCCGTTCTAAGCAGCCTTGAAACAGCTGTATACGGAGCGGATGGCGGCCGATGAGCACACACCGACTCCAACTGGTCGTATTCAGCGCCCGGAAGTTCAGCTGCTGTGTTCGTGGATTTTGACAGCATGGAATCGTATCTCTGGAGATCTCATAAGGAAGAGCTTCAAGAAATGTAGTATTTCGAATGCTATGGATGTCAGTGATGACGACATTTAGTGGGAAAGTGATGGTGATAAAAGTTCCGAAGTTGGTAATTCTGATGACGATGAATGAAGTGTTTGTGTACTTTTATTTGTATTTTTAATCGTTTGATGTGTGTTATTTTACGACGACTTCAAAACTGTTGGAAACTATTTTGGATAAATGCTATTCTGTTTATTTAGTAAAGATTGTAAATAATTTTGAGTAAAAAATTATTTTTTTAAAATTTTGTTCTTCAAAATCAGGGTGCGGATCTTATTCGGGGGCGGGTCGTATTAGAGTAAATACGGTATTTAAGGATTGAAAAACATTCACACACTGAAATACTGGAGAAGTGGGGTCAGATACGAAACACTAAAGATATCAACTCTCGATTATCCTCTTAAGTAGGATGAGATGATTACAATTATTTTGTTTTTACATTATTATGATACACATAATAAATGAGTAGTTTCACATCCCAAGGTAATATACACCATATTTTCGAGAGCACTCCTCTCACAATTTTTCTTATTAAGAAGTTCACTATTGAAAGTGGGGTATGAATATTTTGTGAAATTTTAATCTGAATTACATTTGAATCAATGTCATTCTACTCGGGCAGTGAGCATAAATCTGTTTCCCCACCGATTTTACATACACCACGCCGGTAGTGATAATTTCTGTCTAGATGGCTGAAAACAATTCCTTACATACATTTCATTCACGAAAACTCAGACTTGAGATTAAAATACATCATACAATACCCTGTTTCAAAAGGCTTTCAGAACAAGACTCACAAAAATATATTTTATCAAGTTTTGCACTATTCTTTAGGAGGTGCCAGCCTTACAAAAATTTGAAAACTGCTGTATTTCTGTCCAGCTACTATTGCTGACATAATTGAGAGTTGACATGTTATGTGCACATGCTTTCTAGCAATGCACAAAATGTCTGCTTTGACACATCAGGTATTTGATGACAAATAATTTAATGTCTCTTGCAAATGGATATTCACTAGTTACAATAATGAACCTCACATCCAAAGTATATGCAAAAATAAATAAATAGTAAACTGGGAGTTGCTGGGAAACCCCCACCAGGTTTGGTGCTATTTACATATACTAGCCCATACTACAAGGTGTATGGAAAGAATGAAATGATTCTCAAACTTATCAATGCACCTCCAGTTTCATTTGTAGGCAATGTGCTTATGAACAGAATAATAGCATACGTCTTTTGTGTGTAATAGCTTAATATATTTTATGAGATTTGAAGAATAACATTAAAAAAAAGGAGAAGAAGAAGAATAACATATTAAAAAAACCTCCCTCAGCTGGGTCAACTTTATAATAAAACACATTTAAATTTTCAGACTTCATCACAATTAACACCGGTTATCAGACAGATTCTACACACACCCAAAGTACACGGGGCTACATGACAGCGTTGTCGCAGCCCCTAAACTTAAGAACCAACCAACCAAATTTGCAGACTCCATGGGAAAAACGGGGTGTCACATTCTGTACATTTTTCATGAGAGTGAATTTAAACTTTCAACACTAAAAAGAAATACTTATAACAATTGAGAGAAAGCAATATAGGATTTTGCCAAATTTATTTCTTATAAAGGAAGTACATTAAAAAAAATAACTAAAGTTAAATTATGAAACAAGTGAGAGGATATGGGACGTTCTTTCCGTTTCCACTGATAATAAAAGCCCTTGTATCTCTGTGACATTCCGCTTTATTTGAAATTAATTTCACCTGATTTGTAGTGATGATGGCTGGCCACTAGAATGCGCCATAAACTCGTTTCCGAAAAAAATGGACATACATGTTCTTTCCGTGGGGTCTCAATTGTAGTTGTATTATCCAAACATTTAAAAAACATTCTTGCAAAGTAAATTGCTATAGAACGTTTTGATTTATAGAAATAAGAAAGTGATAGAAACAGAATAAATTGTTGTTTCATTTAGGGGCCCAGACATCATGGTCATTTCAGCCCCATGAATTTGTCTGATGATCTGCATTATTGTGGTGTGTGTATTTGTAATTGGGGCAAGGATTGACTTAAAGTTAGGAATCATCCAGCCATTTGCGGGGAGTAGAAATGGGAATCGAACCCTCCTCTTCTCAGTTTAAAAGGCCCACAACTTGTGTATAACTGGCGAGCTAGTAGTATTGGAATGCTATAGCATTTTAATATTGAGCAACTTCACACAAATTCTTACTGGTTATAATAAAAGAAATATGCTATATTCTATTTGCAAGCAAATCATTTAAATATATCTTCTATTGCTTTCTTAATAGGGACTTCTAAAGGAGATCACCATGAGACTACAATATGTGTAGAGATTTTAAATAAAATATGCCACTTACCTTGGCCTATCCCTAGTCCTCCATACACTCCCAAGTACATGTCTCGCCTGGCTGTGTCGATAGTGCCATTCTCAGGCACTATCTCATTGGACCATTTTGACAGCCACATGTTGGAGCCGATGGAAAAACCTTGAAATATGATGTTCAGAAGGATGGTGGTTATAGAGAGGAGCATACCGATGGACTTCAGGTAATGTTTGTACACATCCCATTTCACCTACAAATTCAAAACCAACACAGACAAACATTAATCCTGAATAACAGAATAAGGTGGCAAGAGATGGAAAGAGTACTACAGGAACAAATCTGAAAGAAGGTTGAAAACCAAAATCAAAAGGAACAGTTTGGGTTCAGAAGGGGGACTAACAGTGTAACCTATTTTGGTTGTAAGACAAACTATGGAAAAATACTGGGAATATGGAAAAGACATGATAATGACCGTCATAGACTTAGAAAAGGCATATGATAGTGTCCCTAGAGACAGAGTTTGGAAAAGCCTAAAACAAAAAGGTATTGGAGAAGAAATAATACAAATGATAAAAGCGATGTACAGTAATTGTTGCAGCTGTGTCAAAACTCAAGTAAGTAAAACAGGATGGATTGAAATTGAACATGGATTAAAACAAGGGAGTGTACACTCACCATTGCTATTTATACTGGTGATGGATGATATACTAATGGCAACAAAGGAAGCGAACACAGGTACAAGAATGAACATAATCCTATTTGTTGCTGATGTTCTGATTTGGGGAGAGAATGAGAATGTGGTTCAAGAACACCTGGATGAACAGAAGGAAAATACTGAGAAATGGGAATGAAGATCAGTGTAGAGAAAAGGAAGACAATGGTAATGACAAGAGGAAAGAAAGAAGGAAAAGGGATTGTTAAAATTGGAGATGTAGATCTGGAAGTAGTAGAGCACTTCAAATATTTAGGAAGTGAATTGATGGAAAATGCAAGATTGGATATGGAGATCAAGTGTGGAGTGTTTTCTATCATCAGGTTCGGAGTTTAGTTTGGGATAAAGACATACCACTGAAGGCTAAAGAAGTGATGTAAAAGACCTATTACTTACCAATAATGACGTATGGAGCAGAAACTTGGCCGATAACGACGAGATATGAAAGTAGAATACAGGGAGCCGAAATGAAATTCCTGAGGAGTACAGTGCAGAAGACTAGGAGAGAGTGAGAAATGAAGACATTCAAAAGGAAGTGAATGTACAGAAGATGAATGATAAGCTGGAGCAGAACAGATTGAGATAGTATGGACATGTGAAAAGTATGAATGATGAAAGATGCCGAAACAAGGGGTGGAGAGACGGATGACTGAAATGAGAGGAAAAAAAAGACCTCGAGTACGGTGGATTTGGTGAAGGACTGTGTGCGAGAATGGAATCTCGAGTGGGGTTCAGTGGTTGAGGAAGGATGGTGGACAGACAGAGTAAAGTGGAGGGGTTTCATATTTGCTCCGACCTGGGCCAAGCTGGAAAACTGAAATTGATGATGATTGTGACGATGATGACTGTATACTCAAAGAAGTAAACTAACCATAAAATTATACCCCTGTAATACTTCAGCTCAATTGGTTGAATAGTTTTTTCATGAAAGGAAAACAGACAAACAAACAGACAAACAAACAGACCAACTTTCAGATCCTCTATAGATTCTTCAAACACAACTAGTACTTACACTTCCAGTTTCAGCCTTTTCAACTTCAATTAACTTCTCTCCCAGGATGGGGGCTTTAATAATGTTCTCCTTCTCGCTGTTCAGCCGGCGGAGACTTCCTCTTTCTGATTGGCTCTCCACTGAAGTCTGCCTGCCAGAGAAAATATATGGTACAGTAGTAAGAACTAAATCATTACATATTCAGTAGTTCTACACGAGTTTTGATCCAATATGAAGATATTTGGAATTGGTGTTATATTATAAGAAAATTGAAAGACTACTTCAATCCTGAAAGAAATGGCACTCAAACAAGACCGAGAAGAGATGGGAAGAATTTAGGGCAGAAAGGAAACGAACAGTAAAGATTATAAGAACAGAGAAGAGAAATTACGATAGACACAGGATAGAACTAAGAGAAGAAGATTTTAAACAGAAAAACAGCCGAGAATTTTACAGAACCTTCAAAGAAGAACTACAAGGATATCAGCCACCAAGTTTGTGCTTCAAACGAAAAGATGGTAGTGATTACTTCAAATTTCTGCTGAATGGGGAGGAGCCAGGAGAGAGATTGGTTGCTCAGAATATATCCCAAGAAAACCCTGTCACTTACAAAATACTCTCCAAAGCACTGCTGAACCGAGTTGAAGACCAAGTAGACCACTTAATTGGAGAATACCAAGCCGGCTTTAGGAAAGGGAGGTCATGTGTGGAGCAAATATTCAACCTCAAAAACATTCGCAGAACAAGAGCTTTGAGAGGTCAGAACACCGTGGTCATTTTTGTTGACTTCAAAAAGGCATACGACTCGATTGACCGGCAGACTCTATTAACTACATTGGAAGATTTTGGGATTGACAGGAAAACAGGAGAAATAATCAAACAAACACTAACCGATACCATCTCCAAAGTAAAGTTTTATGGAGAAATCTCCAATCCTTTCAAAATAAAATCAGGAGTCAGACAAGGGGATGGTCTTTTACCAATACTATTTAATATCGTTCTGGAGAAACTCATGAGAAATTGGGATAAGGCTTTGGAAGCATAAGGAATTCAGGGTATACATCTTGGGAGGAAAGGACAAAACCTGGGAATTAAATGTTTGGCTTTTGCTGATGACCTTGCCCTCTTAGCTCATAACAAAGATGATGCACGAAAGATGCTGGACACTCTGCGTGAATAGCTGAGAAAACAGGTCTTAAGGTATCATACGAAAAGACTGAGTACATGGAATACAACCGGGAAGAGAGACGTATGCTGGTGGAAGATGGAAGTCAAAGGAACTGATAGGTTCAAAAAACTTGGGGAATGGATACAACCCAATGGACGGGATAAAGAAGCAAACAAGGAAAGAGCAAGAAAATTGGACCTGGCCTATAGATTAACTCAGAACAGGTATAATAAACGAGCGATATCATACAAAGTAAAACTCAGACATTACAGTACAGTGGTAAAGCCAAGAGGGTCTGTTGCCTCCGAGTGTCTAACCCTGAACAAAAAAAGGGGAGCTGAAGGAACTTGAGATAAAGGAAAGGAGGATCCTGAGGAAAATTCTCGGACCACGGAAAGATGATGACGGAACATGGAAAAAAAAGGAAAAATGAAGATCTGTATATGCAGACTGAAACCATTGTGGTCACAATGCGTAAAAGAAGGCTAAAATTTTACTGGCATTTGATGAGAATGGACGGGAACCGGCTGACAAAGAAATGCTTTTAATACATTACAGGGTTGAAAGCTACTACAAAATGGGTAGAAGAGGTCATGATGATGATGATGATAATTGTTGTTTTAAGGGGCCTAACATCTAGGCTATCGGCCCCTGATGGTCTGGGTGATCGTGAAGATGAAAATGAAATGCAAACTTAAAACGAAAACTAACTACCAACCTACATACTAGAAGAAGAAATGGAAAACTAAAGGAGAATAAGGCAAATAAAGGACAGGAGGAAAAGAAATGCCCTCAACCCTCGAAGAATGCGGATTGAGGGACTTGGAAGGAAGGAGAGCCATGAAAGGCAGATAGGAAAGTGAAAGAGGAGAGGATCCGCCCCAAAGGTAAGGGACAAAAGGGGAAAACGGACCCAGCTCAGGAATCCCTCGGGGTCGCTAACTCCCGAACTCACCAGCCGTGAGCCCCTGAGGGTGTAGCATTATCTAGGGTGCACCAGAAGTGGTGGGGCTACATACACCCTGCCTCCTTAAGGGCCTAGAGCACAAGGCAGGAGGTAAAAGGAAGAGAAAAAGAAGGCTGACCCCTCGCAGAAGGAGGGTATCAGAAAAGATGAGACAAGGGCCAATTAAGGCGGGAAAGGAAGAGACTCCCTAGGCCTCGGATACCCTAATACCGTCGGGGTCAGAAGAGAACAAGAGTTGACCAAGTGAGGTCGACAGGAAAGAAGACAGAGAGGAGCCCGGCACAAGTAAGTGGAAGCAATGCCGGACTCAGCTGGGGCCCCGTGGTCGCCAACCCACGCCCACAAGATGTGAGCCCCTGGGGGAGGTAGAAGAGGTCAAAAGAGACGCCATTGAAGTTGGACTAACTGAACATGTCATTCACGATAGGAAAATGCTTCGAAGCCGAGTTGACAATATCAAGACATTCAAAGAAAAACCACCACAACACAGGCCAAATTTGGTAATAACAGAGGAGCAGAGAAAGATTAGAAGTGAAAGAATGAAGAGGTTCTGGGAAGAAAAGAAGAAAAAATTGACCAGAAAGCCTTAGGTTCCATGCGGTCCACAGTTGGCCAAAGTTGGAAACAAAAAAAATAAAATAAAAATAAATAAATCATCATCATCATCATCATCATCACCATCACCATCACCATCACCATCACCATCATTTCCCCTTATCCAGCTCCTGCCGGGTCGGGGTATTTATGGCACTTCTCCACTTTCCTCTTTCCTTCCACCATTCTTCTTCCACGATCTTGATTTGAAATGCAAAATGTAGCAGTATTTTATTTTTATTAATTCATCGGTGTACAGGGTGTCTACCAGAACAAAACAACATATTTACTGAGAAATCCCTGACTTTTCAATGATAAATACAAGAATTCCCTGAGGAACTTAAACAGCTATAATAAAGTAACTATAAAGTTTTACAGGCCATGCTACTTCAATTAAGTCCTAGGTTCTATAATGGGTATACAGGGTCTTTCATATAAAGTAAGAACGGCAAGCGGTAGTTTTGTTATTCGATGCTGCTGTGGCCTTGGCCGAGCCTGTGATGCGCCATGGCCGCCTGCTGCCTACTATTGAAAGCGCGCACATAGTACATATGAGGGCTGGTTTGGACGAAACAGCAGATCGTCCAAAACTTCACACTTGAAATCTTTGCAAAAGTCTATCGTAACGTTGGTACAGTGTGGTCGTGAATGATTTTCATCTTTTTCGAGAATTGAAGGTATGGTTGGGCGGCAATGCCTCGCCAAAAAGGAAAACCTTCAGGAGGCTGTCCAGACGCACCCACCTCAGTGGCGACAGAATGTTTTACCGAGGGCATTGGAAAACTGGTGTAACGATACGACAAATGTTTCAATCGTTTCGGCGATTATGTTGAGACACACGAATAAAATAAGGAAACATATAGTAGTAAAATCAGTTTGGTATGTCAATCTGTTATTTTATACAGTCCATCGGAACTTGAAAAAAAGAAACAGTCCTCGTATGTACTATGCGCGCGCTTTCAATAGTACAGCAGGGGGCCGTGGCGCCCCACAAGCTAGGCCACCGTAGCAGCGAATAACAAAACTGCCACTTGCCGTTCTTATTTTTTATGCAAGACCCTGTATATTATAAACCAGAGACAGTACTCAAAGACTATTGGACAATCATCTGTTTTTCTTGCCTTGATCCTGAGAGTTGAAGACTTTTCTTGAGAGAAGGTTGACGTAAAGGTTTGGTTCTCAAGTGAACTCTAATTGAGGAAAGTAATTAATATTAAGGGTGGTTTGTTCCTTTTATATTACTGTGTAATATTTTAAAATATTTTAACAGGAATGATTTCCATATTATTAATTGTTTGTGGGCATGTTTCTTCCAGTATTTGGCCTTTAATTAACATGGTTATTTCTTCAAATTACTCAAATCTGGATCACCAGTGCTGGTCAAAACAATAAGGACACTTCCCATAAACTGGAAATTTTGTATTCTTAAGTCATTTATCATCATCATCATCATCTTGTACAGTTTCCAGCCCCAGGCTGGGTCTGTTTGGAACATAAGCCTCGCCACTTAGTCCTTTCTTCCCACCACCTCTCCGCTGTCACTCTGGTCCAGTCCTCGCCTCTCTTCTTGACACATTCCTCCACTCCTTTCAGCCATTTATACCATTTCAAAATTAACAAATTAACAAGAGATCAATTCACATACATCACAATGTTTATACATGATGTGGCCACCTTTGGCTTTTCTGCATGCTGAAACACACTGCACCATGGAGTCAATAAGGCTGCAGCACTCTTCCTTGGTCACCTTCCTCCAGAGCTCGAGCAGATTGAGACACATCTCTTCCTTATTCTTCGGTTTCTTCTTGTCCAGCTGTACCCCAATCTTGTTCCAAAGGTTGTCAATAGGATTGAGATCAGGGCTATGAGCTGGCCATGGCAGCAGTTCCACGCCATTCGTCTCCATGCAGGCCTTCGTGACGCGGGATGTATGGCATGGTCCATTGTCTTGTTGGAAGATGAAGTTCTCTCCCAACAGCTGTTTTACAGATGGTAACTTGACTTCCTCCATGGTTGTGCACCAACGTTCTGAATTAATAGAACCATCTACCACGTAACATTACCCAGGTTCCTCACTGGTGATGCATGCCCAGATCATAACGGCATCACCACCCTGCTGAACCAATAGGGCCAGACATTGAGGCAAGAGTTTCTCTGTTACCGTGCGTCTGACAAGAACCCTTCAGCGTGGAAAGAACTCAAATCGACTCTCATCCGAGAAAACTACACGCCTCCAAGCTTCTGCAAGCCAACCTTTTTATCACGACACCACTGTAGTCTTTTAAGTCAATGCTGGTCAGTAAGCAGAGGTTTTCGCAAAGCATATCGAAATTGAAGACCAACCTCACGCAATTGTTGGCTAACTGTTGACTTACTGACTAGGATATTGAATTCTCGGTTTAAAGGAGTACTTAGTTCACCCTGACTAGCCCTCCTATTCACTTTAGACAATTGAATAAGCATTCTGTCCTGTCTAGGAGCAGTGTTCCTTGGCCTACCACCATGGGTTTCACTCTTAAAGTTGCCAGTCTCTACAAAAATCTTCAATGTCTGCTCTACAGATGTTTTGCTAATGTCCAAATTATTCCCAATTTGTCGATAACTCATGGCACCAGTATGCATACCTACAATTTGCCACCTTATTTCATCTGGAACACTTCGACGACCCATTTAGTTTCAACAAATTCCCGAACTCGACGAAGTACGCACTTAACCTCAAAAATATCACAAGCTGCTCAGAGAACAAAGCAATCAGCTGTTCCCAAACATCATTTCCCGCCTAAACAGATGTGTATCAAGTAGGCTGTGATAACATTCGAGCGCTGGTGCCAAACATAACATTTTAATAAGAACAAAAAATTGGGACTTTTCATGAAAATTTCAAAGAATTTCAAAGAAATCTATCACTCTCTCACTCATCCTCACATTTTTCTTCAATATTTTTACACAACACGTTTGATAGGTCTTTATGAGGTTTATTGATTTGCCAAGTTTCAACTGTTTACATGCCCCTGTTTTCTCGTAGGATGGGGATTCCCTGCATAAGAGTGTTAATTTTTGTACCATACTTAAAAGAACAAATTGCCAATAACTTTCTTATTTTTCAACCAAAATTCATGTGTTTATACTAAACACCTTATCATTCTCTGTAGGTTTTATTAGTAATGAAGAAAATCGCGCATTTCCAATACATTGAGGAAAAGAGGCAAAAGTTACTTTATGGGTGGTGTCCTTATTGCTTTGACCAGCACTTATATACCGTATATACCCGAATGAAAGACGAGGTTTTTCCCACTTTTTGTGTTATAAAAATTTGGGGTCGTAAATCAATGCATTAATGAAGATTAAAATATGGTTTGTTATGTTGAATTACCATGCATATACGAATAGCGTACATTTTGAGGTTAGGATTTACGCATACACGTCTTTTTAAGCAGATAAATTATATGTTCGAAAGCATACGGAAATATGTTTTAAAACAATTTTTACAAGAACAACCGGTCAGTTTTACGAGCAGTAATTGAGTGATCAACGTATCTTAATTTAATAACGTCTCCCATTCTTGAACAAAGAAATTATAGAGTATGTCTTGGAAAAGCGGGCAGAGGGATTTCCGATAACACGAGACGTTATAAAAATGAAAGCACGACCTTGAGGGCATATATTGTGCAAGTTATGAGCTAGCGAGTATTTTTTTGAAAAAATCTGTAAGAGGCAGTTGATAACTAGGCCTCGTCTTACATTCGGGTATATACGGTAATTGTTTAAATTAGAGGTGGTCAGATGGGCGCCCGTTTAGCCTGGCCCAGTGCAGCCGGGCAGGTGTGACATAAATGCAGACGGCTTACCAGCATGCATACGTCACAGTGTGGCGTGACGAAGCGAGAGAGGGGTCTATCACGAATCTTATAGGCTATAAAATTGTCGAGTAAATGAAATTGTAATATAACTCTACGGTGTGGTGGTGCAGCGGACAAGCTGTTGGCCTCTCACCAAGGTGGACTTGGTTCGATTCTCGGCGAATACGTGTGAGATTTTCAAAGTTAAATGCCATGTGCTGTGGTTCGGATTCCACGCAAGTACGAGGGTCGAGGCATAAGTCACGGCAACTATTCTTTTTCTCGCGAACAGGAGACAACACGGAATATCTACGATATGCATTTGGAAATATAGGACATGTACGTATGCATTGTGCCTGAAGATAAATTCTGACATCAAGAGATGCTCGTAGGTAAGTGACAGAACACAGGCCATTGGTAAACATTGTTTTACTATGGGATAGACAGCAAATACACAAGACGACGTACAAAGGACAGGTCTCCACTGGTTACAGACCTTCGAAATAATCACCCAAGGTGTCTACTGTGCGTTGCCAGCGGTGGAGCAGGCGCTGAATAGCATCCGCTGCATGTGTATCGCTAACGTGTAACACCTCCCTCCGAAATGCTCTTACGATGTCTTCTTTGTTAGCGAACCATCGTCCACGTAGTGGCTTCTTGACTTTGGGGATTAGATCATGTCACATGGGCTCAGATCAGGCGAATAAGGTGGGTATGGAAGAACCTCCCATCCTCACCGTTGTAAGCGACGCTGAACGATGGCTGCTGTGTGAGCTGTCGCGTTATTGTGTAGGATTATGGCGTCGTCCAAACAATGTTTGGTTCACACTGCACCGCGCAATTGGTACAACAAAAAGGAATTGTAATACACTGCATTGACAGTGTGCCCCTCACGCACTGGATGTCACACAAGAACACCTTGAACATCGTATGCCAGGATGACCATAACCTTATTGGGTGACGGATTTTGTCGAACCTTGTGTCTCCGTGGTGACCCTTGACGAAGCCATTCACTTGACTGTCTCTTCAGTTCAGGTTCATAAGCACGTGCCCATGTTTCATTGACTGCAATAATGCGATTCAACATGGCTTGCCCTTCCTGCTGAAACTTCTCCAGATTGATGCGACATGTTTCGTAACGAGTCCACTTCTGTTCCTCCGTTAAGTGATGTGGCACCCACTTTGCACAAATTTTACGCATATGTAGGTTCTTGTGTAAAATGCGCCGTATTGTTGCCGCTGGTATTGCTGTATGTTCTTGCAATTCTGCAATAGTCCAGCGCCTGTCCTTTCTGTAAACACTGATCGATCACCATTATCTGTACATCTTTGTCCATGGATACTGGACGGCCTGGGCGAGGCAAATCGGCAGTTGATACTCTACCCCGTTTGAACGTCTCCACCAATCCTTTAAACCTCTCTTAGAGTCCCATAACCTAGTAGGGATTTAAGAATTGTTAGAAATGCAGTCCCATAACATAATTACAATTCATGGCATACGGCAAACGCAAAGGAAACACGTAGTAATAAGAATAATGCAAATACGTTCTCAAACATTAAATAAACAAAACAACACATGATATCCCAGAATATATGTCCCCTTAATGAATAACGACATAGATCACCTCAAGTGCATGGATACTTATAAACAGGTAGCCTCTTAATTAACAACTAAAGAATTACATCGAGATTAAAATTAAAGAATTATAAATATGAACTTCACAGAAATGGTGATCTCCTTTTATTTAATTAAATTAAAGCCTAAACCTTCTAAATACCGAGGTCCCCGTTACCTCAGGATCAATCAACCAACTAAACGCACGACGAGAGACTAACTAAACTAAAAACACATAATTACACACGCAAGGGAAGTTAACACCAGAAAAGGGGAGGACAGAAATACAGTACGGATACAATTTAGAATAACTTAGCTGTAATCTGCAATTTCTTGTAGATTACAGGTTGGAGCCGGGAACGGAGAAAGGATAGATTTCATATTAAGAACGAATAACAAAAGGCATGTTGCCATGGGACCAAAGAAACGACGATTACGCATCCCAGGATGGGATCAATTAAGAATTAACACAGGAAAAATATTAAAATTAATAAATATGCCAAAATCCTCCCGGGCTCCAGATACAGCATCTTCTCGCCATGGCGCCTAGAAGTTGAAAGATCTAATTTTCTCCTTTCAAGATGTACTGTTGGCTACCCATCTGCGTTCATGAATAGATGCAAACATCAGTCGGCCTTGCGTTTACGTAAGTTTACCCACAGTTAGGTTCCAAGGATGATTAATTTGTCGTGAGAGAGCAGGATCGTAAGTTTCGTAAATTAGACGTTAGATGTCAGTCTTTTAAGATTTTACCACGACATGTACCGTGCCGATAATTGAATCGGTACACTATATATTTAGCAGGTTCTCCAATTAGTACAAAAAGTCACCATCCTTCCCATTGGGATTCTTGTTGCACGTTATTTGCACTAGAAGTTTGTCTCTTCTCAGCTGACTCCATATTCGTAGCACAAGCTGATTTTTTCTACACCTTTGCAAAATCCCTCGACATTTCCCCGATTTCCAGGTTCTGTCGCCACCATGTTATTAGCTTTTCTTTTTGTTTTTAAGTACAGATCAAAATTAAAACAAGCCACCGCATTCGACAAAACAGTATACAACATTGTAACGAACTCTAGAAGAATAAGCCATTTCACATACTTACACACTTATGCTAAAGAAAGCTTACAGTGAATTTCTAATTGGAGCAATGTTAAAATTACATTTCTAAATTCAACTTGCCCAACTCTTGTCTCAAGAACATTTATCAAACTGCTGACAGCTATTTACCTGTTAAGTGATCCTGAATGAGACAGAGAGCGCTTCTCTCCAACGGAAGCCGATTCGCTATGGCTTTCGGATACACGGGATCTGGCTCGGACAAGTTTCTGCTGCAGTTCCTCTGCTCCCATTGTGCTCTCCAGTTGCTGCTTGATTTCATCCAAATCTGAGTGAATCAAGAAAGTACAAAATAAAATGAACACTAGTAGAGCTGTAGGCTGCCATTCAAGAGAGTAACTACAATGTCAATGAAACAAGATAGAACAAGTTGACATGCAGGAGTAGGGAGAGGTTAAGGGAAAAACAAAGACTAATACAAAAAGAACAAGGAAAACCTCTACAGCAGGCCCACACTGTCTTTTAAGGTGCGCATTCATTCCGTCCAATTAATTAATAGCTCTCCAATGCTATAACCCACAACGAACCCACAATCCACTTAAAGACGGAAGGTCCCAACGAGGATGCCCTACCGCTACAGTTCCGCCATTTCCTCGCACCCTACTTTTCAAATACAAATTTGGTGGCTTCGGTGGCATAGTTTGTAGCATGCTGAGCTTCTATGCACAAGATAGAGGGTTCAAACACAGCCGAGGTAGTCTGATTTTTTAAGAGCATTAAAAATCCCTCAATATGCATTCCTTCGGAGGGGAAGTGTGGCCGGCGGGCCCATGTCATAGCTTTATGGCATGAAAAAGAACCTTCCACTAACTACAATTGTGAGAAGCTAAATGTGTAGGTTAGATTTGATTAACGCTCTATTAAGTTCCAACGTTTGCTGTCAGGTGTCAGTTGTGGTGGCATCTAGTAGCCAAGTTCACAGCTAGGTGTCGATGGTAGCATTTGGTAGCAAAGGTAGGAACTACTTCAAAATGATCGTCTACAGTCCTTACCTGAATTACAGATATCACTAATACAGCCATCGCAATTAACACCGGTTATCAGACAGATTTTACACACACCCAAAGTACACGGGGATACATGATCGCGTTGTCGCAGCCCCTAAACTGAGGAACCAACCATCAAATACAAAAAATTGGTTTATTAAATTTCATCACATAATCGCCGTACAGCACATTCGCATTTGTGTGCTAGTCGGTTGCACATGCTACCGTGAGCTTATAACCTGACATGACCTCGTCAGAAGAAAGTAGTCTCGTCTCTGTCCCTGGGCGCTATGAACACGCGGCGTGAAAGGCCGGCATGGTCACTTCATATTTGTGTGCTAGTCGGTTGTACATGCTACCGTGAGCTTATAACCTGACATGACCTTGTGAGAAGAGGGTCTTATCTCTGTGCCTGCGGGCTATGAACACGCTACACAAGCGGCCAGCATCGCCACATTCGTATTTGTGCGCTGGTTGGTTGCACATGCTGCTGCAAGCTTATAATCTGGTGTGATCTTGTCAGAAGAAAGGAGTCTCGTCTCTCTGCCTACAGGCTAAGACTTACGCTACACAAGCAGCCGGCACACTTGTATGGACCCGTTGCTTCCGTAAGTTGGCCTCGGAATGACAGGATTCAATAAGCCACTGCACGAAGCCGTGCTAGTCCCATTCGCTCACAAGAAAATAGGCCCAACTGCTATTGGTGAAAACTTACGCAAGGAGCACTGGAAATATCGCAAGAGCGACCCGTGCATGATGTTGCGCACGTGGCATTCACAATGAAAAATACAAGAATTGGATGGTGATCTTGATGAAAGTGAAATACACAGGATTACAAGTTCCGCAAGTAATAATAATATTAGGAAAGCACACAAGTGTGCAGCAAATAATTTCACGGTATATTAAAAAAAGTATTGTGGTTTTTCTTCTATGAACTTTTATATTCTTTGCATGTCGAATTTTTGGCTAAGAATATGTGACGATTATGCAAGGAAATACGGTAAGTTAAGTAATTTATGCAGTTTGGGGGGAGGTGATTGTTGTTTTAAGGGTAATAATATCCAAGTCAGTTATGCAGTTAACCCTTTCCTTCTCTTAACATACGTGTAGGACCAGCCATCGATTCCTGCACAGATTTATAGAAAATGATGCATCTTCAATTGTACCCACCAGCCTCTATTGCTTCATCATTTCCTGCCACGTCATTCAAGTGCTGTACCAAGAACTCGGCAAAGGCACCTTTCTTCTCCAACAGTTCCTTGTAGGTGCCCATCTCTGTGACCTCACCATCCTTCAGCACCACTATCAAATCCACTTCAGGAAGATAGGTGACACCGTGTGTAACCAGTACTCGGGTCTGCAAGAGAAGGTATCATCTTCACAATTGGAACGAGAAAAAACACTCGAAATATGTTGCACATCCCAAGAAATACTGTAAGGATGTAAAATACTTTTACTACTACAGTCTCTTCCTTGACGGATGGTCACACGAGAATTCATCAACCCTTGTATTTTCCCCTGAAACTCTTTTCCTACCCTGTTCCGCTTCTCTTTACCTTGGTATTACTACTGGATGTGGTAGTATCTCCAACACTCATAACCTATATTGACCTAAAAGGTTCGAGGAATAATCAAACTTTCTAATTTTTATTTTACCGAAGAAATTATATTAATTAATTAATAAAGGAAGAAATAGGTTTCATAATGATCTGAAAATCTCTCTGAATTTAGATAGCTATGTCTTGCACTCCCTGACTAAATTTCGCTTTCGTATCTTCAAAAACAGGGGATATACATATTTTTTTCTGAAAGCCTACATTTTCCATTAAAACAGCTTGGCACTTTTAGACCTCTCCTTTACCTTTTCGCCTGGCACTAAGAGGGTTAAGCAAGAAACCACTGCTACATGTAGTGAGATCAGAGGAGAAAAGCATTAAGTCAATGACTTGCTGTCTTTCAGTGCCGCATTCCGTACCTAATGTTGGCCGAACTGCAAGACGCCCGAGTGTTACAGTGCTATTGTATATTACATTCGTACCGGGTTCAGGTGGTCTTGATGTTACAAATTCATATTTGAATAAACTATCATGTGAAATATTCATTCTGGGTGGCTTTATGCCGCACTAAACTGACCACGGAAATTAAAGGCATTAAGTCAAGTTTCCGAAATTGATTTGAAAAATATGTTTATTAAATTAAAATTTATATTCAGCGAACACATATATAACCTGAATAGTTGCTTCACAACATTAGATGACTAATCTGGTGTGTTTGTTAAGTTCTGTTCAAAATGACGTTTATCTCTCTCCTGGAAAGTAGTGAGAACTGACTTAACCGAACGGTTAACTCTCACGAGCGGGCGCGTAGCAGCACCGAGTGCCGACTCCCAAAAATTGTTTTCCCACTCCTAAAGCAGCCCCGTATTTTAGGGAAAAGGAGGTAATATTACTAGTCACCCCCTCTATTGACCTGAATAAAAATATATTTACGCATGGAAAATGTTAATGGTCACCAACAGAATTTATTTCTAAGGGTAAACTCGAAACTGTTACTCAAACTGCAAACGTAACAAACTACAGCAGTCGACAATGATATCAATTATGTCAAGGCTTTTGAAATTGAGAAATGTATCAATGGGTGTCAGAATATTTCTGCAAATCCCTTTTGGGTGAGGAAAAATTTTGATAATATTTTTCGCTGGTACTGATGAATATGCTTGCACGGGCTTAGAGCACCAAATACTGTAGTTTCATTGTCTTTTCCAATATAAAACCTAACGTCCTCATCAACACCATCAACGTCCATTTCATCAACTTCCTCTTCCGAAACTTCTGAACCACTGTCATGCTCGTTGTTTTCAACCACCTCTTCTTAGTCATCAACATCAGAACCACCAATGTCCTCTTCAATACCCTGCTGCAATGGACGCGTCAGGTTTGACCGTATTTGATGACTGGATGCGAGAGGGAAAACAACAATTGGCTAGTGGAATGTGTTACCATTATTGCCAGCTACGAATACTGAAGCTCCCTGGCCCTTTAAATAACAGTAAAAAAAAAAAAAAAAAACAAAAAAAAAAAAAAAACCCATAACCCTTGGCACTACAGCCCGTGAAGGGCCTAGAACTAACAAGCGATCGCTGCCCAGCCATTTGGCCTGCAGATATTGGGGTGACACGTGATCAGCACATCGGGTCCCCTCGCCTGTTAATCTTGGTTTTCGTGATCGTGATTAAATAACAGTACTCTGATTTATTACAAGACTAGCAACCCGCTTTGCCCGGGAACAGTTATGAATGTATTACGTGTTGGCTTGTAAACTGTGTCCTCAGTAATTGAATGGATATCGTTGGAAGAAATTAAAACGGAAAAACACTTATAGTGTACGATGTATTGAAGATAGAGATATGTCCTCGTGGACTTTTATGTAGAACTTTTCATGCTGAACAATTCTTCCACTCATGGTATATTGACATTTTTAACAGTTTGCCCAGCATAAGCTTAAAAAGCGCACGGATGCCAGGTTTTTTTTCCTCGACTTTTTCACTGAAATCATTACTACTTGGCTTTCTTTGCTCATAAATAAATTATCTTGTACAGAAACCTTCCTCGAGATATCCTTTACAGAATGGTGAAAACCGCATCAAAATCCATCCAGTGGTTCTCAAGATTACCCGTGACATCCAAGAATCGGGACTTTGTTTTATACAAAGTAGAGATAACTTAGATGGCAGCAATGCCCACCGGAAGGTTAATACTTTTCAGCTCCAGCCGATTCATATACTGTACTTACGCATGAGAGTCACTCTTGCCCTCTATTTTTCTGTTCGTAGTTTGATGTTGTCTGTTTTTGGCCCTTCTTATTACAATTTACAAGCATATACAGTTGAAATATGTATACACAGGTTGCATAACTACAAAGTATATAAAATTAAAACCATAGTATGAAACTCACCTTTTTCTTCAGCAATCCTGTAGGTCCAATAACATTCTCGAAGATATGTTTCCCCACATGACTGTCTACAGCACTGAGAGGGTCATCTAGGAAGAAGACATCTGCGTTGTTATACACAGCTCGGGCTAGACTCACTCGCTGCTTCTGCCCACCACTCAGGTTGATACCCTGAGGACAATGGGAAATAAACATACAGTGGTTTAACCTTCTTACTTAACAGCTGCCAAAATCTGAGGAAGTCCCTCTGTAGTCTAGTCAGCACTGGAGGTGATTTCTACGAATCCAGAATCAAAAAGTTGGTTGCCCATTTACAGTCTCGCGGGGACTATGCGGAAAAGCGAACTTACATTGTATGTAGTCATAGTTGTGTTGCCTATGTGTAAGTGGTTTAATATAAGACCATAACAGGGAAGCGGGCCTTGGAGGCTGGATTTAGACAGCTCCTTAACCCGGTCCATGAGGCAATTTTAATTGGCTACATGGATAACTCTTGCCAGGCGCGTCCACGTCGCGGGGGTGGGCAACGGTACTGTAATATACCATGGAACTACAGTACCGGCTAAGTTCTGGTGAGGACCCAGTCCTATGGGGTATAACATAGGCCCCGTGCACAGGGTTACGTGCGAAGACCTCAACGGAATCTGCAGCGGAGAAGATGGACTTCGGAACGGTGGAGATTGCGGAAGAGGCAACCCAGTACTCAGGGAATAGTAAGAGTACAGCATCAATTGGCAGCGTCTGTTTCCCAGGTTAGGGGCGGCTGCAAGGGCGTCTGTTTCTCATGTTAGGGGCGGCCTGTATAATAGCTGGCAGTAGCTTCATAAAATGCCTTTGGGAGTGGCGACCCCATCGTAATAATAGCCTAAAATGGAAATGGCACTTCGAATGAATCGGAAACGGTTAGGGCGTACCCTGCAGGCGACGCGCAGTTCTTTTGGTACTGGGGGAACTGTGAGAAATGGGCGACCAGTAACCGAAATGAAAGTGGGAATCATGAATGTCATGACCCTGACAGGCAAGGTGGAGGAGGTGGTAGACTTCATGGAGAGGGAGAATGTTGGATTGATGGGGCTGAGTGAAGTGAAATGGAAAGGTAAAGGAAGGAAGAAATTGAGGAAAGGATATACATTATACTGGAGTGGTGGCCAAGAGGCCAAAAATGGCGTGGGACTGATAACCTCGAAACAACTGGAGGAGTATGTTGAAGTGGTCGAGTGTGTGAGTGACAGAATAATGAAAATTAGAATGAAGATGAAAAATGACGTGATGGACTTCATACAAGTGTATGCACCACAGACTGGAAACAGAGAAGAAGATATTGAAGTATTCCTGGAGGATGTAGAAAGAGTAATTTCAGATGTAGAAGTGGTGATCATGGGAGATATGAATGCACAAGTCGGAAACGAGAGACAAGGAAAGGAAGAAGTCATTGGACCATATGGATATGGGAAAAAGAACCGGGAAGGAGAGGAACTTGTAAACTTTTGTGAAAGGAATGGACTGATAGTGGGTAATTCATGGTTTCGGAAGAAAAACAGCAGGAAAATTACGAGATATGGTTGGGGCGATAGAAGAACAAAATCAGTAATTGACTACTTTCTGGTGGAAAGGACTAATCGCAGAAAGCTGATAGATGTGACAGCTTTACCAGGAGAAGCATTTGATGGGGACCATAGAGTTGTGGTGGCAAAATTTAGATGGGAAAAATTGGAAAACCTAAAGGAGATCAGAGAAAGTAAAATAAAAGTATGGAAATTGAAAGACAAAACCGTACAGGAAAATTTTCAGGAGAGATTGAAGCAACAAATCCCAGTTACTGAAGTGGAAAACATAGAAGAGGAATGGTCTCACTTTAAAAAGGCATTTGTTGGTGCAGCAGAGAGTGCTTGTGGTAGGACGTCAACAAGAGTGAAAGAGAAGGAGACACCATGGTGGAATGAGGAAGTGAGGAAAGCAGTGAAAGAAAAGAAGTCTGCATGGAAAGAATGGAACCGAGATCAAACAGAAGAAAGCAAAAGGAAGTATCACGACAGCAAACGGAGGTGTAAGAAAGTGGTAGGAGAAGAAAAGAAGAAAAGTTGGGAAGAATTTACACGAAGAATGGAAACAGATGTAAGTGGCAGTAAAAGGATGCTGTATGGGCTTCTAAGAAGTAAGAGGAAAGAAAGAGTTACTACAAAGCTAGTGAAAAAGGAAGATGGAGAGTTGTTAACACACCCAGAAGAGATAAAGGGACGATGGAAGGAGTATTTCGATAAGCTTTTGAATGTGAGCAATGGTACTGGTGAGATAGAAGTGACACAACCTGACGACTCTATAACAGAAGATGATATAACAATGCTGGAGGTGGAATTAGCAGTACAGAAAATGAAGATGGGAAAAGCAACAGGGGTGGATGAAGTCAGTGTAGAAATGATAAAGGCTGCTGGACCTGTTGGTATGCAATGGCTGTATCGACTGCTAAAGTGTGTGTGGAAATGGAAATGTGTACCAGAAGACTGGAAGAAAGGGCTAATAATACCAGTGTTTAAGAAGGGGGACAAGAAGGTGTGTGATAACTATAGAGGGATCACCCTCATATCACAGATAGTAAAAATACTGGAAAGGATATTAGAAAGAAGAATGAGAAGAAAGGTGGAAGGAGAGTTGCAAGAGGAACAGTATGGCTTCAGGAGTGGAAGATCCACAGTGGACCCAATCTTTAGCTTGAGGCAGGTGATGGAAAAGAACTGGGAATATGGAGAGGATTTGATCATGACTTTCATAGATCTAGAAAAGGCATATGATAGTGTCCCCAGAGAGAAGGTATGGGAAACCATGGTTAAGAAGAGACTGGGAAGAGAAATGTTGGAAATGGTGCAAGCAATGTACAACAACTGTGTTAGCAGGGTACTGACCCCAGTCGGAAAGACAGATTGGTTTACGAACAAGACTGGACTAAGACAGGGGAGTGTGCTGTCACCTCTCTTGTTCATAATGGTGATGGATGAAATAGTAAAGGAAACAAAGGAAGCATATGAACATAAAGAAATGAAGTTACTGTTATTTGCAGATGATATTGTGGTCTGGGGAAGGAACACCGAAGAAGTGCAAAAACAACTAGGTGCACTGAACGAAAATATTCAGAAGTATGGCCTGAAAATCAGTATAGAGAAAAGCAAGACCATGGTGATGACAAGAGGGGAAAGACAAGGAAAGGGCACTGTGAAAATTGGAAGTCAGAGTTTGGAAATTGTGGACACGTTCAAATACCTAGGAAGTGAATTGATGCAAACTGGTAGGTTAGACATGGAGATTGGCAGGAGGGTACAGCAGAGCAATGCATTCTATCAAAGTGTACGAAAACTTGTTTGGGATAAGGAAGTACCAAGGAAAAGCAAGGAGGTAATGTATAAAGTGTATTATGTACCCATATTAACTTATGCAGCTGAGACTTGGACCCTGACAAGCAGGCAAGAGAGTAGAATCCAAGCCAGTGAAATGAAATTCCTAAGAAGTATGATAGGAAAGACAAGGAAAGACAGAGTGAGGAATGAAGATGTTAGGAAGGAAGTTGGGATGGGAAAACTAAATGAGAGAATTGAGAAGAATAAACTAAGGTGGTTTGGACATGTAAAGAGGATGGAGGAAAATAGAATACCAAGACAGATGCTGGAGGCGAAGTGCAAGGGTAAGAGACCAAGAGGAAGACCTAGAACAAGGTGGATGGATTCAGTGAAGAACGGCATAAGAAAAAGAAATCTGGACTGGGACAAGATCGTGGAAGAAGAATGGTGGAAGGAAAGTTAGTTAGTTAGTTATTGTTGTTTTAAGGGGCGGAACTACGAGGTCATCTGCCCCTCTTAACACAGATTAAAGAATACAAATTTTGAATTGAATTTAAAATTTTGAGGTGGACATCTAAATTTAAAAAGACCAAAAATTAATAAAACAAAAACAAACAATTAAATAAAAATAAATAAAAATTATAAACATAAACAAAAATTACGGAAAAAACAAAACATTATCATTCAAAAACGAACAAGTCGTTGAGTCAAAGTTCACTGGAAAATTTAGATTGCTGGCCCTAACCCACTCTCACTTATAAAGCGGATAACGCGATCAGCAGCCACCGCGTCATCGGCTAATATAAGTTTGAGTGTCGTCTGCAAACCAAGGTTTCTTCGTAAGTCAGCAAGATCCACACACTCGGTGAAAATGTGGGCCACGGTGAAAACGGCTCCACAGGTACAAAGTGGGGGGTCTTCCCTTCTCATTAGGTACGAGTGGGTGGATCTTGTATGACCTATCCTTAGCCTACACAAAATGACGGACTCTCTCCGGGCCCGGAAGGAGCTCCGCCAAACGCGAGTAGTTCCCTTGATCGCTCTCAGTTTACTGGGCAGTGGGTCAGCTAGCCACTGACTCTCCCAAAAAGCCAGAACTTGTAGGCGTAACTGAGAGCGAATATCTCTAGCGGGTACCTCCATTGGTCGAGGTGGTAGTGATACCGCCTCTTTTGCAGCTTGATCTGCTAACTCATTTCCCGCAATTCCCATGTGGCTTGGAAGCCACAGAAAGGTGATTCGAGTGTCAGCGTGGCACAGCCCGGCTAGTAGGTCGTGGATTCGCTGCACTAGGGGGTGTTGCGGGAAACATGTAGCAATTGACTGCAACGAACTCAAAGAGTCGGTACACACGAGAAAGTGGATTCGAGCATCCTGTAGTGCAAACTGCAGAGCTTCATAGATGGCAACGAGCTCCGCAGTAAACACACTACAGGCCTCAGGCAAAGAGATCTTGGTATTTGCACCATCAATAACGTAAGCACAACCCACCTTCTCGTCCACCTTCGAACCATCCGTGTATAGAATGCCAGCGTCCGGAAATTGGTGAACTATGCTGTGGAACTGCCTCCGGTAAACGGAGGCATCCGTGTTCACCTTAGGACCTCGGTGCAGATCTAACCGAATTTCCGGACGCGGGACTTGCCACGGAGGCACCTCGCTAGATGTCCGGATCATACAGGGACCTACAGCCACTCCTATTTCGGTACACGAGCTATCAAGTCTAATACCAACCGGCCGAGTGGCACGAGGCCGGTTGGTGTACCCCTGGTGGTTTTGGGTACCGAAGAGAGCTTGATAGGTCGGGTGTTGCGGCATTTGACGCACATTGGCAGCATATGCTAAAAGCATATGTTGGCGTCTATAATTTAAAGGTGGAACACCCGATTCGGCGAGTAGGCTGGGTATCGGGCTGGTCCGGAAGGCACCGGTAGCCAACCTAACGCCACTATGGTGGATACTGTCCAGCATTTTCAAGGTTGCCGGCCTTGCTGAACCGTATGCCGCAGAACCATAGTCTAGCCGGGACAGGACGAGGGCTTGGTAGAACCGTAGCAGCACCGCACGGTCAGCCCCCCACGTAGTGCCACTAAGAAACCTGAGCATGTTCAGTTTCCTGAGACATGTCATTTTCAATTGCCGTATATGGTGCTGCCACGTTAACTTGCTGTCAAAATGGAGCCCCAGGAAGCGATAAGTGTCAACCACCGGCAACGCAGCATCCCTGAGATGTAGTTCAGGGTGTAAATGTAGCCTCCGTAGCCGACAAAAATGGACGACGGAGGTTTTCGCTGCTGAAAAACGAAAACCCCGGTCGTGAGCCCACCTGTCGACCCGGTTGATGGCTAGCTGCAATTGCCGTTCCACGACTGCCATACTTCCAGAGCTGTAATGCAGAGCTAAATCGTCTACATACAGCGATGGAACTACCGCGGACCCGGCGGCGGCAACAATGCCATTAATGGCAATCGCGAACAAGGTGACACTCAGCACTGAACCCTGAGGAACTCCATTTTCTTGGGTATAGTACTGCGATAATGTCCTACCGACCCTTACACGGAAGAGTCGGACGGACATGAAATTCGCAATGAAAGTCGGTAAGTTACCACGGAGTCCCCACTTGTGAAGGGTGGAAAGGATCCCGTAGCGCCATGTGGTGTCGTAGGCTTTCTCGAGGTCAAAGAAAACCGTGACTAGGTGCTGCTTCCGGAAAAAAGCCTCCTGTATGGCGCTCTCAAGTCGCACCAGATGGTCAGTGGTGGACCTATGAGAGCGAAATCCACATTGGTACTCAGACAGGAGACCCTTATCCTCCAAGAACCACACCAGTCGACGGTTCACCATCTTTTCGAGCAGCTTACATAGGCCATTTGTCAAACAAATGGGCCTATAGCTGCTTACAAACTTGGGATCCTTTCCAGCCTTAGGAATCGGTATCACGATCCCCTCTCGCCATTGAGATGGAAACTCCCCTTCAATCCATATACGATTGAAGAGGATCAACAGTTCTTTCATACTGGATTCGCACAGATGTTTTAACTTTTGATTATGTATGTTATCCGGTCCAGGAGCCGTATCCCTGCACAGTGCAAGCGCACTTCGCAGTTCCCATTCAGAGAATGGTACATTATAGGACTCCGAAGCAGCAGTGGCAAAGGACAAGGGGTGAGTCTCTGCCTCCCGCTTCAGAGTCAGAAATGTAGGATCGTAACTCCCGGAGCAGGATACATCGGAGAAGTGCGAGCCAATGCTGTTGGCAATGGCGAGATGGTCCGTGATGATGTCCCCATTGATGGACACTCCGGGTATCGATAGTGATGTCGGGAGTCCGGAGATCCGACGAAGCTTAGTCCACACTTGAGATGAAGGAGTATGCGCCGTCATGGACGACACATACTTTTCCCACGTCGTTTTCTTACTCTCCCGAATCAGATATCGGGCTCTAGCACGCATCCTTCTGAAGGTGATAAGGTTGGCCATAGTGTTTTGCCTCCGATAGCATTTGAAAGCACGTCGACGATCTTTAATGGCTGCTGCAATCTCGGCTGTCCACCAAGGGACAAGCTTCCGGCGTGAGTTGCCGGATGAGGAAGGTATTGTTTCCTCAGCAGCAGTCAAAATACCATTCGTTATGTGAATGGTATGATCGTCGACACTCTCAAAGGTATCTTCGGCAAACACCGCACGTGCCGTGAAAGTTGGCCAATCAGCCCGACGGAGAAGCCATCGACTTGGTAACTCGATGGCTCTCTGGTTCGGAAGAGTAACGATAATTGGAAAATGGTCACTATTACAAAGGTCATCGTGTACACCCCACTGTAGCAGGGGAACCAGCGCACGACTGCACAGGGTAATATCGATACTTGAATAAGTACCGTGTGCAATAGAGAAGTGCGTAGGCTCCCCTGTGTTCAACAGACACAGGTCCAGCCGCCTGATCAGCCTCTCAAAATCTCTCCCTTTACCGCTAGTGGTAGCGGAGCCCCAGATGGTGTTGTGGGCATTAACATCTCCCAGAAGGAGAAAAGGAGGGGGGAGCTGAGAGACTAGATCCACCAGCTGGTCGTAATCCGGCTGAGAATCAGGTGGGATGTACACGTTACATACTGTTGCCATTACTGGCAACGAAGTACGAACTGCAACTGCCTCTAGCTGAGTACGCAACGGCACCTCTTCACTAAAGAGGCTAGAGTGGACGAGAGTGCAGACGCCACCAGCGGCCACAGCTCCGTCCATCCGGTCTTTAGAGAAGAGTTTGAAGTGACGCATTGTTGTCTCATGTCCAGGACGAAACCTGGATTCCTGAAGACAGACAATGGTTGCCGAAAACGAAGATATTAATTGTCGTAACTCAGCGAGATGAACAGAATAGCTATTACAGTTCCATTGTAATAGTGCCATGGTGTGGACTTAAGTAGAAGTGGGTCTTCTACTTATGCTTGACCGTTTGCCACCCTTCCCCATCTCTAGTTGGAGATGATGGGGCAGGAGAGCACACCTCAATCTCCACATCTCCGTCCGAAGACGAAGAAAATGGAGCGGGCGCTCTCTTGGGTTGCGCACGGTCGTCGTCGGACCTCACGGGTCTCGCCCTTGGGGAAGAGCGAGAGCGGTGTCGAGGGACTTTCTCCCGGTCCGAAGACTGGGTGTCTGTCCCCGACACGCCCCGAAGAGACTTCTTCTTGGATCGGCGACGACGTGTGTTTGGGGAAGTAGATGGTCCCTTCCCCACAGACGCCGGGTCCTTATAAAACAAGGTCGCTCCTGCTGGCACCGCTCCACTGGTAGTGGTGGGAGCGGGATGGCTAGCAGATACGTGAGCAGCCCTGCCTTTAGGAGAGGAAGAGAAACGGCGCTGAACCGCTCCCCTCTCCTCCGCCGATCTATTTTCTTTTCTATAGGGGAGTTCCTCCATACGGACGGGCTTGGCTTCAGCAGGCTTCGCTCCCTTGGTGGTAGTGGGAGCGGAAAGGCCAGCAGAGACAGTAGCCACCCCGTCAGCAGGAGGGCGAGAGAGACGGCGACGAACCGTCTCCCTCTTCTCCACTATCTTTGTCTTATCAGATGGGCTGGATGACGATCCAGCCCCGGTCGCAGAAGTCTTCTTTGCCTCGTTGGCAGGGGAAGACTTCTTCTCCGACCGTTTCGGAGAGGAAGATGACTTCTTCTCCGATTGCGCCGGTTTAGATGGTATAACCGGCGCCTTTTTCACAATGGCCGAAGAAGGTTGTTTAACCTTCTTCGGGCTGACAGGTCTCGCTTGGACAGCGAGGGGAGACTTTACGATCTCAGAGAAGTTCGTCGTCGAGGGTACAGCACGGGGAACGAAAGTGGCAGGGGTGATAGGTGGCGTCACCTTAGCCGCGAAAGATACCGGAAATTCGGGTGCAGTCATATCACGGTATCTCTTTCGAGCGTCGTGATATGAAAGCCGATCCAATGTTCTGATTTCTTGGATCTTGGCTTCCTTGCAGAACTCAGGGCACTGCTTCGACCGCGGAGAGTGACTTCCTTGGCAGTTAGGACACGTCGGGGGAGGCGTACACCCCACACCGTCATGTGTCCCCTTGCCACACTCTCTACACACCGCCTTGGCAGTGCACCTGGCAGAAACATGACCGAATTTCTGGCAATTGTAGCAGCGCATAGGTGGAGGGATGTACGGTCTAACGTCGCAATGGTACGACGTGACCTTCACCTGCCTAGGCACTACATCACCCTCAAAATGAAGAATGAAAGCGCCAGTATCGACGCTATCATTTCCAATTTTCCGGGTGATGCGCCTAATCCTGGTGACGCCTCGCTTCCCCAGATCCCGCATCAATTCCGCGTCGCTGTTTAAAATGAGGTCGCGATGGAATATAACTCCACGGACCTCATTTAGCGTATCGTGCTTCTCAACCTTAACGGGAATTTCGCCGAAATGCGTGCATTCCAGCAACGCTTCGGTTTGCTGCCGGTCAACGGTATGCAGCAGGAGCTGCCCGTTCCGGAGCTTGGAAATCCCGTTAAGGTCGCGATATTTCCCCTCGATTTCCTCTGAAAATAGGATCGATTTTACCTGTTTAAAATCTCCCCCGTCTGTCCTGGTAGCTACCAGGTAGCGAGGAGACCTGTCAACAGGGAACTTCTTATTAAATGCCTCATCCCAAGGCGTATACACCTTGGGATTCGGTCTACACTCCAGAGACGGCTTTTTAAGGGTGCCACCCTGTACAGGTGTCCGTGATCGTTTACTACGCATCCCGGACGAAATCCTCCCCGAATACTGCCCACTCCGAACGGGGGCTATCACTGTGGGCGCCACCCAGCCAAGGCAATACCTACCTGGCATAGCAGATATTGCCCGGGGTCCCAGTGCCTCGAACAGGCACTTCCCCCTCGGCATGCACAGGATTTATTCAGCTCCAGTATTCGGCCATGCAGGGACCTTCGTTGTAAGGCGGATACTACTGTAGGGTACATGGCGCACCCACCTGACGGGATGGGGCATACCGTCTAGGCTTTCTGGCCAGATGGCCAAGCTGGTGGCCCTTCCCCTAACAGCATGCATGTTTGTTTCTATTGGTCAAACCAGAGCTGGGACCAGAAAACCAAAATCGACCTTTTTAAGGCCCCCTCTAAGTCGCCTTTTACGACAGGCAGGGGATACCGTGGATGAATTCTGCCCTCCCCATCCACAGGGGATCTGAACAAATCAAAAACTGGCAAGTTATTCGGCCATGTCGACCCTATTAGTCGCCTCCTACGACAGGCAGGGCATACCGTGGGTGTATTCTATCCCGCACCCACACGGGGGGGTGGAAGGAAAGAGGAAAGTGGAGAAGTGCCATAAATACCCCGACCCGGCAGGAGCTGGATAAGGGGAAATGATGATGATGATGATGATGATGATGATGAACAGGGAAGCGTAAATTACTTTTTGATTGGTTTTCGTATATAAATTAAAAACACAGTCATTGCTTTACAATGATTAAAAAATAAAATTTAAAGAGTTTAAAACTTAAAAAATACACTTAAAATATCGATTTGAGGCTTTCTCAATAGTTTTAATGCATAAAATTTGGAATTTAAACTAATGGCACTTGTTCGTAGACATAAAATAATATTCCACAAGATATTATAAATGTATTCTTTAATTTTTAAACCTTTCCTTTAAAAAAAAAAAATACCTTAATCATTGTAAAGCAAATGGCAGTGTTTGAAACTTACATATGTTTGTATAATAATTTTATGTATAAGAGAATGCTACAGTTAAGCTGAAGAAGGTCTTTTAGACCGAATAATGTAACACTAGTGTAAGACAGAAAATAAAAAATAAAAACGGTGGCATAGTTGGTAGCACGTTGAGCTTCTATGACCAATATCGCGGGTTCAAACCCGGCCAAAGTCGTTGGATCTTTTAAGAGCATTAATAATCCCTGAGTATGCCTTTCTTCGGAGGGGAAGTAAAGCCAGCGGTCCCATGTCATAGATTTATGGCACGAAAAAAGAACATTCCACTAATTACACTTGTAGAAGCAAAAATTTGTAGGTTAGTTTGATAACGCTCTATTAGTTCCAACGTTTGCCACCGGCTGCTGACTGCGATGGCATTTAGTAGCCGCGTCCGCAGCTAGGTGTCGTGGCTGGTAGCATTTGGTGGCAAAAGTAGAAACTACTTGAAAAAATTAATCCTCTGCCGACCTACTACCTGAATCACACACTAATACAGCCATTACAATTAACACCGGTTATCAGACAAATTCTACACATACCCAAAGTACACGGGGCTACATGACCGTGTTGTCACAGCCCCTAAACTAAGGAACCAACCAAAATATTGTATTGAAACATGGAAAAAAGCTTGAATATAATTAACAATTCAACATGGACAAATTATTTAAATGCTGAGTTTTTATAATATAGTTAATAAAGTTTAAAAAGACATGCACACAATATTACACAGGGCAGATGAACTCATTGTTCCACCCCTTAAAACAACAATAACACTACTACACATAATAACGCTTGTTTAGGAACATCTGAACGAATAAACTTAACTCATTGGTTGGTTCCTCAAATTAGGGGCTGTGACAACGCAGTCATGTAGCCCCGTGTACTTTGGGTGTGTGTAGAATCTGTCTGATAACCGGTGTTAATTGTGATGGCTGTATTAGTGTGTGTTATCTGTAATTCAGGTAAGCACTGCAGACTATCCATTTAAAGTATTTCCTACTTTTGCTACCAAACGCTACCATCAACGACATCTAGCTGCGAACTTGCCTACTAGAAGCCACAGCAACCGGAACCTGGCGGCGAACGTTGGAACTTAATAGAGCGTTAATCAAATCTAACCTACAAATTTAGCTTCACACAATTGTAGTTAGTGGAAGGTTCTTTTATATGCCATAAATCTATGACATGGGCCCTCTGACTTTACTTCCCCTCCGAAGGAAGCCATACTGATGGATTTTTTTAGCACTCTTAAAAAATCCGACAACTTCAGCCGGGTTCGAACCCGCGATCTTTGCCATAAAAGCTCAGCTACACCACCAAAGCCGCCAAAACTTAACTGATTCCTGGATACTCCTGAGTCAACGCCTGCTACGACTCGCTGTGCACCGTGGATCCTGATAAAATAAATATTTCCTACCCAATCTAAATGGGCACACTCATGTTGATTGACCAAAAATCAATTCTACATGGTGCCAGGAAATGTTCTCCGCAGTGGCTACTTGAAGCTGCGAGAGGTTGCGACATCAGTTTAGTTGGCAGCACAGTGTCCTTGATAGGGTGAAGGCCACGTGTGCGCTGTCGAAATCGTCGGTGCGTATAGTTAGATTATTGGGAGAGTGCAACAGTATATTATTAATGGCTGTGGTGAGTATAAAGTTTACAGTTTGTTACGATACAAGCGACAGCCGTGCTGCCAACGTAACTGGTGACTTAATCGCTCGCAGCAGCTTGTAGGCACTGCGGAGAACATTCCCTGGCGCCCTGTATTAGTACACTGAATTATATTCATGCAAAAACGTCCTGAACAGGACTAACCTTCTCTCCAATCTCTGTCTGATCACCAGCTGGTAGCATATCGAAATCAGGTTTTAAGGCACAGGCTTCAACTACTCGTAGGTAAGTGGACTGCTCCAATGACTTCCCAAACACTATGTTATCCTTGAGGGTAGCATTCTGGATCCAAGCTTGTTGAGAAACATATGCTATTGAACCCTGAAATAAAAGTTTAAAAAGAACATCAATATATGAATTCCATTTCAATTTCAGACATGCTTGAACCAAGGGAAGAGAAGGAGACGAGCTTATTTGATTAATTTTATTGTAGATTAGTTTCTGTTTTCGGACAATTTTCTTTTAGAACAGGTCATTCACTCCTTCACAGCATGGTCCTAAAATCTGTGACTGCTGTGAGTACCTTAGTGTTGACTCTTCCTGTCAGTTTGTCCATCTCTCCGAGTAAGGCCGAGATGAGAGAGCTCTTTCCTGACCCGACAGTACCAACCACAGCAACCAATGATCCCGGTTTGAACTGGAGATTGATGTTCTTCAACGTAGGACTTTCATCAGGACCCCAGGCGAATGTTCCATTTTCTACTACCAGAGGATATTCTAGCAATGAAATCAAATAAAACTATTAGACACAATTCATAACCTGAATCAAGGAGAAGGAGGATAATAGACAGAGAGGAATTCCAAGTACAGGGTCATTATCTATGAGCACCCCGATAAACATGGCAAGCTAAGCCGGCTGTGACTGGCGCAGTTCGCAGGCGTGTTTACCCGGTTCAGCCGATGGTTGGCCCGCACTTTCACACTTTTACCAAACATGTTCAATAATGTATACTTACAGTGCTCATAGGCGATGCTGAAAATGTCCTCCCTCTCTTGTAACACACACCTGACATCATCTGATGAAAGAATGTCTGTCAATTCTTTTATTATTTACGGAGGCTGTTTCCTTGAGTCATTTAGCGAGCCTCCTAATTGTACCGGCATTAGGCACAGATCTTCCTGGAAAACTGATTCGAAATTTTAGTCTCGTTTCAGAACAAGATTTTCTGCTTTTCGTATACGAATTATGGATACACACAAGTTCGCGTGAAGTGAATTGCTGTCAAGGCATGACCAACAATCACAGTAATCACAATACTCACTAAACATGCAACACTAATGTCTAAGCTTTGCAGAATATGAATGACAAAACACGTGTGAACTAACAATATGAGTCAGCGGAGCGCGCCAACCACAGGCTGAATCACGTACGCGCACCCGTGATCTGCATCAGTCACAGCCGGCTTAGCTTGACGTGTTTATCGCAGCGCACATAGATAATGACCCTGTATATTCAGGATACATGAGATGCAGATGCAGAAGAAACGACCAAGGGGAAGACCAAGAGATAGATGGCTGAAAGGAGTGGAGGAATGTGTCAAGAAGAGAGGCGAGGACTGGACCAGAGTGACAGCGGAGAGGTGGTGGGAAGAAAGAACTAAGTGGCGAGGCTTATGTTCCAAACAGACCCAGCCTGGGGCTGGAAACTGTACAAGATGATGATGATGATATTCAGAGCTGCCATTTTTTATTTTGAATTTTTTTTTCTTAAAAAATTGGCCAAGTGAAATTCATGCAAAAAACAATATTATGTAATGGGTCGCAGAACTATTTTCTTTTAATCTTTCTTTCTTCCAGCTATTAGGTTATGGTATGCACATCATGTACAAGCCATATAGATGTAAACCAGAGAATTTAAATGCCATCACCCACTAATGTTTGGCAGTGGTCCTCAAGGCTTTCAATAGTTATTGTACAATAATATTGAAGTTAAACTACATACTTACTTTCAGAGTTATCATGGGTAACATTATTAGGATCCAATTCTTCTGAATTCATGTATTTGTTCATTCTTTTAATGGAAACACTTGCCTGAAACATTTCAAGAACTGTGTTGAAAAACTTGCAAGATAAAAGGGAACAAAAATCCTGGAACTCATATGAACAGATACTCAAACAAAAAATTCAGGTTTTGTTTACTAATGCAATATTGCTGAACAAAGTTAGTAATGTTAATGGCAATTGCACTTCACAGAAACTGTTAGATCAATCTGTATTTCACCAGCAAAAATTAGTCCCTATTTGTAGAATGACATGAATCTTATCATGTTTGTTATGGGTCTGTATATTAGCAAGAAAATTGTTCCAACTGAACAGTTAATTATTACACAGGCTTGGAAAATGAAATTAGTTCATCAGCAATATCACACATAGCAAGAAAAATCTTAAATAACACTGAATATGAAGAATATATTGTCTGAAAAGTCTTGAATAAACATGTAAAATCGTGAAGATAAAACACTTTGAAGAGTCTTGAAGAAAACATTTTGAAGAGTCTTGAGGAAAACAACTGAGCCATACATGTCCCAACTTCTCAATTCCTTATTTTGCTCTTTTCCAAACTAAAGCCTCATACATCCCCCAACTTCTCAATTCCTTAATTTGCTCTTTTCCAAACCAAAGCCTCCTACATGCTCCAACTTCTCAATTCCTTATTTTACTCTTTTCCAAACCAAAGCCTCTTACATGCTCCAACTTCTCAATTCCTTATTTTGCTCTTTTCCAAACTAAAGCCTCATACATCCCCCAACTTCTCAATTCCTTAATTTGCTCTTTTCCAAACCAAAGCCTCCTACATGCTCCAACTTCTCAATTCCTTATTTTACACTTTTCCAAACCAAAGCCTCCTACATGCTCCAACTTCTCAATTCCTTATTTTGCTCTTTTCCAAACTAAAGCCTCATACATCCCCCAACTTCTCAATTCCTTATTTTACTCTTTTCCAAACCAAAGCCTCCTACATGCCCTAACTTCTCAATTCCTTATTTTGCTCTTTTCCAAACTAAAGCCCCATACATCCCCCAACTTCTCAATTCCTTAATTTGCTCTTTTCCAAACCAAAGCGTCCTACATGCTCCAACTTCTCAATTCCTTATTTTACTCTTTCCCAAACCAAAACCTCCTTCATGCTCTAACTTCTCAATTCCTTATTTTATGAACCAACTGTGACGTGCAAATGTAAACTGTGCAGAAAGTATTGTGAACGCTACCATTTGGAACTATGTAATAAAAGATTAAAATCAGTAAGTGAGTAGGCAAACCAAAAGAAATGAGTAGGAATACAGCACAAAAGTGCATTTACGAAATTTATTCTTCTCCACTTTGTTCGGGCATTTGGCTGCAATAAATGTATTTTTAAATCAATGTCTTAACTTCTCAATTCTCTATTTTACTCTTTACCAAATCAAAGCCTCCTACATGTCCTAACTTCTCCATTCCTTACAACACTTATTTTCAAATCAAAGCCCATTTTCAGATCTCATTAATAATATAGACACCTTTTCTAGAGCCATAAGTTCTTCATGTATTCATCATAATACAAATTTTAATGGCTCAAATGGTTTATCAAGGATCATCAAGAAGTGTGGTAACACTATAGGAGGTCCAAACAAACTGTAAAATTTTCTACACTACCGGTACCGAAATAAGATGAATAATAATTTTGGAAATAATGTAGTAATAGCTTAGGCGGCAGCACGCCGGCCTCTCACCGCTGGGTCCGTGGTTCAAATCCCGGTCACTCCATGTGAGATCTGTGCTGGACAAAACGGAGGCAGACAGGTTTTTCTCCGGGTCCTCCGGTTTTCCCTGTCAAAATTTCATTCCAGCAACACTCTCCACTATCAGTTCACTTCATCTGTCATTCATTTAATCATTGCCCCAGAGGAGTGCGTCAGGCCTCGGAACCCAGCACAGTTCATATCCTCGCCGCTAGATGGGGGCTTCATTCCTTCCATTCCTGACCCTTTCGGAGACTGGAAGCAGGCTGTGGATTTTCATTTTCATGTAGTAATAGATGTTTTGTCCTCCGCTGTCTATAACCAACCCTCCATCCCCTTCTTAGATCACATCTTATATAGAAAAATTCCAGCTGTGTCTGCCATATTCCTAGTGAATTATGGGACAAACACCTTATTGCCAATCCCACACATAGCATCCCAGACTCCCTTGCTTGTAGTACAAGCAGTAATTTTTGACCAGGCAGTGGCTAACCTACTCACTTTGCTCACTCTGCATGATCTCTGCGGTGTATTGTGTGTCCTACAGGTTGGCAACAGTAATTTGACATCAATGCATGTGCCTGTGTGCACCTCAGTAACTGTTGAAGAAACCTCATACGCAATGAAAAACAATGACAATTGTCAAAGTTGAATGGGCATGAAATTAAGACTAACTATACATATTTATGTAATTTAGCAAATATTTCCAGTTTAATAGTGATAATGGACAGTAATTTCAATTGATAATGATTCCCAGAATATGAAATAAGGTATGAAATCATATATTTTCTATTGCAAGTGTAACATCCTTGCTTGTGTCTCTTATAATGAAGTGTCATCTTCAAGATTCATTAACATGTTTATCATTCAAGATTTTTTGTGTTTCATTCAGGACTTTCCAGACAAAAAAAAAATCCTCATATTCAGCATCATTTAAGTACAACTTGATATCTGTGATATTGGTGAAGAAACAAGTATAAATAATAATTACTTTGTTTTCTTGTATCGATGAGGCTAAACAATTTTCTTTAAATATTGCCAATTAGTCCCTGCTTGATTTAAACCATAATTTGACTCTCCATCTATTAGATTTCAGACAAGGGAACCTTCACCTGGTATAGGCTTAAATTTGTCCTAATTTTTTTTCTTTTTCTTTTTGTAATGATAAAAGATAATCATTAGCAACTGAACACTGGATGATATTAAATAAACTAAGCAATTTGGCCCATTTTTGGTGCACTCGTCAGGATTTGAGAAACACTCACTAATTACAATTGGATACAATCGTGTTGACCAACTGAAAAGCATTGAATTTCGATAACTAAGGCAACACTGAAAAATGGCTCCCAACACAATAATTTTACTATTACTTTTATTAAGTTTTTGTGACATTCTCCCCATATCAACAATTTATCTGTTTCAAAAGGAGGAGTGGATACAAAAAAAAAATATATGTGAAAACAAAGGAATGTTTCTAAACTGTATACAGAGCTTTGAAGTCATTTTTTCAGTGTTGCCTTATTGACAATTGATATTTCAACTTTTCAGCCGGTAAACACAATATAATTCCAATTACTGGGAAATGCGACAAACCACCTTAAAAAAAATTACATGTGAAAAGAAATATTTGTTACGGTTTGCAGAAGAGGGAGATAACTATCATGTTGCTACTGAATAACCTATTACTAACAAATTTAAAAAAAAATCAGGGTGGTTTTTAACTTTCAACTTTTATCCGATGAAGGTTCCCTTGTGATTCTCAGAAAATCTAATAACTCAAAAGTTACACATTGATTGAACTGTCTTTTCCTTGCCATGTCTCTTACAGTTTAGACTGCATCGTAGTTTCAGAATTTAAAGTGTATGTGCCAGACATTTCACCCATGCTATGAGTATTATCTTATTAAACATTCAAGAATATGGAAGAAACTCAAGACAACCAACTGAAATTATCATCAGAATTCTCCGAGTAAAGAAAAACAAAGGACTTAAATTGATTGATAGACCTTCACCACCCAAAACCTTCCAAACTCAGGTACAAAACAACATGAAACCATGCACAAACAAAAGCAAACCAATAAATGGGAATACTAACAATCAACAGATATAATGCTGATACTAATTATCACAGTGCTTGAATATTGACAATAGACCCTAATCCAACTTATCCTGTCATGACTTGAGTATTTGAGCCTGCCAGAATATGTGACTTAATGTACTCAGCTGTGCCGCTGGTTCTCCGTAATTAAACTGAATACGACTTACTTTGTGTTCAAACCTTGTTCCAAATAATCGGGTTGGTTCCATACAGAAAATATAATATTCATCTATTGAATGCTGGGGCTAAAATAATTGTACGTACCGTACCGTATACCAATAATTCTTCCTATCACTGCCTCCATGGTGCATGGCCACAAGATTAACAGTCACATTAGAATACAAGCTTACCAGCATTACTTGCACATCATGTATACACGATTCTTAGGGGTTGTGATTTTAGCATTTTAAAAATCAGAAATTTAGCATTTTGATTTGAACATTTAGTAATTTGTAGCTCTTATGCATTTGCAATTTAGCATTTTGTAGCATTTTGAAGGGAAAAAAAAACATACAATTTGTGTTAAATCTGACAAATGAGTAATGTCTTTTGAAATGGCATTAATGTGGAATTAAAATCATGTGTAAAAGTTTAATAGCGAGATTAGAATGCTTGAAGTACTGTAATTGTGTGTTTATTTTAAATTTTATGAAGTAACACAGAAGAAAATTGTTGCAGGCTAAAATATTACACAGAAAAAAAAAAAGGAATTTATACTAATGCATAACCAGAGTTTCAATATCTACAGTAGCACACGAAATCTTAGAGCTGTTTTATAGACATTTTCGGTCCCATCATCTTACCACAGACTTGACCTACGCGAAGGGAATGAAAGCAAGGTACAGGAGGGTTTACTTTCCGCATCCAGACCGGTGTTCAAGTCGTCATTAATATTCCAAGGGTGTACAAACTCCTCACTTGAAGTTTCCATAAGAAAAGAAAGAATAAAACACATTATATTTGAAAAATTCGTGGAATTCCCATTTAAGTAGCATTTTGGTGTGAATTTCACAATTTGAGTCAATTTCGCATTTTGTCGCTTTCTCAAAACACATTAAAAAGTGGTTTACAGGTCATGCAAAGTGAAAATACAAAAGTAAAACCCTTAATAAGCATTTGGTGCTGCATCACATTTTTTAAAAAATCACCACCCCTAACAATTGTGCAAGTAGCCATCATCAAATATGCTAACAGACTATATCATACAGGAAGTGGTTGCAACAATGTTTGTCACCTACCAATGACCTAATGCCCCTTGTGTAAATCCCATGTTGATTGTCAAATAAAAAAGCCACACAAAAAGCAAAGAAACTCCATTGTTAGTCAAAACATCTGTAACTGTGGGTTTGCCTGAAATTGGATCATCAATGAGAGTAAATTATTACTTGAATAAATTATAATCTGTCAGAAGTAACCAACAGAATACATTACTGAAAATGTAATATAAAAAAATAATAAGGAAAAGCCAATCGACTGCTTGCTATTGTATGAGAACCACATTTGCAATCCACCTCAATATTAGCTACAGTAGTTAAAATTCCCATTAGTGGGTAACATCATTACTAGCAGAATGTTGTCTGGGAGGACAAGTAACAAAGCAGTTCCAATATACATTAGACATGTTCAGAAAATAACAGATAGAGAAATGTCCAATTGTTGTTCAGAACTTGCCTACTTAAACTAGACATGCATATGCTTTTTATTTTATTTTCTAGCATTCCACTCTTTTGCACTGCAGTGATAGTTAGAGCTGTCCGACATCCAGAAAATCCCAGACAATTTAACTTTCTGTTTGATGTCCTGGGGGAATTTCTGATGAACATACAGTGGACGAAACATGTTGCAACAGTGCAAGTTGGCTGTAACGGACAACCCGCACCTCCATTCACTTATTTTTCGTGTTTCGCACAGAGCTGAGTTAGGTATCTATTAGCAGTTATTTTGAGGATGTACAAAATATACGAACATAGCCTACACGATTTTAGTTGATTTTAGTTTCTGGAAAAAAAAATTACATTGTGGACCATTGTGTCCTAAATTTCATAAAAATATTCTGGTATGGTAACTCTCAATCTACTGTGATTAAGGTCCAACTTCAGTTCAATGTGATGAAAGTGATTCGTCTAATAATGAACCTTGAAAGTACTGCGAGGTATTATTCAATAAAACTACACTACTGTACAAGCTAGCACCTGATACCATGCTCTTCCTGCTTTAATGTTTACAAATGCTACAGCACTGTGGACAGAGGATTTGCAAAGATAAACATGAGTAGATTGTAAATGACCTTTTTGTTCATATCAATATTACATTGAAAGAAGCCATTACACTACAGGTAAACTATCGTACATGTAAGGTTAATTTTTACAGCTAAATTCTCCTCTGGAAAGAATCCAGCATATGGCAACGCACAGTCCCTAATTTTAACAGAATTTGACATTTCATGAAATTATTGCTTAGAATAGAAGTACTCTGGCTTTCTGAAGTTAATATGATATGCTATGCTTAATTTACAGCATGAATAAACAAATAAGTAGATAAATAGATAAAAATAAAATCAGTCAGTAAAAAAAAAAGGAGAAAGAATAGAGAATCGAACGAAGACATAATGGTTACAGTGAACATAAAAAACAGAAGATTAAAGACAGAAATATGCAGTAGAGAACAGTAAGTTGTTATTCTATATACAAACTACAGTACAAACAAAGTCTATAAGGTTGAAGTAACATACAATGCAGTATGACAGGGGATGCAACTGGATTCAGCAGAGATTAACTCATGGCAAAAGTTATGTTTTGATAGAAGGTGATTTCTATTCTACACATTCACATGAATGAAGATGTTAGGTGATCATGCTGATATAGAAATCCAGGCAGAGGTAATAGTGGAGTATATCGACAACGTGTACAGTAGTTAATAACTTGAATGATAATGAAGTATAATAGGTCGCATAGGACGCACTGTCACTTTGAAAGGTGAGCCTTCATGCCATCAATACAGTCAATAGCCCTTAAACGTTACATAGAGACGAGTAACATACTGTACCTCGCTGCAATATGAATTATAGAACTACCCTATTGTTCAGATTGCCCCTAAGTACTTATTTTATTAATTGTTTTGCAAGCCTCATATCCGTAGGTTGCTTTTAATGGAAACCCCCGTTTCGTAAACTAAAAAGTTAGCAGGTTTGTGGTGAACCAATTAAAAGATGATATGTTATCAAAATCTGCACCCTGGTTATAACTAGAGCACTGCGCGGATAAACAAACCATTACCCGCATTCGCCCCACATCCACATGACTTTTATCCGCACATTTGTTATCCCAATCCGCTGACATCACAATAATATTTTAAATTTATTAGATCAAGTATAAAAGCATTTAGAAATTCGTTCCCCTAGGCTGTGTGTGAATCGCAAGACAACGTTGAATGAGTTTTAACCCCCTGAGTGATGGCAAGTGAAACAGCGGGTGGCTAATTATGGCACTTACTTAGTCGTCGGATATACCCACGCAGGCAAGCGAACGGTCAAGTACTTTTTTGTTTGTTTTTTTTTGGGTATAAGTCAACACTAATAGATGGTATTTCCATGGCTGGCTTCTCTCACTTCTCTATTATTCGCATACAATCTAAGCGAAAGCTAATTGGGAAATAACAAGAAACGTGAAAAATGCAGATCTTAGCAAAAACTAAATTTTAAAAAAAAAAAACAGTTCAACATTGTATTCTAAAAACTATCCACAAATTTACTCTGAACATCATCCGTAACTTATCTGCTATCCGCACAGCCATGTACACTAACTCTGCATGGCGAAAAAAAAAATTGACGTGTTTATCCATGGATATCCACATTCGCGCAGGGCTTTAGTTATAACCAACGATTTGGAGCAAAGAAACACAAGGACATTAAATGCTTAAGTCACTAATGTTCACATGTACAAGTATAATGTAAGACAATGATCTGTAACTTTAAGGAGAAGCTTGTACATTTTGTACCTAAATGTTTAACTACTGAAGAAGGGTTGTAGATAATGTACAATAAATAGATTTAGTCAATAAATGTAATTGTTTTGACCACGTGGACACAAATTATTACAGTAGTTTCTTTATTGTTCTAAAATCAATTCGCAACGAATCTAATGAAAGACAAAATCTTACAACGGATAATGAATGTAGGTGTAGTGGATATCGCATACGCAGGCGAAGAGCCATTATCGTTTTGCAGTCATATATATGCCAGTTTTGCTGTAAAGAAATTACCTCTTTTCAAGATTTATTCAATTATCCGGACATTTGACTATCTGGGTCGGGTCTGGTCCCAATTAATGCGGAAAATTGGAGTTTTACTGTAGTAATATCTGTAGAGCAAGACATGAAAATGAGACCACCTTTGGGATTCAAACCCAGATCTCTTGTATTTCGGCTGGATATGGTTTGTTTGCACCACATTAGTTCACACCCAAGAACAGTGTTTCCTAGAGCATAGATGAATGGGGCATTGCAAAGTCATCTAACGAACATTGATGATCACGACTGGCGATATCAGAGCTCTGGAGGAACATCAGCATAATATCGCTCTATGGTGTCTGCTCAGTAGACATGTGGCCATTAACTTCAAGAGAAACTATTTGTATATATATATATAAAAAAGACGAAGTCTCTAAACATTAAAAAAAAAGTAGTTAACAAAAGCTCTCATTGATCATTCATTTTCCAGCAAACCTTACACTGTATACCATTCCCATTCTTACCTGAACCATATTTGTGATCATCATCGGAAGCATGGACAATGGAAATCGTAAAATATTGAACAATGACAAGGAAACGAAGGCTTTTTTGGAATCCAACACATTCGTCTCGTCGGAAAGAACATACGTAGCAAAGGTGACAAGTGAGACCTGAGAGAGAGACAAAGACAGAAACATAGACAGACATGTCCCACACACCAGAGTACAGCACAGTACGACAGAGGAAGGGAGTCGGAGAGAAAGGAGTGAGGTGAGTACCTTCGCCAAATGTAGCTGAACATTTACCAAGACACAACACAATGTGACACTTCGATGACGAGAACAAGATTTTGTCAGTGAAGTTACAATAGGCATTGGGGATATTATGTGGCATCATATTGTTTATAGCTTCCTGGGGTAGAGTATCCTAAGATCGCCGGTTCGATTCCTGGCTGTGGAATTTGGAATTCTGAGGAGCAACAAAAGAACCACAGCACTCTGAGCTGTACTATGTAAACGATCTCTCGTGTCACATTTGGCGATTATGAGATAAAATTATTGAAATGATAGAACCCATTTTTCAGTGTCACCTAGTTCTATTATTGACTGTATTATATAAACAATTTTTTAAAGTGTCCACAGTTTTTATCTACGCACTTCTAATTGCACCGTTCTTAATTCAAAATATCTATGAGTGTTCTTACAATATATATCTGTATGCTTATTTTTATTATGACAGTTAATGGGATGATGGGTTGATGAATATGGACCAAAGACAGATCTTTTTGAATCACGTGCATCTTTTTCCATAATACATATACCGGTATATATCACAAAGTAGAATGTGTTCAAAAATGTTTCCTATTTGGGGATATGTACTGGTATTCATAAGTTTTTTCTTCATGTTATTTTTATATTTTGCTAACATATAGAGAATCACATGTTTAATATAGACAGGCTGATGAAGGGGAGATTCTCCAAAACATGTACCTGTGAAACCACATTTATAAACTTGTATTGAAAAGGCGGACTATTAATATTTTCTTTGATTACTGTAGTTCTATTCATTTATTTATTTATTTATTTATTTACACTGTTTACGCCAACTAAAAATCCAACCTTATATACAAAGTCATCCAATACTAAGTTCAGTTCTTAATACTTGATATTTTTTTTCTTTCCCAATACTTCAGATCTTGCAGCCCGTTCTTCTGTAGATATAACATATTGCTTGTTGTTGTTTCCTATGGCTAGCCCAGATTCCAATCCATCAGCTTTCTTGCATTCCAATGGAGTTGTGTGTTAAGTCTGAAGAAGGCTACAGCTTCTCTTCTTGGTGTTAATTTATATTGATCCCATTTAGCATCAATGTCCTTCCATAATTTGGTTTCTGCTGTTTTCTTTGCCATTTCTTCATACCAGTTTTTGATAGTATTTTTCAAGATCCTTTTTGCTGACATAAAATCAGTCTGACTGACAGGTTGTTGTAGTGTGGTACCTTTTTTTGCTAATCTGTCTGCCTCTTCATTTCCTGCTATTCCAACATGAGAAGGGATCCACTGAAATGAGATCTGTTTGTGGAGTGTTTGAAGGGTTTTTATCATACAAAAAATTTCTTTCAGTTCTTTATTTTGAGGCTTATAATTAGACGAGACGGCTTGGATGGCTGCTTTTGAATTTGTAATGATAACACATTTTTGATGATCAATGTTTCTGCCTAATAACTGATGGAGTGCATGTGAAATTGCTCTTATCTCAGCATCAAAGTTTGTTTTGTTTTGGCCTACTGGGAAGTAGAGTGAGAAGAGAGATGAATGTATTCCTGCTCCAGTTCTATTTGCTTTGTCTTGTGAGCCATCTGTAAATATATTTAGCCATTGATTAGACGGATATCTTTCTTCTGTTGTACAGAGGGCCAGCTGTTTTAGATCATGTGGTGAAATTTTGAATGTTAGTCAAGTGTATTTGTTATTCAGAAGCCGCTTCTCTTCTCTACGTTCAATTTGATGCTTAGTAAGTCTAAATCCATTTGTAGTTCTATTATAGAAAGCTTTCCAGAGTCCGTCAACACAAATTGTGCCCAATTACATTAGGCGAGAAACTAGTATTTACGTACCCTAACCTTAAAGAAACAAGATGATATTACAAAATAACACGCTTTTATATAGTACATTTTGCATGTCGAATTTCGTTGTTCCTTGAAGCACTATGAAAGTCAAGGAGGTTAGATATCTAAGCTCCTTGGACACTATAGCGCTTTCTAGTAGAGAAATGAGGAACTTTGTGTTGTCGGAAACTCCCGAGATTAATTTTTGCCATTATGAACACGGCCTACTGAATTCAAATGGGTTCTTTGACATGCAAACATCGTATGACATGCGTGTGGTAATTTTTTCAAAAATCACTTACCACAGCCAGGAGCGAACCTGCAAGCTTGGGGTTAATAGACTGACACGATAACCTCTCACTCACCGTGGGAAGCTGTCTCGGCATCAAAAGGGTTAATTAAATCTTAGTCACAGCTTGCCGAATAGTGTTCTAGGTTCTCTACCAGGTGGCAATGCTAAACGGAACGTCGAAATTAGAGAGTACAGCTTAAATGATTTCCCGTGGCATAGCTGTGGGCGTTAAATCACGCAATGGGGAACTGCAGCAAGTCCACATCTCAGAGGTTTGAATCTCGGCACTGACAGAGGCTATCCTGAGTGTGTTTTTTAACTGTAGTCGAAATAGCTGTGGGGTTATTGCATATGACTGTGAATCTATAGATCTTGTGTTCGAATCCTGGGCGGGGTAGATATTTTGAGTTCGATTCTGGCAGTCAAAGTGAAAGGTCGTGTTTTTCCCGAGCTCTCAGGTGTGCTGATATGGGTTGTTCTCTGGAGTGTTATCGGGCGAGGATCGGACTGTGGTATGCGAAGGGTAGTCGGGATTTCCGGTGTTTGTGTGTGCGTACGGGACCTAGCAACTTGTGGTTCATAGCCCTAGTGATAGCTGCATTGCTAGTTATTGGTGGAGTGGAAGTGAATCCAGGGCCTGTTACTCCAAATGTGAATCAGTGGCAGCTTTAAAGTGTTCGACGTGCAGTAAAACATTGAAGAATGGTGTTGAGTGTGGACTATGTGAGAAATGGTTTCACTTCGGCTGTATTAAGGTCAAGAAGGAGGATTGTGATGTCGGAAATTGGTTTTGTAAAGTATGTGATGCGCCGGACAGTTTGAGGGTGCAAATCAAAGCAAGGGATCAAATAATACAGGAACTTAGAGCAAAGCTTCGTGAATCAGAAGAAACGGTGAAGGATGTAACTGAACGGCTTTCTACTGGGATCAGTGTGGAAGAGGGCGTGCAGGAGCAAACTGAGGATGACGTTATCATAATGGGTGATTCTATGAGTGTGAATATCTCGAGGAAATCAGGTGCGAAAGTGCGGTGTTATCCGGGGATTAAAATTGACCAGCTTGCCCAACAAGTGGAACAATCAAATGTAGAGGACTGTGACAAAGTTAAAGTGTTGTTGCTACATGTTGGGATGAACGATTTGAAGAAGAGGGCTACAGCTGATTACATCATGGGGGAGCTCTACAAACTAGGCAGAAAAGCTAAAAGCAAGTTTAGAAATGCAAAAATTATAATGAGTGGCATTGTTCGGCGGGGAGATGTTCCGTTAAGGCGAGTTAAGACTGTAAGTGACCGCATGGACTGGGTATGTGCACAACTGAGATTAGTGTACGTGGAAGCTGACTGCTGGATTGGTGGCCGTGACTTCGCCCGAGACGGGCTGCATCTAAATCGACGGGGCGCTTTTAACCTAGGGAGCCTACATGACAGGGTCATCGGTTCGTGCCGCCTTTTGTGAGGAGGAGCAGGTCCAGAGGTTGCCAGCCGATGGGAACAGAAGGAGCTATTTCAAGATATTTGCTGCGGAGGTAAGACTCTAAGATTACTGCAGGTTAATTGTCAGAGTTTAGGAAATAAATTAATTGAATTTTGGAATCTTGTAGAGACGTATTCTCCGGACATTGTCATTGCAACTGAATCTTGGTTATATGAGGACATAAATAGTAGCGAAATAATTCAAGGGACCTACGAAATGTACAGAAGGGATCGGGGGAAGCGAGGTGGTGGGCTATTTATTTGTGTGCGCAAAAATATAGGTAGTTTCTTAAAGTGGGCTGATATGGATCATGAAATGTTATGTGTACAAATTTCGGATAAAGGAAATAAATTCCCTCTTCAGGTGATAGGGGCGTATAGAGCACCGAAAGATAACTTTTCTCTCCTCGAAACAATGTATGATAAAACTTGTACGGGTAATGCTATGAAAAAGAGCATAATAATTGCTGGAGATTTAAACCTCCCCAAAGTAGACTGGTCTGGTGAGTCAACTAGCTGTAGTCAAGCTCAGAGCACTGCAAATAAATTCTTAAGGGAGGGGGGATTTTCCCAAGTAGTTGACTTCCCAACTAGAGACAATAATACCTTAGATGTTTATCTCGTAAGGCCTGTAGAGCTGTATATTAACTGTCTGAAAGTACCAGGAATTAGTGACCATTCTGGGGTTGAATTAAATATTAGATATGGTGACATTACAAAATTAGACTCTGATGTAGCAAAAAAGATCATATTCCAGTATCGCAGGGCGGATCAGGGCAAGTTTCAGGGGTATTTGAATGAGCTATTCGTAGGATGGGCATCGGAAGGAAATCACATTAATATCCTGTGGACTAACTTTTTGAAAATTTTAAATAGCGCTGTTGATAAATTTGTCCCATTTAAATTGCTGAAACAAAACCCAGATCCTGAGTATTACACACGAGAAATTAGGAGTCTAAAACGGAAAATTAGGAAATTATACAATAAAAGACATGATAGTGACAAGTATATGTTGAAATTTAAGTCCTTATCAAGAGAGCTCGTCTTAAAAAAGAGGGCTGCTCATGACAGTTATATGCAAGGTTTACTTGGTTCGGGAGGTGATGGGTGGAAAAAAATTTACAGTTATGTTAGGAGAAGAAAGGGAAATCCAAATAATTTGTCGATGATAATGTCCGGTGACGGTAAATTAATTACTGAGAAACACGCCATTGCTAATGAATTAAATGTCTTTTATGGTAGTGTGTTCAATAAATCCAATAGCTGTGTGTTGGACCTTAACGACGAATCAGGGGCTCCCCTGTTCCAAATAAACCAGTCAGCAATTGTAAAGCTAATACAAAAACTACGTTTCAATGTATCAAAGGGTCCTGATAATATTGTTAGTAAAGTACTTAAACTAGGAGGTAGGGCCGTGGCACGATAATTGGAGGTGATGTTTAATGTGTCCATAAACAATGCGCAAATCCCAGATGACTGGAAAAGAGCTACGGTAGTCCCAATATTTAAGGGAGGGAGCAGACTTGAATTGGGCAACTACAGGCCGGTTAACCTTATGTCCATCGTTTGTAAACAGATGGAGCATCTCATTTGCGACTACTTGAGGGAACAGTGGGAAACATTATCATGGTTTAATGATAGGCAACATGGATTTCGGAAAGGTTACTCATGCGAGAGTCAGATGCTATCACTTTTTCAAGACATTAGCGAATCGTTAGACCATGGAGTTTCAGTCGACGCCGTGGTTATAGATTTTGCGAAGGCATTTGATGTCGTGCCGCATGACATGCTACTCCATAAATTAGCTTCGACGAAGATTGATAGAAGAGTAATTTTATGGATCCAAGAATTTTTGACGGGTCGTTCACAGAAAGTGAAAGTTGAAGGCATATTCTCGGATGAAATTACCGTAACGTCGGGTATCCCTCAGGGCAGCGTAATCGGAACTTTGTTATTTTTGGCGTTTATAAATGACTTACCAAATGGGATTCGCAGTGACTGTCGATTGTTTGCGGATGATTGTGTAATATATCGAAAGATACATGACTCACAAGACAATGCAGTGCTTCAAGAGGACCTGAACCTGGTCTATAAGTGGGCGATTGAAAATAAAATGAAAATAAACACAAGAAAATGTAGTCTCTTAAAAATAGGGAAAGTGCGGAGGCAGGATTTTCAATATAAAATTGGCTCGGAAATACTTGTAGAAGAAGATTCTTGCAAATATTTGGGCGTTCCCGTACGGAATGATATGAAATGGAGTAGTCATGTAGGATGTGTAGTTTCAATAGCTTACAAATCCCTGCACTTTGTAATGAGGGTATTAAAAGGAAGTAGTACCTCTGCTAAAGAATTAGGCTATTTGTCACTTGTAAGACCTAATCTGGAATATGCCTCGGCGGTTTGGGATCCATATCAAGTAGGGCTCATCAATGAGTTGGAAATGGTACAAAGAGGCCGCTAGATTTGTGCTCAGTGACTTTAATCCCAGGAGCAGTGTGAGCCGTATGTTAAAGAAACTTGGGTGGGAATCACTGGAGGCTAGGAGGATGAAATCTAGACTCTGCGCTATGTACAACACGTATACAAATCAACCAGCATGGGGTGAGCTTAGCAAACGATTGGGAAAGCCCACTTACATGGGTAGGAGCGATCATCCTTTCAAAGTTAAGGGCCGACCACAGCGAACAAATTATGGTAAATATTCTTTTGTAAACCGTGCCATTGATAACTGGAACTCTCTACCTGCCGCAGTCTTAGAGCCTTTTCCCAAACATATAGGTGTGTTTAAGAAAAGACTGACTATTTGTGTAAATACTCCAGTTTAATTGTTGTATAATTGTTATTGAATTGTTATGTATAATTATTTATTTGTTATGTATATCCAATTTGCCACCGGGGGACACTCCCCCCATTGCAAATAAATGAATGAATGAATGAATGAATGAATGAACGAACTCAAAATCTACACAAAGGTAGCTGAATAATAATAATAATAATAATATGTAGTTTCATTTTAGGAGCTTACGCATTTTGGTCATTTAGCCCCATGTATTGGGGTGTCTATAAAATTTGTCTGATAACCTGTGTAATCGTGATGGCTGAATTAGTGTGTGTATTTGCTAATTGGGGGTAGGATTGGGAAGGAGGTGGTTGTGGCTTAAAGTTAAAAATCATAACTCTATTTACTTGGAATACAAGTGGGAAACCATGTATAATCACTTCCAGGATGGTTGAGGTGTGTTCCAGGGTGCATTCAACTTGTCTGATAACCTATGCAGTGTGTATAACTCCAGTTCGAGAATAGAGTCGGTACCCCCGGTACTTGAAATAAGGTATTATCCCAATATTTCCTGGAGAGAATGTGGAAAAAACACACTCAGAATAGTCGCTGTCAGTGTATGGATTTGAACCTAGGATCACCGGACTAGCTGCAGCTCTCCAACGTGGTCACTGTGAATAATTTAATATGCTTGGCTACACCGAGAGTTTTTTTTTCATCTTATACAGGTCTGTATATTAAAAAAAAAAAAAACAACATGATGCGACATAATATTCAAAAAACCATCAACTTCAACAGTAAAAAAACAGCTGAACAAGAAATTCTAACAAGTACACATACAAGAACGTCGGACACACTCAGTGGCAGAAGACAATAAGACCGTACAGATGAACATGGACAATCAACAATCGCCAATCACCAACAAAAAGAAAGGAGTATACAAGATGGGCCAAACTGATCTGCACTTTCTTCAACAGCTTTCGTGGCCAAAAAAAGCTCTGCGACGACTCATATAAAAGATGACGCAACTTTAAATGAAATAATAATGTTCTTAAACAGAAGAGCTAACAATAGTGGTGTAATACAAACATAGGAGAAGACAAGAGGACATATTCCACCCTTGAAAACCACTACCAGACAGATGGATAGCAGTAACTTACCATAGTAATCTTGAAAGCCATTTCTTCAGTGTTGCCATTTAGAATCCATGTAAAATGCTCTTCCAGTTGGTCAATGCATAAAAGGGAAGCTCAATTATGAGAGATTTAAGTTAATACGAGGGATGTTCCTAACATGTTTTGTCATTTTATTTCAAGGGAGGCTGTATTACAAAGTGAGAAAACACATGGTCATGACAAAGGAGAACCTTTCCTGAGTGCACGAGTTGAGTGCCAAAGTAGAGAGAGAGAGGTAGCAGACTGGAGTGCCCGAGTTTATGCAAACCAGTATGGTAGAAAGATATGGACTGGAAACGTAGTCACGAATGGAAGTGTGTGCTGTAATACGCTATGAATGGGCGTATAGGACTAGTATTTCACATATCAATAACCCCTACCGAGTGTCTGTGGAGATAAAAGTCGTGTCCCATCAAATGGTTGGGCACTGGTACTCAACATATTTAGTAAGGAAGACGGAATGTGGATAAAGACTGATCTTGTGCGTCCCTCCAAGTTCACCACTGCAACAAATGTCGACACAGAAAATGATGTTAGCCGACAGGTGCATTTGGGCAGATGACCTTGCATTCTGCCCCTTAAAACAACAATAACCAACTAGCACATGATTCACAAAGTGTAGGGATATTGGAAGTTATCCGCAAGTTGGGTGCCAAGAAAGCTTATCCCTGATCAAAGACTCCAAGAATAGCAACAAGCCTTGAACACTTGTGGCAATATGAGCTGAGGGCAATGACTTTCTGTTCAGGATCATCTCAGCGATGAGACATGGGAACATCACTTTACCCCGGAAACCAAGGCCGCCTCAATGACATAGAAACATTCCCTTCGGAAGAAATTCAAAATGGGCTGGGCACCAATATTTATCAAAAGGGTTTTTTGAAACAGAATTTGCGGTACACAAAATGTATCAATGTTAATGGCAACTAAATGGGAAACTAGCCAAAGTCTTTTTGTCATGGTGATGTGTTTTTTCACTTTGTAATACAGCTCCTCTGTGAAATAAAATGATGAAACATATTAGGAACGCCCCTCGTAGTCAAGTTTCTCAATTATGTGTTCAACAACTGAACATTATTTTACATAGATAAATAGCAACTTACCAGTTTCCATTCTGGTCCACTACACATAAAAAATTAAATTCTGCTGAAACTAAATATTGCTCTCAGAATAAATTTCATCTGAAATTTCCTCCATTTTCGACAAGATGTTTTTAAAGGTTCTTTCATGACTATTAAGCAACACTAATTATGGTATATTTTATATGAGTTTGTGGCCCGCCACAAAACACGAGATGAAGATTTTTCAAAGGTAAGCCATGAATAACAACTCTTAGCAGAGAAGAGAGGAACTGATCATTCTGGTTCAAGTGAACGATGAGTCATACTTTGTGGCAAGGAGGACTGTTAAAGTGCCATCTATCATTGCTATAAGCACATGCACAATATCCTCCTTTAACCGCCTCATTGTCTAGCCTTCAAAGTATGTTGGTAAACTAGGATGTGAGGCATGCAGAATAACCTGCATGCATATCAAGAAAAGTCATTACTATCAGCTTTCAAGTATTTGCAAAATCTAGAAATTTTCAAACAACATGCTCACAGAAAGCCATAATTTTTAGTAAAGAAGAACATCTTTACTTGAAATTCGTAATGAATGGAGTTTTATACACAGAGGAAGAGGTATGAGTGTACTAAGTTAAAAACAAGATATTTCTTAACCTCTCAGCAAGGGAGGACTTTTGACTCCCTGTGCTCCAAAGGAGAATAGCGCAAAGCATGTTAGAATTGCAGGCCTATAGACTATCAGGCAAAACAGACAAAACATTTCAATAATATACAGTAATTACAGAATACATGTCTTCCCACACAAATCCATCAATAACATTACAGTCGATGATTTGCCTCAAATCACTTTCAACACCACTGCTTTCACACTTAAATTCTATATTCAAGTCCTCGCTCAACAAAAACAAACTTTGCACGTCACAATCCACTACATCATTAATTTCCGAATGTGCAATACAAGAACACGTTTGGCAGCCATGATATTACCCCAAAAAAGAAAAAACCACGCACCTGTCTCGCTAAACAACAGAGGAAATAAAAGTATAGAAATTGTCTTTAAATTACGTCAACATTTCTCTTATTGTTTAGCCACAAATAAGAAGACTTTACAAACAGGCTGGAATTTGAATGCCTTAATAATTTGAAATGAATGAAAATCCACAGCCTGCTTCCAGTCTCTGACCGGGTCAGGAATGGAATGAATGAAGCCTCATCTAGCGGCGAGGATATGAATTGTGCCGGCTGCCGAAGCCTGTCGCACTCCTCTGGGGCAATGATTAAATGAATCACAGATGAAATGAAATGATTGTGGAGAGTGTTGCTGGAATGAAATTTTGACAGGGAAAACCAGAGTACCCGGAGAAAAACATGTCTGCCTCCGTTTTGTCCAGCACAGATCTCACATGGAGTGACCAGGATTTCCGGGATTTGAACCACGGACCCAGCGGTGAGAGGCCGGCGTGCTGCCGCCTAAGCCACGGTGGCACTTAATAATTTGAAATAACATCCCAAATATTATAGGCGTCTTCAGAGGCGTAGTCGGTAGCATGCTGGGCTTCTATGCCCAAGATCGAAAACGGCAATGACTCGTCAAACATGTAAGGTTTGCTCAATTTTGCTCCATTTGAACCGCATCAACATGACATTTGGCCGCGTCTGTTTCTTCCATTGCCATGGCAATGATTTATCTTGTTTCAGTTAGCACACTCATGTCCTTTCCTCCCTGCGTATGAATCGACAAGCAATACCTGGACATAAACCAGAAGACAGTCTCAACCTACATCACACCACAAAACAAAACAAAGTCTACGAATGCTATCACATGTGCTGCACTCTTTAATAAATTATCAGCTACACGAGCAAGAGTGAAGAAGTGTCCCCCCACTTGCCCTCCACCTGTTTCTACAGCAGCTCCTCAACTGGTAGCAAAGTTCTCACCTGAATTATGTAGATAATAAGCATGGGAAGCATGGACAGAGGCATTCGGATTATATTGAACAGGGTGAGGCAAACAAATGCCTTTTGGGCATCCAGCACATTGTTTTCATCCACGAGGACGTATGTGGCAAATGTCGCCAGAGAAACCTTCAGACAGAAAATTGTAATATTATCACATACATATTTCAATGGTTAAATGTGATGCAGAAGAGGAAAGGGACTGTTTGTTGCAATAATTATAAACTAGCCCTTTTACTTTCATTTTTACTGAGGATATAAATACATTTAAATTTTTTAGAATGACTCGTTTGTCTCAAAATTTTATAGAATTCTGAATAGCATTCAACGTGAAATTCCGTAACAATACAAGGTTCTATTTAACAGCAATTTCTATTTCTGACTCAAATAGCATTTTCCAATGCTCCTGTAAAAACATGCTAGGGCACAAGAGGTACATTTCACTGTTCTGCATCACAAATACCGAATAGATTTGAAAAGTGCCCCAGTGATTTTATTTTTTCTTTCTCTCTCTTTCTTTCTTAACACAAATTAAGTTCTACCAGATTATTCTCAAGTAATACGGACACATTCTTAGAAAGAAACTTACTGCCTAAGTATAGGGGCACATCTTGCATCCTATTCAAGTTCAAACCAAAGTTGATTGAATCAGGATTAACTTTCACAATTTATGGGTTTGATTCCATACCAGGGTGCCTACCACAAGAAAACAAGAAATTTCCCTTAGAATTCCTTGATTTTTCCATAACAATGTCAGGAAATTCCCCGAAGAACATTAACAGCCATAATAATTATAAAGTTTTATGGGCTTTGTTACTTTGATTCAGACCTATGATCTATAATGGCATTTTAAAGTGACAATCAGTAATTATGTGCACGATAAAGTTGTAAATAAAAAAATAAAAATCACCAGCAAACGTACTTTCTAAATTTTGCAAAAGTTCTACTGTACATTCCAGAAAATATAAACTACTGTTAGAGAAGCAGAAAAATTAGAACAAAAATTAAACTACTCACAATATTAGCAGAAGTAACTCTTCAATAACGATTCTCTCAAAATGAACACAGTTGCACATGTATACAAGTCAACAAAAAAATTAAAATGTTGGCCAGTGACTAGTCCAAATCATCACATTATGCTCAATGGAGGACTACCCTGGGTAGAGTTATTTCTTCTCTCAATTACTGACAAAGAGTTCGATTCGCTAAACAATGCGTGATTCTATCGTCGACTTACTCAGGTAAGTCATTCTTCATAGGCTTCCAAGCATTTTCAATATCTGTCCGATTTCATTAATAAAACACAAAACATTGAGGTTACAAATTATTCTGTTGTTAACGTGTGATTAGCCAATAAAATGCAGGAGCAAACTTAATGCCTGCCATTCTTAGATATGAAGTATAGTATTTTGTCATGAATTATTCATTCCAAAGAAACTTCTGGGGACTTTTTGAATCTACCACGTACTGACACTAAACAGTATATTAGAAATAAAACCAAGCAGAGAAACAAAAAATACTGAAACAAAACTTACCAAGGCAAGGATGCGGTAGAAATATACTCACACACTCAGTGTTCCTTGATTAAGGTTATTCAATTCCCCCATTTAGTGTCTTCATCTATTTAAGATACAAGGTGTTATGTCCACAAGAAAATACTAAATGAGGATTTCATAGCTGCAAGACCGCCTTGTTACCAATAGAATTGAACATTGGGGCAGATGACCTCGCTGTTCTACCCCTTAAAACTCCAATAACTAACTGAATGTTGAAATCCAAGTTTTATTCCACTCTAATGTACATTGACAAAATGTCTACTCTTACCTGACATCCTTCTATCTATCTAGTATGGTTCAACTATTTTAATGTAGCTTTACATTCTTATTTTGCGAAGAAAGCAATGGCAAACTACCTCACTCCTCATCTTGCCTAGTACGCTTCAATATAGCGCTGCCTTGGGCTTTTGCAGGTATCGTACCCACATAACTTAACGGCGGTACTTTTTGAGGATCCAACCAGCCTTCGGGCTGACTACCTAACAGACAGACATTCTTATTTATCAAGATGTGTTGCCTCCTCTCCGCCAGCCTCGCCATACTGAATACCACATTCTCCGCCATTGAGGTCTTCACACATCACCCTGTGCATGAGGCCTATATCATATCCCACAAGACTGGATTCCAGTCAGAACATAGCAGCTACTATAGCTCCGACTATAGTACTGTTGCCCACCCGTTCAATGTGGAAGTGCCTGATGAGAATACTACTAATGTTATTGGTTTTACGTCCCTTTTAACTACCAAGGCTTTTAGAGATGCCGGGGTGCCAGAATTTTGCCCTAATGGACATTCCAATATCTGAATTCAAATCGCAGAAATCATCTTTTTCATGAACAAAGTTTTAATGAAATGTCGATTTAGTTATTCAACCACATGCATGGTGGCCACTCAAATTGGTCAACGATTTTCCATCATCTTTTTCATGAACAAAGTTTTAATGAAATGTCGATTTAGTTATTCAACCACATGCATGGTGGCCACTCAAATTGGTCAACGATTTTCCAGGAGTTTTCCAGGAGTAATTCTCATTTTTCCAGACTTAAAACTAAGCGCGAGTCCCGGGGGGCGGGGCTTTATCGGTTGCCTACTTCAAGACCAAAATAAAGCAGTTGTGTTTGGTTTACTTATACAGATGTTGACAAACGCAAGCCTACACACAAATGATTTAATTGTTGTTTTAAAAAAAGCCTTTGTGACTCAAATATCCACTTAAAAAAAAAAAAAGAGGGAAAAGAATGCCACCTACAATTTTATTGCGCTGAAGTTGTCTATACTCAATATGTTTTACAAAGATACTATCGCTTGTTCTCCCACACAGAAACAGGTAGCCTGAGGAAATTTCTTTCATTAAAGATAGAGTGCTCACCCAAAATTGCAGCGGGAGTGATTTAAGATAAAACACGGCGCGTAAATTTCCGGTTAAAAATAAGCCGGGTTTGCAGAGCAACCGCTAGATGGCCCTTGCTACCCCATCCGCGATATCATGACGTCGAGGACTAAGAGCGGACTGGAGAATTTTAGCGGTGGATGGAAAGATTTTTATAATTAATTAAAAGTGGCTATTTTCCAGGAGTTTTCCAGACTTATTAAAAATCCAGGAGTTTTCCAGGATTTCCAGGAGTAGTGGCCACCATGCACATGCCACATCCCATTAATTACCGTATTTACTCGGCTATAGGACCCCCTTTTTCCAAACTTTTTAGTTCCCAAATTGGGGGAGGGTACTATAGACGCGAACTTTGCAAAAATTTTATTTTAATTTGATGCAACATAGTACGATACAATCAAAATAAACGAAGTGAAGATCATGATCCATTATTTCTGTAATATTATTCCCGGTTTTCAACAAGGTCGGGGATGAGATGGGATGTGGCCGGATGCTGTTCTTTGTTTCGAAATACACTACAGAGTGTAGACTGGCAAGCGTATGGTGGCCGGCTGGCCACCTCTTGCATAGCATAAGTCATACCCCATACGCACAAGGAAAGACAGAAACTTCTTTTTTCAGACAAGGTCATGCCTGGTTAGAAACAGAGCTTGCATACGATTGAAATACGGCAGTGTGTGTAACGGACTGGTGCGCAAATACAGTGAGTCTCTCTCACGACTCGGCCGGCCAGCTCACCAGCTTATCTGCCTCCCATTGACTGATCACTTCCTGTTTCACAGTGCGCACTTCGCAGTTCTGGTCCATGCTTATAACATGTATTTAGTGTTCATCTGTCGCTCCAACTATTCTCGAGTTGTGAAGTGTTACTTTTGGGTATAATTCTCATAATGCCTCCACGTGTGTACACGGTAGAGGAAAGGGTATTTATGTGCGATAATTATGTGAAAACAAGAGTCTTGCAGGGCAGTCGTTAAACGTTTCATAACACATTTTCCAGGAGTGCGCCCTCCACATAGAGAGACCGTGCGGAAGCTCGTAAACAAATTGATGGGAACTGGTTCTCTACTCGATAAGAAGCGAAGTGTTAAAAAACGTGTACTTAAAGAGGAAAAAGTAAATGAAATCACAGAACATATCCGGAGAGAAATAGCCACAATTACGGAAGACGAACTTATGCGTGTGAATCGGAGTTTCCTAAGACAATGCCAGAAATGTATGGATGTAGGAGGAGAATATTTCCAACATCTCCTGTCATAAGATACGACCTTAGTTTATTAATTCTTACTTTCTCAATTGTAATTGTTATTTCATTGTCATGCACGGATCAAGTTCTGTTCTGTTCTTATGCTATGCTATGCCGGCCGAGTCGTGAGAGAGACTCACTGTACAAAATATGCTATGCGCTGAGTCATCATCATCATCTGACTTCTACTCCAGTTGCCCGGGTGTAGTTTACGAGCGCCCTCCACTTGCGTCTGTCCATGTACCATTCTTCTTTCAGGATTCTATCCCAGCTAACTCCCCTTGTTCCTATGTCCTCCTTCACCTGGTCTAGCCATCTCTTCCTTGGTCTTCCTACTGGCCTTCTACCAACCACATCTGTGTGTAGTCTTTGTTTTGCTATTCTCTCCTCGGCCATTCGTTTGACATGGCCAAACCATCTCAAACGGGCCCTTGTCAGTTTTTCTTTCAAAGTTGGGTACACTCCAGCTTCTTCCCTAATTTGTTCATTTCTTACCCTATCCCTCCTAGTTTTTTGTACCATTGTTCGTAGAAACTTCATTTCTGCAGCTTGTAGTTTGCTGTCTATCTGTCTGGTTGTTGGGCAGGTTTCTAGGCCATATGTTATTTTGGGGGTAAAGTATGATTGAAAGAGCGTCTGTTTTGATCTCAAGGGAACTTGTTCGTTCCAGAGTAGGTTCCGAACTTGATGGTAGAACTGGGTTGCTTTTTGGGTTCGGCTATTGATCTCATGCTTTGTCCTGTTATTGCTTGAAATAATGCACCCAAGATAGTTCAACTGGTCTACTGTTTCAAGCTGAGTACCTTCAAGCCTTATTTCTCCTTTCTTGTTCTGTCTGTTGACTGACATCGCTACCGTTTTTGATTTGTTTATTGTTAATCCGTGTGCTTTTAGACAGTTATTCCAGGTGGCCAACCTCTCCTGTACTTCTTTCTCTGTATTACCCCAAATTACTACATCATCTGCAAATGCAAATGCGCTGATTTCTGTATTGTTGTTATGCCTTATTCCTTTCATAACTTCGTCCATTACAGTGATAAAAAGTAATGGCGAGAGGGCACTGCCCTGTTGAACTCCTTTAGTTGTTTGGAACCAGTCAGAATTACCATTTCCTATCTGAACACAACTGTGGCAACCTTCGTAAAGCATTTTAACTTTCTGGATTAGCCCTGCGGGTACGTTTTTCTTTCTTAGGCATTCCCATATAGTCTTTCTTGGGAAGTTATCAAATGCTTTTTCAAGATCTAAAAATACAAGTGTTAGGTCTCTACCCTTCTCCCAGTGCTTTTCTAGCAGCATTCTGAGGGAAAATATGAGATCTATAGTTGCACGGTGTTGTCTGAATCCATACTGCTCTTCCTGCAGTTGCGGTTCTATTATTTTCCTTAGCCTTTTCTCAAGTATTTTTTCAAATATTTTCAGGCCATGAGACAATAAAGTGATCCCTCTATAATTGCCACATTTCTTCCGGCTTCCTTTTTTGAAGAGAGGTACTATTATTTCTTTTTTCCAATCATCTGGAACTTTTCCATCCTTCCATATTGCACCTATTACTCTATGAAGCCACTGTATTCCTGTATGCGCTGAGTATGCCATGAAATGTCTCAGAAGCCTGAGACAGACAGTGCTGCCGCAATCAGAATAACATTAGTAATATATCCAGCAGAAACAATAGACAAATAATTTTTTAATAGAAACATTCAAACTTAACCTCAAACATATACTTTGAGCTAACCTCATTACCAAGAGGAGTATTTTCCTACCACGTCGTGATTACTCGATTGGCTTATGATCATTAAGCAAAGAAAGGCTTCTTCATTGGTTATACACGGATTGGTGAAGTATTGAAATTCCACATCTGTTTTCCCAAAAGCTATTGACCTTTAATCAATACAGGACTGTAATTGCACTGTCTACTGGTTTTCATACATCTTCGTTGGCTTCTGCAGGCTGAATACTGTCACAGTCACCAACTTCTTCGTTTTGTTCAATATTTTAATTTTTACGACCTATATATATGGTGCACCATGTTAGGGTAAATAACCTTTCGTATTTTCAGTGCTACGCTTTATTATGTTTTGAATATGTTAATGCTTTACAATTGGCTGATGAAGGGGATAAAATAATTGATTAATCCCCGAAACATGTACTTAGAACAACTTTAATAATTAATTTCTTTATAGTATTCTAATTCTTATTAATAATTATTTTAGCATATCGATACGGAATCAGCATGAATAATTTAAATAATGTAATAGTAATGAATTCGTCAATTTCCAAGAATGTAGTATCCCTAAGGGGGGTACTATAGGCGATCAAGTCCTATAGCCGAGTAAATACAATTTTATTATGGCATATATGGGCTGTGAACATCTTAGAGCAGATATTAAGATAATAGTTATGAAATTTAGATTTGCATAGAACTATTTAGAAACTTGACTAGGCAACCTTCCACCAAGTTAAAAAACAATCTTACTTACCAGAAACGGGGCACAAGACCAAATGAAGGAAGTTGCTGCATTGAGATATGCAGCCTGTTTAAGTACATTTATTTCCTTATCCCTAATTTTAAGTATCTGTTGTTCAAACGACGGCTCCCAAGCGTACAGTTTCAAAACTTTGATTCCGCTCAAGACTTCATTCATCAGCTTCACGCGCTCGTCTTTGTTCTTCATCTGACGGATCTGGAGAGTCTTCACTCGATTAGCGACCACTCCATTGACAGGGATCAGGATGATCATGACAGCAAGACCGGCAAGGACGGAAGGACCTACAACATACCACAAGCCTCATAACAAACAACATTTCTACACCGTGATGTTACATAAGTGGATTCAAACTACATTATACATCTTTTCAGGGAATAAAATCATGAAAATATGTACTGAGAAATCTCTGAAAAACATCCAAAGTAAAACTTGTTTCCAAAACAATTGTTTTATTGACATTCCTTACGTCTTTCTCTATTTTTCTACGTAATTTCCATACTTATTTACACATTTGTCACATCGTTCCACAAGCTTTTGAATGCCTAAGTCGTACAACTCGGCCACCTGCGAAGCTAACCAGTCTTTAACAGCTTCATTCACTTCATCATCTGTGTCGAATCGCTTGCCGCCAAGAAACTCCTTTAGGTAGCGGAACAGGTGGAAATCACTTGGCGCCAAGTCTGGACTGTACGGTGGGTGGTCTATCTGTCCCCATCCAAATTTCTTGATTAGAGTTTGCGTGTCATTCACAGTATGGGGTCTGGCATTGTCATGCAACAACAACACTCCAGACGGCAATTTTCGAAAATGCAAATGTTCAGACACAATTCTGTACACTGCCCTTCCTTCACAATCGGCGGGCTGATTAATTGTCTTAAACACTGTGAACTGACACTATCAACAGCACACAGCCACAGTCACAACGCTACTGGCGGCTTTTGCCGCGCAAGGCATGCCAGGAGTCGGCGCGCATGCGTGTTTTGCCCTTGTCGCCACTTTCAAATATTTACGACGAATCAGACCTTACTTTTGGAATAGCCCTCGTATTTCGAACGAGTACATTGAGTATAATACAGGGTCTTTCACTCAAAGTGGGGCCGGTCGCACGGCTGACGAAGCACTGCAGGTAGGTCAAGCCCAAGGTCAGACGAGCACATTGAAACACGGAACTGAGACAGTTGCGACGCAGGATGATGATGATGATAATTGTTGTTTTAAGGGGCCTAACATCGAAGTTATCGGCCCCTAATGAAATGAAATGGCGTGAAATGAAAGGATGTAGATAAAAACAACTCGCTGCCATGGATGAAACGAAAATGGTGTTTATAAAACAGACAGTGAGCCCCAAAAATTATGCCTTATTTGAATAAAATAAAATAAAAAGGCGGATGGTAAAAAAAGGATAAAACAAATAAGGCATAGTGAACAATAAAATAGATGAACACAAAAAACATTAAACAGATTTAACCTGAATTAACAGTCGTAACTACACATTAAAACTTAAAAGAGTAACCACTCTCCCTCATGAACCGGATGACGAGGTCAGCTGACGGCCCGTCATCACGGAGAATAAGGGAGAGTGTATTAGGCAGTTTAAGAGTCCTGCGCAGATCGGCCAGATCCACACACTCCAAGAGAAGGTGTGCCACGGCTAGGTGGGCGCCGCAAGGACACACGGGGGGATCTTCTCTCTTCAGCAAGTGGGAGTGCGTTGCAATCCCATGGCCGATCCGGAGTCGACAGAGTACCACAGCTTCCTTCCGGAGAGATCGGAAGGAAGATTTCCACACCTTCGTTGTCTCCTTGATGCCTCTCAGTTTGTTGGGTGGAGGCGAGGCTCGCCATGCTTCCTCCCAATGCGACAGGATCGAATGCCGCAACTGAGAGCGCACATCACTAGCAGGCACCTTATACGGTAGCGAGGGCAGTGCGACTGCCTCTCTCGCCGCCTGATCAGCAAGCTCGTTTCCCGCAATACCCATGTGGCTGGGAAGGCACACAAAGGACACCCAGGCCCCAGCGTTACGTGAACTGACGAGCAGGTCGTGCACACGCTGGACCAACGGGTGCTTCGGGAAACACACATCGATCGCTTGCAGCTCACTCAGAGAGTCAGTACACACAAGAAAGTGCTGGTGATCGCCTGATAACGTGTACCGCAGAGCCTCTAAGATGGCATAGAGCTCCGCTGTGCACACGCCACAGGCATCGGGAAGTGAAAAGAAACCGACGATCCTCAACCACAAATGCACAGCCTACTTTCTCGTTTACCCTCGAACCGTCCGTGAATAGAAGCCCTGATCCCGGATACCGGCTCACCACGGACTGGAACAGCCTCCAATGGAAGGAGGAGTCAGTGTCCGACTTGGGGCTGGTGTGCAGATCCAGGATGATATCAGGGCGAGAGACCATCCACGGAGGGGCCTTGCTAGGTACTCGGACGATACAGGAGACAGGAGGAAATCGGAACTGACGGTATAAGTCATCCAAGCGAATCCCTGCCGGCCGAGTGGCTCGGACGAGCGCATCATACAGCCGGCGATTCGGATTGGAAAACAAACATGGATAGCTTGGATGAAGGGGCATCTGTCGAATATTTGCAGCATAGGTCAGCAGTACTTGTTGGCGCCTCAGGTGTAAAGGAGGTACGCCTGCCTCGGCGAGCAAGCTGACGACTGGGCTCGTCCGAAAAGCACCCGTCGCCAGCCTCACACCGCCGTGGTGGACACTGTCCAGTTTAACAAGCACTGACTTACGGGCCGAACCATATGCTACACTGCCAAAATCTAATCGAGATAAAATCAGAGCCTTATAAAAGCGTAGGAGCACTGCACGGTCCGCCCCCCATGAGGTGCCGCTAAGATACCGCAACATGTTGAGTTTCTTAGCACAGGCAGTTTTCAAACACCGCACGTGTGGCTCCCACGTCAATTTCTGATCGAAAAGGAGCCCAAGGAACCGGTACGCAGCAACAACAGGCAAAGATACATTGCCCAGATAAAGCTCAGGATCAGGATGGAGAGTGCGCTTTCGGCAGAAATGGACAACCGAGGACTTAGCGGTTGAGAATCGAAAGCCATGCTCAAGTGTCCAGCGTTCCACTCTCCGAATAGCTTGTTGTAGCTGTCGTTCAGCGACCGCCATATTTTGCGCACTATAATGTAGAGCGAAGTCGTCTACATATAGTGACGGTACCACTGCTGGACCAGCAGCAGCGACTATACCGTTTATGGCAATCACAAATAATGTTACGCTAAGCACCGATCCCTGTGGGACTCCGTTTACCTGTATATGGTATTGCGAATATGTCCCCCCCTATTCGGACACGGAACAGGCGAAGGGACAGAAAATTCGCAATAAAAACCGGCAGGTTACCTCGGAATTTCCATTGATGTAGGGTAGAGAGGATGCCGTAACGCCAAGTGGTGTGTCAGGCCTTCTCGAGGTCAAAGAAAACAGCGACTAGGTGCTGTCTCCGGAGAAAAGCGTCTTGTATGGCGGTTTCCAGGCATACCAGATGGTCATTGGTACACCGAGACGCCCTGAAACCACACTGGTATTCAGACAGGAGTCCCCGTTTCTCCAGGACCCACACCAGGCGCCGATTGACCATCCTCTCAAAGAGCTTGCACAGACCGTTAGTGAGACAAATAGGTCTGTAACTCCCTGTAAAATTGGGATCCTTATCAGGCTTCAGGATAGGTATAATGATACCTTCCTGCCATTGCGCTGGAAACGCACCTTCCAACCAGATTCGGTTAAACACCCTGAGCAAATAACGAATGCTCTCATCGTTAAGGTGCTTAAGCATCTGATTGTGAATATTATCCGGGCCGGGCGACGTGTCCCTGCAGAGCGCCAGCGCTCCGCGGAGTTCCCACTCCGTAAAGGGCACGTTGTACTCCTCCGAAACGCGGGAAGCAAAACTAAGCTGGAAACGTTCCGCTTCGCGCTTCAGGGCCACGAAGGCAGGGTCATAGTTATCGGAACAGGATATATCCGCAAAATACGAGGCGAGATGGTTTGCAACGCGATAAGGATCTGTAACCAATTCATTATCAATGGAAATTCCCGTTACAGTAGAAGTTGTCTGAATTCCCGAAATGCGTCGTAGTTTAGTTCACACTTGAGAGGAGGGGATATGTGCCGTAATAGAAGACACATACCGTTCCCAGGATTGTTTCTTACTCTGGCGAATAAGAATCCGTGCCTTGGCACGGAATTTATTAAACACCACCAAATTGGCCACGGTTGGACGCCGACGGTAGTGCTTATGAGCTCGACGACGGTCTCTTATTGCCGCTGAAATATCCTCTGTCCACCAAGGGACGAGTTTGCGACGAGGAGTCCCAGAAAAGGATGGAATGGACTCTTCGGCGGCAGCAAGAAGCACATCGGTGATGTGCTGTACCTCATCATCGACGCTCCGGCAACCAAGATCAACGAACACAGCTCGTTCTTGAAACGAGGGCCAATTTGCCCGCTTAAGAACCCAACGACTGGGGAACTCCACGGGCGTCTGGTTCAGAAGGGTAAGAACGATCAGGAAATGGTCACTGTCACAGAGGTCGTCGTGTACATACCAACCAAATAGGGGGACCAGCGCACGGCTACACACACTCAAGTCAATGTGTGAGTACGTGCCGTGCACTAAGCTAAAATGTGTAGCTTCCCCTGTATTTAATAGAGATTTTATTTATTTATTTATTTATTTATTTATTTACATAGGTCCCAATGAGCCTGAGCTCGTGTTAGGGACAATCAAGTAACATAGTTACAGCATGGCATATATATAATTTTTGTAACATTATTGTTTAATTTGATAGTAACTTATATTAGATTGCTAGTGACTAACTTTACAGAGATAATTCGGTATGATACATTGCATTGCTTAAGGCTATTGTACATGGGCTATTCATTCCTTAATAGGAAGTCTTTTGTTTTCCTCTTAAATGTTTTTATAGAGAAACTTTCCCTTATGCCTAATGGTAGCGAGTTATATTCTTTTATTATAGAGGACATAATTCCTTTAGTTCCAAATTTAATGGATTGGGAATGGCTGGTGAATATTTGATTTACTCCTCTTGTTGCATAATGATGAATGTCATTTGCATGGGTAAAATGGATGTGTGTGTGTATCAATTTGTTTTCTAATTTGTATACAAATACTGTTGCTGACATAGCTATTTGTTTTTGCAGTGGCATAATTTTTAGTTCTTGAGTATAATTCATTTGAGGGTGTGAGCCAAGGAAGTCCAAAGATAGATTTTATAGCACGTTTCTGGAGTATCTCAAGTTCTTTTATCAGCTCCTTCTTACAATATCCCCATATGAAATTCATGTACATTAGATGTGAATGTATCAGAGCAAAGTATATATTTTTCAATTGTTGGCTAGTAAGACAGCTATACCTTAATCTGAAAATAATACCAATTAAAGGGCTGATTTTATGTTTTACATTTTCTACATGATTTTCCCAGGTTAGTGTACTATCTAGTGTGATACCTAAGTATGTTGCCGATTTAACCCTTTCTATTTCTTTGTTGGCTATGTTGACTATGTTTGTGGTCTCAATCTTGTATGATGGTTTATGGAAGAATAAATATTTTGTTTTAGTGATATTGATAACCATTTTGTGTGCTCTCAACCAATCCACCAGCTTATTGAGATCATAATTAATATTTAGCATAATTTCCTGTTCAGATGTTCCCAGATAGAGTATAAAAATATCATCTGCAAATAGTTTAAGCTTGCCTTTCAATTCTAATAATACTATATCATTAATATAGGCCAAGAAAAGAATTGGTCCTAAGACAGAACCTTGAGGTACTCCTGTGTCAATTCTCATTTGAGACCCTTTTACATTATCGATTGCAACATATTGTTTTCTGTTAGTAAGGTAGTTCTTGAACCAATCATGTGCCACTCCTCTGATGCCTGCAAATTCTAGTTTATTAAGGAGAATCTTATGGTTAACCAGATCGAATGCTTTTTGAAGGTCAATTAGTACACCAGCAGCTAGTTTGTTTTCATCTAATGCCTTTTCTACATCAGTTACTACTTCAAATATAGCACTATCAGCTCCTCTATTTGGAATAAACCCATATTGGCAGTTTGCAAAGTAATCATTTTTCATGAAGAAATTCATAAGTCTTCGTTTAACAACGCTTTCTAGAACCTTGCTGATGGCAGATATAATATTAATGGGTCTGTAATTTGATGGGTGGGTTTTGTCTCCTTTTTTGTAGATCGGGACCACCCTAGAGACTTTACAGGCATCGGGGAATATACCAGTCATCAGTGAAATATTTATTATTTTGACAAGATATGGTGTAAGGCCCTCAAGACACAATTGTAGCATGACATTAGTAGTGTTGTCCTCACTTATATTGTTTTTGTGTTTTAGGGAGTTTATAATTGATTGTATTTCATTAGCATCAGTAGGTAACATAAAGATTGTCTTAGTGCTAGTAGTATTTTTATAGCTTGCAATGTCCGAGGTAGAACCGTTTCCTTGATTTTCCCATATACTGTTAGCAATATTGACATAATATTTATTAATTTCATCACATATATTTTCCTTTTTTTCGACATTTGTGCCATCGACTATAAGTTTGACAATTTCATTTTTCCCCTTCTTTGGCCTATTTAACATCTCATTAACAACACTCCACAATTCCCTCTGATTATTTGCATTTTGAATTTTTTGGTCAAAGTAGTTTCTTTGTAGGTTTCTCTTAAGTTTTGTAACTTGGTTGCTAATAATTTTATATTCTTCTAAAATTTCTGCAGATGGATTTTTAACTTTGGTTTTTGTATATATCTTATCTTTCCTGTGTATTAGTGCTAAAAGATCTTGTGTGATCCAGGGTTTTATTGGTGGGGCACTTGGCTCCTTATTTGTATATTTCATAGTACAGGCTTCTATTCCTTTATTAATAAAATCACAGAATTTATTGTAGTAGTCATTGATGTTAGTTTCATTGCATACAAATTCTTGAGTTATTAAATATTTATTAAGTTTTTTGTAGTTTATTTTATCCTTTTCTATTGGCCTATCGTCACATATTGAGTTCCTGTTTATCTTTTTGTTTCTCATTTCACAGATTAGTAAATGGTGATCACTCAAATCATTATCAATATTATAGACATTACATATTTTGTCACAGTCGTTCACCAATACATGATCAATTAGAGTAGAGCTAGTTTGTGTTACACGAGTTGGATATTTTGTATTACATAAGACTAGACCGTATGATTTGACTAGGTTAATATAACTACTAGTATATCTGTCCCCAAATAATAGATCGATATTCATATCACCTAGTATTATAACAGGATTCGTTGAGTAAGAACTAATAATTACTTAGAGATCAGTCAGAAAGTGTGGAATGTTGCTTTTATGAGGGTTATAAGCAGTGATTATATTGTATTCTTGATGGCCTTTTCTCACAGTAATGTGCAGTATGCTGTGGGTGGAATTTATTTCCTTTACAAGGGTACTGCTACATTTGTTTGAAATATACAAAGATACTCCCCCTCCAGTTTGCTTTCTAACTATGTGATATGCAACATATTTCTTAATATTGAAAAACATTTTTGTTTGTTCTGTTAACCAATTTTCTGAGATTGCTAGGACATCTACACCTTTGATTCTGTCTAACATTATTTGGATATCATCGAACTTGTTTTTTATGCTATGTGCATTTATGTGTACGCATTTTAGTGTACTGGTATCGGTTATTATGTGTTTACTGTCCTTAATTTTATAATAATCGCTAAGTGTATTACAGTTACACTCGGTTAATTCTAGTGTATTATTATTTGCATTACCTAAAAAATTTAATTTCTGTAATTCTAGTTCCATATGGGATAATACTTAGTAGATATCTTACTATTCCATAGATTTTAGTTTGAGAGGGCGAGTGAATCCAGTATTTCAGCACTTGATATAAGCTTTGAGGGTCCATTTTGATTTTTCCGAATGTATATTTTGCAGTCTCTGACCCAAGTTGCAAAGATCTTTCCCTGTTGTCTCAATTCACGGCACTTTTTGGCGATGGTTTCATTTCTTGGGGTCAGGTGTTCATTGATATATATATTACCACCATCACTGTAACCAATTTCACTCGTCTTCAGGGTCTTCTTTTGTCTTCTGCTACTGAGAATCTCTTCCTTCTTCCACCTATTATTGAATTAAGCCCTCCACGTCCCTTCCTCTGGGGCAGGAAGATGGTGATCCCCATTGGGGGTGATGAGAGTTGAAATCACCCACGAGTAGGAAAGGGACTGGAAGTTGATCAACAAGATCAAAGACGTCATTAATATCAAGGGGCTGGTTCGGTGGAAGGTACACGTTACAAACAGTTGTCATAGCAGGCAAGGACACGCGAACTGCAATAGCTTCCAGAGGAGTGGCGAGTGGAAACTCCTCACTATAGCAGTCAGAGCGAACTAAGGTACAAACGCCCCCGGAAGCCCGGGCGGCGTCTTGTCGCTCTTTAGAGTATAGTCGGAAACCTCTCAGAACAGTCTCGTGATCAGGTCTGAGGTTTGTTTCCTGTAGGCAGACTATACTCCCTGCGTATTGGGCAATAAGCTGATGGAGTTCTGTCAAATGCCTGTCATAACTGTTACAATTCCACTGTAACAGTGCCATTGTGTGAACTTAGGGAATAAGTTGGAGCAGCAAGCTACAACTTAAGACTCCGGAGGATCTACAGTCACTACGTCGACTATAATCTCCATGTCCTCAGGCGAGGTCATGGAGTGAATCGACTCGGTGGAAGATTTCCTAGACGCAGTTCGGCGGCGGGGGGATCTCCGTGGGGAGCGCGCAGATCTGGGGACCGAAACGTCCCCAGGCGCAGAAGCATCCGCAGGTGTTGGCGCGGATGGCTTCCACTTTTTTGGAGAAAGGGAATGCGTAGTGCGGGGTCCCTTCTTACCCGCCTCTTTAAGATATATAGACGGGTCAGGAGCCGAATTCTTGACCCTGGTCGACGATGCCGCCTCCGCCGGCTTCGGCGCGGCTTTCGCCGACCGTTTGGGTGGGGAGAAAGTCTTCGACTTCCTCCCGAGTGGGGAGTAAGTCTTCTACTTCCTCCCCTGCTGTGCGGGCAGAGCAGCCTTCGCTCGCACAGCCTTCGTGCTGGCCGAAGGTGGAGTTGAAGTCACCTTCGGGCTTTCCGTTATAATCATAGGTGCTGGTTTCGTAACAGGTAACTCAGTTGCAGGTTTCACAGCTGATACAAAAGATGAGGTCGCCGGGACCAAATTTGGTATTATGGCTCTATAATCAATCGTTGGAGAAGGCGAAATCGTGGTATGGTACTTCTTGCGGGCCTCCTGGTAGGTGAGACCATCCAGGGTTTTGATCTCCTGGATTTTCTTCTCACTCAGGAAGACAGGGCAGTTCCTGTCCCGAGGAGAATGAAATCCAAGGCAATTAGTGCACTGATAAGGTGTTGTGCACTCTTCCGCTTCGTGTGGTACCATACTACATGTTCCACAGATTTCGGGGCTCGAGCATCGGGATAACATGTGCCCGAACTTCTGGCACTTATAACACCTCATTGGTGGAGGGATATAAGGCCGTACGTCACAACGGTAACTTGTAACCTTGACTTTCTCCGGGAGCACCGAAAGCTCAAAGGAAATAATGAAAGCACCAGTATCCACGATTTGACCATTGACCTTGCGCGTGATGCGCCGGACATCAGTCACGTGACGGTGCTGCATATCCTCCTTGAGCTCCTCGTCAGTGTTCAGAATCAGGTCCCGGTGGAAAATAACTCCTCGGACCAGATTCAGGGACGTGTGCTTTTCCACTTTGACGGGAATTTCGCCAAAGTGGTCACATTGCAAAAGTTGTTCAACTTGCTCACCAGTCCTAGTCTTGAGCAACAAGCTACCGTTCCTCATCTTTTGTACTTTCTCAAGCTCACCATAGACACCTTCTATGTGGCGAGAAAACAAAATACTCTTTACCAGCTTGAAATCACCCCCATCTGTTCTGGTAGCTACCAGAAACTTGGAGGTGCTAGCACCCAGATTTTCACGCACAGATTGTTCCCAGGGGGTTGATCCCCGCAGGGAATCAAATGTTAAAGACTTGGGTGTAGGACCACCCTGTTTGGGGATTTTTCTTTTAGAACCCATGGCCAGATCATCCTCCCCGAATGCCACCGACATCCGATCACGGGCCGTCACAGTAGGCGCTACCCAGCCAGGGCAAGGCCCGCCTAGCTTGGAAGGCATTGTCCGCGGGTCCGATGTTTTACAATGCCGTATCGGCATGTACCCCTTGGCATATACTGGATTTTACAGCTCAGACATTCGGCTGTGCGGGGACCTGCGTAGTCATGCGGATACTACTGCACGGGTACATGGCACACCCACCTGTCGGCGCGGCCAAGACCGGAACAGGCTTTCGAGCATAGTCTCAAGCGTAAGTGGCCCATCCCCTAACAGCACGCACATATAGAAATTTTGGTTGCCAGACCCTGAAAGCAGTAACGGAAAGAAGTGCGATATAACCTAATGAGAGTTATACCACACGGGTGTATGTCTTTTAGAGCTGACTGTCAGACCCTCGAAAGGGGACCGTTCCGAGAAGCCCTTTTAGTCGCCTTTTACGACTGGCAGGGATTACCGTGGATGTATTCGCTTCCTCCCACCCACTGGGGGTCCAATTCACAAAACAACGCGGAGTCCTTAAAGTATAGCCAAGGTCGCCCCTTTTAGTCGCCTCTTACGACAGGCAGGGGATACCGTGGGTGTATTCTAAACCCCCCCACCCACGGGGGGGGGGCGACGCAGGATTTGACGAGTCAAGTTGACTTTGTATTTAGTTTATAGCCTATTTTAAGTTATACATGTTATAAGTTTAGAACGTGGGTACGTGGTTATTGTTTAATTGTTATTGTGTTTCAAAATTTTATAACGTAGTATTGCTGAGTGTTAAAGCCTGTTGCTTCAATTTTTATTTATTGAGGCTATCTCGGTAGATGAACTAAGGCATGTGAATGAACATTTCCTTAGAATATGTCAGAAATGTGTAGATGCAGGTTGAAGACATTTTCGAACATCTTCTGTGACAATGATTTTACTTTGATTATGTGTTGTTATGCGTGCTTGTTATTTACATGCGATTCGTACGGGCGCTCTCTACCCCAAGCTCAGTGAGTTGCCATGTGCTCCACACTCCGTGCGGCCGGTTCCACTTTGAGTGAAAGACCCTGTATTTGTAGACGTGCAGCTGCCACTTTCCCTCTATTCACGGTCTTCTTTAATTCTCCGATTTGGTGGTGAAACATCGAATTACTTTCTGCTTGTTCAGTCAACGACAAGATAATAATAATATAATAATATCGTATGGCCGGGTGCAAGTTTTGTTATTTGACACCCAGAGGGTAGCTTGCATGTCGAATTTCGTTGTTCCTCGACTATGAAAGTCATGGAGGTTAGATGTTAGATATCTAAGCTCCTTGAACACTATAGCGCTTTCTAGTAAAGAATTGAGGAACTTTGTGTTGACGGAAACTCCCGAGATTAATTTTGCCATTATGAACTCGGCCTACTGAATTAAATGGGTTCTTTGACATGCCAACACCGTATGACATGCGTACCGTATTTTTGCCGCCTTACAAAAATCACTTACCACGGCCAGGAGCGAACCTGCAAACTTGGGGTTAGCAGACCGACACGATATCCACTCACCTACCGTGGCAAGCTAACGACAAGATGATAAGATGATTGTACAACAACATTCATCAATTAACACATTGGTGATGGGTCAAGTATCCAATGTTCATACTGTTTGATGCACAGAAGAATACCAGGCAGAGGAATGTAGCCACCGAGAGCTGAGCCAGCGATAACATTGTGATATCTGCCTTCCCAAAAGCATTGCATCATAACTTCCAAACAGTGTCTACTCGTCTTACTGACTGCGCAACGGGCTGATATATTCTGCCGAGTAGTAGGCAGGTTGCCATAGCAGGGAATCTGCCTCCCTTGCTTGAGCCCAAACCTAATGTAAATAGTTTTGTAACTTTGTGTCAGGAAAAAATACGAACTCATGAACAAGCTAATTGAGTGTGCAGGGACATTATGAAATTTGCTGTGAAGTCGAATTTACCGCGATTTCTTGACCTACTGTACAGAGCAAAAGATTGCATTGAAAAGACATGACATCAAGGAAGGTGAAACAGGTTTCTTTGCTAGACATGTGGAAGAAGGAATAATTTGACAAGTATTCAGTGTCAGGAGTATGATCGTGGCCGTCGAGAAAGACAGGCCATGGCGCGGATCTGTGACGTCAGAGGAGTGGTGTCGCTCGCTCGCCTCGCCGCAATGATTGCACCTAAGTATTCTCGTCTATTATATACAAGCCTACCAATAGCCGAGTAATTTGTTAGTGTGAATTTACGGATATTCTCAAATAAAGTTAAATGCTGTGGAAGAAATACACCCCTATCACTAGCTCAAAACTTTAGAGCAGTAGAATATTAAGCAGTGTAATAAAAACATTGAATGGATGTTCCAGTTTATGCAGATATACAAAACTGTACATATTATCCTCTTATCTTTGTTCATCAATAAGTTGTTTCCATATATACCAGTTTACATGTAAGTTTAACTTTAAAAGCAGCTGGAATTTGAAAAAAAGAAGAAACAACCAAGCATTGCATTAGGAGAAAGTATCCAGTGCTTCATTTATTGCAAGGGAAGGGTCATTCATGGCCCAAAATAATAAAAATGAATATAAGAAATTTGAGCCTAAACTTGTGGTTTTTAAAATTTTGCTTTTTTAGTAGGCCTACCATAAGGCAATCTTTTTCAACAACAAAAATGTAATGCATACTTCAGATACATATATGAATTGCTGAGATTATACTTTCCTCCTTTAGCAGAGAGCCTTTTATCTGTCACCAATCCCCTACAGTGGCAGGTTACTTCTTGTGGCAACTACCTTCATGTTCGACATGTTTAACGGTTCTCTCCCTTTCCCAGTTAGGCTTAGGTCAAATTTATGGTTTTATGGGCTCAAGATTCTTATAAGGAAGTATATTACTACAATTGAAGGACCATGGAAACTTATTTATTGTGAGTTAATTCAGTGGATTGGAATGTCGTGGATATCAGCCCCATGCACTTATGTGTGTACTGTACTTTTAATAGAAAAGGATGTGGTAGAGGTTTTCAATTAGCTTTTATTTACAGTTGAATTGGGAAGACACTTCCAGGATGCAAAGCGTGGGATTCAAATCATTCTACCAAGAGCCTTCGTGCGAAGCTTTGAAGACTATTTAAATCCTATATCATGATTCAAATACTCCTTCGCAAAGCAGGTCACCTGGACAAGAAGCCACTTTACTTACCCCTACTCCATGTTGGTGGAACTGTTCCATTTATTAAAATTAAAGAATGACCATACTTGCCATTGTAATTTGGATCTATGCTGGCTACACAGACATGGTATCTCCCCCCCAATAAGATGTCCAAGATCTCCACCAAATGTCAAACGAGACCCTTCAAATTATTCAAATGAAAGCATTCCTCATCTTTTAATTATTTTTCTTATCCTTTGTTTCACCCTGGTGGTCTGGGGATGAAGAATTTTATAACATACCCAGTCCTCCCCTACCCTTTCCTCCCAGAAAATATTGTATACTCCTCATCACATCTGTTCCCCCTGAAAAAGAACATGGGCATCCTTGCAGGCCACATGGAAAATAAGCAGTTAACAGTACTACACACTGGGTAAATCGGTTTGAAATGGGTAAATCTAGAGCTTTAACAGAAAATTCTGGAAGTGGTGATTGGTTTAAGGGCCCTGAAGTCCAAAACTATGCCCGTATCTTCAAAAACTCTAGCAAATTGCAAGTAATCCTCATCCAAGGACACAGTAATGCTTACACTTAATTAACAAACCAATAAAAATGGTCAAAGATTAGTCGAAATTTGTAGAAACCACAAATTAATCTCTAAATCAACATGTTTTAAAAGACAGCCCCATAAATTGAAAACTTGGAAACATTCTGACTTCAGAAGGGGTAAATGGCAGTTGGATCATGTCTGCATGGATAAATTTCACCACCGCGAAATTCACGTCAAGGTTCTAAGGGGAGTTGACTCAGGATAAGATCACTATGTGGTAAAGATAAAAATAAAAATAAACTCCAATGGCCAAGAAAAAAACTAATAATAACAATAGGAGGAAATTTGATCCATCTACCTTAATAAAAAATATAGAGTACTGTGAAAGAACAGGAGAAGAATCTCTCAACACTAAAACATTGGACGAATTAATCACTAAATTAAAATCAATAGCAGAAGAGTTAGCACCAATAAATCCAAGGAAAAAACATGAATGGTGGAATGTAGATCGTGATCAAGCAATAGAGAAAAGACACCAAGCATGGATAAAACATCAAGCTCTAAAGTCAGAAGAATCAAATTTAGAACTAACTATACAAAGAAAATTAACCCATAAAATCATCAGACAAATGAAACGTAATCATCTTAAAAATACACTGGAAAAGATAGAAGACGATTTCAAGAAAAAGCAATCTCGAGATTATTACAAAACATTTGGTAAATATCTAAAAAAATTTGAAGCTCCAACATTAATGTTGAAAAATCAAACAGGAAAGTTAGCACATTCTAACCAAGAAAATGCAGAGATCCTTGCAGAAGCATTCGAGAAACTGTTAAATTGTGATGATCCACTGGAAACCCTGCAAGTAAACACTGATACACCTATTTTAACTTCACCTGATTTAATAAATCCTCCAAACATTAATGAAGTAGAACTCGCAATTAAAGAACAAAAAAATTACGAAACTTGTGGCGAAGACTTAGTCTTTGCTGAAATCTGGAAAAATGCTGGTAAACCTGCGATTATAAATCTTCATCAACATCTAGTTAAAATGTGGATTACTGAAGAAATTCCTGCACACTGGACCATAGGAATAATCCATCCATTATTTAAGAAAGGAAACAAAACGAACCCAGATAACTACAGAGGAATTACCCTTCTGGACTGCACATATAAAATTTTCTCTCGCATAATTTACAACAGGATCAAAAACATTCTGGAACCACAACTTGGAGAATATCAAGGAGGATTTCGCCCTTACAGAAGTTGTCCAGACCAAATCCTTAGCCTGAAATTAATAATGGAATATTACAAAAACAGAAATAAGCAACTCTTTATCTCTTTTATAGATTTCAAGAAAGCCTATGATAGTATTCATAGACTGACACTGCTAAAAATCCTCAGATCATACGGTCTCCATCCCAAATTGATAAAAATCATTCAATTAACATTAACAAACACAAATTCGAAAGTTAAATTTAGGGGAGAAATATCAACAGCTTTCACAGCAAAAACTGGTCTCAGACAAGGTGATGGATTATCCCCTCTGCTTTTCAATGTGGCTCTTGATTATATCATGAAGGTTTGGCAAAAGGAAAACCCTCCTAAGATCAAAATTGGAACAAAACCATCAATAAAAATAAACTGCTTAGGATTTGCAGATGACTTGGCTCTTTTAGCACTAGACAAGGAAGAGGTTTGTACTCAGATCACTAGTCTCCAAGAAATTGCTCAAGGGATAGGATTACACATATCCTTTGAAAAAACTGAGATCATGCCTATGAAACCCTTAGATATAAATGAAGTCTATATAAATGATCATAAAATTAAAATTAACCTAGTTCCTCAATTTAAGTATCTTGGAGAAATTATAACACATAACTTAAACGAAAAAGTAACTTGGATAAATAGAGCAAATAAAATGAAAAAGGCACAATCTCTAACCTGGTCAACATATAATAAAAAAAAATGCCTATCAATAGCTACTAAGATCCAACATTATAAAACTGTAAATCTCCCAGAAGCCACATATGCTTGTGAAACACTGTTCGAAATTAAAAATGAACAAAGAACTGATCAGCTCCTCAAAACGGAAAGAAGAATCATTAGAACGTGCATAAATAAAAAGTATCAGGTTGAGGGAGTTTGGAGGATTCTCCCAAATGAAACTGTCTATCGTGAGATTGATCCAATCACCAGCACAATGAAGAAGAAAAGAATTTCATATTTTTTTCATATCTTACGGCTTCCAGAAAACAGAATTGTACGCCAACTGGTGATAAGAAATCTAGGACAGAAAACTGGAGGAAAATGGATCCAAGAAATCCAACAAGATCTCAAAGCAGTTGGACTCGAGATAACAGATGCCGAGGAGAAAAATAAAATTAACAAGATTCCTAAAACTCCCAAATTTTCTGCAGAAATGACACATAGAAAGCCTATGGAGATTTCAGATGAGTTGAGTAGATCCCGATCTGAAAGAATGAAAAAGTACTGGAAAGAGCGCAAGAACCAAGCAGTACTACCTTCAAAGAAGAAGTGATTGTAGAACGACTCAAGTGGTCCAATGTGACCGATCAAGATTAATAATAATAATAAGCACACACAAAATGTATTACAGACATTTATTTTATTTAGCACGTTGGTTATAAATATAAACATCCTAAGCACATTAACACATTGTCTGGAAAAATCCTAGAATGTAGAAAATAAAGTTTGCAGGTTTCACCAAGTATAAAGAAATGGAGGTCATAATGGCAATTAAAGAAGCCTCCGTGGCTTAGGCGGCAGCACGCCAGCCTCTCACCGCTGGGTCCGTGGTTCAAATCCCGGTCACTCCATGTGAGATCTGTGCTGGACAAAACGGAGGCAGACAGGTTTTTCTCCGGGTACTCCGGTTTTCCCTGTCAAAATTTCATTCCAGCAACACTCTCCACTATCATTTCATTTCATCTGTCATTCATTTAATCATTGCCCCGGAGGAGTGCGTCAGGCCTCGGCAGCCGGCACAGTCCATATCCTCGCCGCTAGATGGGGGCTTCATTCATTCCATTCCTGACCCGGTCGGAGACTGGAAGCAGGCTGTGGATTTTCATTTCAATGGCAATTAAACAAATTAAGACTGGGAAAGCAGCAGGTCCTGATGAAATTTCTCCCGAGTTAATCAAATATGGAGGTGTTGAGATAGTTAAGCAACTTACTAAGCTGTTTAGGAGAATGTGGGAAGAGAACAGATACCAGAGGAATGGAAGAAAAATCTAATTATCCCGTTGCACAAGAAAGGGAACAGCTACGACTGTAATAATTACAGGGCTATCTGTCTATCTTCTGTAGCGTACAAGATCTACACTCGGGTGCTGGAAAGGAGACTTAGGAAGGTGGTGGAAAATTACATTGAAGAGGAGCAGGCAGCTTTTAGGCCAGGACGTCAGACACAAGATCACATCTACACAATTAGAACAGTAATAGAGAAGAGCATTGCCAAAAACCGTGACCTGTACCTTGCGTTTCTAGACCTGAAGGCAACTTTTGACTCTGTACCGAGGCAGAGCATATGGGAGGCACTGGCAGCGAAGAAGGTACCAATGAGACTGTTAAATGCTGTGAAGAGTGTATACCAGCAACCTGTGGGAATAGTTCGTATAGATGGTGAAATGTCTGGAGAATTCCAAATGGAGAGAGGAGTAAAACAAGGTGATAGCCTCAGCCCTCTACTGTTTAATATCGTCCTGGATGAAATAACAAAAATATGTAAGCGGCGAACCCATAGGACCAAGCTTGGTATGTGGAGACTAAGACCTGTATACTTGCAAGCACTCCTCTATGCAGATGATATAATAGTGATTGCTGATAAACCAGAAAGACTTCAGCAGGCCATGGTGGAATGGTATGAAGAATTGGAAAGAAAAGGAATGGTAGTGAATACAGATAAAAGCAAAGTAATGTGGGTCTCAAAACTGGACAGACAGGAACAACAACTTGACATAATTTGTGGAGGAAGACCTCTCGAAAAAGTAAAAACTTTTGAATATCTTGACACCATATTAAGTAGTGATGGGAAAATAGAGCAAGAGGTACTCAATAGAACTAAAAAAGCCATCTCAGCCTACTATCAGATGAATAATACAATAGTAGGGAAGAATGAGATAAGCATCAAGACCAAAATGCAGATTTACAACACGGTTATGGCCCCGATCACCCTATATGGCACAGAGAGTTTAGCACTGCAAGACAAGCATCTCAGTAAGATCACTGCCACTGAAATGAAGTATACAAGGCGAGCAGTGGGGAGGACTAGAAGGGATAGGATCCGGAATGAGAGAATCAGAGAAGAAGCAGGACAAAAGAAGGCGATAAGTACCGGTATGGTGATTGAGGAACGTCAGTTGAAGTGGTATGGACATGTCAGGAGGATGGAACAAGAGAGAAAAGCGAAGCAGGTTTTTGAAATGCGAGTGGAAGGGAGAGTAGGAAGAGGAAGACCCCGTACCACTTGGGATGACAATTGAGAAAATCGGACAGAAGCGAAGGAAAACAATGCTGGAAATGAAGAGATTGTGTGAAAATAGATCGGAGTGGCAGAGATGGACAGAACGAGGCTACCCCGACGCTTGAAGGCACAAGGGATACGAAGAAGAAGAAGAAGAAGAAGAAGATTCATGATCTCTTCAGGATTTTAAATTTTTCTGACACCATTTCTCAATGTTACTGGAGTTTAGTGGGTTACAAATTCATCGTTACAAAGATGCATGAACACAATTTGAGGACTGAACATGTCTTAACTTGCTTCCAGCTGCCTTGCTACTGTTTCTTGTTATGATCACTAGAGGCACACTGTTGTATAGGAATGTGCGGTGGACAAATGGGTACGACTGTAGTATTAATGAAATATTTTCCTTATGCAGTACAAAATCACAATCAATTACAATGGTATCTTGCAGCCTTGGCAACGATCGAGTCTTGTATTAACTCTTGTACTATTTTCATCTCTAATTTATCTCAACAAAACAAGCCTGCCAACTTGTGTCAATAGCTTTAATGTGGATGTGGAATGGAATTCACACTTACATGTGACAAGAACTTAAAACCACCTTTGCATTCAAGTCACATTCTCTTTTCACAAAGAGTTTTCTTTCAAATTTGTTGTTTAGTCCATATGGAACTTGACCTAAATATGCTTAATGGTGTAGTGTTTAGTGTTACTGGTGGTCACTCCGGAGGACCGGGCTAGATTCCCCCCCTCTGCAAAGAACTTTAGTTCTAGCATGAGGTGCTATAATAGTATTTCTATAAATTGTTTGTAATCCTCTCCTCAATACCCACCCATCAATTTCTTAATTTATGTAGACCTACAGCATCAACCAGGCAACAAGAATCTCCGTGTGTACAGGGAAGGGCTCAAGAGGAGATAATAGGGGTACGCAGTGTAACAACATCATCGGAAACACTGAAGCTTGTGAACAGACAAACAGTTGCGAGTAAAATGCGACCACAGGAGGGCATGAGACCTAATATTTACAATTCAGTTGAGTGTAACCTGTCAGCCTTTGGTCTTCATAAAACCTAACCTTTCCTAAAAGTAATTTCAGGTCATCATGCTCATCTGACCAGCTTAATAATAAAATGCGCCTCAAGTTATGTCCTACATTGCAGGCAATTGACTTCAGAAAAGTTGGATGGCGCAGCCACGCGGTAGAATGTTGAAGCTGTAACATTGTGACTGGTGAGGTTTATTTTCATGGAGAAGCATTGATGTCGTGATGGAAACAGAAAGGAATTTGTCAAATTCGAGGAGGTACTGCTCTGTATACGGTTGCAAATCGTATAAAATGGGTACGAAATCTCCTCACTACATTTCTGTACAAAAATTTCAGAGAGAAAGATGGGCTTCGGTGCTACCAATTGGAAAACGTGTTACACGTTACATGACACTGTGCAGTCTGCATTTTTGTGAAGACGACTTCTTTCCACGGCGTAAGCACCGGTACTGTTGATTATTGATAGTTATTGTCTCTAATTTGTATTCACAAGGATTTAGCTACATCAAAAATACTGATGAACTTGTAGCCTAATACTTCTGTGCCGTACATTGAACCGAATGTAATCCACTCTTCGTAAATTTATTTTAGGGGTTCTTCCGATTGACAATAGTCGAATGGTTAGAAAACTTAAGAAAAATGCTGTTCCTAGCCTTAATTTGCCAGAGAATTTATATTCTTGCCTTTGAACAGCAAGTATGTAGCTCAATATTTGCAATATTTTACGTATGATTTGGCTTAAATTGTGTTTTTGTCTATGATCTCCTTACTGTTGAATTTAGTTAATTAATGTGTAAAATCTTAGTTTTAAGTATCGGTTTGGTGATCCATCATCCCAGGCAGGCCGGTAACACCTATACGGGTACTACTCAGGCAGATAGGTCACTTAGCTGTAATTTAGAAGTTATAGTGATGTTAAGTATACATATGCGGTAATGTAGCAGGAGACCTGATCGGCCTAAGCTATTCTAACTTTAATTAGTTCCCATTTCAGGGTTTTTCAGTTTTGAGTGCGAATAGTTGGTTTGAAAGTTGTACAACAGTAAGGAGAGTATGTTTTGTATAGATTTTAATTGGTATTATGGTTTATGTCGAGCTGAGGAGTGAATTTGATTTGGCTTCAAGTGTCGTTTTTGATCTGTTCCGTTTGCTTATGACAAGTTCAAATGGAGACTCCAGCTTTGTTAAATACGGTACCGGTATCTGTATTTTAAATATTTAATTAAATATATTGATAAAGAGGATGCCTCCATTTTAACTTGCCTGTGGCAAGAGATTAATAAATTTATATTCTTGCCTTTGCAGCAAGTATGTAGGTCAATATTAGCAATATTGAAGTATGATTTGAGCATCCCAAGTAACGCTTCTTTGAACCCAAAACATTCATGCAAATTCAGGGTTGCTGGATTCAGTTTATTATCAGGCAGTCGTCCTTTGTGTTATGTGAGATATATGTATATATATAAAGTGAAATTAATAAAAACATCAATGCCGCTAGGCTCCCAAGTACAGGCTTCATATATGCAACAGCAAACCGTAAATTAACTATCTACCGGTGGGTAATATTTTTAACTGGTAGTCTAGTAATTAAGCACTGCATTTAAATTGATTATAAAAATATTTCTATCAATGAAAGAAAATATGTAGTATTTTGCCACCATAAATTAGAAGCCATAACAAACGCACACCCTATCACTGCCTTGTTTACTTCTCGTCACTATCTCGCCGCCATATTGCAAACAGCTGACCGTAAGCTCCTTCCCCGTTTCGGACGTCAATTAGAAAGACAAACACAAAAATACAGTAACAATGCAGAACAGAAACTCTCAACTGGTCATAAGAAATACACCTAAAAAGATTTTGGTTTTATAATAAGTAAGGCTTTACATACAACCTGCCTAGATGTATGGTTTCTTTCAGGCAGTGGACTAACCCAGTAGTGATCAGTTAATGTGTACCGTATCAACAAGGAATTTTGTTTCTGTACTTGGTTGAAGAAGTTATTCTCAACGAAAACAACAAAGATATACAGGATCAAATATTATACAATATTGGGGAATAGTATAGATACATTACACTACAATATTCCCCTAGACACAAAATGGCATCATCCATGACAACATGGACAACACTTAGGGTTTAAACGAAGCATACATGTTAAATTCTATGGGTTATACTCTAATTTACCAAAGATGAACGGTGAAAGCTGTCATCCGCTTGAATGGTGAGGTGAGGAGTGGAGACAAGAGGGGTAACGGTCTCCATAGCAACAGCGAGCAGTGTTGGAATGTATGCCGACACAGCAGTGAGCACAGGGTTTGACACAATGTTCTACTGTGCATTGACTCGTCACTGCCATTAGTATTATCCAGTTTATCTATTTAAGTGCATTTGCTTATTCTTTCAGAGGCTACAGTAAGCGTTATAGTTCTGTGTTTGTTGGAGACGTGTGTATATACAGATTTTGAGTTTATTTCTTTTATTTGCATCATCGTGTCTATTTTCGATGTGTAATAATGGCATCGGTACATGCTCGCGGAAGGCCCAGGATCCATTCCCTGCGACAGAACAACTTCAGGCCGTGGTGTGACTCTCCATAGCCAAGTAAGGGAGATGGTATGTGCTGTGAGGAAGTTTATGGAGGAAGAAGAGGAAAGTATGCGCTTACGGGAGGAACCTCTGATTCCATTTGTTCAGGTGAGGAAAAGAACTGCAAAGATTCTTGGTGTGAGTGAAATCACTGTGTACCGGGTGACGGAAGAGAAGTTCCCGTCTGATGATGCTGGCCCGTCTAAACTATCAACTCCAGGGAAGAAGAGGCAGAGAGAAAGGGTGGTCACTAATTTAGATGGCTTTTAACAAGATGCTGTTAGATGGCATATTTATAGCTATTATTTTAGGAAAGAAATTCCAACATGTCGCAAACTCCTTGTTTTGCTCAGAGAGGCACTATTATATCAAGGAAGCCTTTCTTCACTGAATAAAGTGTTGCATGATCTGGGATTTAAATATAAGAAAATTAATGGCGGGAAGGTGATCATGGAGAGGCCAGATATTGTGGCTTTGAGGTGTCAGTTCCTACGTGAAATGGGGAGACCCTACTGAGCTGTCGGCCAAAATTTACAAACAAAAAAACAAAATCTGGTTTCTTGCCCTAGAAGTTACCCCATCCCTTGGGGCACTTAGGTATACACTTGTTTTTTATGTACAGCCATTTTTAAATACCTTACGGGGGCTTTTAAAGAACACGTGCTTAGTTCTTGAAATGGGCAACGCCCACTTCCTAGAACTAAAAACCCCTCAATTTTGTAGTAATTTCATACTCTTGGTCCAGATTATCATGCCAATCATCTGAATACAAGCTTATGCTGCCATCTGTTGGTAAATTTATCAGTTATGAGTAGCCTAGGCAATGTTTGTCAAGTGTGAAACTTTTCTTACATGTTATTTTCTTATCCCATATAATTTTTAGCTGTATGGCATTCACTAAAAGAATATCATTACTATACACATGCACATATTTAACATCGAACAGAAGTATTTTGGTTTTGGTAGTACAGTAATGGCTATTTTGGATAAATGGTGGAACAAGGATATACCAATTAAGGCTAAAGAAGTTATGTACAAAGCATATTATGTTCCTATAATGACATATGCAGCAGAAACTTGGACAATGACTAAGAGGGATGAGAGCAGAGTAGAAGCAGCTGAGATGAGATTCCTGAGAAGTATGGTCCAGAAAACGAGGAGGGACAGAGTGAGAAAAGAAGATGTACGGAAAGAACTGGGAGTATAGAAACTAAACGACAAACTGGAGCAAAACAGATTGAGGTGGTTTGGACATGTCAAACGGATGACTGAAGTAAGGCTACCAAGACGAGCACTGGAATGACGGATGACAGGGAAGAGAGGACGAGGAAGACCAAGAATGCGTTGGATGGACTCGATGGAGAATAGTATTAGAAAACGGAACCTGGATTGGAACACTGTGTCGGAAGAGGAATGGTGGAACGACAGAACAAAGTGGAGAGGAACCATATTTGCCCCCACCCAGTGTTAACTGGAAAAGAGGAAATGACGATGATGATGAAGCTGGTGGAACCATGCGTCTTTGTTTATGTTGATGGTCAATGGCTTTAGTAATTTTTTTTTATTGGTTTACTGTGAGTGGTGGAACTTGTGTAAGTTTATGGTATTTTAGAGATTTGTGTGCAGTTTATTAGATGTATTCTGTATCTAGTCGATGGCATAAACCGAAAGTCTGTGACACAAAGAAAAGGAATAGTGCTATTTTGAATGTTGACAAACAGTGGGGTGAGAGATCAAACCCAAGTGATATTACATGTGAAGTTAAGTTAAATCTCCTCCAGGACCTTGTTGTAGTAATGCATGTTCAATAGCTGCAACTAATTCTTCTGCCAGTGTCAGAAAACTGGAATAGGCCTATTTTAGTGAGGAGAATACTGTTAGGCCTAGTGTTAATGATGAGCACATTCTCATGGGTGCCCTCCACAATTTGTTTACAGACCTGTGAGGTGAATGTGGCAGTAAATCTTCGTGTAAACATCAGGGAGAAACATGGGTTTAGAAAGAAGTTACCTCTGAAGTGTGGAAAAAGTGATTTTGTAAACTCAGGGAAGTTTTGATGCAGGTAATTCCACTAATATACTTTTTTTTATATAAAGTTAGCTTTTTCTCAATATTATATTTTTCAGCATTTTAAATGTTCCAGCTGCACGAGTATTGATCCCATTACCTTCAAACTTGGTTTGCACATACAACTTTGTGGTCTTAATAATATGTGGTATTCATTTTGAAAAATATTAATAAATTTCAGAAATATTTAGGTTCAAATTTGAAAAAATGACATATTTTGCACAGAACAACATGTCATTCTAAGAAAAAAAAACATTAATAAGAAACCATTTGCACTGATTTTAAAAGTAATACCAATTTTATTTGTATACCATTGATGATCATTCCATATAAGTTTTAGATTGATAACTTTAAAGTTGATGTGCCTGGGACATTTTCAAAATTTACATATTTATTACATAAAATATGTTATAATTTCTAAATGAACCAAATACTGTAGCTTCAAAGTTTAGAATTCCCTTAATTATGCTCACTTTAAAGAACCTACAAAATTTGGTGAAAATTGGGTGAAAATACCGGAAAATTCAAAACTTAGTAGGGCAAAAATGTTATGGATATCGTGTGGATAGATGAAACATGGGTCAATGCTGGCCACACAGTGTCTAGGAGTTGGAGTGACAACTCAGTTCAAGGGACAATTAAAGGATCGTCAGGCAGAGGGGGTCGATTTATTATTCTACACGCCGGGCTATCACACGGCTTTGTTAATAATACACTTTTGCTCTTTAGGTCGAAAATAACTGGTGATTACCATGAAGTCATGGACTACAACCAGCTTTTAAAATGGTTCCAGGACCCAACATCCCTGAACACAGTGTTATTGTAATGGACAATGCTTCATACCACACAGAACAGATAGAATAAGCTCCAACAACTTCAAGTACGAAGCCGCAAATGTTGGAATGGCTCGACCGCCATAGTGTAGCCTACCATGCGACAGCTCTCTGACAAAAGGAATCCTTCTCGGTAGCACTGAATGAACATAGAACGAGCGATAATGAAAAATGAAAATCCACAGCCTGCTTCCAGTCTCCGACCGGGTCAGGAATGGAATGAATGAAGCCCCCATCTAGCGGCGAGGATATGAACTGTGCCGGCTGCCGAGGCCTGACGCACTCCTCTGGGGCAATGATTAAATGAATGACAGATGAAATGAAATGATAGTGGAGAGTGTTGCTGGAATGAAATTTTGACAGGGAAAACCGGAGTACCCGGAGAAAAACCTGTCTGCCTCCGTTTTGTCCAGCACAGATCTCACATGGAGTGGCCGGGATTTGAACCACGGGCCCAGCGGTGAGAGGCCGGCGTGCTACCGCCTAAGCCACGGAGGCCCTAACGAGCGATAATATTCTATATAATACATGAATTAGCCAAAATACCTTATGAAACAATGAGAAATAAATCAGGGAGCAATGTTTTAATAGATGTTTCCTCCTCTGCCATCTGTGACCCACCCAGCCATCCCAAATATAGTGAAAATTAAAGCTGTGAGTGCCATTGTTCAAATCAATCTTCAAAACAGTACCATAACAGTACTGCCAACCTCGCCCTTACGGTACTATGTGAAACAAAAAAGTGCCCAGTTCAGTCTCAAGTGGGCATCATTCGTGCGCAGCACTCAGTTCACGACTCTAATTAGGCTAGTGTGTGCAATATTTCGCATCTCTGTAATCATTTTCTTTTTCCACGGCTGAAATGAGTGTTTTTTTGTTATCTGCTCTGTAATTACTATGCAGTATATCACTCTCCTGTAATAAGTATGCGTATTTTTTTCCGCACATCTGTGGTTCTGACAAAGGTTACAGCCTAACGCGCCCAGATCTATGGTTTTGTGTCAACCATGCCTCACTAGCTGCGTGCGACCAAGGCCACACCTACACCCGACCATTCTAACCTTCGTTTTGTCCAATCCAATGTTTTTTGACAATTGTTACAGCCTGAAGCGCCCAGATCAATGAGTTTTGGCAATGGTTACTGCCTAACGCCTCCCGATGATTCTTTTTTCATCTTTTTCTTTTTTGCATCCACTTCCTTTTATCAACAGTGACCTCACATGTTGGCAGCAATGTGTGTGCTGCTAGAGTGAGCCTTGATGACAGTTGAACGAGATGCAAGTGCTGTCGAAGCATGGCAGCCGTTTTCAAAATAGCAATAAATTAAAAAACATAATTTACATACTTTAGCACATTATATGAGGTCCAGTAGTAATTAGTGTTCTTAATTTCAATACGTAATATTGCTCAGATGATGAAACAAGGACACAAGGTATGTAAAAGTACATTCTTGTCTGCTGCAAGTGTATAAGCCGCGTTCCACTTACATTCAGAATTAAAATCCTTCTCAACCTTATACAGCAGCGCAAGCCTAAACCCATGTAGGCCACCACGTGGATGAACTGGCAAGAAAGCATGGCCATGAGATCATCACGCTGCCCCATATCATTGCCACTTCAATCCTATAGAAATGATATGGGGTCAAGTGAAGGGTTATATAGCATGGCATAATAAAAATTTCACACTCCATGAGGTTGAGAAGCTTACCGTTTAGGCTATTAGGGAAGTGACTTCTGAAAACTGGAAGCGTGTTAATAGTGCAACGAGAACTGGATGAGGCTAAGAAACGTAAATGTATACTCGATGATGGGGTAGATCGGTTCATCGTTTCCCTGGAAAGTAATTCCGGATCCAATTCAGACACAAGTGACGAAGAGGGGGCTATGGAAGGAATAGAACCCATACAGTAATTAAGTTAGTAGCTGGAAGCAGCTACAGACTCAGGCGAGCCGAACATGTCCTCGGACACTCCCGGCACTAAAAGCCATACGATAAATAAATAATAAATTATTTTTATTTATTTTTATTATTATTTATTTTATTAAGATTATTAGCCTATTATCACTGTGTTCTCATTCTGTTGCATCGATTGTAACCTTTCACACGAATACGGCAGACACACCACAGATCCCAGTATTTGTGTCTTCCTGGAAGCCTCTTGGAATATTATGAGTCATGATCTGCCTCAGTGGCAATGCAGCATTTCCCCACGTGTTAGCTTTGACAGCTGTCAGCGCTCATTATTGGTAATACAGAGTATAGTAAGGCTTTACATACAAACACAAACCTGACCCCAGACCCCCTTGCTTATACTACTAACAATAATTTTCGTCCAGATAGTCGCCTAACCACGTAGCGACCAATGGCTTTGTCTCCCCATGGCTATGGAAGAGTACAATTCAACTTTTCCATTAAAATGAACTAAAAGTAATATTTATAGTTCACTTTAGACCATCCTCCCTTTTCATCACTTTTAACACCTTAGCTTATTGAAAATATATCATTTATGATATACATATCTTTCGGGGAGTTGTTGGAAGTCGTTTCACAATCTCTTCATACTCAATAGCCACTGCTGCACCGCAATAATTGTTATTTCACGGAAATAATGCCATTTTCCTTCACTTACGGACGCTATCTTAAACAGTCATGTGACACCCGAAAGGCACTGTCTGGCGGAAAATTACTGCTAGTACCACAAGCAAGGGGGTCTGGAGCGTAAGCCCCAGGTTAGGTTTGTTTTTGTATGTAAAACATTAATAAGATAGAATTTATGTCCGCTACTAGGTTAGGTACTGCCTGGTCGAAAATTAATGCTAGTACCACAAGCAAGGGGGTCTGGGCCTAAGCCCCAGGTTAGGTCTGTTTTTGTATGTAAAACATTATAAATACATAAATAAACACTGTAATTGAGATCACTTTTGACTGAGTAAAGTGATTTCATAAATCACGTGCGAAATAGTACCAAACGCGTGGGGTTGGCATTACTGACTCAGTGAGAAAGATGGTGGCCAGAACTTCGATTTCAGCTATATAAGTCGTGTTGCTATTTGGGCGGGATGGTGGGTCTATGACAGCGGAGCAGTGAACATCTAATTCTCAATCCTCTCCTGATATCCTCCCGACTATTAAATCAGGTAATTTCAGTTTTTAAATTTTTTTTTATACAAAGGATGGTCTAATATGAACTCTTACCATTAATTTATGAACATTCATAATCTTTCAAGTAAGATACTTCTTCTTTAGACTGAGATAGGCTGATCAATACTACTCCCATTAATGTCAAAAGTACTCAAATCAAACTTACCAAGCAGCTTTTGTAGATTTGATGGATGAGGCAGATAAATATGACCACTCCGGTATAACTTTTTGTACGCTGATTTACAAGTGAACATATATGGAAGCTGCCAAGAGTAACATGTCTCCACTGTACCTATGATTGTTTTCTTTTACATCTAAAAACTTAATTTGCTCTATTAAAAAATGTAATGGTGTACACTCATCACTCGAAAAACTTCTATGTAGGATGTTCACAGGAGCATTCACTGCTGACAACTTTCTTCCATTTTCATCGCACACAGAATTTTCAACGAACTGAAGTAGTTCATCAAATGAATTTTTGTTAGTAATGCAAAGAAAGTGTTGTGGCACTTAATATTTGGGAATCTGCAACCCATTGACATTCAGCTCAATGCTGAGGTTATTTAGAATACACACAGAACCTGTAATTATGGACACTGCATCACTCACATTCTTCAGGCACTTCACCAACTTGTCTTCTGTCTTGATATATGTCCATTCCTGCTTAAATTTATTCCTGTTGGAGGAGAAGTGTTCAGATATATCTGATCGACTGAGCACAGAATTCTCTTCTTCGTAGTGTCTGAAGTCTTCCAAGCTCGCTTCTATGGCTTTATCCGAGATTTTCTACCTCTGCATCAAACAGTCTTCTAGAAGAAGGCCCAGAAGTGGATAGATATCCTGGCAAATTCGGAAATATTGAAGGTACTGCATCAGGTTTCAACTTCGGATAACTCCTAGCAAATGTCTTTATTTTCCCATCAACTTGCTCTGTCCTGATAACAGAGCTATCAGGAAAATGTTTTAAACAAATTATAGGCTTGCTCACTTTAGAGAAGTCAGTGGGAATTTTTCTAGGCCATATATTTCTCCTTTGGGAGAGAAAATGTAGAAACATTTTCGTGCTGAGATCTGTAATTGTTCTTACAGCCAGCCATATTACAGCATCTCGACATTTTGATTTCCTGTAAAAGGGATACACTCATTAAATTTCTTACTTTAACTCAGATAATTAACTTAGCATGCATTCCAACAGTCCTTAACATCCACAATATTAGGCTAACGTAAGTTCGTACATAACCTGCACCACACGTGCGTTTGATTATTCTGTAGCATTAATGAGAAATAAAGTATCGCAGGTGTTAACACTTACCCTGTAGGCTACGTGATTATTGCAGCTACATGATGCACCACAACACAAGTTGGATGTAAAGTTGGAAAACACTAACTATTCTCACACTGCTATTCACAAGAAATTCACAAACAAGTCGCCTCAACCGGGGTCACTACTTCGGCTACGTCACAGACAAGATGGCTGCTCGCACTGGGGCCAGTATCTTTCGTAGGCCACGAGTATGATTGTGTGTTATATGTACTGTAGTTTGCTTATTAGACATGGGCGGCTTCGGTGGCGTAGTTGGTAGCATGCTGAGCTTCTATACCCAAGGACGTGGGTTCAAACCCAGCCGAAGGTCGTCAGATATTTTTAAGAGCACTAAAAATCCCTCAGTATGCCTTCCTTCAGAGGGGAAGTAAAGCCAGCGGGCCCATGTCATCGATTTATGGCATGTAAAAGAACCTTCTACTAACTACACTTGTAGGTTATGAACATTCCCGAATGGGAATATGATGTTATTTCCGTTTGATCAGATAAATCATCAATCAATATGATAAAATTGGTCCGGCTAGATCAAACAATTTTATCATATTGATTGATGATTTATCTGATCAAACGGAAATAACATCATATTCCCATTCGGGAATGTTCATAACCTATTTGGATTGCCAAGGTAAGGTTTTTGTTTTATGAAAGGGAGCTTGACTTCCGTAGCACATTGGCATCACTCGTGACGTCAATACTACTTGTATTTTGTGTCTTGTGATGGCCTTCTCAGTATGTGCTAGCCATGCGTATTGGTGAGGTGTGTCTGTACCAACTGACGAGCCCAAAGGCACACCGGGGCGAAACGCTGGCATTTTATGTTTGATCTAGCCGGACCAATTTTATCATATTGATTGATAAACTACACTTGTGTCAAGCAAAATTTGTTGTTGTTTCCTATGGCTAGCCTGGATTCCAATCAATCAGCTTTCTTGAGTTCCAATAGAGTTGTGTGGGGTTTCCTTAAGTTCTAGCAGTCGCATCAAGTTTGTTGCAATGTAGCAGGTACCCCTTATCCATTTTACTTCCAGGTTCGTGACAAAGTGTGCATTCTTCAGATCTCAAGATGTTGATTTGTTTCAGATGAGCTGCAAGGCAGTCATGGCTAGTGATAAGTCTGAGGAAGGCTACAGCTTCTCTTCTTGGTGTTAACCCTTCAGGCCGGCTATTTAATCTGGAGGTGTTCCCTTCTTCGGCGGTATTTAAATTGAAGCTCAGCAGAGGTGTAGACACCAACAAGGTAAAAAATTAATAATGTAAAATCAACTAAATATAACGTAATGACAATTTTAGGAATACTTACCGATAACATGTCCAATGTTTCTCAGTAATATATGTAACGACTGCTTTCCAGGGTTGTCCATGATCACACGCAATATTTTAAAAAATATAATAAATTGATAAGTTCCACTTTTGGTATTTGTTTCAGGTATATTTACAATGAAAACAAGATATGATAATGCTCAATCTACATAATTTTCGGGTATAATTTCCAGGAAAAGCTGAATTTTGAAAAGTTTTTAGGCCCCGTATATGTATCCCGTGTAGAATTGTCAACAAAATGTAAATATCGCAATATTAGTTCAAACCTGTTGCTTGGCATTGTTTGAGGGAATATAGGCTAGGGGTTTCTAAAAATTCTTCCCTGGTGAAATACCTCCTTAGGGTAGGTTCCTGCATTTTCACCATCAACATTACAAGCCTCTAGAACACATAAATGTTGCCCCCTGTCACGAACTCCCACTTCTTGGCGCGCGACCTTGGTTACAAGGGCGCGCCAACTATACATTCTGTCGCATATATATTTGTTTCTCAAACAATTAGTTCAATCAATTTGTCGTCGAAAAACAGCAAAATAGAATCTAAAACGGACGTAAAATGCTTTCCTGATCCCGGCATACCCGTGAACCTCTCGCCACAAACACTGAACAGCGGTCGTTGTTATTGCAGCTGAAGCTATTTCTCCTTGATCAGCGCTGTCTGCCACTTCCCCAATAACATCATGCTGTGTGTGCCTAGTCCGTATCACTACCGACAATATCGCTTCCCTATACATCACTTCCACTACTGTCATCTATCAAACGAATAATCTCTGCACCCGTAAGATAATGAGACAGCCCGGCAATTATTTATCTGCGACTGAGTAGCCTCAAGCCTACGAAGCAAAAAATTATCTACGTAGAATTTGCTTTCGGTGCTTCCCCTTCATAAGTGGCAAAAATTGTCAAGTTAGACATAGTTCACAAAACATTCTCGAGACGGCAGGAGAGACCGTGATACCTTCTAAAGCAACTAATTTGAAACTCAATAGAGCGCGTTTCAAGTTCTTTCGCTGATCGATATGAATCGTCAAAAGCAACGGATATCGATCAACTTCGTATTAGTTCTTATGAAACAGAGATGGCATGAAAGTACACAACGTCTCGGTTCATAATGTGCAAAAAGATCCTGCGAAGCAGCAGTGCTTCATGTGTAATAGGCATTTTAACTTCCGCCTGCACCGGCCGTTTGTGGTACGTCGAACCGGCTGGACGAGTAGAATCCAGCGGACGTACAGTGTACGGCCAACCGGCTTGAGGGGTTAATTTATATTGGTCCCATTTAGCATCAATGTCCTTCCATAATTTGGTTTCTGCTGTTTTCTTTGCCATTTCTTCATACCTGATTTTGATAGTATTTGTATGTTGGGTTTGATTAATGCTCTTAAGTTCCAACATTCGTCACCAGGCGCTGGTTGCGATGCCATTTAGTAGTAGCCAAGTTCACAGCCAGGTGTCGTAGATGGTAGCATTTGGTAGCGAAAGTAGGAACTACTTGAAAAATTGATCGTCTGCAGTCCTTCTACCTGAATCACAGATAACACACACTAATACAGCCATCACGATTAGCACCGGTTATCACACAGATTCTACACACCCCCAAAGTACACAGGGCTACATGACCGCGTTGTCTCAGCCCCTAAACTGAAGAACCAACCAACCTTTATTAGACATGTGGAAGAAGGCTCTTACTGTCCAGTTTTCAGTGAACTGAGTACATTGAGTATATACATAATACACTGACCGGCATGAAAAACACAACACTTCAATTTCTTACAAAAACTGAAATTTATTTCAAATTTATGACACTTTTATAACACTAATCTACTATATGATGATGAAATATTGTAGTACGGTCCCATGTAAGTGTCTAACAATGGAAAATAAAAGATGATTATACACAAATTTAAAAATAAAGCCAGTGATTCACACTTCAAGAAAAGAGCGCTAAAAGAGCGGGAAATTTTGAGTAAGGTCCTAAGGGTCCTCACTTCTGTTTAGATTTTATACACTTCACACATTACTTCACAAACCTCGGAGATGATCTCGGAGACCTCTGCTCGCATCTTTAAAAGCGTGTTTTGCCACCTCTTGTACCAATGACGGCATTCAACCTTTCAGGGATGCGCCTGATTAATGCTGTAATGTCCTGTTGAGGAATCATCTCCCATTCCTCCAGGAGGACATTCCGTAGGTCCTGTAGGGTCTCTGGATAGCACTGACGGGCTCTTCTCCCTAGCCGGTCCCAAACGTGCTCAAGAGGATTCAAATCAGGGCTTCGAGCAGGCCAAGCCATAGTATGAATCCCTGCTTCACCGAAGAACTTTCTTAACATGTGGGCGTGCATTGTCTTGCATTAGTGTGAAATCATCACCAATAAATGGAGCGAAAGGCACAACATGCTCCAGAAGGATTTCCTCCACATACCGATGTGCAGTGAGGCTCCCATTCTCCACGAAGACCAAATCCGTCCTTGCAGCCATGCTGATTCCTGCTCACACTGAGGCGTGCAGGTGTCGAGGACGCGGACCTGAGACCTAAGTCGAGACCTTTAACACATGGTGAACTAGATGGAGCACCGACCATCCAATGACTACACTTTTCGAGTAGAGGTTGTAAAATAAAATAAAATTTAATATAAAAAAAACAAGACATTGCAAAAGGGGACGTGAGGGGTGCATGAAATGGTAAGATGAGGGATGATGGGCCTGAAATAAAATATGTACATGGTATTATAAAACAGTAAAACAATAAAACGTAAAACACACAATAAAGATCTATAAAAGGAGAATGTCGACGACGAGGAGAATGCCTAAGTCGCTGGAGATCGTTCAGTAGAGGGGAAGAAATTAACGATAGTGTTAATAGTGCGTTTCGTTCCACCACAGGCTGACCACAAGAAGGTAGTCAGAAGCATCATTCTTAGAAGTACATGAAATCGTGTCTCCCACGAACTGTCTACCCGACCACCCTTACATTAAACTGTATGTCACGCCAAGCTACCCAAAGAAACAAACAACAACAGCAATGACCCTTAAATGACACGTCAATAAACACAGAATAATTACACAACTTCACAAGGCACTACACTTCACATGACGTGCCGTGACATACAAACTCAGCAAATAAAAATAGATCAGTTCAGTAAAATTAAAACAAGCAAATCCCAAATGAAGATAAAAAAAAACGATTTCATGAACTGGTAGAATAAAACTTCTTTCGAACGAAAGCACAAGGTTCAGTTACCTTGCGGGATGCCAAATAAGCGTCAATTGCAGTCCCGGGCACGTACAACGAACACACATTCCATCATCTCGGAAGAGTAACCAATACACCTGATTTAATAACGTAATGGGATCACGCATTGCTTGCTGACTGAAGGTCACAACAAAACAGAACAACACTAAACATGACCCTAGACCTTCAGTCAAATTCCCACTTAAACAAACGACATAAACCCAACCCTTAATATCAAGACTAGAACCGTGATTGTAAATGAAACATATTTCTGAAACATACATAGATAATGCTTGCCCAGTCTCCAAGGATAAAAATAAAACCTAATCGGCCATCCTTGGAGTGCACAAATGACAAGCATGATAAAAACAAACCCTTGAAACATAAAATAAACTGGTGTGTGTTCCAACAAAAAGATATTACATCCAAAGCAATGAACAACACACCCTCCTACGTCTAGGCAAAATTAAAATCGCGAACTAACCTAAAGAATACCAGTCCCTAAAGGTCCCTGAAAGATCCCATACTCTTGCAAGGGGTTAGAAACTGGTAAGAAACATCTCTCATAAATACAATCGCGTTTCACAACATAAAACAAACGCAAGTAACACGCACTAAAATAAAACTCGACTAGATACGGAAAAGAAACAACAACAACAAGCACCCATTTAAATTAATAAACCCCAAAACAAGCAATTTGATTCTCCACTACGTGCATATATAAACCAACTGGGGACAAAATAAACACCAAATGTCTTCATAGAAAAACACGAACGGTCTCCAGTTTAACCCTACTTTAGCAGGTTGAATTAAGGAACTTTTAACACTGAAACTTGGGGAAAATGCATTGAATAATGATCTTCTTCAAAACACGATTATACAGAGCTACAAAGGCAACATTTCACTTAGCTGAGACTCCGAGACGTTCTGGAAGATCTCTGATGATATTTCATTTAATAATTATCTCATATGACAAGAAATCTCCACTGCTAGGCAGAGGCCTGAATCCCCCCATGTTTCCTCAGCGTTTATAACTTCGAAGATCAATAGGAATTAATTAACACGTAACATTTTCAATAGAATAGTCGGCAGTAGGCATTATGTCAGCTCAACATCTTATCCTTCTCCTCGTCATAACAATTTAGTCGCGATAACAATCGCCGAAGGCGTGTTTCTTAGACAAGGATTAGTTCTCCAACGCGGGCGCATTCCTTTTTCAGACGTGCAGAAATTACGATCTCTTAGATGTATTACTAGAGACCGCTAGATGGAAACAAAGTCGAACAGATCTTAAAATTGTACCGGCTCAACACCATCACACAACCACCCTGAAATGGCGTCCTGAATGAGAATGTGCAAGGGGAATACCTTTCCTCTGGCCTTCTACAGACCCTCTCTCTTCTGTCAGGTGATCGGAGGCCAAACCGTGACTCATCGGCGAACAACACTTGTTCCCATTGTTGTACTGTCCAGCCATGATGTTCCCTTGCAAAACGTAGTCGAGCTGTGCGATGTTCTCTGGTAGGTTCTGGGTCTGTAACTGGTCTTCTGGATTGAAGATTGGCTTCTTCCAATCTTCTTCGGACGGTTCTCTCACTAGCATCAACCCCTCGAACTTGGTGGAGTCGATTTCGTGCTTCAATGGCGGTGGAGTGACGGGCGCGAAGAACTTGAAGTTGTAAGAAGCGGACATCTCTCTTCGATTTTGTTCTTCTCGGGCCTGATCCTGGTCTCCTTGCAAAGCCTCCAGTTTCCCTGTACCTTCGTACGGTTCAGGAAATCGTGGAAGCTGTAATCCTCAACACTTCTGCAATGTAATGTACGCTGCGACCATCTTCCACCAAAGCAACAAATTTTGTTCGGGGCTTAAGGGCATGTTTGCTCCAGGAAGCTAATTACGACAATCACAGAAAGATCCCACAAACACATGTGACTGAAAAGGGAACAATTGAAAGTACAACACTAAGCTCTTCTATAAGAGCGGGAACACATTATTGGGTTACATCCAGTGATGTGTTTTCCAGGTTGTGCGGGAAAAATCAATTGAGGCTAGTGCAATCAACAATCAACACTTCATTGCTTGCAAAGCAACACCAATAACATACCCCATCTAAAAAAATAGGTTAAAGTGCTTCACTTTGATTAAATAGATAAATTACACATCATTTATTGGGTGTTGCGTTTTTCGTGCCGGTCAGTGTATGTTGAGGGTTATATTGCAGGCCTATATGTGAGTAATAAAAAGTTACATCAAGGTATTGTATTACCGAGATAGTGTATCACCAAAACTAGACTAATGGATCAGTGGTACGTAATTTGTGCGTCTTTTTGCATTAGTTTGATCAAACCGGAAACTTGTCTAATTCGGGGGGGAAAAAAAACTCGGACTCTTGCGATTCCGTTTTGTGCAAGTTTTACTGTAGTAACAGATGGCAGAACATGCCCGAGATGGACTTGGCATTCGAAAACAAACGGGGAATATAGGGGGGGGAAAAAAAAAAGGAAGAAGAAGAAGTTTCCGTGCACCGTCGAGAGATGGGCATAGCACTCATCAGGTTAAAGATACAATATGGGCTATTTCAACATACAGCTCAAGAAGGGCCTAAGCTCACCAAGCGACCGCTGCCCAGCCATTTGGCCTGCAGATATTGGGGTGACGCGTGATCAGCGCATCGGGTCCCCTCGGCCCTTAATCTTGGTTTTCGTAATCGGGGCGCTGCCTCACTGTCAGACAGCAACTCAATTGTCCTCACGAGGCTGAGTGCACTCTGTTCCAACCCTCACGCCAGTTTTAAAATCCCAGATGGAGCCGGAAATCTAACCCGGGGCCTCCGGATGAGAGACAATCGCTACCCCAACACCACGGGACCGACTATTTCAGCATTTATGTTTTTATAACGTAGTGCACTTATACAGAAAAATGCCTGGTCCACAGGGGATGTGACAAGTCCAGGCACCTGGTCACCAATGTGTTACCGGGTGAGTTAGCCGTGGTCGGTACGGCATGGTTGCTGGCAGTCGCTCACATCCGGGAGGCGAGGAGGTTCGAATCCCCCCGCCGGCAACCTTGAAGATTGTCTTCTGTGGTTTCCCATCTTCCTTCCAGGCAAATGCCGGGGTTGGTCCCTAACTATAGGCCATAGCCGCTACCTTCCAACTCCTTGTCCTTACATTCAAACTTTCCTCCCCAGACAACACTCCACACGCGACAGTACTTGTAGCTCACCCCATGGGTGTCCGCACTGAAGCAGCTACAAACTGGCGAGCAGAACATGTCCTCGGACACTCCCGGCACTAAAAGCCATACAAACAAAAATCATGTGTTAACAAAGAGAAGCATACAATAACTTGTACTTTACCTAATGTCATCCACAGAAAGTAGAGAGCAAGACCTATCTGGAGCGGGGCTGACCAGATCATGTTGAGATATGCTGTCAAGTCCATGAACCTTTGTGCATCCACTGACATTAGATTGACAATTTCACCCACAGTAGATTCCTTGCGAGCCACATTGGACATTCGTAGAGCCTGTTGCAAAAGAAAAAAAAATCAAACTAAGAATTGTATGAGACATCATCAACATCATCTTGCACTGTTTTCAGCCACTGGCTGGGTCTGTTTGGAACAAAAGCCTCTTCATCGCCTTCTGTGTTTCCCACCATCTCCCCGTCACCACCTTGGTCCAGTCTTCTCCTTTCTTTAGCACACTGTCCTCCACACCTTTCAGCCACTTATCTCTTGGCCTTCCTCTTGGTCTTTTCCCCTCTATTTTCATCTCGTGTATCTTCCTGGGTATCCTCCTCCCATCCATTCTCATAACCTGCCCATACCATTTAAGCCTTGATTCCTCTATCCTATCCTGTAATGCTCCCTCCTTGACTAATTCTCTGATCTCCTCATTTCTTAACCTGTCTACCTTTGACACTCCAATACTATATCTCAAGAATTTCATCTCACTAGCCTTTCTTTGTTTCGCTCCCTTCCGTTCATAACCCAGGTCTCTGAGGCATACGTCAGGATTGGAACATAGTACGTCCTATATATAACCCTTTTGCTGTTTTGAGGGACATCCTTACTCCATACCAGGCTCCTAACACTTTTCCTGAATAATTCTGCTTGCCTTCCCCGCTCATTTATTTCTCTGTCATTCCTTCCATTTTCTTGTACCATGGTTCCCAGATACTTGAAACTCTCTACTTTTCTCAATTCTTCCCCACCATGAGACATCATGAGAAGTGTTAAATCATTTCAGAAACCAACTCAACAGTGTCTTTCCATGTAAGACATCGAGCCTGGCTAGATCTGTGTATGTGGCTAAAAGCACTTGCCCAGACAGCAGGAGGTTCGTGTTGAACCCTGAATAGATGGAATAAGTACTGGAACAGACTTCTGGAAGAAGGTGAAGGTGAAGAAGTACCATAAATTGAATAAGAGGGAAGGAGAAGGAGGATGATTATTATATTATTATTGAGAAGGATTATTATTATTATTATTATTATAATTATAATTTTTATAATCTTAAAATTAAGATAATAACATTACAATTTAATTTTATTAAAAGATTACTTATTTTTAATTTTCTTTTCAAGCCTATTTATTTCTAATTCTATTTTTTCATTATCATATTTTATTGTTTACTTTTCAATTTTAATAGTTTTTACTAACAAAAATTATAAAGCCCTTAAGGGAATGACGAAAATGGCAGGATTTTTCAATGTTCCGCCATTTTTAAAGGCTGTACGGAGATTTTAATAAGCTGCCGTATGGGCATTTAAGTCATATGTAGGGATGGGAAAAATTCGCGATTGCGAATTTCACGAATATTAAAAGAAGTAATACACGAGTGGTAATCTGTTTTAATAACCCTAAAATTGCCAAAAGAATGGTTTTTAAACACTCGACATTTTGTGATTTCTGCATGAAAACGCGAATTTTAGCTTTATTTTTAGTTTCCTCAATGCACTCCTGATAATTCGCGGCAATTAATCCACAAACTTCCGCGAATTATCGAAAACCGCAAATTATCCGCAATTATGTTTTTAAGCCTACCTGAAACAAAACTACAGTATTGGATAAAATATTGAAATATATTTTATGAACACAAAAAAAAAAAAAAAAAAAACACTACTTTATAATATTGTGTTGTAAGACACAATAGACACAGATCAAAATGTGACACGTTTCCCGAACCAGTCATAACCAGGTGGTCTTCTTGGTTTCATTCTGTAGTGGACCTGTCAGTATTTGAAATATACAGGGTGGGCAGGAAGTAACTAGGTATTATTAAATGGCAGTTAAGTGTTTAATATTTATGGAACAATATTGGAAATAGCGCAAACATACAGAACATTAAATAGGGTAGTGATTTTTCATGCCGCTTAGTACCGACGGTGGCCGCGAGAGGGGGTACACTCAACAACAACGAAGATGGCCGATCGCCTGACAGTAAGAGAACGAGAACAGATTGCTTCGCGCTATGAGGTGTGGAATTCGATCGTTCTTTGTCAATCGGCATAATCTCCATTACTGGGTGGCCCAGGATTCTGGAGTTACGGTGGAGAAGACGCAGTCTCGTCCAAAAGTGATGAGAAGTTTCCAGGACGTTGGCTGGAGAGACGTGCATCTCAAGAAGTCCAGACCTGACACCCTGCGACTCTTTTTTATGCGGCTGGGCAAAAGTGGAGGTGTACTGAACAAAACCTTGCACATTGGACGAATTGGAAGCACGGATTTGGCATGTTCTTACCAACGTCCCACACAATTTCGTCCAGAAAGCTGTGGATTCCATTCCAGGTTGTTAAGACGATGTTGGTCCATGCCACAGATGCCTACATCAAAATGTAAAGGAATTGTATGGTATGCAATCATATTCCCATACAACAGTGTACTGTATTAATTTCAAATAAATAACTCTACAAACATAAAAGTTATACATCGATTTCAATACCTAGTTACTTCCCCCGCCCACCCTGTATTGTGAAATTTATGAATTAAGTAGTAGAGACTGATAACTCGGATGTTGACATTGTTTCACATAACGAAATACCGGTACTTGATATTCACATACAGGCCATGTTCATCAAAGAATTTGACACAGACATTACTGAACTGATCACTTTAGGAGGACAGTCTTATCCAACTGTTACCTTCTAGATGGACATCACCAGAGAATTAAGCAAGCCCTTAAACTTGCTGTTTCTGGAAATTACGGTACCAACATTAAGGAGCAGTTGGAGGGTTGTGGAAATGTGTCAAAAAGAAGGCAAAATACATTCAGTTTTAGTGAATACCGAGTTCCATGCTCTTAGAAAATTAATCAGCCTGAGATCCGTAGACCATGGCAACAAGTTTTACAAATGTGTGTGTTTGATCCAGCAGAAATAGTGCCAATGAACATCAATGAGGATCTTGCAGAGAAAATTAAGAAGTTGCCATTGTGTGGAACACTGGAAGAAAGTGAGATGATAGAATGAACTGCAAACATTAATCAAGAAGCAGATGCACGACAGGACCAAGACAGACTGGAGTTTTGCAAGGAATGACATTTGCATTTCCTTAGTTCTCAGAATCTGTGTTGAAGACCATTTCGATACCCTATTCAAATGCTGACTGTGAATGTTTTTTTTAGGTTACACTAGCATGTTAAGTGATATGCGTCACTATTTGTCAAAAGATATTTAGGACCTTTTCAATAAAGTACACTTTGAACGACTGTGAAATGTGTCGTTAGTGTACACTATTTTAAAACTTAATGCATATTATCCATGATATAAAACATATCCTGCCTAAAACTTATCACTTTTAAAGTACCGAAAAGTGCATTTGAAACCACCGAATTTTACACTTTAAAACAACGGTTTTTTCACTTTGAAATCACCGAAAAATTCCATCCCTACTCACATGGTTTGCAAGCAGAAGGATGACCAATGTTACATCCAGAGCAAAAAAAATTAAGGGATGAAGGAAGAAAGAAAGAAAGAAAGAAAGAAAGAAAGAAAGAAAGAAAGAAGACAATAGTCCATAAATGACAGAAGATAGCATTGGAAACGAAGTAGAAGAAGTCTAAAGGGGTCAGATAAATTACAGCGCAGGACAATTAATCTGAAGTGTATATGTAGCCTACATTCAAAACTTTACATGGCTTTTTCTCATCTTTCGTATTTACAGTACTCTGCTTCTTGTAAAAAGCTCCATGCAGTGCAGTTCACGATTGATTGATATGAAACTTTCTGGAGTTTAAGTAATTCAAGTTACTTATAAAGAATCTTATTTATTGGAAAGAGAGGAAAAAAAAAGAAGAGCACGTATTTGATTGTGACATTCTTTCTTTATCGTTTAGGCCTACATACAGTAGGACCACGGGCTCGTATCTACTCTTCGGTAAAGTTGTTGCTTTCCTCTTCTTCCAATGGTCCCTCTTTTTCTGACTATGAGTCAGTCTACTTTCTTCTGTCTATTATATTTTTTTCTTTCTTCAGAATTTACCCAACCAGAAATTCACACATTTCTACTGTCGTACATACTTGGAGGCTGGATTTAGACAGCTCCTTAACCCGGTCCATGAGGCAATTATAATTGGCTACATGGATAATTCTTGCCAGGCGCGTCCACGCCGCGGGGGTGGGCAACGGTACTGTAACATACCATGGAACTACAGTACCGGATAAGTTCTGGTGAGGACCCAGTCCTATGGGGTATAACATAGGCCCCGTGCACAGGGTTACGTGCGAAGACCTCAACGGAATCTGCAGCGGAGAAGATGGACTTCGGAACGGTGGATATTGCGGAAGAGGCAACCAAGTACTTAGGGAATAGTATGAGTACAGCATCAATCGGCAGCGTCTGTTTCCCAGGTTAGGGGCGGCTGCAAGGGCGTCTGTTTCACATGTTAGGGGCGGCCTGTATAATAGCTGGCAGTAGCTTCATAAAATGCCTTTGGGAGTGGCGACCCCATCGTAATCATAGCCTAAAATGGAAAGGGCACTTCAAATGATTCAGAGAAGGTTAGGGCGTACCCTGCAGGCGACGCGCAGTTCTTTTGGTACTGGGGGAACTGTGAGAAATGGGCGACCAGTAACCGAAATGAAAGTGGGAATCATGAATGTCATGACCCTGACAGGCAAGGTGGAGGAGGTGGTAGACTTCATGGAGAGGGAGAATGTTGGATTGATGGGGCTGAGTGAAGTGAAATGGAAAGGTAAAGGAAGGAAGAAATTGAGGAAAGGATATACATTATACTGGAGTGGTGGCCAAGAGGCAAAAAATGGCATGGGACTGATAACCTCGAAACAACTGGAGGAGTATGTTGAAGTGGTCGAGTGTGTGACAGAATAATGAAAATTAGAATGAAGATGAAAAATGACGTGATGGACTTCATACAAGTGTATGCACCACAGACTGGAAACAGAGAAGAAGATATTGAAGTATTCCTGGAGGATGTAGAAAGAGTAATTTCAGATGTAGAAGTGGTGATCATGGGAGATATGAATGCACAAGTCGGAAATGAGAGACAAGGAAAGGAAGAAGTCATTGGACCATATGGATATGGGAAAAAGAACCGGGAAGGAGAGGAACTTGTAAACTTTTGTGAAAGGAATGGACTGATAGTGGGTAATTCATGGTTTCGGAAGAAAAACAGCAGGAAAATTACGAGAAATAGTTGGGGCGATAGAACAAAATCAGTAATTGACTACTTCCTGGTGGAACGGACTAATCGCAGAAAGCTGATAGATGTGACAGCTTTACCAGGAGAAGCATTTGATGGGGACCATAGAGCTGTGGTGGCAAAATTTAGATGGGAAAAATTGGAAAACCTAAAGGAGATCAGAGAAAGTAAAAAAGTATGGAAATTGAAAGACAAAACTGTACAGGAAGATTTTCAGGAGAGATTGAAGCAACAAATCCCAGTTACTGAAGTGGAAAACATAGAAGAGGAATGGTCCCACTTTAAAAAGGCATTTGTTGGTGCAGCAGAGTGTGCTTGTGGTAGGACGTCAACAAGAGTGAAAGAGAAGGAGACACCGTGGTGGAATGAGGAAGTGAGGAAAACAGAGAAAGAAAAGAAGTCTGCATGGAAAAACTGGAACCGAGATCAAATGGAAGAAAGCAAAAGGAAGTATCACGACAGCAAACGGAGGTGTAAGAAAGTGGTAGGAGAAGAAAAGAAGAAAAGTTGGGAAGAATTTACACGAAGAATGGAAACAGATGTAAGTGGCAGTAAAAGGATGCTGTATGGGCTTCTAAGAAGTAAGAGGAAAGAAAGAGTTACTACAAAGCTAGTGAAAAAGGAAGATGGAGAGTTGTTAACACACCCAGAAGAGATAAAGGGACGATGGAAGGAGTATTTCGATAAGCTATTGAATGTGAGCAATTGTACTGGTGAGATGGAAGTGACACAACCTGACGACTCTATAACAGAAGATGATATAACAATGCTGGAGGTGGAATTAGCAGTACAGAAAATGAAGATGGGAAAAGCAACAGGGGTGGATGAAATCAGTGTAGAAATGATAAAGGCTGCTGGACCTGTTGGTATGCAATGGTTGTATCGACTGCTAAAGTGTGTGTGGAAACTGAAATGTGTACCAGAAGACTGGAAGAAAGGGCTAATAATACCAGTGTTTAAGAAGGGGGACAAGAAGGTGTGTGATAACTATAGAGGGATCACCCTCATATCACAGATAGTAAAAATACTGGAAAGGATATTAGAAAGAAGAATGAGAAGAAAGGTGGAAGGAGAGTTGCAAGAGGAACAGTATGGCTTCAGGAGTAGAAGATCCACAGTGGACCCAATCTTTAGCTTGAGGCAGGTGATGGAAAAGAACTGGGAATATGGAGAGGATTTGATCATGACTTTCATAGATCTAGAAAAGGCATATGATAGTGTCCCCAGAGAGAAGGTATGGGAAACCATGGTTAAGAAGAGACTGGGAAGAGAAATGGTGCAAGCAATGTACAACAACTATGTTAGCAGGGTACTGACCCCAGTTGGAAAGACAGATTGGTTTAGGAACAAGACTGGACTAAGACAGGGGAGTGTGCTGTCACCTCTCTTGTTCATAATGGTGATGGATGAAATTGTAAAGGAAACAAAGGAAGCATATGGACATAAAGAAATGAAGTTACTGTTATTTGCAGTTGATATTGTGGTCTGGGGAAGGAACACCGAAGAAGTGCAAAAACAACTAGATGACTGAACGAAAATATTCAGAAGTACGGCCTGAAAATAAGTATAGAGAAAAGCAAGACCATGGTGATGACAAGAGGGGAAAGACAAGGAAAGGGCACTGTGAAAATTGGAAGTCAGAGTTTGGAAATTGTGGACACGTTCAAATACCTAGGAAGTGAATTGATGCAAACTGGTAGGTTGGACATGGAGATTGGCAGGAGGGTACAGCAGAGCAATGCATTCTATCAAAGTGTAAGAAAACTTGTTTGGGATAAGGAAGTACCAAGGAAAAGCAAGGAGGTAATGTATAAAGTGTACTATGTTCCCATATTAACTTATGCAGCTGAGACTTGGACCCTGACAAGCAGGCAAGAGAGTAGAATCCAAGCCAGTGAAATGAAATTCCTAAGAAGTATGATAGGAAAGACAAGGAAAGACAGAGTGAGGAATGAAGATGTTAGGAAGGAAGTTGGGATGGCAAAGCTAAATGAGAGAATTGAGAAGAATAAACTTAAGTGGTTTGGACATGTAAAGAGGATGGAGGAAAATAGAATACCAAGACAGATGCTGGAGGCGAAGTGCAAGGGTAAGAGAGCAAGAGGAAGACCTAGAACAAGGTGGATTGATTCAGTGAAGAAGAGCGTAAGAAAAAGAAATCTGGACTGGGACAAGATCGTGGAAGAAGAATGGTGGAAGGAAAGAGGAAAGTGGAGAAGTGCCACAAATACCCCGACCCGGCAGGAGCTGGATAAGGGGAAATGATGATGATGATGATGATGATGATGATGACATACTAAAAAAGATTGCACACCAAAAAAGATCAAAATATATAACTAGAGGAGTTTGAATCAACCCACTGATTGGAAACTTAGTATGACATGTAATATTTACAGTATGAATATGCTGACCAAATTTTGTGTTGATATCTGCAAAATTGTAGAAGCTTGAAATTTCAGTCTCGGTCCCCTTAAGTCAAGGAGATCAAGAAAATATTAACACAGGGTGTCGAGCGATGACCTTTTTTCAAATTCCCGTATAATTCCCGTATTTCCCGTACGAAAATCCACCAAATTCCCGTATATTTTAGAACTCTCTAAGACTTCGAGTTCGCATACCGAATGGCTGGAAAATGAATCTTAAAGCGCGAATCAAGATTTTCTGGCGTAAGTGTAACTGCATTTTTGGAAATACTTCCGCAGCCCACGGGTTATGGCGAGATTTAGGTCTAATCCGTAGCGTGAGCAAAGCGCGCGCGCGCGAGTGAATTCTCTCGCAGATACCGTTTATCTGAGGAGAGCTGATATAAATGAATGTTTTACTGAGGAGGGTTGAGAGAGTAGAGAATAGAAGTGTCACATAATAAATGTTTACGGGAAGTGACTGAATTGTATGTTACCGTAACCGTATAGAGCTTCCACGAGTTCAAATGACACGGAAGCTTATGCATAGGGAACTTCCGGTCCGCGAATCTCCATTTGATTTTCATTGGCAGTGAATCGTTCGTTCGCGATTATCTTCATTATTATTTCGGATAGTGGTTTTGTTTTTAGGCGTTCAGCTTATGAAATAAGAACTGGAGGGTTGGCCTTTCATGAATATTCCAAAGACAAGTGTCTCCTAAAAGAGTAATTAGTAAAACTTCGCATCAGAGACGACCATAACAAACAGCTTGCCTACAAAGTGTGCGATTTGCACATTTCAAGCGGCATTTCTTAGACTACAATATTTAAGTTGGTGCAAATTAAATATGTTATATGTGAGAATATTATTATAATTTGCTATCCGGTTGTTATATTAGTATATTATGCATTAACGTGACCCGTTTAAATGCTAAATTGTGACGGAAGCTACGAGTTATAGGCTATTCGCTGTACCGGTAGGCCTAATATTTACTAACGCATCGTTTCTTCTTTAATATTTATTTAATCATTATAATTATAATAGCCTATCTTCAACACTCATTTAACCAAAAATCAGTTTATAATTCTATACATATTCCAGGTATTTCAAGAAAGCGATATTTGATAGCACATGCGGTTCCACCTTAAAATCCAACCGTGCCTAGTTTTCAGTATCTATGGAAAATATTACCATAAGTTAATAAACCAAACAACTGGCGACAATTTTTTTTAAATGCTCATTTACATCTTCACCCTAGTCTACGTAAAGTACCATACGGTAATCACTGAAAGGGTAGGGGGGTTATGACCTCAATTTCACAAACGAACGGACCTCATTTTGCATGAATTATGGAACCCGAATCCTAATGGAGGTATGGATTGTCTGCATTTAGAAATATGTTAGTCAATAATTTAAAACAAGATGCCAGAAAACTAAATACAAAAATCTGCGTGCCTACTACGGTGTAAAGTTGCTCCATGAAAAAAATACACCTCGCCAAGATTACACGACGTGCATACAGTTAAATACTATCATCCAATTGGAGAAACACTTTCTCTGTCACGATCTTATAAGCAATTCAAACATAAACTGCTGTAATTTACGGGAAAATGGGCAACATTTAGAGACTACAAGTGTTGTATTTGGCACAACGTTAGCTAACATTTCGCGTCATTAATACATAAGGAATGAACACATGCAGAGCTTTCTCACTGCACACAGCTGAAGATCATATTCTTGGTGCATTTTACGTTCTCTTAATAACAATAATTTGCTTAGTTACATGCAACGAAAATTGTAGTACACAGTTCCCATTGCTTCCAATACCCGACTACTAAACCAGAAAATGGTAATGCATAAACATACGCCAGTGGCGCGTCCAATGGCAAATGAAAGATCGAAAGAAAATGTAAGCTCTATAGGAGCACGGAACAAGACGATACGATTTTCTACTCTACTGAAAATAGTCAAAATTCCCTTTGTAATAATGACTAATAATCCTGGGGTTATGTAGTAATAATAATGATCGTGTGGCCTCCGGAGAGACCTAGTGCCGATCTTTCTAGTTGACGCCCGTCGGCGACCTGCGCCTCGTAATGAGGATGAAATGATGATGAAGACGGCACATACACCCAGTCCCCGAGACACGGTCATTAACCCCAGGAGATTAAAATCCCTGATGGCTCGGCCGGGAATCGAACCCGAGGCACTTTGGGCCAAAGCCTAGCGCGCTAACCATTTAGCCACAGAGCCGGACGGGTCATGTAGTAATAAGATGTAACCCACCCACTATCCCTTTTTAGATCACGACTTTTATAGTAAAAGTGTGTCCGCTATTACACGCGTAAATTATGGGACAAATACAGTATTGCTAACCCCATGAATTCAGTACTGACAGCCTTCCTGTCACTATGCCCCGCTTTTCCTCTCCGCAACCCACGGTCGCCACTTAACAAGACCCTACGTCCAACCGCCACACGGCAAGAATTCTGAGCATGCTTCTCACCTACACCTTGTATTTCGAAGGAAACAACGCGAAGGATATGCCGGTATATTTAATATATTTTAAAAGACGATCCTGAGTCAACGCCGAGGACATTCATACAGAGAAATACGATACTTTTAGATGAATAAATAAATTACACACCGAAGCTATGATACCTTTATCATCGGTATCGGTACCAATTCAATAAATACGACAAATAGGGCCAACACTCTACAGCTAATGAATATAAAAACACTCACCATGCAATGATTATCCTTTAACATGAAACAAGAGTCTGAGCGGAGGTCGTTCACAGCTTACTACAGTAGTTGACAGATGCACACTCTCTGAATCGCGACTCTCTACGGTTAATATTAGCTTTTGTGATAATACAAAAGTAAAGTTAAGGTAAATACATATTTAGCACTGAGCACTCAAACAAGCCGCTCAGTGGCGATATTATTGCCGTGGTTTTATATTGTCGAGTTGTAGGCTATTGAATGGCAGACGGTATTTTGAACACTATGATGGGAAACAATAGCCTGTGGTCTATTATCGATTGACGCAAGCGAACTGACGCCAATAAATAACTTATCCTCAGTCACTTGGCAAGGATTTCATTGACACCCTCCATCCCTTCACTGTCCCTATCATCATCACCACCATCATTGTCTTCGTCAGAGCTTGATGAATTGCCAATGTTAATAATCATTTCATCCACCGCGATATCCAGATCGCCTTCAGTATTTCTTTCTGCACATGCTGTACGGGATGTATCCAGTCCTCGGGTCGAACTTCGGCGAAGTAAAAGTAAGGAAACAGGCAGTGGTTAATAAGCGACTGAAACAATGCCTGCCCATACGAGAAGAATTCTGTCACGTGTTTTGTGTATTTTGTAGCCACATGTTGGTGACAGGTGTTTGATAGTAAAATGTCGAGAGCTGTGAGATATTGTTTGTAGTTTTTGAAATTTATGCATGTGTGACGCATTTGGATTGAGTGTTTGCACGGACTTGAAAACAATTTGGTAGGCTATGTGCATCTCCCCTGCGAAAGAAGATCATGGAAAGGCTAAAAACAGTAACATTCCACACGCAACACGCCGCGAATACTTTTTAATTCAGATTTATTCTATCAAAGTAGATAATAGAAAATAAAATAATGCAAAACGAAATTAAATAAGTCACTTTGACAAATACAAGATTGTTACTAGGAACTTCAGTTATACACAGCACAAAATTAAGTTCTATTTTTTTTCTCCAATTCCTGGAGATCTTTCGTGGCTTTTCTTTCGACTGCCACCTTAGCCGTCGATTTGCACCTGTTTTGCTTCCTTGAACACGGCGTAGGAGTTTCGGGCAGTATGGACTCTTGCTCACGGTATCTTTTCTACTCCACCAGCTGTCATCACAGCGTCCTGAACAGTATACGCATGCCAATCAGACTTGCTTCTTTGTGATTGACGATCATGCACTCCTTGTTCAGGGAGAAACCTCTGTCTAGAGCTGCATTGTTGTGATACAAAATCAGTATCATTTTAACGAAGCTTGAGAGATCGTTTTTTTTTTTGGCAGGAACTGCTGAAGCCACTATTTCAGACCACAGCACGTCGAGCCGTGGCTCTTTTCCGTCGAACTGCTTCAAACGCGCAGTGACGGAGGGCAGTCTCAGAAATGCGGAGAAGCTGCTCTTGAAGCGGTCAGCCATTGCGCCAGAAAGCAACTTCTTCTGATTACAAAGAATTTCCAGGGCAATGACGATCCTAACTTCTTCCAACTTAAGAGTCTCAGCGACCCCTATACGGTCCAGGCAGGAAATAGTACAGGTCTCTTGTGAGCAAGAGCTGACCTCTCTGATTTTTTCAGCCATAGGATACCAATGTACAATTTTCGGCAGTTGGTGCGAAATTGCAGCACATACGCGTTTGGAATTTTCTGAGATCTTAAGCTGTTAACTTCTTTAAGGGCTGCTCTTGTCGGGAAACCCAGGTCTCCTCTGAATAACAATGCGGACTAACTCCTGCATGTCATTGTCAGCAACCAGCGCGGCGCGCGGAGAGGGTACGGCCGGCGGTCGGCCAGGCAAAGCATGCATTCGACGTTGGCTGGGTTCTCATCCCGCTTAGTGCTCTATCGGTGACGCAAATTGCGGGTGGCAGCGCAGTCTGCTGGCGAAATAGAAGACTGAGCGGGAGGACTCTACCGAGCGTTCGGGGGCTAAGAAGTCAGGCATTATGAGACTTTTGAAGATTACCCGTATCAAGTGCGAATTTCCCGTATAATTCCCGTATTTTTCCCGGGTCACTAAATTCCCGTATAATTCCCATATTTCCCGTATCGCTCGACACCCTGTTAACATAAAATGCACTGAAATATGGCTGTGAGACTCAACCTTCAGCATCTTTGACAATATGAATTGTGGTTAATATACAGAACACTAACCTATATAAGGTTAAATCTTGACTGGAGCCACATTTTTAACTCTTATTCAAGAAAGATATTCCACGGAACTTACCTTGCGATAGATAGCTGAAATGAGAGCAGTTCGAATTCGGAGTCCTACCAAGAACATTCTATTGAAGTACTGGGCCAAGAAAATAGTCTGCACTGATGCTGTGACCAACATTAAGACTGCATACAAATATCCTTTCCAAATAGGTTCAGTACCTTCTGAAAATGTGATCAATAAACTGGAAAGAAAATTGCAAATGCGAATTACATTTTAACCACAAACAATACAGAGAGGATACTATCATGCTTAGGGACACTAATTTATGATAATATAAAAGGCTTCAATGAGTTGATATAAAATATCCATAGCGGTGAAATAAGAAAAAGTGAGGTGGAAATATTTTTTATAACTATGTGTACGGTGCACGGATCGGTTAAATAATGAACACTACAGAAACATTTGGAGGAATAACAAACAATTTATTCTAGTTTTCTTTTCTCTCTTTCAACTTGACTTAACTTAGTTTTATTCACAAAGTAATAAAAAAACTGGAGCTGCTTGGGTTCCCCAAGATGCCTTCAGGCACAACATACCCTTCAATCCTTGTTAGGACAATTCATCAAACATTCTTTTTACAATTTAAAATCCAGTGGTATTTTCCTATCAGAAAATTAATGTCAGGTGTTGGCACTCTTGTAAACATGGTGTTGCAATATAAACAAATGAACAAGTCCAACCCCTCCTCCACAGGGTGGGAGACGGGCAACGGCATGAAGTAGGGGATTGCCTGTAGGGGTGAAGTACAGTGGGGACTTTGTGTGCCCCGGGACCGCTGCGGTAGCTGTGAAGGCTCTATGGGAACCCTGAAAAGTGAAGGCTGACGGGGCTCTGGTGAAGCTACGATAGGCCAAGCAAGCCAGTAGTGGATATCATATTTGCTTTCAAAACAGGAACAGGCCTCGGAAAGGACGGATGCAAACGACGACGACCAGGATATGCTAATGGACTTCGAGTTGGGACATTAAACATACAGACACCGACAGGAAAGGTGGAGGAGATTGTAGATGTGATGGCGAGAAGAAAACTGGATATACTGGGCTTGGCAGAAACAAGATGGAAAGGAAAAGGTCGCAGAGAACCGAGGAAAGGGTACCGGTTGTACTGGAGTGGGAACAGTGAAGGAAGGAGCAGCGGAGTAGGAGTAGTTGTGAGAGATGGAATGAAGGAAGAGATAAAGGGAATAAGTGACAGGATCATGAAGATCAGAGTAACTTTAAAGGGAAGAAGCCTGGAGATAGCCCAGGTATATGCCCCTCAAGTTGGATGTACAGCTCAAGAGAAGGAAGACTTTGAGGAGGAGCTACAACAGCAGTTGAATGGTCAGAGCATCATTGTCATGGGAGATTTTAATGCACATGTAGGAAGTGAAAGGCAAGGATATGAAAATGTATTGGGAGCAGAAGGATGGGGTAGCAGGAAAGAAGAAGGGAGAAAGTTGCTGGATTTTTGCAAGAGAAACGGTTTAGTGGTAGGCAACTCCTGGTTCCGGAAGAAAGAAAGCCACAAGGGAACGTGGTACAGCAGTGATTTAACAAAGAAATCTTTGGTAGATTACATGCTGTACGACTGGGAAATGAAGAGAAGTGTCAGAGATATAAAGGTAATACCATCAGAGGCCTTAGATAGCGACCACAGAATACTTGTAATGAACCTGGGAGTTGTTAAGGATAGCAAGAGGACAGAGTACCAGGAAAGGAGAATCAAAGTATGGAAACACAAGGAAAAGGAAGTCAAGGAAGAATTCCAGAAGATAATAAGGGAAAGGATGCCAACAGACAATCCTAAAACAAGGGAAGAGGAATGGAAGCAATTCAAGAACACAATGGTGGAAGCTGCAGTGGCAGTATGTGGAAGAACTAGCAACAGAAAGCGGTGTAAAGAGACACCATGGTGGAATGAGAGAGTAAAAGAAGCTGTGGGAAGGAAGAACAAGGCTTTCAGAGTGTGGTCCCAGGAAAGAACTGATCTGGCAAGGGAAGATTATAAGATAAAGAAGAAAGAAGCAAACAAGATTGTCGCAGAGGAGAGGAAGAAGTGGATGGTAAAGTGGACAGAGATGATGGAGGAAGACAGCAGAGGAAATAAGAAAGTAGTTTATGGGATGGTCAAAAGTAAGAGAAGAGGTCTGCGAGAGGATGTGGTAATGATGGACAAAAACGGAAATGAGGTACACAACAAAGAAACACTCAAGACAGTGTGGAAAGAGTACTTTGAGGATTTGCTGAATCCAAATGGTCATAGGGAGGAAGACAATGTATTGGAATATGGAGAAGACAACACAGGAATGGAAAAGGACCTGAATTGGAGAGAACTGGATATGGCTATAGACAAGATGAAAGGAGGAAGGGCACCGGGTGTGGATGAAGTGAGTGTTGAAATGGTGAAGGCAGCAGGGGAGGTTGGGAAACAGCGGCTGTACCGTGTGATGAGGGTGATATGGAAGGAGAAAAAGACCCCAGAAGATTGGAAGAAAGGATTAATTGTCCCAATATTTAAGAAAGGAAGCAGAGAGGAGTGCAGAAATTACAGAGGAGTCACACTCATACCTCACTGTGCCAAGATATATAAAAAGATATTAGAAAGTAGAATACGAGCCAAAGTGGAGAGAAAATTGAGAAAGGAGCAGTATGGTTTCAGACCTGGGAGATCAACAGTGGATCTCATATTTTCAGTGAGACTGCTCCAGGAACACCACTACGAATTTGGAGAGGATCTGTTGATGCCTTCCTGGACATCGAAAAGGCTTATGATAGTGTGTGTAGGGAGAAGGTTTGGAAAGCAATGGAAAAAGGGACTGTAGGCAGAGTGAAGGAGATGTATTGTGGAAGTGTGAGTTGTGTGAAAGTTGGAGGGGAAAGAACAGACTGGTTCAGACAAATGAGTGGCCTGAAACAGGGTAGTGCGCTGTCACCCCTTCTCTTTATTGTGGTTATGGACGAGGTAACGACACGGATAGCAGGAAAGATAGGAGAAGATAAGATGAAAGCAATGGTGTTTGCAGATGATCTCATGGTCTGGGGAAACAGGGAGGAGGAAATTCAGGAGCAACTGAAGGCTTGGGAAGAAACAGTGGGAGAGTACGGATGGAAGTTCAACATCAGTAAATGTGAGATCCTGTTAACGACCTGGAAAAAGGACAGACCAATGAGTGGGATAACACTTGGAGGTGGACAGCTGAAGAAGGTGGAAAGTCTCAGGTACTTGGGAAGTATAGTGAAGGAAAATGGGAGAAATGACAAAGAGATTACGGAACGTGGCAGACAGGCAGAAGCATTTCTGAGAAGCATTAGGAGCTTAGTGTGGAATAAAGATGTCCCACAAAAAAGCAAGGAAGTGTTATACAGAAGCTACTATATCCTGATACTGACCAATGCTTCAGAAACGTGGACAATGAAGAAAAGAGACATAAGCAGAATACAGGCAGGTGAAATGAAGTTCCTGCAAAGTAGGATCGGAGTAACAAGAAGAGACAGGGTGAGGAATGAAAAGGTCAGGGAAATGGTGAAAGAGGAGCCCTTGCAAGGTAGGATTGAGACATCAAGACTGAGGTGGTATGGACACTTAAAGAGAATGGATGAGAAGAAGATTGCCAAGAGGATACATGAGATGCAGATGCAGAAGAAACGACCAAGGGGAAGACCAAGAGATAGATGGTTGAAAGGTGTGGAGGAATGTGTCAAGAAGAGAGGCGAGGACTGGACCAGAGTGACAGCGGAGAGGTGGAGGGAAGAAAGGACTAAGTGGCGAGGCTTATGTTCCAAACAGACCCAGCCTGGGGCTGAAAACTGTACAAGATGATGATGATGATGAATTACATTTTCTGTGTTTGATACCTAACCTAACATTTACTTCAACAAATATTCATCCTTTTCTCACTCTTATGTTGTCCCCAAAGTACAGGGTCATTATCAATGTGCGCCCCGATAAACACGGCAAGCTAAGCCGGCTGTATATGGTGCAGATCGCGGGCCTGTGCACCCGATTAAGCCGGTGGTTGGCGCACACTTTCACACTTTTACCAAACATGTTCAATAATGTGTACTTACAGTGCTCATAGGCGATGCTGAAAATGTCCTCCCTCTCTTGTAACACACACCCGACATCTTCTGATGAAAGAATGTCTGTCAACTCTTATTATTTAAGGAGCCTGTTTCCTTGAATCGTTTAGCGAGCCTCCTAATTGTACTGGTATTAGGCACAAGTCTTCCTGGAAACTTGATTCCAAATTTTCGTCTCGTTTCAGAACAAGATTTTCTGCTTTTCATATACGAATTATGGATATACACACGTTCGCTCAATGTGAATTGGGGTCTAGGCATGACCAACAATCACAGTAATCACAATACTCACTAAATGTGCAACAATAACATCTAAGCTTTGCAGATACATGTCCATATGAATGACAAAACACGTGTAACGATGTGAGTCAGCTGAGTGCGTCAACCACCGGCTGGACCGCGCACGCGATCTGCGCCTGTCATAGCCGGCTTAGCTTAGCTTGCCGTGTTTATCGGGGCGCACATAGATAAAGACCCTGTATAAGCAGAGCATTGTTTCCACGATTTCAGGACTTCAACCAATCAAGCTCGACGAGAAGGGACCTCGATATCCTGTATCGTATGAAACATTTATATTTAAGATTTCTTAGTTTTCTAGCAAATGACAGATAGTGGAACTATTTCAATTCATTTTAAAGTAAATATTAACAACAACAAAAATATTACCAGCATTTTGTTGGTATTTAGCATTTTAAGGTGAAAATAATACGTTTTGCAAAATATTTCATGATATTTCGCAGCTTCAATATAGAAGAAAATGGCACATTTGGGGTAAATATATCGTGGTAACATATATATATGTTTGCTGAAATATTTCGTGGATATTGCTAAAACCAAAAATCAAGGGACTCTATACATGCTACATAATAATGAATGTCTACTCCTTATTATCAAATAACCAACATCCATCCTGGATCTGTAATATGTTAGTGGCTATGACCTACAACTGTAATGGTTAGTAAATCACAACAAAAACAAATTACACACAGTAAAACCTGCCTCCAGCAGACCTGTTGTTGTTTCCTATGGCTAGCCCGGATTCCAATCCATCAGCTTTCTTGCGTTCTAATAGACTTGTGTGAGGTTCCCAGAAGTTCTAGCAGTCACATCAAGTTTGTTGCAATGTAGCAGGTGTCCCTTATCCATTTTACTTCCAGGTTCGTGACAAAGTGTGCATTCTTCAGATCTCAGGATGTTGATTCGTTTCAGATGAGCTGCAAGGCAGTCGTGGCCAGTGTTAAGTCTGAAGAAGGCTACAGCTTCTTTTCTTGGTGTTAATTTATATTGATCCCATTTAGCATCAATGTCTTTCCATAATTTGGTTTCTGCAGTTTTCTTTGCCATTTCTTCATACCTGTTTTTGATAGTATTTTTCAAGATCCTTTATGCTGACATAAAATCAGTCTGACTGACAGGTTGTTGTAGTGTGGTACCTTTTTTTTGCTAATCTGTCTGCCTCTTCATTTCCTGCTATTCCAACATGAGAAGGGATCCACTGAAATGAGATCTGTTTGTGGAGTCTTTGAACGGTTTTTATCATACAAAAAATTTATTTCAGTTCTTTATTTTGGGGCTTATAATTTGACGAGATGGCTTGGATGGCTGCTTTTGAATCTGTAATGATAACGCATTTTTGATAATCAATGTTTCTGCCTAATAACTGATGGAGTGCATGTGAAATTGCTCTTATCTCAGCATCAAAGTTTGTTTTGTTTTGGCCTACTGGGAAGTAGAGTGAGAAGAGAGATGAATGTATTCCTGCTCCAGTTCTATTTTCTTTGTCTTGTGAGCCACCTGTAAATATTTTTAGCCATTGATTAGATGGATATCTTTCTTCTATTGTACAGAGGGTCAGTTGTTTTAGATCTTGTGGTGAAGAGTCTTTCTTGCAGACCTCTTCTAACAAAGTAAGATCTGTAGTCACTTGTATATATTCAATGGGATTGACTGGCATACAGAGTGGTTCAAGTTTTATTTGCAGATTGCTCTTATTGATGAATTCTTTGGCGAGGCTTAAGGGATCTTTTTGCGTTTTAAGATTGGGGCTAGAAACTTGTTTTTTGATCCATGTCATTTGAGGTAGTCTTTGTATACTGAGGTATGCATTGGCTGTTTGATGTTTCATCTCTTCTTCTATTGGTAAGTTGTGGGTATATAATTGCAAGGCGGTTATAGGTGGGGTTTTTATTGCACCTGTTATGATTCGTAGGGCATTATTCTGACACCTCTCGAGGCGATCAATGTTTGACTGGGGTGCTGTAGAGAGTACTTCACTGCCATATTTTATGATAGGTTTGATGTAAGTATTGTAGGTTTTGTTGAGTGTGTCTTGAGTGCTCCACCAAGTAGCTCCTGCTAGTCTCTTCAGTAATTTCATCCGTTTGCTTACCTTATCCTCCACATGTTTTATGTGTTTGGTCCAGTTCAGCTTCTTGTCCATGATGATACCTAGGTACTTTGTACTTTCACTTTTTGGAAGGTCTTGATTACTAAATTTGAGACTAAAAGTTGGATTGTGGTGTCTCAGGGAGAAAAACTGGTATACTGTTTTGGAAGTATTGATTTCCATATTATTGTTTTCGGTCCAGTTTTTGAGTTTTATAAGTGCCTGGTTCATTCTGTGTTCCAGAAGCATTTGCTGATTTGGGCTGTTACGTGCTGTGGTCCAAATAATAACATCGTTTTTTCCCTTTTCCAGCAGACCTTTCATTAAACAAAAATATTTTATGGTCTCGTGAACTTTCGAGTGAGAAACGTGTTAAATTCCCTCCATTAAACGGAAACTGTGTTACGTGGATAATGGAAATCAAATACACATTTTAACGGAAATTTTCCAAATTCTAGAAAATGTTCAAACTCCCTATGACAGTCTGCCTTGTCAGCTGTAATTGTTGATTCTGTAGCTAACAAGGGATGTGCAAGTAAGTCTTTCTTCTTTTGTTCCCTAATTTACATGCTAAAAGTGTACGGCTAATTGCCTGTTTCCTGTTCCCCAAGCCTTTCCCAATGCTTGCTTTAATAAGCTGTCAATCAACAAATGCCTGTTGTGACGGTCGGTTGACCGACACAAATTTTCGCCCCGCCCGCTCATCCCCTCCCCAGGTTTCTTCTGGACTTCATCATCATCATCATCATCATCAACTAGAGTAGTTTCCAACCGCTTGGAGCACAAGCCTCTCGATCGTTTTCTGTCCATCCACCACTTCTCTTCTGTCACTGTTGTCCAATTAACTCCTTTTCTATCGACACTTTTCTTCACCCCCTCTATCCACCTATCCCTTGGTCTTCCTCTAGGTCTCTTTTTCTTCTACTCCATTTCCAATATTTTCCGTGGTATTCTCTCTTCTCCCATTTTTTTCACGTGTCCATACCACTGTAGCCTTGATTTTTCAATCCTATCCTGTAGGGGCTCTTCCTTTAATATTTCTCCGACTATCATTTCTGACTCTGTCCATTCTAGGCCTAGTTACACCTATACGACTCCTCTGAAACTTCATTTCCACTGCTTGTATTCTGCTTTTATCTCTCTCCCGCATCACCCAAGTTTCCGATCCACACGTTAGGATCGGCTCAAAGTAAGTCTTGTACATGATCCCTTTACATTTCTGTGGCACATCCTTGCTCCATATCAGAGCTCTAACACTCTTGAAGAATCCATCAGCACACCTTCCTCTTTCATCTAATTCCAAGGCATTTCCCCCATTTTCTTCAATGACACTTCCCAGATACTTGAAGCTCTGCACTCCTTTCAACTGCTTTCCGCCTAACTTTATCCCAGAATATACTCTGTCCTTCTCACGTGTTGTTATCACCACTTCACTCTTTTGCGTCAAAAACTTCATTCCATAGGACTTGATAAATAAAATTATAGATATTGAAATATTTTGAAATTCCCGCTTGCCACTCCGCCATACTTCTTCCGGAGCTGTGGACCCGAGATGCTTCTCGATCTTTCCAGAACAATTCGAATTTATTAATGGAACTGTGGAAAATAAATACTGCCACCCCTACATCCTATTTCCTGTGATGAGTCAAGGCGATGTGTATGCCTAGTGAATGTGCCGCGGTTGGTACAGCCGAGCTGCTTTGTCTTACTCGTGTGTACTCTGTTACGCCGCCCCGAGACAAGTGAGTCTGGCATGCTGCTAGCCTCCTTCATTACTTCTGCAGCTATGTGACTGAATAGACGCTCCGGGCAGGCCGGAAGACTGCCCACTGGGCACGCTCATCGTGCCGTTTGAACCGAGTTAACGTGAACTGTTTTCTTTGATTTCATTACGGAACATTTTTACGTGGACTTTCTTTGATTTATTTAACATTTAACTTAGTCAATCTTGGAACTCGCAGAGTGAGGAGCGCTGAGACAAAGACTTTAGTAATTTCCATGTGGGCTAACACTCTTGAACTTTAAGTTTGATTTGCGGGGCCATGGCCGATAGGCTTGTTCCTTAAATGTAAATATTTCGGGTTGCCACTTGAATCTAACTGCGATTAGGACCGGCGCCAACCTAACTTTTGATTTCTTTTTATTATTATTAATATCCGCTAGCGTGATTTCATATGTATATTTTAGATTGGGCAAACATATAAATTAACGGCGGCATACCACTTGCCATTGTCGTCATTCTTTTCTTTGTTTATGTTGCGCATCTGAGCGCAAGGTCTCCCTGTAGGCTTAGTAAGTTTCCTTCTTGGCTAACTGTTTGAGAAATGTATTTCGAGCCGTTTGGTGCTCTGCTTATGTGTAATTTTATTTTCTTAAAGATGCCCTTGTATTTTGAATCACGTGTTGGTGATGTAAGATAACCTCTATTGCTTCATATGCAATGTTCCACAAGCTATGTTGACCTGTTTCTTGGAACTTATCTTTCATTATTCACTTCACACTCATGCGATTTTGTGGGTTAATTTTCTTAACCCTGTAACTGTTTTGTTGGGCTCCTGCTGTGCCCTAGTTCTGGCCTCGTGTCAAGTCATTTCCCTCCCCGGGGTTTGTCATGCCTGTGTCCGTTTTCGTTTGCGCCCCTCGCCCTTGTGTATTCCCTAATTTTAAGAATATATATCTATTATTTGTTTTGAATCTTGAACATGATTTCCCCTTTTCAATAATTCCTAAAACCACCCTCTGGGGAACAATCCCGTACACCACTCCAAGGACGTTCTGTCCTAAGTCCCCTCACTCTCCAGTGTTCTAGGTAGCCTAATATCTACACTGGAGAGAATTAAGGGGGGGCTATACTAGGTCCTTCGGATTCGTCCGGGAGGGGGGGTAACCGGTATACCTGTCTTTGTCTTATCCCTAATCAATCAGCTTTTAACTGAGCACTTACCGACATAGTTCGGCAGCAGTCAAAGAAAGGAAGGAAGATTGTAGTTTTACGTGACCGTGAATCTTGTGATTATGAGCCACGGGCAATCGGCAGCAGTCATCATGGCTTCATAAGCAAGAGTTGTGATTGATCTTAACATGAGAGTAAAAGTGATACAGTACTGTATTGATTCGTAGCAGAAATATGCAAATGCAACACTGAATAAGGTATGTGCACCATTTTATTTTTTCTCAGAATTTCCATTATATTATTATTATTAACTTTATTGGCCACATTGGACCACTTGAGTCTTCCATGTACACTTTTTCTTTGAAGGTTATATTGTTTGATTCTTCTAATCTTATATACTGTATGCACGGCCGACTGAATACGAGCTGCGCTCTATACCGGCCTTGTCATTCCCAGTCAGAACCCATGTATAACATGTAATTGAAAAGTTTCTACTCGTTGCCGGTAGAGCGCACTCCCCTCCGATTATAGGCGCGATAGAGAATCAGATGTACAGTACGTATATTAAATGTGTAATCTCAAGAACCACTGGATGGATTTTGATGCTGCTTTCACCATTCTGTAAAGGTGATCTCGAGGAAGATTTGTGTAGAAAATTATTTATTTATGACCAAAGGGAGCCAAGCAGTAACGATTTCAGTGAAAAGGTCGAAAAAATAGCCTGGCGTCCGTGCGCTTTTTAAGCTTACGCTGGGCGAACCGTTAAAAATATCATTATATTATGAGTGTAAGAATTGTTCAGCGTGAGAAATTCTACAAAAAAGTCCGCGAGAGCATATCTCTATCTTCGATACATCGCCCACTATAAGTGTTTTTAGTTTGGACGGGAGGGGCATTTGGCTTGCACCTCGCCATTCTTAAATTACGTCTGACAGGAATTCCTTGCACATTCATAACTGTTCCCGGGCGAAGCCGGGGCGGGTTGCTAGTGACACTATATAATTATTATCATTATAATTTCCGCATTATCAAAATTAAAATTATATCACAAAATAAAATAGCGTGCTAATAAATCTAAGAGAAATTAGACATACCTTGCACCTTCTTCGGGTACAAGGACACTACCCCAGCACCGTCTCATTAAAAGGAAAGAGAGGATCAAAATTACAGCCGGGAACAAGTAGCAGCTAATCGTGTGTTGTGTTTTGTGCTAAGAGATCTTTCGACAAATTATCAGATTTTTCTTTTTCACGAAGCAGCTGTCAGGACGGGACTTACATAAACTCCTGCTGGACGTTATTCTCGAGGTTGAACAATGCGGTTTCATAATTATAATAACTGTCTCTGATAATCACAAAACTAACACTACAATGATGAGGCATTTAGGGGGAGGGAATTTGCAACCAATGGTAAATCACCCATACGACGAGTCTAGGAATGTATTCCCTAGTTTTGATCATTGTCACATTCTAAAATAAACAAACATTAGAACGCAGTTTCTGTAACGAGAGATGACTGATGGTACTGGAATAATTTCAGGGAAATACTTGTCATTACTATACACAAAGCAAAAGGGTGAGATCGTCAAACCGGTCAGACACCTCACTAAAAAACACATCGAACCCACTAAATTTGAAAAAATGAATGTTCGTCGTGCCAAGGAAGTGTTCTCGTCAGAAGTTATTGGTGCCATTAGTACACTGAAAGAAAATATAGGCATGCAACCGGAAGCGTACACATTCATGGACGCAGAAGCAACCATTAAAAAAAAACGTTAATAAATGGTTCGCTATGCATGACGTAAGCATCACATATCATCATATTCAGTCTAGAAATCCAGATAAAGGGCATATTTTTTTCTCATTAAATGTCAGTCGCCTAAACTGGCTAGAGGAATATTTTCTTTCTTACCTTGAAACTTTGAAAGCTGCTAGTAACGCTGCTAGAAAGGACTTCCTGAGTTCTGAGACTTACGAAGCTACCTATACAATTAATCACGGATTCAGCTGTCCAGTGCATAAGGTATCTTCTAAAAATGGGTAGAGGAAAGTCGCCAAATATGGGGAGTTTTTTTTATAGGGCTCACATTAGACATAAGAAGGAACGGAATAATTTTGGTTTTCTCACCAATGTAAACCTCAGGCGATATACTATGTATATTACAAATATGGGCACGTTTGATGTTGTAATACCCTCTGATATTATTGTTAACTTTAAAAGTGCACTTTCCCCGTATTAGGCAACCGGGTTTCGTAATATGGGGAGGTGAGAAACCTCACGGTTTTTATTTATAATAGGTACACTGAATAGTATACCCTACTAATTAAAGCATTAATTCTGACATTTTTTTTTCGTGTGGCCTCCTGAGAGGCCGAGTGCAGGTCTTTCTAGTCGACGCCCGTGGGCGACCTGCGCGTCAGGATGAGAGATGGAATGGATGAAGATGAATGAAACTGGGCAAGGATGTGGAAGGAAGCGGCCGTAGCCTGTTAGAAGGTACCGTCCCAGCATTTGCCTGGTGTTGAAAAATGGGAAACCACGGAAAATCATTTCAAAGACGGCCGACGGTGGGGCTCGAACACACGCGTCTACCGAGTCAGCAGAGAGCTTGGCCCCATGGCCTAACGCTGCTCTTTAGCCAGCGTAGCCACTACTGTCGGTAATTCTGACAATGTAATGAAATCATGAACACAAATAGTACAAAAATACAAAAATGAATATTTTAAGTAAATGACAGTCCTAGTTTCCTGTTGCCGAACTTCCAAACCGTTCAGCAGAAAAATGCATAAACTTTAATGAAAACCGAGTGATTCTGATCGAATTCAACTGTAACGAGGTGCAAGGTATGTCTAATTTCTCTTAGATTTATTAGCACGCTATTTTATTTTGTGATATAATTTGCATTTTGATATTGTGGGAATTATAATGATAATATAATAGTGTCACTAGCAGCCCGCCCCGGCTTCGCCCGGGAACAGTTATGAATAAGCAAGGAATTCCTGTCAGACGTAATTTAAGAATGGCGAGGTGCAAGCCAAATCCCCCTCCCGTCCAAACTAAAAACACTTATAGTGGGCGATGTATCGAAGATAGAGATATGCTCACGCGGACTTTTTTGTACAATTTTTCATGCTGAACAATTCTTACACTCATAGTATATTGATATTTTTAACGGTTTGTCCAGCGGAAGCTTAAAAAGCGCACGGACGTCAAGTTCTTTCTTCGACCTATTCACTGAAATCTAAAATCGTTACTGCTTGGCTCCCTTTGATCATAAATAAATTATTTTCTACAGAAATCTTCCTCGATATTACCTGTACAGAATGGTGAAAGCCGCATCAAAATCCATCCAGTGGTTCTCGAGATTACCCGTGATATCCAAGAATCGGGGACTTAGTTTTACACTAAGTAGAGGAAAGTCTTAGTCGTGCAATGCTTGGTGAACAGCGCTGTGTGAGCAGTTGAGTAACTAACAAGATTTCATGAAAAAGGTCTCATTGTCTAGGCCGGTATGAGCGCATTCAGTCGGCCGTGCTGTATGTCCATGGTTTATTTTAGCAGAGGCCTACCTCCGTTAACCGGAAACCTATCTTTAACAGAAAAAAATTGTATGTGGGGCTTGCCCATTTTCACTAGGACTTCCATACTTTCAGTAAGATTTATGGTAAATAACTAATAATAATAATAATAATAATAATAATAATAATAATAATAATAATAATAATAACAATAATATTAGTAATAATAACAAAAATCAAAGAACTAGAAAAACAAAAGAGAAAAATACTGAGAAAGATCTATGGGCAAATTCTGAAAGAGGGAATATGGATAGATAGACCAACAATAGAACTATACAAACAGACAAGAGACGATTACAAACAACATTAGGAAAAAAATGGCAAATTTTATGGACACAAACTGTACTTCTGATGAACGAAGACAGACTGATCAAGATGATTTTTAATATAGTTATGACTAGTACACTGAAAACCAATTGGGTAAAAGAAACCGTGGTAGACCTCAAGAAACTAAACATCTCTACAGAAGACACGGCAGACAGGAAAATATACAGAGACAAAATCAGAAAACAGAAATTTGAGAAAACGCCCAAAGAGAAAAAAACAGGAAAGAAGTGGACAGAGGAGAGAAAGAGGAAGCATAGTGAATATATAAGAGGTTTTTGGGAAGAAAGAAGAAAGGGGACAAAAAAAACATGAAAATTGTGTTTTAATGTTCTCCTTATGGAGGAATTAACCAAAATAATAATAATAATAATAACAAAAATAAAAGGAAATGTAACTTACCTAAGAATCTGTGGATTCACAAACGTAAGTAAATCTTGGACGAGTTTCAGAATTGAGCCAAAAACAAAAGTAGGTCCAAAAGCTTTGCATAATGCTGGTAGGATCGATGCTTGCGACTTCTTCCTCTGTTTACCACCAACAAAATCCACGCTGCCCGATGTCTTACGAAATGAAGCCTTTGTAGAAGGAACACTGTCAACAAAACAGAAACAATTCAGAGAACATGATACAACAGTTTTAAAAACTATGGTTTTATGACATGGTAGTGCTTTAAGTCACATCCTCTTAATCTGTTTGAATTGGTATTGCATTATCTAAGCTCAAAACTAGTGCCGAGTAACGTGTCACTTGTAATTACTTTTATTGGTTAGTGTTACTAGTTAAATGATCGAAAACTAAAGCGTGCGCCTATGACATGGTAGTGCTTTAAGCCACATCCTCTTAATCTGTTTGAATTGGTATTGCATTATCTAAGCTCAAAACTAGTGCCGAGTAACGTGTCACTTGTAATTACTTGTATAGGTTAGTGTTACTAGTTAAATGATCGAAAACTAAAGCGTGCGCCTTTCATTTGAAGAACAAAGAAGCCTTGCTGAAGCTGCATGTGAATTGGAACGTTGATTGACCTTCAATACACACTGCACCAAACTCAAGGCAAAAGCTTCATCACGAAATACCCTATTGCGTAAGGTAACTGGTTCTGGATGGGGTGCCCACCCTCAGACAGTAGGGACAACTGCCCTAGCTCTCTGCTATTCTGCTGCTGAATATGCTAGTCCCGTGTGGTATAAATCAGCTCACGCAAAAAAAGTCGACATTGCCTTGAATGAAACTTGCAGATTAATCACAGGCAGTTGAAAACCAACACCAACACAGAAGTTGTATTCACTTGCAGGCATAGCCCCATCTGATATTAGACGTGAGGTGGCCGCTGATATCGAGAGACATGCGGTTTGCAACATCTCAGCCCATCCCCTTCATGGTCATCAGCGACCTTCAGCTCGACTGAAGTGCAGGAAAAGTTTTCCACAGTCTTCTATTCCACTTGATTCTAACCCAAAAAAGGCCAGGGTTAAGCTATGGAATCAAAGGTATCCTGATAATCCGGAACTTGTTGAAATTGAAGAAAAATTACCACCTGGTCACGAAGATGGATGGTGTACCTGAAAGTCCTTAAACAGTCTGCGCACCAGTGTAGCAAGATCTAAGGACAATCTCATGAAATGGGGAATCTTGCATGATGGGGACACACTGTGTGAGTGCGGAGAAGAACAAACTTCTAGGCATTTCTTGAACTGTCACTATGCCCAGACTCGTGCACAGGGTTGGATCTGGCATTGGATGGTAACAATGCTGTCAATGTAGCAAATACTGGTCACAACTCATGTAAATATTGTATATATTATCATGTAATAGCTGATTTCTCCTGTTTCATTTCTCTTGCTCTTGTGTTATACGTTATATGCAAGTGCTTCATGATGTGATTTTATGTTTTTTCATATTCAATTTCTTGTTTGTATATTTTGGTTCCTCTGACACGAATAAATAAAAAACTAGTTAAATTCAGCTATTGGGACTGTAATGCCTCTACTTTTAACAGACATACCAATGGAGCAATCAATATCGTTGGTGTTCCTCATTTTTATGATGATAATTGTTGGTATATTGGCTTCCACGACCAGTTTGTTGCTCCTAGGGGAAACCCCACACAAGATCCAGCATAAACCTAGAAAAATTGCTGAGTTTTAATTCACTGGCTGTGAAAGCCAACATACCATATTTTTGGAAGCCTTCATAGGGAGGTTAACCCTCTCAGTGCCACGCGCCGATCAGATTGGCTCTCGCGGCTTGCGCCAAAAGTGCCAAAGCCGATTCAATCGGTGCGCCGTTTATCTTATATTTGTAGATTTCTGTGGGCATATGTCCATGATTATTTCATACGGTTGGAAAGGTGAGGTTTCAAGCTTGCCTGCGCGGTGTTTACTTTTTTCCTTCGGAGTCCATTACACGATAGGTTTGAATTTGTATTTACTCCCTTTGCGCTCCCCCAATCACGCGCGTTCCCGCCAAAATTGCGGTGCAGTTGTTTTCTTCTTGTTGAAGTTTTCTGCCTACAGATGTATCTAAGAACTTATATTCGATGAAACACTACGTTTCCAGCCGTATAGACTCTTAGGTGTCCTTAATTTAGGCGCAAAACTGATATTTTTACAACAACAAAAAATGATAAATTATACAATCATCAGAATAACTTCAATTAAAAAGGTTTAGATGCCGTATTTACTTTTATGAACATAATGTGTGAAAGAATGAAGTATTGGTTATAATACAAAGCAAAAATAATGATTCTATCGTTAGAAATGTGGTATTTATGATTTTTTTTCGAATAGTCAGCATGACCATTGAAAATAGCTTGGCATTCTTGGCAAGTATTTCAGGAAATGGCTTGGCACTAAGAGGGTTAAGGCTGCTCGAGCTTTTAGCTCTTGCAGTAAAGAGGCGCAGTTGCGCTTCATAAAAAGGGAGGTAGCGTGCAGTTCGCTACTGCTGTGGGGGTCTGGACACTGGCACTAAGAGTCCGCTAATAAGCCAGCTTGGTGTTCCTAGGCGAAACCCCACACAAGACACGGCATGAGCCTAGAAAAATTGCTGAGTTATAATAATTGTTTTAAGATGCTTAACATCTGGGTTATCGGCCCCTAATGGTTTGGGTGATCATAAAAATGATGAAATGTTAATTACAGCTAATTACTAAACTTACAACTAACTTACGGACTAGAAGGAGACAATAAAAAAAAGGAAGGAATAAGGGAAATAAATACCCTCAACCATGAAAGACAGATAGGAAAGGGGAAATAGGAGAGTGTCTGTCGTCCCAGTCAGTAGAAGGAGGGATAAACAGACCCAGCTATGGAATCACTCGGGGTCTACAATTCCCGAACTCACCACCCGTGAGCCCTAGAGACTGTAGCACTATCCAGGATGGGGCTAGACACACACTGCCTCCTAGAGGGCCTTGAGCAGAAGGCAAGCTGATATCATGAAGAGAAAAGAAGAGTTGTGACTCCTCAAAGAATGAGGGCGTCAGGCAACATGAGTCAAGAGCAAATTAAGGAGGAAAAGTGAAAGACTCCGTATGCCTCGGATACTGTAATGCCATCGGGGTCAGAAGAGAACAAGAGTTGACCAAGGGAGGTCGACAGGAAAGATGACGGAGAGGAGCCCGGCACAAGTAAGTGGAAGCAATGCCAGACTCTGCTAGAGCCCCATGGTCGCCAACAACCCATGTCCGATGTGAGCTCCAGGGTGGGGAGGTTCATTTTATTTTGGATATTATTTTGGAATCAAATTTTTATTCTTATTGAAATGTTATTCGAGCTCAGCAACTTGAAGTGCGATCTTGTGTGAGCGCTAGCTCCATCAGGTAGTGTGGCAGAGAGGACAGCAAGCTTATAGTTCGCATTTTTTTCCGGGGTTTCAGTTGGAGTTGCTGAGCTCTAGCAAATTTTTCCAAAGGAAGCATTAACAGGTATTTAAATACTTTTTAGAATTTCTGTTTATACAAACCAGGTTCGAACTCGGACTCCAGAAAGAATAACTTATCTTACCCCTTTTAAGTGGCGGTGTCTTGAGGGTGAACTTGTCACTCTAGATCAGAGACATGTTTATGCACCTCGGTCCAGGTGACATCTGATCGCTTCTCATTAGGATAGGGTTAGACAAGGATTTCAGAAAGAAGTGATAAAGGGTCAGTGGGAAAGTCAGGGTATAACAATTTTGAATTTTGTCCCTAAGGAATTCATTTACGAGTTGTAAATCTCCAGAGATGAGACTGTCACAATAATCATTTAGTTATTGAATACCTAACCTAACAAAAGGGCTAAGCACCAAAATAGAAAAAAATGAGTTTTTACTATCGAATGGTGTTACGTGACATCTGCCATTGCCCTACAAGAGCGGCAAGTGATATTCTCATTTATGCAGTTTGTACGCTGCTTGGCAAAGTGCATGACCGGTAGGTACGAGAGCTATTTCTTTACAAAGGTGTCAAGTAGCAATTTATTTGGCCCGTAAATTTTTCCGCTCTGGCCTGCTGTGGCAGCTGATCTGTCGTGTTAAAGCAGCGATAGTTAATGCTGTAGTGAAACATTACTTGTGTGCACCTCAATTTATTGAAGATAAGTTGAGTTTGTATTTAACACGCTTGTACGGAAAAGACATGAAAGACATACAGTAACTCTTTCCTAATTTTCTACTTTCATCACGTCATATTACACTGAAAGTTTACATTTACAGTCCCTTAATTTTACGAGGACATTTCTAACATGTAAACAATATATTTAAAATAATTCAACATTTGAAATAAAGAACTGCATTGATCAGGGAAGTTTTTTTTATTATCTCAGAAACTTATTTTTGGCACTTGGCCCCTTTGTAAGGTTAGGTATTCAATTATTAAATATGATTTACATACTGCCAAATCATTTGGAATCATCACCTCATCATCAATTTCCATTTACCAGACTAAGCCGGGTCGGAGCAAATATGATACCCCTCCACTTTACTCTGTCTGTCCACCATCCCTCCTCAACCACTGAACTTCACTCCAGGTTCCGTTCTCTCACACTGTCCTTCACCAAATCCATCCACCGTAGCCTACTCTAGGTCTTCCTTGCCCTCTCTTTCCAGTCATCCATCTCTCCATCACTTGTTTCGACATTCTTTCATCACTCATCCTTTTCACATGTCCATACCATGTCAATCCGTTCTGCTCCAGCTTACCATTGAGCTTCTGTACAGTAAATTCCTTTTGAATGTCTTCATGTCTCACTCTCTCTCTTCCCTACCATACTCCTCAGGAATTTCGTTTCGTCTGCCTGTATTCTACTTGCATCTCTCCTCGTCAATGGTCAAGTTTCTGCTACATATATCATTATTGGTAAGTAATAGGTCTTGTACATCACTTCTTTAGCCTTCAGTGGAATGTCTTTATCCCAAATTAAACTCTGAACCTGATGATAGGAAACAGTATTGTATTCTTGTATTGTTGATCTCCATATCCAAAGTTGCATTTTTCATCAATTCACATCCTAAATATTTGAAGTGCTCTACTACTTCCAGGGGACTGCTTGATGCAGTCGACAGAGGCGCTGAGCTTCTAACTGAAAGGGCGTGGGTTCGATCCCCACCCGGGTAGTGGATTTTAGAAACAAAACTACCACTTTCGAAAACGCATTTAGCCCTGGGGTTCACTCAGCCTACACCAGAAATGAGTACCAGGGTACTTTGTGCCAATGTCACAAAGGGTGGAAGCCTCTACCTTCCACTACTCCCAGGGCCTCCATGGCCTGTTTGGCATTTGCTTTGCTTTCGTTCTACTACTTCCAGATCTACATCTCCAATTTTAACAATCCCTTTTCCTTCTTTCTTTCCTCTCGTCATTACCATTGTCTTACTTTTCTCTACACTGATCTTCATTTCCCATTTCTCAGTACTTCCCTTCAGTACATCCAGCTGTTCTTGGATCACATTCTCTTTTTTTCCCCCCATGACAGAACATCAGCAGCAAATAGGATTATGTTAATTCTTGTACCTGTGTTCGCTTCCTTTGTTGCCTTTAGTATATCATCCATCACCAGTATAAATAGCAATGGTGAGAGTAACCGCGTTGTCGCAGCCCCTAAACTAAGGAACCAACCAACAACACTCCCTTGTTTTAATCCATGTTCAATTTCAAACCATCCTGTTTTACCTACTTGAGTCTTAACCCTCCAAGTGATACGAGTTGTTAATAACGACTTATTTATGCCTTTGTGAAATGATAAAGTCGTTATTAACGACTTATTTCTTTAGAGCCGTGTTGCTAGGCAACCATTTCATGAATATCATCGAACTTTGCAGTAATCGATAGTTCAGTTCATTGGCTATTTCGATCTACCTTGCTGAGTTATCGAATAGTTGTTTTTTTCTCTGTCTAAACAAATCTTGGCATCACTCGTTCGAACTCCCCACACCGCTCGACAGCTTCACGCAACCTGGCAGTGTTCTATTGTTCTACTTGATAGGTTCGTGTTTCAATCAACTAAAATGTGCGATCCATGTTGTTCAGACGATATTCGCGATATGTTGGAAGAAGATTATGAAGATTATGTCTTCAGTGATGACAGTGATTTGCCAGGTGACGAAATACCAGAAGCAGTTTCTTTGAGTGGTGACTCGTCTGAAAGTGATGAGTTTGTACATTCCGATGGTGGTGAGCAACTACTGACAGTCATTCTAGTGTACCAGACTCTTCTATTCCCCTTGTACATAGATTACCCCATTCAAATTGGGTTTGTGTTCTACCACCTGAACCAGAACTAAACATTGAGAATGAATTTACTGCGAGGAATGTTGGCATAAAAAGCTACCCTCCCAGAAACTCCAGACCCATAGAATACTTTTACTTATTTTTTACTAACTTCATGTTGGTAAGAGAAACTAATGCATATGCAGAAGATGTTCTAAAAAACAATAGAGAATCAGGTGACTTGAAACAATTTTCCCGGCTTCACAAGTGGGTTGACGTAACTAGATCTGAGATTAAGAAATATGTTGCATTGATCTTGAATATGGGTTTGATTAGGATGAAAAATGTTGTTGATTATTGGAGTACGAAGAAAAATAGATACATTGCCTTCTTTTCCAACACAATGTCCGTATATAGATTTCAACTCATCAGTTCAATGATCCATCTCAGCTCGAAACAAGCAGTACCACGTAACCATGCAGACTATGACCCTTGGTACAAAATTAGGGCATTTTATGACTACATAAACAAACAACTAAAAGAACATTATGTGCCTAGTCAGAACCTATCAATTGACGAATCGCTCATTGGAATGAAAAATCGATATGTGTTTATTCAGTATATGCCGAACAAAAATCACGCTATATACGGTATAAAAAAATTTGAATTATGTGATAGCGATTCAAGCTATAATATGCATATAGCTTTATATAGTGGCAGAGACTTCCTTTCTGTAGGAGATGATCCGTTTACTCAGAAAGTACGGTAGTTATGGATCAACTAAAAAAATGCACTCTGCTGAATAAGGGTTATCATGTTTTTACCAACAACTTTTATACAAAGTTACCGTTGGCCCTTGTATTACTAGAAAAAAAAAACTTTCTTACTGGCACAGTAAATAAGAATACTAAAGGCTTATCAAAAAAGGTAATCCAAGCCAAATTAGGTGCTCAGAAAAGTATTTACTATAGGCAAAACAAAGTACTGTTAGTGGGGTATAAGCAAAGAGTGAACAGAAAACCAGTGTACCTCGTAACAACCGGTTGTCATGCAGAAGATAGGATGATAACCAGCAGGAAAGAAAGCAGGGCAGTGAAACCAGTTGTAATTAATAAATATAACTTAAAAATGGGGGGGGGGGTTGTTGACAACAGTGACAAAAGCATTTATCATCTGTCCTGTAGCAGAACCAGTAAAAAATATTAGAAAAAAATATTTTTCAATCTTCTCGACATCGCTGCATTTGATGCATTTGTTTTGTATTCTAAGAATACAGATAAGCCTATAGACAGAGATGACTTTGTGGACTGCATTGTACTCTATTTAGCAGATGGAATTCAGCCTGAACATCCAAGACTTAGCCAACAAGATGAACATTGTATTCAACATTTACCTGGGCGAAAAGAAAGATTATGCGTAGTTTGTTCGGAAGATCCTGCCATAAAAAGAAACCGAAGCAACTTCTGGTGCGATTGTGGCATTTATCCTACTTGTTACCATAAGCTGAAACACTTCTACAGGCCCATAGTAAAGGGGAGGAAAGGAAAAACTGCTGCAAGTGACTCGGACTAAAGAATTATGCCCGAAGAGGAGATGTACATTGTTTTAGTTTTTTGTACATAACTTTTAGTTTTATAGTAAATATGCACTCTTAGTGTTTTGTTGCTAACAAACTGTAAAACAGTTTAGACATTTACCTTTTGTTTCGTTCTTTTGTAGTTTTGAACCTACGTGCAATTTAAAGGTGAAAAATTGTTTTTTCAAAAGTGAAAATTTGTAATTCATCAGTCCCAATAAAACGGAATCAAGATATGTATCCAATATTATTACATAATCACATACTCTAGTTTATACTGAAAAAGAATATATGTAATATGATATATTTTACTGTCATTTATGTATTTTTATTAATTTAAAAAAAAACTTGTACAAAGACGTTAAAGTCGCTCAGCACTTAACAGGCTTTTAGTTATCACTTGGAGGGTTAACACAGCTCCAACAATTACTGTGTATTGCTTTTATCATTTGTATTATTTCATCTCGAATACCCTTTTGTTTTAGGCTTTCCCAAACTCTTGGTTGGTTCCTCAGTTTAGGAGCTGCGACAACACAGTCATGTAGCCTCGTGTACTTTGGGTGTGTGTAGAATCTGTCTGATAACCGGTGTTATTTGTAATAGCTGTATTAGTGTGTGTTATCTGTAATTCAGTAAGGATTGCAGGTGATCAATTCCAAGTAGTTGCTACTTTTGTTACCAAATGCTAACATCAACGACACCCAGCTGCGAACTCGGCTACTAGATGCCACCGCAACCAGCACATAGCGGCGAACGTTGGAACTTTTGGAGCGTTAATCAAACCTAACCTACAAATTTAGCTTCACACAATTGTAGTTAGTGGAAGGTTCTTTTACATGCCATAAATCTATCACATGGGCCCGCAGGCCTGACTTCCCCTCCGAAGGAAGGCATACCGAGGGATTTTTAACATTCTTTAACAAAAAAACAACTTCGGCCGGTGTAAAATTCTTCTTCTTTTTTCTTTTAAGTTATTTCATGTACGTTTTATACAATTCTCCTGAGCCAGAAGTTCTTTTACAATGCCTTTGTTTTGTGAAGTTCATTATATGGGTGTCCTCTGTGTGCCAAATATACAATCACATGACCAAATGAGATTCTTCAGCTATTTGGTCCTATTTTGTACAAGATGTTAAAATAATCTGGCATAAATGGGACACGAACCTGGAACCTTCGGATTTCTTGTCTGCTGCTTTATCCATTAAGCTACCATGATCAGCCACTTCCAGTCTGCTTGGCCCTGGTATATCTACCGAGACGGCAAGTTCGGCTGCCTCTAAAGCACTGTATCATCAGTAAGGCTGGCTGTGGGTATATTCGAATACTGTATTTTTCACAACTATTTTTAATGCCCAATGACTTTATGTGCAAGAACTACAACCCATACAGATGTAACCAGAGAGTTAGATTTGACTTGGCGCAACCAGGACACAAGATGGATGGAACCCTCCTATTTCCAGTCTGTGGCTTTATCCAACAGTTACTTCTTATCTTCTTGGTCGCAACAAGTCATTTTAACTGTCTGGTTAAATCTACAGATATGATATGAAAGGAGTAAATCATCTACTGTGACTTCACATTCACTCTTCGGATATTAATCTGCTGATAGGAGATTAAAATCGAGGAAGAGCTTTCTAACAACTACTCAACCATTACAAAGAACAGAAGCATCAGCACGAGTTTCCAAGTGGAAGGAGAGAACCAGCAATTTTTATGATTGGATGGAACCGAGAGAATATCTCACTCAAGAGAACTGACCAATCTGGAAATAGACTGCGAGCTGAAGTTGCAAGTTCAAAGGACAACTTATATGTGGCATTTTCTGACCAAGACGGTTGGTTATATGTGATTGTGGTGAATTTCAAACAACACTACATCCCTTATGTTGTCTGTTGTGTCCATCTAGATTAGGGCCATCCAGTCATTGCGCTCCGGGAGCACGGCTGCGCTCTGGGAGCACTGGGCAGTCGGACTAGCGCTCGTTCCCCTACCACCACTACACTGTGGCAGCGAGGAGACGGACGACATTCAGACCACGCTGACTAGATATGTACGTACAGTCGTGCGGCCAACAGCTCTTGTGGGATTGTTGACATATTAATAGGGCTGTTTTGCCATAACAAATATGTTGTTGTTTCCTATGGCTAGCCCGGATTCCAATCCATCAGCTTTCTTGCGTTCCACATATACAAATCGAATGGTACTCCGATGTATGGAATGTGCAGGAAACGAACAGAAGTGTTAAGTAAAGAATATTGAGATTTATTCCAAACTGAAATGTGAACATAATAGAGAGGAAGATTCAACAACAAATTGTGTTCTTTTGAACACATTACATCTCTGTTGCACACTAACATTTGGAATGCCCTTTATAACTTGTACAGAAATATGAAATTTCCCATTCTGCTTTAAAGACTGCTGCTTCACCACTCCATTTTTTGTATGCTGTTCAGTTATGACCGCTGTGAAACTGATTTACTTACACGCTGTCAACAAAGCGCATTGGACTAGACTAGAGACTGATGGATCGGCTGCACAGTTCAGCGCGCTCAGCCAGCCAAGCTCCTCCCACCACTTCTGAAACTACCTTCCAACAAAGCACTCCGAGTACTGGCTTAGAGCGCGTCCGGAGCGCTGTCTGGATGGCCCTGATCTAGATGTACAATGAGTGATTTGACTCAAGCAAATTCATATGCTCTCGAAGTAGCTAAGTATTGGGCAGGAATTGTTGAAGTTCCATGATCTTATGTCTATATTTGATGTAAACAGATTTCTTTTCTGTATAAATGCGTTTCCTTGCCTATGCCAACCTGCTTTTTGTATCCTCTTAGCTTCGTTCCTTTTCTGTATAAATGCTTTTCCTTGCCTATGCCAACCTGCTTTTTGTATCCTCTTTGCTTCGTTCAACACTGGTTATTTTGCTTCATAAGTAGCGGAGATCTCGTACTTCCTTCAGCTTTTCCCCTGCCAATTTAATACTACCAATTGGGGTTTCTGAATTCTTTCGGCTGCATTCCATTATTTTTGTTTTACATTTATTGCTTGTCATCACATTCTTTCCTTAAGACGGAATCCATACCATTTAAAAACTCGTCCAAATCCTCTGGTGAATCTGCTTTCCTTAGAGGTGGTAAAATTCCAATTTCTTTTAGTTATTTTATGCTTTTTACAATTCCAGTAAGCCAAAAGGGCTTTTCCTATGTCCTTGTTTAGTGAAAAATATCATATACCTTCCACATAATCAAAAAGAATAAGATTTACCATGATACTTTGTTCATATTGACTTATAGATATCTTTTTAAATATTTGGGCGGCTTCGGTGGCGTAGTCAGTAGCATGCTGAGCTTCAGTGCCCAAGATCACAGGTTCAAACCCGGCCGAAGTCATCGGATTTTTTAAGAACGTTAAAAATCCCTCAGTATACCTTCTTTCGGAGGGGAAGTAAAGCCGGCGGTCCCATGTCATAGATTTATGGCATGTTAATAACCTTCCACTAATTACACCTACGTGAAGCTAAATTATACATAGGTTAAACATTTGACTAACGTTCTTAGGTTCCTACGTTCGTCGTCAAGAGCCGACTGCGGTGGCATCTGGTAACTAAGTTCTGAACTAGTTGGTCATAAACGGTGGCGTTTGGCGGCAAAAGTAGGAACTACTTGGAAAAATAGAATGTCTGCAGTCCTTTGGAATTAAAAACAGATACACACGCTAATATAGTCATCACAATTAACACCAGTTATCAGACAGATTCTACACACACCCTAAGTACATGGGGCTACATGACCGTGTTGTCGCAGCCCCTAAACTAAGGAACCAACCATCTTTTTAAATAAATAAATACATGAATAAATAAATAGCCTAAATCACTTTTTTCTTATTCTTCTTTTCTTTTTCATTTTTGAAAAGTCAATGGCAATATATTTATTTATGAAGTGTGTTGAAACAAATAACCTCTGCCAGAACTGTGTTTAGTCGAGCTTGCATAACAGGTTTAACACATGCAAGATTTCTAGCACAGGCCCTGTACTGTAATATTATTCTAATACTTGAACCACACCTGTATACATAAGTACTTCTTGCTCACATCAACCTGATAGGAAGCTGAGGCAGTCTTGAAAAATATAACACTTCAAACATACGAGGACCATCCAGAAATTAAGTTTATCTTCTTCTTCTTTTACGGCCTCATTGGACCACTTCAGTCAATCATTTCTTGTTCCTCTTCTTCAGTAAGTTCTCTTTCCGAGTTGCCCAGTAGCTTTTCATTCGCTCTGATCTTCTCAGGCGTTCCTCATCTGTAAATACCTTTTTTTACTGTATTACGTTTGTCTATTTTTGCTGAAAATCTTATTTTTTATATCTTTCAGGTTTTTTTTTAAATTTTTGTTTTGTTTTGCAAGTCATTCAAGGTTATTTCTAATTCATTCATATCTTCTCTAATTTCCTTCATCCATCCTATTTGTTGTTTCATCTTCCAAAGTTTCACTACAATTTTTCTAGATAATCTGGTTTCCGGTGTCCTCATATCATCATCATCATCATCATCATCATCATCATCATTTCCCCTTATCCAGCTCCTGCCGGGTCGGGGTATTTATGGCACTTCTCCACTTTCCTTCCACCATTCTTCTTCCACGATCTTGTCCCAGTCCAGATTTCTTTTTCTTACGCTCTTCTTCACTGAATCAATCCACCTTGTTCTAGGTCTTCCTCTTGCTCTCTTACCCTTGCACTTCGCCTCCAGCATCTGTCTTGGTATTCTATTTTCCTCCATCCTCTATACATGTCCAAACCACCTTAGTTTATTCTTCTCAATTCTCTCATTTAGTTTTCCCATCCCAACTTCCTTCCTAACATCTACATTCCTCACTCTGTCTTTCCATGTCTTTCCTAACATACTTCTTAGGAATTTCATTTCACTGGCTTGGATTCTACTCTGTTACCTGTTTATCAGGGTCCAAGTTTCAGCTGCATAAGTTAATATGGGTACATAGTACACTTTATACAGTACCTCCTTGCTTTTCCTTGGTACTTCCTTATCCCAAACAAGTTTTCTTACAATTTGATAGAATGCATTGCTCTGCTGTACCCTCCTGCCAATCTCCATGTCCAACCTACCAGTTTGCATCAATTCACTTCCTAGGTATTTGAACGTGTCCACAATTTCCAAACTCTGACTTCCAATTTTCACAGTGCCCTTTCCTTGTCTTTCCCCTCTTGTCATCACCATGGTCTTGCTTTTCTCTATACTGATTTTCAGGCCATACTTCTGAATATTTTCGTTCAGTGCATCTAGTTGTTTTTGCACTTCTTCGGTGTTCCTTCCCCAGACCACAATATCATCTGCAAATAACAGTAACTTCATTTCTTTATGTCCATATGCTTCCTTTGTTTCCTTTACAATTTCATCCATCACCATTATGAACAAGAGAGGTGACAGCACACTCCTGGTGTATTCTTTGAATACACGGTACCTGAGATATAATGTTTACTGCTCCTTGCATGTTCATTTCTTCCTTCTTCTTTGTCAAACACCAACAGTGATCATCTGTTTTCTCCTTGTTGGGCATATCTCTTATGTCTTCATAAGTATGTTTCAGATATATAACTTCTGTGACCCACCTAGCGTCACCTCGCAGCGAATCTCTGAAGCTCCTCAATTCTTCCTGGTGCTAGTGGACTTATTTATCCATTTGGCCACCAGATCCTGTACCATCGCCAGCTATTTTCTCCTTGAGCAAGAGGACTACGTCCACTTCTTTACTCACCATGCTGCGCTAGTATCAACTGTTATCAACTCTTAGAAGACCAGCTCAGCAAGAGAAGATAAATTTTTTGTATTTAAGTTGGTAATGCTTATATGTTCTCCTTTTGTCTCCTACCCCCCACTCTTTCCTCCCTTCTTGGTCCCTTCGTGCTCCGTTGAGCTGCTCTCACTTCTTAGTCTGCAGTTGACTCGTTCAGTCAAAGCTCCGCTCGAGCTTGCCTCCTCAAACCAAGAGGCTCACACTCTTCTACGCCATGTTGGCATAGTAGTAGGAAACTTCAACTTCAACATGAAATCAAGATAAGTACAATTTTAAAAGTTTTAACCTCATCTTCATGGTTTTAACTTCCTCGTGCTTTTAATTATAATTTATAGACAGTGTGAAATCATTTATTTTGGGGCAATACTCATTCCTCGTGGGATTTGCCATGTTGAGCTTTTGCTTGTATAAGCCAACTTTACTAAAAAAGAGCTTTTCTTAAGCTATTTAAACGAGAAACCCTCTCGCTACGTGGGATATTATCTAATACCCGCTGTCTATAATTATAAAGCTAATTCCTCCGTTGGATTTTCTCAACCCCATTTTCTGCTAAGGTCGTTCTGGAACCTTCGAGATCTTGTTCTCTATCTGCGAGTCTTGCCGTCAAGTATTGTTCACGCACTTGTGAAAATGCTAGTTAAAATGAGGAATCTTCCTCACAAATTTTTGCAATAGCTAATTTTCTTCCACCGCTGGAACCTCTGGAACATTCTAAGGCGCATTTAATTGTAAATCACAACTTTTCAAGAAATAGACTCTCACCTATAGTGCAATCAATTATTTCCCTAATTGCAATAACTTTTTTTCTCATAAACTTCAGTGTTTCTATAGTGAACTTTGCATCCATCTTCATAAACTATAGTGATAAACAGTGCTTGCTCCGCGTTTCTACCGCGTCGCGATCGTCCGGTTATATTAAATACGGCCATGAACATTGATCCTATATCCCAATGATCTTTCCTCAACCTTCTACTAACAACCATTATTAATAAAATTGAAACTTTTCTATAAGGTGTCACCCACGAGGTGCCCTTCCAACTTTGTTAGTTTAACATTAATTAAATTCTGCATAATTGCTTGTGTGATACAAGTTTTAAACTCACGTTGTTCCTTTCCCATAATCAGGGAAAAGAATTCTCTAAACTCTTGAGCGAGTCATGTTCAGGTTTCACGAAATGGAAACTGTCCCATTTGGCGAGTGATTCCTGCTCAACTTGGGAAGTCCAGAACTTTCCCTTTCAATTTCTTCAGGTTTCACAGTAAGTGACCTGCCCTCTTTGTATAATTCTCATATATTAATTCTGTATAAATATAAGAAGTTGTAGGAACTTCTATCTTATTTTTCATGTTGTTATTATTTTTATTTTCAAAGTTGTCACTTTCTCTAGAACATTCTCTCCTGAATTTCTTAAGGTGCACTTTTTGTACTCCAATTCTCGTTTAAGCTTTAATTATTTCATTGCTCAAATCTTAGAAAGATTTTAAAAACATGTAAGGTTTGAAACCTTGTAAATTGTCAATTGCCTGGAGCAACCGTTTAATGTTGAGAGGTCTGCGACCCTATTTGTTAAAAAGTTCAAATGAACTATGTTTATTAAAATTATATTGTATAATTGTTAATTTCCTCAAACTTTTTCTAATTGTAAAATAAACAAATCTTTTCCCTTCGCTTTTTCATTTACGAATATAAAGTTTAGGCAAAATCCTGTCTTCCTTGACTCTCCTCACTCAATGATATTAAAATCATTAATAGAGCTTTCACCATTTGTTGCATTTGAGCAAGAACTCTTAATTTTCACCTTACCAAAGTTCTTCTTAGCGTTAATAGCTCATTCTAATTGGCCAGTAAGGCAAGTAAAGTTCGCTAAGCCAACTACCTGCTTGTGGAGACCCTCTCCGAAAACTTATGGTCAATTTTCTAAAAGATAAGTGTTTCCTTTTGTCTAAACTTTTAGCCGGCTCCTCGCTGAGTAAAAGCTTAGCCATTGTCCAATGCAACCATTGGTTCATTTACCAAGATTACCCAATAAGGCATAATCTTTTATCATATTTCTTCTTAGAGACACTTGGTCGCCCTTACAGGAACTCCATAAATTTGGAAATTGAAAATACCAAACCTGAGTTAAAGCATTGGCATTCTGTGAATTACTTTGAAAAACCTAATTTCTTTGAGAAGACATACAGTAAATTTGTTCCTCTCAGTCTTGCCAGACCATCACCCTTCCCCATAGTACTTTTATACATGCTTGGAAGGAAACATACTAAAGCCTCTCTCTTGCAAACCGCCCAAGTCCTAGCTGCGGTTCCCGTTAGCCTCGACCAAGCACGTACCTACTTTAGGTATCCGAGAGTTAATTTCCATTGGCAACTGCTTCTAAGGGTATTTAAATCTCAACTTATTAATTTTGTGGGACTCTCCTCCTATTTTTCTATTCTTCTTTTCCAATCCAAACTCTACTTCCTTCTCTTAATCATCTTCCCTTGGTGGGTGGGTTATTCCTCAGCCAATAAACTACCCAAAATTTGGTGCCGAAACCCGGGAGAGCCCATTTTCTCTTTTTTCTTTTTAAAAAAGTGTCATTTGACAATACTTTGCATATTTCTAATATCTGTGTTGAATATTTCAGTTATAACTACATCATGCAAAGCCTGTGAACGGGAAAGAGGCCGCTCCTGTCTCCTTTGGTGTGTCCTGTTCTTTCGACCCATTCTCTGCTGCAAACTTGACAGCATCTCCAAGGTTCTACAGTTTCGTGAGTTGTATTTCAATTTATTCTTTTTGTCATGGCCCCTACTGAAAAAGATGAAACTCTCATTGCCAGACGTTCTTCCTATAAAGGGCAACTCACTAGATTCAGAAATTTCATCAGCAAATTAAATCCCGCAGAGTGTGATTTAGACATCTTGACACATCGCCTTAAGTTGTACGAACGGTCTTATGATTATTATGACCAAATTCAAACCGAGATTGAATCCGCTTGCCCAGAACTCCAATCGGATCGGGACGAGGTCGAACCCTTGTACTTTGAAGGGATTGCAAAGGCCCACCAATTGATCCGCAATATCTCAGAACCGGACACTAGGGTCATCAATCCGGCCCAGTTCGCACCCGCTTCAGTTCACGAGAACAAACCGAAACCGTTACTTCCCAAGATAAGCCTACCGCACTTCTCAGGCAAGGAAGGTGAATGGTATTCTTTTTACGAACTTTACTGCTCCCTAATTCATGAAAATATCGAGATCCCAAACATACATAAATTTTATTTCCTTCGCACGTCTTTGGAAAGTGAAGCCTTAGCCTTAGTGGAGTCACTGTCTTTAAGCGCAGACAACTACCACATCGCCTTTAATCTCCTCAAAGAGAGATATGGCAATTTACGTTTGAGTGTAGCTCGTCATATCCGCTGTCTCTTCAACTTACCAGCCGTCAAACCTAATGACGTCACATCTTTAAGAGACCTCTTAGATTCTATGCAGTTAAATGTCAGAGCGTTATACCAACTAAAACAGCCTGTCCAAACATGGGACACCATACTTATTCACCTAGCTACATCAAGATTCGATTTTTCGACACTGAAGGCCTGGGAGATCGAACTCGCCTGCAACAAGGAACATTCGTTCGAACACCTTATCTCGTTTCTCAACAGTCGATGTCAATTCCTTACAGCACTCGCATTTCAGTGCGAAAAGGTCGAAACGAATCATCAGTCTCACATTTTTGAGAAAAACCTTGCTTCTTCAAAGGGACATCAGCCCCCATTTGTCGAAAACAAACAAACCCGTTCTTCTTTCAATCATGTAAGAGAAGATATCAGGCCGCTCAACAAATCGTTAAAATGCACGCTCTGTAAAAAGCTTCACACATTGTATTTGTGCAAATCCTTTAAAGAATTGTCTGTCGAAGATCGAAGAAAGTTTGTCTTCAACAGCAAACATTGTTTCAATTGCTTGTCACCTAAGCATTCTTCTTCGAACTGTACGTCATCAAATCTCTGTTTCCATTGTAAAAAACCGCATCATTCTTTATTGCACGTTCACGATAAATCGAGGTCATCAGTACCTGCCTCTTCAAGCTCCATGCAGAGCAGCTCCGAACAAACTAATGCTTCTTCCTGCATTTCTAATGCCGAACCTTCTCACAGTGCGCAAACCCTTTTGACCACTGTACAATTCGAAATCCAAGATAAATTTGGAAATTGGTTTAGAACCCGTAGTCTTCTCGATTCCGCTTCAACGCACAACTTTGTTTCGCAATCGTTGATTAAAAAACTAGGTCTTTCGTCATCGCCTACTTCTATCAATGTGACCGGCATTAACAATTTGAAAACTCAAGTCTTGCAGTCTTCAAAATTGAAAATCAGAGACGTTTGTCAAAGAAACACCAATCTTAATTTAAACTGTCTCATTCTTACCAGTATTGGCAAGGACACTCCAAGTCACTCTATTAATACCTCCGGATTAAAGATTCCTTCGCACTTAAGGTTAGCTGATCCTCAGTTTAATGTTCAAGGTCCCATTGATGTACTTTTCAGTGCCAATGTTTTTTGGAATTGCATTCGCAAACAAACACGCAAGTTATCTTCAACCGTGGTCGCTAGAGACACCGATTTTGGTTGGGTTATTACTGGTGAAATCAAACAACCCAGTCTTCAAACTAAAGCGCAATGTCATTTCGTTACAGCTGACAGAAATCCCATTTCTGAAAAAGAGAACGCTCATGTTTCAGTTCTCAATATTTTTGAAAAACACTTGTCGAAACGATGTCTTATCGTGAACAACTACGCTACCTCTGTAAGTTGTTTAAATGGGTTTTCCTTCTTCCCACACAAAATGGCAATTCAAGTTCGCCTTGCTTTGTGTTATTTCGTTTACCTTCTCATGTCATTTTTTATAGCAGGTAATTGCTTAAACCCTTTTTCGAAAACTATCTTCCCCTTGTGTAAAACCATGGCTATCAGTCTCCATCACTTTGCTGTACGCTATGTTTCACTTCTTTCGTTATTTAGAAGGATGGCCACGGTCGGCTCCTCCCTCCTTCCTCACAATTGGAAGTCGCTCATGAAACCGTTTGAAAATCTGAATTCTATAACATCTAGAATAACTATTCTTATGCATAACCTTCTTCTCAATGTCCCAGCTTGTCTTCTTTGCTCGGAAGAATTAAGCTTCTTTTTGTTGAAAATTGTCGGATTCCGTGATCCTCTCAATTATGCGAAATTGATTTCCTACTCTATTTCATATATCTTTAAATTGATTTTTCACGTCCAAGTTACGATTGACTGCATTCCGTTCAACCTGAATATCTGCTTTCAGTTACAGCTGATTCAACAAATGTTGTTTGTGTACTCCGAACTGCTTGTTTTTCAAACTTGTTTGTATACACGCCGGAGTAAGGTCAAGTTGTTGTTTATTTCCTGTACGCTTGACACAGTTCAAAGCAAGTTTCTCTTATCTCAACTTTGGCTGATTGCCAACCATTGTCTGGCGAGTCGCTACTGCAAGTACGGAAGCCGCTCACCTATTTCCCAAAATAAACTTGTTCCAGTGAAGGACTCGTTCAGCTATTTATATGCCTTATCTCGTTGTACTATGTGGGTCAAGGCCGCACTTGCTTGTGTCTTTCGTTTACTCAAGCTCGTATTCTATAACTGCTTCGTTCCTTGTTTCAAAACTTCGTTGCGTATTTCTCACGCGCTTATGTATTGCAATTTGCTTACATCTTTTGCGATCTTAATGTTCATTGATGAACAAACTTGCTTTTTCTCGTCGTCACATTCGATGTGTTTTTGCATTCATACTTGTTATGTCACGTTTCTCGCTGACTTAAGTATTTTTCTGAGTAACCCCTTTGATACTCATTATAACTTGAGGTCATTGTTTATGGCTACTCGTTTGTTACCTATGGCGTTCTTGCTTTCTACTCGCATAGTTTCTTTGTTTATTTGGTATATTCTTATCCTGAATAGATGTACTTGTCTCTATATGCTTTGTTTAAACTTGTCAATTCTTCTTTCGCATCGTATCGTAATCTTTACTAGTGCTTTATTTCTCTCAGCTTCCAGCTATTTTGTGATGGAAGATGTTGATAATTCTCGCCTTTTTACTCCGCTTTCTAATGACCCTGATGACCTCCTTCCACTCACACCTGGTCACTGTCTTACACGCACTTCTCTCTCTGCCCCTCCTCCCCTTCCTAATTCTTTCAGGGATTCTGATTTACCTATTGTTTGGTGTAAACTTGAAGCCCTCCGCAATTCCTTTTGGAAGAGGTGGAACTTGGAATATTTAACTTCCTTGCAAGGGAGACAAAAGTGGTTTCTTTCCAGTCCCGACATTAAAGTGGGAGACTTGGTCTTAGTTAGGGATGTTTCACCCCCCCTAGTCTGGCCTTTTGGAAAAATGACCCAGTGTTACCCTGGAAGAGATGGGAGAGTCAGGGAAGTCAGAGTCTTAACTATTAATGGTCCGATCACAAGACCTCTGTCTTTGATCTCTCCATTATCTTTAAATGTTTACTTGTTTTTCTTGTTCCCTGTTGGTGTTTGTCCCCCCAGTATGGTGTATTCTTTGAATACACGGTACCTGAGATATAATGTTTACTGCTCCTTGCATGTTCATTTCTTCCTTCTTCTTTGTCAAACACCAACAGTGATCATCTGTTTTCTCCTTGTTGGGCATATCTCTTATGTCTTCATAAGTATGTTTCAGATATATAACTTCTGTGACCCACCTAGCGTCACCTCGCAGCGAATCTCTGAAGCTCCTCAATTCTTCCTGGTGCTAGTGGACTTATTTATCCATTTGGCCACCAGATCCTGTACCATCGCCAGCTATTTTCTCCTTGAGCAAGAGGACTACGTCCACTTCTTTACTCACCATGCTGCGCTAGTATCAACTGTTATCAACTCTTAGAAGACCAGCTCAGCAAGAGAAGATAAATTTTTTGTATTTAAGTTGGTAATGCTTATATGTTCTCCTTTTGTCTCCTACCCCCCACTCTTTCCTCCCTTCTTGGTCCCTTCGTGCTCCGTTGAGCTGCTCTCACTTCTTAGTCTGCAGTTGACTCGTTCAGTCAAAGCTCCGCTCGAGCTTGCCTCCTCAAACCAAGAGGCTCACACTCTTCTACGCCATGTTGGCATAGTAGTAGGAAACTTCAACTTCAACATGAAATCAAGATAAGTACAATTTTAAAAGTTTTAACCTCATCTTCATGGTTTTAACTTCCTCGTGCTTTTAATTATAATTTATAGACAGTGTGAAATCATTTATTTTGGGGCAATACTCATTCCTCGTGGGATTTGCCATGTTGAGCTTTTGCTTGTATAAGCCAACTTTACTAAAAAAGAGCTTTTCTTAAGCTATTTAAACGAGAAACCCTCTCGCTATGTGGGATATTATCTAATACCCGCTGTCTATAATTATAAAGCTAATTCCTCCGTTGGATTTTCTCAACCCCATTTTCTGCTAAGGTCGTTCTGGAACCTTCGAGATCTTGTTCTCTATCTGCGAGTCTTGCCGTCAAGTATTGTTCACGCACTTGTGAAAATGCTAGTTAAAATGAGGAATCTTCCTCACAAATTTTTGCAATAGCTAATTTTCTTCCACCGCTGGAACCTCTGGAACATTCTAAGGCGCATTTAATTGTAAATCACAACTTTTCAAGAAATAGACTCTCACCTATAGTGCAATCAATTATTTCCCTAATTGCAATAACTTTTTTTCTCATAAACTTCAGTGTTTCTATAGTGAACTTTGCATCCATCTTCATAAACTATAGTGATAAACAGTGCTTGCTCCGCGTTTCTACCGCGTCGCGATCGTCCGGTTATATTAAATACGGCCATGAACATTGATCCTATATCCCAATGATCTTTCCTCAACCTTCTACTAACAACCATTATTAATAAAATTGAAACTTTTCTATAAGGTGTCACCCACGAGGTGCCCTTCCAACTTTGTTAGTTTAACATTAATTAAATTCTGCATAATTGCTTGTGTGATACAAGTTTTAAACTCACGTTGTTCCTTTCCCATAATCAGGGAAAAGAATTCTCTAAACTCTTGAGCGAGTCATGTTCAGGTTTCACGAAATGGAAACTGTCCCATTTGGCGAGTGATTCCTGCTCAACTTGGGAAGTCCAGAACTTTCCCTTTCAATTTCTTCAGGTTTCACAGTAAGTGACCTGCCCTCTTTGTATAATTCTCATATATTAATTCTGTATAAATATAAGAAGTTGTAGGAACTTCTATCTTATTTTTCATGTTGTTATTATTTTTATTTTCAAAGTTGTCACTTTCTCTAGAACATTCTCTCCTGAATTTCTTAAGGTGCACTTTTTGTACTCCAATTCTCGTTTAAGCTTTAATTATTTCATTGCTCAAATCTTAGAAAGATTTTAAAAACATGTAAGGTTTGAAACCTTGTAAATTGTCAATTGCCTGGAGCAACCGTTTAATGTTGAGAGGTCTGCGACCCTATTTGTTAAAAAGTTCAAATGAACTATGTTTATTAAAATTATATTGTATAATTGTTAATTTCCTCAAACTTTTTCTAATTGTAAAATAAACAAATCTTTTCCCTTCGCTTTTTCATTTACGAATATAAAGTTTAGGCAAAATCCTGTCTTCCTTGACTCTCCTCACTCAATGATATTAAAATCATTAATAGAGCTTTCACCATTTGTTGCATTTGAGCAAGAACTCTTAATTTTCACCTTACCAAAGTTCTTCTTAGCGTTAATAGCTAATTCTAATTGGCCAGTAAGGCAAGTAAAGTTCGCTAAGCCAACTACCTGCTTGTGGAGACCCTCTCCGAAAACTTATGGTCAATTTTCTAAAAGATAAGTGTTTCCTTTTGTCTCAACTTTTAGCTGGCTCCTCGCTGAGTAAAAGCTTAGCCATTGTCCAATGCAACCATTGGTTCATTTACCAAGATTACCCAATAAGGCATAATCTTTTATCATATTTCTTCTTAGAGACACTTGGTCGCCCTTACAGGAACTCCATAAATTTGGAAATTGAAAATACCAAACCTGAGTTAAAGCATTGGCATTCTGTGAATTACTTTGAAAAACCTAATTTCTTTGAGAAGACATACAGTAAATTTGTTCCTCTCAGTCTTGCCAGACCATCACCCTTCCCCATAGTACTTTTATACATGCTTGGAAGGAAACATACTAAAGCCTCTCTCTTGCAAACCGCCCAAGTCCTAGCTGCGGTTCCCGTTAGCCTCGACCAAGCTCGTACCTACTTTAGGTATTCGAGAGTTAATTTCCATTGGCAACTGCTTCTAAGGGTATTTAAATCTCAACTTATTAATTTTGTGGGACTCTCCTCCTATTTTTCTATTCTTCTTTTCCAATCCAAACTCTACTTCCTTCTCTTAATCATCTTCCCTTGGTGGGTGGGTTATTCCTCAGCCAATAAACTACCCAACTCCCCTGTCTTAGTCCAATCTTGTTCCTAAACCAATCTGTCTTTCCAACTGGGGTCAGTACCCTGCTAACACAGTTGTTGTACATTGCTTGCACCATTTCCAATATTTCTCTTCCCAGTCTCTTCTTAACCATGGTTTCCCATACCTTCTCTCTGGGGACACTATCATATGCCTTTTCTAGATCTATGAAAGTCATGATCAAATCCTCTCCATATTCCCAGTTCTTTTCCATCACCTGCCTCAAGCTAAAGATTGTGTCCACCGTGGATCTTCCACTCCTGAAGCCATACTGTGTCCTCATAATGTGTCCAAAAAGAGAAATCAGTTTCTTTCGAATAGTATCAGTGATGGGCTCCAGTTCTCTGTATACCACTTCATTTGGTACTATCCGCCACTGTCCATCTTTCTGATATTTTTTATTTATGCATGTTCTAGCTATACTTTTTTCTACTTTTAAAATTTTGTCGATTCTGTTTTTCTGAGTAACTTTAAAAAGAGTTTCATCTATTTTGTAAATAAAAAGAAAACATAGTTGCATGAAAAACCTTATTTGCACCGGATACAGCAATGTTTGATCTATTTTTCAACATAATCACCACCAGAATTGAGACACCTTTCTTATCTTGGGATCAACTTTTGTAGTCCTGTATTGTAGAAGTCTGCTTTCTATCCTTTCCCCTTCTTCCCGTGGACCCTTCCTTTATTTTTGTGTTTGTTACTTTTTGTATTTACTTTTTTATTTTCTACATGTTTTGGGCCTCACGAGTCCTTCTTCAGCTAAGTGTTAAATTATTTCAAATAGTAACACTATGTCAAATAAGAAACATTATATGTAAGTACAAACAAGAGTCATTTGACAAACAACAATAACATCTTAAATTGATAATATGGAAAAACATGCGATATAAATTATTTTTAAGTAGAACCTACCATTTACAGTAGACTCTCAGCTATCCGGTCTAATGTGGCGGAAGTTCAAGCCGGATAGGCCGAGTTCTATACTCTTCCGATCCAAGCCATACCATTATGCTTACCTTTCAACATCGTTTTCCTTACTGTCATTCCACTTCCCCAATTTTGACAGCGCACCACTTTTCAATTTCTGCTCGATTTTTCTTCCCGTCTCCAACTGTACTTTTTCTTACCACTAACTCCAAACCAATAGTTTTGGACGTTACCCCAGAATCTAGTGGCTTTATAGCACGTAGTTTTTCATCTATCGTTGCCTCGTTTTTTCGTTGTATCACCCATTCCGCAATCTTTCACAATAATACTGTACAACGCACAAAACAATTTACGAACGTACGCACTTTATACTTCCGATAAACAACTGATGGAACAAAGAACACAGAGTTGCCAACAGAGCTGCTCGCTACGAGTGTTCATTGTTGTTTGTGAGCGCTGAAAGAGGGCTTCTGTGTCCCGTTTCTTAAAGAGTTTCTTCTGATAACGTAGTCAATACAAATGTATTAACAATACTGTACTGTACATTATAATTGTGGCTCCACAGGTGCCAGAAGTACAAGACATGCATAGAATATTTTTAAATACCACATAGGGTAGCAGGAGCCCGCTTGATAAAAGCTTTGGAAACGTATTGGTACAGTATTAAGTAGGCCGGATAGTACAGAGGTCGGATAGTCGAGAGCCTTCTTCTGCTTTTACGGCCTCATTGGACCACTTCAGTCAATCATTTCTTGGTCCTCTTCTTCAGTAAGTTTCCTTTCCGAGTAGCCCAGTAGCTTTTCATTTGCTCTGATCTTCTCAGGCGTTCCTCATCTGTAAATACCCTTTTTATTGTATTATGATTGTCTATTTTTGCCCGAAATCTTATTGTTATATCTTTCAGTTTTTTTAAATGTTTGTTTTGTTTTGCAATTCATCCAAGGTTATTTCTAATTCTTTCATATCTTCTCTAATTTCCTTAATCCATCCTACTTGTTGTTTCATATTCCAAAGTTTCACTACAATTATTCTAGATAACCTGGTTTCTGGTGTCCTCATGATGTGACCAAAAAAAGAAATCCGTTTCTTCCGAACAGTATCAGTGATGGGCTTCAGTTCTCTGTATACCACTTCATTTTGGTAACATCCGCCACTGTCCATCTTTTTGATATTTTTTATTTATGCATGTTCTAGCTATTCTTCTTTCTACTTTTAAAATTGTCGAATCTGTTTTTCTGAGTAATTTTAAAAAGAGTTTCGCTTCCATATGTCACCTCTGGTTGAACCACCATCTTGTAATGTTTTAATTTTGTTGTGATTGATAGACATTTTCTATTGTACATTCATTTAGAAAAATAATAAAACATAAAATGAGTCTGTAAAACTTATGTAAGCCAATGGCATGGGTCTTCCGTTATATGTTTATACACGGTCATCGAAAAATAATACCTAGATTTTAAATAATTGCTATAAAAATACTATTACAGGTAATGTAATGGTTTTAGCCTTAGCATGCGGGGAAAATATAACGTTTTTTTTTTTTTTTTTTCCATATCATAGTAAGTTTCAATGTGACCTCCATTTGTTGCTCTGCAGACGTCTAATGTGTGTCAATGTGTGGTGCGGGTTACTTCATGACCAAGTTATTGGACCTTTCTTTTTCGCTGAATAGCGTATTTCCTGGCATAATCGTCGCCACCCGCGTAATTGTCGCACCCCACTTTTCAAACACTAACATAAGTTTTTATAATTTCATCGCATAATCGGCACATAGCAAATTCGAATTTGTGCGCAAGTCAGTTGCACATGCTGCGCGACTTTATCAGAAGAAAAATATCTTGTCTTTATGCTTGTGGGCTAAGAACTGTGACGCGAGCGGCAAGCTTCGTCACTTAGCACATTCCGTGAGTGTTTAATCTGGCGTGATCTTGTCACGAGAAAGTAATTTCATCTTTATGTCTGCGGGCTATGAACTTTGACGCGAGCGGCCAGCGCACTTTCCGCACGATTATAGGCCTAATCTGGCGTGATCTTGTCAGCAGAAAGTAATCTTGTCTTTATGCCTGCGGGCTATGACTGTGACGCGAGCGGCCAGCCTGATCACTTAGCACATTCCGCGAGCTTATAGGCCTAATCTGGCGTGATCTTGTCAGAAGAAAGTTATCTCGTCTTTATGCCTACTGGCTATAAACTGTGACGCGAGCGGCCAGCGCACATTCCGCGAGCTTTTAGGCCTAATCTGGCGTGATCTTGTCAGGAGAAAGTAATCTCGTCTTTATGCCCGCGGGCTATAAACCGCGACGCGAACGGCCAGCGCACATTCCGCGAGCTTATAGGCCTAATCTGGCGTGATCTTGTCAGCAAAAAGTTATCTCGTCTTTAGGCCTGCGGGCTATGACTGTGACGTGAGCGGCCAGCGCACAATCCGCGAGCTTATAGGCCTAATCTGGCATGAACGGTGACGCGAGCGGCCAGCGCACATTCCATGAGTTTATAGGCCTAATCTGGTGCGAGCTTGTCAGGAGAAAGTAATCTCGTCTTTATGCCTGCAGGCTATGAACTGTGACGCGAGCGGCCAGTTTCGTCACTTAGCATATTCCGTGAGCTTCTAGGCCTAAATTGGCGTCATCTTGTCAGGAGAAAGTAATCTCGTCTTTATGCCTGCGGGCTATGAACTGCGACGCGAACGGCCAACTTCGTCAGAACACTCCGCGAGCTTTAACCTGTCGTGACCTTGTTAGAAGAAAGAAGCTTGTCACTGACTGCAGGCTATGACTCACGCTATGCAAATGACTGGCTCGCGCAGCAAATAATGATACAGTATATTCTTTGAACTTAAATATTCTTCGCATAATCGTCACACCCTGCTTTTATCCACGAATTTTAGGCTAAAAAAGTGTGACGATTATGCGGGGAAATACGGTAAGCCTAATTTACCTCGACATGCTCGAACAGTTTGTGTTCGCTTAAATAGACATCAGACTGGACAGCGTGTCATTTTTATGCACAATGAGGCTCCGCCTCATTACCTTCGCGCGGCACGCAATACACTCAGCTCACATGAGCATTTCAATTTATTGAATTTATTTATCTAGTAATTAAAATGTCTGACCTCACTATTTTAAGACTGAGGCTAATAAAATAACCAGGAAGCCATCAAGACTAAAAGAAGTAGCCGCTCACCACTCTCTTCATCAAGCCTTGGGAACGTGCCCAGGTTGTGCCATGGCCTCTAGTGGTGTAAGCGACTAAGCTTGCCTGTATGGACAGCAGGAGATTTGGGTTGATATCCTGACTACAGTCACATTTTCAGGTATGAAATCTATTTCATTTCTTAGAGGTCATTTTAGTGCATGATATTAGGTTTCATTAATTATTAGTTTTGTGACACAGTTGTTGTTATAATAATAATGTTATTGGTTTTACGTCCCTTTTAACTACCCTGGCTTTTAGAGACGCCGGGGTGCCGGAATTTTGCCCCGAAGGGGATCTTTAACGTGCCAGTAAATGTACTGACACGGTTCCCTCGCATTTGCGCATCCTCAAATGCCAGCTGACTGCGCCAGGTTTCGAACCTGCAACCTTGGGCTCAGCAAGCGAGAACGTAACCCCTGAGCCACGCAGCCAGACACAGTTGTTGTTAATTCATCTTAGGGCTTGGGATATATTGGTCATCAGCCACGTGTACTTGAGTGTGTGTTGAACAAATCTGGTAACCTGCATTTCTTTGAGTATACCTGTATTAGGAACAGGGATGGGGTAGGTGCCCTGGAAATAAGGTACTATCCCGGCATTTTCATGGTAGGAGTGTGGAGAAAGCCTGGGCAAAAACTGCAGTCAGGATAACCCCAATCGGCACTGGGATTTGAACCTATGCATGACCCGTCCGATATTAATGTAAACCATGAACAAGTTGCAGCATGTACAGTGCAGCGCAGGCTAATAGCTCATCGTTCCCCTTCCCTTTGTCAAAATGTCCATCTCTAGAGGCAACAGCCAAACAAATTGTTTTGATTTTCCTAATAAAAGCCCTCACAGGTTCCGTTGCTATTGACCCCTTTTGCTGACTGTCATTGGCATATTGCTCAGTTGAGAGAGGACAAGGTATAACTCTCGTTCCGCCCTTCACTCATAGCAATGCCTACATGACAGGTTTCTACAGCCACTCTGTGGGGTTATGAAAGACAGCCAGGGGATGCCAAGAACTTGCCACTTTGGAAATTCAGGCAGTACATAAAAGAGTACATTGTGTAAATAAACTTCTGTATGAGTAACTGATTGTCTCGTTGAATGAATGATTATCTGAATGAAATGAATGAATAAATGTATGGAGTGATTGAGGTGATGCAAGTGCATACAAGAGAGAGTGATTGAAATGTACAAAACATACAATATTAATCATGCTATTAATATCCTAAATGTGTAAATACTGCAAATACCTGCATTGTTGATTGAGTCTTCAGTCTTTTGACTGTTTGGATACAGCTCTCCATGCCTCCCCGTCCTGAATTAATCGTTTCAACTCTACATAGCTACCACACCCTACATCCGAGGCAATCTTATTCTAACCTTAGTCTACCACTTCAGTTCTTGTCCTCAACCCTTCCTTCCATAACTAAGCTTGCTATTCATCATCATCATCATCATCATCATCATCATCATCTTGAGCAGTTTCCGACTGCTGGTCGGGTCTGCTTGGAACATAAGCCTCTCCATCGTTTCCTGTCCATCCACCATCTCTCATCTTCCACTGTGTCCCAGCACACTCCTCCTTCCTCCACACTCTTCTTAACTCCTTTTGTCCATCTGTCCCTTGGTCTTCCCCTTGGCCTCCTTCCCTTCATTTCCATTCCAAACATCATCTTCGGTATCCTCTCCTCTCGCATCCTCCTTACATGTCCATACCATTGCAGCCTAGATCGCTATATTCTATTTTGCAATGGTTCCTCTCTCACCATCTCTCTGACTCTCTCATTCCTTACTCTGTCCATTCTTGTTACTCCTACCCTACTCCTCTGGAACTTCATCTCCACTGCTCGTATTTTATTCTTGTCCCTTTCCTTCATCACCCATGTTTCTGAACCATACGTCAAAATTGGCACAAAGTAGGTCTTGTAGATGATTCCTTTACATTTTTGTGGTACATCTTTATTCCATATCATCCCCCTAACACTCTTGAAAAACCCATCTGCGCACCTTCCCCTTTCATTTATTTCCAGCCTATTGCCTCCCTTTTTTTTCAATTATGCTTCCCAAGTACTTGAAGCATTCTACTTTCTGCAACTGCTGTCCTCCAAGTGTTATACCCATATCCAGTCTGTTCTTCCTCCTCGTTGTGATGACCACTTCACTCTTTGGTGCTGAGAACTTCATCCCATATGATAACACTACCTTCTTCCACTCATCTAATTGCTCTTGTACTTCTTCCTCATCCTCTCCTCATACCAGAAGGTCATCAGCAAACAACATTGCCTTCAATTTCCTTTCCCCAATGCTATTTACCACTTTTCGTATGATTTCATCCATCACCACTATAAATAACAGGGGTGAGAGGGCACTTCCTTGTTTCAGACCACTCTCCAGTTGAAACCATTCCGTTCTCTCCCTTCCCACCTTTACACAGCTTTTGCTTCCCTCGTACATTGCTTTCACTCTTGAAACTGTCTCCTTGTTCACTGCTTTTGCTCTCATTGCTTCCCATACCTTGTTTCTATTAATACTATCATATGCTTTCTCAATATCCAAGAAGGTCATCACCAGATCTTTCCCATATTCATAATGGTGTTCTTGTAGCTGTCTTACAGCAAAGATGAGGTCAACTGTTGACCTTCCTGGCCTGAATCCATACTGTTCTTCCCTCAGCCCATCTTCAACTTCTGTCCGAATTCTTCTCTCCAGTACCTTCTCAAATATTTTGGCGCAGTGGCACACGAGTGTAATTCCCCTGTAGTTCTTGCATTCCTTCCTACTTCCCTTTTTAAATATGGGTATTATTATCCCTCTTTTCCAGTCCTCTGGAATTTTCTTCTCCCTCCATATCACTTTCATTACTCGAAAGAGCCACTGTGTTCCCTTCACTCCTGCAGCTCTCACCATCTCCACACTCACTTCGTCTATTCCCGGTGCCTTTCCCCCTTTCATCTTCTTTAATGCTTCCTCTACTTATTTCCATGTCAATTCCTTCTCTGAAATGTCTTGGTCACTGTCTGTTTCTTCCTCCACAATGTCCACTGTGCTGGTTTTAGTTGGATTTAGGAGTTCCTTGAAGTATTCTCTCCAGACAACCTTTACTTCTTCCATATTTTCAACCACCCTTCTATTCCTGTCCACCATTCTGACATTTTCCCCTGTATCTCTTCTCTTTGCCTTTATCGTTCCATTCAACACTTTCTTACTGCCATCACAGTCCTCCTCCATCATTTCTGTCCATTTCTCCAGCCATTTCTTTTTCTCTTCCTTCACAACTTCTCCTGCTTCTTTCTTCCGCTCTTGGTATTCTTCTCTTGTTCTGTCTGTCCTCTGTTGGAACCATTTCCTGAATGCTTCATTTTTCTTTTTCACTGCTTCCTTAGTTCTGGGGTTCCACCATGGTGTTTCCTTCCACCTTTTCTTTCCACTAGTTCTGCCACACACGACTTCCGCTGCTTCTACAAACACATCCCTGAACCTATTCCATTCTTCTTCACCTGTTCTCGGATCATCCTTCGGTAATTTGTTCCTCACCAATATCTGGAACTTCTCCTTATTTCCATCCTCCTTCAGCTTCGATGTCCTTATTCTTCTTTCTTGGTTCTCAGTTCTCCTCTTTTCCTTCAGTCCTCTCGCCTTGGCGACCAGCCGACTGTCACTGTCCAGGGCTTCTGAAGGTATTACCCTTATATCCGTGATACTCTTCTTTGTCTCCTTCCCGCATAGAATGTAGTCCACCACTGATTTCCTAGTCAAATCCCTGCTGTACCAAGTAATTTTATGGCTCTCTCTCTTCTTGTACCATGTGTTTCCAACCATTAGCCCATTTATCTTGCACAGTTCCAGCAATCTCTCTCCTTCCTTATTCCTGTTTCCCCATCCTTCACCACCAATCACTTCCTCAAAACCTCTTCTATCAGTTCCGACATGGGCATTTAGGTCCCCCATGACTATCAGGTTTCTCCCTATTCATGGGTGTCTTAATATGTGTCCTACCAACCTATCTCTTCTCTTCATTAGCAGTCGCCAGAAACATCTCTCCTCTCCCACTCGTCTTAATACCTCTTCGTTTGTAACCCTATCTACCCATCTGATCATCATTCTCCTGTAACACCACATTTTAAACGCTTCAATTCTCCTCTTTTTTGCTGCCCCAATAGTCCCAAGTTTCACTTCCATATAGTGCCACGCTCCAGACAAAGGCTTTCAAAAAATGACTTCCTAATACCTAAATCTATATTCGATGTCAACAGATTCTTTTTCTGTAGGTTTGCTTTGCTTGCCTGTGTAAAACATGTAAATATTGTAAAATCAAAATATAGATGTAAGATGAGCCTGTAAAACATAAAATATGTATGTGGGGCTTGCCCTTTTTCACTAGGATAATGATAATAATAATTAATACCGTATTTACTCGAATACGACCCGCCCCTGAATAAGACCAGCACCCTGATTTTGAAGAACAAAATTTTAAAAAAAAAAATACTCAAAACAATTTACAATCTTTACTAAATAAACAAAATAGCATTTCTACAAAATAGTTTCCAACAGTTCTGAAGTCGTCCTAAAATAACACAGAAACAATTAAAAATACAAATAAAAGACACAAACACTTCATTCATCGTCATCAGAAGTACCAACTTCGGAACTTTTTTCACCATCACTTTCCCACAAAATGTCGTCATCACTGCCATCCATAGCATTGGAAATACTACATTTCTTGAAGCTCTTCCGTATGAGATCTCCCGAGATACGATTCCATGCCGTCAAAATCCACGAACAGAGCAGCTGAACTTCCGGGCGCTGAATACGATCAGTTGGGGTCAGTGTGTGCTTATCGGCCGCCATCCACTCCGTATACAGCTGTTTCAAGGCTGCTTTGAACGGTCGGTTCACGCTGACATCCAGTGGCTGTAGCATAGACGTCATCCCATCCTTGACGAATTTCTTCACAGCGTCTGTTGTATGGCCGCGGTAACTGTCCAGAACAAGCAAGCTCTTTCGTCGTAATAAAGCACCAGGGCGACGTTGCCAAACACACTTTAACCAGTCTTCCACCAGTGAACTGTCCATCCAACCAGAGTCCTGAGTTCTAACGATAACACCAGCGGGTATATTTTTTGGAAGAGTCTTTCGCTTGAAAACAACGTACGGCGGAAGTTTGGTTCCGTCAGCGAGTATACACAACATTACCGTGCACCGTTGTTTCTCATTACAACCTGTTCTGATAGTCACACTTTTAGGTCCCTTAACATTCACAGTACTGTCCAGTGGCATTTCAAAGTAGACTGGCGTCTGATCTGCATTACCAATTTGGGAAAGCAAATATGAATTTTCCTTCCGCAACTTAATTATGTGACGCTGAAAGGAAAGTAACTTTTCTTCATAGGCACCAGGAAGACGCTTCGAAATTGAGGTACGCCTTCGTATGCTCAACCCATTTCTTTTATAAAAATTTTGAATCCATCCTCGGCTTGCTTTAAACCCTACCGTAGAAAGTTCCTTCGCGATCTGTAATGCCTTTAATTGACACATTTCGGTCGACACCCCATTTCCCAATTCCCGCCTTTCTGTTACGTATTTATAAAGTTGTTTTTCAATTTCCGGAAACTGTACACTCAGTCCGCGGAAAGCTCTACGAGCACCACTACTTGTTAGCAACACGTTTTTCTTCTTTCTCCAATCTCGAATACATGACTCGTCAATATCATATTTCCTACCGGCGGCACGATTTCCAATAATTTCAGCTTCCCTCACAACTTTCAGCTTCTCACTCACAGTAAACGACCGCAAACGCTTCGTAGAACTCATGTTTACACTCGGAAAACGTGCGCTAGACAGTATGACGACGCCTACTTACGGAAAAACAAAGTGATAGCCGGAAGAAGGCTAGCACCATCTAGCGGATACTCGCAACACCCGATATCGCGTATGGCGGGCAATTTCAATCTTTAAAATCAGGATGACTCAAATAAGACCCGCACCCCAATTTTTCACGTCCGATTTTGTTTAAAAATGTGCGGGTGGTATTCGAGTATATACGGTAATAATCTCCAGACATCCTGCAGCTTGGGGAGTAAGATTTACCTGCATGCAACACCACAGAGTGAAAACAATTATAAGTTGTAATCGACCATATCATTGAGGAGGAGAAATGTGTGCTAATTTTTAGGTAAATGATTTACTGCAAAATTTGGATAGGTATAAGAAGACTTCACATCAAAATACCTGCAGATATCAAAGTTTAAAGGTGTAGTTTATCACTAAACCATAAATGCAACTAACAATAGATGCTAATACATTCTGCAAGGATTACAAATACTCACCCAAAGTTGACCCAGAACTTCCTTGGAAAGCACAAAATGGAAACAAAATGATTACTAAGTGTAAAACGTGTGCTAGGCAGTCATTCCCAAAACTGAACACAATTGTAACTGTGATGCTGGAAAGTTTTGTCCTCCCCTGCCAATGAAGGCACCATGAACCTCCAAATGAATGAGAATTTCAAAAATTAAGATTAGAAATGCCCCAACCCATGAAAAATTAACTCAGCATGAGTTAGTACACCAGATGACATGGTCAAGCTTCTGGTGCGACGTCATGATCCAAACTCCACTCGCTGACAAGTTGAACTAAAACCCAGGAAAATACTGGAGTTACCGGTACTTCCCTCTCCTTCATTCTACCTCAGATTTTCTTGTTCTTCTCTCGAATTGGCCTACTTAGGACCACGTTTATTCAACAGGAGGGTCTTGATCTTCGCCCAGTATTGACGCATTTTCTGCCGGTGTAACTCCTTTCTTTCAGTAGTCCAGGGGGTACCTTTCTTCCGATGGTTCTCCTGAAAACCATGGTGGCTTCGGTGGCGTAGTTGGTAGCATGCTGAGCTTCTATGCCCAAGATAGAGGGTTCAAACCCGGCCGAAGCCGTCGGATTTTTTAAGAGCGTTAAAAATCCCTCATTATGCCTTCCTTCGGAGGGGAAGTAAAGCAGGCGGTACCACAGGGAGTCTACTGTAAGGATGAAGTAAAAATTAGTTACTTTTTAGCTACCTTTTAGTTACCTTTTAGTTAATTTTAGTTACCTTTGAATTCAAGATACGTCTGTGGTCTGCAAGCAAAGGGGCTCATCACGTGGTGAAGAAAAACAGCAATGAACTTTGTTTAAAGCGGTAAATACAATTCACTTAGGGATATTTATTATCAAACGAGTTGTTTCAGCTAATATGTCGTCTTGTGCACAAGGCGTTTTTATAATTGCCAAGAGGTTGCTCTGCTCTTGACCGTTTGGCGAGATTTCCTTTGTCCCGCGGTAGATCACGAAGAAATGTACGGGACATTACGTGATTGAAACCGAATTCTGTCTTCGCAGTCAAGTACGGGGAAATTTCGAGATGTTACACGATTGGCGCTGGTCTCACCCGTTTGTCGAGATTCCCGGAGTTTTCACGATAGAACACGGATAAATATCGCGATTTAGATAATCTGTGTCACTTTTAGTCGTTCGACGAGATTTCCATTGTCCTTGAGGTTGGGCACGAGAAAATATAGCATTATTACGCAATCGGCGCCACTTGCTGTCCGTTTGAGAAGAATCCAGTTGTCCTCGTCATTGAATGCGGAGAAATATCCCAATGTATCGCAATCGCTGCTGCTCTCGGCCGTTTTACGAGATTCACGTTGTCCTCGCGATATTATGCATACCGCGCCACACCCGGCCGTTGAACGATTGTCTATTCGTCCTGACAGAATCGTGGATGCAAGCTCAGGGTTGGGCATGGTTAAAATTCACGAGTAGTTATGGACAAGTTGTATGGCCGGCGCCGTGATTCCCGCTGTCCCTATGCTGTGGTTGGGAGCTTATCAGTTCAGGGTGCATCACGAGAAGAAATTAGTATCACGACGCTACGTAGGCTGTCATTTCTAAGGGGGTTGATGCACTTCTCGCTCCCCGTACGCTTTTAAGTATACGGTCATGGGAAAAGTAGCGAGTAGGTTTCGGAATGTTTCGTGATTGGTGCCCAATCATCTTTGACGGGATTCCCGAAGTCCTCGTGGTCACAAGTTCTCGATAGGGGACGGGTTTTATGATTTTACGCTACTGACGTCGATCTCGGTCCATTTGACGAGATTCCCGCAGGTAAGTCGTGCGGTCAGCCGGCCGCCATGAGTATGAATGTTCGAAGTAGGTATCAAATATTAAGCATTATTCTGAGAGGATTGCACGAATAATACGACTAGAGAACAGTTTTTCTTTCGAATGCGAATCACAAATTATACAAGTTAATACAAGTTTTCAAAATAAACGGATAGATTATAATATATCCGATTGAACCAAAGTTCCAAGGAAAAATCGACATATAACGGAATTTCGAATTAACCATACTGGATGTCGCAAATTTACGAGACAGATTTTTAAAATAAATTATAGCCTACGTATTTCGAAGCTTTTTCAAAATCTTTTTCGAAACGGTAACATTTCGCAAGATTGCAACATTAAATTATTTCGCGTTATTTCTGGATTTCAATTTGACATGGTCTCCAAATAAATGCGAGAAATGCAAGGTTTCTGATTAATTTCAGAAGTTTTCGTGAATAAACGTCTCGCTAAAAGTTAGGTTTCCTCATAACACAGATAAATATTTCACACAAAACTCAAAAGTCATCTTCATGCCGAAAATATACGCTGAACGATGTATACCACTCAGGGTATCCTCAGTATGCATTTCCTCGAGGTCAGGCACGGGGAAATATACCGTAGCTTATGCAATCGGCGCAGCTTGCGTAAAACTCGCTCCATCGCAATCTCTGAGCCTAGAGGCGCGAGTTTAAATGATTCAATCCGCCTTTGGAAAATTTTCGTTACCCGTATGTAAAATTCGTTACTTTTTCGTTACTCATTTGTAAAATTCGTTACTTTTTCGTTACTTTCGTTACCGGTAGACACCCTGTACCATGTCATAGATTTATGGCATGTTAAAGAACTTTCCAATAATTACACCTGTGAGAAACTAAATTGTATAGGTTAAGAATGTAAACAACGCTCTTAGGTTGCTACGTTCGTTGCCAAGAGCCGACTGCGGTGGCGTCTAGTAGCTAAGTTCTGAACTAGGCCGAGTAGTCGTTGACGGTGGCGTTTGGCGGCAAAATTAGGAACTACTTGAAAAATTCAAAGTTTCAGTCCTTACTTGAATTAAAAAAACAGATACACACACTAATTCAGTCATCACAATTAATACCGGTTATCAGACAGATTCAACACACACCCAAAGTACACGGGGGCTACATGACCGCGTTGTCGCAGCCCCTAAACTAAGGAACCAACCAACCTGAAAACCATGAACTTCCTTCAAAGCACGCCTCACAGCCTGTCTGTCATGTAGATCTGATATTCCCAGTTCGTTAATATCCTTCTCAGTTTCCGTCAACCACGAACCTTCTTATTGTGCCAGAAACTGAGCAAATGATTGGTCAATCTTGTGGAAGGTAATCTCGCGATATGTCCATAAAAGGCTATTCCCTTTTTTCTCGCACAATCAGATATAGTTTCTCTATATGTTCGGAGAGCTCGGAGTTATGTCACCTCCGAAATTCTTCATCTACCTTTACAGGACAGAGGATATTCCAAGAATTCTCCTCTCTCTAATTTCCATCTTCTCCATCAGATCCCTTCAGTTTAAAGAAAGACACTCCATGGTATATAAGGCTTCTGGTCTTATGACTGACTTATCATCATCATCATCATCTTGTACAGTTTCCAGCCCCAGGCTGGGTCTGTTTGGAACATAAGCCTCGCCACTTAGTTCTTTCTTCCCACCACCTCTCCGCTGTCACTCTGGTCCAGTCCTCGCCTCTCTTCTTGACACATTTCTCCACTCCTTTCAGCCATCTATCTCTTGGTCTTCCCCTTGGTCGTTTCTTCTGCATCTGCATCTCATGTATCCTCTTGGGAATCTTCTTCTCATCCATTCTCTTTAAGTGTCCATACCACCTCAGTCTTGATGTCTCAATCCTACCTTGCAAGGGCTCCTCTTTCACCATTTCCCTGACCTTTTCATTCCTCACCCTGTCTCTTGTTACTCCGATCCTACTTCGCAGGAACTTCATTTCACCTGCCTGTATTCTGCTTATGTCTCTTTTCTTCATTGTCGATGTTTCTGAAGCATAGGTCAGTATCGGGATATAGTAGCTTCTGTATAACACTTCCTTGCTTTTTTGTGGGACATCTTTATTCCACACTAAGCTCCTAATGCTTCTCAGAAATGCTTCTGCCTGTCTGCCACGTTCCGTAATCTCTTTGTCATTTCTCCCATTTTCCTCCACTATACTTCCCAAGTACTTGAGACTTTCCACCTTCTTCAGCTGTCCACCTCCAAGTGTTATCCCACTCATTGGTCTGTCCTTTTTCCTGGTCGTTAACAGGATTTCACATTTACTAATGTTGAACTTCCATCCGTACTCTCCCACTGTTTCTTCCCAAGCCTTCAGTTGCTCCTGAATTTCCTCCTCGTTTCCCCAGACCATGAGATCATCTGCAAACACCATTGCTTTCATCTTATCTTCTCCTATCTTTCCTGCTATCCGTGTCATTACCTCGTCCATAACCACAATAAAGAGAAGGGGTGACAGCGCACTACCCTGTTTCAGGCCACTCATTTGTCTGAACCAGTCTGTTCTTTCCCCTCCAAATTTCACACAACTCACACTTCCACAATACATCTCCTTCACTCTGCCTACAGTCTCTTTTTCCACTCCCATGTTTTCCATTGCTTTCCAAACCTTCACCCTACACACACTATCATAGGCCTTTTCGATGTCCAGGAAGGCCATCAACAGATCCTCTCCAAATTCGTAGTGGTGTTCCTGGAGCTGTCTCACTGAAAATATGAGATCCACTGTTGATCTCCCAGGTCTGAATCCATACTGCTCCTCTCTCAATTTTCTCTCCACTTTGGCTCGTATTCTACTTTCTAATATCTTTTCATATATCTTGGCACAGTGAGGTATGAGTGTGACTCCCCTGTAATTTCTGCACTCCTTTCTGCTTCCTTTCTTAAATATTGGGACTATTAATCCTTTCTTCCAATCTTCTGGGGTCTTTTTCTCCTTCATATCACCCTCATCACACGGTACAGCCACTGTTTCCCAACCTCCCCTGCTGCCTTCACCATTTCAACACTCACTTCATCCACACCTGGTGCCCTTCTTCCTTTCATCTTGTCTATAGCCATTTCCAGTTCTCTCCAAGTCAGGTCCTTTTCCATTCCTGTGTTGTCTTCTCCATCTTCCAATACATTGTCTTCCTCCCTATGACCATTTGGATTCAGCAAATCCTCAAAGTACTCTTTCCACACTGTCTTGAGTGTCTCTTTGTTGTGTACCTCATTTCCGTTTTTGTCCATCATTACCACATCCTCTCGCAGACATCTTCTCTTACTTTTGACCATCCCATAAACTACTTTCTTATTTCCTCTGCTGTCTTCCTCCATCATCTCTGTCCACTTTACCATCCACTTCTTCCTCTCCTCTGCGACAATCTTGTTTGCTTCTTTCTTCCTTATCTTATAAATTTCCCTTGCCAGATCAGTTCTTTCCTGGAACCACACTCTGAAAGCCTTGTTCTTCCTTCCCACAGCTTCTTTTACTCTCTCATTCCACCATGGTGTCTCTTTACACCGCTTTCTGTTGCTTGTTCTTCCACATACTGCCACTGCAGCTTCCACCATTGTGTTTTTGAATTGCTTCCATTCCTCTTCCCCTGTTTTAGGATTGTCTGTTGGCATCCTTTCCCTTATTATCTTCTGGAATTCTTCCTTGACTTCCTTTTCCATGAGTTTCCATACTTTGATTCTCCTTTCCTGGTACTCTGTCCTCTTGCTATCCTTAACAACTCCCAGGTTCATTACAAGTATTCTGTGGTCGCTATCTAAGGCCTCTGATGGTATTACCTTTATATCTCTGACACTTCTCTTCATTTCCCAGTCGTACAGCATGTAACCTACCAAAGATTTCTTTGTTAAATCACTGCTGTACCACGTTACCTTGTGGCTTCCTTTCTTCCGGAACCAGGAGTTGCCTACCACTAAACCGTTTCTCTTGCAAAAATCCAGCAACTTTCTCCCTTCTTCATTCCTGCTACCCCATCCTTCTGCTCCCAATACATTTTCATATCCTTGCCTTTCACTTCCTACATGTGCATTCAAATCTCCCATGACAATGATGCTCTGACCATTCAACTGCTGTTGTAGCTCCTCCTCAAAGTCTTCCTTCTCTTGAGCTGTACATCCAACTTGAGGGGCATATACCTGGACTATCTCCAGGCTTCTTCCCTTTACAGTTACTCTGATCTTCATGATCCTGTCACTTATTCCCTTTACCTCTTCCTTCATTCCATCTCTCACAACTACTCCTACTCCGCTGCTCCTTCCTTCACTGTTCCCACTCCAGTACAACCGCATACCTGCCAACCTCTCAAAATGAAAAATCGGGAGATCGACGAAGCGGCGATGGGGGGGGGGGGGGAGTGCAACGCAACATAATACATACACAGGCTATGACATTACAGCAAATATATAAGTTACACTATTAACCTGTACATGACTAATTTGATATGACATCCCAGTTTACAAATGTACTTAAGTAATTTTAAATTGTAAGTAGTCTATCAAACAAGCATACCTTTCTTTCGACCACACTCAGGCATACAAAAGTAGTGTCGAATCGAAGATCATATAATTGGTCGTTGTTGCAGGTGATTGTGGCTGATTTTGCCCTCTTCAAAAAGGTCTTGCTATATTCTTGCTCGAAACACTTCCCTTTCTGAATCGACTTCAGAGTTATAAGTTTGTCCAAAGTCTTGTCGGAGAGAGACGACCTGAACGGAGTACTTGTTTTTCTGACAAGACTGAACATTCTCTCACACTCTGCATATCTATGCGGAATGTTCAGAATAGAAAGCATAACTTTAGACAATTTGTCATACTTGAGTACCCCACCACTACATTTCATTTGGCCTACCAGTGGCCACTTCACATCAATTCTCTCTTCTTCCTCAAGAGATGTCACATCTTTAAGTTGGAAGTTACAGAATTGGGAATGCACATTTCTGCAAGGATGGCCGACGTTTTAGTTCTGGCTGAGCCATATCTCCCGGCAATTTTTGAGTCTGGGAACATCTTCCTAAATAAAGGACCAGCGTGATCGGAACAATTGACAGGGAGGTTATGTTCAAAAATAAACGATGTGAACAATACTTCTGCACGTGTTATACTGTCAGTGTCTTCCTCCTTACACTTGAAATAATCAAGTTTCTGGTTTTTCCCAACACACTGTACATTGTCTTTATGTTTCTTTGAGAGCACATGTTTTGAAAAGTCCCCCTTTCCACCATGCGAGATGCTGAAATCACACATACAGACACTACAAAATGCAAATGTTGCGCCTCTTCTTGACTCAGTTATATGCGGAAAGTCATCTTTATATAAACTTTTAAATGTCACATCATATTTCTTCGCCATATTACCGAGGAACCGATGCAATCATTCAGATCGAAAAACCACAATAGCCTACAGGCATATTAACGCCAACAACATCTAACAAAGTTATACGCAAATCATATAATTTCACGTGTGAAACAGATACAATATTCCGTAGCGTACAATAACTCTCACCCACATGTGATTATGCCAAACATCTAGGACCAAGCCCTGAATTAACCATCGACGATTTCAAACAAGGACGTATTCGAAGCCAACTTCAAAGAACTTTTTATAACAGCACGACGCAACGCGGGATGCGGGAGTTTGTACGCAGTTGTCGATTACCGGTATCGATACAGAGCGATAATGCGGTATCGAGATATAACTTCAAAACACGTAAAGTCTATCCGTTCGATAGACGACTGGAGTGTCATCTCGCACATTCAATCCGAAATTATGCGTGGGATTTTTGAAAAATCGGGAGATTTAATACGTTAAGCGGGAGAAATGGTCTGAAATCGGGAGTCTCCCGCCTAAATCGGGAGAGTTGGCAGGTATGCAACCGGTACCCTTTCCTCAGTTCTCTGCGACCTTCTCCTTTCCATCTTGTTTCTGCCAAGCCCAGTACATCCAGTTTTCTTCTCTCCATCACATCTACAATCTCCTCCACTTTTCCTGTCAGTGTCTGTATGTTTAATGTCCCAACTCGTAGTCCATTAGCATATCCGGGTCGTCGTCGTTTGCATCCGTCCTTTCCGAGGCCTGTTCCTGGTTTGAAAGCAAATATGATATCCACTACTGGCTTGCTAGGCCTATCGTAGCTTCACCAGAGCCCCGTCAGCCGTCACTTTTCAGGGTTCCCATAGAGCCTTCACAGCTACCGTAGCGGTCCCGGGGCACACAAAGTCCCCACTGTACTTCACCCCTACAAGCAATCCCCTACTTCATGCCGTTGCCCGTCTCCCACCACGTGGAGGAGGGGTTGAACTTGTGGGAGATCTTATGACTGACTTATAATGTTTCAATTTCAAGTTACGAGATAAGCATTTCTTGTTGTAAGAGTTCTTCGTCAACCGATAGGCCATTTCTAATTTATTGACTCTCATGGATAACGCTGCTCTTTCAGATTGTAATTTTAACTAAATGTTTTATTTTTATAAGCCCTAATCCTATTGTATGTAGGAAGCTATTGTATAGGAGCTCTTAAGCTCTACGTGTAGCTGTGGAAATAAAATCAATCAGAAGTCCCCATACTTGCAAGTTATGCCAGGCACCAATACCAGCAACTCTGAAATAGGACGATTCTTACCGCAGAGCATGCAGGAAAAACTGACTGTTCATTCAGTCAACACCTACGGTAGTCTTTCTACTGGAATCTCTATAAATGAAATACCATATTTGCTCGCGTGTATCTCGCACTTTTTTGGCCAAAAATATGTGTGAAATTTTTCGGTGCGAGATATACACGGGGAATTTCCATATTCCCGAAAAAACACAAAATTTTCATTATTGAAACAAGGCAACTGGTATACGGTACTCGCCCTATTCATTATCACTGCCGTCACTGCTACCAATCACCAAGGTACTCTCGCGTGCATCATTCTGGTCATCATCCCACACGGCTTCATCCTGACTTCCGACCAATGCATTTACGATGCCTGTCTTCAAGAAGCTCTTCACAACAATGTCCGGCGACACCATAACCCACGCCCGTATAACCCAATCACACACGAGTTCAACTGACGGCCTCTTTATTTTGCCTGCTGGCGTCAGGTCGTGGCCCCCTCCCGCCATCCATTCGGCGTACAATTTACGCATGTTGCCCTTGAAGGGTTTATTGACGGAAACATCTGAGGGCTGAAGACCATGTGTGAGTCCACCAGGAATTACAACAAGATCCTTTTTCATTTCTTGAAGACGTTTCTTCGTGTCTTCCACCAAGTGTCCACGGAAACTGTCGCACACTAGCATTGCTGGGCGTCGAAGCAATGCCCCTGGCCGTGCTCCCCACACTGTACGGCCCCAGTCCTGGACAAGAGCTGTATCCCTCCATCCTTTCTCTTGCACACGAACATGAATGCCTTTGGGAAACTTCGCTTTAGGCATTGTTTTTCTTTTAAAAATAACATATAGTGGCAATTTTCTTCCGTCCGCGGTAACTGCTAGCATGACTGTGCAACGTTGTTTCTCACACCCAGTTGTACGTACAAGGACGCTAGATTCTCCCTTCTTGTTTATAGTAGTGTTGGATGGCATGTCGAAGTTGATCTGCGTTGCCGATTTGAGATAGCAGGTAATTGTTTCTCTTCCGCATTGCTATCACATGACGATGAAACTCAATTTTGTCATTAAAATGACTCTGCATTCTCTGACAGAGAGATGTTCGCCTTCGCAGACACAAGCCCTTTCTTTTCATGAATCTAAGGATCCAACCCCGGCTCGCTTTTAGATCCGAACAGGTGATGCCGCGTTTATTCGATAGTTCGCGCGCTTTAAAATATAGCATCTCGTGCGAGATACTATAGCCATGATTTCGTAACTCCGTGACGTAATTAAGCAACTCGTCTTCCAGCTCAGGAAACTTACCAGTTTATGGCCCTCTGAATGCTTTACGTGTTCGGTTGGTGGTTTCTAGCGCAGCTTTCTGTTTACGCCAGTAGCGAACATTAAACTCAGTCACACTGAATTCTCGTCCAGCAGCTCTATTACCATGTTCTTTTGCGTAGTTTATCACTTTGAGTTTAAACCCAGCCATAAAACTTCCACGTTACTCCATAACTTCGACGTACACAAGGAAACAAGCACACTTAACTGAAAAACAACAGTGGAACGCGGAGTCAGAGTACCGGTGCTGATGTCTACAAGGCAACTGACAGACGACAATAAAGGAAACCTCTGCCGCCAAAACGAACAATAATATTGCGTATTGATGACTGTTGTGGCGTGCTAATTCGAACGTGTACAAGGCAGTGCGGCGCCGCGATCCCTAGTCGGCTCGCATCGGACAAGTTCGGATCAACTCGTCGTTGCTCGCTCGCCCTGTTAGTATCGCTTCGGGTAAGTTCCAGGACAATGACGACTATGGTGGCGCGCTAAATCGAACGTGTTTATACCTCAAGGTTATTACGGTCATTTATATGACTGCGTCAAAAATGAATGCGAGATATATGGGAGTACTTTTTTCCCCCTAAAATTTCAACTAAAAAAATGGGGTGCGAGATATACGTGGGGGCGAGATATACGCGAGCAAATACGGTAAGCTTTCTCTCTGAACATTATGAGTTTTGGCTCAAACTTTGTATTTAACCCAGATCATCATCATCATCGCTGACCAACTCCAGTTTCCTGGGTGTGGTATACGAGACCCCTCCATCCATGAACCATTCTTGTTTCACAATCCTCTCCCAATCCTGTCCTCTCACCTGTACATCCTCCTTCACCAGGTCTGTCCATTATTTTCTGGGTCTGTCAGCCGGTCTCCACCCTCCTATGTCTCTTTCATACTCCCTTCTTGCAATTTTATTGGCACTCATTCTCTTCACGTGGCCGAACCAATTCATTCTAGCCTTCAGGATCTTTTGTAGTATAGAGTCTTCTATTCTCACCTCTTCTCTGATTTTTTAATTCCTGATTTTGTCTCTCCTTGTCTTCTGGATCATAGTACGCAGGAACATCATTTCTGCTGCTTGGAGTTTTGAGGGAAGCTACAGATGCAGAAGTATATTTTAAAAACTATTGCATTAGTAGTAGTGAGAAAAGAAGATATACGGAAAGAACTGGAGTACAGAAACTAAATGGCAAATTGGAGCAAAACAGATTGAGATGGTTTGGACATGTCAAACTGATGAATAAAGTAAGGCTACCAAGACGAGCACTGGAACGACGGATGACAGGGAAGAGGGGGCGAGGAAGACTAAGAATGCGTTGGATGGACTCAGTGAAGAATAGCAATAGTAAACGGAAACCTGGATTGGAACACCGTGTCGGAAGAGGAATGGTGGAACGACAGAACAAAGTGGAGAGGAACTATATTTGCCCCCACCCAGTATCAGCTGGAAAAGGGGAAATGAAGATGATGAGATGATTATGCTTTAGTAGTATTTGTCAACACTGCACTATTGATCCTTAGGAGGTAATATTTTGAAACTCGTTCTTAAAGAACCTGTCATTAGGAGATTTCTGTTTTTGAGGAGAAATCTCTTAAGGTATTGATAGCAATAAAGTATGTTCAACACTTACTGACCACACTTGTTCTGTACTTACTTGGAATTCTTCAGCAAGGTTTTCTGCCAGTATTTGTCAAATATTGGTACAACCTCCTGAGCTGTATCTTCGGGATTCATGTTCCACAAGTGTTTTGTTTCGAGGGGCATCCGGAAGCCCTTCCATGCCAAGCTATCAAACCATCCAAAGAGAATCCTGGATAAGAAGGATGCACTCTGTTCTGGACATGGATGCTGAGAGAAAAAAATAACAATATGTAACCATTAACAAATTCACAAAGAAATTTGATACAATGGTCCGGCTAGCTCAAAACAGTTCCTACGGGAACTGATATTTCCAATATGTAACCAGACATAAGACCACTCTGTACTTTACACCAACTGACGAGCGAAGAGAATGAGATATACAGATGGATGCAATTTATTCCCTCTACAAATCTATGCATGAAATTACCTGACCCACAAAAACAGCATTTACAAGAATGCTAGACAAAATCAACGAAGAACTAAAGGTGGGAGAAAAAAAGGAACAGAAGTAATTTACATACTGTATATTGAAGTCCATGAATGAAAAGAGGAGAGTAAAGCTATCTCTAATAACTAAAATCTTTTAACAGCACAAGTTAGATGAATGACATATATGTATAATAAATAGCCAAGATTGTGTTATTTTAGCAATTTGGAATTTCAATTTACCATTTTGTAGCATATAAGATTTTCAGATTTAGTATTTTGTAGCAAATTGGTTGGAAACAAGGATTATTTGAAACATAACAGGCAATTGAAATATAATTTCATCACATACGAGTAAGTCCCATAAGTTCAACCCCTCGTCCACGTCGTGGGAGACGGGCAACGGCACAAAGTAGGGGATCGCCAGTAGGGGATCGCCTGTAGGGGCGAAGTACAGTGGGGACTTTGTGTGCCCCGGGACCGTTACGGTAGCTGTGAAGGTCCTACAGGAACCCTGAAAAGTGACGGCTAACGGGGCTCTGGTGAAGCTATGATAGGCCCAGCAAGCCAGTAGTGGATGAAACCAAATGCTTTCAAGAATGGAACGAGCCTCGGACATGATGGATATAATAGACGACGACACGGCTGTACACACGGACTAAGATTTGGAACTTTCAACATAAGAACGCTGACGGGGAAGGTGGAGGAGATAGTGGATATGATGGAAAGAAGGAAGTTGGATCTATTGGGATTGGCAGAAACAAAGTGGAAAGGGGAGGAAGGAGAGAACTGAGAAAAGGCTATAGACTGTACTGGAGTGGGAATAAAGAGGGAAAGAGGAATGGAGTGGGAGTAGTAGTACGAGATGGTTTAAAAGAAGAAGTGAGGAGAATAAGTGATAGGAAGATGAAAGTGAAAGTAGCACTGAGGGGAGAGACCGTAGAAATAGTGCAAGTGTATGCTCCACAAGTAGGCTGCGCCTCTGAAGAGAAGGAGGAGTTTGAAGAGGAATTGCAGGAGCAGCTGGTAGGAAGAAATATGATTGTTATGGGGGATCTGAATGCCCATGTAGGAAGAGAAAGACAAGGTTATGAGAGTGTTCTAGGACCAGAGGGTTGGGGTAGAAGAAATGAGGAAGGAAAGAGACTGTTGGACTTCTGCCAGAGGAACAGCCTGCTAGTTGGGAACTCCTGGTTCAAGAAAAGAGAGAGCCACACAATCACATGGTACAGTGATGACTTGACCAGGAAGTCGGTGGTCGACTATATACTGAGAAAGAACTAAATAAGAACATCACGGACTTCAAGGTTATACCATCGGAGAACCTGGATAGCGACCATCGATTGCTGGTAATGAACCTGAGAGGGAGTACGGAGAAGAAAGGGACTGAGAACCAGGAAAGACGTATAAGGATATGGAAACTGAAAGAAGGGGATAGAAGGGTCGAGTACCTCAAAATGGTAATGGAAGGAATTCCAACAGATGAAGAAAGAGGGGTGGAAGAGGAATTGGGCTAGGTTTAAGAAGACACTAGTAGGTGCAGCAGAAGCAGTATGTGGGAGGACAAGTAGTCAGAAGAGGTGGAAGGTAACACCATGGTGGAATGAGAAGACAAAAGATATAGTAAGGGAAAAGAATAGAGCCTTAAGGAGGTGGTATCAAAATAGGACGGTAGAGACAAGGGAAGAGTACCAGGAAAGAAAGAAGGAGGCGAAGAGAGTAGTGGCTGAGGAGAGAAGTGGATGGAAGAGTGGACAAAGATGATTAAGGAGGATAGTGAAGGTACAAAAAAGGTCCTGTATGGGATGGTAAAAAATAAGAGGCAGAAGGATCCTACGGATTATGTTAGAATGGTGAACAAAAGGGGACAAGCGATAGAAAGTAGGGAAGAACTGAAGAAAATGTGGAAAGAATATTTTGAAGAACTGAACCCAAATGGAAACCACGGCGAGGAGGAAGAAATCGGGGAAGAGGAAGATGAACTGCGAACAGAAAAGGACTTAACATGGAAAGAAGTGGAAGATGCAGCGAGGAAGATGAAAGGAGGGAAGGCACCGGGTGTGGATGAGTTGAGTGTGGAGAAGGTGAGAGCAGCAGGAGAAATGGGGATACAATGGTTGTACCGAGTGATGAGGACAGCATGGAAGGAAAGGAAGACCCCAGAGGACTGGAAAAAAGGAAAAATTGTCCCGATCTTCAAGAAAGGTAGTAGAACAGAATGCAGAAACTACCGGGGAATAACACTGATGAGTCATTGTGCAAAGATCTTTGAGAAAGTTTTGGAAAGGAGGATTAGGACAAGGATAGAAGGAGGGATGAGGGAAGAGCAACATGGCTTAAGAGCAGGAAGGTCCACAGTGGATTTGATTTTTGTTGTAAGGCAGTTACAAGAACAGCACTATGAGTATGGAACAGATCCTACTGATGGCCTTCCTGGACATTGAGAAAGCATATGACAGTGTATGCAGAAACAAAATATGGAAGGCCCTGGAGGATAGAGTAGAGAAATGGACTATAAAGAGGATAAAGGAGATGTACAAGGGAAGTGTGAGCTGTGTGAAAGTGGGAGGAGAGAGATCGGACTGGTTGGAACAGAGAAACGACCTGAAACAAGTAAGTGCACTGTCACCGTTACTTTTCATTGTGGTGATGGATGACATAATGTCCCGAGTGGCACAAGTAATTGGGGAAGGAAAGATGAAAGCAATGGTGTTTGCAGATGATTTGACGATTTGGGGAAACAAGGAAAAGGAGGTACAGGAACAGTTGGACGTGTGGGAAGGAATAATACAAGGATATGGGATGAAATTTAGCATAAATAAGAGTGAGATGGTGATCACAACAAGGAAGAAGGAAAGAACCACAATGGAAATAACAATTGGTGGGGAACAGCTGAAGAAAGTGGAGAGTTTCAAATATCTGGGAAGCCTGATACAAGATAATGGAAGAAACGATAGAGAAATAAATGAGCGGGGGAGACAGGCAGAAGCATTCCGGAGGAGTGTGAGAAGCATGTTATGGAGCAAGGATGTCCCTCAGAACAGCAAAAAGATCATATATCGGGCGTACTATGTCCCTATCCTGACGTATGCCGCGGAGACCTGGGTTATGAAAGGAAGGGAGAAGAGCAAAATACAGGCCAGTGAGATGAGGTTCTTGAGAAGCAGTATTGGAGCTACAAAGATGGATAGAATAAGAAATGAGAGGACCAGAGAATCAATGAAGGAAGAACCATTACAGGATGATTTAGAGAAATCTGGACATGTAAAACGAATGGAGGAGAAGAGGATACCCAGGGGGGTACTTGAGACAAAGTGGGAAGGAAAGAGACCGAGAGACAGGTGGCTGAAGGGAGTGGAAGAAAGCGTGAAGAAGAGAGGAGAAGACTGGACAAGGGTGGAGGCTGCGAGATGGTGGGAAGACAGAAGACGTTGGAGAGGCTTGTGTTCCAAACAGACCTGGCCAGTGGCTGGAAACTGTGCAAGATGATGATGACGAGTAATATTGCCGATCATTTAAATTTCAAAAATTCACAGAAATATACAAATTGACAATGCACTTGAGCATACAAACATGAAATTTAGTACAGAGTACTTCCGATAATTCCCTTTGCGGGTCTCCAAGAGTATTTTTATAGTAGTAATTTTTACAGCAACTAATCATCCCGCTAAATAAAATAATCTCTCCGTCATTTAAAAGAATTTTAACGTGATACAATTCGTGGAGACAAAATCATTGAGATTTGAGAAGACTGAATTGCGTTTCTCAGCCATGTAAAATTAGGCCTACTTGCACACTGCTACCAGAATGTTGCAATCTTGGAAACATAAGAGCATGTCGCCGAAAGGGATTTCTTTTATTTTCAATGCTGACATATTCCTCTTTGTACTCTTTCAGTTTTGATAAAAGGAATCCGTGCTACATCCCGTTCAGGGACATGCTCGTATTGCAGCATTCTGGTAGCAGTGCAAGTAGGCCTAATTTTACATGGCTGAGAAACGAAGTTCGTCCTCTCAATTATTTAGTCTCCAAGCATCATATCACGTTAAAATTATTTTAAACAACGGAGAGATTATTTTATTTAGCGGGATGATTAGTTGCTGTAAGAATTACTACTTTAAAAATATACTTTTGGAGACCCGCAAATTAACTGCAAAGCGAATTATCAGCACCCTAATAATCGGGAGTACACTGTATTAACCCGGGAGAGGTGGCGTGGGGGACTTTGTGACCCCACGCAGTTTTGTTATGCTGGGGTTTCTACCTTTTACTACACACAGACCGTACCTGCCACATACCTTTCCTCACATTTGTTATCTATTGTCTGAGGGCAGTAACCTATTAGTGGAAAGGATGAGGGCCGAGACAAATGTATTTTTGTTGAGCCATGTTGTAATGTGTTCCGAAAGACCCCGCGCCACCAGTCCCGCTGGCAGAGTGGACAGCTGTTACAGTCTTGCACGTACTCCATGAGAATGTATCTGTCTGATCGTGAAATAGAATTGATTGTAGTTAAGTGTTAAAATATAACATTATGAATCATCTGAGCTACGAAGAGCAAGAATCCAGGGTGTTATCTCTTCTGCAACACGTTGAAGAGGAAGAAATATTAGGAGGTGAAAACAGTATTAGTGAAGAACTAGAAATAGCAGAATCTTGCAGTGATACTGTACAGAGTGCAGACGAAGAAGAAAATACAGAAAATGACAATGATGTGCCTCTTTCTCAATGAATGTGTACCCTTAGTGCAAAAAAAAAAAAGAAGAATTACAATGGAGTACAATACAACAAGAGACTTCTCTAAAATGTGCCATTGGACAAAAACTAGAATTCTACATTATCTAAAACTTGTATAATCATTCATTTTGAAATTGTCAATAGGCAAACTGAAGTAAGAATTATAAGATATTTCATAAAAACTGATGGTTACCTGTCAGATCTGCACCATTTTTTCTTATAATGTAAATACCAGTTTATAATATGTGCACGGTTTTCATTTTAGACAAATATACTTGCTCATTAGTTCAGTGAATGTTTTCATGACATTTAAGGAGCATAAACGAAATAATTGTCTTTACTACAGAGAAATAATTGGGATGGGTCAGAAATGACCCGCGCCACCTCTATCGTTGCTCAATTAAGCGCCACCTCTCCTGGGTTAAGAAATACCTTCAAAAAAAAGTTTCCTTTTTTTTTTTCTGGAAAACTAATATTAATATCTCAATTTTATTCTACAAAATGGAATTTTTGATCTGTATTGATTTCTCAACAATGAATAATATTGCATTTTGAGCCAATTTCGGGTACCGCAAATCAAAACAGCTAAACTCAGCAAGTACAAATTTTAAAATGTGAAGATACATCAATATTGACGAGTTTTGAACAAATTTCTCATCTCTTGCTAATGTAAAAAAAAACAACACACAAACTAATAGCAACAGACTGCCTTGATAAATGTAAACACTATTTTGAATGAGAGTTATAACGAAAGACATTACCATAAATATAACACAATACTTACCTCAACAGGAGGGTGTTCAGTGTATCTCGGGGCCTCATCTGCTTTACAATTTAGCAGGAACATAATTATTGTAAGTGGATAATAAATCATGTAGCTAACAAACTGGAAGAGCATTTTATCTTCAACCTGGAAAGAGAATTTTACTGTATAATTGAAATACAGTGAAATTTCTACATAATTGTCAGAACACACAATAAAATGGAATTTGGGATATTTAACACCACTTATAGCTGAAAAATAACCTCAATTTATGTATGTCCCTAGACATCACACAATAAAAGTGGAACTTAACAATGTATAAGAATTGACAGGCCAAGCATCTATCAATTTATGATGCTGTGATAGACCTTGAATTTCTAGATCAGTAGGGCTTGTCATTATCCGTGGAGCTTGTTTCTTGTTTTGCATCGCTTATATGATTTAAAATAACTGGCCCTCTGTACAATAGAAGGAAGATATCCATCTAATCAATGACTAAAAATATTTACAGATGGCTCACAAGACATAGAAAATAGAACTGGAGCGGGAATACATTCATCTCTTCTCACTCTACTTCCCAGTAGGCCAAAACAAAAACTTTGATGCAGAGATAAAAGCAATTTCACATGCACTATAACAGTTATTAGGCAGAAACAATGATTATCAAAAAAGTGCTATCATATCAGATTCAAAAGCAGCCATCCAAGCCGTCTCATCAAATTATAAGCCTCAAAATAAAGAACTGAAAGACATTTTTCGTATGATAAAAACCCTTCAAAGACTCCACAAACAGATCTCATTTCAGTGGAATAGCAGGTAATGAAGAGGCAGACAGATTAGCAAAAAAAGGTACCACACTACAACAACCTGTCAGACTGACTTTATGTCAGCAAAAAGGATTTTGAAAAATACTATCAAAAACAGGTATGAAGAAATGGCAAAGAAAACAGCAGAAACCAAATTATGGAAAGACATTGATGCTAAATGGGATCAATATAAATTAACACCAAGAATAGAAGCTGTAGCCATCTTCAGACTTAACACTGGCCATGACTGACTTGCAGCTCATCTGAAACGAATCAACATCCTGAGATCTGAAAAATGCACACTTTGTCACGAACCTGGAAGTAAAATGGATAAGGGGCACCTGCTACATTGCAACAAACTTGATGTGACTGCTAGAACTTCAGGAAACCTCACACAACTCTATTGTAACGCAAGAAAGCTGATGGATTGGAATCCGGGCTAGCCATAAGAAACAATAACAACAATATTTGGGAACAATATCATATTACAAGGCAGTTAGGTTGCTTTCTGAGGTTCAATGAACCGTGAAGATGTCATCAGAAGATCAATTTCATCCCTAGTATGGAAAGATGGCATGTTGATTACGTTTATCAGAATCACACTCTGATTTAATATGAACAACAAAATTCAATAAAACATAATCCCTCTCCGCATTTGAATCTTCTTCTTTCTCTTTACATCATTCCCACTCCCATGTGGGGTCGATGTTACTGACTGCTCTCCTCCATTTAACCCGGTCATGCACATCCTCTTCTGACAACTGTTTTTCTCCGAGGTCCTCCTGTACACAATCCATCCATCTTCGTTTAGGTCTGCCTCACATTCTCACTCCCTGTATTGCATGTCTAGCATCTTCCTCCCCACGTAGGATTCCTCCCTTATTCTCCAATGCCCGTACCATTGAAGTAGCTTTTCTTTATCTTCTTAGATATTTCCACAACCTTCAATGTTCCTCTTATTTTGACATTTTCCACTCTATTTCTTTTTATTAATGCAGCCAATGGCCATGTATTTTTCTTTTCAGGATGGGTCAGGGAAGGGATTATGAAAGGAAATCGGCCGTGGACCTATTGAAAGGAACCGTCCCGGCGTTTGCCTGGTAGTGAAAATGGGAAACCACGAAAACCATTTTCAAGACGGCCGAGGTGGGATTCGAACCCACGCTCTCCCGATGCCAGCGAGACACGAGGTAGCGCGTTAGCGCTCTCGGCTACCGCGGCCGGTATCACGCTTAGTCACTCCACTCATCCACCTGAGCATTTTCATTTCTGTGGCGTCAAGCCTGTTTGAGTGCGTATTGTGTGCAGGCCATGTTTCAGAGCCATACAGCAATGCAGGTCTTACGACAGTTTTATATATTTTCCCCTTAACCTTAGGCTTGATCCTGTGATCACAGAGCACTCCTGACATTTTCCTCCAGTTCATCCATCCTACCTGAATCCTGTGTGACACTTCCACATCCAGATTTCCATCTCCAGTCACCACCGAATCCAGGTATTTGAACTCATCCACTCTATTTAACGTTTCCCCTTGCATTCTGATCTCACCTCATTTGAATAATAACAATAATGTACTTGGGAACAGAACTAGGACCACACTGCACTGCTTCTCTAATATTATTGTGGAATAAATCACTAGTCTTTGTTTCTGTACAGGACCAACACAATAGACACTAAAGTCACTTGATAGGGTCGGCAATTATGAGCATTCCACGCGCTTTTCAATTGTTTTGCTGACGGCCATTGGCTGTCACATTTTACTCAAACTCAAAATTGTGGAACTTTTTAAAGTCCATCATGGTTCCGTTGGTTGGTTCCTCAGTTTAGGGGCTGCAACAACGCGGTCATGTAGCCCCGTGTACTTTGCGTGTGTGTAGAATATGTCTGATAACCGGTGTTAATTGTGATGACTGTATTAGTGTGTGTTATCTGTTTTTAATTCAAGTGAGGACTGCAGACATTGAATTTTTTCAATTTTTTGCCGCCAATCGCCACCGTCAACGACTACTAATTCAGAAATTGATTACCAGATGCCACCGCAGTCGGCTCCTGGCGACGAACGTCGGAACCTAAGAGCGTTTGCCGAATGTTTAACCTATATATAATTTAGCATCACACAGGTGTAATTAGTGGAAGGTTCTTTAACATGCCATAAATCTATGACATGGGACCGCCGGCTTTACTTCCCCTCCGAAGGAAGGCAATCTGAGGGATTCATGGTTCCGTATTGACACTTTAATATAATTGGTATAACGTTTAAATTATAACCAGAAAAACTTTCTGCCTAGATTAGGCGGAAAGCTTTAAATAAAGTATTGACTAGGCGGAAAGCTTTTCTGGTTATAATTTGAAAGCTATACCAATTATACAAACACAAAATAATGATCTCCACGATTCCAATGAAATTTGTATAAGCCTTTCAAGATACGATTGGCTGCGCCAGCGTTTCTTGATAATAACAACTGGAAGAGAAGGAGGACACAGCGATGACTTAGTGCAGTTTGTGCATAAGCCAAGCAAAATTGTGTTACACAGAAGTTATATTGCGAATTGTGAACGGAAAAATTAATAATATTGGGAGAATTAAGAATGATGCATTTCTATCACAGCTACGCGTAACAGGAGCTCATATCACCACGTAGAGGTGAACGATAACCGAGGCTACTGGAGCGGAGTCATATCCTACCTGTGTGACTGTACTTGTCAACCAAGCAGGCTGACAGCATGACATAAGTACAGTGCGTTCGCTTACGTGCAGGGCCGAGATGCGCGTGCCAGCCAAGGTCGAGGAGGCGTCAGTCAGTTGTAAGCCAACCAGCTGTGCAGCGTGTGTGTAATGCAGGGGATAACAATGCCACAGGCAAAAATCCACGTTTGAACAGAGAGTTTTTATGTACGATACATATGTAAATACATATGGTACATATGTACATATCGTTTAAAATTGACACTGGACTAAAGCAAGGAAGTGTGTTGTCACCATTATTGTTCTTAATGGTGATGGATGACATCATGAAGGCAGCAATGAAAGACTATAGTAGGGCAAAGATGAAGGTAATGTTGTTGCAGACGATGTTGTGATCTGGGGCGAGGACGAGATGGAGGTACAAGTACAGTTAAGACGTAATAAATGAAAAGATTGAGCAATGGGCATTGAAGATAAATGTGGAGAAGAGTAAAGCAGTGGTGATGAGTAGAGCTAAGAAAGAAGGAAAAGGAGTAATCAAAGTCGGAGATAAAGAATTGGAAGTGGTGAAACACTTCAAATACTTTTTTTTAGTCGTGTGGCCTCCTCTGAGTCCGAATGCAGGTCGTTCTATTCGACGCCCGTGGGCGACCTGTGCGTCGGGATGAGAGATGGAATGGATGAAGATGAATGGAACTGGGCAAGGATGTGGAAGGAATCAGCCGTGGCCTATCAGAAGGTACCGTCCCAGCATTTGCCTGGTGTTGAAAATGGGGAAACCACGGAAAACCATTTCAAGCACAGCCGACGGTGGGGCTCGAACCCATGCGTCTACCGAGTCAGCAGAGAGCTTGGTCCCATGACCTAACGCTGCACTTTAGCCAGCTGAGCCACTGCTATCGGTACTTCAAATACTTGGGAAGTGAACTGACTGAAGATGGAAGTCAAGATTTGGAAATTAGCAGAAGAATATAACTCGGGAGTGCTTTCTACCAACAGGTACGGGGACTAGTATGGAACAAGGATATACCAATTAAGGCTAAAGAAGTTATGTACAAAGCATATTATGTTCCTATAATGACATATGCAGCAGAAACTTGGGCAATGACTAAGAGGGATGAGAGCAGAGTACAGGCAGCTGAGATGAGATTCCTGAGAAGTATGGTCCAGAAAACGAGGAGAGATAGAGTGAGAAATGAAGATATACGGAAAGAACTGGGAGTACAGAAACTAAATGACAAACTGGGGCAAAACAGATGGAGATGGTTTGGATATGTCAAATGGATGAATGAAGAAAGGCTACCAAGACGAGCATTGGAACGACGGATGACAGGGAAGAGAGGACGAGGGACCAAGAATGCGTTGGATGGACTCGGTGAAGTATAGCATTAGAAAACGGAACCTGGATTGGAACACCGTGTCGGAAGAGGAATGGTGGAATGACAGAACAAAGTGGAGAGGAACCATATTTGCCCCCACCCAGTGTCAGCTGGAAAAGGGGAAATGAAAATGAATGAATGAAACATATGTAAAAACAGAGTCATGTAGAGAGATGCGCAGACAATTTGCAGTGAAATATCCGAGTGCTCTAATTCCGGGTAGAGAAACTTGCTCCGATTCCGGGTAGAGAAACATGCTCCAATTCCGGGTAGAGAAACAGACGACTTGTTAACAAACGAAGGACAAGAGAATCGCTAAATGCTTCAATTCCTAAGCAGGAACGAAGCGTATTGACGGAGGACAAAATTGGTGAAATTAGTACATCATTCACACGCTCTCCAAATAAATCTCTAAGGCCCGTTCTTACAATCTCAAGTAAAATGACAGTAAATTCTAACTGACCGTTGGCTTTATGGTCGGAGTAAAGTCCCGGTAAACATTCGATCCTTCTTACCATGTTCTGGTTAATGTTTACGGTAGGTTAGTAGATCTGCACATAATTTTCAACAGTTGGTACATATTTCTGGTTCGATTTGCAGATTTCTTGATACCTCTCAATAGTTGGCACGAGTGGATTTGCGTCAGGGAGTGAATAATACATACAGTATATATTTTATATTCTTTGATCTTGATCTGTGTTCTTGGCGCAATCTGTTTGTTACGTTACGATTATAAAGAGAAATATTAGATGTGGAAACACAATTATCTCCAAATGAGACAATTAAGGCCTCAAGAGGAAAAGCTTAGTCAAACGGAACCATCTAAAAAAGTCTTGGTCATCTAACTCCTCGTAATAATCACTTCGATTCTCATATACTTCTTGTCTCCTTCTTTGAACAGCATCAGCATTTACGAAACCCATGAAATTACGGATGATTCTAGGCATATTGACGATGCATGTAATCAGCTGGCGTTGAGATTATAATGGAAAATCTGGCAGTAAAGCAGTTTACGGGAGGAGAATCCTGCGGTAAAGTTCACTGCCGGTTAAGGCTTATTTTACTGTCAGTTTGTCGCTAACCGGGTATTGTAAGAATCAAGTTACAGTAAACTTGCCGTAAAAGTGCCAGTAAAGATTTAACCGAAGATTTTAAGAACGGGCCTAACATATGTTTCACAGGAAGTTAGTGTTTCAAAAACATCAGTTTATACTGCCACTAGACTTACCCGTGTGAACCGTAATTTTATTAAACAATGCCAGAACTGTGTGGCAGCAGACGGACATCAGTTCCAATATCGCCTATGACAAGGTAAGTACTGCGTAGACTAATTAATTACTTAATGTCTCATTCCCACCCGCAATTGGCAGCGTAGCTAGTGTCCGGCAAGCGATGCTTCCCCCGGCCCCACCCGTAAGCAAGTGCACTGTATACAAAGAATAGCTCCTACCTCCCACTGGCACTTATATATGTTGATGTTGTTGTTTCATATGGCTAGCTCGGATTCCAATCCATCAGTTTTCTTGCGTTACAATAGAGTTGTGTGAGGTTTCCAGAAGTTCTAGCAGTCACATGAAGTTTGTTGCAATGTAGCAGGTGCCCCTTATCCATTTTATTTCCAGGTTCGTGACAAAGTGTGCATTCTTCAGATCTCAAGATGTTGATTCGTTTCAGATGAGCTGCAAGGCAGTCATGGCAAGTGTTAAGTCTGAAGAAGGCTACAGCTTCTCTTCATCATCATCATCTTGTACAGTTTCCAGCACCAGGCTGGGTCTGTTTGGAACATAAGCCTCGCCACTTAGTTCTTTCCTCCCACCACCTCTTCGCTGTCACTCTGGTCCAGTCCTCGCCTCTCTTCTTGACACATTCCTCCACTCCTTTCAGCCATCTATCTCTTGGTCTTCCCCTTGGTCGTTTCTTCTGTATCTGCATCTCATGTATCCTCTTGGGAATCTTCTTCTCATCCATTCTCTTCAAGTGTCCATACCACCTCAGTCTTGATGTCTCAATCCTACCTTGCAAGGGCTCCTCTTTCACCATTTCCCTGACCTTTTCATTCCTCACCCTGTCTCTTCTTGTTACTCCGATCCTACTTCGCAGGAACTTCATTTCACCTGCCTGTATTCTGCTTATGTCTCTTTTCTTCATTGTCCACGTTTCTGAAGCATAGGTCAGTATCGGGATATAGTAGCTTCTGTATAACACTTCCTTGCTTTTCTGTGGGACATCTTTATTCCACACTAAGCTCCTAATGCTTCTCAGAAATGCTTCTGCCTGTCTGCCACGTTCCATAATCTCTTTGTCATTTCTCCCATTTTCCTCCACTATACTTCCCAAGTACTTGAGACTTTCCACCTTCTTCAGCTGTCCACCTCCAAGTGTTATCCCACTCATTGGTGTGTCCTTTTTCCTGGTCGTTAACAGGATCTCACATTTACTGATGTTGAACTTCCATCCGTACTCTCCCACTGTTTCTTCCCAAGCCTTCAGTTGCTCCTGAATTTCCTCCTCCTTGTTTCCCCAGACCATGAGATCATCTGCAAACACCATTGCTTTCATCTTATCTTCTCCTATCTTTCCTGCTATCCGTGTCATTACCTCGTCCATAACCACTTCTCTTCTTGGTGTTAATTTATATTGATCCCATTTAGCATCAATGTGCTTCCATAATTTGGTTTCTGCTGTTTTCTTTGCCATTTCATCATACCTGCACTTGTATCTTGAATAAGGCCTGGTTTCTATGTAGTGGAGGGTTTTTACAATCAGATGTCCTTGCTGACACAAACCTAATCAGAAGAATTAATAATTGATGAAATTAATAAAAGTGGAGTTGAAAACTGAAAAACTATTTCAAGGACAGTCAACAGTGGGGATCAAACTTGCTCATCTTCCGAATCCATAGCATTATGCCATGGCCCTTCATTTAAAAGTAAGTAGCAAACTAAATTAAACAATTACAGTAATAGGGATGTCCAAGGCTCAAAGAAATACTTACACCATTCGAGGCTCTTACAAGTTCTGCCCTATACTGCACAGCACCACAGAGTGCCATGAGAAGCCAGAAGAGGAAGAGCAATCCTGACGTTCTCACACCACGCTTCCGATTGTACCATAACAACACCGCTGCGAGACCCTGAGGACAAGAACAAATGGCTGGTTAAACAGAGCGAACTATTTCTAACATAAAAATTAGGATTGGGAATCAATTTTTTTTAAACTACACACTCACCCCCAACGATTTCATCAGTCACACACAGGCAGAGCGTGAATCACGGAATTTAATAATAAAAATTATTATTAACTTAATTGGTCATATTGGACCACTTGAGCAGTTACAAGCAATTTTCTTTGAAGGTTGTACAGCTTGGTTCTTGTGATACGCCCACTACCTCTTTGTTCGATCCTGTTAGCCAGTTGTTTTATTGTCCTATTTATAGGAATGGGTCTCCCTTGAAATTTCACTCGAAACCTTTGACTTGTTCTAGCGCACGATTTCCTTCACTTTATGTACGTATTGTGCAGATATACACGTTTATGTAACTAATATTTCACATAAGGCATTACAGCACAATTACAATAAAACAACTGACTAAGAGATTCAAACGTACAGGTTCAGTGAAAATCCACAGCCTGCTTCCAGTCTCCGACCGGGTCAGGAATGGAATGAATGAAGCCCCTATCTAGCGGCGAGGATATGAACGTGCCGGCTGCCGAGGCCTGACGCACTCCTCTGGGGCAATGATTAAATGAATGACAGATGAAATGAAATGATAGTGGAGAGTGTTGCTGGAATGAAATCGTGACAGGGAAAACCGGAGTACCCGGAGAAAAACCTGTCTGCCTCCGTTTTGTCCAGCACAGATCTCACATGGAGTGACCGGGATTTGAACCACGGACCCAGCGGTGAGAGGCCGGCGTGCTGCCGCCTAAGCCACGGAGGCTTCGTACAGGTTCAGTAAACAATAAAAATAGACGTAAAGGTCGTTATTTCCTTACTGAAGCTAAATTAACCTAACTGGCAACTTCATAAGGAAATGCCGATTATGATTGGCGGATGAGGAACATTTTCAGCATCTACTCTAAACATGGTGAGTAAAAATGCATTATACTGATTTCAAGCCATACATAAGCATGCGTGGCTGCCGGCAACCAAGATGTCATTGGCGGAGCGAGAATGTCCTTGCCAAGCAAATATAAAGACCCTGTACAAGATTCCTACATCTAAAACAAGTATAAACATAACACACATGATGAAATAAAAAGTCAAACTTACAAAGGTCACCATTTTGACAACAGGTACATAGTAGTCGACTGAATATCTCTTCATGTCTCCATTGCCATTTTGCTGAATGGCCTGACCCAAATCGGCTGCACTTAGAATTAGGAGGAACAAAGTAATAGCCTGAAAAGTAGTAATTGCGAATTAGCTACAAGATACCATAAAAATACAAATTAATAACAATACACAGAAAAAGGAAAAAAAAAAAGTCAGATATACTGGGTGTAACAAAAATGTACAGCACCAAATGCAGGACACATTCCTCACAAGTAAACGAATAAATTATGTTATATTAACATGGGTCCGGTAAAGCTTCGTTTCCATGTTATACCTCATTGTCTGCAACTCATTAAGCATGGGAAACACACAAGAACAGAACGTTAAAATCATGGGGAGCATGCACTCTTGGTTACGTTTGGTTACGTTGTAGTTAATGTAGGTGCACCACCAGTGTTTTGTTTTACATGGCCCTGTTCCCCTTGACGTAGCAGATGTGCCTTGAGCTGTGCAACAAAACATGTAGCCTACTTCATGCACGATGGAGCACCTCCTCATTTTAGTGTTAATGTCTGTTGGCTTCTAAATAACAGATTTGGTGACAGATGGATAAGTAGAGGTGGACCAATTTTCTGCCCTCCAAGCTCTCAGGACCTAAACTCACTGGACTTTTATTTTTGAAAGCTCTTGTGTATCGACCCCAATACAAGATGTTCAGAGTCTCCGTGCCCGTATTATGGAAAGCTGTGAAACCATACGCAATACTCCAGGGATACATCAGCGCATCCGAGATTCACTACGACGCCGTGCCGCGGCGGGTTGATGAATGTATCAATGCGCAAGGAGGGCATATTGAACATCTCCTGTGAGAAAGAGTTGCATGTGGTATGCTGGTACGTACTGTTCTTGTGTGTTTCCCATGATAATGAGGTATAACATGGAAACAAAGCATTTCCGGACCCATGTTCATATAACATAATTTCTTCGTCTACGTGTGAGGAATGTGTCCTGCATTATGTGCCATACAGTTTTGTTACACCCTGTATACATACAGTAATAAGACTTCCCATTAATACTGTCACATGGTTTAACAATGAATTGAGATGGTAGTATGATATTTTGTTTTGAATTTGCGGTCTGAAGTTTCCATCAGAAAATCTCCACAAACAAGACATTCCACCAGCCAAATGGTGCGGAAAATGTTGTGATAGATATTACAGTAAATCCTGCCTAAAGCGGAACGGAATCGTTCCGGATTTATTTTTCCGTTTTACAAAGGGTAGAGTTTCAATAAGACAAAATACACTAAAAGGAAATACTGTATTAACTTATCGCATAGGATTACAATGAAATAATAATTTAAAATATAGGTCTGTAAATAAAAAAAGGAAAATAGGTTCACATGTATAACAAAAATACTGGAATGCAGCCGAAATAAATCAGAAACCTCTATGGACATCAAATTGGCAGGTGAAAAACTGAAGGAAGTAGGAGACTTTGTTACTTAGGAAGCAAAATAAACAGCGATGGACGAAGCAAAGAGGATATAAAAAGTAGGTTGGCTCAGGCAAGAAAAGCATTTCTACAAAAAAAGGAATCTGTTGACATCGAATATAGATTTAGGTATTAGGAAGTCATTTATGAAAGCCTTTGTCTGGAGCGTGGCGCTCTATGGAAGTGAAACTTGGACTATTGGTGCAACAGAAAAGAGGAGAATTGAAGCATTTGAAATATGGTGTTACAGGAGAATGATGAAGATCAGATGGGTAGATAGGGTGACAAACGAAGAGGTATTAAGACGAGTGGGAGAGGAGAGATGTTTCTGGCGACTGCTAATGAAGAGAAGAGATAGGTTAGTAGGACACATACTAAGACACCCAGGAATAGCAAGCTTAGTTATGGAAGGAAGGGTTGAGGACAAGAACTGTAGGGGTAGACCAAGGTTAGAACATGTTAAACAGGTTGCCTCGGATGTAGGGTGTGGTAGCAATGTAGAGATGAAACGATTAGCTCACGACAAGGAGGCATGGAAAGCTGCATCAAACCAGTCAAAAGACTGAAGACTCAAACAACAACATGTAGGCTATAACACTATTTTCAACGTACATACAAAAATTTCAGTTTCTCTGCTCGTTTCTTTGTTTCCACATGTCTTTCAAAGTGCATTGTCACGACTTCTTTACAAGAGAACGTTGTATGATCTCCTTGCATCCTGCATTAACTCCAGGAGTTCTGGAACATTCTTGGAAGCTGCAAATTCCTGAAGGTCGCTCAAAACAGATAGCGCTTCTCCAAAACTGTGTATTTTTAGCTCCCTTTCGTTGCCTTCACCATCGTCGTCCATTTCTTCCATGACTTCGCACCTGCCGTTTTCGGCAGCAATATCAGCTGCACTTTGAATGACTTCAGTCGTTAATATTTCCTAGAACTTTAGTGCAAGTACAGTTGCAGTCAAAATTTAGTACTGTACATAGCTTTGTATTATGGATAAGATAATCCATCTTAGGTTATTTACGCCTACAGTTCCGGAATTTCTTTCTGTTTCCTCGTTAGACAGTTTTCCGGTTTACAGTGACATTTTACATAGGAAATACCTCCGTTCTGAATTTTATTTTTGGTTTGTCCAGGTTCCCGATATAGGCAGGTTTTACCATAAATGCTACGGTGTGTAAAAAGTACAATATCATTAATAAGTAGGCTAAGAATTGTATTTAGCAGTGCACATTGTAGTAATTTATTTGAATCCGGGATGATGCATTCCTGTACAACTTAAATGAGGTTACTACATGGTAGCCACTCAAATCGGTCAACGATTTTCCAGCAGTTTTCCAGGAATATTCCAGGAGTAATTCTCATTTTTCCAGACTTAAAAATAAGCACGAGTCCGGGGGGAGGCTTTATCGGTTGCCTACTTCAAGACCAAAATAAAGCAGTTGTGTTTGGTTTACTTATACAGATGTTGACAAAAATTAGTGGTGATTGCGTTATTGATACGTAGCCTACACACAAATGATTTAATTGTTGTTTTAAAAAAGCCTTTGAGACTCAAATAACAGCTTTAAAAAAAGAGAGAAAAGAATGCCGCCTGCAATTTTATGGCAGTGAAGTTGTCTATACTCAATACGTTTTACAAAAATACTATCGCATGTTCTCCCACACAGAAACAGGTAGCCTGAAGAAATCTCTTTCGTTAATGATAGAGTGCTCACCCAAAACCGCAGCGGGAGTATGATTTAAGATGGAAAGATCTTTATAATTAATTAACAGTGGCAATTTTCCAGGAGTTTTCAAATTATTCATCATTTTCCAGGAGTTTTCCAGACTTAATAAAAATCCAGGAGTTTCCAGGAGTAGTGGCCACCATGTTACTACAACATCTGAGTATCTAACCCCTTATGCATGCTTGCCTTGCAAATATATTGTCGGTAGACCAAGGTTTCGATGCCTACCAGACCCAACCTCAGTAGATCCAAGGGTGTTAGTATCCATGCACCATAACCTGCAGAGTGCTTTCGACGAAATGGCTTTGAGCACATTCCAACTGTTGAGACGATGTCATTTTGAAAGTAAACTTATTTGCTCTTTTGTGATATCCATGCTCAAAGTTCTTGCCATTTCAATGGCTCAAAGGTTTTGAAGAACTATCGAGAAATGTTTTATTCAAGACTCGTCAAAGTGCACTAAATTCAAGAACTTAAATGTTTAATTATCCACGTCACAACAAGCGTATGTATACAACCAAAAACCAAACCCCATGGCACTACAGCCCATGAAGAGCCTAGGCCTACCAAGTGGCCGCTGGCCAGCCATTTGGCCTGCAGAAAATGGGGTGACGTGTGGTCAGTGCGTCGAGTCCACTCGGCCGTTAATCTTGGTCTCGGTGACCGGGGCGCTGCCTCGCTGTCAGACAGCTACTAAATTGTTCAAACAGGGCTGAGTGCATCCCGTTCTAGCCCTCACGTCAGTTTCTAAAATCCCTGACGGAGCCGGGAATCCAACCCGGGGCCTCCGAGTGGGAGGCAGGCATTATAAATTTATAAAATTATAACCAACTTATATGGACCCTATACTGTTTGTCAGAAAGCAAAGGTATTGTATTGGGAGTATCTCAATATTGGAGGCATTCAATATTTTACCAGTTACATCTAAATAATTCAACCAACATGTGCATTTGTAAATATGTATAGATATTGGGTGTCACAACTATGCCAAGCATTGTAAATGCCTCCAAGAACAGCTGATTCTCTAGATGCAACGAGTACAAGCCAGCAAATAAGTTTATGACTTCGGAAGATAACAAAGGTAGAAAACTCAATTAGCCTACGTCAGTTTTAAGATTTCACCACATTCCAACGCAAGTCCAGGTTAGAAACGACATCTTCTAAGTGTTTGTTGAAGCTATTCGAACAACTACGAGAATAAGCCAGCTAATTAAGGGTGTGACTTTGACAGGTGTCGAAGGTAGAATTCTCAATTTTCTATATCATTGTTTTACATTTTCAACAGAATCCATCTCAACTCCAGTTAAGTTCTAGAGCTTAAATTTTTTTATATGTATGTAGAACTTTTATTTTAAGAAATTATTGTAAGGATATCCATTTTAGTTTATTAGTGTTAAACTCAGTCGCCTTCGTGGTGTAGTTGTCAGCATGCTTAGCTGCCACCCTGGAGGTCCGAGGTTCGATTCCTGGCTCTGCCACGAAAAATGAAAATCCACAGCCTGCTTCCAGTCTCCGACGGGTCAGTCTAGCGACGAGAATATGAACTGTGCCGGCTGCCGAGGCCTGACGCACTCCTCTGGGGCAATGATTAAATGAATGACAGATGAAATGAAATGATAGTAGAGAGTGTTGCTGGAATGAAATTTTGACAGGGAAAACCGGAGAACCCGGAGAAAAACCTGTCTGCCTCCGTTTTGTCCAGCACAGATCTCACATGGAGTGACCGGGATTTGAACCACGGACCCAGTGGTGAGAAGCCGATCCCGGCTCTGCCATGAATATTGAAAAGTGGTATGAGTACTGGTACGGGGTCTCCTCAGCCTCGGGTGGTCCAAATGAGTCGAGGGGAGTCGATTCCCACCTCAGGGATATTCGAAGTGGTTTTCCACTTCGTCTTCGGGCAAATGCCGGGATGATACCTACCGTCAGGCCACGGCCACCTCCATCCCTCTTCCTAGTCTATCCCTGCCATCCCGTCCCATCCCTCATGAGGCCGTCTGTTCGCTTGCAGGTGAGGGCGCGTCCCGCCGCCCCAGTTGTATCCCCCAACTCTATATCAAGCCCCAGGACACTGCCCGTAGAGGCGGTAAAGGTGGGATCCCTCGCTGAGTCCGTCGGAAAAGCCTACCTGGAGGGTAAACTGACTACGGGGGGGGGGGGGGGGGAAGGTGTTTAACTCTATTAACGCTGAAGAAGATATCATTGGATACCGAAAAATGTTTGTTTAAATATTAATAAACAACATATTTTTAGTATTGACAAGGCGGACTATATAATGCTAATAATAATAATAATATCGTATGGCCTCGGGTGCCGGGCGTAAGCTTTGTAATTTTACACCCAGAGGGTAGCTTGCATGTCGAATTTCGTTGTTCCTTGAAATCACTATGAAAGTCAAGAAGGTTAGGTATCTAAGCTCCTTGAACACTATAGCGCTTTCTAGTAGAAAATTGAGGAACTTTGTGTTGGCGGAAACTCCCGAGATTAATTTTGCCATTATGAATACGGCCTACTGAATTCAAATGGGTTCTTTGAAATGCCAACATCGTATGACATGCGTGTTGTATTTTTGCCGCCTTTCAAAAATCACTTACCACCACATATACGGTAATACTAATAATTACCAATATAGTCAATAGGATAAAACTTTTACCAAACCAACATGGTAAACATACACACATTTTATTCTATTATTTCCTGACGGTGTTCAGACATTACCACTTGACATTCAATACAACTCACAATGCAAAAACATGGCAACAATATTACCACAGGGTGGCTTGTTTGAGTGTTCGGTGCTAAATATTATCTTTTGCCTAGATATAACTTGTGAAATATCAGGAAAAAGATTAACAGTGATGAATCACGGTAGGCTACAGTGAATGTGCTTTTTGCAATCATGACCTGTTGTTTCTATGTCAACTATACTGTGAAGAACCTATTGCAACATAGTTGATAGCATGCTGAGCTTCTATGCCCAAACGTCGCAGGTTTAAACCCAGCCGAAGTCGTCGGATTTTTTAAAGACAGTTAAAAATCCCTCAGTATGCCTTCCTTCGGAGGGGAAGTAAAGCCGGCGGACCCATGTCATAGACTTATGACATGTAAAAAAAACCTTCCACTAAATAAGCTTGTGTGAAGCAAAATTTGTAAGTTAGGTTTGATTAATGTTCTTAAGTTCCAACGTTCGACAACAGGCGCTGGTTGCGATGGCCAAGTTCACAGCTAAGTGTTGTGGACGGTAGCATTTGGTAGCAAAAGTAGGAACTACTTAAAATTATCGTTTGCAGTCCTTACTTGAATTAAAAACAGATGACACACACTATAGTAAAGCCATCACTACTTTCGACTTGACGTTTCAGTGTTAAGGCTGTGCTACCGAAAAATAAAATATTTTTTTAATTTAATTTTTTCTTCTTAATCTGGTATATAGGTCTTCGGGACTTGTTATATGCCACTTTTGTAAAATATAGACTGTTCGTTTGTTAGGGGCATGGCTTCAAAGTGTCTACTTTGAGGGTTAAAGGACAAAACTAATAACCGGAGAATTTCGAAATTTCTGTGCAATAACCTTTGTAATAGTAGCTTCATTATGAACAATTTTCATTTCAAAATTCAACATATTTTATAAAAGGTTCATATTTCAATAACCTATTTTATTTAAAAAAAAAATAATAATCTATAATAACTTCAAACTTATTCAATATTGTAGAGGCTCTAATTCTGAGCAGTTCGAATGTTTCATGAAAGGAACTGTTTAGTGATAAACCCGTGACGTATGTACCTTTGACTAGTCTTCAACTCGGCAAAACGGTAACTACACAGGCTACACGATAGGCTAGCCGCACTACCACTTGCTCCAAGCTTCATTCCCCCGCCCTACTACCTAGCACCGCACCGCACCTCCCGTGGCGGGTCAATCCTTTCCTTACGCAGCATTCCATTCTACTTACCGTGGAGTGCAAAGAAGAAAAAAAACTCTCCTTCTTGCAAAACCTTTTCCTGCGCGCTAAGTCTGACTAGACCGAGTCTTGAGGAAACAATAGAAGAATATCTCGCCCCATTCTCGTTTCATTTCCTAATTCAGCGTTTGTGTTTCGTGATTGAGTGATAGGGCAGTAGTGTATTTCTTTAACATTCACACTTTATTCTACAATGCCACGAAAGCATCCTCCTCCAAGGAAACGTTCCAGAAGAGGCCGCGCAGCAAAGGCTACCTGGGAGAAAAGAAAACAACAAGATATCACCTTGAATGTTTCAAACGATTCTGCTCAATTGGAAGACCCCGAAGAAATATTCAACAGATTGTTAGGTGAAAGCACTCCCCCAACAGGCAACGATGCAAGTCGGTAAGTAAACTATTGTTACAATATATAAATTAATTAGCAGAAGTACCCGTTCTTCGAACGGTCTTTGGTATGAATAACCAGACGTTATCAATTCAGCTACTGTTGCAATGGTTAACGGTTTGTCATTCCTTCAAAAGTTTTATCAGAACGAAGTTAGTTTTCTGGGAATATCACACACACTGTTAATTTAAGGGCCTTAAAATGTGGTTTTCGAAGACCCTTTATAGTCCCCCGAATTTTGTGTCTCACATTGAGAAACGAACATACGCTTTGGTCGTCCTTCTAGAATAATTTTTATATTTCGCCTATTTTAGCATGTATTTTGAAACTTTTTTTCCCTATACCCACCCTTCTATGAGAAGTACAGTGAAGAGTTATATAAATGATTAGTGTATTGACCCTAATGGATACCTACCTAATTTTACGATGCTCCAAGCATCCGAACACGAGTTATAGGCGTACATAAAGATACACAGAAATACAGACACACAAATCCACGTTTTGCTTGCATCCGTCAAAAAACATACCGAAACGCGTAAAAGAAACAAAATTGAAACTTTAATAAACAAACAATCATATGTTTATAGATAGGTGTATTTATGCAAGAGCAAAGGCAGCTAGTGGCCATGAGGCAAACTAACTCTATTGACTACAACGTATCATCCAGATGTCCAAATATGGATATATCAACCACACAGTATCAAACAAATTCAAGGGGCAGATGACCTCGTAGTTCCACCCTTTAAAACAACAAAAATTAACTAACTCAAACAAAATCATCCTTACGATGTACCAGTTTGTTGACAAAAAGAATGATTAGTTAAAATATGCTCTCAAACTAAATTCACCTAACGTGTACTAGGCCTACCTGACGTGAAAATAAAATTTAATACCTCAAATTCGTAAAAAGCCGCAAAAATACTATTTCAATTCAGGAATTTTTGAAAATAATATTGCTGTTTGGAGATATAATAGACCTTCTGTACAACATATCGCACGTGTAAGTCGGGTGAAAGAATTCTGGAGTGCCCCTTGACCCCCTTAAGCGCATTGACGAATTTTACAGTCTTAGTTGATTCCGTGATAACCTTATAGCCATTTGCAAACTTTCACAGAAATGTAATAAATGGAGTGGTATTGCTTCTTACAGAAAGAGATGGAAAGTTGGATGTCATCTCTTGAGATACTGTTGTCATGGTTACCGGCTTGCATTCCTTGATTAGTTTATTGTGGTGTTTGAAGCCATATTTTCAGTGTTGCCTTACTAAACTCTTGTTGATTAGTTTATTAAATGAAATTAGTTTTCAGGGATTATCTCAGAAACTGTGGGTTATAGAGCCTTAAAATTTGGTTTTCGGGGACATTTAAGGGCCCCCGTGTTTTGTTTCCGACACCGAGGGGCTGAAAATGAGCTTTGTCTCGTCGTTGTGTGCCATTATATAATAATAATCCCGGGATAAGGAGTCCCCCACTATCATGCCACCAGCTCCCCAGGGAGGCGAATGAGCTGGTAGTGGTTAGGGCACTCTCTTGCCCTTGGGACAGAAAACTTTCCCTAAAGGCGGATGAACCACCTGTGGTCAACGGCATAGAAAGTCCTCAACGGCGGACCAGGCATAAGGGCAATGAGTCCCTCCTTGGCTGGAATGGCGGATGAAGGCTGCAGTGACTAGGATTTATCAATCGTCTTGCATTTGCTTGCCATTGAACATCTTTCCTAAGTCATCAAGGAATGTGCGTTTGTTGATGTGCAGCAACATTCTCACGTTAAAAGATTTCACGCACAGCAGTCTTCCAACAACATTTGACTTTCTTCAAAGTCCTGCGGCGATCAAGAAGTTGCGACGGGGGCAGGATTGTGATGTCTGGGAGCCTCTAGTGATAACTTGGCACGTAGGCGGTAGATGTGTGATCGGTCGTCTTGCTTAGGGTTGTGGCTGTAGAGCAATTCGGCCGCTGCAACTACGACTGAGCAGTCCTATTTAGGGTCCACTCTGCTCACCCCACATGGGGAAGGGGCTAGAAAAGGTGCCCTAAACATAGTCAGCCACTTATACTACCGATTGGATAGCCGCGTCCAAAGGTGTCACCTCCATGCGGTCGAAAATGTATAAGTAACAAATTTTATTTTGCAACCTGGAATGTAAGAACACTCACTGATGACCCCGCAAATGAGAGACCTGAAAGGAGAACAGCTATTGTGGGTAGAGAGCTACGGAGATATGACATTGACATAGCAGCACTTCAGGAGACCCGTCTTGCTGAGGAAGGTCAGTTGAATGAGCAAGGTGCAGGGTACAGCTTCTTTTGGAAGGGTAAACGTGAGGACGAACACAGAATACATGGAGTTGGCTTTGCCATTAAGAGCAAGCTTCTCAAGGATCTGTCAGAGCTTCCAACTGGGTATAATGAACGCCTCATGACACTAAGACTTCGGTTATATAACAACCAGCATGCCACGGTGATCAGCGCATACGCCCCCACACTAGATGCTGATGATGACATTAAGGAAAGGTTCTATTCAGATCTGGATACCGTCCTATCAAACATCAACCGTGAAGATAGGATCATCTTACTCGGAGATTTTAACGCTAGTGTGGGCAGGGACTACAATGTTTGGAATGGTGTCATTGGTAAGGAGGGAGTTGGGAGCGAAAACTCCAATGGTATCAGACTGCTCTCCAAATGCACTGAACATGAATTGGTAATCACCAATACTATCTTTCGCCAAAAGAATCGCTTTAAAACATCATGGCAGCACCCTAGATCGAAGCACTGGCATCTTATTGACTATGTGATTGTACGCAAGAAAGATTTACGAGATGTTCTTATCACCAAATCAATGACAGGAGCCGATGACTGTTGGACAGATCACCGGCTTATCAGATCAGTTATGCGTATACCATTATCCACACAGAGGAGGAAGCAACAGAAGAGCTGTAGGCATATTTTTGATACAGAGAAGTTTGGTAAGTCAGAGCATATCTCCCAATATAAAGAGTTGCTTAGCCAGACACTGCCACAGGAATACCATCCAGATGTAACACTGCACTGGGAGAGTCTGAAGACCGCTATTCAGAATGCTTGCAAGGAAACGCTGGGATATAAGACCAGGAAACATCAAGACTGGTTTGATGAAAATGATGAAGAAATTGAAGCATTAATCTCAGAAAAGAGAAAAGCCTTGCAAACTTGGAGAAAAGATATGAACTCCCGTACTAAGAAAGAAGCATTTTGTCTTGCGAAGGCAAATGTCCAAAGAGGAACTTGTGCGCTCAAAAATGCATGGTGGACATCCAAAGCTATACAGCTGCAATATCTAGCCGACAAAGATTCGCGACAGTTCTTCCAAGCCACAAAAGCGATTTATGGCCCCTCCACGTTTGGTAGAAATCCACTTTGGTCCAGTGACAAAAGTACGCTTCTAAAAGATCAATACTCCATCATGAATAGGTGGAAGGAGCATTTTGAAGACCTCTTGAACCAGGACTCAGTTATTCATGAGCAGGTGTATGATATATTACAACAAGCACCTATCAAGGAAGAACTCGGTACCCTGCCAACACTAGATGAGGTTCAGTGTGCTATTAATCAAGCAAAGCGACACAAAGCCACTGGATGTGATGGAATACCGGCGGAAGCTCTCAAAGAAGGAGGTGAGGAACTCATAAGCCACATACATGATCTTATCATTAAAATTTGGAGAACTGAAAAAATGCCTGCTGATTTCAGAGATAGTCTGATAGTTCCCATATTTAAGAAAGGTGATCGTGCAGACTGCAACAACTATCGTGGTATATCTTTGTTATCATGCCTTGGAAAGCTTATTGCTCGTATTTTGGCGAATCGTATTCTATCCCTGGTGGAGAAAATACTCCCAGAGAGCCAATGTGGTTTCAGGCCTTCTAGAGGAACTGCAGATATCATATTCACTGTTCGTCAGCTTCAGGAGAAATGTAGAAAGCAAAATAGACCTCTTTATATTGCCTTTATAGACCTCAGTAAGGCATTTGTCTCGGTAAACCGTGAAGCCTTGTGGAAGATTTTAGCATTGTATGGTTTTCCACTGAAATTTATTACCATCTTAAGACTACTCCACACTGATATGAAGGCAAATGTCATTGGTAACGACTCTATTGGAGAACCATTTCATATAAATACCGGTGTTAAACAAGGCTGTGTGATTGCCCCTACATTGTTTTCTCTGCATGTTGCCACTGTCATGCAGTTAGTCAAAGATAATCTTCCTACAGGTATACAGATAACTTACAGGATGGATGGGAAGATCTTTAATTTGAGCAGTCTAAAGGCAAGGACTCAAACATCTCCTGCTGCATTGGTTGAGTTACAGTACGCTGATGATAATGCAGTAGTAGCTCAATCAGAGGACGAACTTAGGAAAATCCTGAATGCTTTTTCTTCAGCATACAAAAAGATTGGGCTGAAACTTAACACCAGTAAAACCCAAGTCCTCTACCAACCAGCCCCTGGACAAGGACAAAGAAACATCAATGTCACCATCGACGGAGCGAAGCTTCAAGAAGTTAACACCTTTTCTTATCTTGGCAGCACCCTGTCATCAAGTGCAAATATAGATTCCGAAATCCAACACAGGATTAACCGTGCTGGGGCATCCTTTGCAAGATTGAGGTCTAGAGTTTTTGACAACCATGATATCAATGCTGCAACGAAGATCCTTGTGTACAATTCGGTTGTAGTTCCCACCTTACTTTACGGATCTGAATCCTGGACATGCTACAGACGTCATTTTAAAAAGCTGGAGCAATATCACCAGCATTGTTTGAGGAGAATTCTTCGTGTGACATGGCAAGACAAACGCACAAACACCAGCATTCTCGAAGAAGCACAGACTACCAGTGTTGAAGCCATGCTTTTAAAACGTCAGCTGCGATGGACAGGACACGTAATCCGCATGCCCAATAATCGCATTCCCAAGCAAGTGTTTTGCTCTGAACTAACTGAGGGCAAGCGCTGTGTGGGAGGTCCGAGGAAGCGATTCAAAGACGTACTAAAGGCTAATATGCAAATGTGCCATATTGATATCAAAAACTGGGAGACCTTAGCTCTTGATCGCTCATCCTGGAGATCAATTGCTCATCGTGGTGCGATACTTTTTGAAGAAAACCGCCGACATATGATAGAAGATCGGAGGCAGCGCAGAAAGAACAGAGTGTTCATTAGAAGACAGGGAATGAATGCGGATGTCTCACGTGGACCTGATACTACCGGTCATCACTGCGGGAAACTGTGTCTCTCCCGCATTGGGCTTTTTAGTCACCTCCGGACTCATCGATGAAGAGTCATTCAGCATTGGAAGGCCAACCTACTCGAGACGAGTGTTTGCTATCATCAATAATAATAATAATTGGACTATAAAGAGGATAAAGGAGATGTACAAGGGAAGCGTGAGCTGTGTGAAAGTGGGAGGAGAGAGATCAGACTGGTTGGAACAGAGAAACGGCCTGAAACAAGGAAGTGCACTGTCACCGTTACTTTTCATTGTGGTGATGGATGACATAATGACCCGAGTGGCACAAGTAATTGGGGAAGGAAAGATGAAAGCAATGGTGTTTGCAGATGATTTGATGATTTGGGGAAACAAGGAGGAGGTGGTACAGGAACAGTTGGACGTGTGGGAAGGAATAATACAAGGATATGGGATGAAATTTAGCATAAATAAGAGTGAGATGGTGATCACAACAAGGAAGAAGGAAAGAACCACAACGGGAATAACAATTGGTGGGGATCAGCTGAAGAAAGTGGAGAGTTTCAAGTATCTGGGAAGCCTGATACAAGATAATGGAAGAAACGATAGAGAAATAAATGAGCGGGAGAGGCAGGCAGAAGCATTTCGGAGGAGTGTGAGAAGCATGTTATGGAGCAAGGATGTCCCCCAGAACAGCAAAAAGATCATATATCGGACGTACTATGTCCCTATCCTGACGTATGCCTCGGAGACCTGGGTTATGAAAGGAAGGGAGAAGAGCAAAATACAGGCCAGTGAGATGAGGTTCTTGAGAAGCAGTATTGGAGCTACAAAGATGGACAGAATAAGAAATGAAAGGACCAGAGAATTAATGAAGGAGGAACCATTACAGGATGGTATAGAGAAATCTAGACTTAGATGGTATGGACATGTAAAACGAATGGAGGAGAGGAGGATACCCAGGAGAGTACACGAGACGAAGTGGGAAGGGAAGAGACCGAGAGACAGGTGGCTGAAGGGGGTGGAAGAAAGCGTGACGAAGAGAGGAGAAGACTGGACAAGGGTGGAGGCTGAGAGATGGTGGGAAGACAGAAGACGTTGGAGAGGCTTGTGTTCCAAACAGACCCGGCCAGTGGCTGGAAACTGTGCAAGATGATGATGATGAATAATAATTGTATAATTATATAGAGATAGGGATTAAATAGACCTTCCGTACCACACCCACACGTGTAAATCACGTCAAAAAATTCTAGAGTACCTCTTGACCCCCTTAAGCGCATTATACTGTATGTATTGATGCATTTAACACCGTAATTTGGTTCCGTGATAACCGTATAGCCGTTTACAAACTTTCACAGTAATGTAATAATTGGAATTGTATTGCGTCTAACAATGACCTGTGAGATTCTGTTGCCATAGTTACCGGGTTGCATACTTTCATTATTTTCTTCTTCTTGTTTCGAATGGGCCTACTTTGGACCACGCTTGTTCAACTGTTGAGCTTTGATCTTTGCCCAGTGTTGTCGCATTTTCTGCCGGTGTAACTCCTTCCTTTCATCTGTCCAAGGGGTACCTTTCTTCCGGGGTTTTTCCTGAAATCCATGGACTTCCTTCAGGGCATGTCTCACAGATTGCCTGTCTTGAAGATCTGATATTCCCAGTTCATTAATGTCTTTCTCAGTTTCTGTCAGCCAAGTGGTACGAACCTTCTTGTTCTGCCAGAAAGTGAACAGCCTATTGGTCAGTCTTTTGGGAGGCAATCTTGCCACATGACCATAGAATGCTACTCTCCTTTTCCTAACACAGTCAGAGAGCCTTTCTATATGTTCGTAGAGCTCGGAATTGTGCCGCCTACGGTATTCCTCATCTTCCTTTACCGGACCTAGGATCTTCCTGAGAATTCTCCTCTCTCTGACTTCCATTTTCTCCATCAGACCACTTCGGTTCAATGAGAGACACTCCATGGCATACAGGGCTTCTGGTCGTATGACTGAGGTGTATTGCTTCAGTTTCAGGTTGCGTGACAGGCATTTCTTGTTGTAGATGTTCTTTGTCAGTCGATAAGCCAGTTCCAGCTTGTTGACTCTCATGGATAATGATGCTCTTTCTGATAAGTTGGGTTCAATCCATTCGCCGAGATACTTAAATTTCTCAATCCTCTTGATTTTTCCCTGTTCTAGTAGCATCTCTCTGTTAGCTTCTTTGATGTTGGTGAAGAATTCTGTTTTTTCCAGCGACACTTGAATCAAATTAGTTTTCTGGGAATAACTCAAAAACTATTGGTTTTAGGGCATTAAAATGTGGTTTTCGGGGCCCTTTGGGCCTCCGAGTTTTGTTTCTGATATTGAGGGGCTGAAAATGAGCTTTGTCTGGCCCTTCTACACCTATTTCAGCATGCATTTTAAGGGGGTATGCCCCTCATATGAGAGGTACGGAGAAGAGTTACATCAATGATTAGTGTGGTGCCTCTGATGGATATCTGTATCAAATTTTACGTTGATCCACCCAGCCGTTCTCAAGTTATAAGGACTCAAAGTTGTCCACAGACAGACAGACAAACAAACAAACAAACAAACAGACAAAAAAATTATTTTTGCACGCATCCGTCAAAAAACTGTCTGAAACGCGCAAATAATGCAAATTTCCATGGAAATTCAGAAAAAACAGACAAACTTTCATTTTTATATATATAGAGATTATTAATTAATTTTAAAGGACTTGTCATTTTTTTTAGTAGATTACCTACTTGTAAAACGTGTTGTTGTTGCATATTTTAGGGACTGAGACATCGTGGTCATATAGCCCCATGTATTTTTGGATGTGTATGGAATTTGTGTGATTACATGTGTTAATGTGATGAGTGTACTATTGTGTGAATTTCTAAATTGGGATAGGATTGCTTTTAGAGAGGAACCATCCCAGCATTTTCCTGGAGTTACTTTTAATGCATAGTTGCTTTCTGTATGTTAATAATAATCAAGGTAATATTTTTTAACATTGTGTGATTTCAGGTATGAAGATCAAGATTATTCCACAAATTTTTCGAACGATTCAGGAAGTGATACAGACGATGACAATGAGTCTGATTGTGAAGTACCACCGATGGTAATTGAAAGGAATACTGAGGCCAACGAACTGCCTCCAATAGGGCGACACATCGTTGATATTGCTCACGTTATGAAAGAAATAGAATTAGTAACAATCAATTCCAAACATTGTACCATGGGAAAATACAAATACAAAAAAGAAATAAAAAATGGATTATATTGTACATGGATGTATTATTGTGATAACTGCGAAAACGAATATGCTGTAACTTCAGAGCCTGTTTACCAAAAAATGGAAGTGAACGATGCTCTGGTGTGGGGTTTTACACATCTAGATGCACGGGCCTATATGACAACAATGTCGCAGCCCTAAAATAAGCAACAACAAGAAGCTAATACTGTTGAATGATATTCGAACGTACTGTAAATTGTTCAGAATTCGTAGCCTAAAGATCTTTTTTTTTATCAGTTGCTTTATAAGTTTCTTTGGTTTAGGACGTGGATAATAAATTATTATATATTATTTAATGTGAAATAATTAATAACATAACAACTTTAACAAACTTAATATATCATTAGCTGTGTGTTATTGTGTTTGTCATGCTCTTGCTAGTGTGTCTATGCAGCCGAATGTCATTGGAACTTGCTGCTTATATTTTAAAAATAATTTTTGTTTGTTAATAGAGCATAATTTAAGGGTATTTTCTGTAAAAATTCCCGAGATGGTTTCTACTTGAAATTTGAACAGAACTTGTAGCTCACCCTAAGGGTGTCCGCTGTAAGCAGCTACAGACTCAGGTGAGCCGGACATGTCCTCAGACACTCCCGGCACTAAAAGCCATACGATAAGTAAATAAATAACCTTTTGTGGTTTACTGCATTATTTTTTTATAATGTTTTGCATTCCATTGCAGTTTTGTCAGTGCACAATAAAAAGGTTTATGATACATCCAAACACTTCTTTTGTGTTTTAATTTTATAGTTATATCACTGATATGCAACCACTTTCCTACAGAGAAACTCTTCCCCCTATGGGTAGTTACAAACGTGGGCGCCCAAAAGATTTTTTCCAGAGGGGGGCCAAGTTAAATTTTTAATTTCATTAACCCCCTCCCCCCCAATTTTTGTTTCATTTCTTACTTACTTCGTGAATTTCATTAGTTGACTGCTCTGAAGCCGTTGGCTACTTTATGGCAAGATTGGGAGGAATGTTTTGTTTTAAGTTCACATTTTTTGTCCATGGAAGTTCACGTTTTTTCTTTTGTGATTCATTGTCATAATGTTCAGTTTTTAAAATCAGGTAAAAATAGTGGTACCAACATGTATCGACAATAATATAAAAATTAAGCAGTTCAATGTAAATCCTGTTCGCCTATTTTCTAATTACGGTAACTGGTGGACATATTTTCAGACATTTCCAAATTACAGAGTTAAATTAAACTGTGGAATTATCCCTACATATGAATTTGCCTAATAATAATTCAAATAGCACCGTTTTCAAATATCTAGTTTGTACTGGCCGTTACAGCGGATCCATCACGTATTTCCTCTTCTTCACAAGCTATCAGGAATACCTCGCACTGCTCTTCTTAGCATAATGAATTTTGTGCGAAGTGATAAATTCGTATTGTACGTTACTCATACTTGTGACGCCCATGGTTTTAGCAAATTTTCGTTTTAGAAAGAAAATATCTTATTTGATTATTGATGGCCGTTAAGTAAAATATATAACTAAATCGTTTCTTACTTAGTCGCTTTGATAATGACAACCATTGCAGAATCATTTAACTATTATTATACATTCGTACTTAAGAATGTCGCATAATGTTCCTCGAGTTAAGAGCCTGCCTATGTCTGTTCTGTAATTTACTTCTTTCAGAAGCACATCATTATCAATCTCCCCTTGAACTTTGGCTTTATCATCTAATTGATCTATATTGAATTGTAACTTTCAGTCTGTCAATACGACTATAAGCCCAAAAACTTAGGATTAAATTAGCTTCTCCGCTCATATAAGTAGGCTGCATGCCTTGCAAGAAGATTCCATTGGAATCATATAGCCTACAACATTACGATGTCTATCAGTAATGAATTCACCATTTTGTCTCAACTGATCTACCGTCTACTTTTGATTGAGAGCGTGAATCTCAGCCTCTTTGATAACGGAACAAAAACACCGCAGAACAACTTAACTATTAGCCTATACATTTCTTCGATCGTAGAAGATTTAACACTACATGTTAAGAATCTACAACAATGGTAGATTGCTGTGCATTTGTAGAAATGGACCACAGTACTATGGCACACCTTGAATAAAAATATACGGCATTTCGTGGCACGAATAACGATCACAGAACGGCGCAAATTTGGACGAGTGTACACGGGGTTACATGACCGTGTTGTCGCAGCTCCTAAACTAAGGAACCAACCAAATTTCAGTTTGATTGCTGTAATAGATTCGTAGATATTGGGAACCGACTAAATATTTTGAATGGTCGCCATGTTGATTTTATATATGTAGGTCCTAGAGTTATGTACTGTTACATGAAAATTATTGTGTACATCAAGCATTCAAACTTCAATTGCATGATTAGGACACAAGAAGTAACAAGGAGATGTTAAAATTTCACACAGCTGCCATCTTGTGGTTATGGAAACAATTGAAATAAATTAGATGCCAGTGGATTAACATTCGTATAAGGATTTACTGTACCAAGTTTCACTGCACTCGGAAGGTTAAATTGCGAGAAACGTCCATGTGAATATTTATACTTCGCATCGCCGCCATGTTGGATTTGTGATCACCAGGTTATTTCAAGTCATATAGGTGAACTTAAGTTCAAAGCCCCTATGAATATAAAAAAAAATTCAGTTTGTTTGCTATAATAGATTCGTAGATATTCAGAGCCGTTTATATATTTTGGATGGTCGCCATGTTGGATTGTTAAATGTATAGGCCATAGAGTCATGTGCCATTAAAGGAAAATTATTGCGTAGGTTCATTATTCAAACTTTCACTTCGATCGCATGATTACGACACAAGAAATAAAAACTTAATTTTAAAATTCGCACAGCCACCATCTTGAGGTTATGTAAACAATTGAACTAAATTAGATACCAGTGCATTACAATGTGTATAAACATTTCCTGTACCAGATTTCATTGCGTTTGGAACATTAAATCGCGAGAAAGGTCTAATTTAAATTTTCAAATTCGCTTGGCCGCCATGTTCGTTTTATAGTTAACCGGTTTTTGAAATTCTTATAGATGAACTTCCAGTAGTGCCCTTTATCACCGTACAAAATTTCAGGGTGATACCGCAAATAGTTTCAGAGATATAGAATGCCGGTGAAATATTTCGCACATCAGCCATCTTGTGGTTATGTAAACAATTGAACGAAGTTAGATGTCGGTGCATTAAAATGTGTATAAACATATACTGTACCAAGTTTTATTGCGTTTGGTTGGTTAAATCGCGAGAAACGTCTATTTAAAAGTTGCAACTTCGCTTGGCCGCCATGTTGGTTTTGTAGTTACCAGTTTTTCAAAAGTTACATAGGTGAAGTTCTAGTAGTTCCCTTTATCACCGTAATAAATTCCAGGGTGATATCGGGAATAGTTTCGGAGATATTGAATGCTGGTGAAATATTACGCACAGCCGCCATGTTGGATTGGTGAGACGTACAAAATTTGAAGGGCACGGTCGGGGTCGCCCGGAATAGTGCTATGAACTTACCGAGTTTCATTGAAATCGCTCCAGCCATTTAAAAGTTATTAGGGGACATACACACACCTCACACGCACGCACACACACACACGGACAAAAGGTGATCTCATAAGCCTATTTTTCAAAATTGAAAATAGGCTAAAAATGGACCCCAAATGACGAGAAAGTTACCGTCCCCATAAGACAATAAAATGTTAAAAATATGCATAGAAAGACGAAAAACAAAGTTAACTAAGCACCAATTGTAAAATACTTTCTCGCAATAAATGAGGTCTGATCCTTCTACGGAAACCTGCATATTTTTCCTATTATAGCATAACTCCTAGTTTGCGCGGTGAAATCTACTTCCGCCTTCTGGCGTGCCGAGATGAATTTTTTGAATATAAATACATAGCCTATTACGTCAGCAACATTAAAGAAGTTTTCTATTGTAATATTTGTCAGTTGAATATCAGAAACTTCAATTTATGAAATAAACTGGTTACTATGACCACTCGAATATCAACATTCTCGGAATTCCAGAGGGGGGTCACGGCCTCACCTTGCCCCTTCCTGCGGGCCGCCATGGTTACAAAGCCCATATGTAGATTCGTTTCAACGCGCGCAATTTTTTAAAGAAAGAACTCTTTTAGAAATTATGAAAATGTCAAAATACTGAAACTGATATACAGTATATCTTTACATCAATTATACTATTAGTATTGCGTTCAAGCTGGCAATTTACACAAATGGAATCCCTGAAATCTTCTAAAATAACTGGCATTAAACATTATGAGCAAAGTATCCCTATATTTTTTCTCTCGGTTAATATTGCAAAGAAACTTAAAAAATAAAATAAAAAAACCTCAATGCATTTCTACATTTGTATTAATTCCATTCCTTGAAACTGGTGGGTATACTGTAAGCTGTAATTGTGTATTCATTTTGTGTGTCATACTCATATATCCAGCGCAGTAAATCTGTGTTCAGAAAATATGTTGTTGTTTTGTAGTAGATCTGAGGAGGTTAAGTAGTGTCCTAAAATTATTTCCTATTGAACTGCACGATTCAAACGACAAATTGAACATCTGAATGGCTGGAAGAACTTTGTACTGTAATAATATAATTCAAGATTTTATAGTAGCTTTAACTTATATTGCGGTGTTAAAACACGTTTAAAAATATATTTTGTTTCTTTCGCTATCGTTTCACCCACCAGGGCTGGCTTTTCCCACGGACTAAGCGAGGGATCCTACCTCTACCACCACTGAGGGCATTGTCCTGGAGATTGAAAGATTGGGTCGGGGATACAACCGTGACCACCGAGAGAGAGGTGGTCATGATTCAACTCGGGTGTGTGACCAGCACTACGCCCAGGCGGCCTCACCTGCAAAGCGAACATGGGCCTGATGAAGGGATGGGAAGAGTGGGAGGGATAGGCAACTAACAAGGGGAGGATACAATGCATGGGTCACCGATTCAAACCATCTTTAGTACACGTGTAGGGCATGACTAGGTGTATACCAGGTGCAAGTAGTAAGGTGCGCTTCTCAGCCGATTCCGAGAAATTAATTATTCGTAATTGCTGTGGCGCATTCATGTGCGCTGTACGTTAACATGAAACCAAGAAGCTCATGGTGCAGAGGTAAGAGCCCTGCTTCGTAAGCGTGGGATCACTGGATCGAATCCCACCGGTGAGCTTTTTTTTTTGTAAACATAGGCAATTCGTACAACAGTAGGTGTCGTGAATAATGTTCATTTTGCAGTCAATTGTATTAATTCCATTCCTTGAAACTGGTGGGTATACTGTAAGCTGTAATTGTGTATTCATTTTGTGTGTCATACTCATATATCCAGCGCAGTAAATCTGTGTTCAGAAAATATGTTGTTGTTTTGTAGTAGATCTGAGGAGGTTAAGTAGTGTCCTAAAATTATTTCCTATTGAACTGCACGATTCAAACGACAAATTGAACATCTGAATGGCTGGAAGAACTTTGTACTGTAATAATATAATTCAAGATTTTATAGTAGCTTTAACTTATATTGCGGTGTTAAAACACGTTTAAAAATATATTTTGTTTCTTTCGCTATCGGACTAAGCGAGGGATCCTACCTCTACCACCACTGAGGGCATTGTCCTGGAGATTGAAAGATTGGGTCGGGGATACAACCGTGACCACCGAGAGAGAGGTGGTCACGATTCAACTCGGGTGTGTGACCAGCACTACGCCCAGGCGGCCTCACCTGCAAAGCGAACATGGGCCTGATGAAGGGATGGGAAGAGTGGGAGGGATAGGCAACTAACAAGGGGAGGATACAATGCATGGGTCACCGATTCGAACCATCTTTAGTACACGTGTAGGGCATGACTAGGTGTATACCAGGTGCAAGTAGTAAGGTGCGCTTCTCAGCCGATTCCGAGAAATTAATTATTCGTAATTGCTGTGGCGCATTCATGTGCGCTGTACGTTAACATGAAACCAAGAAGCTCATGGTGCAGAGGTAAGAGCCCTGCTTCGTAAGCGTGGGATCACTGGATCGAATCCCACCGGTGAGCTTTTTTTTTTTTGTAAACATAGGCAATTCGTACAACAGTAGGTGTCGTGAATAATGTTCATTTTGCAGTCAATTGTAATAACGTGTTATGTGAGCGGGAAAGGGGAGTGGGAATAAATCTTACAGGAGATTACATCCTCGTCGCGGAATTTGAATGTGGTCCACTTCCATCGGCCTTCGTAGGCACCGGCACATCACTATAACGTGTAATATCTGACATCGCACAATTATTCCCATTCTTACGATGTTGCTACCTCAAGAGCCAAGGAACGAATGCGGCAATCAACGTTTCCTCGGTGAACCGTTTATCCTCCTGCCCATCGATATCGTTAGTTTGTGTGCAGGTGACCTCGCCAGTTCCGAACACTTTCCGACTGTAGCAACAGAGTATCGAGAAGGCAGTGCGAGAACAGAGTAACAAAAAGGCTGTGCAAGAGTACAAATATCAAGTGGGCAGTGAAGAAAGAAAAAAGTCTTGAAATTGTTATGTATTAGGAGTGTGTAAAAAATAGAAATATTTGTTTGTTGATGAATGTCATGAATAAACTTAGTAAAAACGGTAACACACCCAATACCCATAGCATGAGACACTATTTGCGTGGTACGGAGTGGTCTGATGGTTCACTGACATGCAATGAACGGAACAGACTGTGCCTTCAGTGTACAAACGTATACATTTAATAGAGTACACCTGACCATTTATAATACCAATGTATTTGCAATGCCCCGACTGTACATTATGTAATGTCACAAACATTCAACCCCATATGATGATTTCAGAATCCCTTTTCCCGCTCACAGAACACGTTATTACAATTGACTGCAAACTGAACATTATTCACGACACCTACAGTTGTACGAATTGCTTATGTTTACAACAAAAAAAGACACTCACCGGTGGGATTCGAACCAGTGATCCCACGCATACGAAGTAGGGCTCTTACCGCTGAACCATGCGCCCCTTGGCTTCAAGTTAACGTACAGCGCACATGAACGCGCTACAGCAATTAGGAATAATTAATAATTTATTTCTCGGAATCGGCTGAAAAGCGCACCTTACTACTTGCACCTGGTATACGCCTAGTCATGCCCTACACGTGTACTAAAGATGGATCGAATCGGTGACCCATGCATCGTATCCTCCCCTTGTAAGTGGGAAGGAGGCAGCCGTGGCCTTACGGTAGGTACTATCCCGGCATTTGCCCGAAGACGAAGTGGAAAATCACTTCGAGGATGGCTGAGGTGGGAATTGAACCCCCTCTACTCATTTGGATCACCCGAGGCTGAGTAGACCCCGTTCCAGTCCTCATACCACTTTTCAAATTTCGTGGCAGAACCGGGAATCGAACCGCGGACCTCGGGGGTGGCAGCTAATCACGCTGACCACTACGCAACGGAGGCGACTTTAAAAAATAATATGGTACGTTATTGAAATTCTTGATCAAATTTTGAAGTTCTTATTACTAAATATTAGACTACAAAAAGCGGGACCCGATAGAGAAACTCGCACTACAGACTTGGATTCTACATCCCTCAATACCTAAGCAGTCATTTCAGGTATATTGTCTTATTAATATTATATATTTTTTTTTAATGATAAACTTTGTCAATTTTGATGGTTTCTAGATTTTCTTTTCAAAATTACAAGAAAGGAAACCTGACGTGATGCAGAAAATCTGAACACATGGCACTTCAGTTAACAATCAATATGTTAATATTTTCCCTTGTAGCAGAACAAAATTGAAATGAATAGGCCTATCAATCAAACGCCCCGACCCCATTTTATCCGGCTGGACGACAGATTTCAAGGTTACGGCTAGGAAACAGATCGCTGTGCGAGGCTTACAACAGAGAGGGGAAGATTGTGTGCGAATGAGGAGTATGGAAGAGAAGAGGGGAAGTGGGAATTAACATGCGGTGACTGGCAAGGGATGGCAGTGCTGCCATCTCTTGCCCAGTGCTTACCAGCAGAACCAGTAGCTCAGCCTTAACCTAGAGTTATCTAGCGGTCAGAAAGAAAATCACTTGAACTAGACAATCACAGGCAGCCATTGAAATCGATATATCACGACAAATGGAGTTTCATTCGCGATGTTGCAATTTAGCGAAAGAAACTAGCCTAGCACTATAATAATAATAATAATAATAATATTGTATGGCCTCGGGTGCCGGGTGCAAGCTTTGTAATTTTACACCCAGAGGGTAGCTTGCATGTCGAATTTCGTTGTTCCTTGAATCACTGTGAAAGTCAAGGAGGTTAGATATCTAAGCTCCTTGAACACTATAGCACTTTCTAGTAGAGAAATGAGGAACTTTGTGTTGGCGGAAACTCCCGAGATTAATTTTGCCATTATGAACACTGCCTACTGAATTCAAATGGGTTTTTTACATGCCAACATCATATGACATGCGTGTCGTATTTTTGCCACCTTTCAAAAATCACTTACCACGGTCAGGAGCGAACCTGCAATCTTGGGGTTAGTACACCGACAAGCTAGCACTGAAACGTCAAGTCGTAAGTAAGGATGGCTTTACTTAATACAGGTCATCACAAAAAACACCGGTAATCAGATCGGTAAACTCTACTGAATTCAATCAGATTCTACACAAATACGTCATAGGTGACGTCATGGAGGTCACTAACATCCCATAAAACCCCGGGACCCGCAATATATACTACAGCCAGAGTTTGTATATTCATCAGATTAGGCTACTCTGTATTAGCTGTAAAATGTTTGCCCTTTTTGTCATATATATTGAATAATGGTGATATAGGTACACGTCAAAGCCATGCTATCTAATTTATTTATTAACTTTGTTTAAAGTAACTTAAGTACCGTTAGTACTCTCTGATCAACATCTCAAAAAGCTGCTAGTTCTTGCTAATTCATAAATGAATCTCAACATTGAAGAACTTGCGAAGAGGAAGGATATCCAAACGTCTCACTAAGAACTGGTGAAATAAGTTTCATTTTGTAATCAATGCTTGTTTTTATATAGGCTACTAGGTCTTGTATCATAATCCCGTTTTAATAATCTTGTTTTGATTCCAGATTAATGACGATAGTTTTCATCTTTTACTTAAAGTAAGTTATACATAGAAACATAATACTGTATCCATATCAATTCCGGCAACTATGGAGGAGGGGTTACTTGAAGTACATGTAGATTGGCATATTTAAAATTATCAACATCTTACGTAGCACGCGGTGTCGCATGTGTTGGCCACCCCTGGTATAGACGAACACCTTGAACATGAAACTACCCGTTCAATTAAGTTACCCACGTGGGTGGTGGTGATTTTGTTTTAAAGAGTGAAAAACAGTGAAGGAGACGAAAACCTGCCTTTGACCATCACAACTTTTAATACGGAAAATACACGATTTGTATACCTTTCTTGGTGACGTTATCAATTGAAATTGCCGTGCATTATCACTAGTGCACTGGAAATATGTGCTAAATTACGTAAATATGTGTCTTTGTTTCTTGCTCATTGAATGACAACAGCCATGTTCCTCGCAAACTGTACTTCATGCAGGCCTTGAAACCTTGTACACACACTCAGTTTCTGGGAACTCGAGTAGTATACGTTGCCCGGCGCCATTAAAATCCGAAAAATTTTCTATAGAAATGGCCAATGTCACTAATATACAGGAGTTGTATATTTTATCGATAGAGAGTGTTATACCCGTTGCTCACGGTAAAATGTTTCTTCGGTGGCGTAGTTGGTAGCATGCTGAGCTTCTATGCCCAAGATAGCGGGTTCAAACCCGGCCGAAGCCGTTGGAATTTTTAAGAGCGTTAAAAAATCCCTCAGTATGCCTTCCTTCGGAGGGGAAGTAAAGCCGGCGGTCCCATGTCATAGATTTATGGCATGTTAAAGATCTTTCCACTAATTACACCTGTGTGAAAATAAATTGGATAGGTTAAGAATGTAAACAACGCTCTTAGGTTGCTACGTTCGTTGCCAAGAGCCGACTGCGGTGGCGTCTAGTAGCTAGTTCTGAACTAGGCCTAGTAGTCGTTGACGGTGGCGTTTGGTGGCAAAAGTAGGAACTATTTGAAAATTCAAAGTTGCAGTCCCTACTTGAATTAAAAAAACAGATACACACACTAATACAGTCATCACAATTAACACCGGTTATCAGACAGATTCTACACACACCCAAAGTACACGGGGCTACATGACCGCGTTGTCGCAGCCCCTAAACTAAGGAACCAACCAACCAACCAAAATGTTTCTTAAAATTTATTTTACAACTAATTTTATAAAAATTTGACGAAAGCAAGCTGTGTTGTTCACGGTAAAATTATTTTATAAAATCCGTGGATGTATCAGGATTGCCATCTACCGATAAACTTCTGAACCAAGAATCAGCTGTTCAACACACATTGGTTTGCGAGTATGGCTCCAACAAACAAAGCAAGCATTGCAAAAATTGCTGCTTAATTTAGCTACAATTAAATGTCGTACAGTGGTAAAAAGGAAGAAAAGAAATGCTAGGAAGTCCTGGACTCGGGAATGGAGAAGAGAAGAGTAGAGGAATACTCTCCTTGGTCGAAAATGAGTTGAGGTTAGAAATCAAAATTCATATAGGAATATTCTAAGAATGGAGGAAAGCAGTTTTAAAAAACTCCTAGCTATATCCAGTAAATACAGAACGTGTCATATTATTATTATTCTGGGATAAATATTTAACTATTTTAATTCTAATAGTTATCACGAATGGTATCCGTCCATGGTTACAGTATTTAGGGAAAATAAAAATTTTAAATGGGAGAAAACACAAAACAATGTTGCAATATTGCTGTACGATGTAAGGAGGAAATTATAAAATAATTAAAAGGAAGTAAAAATTTCCGCCCCTGGATAGCCTTGAACCCGGGATCTTCTGATCAGCAAGCGAGCGCGATACCACTAGCACACTTTTCCAACTGAGGATACAGCAATTTGTTGCACTTCTTATCAGCGCGTATGGTTAAATATCCAATTATTACAATTATATCTTAAATATTGATTGGAATGAATTCATTCAGTACCACGCATATTTTCAAATGTACTTAAAGCAAGTTTCATGACCGCTTTGCGTTAATAATGCGAATCGACTGTAAATTTTACCCCCAAACGACAACCGTCCTCCATGTTTTATTTTCGAAGAGTTTGTTTACAAGCGAGCTTCACAATCTTCTCACAACGTGGCGCCAGCATCATCTTCATGTCAGCTTCCCTGATTGGTTCGTTTCGTAAAATTAATTTTACGGAATAGAACATGTCCTATTTTATGAAACGTTTTATCAAAGGTTTTATAAAACTTGAATTTGACCGTGAGCAACATAAATTTTATAAAATTAAATTATTGTACAATAAATTTGAAGGAAAATTTTACCGTGAGCAATGGGCATTACTGTATTCTATCAGAGTGCCAACATTATGGTTTCCAGACCAATATTTTCATCCAGACCAATAAAGATTTTTGTCACGCACAGTGGGGGTAGTCACGCATCAATAATCTTTATCCAGGCCAATGGTTTTGCCTAGTAGTACAATCAGTAAGTTGACAGCATTACATAATCAAACATGGCAACGTGCTTTTTGATAAGTTTATTACTTGAAAGTTAATGTTGGCAATTTCCTTATTTTGGAAGTGTTTACGCGGTGTTTGTTAATGGCAAATGGCTTAAATAACGTGGCAGAGTAATTACCAACCATTTTCAGAGCGCTACTAAGTAAAATAACGCACTTTCGAAACGGGCAACGTATACTACACGAGAGCCCTAAGGCCGACCAAGCGACCGCTGCCCAGCCATTTGGCCTGCAGATATTGGGGTGATGCGTGATCAGCGCGTTGGGTCCCCTCGGCCGTTAATCTTGGTATTCGTGATCGGGGCGCTGTCTCACTGTCAGACAGCTACTCAATTGTCCTCACGAGGCTGAGGGCACCCCGTTCCAACCCTCACGTCAGTTTTAAAATCCCTGACGGAGCCGGGGATCGAACCCAAGGCCTCCGGGTGAGAGGCAGGCGCGCTACCCCAACACCACGGGGCCGGCTGACTCGAGTACCTAACCATACTTAAGTTAAAATCTCCATGAATTTGACTAATTCGCTTTCACAGCTTTGGATATTCCTGCCCACGCCACGGCCTGATAAAGGATGGTAACTCTTCAGTTAACTGTTAGGTTTATTTCAAATAGCGCAGCCTAAGTACTTTGGATTCACTCAGGGTAACAGATATTACCACCAAAAAAAAAAAGGGGTGAATGAAGGATAGGCATCAATGGAACAACAAATTAATACAGATATAAAATAAAGAAATAAAAGAATAACTATATAGCAGTGGTGGAATTCTGGTAACATTACGGTAAAAACACATTAACTTACCTGAAAGTTAAAATGAGAAAAATCATAATTGAAAACTTACAAGTTTGGAAATATTCAGCCAGTTCCATGGTATGTTCCTGGACTTGCTGTGAAGAATGTAATATGTTTCTAATGAAGAAAATACCCATAAAAATGCACAAGGAACCCACACTAATACTGTCTTCTGGAAACAAGGAGTCAGATCTGGATTTTCGGTATACCATGTTTCTTCGAGATCCTGAAAAAAAAAAAGTTAAGGTTCAATCGTGTGACATACACTGCTGCCTTGGGGTAATGTATGCATGATTTTTTATTAAATTGGTGTACAAGATTATGGCAAAATACTTAAGCCAAATCAAGTCCAAGTCATGGTCTTAATTTTGACATTTAATCATGCAGTTCATTCCACTCGAGTTTTCATAACACATATCTCTGAACATATACATTGTTAAAATGCAGAAACATTTCTCATTGAAAGAAAATATGTATAGCTAATGAAAGAATTGGCTTTAAATCACATTGTAATACATTATAGCAACTAACTTACCCAAAATTTAGAACCACAAAAATTGTCCATCTCCTCGAACGCCATTGTGCGTGCTCGCTACTGCACTGCTGCCTATTGATAAGAATGTTGAACTACACTTGACTTGTGATCTGCAGTTGATTGTTTCCCATCAGCTCTACAAGACAAGAAAGAACAAACGATTAGTTATTTCAATAGGAATTAATTGCTGTTTATAAATGATGGATAGAAATTCAGTGTTCTTGGATGAGGATAAATCTATTTTGGAAAAGAAGCTAATGTTGGAGGTACGTGGCATGTCACTTCCGTCAATGATGTTGCTTCTCTTCTCTTCCGATCACCATAACACCTTTCATCGTTTTAGGTTAACTATATACGTATTTCATGTTATATTTGTACGTAATTGCTCATCAGAAGGGAACTTTTATTTAATACCGTTGTCTTCAGGTGGGATTTGAGGGGCCAAGTTAGCGAAATTACGAGTGCGATGTCGCGCCTTCAGAGCTTATCCAATTGAATAAAGAAGGTACGGGTATACGAGAGAAGTTGCGTAAAATTGACTATTAGTCTCTGCTAAAGTTTACATTGACGTGTTATTTGTAAGAGTTCAATAAAGTTGTAGAAGGCGAAAAGCGATCCATTTTCTTTGAAAGTTATACTTTTTGTCACCGTGGTCTTAGGACTCCTACACCATTTTTGAATTTGCCGGTATTTTGTACTGTGTGCATTTAATAATGTTTCGGTTATGTTCTGCTTTATATATCAAAAAATAAGTCTGTAGAGTTGGGTGGTCAATTCCGTGATCAATTTAACATGGAGTCATGGTCTAGGAGTCTATTATATGGGATTTGCGCCGGCAAATTTCCGACACCTACAGTCGTAATACTTAAAGTTGAAGTCTGACAGTTCTTAGAGGGAGGTCCTTTTACTGCCTACCGAGGTGGGATAAAGAGAGGTAGGGGTATGGTTGTCATGGAAACGGGGTGGGGCGACTGCGGTTGCCATGGAGATAAGCTCTCTGGCCAACTCGTGTTGAGGAGGAATTTGTAGGAGTTGCCAAACCTCGCACTTCTGAGTTAGATCTTGTCACAAGCAGTTCAGTGTGAGTGTTATTCTGTTTCTGTTTGGAGGCCGTCATTAAGTATCTAACTATTTTAAATACTAATTACGTAGACCTACAATTATTGTATTGCAATATATATTTCGAGCATTATGAATACTCCTCGAGGGAGAGGGAGGTCCAGAACTCGTCCACCTCATGAAAAAAATACAGCCGGCCATGGTGTGACAATTCATCACCAAGGAAGAGAAATGATATGTGCCACAAGGGAATTCTTTGAAGAGGAGGCTAAGAGTTTTTCGGAAAGGAATGTTCCTTTAATTCCATTCCAGAGAGTTCAAGAACGCACTGCGAAAGCTCTTAGAGTTAGTAAAAGTACTGTGACAAGAGTTACGATGGAGAAATATAACAACTCAGAAGAGGGTTCATCTAAACTGTCCACGCCTGGAAAGAAGCGGCCTAGAACTTCCAGAATTACAAATCTGGATCCGTTTAAAGAGGATGCTATTCGCCGGCACATATATTCTTACTACACCAGGAAGGAACATCCAACAATTCAAAAACTGTTATTTACACTTCCGAACGACTTATTTAAAGGCAGTTACTCTTCCTTACTGAAAGTGGTTCATAACCTTGGTTTTGAATATAAAGCTATCAACAGTAGGAAGCTGCTGTTGGAGAGAGGTGACGTAGTAGCTCTAAGGAGTACGTTCCTTCAGAAGATTCGAAGGCGGGACCTAATGTCTATTGTGTGGCAAGATGAGACATGGGTCAATGCTGGCCATACCAGAAAAAAGGGATGAACCGATGATTCACCCAAGGGAACGATCACAGGACCAAGTGGGCGAGGCGGACGACTGATTGTTTGCCACGCGGGATCAGCGGATGGATTTGTGACTGGCGCACTGCTGCTCTTCAGGTCCAGGAAGACGGGCGATTACCACGAAGAGATGGATCACAACAGATTCCGAAAGTGGTTTGAGGAACAGCTACTCCCAAACATCAAACCGAACAGCGTGATAGTGATGGACAATGCTCCCTACCACAGTGTGCAGCTTGAGAAGGTCCCAACAAACGCTAGTCAGAAGGACGAAATGATAGACTGGTTAGTTCGTCATGGTGTCAACGCAAACAAGGAAATGACCAAGGGCGTTCTTCTAGGCCTCATCAGGGAAAATAAATCTAGAATACCAGTGTATCACATTGACGAAATCGCCAAAGAGCAGGGCCATGACGTCATAAGGCTGCCCCCGTACCATTGCCATTTTAACCCTATCGAACTCATATGGGCTCAAGTTAAGGGTTATGTTGCGGTAAACAAGAAGCAATTCACCCTGGCAGAGGCCGAAAGACTTACGACTGAGGGAATCAATCAAGTAACTGCCGAAGACTGGAAAAACGCAGTTTCACACGTGGAGAGAAATTAAAACTGCTATAGAAAATGAGATGGCTTTGGACTACGAGGTGGACGAACTTATAATACGGTAGGAAGGTTCCTCCAATTCTAGCTTTTCAAACCCTGGCAGCAGCAGCGAAGATGAGATGGAAGGGATTGAGCCACTACAAAATGATTAAGATCACCGTCAGTGGATTAGGTCTACTGGGGATACCACTGTTAAAAAAAAAAAATGCGACAGGTACTCTATCGCTGGGTGGTGTGGAAAAGAGTACACTTGATTTAAGACCCCCCTCCCGCAAACCATTTTCCCCTTGAAATCACGTTTTTCTTATTTGTTTCACGTCCTATATTTGTGTTAATAAGATGTATGGAGACAAAGTATAGGACAAAAGGTATGTTGAAGGATTTGACAGGCTATAGGTACCACTACTGTTAAAGAATAATAATGTTATTGATTGTATGTCCTGTCAACTACTTTTACGGTTTTCGGAGACGACGAGGTGCCAAAATTTAGTCCCGTGGGCGTTTTTCTACGTGCCGGTAAATCTATCAACATAAGCTGACGTATTTGAGCACCTTCAAATACCACCGGACTGAGCCAGGATCGAACCTGCCAAGTTGAGCTCAGAAAGCCAGCGCTCTACTGTCTGAGCTTTTCAACCCGACCTCTGTTAAAGAAAACCAAACATAAGACCAAGTCAGTCATGGTTTGGCCAGGTAGTCTACAAGAAAACACAGCGGTCAGAATGAACGAACAAGCCAGCCGGAAGTAAGAAGGGTAGGGTATGGATTGCAGGAATGTGGCAACCACGTGAAATGGCACGTGCAATGCTCCTCCCTGCAGCACTAGCTGTCAGACTTCAACTTTAAGTATTACAACTGTAGTACCATGGCAACAAGTGTAAGTGCACTTATACCGGTACTTCCAACTTGTTGAATCAGGCACGATCACAATGATAAGTCGAAGGCGGTACGGTACTTACAATAGACGAGCAAAATCATATCCATCATGGTTCTGAAGCACCATAACTTTTTTTTTGTTACAACTTTTAGGTTTCGATTGATTTCGTCATGCGCACGAGGGCTAAAATGAAACAATTGACAAACTTAGCGTACTGGTGTGATATAATAATCTTATAAAAGCACCTAGTGGCCATTTATTCTCCTTTTAGGAATTTTGGAACGAAATCAGCCATATATCTATTGAAAGGAACCGTCCTGGCATTTGCCTGGTAGTAAAAGTGGGAAACCACGAAAACCATTTTCAGGACGGCAGGATTCGAACCCACGCTCTCCCGATGCTAGCGAGACACGAGTTAGTGCATTACCGCTCTCGGCCACCGTGGCCGGTACCGATATAAAACAAATGAGTAGAAATATATTGATCCAATTCAGCAATTTAATCTTTTATGAAGACTCTTAACTTAAAATAAATGTATGTCCCGGTTTTCCAAATATAGATACGGTACATTATTCATTGATTATCAAGGAATAAACCTTTTCAAAGTGTTTACATCCGCGGTATTTCACAGTCAAGAGATTTGATCAGATGGCTGCCATAGAGAAAGCAGAATCGAATACGGATAACATGGCCACCAATAGTAATTTGACATCACATAACCCTTCATCAGATAGAGAAGAATCGTGCGGAACATGCAAAAAAAGGTCTTTGACAGGGATTGTGACGCAATTGAATGCGAGGGACCATGTAACTCCTGGTATCACAAAATCTGCTCGAAATTAACAAACGGAGAATTCGACATAATGAAGAGATCCAAATGTAGACTCTTTTGGTTCTGCAACTCATGTAGTCCAAAAATCTTAAAGCCAAAAGAGAGAAATGACCTGAAGGATTTGAACGAAAAAGTGGAAAACATTATCAATTTTCTGGAAAACGACATGAATAACATGATCACGAAGACAGTTGAGAAGGTGCTCCAACTCAAGGCAAAGCCGACAGCGAACAAAGAAGATAATAAAAGGATAGATCACCCTGTGCCCAGACAGACACAAACTTTTGAAACACTACAACAAGGAAAATCACAAGAATTAAATATCCAAGAAATACCTACATCTCGCCAAGAGCAAAGACCCGAGCCAGAAAGAGGACTCGGGACCTATGCAGGTGCAGCCAGAAGCCCACGAAATTCAAGAGAACCCCAGAAAATAATCGGAACTCAGGACCCAGTTGAAGGAGAACTTCAAGCAGGTCCTCGATATGCATGGCTGCACATTGGGAAACTACACCGTGATGCCACAAAATAAAAAATCGAAAGGCATTTACAAAATCTAGGCGTTAACGAGGTGACAGTGCGTGGAGCTATCAACATTTGGTTACCTAAAGGCCTTCCGCGTAGCCATACCAATGGAAGATCTAGAAAAAGCAACTGACGAAAACTTCTGGCTAAGAGGAGTTACAGTCAGACGTTTTCGTTTTCGTCGGTACACAGGAACAAGATATGACTAGGAAGATCCCAAACCCAACGAACGAAAAGAACAAAAATTCACTAAAACTACTGCTATGGAATGTTGAGGGACTAAAGAACTTAAGAACAGCAACCCCAACCAACTTTTGGAACAATTTTGACGTAATAATAGCCACGGAAACTTTTCTCTTAGAACCAATCAATGATCCTCTCTTCTACAGTACACATGCACTAGCAAAATCAAAAGAACGTGGTAGACCAGAAGGAGGTGTAACCGTCATGTATAACAACACCGTAGGAAAACTCAAATTAAAACACACAGAAGAAAACAAGTCATAATAAAAACGGTTAGACTCACTATCATAGGACTCTACACAAGCCCAGCTCAATCAGTTGAAGATGCTGTTGAACAAATAATTAATGCAATTTCAATAACAAGGGAAGAAGAAAATGTTATCTTGGGAGGAGACCTGAATTGCAGACTGGACAAGCCTGACAAAAAAACAGCTCTGGTTTTGGAGATTTTACAGGAAGAAGGGTTCACCCTAGTCAATAAAAAGGAAGAAAAGACTTACCTTGCACCCAACGGATCCAGTACAATAGACCTGATCTTCTACAGAGGAAAACACATTAAAATAAAATCACAAGTAGTGTTGGACCGATCAACAGTCGCCCCACTGAAAAAACACCTTCCAGTCCACACCATATTTGCCTTATCAGAAGACTTCGTATCAACGAAAACCTGTCACTCTCACTCGATCTCAAGGAAGCTGAACAATGACACATTAAAAAAGGGAGAAGAACTTCTAGGAAATGTTCCTAGTCTAATAGAAGAAGGTCTGCTCCAACCTGCACTGGACTCCATGCTGTTGTATATACATAATGCACAATTGCCAAAGAAAACACGAACAGCTCAGCCATGGTTTGACGAAGAATGCTATCGTACGAGAAAAGAAGCCCTTCATCTCCTTCATAAGGCGAAACAAACAAATACACCCGACGATCTGAAAGCATATGCACAAAAGAGGAAAGAATACAAGAAGCTAATTACGCTCAAAAAAGCAAACTACACGGAAGCAGATGCTCAAAGACAAGCGGAAGAAGCCCTAAGTTACCCCTTTATTGCAATCAAGAAGAGATCCAGAGCAGGAGTGACAGGAATCCCAATGGATGTTTGGGAGCAACACTTCACCCAGATTTACAACAAGAACAATCTGGAACAAGCTTACGAAAAAGAAGAGACATCAAACTTAGTATTTGAACCAATAACCGAGGACGAAGTAAGATGCACAATCCTTGGCACTAAAAAAGGAAAAGCTACAGAACCAGACGAGGTGTTCAACGAAAACCTCCAAGACACTCTTGAAAAACTCGCCCAGCTGTGGACGAAAATGTTTAACAAATGCCTTACGTCCGGAAAAATACCAGAGGACTGGAGAAAGTCGAACATCATCTTGTTATACAAAGGAAAGGGAGACATAGAGGACCTCAACGCATACAGAGGAATCGCACTCGAGAACAACATCTTTAAGATATTCTCCAAACTCCTGACGAAAAGACTCTACTCACTCACAGACGCCTTCATACCGGAAACACAGTTTGGTTTCAGGAAGGGAAGAGGAACCCTCCATGCGGTTGGCAACCTCCTGGAAGATATTCAAAACGCTCTCAAGACACACTTCTCGGAAATTCTACGCAATTTTCGTAGATTTTACAAAAGCCTTTGATCTACTGAGTAGACAGTTACTCGTGAAGAAACTTGAAAATATGACAGGAAAGGATAACCCAACAACAGCTGCTATCAAAACCCTGCTAACTTACAATGAAATCATAATCAAAGATGGTGTATCGACCTCAGGAAACATTATACAGACCAACGGTGTTTTACAAGGAGACCCGATTAGTCCTACCTTATTCAACATCATCATGTCTGACGTCACTGACATATTACAAAAGGATTCAGTGAAAATGTACCTCTATGCAGATGACATAGTACTAGGCTCGCATGATAGGAAGGCCCTGCAAGACACTCTAGATAGGTTTCAGGAATGGGTCGAGAATAACCAACTCCAGCTGAAGACAAGACAGTGCAAATGATTTTCAGAAGGGGAGGAAGATCATCTGTAAAAGACAAATTATACTACAGAGCAGAAGAGCTAAAGATTGTAAATTCCTTCAGGTATCTGGGAATCACTCTACAACCATCAGGTTCATCGTACAGAATTCACATACAGGAGAGGGCAGCAGCTGCCATCAAAGCTATCTACGACATTAAGAATCCGACAAGACTAGCACTAGACACTGCAATAACACTTTTCTACGCAAAGATAATGCCTATCTTGACCTATGGCATTGAACTAATATGGAACAACCTGACAAACAGAGACCTACTGACCCTCGAATGTGTTAAAGCGAGATACCTGAAGAGAATTTTAGGCATATCAAAATACACTCCTTCAAGACTGGCTTATGAGCTTGCAAAAACGTGCTTTCTCATAGAAGACTTGAGGTTCTGAAAACAGCTACCAGCGACCAAACAAGAGTCAGACCTACTTCGGGACAGACAAAGCAAGAGATCGGACATCTGGCTCGATTTCTACACAACAGACGCGATGCTGGATAGGAGCAAACAAGGACCTACGAAGCGCCATAACTAGGCTCTCAGTGCACGGTTTCCATTACAAGTTATGCACGAGAAACAGTTTTCAAGATCCCTCACCAGTGTGTGTATGCATCCTCTGCGGGAAGGCCTGTGAGCGCTACCATTTCACTGTGTGCCAAAAGCGCACAAAATTACTGAAGGAATACAGCAAAGAATAATGATGATATTTACATGCACATCAACTGTTATACTCTATGGTCGTTCGACTGCAATACAGTTTTATTATTATTCATTGATGCACCCATTTGTTTTTAATTTGTTTATTTAAAAAAAATATATATAAGTTAAATAAAAATAGAGAATGATTGCCAGATCATTGTATTTCTCGATCGTTTATTCTTCCACATTTCTTAACTAGAAAGTTATTAGGTAGCATCACTGCATGGATCAGTGTCGGCAATTTAATAGTTTGTATCACTAGAAATTACTAGTTTCCAAAATCGTTTGGCAACAATGCCCTTCATCCAGGATAATAGTTGCCACCTTATTAAGTTACCATCATTTTGCTAGTTTTCATATTTTATTTGGTAACACTGCTGGGAATGTTTCATAGAAATTCTGCCACCTTCATGATTTTTAGGATTTTCATAATTGTTTCAGCTTTGGGTTAAGCTTGGACAGAAGCATAGCATAATGGCAATTTCTTTAAGTGCACATAATAGGCCTACTGTACTTTACATACCCACACATGTAGGCATACTTGTAACCACACTGTTCCACCCCTTAAAACAACAATAACTAACCAACTAACACATGTAGGCTACTGTCCGTCCACCAGCTTATGGTCCGTGGCAGGAATGCAACGATACAGCTGGCCTCTGCGCAAATGACAACAGTGCCAACCTACTACTGACCCGTACAATTTCACAATTTAATCTAAACCAAAGTAACAGTGAGTAACCATAGCGTGAATAACATCGGTGCTGAGTTGGCAATACCTGCAGTGGCACGTCCACTCAATCAACGCAGCTGGAATGTCTCTCCTCTCCCCTTCAGCCCCCTAAGACCATGAGCTGGTGGACGGACAGTACATGACATACACATGACGACACTGCTGTACTCCAAGTGAATGGTTGGCCAAATATTTGATGATATCACTTAGTAATTACAAGACTAAAGCTTAAATGCATACACGTTAACCATGGACTCGTAGGCAGCAACATTTTTGGGCAGCATTATGAGCCGAAGGGTCATTGCATGGTTACGGGTGTGACATTTGAACAACATTTCTCAATGTTAAGTTTAATGTATTTTTTTTTACTATTGCTAATAGATTGCATTAACTTTAATCCAATGAACACTGTAGTAACTTATATGTCAGTTGTGACACAAATATTCGTGTTGATCCACTGAAGAGTTTTAAAAAAAAGGAAGCTTTTAGTTTTACTTGACCGTTAATCATGCAATCATGAGCCACGGGATTCCTTTTTTACATGGAATCCAAACCACTGGACATGGCATTTCACTTCGAAAATCTCACATGCATTGACCGGGACACTGAAGAGTTACAACTGACAGTTTGTATAAGCAACAGTACACTGTAGAATATCAATCAATTAATTAATTAATTAATTAACAAATTATTGTTGCGAGAGTGACAACATTGTCCTGTTGCTTTACAAGTAACCATATTGTTTGCTTATTTTCTATTCCTTCATTGATTCAGGATGTCTGATTCAATCTTTTTTCCTTGAGGGCATGGTGGTACAGTGGTCAAGCTGCTTGCCTCTCACCAAGGTGGACTGGGTTCGACTCCCTGTCGATCCATGAGAGATATAAGTTAATAAGTAAAATATCACATCCCGTGGTTCGGATACCACATAAAAATGGAAGTCCTGTAGCTCGTAATCGCGAGATTAACAGTCACAAGCTTTCTTCCTTAATATTTTTCCTATGAAGAAAGAAGTAAAATAATACAGGATATCTTTATGGGAATAGTATAGATCTCGATAGCCTACCTTACGCTACAAATTTTCCCCATACACAAAATGGCAGCATCCATGACATCATGGATGACACTAAAGGTTTAAACGATGCATAACATACATGTTAAATTCTATGTTGATAAGGCTTTACATACAAACCTAACCTGGGGCTTATGCCCCTTATATAGTACAAGCAGTAATTTTTTCAAGACGGTGGTCTAATCTAGTTGTGGCCAATGGTATCGTCCAGACAGTCGTGTACAGGCCCGGATTCAGGGAGGGGGGTCACGGGGGTCATTACCCCCCCCCAACAGAGACCAAATGTTTTTGCAAACTAAAAACACAAAAACTAACGAATTTTAACTGAAAAACAGGTTTTTTTTAAATTTTATTCAATACTGAAAATATCTTTATTGCAATTATGTTCTGTTACAACTGTACATAATTATTTACAACTTCATACCTGTTATATAAAAACGATTATTTATATAACAAAATCAACTCGTCTATTTTGTTTAGCAAACCTTGTGATTACCGAATCGATGTTTATAGTGATGTCATGATGAATGTGCAGCAATGCACGGATAGGTATTTGGGGCTTTTTTCGCACCAAAAAATTTTGCCGACTTCCAAACTGCAAGCCTGGTTGGCAATTTAAGCTGTTACTTTCTCCCTTTGTCGGTACCAACTCGACTTGCCGAAACTGTGACATACCTTGATACTTTTCTCAAAGCTGGATGTAAAAGTCGCAAAACACGCTGTTGCAATTCGTACTAATATTTTTGGTGCGCTAAACGCATCAAATTTCTATCCATGTAGCTTGCAAAAAAATTGGTCTGGTTTTATACGTTTGGTTATTTTGTGATTGCGTTTTTAGTGATACTATTTTTCTTAACAATTTCGATTCTCTGACCCCCCCCCCCCCCCCCCAAAGCCAAACTCTAGATCCGCGCCTAGTCGTGTAACCTAGTAGCGACCAATGGTTTGTCACAGCATGGCTTAACAAGAGTACAGAGCAACTTCTCAATTAAATTGCACAACTAATAGTAATTTATGAGCATTCGTAACTCATGACGAAACCTCGCACTTGAATTGTTGTGACTTCATCGGCATATAACGACTCACTGTTTGAAACCTCTCACAGCTGAACAATATGGCATCAATTCAAGCCACAAACCAACATCAACGTCCGCACGCCATCTGTGACATCATCGACTCGCTAAAAAATTCCCCTAGACATGTACCTATCACAGTATATATTTGAACAACTTTTCCATCCAAAAGATAGTTTTTTTTAAAAGCTGTCTGAGTGATGTCCCAGGCTTGACATAGCCTACAGGAAAAGTTACATTACAATGACAAACATACGGTAGAATTAAATAACACTGTATGGCTCTTCCTAGCATAAACCAAGCACATTAAACTTCAGGACACAACAAATACTACTAAAATACTTCCCGGTCCCTTTTGGCCTAGGTCATCATTGAAGTAGAAGTTGGTTGGTTCCTTAGTTTAGGGGCTGCGACAACGCGATCATGTAGCCCCATGTACTTTGGGTGTGTGTAGAATCTGCCTGATAACCGGTGTGTTAATTGTGATGACTGTATTAGTGTATGTCATCATCGTCATCATTTCCCCTTTTCCAGTTGACACTGGGTGGGGGCAAATATGGTTCCTCTCCACTTTGTTCTGTCATTCCACCATTCCTCTTCCGACACAGTGTTCCAACCCAGGTTCCGTTTTCTAATACTATTCTCCACCGAGTCCATCCAATGCATTCTTGGTCTTCCTCGTCCTCTCTTCCCTGTCATCCGTCGTCCCAGTGCTGGTCTTGGTAGTGTGTGTATCTGTTTTAATTAAAGTAAGGACTGCAGACATTTAATTTTTCCAAGTAGTTCCTACTTTTTCCGCCAAACGCCACCGTCAACGACCAACTAGTTCAGAACTTTGTTACCAGATGCCACCACAGTCGGCAGTAGGGGGGTAGTGGTGCTTCCAACTCACTCCAGAACCCTCTTTGCCCCACTACTCAGCCTCAGCCATGTTAAATATCTCTCGAACGCATGGTCCGCTTTTGACAAATGAGGTCTCATTGGAATCGAGCTGACGTCCTCTTTCCTATGGACCACTCGTTATATTTTTTAAAATTTTTTTGAAAATTTTTGTTTTCGAAAGTTGGTGATAGTTTGAAAACCAAACATGGTAGAACGTTGTGCCATGGCTTAAACGAATGGTCTTTATGACCTTTATTTTTTGTAATAAAACTTTTTTATTTTTTATGTTTTTTTGAAAACACTCGAATTTTGAAAATTATATATTTTGGAAACTAGGAAGTTTACAAAACAGTTTGTTTGACATAAATGAAATGTCCCTATGCCCTCTACCCCCAAAATAAATTTCAAGTCTCTAGAGCAAAAATTTGTGTTTTGTAAGTAGTGTGGTAACACGGGTTCTGCTTAAAAAAAGCAAGTTGTGAGCCCCTGCGACCTTGGAATGGAAGGAGTCATGCTAGGAGGGCGTGCTTGGATTCGTTTTTTTTTGTCTCGTTGTGCTCTTTACGGGAATGTAGGTGTCGAAAGGGTGAAAATTTGGAAACCTGTTTTTTGGGGGTAAAACCGTGATTTTAAACTTTTTGCTATATATATCGAACGAATTATGCTAGAGGCGTGTACGACGGGTCCAAGGACTCGGGGTGACGTCCTCTTTGCTATGAACCACTCGTTATAATTTTTTAAAAATTTGGAAACTGGATTTTGGGGTAAACACGTGTTTTTTGTGATTTTTGCCGATATTTCACGAACCAATAACGCTAGAGACGTGTACGAGGTGTCCTAGGACTCGGGCTAACGCCCCCTTTCAAATGTGCTAGATATTTTTTCCAAAAAATAATTCACAAAGGGCCTAACGCCATACATGTTGAAAAAACTTTTTCTTTACCTGTTTATAATGTTTATGAAGCGTGGTGGTTGAGAGAGACGATACGGCTGGGTGTGTGTGTTTCAACGAACCTGTTGCTAACCACGGTGGCTGTGCTTAATAGAACAATCGCTATTTCGACGGGTCGGTTTATGACAGAGCGAGGGTGCGTTTTTTCACACATGTTACCTTTGACGTGTAAACGGTGATGAGAACTTCGTTCTATGTTGATCGAAGCGAGTACAGAAAACAAACTTGCAAACGAGCAGGAGGTGAATGTCATTTGAGCTTATTGGAAGGCGCCGATCTGACTTGACAACAAGTGCAATGGAAAAATGACAATGACGCTTGAAGGTGAAATAAACTGACCATCGTGGTGGTAGGGGAGTGCGAAATGCATGTGAACATGTGTGAAACCACATGCGGACTAAACAAGTCACATCCTGTTTGCTTCGTACGTGACAAAATGCAAGTTCATGTGAAATTTGATCTACCACAGGTGTTCACCTTGGACGTTAGCTGTCCACGTGCCTGATAACAGAATGTTCAAAGCGTGGGAAAAATGATTATACATGCAACGTAACATATATAAAGACATGTCGTTATCATTTCCACTCTCACTTACCTTTGAACACACTGCATTGCGTGAAACACTTGGTCTTGTTTAACAGTTTTGGTGTTGTTGGAAAATACTTAACCTTGTTGTTAGGTAGGTGTTTATTCATTCATTTATATATTTATTGATTTATATATATATATTTACATACAATTATTTATTGATTAGGTAATTAATGATTTTAATTATTTATTTGTTTGTAGATAACGCGTATAGCCTACCTGTCGTGTGTCTGTGGGAAATATATTAAAGAAAGAGAAAGACAGACAGCTAGAAAAGGAAACCATTTCCACACTAGCCCACGAGACGGGAATATAGCAAAGCATTACACGTCAAGGTGAGATTTGTTTTTTTTTAAATATATATATAACCTGTTTGATTTTGTTTTGTTTATGAAATGCATAAACTATATGGAATGGATATACTTATGGTGGTTTATTTTATTTCTTTTTAGAGTGTTGGAAAACGCTTGACCTCTGTTGATAACCAGGAACGCGTGTGTTTGAGGTCATTGTTCAGTAGTCTACAGCTGAAAACTCAGGTGAGAGTGTTCTTTCAAAATAATGTCTTTTACTGCTGCGGATACGTTAACTTGGGAGCCCCTTGAGTCTTGTTTCAAATCACGTGTGTGCTCTGGCCGCGTAGTGAATGTTAGAAAAAGTTTGATTCCCAAAGAATTTTTACAATCTTGTTTTGAAATTTTTAAAATTGAAATTTGTACAGCGCAAAGGTTGCATACGGCTTTAAAGCTGAATACAGAACTGGTGTGCGATTTCATATATAAAAAGGACGTAGAGCATAAAGAGACATTTTATATTTGCAGTAAAATGCAAGAGCTATTCATAGCCCATAATTTGGAACAGTGGTATGAAACCCAGGTGGTGAATGCCTTGCTATCAAAATTTGATAAACTGCAACAAGGACCGAGTGGTCTAGCCTTAGACAAAATTCATCATTTACAAATCAACATTTGTCAATTCAACCCGTTGAATGCTGGGTCTAGCTATATTAAAACACCACCAACAATAGCTTCGAAAAATGCTGTGGTCAATGTAAAGAATCGTGACAATGATTGCTTTCTGTGGTCTGTGGCTGCGTATTTGCAGCCAGCACAACATAATGGTTGTCGACCAGGAATGTACAAGGCCAAGTTTGTCGAATTGAAACATACTTTAAATTTAACTTGAGTATCGTTCCCTATGGACTTAACCGAGATCCATAGGTTTGAACAAGATAACCAGGACTTTTCGTTCATGGTCTATGGCCTTAATGGTGATGAGATTGTGGGTCCTCTTTATGCCACAAAAGAACCGAAACGACACCACATTCATCTTTCATATTTATCTGTAGGAGAGGTGAATCACTATTGCCTTATTAAGAACCTAAGTAGATTGCTAAGCAGACAAGTGTCTAAGCACGCTGGTGTAAAACATATTTGTGATCGTTGCTTGCAATATTTTAAAACCCCTACGCTTTTGGAACGTCATAGGATGGATTGCGTTTCTCAGGAAGCAGTGAGACTGATATTGCCACTAGGGGACAAGGCTGTGTTAAAGTTTAAGGACATTCACAAGCGTGACACTGTCCCCTATGTGGTGTATGCAGATTTCGAAGCTCTCACTACACCCATGGTGGGATGTGAACCAGATCCCACCGTTAGCTCAACCACACCCATTCAAAAACATGAACCCTTTGCCATAGGATTTAATGTGGTGTGTGCCTATGACCCCACACAATCCGTTTACAAATACTGCGAGGGGCCATATTGTGCCAAATGGTTCTTGGATGAACTTGTCAAGTTGGCTCATGATGTACAGGAATTACTGGACCACCCAGTACCCATGAGTCTATCTCCAGAACAGCAGCTGCAGTATGAGCATGCCACGACATGCCATATTTGCGAAAAGCCTATTTTAAGTGGAGAGGAAAAAGTCAGAGACCACTCGCACTTTACGGGGGAGTTTCGTGGAGCTGCGCACAGCAAATGCAACTTGAACTTTCCAGCTCCTCGTTTCATCAGTGTCTTTTTCCACAATCTGGCGAATTATGACATTCAGTTTTTGATTCGTGAATTGGGCCATGTCAACAAGGACTCGTTTACCATTATTCCCCAAAACAATGAGCGTTTTACAGCCCTGACATGGAGGTTGGGCGACTTTAGCATTCGATTTTTGGATTCCTTTAAGTTTATGGCATCCTCGCTAGACAGCCTTGTGAATGGCTTGAATGAGGAGGAATTAAAAAATACTAGAATGCATTTTAATAATCCTGAGCAATTTCAATTGTGCATTCGGAAAGGTATATTCCCGTATGATTTCTGCAATAGCTGGGACGTGTTAAAGCAAAGAAAACTCTCACCACAAGAGAAATTTTACTCGAAACTAACACGCAGTACCGTTTCCGATGAAGACAATGCATATGCATGTCAAGTTTGTCATGAAGACGCTAAGTGAATATGCTTTGCATTGCCTAAAACTGGATGTATTGCTGCTCACTGATGTGTTTGAAAAATTCCGTAACTTGTGTCAACACATTTACGGTCTTGACCCGGCTCACTATTATACGAGTCCTGGGCTCTCGTTCGATGCCGCTTTGAAATACACTCAAGTGGAATTGGATTTACTCACTGATGTAGACATGGTTCTATTTTTTTGAAAAGGGCATTCGTGGCGGCTTTGTGTCACTTAACCAACGCCATGCCGAAGCGAACAATGTCTACATGCCTGATTATTCACCAGACAAACCAGAATCGTACTTAATGTACTATGACGTGAATAATTTGTACGGTTACGCCATGAGTCAGCCTTTGCCCTATGGGAAGTTTGCTTGGCTGACAGAGAAACAAGTGTCAGAATTTGATGTGAACATGGCTAGCCAAGAAACAGTGGATATGTGCTAGAAGTGGATATTGAATATCCCTCATCCTTGTATGATGAACATACCGATTTCCCATTCTGCCTTGAGCAAATGGTCCTCCCTGACAGTAAAGTGAAAATTGAAAAACTCATGGGCACACTTTACAACAAAAATCGGTATGTGCTACATATCCAAATGTTGGTGCAATGCCTCGCCCAAGGCTTGGTGTTGAAGAAAATCCACAGGGGTATTTCTTTTGCTCAAAAAGCATGGCTTGAGCCATACATGCGACTCAACACAGAGCACCGACAAATGGCAACAAAGCAGTTTGAAATTATTTTTTTAAAATTAATGAACAACTGCATCTATGGCAAGTCTATGGAGAATGTCCGCAAATACCGTGACATTAAATTGGTGAATGTCTGGGAGGGGCGGTGGGGTGCCCGGCGGTACATTGCCAAGCCAAATTTCAAATCGATCAAAATTATCGATGAGGATTTGGCTACTATTGAATTGAGTAAGACCAGCGTGACCATGGATAAACCCATTTACTTGGGTCAAGTCATTTTAGACTTTTCTAAATCGGTCATGTATCGATTCCGCTATGAGTTTGCGAAACGCCATTTTGAGGACGTCTCTCTTTTGTATATGGACACGGACTCATTCATTTACCACATTCGCCACTGCAACCCCTATGACGTCATGAGGCAACATAGTGACTGGTTCGACACCTCTTGCTATAGCGCTGACAACGTGTTTCAGCTGCCCATAAAAAAAACAAGAAGGAAATAGGTGTTTTAAAAGTTGAATGCGGTGATTCCATTATGACGGAATTCGTAGGTTTGGCTTCGAAAATGTATGCTTACCGCACACTCGACTGTAAGGAAGCCAAAAGAACAAAAGGTGTAGGTAGGGCAGTGGTAAAATCGCTACGTGTTGATGACTATCTAGCGGTTTTACACACTGGCAAAGCTATGTCTCATACACAGTGCAGGATACAATCCTGCAACCATCATTTGTATCTTGTGGAACAGAGAAAACGCACCCTCGCCTCCATGGATAACAAACGTGTGTGGGCTGATGACCTGCTCACCAGCTTGACCTGGGGTTATGATCGCAAGGAGGAGGAGGTGTGATTTCACTGTTGAATCATTTAGGTACATAGCTTTATGTAACTTGTAGATTTAGTATTTTGTAAATATTGGTTTCTGACGTTGTAAATAGTAGATTTTGTAAATAGTGGCAATCCACTTGGACCTTTTGCTCTTTGAAAAGTTCTATGCAATCTTTTTTTTTTTTTAATTTTTTGATTGGTAAATAGTGTGATTCTTTTAACGCTGTACAAAGTTTACTTTTTTTTTGTAAATATGAAATAAGTAAGGTTTTTAGTAACTTTAATAACTAGTATTTAATTATTTTTCGTAGGGTAAATGATAAACTAAAAAAAAGTTCTTTTGGGATGAGTGTGCATGTCGAGAATGCTTTTGGGAATAAATAAAGTGGTTGTGTTTGTTCCCAAAGACAGGTGAGAATGTATGAGTAGAGAGAATGCTGGTGTGTATGGTTGACCAGAGCAAACACAGTAAGGTAGAGTGGGTGGGTGGGGAGGGGGTAAATGGTCACTTATATACTCATTTTGTTTTCAATAGTTTCGTTTTTTTTTCCATTGAAATGTGGCAGACAATAGACATTATTTTTGTAAAAACAGTCTTACCTGCAGTAGTCGTGGACCTCGACGTTTCTCCAAACACCCATAAACTCACTGCAGCATCGTCATGGTCATGCACTTGCATCAACATCATTGTCAAATCTCAACTTTCGACATACACCAAATGGAAAAATGTGAAAACAGCAAAATGGAAAATCCATGTTTCCATATCACCAAAAAGCAAAACTTAAAACGGACATTTTAAAAAACTGGAAATGGCCATATGTGAAATTTGATAATTTAAAAAACTTCAAACGGACATTGTTTAAAAAGTGTTATCAACAAACTGGAAAAATCCATATCATGAAAAACTCAAAACTTGAAACGAACTTTTTTTAAATCTGTAAATTGCAAAATGACAAATGGCAGTGTGTGAATTCATCATGTGTGAAATGTGTAAAATGAAACATAAGCCATCAACATCATGATTTCAAAAAATTAAAAATAACAAAACATCGTGCTCTGGTAAACCTTTGTTTTTATTTCATAGTCATAGTGAATTGACAAAAGAAAAATAGAATACAAACAAATCCCAATTCCTCACTCCTTAATGTTTATGTCCATGCATCATCAACTTTCCTTTTATAGCACTCATGACAATCAGGGCTGCCGTCCTTTTACCCACTGAGGCATCACAGGATGTGAAACGTTGTTTAGCTTTCTTCAATAACAATTTATCTGCCACATGTCTTAAACCAGGATAACTATGGCGATAAGAAAGGTCATGTTCCTTGCATGCTTGATCCAAAAGATTAATGGGTACATCACCACGTTGTAAACGTTTTTCGAGACGAGTTCCAGGGCCGCAAAAACGATAACCTGGAAGATGGATTTCGAAAGGTAGGTATTGAATCACTTTGTCAATGACGCCATTGCCAGTACAGGTCTGGCATATCCTTTTCCATCTATGGTAAAAAGGTTTGGTCTTCCTCCTCCTCTGTGGACGATGTTTGTGTTTGTTGTTGTTGTTGTTGCTTTTTCTCGCCATGACACCCGTGGAATGATTCAACAAAGTCTTTACATGGACTTTTATGACCGTGATACAGTTTCACTAGCTGGCAAGTCGCACACTGACGCATAGACGGTATTTTTGCCATGGCCACTGGCTTATGGTGATCGTAATCCGTACAGGGTTGCAATTCACTCAACACAGGGTCTTGAGTCCATGATTTTGGTACATGTTGCCAGATTTCTTTCACTGCGTTGGCGGCCACATAATAAATGAACGACTTGGGGAGTGCCAAGAGTTCCTCTGTGGTAAAACTGTCTAGTTTCTTTTTGCACACAAAGAACTTGCCGATGGCTTTGTCCGTAGCATTGCCTTTCTCCATGGTATCACGTGCTGTAGATGTTTACATGTCGCTTGTAGAAATCTCACTGGCGTCATTCACAGGTAAATCTTGAGTTATTATTTTGTTCAACAACTCCCAGCAGGCATGGGTGGTTAACCAATGAAAGAGATGCCACGCATGCGATAGGGCTGTAAGGGTAATGTTGCCACAGGAACAAGTATCCATGAGCGTTTGCAGGTAGGGGCAGCCCAACTCCATGAGGTCGATACATTGGCAGTAAGACGCCAAAAATGGTTGTACCCATTGACGTTTTTCATTACCTTTCACAAATACCACATTGGCCGAGGACAAGTGTGCTTTCATGACCACGTCCAAATATTTATAGGAAATGGTTCCCTGATTCCAGTCTAGTTGCCTATGATTTTCAATCCACTGGGTTTGTTTACGGTCTTTTTCACACAACAAATCAAAAGCATGGGGTGGTTTAAATAGCAAATGCGTAGCTTGCGATATACAAAACGTGGTACAATCGATAATGGCCACTTGTTTAAATATAAATTTGTTGTCACCAATTTTAAACCCTTGGCAATCCACAATGAGTGTGCGCAACATGTTGACGCTTGCCTGAACCAAGTTCAACTGACGACTGACTGACGATCGACCACTAAAGTGTGATCATGACATGGACTTACCTTCCATGCTAGTTTCAAATTGAGGTTAGGGTAGGACAGAGGGACATGAAAAAATAAGAATTTAATAATTATATCATTTTATTATCATAACACGTCTTACAGGCTTTTGTCATTTTGGGATAAGGACGATACCAACTGATACAACAATATAGTCTCTTGTGTTTGTAACGTCCATAACACCGATGATGTCCCAATGTCTCTAAACTAGGCGTTTTTGATGGTGAGCTGCTCACCGAAGCACCATGGATACCATACGGTCCACACGTATCGTAACTTGTTTTTTTTTTTCATTACCCAGGGACACAAGTGAGGGATAGCTTGAATGACAGGGTATATTTTCCACTTTCTGCACAGGTAGGGGCAGGTGGGTGACCAGCGCTGATGTTCCTGCATGGGTTCATCGCCCTCCTGCCATTGATCTATGATGATGGGACAAAAGGCACATTTCACTTCATCTCTTGTTTTCAAATAGTAGAATCCAGCGGCCGCCAAGGCTTGAGGGTTTATGAAAGGCACCGGCCACGTGGCAAAAGTCTTGAAACGTTGTTCCTCAGAGTTTAAATTCATGGATGTAACGTCTCTTGAGGCTTTAAAGCAAGACATGACTGAGCGGCTTGACGTGGGTTGAGCTGTTATTTATACACTCGTCACTTGGTTAGACAGTGGATAATAGTTGACTTGTTTGTGATGAATAATCAAACAGTAGGCCGTCGTATTGGCTGGTACATTGTCATGCGTTTCAAAATCTAGTCGAATGTCGATATTGGATGGTTTGACAGACTCTTCCAGGTAAGAACAGTCAAAGACAATCAGTGGCGCTCTTGCCTTAAACGCTTGGGGTAGTAGCATGGGGCCGTTCTCTTTTTGATAATACGACCATCGAAATTTAGAAAACAAGTCGTACAGGGGGCCAAACTTATTTTTTGAAAAATCCAAATCCAGTCCTTCATAGGGAAACACGGCTCCGTTGAGGAAAAGACGTGCATTTCTCAATATTGCAGGTGATCAAATTGCGTGGCATCTTTGGTTTGTTGATACTTGCGATTCGTTTGAAAACCCACGATCAGGTAGAGAGGTCTCTCTGTATAGCGAGCTGTTTTTACAGACCAACTGTGTGTGTTGGTGGTGGCCAATAGCGGATACTCATGGAGTGCCCAGCTTCTAAATTCCATGGGTAGAGGCATATCTCTCTTTACCATTTTGAGTATGTCCAGTTTTTTGTTATCTTCAAGGGTCACATGAGGCACTTTCCATAGCAAGCGTTGTAGTTGAATTTTTGAATCGATGGGGGCATTGTCGGCTCCCTTGAGTGCATTATTATCACTCCTGTCTCTCACTAGGTAAAGCACTTGCCTTGCGTTGACCACAATGCGTTGGTGATCTTCGGCAAAGCCTAAAATCAGTTTAAGAGGTAAATATCCAGTAAAGGTCCCATCGGTGTGTACCATCCATTCATTGGTCGAATCAGGACACCAACCTGCCATGCAAAGTGTTTTACCTTCTTCCTCACTGTAAGAGGGGTATAGTTTCATGACACTGGAAATGCCCACATTTCGAGTGCTATCCACCACGATATCGTTAATGACATACCGCACTTCAGAAAACAGAAAGGCCAAACCATGGTTGGCCAACTTGGATGTGGTGGGTGTAGAGCCATCGGCTTTAGTGAGCCGACCTTCAATCTGAATGACACTTTGATGCGGTAGGGTGTAAATATCTTGGTTGTTGATAACAAATTGAATTTCATCATTGTTATTGAGACCAGGTGTTTGAGCTTGATAGGAATGGAGATCAATTCTTACCACTCCTGGTTGCTCCTCGATGCGGTTCGCTATCTCTAGGATAGAATTCATTATGAGGGTTGACGTGGTAACCCAAATGCTGTAAAATCTGCTTGTCTTGAGATGTTAACGTGTATTCACGTGGCAAACAACTAACACCATTCCTAGACGGTGTTGTTGCTTTATACACAAACTTCATTGTGGCTTTAGCACCAACTTGTAAGTCACTGGTGTGGTAGAATCTAGATCAATGAGTTGTTGATCTCTATTGATCAGTCTTAATGTTATATTACTAATACTATCGACAGCCACAGAATGAAAAAGCACCACTGGATGGTTTTCACGAATAATATACCCATTGGGCGATGTCACAATAAAGTCATAAAGCGAATGCGATGGTTCTTGATTGGTGTACACTTGGCTAATAATATTACATGTCACCGACACATGATGGTCCTCAATGAATTTCACTTCATGGTCCGAATCATGTTTTTTGTTGGGCTCCAACACACGTGGCTTAAATCCTAGTAATGGGCCTATGGAATCGGGACGTGTTTTAAAGTCAATGTTGAAGGTAGAGAAAATACTGCAGCGATGAGTGTTGGTATTGCCTACAAGTTCAAACTTGCGCGTTCCATCGAGAAATGACTTTAAACCATATTGATTGATCAACACCACATAAATGTGTTCATAAATATCATCGATCGTGTATGCACCAGAGTTCAGAGTGAGCACAGAATCATCATAGTAAAAGTTGTTGTTCACATTTTCACGTATGTTGTATATTCGATTGTACGTTTCAAGAGAAACAAGTCCTAAACCATAGGGTTTTTCACTCAATTCGATAGGAGGGTAACAGTCTAGGCTGACTTCAGATCCACGTCCATGCACTGTAAACGTTTTACTTTCTGCCGACATACTGTTGGCGTTTTAGCTTATGCTGCGTCTTATATAAAAAAAATAAACACAAACGTCCACACTGTTGGCTGCTAAACGTTTGCTCTCGTTTCACATTATAATATATCTTGTTCCTGTTTCCAAAATAGGTCACTAGTTCCATGGGTGGGGGCAAATTCCCAAAACTGTCAAAGTACCATACCATGGATCCCTCTTTGACATAAGCTACATAATGCGTTCCTGGTCCTCGGTGATCATCCAAATTGACAACAGCACATTCCTGTTTCCAGGGTCGTGGTGGTAATTGGTTTCGCATAAACACACCTCGAAAATGAGAAAGCTTTAGTTGTTTAGCATAGCTTTCCACTTGTTGATGCGTCAGGGCATGTCTCGCTATGGCTGAGGTTATTTTTTTTTAATATTTCGAAATGGTGAAATCCCAAATCCTTGTTGATAAAAGGCTGGCTTTAAATTGGCATTTCTAGCCCCCATGGCAATCGCTTCCATCGTTTCATTGTGTCGCTGACTTTCTTTGAGTTGTTGCTTGCCCTGCTGCGCGGCTCTAATGGTTTTCGCCACTGCACTGGCACCGCCCAAAAGTGAACCTAGAGCAGCCAGACCGGCAAATAATGCAGGTAAAAATCCCGCTCGTTTGGGGACGGGAATCACTCGCCCTTGGTTTGAAACCTGTCGCCGACGTTTTGGAACAACATGTCTCTGTGCTGCTCGAAAGGCTTTCCTTATGGTCAATACATTATTTTTTATTTTTTTCTTTCGCAAGGGCTTGTCCACGAATGTCTTAAGCCCAGGCTTTGCCAAGGACAAAGTCCTTTTTTTTAGTCTTTCTCACCGCATACCTTTGTTTCACCATGATGATAATGACCAACAACCTTTCACAAGAAAGTTTAAATCACAACTAACGTCAGATGGTTATTTCATGGCTGTATATTCCAATTCCACATAAAGTGGGAAATCGTTTATGGTTTTTCCCGCTTGCTTTTCATCCCATGTCAACATGAGATTAAAGGATAATTCATCACCTATATTGACCATTTCATGGTTATGGACCAACATCCTATGACCATTTATCTGTATTTGTAAATGGTTCTCATCAGGTATGGCATATTTGATGTGAATGGTTCCATCATAGTGTAATCGATAGTGGCTTAAACCCGAAGCAAGCACATAGGTCAAGTGCTGATCATGAACTAGCGGTAAATGGTTTCTCTCATTCAAAGGTTTTTCATTTGTCAGATACACTAAAATATACAGATGGGATAAATTTATAAAGCCTTTTCATTTCATAGGTTACATAACGCTTGGTACAGACATCGTCTTCGTCTTGCGGGTCTTCCACGTGAATAATCCGATGGTGATTAGCGCTATAGCCATTCACCGTAAGCTGGGGCACTTTGTCATAAAACTCATACACTTTGTTATCCGCATACTTTTTCGTAGTAACATCTGTAGACACTTGAGGATGTTTTACATGGGTTAACCGCTTTCCCTTAAAGTCATAATCTCTCTGTTTTGTGCGTGGCACTACTGACCTATCCACATAGTGTTTATTAGCAGGATCTGTTTCTTGTTTAGGATCATGTATGGGGACAGACCTAGCTTTGGCCATCAACGCACGTCCAAAGACATCCATCGTCAACCTGTTGTACCAGTCTACTGTTTCTATGACAAGGCTCGGTGTCCTGTATATAGACAACCTGCTAGCCTGTCTAAGCCTTAGTTGAAATGAAGATTATTAAGCAGCAAGAGCCATTCCCTGTGGGGGACATGGTTTCCCATCTCTGTCCCACATCACGTGAACAACGCCATGGTTCACTGTTTCCATCTTCCATTCGCTGCATCATTGTGGGGCCTTCCGGCTGTGGAAAGACAAATCTTTTGCTAACGCTCATCACAGCGCCCAATGGTCTGCGTTTTCAAAATATTTATATTTTTGCAAAATCTCTCTACCAACCCCTCTATGTGTTTCTGGATCAAGTCATGTCTGGATTGCAAAAAGAGAATATGGGTTATTTTACATTTTCCATGCAAGAAAATGTGATTTCACCGGATGAGGTAAAGCCTGATTCACTCATGATTTTCGATGATGTATCCACTGAACGTCAAGGCATCATTCAAAGCTATTTCAGCATGGGTCGTCACAAACATATCGATTGCTTCTATCTTGGACAAACGTATTCTAAAATGTCCAAACAGTTGATTCGTGACAATGCCAATGTCATTGTTTTATTTCGTCAGGACGAGAGGAACAGTCGTCACGTTTATAATGAACATGTGAATCCTGATATGACCTTTCAAATGTTTACAGAATTGTGTGCCAAGTGCTGGAACACTCAACGTCATGCCTGTTTAGTGATTGACAAACAAAGTGAACTCAACCAAGGCCGGTATCGCTTAGGGTTTGATCATTTTATTGCTATTTAAGGTCCTGTCTCATTCCCCAGCAAGTCATTTGTCAAGACACCATGGCGTTAGCAGAGAGTCAATTGAAAAAGCATATTATTAGAGCAAAAAATACTATTCGCCAAAAGTTTCGTCAATTGAAACAGTCACGTGCAAATCATGCTTTGTTTATTCAACAACATTTAGCACCTCCACTAAAAGCCATGTTGAAACCCTCTTTCAAGCCATCTGAAACGCTACCCGCCGTTTCACAAGCCACGCAGACGCTGCACGAGGACCCTGAGGAAGAGGAACAGGAAGATTTGACTAGTGTTACTGAAGTTGAGGATGAGGAGGAACAAGTGTTTACGCCTCAAAAAAAGACCTCACCCCTTGCAGAGTTTTTGAGAAAAAAGAAATCCTTGGCCATGGTCGATACACCTTGCCCTTCCAGAGCGTCTCCGTTTTCACAACTCTTGGCCACCCCTCAACATAAAGCTCAACTGAAAACCATTTAGTAAAATATTATAGATCAACATTGGAACCCTATTTCACTGATCTATTTATTGGAAACACTGATACCACGTATGGTGTTCGCTATGAGGATGATAGTTTTAAAATTGGCGATTCATCCATTAAATTTGCTCGTACTAAAGCTGTCATTAAAAACATCAACTATAAATTAACTCCAGTACTGTTAAAGCTGCTCTTTTCTCGGACCCCCTCTTCCCATGATTACACGTCAGAGGACCTTGACAAATATAAATCCATTTTATTGGATACCCATGCCCACAAAAGACAGTATGATCCCACGCAAACAAGTGAATGCCAATATATCTCAAAAATATAAAACCATCATTGCAAAAATGTTTCCCACTAGTCAAAGTACTCGTCGTAAAGCATCCGCTTCGGGAGTGACATTTAAACCATTAAAACCTCTTGTGGATGTTACCTACTGGCACAATCCCAATAAGCTCGTCCAGCGGCTACAGTTGTTGCATGCCTCACGTCAAGCTGGCCATACCGGTCACGATTGGGAAATTCAAGAAATTGAACAAGAACTTCGAAATGCCAAAATTATTGTTTAAGCCCTCACCCATTAAAATGGGTATTGCTCACGAGTTGCATCGCCCAGCTGGGCATCACTATCCACGACTCAAGGTGATTTCACGAGGTGTGGATGAACTTTGGCAGGCTGACTTGGATGAAATGATACCCTATGCTGGCGTTAACGACGGTGTACGCTATATGTTGACCGTCATTGATGTCTATTCCAAAATGGCATTTGTTGAACCTGTCCGTCGCAAGTCTGGCCACTAGTTACCAAGGCCTTTCAACATATTATTCAACACTCCAAACGTCAACCTCAGCTGCTACAAACCGACCAGGGTAAAGATTTTTTCAACAAGGATTTCTCCAGTTTTCTCAAATCTAAGGATATTCACCATTACACCACGTACAGCAATCTCAAAGCCAGTGTGGTCGAGCGGTTCAACCGAACATTGAAAACCCATATGTGAAAAGCGTTTACCGCTCAGGGCAGTTATCGCTGGTTTGACATGTTACCTGAGCTAGTATCACGTTACAATGACACCAAACATAGAACGACTGGGACCAAGCCACGCCTCGTGACTAAAAATATTCAGCGATTGGATAAACTGTTTAACCCCATAAAAACAGCCGATCCTAAACGTCACCGACTGAAAATTGGGGATTTTGTTCGTGTGAGCAAATTTAAGTCTGCCTTCAAAAAGGGCTACACTCCACAGTGGGGGTCTGAACTATTTCGAATTCGTCAAGTCAACTTGGACAGGCCAGTCACCTATTTACTCGAGGACCTCAACCATCAACCCATAAAAGGTAGATTTTATCTCCATGAACTTCAGAAAACAGCATTTCCTCAGCATTATCTTGTGGAAAAAGTGTTGAAACAAAAAGGAAATAAACTATATGTCAAATGGTTAGGGTTTAACTCTACGTTTAATTCTTGGATCAATAAATTACATGTTGTGTGAACCTGTGCACTTTTTATTTATTCACACATTTTGTACACCACCTATAGCTCTATGTGTACAGTCCTCAGCTCCACATATTTCTTTCTCTTTCCACCTGTGTTCTCTCATACATTACCCCTCCCCCTCTCCCTCCCTTCACCTCCCACCACTGCTGTTTGCAGCTCTTGCCTATCTATTGGTTGTCACATCATTCCAACAAGTTGCATCATACTATTTACTGATTCAGCGATTCCCACGCTTTGAACAATCTCTTATCGTGCACGTGAACAGCTAACGTCCAAGGTGAACACCTGTGGTAGATCAAATTTCACGTCAACTTGCATTTTGTCACGTACGAAGCAAAACAGGATGTAACTTGTTAACAGTTATCGTGCACGTGGACAGCTAACACCCAAGGTGAACACCTGTGGTAGATCAAATTTCACATGAACTTGCATTTTGTCACGTACGAAGCAAACAGGATGTGACTTGTTTAGTCCGCATGTGGTTTCACACATGTTCACATGCATTTCGCACTCCCCTACCACCACGATGGTCAGTTTATTTCACCTTCAAGCGTCATTGTCATTTTTCCATTGCACTTGTTGTCAAGTCAGATCGGCGCCTTCCAATAAGCTCAAATGACATTCACCTCCTGCTCGTCTGCAAGTTTGTTTTCTGTACTCGCTTCGATCAACATAGAACGAAGTTCTCATCACCGTTTACACGTAACATGTGTGAAAAAACGCACCCTCGCTCTGTCATAAACCGACCCGTCGAAATAGCGATTGTTCTATTAAGCACAGCCACCGTGGTTAGCAACAGGTTCGTTGAAACACACACACCCAGCCGTATCGTCTCTCTCAACCACCACGCTTCATAAACATTATAAACAGATAAAGAAAAAGTTTTTTCAACATGTATGGCGTTAGGCCCTTTGTGAATTATTTTTTGGAAAAAATATCTAGCACATTTGAAAGGGGGCGTTAGCCCGAGTCCTAGGACACCTCGTACACGTCTCTAGCGTTATTGGTTCGTGAAATATCGGCAAAAATCACAAAAAACACGTGTTTACCCCAAAATCGAGTTTCCAAATTTTTTAAAAATTATAACGAGTGGTTCATAGCAAAGAGGACGTCACCCCGAGTCCTTGGACCCGTCGTACACGCCTCTAGCATAATTCGTTCGATATATATAGCAAAAAGTTTAAAATCACGGTTTTACCCCAAAAAAACATGTTTCCAAATTTTCACCCATTCGACACCTACATTCCCGTAAAGAGCACAACGAGACAAAAAAAACGAATCCAAGCACGCCCTCCTAGCATGACTCCTTCCATTCGAAGGTCGCAGGGGCTCACAACTTGCTTTTTTAAGCAGAACCTGTGTTACCACACTACTTACAAAACACAAATTTTTGCTCTCGAGACTTGAAATTTATTTTGGGGGTAGAGGGCATAGGGACATTTCATTTATGTCAAACAAACTGTTTTGTAAACTTCCTAGTTTCCAAAATATAGAATTTTCAAAATTCGAGTGTTTTCAAAAAAACATAAAAAATAAAAAGTTTTATTACAAAAAATAAAGGTCATAAAGACCATTCGTTTAAGCCATGGCACAACGTTCTACCATGTTTGGTTTTCAAACTATCACCAACTTTCGAAAACAACAATTTTCAAAAAAAAATATAACGAGTGGTCCATAGGAAGGAGGACGTCAGCTCGAGTCCAATGAGACCTCATTTTTCAAAATCGGACCATGCGTTCGAGAGATATTTAACATGGCTGAGGCTTAGCAGTGGGGCAAAGAGGGTTCTGGAGTGAGTTGGAAGCACCACTACCCCCCTACTGTCGGCTCTTGACGACGAACGCAGGAACCTAAGAACGTTAGTCAAATGTTTAACCTATATATAATTTAGCTTCACACAGGTGTAATTAGTAGAAGGTTCTTTAACATGCCAAAAATCTATGACATGGGACCGCCAGCTTTACTTCCCCTCCGAAGGAAGGCATACTGAGGGATTTTTAACGTTCTTAAAAAGTCTAACGACTTTGGCTGGGTTTGCACCCGCGTTCTTGGGCATAGAAGCTCAGCATGTTACCGACTACGCCACCGAAGCCGCCAAAAGTACCGTAGAAGTTAATTATCTTTAGTTTCTTTACTGAGACATTTGCTCATAAATTTTATTAGCAACTCAACAACAAATAATTTTGCTATTACTGTCTGTCATTTCCTTGGGGTTGGAAGGTCAGTCATTTTAAATTTCTCCAAAGGGTGCCTTTGTCTCTCTCTATGTCGCATACGTTTCATTTAATGTTGTTTTTTTTTACTCTGTCTCCAGGGCACTTTTACTTTCTCTCTTTCTAAAATGACCGCCTTCGGTAGCCTCGGGGTATGTATTGAGAGTCCATTTGGGTTGATTCCTGGCTCTGTCAAGAAATTTAATTCTGATATGATAATAATAATAAAGTTATTGGTTTTACGTCCCGTTCAACTACACTGGCTTTTAGAGACGCCGGGGTGCCGGAATTTTGCCCCGAAGGGGATCTTTAACGTGCCAGTAAATCTACTGACACGGCTCCCTCGCATTTGCGCACCCTCAAATGCAAGCTGACTGCGCCAGGTTTCGAACCTGCAACCTTGGGCTCAGCGAGCGAGAACGTTACCCCTGAGCCACGCAGCCAGACAATTCTGATTTGAGCTGTCGGTTGTAATTCTTCTGTTGGTCAACACGAATTTGCCGAATGACTAGGGCAGGGTACAATGTATATAGGTAAGTTAATACAGTGAAACCTCTCTAAAAGACCACCCCTCTTAAAGACCGATTTTTCTTGGAACTGATTTAAAACCTCATAAGGTCAATGTACTTGTTACCTCTATTTAAGAACACCCCTCTCCCCGACCAAAGACCAGGCTTTTTCTCAGTCTGACCTCTTTCAAAAGACCACTTCTCGTCTGCCTTCCCATTGGAGTGGGGATGAGGGTGATGATGTAAACAATGGTTATGTTAGCACAGAACTGCATCAGCATACAATGTCATTAGAAAAAGTGTTATGTAACATATAAAGAACACAAAAAACTGCTCTCCTAGAAGATTGTTCGAAACCAGAACAAATTAATGGACTTTAACTCACTCAGAGATATGCTAGAAAGTGAAATTGTTAAAAATAGATGTGCTAATCAGGAACAGAGATCAATTCATGACTTTTTTTAAATGACAGAGCTTAGAAAATAACTAATTGTAATTAATTTGTACTAAATGTGAACCAATGCAGTGTTCCAACTGTACTTTATTAAAAATGCAGTATAAAATTATTTTTAATGCCTACCCCTATTAAGAGACCATCCCTCTAAAAGACAAGTTTTCCATGGAACCGTCAGTGGTCTCTTGAAAGAGGTTTCACTGTACAGGTAAATAGAACTCCTTGAAAAAATTACATGTATAGACTACAACTGACAGTTTGTATATGCAACACCGGAAGAATGGCATTTCCTTGCATTTCTGGTATGAGGGTTGCAACTGAGTCCACTCAACCTCTCGAGTTCAAAACTGAGAACAGGTGGGTTCGAGTCCCACCTCAGCCATTCTAGAAATGGCAAATGCTATGGGGGTTCCTAACTTAAGGCCTTGGCCGCCTCATTCCTTGTCCTAACCACAATTGACAAATACACACACTACTATAAGTCCCTTGGAACAAATTGGCCCGTGAGTTAGAAACTGAAGCTGGCCACCGGGCCTACCTCAAGTTCAATGACAGCTTACAATGCAGAAGAGGGATGGGAAGGGGCGAAGGAAGAAAGGCTGCTTCTTGTGACAGATTTATAACAGAGTGGTACAGTCAGCCAGTTGTTCCCAATATGCTACTTATTTACCAGTCACATGAAAGAAGTGAGGACTATCACAAAGATATGAACAGTGAATATTATATTCGTTGGTTAAAAGAAAAGTTGATCCCTAATTTGGAATGCACCTCAGTGCTTGTTAATGACAACGCATCGTACCACAACACGCAGAAAGAATGGTTGATTATTAACGGTACAGTGCTGAACTATATAGTCATCAAATGTTCGTTGCAATATTATTCCATTACACGTATTAGTGTAATTTAATAATTCTAATCACCTAACACAGTTTGTAACGAGTGAAATAAATAATGGTTGCTATCGTGTGAGTGAGTGACAATTGCTGCGGGAACAGAGTGTACTTCTGACGAGTGACGGGTGACGCAGCGGACAGCACCCAGCAGGCTGAGAAAAGCATACTATCTCTTCAGCTTCCTACTAGATTTTCACAAGGGTCAATTAGTTCTGAGGCAGTTATACAGGCACCACAATAACACAGGTTATCAGGCAAATTCTACAGACACCTAAAGTACACGGGGATGAACTGACCACAATGTCCAAGCTCCTAAATGAAACAACAACAAGAAGCCTCCGTAAATTATATTTTATTTTCCTTCTCCAGCAATGTTTGATACTTGTTTGAGCTCTGCTTCAATTTTTCTCTGAACTTTGGGACCTATCAGTGGATGAACCTCACTTATACAAAATTTCAACTTAATATTTCATTACACCGAATCAACAAGTAAGTTAACTTACCTCATGTTTTTCTGTTGTGGGTGTAACAGAAATCTTTTGTGTATTGTGGTTGCAATAAGAAAGTACATACTTGTTAGATCTACTATATGAGGGGCCTATTTCCAAAAGTCGACATCTGCGTTTTCTAATTTATTACACCTGTGTGAAGCTAAATTGTATAGGTTAAGAATGTAAACAACGCTCTTAGGTTTCTACGTTCGTTGCCAAGAGCCGACTACGGTGGCGTCTAGTAGCTAAGTTCTGAACTAGGCCTAGTAGTCGTTGACGGTGGGGTTTGGCGGCAAAAGTATGAATTATTTGAAAAATTCAAAGTTTCAGTCCTTAAGTTACTTGAATTAAAAACAAAACAGATACACACACTAATACAGCCATCACAATTAACACTGGTTATCAGACAGATTCTACACACACCCAAAGTACACGGGGCTACATGACCGCGTTGTCGCAACCCCTAAACTGAGGAACTAACCAACTAAGTTATTGAGAAAAACGGAAAAAGAAACTCTTAAACGGCAAAATTCAGGATTTTATTTATCATATGGCTTTTAGTGCCGGGAGTGTCCGAGGACATGTTCGGCTCGCCAGAGTCTGTAGCTGCTTCCAGCGGACACCCAGAGGGTGAGCTACATGTTCCGTTCAATTTCAAGTAGTTCCAACTTTCGCCACCAGATGTCAATGATAACTAGTGGTGAACGTTAGAACTTTGATATAGTGTTCCAATGAAATCTATCCTAGAAGTTTAGCTCCACACATATTTAGTCTGTGGAAGGATCTTTTACATGCCATAAATCAATGACATGGGACCGCCGGCTTTACTTCCCCTGCGAAGGAAGGCATACTGAAGGATTTTTAACGCTCTTAAAAAATCCGACGACTTCGGCCGGGTTTTAACCTGCTATCTTGGGCACAGCAGTTCAGCATGCTACCAACTACGCCACCGAAGCCGAAATTCAGAATGTTTATGTTAGAGTTTGTACCAAGATTAGCATAAAATTTCCCAAATCCCACCGCCAAGCTTTTTTTTTTTTTTGCCGGATTAATATCTTAACAAAGCAGATGTCGAGATTTGGAAATAAAGTCAAACTTTGTTATTGATTTTTAACCACAAATAATATCGTGCTTTGGAACATCGTACACCATCCATTTGATGTGTTTCTCCAGGAGGAATACGAAATCAACGAAATCTATTTTTTGTTAAAAAAAAACAGATGTCGACTAGGCAGGAGACAAAACTGCAGCTTTTGAACTTCAATGCCGCTGCTTTGCAAAACTACCAATATTTGGAGTTACATTTTTATTTGTATTATTTTTCTCTCTGGCACCAAGGGCAACTTTCAAGCTGTTGTGAATTTTTCTGGCTAGTTAATTCATATTCCTCATAAACTTATAGAAATTTCTTCAGAAAATAATCGGAGGATCGAAAGTTCAGCCTAATAATCAATGAAAACATTTATCATATTGGTCAATATGTTCTACAAGTTAGTACTGTATCAATAGAAGGCAAATGGCAGTGCTAAACTGAACTTTGAAATTATGGTAGAGAGTAGATTGCCTAAATGGCTTCTATCCAAAAAATTGTCCCATTATGATAGTGATCATAACTAATACATGTAATTGCCGGGCTCAATGGGCGTGTTCATTGGGAGATAAGGCTGCGCCTGCCAAGGTCACTTTTACCGACCTACCGGTGCGTACAAGAGGGATTTAAAATGACGACCCTGTACATTGTACCCCACCCAGTCTTTGGGCAAATTTGTGTTGACAGACTGGAGAGCTACAACTGACAGTTTGTATAAGCAACACTGAAAAAAGAATTTAAAAAAAGAATAATAATGGCTTTAAAAGTTTACATAACTTAAATGGCTTCATTTCAAAAAATCTACACGTGGTAACTGAGGCCATATGGTTATTATTATTATTAACTTATTTTATTATATAACAAAAAATGCCTCTCATGGAATTGTAAAATTCAACATTATAAAACAGTAGTCTTGCCTGCAGCCCTTTATGCAGCCAAGACACTTAATCTACAACATAAAGCACTGAGGAATCAATTGGAAATTAAGGAACGCAAAATCATAGCAGTGGCTATGCTGGCTAAAGCGCAGCGTTAGGCCATGGGGCCAAGCTCTCTGCTGACTCGGTAGACGCGTGGGTTCGAGCCCCACCGTCGGCCGTCCTTGAAATAGTTTTCCGTGGTTTCCCATTTTCAACACCAGGCAAATGCTGGGACGGTACCTTCTGACAGGCCACGGCCGCTTCCTTCCACATCCTTGCCCAGTTTTAATTCATCTTCATCCATTCCATCTCTCATCCCGACGCGCAGGTCGCCCACGGGCGTCGACTAGAAAGACCTGCACTCGGCCTCTCAGGAGGCCACACGACAAAAAACAAAATCAAATTGGGACCAAGAATTAAAGATGGAATTCACCTTCCGAAACCTAATGCTGACATCTATTTAAAAATTACTAAAATCACGGACACAATCCTTATGGGAAGGATCCAATTCATGGCACATTTGGACAGAATGGACCCAACTAGGTTAACAAATAAAATCCATACGTTTTTGCAGAAAAAGGCAACAAGGTCCAATTGGTACAAACAGGCGGAAAAGGACTTGGCTGAATTGGGTTTTCCCAATCTCAAGGATCGAGAGGAAATTAGGAAAATTACTCATACACGGGGTTTTGAGGCAGAAGAGAGAAGACCTACCAGACACGTCTGGTCGCAGCAACGAAGACCAGCTCAATCGTTGCGCATGAAGAGTTATTGGGCAAACATCAAGGCCAAGAAGTGTTGATTCCGCGTGGTCCTAGGAGACCCATTCGCGTAGAAGAAGAAGTAACACCAGAAGACACTACAAATAAGAAAAGAATAACCACAATACTTATAACTATGGCTTTTCATTTTGTACGTACAAAAAAGAAACTTCCATCAAGAATATTTTCCACACAAGAAAGGGCAAGAAGATCAGCACACATGAAGAAGTACTGGGAGGCCCTTAAGGCTCGCACAGTTCCTGCCAAGAAGTCGACAAACTAATGGGTTGATTAAAGTAATTCTATGTGGTCTCAGAAGAACAAGAACAATGTTATGGTTTTAATATCCCTTTTAACTAGTGTGCCTTTTGAGATGCCAGGGTGCTAGAATTTTGCTTGGATAGGGATCTTTAATGTGCTACTAAATCTAATGACATGTGTCTCACATGTAAACGCCCATAAATGCTCAACCGACTTTGTCGGGTTTGAATCCCACGACTTCGGGCACATTGAATAAGTAGATTTCCTTTGCACCACAGCTGAGCAATAGGACATGTTTCTTATTATTGTTACATTGCTGGCCTTATTCTAACTAATACTCTAATAATTTGATCGGTCTATTTTTGCAGGAAAACAAAGAAGAGGATTTTGAAAGTATATTACCTTTTCTCCAAGCCTATGAGGAAGGCAAAGTTGCTTGGAAAATGGTGCAGCCAACTCAAGGTTAGTTAATTATCTTTACTAGCCTATTGTACATATTTACTTGTTATTTAGCAGCACTATGTTAGTGTCTTCTGACTTTCAGTCTTGTGGCGGTTGGTTCCTCAGTTTATGGGCTGCGACAACGCGCTCATGTAGCCCCGTGTACTTTGGGTGTGTGTAGAATCTGTCTGATAACCGGTGTTAATTGCCATGGCTGTATTAGTGTGTATTATCTGTTTTTTTTTAATTAAGTAAGGACTGCAGACATTCAATTTTCAAGTAGTTCCTACTTTTGCTACCAAACACCACCATCAATGACAACTAGATCTGAACTTGGTTACTAGACGCCACCAAAGTCGGCTCCTGGCGACGAACGTTGGAACCTAAGAGCATTAGTCAAATATAACCTACAATTTAGCTTCATTGTGTAACAGTCAAACTCTTCCTACTCACCATCACTATAGTTGTAATTTCAAAATATTGTCCATGGCAAGTAGTTTCCAGGCAACGGTTGGCGAACGGAAAGACTTCAGAACGTTAATCCGAGGGTTGTGGGGTCGAGTCCCTATGCGGAACCTTTTTTTTGTTTGTTTGTTTTTGTTTTATTTTCAATATTAACGTTACTTACGCTGCAAATAAACCAAAATAGTGTGCAATATATTGTATTTATTAATATTGTCAGAAAAGGCATGAAAAGGGAAGACCAAGGATCATTTGGGATTGAAAATAAATATCCAAGAAAGGATTGTATTTACACCGTCCACGAGGTTCATGCCTCGCCCGACCCGCGCCAAAGATGCTAGTTTTTCGAATGCTTGGCCATCTGGGCAGGGGCGACTGCCCCTCCCCCCTTGGACAAATTTTACAAATATTTTTGAATGTTACTTAAAACATTTTTTGGTTACTTGTATTAACAGCCTGGAAACAAATCATGCAATTTCTTGGATATTCACTAAACGTGAAACTCGAAGCTCTTGAAATATTAATATTTACAGACCTTTAAATGTGTAACTACCTTTTAATGACAAGTAGATCCATTTGCATATTAATTTACTTTTATGCTTTTAAAGAACATCTAAGAACGGCTGGTCCATGAAGCCTCTTTACCAGTAAAACAATTCAAAATTCCCTCATATAATGCTGTACTGAGGAGATTTTGAAGACAATAGTGGCTCGTGTAAACAAGACCAAGGAATGCAGCTGTATGTTTGATGAAACAGGGGATGTGTCCCATATTTCTCAAATGTCACTTATTCTGAGATACGTTTGCACTGAAGCAGGCAACATCAAGGTTAGAGAAGATTTTGTGGGATTTCTCGACATTAGAAAAGCTGTTTTGGACATCCAGAAAAAGATTCATCGGGCTCAGAGATAGAAGATGGCAATTATGAAAACCATTCGAGCAATGAAACTTAACCGAAGGTGACAGGTTTGTTACTCGGTGAGGTAGTGATTAGAGAGTTAAGGGCTCTTGGTTTGAACCTTAGTGTTGGCATAGGAACCGATAGAGTTTCCGTGAATATTTCCGAAGCGGATGGAGCAGTACAAGAGATTCAGAAAGTTGTTGTTAATGCAGTGAGATATCCTTGCTACAACCACCAACTAAACTTGGCTATATCCAAAACAGTGAAGGTCCTGTATGTAAGAAATACATTCGGTATTTTGACAGAAATTATATCATTCTTTAATGCTTCTTCAAAACGGAAATAATATGGTTCTGAAATATATTCTTCATGGCCAACTGATTGACCTTTGTGACACACGATGGGTGGAACAGCACGACACTATTTTGAAATTGTCAGCCAACATTGAAAAAGTCAATGCTGCACTCGAAATTGTCTCCAGTTGGTCAGACGTTCAAGGGGATGCGTCACCACCTACTGTCGACCAAAATATTATGTGCACTCGAGTTTGAAGGTTGTTTGTGAAGTAACCAATAGACCTACTTAAAATCCAATAACATAATCATTTTCATCGTTCTATTTTACGTTAGTTCATGTAGGTTTGGAATTTTTAATTTATATTTTAATATTTTTTTATCGCAGTTGAAACACAAAAAGTGCCCGTTTTTAAGCGTGTTTCAACCATGCGTCACAAGAATTATTATCTCACAAACCCGTCATCAGATCGAATCCAAATTTTAACACAATATACATTAGAATGTTGTATAACTGGTTTATTCATTTCAAAACTTTGTGTGTTCAAGAACGAAAGTTGTTATCATTTTTGTAAGGTAACTTTTTCTCGGCTCGGGGTCGTGGAAAATGTAGTTCTTGGTTGCGTTGTAATCCTTATACATCAAAAGGTTATGCTGTATGACTGTGAAATACGTAAATTAATTCACTTATTTTATATCGGTTTGTATTTGTACGGGGAATTAGGACATGGTTCACCAGCTAGCCGCTCCGGGAAATGCTGTACAGCGTTGCTGATATGGAGCCCATCAGTTCCGAGCGAGGCGCGCCATGACGCGTGATGGAGCCCATCTTGGCAACGTTGTACAGCTTTCGCCGGAGCGGCTAACTGGTGAACCATGTCTTAATTCCCCGTACAAATACAAACTGATATAAAATAAGTCAATTAATTTACGTATTTCACAATCATACAGCATACCTTTTTGATGTATAAGGATTACAACGCAACCAAGAACTAAATTTTCCAACCACCCAGAGCCGAGAAAAAGTTACCTTACAAAAATGATAACAACTTTGTTTCTTGGACACACAAAATTTTGAAATTAATAAACCAGTTATACAACATTCCAATGTATATTGTGTTAAAATTTGGATTCGGTCGGATGACGGGTTTGTGAGATAATAATTCTTAAATGTGACGCATGGTTGAAACACGCTTAAAAACGGGCACTTTTTGTGTTCCAACTGCGATAGAAAAAACATTAAAATATAAATTAAAAATTCCAAACCTACATGAACTAACGTAAAATAGAACGACGAAAATGATGATGTTATTGGATATTATGTAGGTATATTGGTTACTTCACAAACAACCTTCAAACTCGAGTACACACAATATTTTGGTCGACAGTAAGGCACAATGCTTGTTGTCTAGCATAACCGATGAGGAATTTATTGTAACTTTGTGCTGTCTTAGCGAAGTTCTAGCCATAACTCATTACCTTGAGCGTACTTTTTCAAACTGAAAACCTAGATGTCAAGTCAGCATCTGATGCAGTATTCAGCGTGATATCCATATTTGCCAGGAAAAGGAATAATATAGAACAGCAAAAAAGAATCCACAAGCTTATGGTAAGATGAACTTCAATAAGTGAGCAGTCTGTATTTATGCTAAATATAAGTATTTATGCTATATAAAAATGTAATGATTTTGATTAAATGATGCACCGTATGTCAAGAAAATTTGTGTTTTTGTTGTGGTAAATCCTCAGATTTCAAAACATCAAAGCTAATATTTCGAACATTGTGTTTGAAAGAATACTACAAATTGTAAACCCTCTTTAAAAATAGTTCTAAACCATTCGTATTAGAGCTATGGCAGTAAATAGTAGGACTTACAAAATCAAGATAATTTAGAATACAATAAATATTTCACTTAAAATGGCTAATATCATGCAAATATTTCCAAATTCACAAAACAGTTTCTTAGAATTTTTGATTGTTTCTTTATTTTAAATTGTTAACATTTATTTTTACCCAAAAATATCACATAAAGAATCACTAATTTGGGCCTAAATTTTGCAAAATTTTCTGGGGGAGTTTCCTCGCACTCGCTATTGGCTTGGGGGGTATTCGAGACCCCCGGTGTGTCCGCCCTCCCCATAATCTTGTCTTAAATCTGCCACTGCATCTGAAGCTCCCACTTCTGTCACTTTCATTTCTGCCCAAGCACTGCATAACTTAGGCTATACCATAAGTTTTGACGAAATCGGCGATGAGGAGTAGGCGCGGTCCCCTTGTCAGGTTAGAAAATGTTCGGAGTATAAGATACACACAAAAGTACATTTTTACCCGTACGAAGAACGGGTAACCAGCTGCAGACTATAACTATTGTTAAAAACTTTAATTCAGTAGAATGGTCTATCGTAGGCTCTCCTGCGATCCCGTGCCCTCCAGTGTGGCCGAACCATGGGGATACAGCCCCGTTTGCCCTTCGCTTTCGTCAGACGTGGTCTAACCAATTTGTATGGAAAGTTTCAGCGATATCGATGGCTTCATGTTGGCGAAATTCCCTTTTGAGATTAATAAAGCTGTAGGCAGCTTGTTTTATGCATTTTAACGCCCTGCTTATTATTCCATTGGGTTGGATTGACTATTGCTGTTTTGTGATGTGAACTGATTGATAGGCGCAGCTGACCTCTTCGTATTGTACTTCAGTAATTGAGCCTTCCTGAGCCATTGTCAGCTCGTGGGAGTTACTGATTGGGAATACAGTGAGGAAGCTGTTACTTGCTACCCAAGGTTATCACTGTTTTGTAAACCTTGAGAGATCATTGGCATGTTATTGCTTTGGATTAAAGCTATTGGTGATAAACAGCACAGTCAACTTGAGATATTCCAGAAGCGGATAATTCGCGTTGCGTTGTAAGACAAAAACAAACAAAAGTTGCTCCCCGCGCACTAGGCGACCTTGACAGCAGCGAAAGATCGCCGCTGCTATAAAAATAAAAATAAAAGAGCCCTCTCGGCACGCCGGAAGGCGCAGGGCGCAGGTTGATTTCACCGAGCACCGGAAAAATTAAATATTTCGAATTCACTAAATTTGCCAATTGTTGTATACCTACAAAAGTTCCACATGTTTAACGGTCGAACATCAATTCCCCTCGAGTTTCGTTAATTCCACTAGATCCTCCAAGGGACCCAAAAATGAGTTCCTCAACTCCGCTCAGACTTTGGCAAGGGGTCGGCAAAGGGGTTATCCCCAATGACGTTAACAAATGTCATAACCCTCCTGCTCGCCTACCAAGGGCCGGGTCAAACACCTTCTGCAGGGCATGAGGGAATTCTTGAATGCAGCTGATTTTTCCGTTCTAGACTGGAAACAGTATTTTCAGCACCCGAAACTGATATCGAAAGTATTTTTTTTTTAGGTACAAATTATACACCTATTATTATCTAAATTTAATTATACAATGTCTGACATTATACAACATACAAACATTTAATTATGCACATGTTAAAAACAATGCATAAAATTTTGTAGACAAAATATTGACTTCAGAGCGCTTGACCGATGGCGTGGTGGTCAGACATTATAAAATTAAATTTAGATCATAATAGGTGTATAATTTGTACCTTAAAACATACTTTCGATATCAGCTGCGGATGCTGAAAATACTGTTTTCCAGCCTAGAACGGAAAAATCAGCTGCATTCCCACACAACAAATTAGTTATGAATTCTAACTCTTATAGAGCTATTATAGGCTTGTTTACCGTAACAGCTATTCGGATTTAAGATATCGTCTGCACACCACTTTTTCTATGTAATCATCTCGTCTGTTCTTATCAGTTTACAAGTGATATGAATGTGTTAAATGAGGAGTAGACTAAGTAAAATCAAAAAGTTAAACAATTCTACTCTGTTTTGAAATTAGCTGTTCCACTTATTTTATTAAACTTAAAAATGTACACTGAAGCAGTGGTTATTGTACTGCTGAAATATAACTGACCAAGGTAGGTTATTTTGAGAAGTTATACTTAATGTATTATCATTATTAGAAGTTATAAAAGCCTCCGTGGCTTAGGCGGCAGCACGCCGGCCTCTCACCGCTGGGTCCGTGGTTCAAATCCCGGTCACTCCATGTGAGATCTGTGCTGGACAAAACGGAGACAGACAGGTTTTTCTCCGGGTACTCCTGTTTTCCCTGTCAAAATTTCATTCCAGCAACACTCTCCACTATCATTTCATTTCATCTGTCATTCATTTAATCATTGCCCCAGAGGAGTGCGTCAGGCCTCGGCAGCCGGCACAGTCCATATCCTCGCCGCTAGATGGGGGCTTCATTCATTCCATTCCTGACCCGGTCGGAGACTGGAAGCAGGCTGTGGATTTTCATTTGCATTAGAAGTTATATTAGAAGCATTGATTATAATCAATGGTAGAAGTGAGCCTGGAAGACGTTGTTTCGTTCTAAGAATGTATAAGATAAAGAGAGCGGAGTTGAAGGACTCCTCTAACGACTACCTGGAGTGTCGAGTGGAATTTCTGACTCAGGTACCCAAGTGGAATTGATACCCACCCTGTTATAATTCCGGATAATTGGTGGCTTCGGTGGCGTAGTTGGTAGCATGCTGAGCTTCTATGCCCAAGGTCGTGGGTTCAATCCCCGCCGAAGTCGTCGGATTTTTTAAGAGCGTTAAAAATCCCTCAGTATGCCTTCCTTCGGAGGGGAAGTAAAGCCGGCGGTCCCACGTCATAGATTTATGGCATGTAAAACAACCTTCCACTAATTACACTGTGTGAAGCTAAATTATAGGTTAGATTTTACTAACGCTCTTTGGTTCCAACGTTCGCCGCCAGGAGCTGACTGCAGTGGCATCTAGTAACCATGTTCGGGACTAGTTGTCGTTGACGGTGGCGTTTGGTAGCAAAAGTAGGAACTACTTGAAAATTGGGCATAGAGCTCAGCATGCTACCAACTACGCCACCGAAGCCGCTATGTTACAAGGTGAAAGTGAAAAGACATTGGAGGAGAAGGAGTTTCACGGTTTTACAGAATTGTTAGTTAGACCACTATTTCACCCAGGACCCCAATGAGTATGGTGATCATCATAATCATCATCATTAATACAGTAATACTGCGGTGGGTCATATATTTTTTTTTATTAATGCAGCCAATGGCCATGGTTTTTTTATATATATATATATTTTATTTATTTAAGGACGGGTCAGGGAAGGGATTATGACCGTGGACCTATTGAAGGAACCATCCCGGCATTTGCCTGGTAGTGAAAATGGGAAACCATGAAAACCATTTTCAGGATGGCCGAGGTGTGATTCGAACCCACGCTCTCCCGATGCCAGCGAGACACGAGGTAGCGCGTTAGTGCTCTCGGCCACCGCGGCCGGTAGATGGGTCATATATCGTTTCTTGATAGTGTTTCTTTTAGGATATTGTGACATTTTAGTTATCATTCCCGTGTACTTGGGTGCGTCTCGATTCTCTGTAATAACCTGTGCTAATGTTGGGTCTGTTCAAGTACCAGTATGTGTAATTGGAGTCAGGATATATACGGAGACGGCTGTGATCTGACCGTCCTGTGGAAAACCACGGAAACCTCTTTTGAGATGATTGAGGTAGGAATAAAACCCTTCTCTTCTTAGTTTTGCCTTACAAGCCGGGCAATCCATTCCAGCCCTCAGACTAGAATTTAATTTCTTGTCAAAGCCAGGAATCCAACCCGGGACCTCAGGGATTGCAGCCAATAACGCTAGCCACTTGATGCTAAGAAACCCAATTTTTGTCACACGAGAAGGTGAGTTTTATTGTTTATAAATAATGTAGAGTTTACAATTTGTATCAGTCACGTAATGTTGACAGTTTTGCACGGACACAAGATACCATTGTGATGAAATATTAAACTGGAATCCAGCTGAAGGCTGATGAATACCAATTATTTCGTGACGCAGCTGCATCGTAATAGAACTAGTTGACCTGAGGTCGACATTGTGTACAGCTTCTTTCATTCTACTTGCTGCGCCTTCAAATTTATAATTGTACGGAGTAGGGATAGCCACGCTGAAGCGAAGAGAACCTCTGTGAAAGTAGAGGGGGAAGTGTGCAGCGCTCTGCAATTCTTTTGCACGTGAGTTAAGTTCCTGGCCAACCCTGTTGGAAAGGTTACTTGCGCATGCTAACATCACGTGGAAATATATCTTAAAAGAACGCCTCTTTAGGAATATTGTTGCTTTTGATGTTCAAACAACAGTCGAGGCAGTGTTCATTTCAGAAATTCTTTCTCCAGGGGAACATATTCAGCTTGGGGGGTGGGGTCATTATATGTTTTACTCCCCTTCTACAATGCTGTACTTATCTACGGTGTTAGCCTCTAATATTATTTGCAGGGGCCGTAGTGGCGCTGCGGTCAAGCTGTTGGCCTCTCACCTAGGTGGACTGGGTTCGATTCCCGGTCAATACATGTGAGATTTTCGAAGTGAAATACCATGTCCTGTGGTTCGGATTCCACGTAAAAAGGATGCCACGTCGCTCATAATCACAAGATTCGTGGTCACGTAAAACTACAATCTTCCTTCCTTCCTTAATTATTTGCATACTAGCGGACCAATGCGAGAACTCGCGCCTGTTTATAAACCACCCGTCTGGCTTTACTGATAGGCGGGCTTCTATAAACATGTTTATTTGTTTAAACAAATTGTCGATATTTATGAAATCAGAGAGCAATTCATCACTGCTGCTGGTTGCACAATGGGTTGTGTGCGCCCCATGTGTACAGACTACCCGCCCGTCACTAGTGCTGTACGCGACACAATTCTGCAGGGGCTATCGTCTTGTTTATTTGTTTACTTCTTAAACACATAAATAAGGTTCGGATGTTAAGGAAAAGTCATATTTTTTTTCCTGAGCTCATTTTACCCGAAATCTGAAAAATAAGTTTGAATGACGGGACCCTGACCACTTTTAAAGCAATTTGATGTTGCCTATAAATGCATATTTCGGCCATTTTTATTGTTTTGGTCATATTTTTAGTGATATTAGGTCATATTTGGTTATAATTTCAGCATTTTTGTTTAAATTGAGGCGTCGTTAACAAGGTACCCTACGTGTTATCTACGTCGAGTTTCAAACACAGGATTTCCGAATAGTGTAGTAGATACAGTATATTTTTCTTTCTTTTCTCGGAACAGGCAGACAGCAGGTTTAGAAGACCTGATCCCAAGGAGGCGCTCCTCTACGGACGTCTTTTAGCACAACTTTCTGGACAAGTTAGATTGCGACACTGTACGCAGGAGGTCACGGAACATGACGATAGTGTGCTTCCACCTTTCAATAGAATGCCACTCCAGTAGATATATTTAGCTCAGAAGCAAGTAGCAAACAAGGAAATGCCATGTTTTTAGGTCATATTTTATAGTTTTTAGGGCATATTTGCTTGCATATTTTGTACTTCTTTAGGTCTTAAACTTCCGAACCCTACACATAAATATATTTCGTTGACTTTTCAAGAAATGCAAGATTTTTCCTGTACTATTAAGATAATTTGGAAGATTTCGGTACAAACCACACCTTCTAACTCCCTCTGGTTTAGGAGCTTTGATTTTGTGAAACATATGCAATTGACCTTTTCCAGCCTGCAATAGTTGCCATAGAACAAAGTAGGCTAAGGTTCCGTGATGCTAAGTGAAATAATAATTACTTATTCTCTAAGTAAGTACTTATTATCCGACCCCGTGGTGAATTGGTTAGCATGCTAGGCTCTGCCGGCCCCGTGGTGTTGGGGTAGTGCGCCTGCCTCTCACCCGGAGGCCCCGGGTTCGATCCCCTGCTCCGTCAGGGATTTTAAAACTGACGTGAGGGTTGGAACGGGGTGCACACGGCCTCGTGAGGACAATTGAGTAGCTGCCTGACAGTGAGACAGCGCCCCGATCACGAAAACCAAGATTAACGGCCGAGGGGACCCGACGCGCTGATCACGCGTCACCCCAATATCTGCAGGCCGAATGGCTGGACAGCGGTCGCTTGGTCGGCCTTAGCCCGTCATGGGCTGTATAGTGCCAGGGGTTGATTTTTTTTTTGGGGGGGGGGGGCTAGGCTTTGGCCCTAAGGTCCCCGGGTTTGAATCCCGGCCGGCCCATCGGGGATTTTAATCCCCTGGATTTAATCCCCTGAGCTTGCTGACTGGGTGTATGTGCCGTCTTCTCCTCATTAGGACGCGCAGGTCGTCCACCTGCAGACCTGCACTCGGCCTCCCAGGAGGCCACACGACGTGAATTGAAGCCAATGGCCATAGCAGGGTATTTTAATTGAAAGCCCGTGGGCTCCCAGCAAGATCAATTTCAAGTAGTTCCAACTTTGACTACCAGATGCCACTGTCACTGACACCATCTTCTAACCAGCCAAATATAACCTACAAATTTGGCTACACACTACCAATTTATTGTAGTGGTAGGTTCTTTTGCGTGCCATAAATCGATGACATGGGCCCGCCAGCTTTACTTCCCCTCCGAAGGAAGGCATACTGAAGGATTTTTAACGCTCTTAAAAATCTGACGTCTTCGGCTGGGTTTGAACCCGCGATCTTGGGCATAGCAGTTCATCATGCTACCGACTACGCCACCGAAGCCGCGTTATTATTGTTATCCACCATTGTCAGACACAGGATTTGCAATTCATGAGATTTTACTCATCATGTATTTAAAGAAAATATAATGTGAATGTCCTGTAAGCCTACTTCACGTCCACCAAATGACATATCTGTGTCATAAGTAGGCTCGGGTTTTTAGGTAAATAAATATTTTTTCATGACAATACTTCTTTTAAGCATTTTTACTATAAATACATAAATTCCTGCTTTTCACTTATTAGCACATAAAAAGACATAATATTTACATTTAAAAAAATCAGATTGTCAGATTAGATCATTCAGTTTATTGTATTTTTGATCTGTGTTACTTCAACGGGAAAGCGCCTGTGAGCTATATAATCTTCATGCAGAGCGTATGTCAGCTTGCAACTGTGTTATTCTTAACTTGTCGCCCCATGCCACTCACTGTGATAGCCGGGGATTTCCTTGTCCATAACCATATTGCACCACGTGCTAGACTTCCCCCTTCCCCAACTACCTGGATCCAGTGTCACTCACACGCAGTTCATTTCTGGCACTGTGAAGTGTAAGGCAGTTCTACTATGACTAAAGTAAGAACAACTACAAGTCTGTTGCTGAATTTAAAGATAATTTTACTTCTGATGGGGGAGTTCTGTTCTGCCAACCATGCGGGAAATCAATCAAGGCTGAACAGCGATCTCAAGTTACACAACACCTCAAGGGCAAGAAACATATTGCCGCAGTTTCGAGCCTTCAGAATAAGAGTTTCGCGATAATCGTCGGTCATTTGTGAAGGACAACCTGATGATGTATCTCGTTGTGTATTGTAAGGCTTCAGCAGTCAGTGAGACATGGAATAAATTGCATTCGTGATACTGCATATTGTTTATATTCACAATAATAATCTAAATTATAATTAAATATTTTTATTTTTTGTCACATATTTCAGGTATTTTTAATAAATAAAAAATAAATATTTTCCCGATTTTTAGCACCTAAAAATCCGAGCCCTAGTCATAAGGCTGATATGAAGCTTTGTTTGCGAGTTCCTTCCTATGATTCATAACTGCAACTAAGAACACAACACACCCAAGGTCACATACCGTGTTATGTGAACAAAACACTTCTGTAATCAGCACCACTAATCACACTTAGTAACTAATCACTGGTTGTATGAATGAATATCTACCGGCTCATTTCAGGTTAACAAAAGTTGCTAACAGTCTATATTTAAATAATAATAATAACCCACGGATATCCGCAAAATTTTTCGCCATGCGGATATAGTTTGCATGGCTGTGCGGATAGCGGATAAGCTGCGGATAGTTTTTAGAATACAATGGATTTCTTTAAAATAATTTCACTTTCTGAAAGAATTTCAAATGTGGTGTTACAGAAGAATGAAGATCAGATGGGGAGATGAGTAACAAAATGAACAGGTATTAAGACGATTGGGAGAAGAGAGATGTTTCTGGTGACTGCTAGATAAGAGATAATTATAATAATATCGTATGGCCTCGGGTGCCAGGTGAAAGCTTTGTTATTTGACGCCCAAAGGGCAGCTTGCATGTAGAATTTTGATGATCCTTGGATCGCAATCGAAGTCAAGGAGGTTAGATATGTAAGCTCCTTGATACTATAGCGCTTTCTAGTAGAGAATGGATGAACATTTTGTGTTGGTGGAAAATCCCGAGATTAATTTTGCCATTATGAACATGGCCTACGGAATTCAGATGGGTTCTTTAACATGCCTACAACTTATGACATGCAAGTCGTGGTTTTTGTCGCCTTTCAAAAGTCACTTACCATGACCAGGAGTGAACCTGCAAGCTTGGGGTTGGTAGTCCGACACGATAACCACTCACCTACCGTGGCAAGCAGAGAAGAGATAGGTTGGTATGACACATACTAAGGCACCCGGGAATAGCAAAGTTATGGTAGGATGGGTCGAGGACAAGAACTGTAGGGGTAGACCAAGGTTAGGTTAAACGGATGTAGGCTGTGGTAGCAATTGTATGTAGAGATTAAACGATTAGTTCAGGACATGGAGGCATGGAGAGCTGTATCAAACCAGTCAAAAGACTGAAGACTCAAACAACAACAACAACAATAGGCCTACTTGCTTGGAAATGAAAATGTTAAACCTAGGAAGGCAGTTGAAAGAGTATAATAGGAAGGAAGTTTGTAATTTTAATTGATCGTTAGTGTTGCAATCATTAGCCAAGGGACCTCCTTCTCCATACGTGGAATCCGAACCACCAGACGTGGTTCACGCACCCTAGTTTCAACGAAGCCCAGTCGTAAAATGGAGTTGAGATTCACATCCATTGTTTTGGACTCTGCGGTGTAGCCGTGCAAGTTAAATCGCTCAATACGATCGCGCGGTGTTTGGAGGTTCGAATACCGACAAGTTTAATTCTGGTTTGAGGGCTGGAACGGGGTACACTGACAATCAAATGGTTGGTTGGTTCCTCAGTTTAAGGGCTGCGACAACGCGGTCATGTAGACTATAACCCCGTGTACTTTGGGTGTGTGTATAATCTGTCTGATAACTGGTGTTAATTGTGATGGCTGTATTAGTGTGTGTTATCTTTGATTCAGGTAAGGACTGCAGACTATCAATTTCAAGTAGTTAGTACTTTTGCTACCAAATGCTACCGTCAACGACACTTAGCCGCGATCTTGGCTACTAGGTACCACAGCAAGCTGCACCTGGAGGTGAACGTTGGAACTACAGAGCGTTAATCAAATCTAACCTACAAATGTGGCTTCACAGAATTGTAGTTAGTGGAAGGTTCTTTTACACAATCAGATGTCACCCTCGTGAGACAAAACTTCCCTGGAAGTGGATTTTGGTGGTTTCTGACTTCTCCTGAGTTAAGGCCCTGGCCGCTTTCTTCCCAAGCATCACCTGAATTACAAATACAAACACTATTGTAGACTCCACATTAGCACAGGTTATCAGAAAATTTATTTTATTTATTTATATGTGTCTGATCTATTTCTTTACTTATCTATCTCTCTTTCTTTCTTTATTTATTTATTTATTTATTGCTTGCCACGTTGGGTGAGTGGTTATCTTGTTGAGCTACCAACCCCAAGCTTGCAGTTTCGTTCCTGGCCATGGTAAGTGATTTTTGAAAGGCGACAAAAATCACGGAACGCATGTCATACGTTGTTGGCATGTTGAAGAACCCATTTGAATTCAGTAGGCCGTGTTCATAATGACAAAGTTAATCTCGGGATTTTCCGCCAGCACAAAAGTTCCTCCCTTCTCTACTAGAAAGTGCTCTAGTGTCAATGAGCTTAGATATCTAACCTCCTTGACTTTCATAGCGCTCCAAGGAACGACAAAATTTGACGTGCAAGCTGCCCTCTGGGCGTAAATAACAACGCTTGCATCCGAAACCCGAGGCCATAAGATATTATTATTATTATTATATATTTATTTATTTATACAACCAAAGTACACGGGGGTAAATGACCACGATGCCCAAGCCCCTCACATTAAACATTAATAAATATCGGGAGGGTTATTAACATGAAGCTACGACTGTCTCTTTTCTAGTTGCTCCAATTTGTAAGTACACAACGCACACCACAATAGACTATACCATAAGTTATCGTATCAGACAGATTCGGCATTCCAGTCACACTCAAATACAAAGGGACTGATGACCACGATGTTCCATGTTTTATAAATGGAACAGCAAAGTTCTGTGATCATTAGACCATTACTTAATTATAAAATAGGCGTCCCTAAAGGCCAGAGTAGTAAAACGGGACGTAAAACCAATAACATTATTAATTGTAAAATATCACTGTTTATGCCGTTGCGTGCATCTCGTCTGCCACACCTAGCCTACCACTGTACTGTACTTTGCTGGAATAGTCGAGTCATTAGGCTCATAAGTTACGTAAGATGTAAACGTTGTATAAGCGATGCGCATCTTTTTTCCCATCTCGAAGGCCGTTTGGTCTGTAGAAGCATTTTTCGCGGTAACTTTGAAGCTAACAAGTGAGCGATACACATGTACAGTACAGTAACATAATAAACGTTGCGGGCCCACAGCAGCAGCAGCATTCTTCACGTAAACAGTGAAATTTTACTACGAGAGCTGGTCACACTGTGGTATTCTACAGTGGGAGCCTTCTCTACAGAACGGAATCTCGCAAACGCTGTGTGGTGGCTGGGGCACTGTAACTAGCCTCCTGTTGAGCAAGGCACTGCCGCTAGTAGCAGCGTAGCGCCCAACTAGTTCAACTCATTTACACTTTTTAACGTTTAAAAGAACTTCAAGAAGCATTCAATAAACTAACAATGGATTTCAATTAAATGAGAAGGACACAGTTACAATGACTTTCAGGAAAGGTGGTAAGCCAGCAGCCAGTGATATAATATACTACAGACGAGAACCATTGACAGTTGTTTCACAATTTAAGTATCTTGGATTAACAGTACAGACAAACGGAAACGCGTTCAGCTTCCACATCAAAGAAAAAGTAGCAATTGCCATATCTGCCATGGGCATTCAGAATATACAGAAAATTCCATTAGAAACTGCGTTGAAAATATTTAAGCGAAAGATCTCACCGATATTAACTTACGGCCTGACATTAATCTGGGACCAACTGCAAAAGAGGGACATCAAAGAAATTGAAAAGGTAAAGGCTAGATTTCTAAAAAAAAAAAAAAAACCATTAGGAGTCCCTAAGTTTACCCTATTGCGATTAGTTTACCTGCTGGCCAGAGAACCATTCTACATTGAAGATCTCAGGTTTGAATTATCATTTCCCACAACAGGAGCATACCAGAGCCTATTACAAGAACTTCGGGACAAAAGGGAAGATATATGTCTAGATTTCTTCTCCACAGACGCGATGTTAAACAGGGAATGGATAACGGCTATAAAAACTATGAACTGAGGCACACCATGACTCGCTTTGCGGTCCATGGTTTCCACTACAAAATTTGTAAAAGAGATACCTACCATGTATCAAGTGACCTGTGCTAGTGTAACTCTGTGGTGACTAAGTGATGGATATAATGTGATAAAATGCAAAAACAGGGAAATCTCATTGACAAAATTTTGTAATTGTTAAGTGCTATATGAACTATACATTGACCACTATGTCTATAACTATATTATTATTGTATGGCCATCGGCTGCATTATTAAATATTTAATAATTACTAGCTGAACCCGGCATGCGTTGCAATGCCAAACAAAGAAAATGTTGGCGTTGTAAGTTTGTTTCTTGAAGTGCTTTTGGAAACATTCTTTTTTCAATTTCCGTTAACTGCCTATAAACTATTGTAAAATGGATTAACTAATTTAGAAACATTCGTGGGAGCGTGCACAAAAATTCACCAAAGTTTCATCGCAATCGGATGAATGGGATATGAACGCATACGGTATTTAGTTTAAACGATTCGTGCGCTGTCACTCATTTTTAAAATTTACTCTAGCGCTACCTACTGTGAAATTTATTTACTAAGTTAGAAACCTTCACGTAAGTGTACACAACAACTCAACAAAGTTTCATCGCAATCAATGAATGATATATGAACGCATACGGGATTTTGTTGAAACGCTTCGCGCGTCGTCACTCATTTGCTGCATCTACACGTACACTACCTATTGTAAAATGGAATTACTAAGTCGAAAACCTTCCCAGGCGTGTACACAACAACTCATCAAAGTATCATCGCAATCGGATGAATGGTATATGAACGCATATGGGACTCTTTTGAAACGATTCGCCGGCACATTATTAGAATAAAATAAAGAATTTTAAACTTGGCTACTAGTTGCAACCGGCACCTTGCGACGAACGTTGGAAATAATGGAGCGTTAATCAAATCTAACCTGCACATTTAGCTTCACACAAAAATTGTAGTTAGTGAAAGTTTCTTTTACATGCCATAAATCGATGCAATGGGCCCGCCGGGCTTTACGTCCCCTCTGTAGGAAGGCATACTGAAACGTCACTAAGTACTTGAGTAAGTGTTGTCTCCATACAGCACGCACTTTGTGTTTGTGGGATATGTTCGGTACAGTTACCGCTATTCAACTCCTCGGCGACATCCAAACAAGCATTTCCACTCAGCCTGGGAAATTGAATCCAGTATGTCTTATTTAACAACCTTAAGCGAGACGATGGGTTCCCGTTTCTAATTAACAGCTCACAATTTCGTATGTTTTCTCCAAACCCAAGAACGTAAGATATTCCTGGTTGGTTCCTTAGTTTAGGGGCTGTGACAACGCGGTCATGTAGCCCCGTGTACTTTGGCTGTGTGTAGAATCTGTCTGATAACCGGTATTTATTGTGATGACTGTATTAGAGTTCGTTTACTGTAACTTTGCACTTTTTTTTACAGCTAGGGTTGTCAACTTTCATAAGGAAAGACTCAATGTATAACCTGTAGTCCATAACAAATATATACATGTTTTAATCACATGTAAGTTTTTCAGGTTATTTTGTCGCTTGTCCCAGTAATTGTGAATATATTGGCAACATATTCTGTCGGCCAGACTGAAAAGGTGCATTATCAACCTGAAAAACCACGTTCTCGTGGCATGGGTGAGCCATTGGTAATGAACACCTTACCGTGTTCATCCGCCTGTGCAAATAACGTGGTTCTGATTATTATTATATTAAATTATAATTGATAATATTGCGCAAAGCCGTCTGAAAGTATTATTTCCATTTGAACCCGTGTTCACTTTTCAGATAAATATATAGTGGTTATCTTAAATTTTGAGTAAATATGTAGCCTGAGAGGTCTCCAGGTCGGACATCTTTGTTTCGACTATCGAGTCGGAAGCAGATACGGAATTTCTTGTTCAAGATACTCATTTTATTTCTCTGTTTTTGAAGGTAAAAGAAAAGGCAGCAGAACTATTAATTTCCCCAAGGATATTGGCCAGGCATGATTTGTGCAAAAAATTAGGCCTAAAATATGAGTTGTTGTGTAGGCCTAAAAGTTAACTTACATGGTGAAATATTTCGTACGTGTTATATTAATATCAAGCCAACAGTTGAAGTAATGATCTTATTGTCTTAAGGACACCTTACACCATACCTTAGTAAGCATTTTCCTGGAGCTGTGAAATGATGAGCCTAAAAAATTCCACTCTAATATTTAAGTTATCAGCTGCTGTGTCATAGCGCGCCCAATGATGTAACATTCTGTCAGCGAGCCGTCAGTGGGTTTCAGGTGTGCTGTTAGAATGATTATTTGCTTGCCACGGTGGGTAAGTGGTTATCGTGTTGGATAATTTCAAGTAGTTCCTACTTTCGCTACCAAATGCTACCGTCTACGACACCTAGCTGTGAACTTGGCTACTACTATATGCCATCGCTACCAGCGCCTGGTGACAAACGTTGGAACTTAAGGGCATTAATCAAACCTAACCTACGAATTTTGCTTCACACAAGTTTAGTTAGTGGAAGGTTCTTTTACATGCCATAAATCTATGACATGGGCCCGCCGGCTTTACCTCCCCTCCGAAGGAAGACATACTGAGGGATTTTAACGCTCTTAAAAATCCGACGACTTCGGCCGGGTTTGAACTGCGACCTTTTGGGCATAGAAGCTCAGCATACTACCAACTACGCCACCGAAGCCGCCTAAGATATTCCTCATTTTCATTTTCAGTACGGTATTCTTGAACCGCCTCGATGCGTAGTGGCTAGCACTCTAGGCGGTCACCACGGGGGCCCGGGTTCGATTCCCGGCTCTACCAAGAAATGTAATTCTGGTCTGAGGGTTGAAGCGGGGTCCACTCAGCCATCCTGGAAGTGGTTACTGTGGTTTCCCACTTCTACTCCAGGCAAATGACGGGATGGTTCCAAACTTAAGGCCATGGCTGCCTCCTTCCCAATCCACACCTGCATTACAAATACACACACTAATACAGACACCACAATAAAACAGGTTATCAAACAAATTCTAAACACACCCAAATACACGGGGCTAATTGTCCACGATATCGCAAAGCCCCTAAATGAATTATTAACAACAACAACAACAACAACGACGGTATTCTTACTACTGTAGTTTCATACTCGATTTATCCAAGAATTTTACGACAGTTCACTTGATGGTTTTCAAATGTTCTATTGCCTTCTCTTGTTGAACGCAGTACTTTTGCATTTGTCTGTTGATACAGGCTATAGCAAAATGTGGCTTCTCACTGATGTCTCAGTCTCATTTATGGCTGTGAGTTTACGGAAGCTACTGAGTAATAATAGTAGGCTAATGTTATTGGTTTTACGTCCCTTTTAAGTACTGCTTTTAGAGACGCGGGATGCCGGAATTTTGTCCCGAACGAGATCTTTAACGTGTCACTAATCTCTTGGCACGTCTCCCTGGCATTTGCGCACCCTCAAATACCAGCTGACTGCGCCAGGATTCAATCCTGCAATCTTGGTTACAGCAGGCGAGAACGTTACCGCTGCTGCTAGCGCCAATGCCTTGCTCGACACGCTGCTACACACAGTGCCCGGGCCGTCACACGTCGCATGCGAAGTTCCGTTCTGTAGAGAATGCTCTCACTGTAGTAGAACCATAAATGCAGAAAATAAAAAAAGAGTGCCTGCCTCAAAGTCAATGCAAAAGGGAGAAAAAAAAATGGACTCAGATCAGGAATCCTTCAGGGTCACCAATTCCCGAGTTCACTTGCCGTGAGCCTTTGAGGAAGTAGCTAGATTTCCTGTGCGTATCATGTGTGGGTGGGGCTACACACACCCTGCCCCCTTTAGGGCCTCTTAACTGTAGGTAGGAGAGTCGGTGAAGATAAGAAAGAACAGGTCTGACCCTTGGGAAAATGATATCGGGAAAAACAATACAAGAGCTATATAATGTAGGAAAATTGAAGGACACCCTAGGCCTCGGATATCCTAATACGGTCGGGGCTGGAAGAGAACAAGAGCTGGCCCATAGAGGTCGACACGAAAGATGAAATAGATGAGTCTGGCACAAGTAAGTGGAAGCGAGGCCGTCCTCAAATGGGGTCCCGTGGTCGCCAACCCAAGTCAAACTAGTCGTACAAACCATCGGTACCAGAAAGTGAATAGACGTATCGCACTAAAAACCTAACTTTGTGATTAGGCATTAAAGGACCGCGCGTTAGCCGCCCAGCTCATGGCGCACGAATTATGTGGGATGCGTGGTAAGCGCAGTTGTATTATTTTGGTTTCAGCCATGGAGTGATACAGCTTATGTCAAGCAGCTACTCAGTTTTCCTTGCTAGTCCGAGTGGACCCCGTTCCAGCCCTCACGTTCGTACTTATGTATCTGGTGGAGCCTTGAATTGAACTGTTGTAGGAGTTGTTGTTTCATTTGAGGGGCTTAGTCGTGGTTAATTAGCCCCGTGCACTTGCGTGTATAGAGGTCTATATAAATAAAAAAGTATGCTAGCCTATGTTATTGTGTGTATTTGTAATTCAGGTGAGGTTTGGGAAGGAGGCGGCCGTGGCCGTAAGTTAGGAACTATCCCACCGACAGCAGTGGCTACGCACGCTAAAGCGCAGCGTTAGGCCATGGGGCCAAGCTCTCTGCTGACTCGGTAGACGCGTGGATTCGAGCCTCACCGTCGGCCGTCCTTGAAATGGTTTTCCGAGGTTTCCCCATTTTCAACACCAGGCAAATGCTGGGAAGGTACCTTCTGATAGGCTACGGCCGGTTCCTTCCACATCCTTGTCCAGTTTCATTCATCTTCATCCATTCCAACTCTCATCCCGACAAGCATGTCGCCCACGGGCGTTGACTAGAAAGACCTGCACTCGGCCTCTCAGGAGGCCACACGTCAAAACAAAACAAAAACAAACAAAAAAAGAGGAACTATCCCGGCATTTGCCCGCAGTAGAACCATTTCCAAGACTGCTGAAGTGGGAATCGAACCCACCTCAGTTTTGCCTCACCCAATTCCAGCCCTCAGACCTTGCTTGGCAGAGCCGGGAATCGAATCCGGACCTCAGGGGCGACAGCAAAAATGATAGTCACTGCGTTACGAGACGGACAGAAAACCTGAGGTCTCGTAGGTAAGACGAATGTGCTGTTCCTGTTTTACGGGGCCGATTAAGGTTTCGTTAGGAAATTAAATTAAAAAGTTCTGAATGTGGGGCGAGACAACACACTTAGGTTAAATTGAAACTCATCGATCTCCAGCATCAAAATATTTGTCCAGCAAATAGGGCGTGACGTACGATATTTGCTCAATAAAGTTGTACTTCGACTTGGCTAGAACCATCGTGCAAGAAGGCGTTGTGACCTAAATGTTGCCCGAGAAAATCAATAAAGGCTAAGATGCTACAATAGGGGACAGCCTTTCAGAACATCTACACAAACACTCTTCTTCCATTTCCTTTCATTTCGTGACATGAGAAAAATCCGCAAATCCATAAATCAAGTCGCGCTCTGTTGAAAGTATATCACCTACGTCACAATTCATTCTCTTCCGACAAACTTCAATTTTTTCCCTACCAGGCCGTGGGATTTTAATCTCCCATAGTTTATTGTTCTAGCATGGACACCGGATGCTTATGATGTCTTCGCCATCTTTATTGGCAATCAGGTCTCCAATGATCTGTACCATGCCTGTATGAAGAACACTTTTTTTTTTTTCAATTGAGCCTCTCTGGACTGGGTGTGAACAACCAATGTTAATTTCAGTGTCTAGATCGAGTCCACCCTCTGGTGTAGCGGCTACCATTCTTGGCTGTCGTCCCGAAGATACGGGTTCGATTCTCGACTCTGCCAAGAAATTTGTTTATGGTCCGAGGGCTGGAACGGGGTACACTCAGCCTCGTGTGGTGAAACTGAGAAGAGGTGGGTCTGATTCCCACCTCAGCCATCCTAGAATTGATGATGACGATGATAATCGTTGTTTTATGGGCCCTAACATAGGGGTTATCGGCCCAGATGATATTAGAGTATCAATGCCTAGGGTGTCTTATTTTTTCCTTTATATTTTCTTTGCTGACACGCTGATTATGCGAGGAGTCAAATTCCTTATTAAAAATAATTAGCCTACTTTAAGTTCCTCCGTTCGACTGCACACTGTCATGGGGCACCGAGTCAAAGGCTTTCTTGTGATCGATATGTGCCGTATGAAGGTTTCTGTGATTTAAGTATGCCTGGCCACACACAACTGAGTGAATAATTAGTTGTTCTTTGCAACCATTTGAAACCTATTTATAATATTATATTGTTTCTTTCGCAGCGTGCATGCATTCCGTTCGTATGTATTCGGTGGCGTACCGACGGGGGGAGGGGGTAGGGTAGGGTTCAACCTCCCCCCAGATACATTTCTTTACTTGAATCTTTATATTGTCCCATCTATCACCTGTTTTACGCTGGTGAGGCGTCTTAACACCTGTAGACTATATATTTTAAAAGTGATCACGTTCGTCACTTGGTAAATGACCTGCACTCAACTCGCAGCGAGGCTCCTTCAGCGTTGGAGCTAGCCATGGATCAGTTTTACTGTTGAAGTGTGCGATCGGTAACCTTTCTCATATCGCTTCAGGTTGCTTTAATTGTGTGTCCGTTTCGTTAAAGATAATTCAGTGCATAAGGAGTTTCTGCAATTTATACCAATTAATGATACAGATAAAGTCATCAAGATAGGCAGATTTTGGGAGTCAATAGTGATGGCAGTAGGAACACGGAGAGCAAAACATTATTTTTCTCTCACATAATATCAATACGGTAGTTTAAGCAACCACGTAACTATGGTCATGATGATACCACTGCATCGTTTCAGTTTTAAAATTTAGTTACTGCTTTCCGTATTTCTTAGAATTTTATTTTCATTTTTTTATTGTGTCGAAAAAATATTGAGGCCTAAAATAGTTTTCATGCAAAGAGAACGGTTATTTAATTATTGTTTTTTATGAATATTAATCGAAATATAATTTAAATATGACGATGACTGTAGTTTTCAGGGGCGGAACAGCAAGGTCATCTGCCCCTTTAATAATGTACACAATTATTATCCAATTATAATTATAATTATTATAATTATAATTCCCACCAAAGGAAAGCCTGCGTACACCACTGCATGTATTCTGTATACAACGTGCCAGACATGTGATGGGACGTATTATAAGGATCTTTTGGCAGTTAATATGTGATGCCAAGAGTGAACAATTATTGCAAAACATCATTCGAGCTATCGAAATATTCCAATACTAGAACTTTATTATTATATATGAATTGCAGTCGAATGGCCATAGCAGGGTATTTTAATTGACTTAAGAAGAAACCTTGGTTTGCAGATGACACTCAAACTTATATTAGCTGCTGTTCTCGTCATCAGCTTTATAAGTGAGAGTGGGTTAGGGCCAGCAATCTAAATTTTCCAGTGCACATTGACTCAACGACTTGTTCGTTTTTGAATGCGTAATTTTTGTTTATATTATAATTTTTAGTTTTATTTAATTTTTGTTTTATTAATTTTCGGTGTTTTCAAATTAGGTGTCCACCTCTAAATTTCAAATTCCATTCCAAATTTGTCTCCCAACAAGTTCAATTTCAAGTAGTTCCAACTTTGGCTACCAGATGCTACTGTCACTATCAACTAACGGTGAACGTTGGAACTTGATAGAACGTTTCTAACTAGCCAAATAAAACCTTTTTTTTTCTACACCTACCAATTATAGTGGTAGGTTATTTTAATTGCTATAAATCTATGACATGGGCCCGCCGGCTTTACTGTACTTGCCCTCCGAAGGAAGGCATAGGCTACTGAAGGATTTTAACGCTCTTAAAAATCCGACGACTTCGGCTGGGTTTGAACCCCCAATCTTGGGCATAACAGTTCAGCATGCTACTGACTACGCCACAGAATTCGCATAATAGAACTTTGAATTATAGAAGAAGAAAAAAAACATAAATTGTGTAGAATTTCGCAAAGGAAATTAAGATACTTCGAGATATCGAAAATACGAGTTATAGGAGATCGACTTTATTTTATAGAAAAGTAACGATTCCTTACATTGACAACTGTAACTGGAACGCAGTTACTTTTCTCACAAAGCAGTTGTAACGGTGAATTCGTTATTCTTTTTTTTATAAGTTCCGGTTGTAACGTAGTTATTTTTAAGAAGAAACCTGCCCTAACCTGTTGAACTTCTAGTCAAGTCATGTGGTGATTTGTTTACTTGTACTGTCGTGTTTGATTAATATCTACTGTTTTTCAATATCCTTGGAATTCAGATAAGATAAGAAAAAATCACACAGGTGAGTAAGTACAATGAGAGATAAGGCTCCTTGTTTTGCGAGTGAAGGACGAAGTAGCCTGAAGTGTACAAACTCACGATTGTAGGCTCCACAGCAAGATGGTGTGAAAAGATGCTTTCTTACTTTTTCTAAAGCCCAAGAGTCAAACTTGAGACCACCCTCGGGACTCGAACCAGTATCACATCCACCCACTTTACATTTAGGAGGAACTATTAGAGAAGTCCCTTCTATATTATACAGTGAGAGCATTCCCTATAGAACGGAGCCTCGCAGGCGCCGTGTAACGGCCGGAGCACTGTGTGTTGCAGCGTGTCGAGCAAGGCATTGGCGCTAGCAGCAGCGTGTGCCCAACTAATTTAACATATTTACACTTTTTAGCGTATTTTATAATCATATTTATTTACATGAATTTCAGAGTAGATGCTGGAAATGCTGTCCTCCTTTTTCTAGACACACGTTGCACCAATAGAGGAAGTTTCGGTAGGCCTACACTCACTGTAATTCATCCTCACTGATATTTCGTTCTCGAGAGCCTCCGAACTACGCTGATTGTTTCTGTATACCTTTTGTTTGAGGTTCCCCCACAAGTAACATCCACATGGCGCTGAAAGGTCGTTGTTTTAAGGGGCGGAACTACGGCGCTGAAAGGGACGAACACATTTGCTGTACGACTTTTTCTTGAGAATATAAGTTTCCACTAGGATAATGCGTTGTTTTCACCGTGGCCTACATTTTAACCGAGTGGGTGGATCTTGCTGACTTAAGAAGAAACCTTGGTTTGCAGATGACACTCAAACTTATATTAGCTGCTGTTCTCGTCATCAGCTTTATAAGTGAGAGTGGGTTAGGGCCAGCAATCTAAATTTTCCAGTGTACATTGACTCAACGACTTGTTCGTTTTTGAATGCGTAATTTTTGTTTATATTATAATTATTAGTTTTATTTAATTTTTGTTTTATTAATTTTCGGTGTTTTCAAATTAGGTGTCCACCTCTAAATTTCAAATTCCATTCCAAATTTGTCTCCCAACAAGTTCAATTTCAAGTAGTTCCAACTTTGGCTACCAGATGCTACTGTCACTATCAACTAACGGTGAACGTTGGAACTTGATAGAACGTTTCTAACTAGCCAAATAAAACCTTTTTTTTTCTACACACTACCAATTATAGTGGTAGGTTCTTTTAATTGCTATAAATCTATGACATGGGCCCGCCGGCTTTACTGTACTTGCCCTCCGAAGGAAGGCATAGGCTACTGAAGGATTTTAACGCTCTTAAAAATCCGACGACTTCGGCTGGGTTTGAACCCCCAATCTTGGGCATAACAGTTCAGCATGCTACTGACTACGCCACAGAATTCGCATAATAGAACTTTGAATTATAGAAGAAGAAAAAAAACATAAATTGTGTAGAATTTCGCAAAGGAAATTTGAATTATAGAAGAAGAAAAAAAAACATAAATTGTGTAGAATTTCGCAAAGGAAATTAAGATACTTCGAGATATCGAAAATACGAGTTATAGGAGATCGACTTTATTTTATAGAAAAGTAACGATTCCTTACTTTGACAACTGTAACTGTAACGCAGTTACTTTTCTCACAAAGCAGTTGTAACGGTGAATTCGTTATTCTTTTTTTTATAAGTTCCGGTTGTAACGTAGTTATTTTTAAGAAGAAACCTGCCCTAACCTGTTGAACTTCTAGTCAAGTCATGTGGTGATTTGTTTACTTGTACTGTCGTGTTTGATTAATATCTACTGTTTTTCAATATCCTTGGAATTCAGATAAGATAAGGAAAAATCACACAGGTGAGTAAGTACAATGAGAGATAAGGCTCCTTGTTTTGCGAGTGAAGGACGAAATAGCCTGAAGTGTACAAACTCACGATTGTAGGCTCCACAGCAAGATGGTGTGAAAAGATGCTTTCTTACTTTTTCTCAAGCCCAAGAGTCAAACTTGAGACCACCCTCGGGACTCCAGTATCACATCCACCCACTTTACATTTAGGAGGAACTATTAGAGAAGTCCCTTCTATATTATACAGTGAGAGCATTCCCTATAGAACGGAGCCTCGCAGGCGCCGTGTAACGGCCGGAGCACTGTGTGTTGCAGCGTGTCGAGCAAGGCATTGGCGCTAGCAGCAGCGTGTGCCCAACTAATTTAACATATTTACACTTTTTAGCGTATTTTATAATCATATTTATTTACATGAATTTCAGAGTAGATGCTGGAAATGCTGTCCTCCTTTTTCTAGACACACGTTGCACCAATAGAGGAAGTTTCGGTAGGCCTACACTCACTGTAATTCATCCTCACTGATATTTCGTTCTCGAGAGCCTCCGAACTACGCTGATTGTTTCTGTATACCTTTTGTTTGAGGTTCCCCCACAAGTAACATCCACATGGCGCTGAAAGGTCGTTGTTTTAAGGGGCGGAACTACGGCGCTGAAAGGGACGAACACATTTGCTGTACGACTTTTTCTTGAGAATATAAGTTTCCACTGGGATAATGCGTTGTTTTCACCGTGGCCTACATTTTAACCGAGTGGGTGGATCTTGCTGACTTAAGAAGAAACCTTGGTTTGCAGATGACACTCAAACTTATATTAGCTGCTGTTCTCGTCATCAGCTTTATAAGTGAGAGTGGGTTAGGGCCAGCAATCTAAATTTTCCAGTGTACATTGACTCAACGACTTGTTCGTTTTTGAATGCGTAATTTTTGTTTATATTATAATTATTAGTTTTATTTAATTTTTGTTTTATTAATTTTCGGTGTTTTCAAATTAGGTGTCCACCTCTAAATTTCAAATTCCATTCCAAATTTGTATACTTGAATATGTGTTAAGAGGGGCAGATGAACTCGTAGTTCCGCCCCTTAGAACAGCAATAACTAACTAATAACTGCGTTGTATTGTTCCATACCTAACCATTTTCACGAGATAGCCTACAGTACTTCACAAGCCGTAATTATCTCAACTGAGGTATCTTGCCAGCTTCATTTATGTAACCAATGCTTTGACGGCAATCGGGGCTCCCCCGCCGCTCTTGTGTAATCGGTAATTGCTAGTCATCTGGCGCTGATTCAATGCTCTTCGTCCGTCACACGATCCAGACGGGGCTCCGTTCTATAAGGAAGGCTCTCACTGTGTTATGCTATGTTGCAACGCTACTGGCTGAAATTTGCAGCCTGTTGTATCGTATGTCCTTCCTCTCCCTCCCTTCCACCTCGTGGTGTAGCGGCTGGCTTTGTAGGCTGTCGTCCCCGGAGGTCCGGGTTCGATTCACGGCTCTGCCAAGAAAGTTAATTCTGGTCTGAAGCTTCGAGCCGGATACACTCAGCCTCGTGAGCCAAATCTGAGAAGAGGTGGGTTCAATTCCCACCTCAGCCATCATAGAAGTGGTTTTCTGTGGTTTCCCACTTCTACTCCAGGGAAATGGTTTCTAACTTAAGGTCACGGCCGAATTTTTCCGAATTCTTATCTTATTTACAAATACATACTCAAACTAATACAACCAACACAATAGCACAGGTTATCAAAGAAAATTCTACACACATTCAAGTATACGGGGCTGTGACACGATGCCCAAGCCTCTCAAATGAAACAAAACCAAATATTTTTCAGTATTTGTAATTCTTTCGTATTGACTCCCTTTCAAATTTTTAATTCTGGCCCATTTCATACAATTCTTTTATTATGCATATTTCCAGGAAAATGGAGGACAACCTTGGCCTCTAAATTGCTCATAGGCATAGTGGAGTAAATCACACTAACTTGATGTTCCGTGAAGAACAAAGTACTTAGTAACATTGGAATTTAAAGCAAGAAATCAATCTTAGCACATTCATTCTCGAGAACAAATCAGTGGAATTTGGGTTAAACAGCAATAAATATAACATACTTCTGAAACGAATCGGATCCTCCCTACTCCTGGCCCGAGACTGAGTTTAAATAGCATGCGTATGGACTCACTCCACTGTCCGTGTTAAGTGACTGATATGATTATATCTCGTGACTATTTATATCCTTGATTGGGACACATGCATGTCAAAAAGGATGTGAATCTCGGCGTATCACAGGAGTGCTGAATGATTTACAGTTGTCTCCAAGCGCGTTCGTCGAAATCATGTCTGAGCTGACAACTACGTGTACATGATAAGAGATGGATGAAGCTGCTTGCCTTTCACCAAGACGGACCCGGGTTCCATTCTCAGTTAATGCATGTGGGATTTTTGAACGTTATCGTGTTGGAAGTTGGAATCCATCTTTCATTGCTGCCTAGGCAAATGAAATTTAAATGCTTGACCGACTGAAAAGTATTTACATTTCAGATTTTCGACGTTAAATATCACATCCTGTGGTTCGGAATCTACGTAAAAATGGAGTACCCATAGCTCATAATCGCAAGATTAATGGTCACGTAAACCTACAAGCTTCCTTCCTATCTTCGTTCGTTCCTTTCCTCCTCCCTTCTTTCCTTTCTATCTTCGTTCATTCCTTCCTGTCTTCCTTTCTTCCTATCTATTTTCGTTCCTTCTTTCCATCCTTCCTTCGTTCCTTCCTTCCTATCTTCGATCTTACCTTCCTTCCTATCTTCCTTCTTTCCTTCGTTCTTTCCTTCCTATCATGGTTCTTTTCTTTCTTTCTTTCTTTCTTTCTTTCTTTCTTTCCTTCCTTCCTTCCAAGATATGGATATGAATTACGCAATTGCCTTACTCCCAAGATTTGAGGTTTCCTCTTAACCTCCTTTGAATTACATAAATAATATGTAGCTCTGTGGTATCGTAGGAGCGAACCCTTAAATTTGAATGTTCATGTGGGCGGGCATCAATTCCACCCGGGAATTCCAGTCAGGTAGCCAGGGCTACCTCAATTCCACCCGGTCCTCCAAGGGACCCAGAAATGAGTTCCTCAACTCCGCCCAGGCTTTTCCCCAATGACGTAAACAAATGTCATAACCCTCCTGCTCGCATACCAAGGGCCGGGGTTATAGTTTGAAATGAAGTAAAGATTTATGTGATTTTAAGATACTAATTTTTCTTATTTTATTAAATGTCCTGCCCATATTTTTATTTAACTACAGTGATTAATATCTAGCTATGTATTATATTTATATCTGATTTAACGAATGAGCGGACTTGACTTCAGAGCGTTTGACCGATGGCGTGGTGGTGTTCGCAAGACATTGTTGTGCCATTGGTCAACCGCTCTGATGTCAAGTCCGCTCATTCGTTAAATCAGGTATAAAGTGTTTGGCACATTATAACTTATATGGCAGAAAATACAAGTGATTTAAAATTAATCATAATATTTTTTTAAATAAGTCTGCCAAGTTTTCTATTTTTATTTTTTTTCTACAAATTGTATACATTGTTTTTAACATGTGCATAATTAAATGTTTGTATGTTTTTTGACCTCGTCAGACATTATTAAATTAAATTTAGATAATAATAGGTGTATAATTTGAACCTAAAGGATACTTTCGATATCAGCTGCGGATGCTGAATATACTGTTTTCCAGCCTAGAACGGAAAAATCAGCTGCAATCAAGAATTCACTCATGCGCTGCATAAGGTGTTAGACCCGGCCCTTGGTATGCGAGCAGGAGGGTTATGACATTTGTTTACGTCAATGGGGATAACCCCTTTGCCGACCCCTTGTCTAAGCCTGAGCGAAGTTGAGGAACTTTTTTTGGGTCCCTTGGAGGATCGGGTGGAATTGAGGAAAATCGGGCGGAATTGATGTTCGACCGTTCATGTCATTCGCTCCATTAGTTTTTACGCCAACCCATAACAAGCAAACAAAAATTAAACTGAGGGTGTCACTAGACAAATACAAAGTTTTAGCCATACATTAAAAATGTTCAGAAATAAAGCTTACTGTATTTATAGAGATTGTGTGGCCCGATGTTGTAACACGAGCTGGTGACAAACGAGACGGGATTAGAATAAAGCGTAATACTCTTACGATACTGAGAGGGAACCCTATCCTGCCTGTTATAAGGCTGCTCTCTGGTGTCCATTTACTAAGGTCAGTTGGGATTGCCTTCCACCAACAGCAGGCACGGATCCAGCCGATGGGTGAGGTAAGGAGAAAAATGTGGTATTTTCCTATTTTTAATAATAATATTAATAACAACTAGAGGACCTGTACGAGAAATCTCGCATATTCATTAACCACCCGCGGGTTCTATAAATATGTTTATTTGTTTAAACGCATTTTTTAAACAAATTGTCGATATTTATGAAATCAGAGTGCAATTCGTCACTGCTGGGGGTAATTCTGTTTGAATATTATTTCAATGCACAATGGGTTGTGTACAGACTCCCCGCCTGGCGCTAGTGTTATGCGGGCTGGACGCGACACAGTTCTGCCATGGGCTTTCGTCTTGTTTATTTGTTTAAACACAATTTTTAAACAAATAAATATATTTCCGTTGACTTCAAGAAATGCATGATTTTTCCTGTACTATTGAGACGATTTGGAAGATTTTGGTACAAAACGCACCTTCTAACTCCTGGTTCAGGAGCTTGAGTCTTTTTTTTTTTTTTTTTTTTTTTTCGGATGAACTTAGCATATTATATAATAGATGTTATTGTATTTACGTCCCTTTTAACTACTGCGGCTTTTAAAGATGCCGGGGTGCCAGAATTTTGCAGCTCCCTCGCATTGGCGCACTCTCAAATGTCAACTAGCTGCGCCAGGATTCGATCCTGCAACCTTGGTTTTCTATTTCTAAGACACGATCTTAATAATAATAAAATAGTAATAATAATAACAATGGCGTTAAAACAGAAGCTCTATATGCATCTGAAAGTATTAAATTGGTGGCAAATCTCGAATGAAAAATCTCGAAAAACACGAAAGGAAAATCCTCAGAAAAATCTTAGGACCAAAGTGTGAAAGTGAAATTTGGACGAAAAAGAAATCAGATGAAATTTATCAACTTCAAGAAATAATCACATATACCATATGGAAACGATGGTTACAGTTTTACTGACACCTATATATAAGGTGCGTTCAAAAAGTAACGAGCCGGAGGCATAATTACTGAAACCAGTACCTGTATGTTAGAAGTATTGTCCCTGGCGGTTGAGGCTCTTGTCCCACTGTGACACAAGGCGGTGAATGGCTGTCTCATAAAATTCCCTGGGCTGCGATGTGAACCAGTTCCGCTCGTACAGCAGGACGTCGACGTCCGAGGTGAATCGTTGGCCCCGCAGAGCCCCTTTTCAGGGGACCAAACATGGCGTAATCATAGGGAGAGAGGTCTGGACTGTATGGAGGGAGGCCGAGAACCTCCCATTTGAATTTCTGCAGGAGTGCCGCGACTGTGTTGGCCGTATGAGGTCGTGCATTGTCGTGGAGCAGAATGACCCCACGGGTGAAATTGCCTGGTCGTTTTGTTTTGATCGCTTGGCGAAGGGTGGTCAAGGTTTGCGAGTAACGCTGAGCATTCACTGTTGTCCCGTGCGACATGAAGTGTATCAGAAGGGGGCCATCTTGGTCAAAGAAGAACGTCAGCATTACCTTTCCTGCACTCGTGTGGATGGCCTTGCCTTTTTTGGGTGGTGGTGACCCTGGATGCTTCCACTGGAGGCTTGGTCGTTTGGATTCTGGTTCGAAGTGATGACACCATGACTCATCTCCAGCCACCACTCGTGCCAGGAACCCATTCCCTTCCATCGCATAGCGCTGCAGATGACCAAGACAGTGGACCATTGGTGTGGTTGAAGACTGTGGGGCACCCATTGGGCACACACTTTGCGCAAGTGCAGTCGTTCCTTCATGATGGTGTGCTCACTTCCGACGCTCAATCCGACCACGCTGGCTATGGCGTTCACTGTCACTCGGCGGTCCTGGGTAATGAGTGCATCAACCAGCTGGACGTTGTCATCGGTAATGCAGGGGGGTGCCCCAGGCCGGGCATCATCGGCTAACGATACCCGTCCTTCTCTGTAGCGTCTGTGCCACGCCTTGACCCTTGCAAGGGACATGGAGTGTTCGCCGTACACTTGTGACATTCGGCGATGAATGTCCGTTCCCCCTACTCCTTCCGCTGTCAGAAACCGAACAACCCCTCTTTGCTCTTCGTTTGACGCCTCCATGTCACTGTTTGCAATGCGACTGGCAGCGTTGGACGATTGATGAATGCTGCTGCTCGCTTTGTATCGTCACGTGACGTGCACGCGTGCCCTCCGCGACCTTCCACGCTCTGGTCGGAACCACACCTCGTTACACACGCCACGATTAGCCGATGTCGTCACCGGTTTGCTCATTCCAGCCTCCGGCTCGTTACTTTTTGAACGCACCTTATAGAATGGATAATAACAGGCTCACAAAGAAAATTGTCAACCTAGCCTTATCAATGAAAAATCAAAACAAGTGGCTAAAAGAAACCATTCAAGACAGAACGAAATTCTGATCTTTAATTCGCAAACACAAATTTTCTGGGAATCCCACCCGACAAAATACAGTATGAACAGAACAGCGTAAAAAGGCACACAGCGAGAGGATGAAGAGATATTGGGAAGGGAAGAAGAAAAGGTGCTAATAAGTTCAAACGCGCTCCTTAGTCGGGCACAACGAAACAAAAAAATAACAGTACAGTACCCCTTATAATTCTCGTTTCAACGTGGTCGGGGATGATATGGGATATATATGGCGAGTTGTTTTTACGGCCGTATTCCTTTCTTGACGCCAACCTTGTGAGAAGGAATGAGAGAATAAATTTTGTTGTTGTTGCTTATTTTAAGGACTGCGACATCGTGGTCATAGTCCCATGTACAGTATTTGTGTGTGTGTGTGTGGAATTTGTGTGATAACCTGTTTTATTCTGATGGCTGTAGCCTACTAGTGTGTGTATCTGTAAATTGGGAATAGGATTGGAAAAGAGGCGGCCGTGGCCATTATTTAGGAACCACTCCAGCATTTGCCTAGAGTGGGAGTGGGGGATACAACGGAATACACCTTCCAGGATGGCTGAGGTGGGAATCGAACCCTTTTCTTCTCATTTTTGCCTCACGAGGCTGAGTGTACTCCGTTACAGCCCTCACACCAGAATTAAAATTCTTGGCAGAGCCAGGAACAGCCAAGAATGCTAGCCGCTACACCACGAGGTGGTCAAAGACTAATTGAATGGGGATGAATGAAACTCGGCTAGGGGGCTGGAAGGAAGTGATCAGAATACCGTCCCGGCATTGGCTTGGAGTTGGAATAGGGAAACCACTAAAAGCACCTCAAGGACGGCCGACGGTAGGGTTCGAACCTACGTCCACTGAGTTCGCAGATAGCTTAGCCACATGCCCTTGCGCTGCGCCTTGGTGAGCATAGCTGCCGCTATCGGTAATAGTAATAATAATAATTGTATTGGTTCAACATCGCTTTTAACGGCTGTGAATTCGGAGCGGGGTGCCGAGGTTTTCTAATTGTACGGTACCGTTCTTTATTGGCCCAGCAAGACTACTGATAAATGATCTCTCGTAGTTTAACTACCCAACTATCAACCGAGTCTGCCGGAATCGATCTCACAACCTTGGCCACTGGTGTCGAGAGCTTTACCAACGATATTTCTGCTCTATAACGGCTCGACAACCTCCAAATTACAGTCATATAGCCCGTTCGATGTATTCCATAACAAAAACTGGAATATATTGTTTATTTCCCAAGTGGCTTTTACTTCAATATTTTGTGCGGGATTTTCTTTGTATATGTAGAAAGGTCAGAATGAGATTTGTTGAAATTATGGAGAGTGAGGTTTCTTCTTTCGGGCCCTTCAGGATGACCGGGCCCAGGGGCAGTTGACCCGTCACCCCCACCCCCCTTTCTCGTCGGACCTGATCTATCGCAAATGCTAAAACCCACACACTCTGTGTATACTTCCACCATGCTCTGTACCAGAGCTGTACGTTGTGAGGTAATGACCTTCATTTCCGCTGCCCTAATAGCGAAGTACACAATCGACACTTGATCGATGTTTTATCTCAATGTCTAAGGGTTAATGATTGTGATCAGATACACTGCTCTGTTCAAAAATTCAATGTCGACATTACTAGATTGTTAGGCTACATATACGGAGTGATGGAATACTTCTTATCAATAGCACTTACTGGTAAATAATGGAGAAAATAAGATATACAAGCAGATCAGATTATGTAATTCCGTAAAGAATTCTAAAAGATAGCGTATTAGTGAGAATTGATATTGTAACTTTTAGTCGGTCAACACAATATAGGTCTACGTAATTCCAATTACTAGAATATGCGAAAAAATACATGTGATTAATATATCTTTTAAATATATTTGCTGTAGACTGTAGACGTTATTAACAAGAAAAGTAGCCTACATCCGCCTGAATCAATAGTATAAAGAAAAAAGTAATTATTTAACTTTTTTCAGTACATGTTTCGAGGATTAATTACATTTTATTCCCTTCATCGCCTATTGAAAAAAAAAAAGCGTCGCACAGTAATAAGATACGTATTTAAACCTAATATGGTGCACCATAAAATTTAGGTTATAAGAACAGAATAAAATGAAATTAAATAGAAGGTGACGGTGATCAGCTTGCAGGTGCTTATGACAAATAGTAGTTCCGTATTGAAGCTTGAAATGGTAGATATGGAACACCAATACTTCACCAATCCGTATAGGTCTATAATAAATGAAGAGCCTGTATGCTTAAAGATCCAAGTTTAGTCTTTTCAAAACAAAGCGGCTTCAAGAATACCCGACGTGATGGAATGTGATCTCTTGATAAAGAGAGGTTATTTCAAAGCATATGGTGTATGAGGTTAGGACAATGTTACATTTAGAAAATGATTTGTCTATTGTTTTTCAATAGCTGATGAAGGGGATAAAATGAAATTAATCCTCGAAACATGTACTGAAAACAAGTTAAATTTATTTATAGTATTGATTCAGGCGGATGCACTTTTCTTGTTAATAACTATTCTAGCATATCAATACGGAACCACCATGAGTCATTTAAATAATGTAATAGACTGTAGAAGTGGGAGCAAACTAAGTGATGGCAGGTTTCGCTCGTCAAGCTGGCATCATCAGAACCAAAAAATCAAGACGAATTACTGTAGCTCTACAAAACACTATCAAACTACCACTAACGGTCTCTTCCCTCCAAAAATAAAAGCCTAGAAAGTGTAGCCACTATTACCGATAAACACTGTAGAATACGCGCCCGGTGGATATACAGAGTTATTCAGCTAAGAGGGCCACCTCAAATATCTACGGAACCGTTTAAGATATCGTCATTCTGTTTTCAAACTCTTAAATTGTATTATGGAGCTCATACAACACGGTCCATTTCGTCCCCAGCACATGCGTAGTTACCGAGAAACCGGTAGCAACTTTGGTTTTTTAAATGGGACTATACTAATTTCACCCTCTAGAATAACTAAGAATCAAGTGACAAGTTCAGTGATGTGCGTATTTTGCAAATCCGACGAGTACTTTTTGAGATATTTAAGTTTCCCATATGCGGAGGCATTAGACAGAAAGTGGTGCGCTGTTGCTGGAATGTCGAGTGCATAATTCTCTTGCGTGACTCACTCCTTATTGACAAACATTCAACCCGAATTTATTCCATTTTCAAAACGTTTGATGGTTAACCTGACTCGTAAGAATTAACATGACGGGACGTTCGCAATGAACGAAATGGGCGAGTTTTGTTGACTCTCTGATTTTAATATGTATATTAAGTCACTGTCGCAGGTCCGCCAGTACTAAAAAAAACGTACTTATAATGTATCCTATGCATTGAGGTGTTTTCAGATATGTCCGCTTAGATTCAGGACGTGGTGGAGAGGGAGAAAGGCACACGTACAGGGCCATTATCCATGTGCGCCCCGATAAACATGACAAGCTAAGCCGGCTGTGACTGGTGCAGATCGCGGCCGTGCGTACCCGGTTCAGCCGGTGGTGGCGCGCACTTTTTACACTTTTACCAAACATGTTCAATAATGTGTACTTACAGTGCTCATAGGCGATGCTGAAAATGTTCTCCCTCTCTTGTAACACTCACCTGACATCTTCTGATGAAAGAATCTCTGTCAACTCTTTTATTATTTACGGAGCCCGTTTCCTTGAATCGTTTATCGAGCCTCCTAATTCTAGTGGCATTAGGCACAGGTCTTCCTGGAAAATTGATTAGAAATTTTCGTCTCGTTTCAGAACAAGATTTTCTGCTTTTCATGAACGAATTATGGATATACACACGTTCGCGCAATGTGAATTGTTGTCTAGACATGACCAACAATCACAGTAATCACAGTATTCACTAAGCGTGCAACACTAATGTCTAAGCTTTCCAGATACACGCCCATATGAATGACAAAACACGTGTGAACTAACTATATGAGTCAGCTGAGTGCTCCAACCACCGGCTGAACCGCGTACGCGCGCCCGCGATCTGCGCCAGGCACAGACGGCTTAGCTTGCCGTATTTATCGGGGCGCACATAGATAATGACCCTGTAGATAAGGGACTGGATTTTGAAAATGTACACATCATCACAGCATAGTTCCGTCACTTTCCTGGTTAACGAGCGGCGACTCAAACGTAAGGCAGTAGCACGCGCCGACAATAACCTTTGTTCGCTAGTGACCAATAGCTGACGGTTGTTGACCAATAGAATGCGTCCTCTATCACTCCACGCGGGGACTCCAAATTTCCGCCCTGGCTCGTGTCTCACGCAGGTATCAGGTGTCCAATGTTGCACATCTGCACGTAGTTCTGTCCGGTCTCGCTGCTTGCTCTCAGTGGCTACGGTGGAAAGTTGACTACGCTGTGTCTCGCGCTGGGAAAGCTTTGACTCCAGGCAGCCATGGAGTGTTAACATATCCGCCCAGCTAGATTTCAAAGGCACGTTAACGATGAAAGTGCAAGAACTATATGCTCTGAAAAATGAAAATCCACAGCCGGCTTCCAGTCGACCGACTGGGTCAGGGAATGGAATGAATGAAGCCTTCATCTAGCGGCGAGGATATGAACTTTGCCGGCTGCCGAAGCCTGTCGCACTCCCCTGGGGCAATGATTAAATGAATTACAGATGAAATGAAGTAACTGTGGAGAGTGTTGCTGGAATGAAATTTCTGACAGGGAAAACCGGAGTACCCGGAGAAAAACCTGTCTGCCTCCGCTTTGTCCAGCACAAATCTCACATGAAGTGACCTAGATTTGAACCACGGACCCGGGCGTGCTGCCGCCTATGCCACGGAGGCTTCAACTATATGCTATGAATGGAATAAATTCGGTGTGTGAGTTTGTCAACAAAATGTGGGTCATGCAAGATAATCATGCACTCGACATTCCAGCGGCTGGCGCATCACTTTCTGTCTAATACCGACACATTGGAAACTTTTAATTTTTCATAAAGTACTCGTCGGATTTGCAAAATAAACACATCACTGAACTTGCCACCTGATTCTTAGTTGTTCTAGACAGGGTGAAATTAGTATAGTCCCATTTAAAAAAAAGCGTAGTTGCTACCGGTTTCTCGTATGTGCTGTGGACGAAATGGACCGTGTTGTATGAGCCCCTTAATATGATTTAAGAATTTGGAAACAGAAAGTCGATATCTTAAATGCTTTCGTAGATATTTCAGGTGTCCCTCTTAGCTAAGTAACTCTGTATATTATATAGGTTAGATTTAATCACTCGGGGGCAGATGATCTCGCTCTTAAACAACCAGGTGACCTGCCGTGCTGCGTTGTATTCCCCACCTTAAACTTTCCCTTCACTCTTCTACCTTCTCGATTATAAATTGCAACAATGTGATGTTTTGCGCCTGGCCATACTTTAAATAAATAAATCGACCGTTCATCCCCCCTCCCCCCTCCCCCCTCCCCCTCCTTTACTCTTTGTAATTCTTGCAATAGTGGATGCGAACTGATAAGGGAGTGACGAGATGAGGGGAACGCAGCACTGCAGGTCGCTCTGGTGGTCGCCAGCCATCGCGTGCTGCTAGGATTCAAGGTCAGCTTTACCTCTTCACACCTTCTCGCTCATGCAGTCGCCTGGCAGGTTTTCGACGTTCAATATTGGCGTTCAACATTGAAAGTGGCCTGTGCGGTTTTCACTACGCCATTGTACAACTTTGTCGGAATATTGTGTACTAAATTTCAACCAGATTAGAATTTTACACCGCAATCCATTCCCTTATAAGAAAATTATTGTTTTACCTCTATCATATAATTTCACGAACTTGCAACTTCATACTTGTTTCTTTTTTTCTTTTCAAATATTTATTATACATTGGTGATGAATGTCATAATGTGAGTAAAACCGGTACTTGAAATACATGAATAATAATAATTTTATTGACTGACTATATATTTTCGTTGTCTCTCAAACTTTGTCAATAAATGTGATTTTCAAGTCATGGTTATTTTCTTGTCTCGACGTATTTTGCTTAATATGGACTCTGACGATGGATACTATGGGAAGTGGTTTTGTGGGAACAAAGGAAGAGATTTTGTGGTAAGATAAAAGATTGTGGTGAGACTATTCGTAATGATATCCGCATTCTAGGAATGCTGACTTGAGGATTATGATACATGGAATGTGACGTTTGTTATTGGAGTATTAAGGGGCGGAACAGCGAGGTCATCTGCCCCTTGAAATATGACTGTTTGCCTTTGTCTCAAGCTGTGAGACGCACAGAATTTCCCTTCAACTGTTTCTTCTTCATGTCCTATCCTGTGCTTGGTTATGCTTTATTGTCGGCCATTGTTCTTAACTTCATTCTGTCCGCCTCGTTGCGTAGTGGTTATCGCTCTTGGCTGTCTCCGGGATCGATTCCCGGTTCTATTCAATTCTGGTGTGAGGGCTGGAACGGGGTACACTCAGCCTGGTGAGGCAAACCTGAGGCAGGTTCGATTACTAACTCAGCCATCCTAGAAGTGTTTTTCCGTGGTTTACCCACTTCTACTCCAGGCTAATGCCGGGATAGTACCTAACTTAAAGCCACGGTCGTTTTCTACCCAAATCCAACTTTGATTACAAGTACTCACACTGGTACAGACATAACAGTGACTCAGGCTATCAGACACCTTCTACACACACCCAAGTACACGTGGCATGATGTTGCAAAGCCACAAAAGAATCAACAACAACAAAACATTTTACTGGGAACCTGTCAACTAAGCGCAGTGACGGTTAAGGACAACGCAGCAACTTTGTGCTCGGGATGGTGATGTAACTTACGAGATAAGTGAAGCCAAGATACCAGTTTTGGCTTTATTTCTTTGTGTTGCGTGTAGGTCTGACTGGGTCACCTTTCTTGTCTGTTGACTTCTACAGTACATGGGCCACAGGCTGACTGTTACTGCTGCACTAGCCTACCTGCTGTATAAAGAAACTCGTTCTTGTATCTGTATATATTGAATTTTCGTCTAATAGACCAACAAGCTTTTTCAATTTTGTGCAGTATTTTTGAGTCATCAAGGGTACTATGCCATTGTTTTGTAAAATATATATATATATATATATATATATATATATATATATATATATATATATATATATATATATATATATATATATCACATGCCTTTATTATGTTGTTAATAAGACGCAGTGTTGGCAAACCTTGTTAGACGAAAAAAGTAGATGGCCACTCAAAAATAAATAAATAAAAAGAGATTAAAGTAAAGTTTAAAATTCCAATGGATATCAACCTCTTTTAGGTAGATTTCATTAAAAAGCTACCTATTGCAATGAGTAGACCTAAGGTACCATGTTACGACTTCCGAAAAATGTTTACATTACTTCGCGTTTCACATCCCCCAGACCCCAAAACCACCATCAGTTCAAAAGTTTATGATTATATATATATATATATTGTAACCTATATTTTATGAGTTCCCCATGACAGTTTTAATGTAGGCTAGTGGGTTTATTATTTCTTTATATCATGTTATCGTGTTGGCAACGTGTTCAATTGCATTGGACACGTCTGCAGTAGACGCAGTGTCATTATTATTATTATTACTATTATCATATACGTATGCTTTTTATTATTAATTATTCAATGTATTTTAGGTCACTTTTGACGAGATTCTGAAGCTAGCTCTAATCGTATGTTGTCTAAGAAAGTTTATTAATATTGTTCAGACCACCGAACCAGGAGTCAGGTTAATGTTCTGGTCACACGTGCAGGAGGCAACACTTAATGGACACTATTGTCTCGAGCAGGTATGCTCGCTCACCCCGAGGGGGTGATGAGGAAGCGGCCGAGCAAATGCAATGAGTGGTCTGGACAAACAGGCGTATGACAATAGCAATTCTGTGAAGACTTCCTGGAAGGAGCTGTGGCTGGGAGACGTGTTGTAGCAAGCGACCTAGTGCACGGCGGAAAGATTGTCTCGCTGGACTTTGAGATGTCAGGTTGTGTAGGGTGTCTCTCTTGAGCTGAGCGCTTGGTGTTTCTACGGAAAGCTTGAAGACCGTACGGTACCTCCGAATTGTTTTAGTATGGAGGGTACCACGTGATTGGGTTCTGGCTGTAATGCCACAATCATAGTAGGGCTAATACCCATCAAGATAACTGTGCTAAGTTGAAGAAGACCTTCATGGCGGTAAACCATAATGGCATGGCTGACCAGCTTCAAAGTGGTGATGAAATGGACATATTGGGCAGACGACGGCATTACCGGTAATGTGAAAACAAACTAAGAAATCTTTAAAGGCCTAAATATTATTATTATATTATTATATATATATTTTAATTGCATTTCTTGTGTGTCACTCTTTTTTTATTATATTCATCAATCTCTTGCATGCAGCTTCAGAATATAAAGTAGATTTAAATTGGATAGTTTCTTTTAGTTAGATGCATGTAAACCTTCCTTCGCCTTTATTAATTTATAGGAGGTTTTGATAAGGCCTATGTACGAGCCAGTCCTTTCAGAATATCTGCACACGCCCGGAGATAAGAAGAGTTTCAAAAAGGTGGATTTGTTCAATTACAGTACTAATTATGTCAGTTGCTTATATTTTAAAGAAAGGCCATTTATGAGGCAGAATATTCATTTTTATTTAATTTTTTGTATCTTCAAAGTTACAAATGGCTTCTCTGGGTGAAGCCATCTTGTGGCTAGAATTGAAAGAGTACAAATGGCGCCCAACTATGGAGTGTGAATAAGGCTGGCTGGTGCATAGTATGGCAGTACGCACAGGTAATTTGTGAAATCTGATCTGGTATTTTAGGAAGGGTATATATGTTCAGTGATTTTGGAGGGTATGCTAAGTAATAAGAGTGAGCCTGATTTATTAAAGTTGAGATCTAGAAGTGTTGACCGAAGCACTCTTGGTCATTCTAGAAGAGGCAGGAGTCAGTCAAACAGGCAGACCAATAAGCGGTCAGATTCCACAAATTCGAGAGTAGTTCTTAGTAAAATGGCAGATAAGGATGTGATTTCTGGTACGTTGGAGGGACGTGAGGGGGCCGAGAAAGACGATGTTGCAACTAGCAAGGAGTTAGGAATGGGAGTGAATAGTGACGAGGAAAATGTAGGGCTGGGGGAAAACTCACAGATGATCAAGTTAATGGAGCAGATGATGTCTAAATTCAGTAGTAAGCTAAGTGATTTAAGTACTAAAATGGATACTCAGAGTAGTGATTTAAGTACTCAAATTAATAATCAAAGCAGTGAATTTAGTACTAAGATAGACATTCAAAGTACGGATTTAGAGAGCAAAATTAATAAGATTGTAGAAAGTATGAGTAAAGGCTATAAGGGAATTCGTCAGGAAATTGCCAGTAGAATTGAGATGGTAGATAAAAGATTCGAGCAAGTTGAGAAGAAGATGAGCTTACAGAGGCAGGGCATTATGGATACTGTTGATAAGCAGATAGGCGAGGTGAGTAATGAGGTAGCCATTGTCACGAAAGAAGTTAGTGAGAGGTTGATAGTTGTAGAGGAAGAGATGAAGGATATAACTGAGATTAGAAATAAGCAGGTGTTTTTGGAACAGGAGCTAGCGGTGTCTTCAGCCAGAGTAACGATGGTAGATAAGAGCGTAAAAAAGGAGATTAGTGAACTGAAATCCTTTAATGAGAGCGAAAATTTGAAATTAAGAAGAGAGCTGAATCAGGCCAAGTCAAATAAGGAAAATTGTAATCACTCGGTAGGACATAGTAACTTCTATCGGGAATCTGACTTACCTAAATTTAGTGGAAGGCAGTTTAACCCTATGGAGTTTGTTAAAGTTGTTCAGAAGAGGTTTTCGAAAGGGTTAGAAGATGGGACTTTAGACTGGGATATTGTTGAGGAAATCATATCATTAGCTTTTGTGGGGGAGGCTAAATCTTGGTATCAAGTTTTTAGGGGAGGTTTTCAGGGGTTAGAAGATTTTAGGCAGAAGTTTGAGGGAAAGTTCTGGAACGAACAGACTAAAGGAAGAGAAAGAGACAAGATTTCTTTTGGGAGGTATCAGTCGAATCAGGGGGTGAGCATGACGGAGTATTTCCTCACACATGTCCTTATCAGTCAGAATTTAGACACTAGTTCTTCTGAAGGTGATATTGTTAGGCGTATGGCCCGTCATTTTTCTGATGAGGTGAAGATGGCCGTAGTCATGCAGGATGTAAATACGATTAAGGACATGGAACGTGTGTTAGAAAGGTTTGATACTTTGGGTAGAATGGGAGGCAAAAGGCAAGAACAGGGAAGGGAAGGAAATTACGATCCAGGGTATCAGGAGGAAGGGAATAGGCATTATGAGCGTAGGAATATTGATAGGCCAGGTAACTTTGTGAGGAATGATAGAGGAAATTTTGTAAATAGGGATAGGGGTGACCAAGGGAATTTTCGGAATAGGGGGCGCGGAGAACAGAGGCAGGCAGAAAATCGGGGACCTGAGGAACAAAGGCAGTTAGAGAATAGGGGGCGTGAAGAAGAGAGACAGCCAGCTCAGCCGAGTAATTTAAACGGGAACAGGGCTCTTTAAGACGGTCAGATAGAGGGTCCCATCCCAGTATTCCAGTTCATGTGTTGAAGAAGATAGAATACGACCTTGATGTTAGAAAGGAATTGTTAGATGACCAGGTTGAGGTTATGCAGGAGAGATGTGAGCCTACGTTGATCAGTCCTGTGATTAAGGTGAAGATATGGGGTCAAGTCGTCGATGCCTTATTGGACTCAGGGAGCATGTGTTCTTGCATTAAGGCAGGCTTTTATGATGAGGTTAAGAGTAAAGGAGAAGCCATAGAGGAGATTCCTGTGTCCAATATATTTATATTGTCTGCTGTTGGGACTAAGTCACAGAGAGTGCGTCGACAGGTTGTCGCACCTATGTACATTGATGAGAAATGTGGTCGTCAGAGTTTTCTAGTGGTCGCGAATTTAGTGTATCCTGTCATATTGGGTGCGGATTGGCTAAGCAGTCAGATGTGTAAGCTTGATTACGGCGAATCTAAGGTGAGATTCAAGTGGGGTGAGAAATTTGATACGATTAGTCTGAGTTATCAGGTGGACTCGGGAACCTTCGTGAGTATATCAGTGTGTGTCCAGGTTTTAAATGAAGAGGAAGAAGTCAGTGAGGGTAGTAGCGACATGGTATCAGAGGATATTCAAAGTTGTAGTATGGTAGTGGAAGAGGAACGTGAAGGTGAATTTTCAAGTGTTGTGGAAGATACCATGTTGGAGGTAGAGCAGAAGGCTCAGTTGTTAGAGGTCTTGAGAGACCACAGTGAGGTGTTCTCTGACAAACCTGGTAGGACACATGTGTACGAGCATAGTTTCGAGATCACCGATAGGTCTAGTTTTAATGGTGTTAGATACCCGATACCACACGCCCATGTCAAAGCAGTAGATGATGTCATTTCGCAGATGCTAGACGATGAGGTGATCGAATTCAGTAGGAGCCAGTATGTCAACCCGTTGGTAGTAGTGATTAAGAAGGATGGGTCAGTTAGGCTATGTTTGGATGCAAGACAAGCTAATAAACGCATTGCGCCGGATCATCAGCGACCGGAAACTACTGAGGATTTAGTTCAGAGATTTGGGGGTAAAGAATGGCTGTCCACATTAGATTTGAGTGCTAGTTTTTGGCAGGTACCCTTACGAAAGGATAACCTCGAACCGGCTTTCTAGGTGGATATTGGCGATCCAAGAGTACGATTTTGATATATTTCATGTAAAAGGGTCAGAAAACGAATTCGCGGATTTTGTGAGTCGCCACCCGGAAATTGCTGGGGAGGGAGTTGAAGCTAGAAGAGAGGAAGGAATTTTGGTCTGTGTAACTAGGATGTCAGATAGGGACGGGGAGAGGTTAAAGTTGGGTAAAATGAGAGAGGAACAATGCAAGGACGAGGAGATTCAGGACATTTATCGGGAACTCAAGGAAATGGAACATATGAGCATTGCTAAGAGGGGTAATAAGGAATTCAGGCTAGTTAACGACTTGCTAACTAGGAAATGCTTTGGCGAGAGATGGTGCGTGTGGGTTCCTAAGTCTTTGAGGTATGATATTATCTGGTTTTATCATAAGGAGTTAGGCCACTATGGTGCAGAGAAGGTGTTGGGTGCTATTCAGGAGAACTTCTTCTGGAAAAACATGGGCAGGGAAGTCAGAAAAACCCTAGCAACATGTGAGTTGTGTCAGAAGTGCAAGCACCCCACAAGGTATTTAGAAGGGCCAAGGCAGGCTGTTTTAACTCAGAAACCAGGTGAGTTGGTGTGTGTTGACCTCTATGGGCCGTTGGTGAAGTCTCAGTATGGCTACCAATATGTGTTTGTCGTTGTTGATGCCTTTTCTAAGTATGTTAAGCTCTATCCCCTAAGACAGGCCACGGGGAGGGGTTGTGTAAATTGCATACTGGAGAAATATGTTCCGGAGTTTGGTAAGCCACTCCGAATACTCTCAGACCACGGTTCTCAGTTCACCTCGAAGATATGGAGGACCAAGTTGAGTGAACTGGGAATACAGTGTACGTATTCCTCTATTAGGTATCCCCAAGGAAACATGTCTGAGAGAGTAATGAGAGAACTAGGGCGCATGTTTAGGACTTATGTGAGTGAGCGACATAATGCCTGGTTTTCGATGCTTGAGGACGTTGAGCGTTGGCTCAATGTAACCAAACACGAGAGCACGGGTCGCACTCCCATAGAAGTCCAGGTGGGCAGGAAGCCTGTCAGCGAACTTGCCATGATTTTGGGTTTGAGGACAGGGGAGGCCGTACCCAGAGATTTAAGTATCAGGTTAGCTGGGGAACATTTATGTAAGGCCAGTAAGAAACGGCAGAAGCAGCAAGGGAAGCGGGCAGGAGATAAGTTAGATGTAGGTGACCTTGTGCTTTTAAGGGTGCCTCATGTCTCGTCCGCAGTCCAGAAATTGGTGAGTAAATTTTTTCATTTGTATGAAGGACCGTATGTAATTGCACGGAAATTAGGGGCCTGTGCGTACGAGCTCCTTACAAAGGACGGAAGGGTGCTAGGGATTTACAATATTTCCAATCTGAGGATGTACATATCCTAGTAGCCCTGTTGGTTGTGAATATATTTGTGGAAGGAAGGAGTTAGGATTTTGGAAGGGAAGTCATGCCTAAAAGGATTGCTTTTTATTCTATGGTATAGGACCAAATGAATGAAAAGCAAGGGGGCGTTCTGTAACCTATATTTTATGAGTTCCCCATGACAGTTTTAATGTAGGCTAGTGGGTTTATTATTTCTTTATATCATGTTATCGTGTTGGCAACGTGTTCAATTGCATTGGACACGTCTGCAGTAGACGCAGTGTCATTATTATTATTATTACTATTATCATATACGTATGCTTTTTATTATTAATTATTCAATGTATTTTAGGTCACTTTTGACGAGATTCTGAAGCTAGCTCTAATCGTATGTTGTCTAAGAAAGTTTATTAATATTGTTCAGACCACCGAACCAGGAGTCAGGTTAATGTTCTGGTCACACGTGCAGGAGGCAACACTTAATGGACACTATTGTCTCGAGCAGGTATGCTCGCTCACCCCGAGGGGGTGATGAGGAAGCGGCCGAGCAAATGCAATGAGTGGTCTGGACAAACAGGCGTATGACAATAGCAATTCTGTGAAGACTTCCTGGAAGGAGCTGTGGCTGGGAGACGTGTTGTAGCAAGCGACCTAGTGCACGGCGGAAAGATTGTCTCGCTGGACTTTGAGATGTCAGGTTGTGTAGGGTGTCTCTCTTGAGCTGAGCGCTTGGTGTTTCTACGGAAAGCTTGAAGACCGTACGGTACCTCCGAATTGTTTTAGTATGGAGGGTACCACGTGATTGGGTTCTGGCTGTAATGCCACAATCATAGTAGGGCTAATACCCATCAAGATAACTGTGCTAAGTTGAAGAAGACCTTCATGGCGGTAAACCATAATGGCATGGCTGACCAGCTTCAAAGTGGTGATGAAATGGACATATTGGGCAGACGACGGCATTACCGGTAATGTGAAAACAAACTAAGAAATCTTTAAAGGCCTAAATATTATTATTATTATTATATTATTATATATATATTTTAATTGCATTTCTTGTGTGTCACTCTTTTTTTATTATATTCATCAATCTCTTGCATGCAGCTTCAGAATATAAAGTAGATTTAAATTGGATAGTTTCTTTTTAGTTAGATGCATGTAAACCTTCCTTCGCCTTTATTAATTTATAGGAGGTTTTGATAAGGCCTATGTACGAGCCAGTCCTTTCAGAATATCTGCACACGCCCGGAGATAAGAAGAGTTTCAAAAAGGTGGATTTGTTCAATTACAGTACTAATTATGTCAGTTGCTTATATTTTAAAGAAAGGCCATTTATGAGGCAGAATATTCATTTTTATTTAATTTTTTGTAACTTCAAAGTTACAAATGGCTTCTCTGGGTGAAGCCATCTTGTGGCTAGAATTGAAAGAGTACAATATATATATATATATATATACTTGGGAGAAACCATCCAACCCACAGGACTGAACACAATCTCCCACACAGAAAGAATATTCAAACTGCAAAAGGCATACAAACTGACATGGATTCATTACAACAAAAGAGTAGTGTCTCGTAATGCAAAACTACGACACTACAACACGGTTGTTTTACCAGAAGCCTTGTATGCGGCAGAAACAACATTAATTGGAGGGATGACAAGAATTCATGACATCGAGAAACACGAACGTAAAATTCTTAGAAAGATACACGGCGGTGTTCTCAGAGACGGAACTTCGATCAGACGACCTACAAAGGAACTCTACGGAAACACAGACACCATTACAGAAACAATTAGGAGAAGACGCCTACAGTTCTATGGACACCTGTGGAGCATGGATGAAAACAGACTCACAAGAACATTTTTAACATCATTAATACAAGTAAATTAAAGACCTGTTGGATGAGAGAAACGCAGGAAGACCTGGAACGATTCAAAATCTCTGAAGAAGATATTAAGGACAGAAATCAATTCAGAAATAAATTTAGTAACTAGAAATTTGAACAAGTATCTAGGAAAGAAACAATAGGGAAAAATGGACAGAGGAAAGGAAGAAAAAAAAACACAGGTTTTGGGAAGAAATGAGAAGAGGAAAAGGAAGTGAATCTGTGATTGGCTCAAGTTCGCACGCTCTCCCAAAGGGGAAGAATCGATGATAATAATAATATAGACTATATATAACTTTTTTTGTGGACACGATAACAACTGGCCTTTTTCGAAAAACTGAAATATCGCTAACTTTTTTAGTATGTGAAAAATTGAATCCATTCAAAGTGACCAGTGGTTTCTCATTTCTACTCCAGGCGAATGCAGGGATGGTTCCTAAACACAGGAAGACCTGGAAGATAAGATAAGAGCTAAAAACTTATCTCAGTTTAGTTTTTTGATGGAGTTTTGAGAGAAACAAATTCATACCTCCCTTTAACCGTTTAAAATGGTTTATGTTCGACCCTGACTATTATATGTCAGAAAATTGTACTATAATGAGGCTCATTATAACACTATTTTTTATTATGAAACAGTTTCTCCCACCAATCAGAGCTCAAGAAACAGTTGTTTGACCAATTAGATAAGGATATAATCGCACCTGCGCAGAGTTCCAAGGCCTTCTAATTTAAATTTCACTGCCTGGCCTGGTGTCATAGTGGAGTATCGAGGAGGCCATGGTCAAATACAAGGTATTCTCTGCATCACATGAGCTCTGTTCAGTACATAAAACTGGCGAAATCTCAACAGATATTTATGAATATTTATGTTCGAATATAAAATAGTTATAATAATTATCGTCGAACATAAACAGTCGTATGCAATACGCTCGTTTTATAAACATACTCGTGTCTTAATTATTGCCATTATAGGCTCGTTGCATAATGTACTATTATAGTCTCTAAAAATTACCTAAAATTTTCTCTGAAATAATTTTTGATATGACCCACCCTTACGCAAAAGGGATCGACAAAATGTTTTCGGAAACATACTTGTTTGTTTAGTCTACTAAACAAATGTGGAACATTAGGTATACAACAATTGGCAAATTAAGTGAAATCGAAATATTTCGTCTTTGCCCGGTGAAATCTACCTCCACCTTCCAGCGCCGTCATTTCCAAAAATTGGCCTATACGGTAACAAAATTTTAATGTCAAATTTCCCACTCACACAGTTGCATCCCGAAATGTTACATATGATTAAGGCAATAATAGGCTATGAACTCTTACTAGGAACTGCTACAGATGAAACTGCATTGCGCGCACAGAGGTTCATCTGGACGAACATTTGATTGTCCCGGGGAAGTTTCTATGTTGTACGAAAGCATGTTGTCATGCCTGAAAATTGATTGCGATTGTTACCATGTTGCATCGAGTAATATTAATGTTAACTCTGTGTTTCTTAGCCATGGATGATTGCTCCAGTTTTAGTTCGGAACTAAACTTTGATTTTTATCTCAATTTAGTTTAACTAGTTTCCTTTCATGTGGTGTTTCTAAAGGGTAAGATGTAAAATTTGAGAGAAAAACAAGATGTTCGGGAAAGAACATATAGCCTACTTTCTCCGAAATGTATGGGTATAGTTATAACTCTCTGTCCTTATCATCTCCTAATTTCTTCCTATTTGAAGTGCAAATTGGCACACAGGATTTGAACAGTGGCGTTCAAACCATAGTTTATAATTTACCCCAGCATTTTGCAATTTCATCAGCAAACACTCCAAACACCGACTACTTACAATAATTGAAACTTCGTTGTTCTAATAAGGCCCATCTACAATGCGCAGTCGGCAGTCCGTAGTTGGTAGTCCTCGGTCGGCAGTCGCGATCGACTCCGTGTATACTATAGGCACCATACACAACATGAAGTTGCAGTTGGTAGCTGGCAGTTGGCAGTCGAGAATTTTATCCTTGACTGCCAACTACCCGACTGCAGCAATGTAATAGCCAATCAGAGCAGATCAGAAACTGACGTCACGTTGTTGTTCTGTGTCGTGTACGAATGATATAGAACTAAGTGAAGTAACTTCGCAACCCGTAAATTTATAGGCTAATCTTAAATACACGGTATAACAAAATAATCCATCTCCAAATCATCCATATTGCAAGTTTTGAGATTATCAACAACGCCTCTGTGCACAAGGAATAAACGAATGTTACTGTCTTATTACTCCTAGCAGTCGTTAAGACTGGGTTCACTAACTGGCCGGTATAGAGCGCTGCTCGAATCTATAGTTTCTGCATAGTACAACTGAAGGATGGAAGATGTCACTCCAGTGGAGAATGTCGTTTTTTTAAATATATAATTTCCATTGCAAAAAGCACCATATAAAGCTTTATTTTATAACGTCTCAGTACTCAAGAAACAATAAATATAAAAACTAGTCGTGATATCTAGTTGTGAAATATCGAACAATATAATCCTAACAGAGCGAGTGCATTCTAGCGGCCAGAAGAAGAAACTTTTCAATAAAATCTGTTACCTTTTTGTCAGCTAGATGTCTCGATTAAATCTGCTGGCGAATTATGTTTTAATTAAGTATATGTTTTGCACCGTAATATGCACAATATAACGCTTAATTTTAAAACGTCTGAGTCATTACAAAGCAACAAATATGTAAAATGTCAAGCAAAAAACATATCTCTGATGGGGTTTGAACCATAGGCATATGAATGACAGACTAACGCTTTACCACTGAGCCATTTGTGCCAACGAACATTGATCCATATAAAATGACTTACATAGAACTTGTTAGCAAATAATGATTTATACTAAACGATTTCATCACTGAAGTATATTATTTATATATAAAGCATTTCATACAAAGTTTATTTATTTTGTTTCAGTACGCTATATTGCATGCAATACTCAAATTAGTGAAATATAAGTCAGGCACAAGATATCCGCTGCCATCTTGTCTTATTAATGAATCAGCTGAGCTTTTTAAAATCACGTCTGCACTATAGTATTACAAAATAAACTTTTAATTTCGTACGTGCCTCTTCCTTTAGAACAGTTAAAACGATTCTCGGCTCGATAATCGGAACTGGTGGGTCCCATGATATGGATTATAAAGTTTGCATAATTCGCACGGCCGCCATCCTGAAATGGTATGGCGGACGACCTTGTAGTTTGGTCACAAGACGCATCCTATACGAAGGTATGTTGTTACCAAATTTGGTAGAGATTGGATGATTTGGTTAGTCGTTATTTGATTTTACGTTTTGAACGTTTGAGTGGCCGCCATTCAGTTTTAGTAAAGATGGCGGCGATATAAAACATGACACTGAGGTGTCCTTTGCTAGTGCTACCTTTGTACCAAATTTCGTTCAATTCGCATTCACCGTGTTCGAATTGATAGGGGGGGACAGACATTCAGAGTACACACACTCACACACACACACACAGACTCACACACACACATACACACACACAGACTCACACACACACATACACACACACAGACAGACACACTTTTTTCGCCCTGTGTTGATCTCATAAGTCTACTTTCATTTTTTGCAAAAATCGAAAGTAGGCTAATACCCTCTTTAAAAGGACCAATCCATAAAGAAAGAGTGTCCTCCTCATTGCGTAGTGGCTAACACTCTTGGCTGTCACCGTAAAGGCTCGGGTTCGATTCCCGGCTCTGCCAAGAAATTGAATTCTGGTTTGAGGGTTGGAACGGGCTACGCTCAGCCTCGCGAGGAAAAACTGAGAAGAGGTGGTTTCGAATCCCATCTCATCCATCCTGGAAGTGGTTTTCCATGGTTTCTCATTTCTACTTCAGGCGAATGCAGGGACGGTTCCTAAATTAAGGCAATGGTTGCCTCCTTCCCAATCCTCATCTGCATTACAAATATACACACAAATTCAGCCATTACAGTAACACAGGTTATCAGACAAATTCCATACACACGGCCAAGCACATGGGGCTACATGACCACGATGTCGCAAAACCCCTAAATTAATCAACAACATAAAGTAGGAGATTTGCTAAGTTTTTTATACTTTGCTAATAGAAAAGTAGACAATTAAAAAGAAGAAAATCTCCTTCAAAATAAGTAGATATGGCAACACTTTTAGTGCCGGGAGTGTCCGAGGACATGTTCGGCTCGCCAGAGTTTGTAGCTGCTTCTATGCGGACACCCATGGGATGAGCTACAAGTACCGTCGCGTGTGGACTGTTGTCTGGGGAGGAAAGTGTGAATGTAAGGACTAGGATTTGGAAGGTAGCGGCTGTGGCCTATAGTTACGGACCACCCTCGGCATTTTCCTGGAAGAAAGATGGGAAACCACAGAAAACCATCTTCAAGGTTGCCGACGGGGGGATTTGAACCTCCTCGCCTCCCGAATGTGAACGACTGCCTGCAGCCACGCCGTAACAACCACGGCTAACTCACCCGGTATGGCAACACTGATCGGACGGTACTCTAATGTTCTGATTAGGTAAAAAGCAAACACATAAAACAATTAATTACCCGATTATATGCATCAATGACTGTATTATACCATACAATTAGTAATACAGAATTATTACATAACGAGGATTCTTCATTTCGTAATTCAGTTGTTTTGCATTCTTACTAACTTGAGTGTCGTTAACATAGCTCAAATACAAGGCGGGGGTTATGTTATCCTACAGAATGATCTTGTCAACGATGGGTGCTCAAGGCCAACTGTTTCGTATTCTCGTTCTTTAAGTCAGGTGTTCTCAAATTGGTGCTCGCGAGCGTCACGGTGCTCTTTAAATGAAATTTGGTGCTCTCGTCATACGAGTCAAAAAGTGGTGGCGAGCACCACGGTGCTCGTTAAATGAAATTTGGTGCTCTCGTCATACGAGCTAAAAGTGCTCGTGAGCACCACGGTGCTCGTTAAATGACATTTGGTGCTCTCATCATACGAGCCAAAAAGTGCTCGCGAGCACCACGGTACTCTTTTATTGACTTTTGGTGTTCTCGTCATACGAGACAAAACGTGCTCGCGAGCACCACGGTGCTCTTTAAATAAAATTTGGTGTTCTCATCATACGAGACAAAACGTGCTCGCGAACGGTGCTCTTTAAATAAAATTTGGTGCTCTGGCCATACGAGACAAAACGTGCTCGCAAGCACCACGGTACTCTTTTATTGACTTTTGGTACTCTCGTCATACGACCCAAAGAGTGCTCGCGAGCAACATGGTGATCTTTAAATTAAATTTGGTGCTCTCGCCATACGAGCACCACGGTGCTCTTTAAATGAAATTTGGTGCTCTCGTCATACGACCCAAAAAAAAGTGCTCGCGAGCACTACGGTGCTCGTTAAATGAATTTTGGTACTCTCGTCATACGACCCAAAGAGTGCTCGCGAGCATCACGGTGTTCTTTAAATTAAATTTGGTGCTCTCGTCATACGACCCAAAGAGTGCTCGCGAGCATCACGGTGCTCTTTAAATTAAATTTGGTGCTCTCGTCATACGAGCCAAAAGTGCTCGCGAGCACCACGGTGCTCTTTAAATGAAATTTGGTGATCTCGTCATACGACCCAAAGAGTGCTCGCGAGCATCACGGTGCTCTTTAAATGAAATTTGGTGCTGTCGCCATACGAGCCAAAAAAAAAAGTGCTCGCGAGCACCACGGTGCTCGTTCAATAAAATTTGGTGCTCTCGTCATACGACCCAAAGAGTGCTCGCGAGCATCACGGTGCTCTTTAAATGAAATTTGGTGCTCTCGTCATACGAGCCAAAAGTGCTCACGAGCACCACAGTGCTCTTTAAATGAAATTTGGTGCTCTCGCCATACGAGCCAAAGTCAATTCAAATTTTATTGCAGGAGTCGGAATAATAGTGCTTTCATTACAAGTTTTGAGAGTCAGAAATGTTATAATTTTTTGGAATAGTGTATTTTTACATCCCTGTTTTATGAGTAACATGAAAAATGCTGATTCCAGTCAACTGTCCACACGTAAATGTATCTAATCTGCATGAGTCATGCAAGCAGTTGCAGCACACCTGGTGAGCGGCGAATCTCTAGCTATTTCAGCACATCAGAGGGAGAGAGCGAGGAAGAGGAAAGAGAGGCGCATGTTTGTTGTATTATTATTATTATTATTATTATTATTATTATTATTTTACGGCCTTATACCCAACTAAGGAGCGCGATTGAACCTATTTCAAAGATGAATTTAAATTAGCTTTCTCCCCTTCCCAAAATCTTTTCATTCTCTCCCTGATATTTCTTCCTTTCTGCTGTCCATGCACTGGTGGCTCTCATTCGGGGTTTGCAGCAAAAGTTGCATTATTATTATTACTATCGGACCCGTGCGAGAACTCTCGCATGTGTATAAACCACCCGCCTGGCTTTACTGTTATGCGGGCTTCTAGCCTATAAATATGTTTATTTGTTTGAACTCACTTTTTAAACAAATTGTCGATATTTATGAAATCAGAGAGCAATTCATCACTGCTGCTGGTTGCACAATGGGTTGTGTGCGCCCCATGTGTACAGACTACCCACCCGGCACTAGTGCTATGCGGCTGTACGCGACACAGTTCTGCCAGGGGCTATCGTCTTGTTTATTTGTTTAAAAGCACTTTATAAACAAATAAATATATTTCCGTTGACTTTTCAAGAAATGCAAGATTTTTCCTGTACTATTGAGACGATTTGGAAGATTTTGTTACAAACTACACCTTCTAACTCCCTCTGGTTTAGGAGCTTGAGTTTTGTGAAACATACACCTTAGCGTATTATATATATAGATTATTATTATTATTATGTTTGGCTCCATGGCTAAATGGTTAGTGCGCTAGGCTTTGGCCCGAAGTGCCCCGGTTCGATTCCCGGCCGAGCCATCAGGGATTTTAATCTCCTGGGGTTAATTCCCCTGACTCGGGGACTGGGTGTATGTGACGTCTTCACCATCACTTCATCCTCATTACGACACTCAGGCCGCCCACGGGCGTCAACTAGAAAGACTTGCACTTGGCCTCTCCGGGGGTCACACGATCGTTATTATTATTATTATTATTATTGTTATCATCACTGTTATATTCGATTTAAAGGTACTCGGTACTTGGTAAGGCATGAAGGCGGTGCTGACAGTCTCAAAAAGATTGAGAACGGCTGCTTTAAGTCATCGTTATCTAACAGACTTAACTGTTTGGGGACTGACCATTTGAACCTATACTGTATTTCACTATCTTTTTAACTAAACTTTCCCATGTTCCTTTTTGTTGGCGGATGTCTGACGGAGGTTCCAGCAAATAAGCATTTTCCTAAAACCTTTTACTAAGTGTTTTCTCAATCACTAACAACAGGTTTGTTTCAGTAGAATAGCGAGTTATCTAATCATCAACACCCACACGAAATTGCGAAGTGAAGTCAAGGTGTTTGAACTTCCTATTACTTAGGGTCGGACCTTGAAGAACGATATGGCATAGCTGAGACAGTGTTCACTGGTAGGCCTACTACTTGATGTCCTGAGTGCCATTAAAAGTATCACATTCTCTTCTGCTCGTGTCTACGTTTTTTATGGCAAAAAGATTTTAAGATATTTAAAAATATCCCTATCGGCACGCCGGAAGGAGGCGGTAGATTTCACCGGGCAAAGAAACATATTTCGAATTCACTAAATTTACCAATTGTTGTATACCTACAGACGTTCCCATGTTCAGCATGGTTGGTTGGTTCCTCAGTTTAGGGGCTGCGATAACGCGGTCATGTAGCCTCGTGTACTTTGGGTGTGTGTAGAGTCTGTCAGATCAGTATAAACAGGTTAAAGGTTCCGCCTGATCAATACTTTTATTAATTATGATCACCGTGTGGTCATTAGTGGGACATGTTTCGAGGCCTAATAAATATGTTTTGCCCCTTCATCAGCCGATATCACAGAGAACGATACAAGATATTTCCTCACGTAGCACTCAAAATTCAATCTTTTATGGTGCACCATAAAGCGAGATTGAAACATCTCACGCCCAACATGAGCCATGTCAAAAGTCTTAATGAACTAGGCCCATAAACAGTTTCAATAGACGCCTCATGGTGGTCCCCAGACGCTATTGAAAGCACAAATGCACGGTATCGGTCCAGTACGACAGCTGCAGTTCAGAACACCATAAAACATGTTTGGAATCAGCAGTAGGAACTCTTAATTCCTCAATACTTCACCAGCAAAATAACGATGATAAAACCAATGAAGTCACTGCGCTGAAATTATCTTGCCAAATATAAAGCTTATGAATAGCATCACTTCAAACTTGCAATGGCAGAGATTGGCCTCTAATCCGTCTAAAAATATATATATATGGAGAACAATTAGTGAATTGCTAAGGGAGAAATGAGTAGGTGAAGGCCAACTTATAAACTACATAACCAGTAATGAGAATTTACCTTGTTTGAGCAAACGATTAATATCCAAACTTATGGGCCTAGTTCATTAAGACTTTTGACATGGCTCATGTTGGGCGTGAGATGTTTCAATCTCGCTTTATGGTGCACCATAAAAGATTGAATTTTGAATGCTACGTGAGAAATTATCTTGTATCGTTCTGTGATATCGGCTGATGAAGGGACCAAAAATATTTATTAGGCCTCGAAACATGTCCCACTAGTGACCACACGGTGATTATAATTAATAAAAGTATTGATCAGGCGGAACCTTTAACCTGTATATACTAATTAGTTTATCAATACGGAACCAGAATGAACCTTTTAAGTTCTAAAATCTGTCAGATCTTCTTCTTCTGCCTTATCCGATACGGACGTTGGCTACCACCATGGCTAACACCTTCTTATCGTGTGCAATCCTGAAGAGTTCCGTGGAAGACAGCCCAAACCACGTTCTTAAATTATCCATTCAAGTTATTCGTCTCCTTCCCGGTCCACGCTGACCTTCAATTTTACCCTGAAGTATAACTTGGAGCAGACGGTATTTTGGATTCCTCATCATGTGTCTCAAGTATTCCAATTGTGTTTAACAGCTCAGGTTGGCTGCTCACACGCTGAAGAACCTCGGCATTACTCACATGTTCTGTCCACGAGATTTTATAAATCCGCCGGTATATCCACATTTCTAAAGCTCGAATCTTCTTTTCTGTAGCTACGGACAAGGTCCAAGCTTCAACACCATAAAGATGGGTGGAGACAACATAACACCGGTGTTAATTGTGATGACTGTATTAGTGTGTGTTATCTGTTTTTAATTCAAGTAAGGGCTGCAGACATTCGATTTTCAAGTAGTTCCAACTTTTGCTACCAAACGCCCCCGTCAACGACCAACTAGTTCTGAACTTGGTTAATATATGCCACCGCAGTTGGCTCCTGGCGACGAACGTTGGAACCTAAGAGTGTCAGTCAAATCTAACCTATAATTTAGCTTCACACAAGTGTAATTAATTAATTAATGGAAGGTTCTTTATCATGCCATAAATCTATGCCATGGGACCGCCCGCTTTACTTCCCCTCCGAAGGAAGGAATACTGAGGGATTTTTAACGCTCTTAAAAATCCGACGACTTCGGCCGGGTTTGAACCCGCCACCTTGGGCATAGAAGCTCAGCATGCTACCAACTACGCCACCGATGCCGCCCATGTTCAGCATACGAGAAGCCCCATCTTATAATTCCGAAAATATTTTGCTCATCCCTTGGCGTAACGGTGGGTCATATCTATAGTGCTTTCAGACAAACGTTTTAGGTAATGTTTAGGGGGTTATTGACCATTTTATACGGTTGTGATATTGTGTCTTTTTCTCCAAAAAATCCATTCTTTCCACTCCTTTGGTCAATGGTTAGTGCTATCAAAAAACCTTTCTGAGATATGTTTTAGGTCCTTATCCGAAGAATAGTACGAACTTTGAATAGATTCGATTTTTCACATACTAAGAAAGCTATAGCGAAATTTCACTTTTTTGAAAAAGGCCCCTGATACCACCCCTTTGGTCCGATTTTGCCCATTAACAAATTCGACCGAGATTTTGATTGGTCATACAGTGAGATTCTTTTGCTGGAGCGGGACCGGCGGCCGACTGCCGGGCGCAAGCACCTTCCGCGAGCCAACCGAGCTGGGGCCGCACGGTGGCGCGAGGCGGAGGCGAGCTAACCAGATTCATTAAATTCATTATGTCACTAAACTTTCATCATTAGGGTGTGTAGTGTCAGCGCACAGATAAGAAGGTAACATAAACAACAATTGCAATATTTAATTAAAGAAGCACAGATGTTTTTTTTATTTCTTGGGAATCTGGATGACTAGTTATTAACAAGAAATGAACATCTGCCTGAATCATACTATACAGATAAAATTAATTATTTAACTTGTTTACAGTACATGTTTCGGGGATTAATTATATGTTATCCCCTTCATCAGATGTTGAAAAAACAAAAAACAAAGCGTAGCACAGTAATAAGATACGTATTTAAAACCTAATATGGTGCACCATAAAATTTAAGGTATAAGAATAGAATAAAATGAAGAGAAACAGATGGTGACGGTGATCAGCTGCTCATGACAAATAGTAGTTCCTTGAAATTGTAGATATGCAACACCAATACTTCACCAATCCGTGTAGCTCTATAACCAATGAAGAGCCTGTATGCTTAAAGATCCAAATATAGCCTTTTCAAATCAAAGCGGCTTTAAGAAACCCGACGTGATGGAAAGTGATCATAGGTTAGTTTAAAGCATATGGTGTCTGAAAGAAAGCAATGGAAAAACAGATAAAATTAAACCAGTGACAACGATGAAAAATGTATACAAATCATTATGCAAATCTAATTTAAACGACATTGAAAGAATATAAATCAAATACATATGATAAACTTACATGTGGTTAGGACAACGTTACATTTAGAAAGTGATTTGTCTATTGTTTAAAATGTTATGGGCGTAGCATAGTCCAAAGCTCAAATAGAAGGTAGTAGGAAATGAAATAACGTCAGTGCTAGTTCTGGAAAAGGACGTAGATACGAATGGAGCGTTACTCTGAAAAGATGAACTTATGGGAAGAAGAAAACGTACAAACTGGAAGAATTAAAACTAGAAAATGTAATTTAAAAAAAGCCACTTTCATTAGTCTTGTGAACAGAGCCATGAGTTTACCCCTTTCCAAACACGATTTTGACAAAGAAATTGCAATTATTCATCAAATTGCCAGAATTAATGGTTATAACCGTCAATACATTAATAATATAATTAACAAACTGAAAAATAAACCTATCACGTAACTTCAACCTGAGCGTAAAGACAATCCTTCATACGCAGTTTTTATTTACTTTAATCATCATACTTACATCACCAACAAATTCAAGAAACTTAACATGAAAATAGCTTATAAAACAAACAATATAATCAGAACATTTTCTTTAATTCTAATACTATCAACTTGAAGAAAAAAATCAGAAAATCCGGTGTCTACAGGTTAAATTGTAATGAATGTAACGCAAATCATATAGGTCAAACCGGAAGAGCTTTCACCACAAGATATAATGATCACTTAAATGCCACTAAATACAGAACATATTCAGCCATGGCCGCACACATGGAAGATTCAGGTCATAAATTCACTAACATAGATAATGATTTACAGATATTACATTACACTAACAAAGGCACTATGATGAACGTTCTCGAATCTATGGAAATCAACACAGCACACAAAATTCCAGACCCAGTGAATTTAATGAAATCATTTTCGAATCAAATATCTTATTTGACACCCTCACAGATAACTTAACTGTTAAATGCAATATTAAACCACCTTAAATGTTTTAATAAAAAAAACTATTATAAATATTTTATACATCATTACATACTTTTATTAATCACTATTACCGCTAGTACAGTCCCCTAATAATTGTTCTTTCATTACATTTTCTAGTTTTAATTCTTCCACTTTGTACGTTTTCTTCTTCCCATAAGTTCATCTTTTCACAGTAACGCTCCATTCGTATCTACGTCCTTTTCCAGAACTAGCACTGACGTTATTTCATTTCCTACTACCTTCTATTTGAGCTTTGGACTATGCTACGCCCATAAAATTTTAAACAATAGACAAATCACTTTCTAAATGTAACGTTGTCCTAACCACATGTATGTTTATCATATGTATTTCATTTATATTCTTTCAATGTCGTTTAAATTAGATTTGCATAATGATTTTTATATATTTTTCATCTTTGTCACTGGTTTAATTTTATCTGTTTTTCCATTGCTTTCTTTCAGACACCATATGCTTTAAACTAACCTATGATCACTTTCCATCACGTCGGGTTTCTTAAAGCCGCTTTGTTTTGAAAAGGCTATATTTGGATCTTTAAGCATACAGGCTCTTCATTGGTTATAGAGCTACACGGATTGGTGAAGTATTGGTGTTGCATATCTACCATTTCAAGGAACTACTATTTGTCATGAGCAGCTGATCACCGTCACCATCTGTTTCTCTTCATTTTATTCTATTCTTATACCCTAAATTTTATGGTGCACCATATTAGGTTTTAAATACGTATCTTATTACTGTGCTAAGCTTTGTTTTTTTGTTTTTTTAACAGCTGATGAAGGGGATAAAATATAATTAATCCCCGAAACATGTACTGTAAACAAGTTAAATAATTAATTTTCTGTATAGTATTGATTCAGGCAGATGTTCATTTCTTGTTAATAACTATTCTAACATATCAATACGGAACCACCATGAGTAATTTAAATAATGTAATCTGGATGACCTCAGTCACCCACCAGTATCTTTTCACAGAAGATACTAAAAATGTTTCTCCTTCAGCTAACAGACAGTAACTTTGTAAGTTACATCGTTACATTATGTACCTACTCCTGCACCCCCCCCCCTCCCCCCTGCGTGTCTACTGTAATTAATCGAAGCACGGAACTAAGCCTGTTTGATGTTCAATTGTGGGTTAATTTAAAATATGGGTACAAAGTGTACAGATCAATTTCATGTACCCTAGTGGAGCTGGTGAACAATATACGGCAGCAGATATCCCTCACAGCAGTAGGGAATTACAACGTGTAAACGCTAATTTATTTACACGGTACGATGAAGGAGAACACTCTCAGCTTCTCCTGTGGATAGGTAAGTTCTTTAATCATGATTTGCTGGTGAATTTACCATTAATTAATGTACTTTGTTACGGTTTCCACCGGCGCGCAATCCGCGGTACGAGCTCGGTTGGCTGGCGGAAGGCGCGCTCGCCCGGTAGCCGGTCGCTGGCCCCGCTCCAGCAAAAGAATCTCCCTGTGTTTTATGTATATGTTTGAAAGTGATTGGTGCAAAATGACGGTAGTTATCGTGTCCACAAGATATATAAACTTTTCAACTGGCGGTAGTTTTGGAGTTTGGGGGACGTAAAACATAAATATACGTCATCGATTTTAGAAACTGACGTGAGGGTTGAAACGGGTTGTAATTGAGGACAATTGAGTAGCTGTCTGCCAGTGATGCAGTGCCCTGGTCACGAAAACCAAGATTAGCGGCCGAGGGGACCCGGCGTGCAGACCACGCGTCACCTCACAATGTGCAGGACAAATGGTTGGGCAGCGGTCGCTTGGTAGGCCTAGACCCTTCATCGGCTGTAGTGCCACGGGGTTTGCATTTACGGAATCGCGAGTTGAAACTTTTCGACCTTGAGGAGCGGTGTTATCCTACATTGGTAGATTACATACTACCAAGGTCGTGAATATTCCAACCACATCATTGAGATTACGATAGCTGCATTCACGTGCAGCATGGCTTCACGTACTACAGTAGAATTTCGTTAAGTCAGTTACTTATAGAACCGGCCCCACGTGTAGGGGTAGCATGCTATTTAAGATCTGGCGTGAGGGCTGGAACAGGATAATATTATGCTGAACCTTGTGAAGACAACTGAGTACCTGCGTGGGTGCACGACTTAACGAGCATGTTTACGCCGCGGGCATCCGATTTTGGTTTCAATTGATGTTGTTAGTCTTTTTTTGAAAGAATTCCTTTTTATTTTTTCACAGCAATGTCCTGCATTTGTAAATTTTCCGTTAGTTACTCGGTTGTTATTGTTGTTGTTGTTGTTGTTTGCGTCTACAGTCCTTTGACTGGTTTGATGCAACTCTCCAATTCGCCATGTCCTGAGCAAATCGTTTCATCTCTACATAGCTACCACACCCTACATCCGAGGCAATCTGTTTAACATATTCTAACCATGGTCTATCCCCTACAGTTCTTATTCTCAACCCTTCCTTCCGTAACCAAGTTTGCTATTCCTGGGGTCTTAGATAGTGTCCTAGCAACCTATCTCTTCTCTTCATTAGCAGTCGCCATAAACATCTGTCCTCGCCCACTCGTCTTAATACAGTACTTCTTCATTTGTTACTCTATCTACCCATCTGATCTTCGTCATTATCATGTAACACCACATTCCAAACGCTACTCACTCCAGCTCCATGGATAATTGGTTAGTGCGCTAGGCTTTTGCCCGACGGTTCCGGGGTTCGATTCCAGGCCGGGCCATTAGAGATTTTAATCTCCAGGGGGTTAATTCCCGTGGCCCCGGGACTGGGTGTTTGTGACGTCTTCATCATCACTTCATCCTCATTACGACGCGCAGGACGTCCACGGGCGTCAACTAGGAAGACCTGCACTCGGCCTCTCAGGAAACAACACGAAAAAAAAGAAAAATCGCTACTCAGAGCAATTTTAAATTTCTTGGCAGAGTGGGGAATCGAACCGAAAACCTTGGGGAGTGGGAGTCTCAATATGTATCCTGAGACCACAGAAGGTGGCTAGTACTGTCTGTGGTCGGACGAATGCTTTGTAGAGCCTATGTCGTAGAGCCCTGCGCGGATATACAAAACGTTATCCGCATCCGCCCCTCATCCGTACGTTTGTTATCCTAATCTACTGGCATTAGAATAATATTTTAATTGGATAAAGTATTAAAGCAACACATTTGAAGCCTCCGTGGCTTAGGCGGCAGCACGCCGGCCTCTCACCGCTGAGTCCGTGGTTCAAATCCCGGTCACCCCATGTGAGATCTGTGCTGGACAAAACGGAGGCAGACAGGTTTTTCTCCGGGTACTCCGGTTTTCCCTGTCAACATTTCATTCCAGCAACACTCTCCACTATCATTTCATTTCATCTGTCATTCATTTAATCATTGCCCCAGAGGAGTGCGTCAGGCCTCGGCAGCCGGCACAGTTCATATCCTCGCTGCTAGATGGGGGCTTCATTCATTCCATTCCTGACCCGGTCGGAGACTGGAAGCAGGTTGTGGATTTTCATTTTCATTAAAGCAACATATTTAGACATTTGCGGAGAAATTCGGCTATGTATGTCATGTGCCATGTTTAAAATGAATGTTATACAGCCAGAATTGCAACTCTTTTTGGTTTGGAGTGTTAATGTGCTTAATGGCATTATTTGAATGAGATTAACGTAAATCATCATCTTATTTGTTATGAAAAAAAAAAACACACAATGGAAAAATATGTCATAAACATCTGGGTCCTAGTATTGATATTCAACAAGTTCGGATTGTATTCTAAAAGCTATCCGCAAATGTTGTCCAAACATTATCCGCAGTTTATCCGCTATTCGCATAGCCATGCAAACTATATCCGCATGGCGAAAAATATTGCGGATATCGGCGGATATCTGCATCCGCGCAGACAACTACCTATGTGACTGTGGTGAGTGTTACGACGTGCTTACAAGGCTGCGCAATTTTAGACTGATAGCATTACTGCATACAACACGAAACACGCCGCGAATAAGGACGGATCATGGTCATCGACCTGTGTGTTACACAATAGCATGGGCGGCCGGTTTCTCGCGGCTTCAGGCTCCGTTAGCTGGATTTCTCGCGGCACGAACAGCAGAGTTTCGTGCGAAAAGTAGAAAGCAATGGTGAAGACGGGCGTTAGCTTCTTTAGTTGCATAGTTTTATTGGCATCGCTTGATTTCTTCATTCAAGTCACCTGTTACTTATTATCGTGTTGGATGCCACTTTTCAGTGTTGCCTTAGTAATCGAAATTTAATGTTTTTAGTTGGTCAACATGATTGTACCCAATTGGAATGGTTAGTGCCCTAATCCTGAAATTGGCGGCTTTGATGGCGTAGTTGGTAGCATGCTGAGAATGTATGCCCAAGATCGCGGGTTCAAACCCGGCCGAAGTCGTCGGTTATTTTAAGAGTGTTAAAAATTCCTCAGTATGCCTTCCTTCGGAGGGGAAGTAAAGCCGGCGGTCCCATGTCATAGATTTATGGAATGTAAAAGAACCTTCCACTAATAACACCTGTGTGAAGCTAAATCATAGGCTAGGTTAAACATTTGACAAATGTTCGTCGCCATGAGCCGACTGCGATGGCATCTGGTAACCAGTTCTGAACTAGTAGTCGTTGACGGTGGCGTTTGGCGGCAAAAGTAGGAACTACTTGAAAAAATGACCGCGTTGTTGCAGCCCCTAAACTGAGGAACCAACCAACCAATCCTGAAAAGAATTTGCATGAATTTATGAATTTACGTGTACCGGTATTTATTCATTTCATGTTAATTCTTTTTACGATTAGGGAACCACCCATTACAATTGGGTACAATCGTGTTTACCGACTGTAAAACATTAACCCTTCCCGTGTATTTTCCGGAATATTCTGCCACGTAATTCCCGCTCTTGCGGGTCACATACGGAATATTCTGCAGTCTATTATAAGTTTACATTTAATTACGGTAGGTGGTAGGAAGGTATCAGATAACCTTAACGAACTCGCCCGGAACCAGAAAAGACTATTTGAATTTGACAGTATCAGCTGATGTATGAGTATGATGTAAACAGTGAAGTGAGGGGGGGGGGGGGGAGGGGACTCGTAAGATAATTGGACGAATTGACCAGAGATTACAGACGATTTGAAGACAGTGTTGAAAAAGTTCAGGGTTTATCAAGTGACAATGAAACTGAAAGCAGTGTCAATTCTGACACAAGTGTAGTATTTCAAGATATGCCGGCTCTTCATGATGTAAATTCCATGGTTGGTTGGTTGGTTGCTTGGTTGGTTCCTCAGTTTAGGGGCTGCGACAACGCGGTCATGTAGCCCCGTGTACTTTGGCTGGGTATAGAATCTGTCTGATAACCGGTGTTAATTCTGATGACTGTATTAGTGTGTGTTATCTGTTTTCAATTCAAATAAGAACTGCATACATTGATTTTTTGCCGCCAAACGCCACCGTCAACGACTACTAATTCTGAACTTGGTTACCAGATGCCACCGCAGTCAGCTCCTGGCGACGAACGTCGGAACCTAAGAGCGTTTGTCAAATGTTTAACCTATAATTTAGCTTCACACAGGTGTAATTAGTGGAAGGTTCTTTAACATGCCATAAATCTATGACATGGGACCGCCGGTTTTACTTCCCCTCCAAAAGAAGGCATACTAAGGGATTTTTAACGCTCTTAAAAAATCCGACGACTTCGTCCGGGTTTGAACCCGCGATCTTGGGCATAGAAGTTCAGCATGCTACCAAAACTAATGTTGGGATTGATGACTAATGATTGGATTATGTAAGTTTACATTTGCTAATTTGAAGCACTCGTGTAAATGGTTTAGCTTTATCCTAACTTAACACTTAGTCTACTAAATGAGCAAATGGTCAGCTGCATGGTGTAAGTACTACTCGAGTGCAAGCTCCGTGAACCTGAGAGGGATGTGGATCGCGGACGATGAGGAGTGATGTGGGGGGTTCCCGGTCCGTGCGTAGTAACAGAACCAAATGCATTGGTCGGTCACGCTCACTCATTCGCAACACCACAGTGGTTTAGGCAACGGTCCTATGTTAGCAGTATTGGAATATATTGGAATTCAGATAACACGGTGGGCTGTTGACAGGCCCTTCTCTTCTCACCTCCCGCGTCACCTCACCCCGCAAGTTCACGGAGCTTGGAACCGAGCAGTAAAATAATGACGAGGCGGATCTTTGCTTCAAATGCGTATCGTCATGGGCATGACGTCATACTGAGGCAACTGGAAGTTGCGGCAAGACGGGAGTAAAGTACGTGCTTACACCATGTTCAGCTGTTCTGATAGCTAGAAGGGTGGCATTATCTTTCCTCATCCCTTTCAGATATGAGACTTCCAGGATTGTGTCTGAATGTCTTAGACCAACACCACTTCAGAAGATCTACCTTCTTATTGGAATTTCTCCACCTCACGTCCGAAGAATGGTAGCTGCAGCATCTTGAGAAGAAACGGCAAGAAACCGATTCAAGGCATCCACTTTTCGGCCAACAACCAGCCCGACAAAGACTTAAATCCAGCAACAGCTTTTTGAGGTGAGTAACAGCCCTCGAAGGCTCACAAGAAGCTGCCCGTTTGAAGATATGGAATACAGAAATCAAAGACCCAATTCTTCCTCTATCAGAAAAAATGGCACCTGGTCACAACTTGTCATATGGAATTTGGAAATCATTGAACAGGCTGAGGACGGGGGTTTCACGCAGCAAGAACAATCTCAAGAAATGGAACATCCTCGTCACCAATGATGAGTTCTGCGACTGCAGCATGTTACAAGATCCAGAACACCTGCTGATCTGTCCCTTGATGGAGGACATGTTTAAAAGATGATTTTCCGGCTGCAAATACTAATAATGCTGCAACTGTTGCTACTTACTGGCAAAATGTAATTTGATTTGGACACGGAAAATAAATAAATAAATAAATCCCTTTCAGATGGAATTCTGTTGTTATCATCAAATGCTGATAAAATCAAACACCAAAAAAATATAGATAGGAGGTTTTTTAACTTCGGGATCGTATATTTGCTTTCATTTATTATGTATCATCAGTGCGTTTTTAAGCAAAATTTAAGGGGTACTCTCAGTTGTAGTCGACAAAACATCACGATCTTACAATTTTCGGCAATTTGCAAAGTCCGGTCATTGTTTGTGATCGGATCATTAACTTTTAGCTTTTTCGATGCCTGGGTGGATGCTAAATAGTTCGTTATTTTCTTCATCCTTCAAAACTAACCACACGTACAAAATAACAACCTATCCCGCCTGCAAACAATAGCCTGCTTGCTTAGGCTATAAGAACGGAGTGCCGAGTTGCCGACCAAAAGTAACATCGATTTAAATCGAGGATTAATCGTTATCTCCTCCAGCTGTTGTGAAGAGCGCCTTGACGCCAGCTGACCGATGGACTTTCAAGTCGGAAGTTATATTTGCCGGACTAGATACAAATGTACCAATATTTTTTCTGAAACAGTTTTCAAATGTTTAAGAGGTACGCGTACCCCCGCGTTCCCCCTAAAAAAAAGCACTGTGTATCATTATGTCCGTGCAGGAATGGAGACTTCGTTGGTATGGACACATTGTCCATGCACCACAAAGTTCAGTCATCGGCTCGGCCTACCATCCGGAGGCACCTCATTAATGCAATGTAATTCTTGTTCCTCTATCAATGTGTTGGGATTATAATTTATCCAACTTGCGCGTATGAGGGACAAGGATTGGAATAAGGGAGACGAGATATATATATCAAAACAAGATGTTCAGTAAAGAACATATAGCCTATTTTCTCCTAAATGCATGGTTATTGTTATAACTCTTTGTCTTTTTCAAGGAGTATAATTGAATGTTGTTTGTAGTAGCTTGTTGAAATACAGTACAACGTGTTATACGGATATTACACATGAACATGAATATGAGGTGTCCTTTGCTAGTGCTACCTCTGTACAAAATTTCATTCAATTCGGTTTCACCGTGTTTGAATTGATATGGCGAATCGATTTGCACATATGCATGGCCGCCATATTCACACTCTTAGACTGATGACCTTGTAGCTTGGTCAAAGAACGCTTCTCACATAAAGGTATGTTGTTGAAAAATTTAGCAGAGATCAGATTATTAGGTTGGTCGTAAATTGATTTAAGCTTTTAACATTTGGGTGGCCGCCATTACGTTTCCGTCAAGATGGCGGCGATATAAAACATGACACTGAGGTGCCCTTTGCTAGTGCAACCTCTGTACCAAATTTCGTTCAATTCGGTTTCACCGTGTTCGAATTGATAGAGGGGGACAGACATTCAGAGTACACACACACAGATAGACACACAATTTTTCGCCCTGTGTTGATCTCATAAGTCTTCTTTCATTTCTTGCAAAAATCGAAAGTAGGCTAAAAATGGTGTTTGCCTGGAGAGAGTGTGAAATCCCCGGAGAGTGATGCCATACTCAGGGACCGATCGCTGGGATTTGAGCATCGGATCTCTGAACTTGTAATAACTCCCCATTGCAGATTCATCTCTATGAGTATGAGGGGGCGTAATGGTGCAGTGGTAAAGCTGCATGCCTCTCAACAAGGCGGAACGGGTTCGACCCGGTCATTTTCGAAGTGAAATATCATGTCCTGCGGTTCGAATTTCACGTAAAATGGAGATCCCGTGGCTCATGATTACGAGACTGAAGGTCACGTAAAAGTGCAAGTTTCCTTACATCCATCCTTCCTCCATCTATATGAATGTGAAGTGAGTATTTTAAGGATTGTTTGTTTTATTATAATGGCGGCTTCGGTGGCGTAGTCGGTAGCATGCAGAGCTTCTATGCCCAAGATCGCGGGTTCAAACCCGACCAAATTCGTCGGATTTTTAAGAGCGTTAAAATCTCTCAGTATGCCTTCCTTCGGAGGGGAAGTAAAGCCGGCGGTCCCATGTCATAGATTTATGGCATTTAAAATAACCTTCCACTAATTAAACTTGTGTGAAGCTACATTTTCAGGTTAGATTTCGTTGAAACGCTCCATCAAAGTTCCAACGGTCTCCACTAGGTGTCAGTGACATCTCGTAGCTAAAGTTGGAACTACTTGAACTGAACTTGTAGCTCACCCCATGGGTGTCCGCATGGAAGAAGTTACAGCCTCTGGCGAGCCGAACATGTCCTCGGACACTCTTAGCACTAAAAGCCATACGCTAAATAACTAAATTATATTATAATCATCGCCATCAGGTCCATATCTATGAATGTTGCACCCTCTCTCCCCCAAAAAGGCACATTTAACATAAAAGCCGCTTGTGACAATTTATGGTTCTCGCGTCATTCTCAGTGGATACATGGAGTAGGAAGTAGGGGATTGGAATGACGTTCTTAACATTTTTGAGACTGTGAGCGCCATCTTTATGCCATACCAAGTATCCAAGCACCATAAATCGAATATAATAATATTTTTTTAAATTTAATTTAATTTATTTATTAAATACTATTTATGTTACATTATTGTGATATGTCTCACGAATCTGATGACAGTACAGATTATCTGTGAGACATATTAATTATTATTTACAACATATATATAGATTATATTTCAATACAAGAGTGCATGCAATTTTTTTGTTATGATAATGATAAAGTATTAATGTAAATAATTAAAGACACAAAAAGTTACACTATAGTAGTTATATTAATAAATTTATGTTATGAGTTAATGTTTGGTTAAGTAATATTTTTTAATGCGGCTTATAGCTAGTTGTTTGCTGTTAATGTTCGTCAATCCAGGTGGTAGTTCATTAAGTAGTGATGGTATAATATAATCTAGTCTCTTGAAACCATAGCTATTTATACATAAGGGTTTTACATATTTAGTATTTGTTATGGCTCTTGTTTGTATGTTGTGAGAGACCTTATGCCTGAATCTTGGATCATGGTAGTAGAGATTCAGTACAGTAATTTGGAACAACTCTTTAATATTAAAATAAGGGATATCAGTGAAATATTTAAAGAACCTGTTTTGGCTATCTTGAAGATTATTAATTAAAGTTGTGTTTCGATTTCCCCAAGCTGCTATAGCATATCTTAATTTGCTTTCAATCAGAGCACTATAAATTGTTTTGTAAGTTTTCCTATCTACACAAAATCGGAGATTGTAGAAGGTGTAGAGGTTTGCTCTTAGGTTTTTTATTATGTTTACTGTGTGTGTATTCATAATAATAATAATAATATTAATAATAATGAATGATACTAATATTAGATAATGGAACAAGCATGCGCCTCTCTTTCCTTTTCCTGTATCCCTCTCTGTAGCTAGAGATTCACCGCTCACCAGGCATGCTTGCATGACTCATGCAGGTACGATACATTTACGTGTGGACAGTCGGGTGGAATCAACATCTTCCGTGTTACGGTACTCATAAAACAGGGATGTACAATTATTTATGTAATTTACATTTAACGAAATGATAAAATTTTCTGACTGTGAATTGTAATGAAAACACTAATCCGGTTCGTGCAACAAAATTTGAATTGTGGAATGGATCTCAAGAGAGTCTGTGCTAACGAGAGCACCAAATTTCATTTAAAGAACACCAGTTTGAGAACGCCTGATCTATATGGACAAAATACAAAAGGGAATAAAACTCTTATCCTAAATCAAGGGGCGTTAAAATCCCTCAGTATGCCTTCCTTCGGAGGGGAGTAAAGCCGGCGGTCCCATGTCATAGATTTATGGCATGTTAAACATCCTTCCACTAATTACACCTGTGTGAAGCTAAATTGTATAGGTTAAGAATGTAAACAACGCTCTTAGGTTCCTACGTTCGTTGCCAAGAGCCCACTGCGGTGGCATCTGGTAGCTAAGTTCTGAACTAGTAGTCGTTGACGGTGGCGTTTGGCAGCAAAAGTAGGAACTATTTGAAAAATTCAAAAGTCTGCAGTCCTTACTTGAATTAAAAAAACAGATAACACACACTAATACAGTCATCACAATTAACACCGGTTATCAGACAGATTCTACACACACCCAAAGTACACGGGGCTACATGACCGCGTTGTTGCAGCCCCTAAACTGAGGAACCAACCAGTGTTATTTTTGAGGTGACAGCGGCCAATCACAAGTGTGGTTTTCCTCAGTTTTCTGTTTTATTCACACTTACTACTGGCAAATGCCAATTCTCGTGACACCTAACCCAATCCTCGTAATTATAATTACACATTCTACTACAGACACCAGAAAAATACATATCAGACAAATACCATACAAAAGTACATGGAGCTGATGACCAAAGCTGTTCCAATCCCCAGCAGCTGGAACAACAGCAAATTGGCTTTGGGATACACCATTTGTTTTACCACCAAATACTATTTAATAAACCCCGCGGCGTAGCCGTGAGCGTTGGAATCGCGGTGCTGACGGCGGCTATCCTGAGGGTAGTTTTTCTCCGGTGTTTGCCACACTGCCACCAAGAAAACGCTGGGATAGTGCCTTGTTTCAAGTCTCGGGACACCTATTCCTCTTCCTAATACAGCCGTCATAGAAATGCAAGTTATCAGACAAGTTCAACAAACACCCAAGTACACGGGGTTGATGATCAATATATCCCAAGGCCCTAAAATAAATTAACATCAACAAAATCTCCCAGCTGAAACAGGTGACATCTTGTTATGTAGTAGTGGTGTTCCTACCGGATTGGGCTTAGACGCAGCTTGGTGTGACAATGCATTTCCTACGAAATTATATCTTATTTAAAAGGCATTGGTAAAGGAATGATTTATGCTGGCGCTGTAGGCTACAAGTTGATCTTAATGCGTGTTTAAACTCAGTTTAACAGCATATTATAGGCGTTACATGAACATGTTGTCGCAAACCCTTGTCATTATTGTTTTGTAGCACTCATTTTTGTTAAATAAACACATTTGGAAAATATCTAATCTCTACATAGTATTAAACCAAGTCCCCGATTCTTGGATGTAACGGGTAATCTCGAGAACCACCGGATGGATTTTGATACGGTTTTCACCATTCTGTAAAGGATTTCTCGAGGAATGTTTCTGTAGAAAAACATTCATGACCAAAGAAAGCCGAGCAGTACGGTAACGAATTGAGTGAATCGCGTCGAAGAAAAACCTACCGTCCGTGCGCCTTCTAAGCTTACGCTGGGAAAATTGTTAAAGATACCGGGCGAAGCCGGGGCGGGTTGCTAGTTATTTCTATAAATACCATTTGACTAGTTGCAAGGATCACCTCGTGGTGTAGCTGCTAGATTTCTTGGCTGTCGCCCCGGAGGTCTGGGGCTGAGAGTCAGAGGGTTGGAACGGGGTACACTCAGCCTCGTGAGGCAAAACTGAGAAGATTTCCATCTCAACCATCCTGGAAGTAGTTTTCCATGGTTTCCCACTTCTACTTCAGGCAAATGTCGGAATGGTTCCTAACTTAAGGCCACGGCTGCTTCCTTCCCAATCCTCACCTGAGTTACAAATACACATACTAATGCAGCCTTCACAATAACACAGGCTATGAGACAAATTCAACATACGCATGCACTGGGGGCTACTTGACCACGATGTCGCAAAGCCCTTAAATCAAGCAACAACAACAACAGCTAGTTGCAAGGTTCATCCGTTATACCGCGCACCTCCAACTTGTGTTAGAGAGTCCGGTGTTGTTCCCTAGTACAGTATTTGGATTTGCCTAGTTCCATCAGCAGTATGCACAAAAAGCATAACCCCGCAAGCATCGACGGTAGAAGTGTCAAGGTAAACCAGTATCACTGTTCACACTCGCCAAATATATTTGTTTGTCCTCCCAGCTTGGCTTCATCCATAGACTCTACGGAGGATCATTCTTCTACCGTCACAAGGACTGTGTCTGGGAGATGATCACACTTTGTAAGCAGATACAACTGAGGATGGTGACAGGCCGATCGCCCAGGCGACCGCTAACTTGGGTCTATTTAATTACAAGGAAAGGTCAGGGAAGGAATTTTGGATGGAAGTCGGCCGTGGACCTGATGAAAGGAACCGTTCCGGCATTTACCTGGTGGTGAAAATGGGACACCACGAAAACGATTTTTAGGGTGGCCACGTTCTTCCGATCCCAGTGAAACACGAGCTAGCGCGTTAGTGCCCTCGGACACCGTGGCTGGTCAAATAATGAAAATCCACAGCCTGCTTCCAGTCGACCGACCGGGTCAGGGAATGGAATGAATAAAGCCCCCATCTAGCGGCGAGGATATAAACTGTGCCGGCTGCCGAAGCCTGTCTCACTCCCCTGGGGCAATGATTAAATGAATGAGATGAAATGAAATGAGAGTGGAGAGTGCTGCTGGAATGAAATTTGGGACAGGGAAAACCGGAGTACCCAGAGAAAAACCTGTCTGCCTCCGCTTTGTCCAGCACAATTCTCACATGGAGTGACCGGGATTTGAACCACGAACCCAGCGGTGAGAGGCCGGCGTGCTGCCGCCTAAGCCACGGAGGCTCATGGCTGGCTGGTCAAATAAATAATCTGTAATTGGGAACCCATGTACTGTACTGTATTATACTGGTGCAGAGAAATCTGAACCGATAAAACCATCAAAGCCAAACGTTCTGCTACTTACCCCCTTGATCGGCCGAAGAAAGACTCTGTAATAATCGTTATATCCATGCCACAGAACCACAACCTTCCAACTGCCTACGGCGAAAAGGTCAACAAATACACCGAACTGGCATTGAAGTAAAACACATGTGGAATAACGGGAGTGCACATCCGGCCTCTTATTCTATATGGCAGGCTGTTCCAGCCGAGCAGCTCGCTCGTGAGCAGAGAGTACTCGCCGCCTTTCGTGAGTATACCTGCAACATGCAATACAGCTCTGCTGCGGGGGCTGCTGTCACTTCGCGGTGGATACATCAAGACTGGCAGCAGGGGGATGACAGATCATAGGGAGCGCGTGGGGTTCGATAAAGCTCCGCTATAGATGTTCTGCCAACCAATGAAGAATTAATTTCAGTACTATGTTTCCGTAGTTGGCACTCACCCAACGCTCACAGCAAACAGAATGACGGAAGCGGGAATAGTCTGTTTTGATTGATTTTCCTCGTGGTGGTGTTGGTTGTTTTGATTTGTTGGGTATTTTGATTATTTATTTGAATTGAATTGAGAGTCAATCATGCCACTGCAAGGGAGGAAAAATTGCCAAGCACCGGGATGTAAGAATTATAATGATAGTAAGAACAATACGGCAATTTTCATCTTCCTGGAGTTGACCATGTGTAAAACTAGTGGACAATATGGACTATTCTCGAATAAAAATATATATATAGAATAAATGTGTGCATTTCATCTCTTGTTTGTTTCCTACCCTTTCTCCTTTGCATTGCAATAAAATTTGTGTTTTAGGGCTACGGGAAGTGTGGGTGGCTGCCGGCATGCTAGGCAAAAGTAAGGTTATGTCAATATAGAGTGTGCATTTGGACAGTTTTCTTTATATTCATCGAATATCCCAACAATTCTGTAGAGTAGGAGAGCAATGTTTAATTAGCCTAAAGGTGAATTAAGCTCTAGAACGGCATAATTCTATCCTTCGTGACAAATCTATTGCCAACATTGATACATATCAAAGAGTACTATTTTCCTATCTGGACGTACATTTCTACGCCTAGCGAAAGGCGCAGTTATGTTTGTGTTATTTTCATCAATAATCAATAACTCATCGCAGAATATACTGTTCAATTACGTGTAATAAAGGCTACATTCATATGGCTTTTTACTTTTTATGTTGCCAGACTTGGTATAGCGGAACATAGCCTCAGGCGGTGCTCTCTCTCGGAAATTCTATAACCAAAAGTGACGATCTCTTATAGTTTACATGATCCTTGACTGGCAGGAATGCATAGACTTGTGCTATGACCTTCGCCCAGTGACGTATTGGCTCTCACCCTCAGTCCCTCTCCAACCGTGCTCCAAGCATTACTACTGAGTACTCGCGTGTACGCATACTCAAACTCATGGATTTGGAACAGCCTGCTATATGGAACTGGGATTGTAGCTTCCAGACTGCTGGACCAAATTACAGGCTCACGGAATGACGCACAGACTGGGAGAGATCGACAAGTCTGTGGTCTTGGACACTTGCCATAGAGTACGACGATTCTTAAGTAATGAATGAACTTTGAAAGTGCTTGACATTAGTCCGTATTTTCAGCCATTATACTATTGCAAAATGAGGAAGTGAGTTATTGTTGTTTTGAAGGGCGGAACTACGAAGTCATCTGCCCCCAAAATGAGTAATTTATGAGATTTGGAACAGAGGGTAGTCTATTCCAATTTTAAAACAATCGTCTGGAATCTATGTACGGATAAATCTAGTGTTGATTACTGCTCGGGACCAAGCTCTGTGAACTTGCGGGGTGAAGTGACGTAGCAGGCGGGAAAAGAAGGGCCTGTCATCAGCCCGCTGTGTTATCTGGAATTCATGTCTATTCCAATACTGCTAACATGGGGCCGTTGCTCAAACCACTGTAGTCTTGCGAATGAGTGAGTAAGTCACCGACCAATGAATTTGGTTCTGTTACTACGCACGGACCAGGAACCCTCATCACTCGTCACCACCACTCCTCATAGTCCGCGACCCACATTCCTCTCAGGTTCACGTTGTCTTGTACAAAAAAAAAAAAAGTAGCAGAACAGATTTGCCCTGCTCCAAACCATCCGTGCCGCCTTACATAATATAGCATCAGCTGACGAGTATTATCACTGGTGTTGATGTATCGGAAAGGAGTTTGAAGTGCGTTGCGCAAGATGCTTCTTTATAGGTCTGCAGATTACTCGCAGTACAAGTGGCCTTGACCCGTACCTCTTCACGGTTAGTAGGCAGGTGCTATCTATCTCTTATGCAGCGTTGCCAACATGGCGGATGTTACACTAAATGTTAAGGAATTTAAAAGAAAATAAACATTTGCCATGATAGGCAACGTAAACTATTTTCCGTATTGACTTATAGATTCCTCTTTAAAAGAATACGCCTGTCAATACAATTCGTGATACATATTATATTGATTTAAAGTACATGTTTCGAACCTTCGATGGAGTTTTCTTCAGTTTATAGTACCTAAGTTAAAATATGTTCTGATTAAAACTTTGATGATACAATAATAATAATATTGGAGAAAAAATGGAGAAAGGTATCACAGGCCCAACGATGATCTATACCTAAAGCAAGAACCTCTAATGGACACAATAATCAAGAGACGCCTCCAATTCTACGGACACTTTGAGAGAATGAACGAGTCAAGATTGACCAGTGTATTCCTCAGAGCCAGTTCCTGTAAGAAAACAACATCACTGTGGTACCAGCAAGTCAAACAAGATCTGCAAACCTTTAACATCTCTGAATCCGTTATACAAGACATACAAGCTTTCCGGAAAATGTTGAAAGAAGACCCACAGATTAAACTTAAGAAAGGGCAGAGACCAAAGCTGTCAGAAGCAGCTAAACGACTACAAAGTCAGAAAATGAAGGAGATATGGGCTAGGAAGAAGGCTCTTAAGAACGTGATACCAATCCCAACCCATCAAGCTGAAAACTATTTTGGTTAACCTACGTAGTCCATAGTTGGCTCATTCGAAGAAAGAAGAAGCATATTGGGTTTGCGTCCCTTTTAACTACTCTGGCTTTTAGAGACGCCGGGGTGCCGGAATTTTGCCCCAAATGGGATCTTTAACGTGCCAGTAAATCTACTGACTCGGCTCCATCGCATTTGCGTACCCTCAAATGCCAGCTGACTGCGCCAGGATGATTGAAACTTTGAGTAAAGATAACTAAACTCTAAATAAATAAATAAGATCTCAGTAAAATAATGGCTCTCGAACAAAAGAGGATCAAACTAGACAAGCCATACTATGCTTGCAGAAAACTGTACGCCTCGAAACATCTGTCGATGAATGTCAATCTAAGACACTATAATGCAGTAATCCCAAGACCATCAAGCTGAGTGCCTGTTTCTAACTAAGAAAACCACCTTCGGGCCATCGAGGTACAGGAAAGGAAATTATTGCGGAAAATAGTGGGACCAAGGATCTACCAGAGGGAAGACGATGGTACAAACCAATTGTGAACTCGACAAACACCAGGAAAACCTCACTGATGCCTGGTTTTTCTACGGCCAACTGTACAGAATGGACCAGCACAGGCTGTCTTATAAGATCCTCAAGGTAGCCAAGAAGGGTAAAGCCTCTGGGTCCTTGTGGATCAAACAAGTTGGCAAGGATCTTGCTGAACTTAAGATCTTCAAGGTAGCCAAGAAGGGTAAAGCCTCTGGGTCCTTGTGGATCAAACAAGTTGACAAGGATCTTGCCGAACTTAATATTCAGCAACACACAATAAATGACAGGAGTCGCTACCGTCTGACAGTTCAATCAGGCCTTTCCTCACATGCATTACAGAAGTTAACCACAACGCTTCCAGGAAATTGTCCGAGGAACGTACATTAGAGTTCAGCAAGAAAATGAAAGATTACTGGTCCAATAGGAAGGTTCAAAATTTTAGCACAGAAGCAGCCGCCAAACAATCCACCGAAAACACTAGACGTGGCAGACAGCAGCTAAAGCACAAGCACCTTGGTCCATAGGTGGCCCAAGACCGAAGAAGAAAATAAATAAATAAATAAATAAATAAATAAATAAATAGAAAGGCTCAGAAGAACTGTATTCACTATACGATTCTTAATTTTGGCTTTGTATGTTTATATCGTACATCGTTGAATAGATGTGTTTCTTCAACTTAATATTGGCAGGCATTTCTCATTTGCTTAATCGGACCTCACATTGCGCAACTGACAAGTCTGCACGCCATATTGTGCAACATGCTCGACAATGTTTTGATTAGGATTATGTGATTACTGCATACAATATTAATCTCTGATCTGACACACTATTCACCTCACTCCGCAGCACAGTGTTAAGGCACGAGCCACGATTGTTAGGAGATTGAGGGTTCGAATACCTGATGGCGGCCATCCTACAGTTTACGCCTCAGTTTTTGGCTGGTCAGTCCCGATTGCGTAGTCGTACAGAGGACAGGTGGTGAACCTCAGGCATGTTCAGTTCATACATGAGTTGCTTTCCGCGCAAGTAAAAACTTACATATCAATTGCACATGCGTGAGGCTCGCAGACTGACAACCAGAAACCGTGGCGTGAATTGTAATTGTGTTTCTCCCTCTAGTTTTTCTACACTCCCTCCAGGAAAATGCCGGGATGGAAATCGCTTCTCATTTAAAGAAGATTGAAATATCAATACTGTTTTCATGCAAATCAAATGTTATTCTTAACTATTTCAAGTTCCGGGGGTCTTAACCCACACACACAGTCAGTCGATCACAGCGGTAAGGTTCTTGCCTGTTGATCCCAAGGTTTGAGAATTATTGTTGATTTATTTGCGGGCTTTGTGACATCGTGGTCTTGTAGGCCCATGTACTTGGGTGTGTGTGGAATTTGTCTGATAACCTGTCTTATTGTGATGGCTATATTGGTGTGTGTATTTCTAAGACAAGTGAGGATTGGGAAGAAGACGGCCGTGGCCTTAAGTTAGGAACCATCCCGGCATTCGCCTGGAGTAGAAGTGGAAACCACGGAAAACCATTTCCAAGATGGCTGAGGAGGGAATCGAACTCATCTCTTCTCAGTTTTGCCTCACGAGGCTGAGTGTACCCCGTTCCAGCCCTCTTAGACCAAAATTAAATTTCTTGGCAGAGCCGGGAATCGAACCCAGACCTCAAGGGCGGCAGACAAGCATGCTAGTCGTTACACCACGAGGTGGTGTCTTTGAGAAGCGAATCTTACTACCAGTCATTTGGCATTTGAGGCTGCCGAAATGCGACAGGCCCATGCCAGATTTACTGGCACCTTAAGGTTCCAGTCTGGGAAAATATCCGGCATCTAGAAAGAAGCAACGGTTAACAAAGTCGTTAAATCCGTAACCAAGTGGTATTTTAAGTAGTTCAGTCGCCTCAGAACAGAGGTTTACGAACAAATTCAACAGACATCTAAGTGCGCGTCTCGACCACCGTGGCCGGTAACGCTGCTATTTAGTAGGTCGTTAAGGTACTGGCGATACCGAACAAATAATATGACATAATACTTATATGTTACCATGAGGAGCAGATGGCCTCGTTGTTCCGCCCCTTAAAACAACAATAGCATTTGGTAGCATGAACAGATGGACACACATAACGACCGTGGAGAAAGTAAGAGAACTGGTACGTACCTGGTTTTTTTTAAACTCCACTAAAGAACACTCCGTAATATCACTACACTCACACCTATCTCACCAATCGAAACGACAAGCATAGACACTAACTACTCAACTGACTGCTTCACACACAATGCCGGTCTACTACTGACAAACACTTGCCCACTATTCCCCACCACCTCTACACCGGCGAGCGCATGCGCAATCTCATCCTTGTTATGTCATAAATTTAGAATTCAATAAATATTTCATACAATTAAACTGGCTTTTATTAATAGGGGAACTTTGTACAATAGTGATTACATAACGCGAGATGATGAGAGAGAGAAGAAGTGCAATGTCATTCTGCAGATGTCGGCTTGTCTGCTGAGTCGTCTTTGGCCATGAGAACACCAGCCGAGTGGAACTTGAATACAAGTCGTGTGAATGTGCCTCCCAAGAAATAAAATAAAAGTGTTGTTCTACGACTGTCGCAAGTCTCATTTAGTACATTTCATTTGTGTTGTAGCTCAAAAAGATTGAATATGATCTGTGTGGTGGTGCTATTTTTGGTAGATATGGGCGTACATTTATAAGCCTCCGTGGCTTAGGCGGCAGCACGCCGGCCTCTCACCGCTGGATCCGTGGTTCAAATCCCGGTCACTCCATGTGAGATCTGTGCTGGACAAAACGGAGGCAGACAGGTTTTTCTCCGGGTACTCCGGTTTTCCCTGTCAAAGTTTCATTCCAGCAACACTCTCCACTATCATTTCATTTCATCTGTCATTCATTTAATCATTGCCCCAGAGGAGTGCGTCAGGCCTCGGCAGCCGGCACAGTTCATATCCTCGTCGCTAGATGGGGCTTCATTCATTCCATACCTGACCCGGTCGGAGACTGGAAGCAGGCTGTGGATTTTCATTTTCATGGGCGTACATATAGTTGTGGGGTCACGTGAAGTATTTATAGAAGGACGCCGACGCCTCTCTGGTCTCGTGCAGGTGAAATGAATGCAATGATTGCGCAATAATGTTGCTGTAAATTTCGTGTTAGGGGCTTGCGCCATGTAGGTCATCAACCTCGTGTACTTGGGTGTGTGTGTGTGCTCGGTTGGTTGGTTCCTCAGTTTAGGGGCTGTGACAACGCGGTCATGTAGCCCCGTGTACTTTAGGTGTGTGTAGAAACTGTCTGATAACCGGTGTTAATGTGATGGCTGTATTAGTGTGTGTTATCTGTAATTCAGGTAAGGACTGCATACGATCAATTTCAAGTAGTTTCTACTTTCGCTACGAAATGCTACCGTCAGCGACACCTAGCCGCGAACTTGGCTACTAGATGCCTCCACAACTGACACCCGGCGGAGAACGTTGGAACTTAATAAAACATTAATCAAATCTAACCTACAATTCTAGCTTCACACAATAGTAGTTAGTGGAAGGTTCTTTTACATGCTATAAATCTATGACATGGGCCCGCGGCTTTACTTCCCCTCCGAAGGGGACTTCGGCCGGGTTTGAACCCGCGATCTTGGGCACAGAAGTTCAGCATGCTACCAACTACGCCACCGAAGCCGCCATGTGTGTGTTCAATGTGTTTGATAACCTGTGCGTCTGTAATGACTGTAGCAGTGTGTGTGTAACTTTAAATATTAAGGTCAGGAATGGGGTATGTGCCTGGGAGTTTGAATAAGTTAGTCTGAGGTGTAGCGCTCTATGGAAGTGAAACTTGGACTGTTGGTGCAGCAGAAAAGAGGAGAATAGAAGCATTTGCAAAGCGGTGTTACAGGAGAATGATGAAGATCAGATGGGTCGATAGAGTAACAAATGAAGAGGTATTAAGACGAGTGGAAGAGGAGAGATGTTCCTCGTGACTGCTAAGGAAGAGAAGAGATAGGTTGGTAGGACACATACTAAGACACCCAGGAATAGCAAGCTTAGTTATGGAAGGAAGGGTCGAGGACAAGAACTGTAGGGGCAGACCAAGATTAGAATACGTTAAAGAGATTGACTCGGATGTAGAATGAGGTAGGTATGTAGAGATGAAACGATTGCCTCAGGACAGGGAGACATGGATTGCTGCATCAAACCAGTCAAAAGACTGAAGACTCAAACAACAAGTACCGTATCCTGGCATTTTTCCTGGAGGGAGTGTAGAAAAACCCGCGGAAAACCATACTCACGGTAGTTGCTGTCAGCGCCGGGATTCGAAACTCCAATCACCGGACTTGACCAGCTACGGTGGCCGAGTGTGCTAACGAGCTACTTCGTGCCTCGCTGGCATCAGGAGAGCGTGGGTTCGAATCCCACCTCGGCTGTCCTGAAAATGGTTTTCGTGGTTTCCCATGTTACCACCAGGCAAATGCTGGGACGGTTCCTTTCAATAGGTCCACGGCCAGCTTCCTTCCAGAATCCCGTCCCGGACCTTTAATGGAAATAAATGGCCATTGACTGCAGCTCCTCATCGTGGTCTTGGTGAGCGATTAAACGCGGGTAATTTGATTGCAGCTAAATACACTGACCGGCAAAATGAACAATCACATGAAAAATTCAACATTACCTTTATTCAAATCATAATAATATGAACGGTATAGGTCTAGTACAGCACAAACAGTAGTTATAGCATGGCAGTAAGGTTGGTTGGTTGGTTCCTCAGTTTAGGGGCTGCGACAACGCGGTCATGTAGCCCCGTGTACTTTGGGTGTGTGTAGAAAATGTCTGATAACCGGTGTTAATTGTGATGGCTGTATTAGTGTGTGTATCTGTTTTAATTCAAGTAAGGACGGCGGGCAATGATTATTTTAAGTAGTTCCTACTTTCGCCGCCAAATGCCACCGTCAACGACCAACTAGTTCAGAAATTAGTTACCAGATGCCACCGCAGTCGGCTCTTGACGACGAACATAGGAACCTAAGAACGTTAGTCAAATGATTAACCTATATTAATTTAGCTTCACAAAGGTGTAATTAGTGGAAGGTTCTTTAACATGCCATAAATCTATGACATAGGACCGCCGGCTTTACTCCCCCCTCCCGAAGGAAGACATACAGAGGGATTTTTAACGTTCTTAAAAAATCCGACGACTTCGGCCGGGTTTGAACCCGAGATCTTGGGCATAGAAGCTCAGCATGCTACCAACTACGCCACCGAAGCCGCCGACAGTAAGGTTAATTGGTTTCCTGGATGCATTACCATTCTTCATGTCATTGTTTCACTTAACAATAGCGATTCATTGACATGATGCTGTTTCCCGTGGAAAGATGTGCGCGCCATCGCTGTCGTCAACAATGCAATGTTTTATTCTTTTTTCTTTTGCCACTTGTTGGCTTAGGGAAAGATCACTACAGCCATATCCTCAGTTGTTCTTGTGCAATTCAGAAACTAATATGCGCTTGAGGCCTGAAGATGTTGCCAGGGCAGTGGCTCTGATGGAAAATGGTGGCGCGCACATCTTTCCGCGCGAAACAGCATCATGTCAATGAATCGCTATTGTTAAGTGATTCATTGACATGAAGAATGATAATACATCCAGGAAACCTTACTTCCATGCTATAAACAGTAACTTATGTACTAGGCCTACAGCGTTCATATTTATGATTTAAATGAAAGTAATGTTGAATTTTTCAAGTGATCGGTTTTATTTGCCGGTCAGGTACATGGACAACCCAATGTCTTTATTATGAGGCACAATCAAATAAGACCTGCTGTGTGGTTGGCGCTTGTCTCCTGTGCTCAAGATTTTTTTGGGGTCGAAATGCCGGCACAGTCGATTAACATTTAAAGGTGTTCAAATACTAGAGATCCGTATCAGTAGATTTACCTCAGATGTTTTCCATTTATAAGCTACTGCTTCCTGGCCTCTGGCTCTGAAGTGCTCTCATTTATACGTTATGATGTACAAATTTAGTTAAAACTAATAGGACTGAATTTTTGACATAATATCATGTGAGTAGGACGACAGGACGCTTTTTCCTAATCACTAGAAAGAGGCGTGATGGTCAGGAGCGTAGCCAGAGTTCAGGAATAGGGGTGCTTAAGTTCATATAGCTTTACATAAGAGTACCATCAACCTTTAGGACTATGTGACTATTAGGCCTACATGACACACCTCCCGTACTAACAATAATATAACATACCACATCCTTGTTTGTGCTATCACCAAGAAGCCATGTTTTACCTGCAGGCAATCTTTCCTTTCTATGAGTTTTTTCCCTGGCCCTTTATTTAACAATACCCAGGGCTAGATTTGTGACGGAATGCACCGGTACACCGTACCGAAACCTCTGATCGGGGGAAAAGTCGAATATATAACATAATTTTTAGAACTGTGGAACATTAGTTGTAAATCAAGGTCAACTTGGTTTTCAACTGGATAATTATTTCAGAAAACTGTAAGTTATAGACAAAATTATAAAACAATAGAAATGGATAGAGATAGTTACAATTTGAATTTTAAGAATGTAATTCTTTGTTTCTAATAGCAAGATGTGTGTGTTTCCTTGGAAATGTATATAAGTTACTTGTTGTACACGTTTTATGACGAGCTCAGAAATTTGATTGTTGTGAACTTGTGTGTATTTTCAATCTAATAGTATTTTTTTAAAATTACGTAAAAAAATGAAATAAGTTAATGTACATTGTTTGAATGGTAGCCTAGCTGGCCTACGTTAAAATTTAATATAGGTAAGAAAAATGTAGCTGCAGCAGTCTCAATTTAATTTACAATTGCAATCATAGTTAGATTGCTATTTTGCCCACTGATTAATTTTTAAAGGTGTTCAGAAAAGCGTAAAAATATCGTTTTTAGAACTCTGTATTTTAATATTACATAAAGCCCCCCTCCCACCACCACCCGGTACCCCACAGTACCGGAACCTCTTTTTTTTTACAAATCAAGCACTGACAATACCCATACAGCAATGTTACCCTAACACCATGATGCCTAGTATAAATGGACCGTTCCTCCTAGGCCGGTACAATTGACGTGTGCATTGGTGTATCTGCGCACGGCGAGCCTTCATACGTTTGTGACCAGTAATGAAGTGTGAAATATTTTCTTCGCGTAGCGCATGCGTATATTGTGTCCAGTCGCGGAGTTCTATTCGAGTTGTCAGCGTACGGAACGTGCCGACATTGTAACGTCTGTGCGCCAAGAATTATAGCGACCGACGAGATACTGGGTGGGTGTGCCGGAAGACTATTCAAAGGGATGTCCTGTGATGTTAAATGTAGACTCGCTCTAAAATTCTGACGCGCGTATAACCGGCCAGGAATGGTCGGCCCATTTATAAAGTACAAAGTATTCAGACAGGCGCTAAGCCCTAAAAGGCACTGGTCAGACGAGCTGCACGAGTCAGCCATACTGGACCTAAGGCAAATATCTTTGTAAAACAGGTAAATATTGCAAAAACAAATGAGGATGTAAGTTGTGGCAGTGAAACATGTAATATACTGTATATGTGGAGATTGCCCTATATCGCTAGGCCTTCCATACTTCTGTTTGATTTATGGTAAATAATAATAATAATAATAATAATAGTAACACGAGACATGGACATGGAATACTAGCTTTCTTTACCCGTCATTCACGGGTTTATACGGCAGGATTCCTTAGATTTAACAAGTAGTTCCGTGAAGAACTATATAGCCTATTTTCATATATCCTACTTATGTTAATTGCCTCTATCAAAATACAAAATTCCAGTTTGATTGCCGAAATAGATTCGTAGATATTAAGAACCATCTAAATATTTCGGATGGTCGACTTGTTGGATTTTTATATTATGTAGGCCTTAGAGTTATGTACTATTATATGACGATTACCGCGTAAGTTCATTATTCAAACGTTGATTTCGATCGCATGATTAGGACACAAGAAATTGAAACATCATTTTAAAATTTCACACAGACGCCTTCATGAGGTTATGTAAACAATAAAATTATATGACAGTGCATTACAATGCTGTACCAAGTTTCACTGCGTTCGAGTGGTTAAATCGCGAGAAAAGTCTGTGTAAATGTATCAACTTCGCTTGGCCGCCATGTTCGTTTTGTAGTTATACGGTTTTTGAAAGACACATAGATTAACTTCTATTAGTGCCCTTTATCACCGTACAAATGTTCAGGGTGATATCAGTAATAGTTTCGGAGATATAGAATGCCGGTGAAATATTTCGCACAGCCGCCATGGTGGATGGGTGAGACGTAATAAAATTTGAAGGACATGGTCGGGGTCAGCCAAAATAATACTATTACCTTACAGAATGTCATTGAAATTGCTCCAGCCGTTTAGATTTTATTAGGGACACACACACACGCACGCACACGGACGAAAGGTGATCTCATAAGCCTTTTTTTTTTATAGATGAAAATAGGCTACAAATATAGTATTCCTTTGACTTAAACACTTTTGCCATTAGCGTTAGTAGGTCGGCAGTGGCCAAGCTGTCGGATTCAGTGAATCCTGGTTCGGTTATCACCCATATACGAGGGCAGATCAAAAAATAAGATGCACTTCCCAGTTACGGCCATTTATTACACCACCTATACAACAGCCACACGCCTATAACGACATCCAATGTAACGTCACTTTTCCACATAAAATCCAAGAGACTCCAAACATTTCTGCGAACGCAACAACCAACTTGTCTATGCGGGGTGCATGGAAAGTTCCTCCAGCGTTCTGCAACCCTACGGAGACAGCGGCCTTCACCTCCTCATCGGTCTGGAAACGTCGACCACCGAGCTCTATTTTAGCTTACCGAACAGATGAAAGTCACATGGCGCTAGGTCGGCACTGTAGGGTGGATGTTGCCAGACCTCCCACTTGAAACGCTGCAGCAGTTCGCTCGTTTGGCGGGCCTTGTGAGGTGTTGCGTTATCGTGCAACAAAATCACACCGGCGCTCAATTTCCCCAGACGCTTCTCTTTAATCGCTTTATGCTTTACGTTTCGGCGATATTCGTCCGTGATATCCGTGCGTCCGGCTTCGAATTGCTGACACCACTTTACGATCCCTTGCCGGGAAATGGCCTGCTCCCCATACACACCACTAATTTCACGATGAATGTCCGTGCAATTCTTCCTTTTGGCCCATAGGAATCGGAATGTCGCACGCACCTCATATTTGGAGTGAACGTCCTTCCCACGCGCCATTGCATTTGGCCGCTATTCACACCGTACAAGACGAGACACCTCAGCGACCTGCCTAACAGACGTGTGGGCAGTGTCTGTCCCTTTCTCCGCTGTGCCCACGTTTACGACACACAGCGCGCTGCTGCAGCGCGTTAGTGCAACTAACTTTTTGATCCACCTTCGTACATTTTTACTTTCTATCCTGCACCTAGTTTTGCAATTGTTGGTGTAAATTATGCCATTAAGGAGGTCAGTACGGCTTAACACATTCAAAAGGTAAAAATTTTAAACATATTTTTATCTTCCATTCTACCATAATTATGCTAATGAAAATGTTTACATGAAAACCACCTCATGTGTAGAGTGCATGTGCAATATTTGAAACTGTTATCAGCACAGTTAAACATAAAAATAAACCAAAATGACGACTGTTTAGTTAAGTTGTGGGGTGTCACCGTTCGCCTGATAAGTGACAAATTTTATTGACCTAGTTTTGCTCTGTTTGTTTGAGGCCGCTTTGAAAGATAACAGCTACAATACTGACCTCTTTGAGAACTATATTATTAAATTTAGTATTTTAAATCATGTGATAAATTTACATAATATAAATTTGCATATTATTTTCGTGGATTTCTTTTCTTTACACAAACAACCATCCAACCAAGGCTCACGGTTTTGGTCAGTTTCGTAGACTCACTAATGACACGTGAGAAAAAATAAAGTGCATTGTAAGTAGTGGAGTGGTGGTGCTTATGCTTAGTGTCATGGCCGCCGCGTGAGTCCAAGCCGATATCTCTCAAACCCATGGTCGGAGTTTCACGAATGATGTGTCATAGGAATCGGGCTGACGTCTTTTTTTGCTATGGACCATGTATTATATTTTTCAAAAATTTTTAAAATTTTTTCGTTTTCGAAAATAGGCTATAGCTTGAAAACCAAACAGGATAAAACGTTGTGCCATGGCTCAAACGAATGGTCTTTATGACCTTTATTTTTTTTAATAAAACTTTTTTATTTTTTATATTTTTTTGAAAACACTCGAATTTTGAAAATCCTATATTTTGGAAACTAGGAACTCTACAAAAAAAATTGTTTAACGTAAATCAATGGTCCCTACCCCCTCTACCCCCAAAATAAATTTCAAGTCTCTAGAGAAAAAAATTGTGTTTTGTAAGTAGTGGGATGATGAGAGAGCTGCTTATAAAAGCAAGTGGTGAGCCCCTGCGACCTTGGAATGGAAGGAGCCATGCTAGGAGGGCGTGCTTGGATTCGTTTTTTTCGTCTCGTCGTGCTCTTTACGGGAATGTAGGTGTCGAAAAGGTGAAAATCTGGAAACACAGTCTTTTTGGGGTAAAAACGTGATTTTTAGACTTTTTGCTATATCTCGCGAACCAATCATGCTAGAGGCATGAACGAGGGGTCCAAGGACTCGGGCTGACGTCCTCTTTGCTATGGACCACTCGTTATAATTTTTTAAAAAATTTGGGAAACGCGATTTTGGGGTAAACACGTGTTTTTTGTGATTTTGCCGATATCTCACGAACCAATAACGTTAGAGGCATGTACGATGGGTCCAAGGATTCGGGAAGACGTCCTCTTTGCTATGGACCACTCGTTGTAATTTTAAAAAAATTGGGAAACGCGATTTTTGGGGTAAACATGTGTTTTTTGTGATTTTTGCCGATATGTCACGAACCAATAACGCTAGAGACATGTACGAGGTGTCCTAGGACTCGGGATAACGCCCCCTTTCGAGTGTGGTAGATATTTTTTTCAAAAAATATTCACAAAGGGACTAACGCCATACATTAAAAAAAACTGTTTTTTTTCTTTACCTGTTTATAATGTCCATGAAGCGTGGTGGTTGAGAGATACGATATGGCTGGGTGTGTGTGTCAATGAACCTGTCGCTAACCACAAGGACCATGCTTAATACAGTAGAACAATCGCTATTTCGGCGGGTCGGTGTATGACAGAGCGAGCGTGCGTTTTTCTGTTATTTTACCTTTGACGTGTAAACGGTGATGAGAACTTGATTCTATGTTGGTCGAAGCGAGTAGAGAAAACAAACTTGCAGACGAGCAAGAGGTGAATATCAATTGAGCTTATTGGAAGGCGTTGATCTGACTTGACCACAAGTGCAATGGAAAAAATGACCATGACGCTTGAAGGTGAAATAATCTGACCATCGTGGTGGCAGGGAAGTGCGAAATGCATGTGAACTTGTGTGAAACCACATGTAGGCTAAACCAGTGACATCCTGTTTTGCTTCGTACATGACAAAATGCAAGTCCATGTGAAATTTGATCTTCCACAGGTGTTCGCTTGGGTGTTAGCTGTCCACGTGGGCGATAACTGTTAACAAGTGACATCCTGTTTTGCTTCGTACGTGACAAAATGCAAGTTGGCATGAAATTTGATCTACCACAGGTGTTCACGTTGGACGTTAGCTGTCCACATGCCTGATAAGAGAATGTTCAAAGCGTGGGAATCGCTGAATCAGTAAAAAGTATGATGCAACTTGTCGGAATAATGTCACAACCAATAGATAGGCAAGAGCTGCAAACACCAGTGGTGGGAAGTGAAGGGAGGGAAAGGGGGGAGGGGTAATGTATGAGAGAACACAGGTGGAAAGAGAAAGAAATATGTGGAGCTGAGGACTGTACACATAGAGCTATAGGTGGTGTACAACATGTGTGAATAAATAAATTAAAAATTGCACAGGTTCACACAACATAGACTGTATTATTGCCATGGCCAAGCACTCACATTAAAATCATTTACAAAATCATAAAATGAAAAATAAAAAATCTTGTTTTGGAAATATCGTTTTTCAACATACACAAAATAAATATATAAAAAATTTGTAAACAACAAAATGGAAAATCCATGGTCAAGCACTCACATTAATATTATTTACAAAATCATAAAATGAAAAATAGAAAATCTTGTTTTGGAAATATCGATTTTTTTCAACATACACAAAATAAATATATAAAAAATTTGTAAACAACAAAATGGAAAATCCATGTTTCCATATAGACAAAATTTTAAAAACCTTAAACGGACATTTAAGAAAATATATGCAAATGGGAAATTGACAAATGTGTAAATATGAATATGGAAAAATCCATGTTTCCATATCATGAAATTGAAAAACATCAAACTGTCATTTAAAAAAATGCAAATGGAAAATTGACAAATTGCAATGTGTGAAATGTGAAATTGAACAAATGGCTATCATTATTTAAAAAAAGAAAAGAACATAGTGCTCTATGGTTGAGGTGTGAATCAAAACCTCTCTACTTATTTGGACCACCCGAGACTGAGTAGACTAGTTTTAGTTATCATACCACTTTTAAAAGTTTGTGTTAAATCTAGGAATTGAACCCAAGAGCTTGTAGGGGAGATCCAAGGTTATAATATGTTAAACAGATAGCCTTGAATGTAGTGTGTGGTAGCTATATAGAAATGAGACGTTTCGCTCGGGGCAGGGAGGCATAGAGATCTGCATCAAACCAGTCAAACGACTGACGACTCAAACAACAACATGTAGAGCTCACCAAAATAATGTTGTGTAACGGTAAATGTTAGTCAACGAACAGTAATGCATTACTAAAACCCATGACACGATACCTAAGAGCTTTTCTAAAATTATTTTAAAATGCCTTTAACCCTATATTAAACACCCAGTTCACAAGACTCATAACTGCAATGTTATGGTCAAACAAAACTAAATCTATATTTCAAAACAAACAAGTGGTTTAGTCAATGTATACTTGAAAAAGTTTTATAAACACTCAAGTCCACAAAAATAATTAAATTAGTAACAGTCAGGTTGACCGAGTGGTTATGGTGTTTGACTTAAGTTCAAATTTTCTATACAAGAAAGCAAGGGTTCGAATCCCTTACCTGATATAACTATTGCCTCAACATGGCTTGACCACACTGTATTATTGTGTACTCGGTACACAAACCATAAATAGAGTGTATTGTTTAAGGTCACTCTCTTTGCGAACATAGTCAGAGAATGTTGATGGTTAACAATTGCATTAATAGTGGGACATAGGGATAGCAATAAAGAAAAACAGACAATACCCATACACTATTTTTATTTATTTAATGTAAGTACTTGTACAATAGTTATATACAAACTACAACTCTCTTTTGTCTATTACTATCTAGTCCTTTTCGATCCACTTGCATATCAAGGGCAGATGACTTTGTAGTTCAGCCCATTCAAACAACAACAACAACACTACTTCTTGCATAGTCTGTGATGTTGATGACTCTTGATGCGTGGAAGATGGATACAACATAACTTTTACAACAGGGGTTAAACGTTGCTCAACAAACAATGCACTATTTTGAGTAGCAACATCTTTCTCTTGTACTAACTTTTTAGCATTCTGATGATTTTTGTCAATACCATCAGTGTTTTGTCTGGAGCACTACATTGATGATCACTCACACTTAAAACCACACTATTTCTACTTTTCATATTGCCTCGACATGTTGTTGACCTCTGTTTCGAGCATTGCCAGAATATTATTCCTTTTACATTTTGTCGTCTATAGTTATAAGAGTAGCCTTTATAGAGTACACGTTGTTTACCTCGGTTAGTTGGAGTAAGTTCCATAGTAGTAACTAACCTGTTAGTATAATTTGCACACTACAAAGGTTATCTCGGTTCTGGTAATAGAATTATTTAGCGTTGGCTTTTATATTTAATATGTACAGTTTAAAGTGATAGAAAAGTGGTAGAAACGTGGTAGGAAAGTGGTAGACAATTGGTAACATAGTGGTAGAAAAGTGGTAGCAAAGTGGTAGAAAAGTGGCAGAAAAGTAGTAGAAAAGCGGTAGCAAAGTGGTAGAAAACTGGCAGAAAAGTAGTAGAAAAGTGGTAGCAAAGTGGTAGAAAAGTGGTAGCAAACTAGAAAAGTGGTAGAAAATATTACATGTATTGTTAAGAAATAGCTTAAGCGGTTACATGGATTCATTACACTATAATTTTAGCATCACGAAGCTCATTTTCTATATCCAAAAGTTCTTCCTCATATTTAGTATGACCAGCCTGTTTACAGGTATGCAAGTACTGAAGCCGCTGGATTAGCTTACTGGGATTGTTCCAGTAAACAAATTTAACAAATGATTTTTTTGGGTGTAAACCATTATCATCATCATCATCATCATCATCATTATCATCATAATCATCATCATCATCATGGTTATCATCATCAATATAATTATCATCAATATAATCATCATCACTATTACTATCTAATCCTTTTTGTTCATCTTGCAATGCAAAAACCTTTGGCATAGTTTGTGTTGTCTTTGATAGTGTTCGAGGTTTCTTAGACGTTAACGACTGTCCTAACATGTCTTTTTCAGGAGATAATAAATGCTCTTTAACAAACAAAGCACTATCTTGAGCCACACTATTTTTTTCTTGGTCTTGCTTTTTTACCTTGGTTAGAGTATTTTGTCCATTTAAATGAGTATTATTTTGAGATTTACAATGATGATCGATTGAAATAAGTATGTTGGAGCCTTTTGTCTTAATCATTCCTCGACACTTTTTAGATCGTTGTTTCGAACAGCACCAAATAACAGTTCCATTTTTATTGGTTCGTTTCACAATATATGAATATCCTTTATAGTATGCGTAAGGCTTACCATACCTAGTCACTGATACTTCCATGTCAACTGTCAAGCATAGACTAAGCTCTAGTAAAGTCAACTTGGTAATAAGAATACTAGTTTAATGTGAGAGCAAATATGGATCCAAAGAGTTCAGGTAAAAGTGGAAGTAAATAAGCAAATATTAGAACCAAGAGTGGGGTTAAAAGTGGTCGCAAAGTGGTAGACCCATTACACAATAATTTCAGCATGACGAAGCTCTTGTTCAATTTCTTTGATTTCCCAATCGTGACCGATATGCCCAGCTTGTCGTAAAGCATGCAATTGTCGAAGCCGTTGAATTAGCTTACTGGGTTTGTTCCAGTATACAAATTTAACAAATGGATTTTTAGGTGTAAACAAAGCACTACCATTATCATGATCATTATCATCATCATCATCATTATCATCATCATAATCACCATTATCATCATGACCATCATCACTGTTACTATATAGTCCTTTTTGATCCTCTTGCAATACCATTTTATTTATAGTCTGAGTTGATTTTGATAGTGTTGAAGGTTTCTTGGACGTTGACAATTGTCCTAACATGACGTTTTGAGGACATGATAAGTCCTTTTGAACAAACACTGCACTATCTTTAGCCGCAATATCGTTTTCTTGAACTTGCTTTTTAGCATTTTGATAATTGTTTGTAAACAGTAAGCGTGGTTCGTTTCGAGCACTACATTGATGAACACTCACACTTAAAACCTTTCCATTTTTACTTTTCAGATTGCCTCGACATTTTGTTGACCTCTCTTTTGAGCATTGCCAGAATATTATTCCATTCACATTCTGGCGATTATAGTTATAGGAGTAGCCTTGATAGAGTGCACGTAGCCTACCTTTGTTGGTTGTAATAAGTTCCATAGTAGTAACTGACCTGTCAGTACGATGTTCACACTACAAAGGTTACAACTGTTTTGCTGATGGAGTGACCTACCATAAGCTTATATATTGGCTTTTCGTGTTGGCTTTAGTGTTGGCTTTTTGTGTTGGCTTTTTGTGTTGGCATTTCGTGTTGGCATTTCGTGTTGGCTTTTGTGTTGGCTTTTCGTGTTGGCTTTTTGTGTTGGCTTTTGTTGGCATTTTGTGTTGGCTTTTCGTGTTGGCTTTTTTGTATTGGCCTTTCATGTTGGCTTTTTGTATTGGCTTTTCGTGTTGGCTTTTTTGTATTGGCCTTTCATGTTGGCTTTTTGTATTGGCTTTTCGTGTTGGCTTTTTGTGTGGGCTTTTTGTGTTGGCTTTAGTATTGGCTTTTGTATTGGCTTATTTGACAAGTTATTTGTGTCAATGTATTTAGTGGATTTTTTTCTTGGTGTTGGAAAGTAGTTGAAAGAGAGGGAATATTTAAAGACTTAACCTCAGTTCACTAACCTAACCTAACCTAACCTAACTTTACCTAACCTAACCTAACCTTTCAACTCTCAGATGTTAATTAAATTCTGTACATAGTCAAGTTGGATACCAAGACCTTAGGGGTAAAAAAAACAATTATTTTTGACGGCTTATTTTGGTAACTTATTTTAATGGCTAACCTAACTTTACCTAACCTAACCTCAGCTCACTTTGGATATTACTAGTAAGTGTTCATATCCTCTGCTAGGTAGCATGCTAGTAGTACAGGTAGTGCTCATATTTACCGCTAGGTAGCGGAAACATACTTTGCATGTTGCATGTGACACTTGTGAAGTTTAACCACATGCAAGACGTGCTTGTATAAGTTCTCTATTTAAACTCAATATACAATTAACCACTAAATGTTCAGAACTAACATGTATAGCCATGTTTAGGGTATATAGGAGACCCTTAGCAAGAAAGGCTGTCTAACCCACGAGTGTACGGCCTTGTCATACGCAGTAAGCACCTGTTGGCAGAAAACAACAACAACAACAATTTGAGAAAGCCAACAAAAAACTGTTTCCTTTAAATACATTAATGGATATGTTGTTGGCTTTCTCAAATTGTTGTTGTTGTTGTTTTCTGCCAACAGGTGCTTACTGCGTATGACAAGGCTGTACACTCGTGGGTTAGACAGCCTTTCTTGCTAAGGGTCTCCTATATACCCTAAACATGGCTATACATGTTAGTTCTGAACATTTAGTGGTTAATTGTATATTGAGTTTAAATAGAGAACTTATACAAGCACGTCTTGCATGTGGTTAAACTTCACAAGTGTCACATGCAACATGCAAAGTATGTTTCCGCTACCTAGCGGTAAATATGAGCACTACCTGTACTACTAGCATGCTACCTAGCAGAGGATATGAACACTTACTAGTAATATCCAAAGTGAGCTGAGGTTAGGTTAGGTTAGGTAAAGTTAGGTTAGCCATTAAAATAAGTTACCAAAATAAGCCGTCAAAAATAATTGTTTTTTTTTTTTACCCCTGAGGTCTTGGTATCCAACTTGACTATGTACAGAATTTAATTAACATCTGAGAGTTGAAAGGTTAGGTTAGGTTAGGTAAAGTTAGGTTAGGTTAGGTTAGTGAACTGAGGTTAAGTCTTTAAATATTCCCTCTCTTTCAACTACTTTCCAACACCAAGAAAAAAATCCACTAAATACATTGACACAAATAACTTGTCAAATAAGCCAATACAAAAGCCAATACTAAAGCCAACACAAAAAGCCCACACAAAAAGCCAACACGAAAAGCCAATACAAAAAGCCAACATGAAAGGCCAATACAAAAAAGCCAACACGAAAAGCCAATACAAAAAGCCAACATGAAAGGCCAATACAAAAAAGCCAACACGAAAAGCCAACACAAAATGCCAACAAAAGCCAACACAAAAAGCCAACACGAAAAGCCAACACAAAAGCCAACACGAAATGCCAACACGAAATGCCAACACAAAAAGCCAACACAAAAAGCCAACACTAAAGCCAACACGAAAAGCCAATATATAAGCTTATGGTAGGTCACTCCATCAGCAAAACAGTTGTAACCTTTGTAGTGTGAACATCGTACTGACAGGTCAGTTACTACTATGGAACTTATTACAACCAACAAAGGTAGGCTACGTGCACTCTATCAAGGCTACTCCTATAACTATAATCGCCAGAATGTGAATGGAATAATATTCTGGCAATGCTCAAAAGAGAGGTCAACAAAATGTCGAGGCAATCTGAAAAGTAAAAATGGAAAGGTTTTAAGTGTGAGTGTTCATCAATGTAGTGCTCGAAACGAACCACGCTTACTGTTTACAAACAATTATCAAAATGCTAAAAAGCAAGTTCAAGAAAACGATATTGCGGCTAAAGATAGTGCAGTGTTTGTTCAAAAGGACTTATCATGTCCTCAAAACGTCATGTTAGGACAATTGTCAACGTCCAAGAAACCTTCAACACTATCAAAATCAACTCAGACTATAAATAAAATGGTATTGCAAGAGGATCAAAAAGGACTATATAGTAACAGTGATGATGGTCATGATGATAATGGTGATTATGATGATGATAATGATGATGATGATGATAATGATCATGATAATGGTAGTGCTTTGTTTACACCTAAAAATCCATTTGTTAAATTTGTATACTGGAACAAACCCAGTAAGCTAATTCAACGGCTTCGACAATTGCATGCTTTACGACAAGCTGGGCATATCGGTCACGATTGGGAAATCAAAGAAATTGAACAAGAGCTTCGTCATGCTGAAATTATTGTGTAATGGGTCTACCACTTTGCGACCACTTTTAACCCCACTCTTGGTTCTAATATTTGCTTATTTACTTCCACTTTTACCTGAACTCTTTGGATCCATATTTGCTCTCACATTAAACTAGTATTCTTATTACCAAGTTGACTTTACTAGAGCTTAGTCTATGCTTGACAGTTGACATGGAAGTATCAGTGACTAGGTATGGTAAGCCTTACGCATACTATAAAGGATATTCATATATTGTGAAACGAACCAATAAAAATGGAACTGTTATTTGGTGCTGTTCGAAACAACGATCTAAAAAGTGTCGAGGAATGATTAAGACAAAAGGCTCCAACATACTTATTTCAATCGATCATCATTGTAAATCTCAAAATAATACTCATTTAAATGGACAAAATACTCTAACCAAGGTAAAAAAGCAAGACCAAGAAAAAAATAGTGTGGCTCAAGATAGTGCTTTGTTTGTTAAAGAGCATTTATTATCTCCTGAAAAAGACATGTTAGGACAGTCGTTAACGTCTAAGAAACCTCGAACACTATCAAAGACAACACAAACTATGCCAAAGGTTTTTGCATTGCAAGATGAACAAAAAGGATTAGATAGTAATAGTGATGATGATTATATTGATGATAATTATATTGATGATGATAACCATGATGATGATGATGATTATGATGATAATGATGATGATGATGATGATGATGATAATGGTTTACACCCAAAAAAATCATTTGTTAAATTTGTTTACTGGAACAATCCCAGTAAGCTAATCCAGCGGCTTCAGTACTTGCATACCTGTAAACAGGCTGGTCATACTAAATATGAGGAAGAACTTTTGGATATAGAAAATGAGCTTCGTGATGCTAAAATTATAGTGTAATGAATCCATGTAACCGCTTAAGCTATTTCTTAACAATACATGTAATATTTTCTACCACTTTTCTAGTTTGCTACCACTTTTCTACCACTTTGCTACCACTTTTCTACTACTTTTCTGCCAGTTTTCTACCACTTTGCTACCACTTTTCTACTACTTTTCTGCCACTTTTCTACCACTTTTCTACCACTTTGCTACCACTTTTCTACCACTATGTTACCAATTGTCTACCACTTTGCTACCACGTTTCTACCACTTTTCTATCACTTTAAACTGTACATATTAAATATAAAAGCCAACGCTAAATAATTCTATTACCAGAACCGAGATAACCTTTGTAGTGTGCAAATCATACTAACAGGTTAGTTACTACTATGGAACTTACTCCAACTAACCGAGGTAAACAACGTGTACTCTATAAAGGCTACTCTTATAACTATAGACGACAAAATGTAAAAGGAATAATATTCTGGCAATGCTCGAAACAGAGGTCAACAACATGTCGAGGCAATATGAAAAGTAGAAAAATGTGTGGTTTTAAGTGTGAGTGATCATCAATGTAGTGCTCCAGACAAAACACTGATGGTATTGACAAAAATCATCAGAATGCTAAAAAGTTAGTACAAGAGAAAGATGTTGCTACTCAAAATAGTGCATTGTTTGTTGAGCAACGTTTAACCCCTGTTGTAAAAGTTATGTTGTATCCATCTTCCACGCATCAAGAGTCATCAACATCACAGACTATGCAAGAAGTAGTGTTGTTGTTGTTGTTTGAAGGGGCTGAACTACAAAGTCATCTGCCCTTGATATGCAAGTGGATCGAAAAGGACTAGATAGTAATAGACAAAAGAGAGTTGTAGTTTGTATATAACTATTGTACAAGTACTTACATTAAATAAATAAAAATAGTGTATGGGTATTGTCTGTTTTTCTTTATTGCTATCCCTATGTCCCACTATTAATGCAATTGTTAACCATCAACATTCTCTGACTATGTTCGCAAAGAGAGTGACCTTAAACAATACACTCTATTTATGGTTTGTGTACCGAGTACACAATAATACAGTGTGGTCAAGCCATGTTGAGGCAATAGTTATATCAGGTAAGGGATTCGAACCCTTGCTTTCTTGTATAGAAAATTTGAACTTAAGTCAAACACCATAACCACTCGGTCAACCTGACTGTTACTAATTTAATTATTTTTGTGGACTTGAGTGTTTATAAAACTTTTTCCAGTATACATTGACTAAACCACTTGTTTGTTTTGAAATATAGATTTTGTTTTGTTTGACCATAACATTGCAGTTATGAGTCTTGTGAACTGGGTGTTTAATATAGGGTTAAAGGCATTTTAAAATAATTTTAGAAAAGCTCTTAGGTATCGTGTCATGGGTTTTAGTAATGCATTACTGTTCGTTGACTAACATTTACCGTTACACAACATTATTTTGGTGAGCTCTACATGTTGTTGTTTGAGTCGTCAGTCGTTTGACTGGTTTGATGCAGATCTCTATGCCTCCCTGCCCCGAGCGAAACGTCTCATTTCTATATAGCTACCACACACTACATTCAAGGCTATCTGTTTAACATATTATAACCTTGGATCTCCCCTACAAGCTCTTGGGTTCAATTCCTAGATTTAACACAAACTTTTAAAAGTGGTATGATAACTAAAACTAGTCTACTCAGTCTCGGGTGGTCCAAATAAGTAGAGAGGTTTTGATTCACACCTCAACCATAGAGCACTATGTTCTTTTCTTTTTTTAAATAATGATAGCCATTTGTTCAATTTCACATTTCACACATTGCAATTTGTCAATTTTCCATTTGCATTTTTTTAAATGACAGTTTGATGTTTTTCAATTTCATGATATGGAAACATGGATTTTTCCATATTCATATTTACACATTTGTCAATTTCCCATTTGCATATATTTTCTTAAATGTCCGTTTAAGGTTTTTAAAATTTTGTCTATATGGAAACATGGATTTTCCATTTTGTTGTTTACAAATTTTTTATATATTTATTTTGTGTATGTTGAAAAAAATCGATATTTCCAAAACAAGATTTTCTATTTTTCATTTTATGATTTTGTAAATAATATTAATGTGAGTGCTTGACCATGGATTTTCCATTTTGTTGTTTACAAATTTTTTATATATTTATTTTGTGTATGTTGAAAAACGATATTTCCAAAACAAGATTTTTTATTTTTCATTTTATGATTTTGTAAATGATTTTAATGTGAGTGCTTGGCCATGGCAATAATACAGTCTATGTTGTGTGAACCTGTGCAATTTTTAATTTATTTATTCACACATGTTGTACACCACCTATAGCTCTATGTGTACAGTCCTCAGCTCCACATATTTCTTTCTCTTTCCACCTGTGTTCTCTCATACATTACCCCTCCCCCTTTCCCTCCCTTCACTTCCCACCACTGGTGTTTGCAGCTCTTGCCTATCTATTGGTTGTGACATTATTCCGACAAGTTGCATCATACTTTTTACTGATTCAGCGATTCCCACGCTTTGAACATTCTCTTATCAGGCATGTGGACAGCTAACGTCCAACGTGAACACCTGTGGTAGATCAAATTTCATGCCAACTTGCATTTTGTCACGTACGAAGCAAAACAGGATGTCACTTGTTAACAGTTATCGCCCACGTGGACAGCTAACACCCAAGCGAACACCTGTGGAAGATCAAATTTCACATGGACTTGCATTTTGTCATGTACGAAGCAAAACAGGATGTCACTGGTTTAGCCTACATGTGGTTTCACACAAGTTCACATGCATTTCGCACTTCCCTGCCACCACGATGGTCAGATTATTTCACCTTCAAGCGTCATGGTCATTTTTTCCATTGCACTTGTGGTCAAGTCAGATCAACGCCTTCCAATAAGCTCAATTGATATTCACCTCTTGCTCGTCTGCAAGTTTGTTTTCTCTACTCGCTTCGACCAACATAGAATCAAGTTCTCATCACCGTTTACACGTCAAAGGTAAAATATCAGAAAAACGCACGCTCGCTCTGTCATACACCGACCCGCCGAAATAGCGATTGTTCTACTGTATTAAGCATGGTCCTTGTGGTTAGCGACAGGTTCATTGACACACACACCCAGCCATATCGTATCTCTCAACCACCACGCTTCATGGACATTATAAACAGGTAAAGAAAAAAAACAGTTTTTTTAAAATGTATGGCGTTAGTCCCTTTGTGAATATTTTTTGAAAAAAATATCTACCACACTCGAAAGGGGGCGTTATCCCGAGTCCTAGGACACCTCGTACATGTCTCTAGCGTTATTGGTTCGTGACATATCGGCAAAAATCACAAAAAACACATGTTTACCCCAAAAATCGCGTTTCCCAATTTTTTTAAAATTACAACGAGTGGTCCATAGCAAAGAGGACGTCTTCCCGAATCCTTGGACCCATCGTACATGCCTCTAACGTTATTGGTTCGTGAGATATCGGCAAAATCACAAAAAACACGTGTTTACCCCAAAATCGCGTTTCCCAATTTTTTTAAAAATATAACGAGTAGTCCATAGCAAAGAGGACGTCAACCCGAGTCCTTGGACCCCTCGTTCATGCCTCTAGCATGATTGGTTCGCGAGATATAGCAAAAAGTCTAAAAATCACGTTTTTACCCCAAAAAGACTGTGTTTCCAGATTTTCACCTTTTCGACACCTACATTCCCGTAAAGAGCACGACGAGACGAAAAAAACGAATCCAAGCACGCCCTCCTAGCATGGCTCCTTCCATTCCAAGGTCGCAGGGGCTCACCACTTGCTTTTGTAAGCAGCTCTCTCATCATCCCACTACTTACAAAACACAATTTTTTTCTCTAGAGACGTGAAATTTATTTTGGGGGTAGAGGGAGTAGGGACCATTGATTTACGTCAAACAATTTTTTTTGTAGAGTTCCTAGTTTCCAAAATATAGGATTTTCAAAATTCGAGTGTTTTCAAAAAAATATAAAAAATAAAAAAGTTTTATTACAAAAAATAAAGGTCATAAAGACCATTCGTTTGAGCTATGGCACAACGTTCTATCATTTTTGGTTTTCAAACTATCACCAACTTTCGAAAACAAAAAATTCAAAGAATTTTTGAAAAATATAATACATGGTCAATAGGAAAGAGGACGTCAGCTCGAGTTCAACGACACCTCATATGTCAACATCCGACCATGGGTTCGCGAGATATCAACAAATATTACATGGCTGAGGCTTAGTAGTAACGACATGTATGTTCTGAAGTGGGGCAGAAGCGCCACTACCCCCCTACTATTGTACAATCATGTTATACTTTTGGCGTTACAAGGGAAACGAATTTGAAATATACAATTTTGTGAAAATGAACGAATAGCTCGTGCAATGTCTGGGTTTTAAAATCATAACTTCTAAACTAATGCAGATACTTATAAAACTAACGGACACGTGCGAGAACTCGCGCATAATGGTTTGTATGCGCCCCATGTGTACAGACTACCCGCCTGGCCCTAGTGCAATGCGGGATGTATGCGACAGAGTTCTGCCAGGGGCTATCTGGATTGTGTGCGCCCCATGTGTACAGACTACCCGCCTGGCTCTAGTGTTATGCGGGCTGTATGCGGCACAGTTCTGCCAGGGGCTGTCGTTTTGTATATTTGTTTAAAAGAACTTTATAAACAAATAAATGTATTTCCGTTGACTTATAAAGAAATGCAAGATTTTACCTGTACTATTGAGTCGATTTGGAAGATGTTGGTACAAACCACCTTCTAACTCCCTCTGGTTTAGGAGCTTGAGTTTTGTGAAACATACACCTTAGCGTATTATACAGTGTGGTCCACCAGCCCCTTATTTTTTTTGGAGGAAGGCAACCCAACTAACGCGTATATCATAGTCGTCCTAAAAACATTAGTTTACTCCTTTACGGCCTAGTACAACTTTACGGTTGAGTTCATGCTCGCGAATATAGTCGAAATCATTGGCAGCAGTGTTATTTCAATGCCATCAACTATAATGAATGTGTAAATCGACACATCCGAACAACACTGCCTTACGAAGGACATGAAGTGTCTATGAGGACTACAAATAGACTCAATACGTGAGAGCATCCCACCACGGCTCACGGTAGCTAAGATAGTTAAATCGTGCTTCTCTGCTGATACGTCAGCAATGCTGCAATGTAGCAGGTTCGATCCCAAGGCAAATAAGTTCTTTTCTTTCTCTCGCTTAATGCCGTTTACAGTAGCTGCACTACGGACACATATCTACCTGTTCCAATGAATGAACTTTATTTGGTCCTGAAAAGGACCGTTTTTATTCGATGCTACGTAGGCAGGTTAGACGATGACATAATGGTATGTACGAAGAAAAGGAAGAAAGCTTGTAGTTTAGCGTGACCGTTAATCTCGCGATCATAAGCCACGGGATCTCCATTTTACGTGAATTCGAACCAAAGGACATGGCGTTGGTGAGAGTAAAAGAGCTTGACCGCTGCGCCACCACACCCCCCTGTAGGAATAAAGCAAGGTACTCCGCATATTCAGTGTAGCAAGTGTTCGAAATGTTGACCACCTTGGTTGATGCAGATTTCAGCACGACGTATTACAGACAGTCTTGCACGCTGTAACATCTGAGGTGTAACAGCTTGGCATGCCTCGGTGATTAGTTGCCGAAGGTGGTCAGGATCTTCAGGCTCCTGTGCATATACTACCTGTTTTAAGTGACCCCACAGGAAGAAGTCAAGTGGCGTAAGATCGGCTGATCTGGCAGGCCAGTGAACGGGTCCTCCTTTTCCTATCCGTTTATCCCATCCTGTTGCCACCAGATTCGCAATCGCTCGCGCAGTGGCACGTTTTCCAGCAACCGTGGGAGTTCATTTTGCAGAAAATGAAGGTAGCGTGCTCCCGTAAGATGGCCGTCGTAGAAATACGGTCCGATTAGATTGTCACCCAAGATCCTGGAGCTTGAAACATAGGACGGGAATACAACTGGAGAGGTGGGACGAGCACCTCACGTAGGCAGCCTCACCTGCAAAGCGAACAGGGGCATTATGAGGGATGGGGAGTTTGGGAGGGTTAGGCAAGGAGGAGGGAAGGATGCGGCCGTGGCCTTACGTTAGGTAGCATCCCGGCATTTGCCTGAAGACCAAGTGGGAAACCACGGAAAACCACTTCGAGAATGGCTGAAGGGGAAATCGAACCCTGCATGCTCATTTGGATCACCCGTGGCTGAGTAGACCCCGAACAAATTAATACCACGGGAAATTTTAAGGAATATGTATACTTCGATGCTATCACTGGCGATCAGAATCTTGTTTCAATAAGGGGCTAGAACACCGTGGTCATTTCGCCCCGTGTACTTGGGTGTGTGTAGAATTCCTCTGATAACCTGTCTATAGCGGTGTCTGTATGATGTATGTATTAGCAATTAAGGTGAGGATGGGGAAGGCGGCAGCCGGGGCCTTAAGTTAGAAACCGTCCCGGCAATAGCCTGGAGCAGAAGTGGGAAACCACAGAGAACCACTTCCAGGGTGGCTGAGGTGGGAATCGAACCCACCTCTTCTCAGATTTGCTTCACGAAGCTGAGTGTATCCAATTTCAGCCCTCAGACCAGTATTTAATTTCTTGGCAGAACTGGGAATCGAACCTGGACCTCCGGAGCGACACGACGATATGTTATGTTAATATCCATGACAGTTTTTTAATTTTCTGCCATTACAGGTCACGTGGCAAAAGCTATCAATTCGGTCGTATTTCCTTTATAAATCAGCAAAATTCAACCTACTCTTCATAAAAATACATCGTAAGGGAATGAATGTGGCTATGTAGTTACATCCCCACTAAAATGGAGCGTGGGCTTTCATTCAAAAAAGTATGCCTACCACTGGATTCGATGCACCATTCTACCCATTCTCGCCCGCCATCTACGGCCATGCTTTAACCGAATCAGCCACCAACGCATGGTAGACAGCGCGCGCTGCACTTGTTGTTGTTACTGTAGCCGTCCCACCTCAAACGTTTAAGTCCATCTCAAAGTCTTCAATCACGGTTTATGGTGTTGATTTAACTTTCTACTATTACAGATCACGTGGCGTAAGCTATTAATTCGATCGTATTACGTGTATGTGTGTTATTTCAAGGAGCAACCAGTCATATGTTAGTAGAATGGGCCATAGTATTTGGCGGGGAAAAGTTTAAGGTCGGTTTTTCTTTGCTGGACCCATGACTAAATTACATTGCTGTCACACAGTCAGAGGGCAGAGCAATCTCGACCATCAAGAGAAATGCAGTGTTAGTTGGGTTTCATAAAACTAAATAATAAGGAGCGGGTGGACCACACTGTATAATAAGATTCTTTCACCTAAATCAACTAGAATAATAGGGTTATATCTATTTAAGAATGGAATTTTTCAAGGAGTTACGCCGTACCAACCCCATATTAGCCGATGACGCGGTGGCCGCTTTATAAGTGAGAGTGGGTTTTCCGTAACTTTATTTTTGTTTATTTTTATAATTTTTATTTAATTTTTTGTTTTATTAATTGTTGGTCTTTTTGAATTTAGGTGTCCACCTCAAAATTTTAAATTCAATTCCAAATTTGTATTCTTTAATCTGTGTTAAGAGGGGTAGATGACCTCGTAGTTCCTCCCCTTAAAACAACAATAACTAACTAACGACCCCATTAAGATTATATAATTATTCTTGATGTAGGTAGAGAAGTGGTATCAGCAACATGTATCACTGAACTAAGTGCACACACATCCATCATATGCTGTGCGCCTGCTTGTCGGCATGCAGTTTACTGGGGAAGCTTTCAATCGCCAGTTGGTTATGGGTACTGCGCGTGTCTTGATTAGATATGTTCATGTTACGTCCAACATCCCTTTCGCTGGAATGCATATTTTATCTTTTCAATGCGTTCCGCGAACCATGGGCGATAACGCTGAGGGTTCACTAAGTCTCTTCCCGTAATCGTTTGATATGCAAATCGTACGTATTGAGCCAAATCTCACTATTTCAAAGATGCCATTTTATAGTTATGTTTATATTCAGATTCAATTTTCTTCGTTGTGTCATCATTATATAATCAAAATAATTATGCTGTGGTCTAAAGTTTAGTTATTTATTTTTGCTAATCAGCCTCCAAAACGAGATACTCAACAGTTTGATACTTAAATGGGCCTGGAATTCTGAACTATAGACCAACATTCATTTTGGACATTGTTCTGACTGAACATTATTGAAAAATTGATTTTGCACATTTTCACTCGGTCTATACAATATAATTCCATGTACTGAAACATGTGAAAAATCACCTGAAAAATATTACATGTGACTAGAGGGAAAGCAACTAACGCCAAGTGGTCGAAACTAGTCAGAAAAGACCTTGAACAATTGGATATTGACCCCAGTAACATCTATGACAGGAATAAATACAGGACTTTAGTCAGAACATCAGACTCTCTCCAGTCACTAACAGCAAAAGCAGTGCGTCCAGGAGTAGGTGTGAAATGGACTCAGGAGCGGAAGGACATTCACAGTGCCAGAATGAAGGAATACTGGGCTAGGAGGAATGCTGCCAGAGATAAGAACCACGTGGTCCACAGCCGGCCAAAACGGAACTAAAAATTACATGTGATTAAATATTTGCTATGGATTACAGCAGAGTTAGGATTATATGTTTTCCTCGTCAAGCGAGCATCATCAGATCAAACATACAAGACAAAATAGCTCTACAAAACACTAACAAACCCACAATGACACTCACAAACTATTGCCGACCTTCAAAAAGAAAAGGCACGGCAAAAACTTAGAAAGTGTGGCAACTATTGCTGATGAATACTAAAGCATTAAGTACCCATGTTGCAAGAAATGACGATCTCTTCCATAAACAGTCTCCCTCCACCAACTACTGTAATCTATGAAGGTGTAGCTACTATTGCTGTGATACTTAAGCAATACGCCGCAAACTAGAATTGTAAACTAATACGAGTACTCTGCTAAGATGATGGTAAAAAGCTATAACTGCAATATACAAAAACAGTGTTTGTGTACTAATAATGTGTTTAACATTTTAAGTGCCCAGTCAGCTGTTTGCTGTCTCAATGTTGAGTTCAATCATTCGTATTAAAAATGTAGAAGTCGTAATTTTTAAAAGCACAAAATGTCTATAGTTTTTAGGTCTTTATTAATCTAAATGTAAATTCAAAATTTTACGTCCATATTAATTTTTAATTGGAGACAAATCAAAATTAAAATGTGTGCCCCCACACGCTTGAAACATCTCCATACCAGCTGAAGGACCCAAAAGAAAATTATTTCCTAAAATCAATTGGGAACTAATTCATGTTGCTCCTTTGTAGTACAAAAAATTATATTCCTTGATCCCAAATCACGGTGCGACGACAAGAATTTTTGCTTCTTCTTCCGCCATGCTTGTATAGAAATAGTAATCAATGATATGCACGCCACACACAAGGTTGCACCTTTTGGTGGCATATGTGATATCTCTTCCTTCTCTGTATGATTTTGATGTCCTATTTCGACCTGTCTTTATCATATTGTAACAATATAATTTAATAATTGTAAATTTACAGGTTAAACAATCAGTAGGAAGTGTAAGGAAATTCATAAAATGTGTACAGGTTTTCTGAATGTTGTAAAATGTGTGTATTTGTAACGATTTAATTAATAATAAAATAATAATTATAAATAATATCAGATGAACTCTAGCAGTAGACGACAGATGTCTACAAAATGCCCTCTTAGTTACTTCCGAAAGCAAAGAACACAAACTCATGCAGTACTACATAATGACCAACAGATGGCAGAACATGCCAGATATCGACGCAGCACTCGAAAGCGAATGGGGAATATGAATAAAAGTTCTTGTGCACCATCTATAGACGGTCGAAGCACTCCATGGGTTAAAGAACTGATATGGAGACTTACCTGAATTTTGAAATGACTGCAAGCTACTCTGACAACCACTGTCCTCAGGGGTAAAAATACTAAAGTTAATCTTGATACCGTTGATTTGCGAATGGTAACACATACAAATTGTCCTTTTTTTTTGTGTGTGTGTTTGGGGGTGCTAGTAGGTTGTCTTTTATATACGACTGATTTGATTAACGTGGATCTGATGATGTTTGCTTGACGAACGAAACATGTGAAAATTTCATCCTTGTACCCCTCCCTCAGCTCCTGATATTCCCATATTATTCACATGTAATATTTTTCAGATAGAGTATCGTCTAATACCTATATAATTCGACATAAATGTGTATTGGCCGAATAAAAAGTTATCAGGTATTTAGCCAGCACTGAAAATGGCTTGAACGCTTTTTATACAACAATGATCACTTGACTCTTGTCTTGCACTCCTGTAGCAGTCTCATGATAAAGTTCGACAAAACAGGATAATTCACATACATTACGGGAAACTTGTGATCGTTTGACAGTCTTTCCGGGTTGTCATTAGTCTTGATGAATATAACCGCATTATCTAATCTTGTGCCACCTGTGTGCAGGGCAAACTACTCATGCGAATGCAAGACAGTTTTCTATTTTTTTCCTCTTACATCATACATTAAATTAAATATAAATTACATCATTGCAAACTCGGGCATATATTCATGTTGACGGATTGAACGTTACCATTCAATTAGGCCTATATCAATCAATGTGTCAGGTTTGAGTTTGAGGTTAAAGTATTACTTAGTTGTTGTTGCTTATTTTAGGGGCGGCGACATCTTAGTGATTAGCCCCATGTAATTGGGTGTGTGTGTGTGAAATTTGTGTGATATCCTGTGTTATTGTGATTGCTGTACTAGTGTGTGTATTTGTAAATTGGAGGATAGGATTAGGAAGGAGCTGGTCGCGGCTTTAGTTAGGAACCATCCCAGCATTTTTCTGGAGTAGAAATGAGGGAATCACGGAAAACCACTTCCAGAATGGCTGAGGTGGGAATCGAACCCTCCTCTTCTCAGTTTTATCCCACAGGCTGAATGCACCCCCGTTTCAGTAATCAGACCAGAATTAAATTTCTTGGCAGAGTCGGGAATCGAACCCAAACCTCCGGGGTGGCAGTCAAGAACGCCTGCCAGTACGCCAAGAGGTGGTCAGAGTATTGTTGATTTAGCATTTTGTCACCAGATCGAATGGCTTGATTTCTTTCGAGGGGCGTAGTGGCGCAGTGGTCAAGCTGTTTGCCTCTCACCAAGGCGGCCCGGGATTGATTCCCAATCAATGCATGTGAGATTTCCGTAGTCAAATGCCATGTCGTGTGGTTCAGATTCCACGTAAAAAGGAGGTAACGGTCACGTTCAACTACGAGCTTCCTTTCTTTTAGCGACGAATTATTATACATCTTATATTATTTGAATAAGGATTTCAGAATTTATTAAACTACTTGAAGCCCTTCTGTCGCTGAAGGAATCCAGTGACTTCTGGGCGGAATGCAGCGATTCTATGTGAATTTGAGTAAATGTAAACACCAGCAAATCTTCCCAGGTTTTTCTCATGTATGTTACGAGGTTTCACCCAGATGTACTTTGTTGCACAATGATTAATAATTACAAATTTGGTTTACTCGGGCGAAATCCCGCAACACATACGACAAAAACTTAGATTTGCTGGTGTTTAATTATTTGGTTGTGAGAGTTAATAATTCGTCTTTTGTGTAAATATGTGCATAACAAATATCCAATGACGGTGGATAGCTTTTGCAATGTTTAATTAAGTAACGAACTTCAGCAGAGGGGTTCGTTTTACGCCGTGAAGTTGTTAGATAGGTAACCCCTTTAACTTCTCTGTTGGGCAGGTAGTTGGTTACCCCTGGACTAAAGCAAGTTTTTGGCTACGTCGCGCCCGTCGCGCCGTGAAGTAGATTCAGCATGCAACAGCTGTGTTGAGCGGAATGTAAACCCTGTTCAAGGGTGATCTCTAATCAAAACCGTGAAGTGGTTTTAATAGGCGACAATTTCAATTGTTCTATAAGGGACTGCAGTGTATATTTTACTTGACAATTTCAGGGGTTGAGGGCACAGGTCACTCATTCAGTGCTACTCGTTAACCTTTAATTAAATATACCTTGATCGCTATATTATGAAATGAATATGATTTCTTGTGCTCTGAACGGAACAATTTTACGTAAACTTGAGTAAATGCGTAGATTACAGAAGTTTGCAATACATGGCTGTAATGGTGCAGTGTTTTTATATTAAATAAATAAATAAAAAATAATTAAAAAATGAATACATAAAAATACATTAAAATTAATAAATTAATAAAAACTAAAATAAATAAATAAATAAATAAATAAAGAATGAATAAACAAATAATTAAATGAAATGAAAATCCACAGCCTGTTTCCAGTCTCCGACCGGGTCAGGAATGGAATGAATGAAGCCCCCATCTAGCGGCGAGGATATGAACTGTGCCGGCTGCCGAGGCCTGACGCACTCCTCTGGGGCAATGATTAAATGAATGACCGATGAAATGAAATGATAGTGGAGAGTGTTGCTGGAATGAAATGTTGACAGGGAAAACCGGAGTACCCGGAGAAAAACCTGTCTGCCTCCGTTTTGTCCAGCACAGATCTCACATGGAGTGACCGGGATTTGAACCACGGACCCAGCGGTGAGAGGCCGGCGTGCTGCCGCCTAAGCCACGGAGGCTTCCAAATAATTAAATACGGTACATAAATAAATTTTCAATTGTAAGTTGCTAACAATTCCTTCAGGGGCTTTGTAATAGCGTGGTTATTTAGTCCCGTGACTTGGGTGTGTGTGTATGTAGAATTTATCTGATAATCTTTGTGATTGTGGTGTCTGTAGTAGTGTGTGTATTTGTAATGCAGGTGAGGACTGGGTTGGAGACGGCAGTGGCTTATATGTTAGGAACCATCCGGGCAAATGCCAGGAGTAGAAGTTGGAAACCACGGAAAACCTTATCCCGGATGACTGAGATGAGAATTGAACCCACCTCTTCTGAGTTTTTCATCACGAGGCTGAGCGGACCAGCCCTCAGACCAGAATTAAAATTTCTTGGCAGAGCCGGGAATCGAACACGGACCTCAGGGTGACAGCCAAGAATGCTAGTCTCTACACCAGGAAGCGCAATTATAAAACGGGGCGGGGGCGTGGTGGCGCAGCGGCCAAGCTGTTTGCCTCTCACCAAGGTGAGATTCCCGGTCAATGCATGTGAGATTTTCGAAGTATAATGCCATGTTCTGTAGTTCGGATTCAACGTAAAAAGGAGGTCCCGTGGCTCATGATCGCGGGAGTAATGGTTACGTTAAACTACAAACTGCCTTCCTTTGTAAAACTGGCGATGCAAATATTGATTATTTGCCCTCTGTCCGTTATCGAATATTCTGGTGATACTACTGCTTAACACTTATCTGCGAAATATTGCCTTGCCGGAGGCACTCAATGTAGTGTGGCGTCAAAAGTTAACATTATGAGCTTGGCTGTGTTTCATAACCAGTTCTCGCTGCGGATCTGCAAGTCGAAGTCGCACTCTGCCTGGTTCAAGGCTGCGGACCGGATGTGCGGTAGAGGGAATCTTGGTGTGGCATGGTGGTCCTGCCCATCTCGTCGGGAGGAAGTGCACATTTCTTATCTGAGCTCACAGTCAGTCAGATACAGAAAGTAAGTTATACGGTAGATGTGGTCCATCTCTAGTATTCTTGGCTGTCACCGCGGAGGTCGATTTGATTTCCGGCTGAGGAAATTTAATTCTGGTCTTGGTGTTTGAGCGGGGTATACACAGCCTCGTGAGGTAGAACTAAGAAGAGGTGGGCTCGATTTTCAGCCATCCTAGAAGTGATTTTCCGTGGTTTCCTCACTTCCACTTCAGGAAAATGCCGGGAAAGGGGGGTCCAGGGGTCCACGTCCCTCCAAAATTTCTGGAGCTGAATAAATACCGTAAAAATATATTTAAAAACACGCTGTAAATTAAAGCGTTCCCTACATGGAAGAACAAGAATTCTATTTGGTGTTATGCAAGTTAACTGAGCCCTGCTTTGCCAACCTCCTAGGTTGATGGTCGTATAATTGACTCAAGCGGATCGTATTTTGTGTCGTAGGAACGAACACAAAGTCAGATTAGTTGGAACAGGTTTTAAACATCGTAATCTTTGGTCTATGAAGTTCAATGAATATATTAATTGTTTGCGTGGCGGAGGCAGGGGGTTATTTATGCGTTGTGTGAGAAGACGATCATACCGTTAGATTGGGAAAGGAGGTATTAAACTTTCCTTTAGGGGCAGATGACCTTGCTGTTCTGCCCCTTAAATCAACAATCATGATCATCAGACACGCCTCCTACCCAAATCCTAGTACCAATTACGACAAATGCACATACTAGTGCACCCATTACAATGATGCAGGTTATCAGACAGATTCCACACATATGGGACTACATGACCAAGATTTCGTTAAGCCCTGAGATCAGGCGTTCTAAACTTTTTGAGACTGTGAGCACCTCCGTCATGCCTTAACAAATACCCGAGCACCATTACATCGATGATGATGATGATGATGATGATAATAATTATTATTATGCAACAAAATTACTCCTCCCTTTCCTTTGCCTATCTCTCTCCCTCATAAGTACTGAAATAGCTAGGGATTCATCGCTCACAAGGCATGTTGCAACTGTTTGCATGACTCATACAGGTAAGATACATTTACGTGTGGACAGTCGAGTCGAATCAGCATCTTACATGTTACTCATAAAGCAGGGATGTTTTACTGTAGATTAAAAATACTATAGTATATCACAAAATATAGGCTGCTTCGGTGGCGTAGTCGATAGCATACTGAGCTTCTATGCCCATGGACGCGGGTTCAAACCCGGCCGAAGTCGTAAAAAAAACCTCAGTATGCCTTCCTTCGGAGAGGAAGTAAAGCTGGTGCTGCGGTCCCATGTCATAGATTTATGGCATGATAAAGAACCTTCCACTAATTACACCTGTGTGAAGCTAAATTACAGGTTATCTTTGACTTACGCTCTTAGGTTCCAACGTTCGTCGCCAGGAGCCGACTGTGGTGGCATCTAGTAACAAAGTGCAGAACTAGTTGGCTGTTGACGGTGGCGTTTTGTAGCAAAAGTTGGAACTACTTGAAAATCGAATGTATGCAGTCTTTACTTGAATTGAAAACAGATAACACACACTAATACAGCCATTACAATTAACACCGGTTATCAGACAGTTTCTGCACACACCCAAAGTACATGGGACTATATGACCGCGTTGTCGCAGCCCCTAAACTGAGGAACCAACCAACCTCACAAAATATACACTTCAAATAAGTTTTGCATATACATACCACATCGAACGGTGGTGGTTCAGAACTTCCTCCAGGAGTCCGCCATTGCACGAATGTCGCCGGACATGAACTATATCGACCATGTCTGGGATATGCTGAAGCGTGCTATTGATCAGCGTGCTCGCTCTCCCATAACCCGCTAAGAGATCATGGAGGCCGCAGTCGAAGAGTGGGATCGCCTGCCTCAAGAGGACTTGATCTGTGGTATGCCACGGCGAGTAAGAGCCCTGCTGGTGGCCATGTTTCTTATTGAAACGTCACAGGATGGCCTGTTTAACAGGCCAAATGCCTTCCTGTTTGTAATTTTGATTTCACACATGAATACAATATGCAGGATATTAATTTGTTCGAATGCCGTCTCTTTTGTAATAAATAGGGTTCGGAAGTTTAAGACCTAAAGAAGTACAAAATATGCCTTAAAAACTAGCTAAATATGACCTAAAAACTGGATAAATATGACCTAAAAACTATATAATATGACCTAAAAAATATGAAATAATACATGAATTTTTGGGATGGGTAAAGTATCACTCTGCACATTTCCGATAGATCTCTATAATTTGAAGAAATATATACTAATTGTCCCGACAAATCATTGGAAAACAGTTCCTGTGCAATTTTTATTGACGATGCCTCACTACTGTCAAAATTAACTTGTCCAGAAAGATGTGCCAAAAGACGTCCGTAGAGGAGCGCCTTCTTGGAATCTGGTCTTCTAAACCTGCTATCTGCCTGTTCCTGTAAAATAAAGAAATATATATCTACTACACTATTCGGAAATCCTGTGTTTGAAACTCGACACAGATAACACGTACCTTGTTAACGACGCCTCGATTTAAACAAAACTGCTGAAATTATAACCAAATATGGCCTTGATAGCCTTATATCACCAAAATATGACCAATACAATACAAATGGCCGAAATGTGCATTTATAGGCAACATCTAATTGCTTTATACGTAGTAAGGGACCCGTCATTCAAACTTATTTTTCAGATTTCGGGTAAAATGAGCTCAGGAAAAAAATATGACTTTTCTTGAACATCCGAACCTTAGTAATAACCTCGCCCACAATCCCACATACGGTCTGCATAATGGCAAACAAGTGTTATGCAAAACTTTCTTTAATGTGTATAATAAAATGTCTGTCTGCCAAAACTTGTAATGGAAACACTAATATTCTGGTTCGTGCAACAGAATTTGAATAGAAGAATGGATCTCGGAGGAGCTTGTGCTCTGGAGCACTTTTTTTTTTTGGCTCGTATGATATCATGCAGTCAGTTGAGGCATATCTCTAACTTATGAGCGTGGCATTTTAATTCATAAATGGAAGAGTTTTGTGCCGAGTGTAATAAATTTGTGAGGAACTTCACATTCGGACTCTAGTTACCACCCGACTGAACTTGAGTGTACAGTAACTTATGTGTTATTGTGGTGTATGCACTCATTAGGGGATAAGGGCTAGAGTAGGAAATGAACTGTCCTGGACTTTGCTTAGATACCATACTGACTGAATTTCACTTGAGAAATGACAGAAAATAATACTGTAGATGTTATGGTTGCCCATTGCTCACCTCCCTCTTCCAGGTTTCACACCGAGGCTTAAATCCTGATCAGCAGAGTTGGGATTCAAACCCGGGCCATATGAATGCAAAGGCTACTTACCCCTGAATAATAATAATATATTATGGCCTCGGTGCAAGCTTTGTTATTTGACACCCAGAGGGCAGCTTGCACATCATTATTTTGTTGTTCCTTGAAGCACTATGAAAGTCAAGGAAGTTAGATATCCAAGCTCCTTGACACTATAGCGCTTTCTAGTAGAGAAATGAGGAACTTTGTGTTGGCGGAAAATCCCGAGATTAATTTTGCCACTATGAACACGGCCTACTGAATTCAAATGGGTTCTTTAACATGCCAACATCGTATGACATGCGTGTCGTGATTTTTGACGCCTTTCAAAAATCACTTGCCATGGCCAGGAGCGAACCTGCTAGCTTCGGGGTTAGTAATCCGACACAATAACAACTCACCCACCGTGGCAAGCACCCCTGAATCATCGCGGAGATCTTTATTTGCTGTGTTGATTGGCTGCGTGGTGCAGTGGTAACATTCTCGTCTGCTCTTCCCCAGGTTGCAGGTTTGAATCCTGGCACAGTTAGTTGTGAATGCGAGGGAGCCATGTCAGTAGATGTACTGGCACGTTAAAGATCCCCTTCGGGGAAAATTCTGGTACCCCGGATTGGCTGGATTTTTTTCCTGGCGCAGTCAATTGGCATTTGAGGATGCTTAAAGGCGAGGAAGCCATGTCGATAGATATAATGCCACGTTATGAATCCCCTTCGAGGCACAACACTGACACCCTGACGGTTTTAAGAGCCGTAGTAGTTAAAGTAGTGGTTAATTCGTTTTAAGGACTTGGGACACCTTGGTCATCAGCCATGTGCGCCCAGTTTGTCTGATAACCTGTGTTTCTGTGTTGACTGTAGTAGTGTATGTAACTGTAATTATTTAGTTCGGGGATGGGGTAGGTGGTGCCCCAGGATTTCAAATAAGGTACTATGCCGACATTTACCTGGAAGGAGTGAGGAGACCGGTTATCAGACAGATTCTACACACACCCAAAGTACACGGGACTACATGACCGCGTTGTCGCAGCCCCTAAACTTAAGAACAAACCAACCAACCAACCCCAGAAAGAAATCGTACTCAAGATAGCTGCTGCCAGCTTTGGGATTTGAACCTTCGATGTTCGATCTCTGGACATGCTGCAGCTCCCCATCGCCACGCCATAGGGTTCATATGTATACAGACATGCCAACTATTACGAATTAATCGTAGTCATTACGAATTTTCCCTTACGATTACGCTCTTACGAATGGATAACGTAAAATTACGAATTTCGGTTGAATTCGTGTTATTCTTTTAAAAATGGCGCCATGCGCTGTGATCGGAAGCGATCGGCAACTTTCGAACCCACTCGTTATTATGCTTCACGTGAGCATGCGCGTTCTGTCTGCGCGCGTGCTCTTATTTCTTTGTTACTGAGGTCAAGGAACAAGTTAGTCTTAGCAAGAACCGAGAAGAAAGTGAATGCCTGCGGTATGAAGCGATTTTTAGTGCCAGAAATTGCGTGTGGTAGTGTTGTTGGAACTAGTGGTGATGGTGATAACAAAACTACGAAGAAGCAGAAAGTCGTTCAAAGATTTAGGGAGGAATATACAAAACTGTGGCCGTGTTTATTACATTCTTCCAAATCTTCGTCCCACGTGTTTTGTACTGTGTTCCCGCGATTTTTCGGTTGCACATGGCGGAAGAGATGACTGCCGGAAACATATCAACAGTAAAATTCACTCGGATTTCGTGAAACTGAGGGGGTCCAACAAGGAATTAACGCGATTTTTAAGTAATTCTGAAGATAGAAATGCTATCACGAATGCGGAAGTTTTATTTACGGCTGTCGTTGTCGAACTTAATCTGCCTTTGGCCTGCAGTGACCATGCCGGACATTTATTTTAAAAAATGTTTCCAGATTCAAAAATAGCATCCAAATTCAGTTGTGCGAGAACAAAAACAGGAGCCATAATTAGGAGTGTAGCCAGATCCATCGATGAGAAAATTACGGACACTTTAATGCATCAACCCTTCTCGCTCGCTACAGATGGCAGCAACGATTTTGACGATACTAAACTCTATCCGATAGTTGTTTCCTTCTTTGATGCAGAAGCAGGGATGATTGCTACGAAGATTTTAACCATCCAAGAATCGCGGGACAATACAGGAGAAGGTATTTTTAAAGTTTTAGATGGGGAACTGAGGAAGAGAAATATACCATGGTATAATTGTGTTGGTTTTGCATGTGATAATGCTAGTACCATGACTGGCATTTCCAAAGGTGTTAGTTCTTTCATTTGCAAAGAAAATCAAAACATCCAAGTGCAAGGCTGTGCTTATCATCTTGTGCACTTAGCTGCTCAAAAAGGGTGTAATGGTGTCAAAAATGTCAATGTTGAACAATTTTTAGTTGACATCTATTATTATTTACAGAAGAGCTCAAAGAGGAAACATATTTTGAAGCTTTGTCAGCAAGTCTTTGGGGAAAAGCCCCACAAGATATTGAAATACGTTTCAACTCGACGGCTATCACTGTTGCAGTGTGTCGACCGAGTCTTGGAGCAGTGGAATCCATTGAACATGTTTTTCTGTGATACAGACCATGGCAATGCTGGCCCAAAATTTCAGAAAGTTAAGGAGCAGTTTGAAAATCCTTCAACCAAACTATACCTTTTGTTTCTCAGTTCTGTTCTTCCACTTTTCAATTCATTGAATATATTCCTGCAACAAGAGAAACCACTTATTCATCAGCTTCATTCTAAATTGAATAATTTTTCACTGATATATTGGTTAGATTTGTCAAAGCATCTGCAGTTCCCGATTCCGATTTGTTTTCTGTTAACTTTGCTAGCAGAAAGTATCAGAAAAGTGACAATGATTTGGTTGTTGGAGCTAAGACAAGAGCCTATATTAAAGAAGCTTCTTTTAATGAGCATCAAATGAAGATGTTTTTTTCTGATGTCAGATTGTTCTACTCAAAAACATGTGATTATATTTCCAAGAAGTGGCCCATCAAAGAAAAGTTTTTGGAGCATGCTGAAATTGCTGATGTGTTTCAGTGAAGAACAAAAGGTTATTCATCTATTGAATACTTCACTGACCAGTTTCCTAAGGTACTGACAGCAGAGGAGACAGAATCCTTAGAATCAGAATTTAGTCGTTTCCAGTTCGATACGTTGAGTTTTGATAAGAATAAAAGGGCTGACAAAATCCGGTGCGAAATTTCGGAGATTACCGATGTTTCTGGATTAACGAAGTACCCTTCACTAAGCAAACTTATGATGGCAATTATTCTGGTCCCACATAGTAATTCTCCCACAGAACGTGTTTTTAGCTTGGTGAGGAAAAAAAGGAAGGAAGCTTGTAGTTTAACGTGACCGTTAATCTCGCGATCATAAGCCACGGGACCTCCGTTTTACGTGGAATCCGAACCACAGGACATGGCATTTCACGTCGAAAATCTCACATGCATTGACCGGGAATCGAACCCGGTCCACCTTGGTGAGAGGCATACAGCTTGACCGCTGCGCCACCACGCCTCCGTGGTGAGGAAAAACAAAACTGAATTTCGCGCGAATATGAATACAGAATTGCTAAGTTCTCTACTGGTCCAGAAAATGCAGATGATTTCGGATGGAAAACCTTGCCATCAAAGTGCATTTACTAGACTCCAACTTCAAGATGCCAAACAAGCCACTCGTCTTCAAAATTTGAAGTGCGTACCCTCAACCTCCACCCAAGTATCTGGTATAGATCTTGCAGAGGAGGCTGTTGATGAGGAGGGATTGTAATTGGTAAGTAGCTATAATCTATTTTAAGTTGTAATACAGTAGATTATATTTTGTTTGAATGTCGTACACCCCCCCCCCCCCCCCTTCTATATTTTGTTTGAATAATGCCCCCTCCCCCCGGCACTCCGAGTCCGATTACTAATTGCTCTTTCTGAAAGTTGGCATCTCTGCTATAATATGTTCGCTCGATCGGATTTTACGATAATTGGGGGGGGGGGGGGGGGGGGGTTGTAACGAAAATTTGTAAGTTTGTCCGTTTTTTCGCAATTACCTGATTCGCAAAATTCAAATGAACTTTCTTCTTGATACTTTCAATATACGTTAAAGGAAAACTTCTTTTGTAGGTTGATTTGTGGAAGGGAAATTTCATCCTGTGTAGCATTGTCGCGATTTCAGAGAAATATTTTCTGCTTCTGAGCATATAAGAAGAATATTTTTCCAAGTGTTGAGTTGCGCATTATATTGAATAAGGGAGGAAAGGGAAAGGGATAATAATGTATTTTGTACGTTCACGTAGGGAGGGATATTAAGAATTGTTACGACATGTTACAAAGGGGTGGGGGTCGAATTTTATGGCATTTTTGCAAACGTATTTTATCGATGATCCCTTATTACTTTTAATAATAATAGTTTTAATGCTGCCAATGGCCAATGAAAAAGTAAAAAAATACAATGCAGGAACTGTCAATCGCTACAAAATTGCGTCAGGGAATTCAATCTTCTTTTACAGTATGCCGCATGATATCGGTCACAGGGCTCGCTACACAATTCACATATGCATGTAGCTACATTTGGAGTGTGAAAGTCTTTTCTTCCGCATATCCTGAAGTGAAATCCATGGACTGCGAAACGCTTCGTAAATCGTAGTCTGCTCTCTTCCGGTCAGATGATAACATCGCTTCTGTCCCATTGAAGTCCAACCATATTTCTTTCTTTTTTAAATGAAATTCCGCAAGAAGTTCCTGATAGGCAGCGCTAGATGGAAGCCGCATTTGTAGTGTGATTTTCTCAATACAGAATGGCTCAATACAGACAGCTCATACATTAGCCGGGACGGAGTAAATTTCGCTACACACAATGCTTTCTTTAGGAAGATAGACTTTACTTGCTCTATTTCCTTTAAGTTGGTTTTGGTCAGATGAAGCCAGATCAGTTCCAGACCGTAGGTTAAAATAGGTGTCAGTGTGGAAACAAAGAGCTTCATAGCAGTAACTAAAGATAGTGTACGTAAATGCTGTATGTTGTTCATAGCTATTAGTGCAGCAGTTTCTTTTGATGTATGAATTTCAACTTATCTTTATTCTTTTAAAACTGTCAAACTTTTAACGTTCAATCGATCGGGTATTGGTTAGTGATTAACCTTATTTTATTGAGTTTGGTGTGATTGCCAGGAAGCCGAATGTTCGAGATCGATAAGCTGGCCAAATCCTATGGCAAATCCATTGAGTCAAGTGCTTTTCTAAAGGTTGAACTACCAGTGAGACGCGCCGTCCCATTCAGCTACTCATGTGAACTTTATCTCGAGCCGCGCGATTCAGTGTGACTAGGCGCTTCAATGAGAGTTCAATTTTATTAATCTACGTTAAAATCTCAAAAATTAAAAATCGCGCAGGTAAAGATAGCTTTGAAGCCATTTTTCAGTGTTGCCTTATTAACAATTCATATTGTTGCTTTCAGTTGGTCAACTTAAAAATCATTCCAATTACTGGAATATGTGAAAAACCTCAAATAAATTACATGTGATTTTTATTGTTATGACTATTGAAGAAGAAGAAGAAGAAGAAGAAGAAGAAGAAGAAGAAGAAGAAGAAGAAGCAGAAAAGTAAGGGATGACATGTTTTCACGCCAAGTTTTTATGAAGGCGGCTTCGGTGGCGTAGATGGTAGCATGCTGAGCTTCTATGCCCAAGATAGCGGGTTCAAAACTGGCCGAAGTCGTCGCATTTTAAAAGCGTTAAAAATCCCTCAGTAGGCCTTCCTTCGAAGGTGAAGTAAAGCCGGCGGTCCCATGTCATAGATTTATGGCATGAAAAAGAACCTTCCACTAACTACACTTGTGGAAGCTGAAATGTGTAGGTTAGTTTGATAACGCTCTATTAGTTCCAACGTTTGTCTCCAAGTGCTGACTACGATGGCTTCTAGTAGCTACGTCCGCAGCTAAGCGTCGTGGATGGTAGCATTTGGTAGCAAAAGTACGAACTACTTGAAATTGATCGTCTGCAGTCCTTACCTGAATTACAGATAACACACACTAATACAGCCATCACAATAATTAACACCGGTTATCAGACAAATTCTACACACACCCAAAGTACACGGGGCTACATGACCGCGTTGTTGCAGCCCTTAAACTAAGGAACCAACCAACCATGTTTTCTGACGGGTTTTCTTATAGTTTGTTTTTAAAGGGCAGAGACTGTCTGTGGGTATCACTGTAGGTTTGGTAGTGTTTTGTAGAGCTATTGGTCTTGCATATTTTGATCTGATAATGCTAGCTTGACGAACGAAACATGTCATCCCTTAGTCTTCTTCTTCTTGAATAGTCCTTAACAATGTCTTAATCATATGTAACCGGGTGAGTTAGCCGTGGTCGTTACGGCGTGGCTGCAGACAGTCGCTTACATCCAGGAGGCGAGGAGGTTCGAATCCTCCCTCCGGCAACCTTGAAGATGGTCTTCTGTTGTTTCCCATCTTCCTTCCAGGCAAATGCCGGTATTGGTTCCTAACTATAGGCCACAGCCGCTAACTTCCAATTCCTCGTCCTTACATTCACACATTCCTCCCCAGACAACACTCCACACGCGACGGTACTTTTAGCTCACCCCATCGGTGTCCGCATTGAAGCAGCTACAAACTCTGGCGAACCGAACATGTCCTTGGACGCTCCCGGCACTAAAAGCCATACGTAAAAGAAAGAAGGAAAATCATATGTAATTTATTTCAGGTTGTTCACATATTCCAGTAATTGGAATGATTTTTAAGTTGACCGACTGAAAGCTACAATATTAATTGAATTTTTCAGGGGCTCACAACTTTCGCAGCATGGTTTGGCTACTACGGGAACTCTTGAAGTTAAGTCCACTTCCTGGTGTGGCGTCTAGCATTCTTGGCTGTCACCGCGGAGTTCTGGCTCTGCCTAGAAATTTAATTATGTTTGCTGTTGAATCATTGAAGGACTTTGCGATATCGTGGTCATGTAGCCCCGTGTACTTGGGTGTGTGTGGAAATTGTCTGATAACCTATGTAATTCTGATGGCTACATGTGAATTTGTAAATCAGATGAGGATTGATAAAGAGGCGGCCGTGGCCTTAATTTTGGAACCATCCCGGCATTCAACAGGAGTAGAAGTGGGGAAACCACGGAAAACCACTTTCAGGATGGCTGAGGTGGGAATCGAACCCGCCTCATCTTAATTTTTCAGGGGCTGAAAGTGCCCCGTTCCAGCCCTCAGACCAGAATTAAATTTAATGGCAGAGCCGTGAATCGAACCCGGGCCTCCGCGGTGACTGCCAAGTGTACATTCAATACACACTAAACTCCCGCTAATCCGACCATCCCTCGCACATATGGTCGCCGGATTAGCGGAAGTGACGGATTATTGAGAGTGTCTAAAATTTAGTTCAACTTATCTAAAATTTAGAGTTTCAGCTTGATGTCTAGCGTAACTTATTTCCAAGGTGATGATGATGATAATTGTTGTCTTAAGGGGCCTAACATCTAGGTTATCAGTCCTTTCCTTATGAAGCCATGATACTGAACTGTGCATTGCTTAACATTGTACTGTATTTAACTAACAACATTGCTGTGCGCGTCATTTGTGCTAGAACGACTAGGAGCCGGGTGTGGGCCGGATTATCGAGAGTTTACTGGAATTGTATCATCTATATATGCTTGCCACGGTGGGTGAGTGGATATCGTGTCGGTCTACTAACCCCAAGATTTCAGGTTCGCTCCTGGCCGTGGTAAGTGATTTTTGAAAGGCGGCAAAAATACGATACGCATGTCATACGAAGTTGGCATGTCAAAGAACCTATTTGAATTCAGTAGACCGAGTTCATAATGGCAAAATTAATCTCGGGAGTTTCCGCCAACACAAAGTTCCTCATTTCTCTACTAGAAAGCGCTATAGTGTTCAAGGAGCTTAGATATCTAACATCTAACCTCCTTGAATTTCATAGTCAAGGAACAACGTAATTCGACATGCAAGCTACCCTCTGGGTGTCAAATAACAAAGCTTGCTCCCGGCACCCGAGGCCATACGATATTATTATTATCATCATCTATATATATATAATACGCTAAGGTGTACGTTTCACAAAACTCAAGCTCCTAAACCAGTGGGTGCTAAAAGGTGTGGTTTGTACAAAAATCTTCCAAATGATGTCAATAGTACAGGAAAAATCTTGCATTTCTTGATAAGTGAACGGAAATATATTTATTTGTATATAAAATGTGTGAAAACAAATAAGCAAGACGATAGCCCCTATCAGAACTGAGTTGCTTACAGCCCGCATATCACTAGAGCCGGGCGGGTAGTCTGTACATATGCAACCAACATCCGTGATAAATTGCACTCTGATTTCATAAATATCGACAATTTGTTTTAAAAGTGCGTTTAAACAAACAAACATATTTATAGAAGCCCGCATAACAGTGAGGCTAGTTCTCGCACGGGTCCGTTAGTTGTAATTATCCCAGTTATAGTTGATTACTTTCAGATCTATTTTACAATTTATAGACATTCAGGTTATTTTTTTCTAATTTCTGTCATATTCCAGATATTTGTTGCGATTTTAACCATAGTACGGCTAGGCTATATCTTATAATTCTCAGAATATAGACTTAATGCATTTTCATCCACAGGATTATGTCCGCGTGGCGTAGCCGTGCGCGTTAGATTGCTCACCACTACGTAGGATGAGAGTTGCTGCAAATCCGGATGTTCGAATCCTAGCGACTAGAAGCCGGAAGTGTCCCGGACAGTTGAGGGCTAGATTAGCGAGAGTTTAGTGTAATTGTATCATTGTAATTATCTCTTTCAGAGATGTGTGTGTGGTTATTTTGCAGTGGAAATAGGTGTTATATTTCCTGTTTCCTAATCAACTTATCACCCATACTTTTCAATCTTTACGTTAAACAAGCAACGAGGAAATTGGGGGAAAATTTAAAGTGGGAGTGAAGATTGGAGGATAAATAATTTCAGCTCTGAGATTTGCTGATGACTTCGTTATCTTGGCCGACACGCCTGAGGATTTGAATGATTTTTTGAATGGTATGGACTCCCGTCTTGAGGAAAGAATTAATGATGAAAATCTGTCTGTTAGGTAGTCAGCCCGAAGGCTGGTTGGATCCCCAAAAAGAACCGCCGTTACGTTATGTGAGTAGATACCCACAAAAACCCAAGGCAGCGCTATTTTGAGGCGTTCTAGGCAAGAAGAGGAGTGAGGTAGTTTGCCATTGCTTTCCTCACTGAGTCAGAACAGTAGTCCTAACCCTATGAGTAGAACCTTTCACAGCATTCACAGGCACTGACTGTGCCCCAAATGCCATTACTAAGCACCAATCAATAAATGTAAAATAAAAATATTGGAATGCAGCCGCAATAAATCAGAAACCTCTATGGACATCAAATTGGCAGGTGAAACGCTAAAGGAAGTAGGAGACTTCTGTTACTTAGGAAGCATAATAACCAGTGATGGACGAAGCAAAGAGGATATAAAAAGTAGGTTGGCTCACGCAAGGAAAGCATTTCTACTGAAAAGGAATCTGTTGACATCGAATATAGATTTTGGTATTAGGAAGTCATTTTTGAAAGCCTTTGTCTGGACCGTGGCACTCTATGGAAGTGAAACTTGGACTGTTGGAGCAGCAGAAAAGAGGAGAATTGAAGCGTTTGAAATGTGGTGTTACAGGAGAATGATGAAGATCAGATGGGTAGATAGGGTTACAAACGAAGAGGTATTAAGACGAGTGGGAGAGATGTTTCTGGCGACTGCTAATGAAGAGAAGAGATAGGTTGGTAGGACACATACTATGACACCCAGGAATAGCAAGTTTAGTTATGGAAGGAAGGGTCGAGGACAAGAACTGTAGGGATAGACCAAGGTTATAATATGTTAAACAGATTGCTTCGGATGTAGGTTGTGGTAGCTATGTAGAGATGAAACGATTAGCTCAGGACAGGGAGGAATGGAAAGCTGCATCAAACCAGTCAAAAGACTGAAGACTCAAACAACAACAACAATAATCAAATATCTAAGTGTGTGAAACCTTGCCAATATTATACAGTCCCCGTATACTGACGAATTGCTCTATTACACCGTGATATCAATTTATCCATGATGAAATCTGCTATCTAATTACGAAGATACCAATTGTTTTCTAACTGAAGATTGGATGAATGAATGCAACTAATAAAACTTTATCTTCCAATTACAATGCACATCTTAGATTAGACTGCACAAGAGTGTATGATAATACGAGTTAACTTTGCACAATACGATCTCGCGGTTGCTTCAATATCACAATTGAGGCCTGAGTTTTGATGATAAGACATCTTCTGTTATTAGTTTTAAGAGCGTTAGAATCCTTCAGTATGCCTTCCTTCGGAGGAGAAGTAAGGCTGGCAGTCCCATGTCATAGATTTATGGCATGTAAAAGATCCTTCCATTAACTAAACTTGTGTGAAGCTAAATTTCTAGGTTAGATTTCGTTGAAACGCTCTAACAAAGTTCCAACGTTCATAACTAGATGTCAGTGACATCTGGTAGCGAAAGTTGGAACTACTGGATATTGAACGGAATTTGTAGCTAACCCCATGGGTGTCCGCTTGAAGCAACTACATCCTTTGGCGAGCCGAACATGTCCTCGGACACTCCTGGTACTAAAATCCATACGCTAAATAAATAAATAAATAATGGTATTAATCGGAGAAGCTATGATTAAGTGCATTCTGCAAGAAGTATGCTCATCAAAATGCATTATATATGTTGTGTGGAATCTGATCTATCGAATCTTACCTTTCACATACGTTAATTAGGGATCAAATCCGGTTCACTTTGGGGGGTGGCGAGTAGATTAGTCACTGCATCATCACGCCACTATCGCTAATGGTGTAAAGTATTCGGTCACCGCAAAACGTTGCTGCTTACTATTTGACTCACCACAGAGTCCCGGGTTCAATTCCCGGCTCTGCCAAGAAATGTAATTATTATGAAGCTTATAGTTTAACGTGACCGTTAATCTTGAGATCATGAGCCACGGGAGTGTAATTATTCTGGTCTGAGGGCTGGAACGGGGTACTCTCAGCCTCATGAGGCAAAACTGAGAAGAGGTAGGGTGCGATTCCTGCCTCAGCGATCATGGGAGTGACTACCCGTGGTTTCCCCCACTTCCACTCTAGGCTAATGCTGACATAGTACCTAACTTGAAGACACAGCTGCTCGCTTCCTTCCTAAATTCTACCTCAATTACAAATACACCCACTAGTTCAGACATCACAGTATCACAGGTTATGAGACAATTTCTACACGCACCCAAGTACATGGGGATACATGATCACGACGTCGCAAAATCCCTAAAGAATCAACAACTACAACTAACTACTTGACAGAAGGGTAAGGGCCTTATTTTTTGGTGAAATACAAGGTGTCCGGGTTAAAGGTATAATAATATAAAATTTAATAACTTGAGAAATAATGGAGATATTTATTGGCGGTTTGTTTCTACAACTAGGGTAACTCAAAATGTTTTCTGTGTTTGCTTGCGGTGGTACCACATGCGCATGCGCGTAACTGCATTGTTCACGAGAAGCGCGCCAGTAGCCATGTTGACTCCACAGCAGAAAGTGTTCTGTGTTTTTTCGATCGCGGAGCTAAAATCCGTTACACTAGTACAACGTAGATTTCGGCGGGATTATGGACTGTTACCAACTGATGATGTTCCCACTTACGTAACAATCAAGAAATGGGATTTCTTGAATCGTGAGTTCCCAGATCGCTGGATTAGGAGAAGTAGTCCATCAATTGCTTGGTCCCCTAGAAGCCCCGACATTACACCACTTGATTTTTTCCTGTGGGGGGTTTGTCAAGAATCAAGTGTACCAGACACCAGTTAGTGATCTACCAGATCTGCGTCATCGCATTCGTGCAGCTATTGCAAATGTTACGCCTACAATGCTGCAGAACACTTGGAGAGAAGTGGAATACAGATTAGATGTATGTAGCGCCACCAATGGTGCGCATATCGAGATGTATTTGATATGTAAAGAAACATTTTGAGTTTCCCTATTCGTAGAAACAAACCGCCAATAAATATCTCCACTACTTCTCAAGTTATTGAATTTTATATTATTATTATACCTTTAACCCGGACACCTTGTAAAACTGTTTATTTCGGTGTTAAAACTGACACTGTTTCGGTGGGTATTTAGTGAAATAAATTGTCATAATGATCGATGTTTCTTCCGAAAGCTTCCTTATAGTATGGGGTAAATCTAACAAATTATGTGATAAGGGGTTTTAAAGAGCACATTCAAGAGGAATGTTGGCTTGCTTGAATGCTTTTGTTGTGTCTATTACAAATTGCTCTCTATCACTTTTCAACTTCTTCGCGATGTGTATAGTATCGCTGATTGTTATTTGCCGCTTTGAATTATGTTCATTTGCTTTTTCTTCTTCTTTTTATGTGTTTCTGAATCCCTGCAGTGTTCATCGCATGTGTCTTTTCGTTCCCACTGAATACGAACAATGCAGTATTTACACAGAATCGTTCTTGCAGCGTCAAATACATAGAACCCCTCACTGTTTTATTCCTCGGCCCTCGAGATAACTGTTGGGGTTTTTAGTTTTCGGCATTTTTATACTTAAATGTTGGATATTTGCCGATAGTTTTTTCAGTCGCGAACTCGCACTGCTGTATTTACGACCACATTGCCATTTGATGTAATCGATAGCAGTTATCAATTTTGATCGATAGCCTTAGAGATCGCGAAACTGAATACATATACTTCCGGCTTTGTGGGCATTTGTGTAGAGAATATGCAGCACTATCAATCAAATGAGAAGAAACCCACGACGGTCAGTTCGTCGGAAGTATTTAAACGTTTATTGGAGAGCTTTTTCGATAATATTTAGCATTTTTTGTACCAAGTGGAGTATATTTCGCGATTATTTGCAGAATTCGCTCAATAAATCAGATTTCGTGATATTTCGCGAGTTCATTTTGCTGAAATACGGTACCTTTAGTACCTACTGTAGATGGTCATATATAGGCAAGAAAGAAGATATGAAAATTGTTCACGCGTATCGCTAAATACGGCCCCTACAGAATGGCTTTGAAACTGCTAGAATAGGCTATGCCTCGGCATTTTATTGTCAATGCCGAGCCACTTCTAATCAGCTGTGCAGGTTAAGTAAACAATGATAGCTTATCAGCAAGCTGATAGCTGGCAAAGTATTGGATTCTTTCGCCCTCACTAATGTTCGTGTATTGCTCAAGCCACATGGATGAGTGGAACTTGTGCTTTGATAGTAGTCCCCAATCCCTCGCCTTTGAGCTACCGTGACATACCACTTCAATCTCTTGTCAAAGGTACTGCTCGAGTCCAAGATCTATGAACCTGAGAGGAATGTGGATCGCGGATGATGAGGAGAGATGTGGGGGGGGGGGGGGGTCCCGGTCCGTGCGTAGTAACAGAACCAAATACATTGGTCGGTCACTCACTCACTCACTCATTCGCAATACCACACTGGTATAAGGCAACGACCCTATGTTAGGAATATTGGAATAGACAGGAATTCCAGATAACACGGCGGGATGTTGACAGGCCCTGCTCTTCCAGCCTCCTGTGTCACCTCACCCCGCAAGCTCACAGAGCTTGGACTCAAGCAATGCTCTTCAACAAATTATAAACATTTCCAAGGAAACACACACACACACCTTACAAATAGAAGTTAAGTTCTAAATTTTCAAAATTCAAAACGTAACTACAGTATTTTTATTCATTTTTCAAAATTTGGGCCTGGCTTTGTGCTGTTCTTCGCCATTTCCCCAATATTTCCCATATCGATAGGAATGTTTGGACTTTTCTTTTAAAAAATTAAAAGTGGATGTTAAACCTTCAGCTAAAAAGCGAATCTCACTCAAACATCTGAGGATTTAATTAGTCTTTCTATAAAACGTTAAAACTATTTTTTGAGTTTGCTCAAAATAGGAATGAAGCTTTGTTATTTGACGCCCAGAGGGCAGCTTGAATGTCGATTTTTATTTTTTTTTGTCGTTCGTTGGAACGTTATGAAAGTCAAGGAGGTTAGATATCTAAGCTCCTTAACACTAGAGCGCTTTCTAGTTGAGAAAGGAGGAACGTTGTGTTGGCGGAAAATCCCGAGATTAATTTTGCCATTGTGAACACGGCCTACTGAATTCAAATGGGTTCTTTAACATGCCAACAACGTATGACATGCGTGCCGTGGTTCTTGTTGCCTTTCAAAAATCACTTTCCACGTTCGGCCAGGAGCGAACCTGCAAGCTTGGGGTTGGTAGTCCGACACGATAACCACTCACCCACCGTGGCAAGCTAGGAATGAAAATATAACGCTGAATTAATTGATAATATGGAAATAAGAGAGATTCATTTTGTTGCTGAAGGTTTAATGCCCACTTTAAAATAAGAAAAGTCCATACTTCCAAGAAATATGGGAGATTTGAGGGAAACGGTGTCTGTCAGCACAAAGCAAGGACCACATTTTGAAGGGGGAAAAATGGATTAATTTAGTTAAGATTTGAATTTTGAAAATTTAAAACTTGGCTTCTAAAAGCAAGATGTGTGTGTTTCCTTGGAAATGCCTATATAATTGCTGTACAAGATCTATGACAGCCACAGTTATAATACAGGGGGTCATTATCTATTTTCGCCCCGATAAACACCGCAAGCTAAGCCGGCTGTGACTGGCGCAGATCGCTGGCGCGCGTACGCGGTTCAGTCGGTGGTTGGCGCGCTCCACTGACTCATATCGTTAGTTCACACGTGTTTTGTCATTCATGTGGACGTGTATCTGAAAAGCTTAGGCGTTAGTGTTGCACGTTTAGTGAGTATTGTGATTACTGTGATTGTTGGTCGTGCCTAGACACCAATTCACATTGCGCGAACGTGTGTATATCCTCGTATATGAAAAGCAGAAAATCTTGTTCTGAAACGAGAGGAAAATTTCGAATCAAGTTCCCAGGAAGACCTGTACCTAATGCCAGTACAATTAGGAGGCTCGCTAAACGATTCAAGGAAACGGGCTCCGAAAATAATAAAGGAGTTGACAGACATTCTTTTATCAGAAGATATCAGGTGTGTGTTACAAGAGAGGGAGGACATTTTCAGCATCGCCTATGAGCACTGTAAGTACACATTATTGAACATGTTTGGTAAAAGTGTGAAAGTGCGCGCCAACCACCGGCTGAACAGAGTACGCGCGCCCGCGATTTGCGCCAGTCACATCCGCTAAGCTTGCCGTGTTTATCGGGGCGCACTTAGATAATGACCCTGTATTAATACAGTTATTGTTTTGGCTCCTTAATCTGTATGTTCCACCTTAAGAGGCTTAGCCCCGTGCATTTGGGTGGGTGTAGAAGTTGTCTGTTAACTTGTGTCACTATGATGTCTGTATGTGTGTATTTGTAATTCATGTGAGGATTGGTAAGGAGACGGACGTGGTCTTATGTTAGGAGCCATCCCGGCATATGTCGTGAGTAATAGGAAACCACGGAAAAGCAGTTGAAGAATGGCAGAGGTGGGAATCAATCACCTCTTCTCAGTTTTGCCTCATGAGTCTGTGTATACCCCGTTCTAGCCTCAGACCAGAATGAAATTTCTTGGCAGAGCCGGGGATTGAAATCGGACCTCCGGGACGACAGCCTAAAACGCTAGCCGCTACACCACGAGACGGACCATTTGAGGGGTCTTGGACATCGATGTTATTTAGCCCCGTGTACTTCGGTGTGTGTATCGAATTTGTTTGATAACCTGTGTTATTGTTGTGTCTGTTGTTGTTGTTGTTGTTGTTGTTGTTGTTGTTGTAGTAGTAGTAGTAGTAGTAGTAGTATATACTGTATTTGTAATTTAGGTGAGGATTGGGAAGGAGGCGGCCGTGGCCTTATGTTAGGAACTATCCCGGCATTTGCCTGGAGTAGGAGTAGAAAACCACAGGAAACCACTTCCAGGATGGTTGAGGTGGAAGTTGAACCCCCACTCTCACAGTTTTGTCTCTCGAGGCTGAGTGTACCCCGTTCCAGTTCTCAGACCAGAATTACATTTCTTGGAGAGCCTGGAATCAAACATGGACCCCGGGGAGAGAGCCAAGAATGCTAGCCACTACGCAACGAGGCGGATCCAAACCCTCTCTTGAATTACACATACATACACTAATACAGCCATCGCAATAACACTGGATATAAATCAAAAATTCCACACTCACCCATGTACACGGGGCTAAATGTCCACGAAGCCCAACCCCCTCAAATAAAGCAACAACAACAAACCTGCTACTGGAACTTGGCCAAAACAGTTGCCAAGGTGTGTTCATTCTTTCATTGAGCAAATGTACAAAATGTGTTGTTTTCCATGGAGTTTATCCGAAACTGAATACAGTACACATATTTGTTGAGTAGGACTTGAAAAATGTTGCTGCAATTAGGATTCGAACCCGAATCTTCTGCTGCCCGGGTAGGTGTGCTTAGCCACCTACACCAATCCAACCGCAGAAAAATTTCAAGTTCGATTCCCGACTGCAGTCACATTTTAAGTCTTATTCAACAAATAGCACCGCTCCTTGGAGGGCTATGCCCTAAAGCCAATTCTATTTAATAGCATATGTACAGTAGGTCATACTTATACCAAGAGTTTTAAAAAAATCACCTACAGTGTTGCCAATTTAGCGACATTGTCAATCAAATTTCCGAAATTTTGGCGACAAAATATTTTAAATTTAGTATTGTTTAGTTAAAATATTCAGTAAATTAAAACCTTAAGTCAATAACCAGTTGTACTTTAATCACAGTACCGGTTTCGGCCACATTGTGACCTTCTTCAGCGGTAAATTATAAAATACCTAAAGAAGCAAGACTTACATACAAAAATTTTCCGTATCAAATGTTATCAAAATAATTACTAAAATCTCTCTCTTTATTCGTTTAATCGATTCCGACTCACCGTGACCCCATGTACTAAACTACGCCAATTTATTCTGTCCTGCACTACCTCCCGAAGATTTTCCAAGCTAGTCCAAAGGCTGGAAAAACACTTAAAAATTAAAAATCAGATCTGTTACAATATGTTATAAAATGAAAGATTTAAACAAAAACTTGACATAGTGACAGTGATGTGGTTATTATATACGCATGGAAATTTGTAGGTTATGACTGATGTGAACGAGTATGTTAAAGAATATACCGTATATATATATAATTATGATTTAACTTTGAAATTATGAAAGAGGAAATTGAGTAATCCAAGGTATATTTGTTTTGATTTAGTACTATTCAAACTTCCGTTAATAATAAAAAGTAATATTTTCTCTATTGATAAGAATAATCTAGTTACATTGGCTACTAACTGGCATTTTTTTAAACTAAAGTTGGCAACACTGCCAGCTGTCCGACGTACGGTTCACCAGCAAGTATTGTACTGCTCGAGGCTAGCCTTGTGAGTTGTGAGACTCGCGATGTGTTTACCAAAGGGGCGTGGTGCAGGAGATGGAGTAGAAATAACGGAAATTACTTCTTTTTCATTTTTGTCTTGGTAACATTCTTTGGCGAAGGTAACCAACTACGTCCGAATAAATTCCCTAGTAAATAAGAGTAAAATTGAAAATTATATTTAGCATTTATTGAATTGAAATACATACCAACAGCAAGCAAATAATAAATTAGTTATACTGTAGACTATTTTAAAAAAAGTTATAAATAGTGTGCGAATCATAGAGACCCTGCACTTGAATCAAACAGCGGTATTACGTGTTGATGCAGAACACACCGAAGCAGTCAAAATATTCTTAGAGGAGTGAGACAAGGATGTATCTTGTCACCTATACTATATAGCCTAATATACACTGCTCAACAATAGTTTGGAATATATATTTATTACTACAATGACTTCTTATAGTACACCCATTGAGGTTTATAAAATAACTCATTAACATACTAAACATCAGTCATTTTGTAAACAATAACAATCGAGGTTAGATAACAATGAAACTGTACAAAAACAAAGCGAACTCGCTTCTAAGTGTCCCTTTTGAAAACAAAAACATTGAAAATCTGTATCTCATGATAATCAGTATCAGTCTTGAGTAGTCCTCCCCACACACGGAGGTGGCATGCTCTGAATGAGACCATCAAGTTATCTTGGGGTAAGAGGTCCCACTCCTCTCTGGCAGCGTCAGCATACAATTGATGACAGTAGTCGAAACTTTTGTTGAGCAGTGTATATTCAGAATGTATATTTAGAGAAACCCTGGACGAAGTAGACGAAGGAATTTTAATAAATGGAATGAGATTAAACAACATTCGATATGCTGATGATACTATTGTAGCCTATTTGCTGATACTATTCAATCGTTACAATTATTAATTGATGGAATGAGATTAAACAACATTCGATATGCTGATGATACTATTGTAGGCTATTTGCTGATGCAATTCAATCGTTACAATTATTAATTGATGGAATTGTAAGAGTCAGCAGCTTGTATCGGCTTAAAATAAACGCCAAAAAGACGGAATTCATGGTCATATAAGCAAGAAGAATATCACAGAAGTAAATTTAGTCATTAATCATAGAACTATAGAAAGGGTAAAAAATATGCATACCTTGGAACTATAATAAACGAAAGTTGGGATATTTCACAAGAAATCAAGATTCGCATTGGGAAAACAAGAAGTGTGTTTCAAAAATGAGTGCTGTCTTCAAAAGTCGTAACTTAACTTTAAGGACAAAAATTAGACTTTTGCACTATTATGTGTATTCTGTTCTCGTACTATGTATGGTGTAGAGACATGGACCTTATATAGCAACACGGAGAAGAGGCTGGCAGCCTTTGAAATGTGGCTTTATAGACGGATGCTAAGAATACCTTGGACACAAAGAGTGACAGATGTAGAAGTAATGAGAAGAATGAACACAACACCAAATTTGATCAAGATAGATTGGTTGGTTCCTTAGTTTAGGGGCTGCGACAACGCGGTCATGTAGCCCCGTGTACTTTGGGAGTGTGTAGAATCTGTCTGATAACCAGTGTTAATTGTGGTGGCTGTATTAGTGTGTGTTTCTGTTTTCAATTCAAGTAAGGACTGCAGTCAGTGACTTTTTTTTTTTCAAGTAGTTTACTTTTGCCGCCAAACGCCACCGTCAACGACTACTAGTTCAGAACTTGGTTACCAGACGCCACCGTAGTCGTCTCCTGGCGACGAACGTAGGAATCTAGGAGCGTTTGTCAAATGTTAAACTATAATTTAGCTTCACACATGTGTAATTAGTGGAAGGTTCTTTAACATGCCATAAATTTATGACATGGGACCGCCGGCTCTACTTCCCCTCCGAAGGAAGGCATACTGAGGGATTTTAACGCTCTTAAAAAATCCGACGACTTCGGCCGGGATTGAACCCACGATCTTGGGCATAGAACATGATAGTGAAATGTCGAAAATTGCAATATCGAGGTCATATCATGCGTAATACAAATAGATACGAAATGTTACAAAAAAAAACTCCAAGGGAAGATCAACAGCAGAAGAGGTACTGGACGAAGAAGAATATCTTGGTTCGACAATCTTAGATACTGGTTCAATATGTCTTCAACTGAATTATTCCGCGTTGCCATCAACAAGACAAGAATGGCCATCATGATCACCAACATCCCAACCGGACAGACACCGAAATAAGAAGAAATATTTTCGGGTTTTTATTTTCACATGTCCCATTAATTGGGATTATATTGTGTTGACCGACTAAAATGTTGCAATATCAATTATACACCAAAGTGCACGGAGCTGAAATGATCACTATGTCGCAAAGCGCTGAAATGAACCAATAACATCGTTTACTTATTCCGTTTAGGACTACATTTTGGCCTTGCTACACCCATGACGGTGCGTGCCCTAGTTCTCACGCCTATCGAGCTGGACACGGTCGATAGTAAAAGTGTTACTGCTGAAGATGAACTACTGAGCTATAGTAGATGGCGAGAAAGGGCAAGATACATTTAAGGTCGTCTCAATTGTTAAAAGATAGAGGAGTGCTAAGTCATTGTATGAAGAAAATGTCATGTCACTGCACAACTTGTGCAATGTAGTAGAGATCAGTTGCGACGTCATCGCAGGAGCTAAACAATTAGATAACAGAACGATGATCTGCAAACATAGGGCATTTCTTGAATCCCTCGGGGTCACAAACTGGTTGGTTCCTCAGTTTAGGGACTGCGACAACGCGGTCATGTAGCCCCGTGTACTTTGGGTGTGTGTAGAATCTGTCTGATAACCGGTGTTAATTGTGATGACTGTATTAGTGTGTGTTTTCTGTTTGTAATTCAAGTACGGACTGCAGACGAACAATTTTCAAGTAGTTCCTACTTTTGCCGCCAAACGCCACCGTCAACGACCAACTAGTTCAGAAATTAGTTACCAGATGTCACCGCAGTCGGCTCTTGACGACGAACGTAGGAACCTAAGAACGTTAGTCAAATGTTTAACCTATATTAATTTAGCTTCACACTGGTGTGATTAGTGGAAGGTTCTTTAACAAGGGGTCCCAAACTCACCAGCCGTGAGCCCTTGAGGGTGTCGCACTATCCAGGGTGCACCAGCGGTGGTGGGGCTACATAAAACCTGCCTCCTTGAGGGCCTTGTGCAGGTTTTCCCTGTCAAAAATGTCATTCCAGCAACACTCTCCATTATAATTTCCTTTTCTTTTGTCATTCATTTAATCATTGCCCCAGAGGAGTGCGACAGGCTTCGGCAGCCGGCACAGTTCATATCCCCCCAGGGGCTCACATCTAGTGGGACATGGGTTAGCGACCACGAGACCCCAGCTGAGTCCGGTATTGCTTCCACTTACTTATGCCGGGCTCCTCTCCGTCTTCTTTCCTGTCGACCTCCCTTGGTCAACTCATGTTCTTTTCCGACCCCGACGGTATTAGGGTATCCGAGGCCTAGGGAGTCCTTCACTTTCCCGCCTTAGCTGACCCTTGTCTCATCTTTCCTGATACCCTCATTTTTCGAGAGTTCAGCCTTCTTTTTCTTTTCTATATATTTCCTTTTCTCTTTTAGATTCCCGCACTTTTTTTGTTTATTGGCTCCACGTGTATCTAAATTCCCTTTAGCGATTTTTTTTCATCTACACTTTATTTTGTAGGTATTTTCAATCTACGTTGCATTTTGTAAGTTTTTTCGATCTAAGTTGCATTTTGCGAGTGTTTTCAACCTCAATTGCATTTTTTAAGGATTTACAATCTAAATTGCTTTTAGTAAGTCTTTCAATAATGTCGGAAGTCCGAAGATCCGATTGTGACTATTTTGAATTTCAATTGCAATTTGTAAGTATTTTCAACCTAAACCCCTTTTTGCAAGTATTTTCAATCTAAATTGCATTTTGTAGGGATGAGCATTTTGCAAGTATTTTGATTCTCAATTGCATTTTGTGGGTATCTTGAATCTAAATTACATTTTGTAAGTATTTTCAATCTAAATTGCATTTTGTAAGTATTGTCCATCCAAATAAGTAGTTTGAATCTACCGTGCATTTTGTAAGCATTTTGAATTTCAATTGCACTTTGTGAGTATGTTGGATTTGAAATGGGAGTTATTTCAATCTGAATTGCATTGTGTATTTTCAATTTCAATTACATTTTGTAAGTATTTTGAACCTCAATTGCATTTTGTACGCATTTTCAATCTCATTTGCATTTTGTAAGTATTTTGAATATCAGTTGCATTTTGTAAGTATTTCGACTCTGCATTGCATTTTGTACGTATTTTGAACCTAACCTACATTTTGTGCGTATCTTTCAATCTACTCCTTTTGTGAGTATTTTCGTTCTAAATTCCCTGTTGTAAGTATTACCGCTCTTCACTTTGTATTCTTCAATCTGTGTTAAGAGGGGCAGATGACCTCGTAGTTCCGCCCCTTAAAACAACAATAACTATAACAGTTCATATCCTCGCCGCTAGATGGGGGACTTCATTCATTCTATCCCTGACCCGGTCGGTCGACTGGAAGCAGGCTGTGGATTTTCAAGTACCCGAGAATTGTGTAAAGAAATATGTCCAGTGAACGAGCAGTTCGAAATAGGGACGAACCCAAGAGGTCGGATGGGATTTAAACCCCTTCTTCATTCAGCACCATAGATCCTTATAAATAGGAACCGGACATTTATGCACTGAAGACGATTAAAATATGCTTGCAATTATGCACTAAAAATGTAGAAAATATACATTAAAATTGAAAAATATGCACTTAACGATAAGCCAATCTTATTCACTCACTCTATACATGCATCATTCACTGCTGGTCAGGAGACAAATTACGTCTATTTTAATCGTTTTCAGTGCATAAATGTCCGTCCCTAGGCATCAGTCGAATAATCACTATTACCTGACACCCACTTCGTCTCGTGTATCCTCCTGGGTATCCTCTTCTCATCCATTCGTTTTGCATGCCCATACCATCTAAGTCTAAGTGGGAAGGAAAGAGACCGAGAGGAAGACCGAGAGACAGGTGGCTGAAGGAGGTGGAAGAAAGCGTGAAGAAGAGAGGAGAAGACTGGACGAGGGTGGAGACTGAGAGATGGTGGGAAGACAGAAGACGTTGGAGAGGCTTGTGTTCCAAACAGACCCGGCCAGTGGCTGGAAACTGTGCAAGATGATGATGATGATGACCTGACACCCACTGTTTTAATAAATACTTTCTGCTGCTCTTCTCTTTGGGCATTTTGAGTTAAGGATATGCAGACTAGCAATAAAGTGACACATTAACTGAAAAAACTCCTCACAAAACTAACCCCGAGCTACTGGCTGTCGAGATGGTGAAAGGAATGTCCCACCCCATTCCCTTCTTAAAATAACCAGGCAGCATGCTTGCGTAAAATATTAGTTATTAATCTGTTGCTTACGAGGGATATCCAACACGCAGGCGAAACCTACTTTGTTCAAGATGTTTTAAATTATACTTAATTTCAACTGTATATACAAAAATATGCTGTTATGTTCAGAATATGCAACAAAAAAAACGAGCCTTACAGTAGTCGCATATGATGTGTAACATCTGACATGTTATTCGAATAATTCCATATTACTTACTCGCATTGTTTAAAGAATGAACTCATAGTGCTACCTTGTGCCAGCAAACATGAAAAGATTCTCCACTGCATCTGCAGTAGTGACATATACCTGCAACTGTATGCGGGAGCAATCCACTGCCTACTTGATGCGAGCTGCACTTTATACCGGCCAGTCAGTGAACCCATGCCAGCGGTGGTAATTGAAAATGGCCTCTTATTGCCGATATAGCCTAGCGAACTGCCAAGTATAGGCGCGATTAAAAATTAGGTGTGCAGTAGGTATATTAAGCCGGCCCCGTGGTGTTGGGGTAGCGCGCCTGCCTTTCACCCGGAGGCCCCGGGTTCGATTCCCGGCTCCGTCAAGGATTTTAAAACTGACGTGAGGGTTGGAACGGGGTGCACTCAGCCTCGTGAGGACAATTGACTAGCTGTCTGACAGTGAGACAGTGCCCCGGTCACGAAAACCAAGATTAACGGCCGAGGGGACCCGACGTGCTGACCACGCGTCACCCCAAAATCTGCAGGCCAATTGGCTGGACAGCGGTCGCTTGGTAGGCCTAGGCCCTTCAAGGACTGTAGTGCCACGGGGTTAGTTAGTAGGTACATAAATGCGTTTCTATCAGTGATACGTTTAGACCAACGAAGTGTCAATTATTGTTAGTAGTCGGTGTTAATATACTGAATTCCTACGTTGTTTGGAGTGTTGGTTGATGCGATATAGCACTCGAGGTATCGAGTGCTTACATTAAATAAGAATACAGCAAAAGTATGAAGATGTAAGAACGACAACTTGAAGATGATTTATTGTAGGAATTTCTTTAATGGGGCCTCCAAACCTTGAGGTAAACCGTATGCGATTTACATTCCACATAGTCACATGGCTTACAGTACGTCGTTTTATCGATCTCCGCCACCGCGCGCACTCATTGTTTCCGTCCCATCCACTTCCGTCCCATCCACTTCCGTCTCTTTTCCAAAATCACTCCCACAAAAATGTCCAGCTACCGAATGCCACAAAAATATCCAGATACCGACTGGAAAAATGTTACACATCAAAAAAAACTCAAAATTTGCATATGCGCATATGCATTTTCAAAAAATCCGGTCCCTACTTATAAATAAAGAAATATTCGATGTCCAGTCCTACTTCAAACATGGTGACTTTGAAACATAAGTGGGAACAGTGAATGCAATCCTGATGCAACACAACATCAAGAAAGTTACTACTAAACACTAGACTATATTTGTAGTGCTGGTGGACAACTGGTAAGGTTTCATCCTTTAAGGTGACTCGAACTTTATATAGCAATACTGGGTAATAATGAAAACGATGGTTGATTTAACAGAAACATTTAGGACGTTTTGCAGAAACCGGTTTATACTTCAGTTTCCCAATAAAAATAAAACGAGGTCTTTTGTTTAATTGTCATGTCTGCGGTGATGTAGGTCAGCTGATGAAATATAAAATTCAAGCAATCTGTTTAGAGAGAAAGAGCTCCAAGCTATGGCTTCCCTTGGTAATCGGTCACGCTAAAGTGTGCCTTCATTTCGCCTCGTTTTAGAGATCTGGTGCTCGAAATAGATATTGTATTTCATAATTGGGCAAAGTTACAGTTGCGTAATTTCTCTGAGAATCGATTTTCTTGTCGCTGCGAATGAGACTGTATTTATTTATTTATGTATGTATGACTTTTAGTGTCGGGAGTGTCTGATGACATGTTCGGCTCGCCAGAGGATGTAGCTGCTTCAAGCGGACACCCATAGGGTGAGCCACAAGTTCCGTTCAATTTCAAGTAGTTCCAACTTTCGCTACAAGATGTCACTGATATCTAGTGGTGAACGTTGGAACATTGATAGAGCGTTCCATCGAAATTAACCGAGAAATTTAGCTTCACACAAGTTTAGTCTGGAAGGTTCTTTTCCATGCCATAAATATATGACATGGGACCGCCGGCTTTACTTCCCCTTTGAAGGAAGGCATACTGAAGGATTTCAACGCTCTTAAAAAATCTGACGACATCGGCCAGGTTTGAACCCGCGATCTTGGGCACAGCAGTTCAGCATGCTACCAACTACAACACTGCAGATTATTGTTTTAAGTCGCGGAACATCGTGATCATTTCCAGTCTATGATTGAAGCCACCTCGTCGCGTAGTGACTAGCATTCTTGGCTGACGGTGATTCGCAGCTCTACCAAGAAATATATTTCTGATCTGAGGGCGTAAACGGGGTTCACTCACCATCGTGATGCAGAACTGAGAAGAGACTGGTTCATTTCCCAAGTCAGCAACCCTGGCAGTGGCGGATCCAGAGGTGGGCACCAGGGGCAAGTGCCCCCCTCCCCTCGAAAAATCAGTTGTCTGCTACATTGATATTGGCGATAAAAATGATTGTTTCGCCAAACTGCACTGCAAGTAAAATCTTTGCTCTATTGCCTGCATTCATGTATGTGGTCAATGTTTGTTATCATATAGGCCTAGTATGTAATGGCAACACTGTTAATATAATCGCTACATCGATAGTGTTGCAAGTGCAGAGAGAACTTTAAGCAGCCTGCAACTTGTCAAATCAAGGCTACGAACGCGAATGACAGAGGAAAAGTTGAATGGCTTGTCTGTTATTTGTTCACCGTGATATAAATGATGAGGTTGAAAATGTTCTAGAACGTTTCTCTAAAGGGGGTAAACGAATGATCGCCCTGGATTTTGTTTTGTAATAGGCATGTACTTTGCCTAGGATAGTCACCAACCTTAGAATCCCAATCAGTATTCAATACAAAGTACACGGGGCTATATGACCGCGTTGTCGCAGCCCCTAAACTTAAGAACCAACCAACCAAGTATTCAATACAATTGTTTTTTTAAATTTATATTTATGTGACTAGTAGTGACCTAGTGACTGACAATGTTGGTACTATGTATATATTCTGTAACATTTGTGTAGTAGACTTGTATATTGTCTTCAGATAGTCACTATGATTGCAAATGTTTTTAATACATATTGGACTGTGTAATGTGCATTACAATGTGGAAATGTACATATTCTGTACAATTAAAAGTTTTTTTTTACATAATGACAATGACTTGAAACTGAAACCAATAAACCATTTTAATATAATGAATTTCTTGTAGAATTATAAAATATGGTGGTTGGATGTAATGTGTAGATTAAATACAAATTTAGTAATTTTATTACATATTTTCTGTAGCTACTCTGAAATCCTAGAGTGCCCCCTCCGAGGTGAACCTCTGGATCCGCCACTGAACCCTGGAAGTGGTTTTCCGTGGTTTCCCGTCTTGACTCCATGTGATTGCTGGGATGGTACCTAAATGAAGACAACGGCCGTTTCCTACACAAATTCTATCCGTAACTATAATTACATTCTTGGCTGTCACCGCGGAGACCCGGGTTTGATTCCCGGCTCAGCTAGGAAAATTGATTCTTGTGTGAGGGCTGGAACGGGATACACTCGGCGTCGCGAGGCAAACCTGAGAAGAGGTGGGTTCGATTTCTACCTCAGCCATCCTGAAAGTGGTTTGCCGTGGTTTCCCCACTTCTACTCAAGGCAAATGCCGGGATGGTACTTTCGTTAAGGCCATGGCTGCTACTTACCCTATGTTACCTCAATTACAAATACACACACTAGTAGGCCTACATACATCACAGTGACACAGATTATCAGACAAATTCTACACACACCAAAGTACACGGGTCTACATGACCACAATGTCGCAAAGCCTATAAAAGAATCATCAATAACAACTATAAGTACAAATACTAGTACACCAATTACAGTGACATAGGTTATCAGACAAATTTCATACACATACCCAAGTACACGGGGCTGCATGACCACAAAGTCCCTAAATGATTTACTAGCGTTTTTATCTTTGCTGCCCCTCCCTACCGCCAGGAGCTCATTACTAGTGAGGTTTGAATTGACAACCATGAGATCACAGCTGCGCCTGGCATCATTTTCACTTACTTGTGCCGAGTTTCTACAGTGAGACCCTTCACTATAGAACGGAGGCTCGCCGACCCGTGTGACGCACGGAGAGTGATTAGTCACCACCAGTTGACTAGCATTTGCCGATTACACAAGGGCCTCGAATGTTGTCATTTTATTTTTGACATACAGAGCTGGTTAAGGTACCTTAGTTGAGAAAATTACTACTTTTGGTGAAGTACTGTAGGCTGTCCTGTATCCCGTGAACATGGTTAGGTATGGAACAAGACATCGCATTTTCCTAGTGGAAACTTATCTTCTAAATAAGAAGTCTTCCAGTAAATGTGTTTGTAAGTTTGGTTGGCTCCTCAGTTTAGGGGCTACGACAACGTGATCATGTTGCCCCGTGTACTTTGGGTGTGTGTAGAATCTGTCTAATAACCGGTGTTAATTGTGATGGCTGTATTAGTGTGTGTTATTTGTTGTAATTAAAGTAAGTACTGCAGACGATCAATTTTCAAGTAGTTCCTATTTTTGCTACCAAATCCTACCGTCCACGACACCTAGCTTGCGGACTTGGCTAGTAGATGGCATCGCAGTCAGCACCTGGTGGCGAACGTTGGAACTTGAGCGTTAATCAAATCTATCCTGAAAATTTAGCTTCACACAATTGTAGTTAGTGGAAGGTTATTTTATATGCCATGAATCTATGACATGTGCCAGCCGGCTTTACTTTCCCTCCGAAGAAAGGCATACTGAGGGAATTTTTAGCGCTCTTAAAAAATCCTACAGTCGCCTCCGTAACGTGGTTAGCTGCTGCCCCGGAGGTCCTGGATTCGATTCCCGGCACTGCCACGAAATTTGAAAAGTGGTATGAGGACTGGAACGGGGCCTACTCAGCCTTGGGTGGCCCAAATGAGTAGAGGGGGTTCCATTCCCACCTCAGCCATCGTTGAAGTGGTTTCCTGTGGTTTCCCACTTCGTCTTCGGGCAAATGCCGGAATGGTGCCTACTGTAAGGCCACGGCCGCCTCCTTCTCGCTTCCTTGCCTATCCACCCCAATCTTCCCATCCCTCATGAGGCCCCTGTTCGCTTTGCAGGTGAGGCCGCCTGGGCGAGGTGCTGGTCACACCTCCTCAGTTGTATCCAGTCCGACTAGATGTTCCCAGCTCTAGGATACTGCCCGTAGAGGCGGTAGTAGTGAGTTCCCTCGCTGAGTCCGTGGGTTCCACCAACCTGGAGGGTAAACTCGTTTTTTTTTTTTTTTTTTTTTTTTTTTTTTTTTTTTTTTTACTGACGACTTCGGGCGGGTTTGAACCCGCGATCTTGGGCATAGAAGCTCAGCATGCTACCAACTACGCCACAGAAGGCGCCGAAATGAGGAAGGAAAAGGTGAATATGGGTTACTTGATTTTTAAAACAATGACAAATAGTAACTCTACATAGATGGTGTTCAGTTCTTATTTTTCCTCGCTTCCTACCCTCGGACATTATTGTGGTAGTTAATTCATCAGGCCCGTGTTCTTAAGTGTGTGTTGAATTTGTGTGACAGCCTGTGTTTCTGTGATGACTGTAATAGTGTATGTCGCGAATGGGTTAGGTGCCCCGGGACTTGAAATAAATTACTACCCCGGCATTTGCCTGGCGGGAGAGTGGAAATCCCGGGGGAAAATCATACTCACGATAGCTACTGCCAACGCCGGGATTCGAACCTCAGATCTCCAGACTTGCTGCAACTCCTCATCGTGATCGTGGTGCGTGATTTAACGCCCACGGTTACGCCCCGGGATCTCAAGGACAGACTGTCGGAACTTGGGGGAGAAGAGAGAAAATCTTCGCTTCTGTTGATGTGAGGTGGGCTCGATCTCACTCTCGATCATCTTAGAAATTCTATTCCGTTATCCACCCCCCCCCCCCACACACACACACTTTTAATCAAGGCAAATGCGGGGATGGTGCTTTATTGAACGCCAGTTTTATCATTTTAAATGATCTTGTCGACTTCGTCGTTACGCTGGGGTCTGGTTACGTTACGGTGACGGACGGACAGATGCACTGAGGTGTGTGACGTCATAGTACCGCTCGGTGCATGTGTACCCCGACAATCTCTACTTCGTTAGTATAAGACAAAAATCCCCGATTCTTGGATGTCACGGGTAATCTCGAGAGCCACTGGATGGATTTTGATGCGGTTTTCACCATTCTGTAAAGGATATCTCGAGGAACGATTCTGTAGAAAATAATATATGTATGATCATGACGAATAGAAGGAGAAAGTGAGGAGACTCCTGAAGTTCAAGCGCGCCTCGCCAGGCAGCGCTAGAGTGGGCAAGTTCCACACTGCCGGGGTCAGCTGGTCTTAGGGATGGTGCTAAGGGAAACGAATTACTTTGTAACTAATACTCTTTTAAAAAGTAATTAGCGGTTACAATTAAAATAGCACGGCAGGGCACAATGGAAAATATAATTCACGGAAATAAGAACTACGGTCTTCATTGCATGTTACGGAACGCACAGATTCTTGGAGTATACAGTCGGAGAAAGCCCAGATCTTTCTCGTAACATCTGCAGGATTAAGGATGTGAGATTGTAGAGAGCTTGTCTTGCCACTGACTCCTAACGAATTCCTGGCCTTTGTATTTGATTGACTACCATCACAAGTAAAGCCAGCCACCCTCGCCCCAGCCTCTTCTAACTGCAAAATCACCTAGACTATATTAGAATTTTTGCGAGAAAAACCCCTGGAGTAGCATTTTTGCTTGCATAAACAACAACTGGCTGCACCCAATTATGCACGAAAGGTACGAACTTGAACACTAGAGCGTGATTTGCAAGTACGTTCTTCTGGAGGTCAGGTGTGTGTCCACCTAAATCAACTAATCCATCTACTTTATCAGAAAAGCTATTTAACTCGATTTCTTCTCTTAGCTTCTCTTCTTCGAAAATTACAACACCGTAACGTGAATTATCATTCTTTTCTTCCTTAAAATAGTCTTAAATAGCATTTATACGATGCGTATTAACTCCATAAGGGCACTTAAGTCCTTAACAAAGTTTTCTCAAGTGACTTTCTGAAGGCACAGGCAAGAGATTATGTCGCCGACAATGACGGGATCCTTTCGGTGATTTTATTCTCAACAATGAACACTCTCAAATGAATTCATTGCTGTACCTCATTCCATTGGGAGATTTTTCCTGGCATTTCTTGCTAAGGTGTTCGTTATCAGGGGCGGATCCAGGGGAGGGCGACCGCCCAGGGCTCCGCGGTCCTAGGGGCCCCGCACCATGGATTTTTCTACATTTAATTAATTAATTAAGTATACTTTTCAAACTAATTTATAATTCATCTTCCTTTCTTCAGTGCAGCTATGACCTCTCGAGACCGTTTAGCAAGTTAAGATTTCAGTGAAATAATACAAGTCTTCAGCCGGGAAAAAAGTCGCAAAGTAATATTTTAATATTTCATTGTTTACATAATCTTATTCAAGGGGACTTAAAGGTTTCTTTCATATTATTAAAATAATGTACTGTAGTGTATTCAAAATATTGTAACTATTCTTTATTTTATTATTATTATTATTATTATTATTATTATTACCAAACTATTTTCCATTTTATTCGATAATTTTTTTCTATTGTTGTGGGCCCCACCTTATCATATCGCCCAGGGCATCGCAAGGCCTGGATCCGCCACTGTAATCGTTATCTTTGTAATTAAATGCCTGTGAAATTCGAACCTGCTTCTCCAGCAAATTAATTCTCGATTTTGCTGAGTTGAGGCGGGATCTAACGCGAATTAAATTACGGTTAGCATTCTTTAGGCGCCTTTTGAGAAATATTATAGTCTTTTCAGCATCAGTAAGTACACTAGAATGACCCAAATTCTTATCAACATTGGACTGACCTTTTAATGCCTTATTCGTTGCTCCACTCCCATCTTCAATCTTCTTTCTTCTTTTTCTGGTGGTGTCGAGATTCTTTTTCCTGTTGGGAGCTTTACGGGACTTATTCTTACTACTTCGGTAAATTAGGGGGAAAATGAGGCACTGCTCCAGGACGTAACTTCCACCTTACATGAGAGATTTCCACTTCTTCACCATTCACTATAAAATTATCTGATTTTACTATCAAATCAGCAGAGAAATGAATTCGACAAATTCTACTACTACGCGTTAACTTCGTATCCTTTCGTGGAATAGCTCTGGCCCATTTTTTAAATTGATTTGTATCCTTCGGTGGTGAAAAAAATTGTATATCGTCAATTACTCGACTTACAGCCAGGTACAAAACAATAAGGCATGTTGAACTATTAAATGAACCAAGCCACATAAGAAATATGTTTGAAGTACACAAAACACAAAACGCTGATGTACACAAGACACAATGAACTGAATTTAAGAACTGAAAGCAAAGAAAATTCAATTTAATTCACACAAATATCTCACACAGTAACTTCTCGCGCACTTTCTACGACCCGGCTCGACGGAAACACAGCACGTGTTGGACATAATCGCTTACAGTGCTTGTAGCGGCGGGACCAGAAACTAGCACGGACCAGAAACTACCGTGCTAAAATGGCGGAGTCCTCACACTAGGTCCTTCTATTCGTCATGGTATGATCAAAGGAAGCCAAGCAGTAACGATTTCAGTGAAAAAAAGTCGAAAACAAACTTGGCGTCCGTGCGCTTCTTAAGCTTACGCTGGGCAAACCGTTAAGAATATCAATATACTATGAGCGTAAGAATTGGTCAGCATGAAAAGTTCTCCAAAAAATTCCGTGAGAGCATATCTCTATCTTCAATACATCGCCCACTATAAGTGTTTTTAGACTGTATGGAAGAGGCAAGTCCCCGCACGCTCTAGTGAGCGTGCGGCATCCCCCGCGCTGGACCTTGCTTTGCCCTTGGTTTGCACTTGCCCTTCGTGAGTAATTTGAAACAAGATAAGCAAGATAAGTATTAGCCTATGCAGATAATTTTCTAACATGTCAAGAGTCTTTGGCTTCGAGCGAAGCGAGAAGCCTCCAGCCTCTCTAGCATTTTTCAGCATTTGTAGCATTTAAAATGATACAAAGTCTAGTCTTTCAGACTGACTGTCACTTTTTTAGTCCTAGCTCCAATTACACTCGGGACTGATGACCACTATACCCTAGGCCCCGAAATAACACGCCCACAATTATATATTGTGTGTGTTCAAAGTCTGTGTCCTGTTGGAAATAATGATGCCACAGAGTCACGTGCCATCCTTGTTATCATGTATGTGACCTAATACTGCTAAATACAAGGTCGATAGATTATCATTACCTGATGCAAGACAACAGCTCGTGGGTGTAAGTGTGTGGATTGAAATCCATCTCGATATTGATGATGATTGGGGGGAAAGGTATTTAAATTATCTATGAAGCACTGCAGTTTGCACTACAGGATGCACGAATCCACTTTCTCGTGTGTACCGACTCTTTGAGTTCGTTGTAGTCAATTGCTACATGTTAACCAGCAACACCACTTAGTGCAGCGAATCCACGGCCTACTGTACTAGCCGGGTTGTGTCGCGCTGACACTCGAATTATCTTTGTGTGGCTTCCAAGCCACATGGGAATTGAGGGAAATGAGTTAGCGGATCAAGCTGCAAAAGAGGTGGTATCACTATCACCTCGACCAATGGACGTACCCGCTAGAGATATTCGCTCTCAGTTACGCCGACAAGTACTGGCTTTCTGGGAGAGTCAGTGGCTAGCTTACCCAATGTCCAATAAACTGAGAGCGATCAAGGGAACTACTCGCGTGTGGTGGAGCACTTTCCGGTCACGGTGGGAGTTCGTCATTTTGTGTAGGCTAAGGATAGGTTTTGCCAATGACTGGAGGTCTCAAGATTCAAGGAGAAAGAATTACCATGCTTCGCTTTGCGGATGATATCGCAGTCCTGCCAGAAAACGAAGATGATCTGAATTATGCATTAGCAGAAATGGAATCCACCTTCATCAAATATAACATGAAGATCAACAAAATGAAAACCAAAGTTCTTCTCTGTAGCCGGCAGTATGAACCTCCTCGTTGTACTTTAAATGGAGAACAGTCGACAAATGTACAGGAGTTCACTTACCTTGGTAACAAAATAACAGCAGTGGAAGAAGTAGAAGAGAATAATAGTCAGCCGCATCAACCAAGCCAAAATAGCGTTCAACAAGAAAGGAAAGCTCTTTACATGCAAGAACATTAGTATGAGCCTCAGGAAACGTCTTGTGAAGATAAATGTGTAGAGCGTACTGTTGTATGGTAGTGAAACCTGGACTCTTAGCTTGGCCGATAAGAAACGAATAGTAGCCTTTGAAATAGGGTGCTACAGGAAAATACTAAAAATTCCATGGGTAGACAAAATCAGTATTGAAGAAACGCTGAAAAGGATTGGAGAGAAGCCATGCTTATGGAATATGCTTACTCACCGAAGAGACAATTGGATTGGACATATCTTGAGGCATGACAGTCTTCTGCACACAATACTGGATGGCAATGTGGAAGGAAAGAACTTTAGAGGTAGACCACGGCTAGGGTACATAAAACAAATCATTCACGACAAGGGTTGTGATAATTACTTTGACTTGAAGAGACTAGCCACAGGCCGGAGTTCATGGAAAGCTGCTACAAACCAATCTTCGGATTTAACACCACAGAAAAAGAAGGATAGGTCATGCAAGATCCACTCACTTGTACCTGGTGAGAAGGGAAGATCCCCCACTTTGTACCTGTGGAGCCGTATTCACCGTGGCCCACATTTTAACCTAGTGTGTGGATTTGCTGACTTACGAAGAAACCTTGGTTTGCAGATGACACTCAAACTTATATTAGCCGATGACGTGGTGGTTGCTGATCTCGTCATCCGCTTTATAAGTGAGAGTGGGTTAGGGTCAGCTATCTAAATTTTCCAGTGTACATTGGACTCAAAGAACTTGTTCTTTTTTGAAAATTGAATTTTTGTTTTCTGTATATTTTTGTTTATTATTATAATTATTAGTTTTATTTAATATTTTGTTTTGTTATTTTTATGTCCTTAATATTTCGGCTTTAACCTAAAAATGTTACTATATATTCCAAATTTGTATAATTTAATCTGTATTAAGGTGCAGCCTCCGTGGCTTAGGCGGCAGCACGCCGGCCTCTCACCGCTGGATCCGTGGTTCAAATCCCGATCACTCCATGTGAGATTTGTGCTGGACAAAGTGGAGGCAAACAGGTTTTTCTCCGGGTACTACGGTTTACCCTGTCACAAATTTCATTCCAGCAACACTCTCCCCTGCCATTTCATTTCATCTGTCATTCATTTAAGCATTGCCCGAGGGGAGTGCGACAGGCTTCGGCAGGCTTCCACAGCCGACACAGTTCATATCCTCGACGCTAGATGGGGGCTTCATTTATTCCATTCCCTGACCCGGTCGGTCGACTGGAAGCAGGCTGTGGATTTTCATTTTCAATCTGTGTTAAGGGCAGATGACCTCGTAGTTCGGCCCCTTAAAACAACAATAACTAACCATAACTATTTAAATTTTGAAATAAAAACCTGTTCGATTTCGGATAGAATCAAAATCTTTGTTTTGTTCTGCATTCTTTTTAGCCTATTTTCATTTGTGAAAAAATAGGCTTATAAGATCACATTTTGTCCGTGTGTCTCTGTCTGTCTGTCTGTGTGTGATTGGTGTGTGTGTGTGTCGTCGTCGTCGTCGTCGTCGTCGTCCGTCCCCCCTAATAAAATCTAAACGTCTGGAGCGATTTCATTGAAACTCAGTAAGTTCGTAGCACTATTCCGGACGACCCCGACCGTGCCCTTTAAATTAATTTTGTTACATCTCACCAATACAACATGGCGGCCGTGCGAAATATTTCACCAATATTTCAATATCTCCGAAACTATTACCGATATCACCCTGAAATTTTGTACGGTGATAAAGGGAACTACTAGAAGTTCACCTATGTGACTTTTGAAAACCTGGTAGCTACAAAACCAATATGGCGGCCAAGCGAAGTTGCGACTTTTAAATAGACGTTTCTCGCGATTTAACCAACCAAATGCAATGAAACTTGGTACAGTATATATTTATACATATTGTAATGCACCGACATCTAACTTCGTTCAATTGTTTACATAACCTCAATATGGCGGTTGTGCGATATATTTCACCGATATTCTATATCTGTGAAACTATTACCGGTATCGCCCTGAAAATTTGTACTGAAATAAAGGGCTCTACTGGAAGTTCATCTATGAGACTTTCACAAATCGGTTAACTAAAATACGAACATGGCGGCCAAGCGAATTTGAAAGTTTTAAATAGACTTCCCTCGCGATTTAATGATCCAAACGCAATGAAACTTGGCACAGCAAATGTTTTTACACATTGTAATGCACTGGTATCTAATTTAGTTCATTTGTTTACATAACCACAAGATGGCGGCTGTGCGAATTTTAAAATTATGTTTTTATTTCTTGTGTCGTAATCATGCGATCGAAGCGAAAGTTTGAATAATGAACCTACACAATAATTTTCCTTTAGTGGTACATGACTCTATGGCCTATACATATAACAATCCAACATGGCGACCATCCGAAATATTTAGACGGTTCTCAATATCTACGAATCTATTACAGCAATCAAACTGTTTTTTTTATGTTCATACATAAGTTCTCCTATAGGACTTTCAATAGCCTGGTGATCACAAATCCACTTTGGCGGCAACGCGACGTATAAATATTCGCATGAAAGTTTCTCGCAATTTAACCTTCCGAGTGCAGTGAAACTTGGTACAGTAAATCCTTATACAGATGTTAACCCACTGGCATCTAATTTATTTCAATTGTTTCCATAACTCCAAGATGGCAGCTGTGCAAAATTTTAAATTCTCGTTTTTACTTCGTGTGTCCTAATCATGCGATTGAAGTTTGAATACTACACGTACACAATAATCTTCATGTAACAGTACATAACTCTAAGACCTACATATATAAAAATCCAACATGGCGACCATCCGAAATATTTAGTCGGTTCTCAATATCTACGAATATATTACAGCAATCAAACTGAAATGTTGTACCGGTATGTTGATAGTAGCAATTAACATAAGTAGGATATATGAAAATAGACTTTAGATCTTCACGGAACTACTTGTTTTTATAGCTTTTCCCAGCTTGGCTTCACCCACGGACTCTGTCAGCGAGCTAAGTTTCTTACCAACCATGGACCAGCAATTTTGAACAAATTTAAGTTGGTAACACTACTCCTAACGCCCCTGGACAGTACGGTCAGTGGTAGTAGTTCGGGCAGTGTGCGGAAGGAGGGGGCGGGAGTTGGTTATGACGTGAGAAACAGCTAACGGGTGGACAATGAGGCAAGGTTCCGCTAGTACACTACACTCCACTCTACTCTGCGTGGCGTAATCGTCATTACTCGCTCATTTTCGTACTCATGGACATCAGCAGTAGCCTTGGAATTGCAGCCTCTTGGGATTACCCCAATGTTAAACTGAAAAATAGGGAAGGTCCCGATGCTTATAAAATATGTCTTTTCAGTCACAGTGTTGTATCTCTATCTCTACTTAGAATAAAACAAAGTCCCCAATTCTTGGATGTTACGAGTAATCTCGAGAACCACTGGATGGATTTTGATGTAGTTTTCACCATTCTGTAAATAATATCTCGAGGAAGGTTTCTGTAGAAAATATTTGATTTAAGATCAAAGGAAGCCAAGCAGTAACGATTTCAGTTTTTTCTTTTTTTTTTTGTCGTGTAGCCTCCTGAGAGGCCGAGTGCAGGTCTTTCTAGTCGACGCCCGTGGGCGACCTGCGCGTCGGGATGAGAGATGGAATGGATGAAGATGAATGAAACTGGGCAAGGATGGGGAAGGAAGCGGCCGTGGCCTGTCGGTACTGTCCCAGCATTTGCCTGGTGTTGAAAATGGGAAACCACGGAAAACCATTTCGAGGACAGCCGACGGTGGGGCTCGAACCCACGCGTCTACCGAGTCAGCAGAGAGCTTGGCCCCTTGACCTAACGCAGCGCTTTAGCGCGCGTAGCCACTACAGTCGGTAAGATTTCAGTGAAAAGGTCGAAAAAATAAACCTGGCGTGCATGCGCTTTCTAAACTTACGCTAGGCAATCCGTTAAAAATAGATGTATACTATGAGTGTAACAATCGTTCAGCATGAAAAGTTCTACAAAAAAAAAAATCCGTGAGAGCATATCTCTATCTTCAATACATCGCCCACTGTAAGTGTTTTTAGATTGGACGGAAGAGGGATTTGTGTTTCATGCACCTTGCCATTCTTAAATTACGTCTGACAAGAATTCGTTGCACATGCATCTCCATGATAATGGTAATTAATAGTCCAGTCAGTGATTTTAACCCATCATGCCGATACGTAAAACGGATATAGGTCGTAGTTCATTGACATCGGAAAAAAAGCGCTTATGACGTAATGCATTCATAACTGTTCCCGGGCGAAGACGGAACGTGTTGCTAGTTAAATATGATTTGGACGTTTCTGATTACTTTCAGATATATTTTATAGTCATGGACATTCAGGTTATTTTTCTAATTTTTGTCATTTTCTACAAATGTTTGTGATTTAAATCACATTTCGGTTATGTCTTATAATTTTCAGAATATAGACTTAATGCATTTGAATACAGGATCATGTTCGCAGATAGTGTTCTTTATACACCGCGTGACGTAGCCGTGCGCGTTAAATTGTTCACCACCATCCAGCTGGGTAGCTGCTGCAAATCTGGAGGTTCGAATCCCAGCGTTGTGATTTTTTCCCCGGATTTTCCACACTCCCTCCAAGAAAATGCTGGGATAGTCCACCATTTCATGTCCTTATTCCCGTCCATCATTTCATGTCCTTATTTCCGCCCCCCATCAATTACAGTTATACAATACTAGTAGTACCACAGACAAATAGGTTAATTATCTGACAAATTGCATACAACACTTCCTAGCCCCTATATTGTGTTTACCTGAAAACTTCCCACATTTTCTAATCTCTTTTCTAAATATGAGCCTGTCTGTAATTTCTTCTTTTGTAATGGTCATTTCTGTTACATCCTTTTTCACTTCGTTGAAGCAACTATGCTGTATTTGCATTTTGGTATTTCTGTCAGCATGGCCAAATATTTATGTTAATCTTTTCGGATTCATTCGGAACAAGTGGCCCATAAAAAGAAATTATTTTCTGAGAGCATATGATAATTAAATGTATTATTATTATTAATAGATTTGCGAATATACTGTACCACTGAGGATCACGCTACAATTTCATTTCTTCTTCGTCTTAAGCCTCCCCTTCTTCCAGTATTCCTTCATATCGACGCTGTGCTTCTGCTTCTGTTCATCCGTCCAGGTTCTTCCAGCCTTAGCCGCTGACGCGGTGGCTGCTGATCTCGTCATCCGCTTTAGAAGTGAGAGTGGGTTAGGGCCAGCAATCTGAATTTTCCAGTGTACGTTGACTCAACGACTTGTTCGTTTTTGAATGATGACTTTTTGTTTATTCCGTATTTTTTTATTTTTATAATTATTAGTTTTATTTAACTTTTTGTTTTATTAATTTTTGGTCTTTCAAATTTAGGTATTGTATTCACCTCTCAATTTTAAATTCAATTCCAAATTTGTATACTTTAATCTGTGTTAAGAGGAGCAGATAACCTCGTAGTTCCGCCCCTTAAAACAACAATAACTAACTAACATTATTAAGACTGTGGTATCTTGGCTTTCACAGCCAGTGAATTAAAACTCAGCAATTTTTCTAGGTTCATGCCGCGTCTTGTGTGGGGATTCGCCTAGGAACACCAAGCTAGCTCATCAGCAGGCTGTAAAGGTGACCTAAATATGCTATTTGCTTATGTTTTGAATAATCAGTTTTATAGTTTGTTTAATTTTAATTTTCCGCCCCTGTGGCTTTGGGGGTACCGTGCATGCCTCTCACCCGGAGGCACCTGGTTCGATTCCCAGCCTTGTCAGGGATTTTAGAAACTGACGTGAGGGCTGGAACGGGGTACACCCAGCCTTGTGAGGACAATTGAGTAGCTGTATGATCAAAGAGATGAGAGGGAGGCGTGGTGGTGCAATGGTCAAGCTGCTTGCCTTTCACCAACGTGTTCCGGGTCCGATTCCCAGTCAATGCATGTGAGATTTTTGAAGTGAAGTATCAAGGATTCCACGTAAATATGAAGGTTCCATGGTTCATGATCGAGAGATTAACGTCACGTAAAACAACAAGCTTCGTTCCTTTGCTTCTGGTCAAGAAAATCCAAGATTACCGGCCGAGGGGACCCAATGTGCTGATCATGCATCACCCCACAATCTGTAGACCTACAGGATTGAGCAGCTGTCACATGGTAGGCCACAGCCTTTCATGGCCCGAGTACTAAGGAATTCATTTTTTGTTTTTAATTTAGTTTGGGAGGGGAAAAGGGGGGAGGGGAGGGGTTGCCCGTGTCCACCCAAGTTCCTGGCGGTCAGCGCCGGGTTTCAAACCACGATCTCCGGACTTGCTTCAGCTCTTTCCTCAGTCTTCGTATTCTACGCCGCTGGGTAATAGAATTGTTGTTGATTCATTTAATGGGCTTGGGACAACTTGGTCATCAGTCCCGTGTAGTTGGGTTTGTCTAATATAATCTGTATTTCTGTGATGAATGTAGTAGTGCGTGTAGCTGTGTAATTAGGGATAAGGTAGGCGCCCAGGGACTTGAAGTAACATTGCCTAGAGGGAGTGTTGGAAAAATCGTGGAAATAACCATACTCAGGATAGACGGGACTCGAAACTTTGATCTCCGAACTTGCTTCTGCTGCCCTCGCGGACGTGGTGCACGATTTAACGAGCACAGTTACAACACGGGGTCTGGGTAATAGAGAATGTATGTATTTTATTCATTCGCGTCTTACATGTTTCACTTGCAGCTGAAAGAGGTGGTTGGTTCCTTAGTTTAGGGGCTGCGACAACTCGGTATGTAGCCCCGTGTACTTTGGGTGTGTGTAGAGTTTGTCTGATAACCGGTGTTAATTGTGATGACTGTATTAGTGTGTGTTATCTGTTTTAATTCAAGTAAGGACTGCTGACGGTCAATTTTCAAGTAGTTCCTGCGTTTGCTTCCAAATGCTACCGTCCACGACACCTTGCTTGCGGACTTGGCCACTAGATGGCATCGCAGTCAGCACCTTGCGGAGAACGTTGGAACTAATAGAGCGTTATCAATATTCTAAGATTCTAACCTACAAATGTTGGCTTCACACAAGAATCACTCATTGTACTGTACATCTAGATGGGTACAACGGACAACATCTACGAGATGCTGTGTTGTTTGAAATACGCCACAATCACTTAGAAACGTCTTGGTTAGAAAATGCCACTTATATAAGTTGTCCCTTGATCTTGCCACTTCAGCTCGCAGTCTGTTCAGGGATTTCCAGATTGGCCAGTTCTCTTGTGTGACCAGGAGGTAGAGATTCTCTCGGTTCTATCCATTCATATAAATTACTGGTTCGCTCCTTCCACATGGAAACTCGTACTGATGCTACTGTACCTTGTAATGGTTGAGTAGTTGTTATAAACCTTTTTCTCGATTTTAATCTACTATCAGCAGGTGGAAGAAGTGAAGAGAAGGATTGCGTTGGCAAAACAGGCATTTATGACTAAGAAAAACATTTTATCCAGCAAACATATGAATATAGATGTAAGAAAATCCTTTGTATGGAGTACACTGCTCTATGGAAGTGAAAGTTGGGCTCTGGGTAAATTGGAAAAGAATCGACTTGAAGCTGCTGAAATGTGGATATGGCGGAAAATGACAAGAACGAGCTGGATGGAAAGAAAAACCAACCTGGAAGTCTTAAGGGAAGCCTAAGAAGAGAGAAGATTAATGAAGGAAATGGGAAAGAGAAACATACAATTTATTGAGCATGTCAACAGACTCAACACTTTCATCGTTAACATTCTTGAAGGGAAAATGCTGGGAAAGAATGGCAGAGGACGGCCTAGGATGAAGTATTTGGAAGACATCAAGAATAGAATGGGATGTGACAATTACATGGAACTGAAACGAACCGCCAACGACATAAGAGTGTGGTTGCATCGACAAGGCATTAGCCTTTAGAATATGAATGAATGAATCAGCATGTTGATATCCAAAGAGTGGATGTGAAGGCATAGTAGATGTTTTACTCCTTTCATTGTTTGCAGCCACTTCACGTCTGATATCAGGTGGAGAAATCCCAACCAGGCAGTTCACTTCATTAATGGGAGTTGGCCTCAAACAACCTGAAATAATCCTGCAGCTCTCGTTTAAGGCAACATCAACCTGCTTTGCGTGTGCTAATAGAGAATGAATGTGTACGTTTAGAGTGTCACATTCACAGAGTTCTAACATTAGTTACTTGTGAAGAAAACGTTGTCTCATTGCCCGTAATCGCTATCATCCGGTGGGAAGTGTCATCCTTTACTGTCTTGAGAATAATACATACCGTTCTTTTCTAAGGTAATGATCAGCATCTTGTCCTTGTTGGGGAATAATAGTGAAACAGTGACATCATTCGTCCCTCATCGTAGTCATAATAGGTCCTTCATGTCCTAAGGCAGTTTGCTGTTTTTGTCCGCATACTGCGTGTCTCCTTGAAATTTCTCTTTCCCTTCTCTTATATTCGTCCTTAAAGGTTAGCATCTTGTGGATTTTGACCATGTAGTACCGAGCTGAGTTCTGATAGGGTTCCGAGCCGCCTTTTGAGTTCTCGGTATACGTATTGATACTCCGGTCCCGAATGTCCTGGGTTCGATTCCCGATTTTGCCAAGAAATGTAATTCTGGTCCGAAAGGTGGTACGGGGTGAACTTAGTCTCGTGAGGAAAACTGGGACGAAGGAGATTCAATTTCCACTTCAGCCATCTTAAAAGTGGTTTTCCTTTATTTCCCATTTCTACTCCAGGCAAATTCGAATGACACGGCCACCTCATTTACAAATACACACTCTTCTATAGTCACTTCAATAACAGCTTGCCACGGTGGGTAAGTGGTTAACGTGTCGGTCTACTAATCCCAAGCTTGCAGGTTCGCTCCTGGCGGTGGTAAGTGATTTTTGAAAGGCGGCAAAAATTACGACATGCATGTCATACGTTGTTGGCATGTTAAAGAACCCATTTGAATTCAGTAGGCCGTGTTCTTAGTGGCAAAATTAATCTCGGGAGTTTCCGCCAACACAAAGTTCCTCATTTCTCTACTAGAAAGCGCTATAGTGTTCAAGGAGCTTAGATATCTAACCTCCTTGACTTTCATAGTGCCTCAAGGAACAACGTAATTCGGCATGCAAGCTACCCACTGGGTGTCAAATAAGAAAGCTTGCACCCGGCACCCGAGGCCATACGATATTATTATTATTATTCTTATTATTATTATTATTATTATTATTATTATTATTATTATTACCTCAATAACGCAGGCTATCATGAACTATATTCATACACAAATACATGGTGCTAAATGACCACGATGTCGCTAGTCCCTAAATACTCATTAGCTCGCTAGAATGGCGTTCATTCGCCCATTTCGCACCTGTTGTTCGTTGTTTACCTTTTGAAGTACCTAAATAGCGTCTATGCCCAAGATAGTGGGTTCAAACCCGGCCGAAGTCATCGGATTTTTAAGAGCGTTAAAAATCCCTCGGTATGCCTTCCTTCGGTGGAGAAGTAAAGCAGGTGGTCCCATGTAATAGATTTATGGCATGTAAAAGAACCTTCCGCTAATTACACTTGTGTGAAGCTAAATTATAGGTTAGATTTGACTAACGTTCTTAGGTTCCAACGTTTGTCGCCAGGAGCCGACTGCGGTGGCATCTAGTAACCAAGTTCAGAACTAGTTGGTCGTTGACGGTGGTGTTTGGTAGTAAAAGTAGGAACTACTTGAAAATTGAATGTCTGCAATCCTTGCCTGAATTAAAAACAGATAACAGACACTAATACAGCTATCACAATTAACACCGGTTATCAGACAGATTCTACACACACCCAAAGTACATGACCACGTTGTCGCAGGAACCAACCAACCAAAGTACCAACATTCACACAACTTGTTATGAAAAGCTTTCGGTCGTGTGCCTGGGACCGCCCCTTAAAACCACAACAATCAAACGGTCGTGTGCGTAGACCCATTATATCGAGGTCTTTCTCTAATTTGTGTTTTTAAATTTGAAAAAATAAAATAATAATAAATAATATGTATGCTTAACAATTGCTTTACCTAAATTGCATTCCTCTGTCTAAACTAATGTCTACATGGTGTTGGAACGTCATGCCCAGTGTGCATAGAGGGAGTGTGGAGAAAATATCCAACACTATTAGAAAAAAGACGATTAAAATTTTATGGACATATTCAAAGAATGGACAATGAAAGACTTAACTAAAAAAAAAATACATAATCATGCCTCCTCATTAAAGGCCAAGAATAACTGGATAATAGAACTTCAAGAAATCAACTTAACCCTTTATGGGATAGTGGTTTCTATATTAACCTATGTGGTGTTTTTTTCGTTGTTTTTTTTCGTGTGGTCTCCTGAGAGGCCGAGTGCAAGTCTTTCTAGTCGACGCCCGTGGGCGACCTGCGCGTCGGGATGAGTGGATGGAATGGATGAAGATGAATGAAATTGGGTAAGGATGTGAATGGAAGCGACCGTGGCCGATCAGAAGGTACCGTCTCAGCATTTGCCTGGTGTTGAAAATGGGAAACCACGGATGGCCGACGGTGGGACTCGAATCCCCGCGTCTACCGAATCAGCAGAGAGCTTGGCCCCATGACCTAATGCTGCGCTTTAGCCAGCGTAGCCACTGCTGTCGGACCTACCTGTCATAAGGACAGTTTATGCTTTCAAAGATGCTGATAGTTGAATCTTTCAGCCAAATTTCGGAGAATTTTCATGCCGAAGTGCTAGTATTTCTAAAAATCAAATATTATATAGGCCTACGTATCTATTTGACGTAATGTGTTGGATAAAATAAATAAAGTCGCCTCCGTAGCGTAGCGGTCAGCATGGTTAGCTGCCGCCCCGGAGGTCCTGGGTTCGATTCCCGGCCCTGCCACGAAATTTGAAAAGTGGTACGAGGACTGGAACGGGGTCTACTCAGCCTCGGGTGGCCCAAATGAGTAGAGGGGGTTCGATTCCCCCTCAGCCATCCTCGAAGTGGTTTTCCATGGTTTCGTCTTCGGGCAAATGCCGGGATGGTACCTTCTTCAAGGCCACGGCCGCCTCCTTCCCTCTTCCTTGCCTATCCATCCTAACCATCCCTTACCTTCCCTCATGAGGCCCCTGTTCGATTTGCAGGTGAGGCCGCCTGGGCGAGGTGCCAATCCCACCTCCCCAGTTGTATCCCTTCCGATTCGATGTTCCCAGCTCTAGGACACTGCCCGTAGAGGCGGTAGTGGTGAGTTCCCTCGCTGAGTCCGTGGGTTCCACCAACCTGGAGGGTAAACGGCTAAAAAAAAATATGTAAAAATCAATTCGAAATTAGTTAATTATTTAATTCAATAAAAATATCAATATTAAATCTATAAGAACGTAAATTGAAAATTAAAAATAAATATATATAAACATTCAAATTAGAGAAACATAAAATAACATTATTTATAAAAATTAAAATAAATTAAAATGTAGAAACACATAAAAGTAAAAAGATAGTTTTGCCCTATAAAGGGTGAACAGACGAAATGTTATGGTATAGGCCTAGCTTCGGAACGTTGGTGAACAAACATCATTTTGTTGCAAACCCCCGGATGAGAACCACCACTGCATGGGCAGCATAAAGGAAGAGATATCATAGTGAAAGAGTGAAGTTATTTTGGGAAGAGAAGAAAGCTAATTCAAATTCCTGTGTGATTAGGATTCAATCGCGCTCCTTCGTTGGGCATAACGTCGTAAAATAGTAATAATACACCGACCGACGGTGTTAGTTACAGTACTACCGTTAAGATTCGGGGTCATGAGTTCAAACTCTGCGAACTTGGAAGACGAGTGGGCCGTCCCTGAAATGTGTTTCCGTGGTTAACCATTTTCAACTCCAGCCGAGAAGGTACCGCTCAATAAGCTATGGGTGTTTAACTTCTTGCCCACTATCATCTATTTTATACAGTACGTAACTCGTTTGAAATAGATGGCGTCAGGAAGAGCATCCGGACGTAAAAGCTCCCGCCACTTAGAAAACTAATTGCACCTCTCTCCCGACCCTATATAACATGAATAATAAATGGTAGAAATACCGTACATATAGGCTACTCATTATTATTATTATTATTATGTCCGGCTCCGTGACTAAATGGTTAGTGGGTAGATTATTAGCTTGGGAATAACCTAACCCCCAAGGGAAGATGATAAAGAAAAGGAAGTAAGTTTCGGACTGGAGAAAAAGGATGGAAAAATAGGAAGAGAGTCCAAAATAAATTATAATTTTAAATATACTCAAAGGCAGCTGCCACTGCAAATCCGCTCTCCGATACCTAAAGTGGGTAGGGACCTGGACAAAGCTAACGAGAAACGCAGCTGGAACTTGGGCTGTTCTCGAGAAAGCTGCTTTAGTGTATTCCCTCTCAAGCATACAAATGCCTACTATGGGGAAGGGTGATGGTCTGGCAAGACAAAGAGTAACGGATTTATTGTGTATCTGTTCAAAGGAGTTTGTTTCTAAACAAGTAATTTGAAGAATGCCAATAATTTGAATCAGCTTCGAGATTTTTAGTTTTTGAAATTGTAGAATTTCTAAAGAGCTCCCAAATGCTTCCAAGAAGGATAGGGATAAAGCAATTATACCTTTGGAAATAATTTTGGTAAGTATACCAATAGTTGCATTTAGAAATGGCTAAGCTTTTACCCAGCAAGGCGCCGACTAAAAGTTTAGACAATGAGAAACACTTATATTTTGAAAAACCAACCATAAGTGTTGGAGAGAATCTCCACAAGCAGGAAGCTGGCGTAGCGAGCTATGCTTGCCTTACTGGCCAGTTAGAATTAGCTATTAAAGCTAAGAGAGACTTTACTAAGTTATCAACTAAGAATTCTTGCTCAAATGCAACAAGTGGTGAAAGCCCTATCAATAGATTTATTTGCATTAAATGGGAAGAGTCAAGGAAGACAAGATCTTGCCTAACCGTTATGTTAGAGAAATGATAAAGCCAAAAAGAAATCTTGAATTTATTTAACAATGTAAAAGGAAGTAGTTTTGTAACAAATATATAATTTTGATTTCTATAAACAATTGGGGTCGCAGACCTCCGAAAATATCTAAAGCTTGCGCCAGGCAATTAACAATTCTTTTGGTTTCAAACCTTTTATATGCTTTAAAATCTTCGTAAGATTTTGAAATGACGAAGATAAATAAATGAAAAATTTAAAGATAACTGACGTAATTAAAGTTAAACAATAAATCAAGTACAAGGTGTGTACTTTAAGAATTTCTGGGTAAATATCTTAGAAAAAGTAACAACTTCGAAAGTAACAACAACAAAAAGCAGGAAGAATGAAATAGAAGTTTCTATAACTTCTTGTATTGATACTGAATTACTTTTAATGATTATACAAATAGGGCAGGTCACTTATTGTGAAACCTGAAGAGAAAAATCGAAAGAAAGTTTCTAGAACTCCTATGTTTAAGTAGGGATCACGAGAAAATGGGGCAAGTTTCCCTTTCGTGAAACCTAGAGATAACTCACTTATGAGTTGAAAGAATTGTATTCCCTAATTAGAAGAGAGAAACAATATAATTTAAGGCGTGTACTGGACAAGAAGTTTTACAGACATTAATTCGTTGTACATAAAGCAAGAGAGGGAGGGTACTTATTGAGAGTGACACCTCATTGAAAAAAGACCTAAAGTAACAATTTTATTATTTTGGTTTGTTAGTAAAGGGTTTGGGAGAGATCAAATGGGATTGAGGAAAAGTGTTCATGGCCGTATTTATTGTATTCGGACGAGCGCGACGCGGATGAAAGGTTGAACAAGCACTGTTTTTCACGATAGTCTGTTGATATAGTTGAAAAGTTCACTGTAGTAGCACAAAAAGTTTATGGCAAAGAAAGTTATTGCAATGGTGGAAAATAACTAGTTACACTAGATTTGCGAGAGTCTATTGCTTGAGAAAGTTGTAGATTATAGTTGAATGCGCCAGAGAAAATCCCAACGGAGGAAGAAAAAATTAGTTATTAATTAGCAGTTCATAAGGAAGATTCCTTAGTTTGAAAAAGTATACCCATATGTGAGTGGAAAGTACATGACAGTATAACTGGTAGATAGAGTGCAGATTCTGGAAGGTTCCAGAGCAATCATGACTGAAGAATTGGGCAAAAGTTAGTCCAACGGTGGAACGAGCTAAGTATTTTATAGACAGTGGGTATTTTAATGGTATCCCACGTTGTGAGAAAATCTCTCATTTAATAAGCATAAGAAATGCCGCTTCATGTTAAGATTGGCTTAGATATACAAAAGCCCAACATAGAAAATCCCGCGAAGGATGATTATTGCCCCAAATATAGAAATCTCACACTGCCTATAAAATGATCATTAAAAAGCATGTAGCTATTTAAAATCAATTAAAATAAGTTGATGAACGTAGAAGTAGTACTTAGCTTTGCTTCATGACGAAGGCGATGTTCCTTTTGACGGTTGATACTAAAATTCTAACATGGCGTAGAATTTAAAAGTTTGCCTCTAGAGTTGAGGAGGCGAGCTTTAGTGGAGCTCTAACTGACTGGGTCGACTTCCGACGTACAAGTGAGACACGCTCAACGAAGCACGGAGGGACCAGGGAAGGGAAAAGAGTGGGGGTAGGAGACGAAAGGAATACATATAAGAATAGCCAACTGAACAGTTTAAAAAAGATCTTCATGATGAAATGGTCTTCAAAGAGTTGATAGTAGGAGTCACTAGCGCAGCCTGGAGGGAGAAAAAGTAGACGAAGTTCTCTTGATCACGGAGATGATAGCTGGTGATGGCGACGAGATCTGGTGGCTAGATTGATAATGAAGTCCTCTTGTACAGGGAAGAATTGAGGAACTTCAGAGATTCGCTGCTAGATGACGCTAGGTGGGTCATGGAAGATATATATCTAGAACAGACTTACAGGTAATATGAGAGACATAACCAACAAGGAGAAAACAGAAGATCACTGTTGGTGTTTGAGAAAAAAAGGAAGGGATGAACTATAGCAAAGAGAAGCAAAAGCTTATTCTATCTTACCGTGTATTCCAAAGAATACACCAGTTAGCGCGCTAGGCTTTGGCCCAAAGTGCCCTGAGTTCTATTCCCGGCCGAGCAATCAGGAATTTTAATCTCCTGGGGTTAATTCCCGTGGCTTGGGGAATGGGTGTATGTGCCGTCTTCATCATCACTTCATCCTCATTTCGACGCGCATGTCGCCCACGGGCTTCAACTAGAAAGGTCTGCACTCGGCCTCTCCGGAGGCCACAGGATCATTCATTATTTTTATTATTCTCCTAATCGGTAGGGTCACTAAGAACCGTGGCGGCTTCGGTGGCGTAGTCGGTAGCATTTTGGCTGAGCTTCTATGTCCAAGATCGCGGGTTCAAACCCGGCCGAAGTCGTCGAATTTTTAAGAGCGTTAAAATCCCTCAGTATGCCTTCCTTCAGAGGAGAAGTAAAGCCGGTGGTTCATGTCATAGATTTATGGCATGTAAAAGAACTTTCCACTAATTACACTTGTCTGAAGCTAAATTATTGGTTAAATTTGACTAACTCTTTTAAGTCCCAACGTTCGTCGCAAGGAGCTGACTGCGGTGGCATCTAGTAACCAAGTTCACTACTAGTTGTCATTGACGGTAGCATTTGGTAGCAAAAGTAGGAACTACTTGGAAATTGATCGTCTGCTGTCCTCACCTACAGATAACACACACTAATAGAGCCATCACAATTAACACCGGTTATCAGATAGATTCTACACACACCCAAAGTACACGGGGCTACATGACCGCGTTGTCGCAGCCCCTAAACTAAGAAACCAACCAACTATCCTTTCGGAGTGTGCTTTCTTCCATGCATCAAAATGAAAATGCTTCGGTCGAGTTGTAAACTTCTAAATCTGTTGGTTAGTTGGAGGAGGGGCTGCAATGTATTGTTTGTTAGTTAGTTAGTTATTGTTGTTTTAAGGGGCGGAACTACGAGGTCATCTGCCCCGTAGTGTATTGTCGTCCAGTAATTGCCAGTATTCTGCGATCACTGAGTCTTCACCTGGAGACTTGTTATACTTGAGGAAAGTGATGATATCTCGAAGACCAGAAATGTCTGTCGGGGAAGAATTTGGGTTGTCTGGAATTGGATTTAGGTTAGGAATAAACGTCGATTGTGGTGGGTCACAGCTGGGAAGGGACTGGAAATATTTTTCTGAGATATGACAGTTTTGTCTGTCATTGTGGGCGACCTGTTCAGTGGTCGGGTCACGGGAACATAGGTTTGGGGGGTTGTATTTGGCTAGGTTCCGTTTGAATGAGTGAGAGCATTTTCTGGAATTATTTTTCTGAAAATTGGTTTCAATGTTTGCCAGTTCGTTCTTGCAGAAGGTTCTTTTAGCATTCCGGATGATTCGGGAGGTTTTCTTTCGGGTTTCGAGGAAGATCTGATATTTAAGGTGTGTCATAGGATCTCAAAAATAGCCAAGCATGCTGTCTATCATCGAGGGCTTAATCACACTGCGAATTCACCAAGGGTGTCTGGGTTTCCTCGTTTGAGGGACCATTTTAAGAGTTGTTTCTACAAAGGGATACTCCAATATTTTTCGAGGTCTGGTGGTGAAAGAAAGGAGATTTTCTCTGAGAATTCTGTTTGAAGTATCTTAAGTTTCTCGGTGTCAGGTTGCAGGATTCGTTAGGTCGGTTTTATCGTGTGCTTCTCGGGATGAACTTGATCTTGACCCTGGAGAGGTAATGGTCAGAGTCGAAGAACTGTGTCAATCTGTATTTCTTTGGAAGACCCTGCAGGGATGGCGATGTGGTCAAGATGGAATTCTCCGAGTAATGGATTTGGAGATGTCCAGATTTTATGCTTCCTTGCTAGGTGCTTAAAAAGCGTGGATTTCTGTAGACGCTTGTTTCTCCCACAGAGATCAATTAATCGCTCCCCGTTTTGGTGCGTTCTGAGAAGTGCTGGGTAATCACCGTCTATGTTCCGGTACATCCGTTCTTTGCCAATTTGGGCAAGGAAGGAAGCTTGTTGTTTTAAGTGACTGCTAATCTTGTGATCATGAACGGCGGGACCTCCTTTTCGTGTGAAATCTGAACCACAGGGCGTGATATTTCACTTCGAAATCGGATACGGTCCGCCAAGGAGAGAAGCGTTCAGATTGTCCACTGTGCCATAACGCCTCACATTGTCATTAATATTATTACCGTATTATTATTCTTTCTTTCTTTCTTTCTTTCTTCGTTATGCCCATTCACAAACCGCGTTGGAACTTATTAGTTGGTTTGCTGACTTTTGCCTTCCATTTCTCCTAAAATCACTTCATGAACTCACTGTGTTGCTTCATGCGTTCTTCTGTCCATCTTGTACCAGTTCTGCTGCTAGATTTCACCCTAAATGTGTGCTTGTTTACAGAGGTTCTGAAATTTTGTCGGTTTTTCATCTTGTTCTCTCCGATGTTCATCTCATTAAGGTCCCCTCTTATTTCCTCCAGCTAAATTACCCTCGATTTTTTTGTATTAATTACCGGCATATTGAATATAATCTTTTCATTAGTCTAATTATTATTGTTATTATTATTCACAGGAATATGCATCAAGGTCCGCACAAAAGAAGGCGACAAGGTATTTGTGAACGTCTGTCAGACTGACGAAATTCCTTGCCCTGAACTACTGAACGATGAAAAACTTGTGCATTTGTGGACTTCCAATGATGCTGAGGACTATCGCGTACCCATGAGCATTGGTGAAGGCCATCAGGAGCCGGATAAGTGTAAGTGTGTCTAACGTTTCATAATGATCGGAAATGTAGTTAAAAAATACTAAAAAAAAGATTAATATTTAATTGAAGGGTTCATTCAAAAAAAACAGACAAGTCCAAAATTGGACTCTTTGAGATAAATACATCTTCCTCTTCAAGGTCAGCTCTACGTATAGATATTATTGCTGTCTCCAAAATGCAGATAGGTCGGGTTATATACGAGTGTGGAATATTGGGGATTGTACAAAAATAAGACAAGCCCAATGCTTTTTCAAGATAATTAATTACCTGGAATGTTTGGCATTCAATAATGATTTGTAATTTGTTAGGATTTACATAATAAATAATCATATTTGAGGATTAAAATATGTTTCATTTCTGTATTCAACAAAGATTTTGGCAAAGACCAGACTAGTCCAAAGTTTTTTTTGTTTTTTTAAGGGTTTTTCAACTATCCTCATAAAAATTATTTTCGTCAGTGAGACAATCGTAGGTCTAAAAGCAAATTTTACTTAATTCAACACAAATAAAGCTATACGTTACTTTTTTTTTAAATTTTCTGAACAATTTAATTTTTGGATTTGTCTGGTTCTTCTTGGAATGACCCCTTCAATTGGGCTCTGTTGTTACTTATTTTAGGGGTTGCGACATTGTGCTGAGTGGTCGCGCCGGAAAAGAGACATATTTGGTCACACACGGTGATGAAGGACCAGCTATTATTAAACTCAGGGTAGAGTTACTGAAATATCTGTTTTTAAATTGGGGTCCATGATGTAAAATCAAACGAGACAACACACATCAGTAATGAAGCTAATTTGTGTAAAACAACTCCTTATATTGTTTTAAAATTGTTTACAATTGAGAATCCTCTATAATGTGTTTGAGTCTTCTGTCTTTTGATTGGTTTGATGCAGCCTTCCTTGCCTCCCTGTCCTGAGCTAATCATATCATCTCTTCTTATCTACCACACCTCACATCCGAGGCAATCTCTTTAACATATTCTAACCTTGGTCTACCCGTACAGTTCTTGTCCTCGACCCTTCCTTCCATAACTAAGTTTGTTATGCCCGGGTGTCTTTACCAACCTATCTCTTGTCATCATTAATCTTCAGAACATCTCTCCTCTCCCACTCGTTTTAATACCGGTACCTCTTCATTTGTTACTCTATCTACTCATCTGATATTCATCATTTACCTGGAACACCACATTTCAAACGCTTGTATTCTCCTCTTTTCTGCTGTTATGCGCCTCACTTCAGACAAAGGCTTTCGAAATTGTCTTCCTAATACCTAAATCTATATTCGATTTCTACAGATTCCTTTTCTGTAGAAATGCTTTCATTGCCTGTGCTAACCTACTTTTTTTTATCCTCTTTGCTTCGACCATTGCTTCCTAAGTAGCAGAAGTCTCCTATTTCCTTTATCTTTTCACCTGCCATTTTGATGTCCATAGGGTTTTCTGATTTATTTTGGTTACATTCCATTATATTTCTTGAACATTTGTCAGTTTTCATCATGAATTCTTTCCTCAAGACGGAGTCCATTCCATTTAAAAATACATTCAAATGCATTCCTCTGGCGAATCACCTATAATGACAATATCATCAGCAAATCTCAGAGTTGAAATTATTTCTCCTCGAATATTTACTCCTACTTTAAATTTTTCTCTAATTTCCTTCATTGCTTGTTCAATGTATAGATTGAAAAGTAAGGGTGATAAGTTGCAGCCTTGCCTTACACCTTTCTGTACACCAGCTTTTCTCTCATGTCCTTCGGCTCGAATAACTTCTGTCTGGTTTCTGTATAGATTGAAGATCACCCTCCTATCCCTGTACTTTATTCCAATCGTTTTCAAACTATCAAACAACCTATTTCAATCAACGTCAATGTCATTAGTAATGAATGACTAACGCCCGGAAATTCATGTAAAATCGTATTTTTGGCACACTGCATCATATTCTTCTCCCCCCAGGGACTCACATCTCGTGGGACGTAGGTTGGCGACCACGGGGCCCCAGCTGAGTCTGGCATTGCTTCCACTTACTTGTGCCGGCTCCTCTCCGTCTTCTTTCCTGTCGACCTCACTTGGTCAACTCTTGTTCTCTTCCGACCCCGACGGTATTAGGGTATCCGAGGCCTAGGAAGTCTCTTCATTTCCCGCCTTAATTGGCCCTTGTCTCATCTTTTCTGATACCCTCCTTCTGCGAGGGGTCAGCCTTCTTTTTCTTTTCATGTTATCTCCTGCCTTCTGCTCAAGGCCCTCAGGGAGGCAGGGTGTATGTAGCTCCACCACTTCTGGTGCACCCTGGATATTGCTACACCCTCAGGGGCTCACGGCTGGTGAGTTCGGGAGTTGGCGACCCCGAGGGATTCCTGAGCTGGGTCCGGTTTCCCCCTTTTGTCCCTTACCTGTGGGGAGGACCCTCTCCTCTTTCACTTTCCTATCTGCCTTTCATGGCTCTCCTTCCTTCCAAGTCCCTCAATCCGCATTCTTCGAGGGTTGAGGGCATTTCTTTTCCTCCTGTCCTTTATTTGCCTTATTCTCCTTTTGTTTTCCATTTCTTCTTCTAGTAGACTATATAAGTTAATAGTTAGATTTAGTTATAAGTTTAATTTTCATTTTCATTCACGGTCACCCAAACCATTAGGGGCCGATAACCTAGATGTTAGGCCCCTTAAAACAACAATTATCATCATCATCATATTCTTCTCCTGTTCCTGTATATTCTAATTTCCTATTGTTTTGAAGCGCTTTTTGTTACTTCATGTTCTTTAAGTCGTGTATTTCGATTCGGACTCCGAGAGTCTATCACAGAATAATACTGAAATTATTTTAATACCTAGTACGTTTCAGTCCTTTTTTGCAGCTTAATATGAATTATTTTTATTCACCATTCACTGTGTAAATATTGTAAAATTATTTTCATAAAAAAAATCAATGGCTATTAAAATTGTATATCAGTTACACTTAAAAATTAGCATAATAAAATAATTATTGTTGGTCAACACCGCTTGAAGTTCCATAAAATAACATTTCCTACTACTTGGAACTGTTTCTTTGTTGAGATGTTTTAAAAATTTGGTAGTTATATGTCCGTCTGTTCATATTTTCTTGATATTCAAAATAGAAACGCTAATGAATACGGAGTGATCGTATTTGCCATAGTTATTTCATAGTGCATATTTTTTGATACGTGATGCATATTTGACGAATCATTAGCGCTTTTTTGCATGCATATTTATTCATTTAATAGTGCATGAACTTCCGGGCCTTACTCATGACTAAAAAATTAAAGCAGAATGGTGACTTGCAGTCATATTTACCAACTCTGAAAGTCACTATACAATTATTGTTAATTTCTAATAAATTGGCTACATTTAAATTAAACATTTGAACGATAAAATTACACCATAACTGACAAACAAACGGTAGCCAGGTCAGGCAGGATGAAGAAATTTTGCGAGCAGAAGAAGAAGCTGAAAAGCCAAATCTCTAATTAACACTCATCATCAACTTCCAAGGGCAATGCCCTGTCTCCGCAACCATTGTTCTCTGTCTTCAGCACCTCATTTCATTTCATAGTAGGAACCATAATGAAGAGTTAATGTGATGTCTAACTCATCATCAAGCTTCCACTCCAATTTTCCAGGTGTGGTTTACGAGCGCTCTCCATTTTAGTCGATTCATGTACCACTGCTCCCAGTTGATTCCCTTGGATGTGATATCTTCCTTCACTTGGTCCAGCCAACATCCTCCTAGGTCTTCCAACAGGTCTCTTTCCAGTAATCTCACTATGCAACCATTAAACTAAAGTTTGGTGCTTTTCAGTCGGTCAACACAGATGTACCCAAAAGAGTTGGGTTATACCCTAATCCTGAAAAAAATTACAAGAGATTAATAAATACACTAGGATGACAGTCGACAGTCACTGGTGAAAGAGCAGCTCCAGCGTGGAAGACATCCAACCAGATATGTAATAGCCCACACTATACAGTACAGCCACAGTTGACTTTTACAACCATATAGTCACTCCAAACAGACAAATTCCGGATTTCTATCACCATTTTAGCATTCACCTAACATCATATATACTACAACTAGCATACACTGACAAGTTGCAGTACCAATACTGCAACTAAATAATTGTACATATTGTAAATATTTTCACCTGTAGTTTCAAACATAGATTTTTCAGCCTAACTGTAACGGATCTAATGATGATCGCCTGACGATCGAAACTGGTCATCCTAGTGTATTTATTAATCTCATGTAACTTGTTTTAGGATTAGGGCATAACCCAACTCTTTTGGGTACATTCGTGTTGACCGACTGAAAAGCACCAAACTTTAGTTTACTAAGGCAACACTGAAAAATGGCTTCAAACCTCACAATATGCAACAATTGTTTTGCAATTCTTCTTTCTGTCATACATTTGACGTGACCAAACCATAGCAAATGTGCCCTAGTTATGGTCTCCTTTAGGGACGGATTTATTCCAGTTTGTTCTCTAATCTTCTCATTTCTTACTATATCTTTCCTAGTTTTTTGAAGCATGCTTCTTAGAAACTTCATTTCTGAAGCCTGAAGTCTGCCGTCATCGTTTTTGGTAGTTGTGCATGTTTCCAACCCATAAGTCAATATAGGGACAAAGTATGTTCGAAACAGAGTTTGTTTTGATCTTAGTGGCACTTGCTTATTCCAGAGTAGATATCGAACTTGCTGATAGAATTTACTTGATTTCTGAATATGGTTATTTAATTCAAGCTGTATTCTGTTGTCTCTTGATATTATGCATCCAAGGTTTACTGTTGCCAATTGTACATCCTCCAGCATTATATTATCTTTTCTTCTCTGTCTATTAACAGACATTGCAGAAGTTTTTGTTACACTTACTCTCTACTACTACTACTACTACTACTACTACTAGGCGCTACAGTCCATGTAGGACCTTGGCCTCTCCAACAATCGTTGCCCAATCCTGACGATCTTCTGTATGTTTCCTCCATCTTCTTACTCCCATCTTGCGTAAGTCGTCCTCCACGTCATCCAGCCATCGTTTCCTAGGTCTTCCTTTGCATCTTCTTCCACCTGGATTTCCTCTATACATTCCAGGTTACTATGTACATATCATTTTTCCATTTACATTTTCCTTTTCCTTGCATAGGTCGTTTATCATTATCATCAGTCCGGCTATTATTGTATTGGAGTTTCATAACAGACTATTTTTTTCGATATGGGGTTGTTAGCCCCATGATCAACCCCCAACCTGGAGGACCAGGGTATCCCTCTTTGTCTGGCCCATCACCTTTGACCTGTCCGGCATGGGAGGCCCTACCAGGAACTCACGCTCCCGCCGGCATAGCTCGCAGGATCATTTGGGCTCTCAAGCCCCCACATCACGACAAGATGAGGATACCATCGTGCGGGTACACTTACTCTCAGTACATTTTTTTTTTTTCAAATGATCATTCCAGACGTTTCCCCAGATAACTATATCATCTGCAAAAGCAAATGCTTTAAGATCCATATTGGTGTTCTACTTCACTTCCTTTATGTCTAACTATACCGACAGCAGTGGCTACGCTGACTAAAGGGCAGCGTTAGGTCATGGGGCCAAGCTCTCTGCTGACTCGGTAGACGGATGGGTTCGAGCCCCACCGTCGGCCGTCCTTGAAATGGTTTTCCGTGGTTTCTCATTTTCAACATCAGGCAAATGCTGGGGCAGTACCTTCTGATAGGCCACGGCCGCTTCCTTCCACATCCTTGCCCAATTTCATTCATCTTCATCCATTCCATCTCTCATCCCGACGCGCAGGTCGCCCACGGACGTCGAATAGAAAGACCTGCACTCAGCGTCTCAGGAGGCCATACGACAAAAAAAAAATGTCCAACTATTAGACCTAAATGTATATGGACTGATTAATGTGCTCCAATGTGGATGTAAACTATGTAGATAAAAGAAAATTGGCTAAATGCTGTATTGTGAATCTGTTGTGTTTTTGTAATATCATAGAAAAGTTAACCATTTAAATGTGTTTTCTTATATTCAGCTGGAAGTCCAGCCATGGCTTACGATGTTGCTATCAATCCACTGTTCCTCAAAAAGATAGAGAACAATAAGATGTACATGAAATTCCTGATAGTTGTTGTGTTGGAAGCAATTCAAGAAAAATTCAAGCTTGAACTGGATGCTGGAGGTAAAGTATACATTGGTGACCGTTTATCAAGTATTTATAACATAGACAAAACAGAAAACTGGTCGGCTTCAGTGGCGTAGTTAGTAGCATGCTGAGCTTCCATGCCCAAGATCGGTGAGTTTTTGTCATTTGGAGAAGTGTATCATGCAATGTAATTCAAGCATGTAAAGGACAAAGCTTTTAAAATTTCTTGTACACACATCCACAACTATTATTGTATAAGGCCGGTATTACACTATCAAAGAAATTTGTCAAAGAAATGTTATCAAATATTTTATAAAACTGAACTTTTATATAAGTTATACAAAGCAATAATCACACCATTACACTACATCAAATATTTTATCATAGTTCACCAAACTGGATGAAGGACAGTTCCTTGTTCGCTTTACTGTATTACGGTTGTTGAAATTCTGTAGTGGCAATACCGGTGTGTAAAAGAAACGGACAGATAAAGTGAACGTCTATGGGTTAAACCATGGGTCACCCACGTGGAGGTGTATTACGAGTAAAATCTTGGTGAACGAGCACTTAAAAATTTACATTAATATTTAATTATTAATAATTATGATGAAATGAATGATGGTGACGTTCGAAAAAAATCACTGACCGACCAAAGAAAATTGAAACATACGAAGTATAAATTTACGCCTTAAGTGGGATTCAATCCAGGTCCCCTCGAACCTGAGTCGAGCACTCTACTCATTCCGCTAACTAGACTCTGCCATGTCATGGTTGGTTAGATGCATTACCTACCGTTAAGGATAAAGTGCTTATTTACACTCGTTTGTAATACCATAAGTGTAATTGAAAAATTATAATACAAATTTTATAACATAAAATGCACTACTATTCACGGCTTATTTCAGCCTATGTAACTATTTAATTCCTCTTTATATCCTGAAATGCGCGTCCTTTGTGTGCAGCGTATATAGCCTCGGCTATTTTTACCTACAGTTTCTATCTGTTATTTATGTTTTACATTGTATACCATTCATTATGTAACATATTATGTAACATTTCATGCATTTCACACTCTGATAAGAGCATATTTGCTGTGGTAATATTCCAGCTGTTATGATCCGCCATTTTGGTTGAATCTTTTATCAAAGATAGCATGATGCTCATACATTTTATAAAAGAAATTTTATAAAACCAACTTTTATAAAAGATTTCCCCATTACACTGTCATATCTTTTATAAAAGATCTTTGACAAATTTCTTTGATAGTGTAATACCGGCCTAAGAAACACACACATGTTGTCATTAGTCTGTAGCAGTTGACGATTTTAGCGAAGCTTTTTTAATGTGAATTTGTGGAATATCCGATTGTATTTTTTGAAGTGTCAAGTTGAAAGGCTTTTATGAACGCTGACGAAGAGAGTGTATATTCTCACTAAACATGTAACTTACCTCTAATGTAATAAAAACATAGAAAGAAAGGTATTGGGTAGGAGGACTGTTTAGTTTTAACCCTCATAATAATTGTATTGTATTTGTATTTATTTGTTAGTTATTGTTGTTTTAAGGGGTGGAACAGCTAGGTCATCTGCCCCAGTATTTATTTAATATTGTATTCATTGATGTGTTATAGACTATACTATTCTAAAGAACAGAAAGGCGATGGGAAAACTGCAGATGCATAGGATTAAGCAACGTCCTCCTCAAGAGCAGTCTAAGAAGCCTCTCATTCAAGAGCTTGGTAACAGCTCTCATCCTCCTTCTTCTTCTTCTAAGACCTCTGTGGCAAGCAGCAGTAAACCTACCTCAGGTACTAACGGTAAGAAGCCTAGTTCTGAACCATCAAAAACAGACTCATCCACTCCTTGTCGGGACCGCCAGCCTGAGTATCGCATCTGGCAGCAACCTGCAGAAGGTGATGCTCACACTCTAGTTGCTGAACTGAAGATGGAGGAAGTGGTAAGAAATGAGACATATTTATGGTAACTGTCAAAAAAGCGCAAAGTTTATATTTGAAATAGTAGCTGAGGACTGCTTGCAGAAAGCAAGGTACATTACAACACAGTGAGACTGAGGATTATCAGTTCAAATTTCAAAGAAACTGAAACTGTCCAAACATTTCAATCAATTTACCAGAATTTCACCCCGGTGTACAATATTCAGTGGGGGGCTGCGTGGCTCAGTCGGTAGAGGCGCTGAGCTTCTAACTGAAAGGGAGTGGGTTCGATCCCCACCCAGTTAGTGGATTTTAGAAACAATACTGCCACTTTCGGAAACGCAAATAGCCCTGGGGTTCACTCAGCCTACACCAGAAATGAGTACCAGGGTACTTCCTGGGAGCAAGGACAGCCGGGCGTGGAGCTGACAACTCCACTACCTTCCACTACTCCCAGGGCCTCCATGGCCTGTACGGAGTTGGCTTTGCTTTCGGTTTGTACAATATTTGGCTCATCAGATGGTATGGCACACTTCACCATATGAAGGGTGCAGGGGAAGAAGGGGCTATGCCCATTTTAAAATTTATTTATTCAGTTAGTTATTCATTCAGTTAGTTAGTTATTCAGTTATTTATTTATTTATTTATTTATTTATTTATTTATTTATTTATTTATTTATTCATTCATTCATTTACTCCAACAATAAAATTCCAATTACTGGAGACTGACCAATTTTACATATTATCACAATCACATATTAAAGAAAGAAAAAAACACAAGCAATAATAATACAGTTCACATTGTGCAATACTCAAGTTTAACTATTCTTAACACAAATATATGCTGAATGCCGACTTGATAAAGTGAAAGTAAACTGTAATTAAATTAAGAATATTAGTAATGGGTGAAAACAACAATAATTAATGCCTGGTGATTATCACTTAATACTATTGTGCAGATGGTCTAGATCTGACTAACAACAGGGTACATTCTACAGTTGCATAAAGTATGATGCATAGATTTTGACATTTTAACAGACATTTTCCAAGATGTATTTGGATTACTTATTTATGTAGGTACTGACTTAGTATTTTTTTAAACTGTTGCAAAGATAAAGTGAAATCAAACATTTCGAAATGCACACTGATGAGATTAGCTGTCCGGCACATTTTATGAAGCGGCGAGTTTTGTTGAGAGCATGTTCTTGGTTTGGGGATGACTAGCAAAGCACGTTGTCTGAGATTCATTCTCCGGGTATTAAAACTGATGTAATTTAGAAATTCGGTACTATCAATATGTTAATGAGAAGTTCTTTACTGGCCCTAAACAATACCTAAGGTGGTTTTGGAAACAAAAAGTAAGGTCTTTCCGGGAAAGAAGAAACAATGCACCAGGAAAGATAGGGTCAATAGTTTATCTTTAAAACCATATAATGATGTTTTTTACTCAAGGTGTAAATTAAAATGGTTTAAGAATTCTATAGGTCGTAGGATAGAAAATAAATATAACAGATTATTATTTTTAAAAGTAAATTTAGTATACAGAGTTAAACTCTTCAAACGCCATTTACTGAACATGTTAAAATTGTGACTTGACCCCTTCTTTCCCTGTGCCCTTCATATATATAAAATGCTAAGGTGTATGCATCACAAAACTCAAGCTCTTAAACCAGAGGGAGTTAGAAGGTGTGGTTTGTGTCAAAATCTTCCAAATCATCTCAATACTACAGGAAAAATCTTGCATTTCTTGAAAAATCAATGGAAATATAGCTGTTTATAAAGTGGGTTTAAACAAATAAACAAGTTGATAGCCCCTGTCTGAATTATGTCTCGTCGAGCCCGCATATCAGTAAAGCCGGACGGGTGGTATATACACCTGGGGCACTTACAAGTAACCAATCGTAACAAATGATCATTCAAATTTTACTAGTAATTCAAAAGGAAAAGAATTACTTGCAGCAGTGATGAATTGCACTCTGATTTCATAAATATTGACGATCTGTTTAAAAGTGTGCTAGAACTGTGTCGAGTCGAGTCTGCACACCAATAAAGCCGAGCGGGTGGTTTATACACATGAGAGAGTTCTTGCATGGGTCTGCTAGTGGAAACACAAACTCTTCCACAGTAGTGACACATGTTGTTTGGAGCAGCCACAGGTTCTTGTGGGTTGATCCTCCTGTAATTCTCACGCTCTTTCCTAGCATGCTGGCTACTACCGGTACACAGCTGAGAAGATCACTGGAAGGCTCTTATGAAACCACTAGCAATGCAAATATCCTTAAAAATATTTTTAGTGAGATGTAACATACCAACTGATGAGCTCCATGGTACACTTGAATGAAATGCTGACAAATAATGTCTGGACAATTAATTTTTTTTAGAAATTTGAACTGATATTGATTCAGATTTTTTTTTTAGACATAAACCATCTTCTTGAATCTGCCAGGCAAGCATTTTTTTATTTTTTTTTATTTTAAGAGAGCTTTGTGTCTGATAGTACCGGTACATTCTCAGGTGAAATTTCCAAGTCATCTGGTCATCCGGGAGAAAGGCAAGTAGCCACACACAAATTTTAAAGTAAGAAATAAAAGTACATTACTCCTGTTCAAAGATATGCTCACTCACTCACTCACTCAGAAGGCTTCTATGGGACACAAATTGTCCCCACTGAACTCTGTTTTGGGTGAGTTCTTGGCAGTTGTCCACAGTCAGATGTCTACAAAGTTTGGAGATTTCATTTTTCCAGGAACTTTGTGGTCTTCCCACTGGCCTTTTTCCTCTCGGTTCTCCTTTAAAGATTTCTAAGACCATCCTATCAACTCCCATCCTTAGTAAATGACCAGCCCATTGAAGTCTTCTGGAGTTAATGATGTTGAGTATTGGTGCTTGCTGTGATAGTGAGTGTATTACCCATTTAAGATTTGATTGCCGCTGAGCATGGCTGCGCCACCGTTTGTTGATTATTGTAGCAGGAGCCCCGCGGGGTAAAGAGGAGGACACAGTGATAACACAGTGCAGGCTGCACATAAATCAAGCAGCATTGCGCGCGCTACCTGTCATAGAAGCGCAGATAAGCAGCATGTCACCACAGACAGCTACTGGAGCTGAGTCATATCCTACACGTGCAACTGTACCTGTCAACGAAACAGGCTGACGTGTGACACAAGTAAACAGAGAATAGTTCCCATCTCGACCGCCGGCAATCAATTCGTGAAAGGGTAATATGTCTTTATTTGATCTTTTTTTCCAGCTTTGTTTACAGATATATGATTGTAAAATTTCTTATCTGACCTTCCCTTGTGTGAATGAGGTATGCAGAATGATCACTAACTGTCTGTAACCAACTCCTGTGGAAAAAGTTTGCAGGCATACTGGCATTGCACCTCCTTGCATTTGTTGAGAAATCGCTTTTGTCTGCGAACATTTCAAGGTTAATATAGCGAGGCCCATCCACTGAATCACAACCAAATGCTGCATTCTCGATTAAAGTCTAGGAAGAGTTTTCTTCATACATCAAAGGCTGTAGACAAACCTCCAAAGTCATACTTTGACGTGTAGGGGTGGAGAAATCCATGATCTGTCCTCGGCTGCCAGGTTCAAGCTTTGTTATTTGATGCCCAGAGGGCAGCGTGCATGTCGAATTTAGTAGTTCCTTGGAACGCTATGAAAGTCAAGGAGGTTAGATATCTAAGCTCCTTGACACTTTAGTGCTTTCTAGTAGAGAAAGGAGGAACTTTTGTGTTGACAGAAAATCCCGGGATTAATTTTGCCATTATGAACACGGCCTACTGAATTCAAATGGGTTCTTTAACGTGCCAACAACCTATGACATGCATGTCGTGATGTTTGTTGCCTTTCAAAAATCACTTACCATGGTCAGGAGCGAACCTGCAACCTTGGGGTTGGTAGTCCGACATGATAACCACTCACCCACCATGGCAAACATATGATCTGGATGGAGTCACATGAACATGTTTCGGATGGGCATAATGAAGGCTAGAGTGTATGGGTGTGTGGAGATCACTCAACAGACTATCAAATCAGATCAAATCTCAAGTGGTGGGACCATTTGTTGGGGTACAGTTAATGCAAATGTGCCTGTGAAACTCACGTGTCAATAGCCTCTATGTCCATCAAACTGTTTTGGAACGGGATTTGCTGTTTTCAAATGAAATTGCTTTAAAAGTAACCCACTTTTGGATGCCCTGTATCTGAATTAGTGATCTAGGTCTGTTTTATTCATTTCTTCTATTTGGTTGTTCTTTAAGCGGGCCATACACGCTGAGATCTGTATCGAGAGACTGTCTCATGAGGCGGACTCTAGATACAGGTTTCTCGTCTCCGTGGCGCTACACACGCCGAGATTTGTTGTAAGTTTTAGTGAAAATAACATGGCGTCCGATCCTCCAGTAGACGAAATGCTTGCTATGGGGATAGTTCTTGGTGTTTGTTTAATGAAAAATCGAAGGAAAAAACGAAGAATGTGGTCTGAAACATGGTTAACAAAGAGAGTAAACTACTCTCATGTTTCACTTTTAACGGAGTTAGCGGATACTGCTCCAGAAGATTTCTTTAATTATTTGAGGATCGATGTTCAAACATTTTATACTTTGCTGGATTTGATAGGCCCTGCGCTCTCCACAACCGGCCTAGACAATGAGACCTTTTACATGAAATCTTGTTAGTTACTCAACTGCTCACACAGCGCTGTTAACCAATCATTGCACGGCAAAGACTTATCTCTACTTAGTGTAAAACAAAGTCCCCGATTCTTGGATGTCACGGGTAATCTCGAGAACCACTGGATGGATTTCTACAGAAATCTTCCTCGAGATTACCTTTACAGAATGGTGAAAGTCGCATCAAAATCCATCCAGTGGTTCTCGAGATTACACATTTAATAATCGTACTGTACAGCAGTTTATTCATTGCACCTTCAATGGGATGGGAGTGCGCTCTATCGGCGACGAGTAGAAATTTTCCAATTATACGTTATGCATGGGCTCTAACTGGGATTGTCAAGGCCGGTATAGAGTGCAGCTCGCATCCAGTCGGCCGTGCTCGATACTTCCCTACACACGTGTAAACTTTTTCATACTTGTATCGTGTTGCTTGTATCTATCTCAAGGTCTCTTGTGCAGAGCGAGAGACGTGATACCTGCTCCGTTGCGTCATGATACCATGTGAGACCAGCTGTGACAACGCTACACACGACACATCTGGTATCAGATACGCGTTTCATGAGACAGTCTCTCGATACAGATTTCAGCGTATGGCCCACTTTATGTTTACTGAATGTACAGAGTGATCGAAAAGTTATGCAACCCATGGAGGTACTACACTTGGTTAACAGTGCTCACACCAAAATAGTTGACACACAGCTCAAACAATGCCCCTCATCACAGGATGCATTCGTTCTACTAATACTCAATGGTTACCGGTTCTAAGTAACATTCCCCCACCACATTTAAGAAGATGTAAGCCGTTGCTGTACACCTACAAAAGAATCAACACGAATCCACTATCACCAATACATGAAGAACTTCCAGTTCTATCTGCTCATCGATTAAAGTCCAGACACCCGTCGTGGCGAACAGCAGGTAGCTTACTGACTAAATAAAAATAAATAAATAACTCCTGGCACTGTAGCCCGTGAAGGGCCTGGGCCTACCAAGCGACCGCTGCCCAGCCATTTGGCCTGCAGATATTAGGGTGGCACGTGATCACCGCATCGGGTCCCCTCGGCCGTTAATCTTGGTTTTCGTGATCGGGGTGCTGCCTCACTGTTAGGCAGCTACTCAATTGTCCTCAGGAGGCTGAGTGCACCCCGGTCCAGCCCTCACATCAGTTTCTAAAATCCCTGATGGAGCCGGGAATCGAACCCAGGGCCTCCGGGTGAGAGGCAGGCACGCTACCCCAACACCACGGGGCCGGTAGCTTGCTGACTTAACAACTTCAATATCAAAGTTGCCTAGATTAATCAATGGCGAAAACAAACTTCCCTGGCACACCATGGATTAATTACTAATCCCTGGGAAAGACCTGCAGGGTTTCACTTATTTGGCGTCACTGGTGCTTGTTGAACCGGATTAGAACTGTCCAGGGCAGGTGTGGAGGTAGACTGTACCACATGAATGGGGTTGGAAGTCCTCTCCAAATTGTGACTGTGGAGCAGAGAAGCACACGATAGATCACGTAACGGTTGATTGTCCCCTCAGAGCCTTCAGTGGTACACTGGAAGATCTACACAGGCTACCTCAAGAGGCTGTTGACTGGCTTCTCCATCTGGATCTGCAGCTGTAAATCAATCATTTCAGACTACGCACTTGAGATTATGTATTACTGTATATGTTTGTAAATAGCTATGTAGCACTTCATCATATGATACAAAAATAAACTACAAATAATATTGAAAATGATCACCATCTACTGCTTAACTCTTGTGCAACCTTCTGATCATGTTCGTGAACACGCCCCATAGCGTTTCATGTCAAATGTTGTCTGCAGTGTGTTGAACAATTAACAATTTAATAAATTTATCCACTTTCCAATACAATTTTCTGAAGGACTTGTGTTCCTAGTTAGTAGTACATACATGATTTGGTCTTTAAACCTTCATAAGCCTATGCAATCTCAAATTTAATACCTACATAACATTTGACATACAAACAGATAACACACACTAATACAGTCATCACAATTAACACCGGTTATCAGACAGATTCTACACACACCCAAAGTACACGGGGCTACATGACCGCGTTGTTGCAGCCCCTAAACTAAAGAACCAACCAACAAACTTATGTATTTAGACCTCTTATTAAAAAATTATCTCAATTTCTCATGTTATCACTATACAACATTGACCCTTTTTGCTAAAATCTAAAGATTCTTAAAAAATTAATTAAAATTAGGAAAACATTTTTCCCCTTGTCATTATACAGGGTGCGGCAGAAATAACTGACAAATTTCAAACGTAAATAACACAGCAACGCAAAGAGCCATTTAAAAATGTATTGCCTAGTTGGAAAGATCAGTGTTTGCCATTTACATCATATACACATACACACTAGGTTTTGTAAATAATGTCATCCAAATGCCGACCTCCCTTTTCGATGCATTTCTGAAGCCTCTCCCTGAAGTTCCGCTTTACCCTCCTGGTCATATCCAGTGGTGTTGCCTCGATTTCCTCACGGATAGCAGCTTTCAGGTCGTGTAGTGTTCGTGGCTTACATTGGAAGACGCGAGCCTTCAGGTATCCCCAGAGAAAGAAATCACAAGGGGCGAGATCAGGGGAATGGGCTGGTCATGGGACTTTGCCCCGTAAGGAGATTAGACGTTCTCTGGGGAGGCTCATCGATTCCCTGGCTGTATGTGCAGTGGCACCATCTTTTTGAAACAACACAGGAGGATTCCCTAAGCCTTAGTAGGTAACGTGCAGATGTTACTGTCACAGTTTTGGCCTTCTCTTCAGAATGGTAAGGGCCTACAATTCCAAAATCAAGAACAGCACACCAAACAGTCACACGTTTGCTGTGGAGAGGTCGCTCGTGGATCTGTCTAGGATTGGTTGCGGACCAGTACCGAACATTTTGTTTACTAATGTAGCCCGACAAATGAAAGTGCGCTTCATCACTTGCCAGTAGCCTGGAGTCAGCTACCACAGCTTCCAGGATAGTCTCACAACACTCTCTGCGGTTGGCCCAATCACATTCACCGAGTTCCTGCACACCCACCATTTTATACAGAACTTCATCGCGGTGTGTAGAAGTCTCCTTGCAGTGCGATCTTAGAGTCCCATAGCATGTGCGTGCCTACGTTGAGGAGGGAATGTCTCACTGCTTAAGCTCTGTGGCCAATATGGGTGCTAGATATCATAAATGGCAAACACTCCTCTTTTAAACTGCGCAATAAATTTGTAAATGTCGTGTTGCGTTGCTGTGTTATTTATGCTTGAAATTCGTGAGTTATTTCTGCCGCACCCTGTACAATGTCTTCTGATCACTCTTGCAAAAATTCATACGAAATCATGTTCCAATCTATTCTTCTATTCAATTATGAAATTCTATTTGACTTTTCTTGTGTGTATATTAATAACTATTGTCATTTTTACTGTTGACGGGCATCGAAAAGCAGACAGGTAAAGAACGTCTTGTCTTCGGAATCTTCAAGAATGGACTGGCACAAGAATTATTGAACAGCTATACCGTACCATGTTGCTGAAGATAGACGAACACTATCCATATTGATCCATATTGATCGCCAATGTCCGGGAGACTAGGCAGAGCATATAGAAGAAGAAGAATTGTCCGTATTGAAATATTAACATTGATATACAGTGTGTTGAATGGTGGCCTTTAGGTGCCTTTTCGAGATGAGCCTCTGCAAAGTGTTCGCGGGTGGTTGCGTAACTCAAACATCATATGAACTCTTTCAGCAAGAAAATTCTTTCCTCCAATGTTTACATCATGCTTCTGTTGTACTCAACAATCTGTTATCAATGATCAATCACTGCCTGCTACAAAACAAAAAAATGACATGAGCATGACTTTTTCATGGGTTGCTTGCTTTTTGATCACCCTGTATTATTTTCTGTTGCATTCTCCTGACACGAATGAATGATTTAGCGGTTAGCAAAGCAATGCTCTCTTATTTATTTATTTTATTCAGGTGGGTAGCCGTGAGTTGTCCCTAGATGTTGGAGAGGATCGTATCGTAGTAGAGAGTCGTCGTCATGGTTACTTGTTGGATGTGTTCGTGCCCCATTCCATTGACCAGGAAACTACAAGTGCCCACTTCAATAGGGATAGCAGGGTAAGTTAATATTATTTATTGAGATCATGGATATCTAGTTAATGTTCAGTAGATAGCTCATCAGTGCTCTCTTCTTCTAAGACTTTGAAAGGAAGCGGCTTTGGTGGTGAAAATTGGTAGCATGCTGAGCTTCTATGCCCAAGGTCGTGGGTTCAAACCCAGCCGAAGTCGTCGGATTTTTAAGAGCGTTAAAAATCCATCAGTATGCCTTCCTTCGGAGGGGAAGTAAAGCCGGCGGGCCCATGTCATAGATTTATGGCATGCAAAAGAACCTTCCACTAAATACAATTGTGTGAAGCTAAAATTTGTAGGTTAGATTTCATTAACACTATATTAGTTCCAACGTTTTCCACCAGGTGCTGGTTGTGATGGCATCTATAGTAAAGCCATCATTACTTCCGACTTGACGTTTCAGTGCTAGGCTAGAGTTTCGTTCACTAAATCGCAACAACGTGAACGAAGCTCTAATTGTCATGATATATCGATTTGAATGGCTGCCTGTTATTGTCTAGTTAAAGTGATTTTCCTTCTGACCGCTAGACAACTCTATGGTAACACTGAAACGTCAAGTCGGAAGTAATGGTGGCTTTACTATAGTAGCCAAGTTCGCAGCTAGGTGTCGTAGATGGTAGCATTTGGTAGCAAAAGTAGGAACTACTTGAAATTTATTGTCTGCAGTCCTTACTTGAATCACAGATAACACACACTAATACAGCTATCACAATTAACACCGGTTATCAGGCAAATTCTACACACACCCAAAGTACACGGGGCTACATGACCCCATTGTCGCAGCCCCTAAACTAAGGAACCAACCAACTTTGAAATGAATCTATTAACAGAAATACTTTTCAGTTTGTCTACATTAATTGTGCATTTATTATAGGTGAATAAAATGTAAAGACATATTGCATCCAATGTTGTGGTTGTTTCGTTTGAGGGGCTTGGACTTCGTGGTCATTTAGCCCTATTACTTGGGTGTATGTGTGTGTGTAAAATTTTGTCTGATAACCTGTGTTAACCTGTGCTACCGAACGGCACCATCAACGACCACCAACTACGGTAGTTATGAACTTGTTGCTAGATGCCAGCGCAGTCGGCTCCTGGCGACGAACGTTGGAACCTAAGAGAGTCAGTCAAATCTAACCTATAATTTAGCTTCACACAAGTGTAATTAGTGGAAGGTTCTTTATCATGCCATAAATCTATGACATGGCACCGCCGGCTTTACTTCCCCTCCGAAGGAAGGCATACTGAGAGATTTTTAACGCTCTTAAAAACTCTGACGACTTCGGCCGGGTTTGAACCCGCGACCTTGGGGATAGAAGCTCAGCATGCTACCAACTACGCCACTGAAGCCGCCAACGATTAGTCGAGTTAACTGCTGGATAGGAGTTTCTTGTTCTAGCATCTGCGCTATACCAGTCACTGTAGAAATCTGATCGGTACTCATTCATGTAACGACCACTAGGCAGGATTCAATTTTGTGTTTAGTACACACTAGAACTGAATTTACTGAGCTAATATAGGCCAAAACTTTAATCTCTTATCCACCAAAGGTCAAAAAATGTACGTATGTAAATTGCACAATATTTACTGTAGTTTTAAACAATCTACATTTTCCGCTGAGAAATACTGTTAACTTGTTAAGAGAATAATTTGTTCGATGTGCAACACTGCAACCTCATCACCAGCCACCACTGTATTGAAGAACTAGTTGTTTTCCAGCCTTCTGATGAGTCTTGGAGGTCAAAACAAACTCATTGGGGGTTGTAGCATTTAAGAGCTGTTGATTAGATTGATGGTGTGAATGGCTACCTTTGGAGATGGCAGTGATTTTTCTGTGGAGATTTATTTTGTCCATCTTGTATTTTTGTTCTTTTTTTCTCCCCCAATTTTTCCCCATAAAATGCATATATGTTTGCCATAATATTGGTCTGGTAATGGTTAACCCATATTGACTATTGGTAAATTATTTTATTGAATCTGCCTTGTCTATACTAAAGATCTTCGTTCATCATCATCGTTTCTTCATTTCAGCAAGCCGGGTGCGGTTATATATGAGCCGTCACCAATTTGTCCTGTCCGTCCATGACTATTGTTCCTGTATTTGATGCCAGTAGTTCTTTCTAGCTTCAAGGTCCTTTTAATTTGTAAATTTGATAATGTTTATTATTAAATGACATACATGCTTCAGTATACATTGAAACCTTCTTCAGCATCAAACTATTTGAAACAGGTTAACATTAAGAAAATGGTTATCCTTACGATAAATTTTACATAAAAGGTTCCAAATACTTATATAAAAAGTTTTCCAACACTTCAAAGTTGTTGCATCTAGACTGTGTCATTGGAGTTGCGATGGACTGTGGTGAAATTATTAACATCGATAGAGGGAAATGAGATTTTTACCTTCAACATCTGCTAAAGCCAAAACATTATTTGCTAGCTTATTCTCATTGTACTTGTTCGAATAGCTTCAAAGAAATATTTTTATATTTCACTAGCTGGAAAAAATAATAGAGAACAGAATCAGATATATTGTTGAACCAATTTTGGAGGAAGAACAGTATGGTTTCAGACCAGGTAGGTCAACTACAGACGTGATCTTTGCACTTAGGATGCTAATGGAAAAACACTGGGAGAAGAACAAACCTTTATTTCTAATATTTTTGGACCTTGAGAAAGCCTATGATAGTGTACCAAGGGAAACTCTTTGGCAATGCATGAAAGAACTTCAAGTGAGAGACAGCCTCATAGGACGTGGTTTGTCAGACTGGTTTGAAACAAAGAGAGGAGTGCAGCAGAGCAGCTCATTGTCACCGCTTCTATTCATCATTGTGATAGATGTGGTAATGAAATCTATTAAAAGGAAAGACATGGAGATAGTAGAGCCTTCACATTTGCAGATGATGTTGCGATCTGGAGTGAATCGGATGAGGAACTGGGTGGGAGGCTGCAAAGCTGGAATGAGGAGTGTAAGAAATATGGTTTAAACATCAGCGAGACAAAGATGGTGGCGATGAAAGTGTATAAGGAAGGAGCAGAACCAATAGTCATGCTAAATGAAGCCAAATTGGACAGCGTTCCAGTTTTCAAGTACTTGGGTAGCATTATATCAAGTGACAACCTAGCAAAACATGAGGTAAACAATCGAATTAATAAGGCAGCACAATTTTACCACCAGGTAAGGCAGTTTCTGTGGGATGAGCAAATGCCCATGAAAACAAAGATAACATTGTACAAGTCCTATTATACACCGATTCTTACATACAGTCTCGAAACCCAACACTAACCAATAGAGATAACTCTAAACTCCAGGCAGCCGAAATGAAATTCCTACGTACCATGATTCAGAAAACCAGGAAAGACAAGATCAGGAATGAGAAGATTAGAGAAGAAGTAGGAATAGATGATTCTCTCCTCAATAAGATCCAGATCTCAAGACTGAAGTGGTTTGGTCACATGAAGAGGATGCCAGCCAACAGAACTGCACGGAAGGAATTTGAGAGAAAAGTAGAAGGAAGACGACCCGTGGGAAGGCCACGAAAGAAGTGGATAGATACAGTCAAGAACGATGTACTGCAGAGAGGTCATGATTGGGATAAGTTGGTGGAGGAAGAGTGGTACAAGGACAGGATGAAATGGAGGGGGCTCATATACCACACCCGGGCAACTGGAGTTGGTTCAGGATGATGATGATGATGACTAGCTGTACACGCAAAGAAAGTGTTGGCGTTGTAACTTTGTTTGTTGAGGAGCTTTTGGATATACATTTTTCTTTCTTTTTCCGTTAACTGCCTCTAAACTTTTGTAAAATGGATTTACTAATTCAGAAACATTCGTGGGAGCGTGCACAACAACTAACCAAAGTTTACTAAGTCAGAAACCTTCACAGGAGTGATCAAAACAACTCATCAAAGTATCATCGCAATTGAATGAATGATTTATGAATGCATACGAGACTTTGTTGAAACGATTTTCACGCCATCACTTATTTGTTGAATCTACTCGTGCGCTACCTATTGTAAAAGGGCAGATGACCTCGTAGTTCCGCCCCTTAAAACAACAATAACTACCTACCTATTGTAATATGGTTGTACTAAGTCAGAAACCTTCGCAGGAGTATACACAACAACTCACCAAGGTATCATCACAATCGTATGAATGGTTTGTGAACGCATACAAGACTTAATTGAAACTATTCGCGCGCCATCAAGCTTTTGTTGAATCTACTCGAGTGCTACCTATTGTAAAATGGATTTACTAGGTCAGAAACCTCCGCAGGCGTGTACACAACAACTCACCAAAGTTTCATCGCAATCATATAAATTGTTTATGACCGCATAAGGGACTTTGTTGAAACAATTTAAGCGCCGTCACTCATTTGTTGAATCTACTCATGCGCTACCTATTGTAAAATGGATTTACTAAGATAGAAACCTTCGCAGGAGTGGGAACAACGATTCACCAAAATTTCATCGTAATGGGATGAATGATATGTGAACACATGGGGGACTTTTTTAAACGAATTGCGCACCTTAACTCATTTGTTGAAGGGCCGATAACCTCGATGTTAGGCCCCTTAAAGCAACAATTATCATCATCATCATCATCATTTGTTGAAACTACTCATGCGCTATCTATTGTAAATTGGATTAACTGTGCCTATAACCATGCCGCGAGTGTGCACAACAACTCACTAATTTTTTATCGCAATAAAAGATGAACAAACATTCATTTTTATATAACTGTATGATAGATAAAGGTGACATCTGGAAGCGAAACTCTGTTTAAAGTTATTCAGAAAAACAGAATCGACAAAATTCTAAAAGTAGAAAGAAGAATAGCTAGATCATGCATAAATAAAAAATATCAGAAAGATAGACAATGGCGGATTGTACCAAATGAAGTGGGATCTAGAGAACTGATACTAATCAGAAGAACCAGATTTATTTTTTTGGTCACATTATGAGGACACCGGAAACCAGATTATCTAGAAATATTGTTGAGAAACTTTGGAATATGAAACAACAAGTAGGATGGATTAAGGTAATTAGAGAAGACATGAAAGAATTTGAAATAACCTTGTATTGCAAAACAAAACCCAAAGAAAATGAAAGATATAAAAATAAGATTTCAACCAAAAATAGACAAACATCATACAGTAAAAAGGGTATTTACAGATGAGGAACGCCTGAGAAGATTAGAGCGAATGAAGAGCTACTGGGCAACTCGGAAAGAAAACTTACTGAAGAAGAGGACCAAGAAGTGGTCCAATGAGGCCGTAAAAGCAGAAGGAGAAGAAGAAGATAAAGGACTTAGGAATTCTGTGTTGTTATATGGACGATTCCTGTATTAGAAGTTTCACTCGTATTAATGCTGTGCTCTCTTGTGTCCAGCAGGGTATATCTTCATTGGAATTATTCAAATGGTAATTGTATTTTGAGAATCACCTGTTATTGGAGGTATTACAATATATAGCGTGGTTGTGAGACCTATGAAGGTATCATGTTATGTGTGCAGTACTTGTAACATATTCTAAATGACACTAAGACTTGCAAAGAGTAATGAACTTTTAAGTAGATATCAAGTGGATGCACTACAGACTTTGTATTCATGACATGCAAAATGGCTGCTGCTGCTAATGGATTTGTTTGGTGATGACATTTGGAACTACATTTATATCGAGATCAAAGAATAGAGTAAAGAGTGATATTTATTTATTATTCGCTAAAGGAGCAACAGTAAGAAAAATAATTGAAAGTTGGTTGGTGAGAGCGGATTGATGGAAGCTATTAAAACAAGATATACGCCATGGATAATTCCGATGCATTAAAATGAGAATGAGACTTATATATAAAGTATCTTATGTTGTTCGAATATGCACAGAAAAATATATATAACAAGTAATTTAATTTACCTATTGTTCAGAGATATTTTGGTTAACCTTATACATAATCTATGAATAAACAGGAAAGCTTGGTAAGCATACACTATGACTTTCAACAAGTTTTCAAATTATATTAGCCTAGTATCTATAAATTATTTTCTTGTTATATTGCTTGCGGTCACATAGAATACATCTCAGTATATGATCACTTCCTTCTTATCTATTGAAACCTGGTTGGTGATATTTTACCCTACAACTCGAGTAAGACGAGTATTCTGAGCTCTACCATAGATATTTTATTGCTTACAAGCCATCAGTTTGTTAGCTGGCACCCAATCAAATATTTATTACGTCCTCGTCGTCGGCTTTAACTTGTTTCCGAGTATACATCTTATTCCAAAACAATCTAAAATAATCTAAGGTTGAGGTCTGTGGGCATGTTTGCGGTGACTGAACAGCCCAATGCGTGCATGAAACAAACGTCCACACAGATCACACAGAACTGTTGGTGGAGGGCGTGGCTGTGCTGCACGGAGCTTTCATGCTTGTCGCTTGGCCTTAACTATTCTACGACGTTCTTCTTCAAACATTTTGACAGCAGCCGGGATGGTCTGGCGCCAAGTTGAACGGTCTTTAACAAGCTGGTCCCAGGTTTGTGGATTGAGGCCTGTCAACTTCATATTCTGCTTAAATTGGTCCTTGTATCGTCTCTTAGGGCCTCCATGAGGTCTGGTGCCGGAGGTGAGTTCACCATTCAGAACCTGGCGTGGTAGTCTCGTATCATCCATCCGATGGACATGTCCAATCCATCTAAGTTGATGACCAATGATGGATGATTCTATACTATTAGCAAGCGCTTTCTCAAGAACATGAAGATTGGTGATGTGGTCTTCCCACTTTATCTTAAGGATGGATCGAAGTTTCTGTTGATGGAAGTGCTCAAGCTTTCGGAAGTCATGTCGATAGACGGTCCAGGTTTCACAGCCATACAACAATGTTGAGATGACAACAGCTTGGTACACCTTGAGCTTCGTCTTCACGGTCAGATCTTTATTCAAGAAGACCCGGTGCGACAGTCGCCCAAATGCCGCATGGGCAGCACCGATTCTCTTCTCAACATCCTGCCCACAATTGCCGTGTACAGATAGCAGACTGCCCAGATACGAGAAGTGGTCTACCTGCTCCAATGGAGTATCTGAGATAGAAATGTTGAAGTGCGGAAGGGAAGTGCCTGGTGAGGGTTGTGCCAGAACCTTGGTCTTCTGAACATTAATGGTGAGACCAAAACGTTCACATGCATTCTTGTAGCAATTAACAGTCTGTTTGCAACTCCACTGGCGTGAGTGTAGGCGATGCCACTTCATCTGCATACAACATATTGGTTATCTTCGTAACCTGAGTTAGCTTCTTGGAGCTAAATCGAGCTAGGTTGAAGAGCCCTCCATCAAATCGGTACCTGACATCTACACTTGGGATGTTTGTGGGCGATTTATAGAGCATTGCAGCCAAATACAATGCAAACAGTGTTGGAGCAAGTACGCAGCCTTGTTTCAGTCCATGAGTGTTAGGAAATTCGTCAGAGATCTTATTTTGCTGACAAACCTGACCGGTCATGCCATCATGGAGAGCTTGGATTAGATCAACAAAGCGTCGAGGACAGCCAAATCGTTGTAGCACCGCCCACATAGCATATCTTGGAACTGAGTCAAAGGCCTTTTCCAGATCATAAAAGACTAAGAAGAGTGGATTCTGTTGCTCACTACATTTTTCTTGTAGTTGTCTTACGCAGAAAATCAAGTCAGTTGCGCTTCTGGAAGATCGAAATCCACACTGGGACTCGTGGAGGATCTTTTCTGAGATAACCTGAAGGCGGTTAAGTAAAATTCTGGCGAGAATTTTACCCACAGTAGATAGTAGCGATATACCGCGATAGTTGCCACAAACACTACAGTACGTACAGTATAGAGGTTAAGAATAACTTTTTTACCAAATTTATATAAAACTGATTATAATTAGCATCCACAATTGTTGGGCTAGTTGTTGTTGGTTTATCTTAACCTATATAATACATTCGAGAAAACATTACATACTTACAAATGCACATGCTGGTTGTATCTTTAAGATACAAACCTGCCTGTCATTGATTTGTCCTTTATCCATGTTTCTATCCTTCTTTGTCTTGCAGTCTGCTTCCAATATTTTACTCACCTTGTGATTGTTTTCTTTTCAGATCCTGACTGTGACCATGCCTCTTCTAACTGTGAATTAGTCTGTATAGTGGATCAGTGCGTGCAGCACTTCTCTTGCTTGTATATACTGTAGTGAATACTAAAAGCTATCACCGAGGTGTCTTCTTCTTATTCTTGTACCATGTCCAGTCCCCTGTGATTACTTTGGAGAGTGCACCTCTATCTTTAGCACAAGTAGGTTCACTCCCCAACTACAATTGAATCGGCCGGAGCTGAAAAGCATTAAGTCAGTTTTCACTACTTTTCTAGAGACAGATAAAACGTCATTGACAGAACAGAACTTAACAAACACACTATATCAGTCATCTATGTTGTGAAGCAATTATTCTGGTTATATTTGTGTTAGCGGAATATCAATTTTAATTTAATAAACATATATTTCAAATCAATTTTGTAAACGTGACTTACTGCCTTTCAGCTCCGTGGTCAGTTTAGTGCGGGATAAAAGCCATCCAGAATGAATATTCCACATGATATTTTGTTAGAAAATGGATTTGTAGCACAAAAAAACAATAAACCCTGTACAAATGTAATTTACAATAGCACTGTAACACGTGGGAATCTTGCAGTGCGGCCAACATTAAGTACGGAATACGGCGCTGAAAGGCAGCAAGTCAATGACTTAATGCTTTTCTCCAGTGATCGCACTACTTGTAGCAGTGGATTCTGGCTTAAATACAAGGCTGACTTAATTCTTTCCTATGCCGTTCCAAGGCCCTTGGATCAATACTTCAGAATACTAATTGTTTAAAAAATGACCATTTTTGACTTAATGCTTTTCAGCTCCGCCCGATTCAATTATGCTTTCAACCTATACTGTGTTTGCCTCTATATTTTGCTTCATGATGAATTGAAGAACGTGGTTCATGCTTCATTCGTCAATAAGTCAGACCATGGAATTTGCAGTCGGTCAACGAATCCATGCAAATCACATGCGAATATTGATAATTGATTTAGGAGCACAAGTTGAATAAGGGAACTGGAGGCTTTACATTCCTTTATCTATCTTGGGTCAACCATCTGCAATATGGGAAGTTGTGAAGATGAGATAAGAAGATGGATCACGTTAGGATGATTGCCAATGAAGAAGCTCACCAAGATCTGGCAAAACAGAGCGATAACAAAAATCCGCCTTGTTGAAACACTCGTGTTTTCTGTCTTCTCATATGGTTGAGAAACATGGACCCTCAAGGCCAGAGACAAGCAGCATATTGATGCATTCAAAATTTGGTGCTGGCACACAATGCTGCACATAATTGAACTATAAAGAGAAATTTATTTATTTTATTTATTTAAAAAAAAAACTTTCTTTAGTCCAATTATGTGCAGCATTGTTTGCCAGCACCAAATTTCGAATGCATCCCGGCGGTCCCATCTCATAGATTTATGGCATGATAAAGAACCTTCCACTAATTACACCTGTGTGAAGCTAAATCGGATTGGTTAAGAATGTAAACAAGGTTTCTACGTTCGTTGCCAAGAGCCGACTGCGGTGACGTCTAGTAGCTAAGTTCTGAACTGGCCTAGTAGCCGTTGACGGTGGCGCTTGGCGGAAAAAGTAGGAACTATTTGAAAAATTCTAAGTTGCAGTCTGTATTTAAATTAAAAAACGGATAACACACACTAATACAGTCATCACAATTAACACCGGTTATCAGACAGATTCTACACACACACCTAAAGTACACGGGGCTACATGACCGCGTTGTCGCAGCCCCTAAACTTAAGAACCAACCATCTCTAGTGTCAACAAAAAATCCTTCAGTTCTTAGGAAGGAAGGAAGCCTGTAGTTTTATGTTACTATACTGATCGTGAGCCACAGGACCTCCTCTTTACGTGGTATCCAAACCGCAGGACATGGCAATTTACTTTGAAAATCTCAGTTCTTGGGACTTATAGTGAGAAGAGATGGACATAACATAGAAAAATTAATCATGGAGAGGGTAACAATACCAAGGGGGAGAGCAGTGCGCAGGTGGATAGACCAAGTTATGAAGCTCACTGGTTTACCTATTCAGCAGTTCTTAGTTCAGGGGGTCGCGACGCTCGGCAATGAGTAAAACGACTCGTGATGATGAAATATTTTTCAGGTGGTAGCACAAAAATATTGGAATGCAGCCGAAATAAATCAGAAACCTCTATGGACATCAAATTGGCAGGTGAAAAACTAAAGGAAGGAGGAGACTTCTGTTACTTAGGAAGCAAAATAACCAGTGATGGACGAAGCAAAGAGGATATAAAAAGTAGGTTGGCCTAGGCAAGGAAAGCATTTCTACAGAAAAGGAATCTGTTGACATCGAATATAGATTTAGATATAAGGAAGTCATTTTTGAAGGCCTTTGTCTGGAGCGTGGCGCTCTATGGAAGTGAAACTTGGATTATTGGTGCTGCAGAAAAGAGGAGAATTGAAGCGTTTGAAATGTGGTGTTACAGAAGAATGATGAAGATCAGATGGGTAGATAGGGCTATAAACGAAGAGATATTAAAACTAGTGGGAGAGGAGAGATGTTTCTGGCGACTGCTAATGAAGAGAAGAGATAGGTTGGTAGGACACATACTAAGACACCCTGTTATAGCAAGCTTAGTTATGGAAGGAAGGGTCGAAGGCAAGAACTGTAGGGGTAGACCAAGGTTAGAATATGTTAAACAGATTGCCTCAGATGTAGGATGTGGTAGCTATGTAGAGATGAAACGATTAGCTCAGGACAGGGAGGTATGGAGAGCATGGGCGCCCATACGGGGGGGGGGGGGGGCATGGCCCCCCCTGGATCCTTGAAAAATAAAACAATATGAAAATCAGACTGAGTTTTTTTTTTTTTTGCAAAAGTACTCACAGTATTCTAATTACCGACAGTAGTGGCTACGCTGGCTAAAGCGCAGCATTAGGTTATGGGGCCAAGCTCTCTGCTGACTCGGTAGACGCGTGGGTTCGAGCCCCACCGTCGGCCGTCCTTGAAATGGTTTTCCGTGGTTTCCCATTTTCAACACCAGGCAAATGCTGGGACGGTACCTTCTGACAGGCTACGGCCGATTCCTTCCACATCCTTGCCCAGTTTCATTCACCATCATTCATTTCATATCTCATTAACTCCTCTCCTGAGGTTGGCGTCAGGAAGGGCATCCGGCCGTAAAAACCATCGCCACAAAGACTTCCATCGCATCTCATCCCCGACCCCGTTGGAAAAACGGGAATAATAAGGGGTAGACATACATACTCACAGTATTCTAATTGAAATGAAAATCCACAGCCTGCTTCCAGTCTCCGACCTGGTCAGGAATGGAATGAATGAAGCCCCCATCTAGCGGTGAGGATATGAACTGTGCCGGCTGCCGAGGCCTGACGCACTCCTCTGGGGCAATGATTAAATGAATGACAGATGAAATGAAATGATAGTGGAGAGTGTTGCTGGAATGAAATTTTGACAGGGAAAACCGGAGTACCCGGAGAAAATCCTGTCTGCCTCCGTTTTGTCCAGCACAAATCTCACATGGAGTGACCGGGATTTGAACCACGGACCCAGCGGTGAGAGGCCGGCGTGCTGCCGCCTAAGCCACGGAGGCTCTAGTATTCTAATTAATTTGTACTAAATATAAATACTTCAGATATTTGACATTCCGACAAGCCAAACATTAAAAACTGTATAGTGGCAGTGGGCGCATTAAGCCTGTCTGGCACACCTCAGAAATCTGAATTTTTTAAAATCACAATATTTGCTGAAGAATAGTTTTGCTTCAATTAGTGAATACACTCATTCGTTCTCTACATAGTCTATTACGTAATGGTGCTCGATCAGGCGCAATCTGCCTCGCATATCACTTTTGCAACAACAGCAAATGTGTAGAAGGGTCATCGACAAACTGGCCGATATGGACTTGAATGTCATGTGGAAAGACGTAACTACTGAAAAGTAGTTGACGAATATGAGATAAGAATTAACTCGTGTGCCCGTCAGACCAGTAGCACCGACCGGAAGGTTAAAATCATCCTACATATTATGTCAGTTATGCAATAGAACTGGTGTGCTTTTGCTTTAAATTAGACACTTGAGTAATATTACAAAGGAATGTTGTAATTTATATGCGCGTAGCCTACATTCGATTCGTGTGTATTGTGTTCACTATGAACGGCCGCCTAGACTGTGTCTGTGTGCTTACAGTATTATTAATTTAGTGTGCATCTTCTACGATTGGATTAATATTTCATTTAAAGGTAAGTAATGCAATCTTATCTTATTATATATAATCCAAAAAGGAGGTACTCACTCGTTAATCATCGTATCTTTGTAACCACAAGGGTTATGAAAATCAAATTTTGTATGTTGATTACTCTCAGTTTCTGGGTGCTCACTAAGAATTGTTCTTAGAATATTCAAGCTTTAAGTGGGTCTGTTCGGCCATTTGGTACTCATGCATGGGTTAATATCTTGGGCGCCCTTAGGGGGGCTGGATTTCCGAGAATGTTGAAATAAGATTGTTCATTGTCACACTAGTTTATTTCATAAATGGAAGTTACAGATAGTCAGCTGACAACTGTTACAACAAAATAATTCTGTAATGTTGATGACGTAATATGTATTACAATTTTTAAATAAAAATATGGTTCTAATGATGCCAAGCACTCTGTCACCAATGGATGATGATGATGATAATTGATATTTAAAGGGGCCTAACATCTAGGTAAGCTCCAAATTTCAATATGGTTATGCCTAGGGTTAAATACCGTATGTTTCCCCATCACTATCTTGATGGCTCAGCGGTCTAGCTGTATGCCTCTCACCAAGGCGGTCCGGGTTCGATTCCCGGTCAATGCATGTGAGATTTTCGAAGTAAAATGCCATGTCTTGTGGTTCGGATTCCACGTAAAAAGGAGGTCCCGTGGCTTATGATCTCAAGATTAACGGTCACGTTAAACTACAAGCTTCCTTCCTTTTATTTCACTATCTTGAGTGGCTACTACTTTTGCCACCTCACTTCAGCAGTGTCGATATGAAAAGCACGTTCTGGAGATATTTTTAGACATTGCAACATTGCTAGCATATCTTAACCCCTAAAATAAGCTTTTCTATGCTTACTAGTAAAATACTGTTCCTGTAAGGTCGTGCTTACAATATTGGATAATTTATTGTATTCAGAACCGTATTGACGGGGGTACAAACTTGCAATTGCCAAGATGGCCGGTTTTAGGGACGGAAAAATTTCTGGAAAACTGTACAGATCTGCTTGGTCATTAAACGTCAAGTTGATTAAGTTTAAGCCCTCCACAAGAGAATATACTTTGGCATTGTTGATTATTTAAGGACATAAATAAAAGGATCGTCTGAGTCACCTTGGTGTTCTTGCTGTTGATCTGGCTTGAATGTGAAATTGTACCAATGAGTAAATTCCAAACTTGTTACCGGTATTTAAATAATTGTTTTTGCACATTGGTTGTGTATGATATCTGTTAAAATTTAATGTACATTCTTTGTATTATATTTTTAAATTTGTTATTTTAGCAAACGCATAGTTATAGTGTGTGCCACTCATAGTTAAATACACACTCAGGCGAAGAAACAGCCTCATATGTTATGGAAACTTTGTAACTGCTCGGCTTCACGGGTTGCGAGAGGGTTAAACACCTGTACGGTATGAGCAACAGCAATAAACATTCACTCTTAGTGTCTACCTATCATGTTCACGCAGGCACACTTATGACATATTGATGACCCTCGGAAATAATGATGACTGGTACTTAGAGGCGTTGACTTCAGCTTTGACGACTTAACTCTACTGATTCGGGGGTTAGTTGCTCCCAGAGAATCACTCCTAAGTACTCGCAGCACAATTACTATATATTTCACACACAAGCCTCTCAACTACGAACATTATGTACATTATTACTTTGACGGTCAGCATCCAACGATTTATCTAGTTTCGTGGATCTGATTATACAAAGATGCTTTAAATCCGTGTTTTGGATTATCGCATCTAGTTCACTCCTGAGTTTACGAATACATAGCATATTTTACTAGTATTTGTCATATAACAATTTACCGCTATGGTCTAAGAATTTCGGTATACAGACTTTAGTTTACAATACTTCATGCGATTCGAGACAAACAATCTAGGCTATTTGTTTGAAACTAGGCTCATAATTCCCTTGAGAATATATAGCCCGCAACTCAGTAATTGCACATCGAACACCAACTTGTGATCGTCTGAAATACCTTCCTTCTCCACCAAAAACACACAAGTCCAAAATACAAGTTCCACTCCCTCACGGAGTCCTACCAAGAATACGAACCACTCCACACGGAGTCCAAAGGATGAGTACACCGCCCTACACGCTGTCCAAAGGATGAGTACTACTCCCCACGGAGTCCTAAGAATGAGTCACCCTCACAGCTTCGTCAAGTCCTAATAACATTCATCTCCCCTCCACGAATCACTGGCCAACCTGGCTTCCCTCACGGGTCCAGCCAATCAAAACAAAACATTACCATATAAGGAGTGCCTTCTTGGTCTTCAAAATACCCTAGACACACCCCTAGCACAGGGTTGCCAAGGCTACTACCTGCATGAGTCGTCATGCACTTCAGCTTGCGAGAGAAAAACCCAGGCGACAACAAGCCTACTTCCTGGTTCTTGCACACAATTCCAGACTCTCTGACTGAAGATTATTCCAATGTTAAAATAATCACATATAACTAGACTCAGATCCTGCCAATTACAATCCCTTAAAACCTAAACAAATTAATCGGAAATAAATCACATGATACTGTATTATACACTTCATTACATAATTATAAAACATAAAAAGGCATCTAATAAAAATATATGGACGATTATGAAAATCGTACGTCCCGAAAGTAAGGGTTCGATCCCTTGTGACCTGGGAAGGTTACAACTTTAATAAATCTGCATATTCCAAGTCGGTGGCAGCAAAGTTGTCTTTTTTTTTTTTAATCCCAGAGGCGTCAAGAACCCTAAATATGGGCCTGACTATATTATACTCTCGCCATATTACGCCGGCTCGACTTTCCGCGATCGTTATTCGTGTGGCGAAATGCTGTACATTTTTATTTTAAAGGTATGCAAGGTACGGTGGCTCATTTCTTGAGAACAAAGCAATTATTGCTACGAATGAACAACAATCTAACATTGCAGTTGTAGATTCTTAACCTGCAGTGTTACATTTTCTACAATCGAAGCAATTTATAATACAGTAGTTAAATTATCCTGCAATGTTTGTGCCATAATCAAATTGACTGAGATTCGCACTCTTAATCTAATATAGACAAAATGGTGAATTCAATAGTGATAGACTTCGTAATGTTGTGTATGATTTCAATGGAACCCTCTTGCAAGGCAGGCAATTTTGGATGCGTAACATATACTAATGAGACATAAATATATAAATTTAAGAAAACTAAAAATTATTTGTATTAGATTGGTTAGACAGTATATTATTCACAGAATAAAGATTAAGCTCGACTTGATGCTTAATCGTAACAACCAGCAATTTGAAATGGGTACGGTACTTCAACAAATTCAAAAAGATATCTGATCATCAGTAAACATAAAGATCATAACTTTCATATTTAGGCCTGGTATGTGCCTTAATTAGCCTGACAATTCTGGGAAATAGTGTAAAAAACTTATAAATAAGGGTGTAAAAATGTACATTCCAAGTTAAACGGCTGCGTGAGTAGCGCTTTTCTTTTCCAGGCTACTATCAAAAATCTGGAAGACATGAACACCATAGATCTGCTATTTTGCCAAAATGTCACCAATTCGACGTAAACCCATACATGGCATGCATTGTAAGAAAGGACAGAATGTAGTAATTTGATCTTTAAGCCCATCTGTGTAGTTGAGTACCTCAATTAAAGCTCCACGATGACGACTGGTTACCTAAATATTCGAAATTTGATTGCCGACGCTGACAGCAGTCATCCCTAGTAGGCCTACGATATTTTCAACACTACCTTCAGGGAAATGCCACGTATGTATCATGTTTCGTGTTCCGGGGCACTCATCTCAAAACTACGGTATCGGTACTATGAAATAACATTACTTATACACACTCGCCTAATGATACGTTATTACAAAAACCGAAATTTCACTCAGAGTCAAGTACAAGAGGTGAGGTTTAAATCTGTTTACAAATAAAGCAACAACATTTACAACAATGCCAGTTATTGAATATAAAAAGGTTAATTTTCCCCTCTTTAAGGGTAGCCTTAACACACAAAAATTTAAAAGACTCAAAAAGTATTTGTATTAGATTGGTTAGACAGTATATTATTTACGTCACAGGTACAATAATACGGCGAAATATATCACTTGTTAATTTTATAAAACTCTACGGAATTGTACAATATCTGTTAGTTTCATTTTATCGTCTATTATTTTCATAAACAGAGAAAAGCTTGAGCATAAGGCTCAATTACACATTGAAAGAAGTGGTTTGTTTACGTCCGTATCACCTTTCCTCTTGTTTCAGTCGAGAATGCGAATAATGGTAGTACGTGATATAGTGGTTTTTATCCATTTTACTTAGTGGCTGAAAGCAACGGGAAACTACAGCCGTATGCTATTCCCGAGGATATGCACCTCTCTATGCATAATTACATGTGATGATGGCCTCCTCCCTTGTAAAATTTCAATCCGGAGGTAAACTAGTCCCCCGTTCGGATCTCCGGGTGGGGACTACTCGAGAGGGGGTTAACATCACAGAAGTGACAAAGAGGAAATCTGACATTCTACGGATCGGAGCGTGGAATGTTAGAAGTCTGCTAGGAAGTGGAAGGTTAGAAAACTTAGAAAGGGAAATGGATAGGTTGAGGTTGGATTTGGTTGGGATTAGTGAAATGCGCTGGCAGGAAGAACAGGACTTTTGGTCAGGAGACTATAGGGTCATTAGCAGTAAATCAAACAATGGCCAAGCAGGGGTTGGCCTCATATTGAGTAGGAAACTTGGACAGCGGGTGGAATATTATGAGCAATATAGTGAACGGATTATTGTAGCAAAAATCAATACTAAACCTACCTGCACCACAGTGGTACAAGTCTATATGCCTACCAGTCAAGCTGATGATGAGGATGTTGAAAAGGTCTACGAAGAAATAGATGAAATTCTGAGGTATATCAAGGGTGATGAAAATGTTATAGTAATGGGAGATTGGAATGCTGTGGTAGGAAAAGGGAGAGAAGAGAAGATAGTAGGAGATTTCGGATTAGGTGAAAGGAATGATCGAGGAAGCAGGCTGGTAGAATTCTGCACCGAGCATGAATTGGTCATAGCTAACACCTTATTCAATAACCACAATAGAAGAATATACACATGGATGAGACCAGGAGATACAGGGCGTTACCAAATCGACTTCATTATGGTCAAGCAGAGGTTTCGAAACCAGATTTTAGATTGTAAAACATATCCTGGTGCTGACATAAACTCTGACCACAATCTGGTTGTAATGAATTGCAGATTAAAGTTGAAGAAACTGAAGAAAAGTCAAAAGCCAAAAAGGTGGGCGATAGACAGACTGAAAGAGAAGGATGTAAACGAAAGATTCAAGAAGAGTATAAAGGAAGGACTAATGAAAAACCCTAAACAAACTTCAATTGCAGACGAATGGGCACTTTTGAAGAATGAAATAACAAAATCCGCAGAAGAAAACATTGGTAGGAAAGAAAGAATAGGGAGAAAACTGTGGATCACTCAGGATATACTAGAATTGATGGATGAAAGGCGGAAACACAAGAATGTAAGAGATGAAAAGGGGAAAGCAGAATACAGGCGTCTGAGAAATGAGGTTAACAAGAAGTGCAAGGAAGCGAAAGAAGAATGGTTGAAAGAGAAATGTGCAGGTATAGAAAATTGTCTGAAATTAGGAAAAGTAGACACAGCTTATCGAAGGATTAAGAATACTTTTGGGGAAAAGAAGACTAAGTGCTGTAATATTAAGGACACAAATGGAAAGCCTCTAACAGATAGGGAAGAAAAGGTTGAGAGATGGAAAGATTACATCGAGAGTTTGTATAAGGGAAAGGAGATTGAGAATCATGTAATGGAAAGGGAGGAGGAAATTGATGAGGATGCGAAAGGAGATTTAATATTGAGATCAGAATTTGATAGAGCTTTGGAAGACTTAAGCAGGAACAAAGCACCAGGCATAGATGATATACCGATTGAGTTGCTACGCTGCATAGGAGATAAAGGTCTGATCAGGTTATTTCACTTGGTGTGTAGGATTTATGAAACAGGTGAGGTACCCCCTGATTTCAAGAAGAATGTAATCATCCCTATACCAAAGAAAGTGGGAGCTGACAGATGTGAAGATTACCGTACAATCAGCTTGATTACTCATGCTTCAAAGATCCTGTCTAGAATAATTTACAAGAGGATTGAAAGCCAGATAGAAACGGAGTTGGGTGAAGACCAGTTTGGTTTCAGGAGAAATGTAGGAACAAGGGAAGCTGTACTAAGTCTTAGGCTGATTTTGGAAGGTAGAATAAGGAAAGATAAGAGAACGTTCATGGCTTTTGTAGACTTAGAAAAGGCTTTTGATAATGTTGATTGGACTAAATTGTTTGACATTTTGAAATCGATTGGAATAAAGTACAGGGATAGGAGGGTGATATACAATCTGTACAGAAACCAGACAGCAGTCATTCGAGTTGAAGGACATGAGAGAGAAGCTGGTATTCAGAAAGGTGTAAGGCAAGGCTGCAACTTATCACCCATACTTTTCAATCTTTACATTGAACAAGCAATGAAGGAAATTAGAGAAAAATTTCAAGTGGGAGTGAAGATTCAAGGAGAAATAATTTCAACTCTGAGATTTGCTGATGACATCGTCATCTTGGCCGACAAGCCTGAGGATTTGAATGAGTTTTTGAAGGGTATGGACTCCGTCTTACGGAAAGAATTCATGATGAAAATTAATAAATGTAAAACAAAAATACTGGAATGCAGCCGAAATAAATCAGAAACCTCTATGGAGATCAAATTGGCAGGTGAAAAGCTGAAGGAAGTAGGAGACTTCTGTTACTTAGGAAGCAGAATAACCAGTGATGGACGAAGCAAAGAGGATATAAAAAGTAGGTTGGCTCAGGCAAAGAAAGCATTTCTACAAAAAAGGAATCTGCTGACATCGAATATAGATTTAGGTATTAGGAAGTCATTTTTGAAAGCCTTTGTCTGGAGCGTGGCGCTCTATGGAAGTGAAACTTGGACTATTGGTGCAGCAGAAAAGAGGAGAATTGAAGCATTTGAAATGTGGTGTTACAGGAGAATGATGAAGATCAGATGGGTAGATAAGGTTACAAACAAAGAGGTATTAAGACGAGTGGGAGAGGAGAGATGTTTCTGGCGACTGTTAATGAAGAGAAGAGATAGGTTGGTAGGACACATACTAAGACACCCAGGAATAGCAAGCTTAGTTATGGAAGGAAGGGTCGAGGACAAAAACTGTAGGGGTAGACCAAGGTTAGAATATGTTAAACAGATTGCCTCGGATGTAGGGTGTCGGAGCTATGTAGAGATGAAACGATTAGCTCAGGACAGGGAGACGTGGAGAGTTGCATCAAACCAGTCAAAGGACTGAAGACTCAAACAACAAACAGTAATAATCAGGCGAAATATTTTTATTGACAAAACTAATTTTTACTAAAACCATAGGCTCGAGTTTATCAGTACGTAGGCTACAAGTGTTTCATGATTCTAATAAGAGCAATGCGAAGTATTTCCGATTGGTTGTTTAGAAGAGGAAAGACGTGACGATCTGCCATAATGGCCAGCACAAACTAGATACCGTAGCCTACCGTATTTGGAAACGGTGCTATTTAAATAATTGGGCTGATTCAGATGTTGGGATATTTCCACAGTTTAACTTAGCGATTTGGGAGCATGTGAAAATATGTCCAGTTATTTAGAAAGTTGGCGAACTGGATTCATCATCATCATCATCATCATCATCATCATCTTGAGCAGTTTCCAACCGCTGGTCGGGTCTGCTTGGAACATAAGCCTCTCCATCGTTTCCTGTCCATCCACCATCTCTCGTCATTTACTGTGTCCCAGCACACTCCTCTTTCCTCCACACTCTTCTTAACTCCTTTTGTCCATCTGTCCCTTGGTCTTCCCCTTGGCCTCCTTCCCGTCATTTCCATTCCAAACATCTTCTTCGGTATCCTCTCCTCTTCCATCCTCCTCACATGTCCATACCATTGTAGCCTAGATCGCTCTATTCTATTTTGCAATGGTTCCTCTCTTACCATCTCCCTGACTCTCTCATTCCTTACTCTGTCTATTCTTGTCACTCCTACCCTACTCCTCTGGAACTTCATCTCCACTGCTCGTATTTTATTCTTGTCCCTTTCCTTCATCACCCATGTTTCTGAACCATATGTCAAAATTGGCACAAAGTAGGTCTTGTAGATGATTCCTTTACATTTTTGTGGTACATCTTTATTCCATATCATCCCCCTAACACTCTTGAAAAATCCATCTGCGCACCTTCCCCTCTCATTTATTTCCATCCTATTGCCTCCCTTTTCTTCAATTATGCTTCCCAAGTACTTGAAGCATTCTACTTTCTGCAACTGCTGTCCTCCAAGTGTTATGCCCATATCCAGTCTGTTCTTCTTCCTCGTTGTGATGACCACTTCACTCTTTTGTGCTGAGAACTTCATCCCATATGATAACACTACCTTCTCCCACTCATCTAATTGCTCTTGTACTTCTTCCTCATCCTCTCCCCATACCAGAAGGTCATCAGCAAACAACATTGCCTTCATTTTCCTTTCCCCAATGCTATTTACCACTTTTCGTATGATTTCATCCATCACCACTATAAATAACAGGGGTGAGAGGGCACTTCCCTGTTTCAGACCACTCTCCAGTTGAAACCATTCCGTTCTCTCTCTTCCCACCTTTACACAGCTTTTGCTTCCCTCGTACATTGCGTTCACTCTTGCCACTGTCTCCTTGTTCACTGCTTTTGCTCTCATTGCTTCCCATACCTTGTTTCTATTAATACTATCATATGCTTTCTCAATATCCAAGAAGGTCATCACCAGATCTTTCCCATATTCATAATGGTGTTCTTGTAGCTGTCTTACTGCAAAGATGAGGTCAACTGTTGACCTTCCTGGCCTGAATCCATACTGTTCTTCCCTCAGCCCATCTTCAACTTCTGTCCGAATTCTTCTCTCCAGTACCTTCTCAAATATTTTGGCGCAGTGGCACATGAGTGTAATTCCCCTGTAGTTCTTGCATTCCTTCCTACTTCCCTTTTTAAATATGGGTATTATTATCCCTCTTTTCCAGTCCTCTGGTATTTTCTTCTCCCTCCATATCACTTTCATTACTCGAAAGAGCCACTGTGTTCCTATCACCCCTGCTGCTCTCACCATCTCCACACTCACTTCGTCTATTCCCGGTGCCTTTCCCACTTTCATCTTCTTTAATGCTTCCTCCACTTCTTTCCATGTCAATTCCTTCTCTAAAATGTCTTGGTCACTGTCTGTTTCTTCCTCCACAATGTCCACTACGCTGGTTTTAGTTGGATTTAGGAGTTCCTTGAAGTATTCTCTCCAGATAACCTTTACTTCTTCCATATTTTCGACCTCCTTTCCATTCCTGTCCACCATTCTGACATTTTCCCCTGTATCTCTTCTCTTTGCCTTTATCATTCCATACAACACTTTCTTACTGCCATCACAGTCCTCCTCCATCATTTCTGTCCATTTCTCCAGCCATTTCTTTTTCTCTTCCTTCACTACTTCTCCTGCTTCTTTCTTCCGCTCTTGGTATTCTTCTCTTGTTCTGTCTGTCCTCTGTTGGAACCATTTCCTGGATGCTTCATTTTTCTTTTTCACTGCTTCCTTAGTTCTGGGGTTCCACCATGGTGTTTCCTTCCACCTTTTCTTTCCACTAGTTCTGCCACACACGACTTCCGCTGCTTCTACCAACACGTCCTTGAACCTATTCCATTCTTCTTCACCTGTTTTCGGATCATCCTTCGGTAATTTGTTCCTCACTAATATCTGGAACTTCTCCTTATTTCCATCCTCCTTCAGCTTCCATGTCCTTATTCTTCTTTCTTGGTTCTCAGTTCTCCTCTTTTCCTTCAGTCCTCTCACCTTGGCGACCAGCAGACGGTGGTCACTGTCCAGGGCTTCTGAAGGTATTACCCTTATATCCGTGATACTCTTCTTTGTCTCCTTCCCGCATAGAATATAGTCCACCACTGATTTCCTAGTCAAATCCCTGCTGTACCAAGTAATTTTATGGCTCTCTCTCTTCTTGTACCATGTGTTTCCAACCATTAGCCCATTTATCTTGCACAGTTCCAACAATCTCTCTCCTTCCTTATTCCTGTTTCCCCATCCTTCACCACCAATCACTTCCTCAAAACCTCTTCTATCAGTTCCGACATGGGCATTTAGGTCTCCCATGACTATCAGGTCTCTCCCCACTAACTGCTTCTGCAACTCCTCTTCAAACTCGTCCTTCTCGCCTTCTGTGCATCCCACCTGTGGTGCATAGACTTGCAGAATGTCCAGGTTTCTACCTTTCACAGTGATTCTGGCTCTAATTATTCTATCACTTACCCTCTTTACTTCCTCCCTCAGCCCTTCTCTCACCACCATTCCCACTCCATTTCTCTTCCCCTCCTCATTTCCTATCCAGTATAGCTGCAAGCCATTTCTCAGTTCTTTTCTTCCTTCCCCTCTCCATCTGGTCTCTGCCAGTCCGAGTACATCCAGTTTTCTCCTCTCCATCATATCCACAACCTCCTCCACTCTTCCCGTCAATGAAGTTATATTCAAAGTTCCGATTCGTAGTCCATTTCCATAGCCAGGTCTGCTTCCTTTAGATCTGTCCTTTCCGAGGCCCGTTCCCGTTTTAAAAGCAGTTTCATATCCACTACTGGCTTGCTAGGCCTAACGTAGCTTCACCATAACCCTGGCGAGGGGCCTGTTTTTGGTCCGCGAGAGGTATTTTATTTCCCTCAAACCCTCCGGGCAAGTCCGGCGAGCCCCCCTATCCGCCACCTGGGACGCGCCCGATAGAGGAACAGGCAAACCCCCACTGGATTAACGATACCATTTTAATTAACTACGGTACTTGATTTTTATTTTTTGTCGATACCACTAGTTTTTTCCTGTTTTTAAGAACTGAACATTACGACGTTAAATCACGAAGAAAAGCGAACGTTAACAGACAAAAACTGAAAGAAAACATTCCTTCCATACTTGCCACAAGGTAGCCAATGGTTTCAGAGCAGTAAAATAATGAATTTCACGAAGGAAGTAAGTAAGAAATGAAACCTTCTTTGTGTGTGTGTGTGGGGGGGGGAGATAGGGGTTGTGACAGGTAGGTAATGAAACGAAAATATTTACGTGGCCCCCCCCTGGAAAAAATCCTATGGGCACCCATGATGGAGAGCTGCATCAAACCAGTTAAAAGACTGATGACTCAAACAACAACAGCACATTATCCCAAATTAATTGGACATATATTCCTGTTGACCAACTGAAAGTCACCATTTAATTGTTAATAAGGCAATACTGAAAACTGGCTTTGGTATTTTATTTCAAATTCTGGGTCCAGTCCCTCCACCTATATCTAGAGCCCTGCGCGGATGAACAAAACGTTATCCGAATCCGCAGACTGTTATTCGCATCCGCACAACTATTATCAGCCCCGTATCCGCACAGCTATTATCCGCCCCGCATCCGCACGTTTGTTATCCAAATCCGCTGACATTACAATAATATTTTTAATTTACAGTATTAGAAAAATCGTAAAGCAGTCTACTAAAGCAACACAATGAAATGAAAATCCACAGCCTGCTTCCAGTCTCCAACCGGGTCAGGAATGGAATGAATGAAGCCCCCATCTAGCGGCGAGGATATGAAGTGTGCCGGCTGCCGAGGCCTGACGCACTCCTCTGGGGCAATGATTAAATGAATGACAGATGAAATGAAATGATAGTGGAGAGTGTTGCTGGAATGAAATTTTTGACAGGGAAAACCGGAGTACCCGGAGAAAAACCCTGTCTGCCTCCGTTTTGTCCAGCACAGATCTCACATGGAGTGTCCGGGATTTGAACCATGGACCCAGCGGTGAGAGGCCGGCGTGCTGCCACCTAAGCCACGGAGGCTTCACTAAAGCAACACAATACAATTTCTAAAATTAAGTTCAGAGGAGAACTTTCTGAACCATTTTTGGTAACAACTGGTTTGAAACAGGGTGACGGATTATCACCTCTTCTTTTTAATTGTGCGCTGGAGTACGTTATGAGGGAATGGTACAAGAACAACTCGAAAAATATAAAAATTGGAACCCAGAAAGACTACATACATCTGAACTGTCTAGGATTTGCTGATGATCTAGCTCTTCTGGCCAATGATATTCAGGAAACTAAACTGCAAATAAAATCTATACAGGAAATAGCTTAAAATATTGGTTTGAAAATTTCATTTGAAAAAACAGAAGTTATGCTAACTCAACCTCCGCTTGCAAACAAAATAAAGCTGGGAGACCAAGAAATAAAAATTGTAGAAAAATTTAAAGTACTTAGGTGAAGTAATCACATACAACCTGAACGAGAAACCAGCATGGCAAAATAGAATAGATAAACTGGTTATAGCACAGCATGTTACCAAGAATACATATAATAAAAAATGTCTCTCGATAGCAACCAAATTGAAGCACTACAAAACAGTCACCCAGCCACAAATTACATATGCATGTGAAACATTATTCAAGACAACAAACACAGTTGCAATAGTTAGAGTACTCAAGTTAGAAAGGAGAATAGTGAGAACCTGTTTAAATAAAAGTTATCAAGTAAATGGAGTCTGGAGACTAGCTTCCAACGAAACAGTTTATAAAGAAATAGAACCAGTGACAAGCACAATGGAAAAGAAACGAATATCATTCTTAGGGCATCTAATACGGTCACCAGAAAATAGAATCAGTAGAAAAATAATAGAAAAATTATGGACGAGTAAGTGTAAGAACAATATTAGATGGATCACAGAACTTAAAGAAGACATGAGAGAGTTACATATTACAATAGAAGATTTAAAATACAAGCAAGACACACTCAAGATTCTGAAAGACAAACACACTAGACTACAGACAAAAATCAACAAGCAGAGAATAGGAGGAGTCATTCCTGAAGCAGAACGAAAATTACGTTCAGAAAGGATGAAGAAATATTGGGCTACAAAAAGAAGAGAAACCTCCATAAACCTGACTAATGTAGTCCTATGTTGGCTAAAAAATTAAAATAAATAAAGCAACACATTTAGACATTTGAGGAGAAATTCGTTACCCTAGTCCAGGGGTTCTCAACCTGTGGTATGCGTACCCCTTAGGGGTACACAAAACATTTCAGGGGGTACGCGGCAGGCCATCCTTCTACCCGATCCACATGCGCAGTGAGCTTCGTGCCGTGACTATTGTGTGAGTAATTTACGGCGCTCGAGCAGTGGAGTGATGACTAATCAGTCCAGTTTTGTCTGTAGCCTCCCCTCCCCACTACCTGCTCCTACAGCCACCCCTCCCCACTACCCGCTCCTATAGCTGACAGAGAGCAGTCGAGTGGATTGCCAATCAGTACAGTGTTACCTGTTTGCCTGACTTGTTCGTCACTTTTGTTATATTAACCTGCGGTTACTCAACCGTGCTCAACAGTTTAGGACTGTTAGTATTTACGAATTCCAAGTTTTATACTGTGAATATTGTTGTGTGAATATCGAAGTGAACAATGACAATGGATAAGTGGCTCCAAACAAAAAGACCTTACGAAGATCTTGACCAAGATCCTGGACCATCAACGTCACAAAATTTAAGTAGGCATACGCCTACATGTACTGATAATAATGTGCAACTGGAATGTAAAAAGAAAAAATCTGAAAAAATAGAAAAGGCTGGAAATAAAAAAAGGAAATATGACGAGTCATACTTAAAATTCGGTTTTACTTGGACCGGAATTTCAGACGAGCCTAATCCACAATACGTGGTTTGTTCGGAAATCTTATCAAACAATTCTATGAAACCGTCCCTTTTGAAACGCCATTTCGAAAGCAAACATGACAATTTAGTAAAAAAAAACAACCAACTAAAAGCTTTAACATTTTTAATAACCATTATTACTACCTAAGAAATGTTAGCAGGGGGTATGCAGGATGTTTAATTATTTTAAAGGGGTATGATGGTTGAAAAAGGTTGAGAACCCCTGCCCTAGTCTATGTGCGAAGAATGGGAAGCAAGGAGACTAAGGCCTTACTCTTTGCAGACGACATAGTAAAATGGGGAGAAAATGAAAAAGAAGTGCAAGAACTAGTTACTGTATGGAATCAAGAGATTGAGAAATATGGAACGAAAATAAGTGTGGAGAAGAGTAAGACTGTACTGATGACAAGAGAGAAGGAAGACAGAATATTGAAGCCGATGGAAATCCATTGGAAATGGTGAAAAGCTTTAAGTATTTGGGGAGCATTCTCACAGAAGATGGTACAATAAATTAAGAAATTGGAAAGAGAATCCAACAAGCTAATGGGTTCTACCAGTGTGTGAGAGGTTTAGTATGGAACCAGGAAGTCCCGGAGAAATGCAAGAAAGTTCTATTCTCAATGTATTACACACCAATTTTGGCATATGCAGCTGGTACTTGGACCACAACAAAACGCGATGAAAGCCGAATCCAAGCAGCCGAGATGAAGTTCCTTAGAGGAATAATTGGGAAGACACGGAGGGATAAAATCAGAAATGTGGACATTAGGGAGAGAACTGGGTTCCCAAAACTGCAAGACAAGATAGACACCAGTAAGCTGAAGTGGTACGGACATATGATGAGAATGGAAGAATATAGAGTACCAAAAAGAATATTTATGGAGAAAATACCAGGAAGAAGACCACGAGGAAGGCCCAGAAAGAGGTGGATAGATACGGTGAAGGAAAGCATAGAGAAAAGAGGAATTAAAGAAATAGAAGTATTGTAAGACGGAAATGAATGGTGGAGGGATAGACAACTGTGGGCGTCCTTGATTCGCAACCCGACCCAGGGAACTGGAAACGGGAAATGAAGAAGAAGCCGATGTGCAAATCGCAAGACAATGTTGACTGAGTTTTGTCCCTCTAAGTAACGGCAAGTGGCTAATTATAACACTTACTTAGACGTCGGATATACCCACGCAGGCAAGCGAAGGTATAAAGGACTTTTTTGGGAGATAAGTCAACACTAATTGAGGGTATTTCCATGATTGGCTTCTCTCACTTCTCTATTATTTTCATACAACCCAAGCGAAAGCAAATAGGGGAATAACAAGAAACTAAAATTATTATTTTTTAAATCCAGTTCAACATTGTGTTCTAAAAACTATCCGCAAATTTACTCTAAACATTATCCGCAGATTATCCGCTATCCGCACAGCCATGCAAACTCTATCCGCATGGCGAAAAATTCTGCGGATATCCACACCCGCGCAGGGCTTTACAGGCCGGACGTTTGTTTTAGACAAGTGAAAAATCTTAATGGAAGCCTGGAAGCGAGTTAACTACAGTACCTGTGTTGTTATCAGCTGCCCCAAGCAGTCCGATGATTGACAAAGCTGTCTCGCACTACTGCTGAAGTACAGTCATTGGCAAATATAATGGCATTCTGTTCGTAACTAAGTAACGTGTACTTCCGCATCACACAATATTTCGACGTGGACTGTACCGTATGCTCAAGTCTGGAATCCTATTACATCAGATTGGTGGTGACAAGTGAGAGAGCGACTGTGTGGAGGCTTCAAGATCAAGGGCAATCGGCTAAAACAAACGTCCGGCTTATATCTATATTATATACTGCCTGGCAATTTTTACTGGCTAGGCTTCGATGGCATAGTCGGTAGCATGCTGAACTACTATGCCTAAGATCGCGGGTTCAAACCCGGCTAAAGTCGTCGGATTTTTAAGAGCATTAAGATCCTTCAGTATGCCTTTCTTTGGAGGGGAAGTAAAGCTGGCAGGCCCATGTTATAGATTTATGGCATGAAAAAAGAACTTACTACTACAGGGAGCCCGAGAATGTTCTCTGCAGTAGTTACGTGCAGCTGTGAGTGGTTGCCTCATCGGTTTAGTTGGTAGCACAGTGTCTTTGACAGGGTGAATTCCACACGTGTGGGCTGTAACCTGTCAGTGTGTATTGCAATTAGCGAGCGTATGTGTCATCAGCACTTCCAGCATCTGTTATGAATGGCTGTGATGAGTACAAAGTATACTGTTTGCTTGTTATTAGGGAACACAGCGGTGACTGAATGCATTCTGCTCATAAGTCAAGCAGCATTGCACGTCATAGGAGCTCATGTCACCACGGACAGTTAAACGATGGCAGAGGCTACTTGAGCTGAATCATATCCTACTCGCGCAACTGTACCTGTCAACGAAGCAGGCTGACGTGTGACACAAGTAAACAATGAATAGTTCCCATCTCGACCGCCGGCAATCATTTCGTGAAAGGCTAATATGATGCAAGCGGCAGCCATGCTGCCAACGTAACTTCTGTAGCTAGCTCTTGCAGACGCATGTAGGCGCTGCGGAGAACATTCCCAGACTCACTGCACAATTGGTAGTGTGTAGCAAACTTTGTAGGTTATATTTGGCTGGTTAGAAACATTCTATCAAGTTCCAACGTTCACCGTTAGTGTTAGGGACAGTAACATCTGGTAGTCAAAGTTGTAACTACTTGAAATTGAACTTGTTGGGAGCCCACGGGCGTTCAATTGAAATACCCTGCTATGGCCATTGGCTGCAATTCATAATAATTTTAACTGGCTGACTCTTTCAGTTCAATCAGCACATCACACATCACATGATAATTTGCTTACATAATCTTAAATGCTTTTCCTATGCTCTAAAAGATTCAGTAAGCTCTTCTTTAAGGTCCAGCTGTGCACTGCAATTAGAAGTAATGGCCAAAATGTAGCATTTGACCATACGATTTCACATCTTGGGATTCAGGTTGTTGTTGCAGAACAGACCACTTTCTTTCTGGAAGCTTATTCTTAGAGCCTGTATTAGGTATTTCATTTCAATTTCTGGGGCCAGTCCCTCTGTTATATACTGCCCGGAAATGTTAACTGGCTGATTCGTTCAGTTCAATCACCATATCACACTGCATAACTTCGGGAATCATCATCATCATCTTGTTCATTTTCCAGCCCCAGGCTGGGTCTGTTTGGAACATAAGCCTCGCCACTTAGTCCTTTCTTCCCACCACCTCTCCGCTGTCGCTCTGGTCCAGTCCTCGCCTCTCTTCTTGACACATTCCTCCACTCCTTTCAGCCATCTATCTCTTGGTCTTCCCCTTGGTCATTTCTTCTGCATCTGCATCTCATGTATCCTCTTGGGAATCTTCTTCTCTTCCATTCTCTTTAAGTGTCCATACCACGTCAGTCTTGATGTCTCAATCCTACCCTGCAAGGGCTCCTCTTTCACTATTTCCCTGACCTTTTCATTCCTCACCCTGTCTCTTCTTGTTACTCCGATCCTACTTCGTAGGAACTTCATTTCACTTGCCTGTATTCTGCTTATGTCTCTTTTCTTCATTATCCACGTTTATGATGCATAGGTCAGTATCGGGATATAGTAGCTTCTGTATAACACTTCCTTGCTTTTTTGTGGGACATCTTTATTCCACACTGAGCTCCTAATGCTTCTGCCTGTCTGCCACGTTCCGTAATCTCTTTGTCATTTCTCGCATTTTCCTCCACTAGACTTCCCAAGTACTTGAGACTTTCCACCTTCTTCAGCTGTCCACCTCCAAGTGTTATCCCACTCATTGGTCTGTCCCTTTTCCTGGTCGTTAACAGGATCTCACATTTACTGATGTTGAACTCCCATCCGTACTCTCCAACTGTTTCTTCCCAAGACTTCAGTTGCACCCGAATTTCCTCCTCCTTGCTTCCCCACACCATGAGATCATCTGCAAACAGCATTGCTTTCATCTAATCTTCTCCTATTTTTCCTGCTACCCATGTCATTACCTCGTCCATAACCACAATAAAGAGAAGGGGTGACAGTGCACTACCCTGTTTCAGGCCACTCATTTGTCTGAACCAGTCTGTTCTTTCCCCTCCAACTTTCACACAACTCACACTTCCACAGTACATCTCCTTCACTCTGCCTACAGTCCCTTTTTCCACTCCCATGTTTTCCATTGCTTTCCAAACCTTCTCCCTACACACACTATCATAGGCCTTTTCTATGTCCAGGAAGGCCATCAACATATCCTCTCCAAATTCGTAGTGGTGTTCCTGGAGCTGTCTCACTGAAAATATGAGATCCACTGTTGATCTTCCAGGTCTGAATCCATACTGCTCCTCTCTCAATTCTCTCTCCACTTTGGCTCGTATTCTACTTTCTAATATATCTTGGCACAGAGTGGTATGAGTGTGCCCCCCTGTAATTTCTGCACTCCTTTCTGCTTCCTTTCTTAAATATTGGGACAATTAATCCTTTTTTCCAATCTTCTGGGGTCTTTTTCTCCTTCCATACCACCCTCATCACATGGTACAGCCACTGTTTCCCAACCCTTTCAGTTCAATAATGTTAATAATTTGAAATGAAATGAAAATCCACAGCCTGCTTCCAGTCTCCGACCGGGTCAGGAATGGAATGAATGAAGCCCCCATCTAGCGGCGAGGATATGGACTGTGCCGGCTGCCGAGGCCTGACGCACTCCTCTGGGGCAATGATTAAATGAATGACAGATGAAATGAAATGATAGTGGAGAGTGTTGCTGGAATGACATTTGGCAGGGAAAACCGGAGTACCCGGAGAAAAACCTGTCTGCCTCCGTTTTGTCCAGCACAGATCTCACATGGAGTGACCGGGATTTGAACCACGGACCCAGCGGTGAGAGGCCGGCGTGCTGCCGCCTAAGCCACGGAGGCTGTAATGTTGATAATAATTTACGTATGAAATCTGTAATGCCTCTCTGTTGATCAACACAATTTTACCCAATTGTACTCGGTGTTATTCCCTAAACATGGGGAAAAATAAAATAAAATAGAAATACTGTACATTAAATTAATAAATTCATTATTAAGAAATTTTATTATGATTATACTCTGTGAGCTGCCAGAATGGGATTGACAGTTCTCGCCTCGCCATGTGGTCTGAGAACGGGGTTGCCAAACCGTACAAGCCAGAGATACAGCTGACCAGGCACTGAAGCACGTAGGCTGTAATAATGCAACGCAGAGTATTATGACATCAACTATACGAACATGGATTGGTCAAGAGGCAGAGGGGTGATGACAGACGTGGAATTTCCGGCCAAATGTCAATACCATTCTGGCAGCTCACAGAGTATACAGCACAGTACAATTGGGTGCAATCGTGTTGATCGACTGAAAACCATTCAAAATTTTGTTTTTTAAGGCAACACTGAAAAATGGCTTCCAACATGGTAATTAATTTGTTTTATGTGCTTGGGACATCTAGCGGCTTTGGTGGCATAGTCGGTAGCATGCTGAACTGCTATGCCCAGGATCGCGGGTTCAAACCCGGCCAAAGTCATCGAATTTTAAGAGCGTTAAAATCCTTCGGTATGCCTTCCTTCGGAGGCGAAGTAAAGCCGGCGACCCCATGTCATAGATTTATGGCATGAAAAGGAACCTACCCAGTACAATTGGAAGTGTGTAGCTAAATTTGTAGGTTATTTGGTGAGAAACGCTCTATCAAGTTCCAATGTTCACTACTAGGTGTCAATGACAGTGACATCTCTGGTAGCCAAAGTTAGAACTACTTGAAATTGAAAAGAAATCAGCAAAGCCTTCTATGTCACGAACGCCATGACCGACAGAGGTTGGTCGGGACCAAACCAGAAACTATTGAGTGCCCTCACTCGACTGGCAGTTCACGGTTTCCACCACAAGCTCTGCGAGAAGGTATACTTCCATCAAGTGACTGAAGACTGCATGTGTAAACTCTGTAAGAAAACGTGCGATACATACTACTTTAACAAATGTGACAAACGAACAAACTCTCAGAGAATAGAGAACTCATAGGCACATTCGTGCTTTCTTTCTTTATTGTTTAGGCCTACTTAGGACCATGGGGCTCGTATCTACTCTTCGGTAAAGTTGTTGCTTTCTTCTTCTTCCAATAGTCCCTCATTTTCTGACTATGAGTCAGTCTTCTTTCTTCTGTCCACTTAGCTCTTCTTACTTGTAAGGGACGTTGGGAAACGCCCTGTCGGATGACCTGACGGAACATCAGACGGTCACGAGTTTGTTCCAGTGGGATATCAAGTTGTTCCATATCTGACTTAACTGACGCAATCCATTTGTTCTTAGAAGCCTTGCCTCTTCCTGTTACTGTGAATATTCTGTTGGTGAGTCTTTCAGAATCCAGACATGCAAAGTGTCCATAAAAGGCCAAGCATATTTTCCTCATAGACGTATGATGTCCTCCTGGTGTTCATACAATTCATCATTATGACGGATTCTGTAAATACCTCCTTTCTCTCTAATTGGACGTAATAACCTCCTCAGGATCTTCCTCTCTTTTAACTCCAATTTTCTGAGTGGGCCCTTTATATTCGTGCTTTATTATTTATTATTATCATTTAACTGTCTAAGGTCTTGCTCTTTCGAGCATGTCTTAGTAAATATATTCATCTCACATTAACTCCTTCTGTGAGGTTGGCGTCAGGAAGTGCATCAGGCCATAGAAACCATCAGCCACGTGGATTTCATCGCTTCTCATCCCCGACCCCGTTAGAAATTAGATTAATAAGGGGTAGACACAGAGATGGGCTTGGGACATCTAGGTCATCAGCCGAGTGTACTTGGTTGTGTGCTCTATTTTTCTGATAACCTGCATATCTGTATTGACTGTAGTAGCTGTATTCATTAGGGTAGGGAATGGGGAAGATGCTCCGGGACTTAAAAGAAGGTATTATCCCAGCATTATCCTAGAGGCGTGAGGGGAATCCACATTCATGTTGCTGCTGTAGGTGCCAGGATTTGAAGCTCTGATCACCGGACTTGCTGCAGCCACCCATCATCGTCAAGGTGAGTGGTTTGACATGAATGCCTATGCCGCTGGATTGAAACTAATGGATTGAATTACACAAAATTTGGTATGTAGCTTCACTATTGTTTGGCCTTTCTAAATGTATGAAATTTCCATAAGATGTTTTCATCTCAAATTAGTGATTTGCTAGAAGGTTGCACTGTAGCACAGAACATTATTTTTTCAATTAGTTGCTGTTAGGCAGCTTTAAGAGACAATGCACATTCAGATAAGTTTTCATTTCATTATAATACAGAATTAGTATAGGCTACTTACTGTTAGGTAGTCAGCCCGAAGGCTGGTCGGATCCTCAAAAAGTACTGACGTAGGTTGTGGATAGAAACCAGCAAAATACCCAAGAAAGCACTATAACGAGGTGTACTAGGCAAGTTGAGGAATGAGATAGTTTGTCATTGCTTTCCTCACTGAGCCAGTTCAGCAGTACTTATCCTATGATTAGAACCTTTCACAGCATCCACACGCACTAGCTGAGCCATGAATGCCGTTACGCAGAACTACTGCATATTTGTGCTCACAAACGTAGGTTTTTTTCTCTTTTGAGGGCTTGTCATTTAAGTATTTCACAGTCATCATCATCGTTGTTGTAGACAAACTCCAGTTTCCCAGGTGTGGTTTATGAGCCTGTTCCATCTTTGTCGGTCCAGATAGATCTTGGTCTTCTCAATCTCTGTCCAATCCATTCCTCTACTACAGTGCGTCAGGGAATGTTCTCCGCAGTGCCTAGGCACTGCTACGTTAGGTGAGAGCTGGAGTTAAGTTGCCAGCGCGGTGTCAGACCTTTTGCTCACTCGACGACAGCCAGGTACTAGCTTGTTTTCTCCAAGGTCAACAGGATATCAGAACACACGTGTGAGCCGTGCTGTGCTGTGGAAAGCGTCAGTGTGAATGCAGTAAGGGAGTGCTTAGATTATTGGAATAGTGCAACAGGATACAGTCGGTAATGTTTACTACTGAAGAGAGAGCGTTCTTGGTGGAATACGTTTTACGTGAAGGCGATCGGTTTACAGAAAATGTCAAACTAAAATTTCAGGTTTGGTTTCCTAATTCAAAGTGTCCAAACCGGGATACCGTTCGGGATTTGATGAGTAAATTTCGTGTGACCGGCTCAGTTCACGATGTACCAGGAACAGGCAGGCCTACGCTGTTAACAGACAAAAAACTTGATGAAATTTCCGATGTAATGCTGCGAAGTCCAAGTAAATCAATACGCAAATTAGCTCAAGAAACAGGAATCTCTAAGTGGACTGTTTGTTGTTTGTTTTGTTTTGATACAAGTGGCGGCAGCCGCGCTGTCTGCAGCAACCGTGCTGCCAACTTAACTCTGGCTCTCACCTAACGTAGCAGTGCCTAGGTACTGCGGAGAACATTCCTTGACACCCTGTAGTTAGGTTTTGTTTGACCGTATCAAGCCATCTATTAAAAAAAACTTATCCCATGTAAGTTGAGAGTCAATGACAACACACCAGAGCCATGATGAAGACCTCTTACCTATATGAGAACACTATCTTCGATTGCAATATTACAGACACCGTATCAATTGTAAACTGGCTTTGGTTGGTTGGTTCCTCAGTTTAGGGGCTGCGACAACGCGGTCATGTAGCCCCGTGTACTTTGGGTGTGTGTAGAATCTGTCTGATAACCAATGTTAATTGTGAAGACTGTATTAGTGTGTGTTATCTGTTTTTTAATTCAAGTAAGGACTGCAGACTTTGAAGTTTTAAAATAATTCCTACTTTTGCAGCCAAACGCCTCCGTCAACGACTACTAGTTCAGAAATTAGCTACTAGATGCCACCGCAGTTGGCTCTTGGCAATGAACGTAGGAACCTAAGAGCGTTAGTCAAATCTAACCTATAATTTAGCTTCACACAGGTGTAATTAGTGGAAGGTTCTTTAACATTCCATAAATCTATGACATGTGACCGCCGGCTTTACTTCCCCTCCGAAGGAAGGCATACTGAGGGATTTTTAACGCTCTTAAAAAATCCGACGACTTCGGCTGGGTTTGAACCCGCGATCTTGGGCATAGAAGCTCAGCCTACTACCAACTACGCCACCGAAGCCGCAAACTGGCTTTAACTTCATGTCAGTAAGAGGTAAGAGCACTTCTTCGCGGCTCTGGCATGTTGTCATTTGACTCTCAACTTACATGGGTTAAGGTATACTTCAAGGTCTTCCTCTGGGTCTAGTGCCTTTAACTGTTTTCTCCAGCCATACTTTTGCTATTCTGTTGGGTGCCATTCTTTTTACATGTCCAAACCACCTCAACTTTGATGCATTTTTCATACAAGAGATTCCTGTGCTGCTTCCCTTATACTTTCATTTTTGACCTTGTCCCTTCTTGTTTTATGGACCATTGTCCTTAGAAATTTCATTTCTGCACTTTGCAGTGTACTGCCATCCTTCTTCAAGATTGTGCAGGTCTGAAGTCCATATGTTGTTATGGGGACAAAATAGCTATGAAGGTATTTTACAGTACAAGTATCCCTCGATTTACGTGATTATTTAGTTCCGAGTAATCATCGCGTAATACGAAAACACGTAAAGTGAATGTATTATAATATGGTAAGGATTTTTAGGTAAATAAATATTTTTTTATGTAAATACATATTTTAAGCATTTTTTCTATAAATACATAAATTCCTGCTTTTCATTAATTAGCACATAAAGAGACATAATATTTGCATTTTTTTAAATCAGTACGCTAGCATCTTTCAGTTTATTGCAATTTTGTTCGGTGTTACTTCAACGCGGAATAACCTGTGAGCTAACTAGTCTTCATGCAGAGCGTATGTCAGCTTGCAACTGTGTTATTCTTAACTTGTCGCTCCGTGCCACTCACTGTGGAAGCCGGGGATTTCCTTGTCCATGGCCATATTGCACCACGTGCTAGACCGACCCCTCCCCCAGCTACCTGGAACCAGTGTCACTCACATGCAGTACATTGCTGGCACTGAAATGTAAGGCAGTTCTACGATGCCTAAAATAAAAACAACTATAAGTTATCGTCTGTTGCAGAATTTAAAGTTAATTTTTCGTCTGATGGGGACGTTCTGTTCTGCCAACCATGTGGGAAAGCAATCAAGGCTGAACAGCAATCTCAAGTTACACAACACCTCAAGGGCAGGAAACATGTTGCCGCAGTTTCGCGCCTTCAGAATAAGTGTTTTTGCGAAAATTGTCGGTCATTTGTGATGGACAACCTGAAGATGTATCTCGTTGTGTATTGTAATGCTTCAGTAGTCAGTGAGGCATAGTATTCGTGAGCACTGCATATTGTTTATATTCACATTAATAAACTAAATTATTATTATTATTAATCTTGATTGGTCACATTGGACCACTTGAGTCGTTCCACAATCACTTCTTCTTTGAAGGTAGTACTGCTTGGTTCTTGCGCTCTTTCCAGTACTTTTTCATTCTTTCAGATCGGGATTTTCTCAACTCATCTGAAATCTCCATAGGCTTTCTGTGTGTCATTTCTGCAGAAAATTTGTGAGTTTTAAGAATGGTGTTAATTTTATTTTTCTCCTCGGCATCTGTTATCTTGAGTCCAACTGCTTTGAGATCTTGTTGGATTTCTTGGATCCATTTTCCTCCAGTTTTCTTTCCTAGATTTCTCATCACCAGTTGGCGTACAATTCTGTTTTCTGGAAGCCGTAAGATGTGAAAAAAATATGAAATTCTTTTCTTCTTCATTGTGCTGGTGATTGGATCAATCTCGCGATAGACAGTTTCATTTGGGAGAATCCTCCAGACTCCCTCAACCTGATACTTTTTATTTATGCACGTTCTAATGATTCTTCTTTCCGTTTTGAGGAGCTGATCAGTTCTTTGTTCATTTTTAATTTGGAACAGTGTTTCACAACCATAAGTGGCTTCAGGGAGAGTTACAGTTTTATAATGTTGGATCTTAGTAGCAATTGATAGGCATTTTTTATTATATGTTGACCAGGTTAGAGATTGTGCCTTTTTCATTTTATTTGTTCTATTTATCCAAGTTACTTTTTCGTTTAAGTTATGTGTTATAATTTCTCCAAGATACTTAAATTGAGGAACTAGGTTAATTTTATGATCATTTATATAGACTTCATTTATATCTAAGGGTTTCATAGGCATGATCTCAGTTTTTTCAAAGGATATCTGTAATCCTATCCCTTGAGCAATTTCTTGGAGACTAGTGATCTGAGTACAAACCTCTTCCTTGTCTAGTGCTAAAAGAGCCAAGTCATCTGCAAATCCTAAGCAGTTTATTTTTATTGATGGTTTTGTTCCAATTTAGATCTTAGGAGGGTTTTCCTTTTGCCAAACCTTCATGATATAATCAAGAGCCACATTGAAAAGCAGAGGAGATAATCCATCACCTTGTCTGAGACCAGTTTTTACTGTGAAAGCTGTTAATATTTCTCCCCTAAATTTAACTTTCGAATTTGTGTTTGTTAATGTTAATTGAATGATTTTTATCAATTTAGGATGGAGACCGTATGATCTGAGGATTTTTAGCAGTGTCAGTCTATGAATACTATCATAGGCTTTCTTGAAATCTATAAAAGAGATAAAGAGTTGCTTATTTCTGTTTTTGTAATATTCCATTATTAATTTCAGGCTAAGGATTTGGTCTGGACAACTTCTGTAAGGGCGAAATCCTCCTTGATATTCTCCAAGTTGTGGTTCCAGAATGTTTTTGATCCTGTTGTAAATTATACGAGAGAAAATTTTATATGTGCAGTCCAGAAGGGTAATTCCTCTGTAGTTATCTGGGTTCGTTTTGTCTCCTTTCTTAAATAATGGATGGATTATTCCTGTGGTCCAGTGTGCAGGAATTTCTTCAGTAATCCACATTTTAACTAGATGTTGATGAAGATTTATAATTGCAGGTTTACCAGCATTTTTCCAGATTTCAGCAAAGACTAAGTCTTCGCCACAAGTTTTGTAATTTTTTTGTTCTTTAATTGCGAGTTCTACTTCATTAATGTTTGGAGGATTTATTAAATCAGGTGAAGTTAAAATAGGTGTATCAGTGTTTACTTGCAGGGTTTCCAGTGGATCATCACAATTTAACAGTTTCTCGAATGCTTCTGCAAGGATCTCTGTATTTTCTTGGTTAGAATGTGCTAACTTTCCTGTTTGATTTTTCAACATTAATGTTGGAGCTTCAAATTTTTTTAGATATTTACCAAATGTTTTGTAATAATCTCGAGATTGCTTTTTCTTGAAATCGTCTTCTATCTTTTCCAGTGTATTTTTAAGATGATTACGTTTCGTTTGTCTGATGATTTTATGGGTTAATTTTCTTTGTATAAACTAAATTATAATAGAATATTTTTACTTTTTTTTTTCACATATTTCAGGTATTTTTAATGCATAAAACATAAATATTTTCCCGATTTTTAGCACCTAAAAATCCGAGCCCTGATAATATGGGTTAGATAGGAGATAGGAACTATTTCAAGGAAACATTAATAGCCTATGAGTGTTAAACAAATGCAACTTCGGAGGCTGGATAGGATGCTTTCAGTCTTTAACAGAGATTTTGCTTTAGCATGGATATCGGAATAGCATGTTTAGTTTGATGTTCAATCCATTGAGCCAACATTCGTTCCATTTTCTCCATAACTGACGCCCTTATTATGGATGACATAATTCTGTTCGCACATTTTCAGCTTTCGTTATTGTTTTCTGCTTGAATTCTTATGATTTTCGGAGTTGATTCTGAGATTTATGTAGCTCTGCAATGTCCACAGTGCACCCATTGAGTTCATATCACTTTATAACTTAAGCTTTTCTTCGAGTGTTATTGATTTCCTTTGCTTTTTGTTTTTGGAAGCATTTTGATCACACTTTCTTTTCTCCAAAACGTTTTTAGAAACAATAAAACACAGCTAGTTAACTCAATGCTCTCTTTAATAATGACCTCAAGCCACCAGTCAACACTGAAACAATGCAACACAGTCACTCAGCACTCTCCTTGAGACTGACTAGGCAACATGCCTCCTTGCAGCGCTGCACACTCGATCGTCCCACAGGATGATTGTGAATCCGCAACCTGACTTGTATATCCCTCCCTATATTATTCTGCTAAGATCCCATTCCAGTTTTGTACTGAAAATAAGGTCCCGTTAACACCAACCTACAGGTTCAGCATAACCCAATGCGTAAGCGAAACACACTCACTTACTCTTTAAATGCCTCACAATTAAATCAATACCTTAAAGCATGTATATTTACAATGAAAGAATGCAACATGGTAACCATGGTAACAGAATCTCACAGGTCCATCTATTTCTGTAAGACGCAATGCAATTCCAATTATTACATTATTGTGAAAGTTTCCAGACGGTTATAAGGTTATCACTGAACCAAATTAAGCTGTAAAATTCATCAATACGTACAGTATAATGCGCTTAAGGGGGTGAAGGGGCACTCTAGAATTTTTTCACGTGCGAGTGTGGTACGAAAGGTCTTTTTCACCCGACTATAAAGGGTCTCCGAAAACCACATTTAAAGGCCCTTAAATTAACTGTGTCCTTGATATTCCCAGAAAACTAACTTCGCTCTGATATACCTATGAAGGAATGACAAACCCCTAACCACTGCACCAGTAGCTGAATTGATAAAGTCTGATTATTCATACCGAGGATAAATCAGTCATAGCATCCATGATTGAGATTTTGCTAAGTGTACTCTTTACAACTAGAATATTCGCCGGCGAAGCTGCGACGGGTAATGCTAGTATATTTTATTTTATATAATTATGTACAGTTTTTAAATCGCTTATAGCGTTTTAGCCACAATCAGTGGCTTGAGGTATTAAAACATATCATAAACAGTTTATTGCACCAGTGAACCAGGTACAATCTGTGAACCTCTTCCACTTTTGTCTGTCAAAAAACCCTTTGTCTTTGAAGATGGTCTTGACATCGCCCCTCCTCCCAATTTCTTCTTTTATTACATCTAACCACTTTCTTCTTGGTCTTCGGGTAACTTCTACCTCCATCCACATTCTCGCCACTCCATTCATTTCATCCTTGATCCGGCAATTTTTTTGCATTATAGTTTTTCTATTTCAGCCTGCGTTCATATTAGTGCATGCCTTAATTTATCTCTTTTCGTCTTCCTTACCTCACTGCGGAAAACTTCAATTCCATAGCTTGAAGGCGGCTTTCTTCTCTCTTGGGTATTGCTCATGTTTCAAGGCTGTAAGTGGTTATTGGGACAAAATAGCTGTTATAAAGGGTTCTTTTTTTTTTTCATTTCATTAAAAACATTCAGATCGCACTTGGAGCTCCAATGAAAAATCGTCAATAGAAAGTAGAACATTTAAATTTAAGAAAAGCACAACAAATTACTTGGCCAACATACAAGAAGAAATCTCTTTCGATAAATGCTATATTTCAACATTACTGTTCCATTGTTAAACCTGAAGCTACTTACACTTGTGAAACACTAATTAAACTAAACCAATTCAACGACAGATCAACTACAGAAGGTTGATAGAAGGATAATCAGAATTAATTATTATTTATTTATTTATTAATCATATGGCTTTTAGTGCTGGGAGTGTCCGAGGACATGTTCGGCTCGCCTGAGTCTGTAGTTGCTTCCAGCGGACACCCTTACGGCAAGCTACAAGTTCCGTTCAATTTCAAGGAATTCCAACTTTCGCTACCAGATATCAATGATACCTAGTGGTGAACGTTCGAACTTTGATAGAGCGTTCCGACGAAATATAACCTAACAATTTAGCTTCACACAAGTTTAGTCTGTGGAAGGATCTTTTACATGCCATAAATCTATGACATGGGACCTCCGGCTTTACTTCCCCTCCGAAGGAAGGCATACTGAAGGATTTTTAACGCTCTTAAAAAATCCGATGACTTCGGCCGGGTTTGAACCCGTTATCTTGGGCACAGCAGTTCAGCATGCTTCCAACTACGCCACCGATGCCGCTATCAGAATTAATAATAAACACCAGGAGGATGGACAATGGATTACCTAATGCAGCTGTCTATCGGGAAAGTGGAGAAAAAGGAGAATCGCCTTTTTCTGTCATTTATCAAGATTGCATGACAATAAACTACTAAAACAACTATTTAACTACTTTTAGAAAAATAAAAACAAAAAATAATTGGTTCAAAGAAGTTCAAAATGATTTAGATGAGTTGAATATTACAACGTAACAAATTGAAAATAGAGAAGAAAAAAGGATCCTGAAGAACAAACATATAAGACTTACACTAAAAATTAATCAACGAAAACAATATGTCATATCTGATGAGGAAAGGGCAGCTAGAATGAAGAGGTTTTGGGAGAAGAGGAAGATGATAGCTAAATGCCCTGTCAATCTGTAGAAGACTTAAATATATTTGGTTTGATTTAAGTGCTCCAATGTGGCTAAACTATGTATAAGATGCGTTCAAAAAGTAACGAGCCGGAGGCTGTAATGCGCAAACCGGTGACGACATCGGCTAATCGTGGCGTGTGTAACGAGGTGTGGTTCCGACCAGAGCGTGGAAGGACACAGCCCGTCGCTAGGGGGCACGCGTGCACGTCACGTGACGATACAAAGCGAGCAGCAGCATGCATCAATCGTCCAACGCTGCCAGTCGCATTGCAAACAGTGACATGGAGGCGTCAAACGAAGAGCAAAGAGGTATTATTTGGTTTCTGACAGCGAAAGGAATAGGCGGAACGGACATTCATCGCCGAACGTCACAAGTGTACGGCGAACACTGCATGTCCCTTCCAAGGGTCAAGGCGTGGCACAAGTGCTTCAGGGAAGGACGGCTGTTGTTAGCCGATGATGCCCGGTCTGGGGCACCCCCCTGCATTACCGATGACAACGTCCATCTGGTGATGCACTCATTACCCAGGACCGCCGAGTTACAGTGAACGCCATAGCCGCCGTGGTCGGATAGAGCGTCGGAAGTGTGCACACCATCATGAACGAACGACTGCACTTGCGGAAAGTGTGTGCCCAATGGGTGCCCCACAGTCTTCAACCACACCAGGAAGCGTGTCGAATGGCCTACTGTCTTGGTCTTGGTTGGAGGATTGATGCATGCTGCTGCATACTGTTTTAAGGGGCAGAATAGTAAGGCCATCTGCCCCTGATGTGAAGTTAACAACAACAAAAATTGGGAAGTTTTTTAAATACTGAAATTTGCTTTCCTAAAATTGTTTAAAAAATATTGCCCAATAAAAATAAAACATAAATGTCGCCTCCGTCAGGATGATTAGCTGCCGCCCCGGAGGTCCTGGGTTCGATTCCCGGCTCTGCCACGAAATTTGAAAAGTGGTATGAGGACTGGAACGGGGTGTACTCAGCCTCAGGTGGTCCAAATGAGTAGAGGGGTTTCGATTCCCACCTCAGCCATCCTCGAAGTGGTGTTCCGTGGTTTCCCACTTCGTCTTCGGGCGAATGCCGGGATGGTGCCTACTGTAAGGCCACGGCCGCCTCCTTTCCTCTTCCTTGCCTATCTATCCCAGTCTTCCCCTCCCTTCCAATCCACCATGAGGCCCCTGTTCGCTTTGCAGGTGAGGCCGCCAGGGCGAAGTGATGATCACATCTCCCCAGTTGTATCCAATCCGACCAAATGTTCCCAGCATTACAGCCAAAGAAAAAAAATCAGTTTTCGTAAAACATTCATGCACATTTCCCTTTAAGAGGGAGAATAATTTTAATTTACGATTCCGCCACCGTTACGTCGCTCCCTTGGGCCATTCCTCCTCTCCGTATCCGGTACGCGGCCTTGAACCAGGTTGCGCATCTTGTTAATTGCGGTCGGTTCTCTCAGTGAACATGTTATGAAACACGATGGTGACACAACCTTGAGATGTCTCCGGAGACGCATTCATTTGCACGCCGAAAACTGTTCTCACCTTGGCCTGGGTCTTAATGACTTGTCATCATTATTGTGAAATAGGCCTACCATCTAAAACAAATGGTTACAAGTTCTTACAAGAAGTGTTTCGACCGTCCCTAGGAGATTTTAGGGAAAAATAAAAAATCCAACACCTTTGCAGGATAATGTTCAGAACAGGGGCGTATATAAGAGTGGAACTGGGGGTTTCCAGCCCCCCCCCCCGTAAAAAGCCAATAAAATTAAGAAAGTGTTGCTTTGGTAAAAGCAAAAAATAATTGTAAATTTGGTTGTACCCTAATCTTAACTTAGGTATTGGCTAAGTTATAAACAATATTAAGATTGAAATTAGACTACCTCGTGGTGTAGTGGCTTGCATTCTTGGATGCACCGCCGGAGATCCGAATTCGATTCCCGGCTCTGCCAAGAAATTTTAATTCTGGTCTGAGGGCTGGAACGGAGTACACTCAGCCTTGTGAGGCAAAACTGACAATTCCACAGTACAGTACTTCTGAGAAATAAATTATCAATTTGTAAATTAAAAAACTGTTCTGCTTTGTAAATTGACAAATATTTAGATATTTGCCATTCATACTCCATGGGCCATAATAGAAAATGCATTAAGTATAAAATTTTATTTGTGTGTTGTGTTGTATTTTACACTTTTTTGTATTGCCAGTAATTGTAGGCTATATACACTCAGAATTTTACAATTAACTCTTATATCTAAAATAATTACACAAAGTTATATGCTCTAAGATATTGGTTGATATTTCTGGGTATTTTGCAGTAACAATCCCCTGAGAATAGTCAGCCGCCGCCGCCCCCCCCCCCCCCCCCCCCCCCCTTTCCCCGAAAACGAAGTTTATCGTGTTGGAAGCCGTTAATCAGTGCTGCCTTAGTAATCGAAATTTAATGTTACCCATTAGAATTTGGTACAATCGTGTTGACCGACTGAAAAACATTAAATTTCGACCAGAATTTTAGTGTAAATGGTGTCCTTAACAATAAATGAGTCGCATGAAATTGAGGAGATATTCACTTTAGGACCATTCACAACAAAAAATGGACCCAAAGATTTGGCCACTCAAATGTCCACAAAGAAAGGAACTTCAAATAAATATACGGTGCGTTCAAAAAGTAACAAGCCGGAGGCATAATTACAGAAACCAGTACCTGTATGTTAGAAGTATTGGCCTTGGCTGTTGAGGCACTTGTCCCACTGTGACACGAGGCGGTGAATGGCTGTCTCATAAAATTCCCTGGGCTGCGATGTGAACCAGTTCCGCGAGTACAGCTGGGCGTCGGCGTCCGAGGTGAATCGTTGGCCCCGCAGAGCTCTTTTCAGGGGACCAAACATGGCGTAATCACAGGGAGAGAGGTCTGGACTGTATGGAGGGTGGCCGAGAACCTCCCATTTGAATTTCTGCAGGAGTGCCGCGACTGTGTTGGCCGTATGAGGTCGTGCATTGTCATAGAGCGACCACGGCGGCTATGGCGTTCACTGTCACTCGGCGGTCCTGGGTAATGAGTGCATCAACCAGGTGGACGTTGTCATCGATAATGCATGGGGGTGCCCCAGGCCGGGCATCATCGGGTAACGACACCCGTCCTTCCCTGAAGCGCTTGTGCCACGCCTTGATCCTTGAAAGGAACATGCAGTGTTCGCCGTACACTTGTGACATTCGGCGATGAATGTCCGTTCCCCCTACTCCTTCCGCAGTCAGAAACCGAACAACATCTCTTTGCTCTTCGGTTGACGCCTCCATGTCACGGTTTGCAATGTGACTGGCAGCGTTGGACGATTGATGAATGCTGCTGCTCGCTTTGTTTCGTCACGTGACGTGCACGCGTGTCCTCTAGCGACGGGCTGTGACCTTCCACGCTCTGGTCGGAACCACACCTCCCTACACACGCCACGATTAGCCGATGTAGTCACCGGTTTGTGCATTCCAGCCTCCGGCTTGTTACTTTTTGAACGCACCTTATACATGCAGTGTGATAATTTCTAAATTGATGTTTGTGATGTCGATGTTATGCTCTACTGGATGTTTTATAATTTGTATAGGACGTATTTCATTAATTGATGTAGTTTTGAAGAGAATGTTATTTCTGGACTGACTGCGTTGCGCAGAGGTAACGTTCTCGCCTGATGTGTCCAAGAGTCTTCAGTCCTTTGACTGGTTTGATGCAGCCCTCCGTGCTATGCTTCCCTGTTCTGACCTAATCGTTTCATCTCTACATAGCTACCACACCCTACATCCGAGGCAATCTTCTAACCTTGGTCTACCCCTACAGTTCTTATCATCGACCCTTCCTTCCATAACTAAGTTTGCTATTCCTGGATGTCTTAGTAAGTGTCCTACCAACCTATCTCTTCTCTTCATTAGTGGTCGCCACAAACATCTCTCCTCTCCCATTCGTCTTAATACCTCTTCATTTGCAACTTTTCTTCCCATATGATCTTCATCATTCTCCTGTAACACCACATTTCAAACGCTTCAATTTTCCTCTTTTCTGCTGCACCAATAGTCCAAGTTTCACTTCCATAGAGCGCCACGCTCCAGACAAAGGTTTTCAAAAATGACTTCCTAATACCTAAATCTATATTCGATGTCAACAGATTCCTTTTTTGTAGAAATGCTTTCCTTGCCTGTGCTAACCTACTTTTTATATCCTCTTTGCTTCGTCTATCACTGGTTATTTTGCTTCCTAAGTAGCAGAAGTCCCCTACTTCCTTTAGCTTTTCACCTGCCAATTCGACGTCCATGGGGGTTTCTGATTTATTTCGGCTGCATTTCAATATTTTTGTGTTACATTTATTAATTTTCATCATGAAATAATTCCTCAAGACCAAATCCATACCATTTAAAAACTCATTCAAATACTCTGCTGTGTCGGCTAAAATGACGGGGTGATGAGCAAATCTCAGAGTTGAAATTATATCTCCTTGAATCTTCACTCCTACTTTGAATTTTTCTCCAATTTCCTTCATTTAAATTTCCAAGATTGCAGGATCGAACCTTGGCGTAGTCAGTTGGTATTTGAGGGAGTGCAAACGTGAGGGAGCAATGTCAGTTGATTTACTGACACGCTAAATATCCCCTTCGGGGCATAACTCAGGCACCCCGGAGTCTCTAAAAGCCTCACTACCTTGCTCTCAACCTTGACTAAATATCGATTGGAGTCGTCTAATATACTGGTACAGAACCAATCAGTTACATGAAATAGTGACTAGCATTCTTGGCTGTCACAGCGGAGGCCCGTGTTCGATTCCCGGCTTTGCTAATTTAATTCGGGTCTGAGGGCTGGAACGGGGTATATTCAGCCTCGTGAGGCAAAACTGAGAAGAGGCGGGTTTGATTCCTACCTCAGTCATCCTGGAAGTGGTTTTCCGTGGTTTCCCTACTTCTACTTGAGGCAAATGCTGGGATGGTACCTAACTTAAGGCCACGGCCGCTTCCTACCCAAATCGTACCTCGATCATAAATACAGTACACACACCAGTACAGACATCACAGTAGCACATGTTAACAGACAATTTCTATACACACCCAAGTGCATGAGGCTACTTGACCACGTTGTCGCAAATCCCCTTAAGAAATCAACAACAACAGATACATGGAAGGAATGTTGAGAGAAAGTTCCACTGAAAAAAATCTAAATTAATGATACCGAAGTATAGCAGCAATCGTGAATTTTGTTGCATATTGAACAGTTTATCATAATACACCGAAGAAAATGGAAAAACGCAACACCCAGAAGGAGTGGTGCTACATTGCTGCAATTGAACATGCAGGACGAGTGTTTGGTTGTGATTCGATGATTACACTTTCAGGTCCATCTGACCGCAAGTTTGGACAACAATCAATACAGGATGTGCCCACCACAAGCTGCAATACATTGATGAATTCGGCGAGGCATGGAGTCAATAAGGCCCTGGATCGCCTCCTGAGGAATTGTGGCCCATGCTTGCTGCACTGCACGGGTCAGTTGTTCCAGAGTTGTGGGTGGCTGAGGACGGTTGGCCAGTCGTCGACTCATCATGTCCCACTCATGCTCAATAGGACTGATGTCCGGGGATGTGGCGGGCCATTCTAAGGTTGTGATGTCGTGGAGAGCTTCTCTGGAGATGCATGCAGTGTGAACCCGGGCATTGTACTGCTGAAACATCCCATTAGCAATGTTCGCCATCATAGGGACAACCACTGGATTGAGTACCCTATCAACGTACTGTCGAGCAGTCATAGTGCCCTCAACAAGCACTAATTGTGATTTAACATTAAAGCCAATAGCTCCCCAGACCATAATGCTTGGTGTTGGCCCAGTGTGCCCAGGGGCGTAGCTACAATGGGGCAAGCGGGGCACCGCCCCGGGGCCCCCGAGGTTAGGGGGGCCCCAAACCCTAAAAGAAAAATTATAAATAAATAATAATAAATAAATAAAAGTAGTGTTAGAAAACATATTTGTGAATTTAATTTAGTTCAGGGGCCCCAATTGTACGGAACTACGCGTCTAAACCTGTGTTTAGAAACTAATCACGTTCAGTGCAATCTGTATGTAAGATATATCCAGTGGTTTAGTTGGACCGGAACGGGCCGGAACGCCGTTCCGGAAAATATCTTCCCGCTTTAAAATGACGTAACAATTTTACATTCAGTAAGAAAATCGTTTATAATCTACACATAGCGCTGAAACGTCACGGGTGTACTCTAGCGGACTAATATCGAACCTTACGGTTTTATGTTGATAAAATACGGTCGCTTTTACACTCCTGGGCGTTTTTCTGGTTCTCTAACGTTGGCTACACTGCTATTGGATACGGAGAGCGGGAAGTGAGCACAACAACTTTCTTCCGCTCGTTATGTTTGTGTGAATCCAAGTTTTATTTTATGTTTTGCTCGATGTGTTGCTGTGAAGCAGATATTACGGAATCTCTCTGCAGTTAATGAACATCAGTAGCCCCGTAGTACCTTTCAAGTTTTCCAGTGACTGTGAAAGTGAGTTGTGAGTCACAACTTGTGACAATGAGTTTACTTAAGTGGCTGGGCTCAAAAAAAAAAAAAAAAAAAAAAAAAAAAACGTGGTGGGGATGAAGATGAAGAATCAAAGAATACTAAAAAGGTGTGTGATGGCTCAAGTAAAAACGAAACTGAATGGAGTTCCGAGAACATTAGTTTCATTAAAGACGCGAGTATAGAGATAGACCCTGGGTTAAATGTTGCTGAAACGTGTGATGCAGATTCAAGGGAGAATCTAGGTTATGGTTCTACACCTTCTACCATCGACTGTGAAATTCAAGGACCCACCTACCGAAAACAAGATTTTCCAGACTGTTGGAACGAGTCTCAGTACCGTTATTTTTTTTGTCAGAGAACGAGTGGTTATTTGCAGGAAATAAAAATTTAGGCTGCAATATATGTAAAGAGGAAAGTAAATTAGGATTAGGAGTTTCTAAAGGGGCAGGACTTAAGCTAATGAAAGTATGGGTAGAATGCAAGGTTCATCCCAACGGAAATAAAATTAATCAACAACAAACAAGCCTTAGGAAAAAAATATTTGAGCACAAAAATTCAGAATCTCACAAAAAAGCTATGTTACAAAAATCAGAATCCAATAAAAATATATTTGAAAGTTGCTTGGACACTATGAATGTCAAACACCTAGAAACCACCGTTCGAGTATTTCGAACAGCATACTCAATTGCGAAAAGAAATAGACCCTTCGTAGGCCTACAGGCTTATGTTGAACTTCAACAATTAAATGGTTTAGATGTGGGACGAGTTCTTCATACAAATTTTAGTTGTGCTAATATTATTGAACACATTTCACAGGAAATGAGAAATAAAATAGCAAAATCTATTACAGAAAATCAGAGGAAAATCAGTATTATGATTGACGAATCAACAACAGTTAGTGTAAAATCTGTGTTAGTATTATATTTGAGATGTGCTCTTTCTGATAACTCTGAAGTTGTTTCCTTTTTCTGGGACTTGATAGAACTTGAATCAACTACAGCAGATGTTATTACTCGAGAGATATTGAAGAATCTTTCTTCATATGGGATGAATGAAAACTTTCTGGCAGAACATTTAGTTGGCCTAGCATGTGATGGGGCCTCTGTAATGTTAGGTAGAAGAAATGGAGTTGGAGCACAGTTTTTAAAGTTATTTCCAGATATAGTAATCTGGCACTGTTTAAACCATCGCTTGGAATTGGCCGTTTCTGATACAAGGAATGAAGTTACAGGTTTTAACCATTTCCATTCTTTCTTTGACAAATTGCATTCTTTATACAGCATGTCTCCCAAAAATCAAAGGGAACTCAACATTTGTGCTGCTTCACTGGAACAAAGAGTTAAGAAGATTGGGAAAATATTTACAGTAAGATGGGTAGTTTCAAGCCAGAGAACTGTAAAAGCTGTCTGGGAAAACTACAGTGCTCTAGTAAAACATTTTAGTGAGGCCAAAAATGACCACCAGAGAGACTCCAAAGAAAGGGCAAAATTCCAAGGTCTAGAAAATATGTTAACTTGTGTAGAATTTCTAGAAAATATTGCAATAATGTATGATGCTCTTGTTGAGTTAGCTGAATTGTCATTAGAGTTGTAGAAAAGAGAGACAAGTCTGACAGAGGCTCAAAATGCAATCAAGCGCACTATAAAAGTGTTTGAATCTATGTGTAACTCAACTTCTGGGGAATACTACAGAACAGTTCTTAAAGCAGCAGAAAACAAAAAGTTTAGAAACATAGGATTACATGATTCTAAAAAGTTGTAAAAATTTACAGAAAGCAGTTTTTCAGAAGTCTTGTGAACAATTTAAATAACAGGCTTATGGAAAATGTGTCCACATCATCTCATCTTGGTTCCAGCTCTAGTCAGCAGAGACATGAGAGAATGACAAAAGTTATCAGTGATTCAAAGGTACTATACAAAAATAATTGGCCCTCCACTTCTACTTTGGATATCTGCTATGGTGATGAGAGTGTCGGCAACCTTTGTGACTTTTTCCACATGTCAGACAAGAGGAGGTACATTAATGCTTTTAGAAAGTATGTCGAGACCAAGGAAATTCCAGTGGAGCTGATGCCTTTAATCAAGACTATACAGACCATTCCCATCTCTTCAGAAGAAGCTGAAAGAGCTTTCAGTACCATGAATGAGATCCACACCGAAAAGAGAAATAGGCTGCTGGTTGAAAGATCAAGCGGACTTATTTTCATAAGCAGCGTAGGACCTCCTGTGCATTAACCCACAACCATATGTCAAGTCATGGCTACGAAAGGGGAGACGTTCAGCTGATGAAACAACTTGTCGGAAACACGAGGCCGCTGATTTTGACACCCAATACGAGTCCATTTGGAAATTGCTGAATTAATAAGGTGAGTTCCTGTAAATATTTTTTTCCAACTAAATCACTGGATATATCCATCCATTTGTGTGGTATTCTATGAGTATTTTTTGATAGCCGGGTGCCCGACCCTGGCGCCGGACAGACAATGCATTGTTCCCCATTCGGCGCATGACCATGACTCATCGTTCCACCCCTTCCCCCTCCACTGCGACATCACACCACAGCAAAACAGAGTAGTCGCAGTAGTGTAGTTGGTACCTCGTCACAGCGTTTTCCGGTTAAGTGGCTGAACTTAAGTTGTGGCTTGTATTGTGCTATTTTTTTAACGACGCTATGAAACGTACTTATGAAAGTGGAGCTAAAAAAGAAAGGATAAGAGAAAAAAAAGAGGAGACGGTTCGTGCTTGTACTAAATCGTTAACTGCATGGTTGCACCGTCAAACTCAATCAGGTTTAGAGTACGTCTCGGTGCAGAAACAAGATCAAAACGAAGAAAATTAAAATAATGAAGGTAAGAAGAAACCAAAGTTAACTATATTGTAAAAGCGTTATTAGTTGTTAAGCAAGGTAAAATTATTGTTACGGTATTAAAAGTTCAATTAACAATTTGGTTAGGACGTAATATTTTGTAACAAACTAATATCATATTACGTTAATATTATAAAAAGCATAGAATGTGTGATAAAAAAAAAACAAATAATCAAGCGGTTTGAGAATCTCGACAGTTGATTCACTTCACTTGGACTGAGCACATTTGTTTGTTTTTCACTTCACATTAAAAATCACACTGTATCGGGTATACAGTATGCATCGTTTCAGCGGACGACTATCATTGGTGACAGTCTTTTTGTCCCGTTAATCAACCAATAATCAGTTAGTTGGCTTATTTCAACATTTAGTTGAATCTGTTTCTACAAATAAAACACTGCAATCAACTATAAACCACTACACTAAATTTTATTGTTCAATATTATTCGCTATGTATTTTTTTCAGATGTTAACAGTACATAAAATCGATGTTCCGAACACTTATAGTGGCCTTTCATGTCTTCATCAGCCAGTCGATAATAACAAGGACGTAGTAAGCTTGACTGAAACTGGACACGTTGAAAATTATGTTTTGCAAGACAAAATTGAATTTCCCAGTCCCTTCAATAATCCAGAAATGAAAAGGTTAATCATAGCATCAGGACCTTGTCAACATCGGAGTCCCTTTCCAAAACAGCCTGATGGACGAGGAAGTAAAATATAATTTTCAACTAATTACTACAGTTTTATATCAGGTTCTGGGATGAAATGTAATAGACTCTGGCTTTGCTATTCGCAAAAGTTAGACCGTGTCTACTGTCAACCATGTTGGCTGTTCCCACATCATTCAGAGAACACTTTCGGTAGTACGGGACTAAACGACTGGAAAAATCTTTCTGATAGAATTAAAACTCATGAACAATCGGATGACCATATATTTTCTTGGGTTATATTTGAGAAATGGAGGAATGATGAAACAATGAGTGAAGATTTAGAAAAACAATTAAAAGAAGAGAAAAATTACTGGAGGAACGTTCTAGAAAAAATAGTTAATGTTTCATTAACTTTGGTCACCTGTAACCTTGCTTTCCGCGGAAGAAGTACTAAAATCTAAGATCCATATAAAGGAAATGTCTTGTCTATAATGGAACTTCTGTCTGACTATGACCCTGTACTAAAAACCCTTTTGCAAAGTCAGCAGGAAGTGTAAAAAATTTAAGCCTTAGCATCCTAAATGAAGTGATATCTTTGATGGCAAATGAAGTACTGAAAGAAATCAAATATGAAATACAGAGCTCTCCTTTTTTCTCTGTTATTATGGATACAACTCAGGATATAAGTAAAGTTGATCAATTAAGTAAAGTTTTCAGGTATACGTCATAGTGGTAAATGATGGGAAAAAATTATCCCAAAGAAATAAAGATTTGCAAGACGTTTACTTCTTTTACAAAAGTTGAAGATCAAAGAACATTTGATTTGGCAAGTAAAATAGTGGATTCTATTAAAGAATTGAAAAAAAGGTCGTGGCCAAGGTGTTGACGGCGCAAGCGTAATGAGTGGAGTGTGCAATGGAGTGCAGAAAAAGATTCAAGAATTTGCGCCACATGCATATTTTTTACATTGTGCAAGTCACAATTTAAATCTGGTGTTGAAAGACGCTGTAGAAGCCAATCGTGAAATATCACAGTCGTTTGAGTATGTACTAAGTGAATACAAGTTTTTTGGACACAGTATCAAACACTGGCTGGGGCTGCAAGATGCAGCTAAAAATCAAACAATATGTTAAAAACACTCAACCCAACAAGATGGTCGGGAAGGTACAAAGCAGTTTTTTCTTTAAAGGAGAGGTTTGGCGATGTATTAAGAGAGCTATCCAAATTTATTTTGGCAAGTAATAAGGCAAAAGAAAGGAATGATGCAATATGATTGAAAAAGAAAATTGAAAGTTTTGAATTTGTGCTTCTGTTAGTTGTACAAACAACGATTTTGCAGCAACTGAACATCGTATCTAAATGTCTCCAAACTGAAAATATGGATGTTGTGTCAGCTTTTGATCTATTAGGTGATGCTCTCTTAGGCGTTAGAGAACTAAGAAATTCATTTGAGGACCTTGTAAAAGAAGCTTCAACTATGGGCTCCAAGTGCGGAATACCTTGTGAGTTTTCTGAGAAAAGACTACAGCAAGTTAAAAAGCATTTTGATGAACTGAGTGTAGACCATCGATTTCTCAATCCTGAAACTAGATTTCGGGTATCTGTGTTGATACAATTATGGCTCAGTTAAACAGCAGATTTGAAGGCATGAAGTCAGTTATTAATGCCTACAAAGTTGTTCAGCCTTATTTCTTTAACAATGCTTCAGATGACGAACTGGTTAAAGAGGTAAAAGGTTTCGCCGAGACTTTTTCTGATGATGTGTCGTCAACATTTCCTGCACAAATTTCCAGCGTGCGTGCATCTTTTTCCTCTAAAATTAAGAAAATGTCGACTGTTAAGCAACTGATAGACCTCCTCCATTGAAAATCACATTCTCTTTTTTTGCAAACTATCCTGACGTGTGTAGCCTACTACTTGTTTTATGTTCTTGATTGTACCTATCACAATGGCTATAGCAGAAATATCTTTTTCCAAGCTGAAAATTATCAAGTCCTACCTAAGAAGCACAATGAGCCAAGAACGTTTAAGTGGCTTGGCCCTTTCATCGATTGAAAATGAAAGAGCTCGAAAACTTAACTTCTCACATGTAATTAACATGTTTGCAGTATATATAACTTGATATGTAGTGTATGAACTTTTATTTTAACTCTGTATCATCATACGATAAATAAATAATAACATGTTTGCAGAGGCAAAGAGTAGGAAAAAAGTTTTATGTAAATTAGATTAGTTGATAAGTTTATTTGTTTTAAATAGTTTGTTTAATAATAATAACTCAACAAAAAATTGTAAACAATGAGTAACAATTTATAGATTTATTTATTTCAAGATTTAATTCAAGTTATTTGTATAATAAATTGATAATTTCGAGCTTTCAACCTTGCGTGTATTTTATTTTTAAAGCCTAGTATTTCATAGATGATCCTATCTCTTCCCTTTTGTTTTCTACTCTAGCTTCATTATTGTCAGTAATAAAAGAACAAGTATGTGTACTTATAATATATATTTACATGCAGTTTTCTTCTCTTTCTAATTGATACAGTATTTGTGTAGACGTAGTTTTCTTATTACGTTATCACAATTTCTCAAATTGAAAAGCTATCTCTATTATTGATCATAACTATTTAGGACATTTTATGGAGCCGACAGCCAAAGTATAAATTAAATATTTCTAGAAAAAGGGAAGGGGCAAGGAGGGGGGGGGGATTCGAAAAGTGCATAAAGTCACTTTGATAAGTTCTTATCTTCAAACATTATTAATATTAAAGGCCTGCAGTTAGGTCAGGTTTTCAAAACATAGTGAATGGGCCCCATTTCAACTTCTTGCCCCGGGGCCCCTTCGGGTCTAGCTACGCCACTGAGTGTGCCTCTAAACAGTAAGGTCTGGTCGGCCCCTCTCCCCGGTACGTCGGCGCACATGATTCCGGCGATCACTGCGGGCAAGACAGAAGCGCGATTCATCACTAAAGACGACCCTATGCCATTCGTCGACCCACGTCGATCGTTCTCGACACCAGGCCAGCCTTACACGTCGCTGTTGTGGGGTCAAAGGAACACCTTCTGCAGGGACACGGGATCGTAAGCCTGCTGTACGCAGGCGATTTGTTTGTTGTGTAACGTGGGGTGCCACAGCTGCTCGAATATGCGCTGCTGTTGCATGGGGTTCCATCCGGGCGATCCGAATGATACGGCGATCCTCTCTCACAGTTGTCTGTCGCGCTGGGCCTGTGCCAGGTCTACGAGTGTGGGTACCTTCATTTGACCACTGCTGCCATACACGTCGTACCGTAGATGCCTGTCGGCCAACACTTGCAGCGACAGTCCTTAGCGATAATCCAGCCTCACACAGCCAAATTATCCGAGCCCTCTCAAACGGCGACAGTTGTTGTTGATAGCGTGCTCTTCTCTGTCATCGAGGCATGTTTGACGGGGAACACTTCACTGCACAGACTGCCAGTCAACTACGCTACACAAGAGTCCGTATACTGGAGTTGATTCCTCTGCGACCAATCACGTGGGGAGACCTGTAGCAACAATCCAATGGGTCTGAAACTTTGATCGTTCACATACCAACATGGCATCGTTCCATATCTTGAAAATCAACACAAACAGCCAATGCCTTCATGGTGTTGCAATTTCCATTTTCTTCAGTGTATTATATAGTTCTACGGGTTAGAAGAGGTTATTTGTTATTAATTCGTTTGGGGACTTGGGGTATCTTCATCTTCATCCCTGTATAGTTGTGTGTGTGTGTGTGTGTGTCTTGAGGCTGTCTGGTGACGTGTATTTATGTGATGACTGTAGTATATTTTTATAGTGTGTGTAGGCCTAACTGTACTATGAGCAGTGATGGAGTAGGAGCCCCGGGACTTGCAGTAAGGTACTATCCCGGCATTTGCATGGAGGGAGTGTGGAAAAATATGAGAAAAACACCCGAAAGAAATCGCTGTCAGCGCAAGGATTCAAACTTCCGATCTCAGTAATTGCTTCAGTTGCCTCGAGGTCTCGGTGCACTATTTAACGAGCATGACTACGGCGCGGGGTCGTTAGAAGAGGACACGGTGCGAATATTCAGAGTGGTCTACTAGCCCCTTATTTATTTATTTATTTATTTATTTATTTATTTATTTATTTATTTATTTATTTATTTATTTATTTATTTATTTATCGGAGAAAGGCAACCCAACTAACTCAGTTACGAATGTTTTTAGGATCACTATGGTATACGCTTTGGTTGGGTTATCATTTTCCGAAAAATATAAGGGGCTGCTAGATCACTCTGTATATATCACTTTCAAATTTATACATAAAATATAATCATTCCAAATCTCGGTCGAGTTCATTAATGGGCAAAATCAGACAAAGGGGGTGGAAAAGGCGGGCTTTTTTTTTTATCATTTCAAATGATCTTGGTGACTTCATCGTTATGCTTAGGTCTGCCGTTATGCGTCACGGTTACGGCGTGTATGACGTCATCATGTTTTTCAGTGCATATGCACAGAGTCTGAGTTTACTCCTGGGGTCTGGCGTTATGCGAACGGAGACGGCGAGTGTGTGACGTCATGCAGCCCCCGCGCGGGAAGCCTATGTTAAAGGGTAATGGAGTCTGTTGAGTCTGAGTTTACTCCTGGGGTCTGGCGTTATGCGAACGGAGACGGCGAGTGTGTGACGTCATGCAGCCCCCGCGCGGGAAGCCTATGTTAAAGGGTAATGGAGTCTGTTGAGTCTGAGTTTACTCCTGGGGTCTGGCGTTATGCGAACGGAGACGGCGAGTGTGTGACGTCATGCAGCCCCCGCGCGGGAAGCCTATGTTAAAGGGTAATGGAGTCTGTTGAGTCTGAGTTTACTCCTGGGGTCTGGCATTATGCGAACGGAGACGGCGAGTGCGTGACGTCATGCAGCCCCCGCGCGGGAAGCCTAAGTTAAAGGGTAATGGAGTCTGTCGAGTTTCAATTTACTCCTGGGGTCTGGCGTTATGCGATACGGAGACGGCGAGTGCGTGACGTCATGCAGCAGAGTGCAAAGAGCCCTCCTGAGCCTTTCTAACATTTGTAGCGTGCGTCATTTGAAATGATCTAAAGTCTAGTCTCTCAGACTGACTATCTTTTTATTTAACAGATCTTTTTGAATTGGAGCCATTGATGTGATCTACTTTCCAGTTTCGGTTTGATACCACCATATGGTAGTGAAAACCAAAGCTCGGCTGGGTGAACTGTGGCTGAGTTTTAATTAGTTCTGTCTTCGAAGGGCAGATGACCTCGCTGTTCCTCCCCTTAAGACAACTATAACTAATTAATCAGCAAATGTGATATGAGAGATTTTTTACGAGCTGACGTCGCACGCTTTAAGTGTCGTGGATTTTTGCCACCCTTCAAAAAATTAGACTAACTCGGATGGGAATTGAACCCGTAGTTTTGGGACCATGAGGTGGACAATTTCACTGACACAGCGAGAAATCTAAAATGCCAAGCAAATTGACGGAATATAAGAATGAGGAACTTATTTCAACTTCCAAAATTAAGTATTCAAGCAATAGTCATTAATAAAGCGACAACTAAGTCAATCCCTGACACTGTACAGCCCATGAAGGGCCTAGGCCGACCAAGCGACCGCTGCCCAGCCATTTAGCCTGCAGATATTGGGGTGACGCGTGATCAGCGCGTCGGGTCCCCTCGGCCGTTAATCTGGGTTTTCGTGATCGGGGCGCTGTCTCACTGTCAGACAGCTACTCAATTGTCCTCACGAGGCTGAGCGCACCCCGTTCCTACCCTCACGTCAGTTTTAAAATCCCTGACGGAGCTGGGAATCGAACCCGGGGCTTCCGGGTGAGAGGCAGGCGCGCTACCCCAACACTACGGGGCCGGCAATAAAGCGACAAATCTGGAATTAATTTGAGAGCAAGGACACCAAACCCTGCAGTGGTCGCGCGTTCTACTGTTGTAGAACAGGTCAATATCTTTTTCAGCCCTGAGCGATTGGCAACACCTGTGGCCTTGAGAGCAACGAACCTTCCCCACACACCCTTTCACGTACCCCAGTGCAGTTTCGCGCAGTTTCGCGCGTCTAGCTGTTACGTACTCAGCTTGAGCTGAACAACAATGTAGTGTTCTATTGTAGATCGCGCGACCACTCGCGTACCGCTTCCCACGGTGGGTGAGTGGTTACGTGTCGGTCTACTAACCCCAAGCTTGCAGGTTTTCTCCTGGCCGTGGTAAGTGATTTTTATGTCATACGATGTTGGCATGTCAAAGAACCCATTTGAATTCAGTAGGCCGTGTTCATAATGGCAAACACAGAGTTCCCTATTTCTCTACTAGAAAGCGCTATATTGTTCAAGGAGCTTAGATATCTATCCTCCTTGACTTTCATAGTGCTTCAAGGAACAACGAAATTCGACATGCGAGCTACCCTCTGAGTGCAAATAACAAAGCTTGCACCCGACACCCAAGGACATACGGTATTATTATTATTATTACTCGCGTACCATTTGTGTTTCGTAATTCTCACGTGTATTTTTATCTCTCCATGTCCTTTTTGACAATTGAGTGATTATATACAATTGAAAGTGTCGGAACGTGACAGGGAGCAATTGCGAATGTGGTTGGAGTAGGCAGAAAGTGATAATGAAAGTGTGCTCGGTATTGAGGATGAAGACAAACTAGAGGAGGATTTTGTAGAAGAAACTGCAGAACACAGTGATACTGAGGACACACCAGGTCACCAGGATCAAGAGTGGAAGAAACAGTGGATGAAGAACCCGTGCCGATACAGCCTGCTGTTGGAGCAACACATACAGATGCAACATCTATGTTTATGCGTGAGTTTTACATTGGTAGAGAAAATAGAGAAAGGAAAGAACCATCTCGCTGACGAACCCTTAGTCCCACGAACTTCAAGAACACCCAATTTCAACATAATACCGGCTTTTCATAGGCCTGGGCCTCAAGGAAATGCAAAACATGCAACAAGTCCATTAGCGTCAATGTCGTGTCTTATCGATGATGAAATGATTTGACGTGTAGTTTCATGCACAAACATATACATAGATAAGATAAGAAATAATTTTAGCAGAAATAGAGATGCTAAATATACAAATGAGTTGGAAATCAAATCTCTGCTAGGCATAATGCAAATGTGCGGTGTTTTAAAATCAAGCAGGCGTAATGTGTTTTAGCTCTGGGACTGGTTGTGAGGTGATCTATGTCACGACGAGTGAGCATCGATTCAGATTCCTAATTCGATGTTTAGGATTTGATGACGTACGTGAGAGAGGACAACGTAGAGCTCTGGATAAGTTAGCCGATATTAGGCTAATTTTCGACAAATTCATCTCCAACTCTGCTAATGCCTTCAAACCGTCTGATTATCTTTCCATAGACGAACAGCTTGTGGCTTTTCATGGAAAATGCCCATTTCGGCAATATATGCCAAAGAAATCCGCCAAATTTGGAATTAAGGTTAATGCCCTAGTGGCTTCATCCAACTACCGTATTATACCACTAATCTAGAAGTGTATGTAGGGCAGCAGCCAGACGGCCTGTTTCGCAAGAGCAACAAGGTAAATGATCACGTGTGTCGTCTAGTTGAACCTGTTGGGTCACACAGAAATATAACAGCGGATTAATTCTTCTCATCGATCTCTCTAGCTAGAATCCTTTTGCAAATCTCTGACTTACGTGGGGACTTAGAAAAGAAAAAGCTGGAGATTCCTGAATGTTTTCTGCCGAACAAAGATAGGGAACCTAAAGCCAGCCTTTCTGGATTTCAAGACAAGTGTACGCTTGTATCCTATGTTCCACAGAAGAACCAGGCAGTGTGTGCTATATCAACCATGCACTACAACAAGGCAACTGATGGTGACACTGGAGGTGAGATGAAGCCTTGTATCTTCACAACATACAACCAGACTAAGCATGGAGTGGACATTTTAGATAAAATGAGTAGACATTTTGACGTGTCCAGGAATTCCCGCCGGTGGCCGCTAACAATCTTTTTTCATGTTATGAATGATGCGGGTGTGAACGATATCAACATTTACAGAACCAACAAGAATGATGCAAATATCAGTCGTAGGCTATTTCTGAAGGATTTGGCATTTGAACTGATGGAACCAGCAATAAGACGCCGCGTCGCCATGGAAACCTTGCCAAAAGAGATACGACGAAGAGGAAAACTTTTGCTTCGTTTGCCTGAAGATGCACCAGCATCAAGAGTGCAAGTTGGTAAAGTAGGAAAATGTTTTCTCAGCGGCAGGCGCCGCAATAAATCAACTAGGAAGACTTGTGGAACATGCCAGAGATGGGTGTGCCTGGACTACCAGAAAGGCGTGAGTGATGACTGCTACGAATATATACTTTCTGTAATATAAGCAAATCATTGTTCCTCAAGCTTGCCTTGGTGGGTGAGTGGTCAACGTGTCGGTCTACTAATCCCTGGCTTGAAGGTTCGCTCCTGGCCGTGGTAAGTGATTTTTGAAAGGCGTCAAAAATTACGACACTATGTCTCACGATGTTGGCATGTCAAAGAACCCATTTGAATTCAGTAGGCCGAGCTCATTATGGCAAAATTAATCTCGGGAGTTTCCACCAACACAAAGTCCCTCATTTCTCTACTAGAAAGCGCTATAGTGTTCAAGGAGCTTAGATATCTAACCTCCTTGACTTTCATAGTGCTTCAAGGAACAACGAAATTGGACATGCAAGCTACCCTTTGGGTGTCAAATAACAAAGCTTGCACCCGGCACCGAGGTCATACGATATTATTATATTATTATTGTTCATATTATTGTCATTACAAAGAATGGTTCATTTTTTAAAATTTTGGATATCTTTGGAAACTTTTTGGTTGTATTAAGTAACAAGATGTTCAGTAAAGAACATATAGCCTACTTTCTCCTAAATGCATGGGTATTGTTATAACTCTTTGTCCTTTTCAAGGAGTATGATTGAATGTTGGTTGTAGTAGCTTGTTGAAATACAACGTGCTATAGGGATATTAATCATGAATATGAGGTGCCCTTTGCTAGTGCTACCTCTGTACCAAATTTCGTTCAATTCGGTTTCACCGTGTTTGAATTGATAGGGGGAATCGATTTGCACACATACTTGGCCACCATCTGCAAACTATTGGGCTGATGTTCTTGCAGTTTTGTCTGAATATGTTTCCCACATAAAGATATGGTGTTGCAAAATTTGGTAGAGACTAGATTATTAGGTTGGTCGTAATTACATTTTAGCTTTTAACATTTGGGTGGCCGCAATTACGTTTCCGTCAAGATAGCGGTGATATAAAACATGACACTGAGGTGCCCTTTGCTAGTGCTACCTCTGTACCAAATTTAGTTCCATTCGGTTTCACCGTGTTCGAATTGATAAGGGGAATCGATTTTCACACAAAGATGGCCGCCATCCGCAAAATATTAGGCTGATGACCTATTAGTTTGGTCAAAGGATGCTCCCTCCATAAAGGTATGTTGTTGCTAAATTTGCTAGAGATCGTATGATTAGGCTAATCGTAATTTGATTTAAGCTTTGAACATTTGTGTGGCCGCCATTACGTTTCTGTCAATATGGCGGCGATATAAATCATGACACTGAGATGCCCTTTGCTAGTGCTACCTCTGTACCAAATTTCGTTCCATTCGGTTTCACCGTGTTTGAATTAATAGGGAGAATCGATTTTGACACAAAGATGGCCACCATCCGCAAACTATTAGGCGAATGACCTAGTTATTTGGTCAAAGGATGCTTCCTCTATAAAGGTATGTTGTTGCAAAATTTGGTAGAGATCGGATGATTAGGTTAATCGTAATTTGATTTAAGCTTTGAACATTCGTGTGGCCGCCATTACGTTTCAGTCAAGATGGTGGCGATATAAAACATGACACTGAGGTGCCCTTTGCTAGTGCTACCTCTGTACCAAATTTCGTTCCATTCGGTTCCACCGTGTTCGAATTAATAGGGGGAATCAATTTTGACATAAAGATGGCCGCCACCCGCAAACTATTAGGCTAATGACCTATTAGATTGGTCAAAGGATGCTCCCTCCATAAAGGTATGTAGTTGCAAAATTTGGTAGAGATCGGATGATTAGGTTAATCGTAATTTGATTTAAGCTTTGAACATTCGTGTGGCCGCCATTACGTTTCTGTCAAGATGGCGGCGATATAAAATATGACACTGAGGTGCCCTTTGCTAGTGCTACCTCTGTACCAAATTTCGTTCCATTTGATTTCACCGTGTTTGAATTAATAGGGGAAATTGATTTTCACACAAAGATGGCCGCCATCCGCAAACTATTAGGCTAATGACCTAGTTATTTGGTCAAAGGATGCTTCCTCTATAAAGGTATGTTGTTGCAAAATTTGGTAGAGATCGGATGATTAGGTTAATCGTAATTTGATTTAAGCTTTGAACATTTGTGTGGCCGCCATTACGTTTCCGTCAAGATGGCGGCGATATAAAACATGACACTGAGGTGCCTTTTGTTAGTACTACCTCTGTACCAAATTTTGTTCCATTCGGTTGCACCGTGTTCGAATTAATAGGGGGAATCGATTTTCACACAAAGATGGCCGCCATCCGCAAACTATTACGCTGATGACTTATTAGTTTGGTCAAAGGATGCTCCCCCCATAAAGGTATGTTGTTGCAAAATTTGGTAGAGATCGGATGATTAGGTTAGTCGTAATTTGATTTAAGCGTTGAACATTTGTGTGGCCGCCATTACGTTTCCGTCAAGATGGCGGCGATATAAAACATGACACTGAGGTGTCCTTTGCTAGTGCTACCTTTGTACCAAATTTCGTTCAATTCGCATTCACCGTGTTTGAATTGATAGGGGGGGGACAGACATTCAGAGTACACACACTCTCACACACACACACACACACACAGACATACACACACACAGACTCACACACACACATACACACACACAGACAGACACACTTTTTTCGCCCTGTGTTGATCTCATAAGTCTACTTTCATTTTTTGCAAAAATCGAAAGTAGGCTAAAAATAATGCTGATATGACGCTTACAAAATGTAAAAAGTTTTAATTTTTACGCACCCAAGCCCAAAATAATTGATAGTTATTTTAACAAGTGTAAAAAAAACTGTGTTCTACAATAGTATAACGCGCGACCATTCACGCAACGCTATGAGGTGCGACCAGTGCAGTGTTAAGTAATATTACGCGGGGGAGGGATGCCCGAAGCATTGTTATTTGAGAAGGCAGAAAAAGACCTGCCCCTCCCTCTAGTCGGCGCCTGTGCTTTACTCCAGTCGAAAGACACGTGATGTTAGAGAAAGGTGACCGTTAATCTCGCGATCATAAGTCACGGGTCGTCCTTTATACATGGATTCGGAAACACAGTACGTGACATCCCACTCTCAAAAATCTTACATGCAATAAACCTAGAATCAAATCCGGTCCACCTTGGTGAGAGGCAAGCAGCACGACCACTGTGCCATCACGCCCCCGATGTTAGAGAGTTCCTTATTATTATCAGTGCTTCTCTAGGACAGTATCTCGGCACATGACTACGTCCTGCTATATCTCGGGAAGCAAGTGGTTCTTCATGGAACAGATCTCACAGCTGCAGTGTTGTAAGAAATGTCAATTGCTTGAAAGCGTTAGAGCTATAAATAAAACCACAATCGCTGCGAGTCGAACCCGAATATCTTGCATTCCAGGCAAGTATGTTAAGCTTCGGGTTTCCAGTGGGTGGGACGTATAGAAGGTGTTGGTGGAGCCAGCAATGCCGATCAGCGCTCGGCTCCACGTATAGATATCTCGACAGGACATGGCAATCGGGTTTGAACTGCAGTTGTCTTCCAGCTCACTGCGTATTGCGCATTCCAAAACATTCAGTTGGTAACTGTTTCCATTACTGTAGGCTTACCTGATACTGCCACACTGTTAAAAGTAAACACAAAGGCTTATAAGAATATCGATAATAGGAAGGAGGTAACAATACACACACACACGTGAAGCCCGATAACAAATTATCATGCAGGAAGTAGCAGCAACTGACTGCCAGCCGATATATTTAGGTTTGAAATAGGCGGGCTGCGCATGCGTACTGCAAGACCCCCCCTTACCCCGTCGTAGCCTGTTGAACTGCCATCTCCTGGCGTGATTGATGGTGGGGACTCCACAATCTGCCTACCTGGTCTCGCCAGGTCCCGCGGTGTAGCCGTGCTCGTTAAATGTGCCCCATGGCCGCGAGGGCAGCCTCAACAAATCCGGAGATCACAGGTTTGAATCCCGGCGCTGACACTGCCCCCCTCCAGGCAATGCCGGGATAGTACTGTTTCTTACTTCAACTCCTGGGGCACCCACCTCGTCCCTGTCCCCAATACGGTTACACACACTACTACATTCATCACATAAATACAGATTATCAGGCAAGTTCAATAAACACCCAGCTACACGGAGCTGATATCAAGATACCCCAAAACCCTAAAATGAATCAACAAAAACGACTCTCGTGCAGGGCAGCCAGCCTCCTCACATCCTTGAGCCGGCCAGAGGGCCGTTAAGCTGGAGAGGCGTGTTCTAACCCATATCTCTCCAACCTGTGCCCGATGAGAGCTCAGTGCTCGACTCCAACCTGTGCCCGATGAGAGCTCAGCGCCCGACAACAGGCTGTGCCCACCAAATACCATATACAGAAAGATTGTATAAACTTTATTAACCCTAGGGTGCATAGCTGATATTATTTACAGGGGGCGTGGTGGCGCAGTGGTCAAGCTGTATGCCTCTCACCAAGGCGGACCGGGTTCGATTCCCGGTCACTGCATGTGAGATTTTCGATGTGAAATGCCATGTCCTGTGGTTCGGATTCCACGTAAAACGGAGGTCCCGTGGCTTATGATCGCGAGATTAACGGTCACGTTAAACTACAAGCTTCCTTTTTTGATATTATTTACATACAGTATGGCCATAGCATCGGGCCATTGGACCCCTAGGGGGCTTCTCTCTCTCTTACTCAACATTCCACGGTATTTTTGTACTTTTCTATGCTTAGTGATTTATTTTTTCACTTTATAATACAATTACGTTCCCAAGTCAGTCATTATTGATGATATTGTTGCAATTAGGAACATAAGCAGAGGGAAGTGCCCAATGCTGCTAAGCGTAGCACAATCATTCACCACGGAGAGAAAAACTATGACTGACGTGAGGCTACGTGAGCTTAGTCATATCCTACCCGCGCAACTGTACCTGCCCCCCAGAGCCTCACAACTAGTGTGACGTGGGTTCGTGACTACGGGATTCCAGCTGAGTCCAGCATTGCGTCCGCTTACAGTACTTGTGTCTGGCACCTTTCTGTCATCATTCCTGTTGACTTCGCTTGGTTAACTTGGCGACCACAGCAGTATTAGGGCATCCGAGGCCTAGGGAGACTTTTAATCTCCCGCCTTAATTTCCCCTTGTCTCATATCATCTAATATTCTCATTTGACTGCTAGTGAAAATGGGAAACTCTCGGTTACCGCGGCCGGTGCATTTATTTTCACTCGTGTAATGTTCTTTTAGCGTTACCCTAATGAACGAAATGTTCAGCTGTTCAGTTAGCCAGAAGGGTGACAGTGAGATGGATGTGGCAATATATTTCCTCATCCCTTTCCAAAATTACACCATTTGTCAGTTGCCAATCTGTTAGTATCAGAGTGTGTAGTTGTGGAAAATGAAGTATATTATCATTTCAACTGATCTTGTCGACTTCATCGTTATGCTTAGGTCTACCGTTAAGCGTCACCGTTACGGCGTGTATGACGTCATCATGTTGTTCAGTGCATATGTACCGAGTCTGAGTTTACTCCTGAGGTCTGGCGTTATGCGAACGGAGACGGCGAGTGCGTGACGTCATGCAGCCCCCGCGCGGGTAGCGTAAGTTAAAGGGTAATGGAGTCTGTTGAGTCTGAGTTTACTCCTGGGGTCTGGCATTATGCGAACGGAGACGGCGAGTGCGTGACGTCATGCAGCAGAGTGCACGGGAAGCCTAAGTTAATGGGTGATGTAGTCTGTTGAAAGAGTCCTGGGGCTTCGAGCGAAGCGAGAAGCCCTCCTGAGCCTTTCTAACATGTGAAGCATTTGTAGCATGCGTCATTTGAAATGATATAAAGTCTAGTCTCTCAGACTGACTGCATCGTTTTTGTTAAGTTATATTGCTGTTTTAAGTTAAACTTTAGTTAGAAACTGTAGATTATTAATATTTGTACACCCTCTGTCTGAAAAGTTCGGTGAATGGGCTATATTACGAACGGATTGTTGGCTTACCTGAAACAGCCGTTACTGTCTTTCGAAGAAATCCCCATGGATGGTTATGCACTTCTGAGAACGACTGAACAAGTCCTGGAAACTCTTGGCATAGTCTTCTTTAGGAATAGCCTTCAGTTTGGGTCGTCAAAACTCTAAATTGAAAGCAAGAGAGAAGCGTGAATTCATGCAACCTGCCTTGCACACCTGAGAGACGGGCGGCAGTGAGAAGGGGGAATTTATGCAACCTAACGTGCACACCTGTTCGACGGGTGGCAGTGAGAAGGGTGAATGTTCCGTGGAATGGAATGGTCCTGAAAACCATCGTCACGGGTGACGAGACCTGGTGCCTGAGGTACGACCGCGAAGGCAAGCGTCAAAGTATGGAGTATTGGTTCCAGGGTTGCCGAAAAGCCCTGAAGGGTCAGAGGTTTTCGAACATTTCGGACATCCAACGCAATGTGACAACCCAACTGAAGGCTATCCCTCAAGAAGACTATGCGAGGACTTGTAAAGCCGTTCTAAGAAGTGCAAAACCATCCACGGGGATTACTCCGAAGGATAGTAACGGCTGTTTCAGGTAAGCCAACAATCCGTTCGTAATAGCCTATAGACCCATTCATCGAACTTTTCAGACAGAGGGTGGACAATGTCGGGCAATAGAAATTGCCACATCATTTTGCGAAGGAAACTGAACTTTAAAATTTAACATCAACAAAATTGTTAATTTTCGAGCATTTGTAAAGTGCAAATACCGATACAACATATCAAACGCTAATGTAATGAAATACGAAAAGAATGTACATAGGAGGCTATGGAACCTAGGAATCGTATATTTGCTTCCATTATATCTCATTATATCCCTCCACAATGTAATTTTGACTCAGCTCAGAAGCAAACCCTAGTTACGCTACTGGTACGGTACCTAAAGAAGTACAAGGCTTATGGCAGTCTATCTTCTGCTAAAGTGTTTAAATTATTAATTACGGTATTAATTTTGAGGTATTCTGGAATATTTAATAATTAGCCTATGGTATTGATTTTACGTCCCTTTTAACTTTTGCAGCTTTTAGAGATGCCGAAATTTCGCCCCGAAGGGAATCGTTAATGTGCCAGCAAATCTACTGACAAGGCTTCCTCGCATTTGAGCACCCTCAAATGCCAACTGATTGAACCAGAATTCGACCCCGCAACCTTGGGCACAGCAGGCGAGAACGTTACAGCAACACATATTTTATTGTGCGCTCAGTGATCATTGTTGTAGAGCCCTGCGCGGATAAACAAAACGTTATCCGCTTCCATCCTCATCCGCACGTTTGTTATCCGAATTTACTGGCAGTACAATAATATTTTTAACTAGATAAATATTAAAGCAACATATTTAGACATTTTAGGAGAAAGTCGTTCCCTTAGGCTATGTATGTTATGTGTTATGTTTAAAATGAATGTTATGCAGCCAGAATTGCAACCCTTTTCAGTTCGGAGTGTTAACTGCTCTTAATGACATAATTTGAATGAGATTAGCGTAAATCATCATCTTACATTTGTCATTAAAAAAACCGTAACGGAAAAATATGATATGTCATAAACAATCGGGTCTTAGTATTGATAATAATAATAATAATAATAATAATAATAATAATAATAATAATAATAATAATAATAATAATAATATCGTATGGCCTCGGGTGATGGGTGCAAGCTTTGTCATTTGACACCCAGAGAGTAACTTGCATGTCGAATTTCGTTGTTCCTTGAAGCACTATGAAAGTAAAGGAGGTTAGATATCTAGGTAAGCACCTTGAGCACTATAACGCTTTCTAGTAGAGAAATGAGGACCTTTGTGTTGGCGGAAACTCCCGAGATTAATTTTGCCATTATGAACACGGCCAACTGAAATCAAATACAGTAGGTTCTTTAACATGCCAACATCGTATGACACGCGAGTCGTAATTTTGTTGCCTTTCAAAAATCACTTACCACGGCCAGGAGCAAGCTTGGGGTTAGTAGATCGACACGTTAACCACTCACCCACCGTGGTAATGATATTCAACAAGTTCGGATTGTATTCTAAAAACTATCTGCAAATTCACTCCAAACATCCGCAGCTTATCCGCTATCCGCACAGTCATGCATGGCGAAAAAATTTGCGGATATCCGCGCAGGACTTAACAATAGTTTAATAGTTGCACTTGAGGTCGGTCAGAAATATTCAAGGTCTTGAAAGCACGCTAGACCGGCCGGCAGCTGTGTTTGTGTTTGTAGCTTATCAAATTGTCAAGCTTTGTGAGAATGACTCGGTGAATTCCCGCTTTACTTTTATACAATCACACAAGGTCTTCACTTTTCCTACAATTCAAAGCCAGAGTAAATGTGTGAAATGTGTTTAATTGTGACGTAAAGATTGGAAGTGTTGTGGGCCTGCCAGGTTTAAGGTGGAGGGGGAAGGGGGCGGGGATTGAGTACTGCTATGCCATGCTGGCTGCTTTGCGAATCAGTCAGTTGAATAGGGCCGGTGCAAGTGGTTGGCCTACTGTATGAGTGCCATCTAAAAGACACACTGTGGAATGTTGATTCACACACATACTAGAGCAGGTACGTATAGTACCAATGTTTTCGATTTGTATTCTCGGGAAGTGTATCGAGCTGACCAGATTAAAGCAGATATTTGGAGTGGCAATTAATGACCTCGATGTTTTACTCTTAAACCTACGATCATCACCACGTATTTATGTATGATAGCCTATTGCGCCCTGTCTTTTTTCAAAACATATTATACCATTAAGTCAAGATTGAACATACTGTACAATATTACAGTTACCATATTGACACAACTTTTAACTTGAAAAATAAACCACATAAACTGAAGAATAATAAAATGGATGTATAATTCAGGAGCACCCCAACAAAAACCGGTAAGTCCAGCAAATAATTTATTAGAGAATGCAATAAACATTGATATCTTTGTGACAATTTTAGGGTTGATTTAGTGGTTTTGAAAGATGTTTGTAGCATCACATTAGATCATATTTCTGCCCAGAACTACGATAGCAACCAAAGTGGATTGAACAGGTTTTTTTTTCCGATGCTCAACTATGTTTACAAAATGGTGCTTCGATAAGCATGCTCCTTCTGTAAACACTCAGATATTTTGAAACATTCTCACAACGAAATAATAATAGAAAAATAAAGAAGAAGAACACAAAAAAATCCATTCACAAGAAATCTTCCATTAATAAATCGGAGATTGAGAACAAATCAAACGTCATATTTGTAACTCAGTGTTACGTACGAACTGACAAATGGCTTCATACACACATGTCCTTGATGAAGCCAGCAGAATCTCGAATATTTAGGGGAAACTACTGTTTTAGTTGGCTGACTGCGAGGCTCAGCGGTAACGTTCTCGCCTGGTGTTCCCAAGGTTGCAGGATCGACTCTTGGCGCAGCCAGCTGGCATTTGAGGGTCCGCAAATGTCAGGGAGCCGTGTCAGTACATTTACTGACACGTTAAAGATCCCCTTCGGGGGGGGGGGGGGGGGGGAATTCCGGCTTTTGCCTGGAGTAGAAGTAGTGGCTAATAGTGGCTAGCATTCTTGGCTGCCACCGCGGAGGCCCGGGTTCGATTCCCGGCTCTGCCAAGAATTTTAATTCTGGTCTGTGGGCCTGAACGGGGTTCACTCAGCCTCGTGAGGCAAAACTGAGGTGGTTTCGATTCCTAGCTCAGCCATCCTGGAAGTGGTTTTCTGTGGTTTCCCACTTCTACTCCAGGCAAATGCCGAGATGGTTCCTAACTTAAGGCCACGGCCGCCTCCTTCCCAATCCTCAACTGTATTACAATTACTTACACTAATGCAGATACCACAATAACACCGGTTATCAAACAATTTTAAAAATATACATACACACCCAAGTACACAGGATTACATGAAGATAATGTCACGAAGTCCCTAAATGAAACATGGATCTCTCACATTTAAGAACTCGCAAATACCAACTGATCGTGTCTGGATTCGATCCGTTTTTGCTGGATCCACCACCATAGCCAAGAGTCGGTGACCGCTGGTGACCATGGTACTCACTTAGACACACGACTGAGCTCAACTGGGCATCTTGTGGCCCGGGTTTTCAAGGCATGGGTGTTATCAATGTCATGTAATGGAGATATCGAATTGTTTGTGCGCGCGCAATATCTCCTTTACCCAAGGTTGTCCCGTTAGATTCACTTTTCGTTTCAGCTGGTCAGTAACCTCGACGGTGTGGATATACAGTCTCGCAAACACAAAGAGCCTTCCACACGCGGACTGTTTTGTAATGAAGGGCTGCGAAAACAATGGACTTGCGAAAAATCGAGTCTGGGACCGTTAAACTCTAGTTACTCGAGGACGAGGACTGATAGCGTTATCTGCGAGCCATGTATGGAAACAACGCGATGCATAATATTGTCAATAGGCCTAGTTCAAGTATTGTTTCAGTTTCCCCATTAATGCACAGTGATATATTATTATTGAATATCCAGTACAGTATGGAGCCCTATTTTACCTAAGTAGGCTACATTAGGGCTGTTGTTAATAAGCACTTTTTAAAAAGAAAGATTAATTGTTCAATTTGCTATAGATGTGCTGAATGAATGTTAAGAATTGTTTATAACAACAAGGTTTCTTGAAAACTTCACACAATGGTTTAGAAAATTCTAGATTACAACTGTTCATTTCAAATATGTGACAGAAGAATATTAGATGAACCACTGTCTGAGGAGATCCAGAAAAACATAAATAGCCATCTTAAGTTTGGATATAATAGAATAATCAAAATAATGTTGTGATGCGGTAATGAACATCACTTTAAGACGGGTACTCAGTGACCCTTTGAAACAGTCGTTCATCTCAAAGCATACATACGGTACCTAACCGAACAAATAAGTACGATATTATACGACAGGACAAAATACCGGAGGTGGAACCAATATACAGTAATTATGTTACTCTATTAGATACCGGTACCGCACCAAATGCCCACATCATCTCTTCAAACAATTGCACGTTGTACAGTAGACGTTGAACTAAGGCATTCGTACTATTGCACAACAAGATACACAGCCGAAAATGTACATTATTCCATATTTATATGAATGTATAGGCCTAAACAACAAAACCTTATTGAAACGTTAACTAAGGAACGTGTGGACACAGGTACCACACTATCACCGGCGGTGTGAACTATGTGTCCTTCCAATTTGTATTTAAAATGCAATCATACCGTATTCACCATATCCCCATGCAAACGATTTCGCTTGGGAGTCACTTAGTGTTCCAGCTAGTGTTCCGTATTACTCGGGACAATAAATTCCGTTTCTTCTTGTTTCGTTCCGCGTTCCGTTTCAATCTTTAACGGAACGCCAAATATTCCGTTTTTTTTTTGGTTAATTTGATATTATATTCAATTTCGCACCAATTTTCAAATGTCCCGCTTCAGAATTGATTGTAATATCTAGCTTGTTTTCTGGTGATACAGGTGCAAGTTTGAAAGAGGAAATGGTTTCTATGTCTGTGTCAGATAGATGGGTTCATGTTATAGATTTATTAGTCCTTGTGAAGCTTATATTCAGCATTTCCCCCTCCAAAGCTTTTACGGAGAGAGTTTTTTTTCTGTCATATGAATATCAAATAGAGAGATAAAGGGGCGGATCTAGGGGAGGGCGAGGAGGGCGATCGCCCAGGGCCCCGCGCCATGGATTTTTTTAATGGGCGCCAATTAATTATACTTTTCAAACTTTTCAAACTAATTTATAACTCACATTTTTTCCAGTGTAGCTAAACTAGCTACGACCTCCCTTGACCGTTTAGCAAGTTTAGATTTCAGTGAAATAAAAGAAGACTTCTGCCGGAAAAAAAGTCGCAAAGTAATATTTTAATATTTCATAGTTTACATAATCTTCTTCAAGGGGACTTTCATATTATTAAAACATGTACTGTAGTGTATTCAAAATATTGTAACTATTCTTTTATTTTATTACTAGCGAATATCTTTGAAACTGTTGGTTTTAGGGCCTTAAAATGTGGGTTTCGGTGTCCCGCGGGGACCTACCGAGTATTGTTTCTTGCATCGAGGGGCGTAAAATGAGGTTTGTCCGGTCTTTATGCGACAACATCGATATTTTGTCCCGATTGAGTATTTTTGGTGACTTTTCAGTTATGTAGCTCATTCCACGGGAACAATGATTTATTTCCGGATGAAAGGTAGCCTGTATGTTATCCCAGGGTATAAGCTGTCTCCATTTCAAATGTCATCCAAATCCGTCCAGCCGTTTTAGTGTCAAGAGGTAACAAACTAACACACACACAGACAGACTTTCACAATTATACTATATATATGTAGTAATTTCAGATGTAGAAATGGTGATCATGGGAGATATGAATGCACAAGTCGGAAACGAGAGACAAGGAAAGGAAGAAGTCGTTGGACCATATGGATATGGGAAAAAGAACCGGGAAGGAGAGGAACTTGTAAACTTTTGTGAAAGGAATGGACTGATAGTGGGTAATTCATGGTTTCGGAAGAAAAACAGCAGGAAAATTACGAGATAAGGTTGGGGCGATAGAAGAACAAAATCAGTAATTGACTACTTTCTGGTGGAAAGGACTAATCGCAGAAAGCTGATAGATGTGACAGCTTTACCAGGAGAAGCATTTGATGGGGACCATAGAGCTGTGGTGGCAAAATTTAGATGGGAAAAATTGGAAAACCTAAAGGAGATCAGAGAAAGCAAAATAAAAGTATGGAAATTGAAAGACAAAACTGTACAGGAAAATTTTCAGGAGAGATTGAAGCAACAAATCCCAGTTGCTGAAGTGGAAAACATAGAAGAGGAATGATCCCACTTTAAAAAGGCATTTGTTGGTGCAGCAGAGAGTGCTTGTGGTAGGACGTCAACAAGAGTGAAAGAAAAGGAGACACCGTGGTGGAATGAGGAAGTGAGGAAAGCAGTGAAAGAAAAGAAGTCTGCATGGAAATAATGGAACCGAGATCAAACGGAAGAAAGCAAAAGGAAGTATCACGACAGCAAACGGAGGTGTAAGAAAGTGGTAGGAGAAGAAAAGAAGAAAAGTTGGGAAGAATTTACACGAAGAATGGAAACAGATGTAAGTGGCAGTAAAAGGATGCTGTATGGGCTTCTAAGAAGTAAGAGGAAAGAAAGAGTTACTACAAAGCTAGTGAAAAAGGAAGATGGAGAGTTGTTAACACACCCAGAAGAGATAAAGGGACGATGGAAGGAGTATTTCGATAAGCTATTGAATGTGAGCAATTGTACTGGTGAGATGGAAGTGACACAACCTGACGACTCTGTAACAGAAGATGATATAACAATGCAGGAGGTGGAATTAGCAGTACAGAAAATGAAGATGGGAAAAGCAACAGGGGTGGATGAAATCAGTGTAGAAATGATAAAGGCTGCTGGACCTGTTGGTATGCAATGGTTGTATCGACTGCTAAAGTGTGTGTGGAAACGGAAATGTGTACCAGAAGACTGGGAGAAAGGGCTAATAATACCAGTGTTTAAGAAGGGGGACAAGAAGGTGTGTGATAACTATAGAGGGATCACCCTCATATCACAGATAGTAAACATACTGGAAAGGATATTAGAAAGAAGAATGAGAAGAAAGATGGAAGGAGAGTTGCAAGAGGAACAGTATGGCTTCAGGAGTGGAAGATCCACAGTGGACCCAATCTTTAGCTTGAGGCAGGTGATGGAAAAGAACTGGGCATATGGAGAGGATTTGATCATGACCTTCATAGATCTAGAAAAGGCATATGATAGTGTCCCCAGAGAGAAGGTATGGGAAACCATGGTCAAGAAGAGACTGGGAAGAGAAATGTTGGAAATGGTGCAAGCAATGTACAACAACTGTGTTAGCAGGGTACTGATCCCAGTTGGAAAGACAGATTGGTTTAGGAACAAGACTGGACTAAGACAGGGGAGTGTGCTGTCACCTCTCTTGTTCATAATGGTGATGGATGAAATTGTAAAGGAAACAAAGGAAGCATATGGACATAAAGAAATGAAGTTACTGTTATTTGCAGATGATATTGTGGTCTGGGGAAGGAACACCGAAGAAGTGCAAAAACAACTAGATGCACTGAACGAAGATATTCGGAAGTACGGCCTGAAAATCAGTATAGAGAAAAGCAAGACCATGGTGATGACAAGAGGGGAAAGACAAGGAAAGGGCACTGTGAAAATTGGAAGTCAGAGTTTGGAAATTGTGGACACGTTCAAATACCTAGGAAGTGAATTGATGCAAACTGGTAGGTTGGACATGGCGATTGGCAGGAGGGTAGAGCAGAGCAATGCATTCTATCAAAGTGTAAGAAAACTTGTTTGGGATAAGGAAGTACCAAGGAAAAGCAAGGAGGTAATGTATAAAGGATACTATGTTCCCATATTAACTTATGCAGCTGAGACTTGGACCCTGACGAGCAGGCAAGAGAGTAGAATCCAAACCAGTGAAATGAAATTCCTAAGAAGTATGATAGGAAAGACAAGGAAAGACAGAGTGAGGAATGAAGATGTTAGGAAGGAAGTTGGGATGGGAAAACTAAATGAGAGAATTGAGAAGAATAAACTAAGGTGGTTTGGACATGTAAAGAGGATGGAGGAAAATAGAATACCAAGACAGATGGTGGAGGCGAAGTGCAAGGGTAAGAGAGCAAGAGGAAGACCTAGAACAAGGTGGATTGATTCAGTGAAGAACAGCGTAAGAAAAAGAAATCTGGACTGGGACAAGATCGTGGAAGAAGATTGGTGGAAGGAAAGAGGAAAGTGGAGAAGTGCCATAAATACCCCGACCCGGCAGGAGCTGGATAAGGGTAAATGATGATATATATATCCGCGGCTTCGCTCGCGATCAAGACAATGGGGACGATGCATTATTGCTGATAATTGAACTATTCTATTACAGCAATCGCGGTTACAGGTGGGTCCATTCTAATTCTGAAAATTCTGATACATACAGTAGGCTATATTAATATGAGCAGCAAAGTGGGAATTTTATAGAGTTGTGAAAGTCTGCAGGGTACGATGTTACATTATGTGAACACATTTTAGGATTACGTTTTTGGTTTTGCCATCTTCTGCTGAGACATAACGATTTTGTTGTCCGGATACTCGCGAGCACGCCACATACAGTTGCCCATGGGATAAAATGGGTTTGTCTAAATGTCCACCTGCTGCTGTTAAGTGTATGTCATTGCGCTTTGTTGATAGAAATATCGAATACTGTTTGTAAGAGGGAACTGCACTCTTGTTCACTGGAATGGCAAATCTATCGGAATATGGGGAATTAAAGGTATTTTTCCTTAAGCTATTCTGGGTGTAATTTTGCCACACTTATTGATGATTTGAACGTCAACTTACTTACTACTTACTCCATGGCGCTACAACCCGGGGTGGGTTTTTGCCTCTTGGACAACTGCTCTCCATGTTGGTCTATCCATCGCCTTGCTCCTCCATCCTCTCACTCCCATTGCGACGAGGTCTGCAGTCACACTATCCAACCATCTCTTCTTAGGACGTCCTTTCCTCCTCCTGGGGAATAACCTCCCTTTCAACATTCTCTTGGGCACCTGGCTCTCCGGCATCCTCTCTATATGTCCCAAACCATTGGATTCTCTGTGCCTTTATAAACTTTACGATATCTAGTTTTCCAATCAATTCGTTTAGTTCATGGTTATATCGTATTCTCCATCCATCTTCCTCTCTAACAGGGCCATATATTCTTCGCAGTATTTTCCTTTCAAAACTCTTCACAGTATTCTCATCATCCATAGTTAATGTCCAAGCTTCAGAGCTATAGGTCACTACTGGTCTTATCATTGTCTTATATATCTTCATTTTGGTTGTTCGCGATATAAGTTGATTCCTGAGCATCTTGATGTTTGCATAGTATGCTCTGTTTCCAGCCTGTAATCGATCTTTAATACAGTTTGTCATATCACACTGGTTGTTAATAAGTACTCCTAGATACTTAAATTGTGTCACACCCTCAAATGTCTTATCGCCTATTGTAATGTCATGCGGGGCTCTTCTTGTGTTAGATGTGGACATTACCATGCTCTTAGTTTTACTCTCATTCACTAATAACCTTATATTTGTAGCCTCTTTCTCTAATTCTAAATATACTCTTTTCAGTGTACGCTTCTCTCTTGCTATGATCACTACTTCATCTGCATAAGCACAGATCTGACTTGTCTCCCTGGTCCACTTCTGATTGCTTTATGTACTGCAGACAATCCATCTCCTTGTTTTACACCCATATTAATTGTAAAGGGTTTACTCAGCTTATTTCCATTGTTCACTCGTGCCCATGTGTTATCTAGTGTCATCCTTATCAGCCGGATTATCTTTCCAGGTATCCTCATTTCTCGTAGTAATTCATATAGTCTTTTTCTACATACACTATCGAAAGCTTGCTTAAAATCTATAAAGAGCATGTGGAGGTCAATATCATGTTCATAAAACTTTTCCATCATCTGCCTAATTACAAAGATTTGATCTGTTGTACTCCGGTTGGGTCTAAAACCACACTGATATTCACTCAGAATTTCTTCTGAAGATATCTTCATTCTTTCTTCAAGATACCTGATAGGATCTTGTAAATAACATTCAATAGAGTAATTCCTCTGTAATTCTCTCATGCTAGTTTATCTCCTTTCTTAAATATAGGACATATTATTCCTCCCCTCCATCCATCTGGCATGTTCTCTTCTTCCCATATTCTTTCCAATAGTTTATGTATTCTGTCTTCCAATGCCGCTCCTCCATATTTTATGATTTCAGCTACTATACTGTCTTCCCCTGGTGATTTGTTGTTTTTCATTTTCTTCAAATCTTGTAGGACTCATAATACTTGCATTCTCATTCTCTGATTCTGTAGGACTCATAATACTTGCATTCTCATTCTCTGATTCTGATCTAATTACTTCTTGTCTCTCATTTTGTTACATATGTTGTTCAATTTCTGGCTCTACACTTTCACTTAGAAGTTCCTTAAAGTGTTCAGACCATCTATCTAACACTTTGTTCTCATCATTCAGTATCATCCATTGTCTATCCTTGCATCTTCTTTCCCTCGGTTGGAAACCTTTCCCCATTTTACCAATTGTCGCATAGAATTTTACTTCACTTCCCTGATTTAATTCTTCTAATTCTATAAATTGTTTCTTTATGTGTTCCTTTTTCTTTCTTCTACATACTTTGTTGGCATTCAACCTCAGTTGCCTATAATGTTCACAGTTGCTTCTTGTTTCTCTCAAGATCATCTTTTCTCTTGCTCTATTCTTCTCTTCTATTGCTTCCCTACACTCTTGATCAAACCATTCATTCCGGGTTTGCTGCCTCTTTCCGATTATTTCTTCTGCAGCCAGTTTAACTACTTCCTCTATTTTCTTACACTCTTCATTGAGATCATCTCTCTCCTTTTCTTCTTCAAATTTCTTTTGTATTTCTCTCTGATATTCCTCCTTAATTCTTTCATCTCCTAATCTGTCAACGTTTATACTGTTCTTCCAGGTTTCTGATTTAGTTTTCATTTTAGTCAGCTTTTCTCTAGGTACTGATTTGACCAGATAGTGATCTGAATCACAATTTTTTCCTCTACTACTCCGCACATCTATAATTGATGAAGAATATCTTGCATTGATCAACACATGGTGTATTTGATTCACGGTTGTAGAATCAGGAGCCTTCCAAGTACCTAGATGTATTCGTTTATGTGGGAAACATGTGCTTTTGATCACCATATTGTTCCTGATGGCAAAATGCCCAAGTAGTGTGCCATTTTGGTTACTAACATCATGTAGTGTACATCTCATCAATAGATCCTTCCCAATCTTTGCGTTAAAGTCACCCATTATTATCAATGTATCGTATCTCTGTATCTCACCGCATATCTGTTCTAATTGTTCATATAACTCTTCCTTCTCATCCTCATCTTTCTCTTCAGTTGGTGCATACTCGGACAATATGGATATGTTCCTGAATCTTCCTTTAATGCGCAATTTACAAAATATTTCATTTATGGCTTCATATTCCATAATACTATTCCTTACTGCCTTGGATACCATAAATCCTGTACCATGTTGTCCTGTGTTGCTATTTGGACCACTATACAATAGTGAATGTTCCCTTTTATGTATCATTCCTTGTCCTTGCCATCTTACCTCTTGTAACGCTACAATGTCTAAATTAAATTTAGTTATCTCTTCTCCTATTTTATTCATCTTTCCTGGTCTCAACATCGTTCTTACATTCCACGGCGCAATATACAAATCTCTTTTCCGTAATCCAGGCCGAGGTTGTCTTCTGTTAAATCCGTCCTTCCGAGGCAATTGTCCTTGTTTCGTAACAGGTTATTTAGTATGGTGTGGGGTTGTTAGCCCCACGTCCAACCCCCAACCTGGAGGGCCAGAGTATCCCGTTTAGTCTGGATCATCACCTTCGACCTGTCCGGCTTGGGAGACCCTACCAGTAGCTAAGCTACCGCCGGCATAGCTCTCAGGATCATTTGACCACGCAAGCTCCACCACCGCGTCAAGGTAAGGATATCATTGGTGGAGATTTGAACGTCAACATGTCGCTATTAATAGACCTATAGTAAAATATATCTCACCTTGGCCGCTGATGTACAGTACATTATGCAGTCTCTTCCAGTGTTACATCCCAGGGATTGTAATTCTCCAACAACCCTTTTGCCTCACATGCCTCTATAAGTAATTAAAATTCCCGATTGTTGTTGTTTGAGTCTTCAGTTTTTTGACTGGTGTGATGGAGCCCTCCAAGCCTCCCTCTCCTGAGCTAATCGTTTCATCTCTACATAGCTACCACACCCTACATCCGAGGCAATCTGTTTAACCCTGGTCTACCCCTACAGTTCTTGTCCTCGACCCTCCCATCCATAACCAAGCTTGCTATTCCTGGGTGTCTTAATATGTGTCGTACCAACCTATCTCTTCTCTTCATTAGCAGTCGCCAGAAACATCTATCCTCTCACACTCGTCTTAATAGCTCTTCATTTGTTACCCTATCCACCCAACAAATCTTCATCATTCTCCTGTAACACCACATTTCAAACGCTTCAATTCTCCTCTTTTCTGCTGCACCATTAGTCCAAGTTTCACTTCCTTATAGTGTTACGCTCCAGACAAAAGCTTTCAAAAATTATTTCCTAATACTTTTGAAGAATGAAATAACAAAATCCGCAGAAGAAAACATTGGTAGGAAAAAAGAATAGGTAGAAAACCGTGGATCGCTCAGGATATACTAGAATTGATGGATGAAAGGCGGAAACACAAGAATCTAAGAGATGAAAAGGGGAAAGCAGAATACAGACGTCTGAGAAATGAGGTTAACAAGAAGTGCAAGGAAGCGAAAGAAGGATGGTTGAAAGAGAAATGTGCATGTATAGAAAATTGACTGAAATTAGGAAAAGTAGACACAGCTTATCGAAGGATTAAGAATACTTTTGGGGAAAAGAAGACTAAGTGCTGTAATATTAAGGACACAAATGGAAAGCCTCTAACAGATAGGGAAGAAAAGGTTGAGAGATGGAAAGCTTACATAGAGAGTTTGTATAAGGGAAAGGAGATTGAGAATCATGTAATGGAAAGGGAGGAGGAATTTGATGAGGATGAGAAAGGAGATCTAATATTGAGATCAGAATTTGATAGAGCTTTGGAAGACTTAAGCAGGAACAAAGCACCAGGCATAGATGATATACCGATTGAGTTGCTACGCTGCATAGGAGATGAAGGTCTGATCAGGTTATTTCACTTGGTGTGTAGGATTTATGAGACAGGTGAGGCACCCCCTGATTTCAAGAAGAATGTAATCATCCCTATACCAAAGAAAGTGGGAGCTGACAGATGTGAAGATTACCGTACAATCAGCTTGATTACTCATGCTTCAAAGATCCTGTCTAGAATAATTTACAAGAGGATTGAAAGCCAGATAGAAACGGAGTTGGGTGAAGACCAGTTTGGTTTCAGGAGAAATGTAGGAACAAGGGAAGCTGTACTAAGTCTTAGGCTGATTTTAGAAGGTAGAATAAGGAAATATAAGAGAACGTTCATGGCTTTTGTAGACTTAGAAAAGGCTTTTGATAACGTTGATTGGACTAAATTGTTTGACATTTTGAAATCAATTGGAATAAAGTACAGGGATAGGAGGGTGATATACAATCTGTACAGAAACCAGACAGCAGTCATTCGAGTTGAAGGACATGAGAGAGAAGCTGGTATTCAGAAAGGTGTAAGGCAAGGCTGCAACTTATCACCCATACTTTTCAATCTTTACATTGAACAAGCAATGAAGGAAATTAGAGAAAAATTTAAAGTGGGAGTGAAGATTCAAGGAGAAATAATTTCAACTCTGAGATTTGCTGATGACATCGTCATCTTGGCCGACAAGCCTGAGGATTTGAATGAGTTTTTGAATGGTATGGACTCCGTCTTACGGAAAGAATTCATGATGAAAATAAATAAATGTAAAACAAAAATACTGGAATGCAGCCGAAATAAATCAGAAACCTCTATGGAGATCAAATTGGCAGGTGAAAAGCTGAAGGAAGTAGGAGACTTCTGTTACTTAGGAAGCAGAATAACCAGTGATGGACGAAGCAAAGAGGATATTAAAAGTAGGTTGGCTCAGGCAAAGAAAGCATTTCTACAAAAAAGGAATCTGCTGACATCGAATATAGATTTAGGTATTAGGAAGTAATTTTTGAAAGCCTTTGTCTGGAGCGTGGCGCTCTATGGAAGTGAAACTTGGACTATTGGTGCAGCAGAAAAGAGGAGAATTGAAGCATTTGAAATGTGGTGTTACAGGAGAATGATGAAGATCAGATGGGTAGATAGGGTTACAAACAAAGAGGTATTAAGACGAGTGGGAGAGGAGAGATGTTTCTGGCGACTGCTAATGAAGAGAAGAGATAGGTTGGTAGGACACAAACTAAGACACCCAGGAATAGCAAGCTTAGTTATGGAAGGAAGGGTCGAGGACAAAAACTGTAGGGGTAGACCAAGGTTAGAATATGTTAAACAGATTGCCTCCGATGTGGGGTGTCGGAGCTATGTAGAGATGAAACGATTAGCTCAGGACAGGGAGACATGGAGAGCTGCATCAAACCAGTCAAAAGACTGAAGACTCAAACAACAACAACAATACCTAAATGTATATTCGATGTCAAGAGATTCCTTTTCTGTAGAAATGCTGTCCTTGCCTGGCCAACCTGCCAACCTCTTTCCTTCGTCCATCACTGGTTATTTTGCTTCCTAAGTAACAGAAGGCACCTACTTCCCGTAGCGTTTCACCTGCCAATTTGATGTCCATAGAGTTTTCTGATTTATTTCGGCTGTATTCCAATAATTTTGTTTTACATTTATTGATTTTCATCATGAATTATTTCCTCAAGACGGAGCCCATACAATTCAAAAACTCGTTCAATTCCTCTGGCGTATCGGCCAAGATGACGATGTCATCAGCAAATCTCAAATATGAAATTATTTCTCCTTGAATCTTCACTCCCACTTTAAATTTTTCTCCAATTTGCTGATTATTGTGCTTTTAGAGATCTTTGAAATGCGTTGCCCTCGCACATGGTGTAGATGCATTGTCAAAGGGAAACATTCCATGTTAAGAACATGGGCCGCATAACCTGTACCGAAAGCCTATTCTGAGCAGCAATTCCTTGAACTCAGATTTGCCAACATTTTATTGTATCTTTCCATGTGGTATATCTCTGTACCTCAACATACAGAAGAGTGCTTTCAAAATCATGTCTTGTGCAAATTTGGGAAAAGGTAGTGAATGTGGTTTTTGCCGGAGTGGATACTCGCTCGTAGAAATTCTTTTTAGTAAAATAGACTGGTTCATAATTTTGTAAGTGCGCATTGAGGTATGTGACGGCGGGATGCCTTAAGTGTTACGGAAACGGCAATAGCCGCCACAGAGCTTCGTTGCTACTGAAATAACGACCAGACTGATATTTGTACTTAACTATACGGGATTTGTGAGCCCAGCGTTTATGAAATTGAACGTAGCTATGACGCTACCTTTATTTATTAGCGCTACCGTAGTGTTTAAAAATTAAAAGTGGTATTATAAGGCGCTTTCCCTAATATTTTACCCCTGGTACTGTACCCGATTGTCACCATGTGGACCATGTGTTCGTATCCCAACTAGCTCACGGTCTTTCGAGGTATGGGACGTTCCTGCCCACAATACGACCACATGTTCAGGATTTGAGTCTACCAGGCAACTACTCTACAGGAAATACACAACATTCCTATGAATAACATATTTACTGGTCTAAAATCATGGCTGTACAACAAATACAAAACAAAGGACAAATTACAATTAATTCCCACAAATAAATAGGGTTATTCTGTGAGCTTTCTCCTTAAAAATAGCGCTACAATGCACTCAAACCTACTTCTAATATCCTGTCAATAATAGTTCAGATTACAAGGTTTTCATAGTGTCCGTCATGTGACACAATTTTATTTAACGGAAGTATCTTAACACAAAAACCACATGTCACATATACATGAATTTCTAAGACATTATTCCGTCTCTTACAGCATTTACTTTAATTATCATTACTTCAATGTTCCCTACATTTATTAGCAAATATTTTGTTGTGTCGTGCGAATCATCTTCCTTCTTTCCATCCCTATGAACGCTCTAGGAAAATGAGTCATGCTTCTTAATCATAAAATAAACATAATCATGGATAGAATATTTATAGTTTCACCATATAACGATTATCTGGGTCTTGTCGGAATTATTATAGATACAACTGTGTCATGTTCTGGGAAAAACACATACCCGTTTTTCCTAAATTAACATAAACTGGCAAAAATGCACTTTAAAGAAGATGCCTACATTATTTTGGTTCAGCTTTCCCCCTCAGAGGATAACTTCGCCAAATATCATCTGATTTCTATGGTTCAACCACATATGTGAGTTGCCATACACCAATTAATTCCATTTGCATCACTAAAATACTAATTTTTTTATTGCATTATTGAATACCGAGACCTCTCAGTGTCCTATTGTGACGGTAATTGACAAGGGATCGGTCGAGCGACCTCCCTCCCCTCAGCAGGTCATAAAATTAGTTCCAGACAGCTCTCCAAGATGGCTGCCACGGAAATGGTCTACATTTCCTGTCTCTCTCTACCGTCAAGGCCACCCTTGTTTACAATTATATAACAATAAAGATCCGCTAGGCATATTCCTAAGTAATTGAGTCATTTAATTAATTAACACCTAACTTTACAGTGTATTTGGGCTCAAATGGCTCCTATTAAACATTCATGGCAGGGGTGGAATTCTAATGATAGCATTGCCGTTCTAAGGTGATTACTTGTGGCTTTAAAGACGCGCATCATAATGAAACCCCATGGTTATCATCAGCAGCTGTCATTTACATATATTTGGGAACCACGTTCCTCGTCGACGAATATGATTCTACCTCTCGGGCAGACCATAAGTAAAAATGCTCACCGCGCCTCGCTGGGCGTCCATAGTGGCTATAATTCAATGCAAGCGTTGGCAATAGACAGAATCTATCCAAATCGCTGCGTAACACATACAGTATGCACAAAGGCGATACTTCTCGAAGATTAAGCCCATCTTTCACCTCACGCGCAAGCTATACTAGTCTTTCCCGTGCTTATCTTACGTAAATCACTGGATTCTACGTTAATCTGCACGCTATATGCGGCTAAACAATATTTCACATATATGACTCCATTATCAAGGTACCTGCGTTCTTCCTGTTATATTATTTAAGCCAAAGCTTTACATAGCTCCTAACACAAATGTATAAATATACTGGCTTACTTTAATTTCACATATTTATTCAAATTTTCACTGACACTGAGAAAAGCTCTCGTATTCGCGATATTCCACACTACATTCTTTACTGTTTACCAAATGACAGTATCTTAAATTAGACATGACACTATTTGAACATTACTTAGGCCAACTTTGCCCTTACTTTATGATTGCCGACCCCAGTTATTATTATTATTATTATTTTAACGTTTAGATCCATCACTATTTTTGACCTACATGATCCTAAGCAAATCACCTTCCAGGTCATACTTTATTCAAGACGAGTGGTGAAAACTCGTTCAGTAAGTGACTATTACTTCTTTAATTTCAAAATGATTAATCGTTACATGGTGAACTATGCCATTATAATGTTATTATTTGCATGTTTACTCACGTTTCCTTCTGGCTGGAAAGTACCAGTATCTCCGCCTGAGCTCTACCATGACGATTTGACTTAATCCATCATGATATCCAATACACAACACTGAGATTCACACTTTTTACACATGATACACATATTACCACAAGTGGCCTTTACCACTGATAAACACTGAATATTAATCATTAAACACATTGAAAATCCACAGCCTGCTTCCAGTCTCCGACCGGGTCAGGAATGGAATGAATGAAGCCCCCATCTAGCGGCGAGGATATGAACTGTGCCGGCTGCCGAGGCCTGACGCACTCCTCTGGGGCAATGATAAATGAATGACAGATGGAATGAAATGATAGTGGAGAGTGTTGCTGGAATGAAATTTTGACAGGGAAAACCGGAGTACCCGGAGAAAAACCTGTCTGCCTCCGTTTTGTCCAGCACAGATCTCACATGGAGTGACCGGGATTTGAACCACGGACCCAGCGGTGAGAGGCCGGCGTGCTGCCGCCTAAGCCACGGAGGCTAATCATTAAACACATTAACACTTTAAATTATTATTTCACAATTTATACACTTCATCTATCATTTCACATGTTGATCCTTATCTGGATTTCACCTACGCTTGACCTCAGAGATGCGATGACTTATGATAACCGCTGGTCTCCGTGAAATCTAGTAGCGTTTTTATAGATGTTCGATCCTAGTTCCCTGCACTCCCGTTCACCTCACTGTCCTGGATAGGTGGCAATAACTTCCACTCTCCCATCACTGGAGTGCTCCTAATGCTGATGTCATATAATTGACAATACCTTCCGGTATACGAACTGTTCCAAACATTATCAGTTCCTATTCGCTGTAGCGAATTTATATCTGTGTCAGATAATAAAGCAATATCTGCACTTTGTTACCTTTTATGCACTTCATTATCACTGATGAAGCTTACAATTTTCCTCCATTGTCTTCAACGGCGGTACGCTGATATTTTACTAATTGGCGTGCTTACTGCAGAGCGCTTGTAGACAAAGGACTAACTTCCAACTCGAGCGACCGTCTGACGTCTTCAACTGATTTCCAACTGAACCATAACTGACGTATAACTGACCATAACTGACTTCGACTGACCATAACTGACCTTCAACTGACCAACAAATGACCCTTGGCGTAGGGTGCTCTTCCCTTATATTGGTTTCTTGCACAAAATAGTTCACGGGACACGTGAGAGCGACTCCCTTCTTGAAATACTCCGTCTTCAGCCGAAATAACAACTGCATCTTGTTTATCTAGGCGTGGAGGTTTTAAAAACACTCGCGTGCCGGCGATCACTTCGGCCAATTAATTACAATTAATTGCCTTAGTTCAGCGCGTGGGATGCTACGGTGGGGATTTCCCGCTGGTTGGTTAAAGTATTCATGCTCTCGAGCGTGAGTTAGGTTGTAATGCGGTCATTTTGAGAAATAGGCGTAATTTTAGGTGAAAAACCACTCCTAAATTACTCCTCCGTGAATACATTCATCTATGTGTATGTTTCATTGCATTACAATGCTCCATTTATCTGTAATTAATTAATTTCTTGTGGGCTTGGTCCCGCCAAAGCTTTGCTCGTTGTCGACCGGTGGATTCCCGGGTCATTAATTTTTAGCTGTCTGACCGCCCTAGACGGAAATAGTTCCGTAGGCGCCAGGGCTACTCCGCCTACTTTTTAAAGTCATTTGTCAGACTTCAATACTAGCCTTCTCTCGACTTCGTATGCACTGAAAACGTACATTCCCTTGCATTCTGCTTACAATTTCTCCTTTCAATTGCTATGATTTGCACCTAAATAATCGTGAAATCACGCTAGACTATTATGTGTCAGTAGACCTCTCATTGCTCTGTGGGTTCCATATAATGGCTCCCCCTTAGAGACCACTGGTTCGACCTTAGGCATAACCATTTGCCTGGTCTTTTCTGATAAGGCCCTGAGTTCGATACCAGACTGCCGTGACCAGTTGGGCACATCTTTCTCCTGCTAAGTTCGAAAAATTCATTTCATAAGTGAATTTTTCGGGCCTATCAGCTGGTATCAACTCCTTGCAGTATTTACTTTAAGCGGTCATTGCTCTCGGCAATGGGCTTTCACGTTTTCCCACTCCACTCTTGTCTGCTGTCTCTTAGACTTTCGTTTTCCTGTCTCAATTGTTCATTCATCTCCTCTAACTCCCCAGCGGCTCCCTTCAACTGGTCGTAAAACTCCTGCAGTCGACAGCTGCACTCTCCCCTCGTGTCCGCTGGGCTGGCGAGCTGTTTTCTTTTCTTCGACCCTTCTCGAGCCTGCAAGCTTTTCTCCAGAACCTTTCCGTGCATACGTAATGATTCCTCGTTCACTTGGATGTGTGTAGCTTGCTCTTCTCTCGCTTCATAGTCTTCTGGTGGACTATATAACTTCAGATTTGCTGCATTTACCACAACTTCTCTACCTGTTGCCTCATCTTTAATCCGATATGCGTTATTCTGCAGATCCCTTATAATCAGGTAGGGTCCGAGATAAGCGTGCTGAAATTTCCTGCTCTCTGGATCTGAACTGGCGGGTTTTTTCAATAAGACGTATTCTCCCACGAGTAGCGGTCTATGATAGCGTTTCCTCCTGTTTCTCCGCTGTCGTTTATCTGCTTGTTTCTTGAGATACTCGAACGTCCTCTGGATTCTCAACTCACGTCCAAGTTGTGCATCGACGGGTGTCTGGATGACATTATTCCATGGCCTCTCGGGTCTTCTGTCGAGATGTAGGCTCACTGGCACCTCTCCTGTAGCTTCGTGCACAGTATTGTTGATACAATATTCAATAATCTCAAGTACGTCAATCCATTTCCAATTCTCAGTAGAGCAGTATATCTTCATGTATTTTTGCACCTCCCTCATAACTCTCTCAGCTGAGTTCGACTCCGGGTGCCTAACCGTGGACAAAATCTGTCTTATGCCCAGATTTTCCAACTCCCTGCGAAATTCTACGCTGGTAAAACAGCTTCCGTGATCCGATAAGATGTTTTCTGGCTGTCCTAATATAGGAATGATTCTTTCCTTCAGCCTCTTAAGTACTTGTTTTGTACTGGTTTTCTGAATTGGACACAGGACTACCATTTTGGAAAACACGTCTAGTGCAACTAGGATGTGTTTATTTCCTCTTCTAGCTCTAGGCAGGGGCCCAAAGTTGTCCAGCGCCAGAAGCTGACATGGCTTCTCTGGTAAGAGTGGTATAGGTTTCTGCCTCATTAAGTACGAGTTAGGCTTTACTCGTTGGCACATATCACATGTCCTGATAGTATTTCTGACTGTTTCTCTAAGTTTAGGCCAAATAAACGCCTCTTTAAGCAGGGCAACAGTCTTATCTACACCTGAATGTCCAAAAGCTCGGTGTGCTAGCCAAACTAGCCTTCTCTGCAATGCTGGTGGTACAACAATCCTAGGTTTTGTGTGGTCAGAGTCGCTCCATTTATGTAGCATCTGGTTAAACCATAGATATTCCGTTGAAAGTGTTTCAGCTTCCATATACATCGGGGTTCCTCTATCCAGCTTTCCCTCGAAGTAATTTATCATCGACCGTATCCAGGGATCTTCACGTTGAAAAACGGTGATGTTCCTCAGATCATCTAAGGTCTTCTGATCTCTATCTTCTATTTCAGTAGCTAGAGTTTCTTCTTCCTCTGCTGTAGGGTATCTGCTTAGCAAATCAGGTATGATATTGTCCTTCCCCGGGCAATATTCTATTTCCACTTGAAATTGTTGTATGTACAGGGACCACCTTGTCAGTCTCTGACTCGACAAGTCAGTTTTCAGCAGGAACGTTAGGGCTTTATGGTCTGTTCTCAAAATAATTCTAAAACCATAAATCAGCTTGTGCCAATACTGTAATGCATACAGTATCGCAAGTAATTCGATCTCCGTGACCGTATAATTCTTTTCATTAGGCCTCAACCTTCTACTGATGAATGCGATATAAGTTCTCTCCTCTGGCCTATCCTTATTTTCCTGATACAACATAGCTCCAATGCCTACGAAGGATGCGTCAGTCTGGATGATAAATTTCTGAGTGTAGTCAGGATATCCCAATTTCACATAATCTAACAACATCTGTTTAGATTTCACGAAGGCTTCCTCGCATTGCTCCGTCCATCGCCATCTTCCTCCCTTTTTAAGTAAGTCTTGGAGTGGTGCTACAGTCTCGGTGTACTTCGGACAATGGTTCGAAAAGAATCCAATAACGCCCAGATATTGCCTGACGTTCTTCACCTTCGTTGGTCTCGGGAAACATTTTATGACTTCCAGTTTTCCCGGATTAGGCCTAACTCCTTGTGCATCGATTACATGACCTAGAAATTTAACTTCTCTCTGAGCAAAGTTAGACTTCTTTATATTGACCTTGAAGTTAGCCTGACTTAGGTCATATAACAACTTGCGTAGATCTCTGACATGTTCTTCAACTGTTTCAGAGGTCAGTAGTATATCATCTACGTAGCATATGGTTGTAGCTTTTACTTCTTCGGATAGGTTCCTATCTAGCGCTCGTATCAACGCTGAACCTGCTGTTTTTAATCCAAATGGAAGACGGACGTAGGAGTACGTGTGCTGGTCAAATAAAAATCCGGTTAACAGACTTGTTTTCTCTTCCAGAGCAAGATGGTGAAAACTTGCCGTTAGATCAAGATTTGAGAATACAGTCTTTCCTTTGAACCTTCTGAGTACCTCCTTAATGGGCGGAACTGTATCAAATTCCGGTATAACCTTGGAATTCAAATTTCGTAGGTCCAGGCATATCCTCACACTTCCATCCTGTTTCGGTACAACTACCAGTGGGCTGACATAAGGTGTGGCTGTCTTTACAATGACGCCTGCTTCTAGCATTTCCTGTATCGCTTCTTTGACCTTTAAGTAATGTTTCTCAGCTACAGGATACGGCTTCTGTTTGAATGGCGTCCAGTCGCTGACTTGAAACGCATACTGGAAATTCTTGATCCGGCCAGGTCTCGAATCGAAGACTCCTTTATACTCGAATAGCAGTTCCCTTAGCATTTTCTTATATTCTGGACCAAATTTAGCTTCCTCAATCTTCTCTTCCAGGCATTCTTCAAATTTTGGTTCGAGATCTTTTTCAATGTCTGCGGCCAGTGTTGCCAACTCTTCCTCAATATCTTCTATTGTCGACACTGCCTCCCCAGTCATATCTCCGTATGTATGCCATACGTATTCTTCTTGTCTCGCTTCATTATGCCTTAATGAGAGTTCTAAGTCTTCCTTTCCCTCACTTGCGCGAAACATTACAATGTCTTGCGAGAGATCTATAATAACTTTATACTCTCTTATGAAATCCATTCCAACAATAAGGTTATATGGCAGCTTATTTACAAGTAGGAAGCTCTGTGAGAATGTAGAGTTCCCTATCTGCAGATCTAAAAATACTTGGTATCTGCATATCATAACTTTGTCTGGTATGACACCTTTTATTTTCACGCTTGAAATGGGTATTTTCAATACGTGGATTTTACTCTGGATTTCATTATATAATGCCTGGGTTATCAAACTCACTGTTGATCCCGTATCGATGAGACTTCTTACTTTCGTTCCCGCAATGTTTACAATAATAACAGGTAGTTCCCTTCTTACATTGACCGTTCTTTCATCGAGGTCTTCGATAAGCTCCTCAGGTTTGGCAATCCAGTTAATAACATTTACTGTATTCCATCCTGAACCTATCTCTCTCTGGTCATTTAAAATTGGTGTTTTTTTTTTTCAATTGCTCCATTCTTTGTGGAGTTCTTCTGCCTGTCTTCATGCTGTTGAAGTTCCAGACTTTTTGCACCATCATCATTTTGATATATGTCGGGTGACCTTCTATTTCGAATCGCTTCATCCCAGTGAACTCGCGACTGTCTTGGATCGTCTCCGCGCTCTTCCATGTATCTTAAAGATGCATGATAGCGTTCTTCCGCCTCTTCATCGAACCCACGACTCTGCTCTTGGGATCTCCATCCTTGGTTATTCCCATTTCGGCCGTAATTTCTTCTGTTATCCAGCTGCTGGTCTCTGGTACCACGCTGATTCCAGTTTTTCCTTCCTCGGTTACCACGGTTCGAACCTCCTCGATACGCTGGCCTCCAATTTTGGTTTTCGTGTCCTTCGCGCTGCCAGTCGGATTTTTCTGTTTCGGTGCTTGTAGACTTGCATTTCGTCTGCACCTTCGTTGGCTCGATCGGCGTATTCGTCATATTAACTTGTTCCACATGTCGGCTTTGTCTTGCGTGCTGCACTGTGGTTAAATCAAGTTGTCTCAGCACCTCCTCCAAATCGATTGCAGTTTTTGCGTTTGCTGAGATTAGCAGGCGCTGCACTTCATACGGCAGCTGCTTAGCTATTGCTATGCATAAGTCTGACTCTCTGAGTCCTTCATCGAGCTCGCGAAAACGGCATAATTGGTTCACAAAAAACTCTCCGTACTTGGTCGGGTTACTAGTACTGTAACGCCTGGAATACAAGTCCAGTCTGAGATTTTGTTGTACGCTCGCGTTCCAATACCTGCTTAAAAATGCTTGGCGAAATTCCTCAACGGTGTCGAACGTGTACCTAAAACTTCTAAACCATAGAGCACACTCTCCTTCGGTGAGTTTTTCAATCGCTCTCAACCTGCGCTCTGGCGGTACTTTCGCATCATTCAAGTACTCGGAAACTTCTTTAAGCCAGTACTTGGGCGTCATATTAGAATTACTCCCAGAGTATTTCTTTGGTTTTTCATCACTAGCCCTTATAACTGTGACTATTTGGTTCTGTACAGCATTTTCCTGCGGTGTTGACATAGCCATTGGCATACCAGGTGTGGCATACGGGCTGTCACTTGGCATTGCTGCATTATTTGGAGTGGGCTGTATTTCTATCTCTGCCCATTTATTCCTCCTATTCTCGTCTATACTTCCTTCGCTAGACCTAGGATTCCGCAACATGGATTCTTCCTGCGCTATCATTCTCGTTTCTAACTGGCTATGCCTGTTTTCAGTCCTTTCCAAACGAGCTAATACCTCTCGTTCTATTTTCTCTAGGCGATCTCGGTTTCTTTCTGCCATAGAAAATACCTTTTCTTTATTATCCTTAAGGTTTTCCTTCAGGTGGATAATTTCCCCTGCTAGACTTTCTCTTACTTCGGCAAGAGTCTTATCACTGGCTTCAGTCTTTAAGCCTTCTCGAAGCTCTAACTCTTCGCGTAAGCCTGTAACTTCCCGTTGAATGTGACCTTGTATATGAGATATTTCAGTCCTTATTTTTGTGATTTCTCCTTGGTCTTCGTCCTGTCTTTTATGGAGAACTGCTAAGTCGTTCTGAGTGTGTTCCAACTCTTTCTGCACTTTTCCAACTTGTATCTTCATATTAGACATTATTTCCTTATTATCTCGATCAGACGTCTTTATTTCCTGCATTTCCTTGCATTGGTCAAGGATATTCTGGTCCTGCTTTTTTAAAGCTTCGTCTACAGCCTTGGCATAACCTGCCATTCGCGTATTCCATTTTAGTTCATTATCCTCGAACCTATGATCCACGGTCTGAGTAAACGTGTTAAATTGTTCTAACTGACGTTTCGTGTTAGCTTCATTCTGACTTTGAATGTCTTTAAGCTCCCGGGACATACTGTTTAAATTATCGTTAATTTCACGCTGTGACTCTCTGCACATTTGCAAATTGCTTTCTAATTTTAATTCAATAGACTCAAAGCGTTTTTCGTTATCATTTTGCATTTCTGAGATCACGCTAACAATATTCTTAGTTACCTGTCTCTGGACAGACTCTTTAACGTCGTCCATTTTCTTATTAACCTCTACTAGGTTTAATTCTAACTGTGTGTTTACACTGGCTTGATTAGCCTCTAGTCTAGTATTGACTGTAGCCAGCATCTGGCTTACCTCAGTTTGACTAGCCTCTAGCCTATCCGCTATTTCATCTTTAAATGCTTTGGATTCTTCCTTACTTTTAGCATTTATAACATCGAAATGTTCCCTTAACTCGGCGATACACCTGAGTACCTCTTCCGTTCCGGCCATCCTGTACTACTTAATTTGAGATTCAGGTAGGCCCTAGCTGAAGACACTGGCGCGTTCTATTGGAAAGAAAAGATTCCGATCCCGCGACAACAACAACAACATATTATAAAATGTCAAAACTAACTATGGAATGGGTATAGACCCTCGTACCCGTCTGACAACATTTGTCTGACGTCTGAACATCATCTAGGAAGACTCACAATCGCTCAAACCAAGTTTGAGGAAAAAAAATTATTTCTATGGTTTTCCCCATGAAAACCATGCTATTATTATGGGGTTTTTCTGAATCCCATAAGCCAACCACGTACGGGCGCCATGTTAATCTATATGGTCATATCACACTCACGTGGGTGCCATGTTAATCTTATCTGTCATGGTCATGGTGGGTGACATGTTAAATTAGGGTAGTCAACATGCTTATTTTTGCCATGCTCATGATGCTTAAGTGGAGGTTACCTGTATTTTGAACTGGGCCCACATATCAGCGTCATGTTATTTTATATGTGTTATCTATGGCTATGGTTTATGAAAGTTACAATTATATAAGCATGTCTTATGGAGGATCAACAATTATTTTTAATGTGGTGGCTTATTAACAAATGGGATGCGGTCTTCCTATTCTGTCCTAATTTCTATGCTAGATTTGCTTCTACCATTAATACCTTGACCGACTTAAGTAATTACCTGTGACTCAATCCAAGTACAGAGACAACTCCCCCATGTACCCGATTGTCACCATGTGGACCATGTGTTCGTATCCCAACTAGCTCACGGTCTTTCGAGGTATGGGACGTTCCTGCCCACAATACGACCACATGTTCAGGATTTGAGTCTACCAGGCAACTACTCTACAGGAAATACACAACATTCCTATGAATAACATATTTACTGGTCTAAAATCATGGCTGTACAACAAATACAAAACAAAGGACAAATTACAATTAATTCCCACAAATAAATAGGGTTATTCTGTGAGCTTTCTCCTTAAAAATAGCGCTACAATGCACTCAAACCTACTTCTAATATCCTGTCAATAATAGTTCAGATTACAAGGTTTTCATAGTGTCCGTCATGTGACACAATTTTATTTAACGGAAGTATCTTAACACAAAAACCACATGTCACATATACATGAATTTCTAAGACATTATTCCGTCTCTTACAGCATTTACTTTAATTATCATTACTTCAATGTTCCCTACATTTATTAGCAAATATTTTGTTGTGTCGTGCGAATCATCTTCCTTCTTTCCATCCCTATGAACGCTCTAGGAAAATGAGTCATGCTTCTTAATCATAAAATAAACATAAACATGGATAGAATATTTATAGTTTCACCATATAACGATTATCTGGGTCTTGTCGGACTTATTATAGATACAACTGTGTCATGTTCTGGGAAAAACACATACCCGTTTTTCCTAAATTAACATAAACTGGCAAAAATGCACTTTAAAGAAGATGCCTACATTATTTTGGTTCAGCTTTCCCCCTCAGAGGATAACTTCGCCAAATATCATCTGATTTCTATGGTTCAACCACATATGTGAGTTGCCATACACCAATTAATTCCATTTGCATCACTAAAATACTAATTTTTTTATTGCATTATTGAATACCGAGACCTCTCAGTGTCCTATTGTGACGGTAATTGACAAGGGATCGGTCGAGCGACCTCCCTCCCCTCAGCAGGTCATAAAATTAGTTCCAGACAGCTCTCCAAGATGGCTGCCACGGAAATGGTCTACATTTCCTGTCTCTCTCTACCGTCAAGGCCACCCTTGTTTACAATTATATAACAATAAAGATCCGCTAGGCATATTCCTAAGTAATTGAGTCATTTAATTAATTAACACCTAACTTTACAGTGTATTTGGGCTCAAATGGCTCCTATTAAACATTCATGGCAGGGGTGGAATTCTAATGATAGCATTGCCGTTCTAAGGTGATTACTTGTGGCTTTAAAGACGCGCATCATAATGAAACCCCATGGTTATCATCAGCAGCTGTCATTTACATATATTTGGGAACCACGTTCCTCGTCGACGAATATGATTCTACCTCTCGGGCAGACCATAAGTAAAAATGCTCACCGCGCCTCGCTGGGCGTCCATAGTGGCTATAATTCAATGCAAGCGTTGGCAATAGACAGAATCTATCCAAATCGCTGCGTAACACATACAGTATGCACAAAGGCGATACTTCTCGAAGATTAAGCCCATCTTTCACCTCACGCGCAAGCTATACTAGTCTTTCCCGTGCTTATCTTACGTAAATCACTGGATTCTACGTTAATCTGCACGCTATATGCGGCTAAACAATATTTCACATATATGACTCCATTATCAAGGTACCTGCGTTCTTCCTGTTATATTATTTAAGCCAAAGCTTTACATAGCTCCTAACACAAATGTATAAATATACTGGCTTACTTTAATTTCACATATTTATTCAAATTTTCACTGACACTGAGAAAAGCTCTCGTATTCGCGATATTCCACACTACATTCTTTACTGTTTACCAAATGACAGTATCTTAAATTAGACATGACACTATTTGAACATTACTTAGGCCAACTTTGCCCTTACTTTATGATTGCCGACCCCAGTTATTATTATTATTATTATTTTAACGTTTAGATCCATCACTATTTTTGACCTACATGATCCTAAGCAAATCACCTTCCAGGTCATACTTTATTCAAGACGAGTGGTGAAAACTCGTTCAGTAAGTGACCATTACTTCTTTAATTTCAAAATGATTAATCGTTACATGGTGAACTATGCCATTATAATGTTATTATTTGCATGTTTACTCACGTTTCCTTCTGGCTGGAAAGTACCAGTATCTCCGCCTGAGCTCTACCATGACGATTTGACTTAATCCATCATTATATCCAATACACAACACTGAGATTCACACTTTTTACACATGATACACATATTACCACAAGTGGCCTTTACCACTGATAAACACTGAATATTAATCATTAAACACATTAACACTTTAAATTATTATTTCACAATTTATACACTTCATCTATCATTTCACATGTTGATCCTTATCTGGATTTCACCTACGCTTGACCTCAGAGATGCGATGACTTATGATAACCGCTGGTCTCCGTGAAATCTAGTAGCGTTTTTATAGATGTTCGATCCTAGTTCCCTGCACTCCCGTTCACCTCACTGTCCTGGATAGGTGGCAATAACTTCCACTCTCCCATCACTGGAGTGCTCCTAATGCTGATGTCATATAATTGACAATACCTTCCGGTATACGAACTGTTCCAAACATTATCAGTTCCTATTCGCTGTAGCGAATTTATATCTGCGTCAGATAATAAAGCAATATCTGCACTTTGTTACCTTTTATGCACTTCATTATCACTGATGAAGCTTACAATTTTCCTCCATTGTCTTCAACGGCGGTACGCTGATATTTTACTAATTGGCGTGCTTACTGCAGAGCGCTTGTAGACAAAGGACTAACTTCCAACTCGAGCGACCGTCTGACGTCTTCAACTGCTTTCCAACTGAACCATAACTGACGTATAACTGACCATAACTGACTTCGACTGACCATAACTGACCTTCAACTGACCAACAAATGACCCTTGGCGTAGGGTGCTCTTCCCTTATATTGGTTTCTTGCACAAAATAGTTCACGGGACACGTGAGAGCGACTCCCTTCTTGAAATACTCCGTCTTCAGCCGAAATAACAACTGCATCTTGTTTATCTAGGCGTGGAGGTTTTAAAAACACTCGCGTGCCGGCGATCGCTTCGGCCAATTAATTACAATTAATTGCCTTAGTTCAGCGCGTGGGATGCTACGGTGGGGATTTCCCGCTGGTTGGTTAAAGTATTCATGCTCTCGAGCGTGAGTTAGGTTGTAATGCGGTCATTTTGAGAAATAGGCGTAATTTTAGGTGAAAAACCACTCCTAAATTACTCCTCCGTGAATACATTCATCTATGTGTATGTTTCATTGCATTACAATGCTCCATTTATCTGTAATTAATTAATTAATTTCTTGTGGGCTTGGTCCCGCCAAAGCTTTGCTCGTTGTCGACCGGTGGATTCCCGGGTCATTAATTTTTAGCTGTCTGACCGCCCTAGACGGAAATAGTTCCGTAGGCGCCAGGGCTACTCCGCCTACTTTTTAAAGTCATTTGTCAGACTTCAATACTAGCCTTCTCTCGACTTCGTATGCACTGAAAACGTACATTCCCTTGCATTCTGCTTACAATTTCTCCTTTCAATTGCTATGATTTGCACCTAAATAATCGTGAAATCACGCTAGACTATTATGTGTCAGTAGACCTCTCATTGCTCTGTGGGTTCCATATAATGGCTCCCCCTTAGAGACCACTGGTTCGACCTTAGGCATAACCATTTGCCTGGTCTTTTCTGATAAGGCCCTGAGTTCGATACCAGACTGCCGTGACCAGTTGGGCACAGTACTACAGACCATGAAGGGCCTAGGCCTATCATGCGACCGCTTCCCAGCCATTAGGCCTGCAGATATTGTGGTGACGCGTGGTCAGTGCATCGTGTCCCCTCGGCCGTTAATCTTGTTCTTCGTGACGGGGCGCTGCCTCGCTATCAGACAGCTACTCAATTGTCCTCACGAAGCTGAGTGCACTCCGTTGCAGCCCTCACGTCAGTGTCTAAAATCTCTGACGGAGCCGGGAATCGAACCCGGGGCCTCCGGATGAGAGGCAGGCGCACTACCCTGTTCTTATTGTGTTTATATATATATCTTGAAAAAGATAATAAATGGATGGGCATTGCCTCCTACAGGGATATATAGAAAATCGGATGTCATACCTTGAGGTTCAGTTGCCATGTAAACGGACTTGCCATTAGTTCATCAGTTTATCAGAGTGAAGATAGTTTTCTGTGAATATCTTTGAAACTGTTGGTTTTAGGGCCTTGAAATGTGGTTTTCGGTGTCCCGTGGGGACATACCGAGTATTGTTTCCTGCATCGAGGGGCGTAAAATGAGGTTTGTCCGGTCTTGATGCGACAACATCGATATTTTGTCCCGGTTGAGTATTTTTGGTGACTTTTGAGTAATGTTGCTCATTCCACGGGAACAATGATTTATTTCCGGATGAAAGGTAGCCTATATGTTATCCCAGGGCATAAGCTGTCTCCATTTCAAATGTCATCCAAATCCTTCCAGCCGTTTTAGTGTCAAGAGGTAACAAACTAACACACACACAGACAGACTTTCACAATTTATACTATATACTAGCAGGTACCCGCGGCTTCGCTCGCGATCAAGACAATGGGGATGATAATTGGGCTATTCTATTACAGCAATCGCGGCTACAGGTGGGTCAATTCTAATTCTAATACATACAGTATATGATATGAGCAGCAAAGTGGGAATTTTATAGAGTTGTGAAAGCCTGCAGTGTACGATGTTACATTATGTGAACACATTTTATAATTACGTTTTTGGATTTGCCTTCTTCTGCTGAGACATAACGATTTTGTTGTCCAGATACTCGAGAGCACACCACATGCAGTTACCCATGGCAAAAATGGTTTTGTCTAAATGTACACCTGCTGCTGTTAAGTGTGTGTCATTGCGCTTTGTTAATATAAATTGCGAATATTGTTTGAAGAGGGAACTGCACTCTTGCACACTGGAGTGGCAAATCTATCGGAATATGGGGAATTAAGAGTATTTTTCCTTAAGCTATTCTGGGTGTAATTTTGCCACACTTATTGATGATTTTAACGTCAGCATGTCGCTATTAATAGACCTATAATAAAATATCCCTCACCTTGGCCGCGGATGTACAATATGCAGTCTCTTCCAGTGTTACATCAAGGGATTGAAATTCTCCAACAACCGTTTTGCCTCTCATGTCTCTCTAAGTAATTAAAATTCCTGATTGTTGTTGTTTGAGTCTTCAGTTTTTTGACCGGTTTGATGCAGCTCTCCATGCCTGTCTCTCCTAAGTTAATCGTTTCATCTCTACATAGCTACCATACACTACATCCGAGGCAATCTGTTTAATCCTGGTCTACCCCTACAGTTCTTGTCCTCGATCCTCCCATCCATAACTAAGCTTGCTATTCCTGGGTAGCTTAATATGTGTCCTATCAACCTATCTCTTCTCTTTATTAGCAGTCGCCAGAAACATCACTCCTCTCCCACTCGTCTTAATACATCTTCATTTGTTACCCTATCTACTCATCTGATCATAATTCTCCTGGAACACCACATTTCAAACGCTTCAATTGTCCTCTTTTCTGCTGCACCATTAGTCCAAGTTTCACTTCCTTATAGTGTGACGCTCCAGACTAAAGCTTTCAAAAATGACTTCCTAATACCTAAATGTATATTCGATGTCAACAGATTCCTTTTCTGTAGAAATGCTTCCCTTTCCTGAGCCAATCTACGTTTTATATCCTCTTTGCTTCGTCCATCACTGGATATTTTGCTTCCTAAGTAACAGAAGTCTCCTACTTCCCGTAGCGTTTCACCTGCCAATTTGATGTCCATAGAGGTTTCTCATTTATTTCGGCTGCATTCCAATAATTTTGTTTTACATTTATTGATTTTTATAATGAATTCTTTGTTCAAGGCGGAGCCCATACCGTTCAAAAACTCATTCAAATCCTCTGGCGTATCGCCAAGATGACGATGTCATCAGCGAATCTCAGAGATGAAATTATTTCTCCTTGAATCTTCGCTCCCACATTAAGTTTTTCTCCAATTTCCTGATTATTATGTTTTTAGAGATCATTGAAATGCGTTGCCCTCGAACATGGTGTAGATGCATTATCAAAGGAAAACATTCCATGTTACGAACATGGGCCGCATAACCTGTACCGAAAGCCTATTCTGAACAGTAGTTCCTTGAACTCAGATTTGCCAATATTTTATTGTATCTTTCCATGTGGTATATTTCTGTTCCTCAACATACAGAAGAGTGCTTCAAAAATCATGTCTTGTGTAAATTTTGGAAAAGGTAGTGAGGTGTTTTTTTCGGAAGTGGATACTCACTCGTAGAAATTGCTTTCAGTAAAATAGACTGGTTCACAATTTTGTAAGTGCACATTGAGGTATGTGACGGCAGGATGCCTTAAGTGTTACGGAAACGGCAATAACCACCACAGAGCTTCGCTGCTACTGAAATAACGACCAGACTGACATTTGCACTTAACTATACGGGATTTGTGAGCCCAGTGTTTATGAAATTGAACGTAGCTATATCGCTACCTTTATTTAGTAGCCGCTACTGTAGTGTTTAAAAATTAAAAGTGGTATTACAAGGCGCTTTCCCTATTTTTTTTTTACCCCTGGCACTACAGTTCATGAAAGGCCTAGGCCTATCATGCGACCGCTTCCCAGCCATTTGGCCTACAGATATTGTGGTCACCCGTGGTCAGTGCAACGTGTCCCCTCGGCCGTTAATCTTATCGTTCGTGACTGGGGCGCTGCCTCACTATCAGACAGCTACTCAATTGTCCTCACGATGCTGAGTGCATCCCGTTGCAGCCCTCACGTCAGTGTCTAAAATCTCTGACGGAGCCGGGAATTGAACCCGGGGCCTCCGGATGAGAGGCAGGTGCGCTACCCCGTTCTTATTGTGTTTATATATATCTTGAAAAAGATAATAAATTGACTGGCATTGCCTTCTACAGGGATATATAGAAAATCGGATGTCATACCTTGATGTACTGTTGCCATGGCAACGGACTTTCCATTAGTTCATCAGTTTATTAGAGTGAAGATAGTTTTCTGCGAATATCTTTGAAACTGTTGGTTTTAGGGCCTTAAAAAGTGGTTTTCGAAGGGACAAACCGAGTATTGTTTCTTTCATCGAGGGGCGTAAAATGAGCTTTGTCCGGTCTTTATGCGACAACTTCGATATTTTGTCCTGGTTGAGTATTTTTGGTGACTTTTCAATTATGTTGTCCGTTCCACGGGAACAATGATTTATTTCCGGATGAATGGCAGCCTATATGTTATCCCATGGTATAAGCTGTCTCCATTTCAAATGTCATCCAAATCCGTCCAGCCGTTTTAGTGTCAAGAAGTAACAAACTAACACACACACACACACACACGGACACACAGATTTTCACAATTATAATATATATAGGGATATAGGGATTATTACAAAACTACTTTCCATTTGATTTGATATTTTTTATTTCCGATTGTTGAGGGCCCCACCTTATCATATCGCCCAGGGCCCCGCAAGGCGTGGATCCGCCACTGGAGAGGTAATAGAAACAGAAGCTCCATTAGATTGATAAAACGAGAATTGTTCACATATTACAATTATGCGAAAATTGTAGTGAATTTGATCAGAAGGTACTTACAAATAAGAAAATCCATGCAAATGGTCGTTCAAATGAAGAGTATTTGTATGTTGCTGGTGTCATAGGCCTATATCGTATGTCAGCAATATGTAGTTTTAATTTTGTGTATTTGATTATGTAATGCTTATTTAATACATATGTATATTATTTATTGTAAGCCTCCGCAGCTTAGGCGGCAGCACGCCGGCTCTCACCGCTGGGTCCGTGGTTCAAATCCCGGTTACTCCATGTGAGATCTGTGTTGGACAAAACTGAGGCAGACAGGTTTTTCTCCGGGTACTCCGGTTTTCTCTGTCAAAATTTCATTCCAGCAACACTCTCCACTATCATTTCATTTCATCTGTCATTCATTTAATTATTGCCCCCAGAGGAGTCGGTCAGGCCTCGGCAGTCGGCACAGTCCATATCCGGTCGGAGACTGGAAGCAGGCTGTGGATTTTTCATGTGTATTATTTATTACAACATTTAACAATCTTCATTAAGAAAAACAATGTTTTGGGACGTGTGTTACTTTTTCCATTCTTGAAATCTGGCAACCCTAGTTCCAGCCTTGGAGAAAAATGTGAACTTAAATTTTCTCGTAGGATTAGCGAGTGCTGGGAATTTTGCCGCATTGTGTCCGATATCGCAATTACGGATCGTGACGTCACCGCGGAGAGTCGAGTCCTTCGCAGGGGTTATTACTCGTACCGCCAGGTTCTATTCTCGCTAGTTCAAGCCAGTTAAAGCGTCACTCGCGCACATCACTACCAAGGATCATGTAATATAAGAGATTCGTCACTTTTGGTTATAAAATTGCCGAGAGATCGCACCGCCTGAGGCTGTGTACTGATCTACCAAGTCTGGCAACCAGGGCTGGATTTACCGATAGGCCACATAGGCCCCAGCCTAGGGGCGCACCATGCTGAGGAGCGCAAAATTAATCCGCAATAGTTTTTTTTGTCAGAAAATGTTATAGCCTACATTTTTCGTACTCTATTTTTTTGTTATGCGCTCCTTTTTAATCTCGTTGCACTTCAAAAAGTTTTTTTACAGTTAAAAAATACGACTAAACTGACTTTTACTACTTATGATTTTTAAAAAACCAATTTCGTATATATTTATGATTTAAATTAAACTTTCCAAATTTTTGACACTTTTCAAATGTATATTGTGGCCATCATTTTCCAACAAATGTTTTGCAACAGCAGATTTTTCGACTTCCGCTTTAGAACAGGAATGTTTTACGATTTATTAGGAGAACATTTAAGTCTTGAATATTAATATCAGTTTAATTTGAATAATTCATTATGCATAGTTGCAGGTTGTATGATGTAGTGTATACTGTATATCTGAATAACTGTAAGTGTACAATGAGTCTTAAATGGTTTAAACTTATGTTAATACCTCGTTGGCCTATTTATTTATCTACTATATATTTGTCAAATACCACTCACTCACTCACTCACTCACTCACTCATTCATTCATTCATCACGAAATCTCAGAAACCACCAAACGGATTGGAATGAAATTTGGTGTTCTGCTTCCTCAAAGGCCGCAAACGCCCACTAAGAAAGGATTTTTGGATATTCAGGTTCTAAAGGGGTGTTAAGGGGGTAGACCTGCATTTCATTGAATAGCAATATTTCCCGATTGGTTTCATTGGGGGATGTGATACTCGGCATATAAACTCATCATTAAAAATAAGAAGACACGTGTCTGAGTTTTTTCGATGTGGTGTATAATATGAGGTGAAAGGGGTGAAAGTTGGGGGTTGAAGGATTCCTAAAGGAGCGTGTATCTCTTAAATGACATGGGTGATGAGTTTGAAACTCAGCGGAAAAAAATCAGCATAAAAAATAAGTTAATAGGTGTTTGACCGTTTTTTCATAAATCCAATTTAAGGGGCCCATGGGGAGGGGTGAAATTCTGGAGAAAAAAAAACAGTAAAGAAAGTGTCCTAACTGATTGACTGACTGACTCACTCATCAAACTCAGGGGAAAAACTGCTTAAAAATAAGTAAATGGCTGTTCGACAGTTTTTTTTCATAAATCAGATTTAAGGGGTTAATGGGGAGGGGTGAAATTCTGAAGAAAGAAAAAAATGCAAGAAAATGTCCTGACTCACTCACTCACTCACTCATCATCGCCCAGCCAAAATTATTGAAGTTAGAAACATGAAAGTTTGGGGATATGTTCTTGTATGTCAAAACCGTCTACTAAGGGAGGATTTTCGGGTATTCAGGTTTAAAGGGATCTTGAGGGGGTTAGACCTGCATTTCATTGAATAACAATCCCCGATTGGTTTCATTGGGAGATGCGATACACGCCTTATAAACTCATCATTAAAATAATAAAATAATAAGAAGACACGTGTCTGAGGGTTTTTAGATGCGGTGTATATTACGAGGTGAAAGGGGTGAAAGGTGGGGGTTGAAGGATTCCTAACGGAGGGTGTATCTCTTTAACGACATAGGCGAGGAGTTTGAAACTCAGCGGAAAAAAAACTTAAAAAATAAGTAAATAGGTGTTCGACCGTTTTTTTTTCATATATCCAATTTAAGGGGCCCATGGGGAGAGGTGAAATTCTGAAGGAAAAAAAAAAACAGGAAATAAAGTGTCCTAACCGATTGACTCACTCACTCTTCAAACTCAGGGGGAAAAACTGCTTAAAAATACGTAAATATGTGTTCGACAGGTTTTTTTTCATAAATCAAATTTAAGTGGTTCATCGGGAGGGGTGAAATAAAAAAAAAATGAAAGAAAATGTCCTGATTCACTCACTCACTCACTCACTCATCATCGCCCAGCCAAAATTATTGAAGTTGGAAACATGGCATTTTGGGGATATGTTCGTTGTGTGTCAAAACCGTACACTAAGGGAGGATTTTTGGATATTCAGGTTCTAAAGGGGTCTTAAGGGGGTTAAACATGTATTTCATTGAAAAATAATATCTCACGAGTGGTTTCATTTGTGGATGTGAAACTCGGCATATAAACTAATCGTTAAAAATAAGCAGACATGTGTCTAAAGGTTTTTCGATGTGGTGTATTATTATGAGGTGAAAGGGGGTGAAAAGTGGGGGTTGAAGGATTCCTAACGGAGCGTGTAGGCCTATCTCTTAAACGACATAGGCGAGAAATTTGAAACTCAGCGAAAAAAATCAGCTTAAAAAATAAGTAAATCGGTGCTCGACCGTTTATTCATAAATTAAATCTAAGGGGCCAATGGGGTGGGGTGAAATTCTGGGGGAAAAAAGGAGAGAAAGTATCCTAACTGACTGACTAAATCACTCACTCATCAAACTCAGGGGGAAGAACAGCTCAAAAATAAGTAAATAGGTGTTCGACCGTTTTTTTTTCATAAATCCAATTTAAGGGGTTCATGAAAGGGGTGAAATTTTGACAAATAAATGAGAGAAAATGTCCTGACTGACTCACTCACTCATCACGCCCAGCGAAAACTATTAAAGTTGGAAACATGACATTTTGGAAATATGTTCGCTGTATGTCGAAAACGTCAACTAAGGAAGGTTTCAAAAGTTTGGTGCTTTTCAGTCGGTCAACACGAATGTACCCAAAAAGAGCGGGGTTATGCCCTAATCCTGAATTAAATTACATGAGATTAATATATACAATAGGGTGAATTTTTGTTTATTCGGGTTTTAAAGAGGTGTTAAGGAGGTAAACGTGCATTTCATTGAATAACGATATCTCATGAGTTGTTTCTTTGGGGATGTGATATTCGGTATATAAACTAATCATTAAAAATAATCAGACATATGTTTAAGGGTTTATCGATGGGGTGAAAATTGGGGGTTGAGGGATTCTTAACGGAGCGTGTATCTCTTAAACGACATAGGCGAGAAGTTTGAAATTCAGCGGGAAAAAAACAGCTTAAAATATAAGTAAATAGGTGTTCGACCGTTTTTCAGGTTAAAGCTCTGCATGAATTTGTGATTGAAGCTACCATATTTACAGGTGTTGGCCAAGGAAAACTGTCTTCATACCCCGCATTCCTCTAATCCCATTAGACTACCATTTTTAATTCAAACGTCTGCAGTTTCCTTTGAAAGTCTGCTACGCCATGACAATTAACAAGGCTCAGGGGCAGAGTTTAAAAGAAGCTGGTGTGGATCTGAGAAGTGACTGTTTCGCACATGGTCAACTGTACGTGGCATGCTCCAGAGTCAGTTCTTCTGGTGGCTTAGTCATTCTGCAGCCTGAGAGAAAGTCACTACAGGAAACATCTATATAACTAATGTTATAACGGGATTCCAAATGTTATTGCGGGCGAAGCCGCGAGTAACAGCTTGTAGTTTATATATACAAATTTAAAAACATTATTTTAATTTATTTAATTGATTTTACTTCACGATACATTTAAAAAAAAATCGAGTCTACCCTCCAGGGTGGTGGCTCCCACGGACTAAGCGAGGGAACTCACCCCTACCACCTTTTCAGGCAGTTTCCTAGAGCTGGGAACATCTAATCGGAGTGGATACAACTGGTGAGGTGGGATCAGCACCTCGCCCAGGCGGCCTCGCCTACAAAGCGAACAGGGGCCTCATGAGGGAAGGGATTGGAAGTTTAGGATGGATAGGCAAGGAAGAGGGAAGGAGGTGGCCGTGGCCTTACAGTAGGCACCATCCCGGCATTCGTCCGAAGACGAAGTGGGAAACCACGGAAAACCTCTTCGAGGATGGCTGAAGTGGGAATCGAACCCCCTCTACTCATTTGGGCCACCCGAGGCTGAGTAGACCCCGTTCCAGTCCTTATCCTCATACCACTTTTCAAATTTCGTGGCAGAGCCGGGAATCGAACCCAGGACCTCCGGGGCGGCAGCTTACCATGCTGACCGCTACGCTACGGAGGCGACACGATACATTAGAATTAAATAAAAATTACCATCACAAAGACCTTTCTGAGGTGTAAATTCTCTCTTCTTCACGATGGTGTGAAGAGGAGGCGGCAAAAACCAACGGGCCTAGGAGCGCACATACTATACTGCCATAACCTCACTTTTCACCTACCATACCGCCTGCCACCCACCCCTCCATGGTCACCCTAAACCACGAATTTTATCGCAATGCAAAGGAGAATGAGTAAGAAAACAAACAAGAAATGAAATGCACACATTTATTCTATTTTTTTTTTAAATCACAACGAAAAAACATTTATTCGAGAGTAGTCCTTGCTGCCCACTAGTTTTACACATGGTCAACACCTGTTCAAGGATAATTTACACAAAAAATAAAGGAAATATTCCAATAACAGTGTACAATACATTAATGCATTCCTGTTTTATATACCGTAGCATCACTTTTTCAAACATGCTGGTAAGTTAGTTCACATTGCATGTTATTTTGTCGCACAAATTTCAGCGTTGGCTGTAACTCGTTTCCGAGTACCGTATAATGTTCTTCCGATTGGTCCTTTACATCAAATGTAACGTACACAAATATAGAACACACACACAATTGTTCTTACTATCATTATAATTCTTACATCTCTGTGCTTGGCATTTCTTTCTCCCTTGCTGTGGCATGATTGAATCTCAATTCAATTCAAATAAATAATCAAAATACCGGCGAACAAAATAACCAACAACACGAGGAAAATGAATCAAAACCAACGAGCTTTAAAGATAAGTAATGTTTAAGCTCGTTGATCAAAACAGACCTACTACGGAGTGCCAACTACGGAACCTTAGTACTAAAATTAATTCTTCATTGGTTGGTAGAACATCTGGAGCAGAACTTGACCGCGACCTACGCGCTGTCAACCCCCTGATCACTACTGTCTTGTGCAAGTCCACCTCGTGGTGCAGTGGCTAGCATTATTGGCTGTCACTGCGGAGGTCCGTGTTCAATTCTTGGGTCTGCAAAGAAATTTAAGTCTGGTCTGAGGGATGGAATGGGGGTATACTCAGCCTCGTGAGTCAAAACTGAGAAAAGGAGCGTTCAATTACAACTTGGCTATCCTAGAAGAGGTTTTCTGTAGTTTCCCCCATTTCTACTCCAGGCAAATGATGGAATGGTTCTTATCTTAAGGCCACAGCCGCCTCCAACACAATCCTCGCCTTACAAATGCACACATTCTTATGAATGAGCATTTGAATACATACGGTATAGGCCTGTGCAATGCAGGCGTATTCGGTGGCATGCTGAACCGCTATGCCTAAGATCGCGGGTTCAAACCTAGCCGAAGTCGTCGGATTTTTAAAAGCGTTAAAATCCATTGTGGGGTTTGAAGCCATTTTTCAGCGTTGCCTTAGTGAACAAGAGTTTAGTGCTTTTCAGTCGGTCAACACGAATGTACCCAAAAGAGCTGGGTTATGCCCTAATCCTGAAATAAATTACATGCGATTAATACATACACTAGGATGACCAGTTTCGATCGTCAAGCGATCATCATCTGATCCATTACACTTAGGCTATAAAATCTATGTTTGAAAATACAGGTGAAAATATTTACAATATGTACATTTATTTAGTTGCAGTATTGGTACTGTAACTGTCGGTGTATGCTAAATGCAGTATATATGATGTTAGGTGAAATGTTAAATGGTGATAGAAATCCGGGGTTTGTATACTGTATTTGGAGTGACTATATGGTTGTAAAAATCAACTATGGTTAAACTGTAATATTACAGGCTACTGCTTATCTGGTTGTCTTCCTCGCTGGAGCTACGAGCAGTTTCGTGTTCACTCTTACTCCAGGTGTGGTCGATCTGATGATGATCGCTTTACGATCGAAACTGGTCATCCTAGTGTATGTATTAATCTCATGTAATTTATTTCAGGATTAGGGCATAACCCAGCACTTTTGGGTTCATTCGTGTTGACCTACTGAAAAGCACTAAACTCTTGCGTTAAAATCCTTCATTATGCTCTCCTTCGGAAGGGGAAGCAAAGCCGGCGGGCCCAAATCATAGATTTATGGCGTGTAAAAGATCCTACCACTATAATTGGTCGTGTGTAGGTACATTTTTAGGTTATATTTGGCTAGTTAGAAACGCTCTATCAAGTTCCAACGCTCGTCGCTAGTTGTTAGTGAGAGTAGCATCTGGTAGCCAAAGTTGAAACTACTTGAAATTGTACTTGTTTGGAAACTTCGGGCGTTCAATCAAAAATACCCAGCTATGGCCATTGGCTGCAATTCTTCTTCTTCTTCTTCTTCTTCTTCTTCTTCTTCTTCTTCTTCTGCTTTTACGGCCTCATTGGACCACTTCAGTCAATCATTTCTTGGTCCTCTTCTTCAGTAAGTTTCCTTTCCGAGTCGCCCAGTAGCTCTTCATTCGCTCTGATCTTCTCAGGCGTTCCTCATCTGTAAATACCCTTTTTACTGTATTACGTTTGTCTATTTTAGCCTGAAATCTTATTTTTATATCTCTCAGTTTTTTTAATTTTGTTGTTTTGTTTTGCAAGTCATCCAAGGTTATTTCCAATTCTTTCATATCTTCTCTAATTTCCTTAATCCATCCTACTTGTTGTTTCATATTCCAAAGTTTCACTACAATTTTTCTAGATAACCTGGTTTCTGGTGTCCTCATGATGTGACCAAAGAAAGAAGTCCGTTTCTTCCGAATAGTATCAGTGATGGGCTCCAGTTCTCTATATACCATTTCATTTGGTACTATCCGCCACTGTCCATCTTTCTGATATTTTTTATTTATGCATGTTCTAGCTATTCTTCTTTCTACTTTTAAAATTTTGTCGATTCTGTTTTTCTGAGTAACTTTAAAAAGAGTTTCACTTCCATAGGTCACCTCTGGTTGAACCACCGTCTTGTAATGTTTTAATTTTGTTGCGATTGATAGACATTTTCTTTTATATGTAGACCATGTTAATTTTTGGGCTTTTATCATTTTATTAGTTCTTTCTTGCCATGCAGGTTTCTCATCCAAGTTGTAAGTTATAATTTCTCCTAAGTATTTAAATTGCTTCACTATTTTAACTTTCTTGTTATTTACTGTTATGTGATTGATTACAAGTGGATTTGCTACTATTATCTCTGTCTTTTCAAATGATATCTGAAGTCCAATTTTTTGTGCTATATTTTGTAGGCTTATTATTTGATTTCTGGCTTTTTGAATATTATTAGCCAGTAACGCTAAGTCATCTGCGAATCCCAAGCAATTTAAGTCTATTTGATCTTTCTTGGTTCCAATTTTTATGTTCCTAGGATTTTCCCTCATTACATATTCCAAAGCACAATTGAAAAGTAGAGGCGATAAACCATCTCCTTGTCTTAATCCTGTTTTAATCGTAAACGGTTCAGATATTTCTCCTCTGAATTTTACTTTAGATTTGGTGTTTGTTAGAGTTAGTTTTATAATTTTTATTAATTTGGGATGAAGTCCGAAATTCCTTAGTATTTTCAGCAATGAAGATCTATGTATACAATCATAAGCTTTTTTGAAGTCTACGAAGGTTATGACTTGCTGTTTTTGTCTACGTTTGTAGTAGTCCATTACTAATTTTAAGGTGATTATCTGTTCAGGGCAGCTTCGCCATGGCCGGAATCCGCCTTGATATTCTCCTATTTCCAGTTCTAATTGATCTTTACAACGATTATATACAATTCGTGACATGATTTTATATGTGATATCCAAAAGGGAAATTCCTCGATAGTTGTCAGCATTTGATTTTTCTCCTTTCTTGTGTAATGGATGTATTATAGCAGTAGTCCAATGGTCTGGCAGTTCTTCTTTGATCCAAATGTTCACTATGCATTGGTGTAATGAAATCTTTACTGGTTCTGCTGCATATTTCCACAATTCTGCAAATGTTTGATCTTCTCCACTCGCTTTGTAGTTTTTGAGCTCTCTCAGCGCTTTGTAGACTTCTTGGATTGTGGGTGGATTTATGTTTTCTGATGGTGTTTTAATAGTGGTGTCTGTATTTATTTGAAGCAGTTCGGGTGGATCTTCGCAATTTAGCAACTTGTTGAATGTTTCTGCTAAAATTTCTGTATTTCTTTTATTACTATGAGCAAACTCGCCATTTTTGTCTTTTAACATTAATGTTGGAGGTTCATATCTTTGTAGTTGTTTGCTAAAAATTTTGTAGTAATCTCTTGAGTTTGTTTTCGCGCTATTTGTTTCGATCATCAGAAGTATATCCTTTTGGTATAGCCTTTTAACCCCTCGTATTATTTTTTGAGTTATCTTCCTTTGTTTTTATGAGATCCAAGTGTGATTCATCTGTTTTTTTACTCTGATACCGTAACCAGGCTTGATGTCTATCTTCCACTGTATTATCACACTCATCGTTCCACCATTGGTATTTCTTCCTTGGATTTATTGGGGCTACTTGTTCAGCTATTTGTTTCAATTCGGGAACTATTTCCTCTAGATCATCTGTTATTTTAATATATCTAGTTCGTTCTTTGTATCCCTTGTTATTTATTAGTTTATGAGGGTCGTATGTTCTCTTCTTTTTTAGGTGAGTTTTTTTCTTTGTCAACGGGGTAAATTTAATTTTAATCTTTATCATGTAATGATCCGATCCAGTATCTGTTCCTCTCAGAACTTTCACATTGTAGATCTCCCTGTGATAGTTCTTATCCATACAAACATGATCTAGTTGCCATTCACCTTTTTTCCAATCTGGATACCAAAAGGCTGCAATTCATATATAATAAAATTTAAAAACACAAGGGACGTTTACTACTATTTTCCACCTCCAGAGCCACATTTCTCAATTTGGTCTATCTTGCAAAGGAGGCTTATAGGTATAAAATACCATGCTCGAACTGACCATTTGTGTTGGGTGAAGGAAGATCGTAGTTTAACGTGACCGTAAATCTCGTGATCATGAGCCACGGGACCTCTTTTTTTTTACGTGGAATCCGAACCACAAGACATTGCATTTTACTTCGATAATCTCACATGCATTGACTGGGAATCGAACCCAGTCCGCCTTGGTGAGAGACAGACAGCTTGTCCGCTGAGCCACCACGCCCCATTTTGTGTTGGGTGAAGACAAACGGATGTTTTCAATTGAGAAATTACGATTTGGTACAGAATGAGTTAAGCTATCAAGATTTTTATACAACAATCTTCAAAAACTTGACGTCAATAGTGAATATTTTGCATGATATTCAAACAAGTAATTTTTAATTTAATTTACCGATAACATTACATTGAAGAACATTTTTACAGAAGCAGATATTTTCATTAATTTTGAACTTCAAGGTGTTGATTAGTAATTTTCAGCATATCTTCATTTTATGAAAAAAAAATAGGCTTATGAGATCACCCTTTGTCCGTGTGTGTGTGCGTATGTGTGTGTGTGTCCCTCTAATAACTTCTAAACGGCTTGAGTGATTTCAATGAAACTCGGTAAGGTCATAGCCTGCGGCAAGATGGCATCCCAGTGAAAGTGTAGTGAAATAGCAGCTAGTGTAAATATTTGATAAAAGTGGTAAAATATTATAACAGAGGTTTAAAACCTATAAAGTTACTTTCCTTAGGTCAAGTGAAATATGGAATATTGATACTATTTAGAAATTCTTTTTGATAATTAAATAAACTTAAACTAAGTTGTGGGAACGTGTATCCAATGATTCGGTGACTTCTTCATTCACTGTTTGAACCAAGTAGAGCAGTGGTGCTTTTACGAGTTTTCACCCGATTGGAAGATATACGGTACGTATTTCACATTCTTCTTTATTGGTAGGTAATTAGATTAATTCATTTAGGTAGTAATAATTAAAATAAATTTAGTGTAATTTGGTGTAAACATCAAGGCTAACTTAGATCTCTAGTATGTCGACAGTAAACAGTGTTAGTGTCTCGTCAGGAAGTGTAACCGTTACGGATTTATGCTCGTCGTGCAAAATAAAAGTAAAAAATGCAAATAAAATCATCACAAGATCTCAGGTAAAATTGAGTGAGGAGAAAAGTGAAACCGATTGTCGTAATGTAGGCCTACCGGTACCGTCATGCAAATGTCGTAACCTGAGAAACGAACTGTCCTCAAAAGATGAAATTATAAAGCTGCTAAAGGAAGATATTACTAAGTTAATGGAAGAGTTGAATAAATTAAAAGGAAGCAGAGAAGAAAGCAAGGAAACTTGGTCGACAGTGGTTGCTGGTAAGGTAAGATTGAATATGCCTAGGACTATAAATGGTGTACCGGTACATGTAACTGAAATTCCCATCTCAAATTCATTTGGAGTGCTCGTCGAAGTAAATGATGACTTTCTTCAAGAAGTAAAGAAGGAAGTGATAAAGAGAAAATCCAGGAAGATGCGGATATTTGCGGATAGTCACGGGCGAGATGTAGCAGCAAGCGTATTGGAGAGAAGCGGAGAAATGGAGGTCACTTCGACAGTAAAGCCAGGAGCACCAATTGCAGCGGTCACGAACGGGATGGTAGGAGAGTGTGCGTCCCTTACTTCAAAGGACTATGCAGTAATCATCGCTGGAGCACGCGACGTCTATAGACACGAGAGTAAAAATGTAATCAATGATTTAAAGGGTACATTGCCATCCATGCATAACACAAATGGCATCATTGTAAACCAGTGGCGGCTGGTGTAGAAGATTAGTTATGTGCTGTAGGTCTGACCCTCCCTCCAATTTTTTTATATAAACATATAGAAACACTCACTCAGTGACGAAAAATGAAGTCCATACGTCGCTCCTTCTTGCTGCAGAACTTGTCAATCACCCTGGCATTGAACCCCTCTATACTGGAGACCGTCTTCTTCTCAATGGAGAGCATAACGAAGGCACTTAGTCTTTCTTGTGCCATGGTGTTCCGCTGAAAGGTCTTGATCCTCTTCAGCGATGAGAAACACCTCTCAGGCTCTGAATTAGTCATGGGTGTTGTTACTAATATCCTCAGAAGCTTGCTTGTTTGGCAGAACGTACCTTGCAGATTACTGGATATTATGAAATGCAGAAGAGGGACTGCCCCACCAATATTCCTAAAATCTGGCCTACAGTACAGAACCGATAGTTCTGTTCTGAGCCTTTTCTTTTCCAGCATGCTATAGGCATGAACAGTTACACCTAGTTTTTTATCTGGAAACGTTTTTGGAAAATCGTTCAAAGTTGGTGGAATCTAACAGTTTTGCTGCTTCCAGGTGATCCAAGATTTGGAAGCGATCGTGGGCTTCTCGTGTGTTCTCGTGACACAGCGGATTTTATCTTCACGGCATCATCTGTTCTTGACTGCAACTGATTGTACATGGTAATAACACCTGCAATTACAAAATATTCACGAAACACTTGGTGTGACCGCGCAAACACAGTACTACTCAGTATTACCAAAAGCATTAAAATGAAACCAGCAACGCCGTAATGATAGTGAAATTTATGAACTAGGCAACACAATAATCATGTCCTTATTTTGACGACATAAACATTATAATTTTTATAGTACATCGATTTACAAAATGTGGCTATAGAATAATTAAGTTGGGTGTATTGAAAAAGACGTTCTAGCGGGAACAGCTGATGGCTTCCTCTGCTTTTTACCCCATTTTCTTTGAGCGATTCCCTCTTAAATCCTATTGCTGTGTCCAGATAGTGCCACTGGCCACGTTCACATTCCTTGTGACCAGTGCTGCCTCTCTGTGGTCGAACAAAGAATCGCTGTGATGACTGGTCTTAGCTGTTGTCCCAACAGCACATCCAGAACACAAGGGAAAAGTTGGGCGCGCATGCGCAGAAGACAAAATTCACGTATGCTGCCAATAAACTTGGAAATTCTCGCTGGGCTGTGATCTGCACAGCTAAGGCCGTGCACGGAGTGGAGCGCAAGCCTAGATACCTCGTACCGTATCTGTTCTGTACCTCGTAGTGAGGGGAGTATAAATATTTCCTACTCTTTGCTTGACGTCTTTTTTAAAGCGTTGTATTTGTAGATAATAAGCCTACTATTATAATAATTTATTTTCAAATAAAGCAGTGTGCTGCAGCACTTCAGCACATAAGGAGCGGCCGCCCCTGTTGTAAACATTCCGCAGAGATACGACTTAATTCCCAAATCATGTGTAAATAAAGAAATAGAGGCTACAAATGGAAAAATTAATAAAATTTGTAAGAGTTTTCCAAATGTCCAAATTATAGATGTAAGTAAATTAGACAGGAGGTTCCTCACTCGGCATGGTCTACACTTAAATAGGTTAGGAAAAGAGTACCTTAGTGATGAAATCTGCAAAATTGTAAATTCAAATGGTAAGAATAGTTCAACAGTAATATCTTTAGAGTGGAAACAGGGAAACTGGTAATAGAAGCCAAACGTGAGGTTTGGCATTCAGATCTTTTGATGTCAAATTTAACTGAGTCCAACAATGGTATTTCGGATTTGTCTAGCAACAATAATAACAATGTTGATAGTAATAATGTAAATAAATCGCCAACACAAGCTTGCAAAAGTAACAAATTTAAAATTTACCACCAGAATGTTCAGTCTCTCTATAATAAAATTGATTACATAAATCTAATGCTTAAGAATGAACTTAAAGACATCTCAGCACTATGTATTTCAGAACATTGGCTGAAAGAGGAACAACTCGAATTAATTCAATTCCCAGGGTTTATACAAGCTAGTAAATACTCTAGATCTTATATTAGCCATGGTGGTACTTGTATCTTCTTAAGAAATAATTTAGATCATGAACAGTTAACAGCTTATGATTATCTAATTATGGAACAGGATTTTGAATTCTCTGCCGTAAAAATACAGCAGTTTAAGTTAATAATTGTATGCGTATAACGTTCTCCGCCAGGAAAGTTTCCTTTATTTATAGATAAATTAGAATTGTTACTCAATAACACAAGCAAAGTAAATTTCGATATAATAATTTGTGGGGATGTAAATGTGGATTTCTTAAAATTTGATAGAAATTGTGAATTATTAACACAGTTACTACTTTCCTATGGACTGAAGCTTACAGTAAATACCCCAACAAGAATAAAAAAAATTAGTAAAACCACTCCTGATCATTTTTTTTTAAATACAGATAAATATCACCATTCAATAGTAGTCTATTGTCCGGGTTTTAGTGACCACCATGGACAAATACTGAGTTTTGAATTACCCGAATCAATCAATAATAATGATAATGGAGTAAAATCAAAGTGCAGGTCATTCACTGAAACAAATGTTACATATTTCAATGACTTGTTAAATAAGGAAACATGGTCAGAAATGCATAAACTAGAAAATGTAAATGATAAATTTAATGCATTTAACATTACCCTAAAACACTATTTTGAAACAGCATTCCCCTTTAGACAAAGAACTGTTCAAAATAACAAAACTAGCAATTGGATTACAACAGGGATTATAAATTCATGTCAAAGAAAGAAATTTCTACACAAATTATATAAATAATACCACACAACACCTGAATTCAATTTATACTACAAAAAATACACTAGCATATTAAATAAGGTAATAAGACTAGCAAAGAAAATGCATAATGATAATTTTATTTCCCAATCATTTAATAAAAACAGGGCTATGTGGTCTGTGATAAAGAAAGAAACTGGAAAATCTGCTAAAATACAAAGGAACATTACACTGACCAGAAATAATAAAGTGATTAATAATCCAGAGGAAATAGCAAACACTTTTAATGACTATTTTCTGGAAATTCCACAAAAATTATTAAATACATCACAGGTAAATACACTAAATTCTAATAATAAAATAAATATATGAAATGATTCTTTATTTATAAATTATGACACAATTGAAGAGGTAAGAATAGTTATAAAAGAGCTAAAAATAAATTCTGTGCTGGCATTGATGGCATCCCTGATACAATTTTCAAGAAATGTGCAGAAAATATAATATATCCACTTTACACGCTTAATAAACAGTTCAATTCTCTCAGGAACTTACCCGGATATTTTGAAGTTATCAAAAGTAATTCAAGTCCACAAAAACGGTTCAAAAAATGAATTAGATAACTATCGTCCTACTACCTTACCAACTGGTATTGCAAAAATTGTGGAACAAATCATGAATAAGAGACTGATACGTTTTATAGTTTTTTTTTTATCAAACTCACAACATGGATTCAGAACGGAAAAATCTACACAGATTTATGAATGTATTAATAGTATACTGAAATTAATTGACAATAAGGAACATGTAACAGGCCTATTCTTGGATTTATCGAAAGCATTTGATGTTGTTGACCATAAAATCCTCCTTACAAAACAAAATCAATATGGTATTAGAGGTCTAGCTAATAAATGGATAGTCTTACTTAACAAGGCGTGAACAAATAGTAAGCTTGAGACACAAGGATGATGGAACCAAATTACTTAATGAAACATTGTCCAATGAGGGAATTATTAAATGTGGAGTACCCCAGGGATCGGTTTTAGGCCCACTACTCTTTCTTCTATACATCAATGTTATAACACAGAACGTTCATTCACTTAAGGAAATTTTGTTTGCGGACGATACACCACTCGTAATAAAAGATGAAACTAAACAGGTCATACAGCAGTCTGCTGACTCCGTTACAGGAGAGTTAACCAAATGGTCACAAGATAATCGCCTCATAATAAATTATAAAAAAAAACAGTGTGTCTAAATTTCCACACTATACAGAACAGGAATCCTGCGACGCCCAATATAACATTAAATGGTCATCAAATAGAAAATAAATCAGAAACAAAGTTTTGAGGACTATGGATACAACATGACTTGAAATGGAATAAACATATACAATATCTGAATACTAAATTGAACTCATGTGCTTTGCGTTACGTATTTTGAAAACCTGCACTAACATGCACACATTAAGAAATACTTATTTTGCTTATTTCCATTCATACTTATGATATGGGGTCATATTATGGGGTATGTCGCCAGATGTACTAAGCACGTCTAGGATACAAAAGAGGGCGATTAGAATTATGGCAAATGTAAACACTAGAGAATCACGTAGACCTCTGTTTAAAGATTTAAACATTCTCCCACTGCCCTGCATATATATCTTTGAAGGTATTATGTTTAAAAAAAAATTAATGAATAAGGATGTTTTTCTTAAAACAGTGATGTTCATAGGCATAACACAAGATAAAATCAAAACATTCATATTTCACACACACACACACACACACACACACACACACACACACACACACACACACACACACACACACACACACAAGCATATATCAAAAAGGAACTTTTCACACAGGAGTTAAATTATACAATAAACTACCCCAGTATATAAAACTTGCCCCAAAAATAAAAACCTTTGATAGAATGTTGAAAGCTTATCTGCAGTGCCGTTGTTTTTACTCTGTAGTTGAATATCTTAGTGTATAGGAGCGATGAAATCTATAATTATATTTTACTTTTCTATTTTAATTGTAATACCTAGCTGTAAGTTGTTGTATTTATAGAATTAAGTTTTCATATTATGATAATAGAGTAAGGTGTAAATAGTTGCCCAATAAGATTGTATCTCTTAATATCTGTTATTATAATAAGTTATAAATAGTTATAGTATTAGTATTATATACCTCTTAGTACTTTTATTTTATAGTTGTAAATTCTGACGTGTCCTATATCACAAATGTATTGTATACATGTATTTGATCAAATGGAATTAATAAAATCTATCTATATATCTATCTATCATTTTTGCCGACCCCGACCGTGCCCTTCAAATTTTATTACGTCTCACCAATCCAAAATGGCGGCTGAGCGAAATATTTCACCAACATTCAATATCTCCGAAACTATTACCGATATCACCCTGAAATTTTGTACAGTGATAAAGGGCACTACTAAAAGTTCACCTATGAGACTTTCAAAAACCTGGTAACAACAAAACCAACATGGCGGCCAAGCGAAGTTGAGACTTTTAAATATAATTTTCTCGCGATTTAACCATCCAAACGCAATGAAACTTGTTACAGCAAATGTTCATACACATTGAAATTCAATTGTTTACATAAACTCAAGATGGCGGCTGTACGAAATATTTCACCGGCATTCTATATCTCCGAAACTATTACTGATATCACCCTGAAATTTTGTACGGTAATAAAGGGCACTACTACAAGTTTATGTAACTTGCAAAAACTTGTAATGTACAAAACGAACATGGCGGCCAAGCGAAATTGAAACATTTTAATAGATTTTTCTCGTGATTTAACCATCTGAGCGCAGTGAAATATGGCACAGTAAATGTTCACACATACTGTAATGCACTGGCATCTAATTTAGTTCAATTGTTTACATAACCTCAAGATGGTAGCTGTGCGAAATTTTAAAATTAAGTCTTTATTTCTTGTGTCGTAATGCGATCAAAGTGAAAGTTTGAATAGTGAACCTACGCAATAATTTTCCTTTAATGGTACATAACTCTATGGCCTATACCACTGATCTCTATACATGGATCGCTGATGGCAGCTCTCCGCTGCACGAGGAAGTACCCCAGGTTGAGCGCGCGGTCCGCCATGTTGGTGTACCCATTCTCAAGCTCTTCTTATGGGGAAGCAATGATAATCTAGTAAATTTTAAATCTTAATTAATGGTGCGTTGGAACAAATAAAAATATAGAGATATGTTCACTCATAGCATAAGGGCATTGGGATCACTGACATGTCATTCCGAGGTCAGTAAATCTCCGGAATATCAATAAAAATGAATGTATAATAACGGCTGACAAATATCAACTTAGGTGCTGAGTACACGCAATTAGCGATCAGTAACAGAGTACCGGTAACGAGTGAAAAACAAATTCTGGAAACATTCTTGTAAATTGTATATACGGTATACATGTATATAGGCCACAAAATTATGCATTCTTCAAATGATGTACCTATAGGCCTAAACGTAGCTCACTATACAGGCCTAGATTCGACATATCGTAATCGGTAATTGGTAATGAATTCCTGTTTCCATGAAATAACCAACACTTCCCCCATGTAATCCCAGTACTCTACATCAAATACTACAGCTTTTAATCACGCTAGCAGCACAATAAACTTAATAATAACGGGAAGTAGATCAAAGCCAAAAATGCACTCTAAGCCTAACCAATTTCACTCCTCAGCTCCACATAAAACTTAACACAACTAAAAACCTACTCAAAATATACTCTCCCCACCGTTTTACAACTATTAAGCGAACTATTCGCACCCAGAACAAAAAAAACCTGAAATGGGATCAAATTTAAACACGCAATAGCCTAGCCCGATCACGTCTGGTTCAGCACCACCGCATATGTATACTTAACTTCACAATAACTTCAAAATTACGGCTAAGTGACCTATCTGCCTGAGAAGTAAAGGTATTACAGGCTTGCCAGGAATGATGGGTCACCAAACCGGTACTTAAAACTAAGATTTTACGCTTTAAATAACCAAATTCAGCCCATTTTACAACTACAAGAAACACAAAATATTTACTACCAGTATAAATACATGTATAACATCAGACTACCAGTAACCAATCACAGAGCAGGATTCGCAATATTGCACCATGCGCTCGCTGCCATCTTACTATACCTGTCATCGTCTATTCGGCTTACTGCTGCCGTAGCTACCAGCCATCCATGTATAGAGATCAGTGGCCTATACATATAACAATCCAACATGGCGACCATCCGAAATATTTAGACGGTTCTCGATATCTACGGATCTTTTACAGTAATCAAACTGATTTTTTTATGTTCATAGAGGCTATGAAAATAAGTTCACCTATAGGCCTTTCAATAACCTGGTGAGCACAAATCCAACATGGCGGCGACGCGAAATATAAATATTTAAATGGACGTTTTTCGCGATTTAACCATCCGAGTGCAGTGAAACTTAGTATGGTATAAGCTTATATAAATGCTAATCCACTGGCATCTAATTTATTTCATTGGTTTTCATAACTATAAGATGGCAGCTGTGCGAAATATTAAAATCTCGTTTTTACTTCTTGTGTCCTAATCATGCAATTGAAGTTGGAATACTACATACACAATAATCTTCATGTAGGCTAATAGTCATAACTCTAAGACCTACAGTACACATATAAAAATCTAACATGGTGACAATCCGAAATATTAGACAGTTCTCAATATCTACGAATCTATTACAGCAATCAAACTAAAAATGTGTAGGTTGATAGAGGCAATTAACATAAGTAGGATATATGAAAATAGGCTTTAGTTCTTCACGGAACTACTTATTTATAATGTTTTTTAATTTTCATGAAATATTCCAATGCAGGCCTAACAGATGTGATTTTTAAACAAATTTACAACACATTTTACCATAATTATAACCATTCTTCAAATACTGTCGACTTCGATAATTTGAATCTCTCAATAATTTGAAGATTTTCCCCTGTCCCTTGAAAAATACTCGATAAATTGAAAAATATCAATGTGATTTGGTCCCCCCTGTAATTTGAATTTGTAGGAATGGCATCTTGCTCGCCGACATTCTATAACTTGAAATCGGTGATTAGCCTACAGTATTGTTACCATGCACAGACAAGTCGTTGGATTACATCCATAATGAGATGTATGAGTTAGTTTGCAGTCTTGAGTCTTCTTTCAAACGTTGAAGTGTGTTACAGTATAATGTTTGATTTGCGTAATTTTTAGACTACTTTTCTCGAAAAAGTAGACTTATGAGATCGATCCGGGAAAATGTGTGTCTGTCTGTCGGTCCTACTGTCCGTCTGTAAGTATCGTCTCCCTCTCCGCCCCCCTATCAACTCCTAAATGGCTGCAGCTATCGAAAACCAATTTGGTAAGAGTAAAAATCTATACTTGAATATCTCACGGGCATATTTGAAATTGACGTAAGTGCTACCAATTGCTGAAAAATCGCAATTGAAATCTGAGCTCTATGTTGGATATCTCAGAGGATATCCATGCGAGCTATTCCAAAATTCGCACACATATAGATAATAACATTCCAGATTAATTTTCAGAAGTCCATACATGCCAGTGTTGCCAACATGACTCTAAGCCTGCCGATATGTCCAATTTCTAAATGCATGTAACTTCTATACTATCGATTGGATTTCAACCAAATTTCGTATGTACTAGGTGTACTACAACATATATGACTATGTATTCTAAAGAGCCACCAGGACTGCCAACAGTTAATAAATGCTCTCGTTGTTTTAACCCTAATATCAATATATCAGAAAGTATGCAAGTCAACAGCTCTAAACTTTGCACACGTATAGTACCTGACATTCTACCTTAGTTTGGTGTATCTTATATGCATCAATGCTGCCAACACGATTCTAAGCCTGCTGATAGGTCCAATTTTTAAACGCATATAACTTCTATACTAATAAATCGATTTCAACCTAATTTCGTATGTGCTTTTTGTACCATAACAGTTATGACTATGCTTATTCGTAAGAACCAGAAGGGCTGCCAACTGTTAATAAATGCTCTCTCTATTTGTTTAATACTAATATCAATATATCAGAAAGTATGCAAGCCATCAGCTCTAAACTTTGCACACGTATAGTGCCTGACATTCTAGGTTAATTTGGAAACTAATATACCTCAGTGCTGCCAACATGATTCTAAGCTTTCTGATAGTTTTAATTTTTAATTACATGTAACTTTTATACTAACAAATGGATTTTATCCAAAATTGGCACTATAATAGATCGTAATATTTCGGATTAATTATGAGCATCACATACATGCCATTGTTCCCAACATCATTTTACGCGCACTGATAAATCGAATATCAAACAGCATGTAACGGCCATACTATCCATTAGACTTCAACCAAATTTTGTACACGCATTCTATACCTTAAGAGATGGAACTAAGAATTTATTCAGAGTCACCAGGCCTGCCAACTGTAGTAAGTTACCCTATCAAACTACACTATTTCAGGTGTGTTTCAAACTGCAGTACTTAGAAATTTTAGTATTACCAACTTGATTCCTTCATTAGATAGGTCTAGCCAATATAGATTGGCATGAATCTTAAATTTTAAGAAAAGTAGGCCCTTTAGTTCGTCACGGAACTACTTGTTAAGTATCTAAATGAGATCAAGAAAGAACTAGTGTCTTTCCATAAATGAAAAATAAAAGGGGTATAACTTGACGAGAGCTATTTTATGTGAGAAAATTCTTAAAGGACTGAAATTAACCAAAATGCCTGAATTAATAGTCGGGTAAATATCTGGAGATGATGTAGTAATAGATGTTTACTCCTCCGCTGTCTGAGACCAAACCAGCCGCCCCAAATATGATCACGACTTATATAGGTGAAATTCCAGCTGACAGCCATTTTTGGCAACGAGTTCAGTTTTGCCAACCCCACGCATTTGGTACTGCTTTGAACCCGGTGTAAAATAACAATAGTGCGCCGTCAAGTTAATGCGAAAGTAGTCACGCATCAATAATCTTTCTCCAGGCCAATGGATTTGCCTAGACCAATATTTTTATCCAGACCAATGGTTTTCACGCACAGTGGGGGTAGTCACACATCAATAATCTTTATCCAGGTCGATGGTTTTGCCTTTTATTTCTTTATTCATATATTTACAAAGTTACGTGTGTCGTATTTTGTATCGGACATGTTGTCAACGGGTATGACGTCGTGCAGGACGTCCATGTGTCATGGCAGCCGTCGTCGAATGAGCAAGAAGTAGAATCATTTATTTAGGTAATTAAATAAATATTTCCTGTGCAGCAGGGACAATTCAATTTGTAATCAACTTCTAATCACTCCCAGAAAGATATGTGAAGCATAAATCATAGTTTTTCAATAATCTGCCTTGTAAAAGTTGAAAAGCCAAAAGTAGCTGTTGTCCAGAATTAATAAAAGGAAGCTTTTGATTCAAGCTGTGGAGGATGGACAATTAATAAAAGATGTCGCCAAATATAACGTGCGTTCAAAAAGTAACGAGCCGGAGGCTGGAATGCGCAAACCGGTGACGTCATCGGCTAATCGTGGCGTGTGTAACGAGGTGTGGTTCCGACCAGAGCGTGGAAGGTCTCAGTCCGTCGCTAGAGGACACGCGTGCACGTCACGTGACGATACAAAGCGAGCAGCAGCATGCATGAATTGTCCAACGCTGCCAATCGCATTGCACACAGTGACATGGAGGCGTCAACCGAAGAGCAAAGAGGTGGTGTTCGGTTTCTGACAGCGGAAGGAGTAGGGGGAACGGACATTCATCGCCGAATGTCACAAGTGTACGGCGAACACTGCATGTCCCTTGCAAGGGTCACGGCGTGGCACAAGCGCTTCAGGGAAGGATGGGTGTCGTTAGCCGATGATGCCCGGTCTGCCCCCCCCCCCCCCCCCCCCCCTGCATTACCTATGACAATTTCCAGCTGGTTGATGCACTCATTACCCAGGACCGCCGAGTGACAGTGAACGCCATAGCCGCCGTGGTCGCTCCACGACAATGCACGACTAGTGGGACAAGTGCTTCGACAGCCAGGGCCAATACTTCTAACATACAGGTACTGGTTTCTGTAAGTATGCCTCCGGCTCGTTACTTTTTTGAACGCACCTTATATTTTGAATCCGGTATAAAATAACAAAAGAGCGCCGTCAATTTAATGCGAAAGTAGTCAAGCATCAATAATCTTTATCCAGGCCAATGGATTTGCCTAGACGAATATTTTCATCCTGACAAATGGTTTTCACCTAGACCAATTATAATGGTTAGGTAGCACGGCCCTGCGGGTCGCGTTAGCTAATATAAACACCCCTGGTTTTTGTCACGCACAGTGGGGGTAGTCACACATCAATAATCTTTATCCAAGCCAATGGTTTTGCCTTTTATTTCTTTTTTCATATAATTACGAAGTTATTACGTGAGTCGTATTTTGTATCGCACATGTTGGCAACGGGTATGACGTCGCGTAGGACGTCAATGTGTCATGGCAGCCGTCGTCGAATGAGCAAGAAGTAAAATCATTTATTTACGTAATAAAACTAATATTTCCGGTGCAGCAGTGACAATTCAATTTGTAATCTACGTCTAATCACTCCCAGAAAGGTACTCTTGTGAAACATAAATCATATATTTTCAATAATCTGCCTCGTAAAAGTTGAAAAGCCAAAAGTAGCTATTGTCAAGAATTAATAAAAAAAAATAGCTTGTGATTTAAGCTGCGGAGGATGGATAATTATGAATCGGTGTCGCCAAACAGTTCGGCATTTTACCATCGACATTGTAGATGATTTTGAAACACAAAAGAAAATTACCGACTTTCTTTCAATATGAACATTTGAGTATAAATGTACAAATGTTGTGAAATAAAAATCAATAAGTACAGTAATACAATCACGAAGATCAAACTCTTGTTTATTTGAATGTTTCCTTCCCTCCCTTTTGGTTATTTGGACTCCTATTTTTTGAGCTCTCGGTAAATTGAACTTTTTCTCTGGTCCCTTAAGTTTCAAATGATCGAGGAACGACTGTTTTATCAAGATAGACTGTATTTTCTGTTTCTGATTCTAACATTATTTTAAGCAGATTTCAGATTATATTTGGAAGGTAATTCAATGGATACTAAAATGTTTTATAGTGAATGTTTTAATTTATAGATTGATAAAGTTTAGATTGTATTGATGTTATCACTTTAATGTTATTATTAAGGTCCGGAAGTTCATGTACTATTAATTGAATAAATATGCATGCAAAAATGCACTAATTTTGATCAAATATGAATCTCGTTTACAACAAGTAGTTCCGTGAAGAACTATACAGCTTATTTTCATATATCCTGCTCATGTTAATTGCCTCTATCAACATACAAAATTTCAGTTTAATTGCTGTAACAGATTCGTAGATATTGAGAACCGTCTAAATATTTCAGATGGTCGCCGGGTTGGATTTTTATTTTTGTACTATTACATTAAGATTATTGTGTACGTGTGGTATTCAAACTTCAATCGCATGATTAGAACACAAGAAGTAAAAACGAGATTTTAAAATTACGCACAGCAGCCATCTTGTGATTATGCAAACAATTGAAATAAATTAGATGCCAGTGGATCAACATTTGTATAAGCATTTAACGTGCAACATTTCACGGCACTCGGATAGTTAATTCGCGAGAAACGTCCATTTAAATATTTATACTTCGCGTCGCCGCCATGTTGGATTTGTGCTCACCAGGTTACTGAAAGTCCTATAGGTGAACATATGTTCATAGTCTCTATGAACATAAAACAATTCAGTTTGGTTGCTGTAAAAGATTCATAGATATTGAGAACCGTCTAAATATTTCGGAAGCTCGCCATTTTGGATTGTTATATGTATAGGCCATAGAGTTATGTACCATTCAAGGACAATTATTGCCTAGGTTCATTATTCAAACTTTCACTTTGATCGCATAATTACGACACAAGAAATAAAAACTTAATTTTAAAATTACGCACAGCCGCCATCTTGAGGTTATGTAAACAATTGAATTAAGTTAGTTGGCAGTGCATTACAAACTGCAAAACCATTTACTGTACCACATTTCACGGCGCTCAGAGAGTTAAATCACTAGAAAAGTCTATTAAAATATTTTTAAATTCGCTTGGTCGCCATGTTCGTTTTGTACTTTACAGGTTTATGAAATATACATAGGTAAACTTGTATCAGTACCCTTTATCACCGTACAAAATTGCAGGGTGATATCTGTAATAGTTTCGGAGATATAGAATGTCAGTGAAATATTTCGCACAGCCGCCATTTTGAGGTTATGTAAACAATTGAACTAAATTAGACTTCAATGCATTACAATGTGTATAAACAATTGCTGTACCAAGTTTCATTACGTTTGGATTGTTAAATCGCGAGAAAAGTCTATTTAAAAGTCTCAACTTCGCTTGGCCACCATGTAGGTTTTGTAGTCAACAGGTTTTTGAAAGTCTCATAGGTGAACTTCTAGTAGTGCCCTTTATCACAGTACACACTTTTAGGGCGATATCGGTAATAGTTTCGGAGATATTGAATGCTAGTGAAATATTTCGCACAGCCGCCATGTTGGATTGGTGAGACGTAACAAAATTTGAAGGGCACGGTCGAGGTCGCCTGGAATAGCCCTATGAACTTACCGAGTTTCATTGAAATCGCTCCAGCCGTTTAGATTTTATTAGGGGGACACACACACACGCGCGCGCACGGACAAAAGGTGATCTCATAAGCCTATTTTTCAAAATTGAAAATAGGCTAAAAATATGCACTTTGAAATAACTGCGGAAATTACCCTCACCCTGTATTGTTTAACGTTTCTATTTTGAATATAAAGAAAATATGAACAGACGGACATATAACTACACCTTTTTTTTTAATATATATATCTCAACTATGAAATAGTTCTACATAGTAGAAAATGTTATTTTATGGAACTTCAAGTGGTGTTGACGATCAATAATTATTTTATTATTTTAATTTTTAAGTATAACTGATATACAATTTGAATAGCTATTGAATTTTCAAAAATTAAATGATTTTACAATATTTAAATAGTGAATAGTGGGGGCTTCATTCATTCATTCCATTCCCTGACCCGGTCGGTCGACTGGAAGCAGGCTGTGGATTTTCATCTTTCAAGAACATGAAATAACAAAAATCGCTTCAAAACAACAGGAAATTAGAAATATGCGCTCTTCTCAAGCAGGAATATGCACTTAAACAGGCAAAGGAGAAAAATTTGATGCATTGTGCCAACATAACCAAAATAAGCAAAATATGATTTTCCGGGCCTTATGTATTATAATCTGATTTTAGCTGAGAATGGTTACAAGTTAACCGTAAGTAGTAGCCTACTATATAAAATGTAATTTAGTTTCAATATAGTATGGACTTACAGTAGGTGGAATAAATCTATTTTACCTATTAATAGGTGTTTTAATTTATATGTCAATGCGTATAACCTATATAAGGTATGATATATTTCTTGCCAATGCACACTCTTATACAGACACCACAATAAAACAGGTTATCAGACAAATTCTGTGTACACACACAACTATACGAGGCTGAAATGACCACGATATCCATTCCCCTAATTGGGACATGAGTGTCCTCATGTGAGCCGAGTGTACAGAGGTGGAGCACAGCACAATGGGAAAATCCTGTTATGTCCATAAAAAAAAAGAACAGGCTATGACGCGACCTTGGATACCTATAGCAGAATACAAGTTGTGTTATCTAACACGTGCTAGGTAATATTCGATAGCAAGTGCTCGTGAAACAAATAAGCTCGGCAATTCTTGACCAATGGTTAATTTTAGTGGCGTAGGTTACTTCCAACACTTGGGCTACCGTATATTATATCCAACAATCAAAAAAAGAAGAAATAATCGGATAGGCCACCTACTCCGGTATTCACCATGGTGCATCACACTGCTTGAAGGGAAAATGGAAGGCAAGGCAGGAAGAGGACGACCAAGCGCAGAGTTCTTTGATGACATCGGAGGAAGATGTCCGTATCACCTGATCAAACAGCGGGCTCAGGATAGAAGACCTTTGGACGAAGACATTCATGCTACCCACCAACCGCCAGGTTGAGGAGAGCAAAAGAAGAAGAAGAAGAAGAAGAAGAAGAAGAAGAAGAAGAAGAAGAAGAAGAAGAGAAGGGATCTGCGAAAAACCGCGGCGTAACTTGTGCTCGTTAAATCGTGCACCATGGCCGCGCGTGCAGCAGCAACTAGTCGGAGGTTGTAGGTCCGAATCCCGGCGCTGAAAGCGTCTATTCTGAGTGTGAATTTCCCCACAATCCCTCCCGGGATGGTACCTGAAAGTTGTGGTATTGACTCTTTTAGGGCCTTAGGGGTACTTGGGTGCATGGGCACCCGCAGGGGGCGGGGTGGGGCAAGGAGGGGCCGTGCCCCCCCCCGGCGGAATCCCGAGAATATTTCGATTGTTCATTGCCACACCAGTTTATTTCATAAATTGAAGTTACTGATAGTTGGGATTATTTGAAAATATCTCAAGTTTTTTAGAAAATCGGTGATCTGGATTAACATTACCATTTTAATGAATTGCTTGATTTTTATTTTTTTCAATACGTGGTGTTTCAACAACTCTTTACTTGTTTTTAAGAAATTAACATTATGACGATGACTCACAAAGAAAAGCGAACATCTATGGACAAGAACTCTGAACTAGAGAAACTTTTCCTGCCATTAATGCCATAAAGATAATGTGCCCAACGGTTTCAGAGCAGCCAAATAATAAATATCACGAAGCAACTAAGAAGAAACGAAAATTGGAGGGGGCGAGACCTAGTGACAGGTAGGTAATGAAATGAAAAATATTACTTGGCTCCCCGCTGGAAAAAATCCCGCGGGCGCCCATGCTTGGGTGTGTGTAGAAGTTGTCTTACAACTTATGACACTGTGATTAGTGTATGCATTTGTAAGCAAGGTGGGATTTTGGAAGGAAGTGTTAAGTACCATCTCGGCATTTGAAGTAGGAAACCACTTCCAGGTTGGTCGAGGTAGGAATCAAACCCGCCTCTTCTCAGTTTTGCCTCACGAGGCTAAGTGTACCAGAATTAAATTTCTTGGCAGAGACGGGAATCGAACTCGGGCCTTAGCGGTGACAGCCAAAAATGTTACGCAACAAGGCGGACTTCTTACTCAAGTCCCGGGGTGCCTATCCCATCCCTGCCCCTAATACAGTTACACGCACCACTACAGAATGCTGGTTATCAGACAAGTTCAACACACACACATACCCAACTACACGGGGCTCATGACTAAGATGTCCCAAGCCCCTAAAATGAATCCACAATAACTAACTCCTATTCGAGATGGTAACACGGACTATGCCGCCAATTACTAATGCCTTCGTGTTACGTTCTTTTGTTTTAATAAAATGGCTTGCTGCAATTAAGAGATTAATTGAAGGAAACGATAGCTTTGAAGCCATTTTTCAGTGTTGCCTTGCATTTACATTTACACTATTATTTGATTGTAACCTTGGATGCGGTAAGTTTATTTCATTCTTAAATCACATAATCTGAAAACTTCTCAAGAGATAAGTGCTTTTATAACAGCTACTCAAATTCAAAGAATTCAGAGTAATAGTTCATAACATAGTAATAGTTTATTCATCAAAAAGTGGTTGTCTGAGCAGCCCGAAGCCATTCCCTGCTGTTCCCAAGGTTGCAAGATCGAATCCCGGCGCAGTCAGTTAGCATTTGCGGGTACGCAAATGCGATGGAGTCGTGTCAATAGATTTAATGGCTCTTAAATCATCTCGTTCGGGGCAAAATTCTGACCTAAAGACTTAAAATAAATATTTAATGGGGCAATTCCTTATAGGCCTACGAAACAACATTAATATGAAAATAGTGTAATATACCACAAAGGTTTCGATAAAATATGTGAAAAAAATATTGTGCTTGCCATACTGGAACTTGGAACGCCGCCCACTTGTGCTTTTTTATAACGCAGCTTAAATCGCCATCTCTCGAAGAAAATTGCTATTCGCACTCTCAAGCGATGGTGCTGCCGTTCAACTGGAACTAGAGGAATGGTGATAACGTAAACAGATAATGAGATGCCCTAACGGCCAGAAAGTAAAGCTAGCGGGCACGCCCACTGAGATGTTCAAAACATAGCTGGCAAGTGTTAGGAATCAAAACGTACATACTTTTAACGCACTAAGCATTGTAAGTAGATGTCTAAAACTCTTCATTCATAATGAACTACTTCTACTTAATTTTTTTAAAGGTCCTTTAGCCAAATCTAGCTGAAATTGATGGAAATGCAAACCCACTGTGGGTGTTGCACGTGATTCACGTATTAGTCACCGTACTGTACATGATTATATTATTTCTCAGTAAGCTACCGGTACTGAAATATACAAATACTAGTTCATTCTTATTTTTTAAATAATTTGGGTACAGGTACCTTGTGCAACATGCGCGGAGTGAATTACATTTCATGAGTAAAATTTCAGATGTTTCATTCGAGTTTGCTGTTCTGAAAACTGTAACCGATTTAAATAAATTTATGGATAAAACATAAAACTCTCCGTGCGATCATAAAAGAGAAGTTTAAAAATTCTGCTTTTTGGAGGTTTTATTTAGGCTATGTTATTTCAAAGATTAATCCGTAATTCTTACCAAAAAAAAAATGCGGTGCAGTTTGATTTTATAATTATGTTGTTGTTGTGACCAATTGCTCTGTGTACTTGCATCAATGAGTATTAAACCTGTCTTGACAACCGCTGTTATATCGCAATGCCAATAGCAGATTGTGTAATTAATGACGTGAGTCCAGGATAGGGAATTCCTTGGTACTTGAAATAAGATAATACCGGTATCCCAGGAATTTCTTGGTATTTGAGTAGAAATAACAAATGGCCAACTATAGAAGAAGTAGCCTGCAGTCAGTTCTGAAAGTTACTGTATATCATGATGGAGCCAAGTTGAATTCCCTGGTCGGTTCCTCAGTTCAGGGGCTGCGACAACGTGGTCATGTAGCCCCGTGTACTTTGGGTGTGTGTAGAATCTGCCTGATAACCGGTGTTATTTTGATGGCTGTAGTTCCAACTTTTGCTACCAAACGCCACCGTCAACGACCAACTAGTTCTGAACTTGGTTACTAGATGCCACCACAGTCGGCTCCTGGCAACGAACTTTGGAACCTAAGAGCGTTAGTCAAATCTAACCTATAATTTAGCTTCTCAAAAGTGTAATTAGTGGATTTCATAAATCTATGACATGAGACCGCCGGCTTTACTTCCCCTCCGAAGGAAGGCATAGCCTACTGACGGATTTTTAACGCTCTTCAAAATTCGATGACTTCAGCCGGGTTTGAAACCGCGACCTTGGGCATAGAAGCTAAGAAATGAAAATCCACAGCCTGCTTCCAGTCTCCGACCGGGTCAGGAATGGAATGAATGAAGCCCCCATCTAGCGGCGAGGATATGAACTGTGCCGGCTGCCGAGGCCTGACGCACTCCTCTGGGGCAATGATTAAATGAATGACAGATGAAATGAAATGATAGTGGAGAGTGTTGCTGGAATGAAATTTCGACAGGGAAAACCGGAGTACCAGGAGAAAAACCTGTCTGCCTCCGTTTTGTCCAGCACAGATCTCACATGGAGTGACCGGGATTTGAACCACGGACCCAGTGGTGAGAGGCCGGCGTGCTGCCGCCTAAGCCACGGAGGCTTCGGCATAGAAGCTAAGCATGCTACCAATTACGCCACCTATGCCGCCTCTTGAATTCCCTAGTAGGGTAATCTGTGTGCATCTTTGAGCATACGTCCTGAGGCGTAGCCGTGTTCGTTAAATCATGCACCATGGCCACGCGGGCATCTGCTGTTAGCGCCAATGCCTTGCTCGACATATGACTAGCCACAGTGGACCGGCTGTCACACGGCGCCTGCGAGGTTCCGTTCTATAGAGAAAGAGGGCCTATGTGTAACTGTAATGAGGAAAAGGGATGAGGTAGGTGCCTTGAAGTAATGTACTATCCCGGCATTTGCCTGAAAACAGTGTGGGGAAAACCTGGTGGAAAACCACACACATGATAGCCGCTGTCCGCGCCAGGATTCGAACCTCCAATATTCGGACATGCTGCAGCTGCCCTCGCAGCTCTGCTGCACGATTCAACGAGCATGGCTACGCCATAGACCAACAACAACAAACAACATGGTTCTAATACACATCACTGATCAACATAGTTACCATTCTTCCAGTTGTGATGGAACAATAGTGTACAAAGCCAGTTGTCCTGCCTGCGTCGGACATTTCAAAGTTCTGCCTTCCATTTAAAGGGCATATTCTATTTCCTACCTGCCAACTTTCCAGATAGCCTTTCCGTAAAACCCCCAAGTGACAAAATACGTGGGAAGCCGCATGCATCAAAACGTAGTAAAACACGACACAATTACTGTTATTTTCTTCCTTTCAGATAAGCAGAGTTCTTTAGTTTTAATATAAAACGCTACATGTAACTGATGGCATTCTAAAGGGACAAAACTTGTCATCTGAATTAAACTACCACAAATATCTTTAAAATGAAATCCATTTACACAATGTAATTCATACTTGTACATGACCTCAGTTTCGCAACCCTTGGCGAAGGACAAATGAACGAAAGGGACTATTGAATGAATCCATATTTCATTAAAAATACACTAGTGTTCGAAAGTTAAGCATAATCACTAAACGAGGCCATACCGCCTGATAGGAATGTCAGACGGATTGCTGAACAAGCGGAAGCTGAATCACCCACCATATGTCACACAACTTGTTAAAAAAAAAACAAAAAAAAAAAACCAGCTCTTGTGGCAGTCGATCCCATTCCTCCGAAAGGGCAATGCTAAGGTCTTGGAGGGTCCTTGGTGGAGGCTGACGGGATGCAATTCGCCTCCCAGGCATGTTCTATAGGATTCAGATCCGCAGACCTCACTAGCCACTCCATGCGATGAATGTCTTCTCCAGCCAGAAATTCATCCACCAGAGCAAAGTGGTGCGGTCGGGCACTATCGTCCATTAAGAGGAAATCCGGACCAACCGCAACTCTGAAGAGTCGAACATGTGGTCTCAGTACCTCATCCCTGTATATCTGAGCGTTCACAGTGTTCCTCGGACCACCCAGACGGCCATTCAACATGATGCCGCCCCACACCATGACCCCACCACCACCATACTGGTCCCGTTCCACGATGTTCCTGTGGTTGTTTCGGCTACCCGGTTCTCTCCAGATTAATGTGCGACGGGAATCGTTCTGCAAACTGAAGCGGGATTCATCTGTGAAGAGCAGATGCCTCCATTCATTCATGGTCCAGTTCCGACGTTGACGGCTCCACAGTAAACGGGCCCGTCTCTGTGCTGGAGTGAGCGGGACGCACACCGCTGTACGTCTGGCAAACAGCCCTGCTGTTCTGAGCCTCCGGCACACAGTTTGCCGGGAAACGGCAACTACTTAGACAGCTGCAAGCTCCGCCGACAATATTGTCTGGCAGGTGCACTCCGATTTCGTCGGGCGGTTAAGGCCTGATATCTGTCCTGCTGTGGGGTGGTTACTCTTGGTCGACCTGGTACTGGCCTACGACTAACATCTACTGTGTCTGGAAATCGTCTCCAAAGTCTGGAAATGACACTTTTTGGCACATTGAAGGATACTGGCTTCGGTCTGTGTGTGGCCTGCTTCCAGGCGGCCGAGCATTCTACCCTACAAACCGGGGTCCAAATGGCGTCGTTGTGCCATTATGTTGTCACGTTCGCCACGAGGCTACACTCTGCACACTATAACAGGGCAAACACGACTGAGGGAATATGAGGCGCAGGCACTGGCTGTGTTTACCTTGCGGTTACGCCGCTAGTCAAAGCAGGGAATACTCCTTTCCTATACAGAGCGAACACGTAAGGTTGGTAGGTGCATATGTCGTGCGATTTGCGGTCTATTTCCTGTTGCCCTGCTTATTCGTAATTTTTGGACATTAGTTTAAAATAAAAAAAAATAAAAAAGGAAGCGACCAAACGACTAGGATTCAGAAGCAATTATTAGGGAGAACAACATTCACGATCAATGACCGTTAAATACCCCGTTTAGAAAGTTGTCTGATCTGGATAATGACCAATCCGGATCGACTTCATTTGTTATTAGTACGTGTTTAGACGTATCATCACGAAACAACAGGATAATCGAGTAACACAACACGACATCGCTATGTACTGCCAACTTTTGAATTCCAAGTGTTGTAGTCGAGATTTATAGTTGTTTGTTTCTTCCAGTTTTGGAGTATTTCAGTTATTCTTTTTACAGAATTCAACCTGCCGGTGGATAGGCCTATTCTTGATTTTATACAAATCCTGAGGTGATATGTAGGCAAGGCCTTTCTCTTGGAGTGGAAACAAATATATTTTAGAATATTTATGCACAGGTCTACTGTAGGTTATTTATTAAATAAATACAGGGTCAGCGAAAAAGGTTGCAGCAATTTAAAAAATCATATCTCCCGTTGTAAGTGGGATAAATTAATAATTTGACCTGAAAACTAATCGGGAACTCATTGAGTTTTAGTTTTAGATGTAACTGTACTCCGCCCGTGACCTTCAGCCGATGCGCAGAATGAGTGCGGCGCGACAGGAAGCTGCCACGCCACTGTTTCAGTAGTGTGATTGCAATGGCGACAGTTCAGCAGAAAGCACAGTGTGTATTGTGGTTAGTGAAGTTTAAATCTGTTATAACTGTTCAGCGCACTTTCCGACGTATTTATGGTATGGAATCCCCTCATGCTGATAGCATTAGACGGTGGTATGAACTGTTTCAGGAAACTGGCAGCGTTGACGTGAAGAAGTCCCCCGGACGCCCTAGAATGTGTGATGAACCAAGGGAGCGCACATAGATACATTATAATGTATGAAAAAAACTTTTTGAGTTGATGAATTTAACACAAAAATACTCGTTTTAATATCTCAAATAGTTCCTGAGCTATGATTTTTTGAAATTGCTGCAAAGATCTCTTTGCCTGAGGCCTGTAGTGTGTTTACTGCGGAGCTCGTTGCCATCTGCAATTTGCACTACAGGATGCACGAATCCACTTTCTCGTGTGTACCGACTCTTTGAGTTCGTTGCAGTCAATTAACACATGTTTCCCGCAACACCCCCTAGTGCAGCGAATCCACGACCTACTAGCCGGGCTGTGCCAAGCTGACACTCGAATCACCTTTCTGTGGCTTCCAAGCCACATGGGAATTGCGGGAAATGAGTTAGCGGATCAAGCTGCATAAGAGGCGGTATCACTATCACCTCGACCAATGGAGGTACCCGCTAGAGATATTCGCTCTCAGTTACGCCTACAAGTTCTGGCATTTTGGGAGAGTCACTGGCTAGCTGACCCACTGCCCAGTAAACTTTGTACCTGTGGAGCCGTTTTCACCGTGGCCCACATTTTAACCGAGTGTGTGGATCTTGCTAACTTACGAAGAAACCTTGGTTTGCAGATGACACTCTAACTTATATTAGCCGATGACGCGGTGGCTGTTGATCGCGTTATCTGCTTTTTAAGTGAGAGTGGGTTAGGGCCAGCAATCTAAATTTTTCCAGTGTAAATTGACTCAACGACTTGTTCGTTTTTGAATGATAATTTTTTGTTTTTCCGCTTTTTTGTTTATTTTTATAATTTTTATTTTTATTTAATTTTTTTGTTTGATTAATTTTTGGTCTTTTTTAAATCTAGGTGTCCACCTCAAAATTTTAAATTCAATTCCAAATTTGTATTCTTTAATCTGTGTTAAGAGGAGCAGATGACCTCGTAGTTCCGCCCCTTAAAACAACAAGAACTAACTAACTAACTAAACTTTTTCGATGACCCTGTAAATTTTTGTTCGTCCAGAGTAACTTGATCCTGTCCGAATCCCTTCTATGGCTTTGTTATTAGTCTCCAACGACTTGCCCCGACGCTAGGAATTCCTCCGTGTTCTCCTTCCTTCGTTCTCAACATATATCTGATATCAACCAACATAAATACAACCATCATGGCCAACATTGCATACTTCTCACACACAATGCAGGAGGATATAACACACCGACGATCGCAGTGCTGGCCAAAAACGAGATTATCTAATTATAGGAACAGGGTTGACTGATCTTGTCCGGAGTACAGTTAATCTAGATAATGAAATTTCGTTGCGTTTACACGTTCCAAATTAATCTGGATCGGGACCTAATCGGGATCGTGACCGTGCCGTCTAAACGGCGTATTAGGCAAAATGCGAATCAGAGCGATGGTTGGTTCCTCAGTGTAGGGGCTGCGACAACGCGGTCATGTAACCTCGTGTACCTTGGGTGTGAGTAGAATCTGTCTGATAACCGGTGTTAATTGTGATGGCTGTATTCCTGTGTGTTGCCTGTAATGCAGATCAGGACTGCAGACGATCCCTTTCCTACTTTTGTTACCAAATGCTACTGTCAACGACACCTAGCTGTGAACTTGGCTACTGGATGCCACCTCAACCGGCACCTTGAGGCGAACGTTGGAACTTAATAGAGCATTAATCAAATATAACCTACAAATTTAGCTTCACACAATTAATTGTAGGTAGTGGAAGGTTCTTTCACATGCCATAAATCTATGACATGGGCCCGCTGGCTTTACTTCCCCTCCGAAGGAAGGCATACTGAGGGATTTTTAACGCTCTTAAGAAATCCGACGACTTCGGCCGGGTTTGGACCCGCGTACTTGGGCATAGAAGCTCAGCATGCTTACCAACTACGCCACCAAAGTCACCCAAAAAATATCAGAGTGATATATCGAATATACGCTGGCCATACACCATCTAAAGGCAGCCTGCGGAATTTAGCCCTGGCGTGAAATAGTAAAATATTATAGTTTACTCGTAATACCGCAAAACACGCTGCAATTCCGTAAATTTTACAGAAAATAACGTTAAAAGTTGTCAGGTATGCCATCATTTCTGTCGTAAAAGTCCAGTTCTTGGTTTTGTAGAATGTTATTTTGAAGATAACGTACATAGCTCCCAATCCACGTTCAGAGCAAAGTGATTTGTAACACTGCCCTAAAAGGTATTCCTTGTTAGCAGAGCTTTAGGTGCAAAGCTCGGAAGTTACGTAAGGAGTTACGAGTAATGTTACGTAAGTCCATAATATGAACACTAGGTAATACTCGCCTGGTATTGCTATTATTATTGTTCAAAGAATGGAAATGAAAGACTTACTAACATTGTATTTTATCAGGATGTCTACCACTCTGGAAAACATGGAAAACAGGGAATACTCAGGGAATTTTCAAATCCTGGAAAACTCAGGGAATTATCAGGGTATTTTAATGTCACTCAGGGAATTTTCGTTTTACAAGGGCTGATGTTCTGACTCAGTGAGGAAAGCAATGACAAACTACCTCACTCCTCATCTTGCTTAGTACGCCTCAATATAGCGCTGCCTTGGACTTTTGTGCGTATCTACCCACATAACTTAACGGCGGTACTTTTTGAGGATCCAGCCAGACAACCTTGAATAATTGGAAATTAATCATTTAAATTGATTGATGGTTGGTTCTTAAGTTTAGGGACTGCGACAACGCGGTCATGTAGCCCCGTGTACTTTGGGTGTGTGTAGAATCTGTCTGATAACCGGTGTTAATTGTGTGACTGTATTAGTGTGTGTTATATGTTTTTTAATTTAAGTACTGCAACTTAGAATTTTTCAAATAGTTCCCACTTTTGCCGCCGAGCGCCACCGTCAACGACTACTAGGCCAAGTTCAGAACTTAGCTACTAGACACCACCGCAGTCGGCTCTTGGCAACGAACGTAGAAACCTAAGAGCGTTGTTTACATTCTTAACCTATCCAATTTAGCTTCACACAGGTGTAATTAGTGCAAGGTTCTTTAACATGCCATAAATCTATGACATGGGACCGCCGGCTTTACTTCCCCTCCGAAGGAAGGCATACTGAGGGGTTTTTAACGCTCTTAAAAAATCCGACGGCTTCGGCCGGGTTTGAACCCGCTATCTTGCGCATAGAAGCTCAGCATGCTACCGACTACGTCACCGAAGCCGCCCAGTGATGATTGTTGTAGATGTACGTTCGTGAAAAATCCACAGCCTGCTTCCAGTCTCCGACCGGATCAGGAATGGAATGAATGAAGCCCCCATCTAGCGGCGGGGATATGAACTCTGCCGGCTACCGAGGCCTGACGCACTCCTCTGGGGCAATGATTAAATGAATGACAAATGAAATGATAGTGGAGAGTGTTGTTGGAATGAAATTTTGACAGGGAAAACCGGAGTACCCGGAGAAAAACCTGTCTGCCTCCGTTTTGTCCAGCACAGATCTCACATGGAGTGATCGGGATTTGAACCACGGACCCAGCGGTGAGAGGCCGGCGTGCTGCCGCCTAAGCCACGGAGGCTAGATGTACGTTCGTACTGACGTTAAATCTCTCATTTCTTGCAAGAGGAGTACACAAATTACAAGTACAATAGTTTTTCTGGATGAAAAATTTAGGAATTGGCAAAATATAGAATATATATGTATATATATCTTTGTTTTTTTTTCCTTTCTCTTCTTGATTGTTTGAATACTTTCCGAAATGTTCTTCGAGTACAAACTCTGTTTTATACAGGGTGTTTTTTTCTGGAGCTGGGCCGGCGGCCGGCTGCCGGGCGCGCGCGCCTTCCGCCAGACAATATTATCGCTCATGAGTCACGCGTGGCTTTCTTCATCTGGCTACATCTCTGGCTTGTACGTGTATTAAAGTCTTATTAATATTCTTCCTTTCTCCACTTAAATTGACATGGGTTCGATCCTTGTACACGTCAAATGGGAACCAGATATCCCAGAAGTTTCCTTTAATTTTGTATGTGAATTAAAATTGTCATGTGAAGTTTGTAAGCGTTCGATATCTTCACATTCACGTTGTAACCAATCATTTTTTGCTACCCTGATCTTTGTCCTTATAAGTGTCTGGATATTATTATAATTTTGTAAATTTGATTGTGTTCTACACTTTCGGCGCTCAACCATTAATGAGAGAATTTCATCTGTCATCACTTTTTCTTTTTTATCTCTTGTTTTATAACCTAGTTTATCTTGAGCAGTGCTTATCATAATATTTTTCATCTCTTCCCATATAATTCTTGAACGATCAGTGGTGTCATTGTTGTCACTATTTGACTGTTGATAGCCATGGCCACGTCACCTGCGTAATTCAGGCTGCCTGAGTTTGTCATAAGCTATATTCTTTTGTTGGTTTGTTTTTATGTTTTTTACAAGTTTTGTTTTTTATAGTAGCTACAAATAGTAAATAATCAGATGATACATCTGCCCCAGGATAAGTTGATGCTCTTGTTATAGAAGTTCCAAAACTTATGTTGATTAAAATATAGTGTATCTGATTACGAACTATATTTTCTTGGTTGTCTGCAGGAGATTTCCATGTATACAGCCGTCGAGCTGGTAATTTGAACCAAGTATTAGTGACTTTCACGTTTTCTTCCTGACAGAAATGTTATAGGCGATCACCTTTCTCATTTCTATTCCCCAAACCAAAAGGTTCAACCAGATCTTCAAATCTGCCATTTCCCAGTTTTGCATTGAAGTCACCCATGATTGTATTAATTTCGAGATGTTTGGTGAGATTGAGTACCTCCTTGATTTGATTATAGAAAGAGACTATTTCTTGCTCATCTGCATCAGCAGTTGGTGTATACACTTGAATAATATTAAGGTTAACTGGCCTGGAACTGAGTTTTAACAAGGCAACTCTATCTGAATATGGGACAAAATCTGTAATGCTCTTAGAAAAACATTCTGAGATTATTATGCCCACTCCTATTCTATGATTTCGGTCTTAATTGCCAGAATAAAATAGTGTTCCTCCAACTGTAGAACACACTCCACTATCAGGCCACCAGGTATCTGCTATACCTAGTATATCAATACTGAGCCGTGTCATTTCTTGTATCACATTTGCTAGTTGACCTGCCTCATATATACTTCGAATATTCCATGTTCCAACATTGATTTTCCTCCTCGTGTTCATCTTTAACATGGATCCACTCAAAACTGTCCCCCCCCCCCCCCTCCCGGAGATCCGATTGGGGGAACTATTTAAAACTCCGGAACATTTAGAAATAAGTGAATCCATCCATCCGTCCGTCCGTCCGTTGTTCTCTAGGAAATCTGACGGGGGTGGTATTCCGTTACCTTCCCCCTTAAGATCTTGAATGGAGTGGTTTCCCGTTGCCTTCTCCATTCTATAAAAGGAAGGAAGCTTGTAGTTTAACGTGACCGTTAATCTCGAGATCATGAGCCACGGGACCTCCTTTTTACGTGGAATCAAAACCACAGGACATGGCATTTCACTTCGAAAATCTCACATGCAATGACCGGGAATCGAACCCGGACCGCCTTGGTGAGAGGCATACAGCTAGACCGCTTAGCCACCACGCCCCTTTCTCCATTCTATGTCGTTGACCAAGATGCATTGTTTCATCCGCCTTTAGGGGCGATTTCTCACCCCAAGGACAAGAGAGTGCCCTGACCTCAATTCGCTCATCCACCCTCAGAAGAGGCTGTTGGCGACATTGATAGGGGCCACTTATACCGGCGGGCCACTCGGTCGTCTTTTAGTCATCTCGTATGACAGGCAGAGGTTACCGAGGGTGTTATTCTACCGCCCCCAACCACAGGGGTTTTCCAAGATCAGAACAATAGTATTGCTATATCTTTGACAGTTTAACCAGCGTAGTGCAATATCCACTATCTGCTAGACAGCGAGAGAACGTGCGAGTCATTCACCTAGTTAGCGAGCGAGCCTTTCCCAGAATCAGGCGACCAAGGCCAGGGAAAACCAAACATTCACGCACTATTAGATGAAAACTTCCGAGCAGAGCAATTTATTGGGTAATGTTTTTATTACCCAGGATCAGGGACGAACATACATTTTTTCGGGAGGGGCTGACTATCCTGGAAAATTGTGAGAATTCTCAGGGAATTGTCACCGCAAAATACCCAGAAATATCAACCAATATCTTAGAGCATGTTTTTTTTTATTTAGTCAATTTACCCTCTAGGTTGGTGGTTCCCACGGACTCAGCGAGGGAACTCACCACTACCGCCTCTATGGGCAGTGTCCTGGAGCTTGGAACATCTGGTCGGGATGGATACAACTGGGGAGGTGTGATCAGCACTTCGCCCAGGCGGCCTCGCCTGCAAAGTGAACAGGGGCCTCGTGAGGGATGGGAAGGGATGGAAGATTGGGAAGGATAGGCTAGGAAGAGGGAAGGAGGCGGCCGTGGCCTTACAGTAGGTACCATCCCGGCATTTTGCCCGAAGACGAAGTGGGAAACCACGGAAAACCACTTCGAGGATGGCTGAGGTGGGAATCGAACTCCCTCTACTCATTTGGACCACCCGAGGCTGAGTAGACCCCATTCCAGTCCTCATACCATTTTTCAAATTTCGTGGCAGAGCCGGGAATCGAACCCAGGACCTCCGGGGCGGCAGCTAAGCATGCTGACCGCTACGCTACGGAGGCGACTTAGAGCATGTAACTTTGTGTAATTATTATAGATAAGAGTTAATTGTAAAATTCTAAGTTTATATAGTCTACAAATAGTGGCAATACAAATAAGTTGGTCGCCTCCGTAGCGTAGCGGTTAGCAAGGTTAGCTGCCGCCCCGGAGGTCCTGGGTTCAATTCCCGGCTCTGCCACGAAATTTGAAAAGTGGTATGAGGACTGGAACGGGGTCTACTCAGCCTCGGGTGTTCCAAATGAGTAGAGGGAGTTCGATTCCCACCTCAGCCATCCTCGAAGTGGTTTTCCGTGGTTTCCCACTTCGTCTTCGGACAAATGCCGGGATGGTACTGCCCCCGTAAATTGAATTATATTGAGACCACGATGGCTGTATTGGCATAAATGAATAAAGTTATGAATGTCATAGTTGTGACGTGTATATTCATGACGTAGGCACGGATGACGTAGAATTCATACAAGTAGGCTGGTTGAGCTCAGATTCTTGGTGACGTCATGATTTTGTTCGAGAAAGATCTGAGATTTACGACGCAGTCGCAGGAAACAAGGTATTGTGCTAAGGAAGAAGTTACGCTATTGGAGGAGAGACTCGAACCAATGAACGATGGTTTGGAAGGAAGACGGAGATTGCTGAAACTACGATATTTGATTACTTTTGGCATGCAGATTTGTGGAAAACTATTTTCAGTTATGGCATTGATTTGGAATTTTGAAGAAATTAATTTTGAGTTTTTGAAATTTGAAAATCCGTCAAGTATAGCCAAAGTTAAAACTTCTAGCGATGACGGAGGAACGAACTATGGAAGGGATGGATACGCCCCTTAAGAAGTTAATAAAAGGTCGTGCACAGGAGAGAGGAGCTCTCATCTCTCTCATACCGCTGATACCGCATATATATTTCAGATGTTATATAGTCATTGTCGAGTGAATAAGTGAAGCAAGTCATCTTTAGCGTGTGGTTAAAGCCCGGCGCATCGAACGAACACGGAGCAGTTCCATTTTACGCTGTTCGAAACTAGGTGAAGTTGTAACGCTCACATTAACGTTTCTACGAGATAAGATATCAAGAGTTAACTTCTGCCTTTATTATAATTCAATTGGGCAGTACAACATTGAGGTGTGTAGAAGATTTGAACAATTTCACAGTTATACTTTGAAATATATTGGCATTTTAAGGCTGCAGACAAAAGTGATTTTCTCGCCACCTGAGAGGCACTTTTAAATTTCCACAGTATACACTACGGCTAACACGTGTTACAACCGTGATATTGGAGAATACGTTTGGTAATACAACGATACATTCTACTATGGAACATTATAATCTTGCAGTGCTTTCAATGATTATAACAGAAGTTGAGATGGAAGGCTAAGGCTTTAATGCAATTGGGACATATATCGATGGAGTGAAGTAACAGCATGGAACTTCGTTAATCGTTATTCTACAAAAGCGAGCATGTAGTGAACTTCCAACTACACTCATGCATCGTGAATCCATCGCTGAATTATATCAAATGACAGTGGAAATATCATCATACTCCACGATTATGAATATTTCTGCGGAAATAACTGCAATAAACTTCATGGCGAATTACGACTGGAACTTCAGGGAACTTTCAAGAGAGGCCAGGGTGGACCCGGCTCATAAAGAAGAGTTCTGCCAGAAGGATGTCTTTCGTATACATGGAGCAGTGCAATTTCCGGAGAAGGAAGCAGTTCGATTCTCCGAGGACGCTGATTCCAGGTTCGAGGTCGGAGCACGTCTTCACGCTGGTGAAATGGAACCAACAGCAGTTTTCTTTGAAAACTTTCCTCTAGAACTTCAATCAACAGATAAGGTAGTCGTGAACGTTTCTTGTATTATTTGAGTCATGTAGCGATATTTGAGCAACCATTTTTCCCATATTTTTTGTCCTATCTTTTGCCCCATTTTCTTGATTAACATTTCTGTACTCAGTACACTTCGATGATTTATGCCTTTTTCTACGATTTGTTGAGACATTGTTATGTCATTGGCATAGTTAAATAGTTTTGGATCAGTTGAGACTGATAATTTAGATTCTTTCAGTAATTTGCATATTTTTGTAGTCACGATTTGACTGTAAAGTTAATGATTTGCTATGGCAGATTTGAATTCAGACAGCGTGTCATTTTATTAAAGTAATTCTATTCAGTAAATTACTTTGACCAATTTTCTGTCATCCTCAAGAAAGAAGAATAATTAAATGATTTTAGAGCGTTAAAATCTAATACGTTATCGACGATCTTTGAAATACTAGTCGTCTTATGAACATGATTGCATTATAGACAATTTTATGAAATATGAACTTTGAATACGATTTATTGAATACACTATAGTAATGAACTTTTGATAGGAGTTTTTCTCAATTCTAGATTGGAACAATAATGTTTGCATTCCACAGTCTAATTGTATTCTATTCGACTATTTATGCAGTTTAGATGAACTTTGATTGAAGATAGTATTTTTATACTGCGTTACTTTGATGATATTAATCTCAATTTTGATAGACCAGGGAGGAGTGTCTAATCGTATTTGCTATTAAATTTATTTGTGATTGGCAAATTTTTACTTCATATCGATTCATGAATGAAACCCACGAAGGTTAAATAATAACATACATTAATACAATTGATGAATATAAGAATTTTTGAAGAGGAACAATGGATGTATAATCGTTAGTTCAGTGGACCTGTAAAAGTCGCTGATGAGTAATGCCCTTGAATAATGAAGGAGGTTCCCACAGTAATAAATGAAGTTATTGAATTTATGAGTGGAGGTTTTTGTATGTAATTTGGAAGATTTTGATGCCATATATATAAAGATATATGATGAATTCTGGGCCTATTGTTGAGCAATTTTGTGCGTTTTGAGCGAAGTATTTTTCCGCTGAATGTATTGTCCTGGTTCTTTGAAAGTTATTCATGTGAAAATACTGTTAAAGTTAACAAGAGTGTTAAATAATTTGAGATGAAGATTTTGAATGGAGGTTACCGTCACAAATATTAATAATAATTATTAAACCTTATTAAACCTGAATTTGACATTTAAATATAACTAACCTTCATTGGTCGATTATATCATCACAATTTGAGTAATTATCAACCGGATAAACGTGTGGTTTAATGTATTTCTTGTATAAATAATATAAACAATATTAATATTGTAAATAATTTTGTAAATATCTTTGTTAAACAATTTGTAATGAAAGGGATTAATAGAGGCGTGTATAAAATTTCCAATTGTCGTTTGACATTGTTATAAACAATTTATTATTGTTATAAATAATTAATGAACTTTTGTTATTAACATTTAGAGTTTTGTTATTATACTCTAAACAACGCTAATTAAACAAGTGGATTGAACAATTAAACATGATTTAGGATTATTGGAGTATTCCACTGGTGTTTGAATGGAGCATTTAAAGGATTTGCGTGATAATATTTCAGTTGAGATGTGGACATTTAACGTGTTTTGAAAGGAGAGCTAAGCTCTGATGTAACTCGCATATGCTAGGGTTGAACGGAGGGGTAAGTCCACTTTGACGATGCAGGTGCAATGCAGCTGGCCCGGACAACTGTATGATCGAGGCCAAGGACGTTTACATAATAGCCTTGTGGCTATAAATAAAATGTGATGTGTATAAACACGCAAAACAATTGCTATATGTGTCTCGTCCCAAATCCCGTTTCCATTCCTAGTGCATTATTATAATTAGCCTACGTTATTTTGAGCTTGAGAAAGCTGAAAAATTGTATGTAGAGTATACAAGTTCTACAGGAGGACATAGTTATGTGGACGATGGCTTCTGATTGCCACGTGGATTTTATTGTTTTATTTTTGTTAAATTCATTCTTTATGTGAAATAAATTATTGTGCAGTTTAAAGTTTCTCGTCTTCGTTATGGTTCATTTTAAATATCATGGTGGAGGTTATTGTGTGGGCATACTTTAAGTGATCCAGTCGACAACCCAGTCCCCGAGATAAATTTAAAAGGTAAGTAAAAGGTAAGTATGAACCCCCGTATATTTTGGTGTGTTCCACAATAATTTCTTGTTAACTATTGTGCTCTATCTCGATAGTATCTGTCAGTGCCATTTTCATTGATGTAGCTGTGCCGGTGCGTTTGATTATTGGCAATCCGATTGAGGAGGCGGATATCTGACAGCCTACTATCCGGATAACGGGGACAGTAGGATTGGCGCAATCAACGTGTGGGGCACGATCAGCAAAACATTGGATTACCAAGTTATTGCAGTAGAATTGGCACCGCAATTTTTGGAGTGTTCGAATAACATTGGATTACCAAGTTATCGATGTCAAAGGGATTGTGAAGACTCAAATAAAGAGGTTGATTCTTTGTTAGATGTCTTAGCCAATTGTAGAATTTGAGAGTGTGATTATATAGGAATAAAATGTTGTGTTGTATTAGGAAAATTACACTCAGAAAAGATCAGATCTTATACAACTTGAGAGAGGTTAAATAGGCTGGAAACTTAGAAAAATCGCCGATGATCTGGAATCTTATTTTATTTGACCGGCTTATGACACTTGACGTTACAGACAGTTAGGAACGGGGCTTCGAGTGAAAGCCGAAGTTAAACGATTGACTTCGCGTCACCACATGGTAGCTTTACGATTGGTTACAAAGTGAGAAGCTTATTATCCTCTCTGTTTCAAAATAAATCATGTGATTGTGCCAGAACTTATCTATATTTGCGACACTTTACTAAATGTAAAATACTGTAGTGTAATATTCAACATATCATATTCTCAGAATACATTACATTGAAGTACCTCCATTTTCTGCACAATGTACATTGCTTTGTTGGTCTAGGGGTATGATTCCTACTTTGAGTGCGAGAGGTCCCGGGTTCAAACCCCGGAAGATCCTAGCATTTTTATTACTTTTGTTTTTATCTCTTGAAAAGATTCAAAAAGTATGTAAAAGAACCTTAGGGACGTTCTTTTTTTCGGGCGAGACTTCCGGTAATTTAAATACATAGGTTGAGGTAAACGCTTCTTTTTTCCCCGTCGGTTTACCCTCCAGGTTGGCTTTTCCCTCGGACTTAGGTTGGTTGGTTGGTTGGTTGCTTCCTCAGTTTAGGGGCTGTGACAACGCGGTCATGTAACCCCGTGTACTTTGGGTGGGTGTAGAATCTGTCTGATAACCGGTGTTAATTGTGATGGCTGTATAAGTGTGTGTTATCTGTTTTTAATTCAAGTAAGGACTGCAGACAATGATTTTTTGAAGTAGTTCCTACTTTTGCCGCCAAACGCCACCATCAACAACTACTAGTTCAGAACTTGGTTACTAGACGCCACCGCAGTCGGCTCCTGGCAACGAACGTTCTTCGTTAAAGAACGAAGGTTCTTTAACATGCCATAAATCTATGACATGGGACTGCCGGCTTTACTTCCCCTCCGAAGAAAGGCATACTGAGGGATTTTTAACGACGGCTTCGGCCGGGTTTGAACCCGCGATCTTGGGCATAGAAGAACAGCATGTACCAACTACGCCACCAAAGCCGTTACCCTTCCTTGGACTCAGCGAGGGATCCCACCATAACCACCGTAAGGGCAGTGTCCTGGAGCTTGAAACACCTGGTTGGGGGATACCACTGGGGACGTGGGGCCACCCTCCTTGCCTCATCCTTGCCTATCCCTCCCAATCTTCCCCTCACTTTTCATCCCTCATGAGGCCCATGTTCGCTTTGCAGGTGAGGCCGCCTGGGCGAGGTGCTGGTCCCACCTCCCCAGTTTTATCCTTCGTCCAGGTGTTTCAAGCTCCAGGACACCGCCCTGGTGGCGGTAATGGTGGGATCCCCGCAGAATCCGAGGGAAAAGCCAACCTGTAGGGTAAAGCGACTAAAATAAAAAATTGCGTTTGACCTCAAACTATGTGTTCTTTTAGTTGTAACTACACATTATCTGGAACACTTTATTGAGATTCAAAGATTTCTAACCAACTTTTATTCACAAACAAATATGTTAACAACAATTCACAGAATAGTAAAACCAAAGAGTTTTGTACATAGGAACGAAACGTTACCAACGTTACCAACCTTAACATTTACAATTTTCTCAACATACTCCCACCTAATTTACAATTTTCTCAAAATTGGAAATTATCAAAGTGTCAAACAGGTGTACAATGTATGTCAACTGAATTCCTTCTCCTCTGTAACATGAAATCAAAGATCTAGTCTGTTAGGAGGGGCCACTTTTCTTCCTGCTCTTGTCCTCAATTCTTCAGGGGATTTGGACACATCCTTGTCATCATCGTCCATGAAGTGGGTTTTTTCTTGGTAACTCTCGGTGCAATATCCTGCTCTTGTCCTCAATTCTTCAGGGGATTTGGACACATCCTTGTCATCATCGTCCATGAAGTGGGTTTTTTCTTGGTAACTCTCGGTGCAGGACTGGACCTCCAAGGGGTAGACTCTCTGTATAGGACGTACAACAGTACCACTGCTAGTCTTTAGTTGAACCACCCGGACTCTTCCATCTCGCCCTGGAATGAGCTGCTCAATTCTTGCCAAAGGCCAATCTATTCTCTTCCGATTGTCCGATCCTATTATAACCACCTCTCCAATTATAGGCTTTCTAGTTTCGCGCCGCTTGGTCCAGGTTAACTGCCCCAGATATTCTGATCGGAAGCGTCTTCTTAGCTCTTCTCTCAGTCTTTGCAGATACCGAATTTTCCGAGTGATGCTTGCTGACTCAATGCAGTCCAGGTCAGGAACTCATGTCTCTCGTACTTCTTGCAGTAGCATGGATGGGGTCAATGGAATAGGATCTCTATTATCTTCTGCCGTATAAGTCAATGGTCTTGCATTAATCACTGCTTCACAGTCAATAAGTATGGTCTGAAGCTCATCCCAAGACAATGAAGCCTTCCCCAATGTCTTCCGTAAAATTTGCTTCACCAGGCTCACCAATCGTTCCCAGAAGCCTCCCCACCACGACGCCGTAGGCGGATTGAACCTCCAAATTATGCGTTCTCCAGTGCTGTAGGTAACGATTTTCTCCCAGTCTAACCTTTCAAGAGCATTACACGTTCCTCGAAAATTTGTTCCATTATCACAGATGATCACTTTAGGTCGACCACGCCGTGCGATAAAACGCCTCAGTGCTCTTATGAATGCTTCAGGTGACAGAGACGGAACTAGTTCCAGATGTACAGCTCGGTAGCAAGCACAAGTGAATAGAGCAACCCATGTCTTCGATGAATCACGAATATACAAGGGTCCTGCCAAATCTATTCCAATGACTTCGAATATGGCCGCATCGTTAACTCGAAGATCTGGCAAAGGAGGAGACTGAGTGTCTAAGTATTTTGCTTGAAAACGTCGGCAAACAACACATCTCTTGACTGTTCCCTTCGCCAACTGGCGTCCTTTAAGGATCCAGAATCTCTCGCGTAACAAACCTAGGAGAGTTGCTGGACCGGGGTGATTGTTTTTACAATGCACTTCTTCTGCATACCTCTTGACCAACGGATGTTCGGAAGGTAGCACGGCTGGTAGTTTGAACGGACCCTTATCCACACGTTCATGTTCGTTTACCACTTCATAGCGTATAGAAGATTCAGGCCAGTTTTCTTCTCCTTCAACAAGCCACTTAGGCCCTTCCCACCATTTGGATTCGATTAGTTGTGCGACAGTACATCCTCTTGAGGGTAGGTCTGCGGGGTTCAAATCCCCTGGTATGTGTCTCCAGCTTCGTGCATCAGTGAGCTCCCTTATCTCCTTCACTCGGTTCCTAACAAATACTGTCTTGTCTCCGTTGCCAAGAATCCAGGCTAGTACAGTACTTGAGTCGGTTCAACAATAAACAGCTACTTCTTTCCAACCTAGACTTTCTTGAACTGATTTCAGCAGACGCGCTCCAATAAGAGTTCCTAATAATTCCACTTGAGGGATGGTCAGGGGCTTAAGCGGTGTTACTCTTGCTTTAGCTACTGCTAACCGAAGATGTGCCTCTCCCTGATAACTGCTCCTGATAAAGACAACAGCTGCATATGCGTTTTGACTTCCATCACAAAATACGTGTAGTGAGATGTCCTCCTCATTGCCAAGGTGACGTATCGCCTCAATTTCTCTTAAGTGAGGCAAGTCCTTTAGCCACTTCTCCAACCGCCGTCGAGTATCTTTGTCGATAGGCTCGTCCCATCCCAACTTTCTGGTCCATAACTCTTGAATTAACAGTTTCAGCCTAATCGTTACTGGAATGGTTAGTCCAATCGGATCGAAAATGCGGTGGATTATTGAAAGAATAGTCCTCTTCGTAAAATCTCCTATTTCACACGATCTCTCCCACCAATCCATATTGATCTTCAGAGTATCGTCTTGGCGATTCCACCTGATGCCAAGCAGTGAAGACTCCTGAGAAGATCCGTCTCCGGTTGACTCCCATCCCCGAAGGTCGAACCCGGCCCTCGCCATGATAGTCCTTGAAAGGTAAACGAATTCCTCAACTTCTTCTGCTCGATCGAGGCTTGTCACCAGATTGTCAACATAAAAATTGTTCTTCAATGATGATGCAATTTTAGCCTCCTTTGGATCAGTTGATTCCATATATTTTTCCAGGTGGTAGCCAATTACTACTCTAAGAAGAAACGGGCTACTGGTAACACCGAACACCACTCTGGCATGACGAAGGACTTGTAGATCTTTCTCACTATTATTACCATACCACAGGAACTTCAGGTAGTCTCTCTCCTCTGGGTGTACACTTATCTGTAAAAATGCCTTCTTGATATCAGCTGTGATGTCTATCTTTCGTTGCCGAAACCTCAAGAGTAGTTCGGGTATGATTTCAATAAGGTTAGGTCCTTCTTCAAGGCAGTCGTTCAGTGATGGCAAACCTCTCTCCTTCGCCGATGCGTCGAACACGGGACGCACTTTCGTAGTTGTACTATTTTCCTTCAGCACTGGACGGTGAGGAAGATAGTGTCCAGTAGATAGATCCCTCGCCATTTCCACAATGCCTTCTTTCACCCAATCTCGTAAAATAGTGTCATATTCTTCATAGAGACCAGGCTTTGCCTTTAATTTTCGGGTCATTCGAATCAATCTGCCTTCTGCAATCCCTCGATTGGTTGGAAGGTCTGGAGCATCTCTCCCCCATGGAAGACGTACCTCGTATCTGCCATCTACAAAAGCAACCGTATTTTTGAAATACCTCAGTGCTGACATCCTCTTCTCCTCCTTTGTGGTGTTCTCTACAGGATTGGTTATCCCAATGGTCTCCATTTTCCACAGATCAGATACGGGTAGCTGAGTAATACTGAGTGCAGTGACTGCATTCGCAATACTTGCATGCTTCGCTAGCTCCTTTTTTCCCACGGTGTCTACTACCTTCTTCTTCCCCGTTACCGTCCATCCTAAACAGGTTTCAATGGCTACCAGTCCAGAAGGTAGAGTCTTAATTTTACCTGTCCACAACTTTCCCGCAATGTCAGAACCTATCAAGATGTCAATAGGAGCTACAGAATCTCTGCACATCGGAATGTGTTCTCTTAGTAATTCTTCCCTCACTTCTTTCCTGACTTCTACTGATGGAATCGTAGCTGTAATTGTCCTTTGGTCTAACGCTACGAAATTGCATGCAAAGTCGTTATTCAAGCTGAGTAAGTGCACCTTGTAACATCGGTGCTTAACTACCCCTGTTGTCTTACCACCAAAAAGAGAGTGGATAATGCTCTCTTCCCCAATCGGAGAGTTGTTCATTTCTTCAGCCAAACTACTAGAAATATACGAACGTTGGGATCCACTGTCTATCAGTAACCTGGCCTTCCTGATTTTGTCACCATTCTTAACGTAAACTAACAGAGTCTGGAGATAGACCTCCGTTTGAGAGCTAACTGACAAATTGCTGTCAATAGATGAAGTATTAAACAAGGAAACCTCTTCTCTTTTGATCTCAGAATTCTTCCCTTCAACACAACCTTTCTCTTCTGCTTGATACTTCTGAACAGCTGGACATAATAATGGTACATGTCGTCCACGACAAATAACACATCGTGCTCGACACTGCTGTGCAGAATGGCCTGCTTTGGTACAAGAAAAACAGCGCTTATCTTTATACAGAACAACTTTTCGGTTTTCAAGGGACATTTTTTGTGCATGGAGACATTCTGTGGAACAATGATTCACCCCTTTACAAAATACACACTTCTGAGTGTCAGATTCAATGCTCAGACTGGCAAGATCGATCGCAGAAGGAAAATTAACTTTGTCCATATCATGCGATTTTCCTGGACTCTTAGCCTGGTTGTAGGAAAGGGACTGATTATTTGCCATTGCAACTCTCTCCTCCCCTTCTACTTCTCTCTTCAAAAACAACATTAAATTATCCATCTGTTCCTTCAGTGTCCTATTGGGTTCATTGGAACGTTGCCACACCTTCAGTATGTCTGCGGGCAGACACGATTCTATTAGCGGAAACAATAATGCGGCATAATTATTCGAGAACACATTTAATGACTCTAGTGCCCGTAATTGAGTTTCTAGTTTGTCATACAAAATGCTGATCTTGACCGTCTTCCTTTCCATAACTAAACTCAGTAGTTCCCGTACATAATACTCGATAAGGAGATCATTACGTCCAAATCTGTCCTTAAGTGTTTGAATGGCCTTTCCGTAATTTTCGCCTGAGGGAGGGAAACTCACAACAACCGCGCGTGCTCGAGAGTTCTCTTTCGTGGCTTGAATCAAGTACTGAAATTTTTCCTCCTTACTTAACGACTGACACTCGTCAATTTGTGAGAACTGTGACCAGAATGAGATCCAACCGGCTATTTCCCCGTCATACTTATTCAATTCTAATTTCGGTAGGCGAAGAGATATTTCGTTTCCCGAACGATCGCCAACACAACTAGATGAAGTATGAGCAGCGCTATTCCTTGTTATTAGATCAGAGGCCTTACCTTTAATGCTGTGGTAACGTAAGGTATACTCCTCTGCTTTCTCCATTTCCGCCATCAGTACTTCTTCGATCTCCTCTTCCTTTGTTTCAGCACAGATGTTTTCACAAATCTGACTGTCCAGCTCCGATAACTCGTGTCTTCTTTCTTCGAGCACTAATAAACGCGCACTTATTAATTGTAAATCTGCATCTCTCTGCGTCAGTAGTTCGTCTAAAGCACTGCAAGCTTTCGTGAACAATGTGCGGATAACCGCTCTCCTCTTAGTTATTTGTGTACCCGCCATAATTACGGGCTACGGATGTAAACAACAGGATACGGTATACTGGATTATACAGGCACAGTTATACTCGCTACTATCAAATTGTAATTCAACAAAGTTTATACACGCTTGTTAAAGTCCTGTTACGGTCGCCATATGTTCTTTTAGTTGTAACTACACATTATCTGGAACACTTTATTGAGATTCAAAGATTTCTAACCAACTTTTATTCACAAACAAATATGTTAACAACAATTCACAGAATAGTAAAACCAAAGAGTTTTGTACATAGGAACGAAACGTTACCAACCTTAACATTTACAATTTTCTCAACACTATGTATTTATATTACTGGCACACAGTAAGTACAAGTCTCGCACGAAAAAAAAAAGTTCGTAAGGTTCTTTTATATACTTTTTGAATATTTTCAAGAGATAAAACAATAGTAAAAATGCGGGGCACTTCCGGGATTTGAACCCGGGACCTCCGGCACTCAAAGCAGGAATCATACCCCTAGACCAACAGTGCGATGAGAATTTCGCAGAAAATGGAGCTACTTCAATGTACTGTATTCTGAGAATATGATATGTTTAATATTACACTACAGTATTTTACATTTAGTAAAGTGTCGTAAATATAGATAAGTTCTGGCACAATCACATGATTTATTTTGAAACAGAGAGGATAATAAGCTTCTCACTTTGTAACCAATCGTAAAGCTACCATGTGGTGACGCGAAGTCAATCGTTTAACTTCGGCTTTCACTCGAAGCCCCGTTCCTAACTGTCTGTAACGTCAAGTCTTATGACATGGGTAGTCATATTAAAGATGAAATTAAACTATTTGGATTGTAAATGTAAATTATTTGTGTTAGGATATTTTAAAATGAACCAAAGAAACTTGAACATGTGCTTGAGTTTATTTCAACATGAAGTGTCTACGAAAGTTAATTATAAGGTAATTATAAGTTAGATTTAAGACAGAAAATTGCTCAAATTTATATATGGTGAAAGATGTTGCTCAGATGTTGTTATTTTGCTCTGTTTGATGTATGTCCCTAAAGCAGTTTATTATTGAAATATTATTGAAATGGCAGATGAAAGTATTAAGAAAATGTTGGAGGAGATGTCCAACAGTTTGTCGGCTAATTTGTCTATTAGGCTGGATGAAAGTGCGAGAGAAATGAAAGCTAGCATGAATGAAAGCATGAGGGAGATGGAAGCTAGGAATACTAGTAGAATGGAGGAGAATATGAAAGTTCTTCAGACCAGTTCTGTAAACCTAGAAAATAATGTGTCGCGTTTACAGATCAATACCCAGGGAATCGAGAATGCTGTAACTGACATGCGCACAGACGTGTCCAATGTGCATAAAGATGTTTCTGAGGTTAAAATTGATGTTTCTAAGGTACAGAAAGATCTTACTATGTTGAATCTTGATGTTGCTAATGTCCGGGGTGATATTTCATGTGCTAGAGCTGAAGTAATTGTTGTTAGGAATGATGTTGCTACTGTACAAGACAAAGTAGAGGAAGTTCAAAGAGAGGTTAGAAATGCTCGAACTGATGTGTCAAATGTTCAAGTTGACACCAATAATATTCATTCAGATGTTAATGATATGCAAAGCGATATCAATAAGATACAAGTAGAAGTGAATACTGTTTTTGTAGACATTGCTAAAGTTCAGACTGATGTTAACAAAGTTAGGGAAGAAATTGAAACTTCAAAAACGCTTTGTACTCGTAACATTAGTGCATTAACAACTCGATTAGTTGACGAGTCTGTTAGGACAACAGCTTCTTTAGCTGGTTTAAAATACGATGTAGAGGTCATGAGAACCCAAGTATTAGATCACAATCGTTTACTTAAGGAAGACATTGAGGTAGATATCGTGGAAATGTTAACTGCAAATGTAACGGTGTGGAAAGATGAATGGAACAGGTCAAGTGGGGAACATGTAGATCAGATTCAGGAACGAATTGAAAGAAAACTTGCCAGTACACAAGTAGACATTAATAATGAAGTAGTTCAGATTAGGAAAGACTTGAATGTAAGGATGGATTCGCTATCCGAAAAGCAGGTAGAGGATAGAACTCAAATAGGTCAGGACGTGCAAGCATTAAAAACTGCGTTAGAGGAACAGATTCATAAGGTTGTCTCTGATGTTAATGAAACTACGAGCAAACTGCAGAATTTGAAACTAGGAGAAGCTAGCATGATGGAAACCTATAAGGAAGAGTTGATTAGGAAAGTCATCACGGAAATCACAGACAAGGATACTGAAGGATTGACTGGTGAAGAGGATAGAAATTACGTAAGAAGATGTAACCTCGCTACAGAAGAGAGAGATATTAGTCCTGAGGAACGTATATCCAGATTCAGGGAAGAAGAAGAGGATAGGAATATTGAACCTGAATGGAAGTATCGTGATAGTGGGAAACATTATATGGATTCATATCCGAGAAATGTGACAGTCATCCGGAATTTTGAAGACAAACCTCAAAAATTTAGCAACACTGATAGTCTCACACCGATCGAATATATCAGGAACCTTAAAGACTACTTTATAGAAGCCCACATTCCTAGAGAGAGAGAGATGAGAATCGTAGAAAGATTTCTAGCTGGAGGACCCCTTGAATGGTTTAGAGCATTTCGGTACACTTTCAGCAATTTTGACGAATTTGCAGAGGCACTGATAAAACGATTCTGGTCAATAGAAGCTCAGAATTCACTAAGAGCTGAGGTATACTCGAGGAAGTATTCAGGTACTCTTCCAACACGGTACGCTGATTTCTTCACGAGTCAGCTATCACGCTTGAGATTTTTGCAACCCCCATTGTCAACAGAGCAGTTGATAGATGCGATTTCACGTATGCTGCCTGTGGAAGTAAGAAGACTGATCATATCGTCAAATATCAGAGATTTGACCAGTATGGACGAATTATTGAGAAGGCTTGACTACCCGAGTCCAATGCCAAATTTGGTACAAAAAGGTCAGAGGCACGAATTCAAAGACGTTAATACAGTCTACATGGATCAAGTGCAGCAAACTGATAAGCCTGATGAAAAAAAACTGAAAATGTAGGTCCTCACAGGAATAATTATTTCCCCAACAACAGATCCCAAGGTTACCGTCCATATCAGCAAAGACGAGGCTGGAATAATAATAGAAGGAATTACAACAACGGTAGAGGTAGATACTATAACAATGGTTATAATAGAAACTACAATAGAAATAACCAGTACCAGAATCAGAATCAGAATTCTCAAGGTCAGGTTATGACATCCGACAAGTATCAAGAAAGAGAGAAAGAAAGTCAGCAGTATCTGAAAGAATTACGAATGCCCATGGAAACAACTGTTATGAACTCTACGATGATGAGAATAATGTCGTTTATGACAAGTTCAATGCTGGGAACTTGAAGAAATATTATCCAAGAGTAAGCCAATAATAATTCAATTTCGTGTTCAAGTGAATTGAGATATTTATAACACAGAGTTTAAAAACAATTTGCAACTGTTTTTAAAACGTGGTGAAGGGAGAATGCCCCCGTAAATTGAATTATATTGAGACCACGATGGCTGTATTGGCATAAATGAATAAAGTTATGAATGTCATAGTTGTGACGTGTATATTCATGACGTAGGCACGGATGACGTAGAATTCATGCAAGTAGGCTGGTTGAGCTGAGATTCTTGGTGACGTCATGATTTTGTTCGAGAAAGATCTGAGATTTACGACGCAGTTGCAGGAAACAAGGTATTGTGGTAAGGAAGAAGTTACGCTATTGGAGGAGAGACTCGAACCAATGAACGATGGTTTGGAAGGAAGACGGAGATTGCTGAAACTACGATATTTGATTACTTTTGGCATGCAGATTTGTGGAAAACTATTTTCAGTTATGGCATTGATTTGGAATTTTGAAGAAATTAATTTTGAGTTTTTGAAATTTGAAAATCCGTCAAGTATAGCCAAAGTTAAAACTTCTAGCGATGACGGAGGAACGAACTATGGAAGGGATGGATACGCCCCTTAAGAAGTTGATAAAAGGTCGTGCACAGGAGAGAGGAGCTCTCATATCTCTCATACCGCTGATACCGCATATATATTTCAGATGTTATATAGTCATTGTCGAGTGAATAAGTGAAGCAAGTCATCTTTAGCGTGTGGTTAAAGCCCGGCGCATCGAACGAACACGGAGCAGTTCCATTTTACGCTGTTCGAAACTAGGTGAAGTTGTAACGCTCACATTAACGTTTCTACGAGATAAGATATCAAGAGTTAACTTCTGCCTTTATTATAATTCAATTGGGCAGTACAACATTGAGGTGTGTAGAAGATTTGAACAATTTCACAGTTATACTTTGAAAGATATTGGCATTTTAAGGCTGCAGACAAAAGTGATTTTCTCGCCACCTGAGAGGCACTTTTAAATTTCCACAGTATACACTACGGCTGACACGTGTTACAACCGTGATATTGGAGAATACGTTTGGTAATACAACGATACATTCTACTATGGAACATTATAATCTTGCAGTGCTTTCAATGATTATAACAGAAGTTGAGATGGAAGGCTAAGGCTTTAATGCAATTGGGACATATATCGATGGAGTGAAGTAACAGCATGGAACTTCGTTAATCGTTATTCTACAAAAGCGAGCATGTAGTGAACTTCCAACTACACTCATGCATCGTGAATCCATCGCTGAATTATATCAAATGACAGTGGAAATATCATCATACTCCACGATTATGAATATTTCTGCGGAAATAACTGCAATAAACTTCATGGCGAATTACGACTGGAACTTCAGGGAACTTTCAAGAGAGGCCAGGGTGGACCCGGCTCATAAAGAAGAGTTCTGCCAGAAGGATGTCTTTCGTATACATGGAGCAGTGCAATTTCCGGAGAAGGAAGCAGTTCGATTCTCCGAGGACGCTGATTCCAGGTTCGAGGTCGGAGCACGTCTTCACGCTGGTGAAATGGAACCAACAGCAGTTTTCTTTGAAAACTTTCCTCTAGAACGTCAATCAACAGATAAGGTAGTCGTGAACGTTTCTTGTATTATTTGAGTCATGTAGCGATATTTGAGCAACCATTTTTCCCATATTTTTTGTCCTATCTTTTGCCCCATTTTCTTGATTAACATTTCTGTACTCAGTACACTTCGATGATTTATGCCTTTTTCTACGATTTGTTGAGACATTGTTATGTCATTGGCATAGTTAAATAATTTTGGATCAGTTGAGACTGATAATTTAGATTCTTTCAGTAATTTGCATATTTTTGTAGTCACGATTTGACTGTAAAGTTAATGATTTGCTATGGCAGATTTGAATTCAGACAGCGTGTCATTTTATTAAAGTAATTCTATTCAGTAAATTACTTTGACCAATTTTCTGTCTTCCTCAAGAAAGAAGAATAATTAAATGATTTTAGAGCGTTAAAATCTAATACGTTATCGACGATCTTTGAAATACTAGTCGTCTTATGAACATGATTGCATTATAGACAATTTTATGAAATATGAACTTTGAATACGATTTATTGAATACACTATAGTAATGAACTTTTGATAGGAGTTTTTCTCAATTCTAGATTGGAACAATAATGTTTGCATTCCACAGTCTAATTGTATTCTATTCGACTATTTATGCAGTTTAGATGAACTTTGATTGAATATAGTATTTTTATACTGCGTTACTTTGATGATATTAATCTCAATTTTGATAGACCAGGGAGGAGTGTCTAATCGTATTTGCTATTAAATTTATTTGTGATTGGCAAATTTTTACTTCATATCGATTCATGAATGAAACCCACGAAGGTTAAATAATAACAGACATTAATACAATTGATGAATATAAGAATTTTTGAAGAGGAACAATGGATGTATAATCGTTAGTTCAGTGGACCTGTAAAAGTCGCTGATGAGTAATGCCCTTGAATAATGAAGGAGGTTCCCACAGTAATAAATGAAGTTGTTGAATTTATGAGTGGAGGTTTTTGTATGTAATTTGGAAGATTTTGATGCCATATATATAAAGATATATGATGAATTCTGGGCCTATTGTTGAGCAATTTTGTGCGTTTTGAGCGAAGTATTTTTCCGCTGAATGTATTGTCCTGGTTCTTTGAAAGTTATTCATGTGAAAATACTGTTAAAGTTAACAAGAGTGTTAAATAATTTGAGATGAAGATTTTGAATGGAGGTTACCGTCACAAATATTAATAATAATTATTAAACCTTATTAAACCTGAATTTGACATTTAAATATAACTAACCTTCATTGGTCGATTATATCATCACAATTTGAGTAATTATCAACCGGATAAACATGTGGTTTAATGTATTTCTTGTATAAATAATATAAACAATATTAATATTGTAAATAATTATGTAAATATCTTTGTTAAACAATTTGTAATGAAAGGGTTTAATAGAGGCGTGTATAAAATTTCCAATTGTCGTTTGACATTGTTATAAACAATTTATTATTGTTATAAATAATTAATGAACTTTTGTTATTAACATTTAGAGTTTTGTTATTATACTCTAAACAACGCTAATTAAACAAGTGGATTGAACAATTAAACATGATTTAGGATTATTGGAGTATTCCACTGGTGTTTGAATGGAGCATTTAAAGGATTTGCGTGATAATATTTCAGTTGAGATGTGGACATTTAACGTGTTTTGAAAGGAGAGCTAAGCTCTGATGTAACTCGCATATGCTGGGGTTGAACGGAGGGGTGAGTCCACTTTGTCGATGCAGGTGCAATGCAGCTGGCCCGGACAACTGTATGATCGAGGCCAAGGACGTTTACATAATAGCCTTGTGGCTATAAATAAAATGTGATGTGTATAAACACGCAAAACAATTGCTATATGTGTCTCGTCCCAAATCCCGTTTCCATTCCTAGTGCATTATTATAATTAGCCTACGTTATTTTGAGCTTGAGAAAGCTGAAAAATTGTATGTAGAGTATACAAGTTCTACAGGAGGACATAGTTATGTGGACGATGGCTTCTGATTGCCACGTGGATTTTATTGTTTTATTTTTGTTAAATTCATTCTTTATGTGAAATAAATTATTGTGCAGTTTAAAGTTTCTCGTCTTCGTTATGGTTCATTTTAAATATCATGGTGGAGGTTATTGTGTGGGCATACTTTAAGTGATCCAGTTGACAACCCAGTCCCCGAGATAAATTTAAAAGGTAAGTAAAAGGTAAGTATGAACCCCCGTATATTTTGGTGTGTTCCACAATAATTTCTTGTTAACTATTGTGCTCTAATCTCGATAGTATCTGTCAGTGCCATTTTCATTGATGTAGCTGTGCCGGTGCGTTTGATTATTGGCAATCCGATTGAGGGGGCGGATATCTGACAGCCTACTATCCGGATAACGGGGACAGTACCTTCTTCAAGGCCACGGCCGTCTCCTTCCCTCTTCCTTGCCTTTCCATCCTGACCATCCGTTACCTTCCCTCATGAGGCCCCTGTTCGCTTTGCAGGTGAGGTCGCCTGGGCGAGGTGCCAATCACACCTCACCAGTTGTATCCACTCCGATTAGATGTTCCCAGCTCTAGGACACTGCCCGTAGAGGCGGTAGTGGTGAGTTCCCTCGCTGAGTCCGTGGGTTCCACCAACCTGGAGGGTAAACGACAAAAAAAAAGTTGTAAAATACAACACAACACACAAATAAAATTTTATACGTAGACTAATGAATTTTCTATTATAGCCTATGGTAAATATTTGTCAATTTATTAGGCAGAAAGGTAAACATTTTTTTTTTACATAACTTATTGATAATTTACAGTATTTCACAAAAGTACCGTAATGTGGAATTCTCAGTTTTGCCTCACAAGGCTGAGTGTACCCCGTTCCAACCCTCAGGCCAGAATTAAAATTTCTTGGCAGAGCCAGGAATCTAATTCGAACCTCCGGGGCGGCATTCAAAAATGCTAGCCGCTATCCATGAGGTAGTCTAATTTCAATGTTAATATTGTTTATAACTTAGCCAATAAGTTAAGATTTGGGTACAACCAAATATACAATTATTTTATGCTTTTACCAAAGCAACTCATTCTTAATTTTTATTGGCTTTTGGGGGGGGGGGAGAGGGGGGGGGGGCTGGAACCCCCACACCTCCCCCCTTTTATACACCCCTGCCCTGGATCACCTAATACTCAATTGTTTTAAACGTCTTTGTGATGAGGAATACTCGAAAGAGGTCCGGCATATTACGGTATTTTGTTTCACGCTCAAGATTGGTTCTCGTAAGCGTGGAGCATAAGAGAAGGCATTTTTAAAGTTCAAATTAATTTCTTTGTGGCCCTATCATTAAAAGGTATTGTATAACCAATACTAATTATATTCTTTTGTTTCAGAGTAGGATACATCAACTGGAAATCCCATATCAAGTGTAACTGAAAGTGTAGTAGCCCTATCAGCACAATGGCTCTTGAAGGGATGGACACGTTTTGTGGTTCAAAATTTTGGGTGAGTCAAGTTTTTCAATTTGTGGTAATCTTAGGGATGAATTTCTTCTTCTTCTTCTTCTTCTTCTTCTTCTTCTTCTTCTTCTTCCTCTTCTTCTTCTACGGCCTCATTGGACCACTTCAGTCAATCAATTCTTGGTCCTCTTCTTCAGTAAGTTTTCTTTCCTAGTTGCCCAGTAGCTTTTCATTCGCTCTGATCTTCTCAGGCGTTCCTCATCTGTAAATACCCTTTTTACTGTATGACGTTTGTCCATTTTTGCTTGAAATCTTATTTTTATGTCTTTCAGTGATGAATTTCATTGCAAGTTATTCTATTTTCCAGTAGCGACTAATGGTTAAATAGTCAGGGCAGGCTAATTATTAGGGCCCGGATTCATATGCACTAAAAACTACAAAAATATGCATGCATATATGCAGTAAAAATGTTGAAAATATGCACTAAAATAAATCAACACACACTTACCAAACGTATTATTTAATTTTAACTCAGCTTTACATTGCTATACATGTTTCATTCCTTGCAAAATGTTGCATGGCAGTGGGTATCAATAGTTTATCAATGTTTTCGTGAGAAAAGGTTTCGGAAGCTAAACTGAAGGAACATACAGACACGAAGGCTGTACTTTTTACTATTTGGTATGCTATCTACCATGCGGTTTAGCTCACTGCATTAACGAGCGTGGGCGAGAGAATAGGCTGCATTCGAGCAAGCGGCTGCCTTTAAAAAGAGATTGCAATTCCTATCAACTGCCTGGATGGCACGACATCTTACTTCTAGTTTCATGCATCTCTCGCTATCTCCCACTTTGAAGTGAGCAACAGGAAGGGCATTCAGCATCTGCACGGAGACTCATAGTGAATCCTTATAAATAGGAATAACAAAGGAGTTGAAATAGTTCATTTTTTGGGCTTGGGACATCTTCGTCATCATCGCTTGGGGGTGTGTCCAGCTCATCTGATAACATGTTTCTGTTGTCGGACATAATTAATTTATATGCTGAAAATGATCGTTCTACGTCGATGGACGTAGCTGGGCAATACTTGTACACTGGCACTGACTGCTCTGAACATTCTTCTGGTAAAGACTGCCTGATTCCACTTATGTAGTTGCTTATGGATTGGATCTTCTTCAGTCCTGGGTTTGAGTCCAACACCGCACTGAGTTTCCTTGTCACTTTTTCTACAGTTTCACCAGGGACCCCATTTGAAGAACTAATGGTGTTTTGAATGAAGGGACTCGTGTAGGGGTGCACCACGTGTTTCTAGGCCCTTAATCACCTTCGAAAGTGACGAATAATGCACATGGATGATACTGATATCGTAATATACAGTTTCAGATTCAAATGCGCTCTTTGCTTCACGAACACACGCAGTATGACTATCGTCAATACCTGTAACTACATCTTTCACTTGATTTTTCATTGCGTACAGAAATCTTGGATTCATCGATCACACACGAGAGAAAAATATATCCATATATGCACTAACGTTCAAAATATGCACTAACGTCCTAAATATGCATTTGCATATGCGCATATGCATTTTTAAAAAAATCCGGGCCCTACTAATTATGTACAGTATGTTACAGACTTCCACAACATGGTTACAAGTCACAGATCACAAATAATAAATTAAGATACCGGCAATATTAGACTAATACTTCAAAACACAAGTCACAAAATATGCAACATAATTACGTATTGGTAGCGCGGGATCGTTCGTGGTCGGCAATTATCGTAAGAGATCGGAGAAGACAAGCAGAGTCTCAACATGCCGGTCCAAGTGTTATATGCATGCGTTGAGTAAGGACGAGACTGACAAGGAGAGGTCGTCAAGTGGTTTACTAGGAAAGTGATCAAATTTGGAGGGTTTGCTCTTCATAAGGAAATGTTTTGGCTGTGTTCGAGCGTTTTTGCCAATGGCCTTAGTGTGTTCAAAATCAATCCTCAAACTTTTGTAGTCCTATTCTCGCACACGTTCCCGGCTCGTTTCCGTGGCGTAGTCGCTAGCGCATTGGCGTGGGGAATTCAAGGTTTCGAGTTCGAATCGGACCAAGGTCAGCACTTTTTTTTTTCTTTTACTGTTATTATTGTCTTTTGTGTTTTCTATGATCTCCTCGGTTTGGACCTATGTACAATAGTTTAACATAATTAGGCTAGTATTCGTCCCAGAAGCTTGAACGAGTCGTAAGTTTTATTCGTTAGAATTTAAATGCAGCGTGGCCGGCGACGCTACGTCCATGTGCACTGCGCCGAGTCTAATGCACGAACGCAAGAGCCCTTCCCTCTGTTCACTTGACGTTACAGACAGTTAGGAACGGGGCTTCGAGTGAAAGCCGAAGTTAAACGATTGACTTCGCGTCACCACATGGTAGCTTTACGATTGGTTACAAAGTGAGAAGCTTATTATCCTCTCTGTTTCAAAATAAATCATGTGATTGTGCCAGAACTTATCTATATTTACGACACTTTACTAAATGTAAAATACTGTAGTGTAATATTAAACATATCATATTCTCAGAATACAGTACATTGAAGTAGCTCCATTTTCTGCGAAATTCTCATCGCACTGTTGGTCTAGGGGTATGATTCCTGCTTTGAGTGCCGGAGGTCCCGGGTTCAAATCCCGGAAGTGCCCCGCATTTTTACTATTGTTTTATCTCTTGAAAATATTCAAAAAGTATATAAAAGAACCTTACGAACTTTTTTTTTTTCGTGCGAGACTTGTACTTACTGTGTGCCAGTAATATAAATACATAGTGTTGAGAAAATTGTAAATGTTAAGGTTGGTAACGTTTCGTTCCTATGTACAAAACTCTTTGGTTTTACTATTCTGTGAATTGTTGTTAACATATTTGTTTGTGAATAAAAGTTGGTTAGAAATCTTTGAATCTCAATAAAGTGTTCCAGATAATGTGTAGTTACAACTAAAAGAACATATGGCGACCGTGACAGGACTTTAACAAGCGTGTATAAACTTTGTTGAATTACAATTTGATAGTAGCGAGTATAACTGTGCCTGTATAATCCAGTATACCGTATCCTGTTGTTTACATCCGTAGCCCGTAATTATGGCGGGTACACAAATAACTAAGAGGAGAGCGGTTATCCGCACATTGTTCACGAAAGCTTGCAGTGCTTTAGACGAACTACTGACGCAGAGAGATGCAGATTTACAATTAATAAGTGCGCGTTTATTAGTGCTCGAAGAAAGAAGACACGAGTTATCGGAGCTGGACAGTCAGATTTGTGAAAACATCTGTGCTGAAACAAAGGAAGAGGAGATCGAAGAAGTACTGATGGCGGAAATGGAGAAAGCAGAGGAGTATACCTTACGTTACCACAGCATTAAAGGTAAGGCCTCTGATCTGATAACAAGGAATAGCGCTGCTCATACTTCATCTAGTTGTGTTGGCGATCGTTCGGGAAACGAAATATCTCTTCGCCTACCGAAATTAGAATTGAATAAGTATGACGGGGAAATAGCCGGTTGGATCTCATTCTGGTCACAGTTCTCACAAATTGACGAGTGTCAGTCGTTAAGTAAGGAGGAAAAATTTCAGTACTTGATTCAAGCCACGAAAGAGAACTCTCGAGCACGCGCGGTTGTTGTGAGTTTCCCTCCCTCAGGCGAAAATTACGGAAAGGCCATTCAAACACTTAAGGACAGATTTGGACGTAATGATCTCCTTATCGAGTATTATGTACGGGAACTACTGAGTTTAGTTATGGAAAGGAAGACGGTCAAGATCAGCATTTTGTATGACAAACTAGAAACTCAATTACGGGCACTAGAGTCATTAAATGTGTTCTCGAATAATTATGCCGCATTATTGTTTCCGCTAATAGAATCGTGTCTGCCCGCAGACATACTGAAGGTGTGGCAACGTTCCAATGAACCCAATAGGACACTGAAGGAACAGATGGATAATTTAATGTTGTTTTTGAAGAGAGAAGTAGAAGGGGAGGAGAGAGTTGCAATGGCAAATAATCAGTCCCTTTCCTACAACCAGGCTAAGAGTCCAGGAAAATCGCATGATATGGACAAAGTTAATTTTGCTTCTGCGATCGATCTTGCCAGTCTGAGCATTGAATCTGACACTCAGAAGTGTGTATTTTGTAAAAGGGTGAATCATTGTTCCACAGAATGTCTCCATGCACAAAAAATGTCCCTTGAAAACCGAAAAGATGTTCTGTATAAAGATAAGCGCTGTTTTTCTTGTACCAAAGCAGGCCATTCTGCACAGCAGTGTCGAGCACGATGTGTTATTTGTCGTGGACGACATGTACCATTATTATGTCCAGCTGTTCAGAAGTATCAAGCAGAAGAGAAAGGTTGTGTTGAAGGGAAGAATTCTGAGATCAAAAGAGAAGAGGTTTCCTTGTTTAATACTTCATCTATTGACAGCAATTTGTCAGTTAGCTCTCAAACGGAGGTCTATCTCCAGACTCTGTTAGTTTACGTTAAGAATGGTGACAAAATCAGGAAGGCCAGGTTACTGATAGACAGTGGATCCCAACGTTCGTATATTTCTAGTAGTTTGGCTGAAGAAATGAACTACTCTCCGATTGGGGAAGAGAGCATTATCCACTCTCTTTTTGGTGGTAAGACAACAGGGGTAGTTAAGCACCGATGTTACAAGGTGCACTTACTCAGCTTGAATAACGACTTTGCATGCAATTTCGTAGCGTTAGACCAAAGGACAATTACAGCTACGATTCCATCAGTAGAAGTCAGGAAAGAAGTGAGGGAAGAATTACTAAGAGAACACATTCCGATGTGCAGAGATTCTGTAGCTCCTATTGACATCTTGATAGGTTCTGACATTGCGGGAAAGTTGTGGACAGGTAAAATTAAGACTCTACCTTCTGGACTGGTAGCCATTGAAACCTGTTTAGGATGGACGGTAACGGGGAAGAAGAAGGTAGTAGACACCGTGGGAAAAAAGGAGCTAGCGAAGCATGCAAGTATTGCGAATGCAGTCACTGCACTCAGTATTACTCAGCTACCCGTATCTGATCTGTGGAAAATGGAGACCATTGGGATAACCGATCCTGTAGAGAACACCACAAAGGAGGAGAAGAGGATGTCAGCACTGAGGTATTTCAAAAATACGGTTGCTTTTGTAGATGGCAGATACGAGGTACGTCTTCCATGGGGGAGAGATGCTCCAGACCTTCCAACCAATCGAGGGATTGCAGAAGGCAGATTGATTCGAATGACCCGAAAATTAAAGGCAAAGCCTGGTCTCTATGAAGAATATGACACTATTTTACGAGATTGGGTGAAAGAAGGCATTGTGGAAATGGCGAGGGATCTATCTACTGGACACTATCTTCCTCACCGTCCAGTGCTGAAGGAAAATAGTACAACTACGAAAGTGCGTCCCGTGTTCGACGCATCGGCGAAGGAGAGAGGTTTGCCATCACTGAACGACTGCCTTGAAGAAGGACCTAACCTTATTGAAATCATACCCGAACTACTCTTGAGGTTTCGGCAACGAAAGATAGACATCACAGCTGATATCAAGAAGGCATTTTTACAGATAAGTGTACACCCAGAGGAGAGAGACTACCTGAAGTTCCTGTGGTATGGTAATAATAGTGAGAAAGACCTACAAGTCCTTCGTCATGCCAGAGTGGTGTTCGGTGTTACCAGTAGCCCGTTTCTTCTTGGAGCAGTAATTGGCTACCACCTGGAAAAATATATGGAATCAACTGATCCAAAGGAGGCTAAAATTGCATCATCATTGAAGAACAATTTTTATGTTGACAATCTGGTGACAAGCCTCGATCGAGCAGAAGAAGTTGAGGAATTCGTTTACCTTTCAAGGACTATCATGGCGAGGGCCGGGTTCGACCTTCGGGGATGGGAGTCAACCGGAGACGGATCTTCTCAGGAGTCTTCACTGCTTGGCATCAGGTGGAATCGCCAAGACGATACTCTGAAGATCAATATGGATTGGTGGGAGAGATCGTGTGAAATAGGAGATTTGACGAAGAGGACTATTCTTTCAATAATCCACCGCATTTTCGATCCGATTGGACTAACCATTCCAGTAACGATTAGGCTGAAACTGTTAATTCAAGAGTTATGGACCAGAAAGTTGGGATGGGACGAGCCTATCGACAAAGATACTCGACGGCGGTTGGAGAAGTGGCTAAAGGACTTGCCTCACTTAAGAGAAATTGAGGCGATACGTCACCTTGGCAATGAGGAGGACATCTCACTACACGTATTTTGTGATGGAAGTCAAAACGCATATGCAGCTGTTGTCTTTATCAGGAGCAGTTATCAGGGAGAGGCACATCTTCGGTTAGCAGTAGCTAAAGCAAGAGTAACACCGCTTAAGCCCCTGACCATCCCTCAAGTGGAATTATTAGGAACTCTTATTTGAGCGCGTCTGCTGAAATCAGTTCAAGAAAGTCTAGGTTGGAAAGAAGTAGCTGTTTATTGTTGGACCGACTCAAGTACTGTACTAGCCTGGATTCTTGGCAACGGAGTCAAGACAGTATTTGTTAGGAACCGAGTGAAGGAGATAAGGGAGCTCACTGATGCACGAAGCTGGAGACACATACCAGGGGATTTGAACCCCGCAGACCTACCCTCAAGAGGATGTACTGTCGCACAACTAATCGAATCCAAATGGTGGGAAGGGCCTAAGTGGCTTGTTGAAGGAGAAGAAAACTGGCCTGAATCTTCTATACGCTATGAAGTGGTAAACGAACATGAACGTGTGGATAAGGGTCCGTTCAAACTACCAGCCGTGCTACCTTCCGAACATCCGTTGGTCAAGAGGTATGCAGAAGAAGTGCATTGTAAAAACAATCACCCCGGTCCAGCAACTCTCCTAGGTTTGTTACGCGAGAGATTCTGGATCCTTAAAGGACGCCAGTTGGCGAAGGGAACAGTCAAGAGATGTGTTGTTTGCCGACGTTTTCAAGCAAAAAACTTAGACACTCAGTCTCCTCCTTTGCCAGATCTTCGAGTTAACGATGCGGCCATATTCGAAGTCATTGGAATAGATTTCGCAGGACCCTTGTATATTCGTGATTCATCGAAGACATGGGTTGCTCTATTCACTTGTGCTTGCTACCGAGCTGTACATCTGGAACTAGTTCCGTCTCTGTCACCTGAAGCATTCATAAGAGCACTGGGGCGTTTTATCGCACGGCGTGGTCGACCTAAAGTGATCATCTGTGATAATGGAACAAATTTTCGAGGAACGTGTAATGCTCTTGAAAAGTTAGACTGGGAGAAAATCGTTACCTACAGCACTGGAGAACGCAAAATTTGGAGGTTCAATCCGCCTACGGCGTCGTGGTGGGGAGGCTTCTGGGAACGATTGGTGAGCCTGGAGAAGCAAATTTTACGGAAGACATTGGGGAAGGCTTCATTGTCTTGGGATGAGCTTCAGACCATACTTATTGACTGTGAAGCAGTGATTAATGCAAGACCATTGACTTATACGGCAGAAGATAATAGAGATCCTATTCCATTGACCCCATCCATGCTACTGCAAGAAGTACGAGAGACATGAGTTCCTGACCTAGACTGCATTGAGTCAGCAAGCATCACTCGGAAAATTCGGTATCTGCAAAGACTGAGAGAAGAGCTAAGAAGACGCTTCCGATCAGAATATCTGGGGCAGTTAACCTGGACCAAGCGGCGCGAAACTAGAAAGCCTATAATTGGAGAGGTGGTTATAATATGATCGGACAATCGGAAGAGAATAGATTGGCCTTTGGCAAGAATTGAGCAGCTCATTCCAGGGCGAGATGGAAGAGTCCGGGTGGTTCAACTAAAGACTAGCAGTGGTACTGTTGTACGTCCTATACAGAGAGTCTACCCCTTGGAGGTCCAGTCCTGCACCGAGAGTTACCAAGAAAAAACCCACTTCATGGACGATGATGACAAGGATGTGTCCAAATCCCCTGAAGAATTGAGGACAAGAGCAGGATATTGCACCGAGAGTTACCAAGAAAAAACCCACTTCATGGACGATGATGACAAGGATGTGTCCAAATCCCCTGAAGAATTGAGGACAAGAGCAGGAAGAAAAGTGGCCCCTCCTAACAGACTAGATCTTTGATTTCATGTTACAGAGGAGAAGGAATTCAGTTGACATACATTGTACACCTGTTTGACACTTTGATAATTTCCAATTTTGAGAAAATTGTAAATTAGGTGGGAGTATGTTGAGAAAATTGTAAATGTTAAGGTTGGTAACGTTTCGTTCCTATGTACAAAACTCTTTGGTTTTACTATTCTGTGAATTGTTGTTAACATATTTGTTTGTGAATAAAAGTTGGTTAGAAATCTTTGAATCTCAATAAAGTGTTCCAGATAATGTGTAGTTACAACTAAAAGAACACATAGTTTGAGGTCAAACGCAATTTTTTATTTTAGTCGCTTTACCCTACAGGTTGGCTTTTCCCTCGGATTCTGCGGGGATCCCACCATTACCGCCACCAGGGCGGTGTCCTGGAGCTTGAAACACCTGGACGAAGGATAAAACTGGGGAGGTGGGACCAGCACCTCGCCCAGGCGGCCTCACCTGCAAAGCGAACATGGGCCTCATGAGGGATGAAAAGTGAGGGGAAGATTGGGAGGGATAGGCAAGGATGAGGCAAGGAGGGTGGCCCCACGTCCCCAGTGGTATCCCCCAACCAGGTGTTTCAAGCTCCAGGACACTGCCCTTACGGTGGTTATGGTGGGATCCCTCGCTGAGTCCAAGGAAGGGTAACGGCTTTGGTGGCGTAGTTGGTACATGCTGTTCTTCTATGCCCAAGATCGCGGGTTCAAACCCGGCCGAAGCCGTCGTTAAAAATCCCTCAGTATGCCTTTCTTCGGAGGGGAAGTAAAGCCGGCAGTCCCATGTCATAGATTTATGGCATGTTAAAGAACCTTCGTTCTTTAACGAAGAACGTTCGTTGCCAGGAGCCGACTGCGGTGGCGTCTAGTAACCAAGTTCTGAACTAGTAGTTGTTGATGGTGGCGTTTGGCGGCAAAAGTAGGAACTACTTCAAAAAATCATTGTCTGCAGTCCTTACTTGAATTAAAAACAGATAACACACACTTATACAGCCATCACAATTAACACCGGTTATCAGACAGATTCTACACCCACCCAAAGTACACGGGGTTACATGACCGCGTTGTCACAGCCCCTAAACTGAGGAAGCAACCAACCAACCAACCAACCTAAGTCCGAGGGAAAAGCCAACCTGGAGGGTAAACCGACGGGGAAAAAAGAAGCGTTTACCTCAACCTATGTATTTAAATTACCGGAAGTCTCGCCCGAAAAAAAGAACGTCCCTAAGGTTCTTTTACATACTTTTTGAATCTTTTCAAGAGATAAAAACAAAAGTAATAAAAATGCTAGGATCTTCCGGGGTTTGAACCCGGGACCTCTCGCACTCAAAGTAGGAATCATACCCCTAGACCAACAAAGCAATGTACATTGTGCAGAAAATGGAGGTACTTCAATGTAATGTATTCTGAGAATATGATATGTTGAATATTACACTACAGTATTTTACATTTAGTAAAGTGTCGCAAATATAGATAAGTTCTGGCACAATCACATGATTTATTTTGAAACAGAGAGGTTAATAAGCTTCTCACTTTGTAACCAATCGTAAAGCTACCATGTGGTGACGCGAAGTCAATCGTTTAACTTCGGCTTTCACTCGAAGCCCCGTTCCTAACTGTCTGTAACGTCAAGTCTCTGTTCCAATCTGCTCTACCATCAAGCTAAACTCGATACGGAAATCGTGAGAGTAATTAAGCTGCGGTTTCCTCCAGTAGCGGTACCGCCTTCTAGCGGCCGTAATGTGACGGCGAATGACGTATAGAAACTGGGAACGTCTTGACGGTGAACAATGATGTAAAGTCAGAGCAAATTATCTGTGTGTGTCGTGACGGCATCTTGTCATAATGTTAAATAAGAAATGGATGATCTTGACATGGCGCTCGTAATATTTTTGGGAGAAGAGTCATCTAAAGACGATAGGAAACATTTGGAGTAAGTGACGTGCATTAGATATTTTAGTGCGTCGTCATCTGCTTTGCAATTAAGATAAATAAGAATATTTTCAGATGACACCAGTGTTGTTGGATTATGTTCTGAATTACATAAAGGCTGACATAACTTCAGTGCCATACAACAGAAACTGTTAATATTTGAAAGAAAAAAAGTCCTCTCGGCACGCCGGAAGGCTGAGGTAGATTTCACCGGACAAACTTGGGGATAGGCGAAAATAGGCAGAATATGCAGGTTTTCGTAGAAGGATCAGACCTCATTTATTGCAAGAAAGTATTTTATAATTGGAGCTTAATTAACTTTGTTTTTCGTCATTTTATGCATATTTTAAACATTTTATTGTCTTATGGGGACGGTAACCTTCTTGTCACTTGGGGTCCATTTTTATACTTGTGGTCACACTGTCCTTATGCAAGGTTTCGACACTGATGTGTAACTATGTAGCGGTCTGTTACTTCTTCACGCAAAATTATATCTCCCGCAGAGATTTTGGTTGGTTCCTCAGTTTAGGGGCTGCGACAACGCGGTCATGTAACCCCGTGTACTTTGGGTGAGTGTAGAATCTGTCTGATAAACGGTGTGAATTGTGATGGCTGTATTAGTCTGTTATTCAGGTAAGGACTGCAGACGGTCAATTTCAAGCAGTAGTTCCTAATGTTGCTACCAGATACTACCGTCAACGACACCTAGCTATGAACTTGGCTACTAGATGCCACCACAACCAGCAACTCGCAACCACGTTGGAACTTCCCTTCCGAAGGAAAGCATACTGAGGGATTTTTAGCGCTCTTAGAAAATCCGATGACTTTGGCCGACTTTGAACCCGTGACCTTGGGCATAGAAGTTCAGCATGCTACCAGTTACGTCACCGAAGCCGCTTCACACTTAGTCAGATGGAAATCTTAATCTGATCTCGTGCAAGTGCGTTGTCATGGCAACGTCTGATGGCTCATCCCTCATCAATTTAGTAGTGTTGCCATGGCAACCTCGGATAGCTCTTGGCATTTTCTTATAATTCCGAAATCATTTTTCTCATCCCTTGGCGTAATGGTGGGTCATATCAAAAATTCTTTCAGACAAAAGTTTTAGGTAATTATTAGGGGAATATTGTCCGTTTTGTACGGTTTGGATATTGTGCCTATTAAGAGAGATATGATTAATGTTTCCCGAAAAACCCACTTTTTCCCACCCCTTTGGTCAATGGTTGATGCTATAAAAAACTCTTCAAATATAATTTTTTGGGCTTTATCCGACACATAGTATGAACTTCGAGCGGATTCGATATTTCACATATTAAGAGAGTTATAGCAATATTTCACTTTTTCGAAAAAAGCTCCCCATTTTCACCCCCTTCGACCGATTTAACCCAGTAACGAACTCGACCGAGATTTTATAGGTATACATATTCGGTAAAAATTTCAAAGTGATTGGTACAAAATTACGGCAGTTATCGTGTCCACAAGAAACTGATATACATATATACATACATAAATTATATATAAACTTTTGAACTGACAGTGGTTTTGGGGTCTGGGGGATGTGAAACGCGAAGATATGTCGAAATTTTCCGGAAGTCGAAACATGGTACCCATTGCAATAGTTAGCTTCCTAATGAAATCTACCTAATAGCACAGTAGCGCCGCGCCACCTGGTGAAATAGACATGTACAATAAAGAAGAGAACAAAAGACGAGTCAGTGCAAAGTCTGTGCGTGTTTGCGTGACATGTGACGAGCATCTCAAAAGATGATTTATATTTTGTATTGTATTTCTCACTTGATAAATATTTACATTAAAACTAACAGGTTATGGACCCAGGCCACGTGTAAATGGTATTATCTCGTGAGTGGATCCGAAGCTGAGCACCTGTGGAACACGTGCTGTTTTTTTTTTGAGTTAAGGATAACCTCAAAATGGCAACCGGCAGTGACTACAAAGTTCAAGTGGATAAACTTGAAGGACCTGAAGACTGGGCAAAGTGGAAATGGCATGTGTTGATGGTTTTGCGGTCGTATGAACTGGAAAATATTGTTGATGGTTCGAAAAAGTGTCCTGTGTTGCCGGCAGATGCAACTGCGCAACAAAAAGCGGCATATAAGCAGTGGTTGAAAGAAGACGCGAAAGCGGCCAGTTTGCTAGCAGGTGCGCTAGGAAAATCTGTTGCCGAGCTCGTGTTAACGTGCACCAATGCCAGTGAAATTTGGACAAAATTGAGCGCACGGTTCGAACGAAGCAGTAAGCAGCGACTGAACATGTTGATCGAGTCATTTTTCCGAGTGACACGTGACGACAAGGAGGACATCAGCACCCATGTCGCGAAGTTACAGAAGCTTTATCAGGATCTGAACGACGAACTCCGAAAGCACAACGAAAACACGTTATCTGAAAGGATTTTGAACGGTCGAATTTTATCCACGCTGGGAAAAGAATTTGATAATTTCAAGGATGTGTGGGACACGATTCCGACGGAAAATCAAACTGTGAACTTATTGATTGAAAAATTGTACACGATTGAACTGCGTGACCAAGGAAACGTGGACTCGACTGCGTTTGTGGTACGTAGTGCTCCCAAGAAGCTATGGCAGTGGCAAAGGCAGCGCTGATGACAAGTCGAAGAAAAATGTTCAACGAGTAAAGCAGAAGTTTCCATGTTTCAATAGTAAGGAATTGGGCCATTGGGCAAGTGAATGTCCAGTGAAGAAGAACGAGGGTGACACTAGAAACAAAAATAAGGAGAACAATGCTTCGTTTCTGACACATGCGATGAGTGCGTTAGACGGCGACTTTGTTCAAGCCGACGAGTGGTACTGCGACAGAGGCGCCACAAATCACATCACCGCGAACAAACAGTATTTTACAACATACGTCAAGTTTGCTGCTCCAGAGAAGATTTTGCTAGGAAAACGAGGTGTGAGCATGCTAGCTCACGGCAAAGGAACTGTAAACATTCAAGTGCGGCTGAACAACGCTTGGTTGAGTGCTGAGATGACTGAAGTTTTGTATGTTCCCGATGCAATGGCTCATCTGTTTTCTGTGAAAGCTGTTGCAAGGAAAGGTTTCTGTGCAAGACTTGACGACCAAACTGTTAGAATTGAAGACAAGGTTACTGGAAAGGCGATGATGGCTGGACGTGTGCGTCATGGTCTGTATGTACTTGACATGCGCGTCGTGAAACTGGCGCAACCCATTCAAGTGAATTTAGCTACATCGTCGGACAAACTGCAGATCTACCATGAACGATTTGGTCATCAACACAAAGCGCATGTCAAGAATGTACTGAAGCAGATGAACATCAATGTAGACATGTGTAAAGAGGATTTCTGCGATGGATGTGCACTGGAAAAAATGCATCGACTGTCATTCAAGACACGAATGAATCGACCAACAGCCACCGGTGAACAAATCCACGCCGATATGAATGGACCAATGTCTACTGAATCTCTTGGAAAGGCACGCTACTACGTATGTTTCAAGGATGATTTCAGCAAGTTTCGACGAGTTTTCTTTTTAAAGCACAAAAGTGAAGTGTACACCGTTCTGGAACAGTTCCTGAATGAAGCCAAAACAAATGGACACGTCGTGAAGCTGTTCAGGTGTGATGGAGGAAAAAAATTGATAACAAGAAGGTTTCTGAACTACTCGCAAGCAGAGGCATAGAACACAGCATTACTACGCCGTACACACCACAACAAAACGGAGTTGCGGAACGTGAAAATCGGACGATTGTGGAGTGCGAAAAATCTATGCTGAATCCCAGCAAGTTAACGAAACAACTTTGGGCTGAAGCCTGCAACACTGCGGTGTACCTCCTGAATCGCACTGGGAAGTCATCCATTGAAAACAAATCTCCCTATGAATTGTGGTATAGACGACCACTGGGAAGTCTCAGTCATCTGAAGATCTTCGGAACAGAATGCTACGTGCATATCGACAAGAATTTTCGCTCAAAGTTCGACGACAAAGCTGTTTTTGGACATCTGGTTGGGTACGTGAACGACAGGGATGGATTTAGAGTCTGGATTCCAACTCAGGGAAAGGTTGTTCTAAGCCATGATCTGAAATTCAAACCTGAAGTTGTCTGCAATCTGCGCGCCAACGCCGGAAAGGTTGAAGTCACGCTTGAAGAACGTGTGGAGAGGAATCAGTCTAATTCATCGTCTGATGTAGGCCTACAGAGGAGGTCAGAGTCAGATGAGAACTTAAGCGAAATTGAGATTTTGCTTCGGCATCCAGTTCCGGAGGAAGCGAAGATGAGGAAGAAGGAGAGACTGAAGAAAGAAGGAAAAGCAAACGTGAAAGTAAGAAGCCATCGTGGATGATCAGTGGAAATTACATGTACATGGCTGGACCATCTATCGTTGAAAAGAATCCTGACTCATACTCTGAAGCGCTGCAGTCTAGTGATAAAAATCAGTGGCTGAAAACAATTAATGAAGAATTGGAGTCCTTAAAGGAAAATGATACCTGGAAATTGGTTGAGCATCCAAATGGTGCACGGGTCCTGAAAAATCGGTGGGTTCTTCGACAGAAGACAACGTACAGTGGAGAAGTTCGCTTCAAGGCACGATTGGTAGCCAAAGGTTATGTGCAACAGCAAGGAATCGATTATGAAGAAACATTCAGCCCTGTTGCACGGTATGATACCATTCGAGCTCTGTTGGCAGTAGCTGTTGAAAAGGAGATGAAACTTGGTCAATTTGATGTCAAGACGGCCTTCTTGAACGGCGAGCTTGAAGAAGATGTGTTCATGGAACAGCCAGAAGGTCATCAGGACAGTACTGGCCGAGTGTATCATTAAAAAGAAGCTTATATGGTTTAAAACAGGCTCCACGCTGCTGGAACAAGCGTTTCAAGAAATTCATGGAGAAAGCTGGATTCAAAACCAGCAAAGCTGATCCTTGTCTCTTTTACAGCAACAAAAATGGAAAGTGGTTGGCTGTTGTAATCTTTGTGGATGATGGTCTGGTAATTGGCAACGAAGAAGACATCGAGCAGTTCATGGAAAAACTTCAGCAGGAATTTCACACGACTCTCAACAATTTTCTGGGCATGAAGATACAACAAAACCATGATGGATCAATTGCAATCAGTCAAGAGGATTACACGAGGAAAATCCTAGAAAAATTTGGGATGGCCGAGTCAAATGGAGTGTCTACCCCAGTTGGACGCGAAGAAAGTGAAGACGGAGAAAAGGTTTCGGCCAGGGTTCCTTATCGTGAGGCGGTGGGATCCTTGATGTATCTGACTACAGCTACTCGTCCAGATATCGCATTCGCGGTCAACAAAGCTGCTCGAGCCATGGAGAATCCTACAGTTCAAGACTGGAGTCAAGTGAAACGGATATTTCGATATTTAAAGAGCACAGTGAACCGTGGAATCGTCTATAGGAAAGAGGACGTTTTGAAGGTCTACAGTGATGCTGACTACGCCGGTGACAAGAGGACGAGACGTTCAACGACGGGTGTCATTTCGACCTACAATCATGGAGCTGTATCGTGGAGAAGTCAGTTACAGAAGTCTGTGTCAACATCGACAACTGAAGCTGAAATTGTGTCTGCAAGTGAAGGAGCAAAGGAGTTGATTTGGCTGAAAAGACTGTTTTCTGAATTACTGGGAACTGCTGACAAACCTCCTACGCTTTACATCGGGAATGCTGGTGCAGTTAAATTGGCAAAAAATCCGGAGTACCATCGAAAATCCAAGCATATTGAGGTACGTCATTTCTCTTTGAGGGAAAGATTTTTGGACGGAGACCTTGAGCTGGAGCACATCGACGGGACCAATCAATTAGCTGATCTTCTAACTAAACCTCTGGAGAGGGTCAGATTCGAGATGCTGCGTGAGAGGATTGGCGTGCAGAAGATGACATCTTAGAGGCTGAAAAGTGTTCAATAGTTCATCTTGTTTATTTTTTATTTGTATTTGATTTTTCTTTGGAGGAAGTGTTAATATTTGAAAGAAAAATAGCACATTAGCGCCACCTGGTGAAATAGACATGTACAATAAAGAAGAGAACAAAAGACGAGTCAGTGCAAAGTCTGTGCGTGTTCGCGTGACATGTGACGAGCATCTCAAAAGATGATTTATATTTTGTATTGTATTTCTCACTTGATAAATAAAGATTTACATTAAAACTAACAGAAACAAAAGACCAATATCTCCTGAACAGAAACTCTGGGTATTTTTAAGGTTACTCTTCACATTATACAATGCCTCATGATTCTTCACGAAATCTATTAATGTTCCTCTCCTTCCTTACTCCAATATATCATCTTATCAGTCATTGTATATTATCCACTACTTTCAGCACACACCGTACACCGTACACGGTGACGAACTGTTTGCTACCGTACTCACCACCTTCATATGAATGACGCCACCGCAATTTTATGTGACGGTGGTAGTCACCGCTTCCTAGGAAACCACTCGCCTCTGTTTCTATGCGGAATGTTTTTGTGACGTCATTCACCGTCACATTATGGCCGTTAGAAAACGGTACCGCTACTGGAGGAAACCGCAGCTTAACATCGCAGGACACTCTTCGTCACGCAACTGCCGTATAAGCGGGTTTGATTGACGCTTATGCGTATTCTATATTACGTGTGTGCGGTTGTCTACAATCAACAGTGGCTAGAACGCAGTAAGCACGGTCATCGCCGCCACCTGCTTCTACAATATTTACAAATGATGAAGACGACGAATGTGATGGTCTTGGAGTTTATTCACGGCAGGACATTAATGACGCACTGCACATATGCATGCCGATTCTAAAATCACGCAAGCTTAGCTCACCGTCGAATATCACACGTAAAGCAACGCCTATGGGGAAAAGTTTTACAGAGGCATTATCAAGGTACTGCAAAAGATGGATAATAACAGTAAAAGAAAAATAGTGCCGACCAAGGTCTGAATCGAACTCGACACTTTGGAATCCCCCACGCCAATGCGCTAGCGACTACGCCACGGAAACGTGCCGGGAACATACGCGAGAATAGGACTACAAAAGTTTGAGGGTTGATTTTAAACGTTCAATTTTGAATACATTGAATGCCCATTGGCAAAAACGCTCGAACACGGCCAAAATATTGCCTTATGAAGAGCAAACCCTCCAAATTTGAACACATTTCTAGTAAACCACTTGGCGACCTCTCCTTGTGAGATGTTTGTTCGTATGATCTTTCAAGGGCTGGGCCCTTTGTAGCTGCAGCTGGTCGACTGGGCAAGCTCTCAACTTACCTGCCCTGCGAAGCTGCCATCTTTTGGTTAAATGGAAACAATTGAAAACATTAGATGCCAGTGGATTAACATTCGTATAAAGATTTACTGTACCAAGTATCACTGCACTCGGATGGTTAAATTGCGAGAAACGTCCATGTGAATATTTATACTTCGCGTCGCCGCCATATTGGATTTGTGGTCACCAGGTTATTGAAAGTCCTATAGGTGAACTTATGTTCATAGCCCCTATGAACATACACAAATTCAGTTTGATTGCTGTAATAGATTCGTTGATATTGAAAACCATCTAAATATTTCGGATGGTCGCCATGTTGGATTGCTATATGTATAGGCCATAGAGTTATGTACCACTAAAGGAAAATTATTGAGTAGGTTCATATTTCAATCGCATGTTTACGACACAAGAAATAAAAACTTTATTTTAAAATTCGCACAGCCGCCATCTTGAGGTTATGTAAACAATTAAACTAAATTAGATACCAGTGCATTACAATGTGTATAAACATTTGCTGTACCAAGTTTCATTGCGTTTGGATCATTAAATCGCGAGAAAAGTGTGTTTAAAACTTTCAAATTCGCATGGCCACCATGTTCGTTTTGTAGTTAACCGGTTTCTGAAAGTCTCATAGATGAACTTGCAGTAGTGCCCTTTATCTCCGTACAAAATTTCAGAGTGATACCGGTAATAGTTTCAGAGATATTAAATGCCGGTGAAATATTTCGCACAGCCGCCATATTGAGGTTATGTAAACAATTGAACGAAGTTAGATGTCGGTGCATTACAATGTGTATAAACATATACTGTGCCAAGCTTCTTTGGGTTTGGTTGGTTAAATCGCAAGAAACGTCTATTTAAATGTCGCAATTTCGCTTGGCCGCCATGTTGGTTTTGTAGTTAACAGGTTTTCAAAAGTCACAAAGGTGAACTTCTAGTAGTTCCCTTTACCACCGTACAAAATTCCAGGGTGATATCGGTAATAGTTTCGTAGATATTGAATGCTGGTGAAATATTTCGCACAGCAGCCATGTTGGATTGGTGAGACGTAACAAAATTTGAAAGGCACGGTCGGGGTCGTCCGGAATAGTGCTATGAACTTACCGAGTTTAATTGAAATCGCTCCAGCCGTTTAGATTTTATTAGGGGATACACACACACACACACACACACACACAGACACACGCACAAAAGGTGATCTCATAAGCCTTTTTTTTTTTTTTTCATAAATGAAAATAGGCTACAATTCCCTATGACGACCATCTGAAATATTTATACGGTTCTCAATATCTACGAATCTATTACAGCAATCAAACTGAAATTTTGTATGTTGATAGAAGCACTTAACATAAGTAGGATATATGAAAATGGGCTGTATAGTTCTTCACGGAACTATTAGTTTCTAAACGGTTGGCCATCTGGAGCTCCCACTTCTGTCAATATAATTTATGGCCAAACCCTGGATGAAATCGGTGATGACATAGGCGCGGTCCCCTTAGCAGCATCGTGAGACAGGTGGGTTCGATCCCCACCTCGGCCATCCTGGAAGAGATTTCCCTGGTTTCCCTACATCTAATTCAGGTTCCTAACTTACGGCCACGGCCGCCTCTTACGTAAATCTTAGCCCTACTTACATATACACACATGACATTTGTACAGCCATCATAATGAAGCGTGTTATCAAATAGATTCAACACTGGCTGCGTGGCGCAGCGGTAATGTTCCCGTCTGTTGTTCCCAAGGTTGTAGGATCAAATCCTGGCGCAGGTAGTTGACATTTAAAGGTGCGCAAATGCGAGGGAGCCGTGTCAGTAGATTACGTTAAAGATCTCCTTCGGGGCAATATTCAGGCACCCTGCGTCTCTGACCTAAGAAAAGGGATGTAAAAACAAAAACATTATTATTTATTATATTGCACCCCATTTTATCACGTCCAAGTTTTGAAAACAGATAATTTTGCGGGTTGTATTTGCGTATATAGGCCACGGTATTTAGCCTAAACGGCCGATTGTTGTAAATGTGTTCTAAGTGGTATATATCAGAATAGTTCTTGTATCTGGATTGGTCGCAAAGGGCCGGATAACAGAGCTTGTTTCACATGGCCTCCACGTTCACCTGATCTGACGCTATGCCTTTTTTACCTTTGGGGATTCGTAAAGTATCATGTGTATGTGCCTTGGGCTGTGGCAAGATGGCGTCACAGTGAAAGTTTAGTGAAATAGCAGCTGGTGTAAATATTTGATAAAAGTGGTAAATATTATAACAGAGGTTTAAAATCTATAAAGTCCCTTTCATTAAGGCCAAGTGAAATACGGAATATTGATAGGCATAGTATTTAGAAATTCTTATCGATAATTTAATAAACTTAAACTAAGTTGTGAGAACGTGTAGGCCTATCCAAAGATTCGGTGGCTTCTTCAATCACTGTTTGAACCAAGTATTGCAGTAGTGCTTTCACGAGATTTCACCCAATTGGAATATATACGTATTTCACATTCTTCTTTATCAATAGGTAATTAGATTAATTCATATAGGTAGTAATAAATAAAATAAATTTAGTGTAATTTGGTGCAAACATCTAGGTTAACTTAGATCTCTAGTTTGGCGTCAGTAAACAGTGTTAGTGTCTCGTCAGGTAGTGTAACCGTTACGGATTTATGCTCGTCGTGCAAAATAAAAGTTATAAAATGCAAAGAAAAGTGAAATCGATTGTCGTAATGTACCGGTACAGTCATGCGAATGTCATAACCCGAGAAACGAACTGTCCTCAAAAGATGAAATTATAAAGCTGCTAGAGGAAGATATTGCTAAGTTAATGGAAGAGTTGAATAAATTAAAAGGAAACAGAGAAGAAAGCAAGAAAACTTGGTCAACTGTGGTTGCTGGTAGTGTAAGATCGAATAGGCCTAAGCCTAGGCCTAAAAATGGAGTACCGGTAACTGAAATTCCCGTCTCAAATTCATTTGGAGTGCTCGTCGAAGAAAATGATGACTTTCTTCAAGAAGTAAAGAAGAATGTGATAAAGAGAAAATCCAGGAAGATGCGGATATTTGCGGATAGTCACGGGCGAAATGTGGCAGCAAACGTTCTGGAGAGAAGAGTAGAAATGGAGGTCACTTCGACAGTAAAACCAAGAGCTCCCATTGCAGTGGTCACGGACGGGATGGTAGGGGATTGTGCGTCCCTAACTACAAAGGATTATGCCGTTATCATCGCTGGAGCAAACGACGTATACAGGAACGAGAGTATAAAGGTAATCAAAGATTTAAAGGGTACATTGCCATCCATGCATAACACTAATGTAATTGTTGTAAGCATTCTGCAGAGATATGACCTAATTCCCAAATCATGTGTAAATGTAGAAATAGAGGCTACAAACGGAAAAATTAATAAAATTTGTAAGAGTTTTCCAAATGCCCAAATTATAGATGTACCGGTAAGTAAATTAGACAGGAAATTCCACAATCGGCATGGCCTACACTTAAATAGGTTAGGAGAAGAGGATCTTAGTAATGAAATCTGCAAAATTGTAAATTCAAATGGTAAGAATAGTTCAACTGCAATATCTTTATCTGGTAAAAGAAGCCAAACGTGAGGTTTGGCATTCAGATGAGTATCTTTTGATGTCAAATTTAACTGAGTGCAACAATGGTATTTTGAATTTGTCTAGCAACAATAATAATAACAATTATGATAATAATAATAATATAAATAAATCACCAACACAAGCTTGCAAAAGTAACGAATTTAAAATTTACCACCAGAATGTTCAGTCTCTCTATAATAAAATTGATTACTTAAATCTAATTCTTAAAAATGAACTTAAAGACATCTCAGCACTATGTATTTCAGAACATTGGCTGGAAGATGAACAACTCGAAGTAATTCAATTCCCAGCGTTTATACTAGTTAGTAAATACTCTTGATGTAATATTAGCCATGGTGGTACTTGTATCTCCTTAAGAAATAATTTAGATCATGAACAGTTAACAGCTTATGATTATCTAATATGGAACAGGATTTTGAATTCTCTGTCGTAAAAATACAGCAGTTTAAGTTAATAATTGTATGCGTATACTGTTCACCGTCAGGAAAGTTTCGTTTAATTTATAGATAAATTAGAATTGTTACTCAATAACATGAGCAAAGTAAATTTCGATATAATAATTTGTGGGGATGTAAATGTGGATTTCTTAAAATGTGATAGAAATTGTGAATTATTAACACAGTTACTAATTTAATATGGACTGAAACCTACAATATACACCCCAACAAAATTTAGTAAAACCACTCCTGATCAAATTTTTATAAATACAGATAAATATCACCATTCAATAGAAGTCTATTTCCCGAGTTTTAGTGACCACCATGGACAAATACTGAGTTTTGAAGTACCCCGAAAAAATCAACAATAATGAAAATGGAATAAAATCAAAGTGTAGGTCATTCACTGAAACAAATGTTACATATTTCAATGACTTATTAAATAAGGAAACATGGTCAGAAATTTATAAACTAGGAAATGCAAATGATAAATTTAATGCATTTAACAGTGTAAGAGGATATGAGGAAACCAGAGATATATAAGCAAAGCGAACTGATGTGAGTTTAATAATAATAACAAACTGATGTACATGGATGGCAATAGCGGAACCGCGCAAACTAATCATGTGCAAACATGGCGCGGGTTTTAGACAAACTGAAGCATAAAGGGCAGGTGGCAGCACCTTACATGTATAGAACCGCATACTGGTTAAAAGTAAAATATAAAACTACCAAAGTTACAACACTTCCCCTCAAGTAGAGGTTCATACAATCTTTACACTCTCCAAACCAGCAAACTTCAAGCAACGTTCATGTTTCATTCGACTTAAACTCTTCGTGAGAAAGTCAGCAACTTGATCGTTCGTAGAGATATACTTCAAAACAAACAAAATTACACTCAAAGACTTCGCGAATAAAGTGATGTTTGATATCAATATGTTTGCTTCTACTGTGATACATCGCGTTCTTTGCCAAATTAATTGCACTTTGATTATCACAAAAGATGAACATAGTGGCTAAGTCTTTGAAGCCTAACTCGAGCAGAAATCGACGTAAGTACACAGCTTCCTTGGCGCACTCTGATAACGCCATGTACTCGGCCTCCGTGGTTCTAAGGGCCACGGTTCTTTGTTTTCTTGAGTCCCACGATATAGGGCATCCGCCGAGCAGGAACACGTACCCCGTGTAGGACCTCATCTTCTTGGCAGCTTCCCCAGTCGGCGTCGACGAATCCTTGGATCGGTTCGGTGTCTGCTTCGTAGATCAGCCCGATGTTCGAAGTCCCCTTCAAGTACCGCAGCAGTCTCTTGGCAGCTTTCCAATGTTCGACTCCGAAGCAATTGTTGAACTGTCCCAGGTAGCTGACAGCGTACGAAATGTCCAGGCGTATAGTTGTCGACAGATATGTCAGCGCGCCTACCAATTCGCGGTAAGGCAACTTCAACTCGTTAGTACTGGGATTCCCATTTTTGCTCAATTTCGTTCCAGGGTCGAGTGGTGTGACTACAGGGGTGCAGTCGGCCATCTCGTAGCGTTGGAGAAGCTCTTTAATGTAACCTTGCTATAGCATGGCTATACATCCGGTCTCCTGGATTAGTTCGATGCCTAGGAAGTGTTTGGCCAATCCTAAGTCCTTGACCTTGAAATTTTCACTCAGGACTCTGGAAATCTCGGCGATCGTCTTTTTGCATTTTGACAGCACCATCATGTCGTCAACGTAAACGGCAATCAAAGTTATGTTATTTCCGGAACCAATTTGGAATAGACACGGATTCGATGCGGTTGGTTTGGCACCGCACTTCCTCAAGACCTCACGCAGCTTGGCATACCAGTTTCTACCGGCCTGTTTCAATCCGTACAGTGATTTTTGTAGTAAGCAGACCTTGTCGCCTCCCTGCAACTGGCGAAGCATGTTCTTGGCCTTCTCCTTGGTTTCGTCGTCAGTTCCAGACATCGCAATGCTCTCTAACATCTCCCTGAAGATCTTCGGTTGTTTCATGAATATTTCCTCGTCTAGGTCACCATACAGATAATCCGTTGTGATATCGTACTGTCTGATTTTTACAGCGAGCTTGGCAGCGAGACAAACCATCAATCGAATTGATTCCATTCGTGCCACCGGTGCGAACGTGTCAAAGTAGTTGATTCCATACTCCTGGTTGAAACCTTGAGCCACCAGCCTGGCCTTTCTCTTCTCAAGTGTTCCATCAGGTTTTAGTTTGTCGCGCAGCACCATCTGGCATCCGATGACTTTGGTATCACGGGGAGGATCCACCAGCACCCATGTATTGTTTCTCAGGATAGATTCCATTTCCATGACCATGGCACCATGCCACTCGTTAGAGTTTGGTCCTGTTATTGCCTCCTTGAATGGAATCTCTGCTAGAAAAATCTCCTCGTCTTCTTCTTGCTCCTCCATATCTTGGAGATTGTTTGAAAAAGTTTCTTCGGTCTTCCCCTTTTTCCAGTTCGCAGAATCTTGGGTCGACCAGGTCCTTGTATCAATTGAGGCGTAGTATCGGATGTTTCGACAGTCGTTCTATCATGATCATCCACTGGCGTCACATCGAAACCGAGGAAAGGTTCATCATCTTCTCCGATTTCGGGTTGAGAGACTGGTTCCTCCATGACAGCTGGTTGATCTTTTTCTCTTGGTGATTGTGGCGGTGGTTCTGCAAAGAACAGCTCCCAACAAATATCTTGCTTCGAGGATTCCGGGCGCTCCATCCTAGTCTCTTCCAGTGGCTTTTCATTCTCGAAAAATTTTACATCTCGGCTGATCAAAACTTTGTCTTTGTCAGGGGAGTATATGCGAAAGCCCTTGGTTTCTTCGGAGTAACCCATGAACACGCCTTCTCTGACTCGTTGATCCAGTTTCCCTCTTCTGGGATCCCTGTCCAGGAAGTAAACCTTGCTTCCAAACGTTCTGAATTGCGAGATGTCAGGAATCTTTCCTGTCCACAATTCGTACGGTGTTTTGCCTCCGATACTTTTTGATGGCGGGCGATTACGGATGTAATTTGCAGTATTCACTGCTTCCGCCCAGAAGCGGTGAGGTAATCCAGCGTCGAACAACATGCACCTGGCAGTCTCCATCAAAGTCCTATTCATCCTCTCCGACTTCCCGTTTTGTTCGGGGTTGTGAGGGACTGTGAGGCGTCTTGTGATTCCGCGCTTCTTCAGGTAGTTGTCGAACTCGCGATTCAGGTATTCCCTGCCGTTATCAGACTGGATCACCTTTACTAGTTTTCCTTTCTGATTCTCCATCCTGGTAACGTACTCGACGGTAGCTTCGTAGACCTCTGATTTTGCCTTCAGAAATCTCACTTCACACCAATGAGAGTGATCGTCGATGAATTCCAAGAGATAGCTTGAACCTCCCATAGATGGAGTCTACATCGGTCCCCACACGTCCGTGTGGATCAAATCGAGTAGCTCCGTCCGTCGATCGGATTTCTTGGGAAACTGCGTCCTGGACATCTTCCCCTCGAGGTAGACTTTGCAGTCCAGAGTCGTCGATGGATTCCTCAGCTCAACGCCAGAAACCCTACCTTTTCTCACAGCTATCAAGATGTCGCTCACGTTGACATGTCCGAGCCGACGGTGTAGCCAATGGCATAAGTCAGTAGGAAGCCATTCTATATTTATTTACGCGGCAAATTGTTCGGCCAAGAGAATTTTTCATGTTAATTTATTATTATTATTAATTTATTATAATTATTATTAAGGTATTTTCGGAGCATTTTATAAAAAATAATAAGCATACAGATAGGTTTTCTATGTCTTAGAAAACACTATCAAGCAAATTATTACGAACGACAATATAGAAAATTATGTGATTACAGAATTTTACGGAGTTTCGTCAGTTAGGATATTATGAGGGACAAGACTCACTGGAAATTCAGATACAGGCTGATTCTTGTCAAGAAGTATTACGCAAGGCTGGGTTGCAGCGTCAAGAAAAGGCGGATAGTTGGAACGGAAATCGACTTCATCGTCCGCGCGCCGTGTGTAATGAGCCAGAGAAGGGGAAGTAGCGCGTGGGGAGCAGCCAATCAGTGGAGACCACGTAAGCTGGAAGTCGGGACTGGAGTGGGAAGCCGTGGAGTGCATATATCGTTCGGCGCGCCGTGGAGCGGGAACAATCTGTGAAAGACTTGACTAGTTCGGTTGCAAGTGTGTGTCGCTCCGATGTTCCGTGGAGGGGAGGACTAACTTTTGTAAAACTTAACCAGTGTGGTTGTACGAGGGTATGGCTCCGATGTTAGGACCATAAAGTCACCAAATCTACAAGTATATCATCAAATATCGACGGAGATGACGACGTCCAGGAGACTGTGGGAAGCTCACAGCATCATCCAGTACGAGGGAAATGCTTTGGCAATTTCCAGTGGTAAGCGCGAATGACACAGAAGTACGCAATCTCTCGTTTCTCTTTGATTTAAATTCAGTATTTCAGTAACTTCATAGCTTGGGAATAAGAGTAAAATCAATAATTTATCAGACTCCGTTTTCACGTAATTTTCTATCGGTAATATTAAAATCGCAACGCTCCAATTTAAATTTTAAACTTATTATTATTATTAATTTTGCTATACTTGTTTTATATAATAAATTCATTTCTTTTACAATGCAATCTTTGCTTTCAGTAGGTAGCATTAGATATAGACCAATTCCTTCTCCTGATACAATTGTTTGTTGGGTTAATGATCAAATCATACCACGATCTGAGTGAATAGATTCTTGAAGGTGTTCTACCAGAGCTAGACGTTGTTAAATACAAATTTAGATTTCAACGTTGCGTTGAGGTATTGGCACCCATTAAAACAACATAGCTTAGGCAAAGGTAAACAGTTACATTTATCACCCAACAGTTAGGGGCAGTCAAACCGTTACACTTGTCGTTCAACGTGTGGACTAGCGAAACTGCTACAACTCTAGCCTATTGCGCACCTAAAGTTCTCGAACCATGCCGGCAGACTGTATAAACACATAACTGTCAACAATTCCGGATTGATCGTGATGTTCATATCTCCCAATTTGTCCACGGTGTCGAAGATATCGTTCAGATGGTCACGCACGTCACCATCGTCCGCCAATTTTTGTAAGGTTAGCCTTTTCAGTAAGGTCGCCTTCCGAGCCGGTCCCTGGGATTGGTAGATCTGTTTCAGTCGTTGCCATGTATCACGTGCCGTGACACAATTCTTGACTTGCTTTTTTTCACTTGGAGACATCGACAACATGATCAGCGACCGAGCCTTTTGATCCTTCTTGTCCCACTCTTGAATTGCCGCCGCGTTTGCATTTCCAGCCGCTGGTTCTGGTTTCGTAGAATTCCCGCCGATGAATTCCCACAAATCGCCCGTAATGAGGATAGCCTGCATCTGCACGGCCCACGTGTCGAAATTGTCCTTACCGAGGGGTTCAATTCTCCCAATACTTCCGGCGTTCATTTTTGGGGTTAACTTCTGACGATTTGTTATTTACGCGTTTGGTCTCGCGCAGTGGAAGCGTGCTGGGCCCATAACCTGTAAGAGGATATGAGGAAACCAGAGATATATAAGCAATGTGAACTGATGCGAGTTTAATAATAATAACGAACTGATGTACATGGATGGCAATAGCGGAACCGCGCAAACTAAACATGTGTGAACATGGCGCGGGTTTTAGACAAATGAAGCATAAAGGGCAGGTGTCAGCAACTTACATGTAGGCCTATAGAACCGCATACTTGTTAAAAGTAAAATATAAAACTAACTTACCAAAGTTACATCAAACAGTACCCTAAAACACTATTTTGAAACAGCATTCCCCTTGAAACAAAGAACTATTAAAAATAACAAAGCTAGCAAATGGATAACAACAGGGATTATAAATTCATGTCAAAGAAACAAATTTCTACACAAATTATATAAACAATACCACACAACACCTGATTTCAATTTATACTACAAAAAATATACTAGCATATTAAGTAAGGTAGGTAATAAGACTAGCAAAGAAAATGCATAATGATAATTTTATATCCCAATCATCTAATAAAAACAGGGCTATTTGGTCCGTGATAAAGAAAGAAACTGGAACATCTGCTAAAATACAAAGGAACATAACACTGACCAGAAATAATAAAGTGATTAATAATCCAGAGAAAATAGCAAACACTTTTAATGACTATTTTCTGGAAATTCCACAAAAATTATTAAATAAATCACAGGTAAATACACTAAATTCTAATAATAAAATAAATATATGCAGTGATTCTTTATTTATAAATTATGTCACAAGTGAAGAGGTAAGAATAGTTATAAAAGAGCTAAAATATAAATTCTGTGCTGGTATTGATGGCATCCCTGATGCAATTTTAAAGAAATGTGCAGAAAATATAATAAATCCACTTACACACTTAATAAACAGTTCAATTCTCTCAGGAACTTACCCGGATATTTTAAAGTTATCAAAAGTAATTCCAGTGCACAAAAACGGTTCTTAAGATGAATTAGATAACTATCGTCCTATTAACTTACCAACTGGTATTGCAAAAATTGTGAAAAAAATCATATATAAGAGACTGATAAGTTTTATAGTAATAGTACATTATGCAACGAGCCTATAATGGCAATAATTAAGACACAAGTATGTTTATAAAACGAGCGTATGCGAGTTTTATAATTTCCATACGAGTGTCTTAATTACCATTATAGGCGAGTTGCATACGACTGTTTATGTTCGACGATAATTATTATAACTATTTTATGTACGAACAAAATTATTCATAAATATCTGTCAAGATTTTGCCAGTTTTATGTACTGAACAGAGCGCATGAGACACAGGGAATGCCTTGTATTTGACCATGGCCACCTCGATCACCCTACTATGACACTAGGCCAGGCAGCGTGATTTACATTAGAAGGCCGTGGAACTCATCGCATCTAATTATCTAATTGGTCAAACAACTGTTTCTTGAGCTCTGATTGGTGGGAGAAACTGTTTCATAATGAAAAATAGTGTTATAATGAGCCTCATTATAGTACAGTTTTCAGACAGATAATAGTCAGGGTTGAACATAAAAAATAAAATACTATCATACTCACAACATGGATTCAGAACGGAAAAATCTACACATACAGCAATTTATGAATGCATTAATAGTATACTGAAATTAATTGACAATAAGGAACATGTAACTGGCCTATTCTTGGATTTATCGAAAGCATTTGATGTTGTTGACCATAAAATCCTCCTTACAAAACTAAATCAATATGGTATTAGAGGTCTAGCTAATAAATGGATAGAGTCTTACTTAACAAGGCGTAAACAAATAGTAAGCTTGAGACACAAGGATGATGGAACCAGGTTACTTAATGAAACATTGTCCAATGAGGGTATCATTAAATTTGGAATACCTCAGGGATCGGTTTTGGTCCCACTACTCTTTCTTCTATATATCAATGATATAACACAGAACGTTGATTCTCATAAGGAAATTTTGTTTGCAAACGATACAACAATCGTAATAAAAGGTGAAACTAAACAGGGCTTACAGCAGTCTGCTGACTCGGTTACAGAAGAGTTAACCAAATGGTCACATAATAAACTATAAAAAAAACTGTGTGTCTAAATTTCCACACTATACAGAATAGGAATCCTGCGACGCCCAATATAACATTAAATAGTCATCAAATAGAAAATAAATCAGAAACGAAGTTTTTAGGACTATGGATACAACATGACTTGAAATGGAATAAACATATACAATATCTGAATACTAAACTGAACTCGATGTGCTTTGCGTTACGTGTTTTGAAAATGTGCACTAGCATGCACACATTAAGAAACACTTATTTTGCTTATTTCCATTCATACTTAAGATATGGGGTCATATTCTGGGGTATGTCACCAGATATGCCAAGCACGTTTAGGATACAAAAGAGGGCGATGAGAATTATGGCAAATGTAAACACTAGAGAATCATGTAGACCTCTGTTTAAAGATTTAAACATTCTCCCACTGCCCTGCATTCATATCTTTGAAAGTATTATGTTTTTTAAAAAGAATTTAATGAATAAAGACGTTTTTCTTAAAACAAACAATGATGTTCATAGACATAACACAAGACAAAATCAAAACATTCGTATTTCTCTCTCTCTCTCTCTCTCTCTCTCTCTCTCTCTCTCTCTCTCACACACACACACACACACACACACACACACACACACACACACACACACACACACACACACACACACACACACACACACACACACACACACACACACACACACACACACACACACACACACACACACACACACACACACACACACACACACACACACACACACACACACACACACACACACACACACACACACACACACACACACACACACACACACACACACACACACACACACACACACACACACACACACACACACACACACACACACACACACACACACACACACACACACACACACACACACACACACACACACACACACACACACACACACACACACACACACACACACACACACACACACACACACACACACACACACACACACACACACACACACACACACACACACACACACACACACACACACACACACACACACACACACACACACACACACACACACACACACACACACACACACACACACACACACACACACACACACACACACACACACACACACACACACACACACACACACACACACACACACACACACACACACACACACACACACACACACACACACACACACACACACACACACACACACACACACACACACACACACACACACACACACACACACACACACACACACACACACACACACACACACACACACACACACACACACACACACACACACACACACACACACACACACACACACACACACACACACACACACACACACACACACACACACACACACACACACACACACACACACACACACACACACACACACACACACACACACACACACACACACACACACACACACACACACACACACACACACACACACACACACACACACACACACACACACACACACACACACACACACACACACACACACACACACACACACACACACACACACACACACACACACACACACACACACACACACACACACACACACACACACACACACACACACACACACACACACACACACACACACACACACACACACACACACACACACACACACACACACACACACACACACACACACACACACACACACACACACACACACACACACACACACACACACACACACACACACACACACACACACACACACACACACACACACACACACACACACACACACACACACACACACACACACACACACACACACACACACACACACACACACACACACACACACACACACACACACACACACACACACACACACACACACACACACACACACACACACACACACACACACACACACACACACACACACACACACACACACACACACACACACACACACACACACACACACACACACACACACACACACACACACACACACACACACACACACACACACACACACACACACACACACACACACACACACACACACACACACACACACACACACACACACACACACACACACACACAGAGGAGTTAAATTATTCAATAAACTACCCCAGTATATAAAATTTGCCCCAAAAATAAAAATCTTTGAAAGAATGTTGAAAGCTTATCTGCAGTGCCATTGTTTTTACTCTGTAGTTGAATACCTCCGCATATAGGAGCGATAATTATAATTATATTTTACTTTTCTATTTTAATTGAATACCTAGCAGTAAGTTGTTGTATGCATAGAATTAAGTTTTCATATTTTGATAATAGAGTAAGATGTAAATAGTTGTCCAATAAGATTGTATCTCTTAAGATCTGTTATTATAATAAGTTATAAATACTTATAGTATTAGTAATATATACCTGTAAGTTCTTTTATTTTCTATGTAATTTCTGATGTGTCCTATTTCAGTAATGTATTGTAAACATGTAATTGATCAAATGGATAAATAAACATCTAATCTAATCTAACCTAACCTCCGCCACCGGCGGATCTAACCGACTTAAGAAATAGGATTGATGCAACAATTACTCCAGACACACTGAGCAAGGTTTGGGATGAACTCAGCTATCGACTCGATGTGTACCGTGTGACGAATTGTGCTCTAGGACAAACTGCTTGAGTTGTTCTTCCAATTAATGTATTATTTATAATTGAAAATTATTCATATTGAAATATTACTGTATTTTTATAATTTACTTTATTCTCATAGATAACAAATAATTATCTTATTGTTTTGAATATACAGTAACAAATCATTCTGCAATAAAAATATGTATTGACCAGTACTGTACAACATAGCTGAATTTTTTAATCTACAGTATATTTTAAGGAAGTAAGAAGGAAGTTTGTAGTTTTACGTGACCGATAATCTCGTGATCATGTGCCACGCGATAGCCTTTATACGTGGAATCCGAACCACAGGACATGGTATTTTCCTTTGAAAATCTCACATGCATTGACCGGGATGGTAAGATGAGTTTTCTATGAGGCTTTTGATTTTTACGACCAGATCCCTTTGTAATGCCAACCTCATCGGGAGAGTTAATGAGGGAGATAAATGAATAAGGTTGAATGAAACTGGGCAAGGAATTGGAAGTAAGAGGTTGGCATTTGCCCGCAGTTTAAAATAGGAAACGTCCGTCTCGTTGCGTAGTGACTAGCACTCTTGGCTGTCACCACAGAGTCCTGGGTTCGATTGCTGGCTCTGCCAAGAAATTTAATTCTGGTCTGAGGGCTGGAACGGAGTGTACTCAGCCTCGTGAGGCAAAAGTGAAAAGAGGTAGGTTTGATTCCCATCTCAGCCATCCTGGATGTGTTTCTCCCATGGTTTCAGCACTTCTACTCCAGGTGAATGCCGGGATTGTTCCTAACTTGCGTGCCGAGTTTGCAGATTTGCTGACATAATGACCCTTTACTTAAGTGTGCAGAGCTACTGCAGTCGATTGCACTGTGCAACATGTGTTGACCCATCAACATTTTGTAAACATTGGTGCCTTTTTTTTTTCTTTCAGGATCTTAAATTAACATGGTATACAGAAAATCCAGATCTGACTCCATGTTTCCAGAAGACAGTATTAGTATGGATTCCTTGTGCATTTTTATGGATATTTTCTCCATTAGAAGCATACTATATTTCCCACAGCAAATCAAGAAACATTCCTTGGAACTGGCTCAATGGCTCCAAACTTGTAAGTATTCCAGCTCTGTATTTGTTAGTGCATGAAATTGTTCTAGCCCTGTGACTATTCTTGCACACATTCCTGATACTCATCATCATCATCATCATCATCATAATCATCATCATTTCTCAGCTCCAGTTTCCCGGGTGTGTAATACAAGTGCTCGCCATTTCTTTCAGTCGGAGTAGAGTTGCTGTTCTTCTCTATCTTCCCGTTTCAAATTTCGTTTGTTGACCTCAGACTTCACTGTGTCTATCCATCGATTTCTTGGCCTTCCTACCAGTCTCCTGCCTCTTATTTCTCAGTCCAAAAATTTCTTGGTGTTCTATTTCTGTCCATTCTCATGACGTGTCCTAACCACTGTAATCTGCGTCTTCCTAGGAGTTCAGTGACAGGCGTTTTGATACCAAATTTCCTGCCTGTTAATTTCATTCCTAATCTTATCTTTCCTGGTGCTCTGGTTCATTGTTCTGATGAATTTAATTTCTGTTGCCTGGATTTTACTATTAGCCTTGTTGAGTAGGGTACATGTTTCAAGTCCATAGCTGAGAATTGGAATGAAGTAGGTATGAAGCATGCTTAATTTTGCTTTCTGGGGTATTTTGTCATCCCATAGTAGATTTCTCACTTGACAATAAAAAAGAGAGGGTCTTTGGGTCCTGTTAAGGATCTCTTGCTTTATAGAGTTGTCCTTTGAGACAACACTTCCAAGATACTTGAAGTTAAAAACAGATTGCAGCTGAGTTCCTTCTGGAAAGATGTTGGAAAATGAGCATTCCTGTTGATAGTCATTTCAACTGTTTATGTTTGACACCCTTCAAAGACTCCACAAACAGGTCTCATTTCAGTGGATCCTTTCTCATGTTGGAATAGCAGGTAATGAAGAGGCCGACAGATTAGCAAAAAAAGGTACCACACTACAACAACAACCTGTCAGTCAGACTGATTTTATGTCAGCAAAGAGGATCTTGAAAAATACTATCAAAAACAGGTATGAAGAAATGGCAAAAAAAAAAAAAAAAAACAGCAGAAACCAAATTATGGAAGGACATTGATGCTAAATGGGATCAATATAAATTAACACCAAGAAGAGAAGCTGTAGCCTTCTTCAGACTTAACACTGGCCATGACTGGCTTGCAGCTCATCTGAAACGAATCAACATCCTGAGATCTGAAGATTGCACACTTTGTCACGAACCTGGAAGTAAAATGGATAAGTGGCACCTGCTACATTGCAACAAACTTGATGTGACTGCTAGAACTTCAGGAAACCTCACACAACTCTATTGGAACGCAAGAAAGCTGATGGATTGGAATCCGGGCTAGCCGTAGGAAACAACAACAACAACACATTCCTGATACTACTATGTTCAAATTGAAGTTGTACAATGCCATGTTACACCCCTTATACTCAGAGCCATAGAGAGCGATCATGTGCTCTAAGTTGAGGGCTTTTAGGCCCAGGGCCGACAAGAGGGAGGGCCAAGCGGGGCTGCAGCCCCGGAACCTGGACTTGCTAAAGGGGCCTGGGATGGGCTTACAGTTGGTAAATTCAATTTAAATTCATTTCTAAACCATTTTGAATTTTTTACAAGATTATGTTTATTGTAAATGTAATGAATAGTATCCGAAACGTTACATGAAGAACTAGAACAAATTTTATAAATACAGTAGAGTCTCGATTATCTGACCTAAACTGGAAATGCCGTAAGCTTCAATACCTGGGTCACATAATGAGGACCAGAGGCAGATACAAACTACTGCAATGCATTTTGCAAGGAAAAAATAGAAGGAAAACGAGCCCCAGGATGAAGAAGAATTTCCTGGCTCGCCAACCACAGAGTATGGTTCGGAAAAACATCCACCCAATTGTTCCGGATAGCGACCAATGAAGACACCATAGCCAGAATGATCGCCAACGTTCGAAGTGGACGGGCACCCTGAGAAGAAGAAACTGAACCTGGAGTATGTTGGATCACCGAAAATGTCGGATCATACAGAATAACTTTGAAAATGAACTAAAAGAAATAGGAATGCTATACTGTATTACTAAAACAATGATATGTTTTACAGTACTCTATATCCTGAATTATCAATTCAATTGTACATGCAGTATTGAACAACAACGCTCTAAATGCCTTAAGAAAAGAAACTTTTCAACAATATCTGCGCCTGCTGATTCACGTTTTCTTGCTACGAAATTTCGCCATCTACGAAAAATCAACACCTGCATTGCAATTGCCTCCGGTTGTTGCTCCACATACGTCAATGCCATATCCATTGTACTCAATCCTTTTCTTCCGCATTACCTCGTTCTTCTTCACCATCCGCATTTTCATCAGTGATTGTCCCACGGCTGGAACCTCCACACCGGGTGTCCCAGAATTTAGTGTACAACAAACGTTCTAATTAAGTCTACAAGTGTTGGATAACACGGAATGTCGGATAAGCGAAGGTCGGTTGAGTGGGACTCTACTGTATTCATTTTGTACTTCACTTCTCAGCTGCATTGTCAGAGTTATTCATTTAATTTATAATGTATGGAAGTTGAAGATTATCTTCTTTTCTTCTACTTCTTTCGAATAACCCATTTGGAGGGTACGATGAATCAACTTTGTCTATTGTCCATTGTATTCAATTTCCTTTGTTTCCAAATTTCCTTCATCCTTCTAGAGTGTCGATCCTTCTCCTCTTGAGTCCACTTTCTACAAGTTGTTTGTTTGTTTGTTTCTTTCTTTCTTGAAATTGTTGAAGATTATCTTTATAAGGTGGCAAGTATCTAATTCAAAAAATGCTAAAAGCAATATACAATAACTGTTGCAGCTGTGTTAAGACTCAAGTCGGTAAAACAGGATGGTTTGAAATTGAACATGGATTAAAACAAGGGAGTGTACTCTCACCATTGCTATTTATACTGGTGATGGATGATATACTAAAGACAACAAAGGAAACATACACGGGTACAAGAATGAACATAATCCTATTTGGTGATGATGTTCTGATTTGGGGAGAGAAAGAGAATGTGGCCCAAAAACAGCTGGATGTACTGAAGGAAAATATTGAGAAATGGGAAATTAAAATCAGTGTAGAGAAAAGTAAGGCAATGGTTAACAACAAGAGGAAAGAAAAAAGGAAAAGGGATTGTTAACATTGGAGATGTAGATCTGGAAGTAGTAGAGCACTTCAAATATTTAGGAAGTGAATTGATGGAAAATGCAAGATTGGATATGGAGATCAACAAGAGAATACAACGTAGGATCAGGATTGGAGTCTAATTTGGGATAAAGACATACCACTAAAGGCTAAAGAAGTTCCTCTTTCAGAGATGTACGATTGATTTTAATGATTAATATTTTTAGTAGTTTATTCTGAGTCTGCAATTTAGTATGCTATAGCTAATTCCCAGTTTTTTATCTTTTCAGGTTATAACATTGTTTCTCCTAGCTCTAAGTGCTGCAGATTTGGGACAGACTATTCACCAAAACAGCAGTGGAGGGATGGAAAGATATTCAGTTGACTACTATGTACCTGTTATCAAAATGGTGTCCTTTGTAAGTTTGACTGTCATTATGTGTAACTGCTTTCATAATTCCATAGCAGAGTGGCTTTGGTGGTTTCAACTCCAGAGTTACAAATATCAATGTTTCACTTTGTAAAGAAATACTCATGGGGAGATTTGTTGTCCATTCATTTTAAGGGTGTGCGACATCTTAGTCCTCATCCTCTTGTATTTGTGAGTGACTGAGCGAGCAGCTGATCAATTAGATAGTAGGCTCCAAATTCAAAGAGTAAGGGGTAAGAACTGAATACACTTCTTCTCCCTACTCCCACCTCCCCAACTTCCTGGAACTAATTTATGTTGGCTCACAGGACCTTCAGAAAACTGTAAAATTACTGACGAGGATGATGGTAATTGTTGTTTTAAGGGGCCTGACATCTGCTTTATCGGTTCCTAATGGAGTGGGTGATAGTGGAAATGAAACTACAACTAAAACTATCTACTGACTTACAAACTAGAAGAGGAAATGGAAAACAAAAGGAAGAATACGGTAAATAAAAGACAGGAGGAAAGGAAATGCCCTCAACCCTCGAGGAATGAAGAATCTACTTGGAAGATAGGAGAATCATGAAAGGCAGATAGGAAAGGGAAAGAGGAGAGGGTCCGCACCATATGCAAGGAGAATCCAGACCAAACTCAAGATTCCCTTGAGGTCGCGAGCTCCGTAACTCTCCAGCCATGAGCCCTTGAGGGTGTAGCACACTATCACGGGTGCACCATAAGTGGTGGGGCTACATACACCCTGCCTCCTTGAGGGCCTTGAGCAGAATGCAGGAGATACCAGTAATAGAAAAAGAAAAGGTCTGACCCCTCGGTGAATGAGGGATCAAGAAAGATGAAACAAGGGCCAATTAAGGCGGGAAAGTAAAAGACTCTAGGTCACAGATACCCTAATACTGTCGGGGTCGGATGAGAACAAGAGTTGACCAAGGAAGGCTGACAGGAAAGATGATAGAGAGGAGCCCGACTGAAGTAAGTGGATGCAATGCCAGACTCAGCTGGGGTCTTGTGGTCGCCAACCCACGTTCTACAGTTTGTGAGCCCCTGGGGGTAAAGTTACTGAAAGTGCCATTTGGCAAATATAGTTGATAAGGGGGATCTACCTGTATGGCCTTGGGCCCTTGTTTTTGACGCACTTTCTTCTCGTGTGTGGAACATCAGTCTAGTGTTGTCTCTTTGCTATTTGGATATGATCCCATGTAATATGAATCTGAAAAGAGTGTTTCAAACTTTCGAAACTCCCAATATGTATTTATTAACTTTATTGGTAGCATTGGACCACTTCAGTCGTTACAAGTTCACTTTTCTTTGAAGGTCGTATTGTTTGGTTCCTGCGATCCATCCAGTATCATTTCAATTTGGTCCGTTTGCAATTTTCTCAATTTTTCCGAAATCTCTATAGATCATACATTGGTATAACTCAAACGATTTTTGAAAGGATTCATCATGACTTACAACAGTTAAACATGAAAACAATAATTTTTGTTCTATTTTCTGCCTTTGGATTGGAGGATTATTGTGAAAATTAGTTGCTGTATCCATCACAGGCAGGGTTCCAAACATTGCTATAAGTTTTCAGCATATTATTCATTAACCAGCCACAGTGGCCGAGGGCGCTAACACACCTTGCTGGCATCGGAAGAGCATGGGCTTGATTTTTTTTTTGTGACTTCTCTTTTTCACTACCAGGAAAATGCCGATACGGTTCCTTTCAAAGGTTCAAGGCCGACTTCCTTCCAAAATCCCTTCCCTGGCTCTTAATTAGACCCCAGTTAGCAGTCGCCTGGGCGATTGACCTGTTACCATCCCCAGTTGTAACTTCTATTAAAGTGGATGCCCCTCCCGCGGAGGTCTGTGGGTGAAACCAAGCCAGGAGGATAAGCGATAAAAAAATAAATAAATAGAAAAAAAGAAAATAATAAAAGAAAAAGAAAACATTCATTAAAAGGAAGGCTATAAGAAACCACCTTCAAAATTTATTATTTATTTTTACAATACATACCTGAATTTAAGCAGCTTGATGTGAACCTTACTGCGTTCACTCTGGATAACATCACTCACTTGAGTCATGTGAGATGATCTAGTGATCTTTTCAGATTCCATTGATACAGCAGAAGAACAACTTAACCAACTGAAAACTCAAGCACTGAAGGCTGGGCTTCAAATCTCCTTTGAGAAGACACAATTCATGACAAACATAAAATCAGCACATGGGGAACTGGAGGTCGGACTAAGAAAAGTTCAGAAGGCAGAAAAGTTCAAATACCTCAGTAAATAGAGCTTAACCTATCAGAGAAAGAAGCCTTCGTGTCAAGCATTAATAAAATGGAAATGGCATACAACCTGACTAAAGACATCTACAATAAGAGATCTATATCCTTGATCGCCAAAATTAGACATTACTGCACTGTTATTTGACCAGAGGCTCTGTATGCGGCAGAGACTCTAATAATAAACAAAAAAGGTCTAATGGAAAAACTAGTGGCTAAAGAAAGGAAGATTTTGAGGAAAATTCTGGGTCCCATCAAAGAAAACAGCAAGTACAGAAGGCGTCACAACCACGAATTATACAAGCACGTGGAGAAGATCACTGACTCGATTCGAAAAAGAAGGATTGCCTTTCATAGCCACGTGACACGAATGAGCTCAGGCAGGATATCAAAACGGATATTGATGTACTTTCATGATAAGAAAACCAAAGGGGCATGGTTCACGGAAATTGAGAAAGATCTATGTGAAATGGAAATTTCCCCTAAAGATATCCAGGAGCGTGTTCCACTTCAGGAAAAACTACGTACGCACAAAGGTTTCAAGGAAAAGCCGAAGCTGAAGACAGGGAAGGCATGGTTCCAAGAGAGAAAAGAACAACTCCAGAGACGAATGCGGGAACACTAGGCGGTAGTTAAAGCTCGGAAGAAGAGACAGTTGAACTGACGTGGTCCCTAGTTGGCCGAATTGAAGAAAGAAGAAGAATAATAATCACTCCATACGTCGAGTTACTGGCAAAAGTTGGTAAGTCCTCTTAAAAAAAATGAGTTAGCAACATGTGTTGGGTCTGTGGGATTATATCTTTGACTGGTTTAAGTTTGTAACTCCCAAAATCCCATTTAATAATATTTTCCAACAATTTGCCTTCCTGGTGAGTCCTTATTGGGTATTCTATACACAAAGAAATAACGGTTTTGAACTCCATAATTAATAAAACTAAGTGTCCATATAAGGCATGTGTGTGATTATTATCTGAAAAACTGATTTATCAGAGCAAAATTAACATGATTATCTCATTGTTCTCAGTAACTCTATATTGTGACTTACCAATTTTTGCCAGTAACCTGACGAATTCCATTTACTATGATGTCAAGTGAGTCTGTAATTGCATTGCTCTTTTCCTGATAATTGAGTTTAGTTGTTTGCTGATGACCTTCTGGTATGGGGAGAGGATGAGGAAGACATACAAGTGCAATTGGATGAGTGGGAGAAGGTAGTGTTATGATATGGGATGAAGTTTTCAGCACAAAAGAGTGAAGTGGTCATCACAACGAGGAGGAAGAACAGACTGGATATGGGCATAACACTTAGAGGACAGCAGTTGCAGAAAGTAGAATGCTTCAAGTACTTGGGAAGCATAATTGAAGAAAAGGGAGGCAATAGGATGGAAATAAATGAAAGGGGAAGGTGCGCAGATGGATTTTTCAAGTGTGTAAATTACTTTGTGCGAATTTTGACGTATGGTTCAGAAACATGGGTAATGAAGGAAAGGGACAAGAGTAAAATACGAGCAGTGGAGATGAAGTTCCAGAGAAGTAGGGTAGGAGTAACAAGAATGGACAGAGTAAGGAATGAGAGAGTCAGAGAGATGGTAAGAGAGGAACCATTGCAAAATAGAATAGAGCGGTCTAGGCTACAATGGTATGGACATGTGAGGAGGATGCGAGAGGAGAGGATACCGAAGATGATGTTTGGAATGGAAATGAAGGGAAGGAGGCCAAGGGGAAGACCAAGGGACAGATGGACAAAAGGAGTTAAGAAGAATGTGGAGGAAAGAGGAGTGTCCTGGGACACAGTGAAAGAAGAGAGATGGTGGATGGACAGGAAACGATGGAGAGGCTTATGTTCCAAGCAGACCCGACCAGCGGTTGGAAACTGCTCAAGATGATGATGATGATCACTGGGATATGTCCCACCCTCTTCATATTCTAAAGGCTAATGCCTTGTCGATGCAACCACACTCTTCTGTTGTTGGTGGTTCGTTTCAGTTCCATGTCTCACCCTGTGGAATAAATAAAGAAATGTCTGGCTGTAACCATGACAACACACACTTTTCACTTGCCGTTGACTTCAGTAAAATACCTCTTACAAACTGCTTATTACTAAGATATAGACAGAGGCTAGGAAGGGAGGGGAGAATGTTCACCTGAGCAAAGCCTCGCAAAAGACATAGCAAAAACCTAGAAGAATTGTCCGACTTTTATTACTTGGCCGTAAAAGTCAATATGAGTCTATAGGGAGGAGATAAAGTTGTGGGAGATCTCAGTTCCCATGACAAAGAAGCGCTATGCACTTCATATAAATGGGATGTAGTCCATGGTCCGCTACCCCAGCAGTGGTCCAGGGAGGATGGACCAAGAGCCCACTGAAGAGTCTGACTTGGTGCATCTAGGCGAAACCCTGCAAAAGACATGGCAAATTTACTAGAAGAATAGCTGGATTTTTAAGTTTTGCTTCAATTTCTTTGTATATTAAATTGATCTTGATTGGCTCAGTCAGAGTACAAAACCTCTAAGTTTCTTCGGAAACCTAGAATATTCACTTGGTATCCCGTAAATATAATTATATGATCTAAATTTTAAGGTGTTTTTGTAAAGGCACCGACTGAGACACTATTGATTCACGTTCCTGACATGCTGCTTGTTGTGTTTGTATCCAGGGCTTCACAATCGTGCTGTTGTGGTACAATCGCAAGCATGGCTTAAGAACCTCGGGACTGCTCTTTCTCTTCTGGTTTCTGATGGCGCTCCTTGGTGCTGTACAGTACAGATCAGAACTTGCTAAAGCTACAAAAGGTGTAAGTATTACTTGGGGCATTTGCAAATTCCTCATTTCTTAAAGAGAACTTAGAAACCATTTATACAATGTTGCTTTATTAGAACTGATATACCGGTAAGGATTGCTTTTCAGTTGACCGAGAGTGCTATAGCGCATCACTCGCATATGGTGAGCATGGGTTTGAAGGGTTTGCATGGTTTCTCATTTTCACCACCAGGAAAATGCCGAGACGGTTACTTTCAACAGGTCCATGACTGACTTCCTTCCAAAATCCCTTCCCTGACTCTTTCTTAATTAGACCCCAGTTAGCAGTCACCTGGACAATTGGCCTGTCACCATCCCCAGTTGTATCTGCTATCAATGTTTGGTAAGCTCCCATACACTGTCCTTGCGGTGGTAGAGGAATGATCCCTCGCAGAGTCTGGATAAAACCGAGCCTGGGAAGATGAGCGATTTAAAAAAAAATAATCATAAGTTAGGTTATCATTAAAGAAAGCTTTTCAGTCTGTCAACACAAATTTTGTGCCCAATTACATTGGGTGGGAAACAAGTATTTATATGTCCTAACCTGAAAACACTACATAAGATATTTATCACAAACTAAGATGCATTTATGTACAAAAATACTTTGTACATAAAAGTGTGTTATTTTGTGATTTATTTATTTATTTACATAGGTCCCAATAAACCAAAGCTCATGTTAGGGACAATCAAATAGCATAGAAACAGCTTGGTATGTATATAATTTTTGTAACATGATATTGTTTAGGGTAATGGTACATTAGATTGCTAGTGTCTAACCATAACGAATAGAATATAAAGTGTGATCTCTTCTCCCTCAATAGCATGTAATGAATACGGATCGGATTGGCACTCGCCGCTACGCGGCGCTACAGTCGACTTGAGATTGTTGATTTCCACATATGTTTATGGGTTTATGTGTGATATATTAAGTATTTAATCGGTCGGAGTGTTTTGGTGGTGTTCTGTGCAAACGTTTATTGATATACAAGTGCTTACACTATTACTTCATAGTATTACTACCTGAAATGCTATTGTAGGAAGTATTAACTGAAATGGAATTTAATTTCTTGTCGTGTGTTGACGTTATCTTCGTGTGTTAATTTTATTGTTATGTAAGTAAACAGAAGTTTAGCCCTTACATTTTCATGAGTGCTTAATGTGAGTAGTGAAGATGCCTTGCTCTTTTGTACCAGGATGCAGATCTAGCTATGGGGACTGTAAAGAGGTCAGACGGTTTTTCAAACCTCCTAAAGATAAGGAACGTTGTATCAAGTGCAAAGGGGCCATACCAGGGAAAAGGGACCTTACTGAAAAGTCCTACATCTGTGATGCTCACTTTTCAGAAGATTTAATTGTTAAATTTGACAAATTTGTGATAGAAGGAAAGGAAGTAGTACTTCTCCCAAGAACCAACTGGCGATTGAATGACTATTCTGTTCCACATATATTTCCTAATTTGTCTAAGTATTTGTCCGGTATGGTGTAAATAAAAATGCTCTTGATGCCATTAAAGACTACTTCTGTGAAGAAAGGGATGAGAATAAAAAGACAATGAGTAAAAAAACATATATGTACCGTAATGCTGAAGGGGGCGTGATCAGTTTTAGGCAATAGCCTACTCTAAGAAGGGATCATGACTGTGCCTTCTATGTCTGTTTAATGTTAAGTTCTTCTGAAATGATGGTAGTTTACTGAGTTTGGTGTTTGTGGAGTGAAATTTATGGTTATTATTGAATTTTATAGTAATCTACGGTAAAGTTGAAAGTTGCGTTCGTACGGCTTTTTTTTTGCTGTGTTGCAAGTCTGTTAAGGGAATGTAAAATGTGTAACAATGTGAAGAAATCCTTTCTGATAGCGAGGTTAATTTTTCCGTTCTTTTTTTAATTTACCGATAGCTGGCAAAACTAATTGCATTTTGAACTTGCTCTCTGTCTTCGCTTACAGTCGAAACTGGACTTTTACAGGAGACGACTTATTAAATTATAATTGGGCACAGTAAAGTAAGTGGAGATGTCGAACTTATTAGCGCCTATCTTGCGGTGTTTTAACATGTAAAACAGGGTCGCAAGGTTTTAAAAGTCTTGTAAGCGCCAATGCTCACTTACATCACAGATCGGAGCCAGCGCTGCGCTGCGGCGGACCAGGCGTACTAGGCCAGTGATATCACTTCTTATTCTATTCGTTATGGTCTAACTTTACAGAAGTTATTCGGTATGATACATTGTATTGCTTAAGGCTATTGAATATGGGCTATTCATTCCTTAATAGGAAGTCTCTTGTTTTCCTCTTAAATGTTTTTATAGAGAAACTTTCCCTTATGCCTAATGGTAGCGAGTTGTATTCCTTTTTTTTTTCCCGCTATCGTTTTACCCTCCAGGGTTGGCTTTTCCCACGGACTAATCGAGGGATCCCACCTCTACCGCCACTGAGGACAGTGTCCTGGAGCTTGAGACTATAAGTCAGAGATACAACTGGGGTGTGTGACCAGCACTACGCCCAGGCGGCCTCACCTGCAAAGCGAACAGAGGGCCTGATGAAGGGATGGGAAGAGTGGAATGTTTAGGCAAGGAAGTGGGAAGGAGGCGGCCGTGGCCTTGCAGTAGGAACCATCCCGGCATTTGCCCGATGACGAAGTGGGAAACCACAGAAAACCACTTTGAGGATGGCTGAGGTGGGAATCGAACCCCCTCGACTCATTTGGGCCACCCGAGGTTGAGTAGACCCCTTTCCAGTCCTCATACCACTTTTCAAATTTCGTGGCAGAGCCAGGAATCGAACCCAGGACCTTCGGGGCGGCAGCTAACTATGCTGACCGCTACGCTACCGAGGTGACTTATTCCTTTATTATAGAGGACATAATTCCTTTAGTTCCAAATTTAATGGATTGGAAATGGCTGGTGAATATTCGATTTGCTCCTCTTGTTGCATAATGATGAATGTCGTTTGCATGGGTAAAATGGATGTGTGTGTGTATCAATTTGTTTTCTAATTTGTATACAAATACTGTTGCTGACATAGCTACTTGTTTTTGCAGTGGCATAATTTTAGTTTTTGTGTATAATTCATTTGAGGGTGTGAGCCAAGGAAATCCAAAGATAATTATTTTACGAAATGTTTTCATGTTAGGGCATCTACTTGTTTCCACACCTAATGTAATTTGGGCACAATTTGTGTTGACCCACTGGGAATGCAATGCTGGAAATGGCTTCTATCACGTCAATTTAAAAGGAAGGCTATGAGAAGCCACCTTTAGAACTTATTACTGGAATGACTGAAAAGTACTCCTTATATACTTTTTTAAAGTCGGTTTACCCTCCAGGATTGGCTTTTTCCCCGGATTCAGCGAGGGATCCCACCTTTACCGCCACCAGGGCAGTGTCCTGGAGCTTGAAACTTTGGTTTGGGGGATACAACTGGGGAGGTGGGACTAGAACCTTGCCCAGGTGGCCTCACCTGCAAAGCAAACAGGGCCCTCATGAGGGATGGGAAGGGATTGGAAGATTGGGAGGGATAGGCAAGGAAGAGGGAAGGAGGTGGCCGTGGCCTTACGTTAGTTACCATCACGGTATTTGCCTGGAGACGAAGTGGAAAATCACGGAAAACCACTTCGAGAATGGCTGAGGTGGGAATCGAACCCCCTCTACTCATTTGGACCAATCGAGGCTGAGTAGATCCCGTTTCAGTCCTCATACCACTTTTCAAATTTGGTGGCAGAGCCGGGTATAGAACCTCGGACCTCCAGGGTGGCAGCTAAGCACGCTGATCACTACACCAAGGAGGCAAATTACATTTTTTTAAATGTATTTGTTTATTTATTAGTAAGAAAATGACCAACTGGGGTAGTTAAACATTCTGACCTACTTGTGTTCCATGGCACCACACAGTCTCCAGACCTCAACATTTGCTCTGTCATATCATACTTCAAGTTCAGTTCAGTTTCATAGAGTGATATCAATTTGTACAAAGTTAATAGGTTTATTTTATTTTCTCTTTTCAGGTTGAAGATAAAATGCAATTCCAGTTTGTCAGTTATATGACTTACTATCCACTTGTAGTAATTATGTTCCTTCTAAATTGTAAGTCGGATGCTGCTCCAAGATATACAAAATACCCACCTGTTGAGGTATGTAGTATTATGGTAAAGAATTTAGACAGGATTAAATTGGATTTCTGTTAGAGTGGTATGACAATTTTTAAGAGCATTAAAATCCTTCAGTATGCCTTCCTTTGAAGGGGAAGTAAAGTCGGCAGGCCCATGTCATAGAACGTAATAGAACCTACCACTATAATTGGTAGTGTGTAGCGAAATTTGTAGGTTATATTTGGCTGGTTAGTAAGCACTCTATCAAGTTCCAACGTTCACCTCTAGTGTTAGTGACAGTAGCATCTGGTAGCCAAAGTTGGAACTACTTGTAATTGAACTTGTTGTGAGCCCACGGGCGTTCAATTAAAATACCCTGCTATGGCCATTGGCTGCAATTCATCTCTACTAGTATAAAACAAAGTCCACGATTCTTGGATGTCACGGGTAATCTCGAGAACCACGGGATGGATTTTGATGTGATTTTCACCATTCTGTTAAGGATATCTCGGGGAAGGTTTCTGTAGAAAATAATTTATTTATGATCAAAGGAAGCCAAGCAGTAACGATTTCAGTGAAAAAGTTGAAAAAAAAACCTGCCACCCGTGCGCTTTTTAAGCTTACACTGGGCAAACCATTAAAAATATCAATATAGCCTACTGTCAGTGTAAGAATTGTTCAGCATGACAAGTTCTACAAAAAAGTCTGCGAGTGCATATCTCTATCTTCAATACATCGCCCACTATGTGTGTTTTTACGTTTTCATTTCTTCCAACAATCTCCATTCAATTACCGAGGCGACAGTTTACGAGCTAGCTAGGCGCGAGCCTTCACCCCAGCTACAGCCTAGCTAGTGGACGAGCCTATTACCCGAGATACAGCCAGCAGCAAACTGTCGAGTCATGTTGAGTTAAGACTTCAGAGAAGAGTGATTGTGTTTGGAGTTTCCCTGGAGGTGCAACTCGGCTTTTCTTCATTTCGCCTGTGAACTTTTTGTTCCGCAAAATACACAGTCAAATTAAGATTGGACGGAAGGGGAATTTGTGTTTCATACACCTCGCCATTCTTAAATTACGTCTGACAAGAATTCATTGCACATGCATCTCCATGATAATAAGGGGCGTGGTGGCTCAGCGGTCTAGCTGAATACCTCTCACCAAGGCGGTCCGGGTTCGATTCCCGGTCAATGCATGTGAGATTTTCGAAGTGAAATGCCATGTCCTGTGGTTCGGATTCCACGTAAAAAGGAGGTCCCGTGGCTCATGATCTAGAGATTAATGGTCACGTTAAACTACAAGCTTCCTTCCTTCCTTCTTCCATGATAATATAATTAATAGTCCTGTCAGTGATTTTAATCCATCATGCCGAGACTTAAATCGGATAGGTCCTAGTTAATTGACATCGAGGAAAAGAGCTGAACACGTAATATATTCATAACTGTTCCCAGGCGAAGCCGGGGCGGGTTGCTAGTTTTAATATACTAACTATTCAGCTCTTACTTTAACATTTTTCACTTTATTTGTCCGCTTATAGTTGTCGCAGTGTGTAAAATATAGGCTATATACACTGTCCAGTCATATTAATGTGACCAACGCCTATGTTCGATGTGAATGTCGAAAAGGGCATGATGATTAGCTTTCGGACAAAGGGTGGAAGCATTTCTGAAACGGCTAGGTTTATAAACTGTTTGCGTGCTGCCGTGGTTAAAGTGTACTGTGCATGGCAATATGGTGCTATTCAAAATCGGCGCCGAGGGTACTGTGGTGCAGCACGGGCCATAGATGAGAGGTGTGAACGATGGCTGTGGAGATGTATCTTCACCAATGTTGTTTATTTTGTATCGAATGACCTCAAGAGTTCAGCAGTTGTCAGAGGTCTATTTTTGTACACTCTGCCTTTAAGGTACCCCCATAAGGAAAAGTCCGGCAAGGTTAGGTCAGGTGATCGGGGAGGCCAAAATGTTTTCTGTGATTATTCGGACACCAAAGAAACTGTTTATAAGTGGCATGGAAGTGTTATACGTATGACACGTTGCTCCATATTGTTGAAAATAACCTTCTGTCAGTTTGACAAATTTAATGGGCCATACTTTCTCTTATGTATGTAATTTCCCAATTGTGTATTATCATCTCCCAAAGTTGCACATATGTCCCATTATTTGTTCAAATATTATGATGCATTAAAGTGGTTCAGGTTTACACGGAGCGCTCTGTATTACAGGCCGGACTTTTTTTTTTAGACGATTGCCCATGACCTTGAAGCCTGTGGGTGAGCCTACACACACTCACTCTCTCACCCTATCGCTTCACACTTGTCACCACCGATCTGATGTAATGGAATTCCAGACTTGAGCAGACAGTACAGTCCACGTCGAAGTATTATGTGACGCGGAAGTACACGTTACGTAGTTACGAACAGAACGTCATTATATTTGCCAATGACTGTACTTCAGCAGAAGTGTGAAACAGCTTTGTCAATCATCGGACTGCTTGCGTCAGCTGATAACAACACATGTACTGTAGTAACTCGCCTCCAGGCTTCCATTAAGATTTTTCACTCGTCTAAAACCAACGTCCGGCCTGTAACTTATGAAGTGTATGTTTGTCTTGGCAATTGAATTTGGAACCTTGATCCAGCAAACTCATTTCCTTAGCTGTGACTCCTCAAATGTGGAGCGATGTCATCTTCCTTGATAAAATATTGTTCCTGTGGTATGTTTCAGAATCCAACTCCAGAAGAGAGTGCCTCTTTCTTGTCCAGGATTTTCTTTGTGTGGTTTGACAGCCTGGCATGGAAGGGATTCAGGATGCCTCTAGAGACAAAACACCTCTGGAACATCAAACCTGAAGATACAGCGCAGGAGGTTGTACCAGTATTTGACAAATATTGGGAGAAAACTTTGCTGATGAATTCCACGTATGTGATACTTTAAGAACTTGACTGGGTAATGAGACATGAGAACATTTAGACTCTTTAACACAGTTTACAACTTGTGCAGGGCCTGTTTGTCATCTCTTGATGAATGCAGTACATTTGCATTTATCTGTTGGCACAGGATAGAGTAAAATGTGACTTTTCACCGATGTCTCAGTCTCACTCATGGCTGTGATTATAAGGAAGCTACTGAGGTGTGGGTGGTTCTTAGTAATGACATTCAGGGCACAGTCAGTGCCTGTGGATGCTGTGAAAGGTTCTACTCGTAAAGTTAGTACTGCTATTCTGACTCGGTGAGGAAAGCAATGGCAAACTACCTCACTCCTCTTCTTGCCTAGTATGCCTCAATATAGTGCTGCCTTGGGTTAAAACCAGGATCCAACCAGCCTTCAGGCTGACTACCTAACAGACAGACAACTTGTGCAAGCCAATACCAGGTTTATGAAGCTGGGTGGACAACTATTTTTCCAAATATATGATACTGTTAATTTATACTTTTCATTATGGTGTTTGAGTTTGAAGCCATTTTCAGTGTTGCCTTAGTAATCGAAATTTTACTAACAATGCGCATTGTTAGTGGAACAATACGATCCACCCCCACTTATTGGCTGCCTGTTCTGAGCCATATACCGCTCCCACAAGATAGAAGAAAGAGTGCTCTTATTCGGGAATATCGGAAGATAATCATAATAATATCGTATGGCCTCGGTGCCGGGTGCAAGCCTTGTTATTTGACACCCAGAGGGTAGCTTGCATGTCGAATTTTGTTGTTCCTTGAACCACTATAAAAGTCAAGGAGGTTAGATATCTAAGCTCCTTGAACACTATAACACTTTCTAGTAGAGAAATGAGGAACTTTGTGTTGGTGGAAACTCCTGAGATTAATTTTGCCATTATGAACATGGCCTACTGAATTCAAATGGGTTCTTTAACATGCCAACATCGTATGACATGAGTGTCGTAATTTTTGCCGCCTTTCAAAAGTCACTTACCATGGCCAGGAGCGAACCTGCAAGCTTGGGGTTAGTAGACCGACATGTTAACCACTCACTACCATGGCAAGCATCGAAAGATTGTTGACTTACAACTGCCTGTTCTTATTGACGTTCCGATCATCGTACTAAACAGACTTAGATCCAGGCACCCAGCCATTCTCACAGGAAAAGCACTACGCAACGCTGGCTTCAACATGAACAACTCATGGAAACAACAGTGGCTAGAAAGTTGCCCTTCTCAATGCAGAATTCTCCCATGCTTGACAAGAAGACCTCCATTATTCGATCAACCATGCTCGGTTTGGTCCACTTTGAATCACATCCGTACGAGCCATGGTAGATGTGCTGATGCCCTCTTCAAATGGGGCAAAATACCACCCCCAATATACGTCTGTGGAGCTGAAATCCAATCTGTTTGGCATATGGTGATGGAGTGCACCAAGAGAGCCTCTATTGGTGAATTCCGTGACTTCCTGAACGCTACACCAGAAGCTCTTAATTTACATAAGTTATGTGGACTTATCTTTGTAGTACAGTGCTCTGTTATCTATTTTAATGTAATTTATATGTTACTGATGTGTATATGCCATACGATATATAAATTTATAAATAAATAAATCGAATTTTAAGGTTTTACAATCAGTCAACACGATTGTACTCAATTGTGATGGGTTATTACCTAATCCTGAAAAAAAATTACTTGAGATTAATATATATACTTGGATGACCAGCTTTGATCGTCAAGCGATCATCCTCAGATCCATTACATTCAGACTATTAACCCTTGCAGTGTCTTTTCCGGAATATTCCATGATAATACCTTTGCCTTGCGTGTCGTTTACGATATATTCCGCAGGTAATTACGGCAGGTGGCAGGAAAGTATTAGACAACTTTTACGAACACACCTGGAACAGGAAATGGCTATATGAATCATTTAATTTATATTTTTCAGGTTTGGTTAGATTGATTCTTGAGTTTGACAGTACTAGCTGAGATAAGATTGTAATGGCAGGCTCGTACGATAAAAATCAGGCTACGATTTTAGGGTATTTGGACCAATCAGACAGTGAATACAGTGATAGTGAAGGCAGTGGTGAAGGGATTGAGGGTTTATCAAGTGACAAAGAAACTAATGAAGATGAGAGCAGTGATGATACAGTTAAAAGTGTAGTATACCTAGGTGAGCTTGCTTTGCACGATGTAAATTCCATCCCGGAATTGATTCAGATTTTGTAGGGCATCTTCTTTTTAAATGTGTGATCTAAACAATATAGGAAGGTAAAAATAGTGAGGATATCTTAAAAAAAAAATCTTTAAAAGTATGATCACTCAAAGAATAGTACAACATATGTCAGTGACACTGGAAGAGTTAAATCTTATAAAAGTATGGGTGAAAAAACTGACCGAGAGCTGACAGTGACGAAGTTAACTGCTCTCATCCGGACTGCATACTACTCAAACAGATAAGTAGCCTGTACAATACAATCTGAACAAAACATCTCATAGACTATAACTAACAAATATTGACTAGCTGCATTATTTTAACTAATACTGTAACTAAATAAGTGTTCATATTGTAAATACTTTCACCCATACTTGTAGACATAGATTTAATGGCGTAAGTGTAATGAATCTGATGATGATCGCTTGACAATCGAAACTGGACATCTAAGTGTATTTATTTTTATTTCCTAGCGTATTTTGCGCATTGGCACAGGGTCCACTTGCTTGGTTGTTGTTCGCCACTTCTTCCTGTTAAGGGAATCTTCAGGTTTGAGGCCGCACACCAGTAGGTTGTCACTGATTCTATCCATCCATCGTTTCTTTGGGCACCCACGGGGTCGGGATTGTTTAGGAGGGCCGTTTTTATCACAGAGTTCTCATCATGCCGATACCATACTAAGTGTATTTCTTATCTCATATAAATCCTTTTCAGGATTAGGGAATAAGAATAATCCATCACAATTGGTACTATCGTGTTGACCGACTGAAGAACATCAAATTTTTATTATACTTTTCAGTTGATCAACATGCTTTATGCCAAATGAAAATCTTAAGTATTGGGACGTTAATTAATTTTATGAAGTTTTTAATAAAAAAAAATAGTTGGGTGGGAGTACACTATACAGGCTATATAATACTGGTCCTGAAATAAATTACATGTATTAATATTATTCATTGCTTGCCACGACGAGTGAGTGGTTATCGTGTTGGACTGCCAACCCCAAACTTGCAGGTTTGCTCCTGGCCATGGTAAGTGAATTTTGCAAGGCAGCGCATGACATACAATGTTGGCATGTTACAAAATCGATTTGAATTCAGTAGCCCGTGGTTATAATGGCAAAATTAATCTCGGGATTTTCCACCAACATAAAGTTTCTCATTTCTAAACTAGAAAGCGCTATAGTGTTAAAGAGTTTAGATATCTAACCTCTTTGATTTTCATAGTGCTTCAAGGAACAACAAAATTTGACATACAAGCTACCCTCTGGGTGTCAAATAACAAAGCTTGCACCCGGCACCCAAGGCCATACGATATTATTATTATTATTCGATGGCGTAGTTGATAGTATGCTGAACTGCTGTGCCCAAGATAGCGGGTTCAAACCCGACCGAAGTCGTCGGACTTTTTAAGAGCGTTAAAAATCCTTCAGTAGGCCTTTCTTCGGAGGGGAAGTAAAGCCGGCGGTCGCATGTCATAGATTTATGGCATGTAAAAGATCCTTCCACAGACCAAACTTGTGTGAAGCTAAATTGTTAGATTAGATTTCGTCAGAACGCTCTATCAAAGTTCCAACTTTCACCACTAGGTATCATTGATATCTGGTAGCGAACGTTGGAACTACTTGAAATTGAACGGCACTTGTAGCTCACCCTAAGGGTGTCCGCTGGAAGCAGCTACAGACTCAGGCGAGCCAAACATGTCCTCAGACACTCCCGGCACTAAAAGCCACACGATAAATAAATAAATAATTGATAAATAAGGGGGACGAATTTAGGTATTTTGTCAGATGTATGGTAGCGACAAGTAAAAACCTGTTAGAAATGAATTGATTCATTATTGATCCATAATGACTGAATAGTTTGTACTGTAAGCACTGACTAGTTGGAAAATATCCTTACAAAGTAAAAACCTGTGCATAGACGATGGTGCAGAGTATAGTCTATCAATAAGTGCACTTGAAGATAGACCTGTGCTTGGAAAAAGGATTAATCTAATGGATAAATATGTATATGCCACGAACCTACTACGTTGTCGTAGCAGGCGGAGAGGTGATACTCCGACGTGGCGCGTCCCAGGTGGCGGATAGGGGGGTCCTCACCGGTTTACCGGCGGACTTGAGCGAAATAAAATAGCTCTCGCGGACCAAACACACTCCACAATCTCATGTTTCATCATATCATATTTCATTCATACCTTTGGGTGTGGCGAACCCATCGTACAAATAGCCTAAATATGATAGTGTGCGAGTTGAGGCCTCGGATGGAGGTCCTTGATTCACGCCCCGACCCAGATCACTGGAACCGGGAAAAGAAGAAGAAGATAAATATGTATATGATTTTAGTAGAAAGTCAGTGTGGATGCTCTAATTTCTTTCTTACATTGTGCTGTGTCACACAAATTTGCAAATTAGCCATTCTAAAATGGTGGTGTTGCCAGTAAGTAGACAAAACATTCACGTAACTACATACTGTAACGCTCAATGGTAACAGGTTGGAAGAAGTGGATCGCTTTCAATATCTTGGAAGTATAGTATCTCAAGACAACCGATCATCTGCAGAAATCTTGCGCAGAATACGGAAAGGAGCAAACTTTTACCATGTAGCGAGAAACCTTCTCTGGGATAAACAAATTTCATTGAGAGCTAAGGGTTTTCTGTAGAAAAGGTTTTTCCTGCTGATCACCACCTACAACCTTGAGATGTGCGTCCCTACCAGCAAGGACGCCAGTTAGCTTCAAGCAATGGAAATGAAGTTCTTAAGGACAATGGTTCAGAAAACTAAGAGAGACAGGATTAGAAATGAAGAGATATGACGTCAGAGCCCCGTCAGCCTCGCAAATATGGAGTTCAGGGAGTTCATTTGATAATAATAATGATTTGTTAAGCAGGGTAGTTTTAGTTAATTATTTGTTGCCGGTGGATGACTTGTTGAAATAGGATAAATTTTCATCTTACTGACGTGGCTAGATGGTGTGCCTTAAGTACTCGTTAGTTCGCTTTGCCATTGGCTGTTGCAGCTCTGTGATTGGTTGTCTGATTTTGCTTTTGAATAAGGTTGTTAATTGATAAGATCAAAACAAACTCTGTTTCGAACATACTTTGTCCCTATATTGACTTATGGGTTGGAAACATGCACATCTACCAAAAATGATGACAGCAGACGTCAGGCTTCAGAAATGAAGTTTCTAAGAAGCATGCTTCAAAAAACTAGGAATGACAAAGTAAGAAATGAGAAGATAAGAGAACAAGCTGGAATAAATCAGTCCCTGAAGGAGACCATAACTAGGGCACGTTTGCGATGGTTTGGTCACGTCAAACGTATGACAGAAGGAAGAATTGCAAAACAATGGTTACATACTGAGATTACTGGAAAGAGACCTGTTGGAAGATCTAGGAGGAGATGGCTGGACCAAGTGAAGGAAGATATCACATCCAAGAGAATCAACTGGGATGAAGTCTTGAAGGAGCAGTGGTACATGAATCGACTCAAATGGAGAGTGCTCGTAAACCACACCCGGGAAACTGGAGTGGAAACTTGATGATGATGATGATGACGTCAAGTAGGCATCAACCAACCACTATGTAAATCCGTAATCAACGCCACGCTACGATGGTTTGGACACCTGAAGAGGATGGACAATCGGAGAACAGCCCGCTGGTGGTTGGTTAAGAAGATCAAAGGCAAGAGGTAGACCAAGGAAGAAGTGGATCAATAAGGTTCAACAAGATCTGGAAGGCCAAGAATTGGACTGGCAATGGATCCTGGATGAAGAAATCTACCTGGATGGACAGTGATGGTGAGCACTCATATACCACATCCAGTTAGCTGGAGATGGTAACGGATGAAGATGATTGTGCTATGTTGCGTAACTATTTACACATGCTTGATATTCATACATATTAACAAATTCACAAAGAAATTTGATACAATGGTCTTTGTGAATTTGTTAATGTACATAGCTCAATCGGACAATTTTACATCCTGTTTCCTACGGGAACAGATATTTCCAATATTCATACATAGACGCAAACCTATAATACAACATTATAGGATAACCTTAACCGGCCGCGGTGGCTAAGAGCGCTAACGCGCTACCTCATGCCTTGCTGGCATTGGGAGAGCGTGGGTTTGAATCCCACCTCGGCCATCCTGAGAATGGTTTTCATGGTTTCCCATTTTCACCACCACCTTTCAATAGGTCCACGGCCGATTTCCTTCCAATATCCCTTCCCTGACCCGTCCTCAAAAGATAGGTATGTGGTAACCTTCATTCACTGTGAATCATCAATACTAACATTAACAAGAAGAATTATAGAGAATCACAATTATAAATTTAAACGTCAACCCTACTGTCGACCAAAGTATTATGTGTACTCGAGTTTGAAGGTTGTTTGTTAAGTAACCAATAGACCTACATAAAATCCAATACCATCAACATTTTCGTCGTTCTATTTTATGTTAGTTCAGGTAGGTTTGGATTTTTTAATTTATATATATATTTTTTTATCGCAGTTGGAACACAAAAAGTGCACGTTTTTAAGCGTGTTTCAACCATGCGTCATATTTAAGAATTATTATCTCAATAACCCGTCATCAGATCGAATCCAAATTTTAACACAATATACATTGGAATGTTGTATAACTCGTTTATTAATTTCAAAATTGTATGTGTCCAAGAAACAAAGTTGTTATCATTTTTGTAAGGTAACTTTTTCTCGGCTCGGGGTGGTTGGAAAATGTAGTTCTTGGTTGCGATGTAATCGTTATACATCAAAAGGATATGCTGTATGACTGTGAAATACGTAAATTAATTCACTTATTTTATATCGGTTTGTATTTGTACGAGGAAATAACACATGGTTCAACAGCTAGCCGCTCCGGGTAAAGCTGTACAGCGTTGCTGAGTTGGAGCCCATCACCGCTGAGCGAGACGCGCCATGGTGCGTGTGGGCACCGTTTCGGCAACGCTGTACAGCTGTTCCCGGCGCGGCTAGCTGGTGAACCATGTGTTATTTCCTCGTACAAATACAAACCGATATAAAATAAGTGAATTAATTTACGTATTTCACAGTCATACAGCATATCCTTTTGATGTATAACGATTACATCGCAACCAAGAACTACATTTTCCAACCACCCCGAGCCGAGAAAAAGTTACCTTACAAAAATGATAACAACTTTCGTTCTTGAACACACAAAGTTTTGAAATTAATAAACCAGTTATACAACATTCCAATGTATATTGTGTTAAAATTTGGATTCGATCTGATGACGGGTTTGTGAGATAATAATTCTTAAATGTGACGCATGGTTGAAACACGCTTAAAAACGGGCACTTCTTGTGTACCAACTACGATAAAAAATATTAAAATATAAATTAAAAATTCCAAACCTACATGAACTAACGTAAAATAGAACGACGAAAATGATGATGTTATTGGATTTTATGTAGGTCTATTGGTTACTTCACAAACAACCATCAAACTCGAGTACACATAATACTTTGGTCGACAGTAGTGATCAGGACCTGATGTTTTTGACTAATTTTTATTGTCTCATTAGGATTTTTGAGTCACCAAAGAAATTGTGTACAATCTTCCCCCACCATCGCTGCAAAGCCGTCCATGCCAGCGTACCTGTGCTATAAAGACTTGACAACTTTGGAAAATTTGCTAGATCTCTAGCAAGATATACTGTGAACCAGAGTGAGATTTGTGACGGTACGCACCGGTACACCGTACCGAAACCTCCTTGCGTCTTTGTTCACACAAAATGTCTCCTCACTACTTTTCCTGAAACTGAATGGCCCACCACTCACTCGTTTTGAACCTTAAAAGTACGTGGAATCTTGGCTGCTTCGGGGACAGTACTCCGCTCTGGATACTAACAGCAAGGTGAGAGAGAGTGAGTGGAGCCACATACAACAAAACCTTTCTAAACTTTGGACAATTTTATTAACTGTGAGGTAAATAAAGTTTAAATACAGTACCTTTTATAATAAAATAAAACTGTAAAGACAAAAGTATTAAACAAGAAATAAAAAATTGTTGGTGAACATGTGTGTATTTTCAAACCGAATGTATTTATTTTTTAAAATTACCTAAAAATTTAAATTAAAATACATTGTTTGAATGGTAGCCAAGTTGGCCTACATTAAAATTTAATATAGGCCAACGGTTATGCTAAGAAAGATGTTGCTACAGCAGACTCAATTTAATTGAAAATTGCAATCAAAATTAGATTGCTATTTTGTCCACTGATTAATTTTTAAACGTGTTCAGAAAAGGGTAAAAATATCGTTTTTAGAACTCTATATTTACAATATTCCATAAAGCCCCCCCTCCCACCACCACCCGGTAGCCCACAGTGCACTGCTGTGAACACAATGGTTATTTACAAAATTCATGCTAGATTTTTGTTCTCTTTTGTTTGTTTTATAGTCTTTTCACAGGTTTCAGTTACAATAAATATAGGTCTATCAGGAAATTTCAAATTTGTTTGGAAATTAAATTGAGTGAATTCAGCACTTCTACCACCGCGGGACTCACAGTTAGTCCGGTCCTTAGGGCTGCAGCCCCATTTGCCCCTCCCTCTCATCAGGCCTGCTTCTCAGACAAGTGGCTTCCACAGTCTGTCTTCTATCCTTTCAAGGCCTTGGCACACAGAATGCGGGCTGCGATCGCAGTGGGCTGAACACAAATCAGTGTTTCTTAATATTCCATCATCTCTTTCAAACATACACCGGTCTGCGATAACGATCTCAACCAGGACGCAACGGGCAGCGATCAGTTGAGTTTTGAGTCTGTTGCCTGCACATTGAGTAGCATTCTTTCTTGAAATCATCATCATCATCAGTTTGCACTTTTCACCAAACCATCTCCCCTTATGCAGTGTCCATTCCAATTCATTTTTCTTTTCCTTATCTTCTTTAGCATCAATCTTTCATCTCCTACTTTCTACTTCCTCATTTCTCACTTTGTCCTCCCAACTTATTTTCTCCATTCTTGAAATGGACACTGAAAAACTCATTGAAGAGATGTGAAACTATCCATTTTTATATGATCGAGGACATGTTGTGAATTACTTTATAGTCGGTTCCAATAAATAATATAGTTCTTCGAAACACTCATGGGACATTCGAAATTAAATGAAAAATCTGTCTTCAAAACTCTCTAATTCTCGACACAATCTGTGATATTCGCCTAATTGTTCTCGTTGTAAATCCATTTCACAGACCCACTTCCGTCCTTTGACCTTCATGAGAACAAATAAGGCTAACATTTCCTCTTCATCAGAAGAACACCAGATATTTCTATATGTTTCTCATCTGCCAACCTTATTAGAACCTGCCCCGCGTGCTGCCATTCTGTAATGTGTATGACGTCATGCCCGTAACTGCAGTCCGCATTCTGTGTGCCAAGGCCTTCAGAGATGTCCATCCTGATAATCACTAAAAGTATTTCAGATATATTTCTATTGCTACTAACGTGTAACTTTCCTTGTTTGTTGACAGTGCTCCTTCGGCAAAGGCTTCATTTCATAAGAGGTCGGGCAGTGTGGATTTTGATGGTAAGCAGAGGAAGAAGTCCCAAGCATCGATTCTACCAGCCTTATGTACAGCTTTTGGACCTACTTTTATCTTCGCGGGTATTCTGAAACTTTTGCACGATTTACTTACATTTGTGGGTCCACTAATCCTTAAGTAAGTCACACTTTGTTTAATCCTTTCTTTTTTGCTTGTTTGTTTCATTTTTGCAAAATACTGTTATATGTGTGAAAGCAGAACTTGGAAAATCCACTAAAAATTGGTACTAGTTCCAACTCAACTCCATTCATGAAGCATTCAGCTCAACACATCACTGACTCTCTTGTGGTTTAGACGACTGGAGAACCTCTGGTGCCAAGTTCACTCTTTTCAAGTTGACATATCACATATTGTACTGCATAATGTCCAGAAAATAAAAATTGTGGTGAGATCATCACTTGGAATGCCAATGAAAGAGCATCAATAGATAGTAGAACACTAAAATTGCGACGAGCATAACAGATTACGTGGCCAACATAAAAGAAACAGTCTCTTTCGATTAATGCTAAATTTCGACATTATTTCTCCGTCTTTAAGCCAGAAGCAACATATGCAAGTGAAAACTTGTTGTCTATAGTAATAACATTGCAATACAGTGAACCGCACAAAAACTGTTATTACATATTGAAAAAGAGCAAGACTATACATTATGTATTTACAGTAATGTAAAAATTGAAGGTAGCCTGTACACTAGTAAAAAATTACTTAGGAAGAAAGTCTGTTATAGATTTTTGTTTAGAAGATAAAATTCTAAACTTAACTGCAGTGTCCCTCCACTTCTTGAAACACAAAAACCAATGAACAGTAAGCACTAAAAACGTAACAGTGCATTACATACTGTACAAAACTTGGACAACAACAGATACAATACAACAGATGACGGAGCACTACAACGGACAAGCGATAACGACCTGTAAACAACAATGGCGCGATGGGTAGTGAATCACCACTATGAGTAGGGGCAAGTTCAGCTCAAGCTTGGTCGGATGGACGAGGGTGGACGAGAAGGGTTCTACTGTAGAAGTTATATGCATTGAAAGTACTGACAGAACTCATGGCAGTACTGTATATAGCTACACACACTCCTATAGTCACTAGTGAAACACAGGTTATCAGACAAATTGAACAATCACATGCAAGTACACAGGGCTGATGACCAAAATGAATTAACAACCACACATCCTACTCAAGCCATGAAAGCCTACACCATATAACAACATTTTTAATATGACTTTGGCTTTGGTGGCATAGTCGATAGAATGCTGAACTGGTATGCCCAAGATCGTGGGTTCAAACCCGGCTGAAGTCATCGGATTTTTTAAGAGTAATAAAATCCTTCAGTATGCCTTCCTTCAGAGGGAAAGTAAAGCCGGCGGTCCCATGTCATAGATTTATGGCATGAAAAAGAACCTACCACTACAATTGGTAGTGAGTAGCTAAATTTGTAGGTTATTTGGTTAGGAACGCTCTAATAAGTTCCAACGTGTGCCACTAGGTGTCGGTGACAGTGACATCTCCGGTTGCCAAATTTGGAACTACTTGAAATTGAACTTGATCGGGAGCCTTCGGGCGTTCAATTAACCCTGGAATGGCACACTGGGGTCTCAGCGACCCTGCGGTAAACAAATTATCGAATAAATCTCCTATATGAAACTGCAAGCTACCGAGTCATGTTTGTAAATTGAGTAAGCACCTTGTCACACTCAGATAGTGTCATTCAGATCTGTCAGGGGAAGCAAAAGTCCGTGCGACAAAGTAAATATAGCTCAGGGTCACGGAGACCCCAGTGTGCTATTTAGGGTTGCCTTTTCCTGATGTGTGCCTTCCTGCTTTAGTTCTAGCTATGTGATTAACAAACTGGCACGTGTTTCCTTAGTGCTACAGACAGTGTATGGAATGGCCAATTCCAAGGAAAGACTATCAGATTGTTAAATTAAGGTGTGCGAAGCCATTCTGCCAGAGCCACCGTGCTATTGTATGTGTAGATTGCGAACGTCGCCTATGAAGCATTTTGTAACCTCTCGCTAAAGCGAACCATCAGTGATGTTAATTTGTAGTGGCTGTTTTATAACTGTTTAATAACTCTACTGTAAAAATGTTCCAAAACTAGACGATAGTTGTCCACTATGCCAGCGAGAAATGCAAATTTATGTATCTCTGTAATTTTCAGGCTGTAAATGCTTTTATTGAAATTATAGATAGACACTAGAGGTTATAATAGTCATTTATCGGTGTCCTCTAACTACACAGTAGACAGCTAGAATAAGAACAAGTGGTGAAATTCAAAGGATATGATATTAATGACTGCAATTTGATTGGGTCGAGCAGACCCCACTGTGCTATTTACGTATGTGCTTTGTGAGTGTGCCATTCCAGGGTTAAAATACCCTCCTACAAGCCGGACGTTTGTTCTAGACGATTGCCCTTGACCTTGAAGCTTGCAGATGAGCCTGTACACAGTCACTCTATCACTCTCTCGCTTCACAGTTTTCACCACCGGTCTGATGTAATGAAATTCCAGACTTGAGCCCGTGACGACAACACCGAGCAGAAAAGTACAGTCCACGTCGAAGTATTGTGTGACGCGGATGTACACGTTACATAGTTACGAACAGAACTCCATTATATTTGCCAATGATTGTACTTCAGCAATAGTGTGTGATAGCTTTGTCAATCATCGGACCACATGGGGCAGGTGACAACAACACAGGTACTGAAGTAACTCGCCTCCAGGCTTCCATTACGATTTTTGACTCGTCTAAAACAAACGTCCGGCCTGTATAGCCATTGGCTGCATTTCAAATATAATAATTTGATTGTCTCAGAAATGATATGCAAGTTGAAATTTCTCATTTTCTCTACAGGTTATTAATCGAGTTTGCAGGGGGCAAGGAATCTCTGTGGAAAGGATATTTGTATGCAGTGTTAATGCTGGTTGCAGCTTCACTACAGACCATTTTCGTAGCTCAGTTTTACAACAAACTGTTCCAACTCAAGCTCCAAGTTCGAACTGCCCTCATTTCCATTATATACAGGAAGGTAAGTTTTGCAGTTAAAATTAGCATGGGAAATACCGAAAGTTCCAAATACTGTAGTTAACTCTTCAGTGTGAATAAAAACTATTTGGGCTTTATATTTAGGTTCTGGCAAGATGTGAACCGTACCTGGACATATTATTAGACTCGGGCACATGAACAGGGATGGACTTACCTAGGGCCGCGCCATGCTGAGGGGCGCAAATTTAATCCGCAATTTTTTTTGTCGGAAAACTTCCATAAAATATCATACACTACAATACACGTCAATATCATTAGAGAATCCTATAGACACTGTAAAAGACAAGTTTGTCATGAAGGAGAAGTAATGGAGCCTTTTGAAATAGGAGGAGGAGTTAGACAGGGTTGTATTATGTCTCCTTTGATCTTATTACTGGTAATAGATGTGATAATGAAGAGAACCGTAGAAGGAAAAAGAAGGGGAATACAGTGGGGTTTTATGGATAGATTAGAGGATTTGGTTTTTGCAGATGATGTGTGCTTGCTATCCGAATCATATAGAGACGCCCAAACGAAGTTGGAAGATATGGTCAGAGAAGCAAAGAAGTTTGGACTAACAGTTAATAAGTCAAGACCAAGACAATGCAGCTAAATGTGAAGAAAAGAGACCCATCAGGTTGGAAAATGAAGACTTGGAAGATGTAGGAAGTTTTACTTACCTTGGAAGCGAAATGACCAAGACCGGAGGAGCTGATGGTGATGTAGGGCAAGGAATTAGAAAAGCAAATGGTGCCTTCGTACAACTGTATCCGATTTGGAAAAGTAAAAATATAACTACAAAAAATATAACTACAAAGACAAAGTTAAAGATATTTAGAAGTAATGTCAAGGCAGTATTATTGTATGGGTCTGAGTCTTGGAATGTTAGCAACCAAATTACCAGTCGACTACAGGTGTTTGTGAATAGGTGTCTGAGAAGAATTTTGAATATATATTGGCCTGAGACGATCTCAAATGAGGAGCTGTTAGTTCGAACTTCAGAGGAACACATTAAAATCCAAATAAAAAGAAGGTCTGCAGTAGAAATGGCGAAAAACAGACAGCAATAGAGTTAAGAAATGAAAAGATACAAGAAGTGAATGAGTTTAATTATAAAACTTAAGATACAGCCAGCTTGGTTTCAACAGACCTTGGTTGGTTGGTTCTTAAGTTTAGGGGCTGCGACAACGCGGTCATGTGTACTTTGGGTGTGTGTAGAATCTGTCTGATAACCGGTGTTAATTGTGATGACTGTATTAGTGTGTGTTATCTGTTCTTTAATTTAAGTACTGCAACTTAGAATTTTTCAAATAGTTCCTACTTTTGCCGCCAATCGCCACCATCAACGATTACTAGGCCAAGTTCAGAACTTAGCTACTAGACACCACCCAGTCGGCTCTTGGCAACGAACATAGGAACCTAAGAGCGTTGTTTACATTCTTAACCTATCCAATTTAGCTTCACACAGGTGCAATTAGCGGAAGGTTCTTTAACATGCCATAAATCTATGACATGGGACCGCCGGCTTTATTTCCCCTCCGAAGGAACAACAGACCTTGAATGACCTTAAAGAGGCCAATATACAAATTGAAGACATACCTAATAGACAACTCTTTTGGAACAAAATTAAAACAGTCACCTTCAAGGTGGAACTAGAGAGAAGCAGGAAACAGCCACACAACATTGAGGAGCTCCGGCGACAACAACCTGAAAGAATGAAGCAATTTTGGGTGACCAAGAAGAAATCATATAGCAAAACTTGATGTATTGATTTAAAGTGCTCTATTAAGGGCTATTCGATTAAATAATAAATAAAAAGAAGGAAATGGAAGTGGATTTGCCACACACTTAGAAAATCTGATAATGCCATTGAGAAGCAATTCCTGGATTGGAATCCACAGGGTAGCAGGAGAAGAGGAAGGCCCAAGCATTCGTGGAGGAGGACGGTAGAGGCTTGTAATGACTCCTTCATTCTTGTCCATTTGTAACTCAACTGATTTATTTCTAAGACATGCCAACATAACATAACATAAGATGTAGTACCAACATTACAATTTACACATATCTTCTTCTTCTTCGTCTGCTTTTACAGCCTCATTGGACCACTTCAGTCAATCATTTCTTGGTCCTCTTCTTCAGTAAGTTTACTTTCCGAGTCGCCCAGTAGCTCTTCGTTCGCTCTGATCTTCTCAGGCGTTCCTCATCTGTAAATACCCTTTTTACTTTATTACGTTTGTCTATTTTAGCCTGAAATCTTATTTTTATATCTCTCAGTTTTTTTAATTTTGTTGTTTTGTTTTGCAAGTCATCCAAGGTTATTTCCAATTCTTTCATATCTTCTCTAATTTCCTTAATCCATCCTACTTGTTGTTTCATATTCCAAAGTTTCACTACAATTTTTCTAGATAACCTGGTTTCTGGTGTCCTCATGATGTGACCAAAGAAAGAAAGCCGTTTCTTCCGAATAGTATCAGTGATGGGCTCCAGTTCTCTGTATACCACTTCATTTGGTACTATCCGCCACTGTCCATCTCTCTGATATTTTTTATTTATGCATGTTCTAGCTATTCTTCTTTCTATGGGGCGTGGTGGCTCAGCGGTCTAGCTGTATGCCTCTCATCAAGGCGGTCCGGGTTCGATTCCCGGTCAATGCATGTGAGATTTTCGAAGTGAAATGCCATGTCCTGTGGTTCGGATTCCACGTAAGAAGGAGGTCCCGTGGCTTATGATCTACAGATTACCGGTCACGTTAAACTACAAGCTTCCTTCCTTCTTCTTTCTACTTTTAAAATTTTGTCGATTCTGTTTTTCTGAGTAACTTTAAAAAGAGTTTCACTTCCATAGGTCACCTCTGGTTGAACCACCGTCTTGTAATGTTTTAATTTTGTTGCGATTGATAGACATTTTCTTTTATATGTAGACCATGTTAATTTTTGGGCTTTTATCATTTTATTAGTTCTTTCTTGCCATGCAGGTTTCTCATCCAAGTTGTAAGTTATAATTTCTCCTAAGTATTTAAATTGCTTCACTATTTTAACTTTCTTGTTATTTACTGTTATGTGATTGATTACAAGTGGATTTGCTACCATTATCTCTGTCTTTTCAAATGATATCTGAAGTCCAATTTTTTGTGCTATATTTTGTAGGCTTATTATTTGATTTCTGGCTTCTTGAATATTATTAGCCAGTAACGCTAAGTCATCTGCGAATTTACACATATCATATATACACACATAATACCTATTACATTACATTCTTTCCTCCCTTCAATGGCAATATCTACTCGTTAGAACTCTATAAATTCAGTCTAACAGGAGGTCGACTGATGCACTCAGATCTGCGCACTTGAGTTCCAGCAGGGGGAACGATAATTGCTGATTTCATGTCCTGACAGGAAGATTCTGATACAGGTGCTACCTCAGGGTTAGGTTGAGGTATAGTTTCAGCTTCTAGGTTTATTGCTAGCGGAGTTGCCTGTTTTGCTAACATGGTTGTCTGGTTATGGGGCACAACTAGTTTGTCTGTGTTTGAAACATCTTGATTAGACTTTTGTACCCCAACTTGGGTATTTGGCTTAGAATAATACATATTCATTTAATTTATATGCCATAAGGATTGTTTACCTTTAAAATCTACCAAGTATGTACCTCGCCCAAGGGCTTTTAACACTGTACCCACTTCAGGGATATCTTCCTTTCTCCTACGTACACGAACTTGCTCCCCTATCTGAAATGTAATTACATTTGGCACATAAGACTGTTTAGCAGCTGGTTTCAGCTTGCTGAGAGGTGTTTGTTCCGGAAAGGTAAAGATCATTTCTGCTGGAGTGATATTAGTTACCGTGCTTGGCGTATTTCGGTACTGGAAATTATAAACTTTATGCTTAATTGACAATTTTGACTCAGACATTAGCATTTTCTTAAGACCAGTCTTTGCTGTTCCCACTCCCCTTTCTGCAAGGCGATTCGCCTGAGGAAGCAAGGTGGGCTTTTAGAAGCTATGTCATTATCTGTACAAAATGACATGATATTGAAGGAATCAAAGGGGGGACCATTGCCGGTCACTATTTGAGCAGGAAGTCCGAACGTGGCAAAGCATGCTTTCAATCTTGTCAATTACAGCTGTGGAGGAGGTACCCCCAACATCCCATATTTCCAGCCATTTACTATGACTGTCAAGCAATATCAGATACACTTCAGTATTAAAATAAAAGAAATCTAAGTGCAGGCGAGTCCAATTACTGTTCGTTGAAGGCCAAACATGTTGTATTGGTGAAATCGCCTGAAAATTTACTCTAGCACATGGTTCACACAGTTTAATATACTCGTCAATATCTTTGGCAAAATTTGGTCAGTAAACCACATTCCTTGCTCTCATTTTCATCCTTACACTACCTGGATGTCCACCATGAAGGGTATCCAGTAATTTACTTCTTAATTCAAAGGGGATTACCACACAATCTCCAAAAAGAAGACACCCTTCTACCACTGACAGGCTATAGCGTATTTCAAAATACGGTTTGATCGCTGGCATTCTCACTTGTTGTGGCCAACCCGACTGTGTTAATTCAATAGCCTTTGTCAATACAGGATCCTTAAGAGTAACATCTGCTACAATTTCAGCATTTATGGGTAACCCTGACAGCTCAGTTATTACACATTTTACACTTTCTACAATTTCATCTTGACTGGGAAGTCTAGACAACATGTCTGCAGGTCCCATATTTTCACTTTTCCTATACTCTGCTTTGTATTTGAATGCTGCTAAAGTAGTAGCACAATGTTGTAATTTGGCAGCTGCTACTACTGGCATGGGCCTTTCAGGTGACAATATGGATTTTAAGGGCAAGTTATCTGTAACTAATATAAACTCTCTCCCTGCTAAATACTTATTGAATTTAGTTAACCCATACATTATAGCGAATGCTTCGTTTTCAATTTGTGAATATTGTTTTTGTGTTTCGGAGAGTGTTGATGAAGCAAAATAAATAGGATGCTCAACTCCATCTACTCTATGGGCTAGGACACAGCCTAGTCCACATTGTGATGCATCACAACAGAGTACCAATTGTTTACAAGGATCAAAATGCATGAGTGCATTACTCCCTATCAACAGCTGTTTACTATTTTTAAAACTAGTATTACACTCATCAGACCAAGACCACTTGACAACTCTCCCATTTATTTTCTTTTTGACTTCTCCCAGTCTTTGTCCTACATCCCTCCAATTTACTACTATTTCTTCCAACCAATCCCTACCAATCAAAGGCAAAAACAACTGAGGTGTGTCACATACTACCAACTTCAGCTCATGTTTATCTCCTACATTGTCACTAATCTTAACTGTTACTGTTCCTTCCACTTTAATAGGGCTACCATCTACTGTTTTAAGTTTAGCATCACATCCGCTAATACTTAAATGCGGAAACAATTCTTGCAACTGCTTTACATGAATTAAACTGTATCCTGAGCCCGTATCAATTTCCATTAATACCTTTACACCATCAATATTGGCTTTCACTAACAATGGTTCATTATTATGTGTTACAAGGTTTACCTCCACTCCGTTCACATAGTTCCCAGTATCTCGAATTACCTCATTATTTCTGTTTTTATTACTATTCTCAGCGTCGTTTTGTTTAAATCCTATTCCTTCTTCTACTACACACATGTCCTCATCTACTAGCCTACACATTTCCCTTGCTTCTTTCTCCTCATTAAATGATAGTTCCCACTCACATGACTCTTCTATTACATCCCCATTATTTACTATGTTTATGACTAATTGATCATAATCACTACTCACGTCATAGTCCAGAATACTTTCCTCACATTGCTCCTGTTTAGGCCTATGACACGTGTGTTCCGATTGTTGTCCGTCACCGCTAACAATAGCTTCAGCTGATTCCCTACAATACGGAGCATACCGCCATTGTTCACTACACTCCTCTTGTTGCCCTTCGTCACTGACAACTGATTTAATTTGCTCTCTATGATAACGAGCCATATGACCTATTTTTCCACACACAAAACAATTTACACTTTTGGACCAGCAATTATCTGGGTGACACTTTGACGATCCACATCTCCAGCATCCTTGTGACGCCTTGTTAGGTTGTCTCCGCCCTAAGTGTTGACCTCTAGGCACTGCGTGTACTCATTCGGAATTTCCCTGGATTTCCTTTCCTCTGTTTTGCGCCGGCGATTGAAACTGTTGACCATAAGCTCCGCGTTCTGGGATAGTGCCTTGTCTCCAAGCCCGTCCTCGCGTCCCGCTATTATTGGTGACACTGCTACCTCCGCGATTTTGACTCTATAGGCCTACAGGCCCATGTTGAATTTTACTGACCTGATATCCTTCCCGTTCTGTGGCCATCTGTTGTGACTGTGTTTGCCACTTCTCCATTTGTTTAGCCACCTCCACCGCCTTATCATAAGTAAGATTTGGCTCTTGGTATAATCGATCTCTAGTTTTGTCTGATGTGAGACCAAACATGAACTGATCTCGTAGACAAGGGTCCAAATTGTTCCCAAAATCACACGTCTGAGCTGCGTCATTAAGTTTAAGCACAAATTCCGCAACTGTCTGAGATGGCAGTTGTGTCATACGTTGAAACCGCACTGTCTCAGCGAGCGCCAAACCGGCAGGATTAAAATGTTCCTTTAATCTTTTCTGAAGGTCCACAAGGATAAGATTTCTGGGTTCCACAGGTCTGCACACACGATTTAGAGTTGCCCGTACTTTGCGATTTAAATGATTAAGAAAAAGCAATTTTTTTCTCACGGCGTTTGATCCATCCGCGGGAGAATCGTTTCGTTCAGTTGCCGGTGCGTCCGGACCCAACGCATGGTTATTCATTAAACAGTAGTCCTCGAATCTGCTGTAAAAGTCTTCTATTTTCTCATCCTTTGGATTGAAAACGTCCAAGTTTCCAATAAGGCGCGGTGGTTGGGCCATATTTTGAATTTCCTCCTCAAGTTCCTTTATTATATTTTGAAGTGCTGGTGCTCCTGTGAGCTGATCGCGGCTTTCAACAATGCACTCGTCCGTTTCAAATCCTTCGAAACCAAGGTCCATCGTATTTAATTGTCTCCATTTAACTGAACTTTCCACATAATCACTATTTACTTGTCCTTTTCACTTAACTTACGTATTTAACCACTGCACTCTGAAGGTTCTTTTTACTAAATCCGTTTTCCACTTGTCGCCAGTGTAATTACTCCTTCATTCTTGTCCATTTGTAACTCAACTGATTTATTTCTAAGACGTGCCAACATACATAACATAAGATGTAGTACCAACATTACAATTTACACATATCATATGTTGTTGTTTGAGTCTTCAGTCATTTGACTGGTTTGATGCAGCTCTCCATGCCTCCCTGTCCTGAGCTAATCGTTTCATCTCTACATAGCTACCACACCCTACATCCGAGGCAATCTGTTTAACATATTCTAACCTTGGTCTACCCCTACAGTTCTTGTCCTCGACCCTTCCTTCCATAACTAAGCTTGCTATTCCTGGGTGTCTTAGTATGTGTCCTACCAACCTATCCCTTCTCTTCATTAGCAGTCGCCAGAAACATCTCTCCTCTCCCACTCGTCTTAATACCTCTTTGTTTGTAACCCTATCTACCCATCTGATCTTCATCATTCTCCTGTAGCACCACATTTCAAATGCTTCAATTCTCCTCTTTTCTGCTGCACCAATAGTCCAAGTTTCACTTCCATAGAGCGCCACGCTCCAGACAAAGGCTTTCAAAAATGACTTCCTAATACCTAAATCTATATTCGATGTCAGCAGATTCCTTTTTTGTAGAAATGCTTTTCTTGCCTGAGCCAACCTACTTTTTATATCCTCTTTGCTTCGTCCATCACTGGTTATTTTGCTTCCTAAGTAACAGAAATCTCCTACTTCCTTCAGCTTTTCACCTGCCAATTTGATCTCCATAGAGGTTTCTGATTTATTTCGGCTGCATTCCAGTATTTTTGTTTTACATTTATTAATTTTCATCATGAATTCTTTCCGTAAGACGGAGTCCATACCATTCAAAAACTCATTCAAATCCTCAGGCTTGTTGGCCAAGATGACGATGTCATCAGCAAATCTCAGAGTTGAAATTATTTCTCCTTGAATCTTCACTCCCACTTTAAATTTTTCTCTAATTTCCTTCATTGCTTGTTCAATGTAAAGATTGAAAAGTATGGGTGATAAGTTGCAGCCTTGCCTTACACCTTTCTGAATACCAGCTTCTCTCTCATGTCCTTCAACTCGAATGACTGCTGTCTGGTTTCTGTATAGATTGTATATCACCCTCCTATCCCTGTACTTTATTCCAATCGATTTAAAAATGTCAAACAATTTAGTCCAATCAACGTTATCAAAAGCCTTTTCTAAGTCTACAAAAGCCATGAACGTTCTCTTATCTTTCCTTATTCTACCTTCAAAAATCAGCCTAAGACTTAGTACAGCTTCCCTTGTTCCTACATTTCTCCTGAAACCAAACTGGACTTCACCCAACTCCGTTTCTATCTGGCTCTCAATCCTCTTGTAAATTATTCTAGACAGGATCTTTGAAGCATGAGTAATCAAGCTGATTGTACGGTAATCTTCACATCTGTCAGCTCCTACTTTCTTTGGTATAGGGATGATTACATTCTTCTTGAAATCAAGGGGTACCTCACCTGTCTCATAAATCCTACACACCAAGTGAAATAACCTGATCAGACCTTCCTCTCCTATGCAGCGTAGCAAATCAATCGGTATATCATCTATGCCTGGTGCTTTGTTCCTGCTTAAGTCTTCCAAAGCTCTATCAAATTCTGATCTCAATATTAAATCTCCTTTATACACACATAATACCTATTACATTACAAGGCTGTGGGGTGACAACCGGGAAAGACGTGGAAAGAGGTGAAGAGGATGTCAGCCAACAGAGTGAGATGGCGCAGCTTCGTGGATGCCCTATGTTCCAATGGGAACCACAGGAAATAAGTCAGTCAATACATGTCTACACCTACATGGTCTCCACGAATCAAAGTCCCGTTCACCTGCATCGTATAGGAGACGTTGGACGGACGAATCTCCGACTTGGCTGTCCGTGTGTCTCTGCTGGCTGTGGCTAGGCCGAGCCGCAGCGCATGCGCGATGTCATTGTTTACAAGTCACCCTCTCACTGGCGCCTACTACACTCCCTTACAACCACGAGACGTGCCTTGATGGATGGTTGTCTGTAGCGTTGTCACCAATGTTGTGTAGTGTCGCAATGTTGTTTAATTTATTGTGCTAAGATGTGAGTTTATTAACAGTTGTTAACGTGTTTGTAATAATACCGTATGTGTTATGTGTGTCTACTATGAGTCATAAACTAAAACTAATTGGGGCACAGGTAGAAAAAAATAAAATAAAAATTACCTTCACAAAGACATTTCTGAGGCAGTGGCGACTTTTATGATGTTTATGATGTGTAGGACGTAATATGTTAGGCTTAACTTAAGATAATTATTATAGCTGGGCTAAACTGAGGCAAGTGATAGAGAAGCAGATGAAGAAAGGCAAACCTACCTTCTTAGCCTTTGTTGACCTTGAAAAGGTGTTTGACAATGTGAACTGGAATGTTCTATTCAGCATTCTTCATCAAATAGGTATCAACTTTAGAGACAGAAGACTCATCTACAATATCTATAAACAAGAAATTATAATAGTTTGTTGTGGTAGCAAGGAAGAAACAGCACACATCAGAAAGGGTGTACGGCAGGGTTGTTCCCTTTCCCCCATACCTATTCAATGTATATGTACAAAAGGCTATCGACCAAGTAAGAAAAGAATTTGCCACAGGAGTGAATATTCATGGAGATAAAGTTGACATGATAAGGTTTGCTGATGACATAGCGCTAATTGCAGAAAGTGAAGAAGACTTACAAATGATCCTGAGCAAGATGGACAAAATAATGGATGAAGAATTTAATATGAGAATAAATACAAACAAAACAAAAATTTTGGTCTGCAGTAGAAATGGCAAAAACCAGACAGCAATAGAGTTAAGAAATGAAAAGATACAAGAAGTGAATGAGTTTAATTATCTGGGAAGTAAAATAATGAATGATGGAAGAAGCAGCAGAGAGATATTAAATAGGATTGCCCAAGCCAAGAACGCTTTCTATAAAAAGAAGAACCTATTTACTGCAAGGAACATAAGTCTTGATGTGAGGAAACAAATGTTGAAGGCTTATGTACGGAGCATCGCGCTATATGGCAGCGAATCTTGGACAATAGGAGGGAGAGAGAGGAAAAGACTACTAGCATTTGAAACCTGGTACTATAGAAGGATTATGAGAATCAGCTGGAAAGAAATGATCACAAATGAGGAAGTCTTTAGAAGAGTGGGAGAGAGAAGATGCTTCCTTAAATATTTAAAAAGAAGAAGGAATCACCTCGTGGGCCACATACTGCGACACAATGGACTGATTAAGCTAATAATCGAGGGAACAGTAGACGTCAAGAATTATAGAGGAAGACCCAGACTGGAGTACATGAGTCAAATACTGCAAGATATGGTTTGTGGCTCATACTGTGAACTGAAGAGTAATTATGAGAATAAGAATTTTCAATCTTTCCGCCTATTCAATACTTTAATTTGTGTCACATTTCAGGGGTACATGTTTCGAGTCCCACTTTTGGACCCTTCTTCAGCCCATAAACTTATATTTAGAACCCATCTAAACACAAAAAACATCGAAAATCTTTACGATGACATAAAAATACACATACACAATAAATGGTTAAAAACACTGAGACAATATCTAAAAATCTAAAAAATAGCATGCATGGTTCACAAATTTCAGGTACACATTTTGCACTTTTCTGTTCTATGTAAAACGTCATTTGACACTATATAACGACAGACACATTTGTTGACGGTCGATGTCTATAATTGGTATACTGTAGGACAACTTTGCGGCATATCTTGTATTATTCCTAAAACACTTCAACTGATGTGGCTGAAGACGAGGTTGGACGGCGATTGCTAAACCTTTTGATCAAATTCTTTGTTATAAATGTGGCATTTGGCAATCTGTCTTTGATAGATTGAAAACTCTTCTGTCACACGGTATGGAAAAAACAACAAAAGAATTTGGCATCTTGTTTGTTACTCTTGACCCGATGTCAAATGAAAACAGCCCTGCGAGATCATGTGGAGGTCAAGCTCCGCTTTGCGAGAGCAGCTTCTAATAACTGAAGAGTAAGACGGAGAGACGGGAAGAATGGCGAGCTGCTGCCAACCAGCCTCACGGCTGTTAACCACAGAGAGAGAGAAACTGAGATAATAGACTCGGTCTAATATTAATTATTCAGTTACACAGCACTATTACGAACACATTACACAATACAATACAATTGAATACCACTCCAAAGATGTGCACACGCTGAAAACAGACTATCCATTCTGACTGCGCGATATCGTGAGTAATCAGCCCGTAGTATTGTAACGTGTTTTTCGAGGGGATTTTACGCCACTGGCATAAGTCAGTAGGAAGCCATTCTATATTTATTTACGCGGCAAATTGTTCAGCCAAGAGAATTTTTCATGTTAATTTATTATTATTATTAACTTATTATTATTATTATTATTATTAAGGTATTTTTTGGAGCATTTTCTTATAAAATTATAAGCATACAGATAGGTTTTCTATGTTATAGAAAACACTATCAAGCAAATTATTACGATCAACATTAGTGTAGAAAATTATATGATTACGGAATTTTACGGAGTTTTGTCAGTTAGGGTATTATGAGAGAGATGACTCATTGGGAATTCGGCTACAGGCTTAATCTTGTCGAGAAGTGTGACGCAATCCTGGGTTGCAGCGTCAGGAAAAGGCGAATTGGCCTGGACTGGTAAACGACATCTTCCTCCCGCCGAGTGTGATGAGCCAGAGGAGGGGAGTAGCGCGTGAGGGGTCAGCCAATCAGTGGTGAGCGAGCGTGAAGAAGTCGGCTGCAGAGTGGGGATGCGGCGGGTGCATATAGTGTTTGCGCGTCGTGGAAACGAGAACTATCTTTGGAAAATTTAACCAGTATGGTTGCACGAGTGAGTGGCTCCGATGTTCCGTAGAGGCAGAGGACTATCTTTGGAAAATTTAACCAGTATGGTTGCACGAGTGAGTGGCTCCGATGTTCCGTAGAGGCAGAGGACTATCTTTGGAAAATTTAACCAGTATGGTTGCACGAGTGAGTGGCTCCGATGTTCCGTAGAGGCAGAGGACAATCTTTGGAAAATTTAACCAGTATGGTTGCACGAGTTTGTGGCTCCGAGATGTTCCGTAGAGGCAGTGGACTATCTTTGGAAAATTTAACCAGTATGGTTGCACGAGTGAGTGGGTCCGATGTTCCGTAGAGGCAGAGGACTATCTTTGTGAAACTTAACTGTTGTGGTTGTACGTGTTGGTTCCGATGTTCGGACCATAAATCTTCATATCTACAAATATATCATCAACTAACGAAGAAGATGACGACATCCAGGAGGCTGTGGGAAGCTCACTTCAACATCCAGTACGAGGGAAATGCTTCGGCAATTTCCAGTGGTAAGCGCGAATGACTCATAACTACGCAATCTCTCGTTTCTCTTTGTTTTGTATTCAGTATTTCAGTAACTTCATAGCTTGGGAATAAGAGTAAAATCAGTAATTCATCCGACTCCGTTTTCACGTAATTTTCTAGCTGTAATATTCAAATCGCAACGCTCCAACTTAAATTTAAATTCGTTATTATTATTATTAATTTTGCATACTTGTTTGATATAATAAATTCATTTCTTTTAACCATGCAATCTTTGCTTTCAGTAGGTAGCATTAGATATAGACCAATTCCTTCTCCTGATACAATTGTTTGTTGGGTTAATGATCCAATCATACTGTAACGTGTTTTTCGAGGGGTTTTTATGCCACTGGCATAAGTCAGTAGGAAGCCATTCTATATTTATTTACGCGGCAAATTGTTCAGCCAAGAGAATTTTTCATGGTAATTTATTATTTTTATTAATTTATTATAATTATTATTAAGGTATTTTCGGAGCATTTTATAAAAATTATTAGCATTCAGATAGGTTTTCTATGTCTTAGAAAACGCTATCAAGCAAATTATTACGAACGACAATATCATAGAAAATTATGTGATTACGGAATTTTACGGAGTTTTCGTCAGTTAGGGTATATCGAGAGACGTGACTCACTGGGATTTCAAGTACACGCTTAATCTTGTCGGAAAGCATGACGCAATCCTGGGTCGCAGCGTCAAGGAAAGGCGAATTGTTGAAACGGAACCCTCCCGCCGAGTGTAATGACCCAGAGGAGGGGAAGATCGCGTGGTGGGTCAGCCAATCAGTTGAGACAACGTAAGCTGGAAGACGGTACCATGGTGGGGGAGCCAACGTGTGGATATATCGTTCGACGCGCCGTGAAACGAGGACTATCGGTGTAGAACTTGCGGAGTGTGGTTGCAAGTGCGTGTCGCTCCGATGTTCAGGGGAGTTAGTGACTATCTGTATAGAACTTCCCGAGTATGGTTCACGCGGGATTTGCTCCGATGTTCAGTGGAGTTAGCGACTATCTTTGTGAAACTTAACCAGTGTAGTTATACGAGTGTTTGGGTCCGAGGTACGGACCATAGAATTATCTAATCTACCAGAATATCATCAAATAACGAAGAAGATGGCGACGTCCAGGAGACTGTGGGAAGCACACAGCATCATCCAGTACGAGGGAAATGCTTTAGCAATTTCCAGTGGTAAGCGCAGATGACGCAGAAATACGCAATCTCTCATTCTCTTTGTTTTACATTTCATATTTCAGTAACTTCATAGCTTGGAAATAAGAGTAAAATCAATTTATCAGACTCCGTTTTCACGTAATTTTCTATCGGTAATATTAAAATCGCAACGCTCCAATTTAAATTTTATACTTATTATTATTATTATTAATTTTGCTATACTTGTTTTATATAATAAATTCATTTCTTTTACAATGCAATCTTTGCTTTCAGTAGGTAGCATTAGATATAGACCAATTCCTTCTCCTGATACAATTGTTTGTTGGGTTAATGATCAAATCATACCACGATCTGAGTGAATAGAGTCTTGAAGGTGTTCTGCCAGAGCTAGACGTTGTTAAATACAAATTTAGATTTCAACATTGGGTTGAGGTCTTGGCGCCCATTAAAACAACATAGCTTAGGCAAAGGTAAACAGTTACATTTATCACCCAACAGTTAGGGGCAAGCAAAACGTTTCAATACCACGATCTGAGAGTAAAGATTCTTGAAGGTGTTCTACCAGAGCTAGGTGTTGTTAAATACAAATTTCGTTTTCAACATAGCGTTGAGGTCTTGGCGCCCATTAAAACAACATAGCTTAGGCAAAGGTAAACAGTTACATTTGTCACCCAACAGTAAGGACCAGTCAAAACGTTTCATTTGTCATCCCAACGGGGAGAAACCGTTTCATTTGTACGTTCAACAAGGAGCCAAGCAGATAACGTTTCAGTATTGGTTTAAATTCAACCAATAGAGAGACTTAAGGATCTCAGTCGACGTCCTCAGAGCGCCATTAAACAGACCAAACCTGCCCCTTCCCCCTCAAGGGCTCTCATACATTTCTAAAGCTACAAACACATGCCTTGAGGACGCAAAGCTTCCTTCCTCAACTTTTTATACTCCGGGCCTCTCACCCATCTAGGGGTGAGATGTAGAACTAACTGACAGTGACAGCGAGACAGAGTTTATTGAGAGGGTGCGCAAGGTAGCCCCAAAGACTATTTTACAAAACAATCAATTTAATTTTTTAAAACAGTTACAGATGAGAGCAGACTGTAGGATGATCCTCATGTCCTACATGGAGGAAACGCCACTGTCCTGAGGTCTAAATCCTCCCTCCTTCACGATGGTATGAAGAGGGGGAGGTAAAAACCCATGGACCTAGGAGCGCATAAAATCTAAATCCGGCTCTGCACATAAAGTTCCTCCGCTACACTGATAAACATGGATATTTTATTATTATTATACGTCTTTCAAAATAAATATTTTTATCAATATTACGCCTATGCTCAAGAATGAGAACACTTATGCTAACATTTGAAGTGTTGTATTCGATGATTGGTCAACAATGTGCATTTATTCCTACGTCGTCATCATCATCATCTTCATTTCCCCTTTTCCAGCTGACACTGGGTGGGAGCAAATATGGTTTCTCTCCACTTTGTTCTGTCGTTACACGATTCCTCTTCTGACACGGTGTTCCAATCCAGGTTCCGTTTACTAATGCTATTCTTCACCGAGTCCATCCAACGCATTCTTGGTCTTCCTCGTCCTCTCTTCCCTGTCATCCGTCGTTCCAGTGCTCGTCTTGGTAGCCTTACTTCATTCATCCGTTTGACATGTCCAAACCATCTCAATCTGTTTTGCTCCAGTTTGTAATTTAGTTTCTGTATTCCCAGTTCTTTCCGTATATCTTCATTTCTCACTCTGTCTCTCCTCGTTTTCTGGACCATACTTCTCAGGAATCTCATCTCAGCTGCCTGTACTTTGCTCTCATCCCTCTTAGTCATTGTCCAAGTTTCTGCTGCATATGTCATTATAGGAACATAATAATGCTTTGTACATAACTTCTTTAGCCTTAATTGGTATATCCTTGTTCCATACTAGTCCCCGTACTTGTTGGTAGAAAGCACTCCCGAGTTGTAATCTTCTGCTAATTTCCAAATCTAGTCTTCCATCTTCAGTCACTTCACTTCCCAAGTATTTGAAGTGTTTCACTACTTCCAATTCCTTATCTCCTACTTTGATTACTCCTTTTCCTTCTTTCTTACCTCCACTTACCACCACTGTTTTACTCTTCTCCACATTTATCTTCAATCCCCATTTCTCAATCTTTTCATTTATTACGTCTAACTGTTCTCGTACCTCCATCTCATCCTCGCCCCAGATCACAACGTCATCTGCAAACAACGTTACCTTCATCTTTGCCCTACTATAGTCCTTCATTGCTGCCTTCATGATGTCATCCATCACCATTAAGAACAATTATGCTCTAAAGCACTGAGTTGCACATTTTCCTCTTGCAACTTGGATTTTTATGAAGCACCTTTGTTCATATCTACTGAACATCTTTTTAGAATGGTATTACTTACTGAATGTGAGAAACAATGTATTCACATATATCAGCTATTTTGAGACTTTCAATATTACAGATTCATATAACAAACACTGCTTAGGAATATACGACAAGATTACAACTGTCTTCAGTAAGATACCTGATTGACAAGTTTGGCTACTCAAGTGCTTTCCACTTGAGTTGGCGCACCTTCTGTGTTATGACCTTTGCGGTATGGGGACGTGCATTATCATGAAGCAGCGGCACCCTTTGTCGCAGTTTTCCTGGACGTTTCACCTTAATTGCACGCCATAATTTCTCCAGTGTTGCGCAGTAAAGCTCCCCATTGATGGGGACACCAGGTTCCTTGATATCAATAAGCAAAGATCAAGGTGAGTTGACTCTTGAACTTCTTGGGACACCGATGAATCGTCGATGTTTTTGATTCCGGTTCCCAGTGGTGGCACCAGCTTTCATCGCCTGCAACAATGCACTCCAGGAACATGTTGCCTTCAACATTGAAATGCATGAGGTGCTGCTGGCAAACAGCCATCCGGTGTGGTTTTTGTTTCTATGTTGTATATATGCTGCAGCATCACCCTAAGAATGGAAACTTTTTAGAATGCAAACACATTTACATTGACACGGCTTGTATATTCAAACTAGGGAAGGTAGACATTCATCCTAACCTCCACACCAGCACTTTTAAACACCCGCATAATCATGTGCAGGGAATTGTATCCCTATACAATTTACTGTACAGTATAAATAGAGGCATCATTGTTTAAATGTTAGTCAATCCTATTGAAGTCTTTACTTAAAAATCAGATAACACATAGGAATACTCTGTATTGAATAAGTTCTTTATGAACAAACTACATTATACATTAGATTAGGTAGCCATTAGTAACGGACACTATTTGAACTGCTGCACACCAAAGGAACAAGAGTGAACACAGAACACCAACATTGTAACATGAAATGTTACAAAAGAAGAAAGTTATTGGATAACTGATGTGAACATCAACAAATCCATGTTAGTTTCTTTTCTTTCAGTTGGAATTCGTGTATGTTAAAACTTCATGACAGTAACATACTGGTACCGTATTGGTCCGAAAATAAGCAGCACTTTTTATTAAAATTATTTGGGTAAAAGATCTGGGTGCGGCTTATGTTCGCTACCTTCACTTGTATATGTAATGTGAAAATCCACAGCCTGCTTCCAGTCTCCTACCGGGTCAGGAATGGAATGAACGAAGCCCCCATCTAGCGGTGAGGATATGAACTGTGCCGGCTGCCAAGGCCTGACGCACTATTCTGGGGCAATGATTAAATGAATTACAGATGAAATGAAAGTGGAGAGTGTTGCTGGAATGAAATTTTGACAGGGAAAACCGGAGTACCCGGAGAAAAACCCAGACAGGTATATGTCATGTACTGTTTAAAAAGGAATGCTCATTAGCAAGAACACAGCAACAATACAGTCTGTAAGAGAAATTAGCGGCATTTAATGACAAAAATGCAAACTTTTGTTTTGGCATTGTTATTCGGTAACACGGTATTGTATCGTAAGATGAATAATCTACAGTAGCTCAGTCTCAGTAACATCTGTAAAAAAGCCTATTTAATGCAAAAATGAGCGATCATTTACTGGTAGAGCGAAAAGCTTCATCACGCAATGGAATTCGGCGTGCTTATGATGCAGCCTTCAAGCTTGCAGTTGAAAGAATAATAAAATTTTCGCCTTTCAATACTATTTATTGCTAATTACTTACAGGGACATGTTTCGAGGGCTAACACTCCCCCTTCATCAGCCTGTCCAACAAAACTTCACAGGAAAACTTTACCTTGTACAAGCACATACAAATCACATGAAGAATAATGAAAATGTTCTCCAATCCATTATTTACAATTCCCTATGTAGTTTAATACAGGTTCTGTCTTTAGTTCTTTCAACACGCCATCATTCCTTATGTGGTCCCAACGAGTGTATCCTGCTGTGCGTCTCATAAACTTCATCTCAGCAGCTTCACTTCCATATGTGAGGACAGGTCTAGCTAGTGTTTTGTAGACTCGTAGTCTTGTGTCCCTCTAACCCCAAGATTGCAGGTTCGCTCCTGGCCGTGGTAAGTTATTTTTGAAAGGCGGCTAAAATACGATACGCATTTCATACGATGTTGGCTTGTCAAAGATTCCATTTGAATTCAGTAGGCCGAGTTCATAATGGCAAAATTAATCTCGGGAGTTTCCGCCAACACAAAGTTCCTCATTTCTCTTCTAGAAAGCGCTATAGTGTTCAACGAGGTTATATATCTAACCTGCTTGACTTTCATAGTGATTCAAGGAACATCAAAATTCGACATGCAAGCTACCCTCTGGGTGTCAAATTACAAATCTTGCACCCGGCATCCGAGGCCATACGATATTATTATTATTACTGAGTTCACTGTGCCCATGGTTTTATTATACTTCATGATCTTATTAGAAATATCTGCATCATTGTCGAATGATAAAGAGTAGCCTAGGTAGTTGAAGGTGTTTACTCTTTCCAACATTTTATTGTTGAGGCAGATCTTACTCCGAATTGGTTCTTTGTCCTTGAAAGCGATTACCTTTGTTTTTTCTGAAGATATTTCAGTGGCTATTCTACTGAGATGATGTATAGAATGTTGTAAGTCATTCTCTGTGCTGGCGCATAGTAGGTACTTGGTCATCAGCGTACAGAAGAGTGTCTAATTTCAGGTTTCTGTCGATTGTGATACTGCAGTGGAGGATACGTCTCCAATCATTTATAAGGGCATTCATGTATATGACAAAAAGCAGGGGGAAAAGGCCGCAACCTTGTTGTACTCCTCTGTTGATTGGTTTCCATGGTGTAACTGTGTTGTTAACTCTGACTGCTATCAAGTTGCTTGAATATCGTTTAGATATTGTTTCGATCAGTTGTTGTGGTAATTCATCTTAATGCAAGATATGTAATAATTTTATTGTGTTTACCCTGTCAAATGCTTTTTTGTAATCTACAAATGCCAAGTGTGTGGGTATGTTGAATTTTCTATGCTTCTCTATTAAAGTTTTGAGAGAGAAGTAACCATCAGCACATGATTTTCCTTTCCAGAAACCATTCTGTTCTTCACCGATCCTGTTTCAGTAGTGTTTATACAGTAAATACAGGTTATCAGACAAATTCAACACACACCCGAATACATGGAGCTAATGTCCCAAGCCCCTAAAATGAATTGACTACAACAACATAGAACTACGGACTTAATATTTTTATTATAAATTTTCCGTACTTGTTTCCAACAGGCTCTCCGTATGGCGAACTCTGCTCGCAAGGAATCCACTGTGGGTGAAATAGTCAATCTTATGTCCGTTGATGTGCAGAAAATCATGGATATGGTAATGTACCTCAACTTCATCTGGTCGATCCCACTCGTGATAGGTGTGGCCCTCTACTTCTTGTGGTACACATTAGGTAAAGTATACAGAGTCCCCTTCTCAATTATAGATCATAGTGGCTAGCATTCTTGACTCTCACCACGGAAGCCCGGGTTTGATTCCCAGTTCTTCCAAGAAATTGTATTCTGGTCTGAGGGCTGGAACAGGGTACAATCAGCCTCGTGAGGTATAACTGAGAAGAGAGGAAGTATTCATTTTAGGTTCCGTGTTGATAGTTGATATGAAAATTTAAACTTTTCCAATTTTTCCGCCTATTCAACGCCTTTTCTTATTCCTATCGATATGTCCTATTACAGATCTTATTTGTTTATTTATTTTTTGAATCGTATTAAACCCGCTAAATACATTCATTTCAGGTGCCGTGGAGCAGAGGAAAAAGAAACTTTTTCAATGATTGATAGATAGATTAATGTTCTCCTATGTAACAACACATTTGACTACAATGCTCAAGTGTAAACAATCTTCGGACAAAGTGTTTCACCAAGCACTCTTCAAAGCCTACATAAGATACGCTACAACAGTAGCATAAATGACAGTTTTTTCAACATCACACAACTGTTCATACTCAATCAGTGCCATGAGTGCCAAATTTAACATTTATCATAACAGGACATAAACTTGTGCAAGGAAGTAGTCGAGTAATTGAAGTGCTTTGCATACATGTGGGTATCATCAACAGCAAATTTTTAAAAATTTTATTTATTTAAATGTTACTCAATATTGTGCAACCAACAGTAATATGAATTCCAATGGACATTCATTCAAACAGGGCAGAAGTTTGTATAATGAAGTGCCGGAGTAATTTGAAAACCGTGCATGCATGTTGTTCTTCTTTCGATTCGGCCATCTAAGGACCACGTCATTTCAACTGCTTCTTGTTGCATCGAGCTTTAACATCCTCCCAGTACTTTCGCATTAGTTCTCGATGCTGTTGTTTCCTTTGTGCAGTCCACTTCTTGCCAGTTGGAAGCTTTGGCTTTTCTTGGAAACATCGGTGTGCTGTTAGTTTTTGTTTGAGGGTGGCACGTTCCCAAATATCGTTGCCTGTAATTCCCACTTCTTGTAAATCTTTGTCCACCTCAATGAACCAAGCTCCCTTGGTTTTCTTTTTGAGGAAGTAGGTGAAAATTCTATTTGTCAATCATGCTGGGTTCATTCTTGTTATATGACAGTAAAAGGTAATTCTCCGTTTCCTCATGGTATCAGTTATTTTTTCCACATGGTTGTAAAGTTCGTGGTTGTGCCGTCTCCTATATTCCCCATTTCCTTTTACCGTTGTAATGGTTATTAATGCCCCAAGTTGGTAGCAACAAATGTAATGGTATTCGTTAAGCTCCACGTTGAGCGAACAAATGTAATGTGTTTTACCTGGGCGGACTATTCGCCAGAAAATACTACTGCTAAGTTTGATCTATGTTGGGCGCCAAGCTGGTTACACTGTGTTCCAAGCTAAATTTATATATTTAATATCGACCCCTAGCGTGAGTAGAACATATAAGAGACTCTTAATGACTAGGCCGTGGGATGATTGAATCATCAAACTAGACAACATTTGATTGTGGAGAAGGATGAGGTATTATAACCATTGCTACCTACTGGAATTAAAGAATCTACTTGGTAATAATTGAATTTAATACCCTTAGAAAATATGATGGCAACATGAATAAAATTAACACTGTTAACGGAGCACACTACTTTAAACATTGCCACGAACAAAATTACTTAATACGCCGGTCGGGAGAATAACGTGAATGTAACTAATTTCCAAATTAATGCTTAAAGAATTTATACTGGCCCTATCGAAAAACAGAGAGTGTGTGTCGTAGATCACTTATGCTTACCAACGGAAACATTGCCTCCACGTGGTTGGAGTCTCGTAGCGTCTGGAGTTCTGCGTTGGTGTAGATGGCGTCAGCTTCTTCCTCGTACATTAAAAGTGATAGTTACAGCTCGTGGTGGAGTATACTCCATGAACCACGACACGTCGCCTGCCTAAACACTGCAAGACGCGTGGAACCCATGACCTGATATGATCAGCGGAGTTAGCGTTAATAAATTGTCCCACTTGGGACTAACGAACAAAGTACCTCCTTACTGCTCCAAGCGTAATGTCTTAATGAATGTCTTCACCCACACAGCGCGTCCACTATATCTTCAATCTTCTCCCACCAGGGTCTAGCTAATACCCTGGCCTCGCTGCTTCGACCAATCCGCGTGCGTCACGTATGTCGCCATGCCCGTGCTTCGTTGCTTCTTCTTCCTTGATTGGCTGGTCACCTCCCGTGGCTATTCCCGCCATGAGCCTGCCTCCCCGTATTTATATTTCCGTATCCGGGCAAGACGTAGATCATACACGTTTTCTTGCTTTGAAGTGTTCCCTCGGATTTCGTAATTTTATTGTACTCCAATCTATTCTTGTATTGAAATACCCAGTGAGTCACACACCACTCTCTCTTACCCCTAATGAATAAAATCCCGACTTTACGTATGAAATGATTTGCCGTGCAACATTATATTGGAATCATCCAATATAGATACGGATTTCTACTAGTAGAAATCCTATCTGTAATCTTCCAAATTTAAAAGCTCCAAGAAATGACGTTATAAATATTAATAATAATAATAAAAATATGAAATATGAAATTGAATAAACTTAAATAATTTAACTTGGCCGGATTATTGCCGCGTTTAACAAATATGATATAGTCCAACTAACTTGTGTTAGTGGCATAAAACCCCCTAGAAAAACGTGTTACACCGTACCCAAGATTTTTCTTAGAATTTTTCTTTCCTTCACTTCCAGATTCTCTGTTAGTCCCTTGCGAAGCATTGCATTGGATGGATGACTGTTTGGTAGTGTCTTAACTTGGCATTTGTTGATATGGATTTCTTGTTGTAAATGGCCTTTGTTAGATTATATGCATGTTGTTATTTTTAATCTTTAAACAGCTTTTAAGTGAATTTATTGTATCAAGTGTTTTTTGTCTTTGATGAGGAATATGATGTTTATATGTTCATGATGTGCCCTAGTCATAAGGAGTGTGGGCTGAGGAAGGAGGTGATTGGATTCCGAAACATGTACCCATAAAATCGCTAGGAATAAAAGGTTTAGATAAGGTGGAAAAATTGGAAAAGTTTAAATTTTCACAAAACTGAGAAGAGGCGGGTTCGATTCCTACCTCACATCACTGTGACACAGGTTATATATCAGATAACTTCTACACATACCCAAGTACACAAGGCTACAATGACAACGATGTCTCAAAGCCCCTAAAGAATCAACAACAACAACAACTCGATGATTATTATTATTATTTTTGTTTTTAGGGGGTGGAACAGCGATGTCATCAGCCCCTTCTCATAGTTACTTTCTACAAAAAGTAACTGTTTCAGTCACATTAGGAGTAATTCTCCAGCAGATTGAATCCCTGACCACTCCTTTGTCTTGTGCCATGTCCTCGTCGGCCATCTATTTTGACTTGCAATATTAGTTGAAGCAACTGCCCTAAATAGGCAGTTTTTCAGAATTTAATGGCTGACAAGAGTGTAGTTGCTCTTCTGAGGACATCTCTGTTCGTAACTTTATCAGTCAAGGGTATTTTTAGAATTCTTTGATGGATCCACATTTCGATTGCCTCTAGTTTTTATCGTGGTGCTAGCCTTCAAAGTCCAAGCTTCCATATCATGTAAGAGGGTTGACCAGACATAAGTTCTAGCTATTCTTCGACGGGGCATCAGATATAAGAAGTCATTGTTGAAGCAGGATGACATTTTTCTACTATACACTGCATGCTATTTCTATGCCACTTCTAATTTCAATGTCGGGAATTAAACCGTCAGTGATGATACTGCCTAGATATTTAAAATGGCAAACATGCTTGTCTGTAAGACCTCTAATGCTCAGTAGGGGAGGGGGGGGGGGGGGGTGGATCAGTGGTCAAACTGTCCGCCTCTCACCAAGGCGGACCGGATATCCCAGTGAGATTCCATGTGAGATATTCGACATGAAATGCCATGCCCTGTGGTTCAGATTCCATGTAAAAAGGACGTCCCGTGGCTCATGATCACGCAATTAACGGTCACGTTAAACTACAAGCTTCCTTTTTCTAATGCTCAGAGTAGCTTGGTCAGGATTTTGATGACTAAAAACCATAAATTTTAAAAAGATGATATATTGGCTGTGACGGCCAAGGTATAAAACTCAGCAATCTTTCTAGGTTTATGCCGTGTCTTGGTGTTCCTAGGCGAAACTCCGCAAAAGACACGGCATAGACCTAGAAAAATTGCTGAGTTTTAACCATAAATTTTGTCTTATTTAAAAGGTGCGTTCAAAAAGTAACGAGCCGGAGGCATAATTACAGAAACCAGTACCTGTATGTTGGAAGTATTGGCCCTGGCTGTTGAGGCACTTGTTCCACTGTGACACGAGGCGGTGAATGACTGTCTCATAAAATTCCCTGGGCTGCGATGTGAACCAGTGCCGCACGTACAGCTGGACGTTGGCGTCCGAGGTGAATCGTTGGCCCCACAGGGCCCTTATCAGGGGACCAAACATGGCGTAATCACAGGAAGAGAGGTCTGGACTGTATGGAGGGCAGCCGAGAACCCCCCATTTGAATTTCTGCAGGAGTGCCGCGACTGTGTTGGCCGTATGAGGTCGTGCATTGTCGTGGAGCGACCACGGCGGCTATGGCGTTCACTGTCACTCGGCGATCCTGGGTAATGAGTGCATCAACCAGCTGGACGTTGTCATCGGTAATGCAGGGGGGTGCCCCAGACCGGGCATCATCGGCTAATGACACCTGTCCTTCCCTCAAGCGCTTGTGCCACGCCTTGACCCTTGCAAGGGACATGCAGTGTTCGCCGTACACTTGTAACATTCGGCGATGAATGTTCGCTCCCCCTACTCCTTCCGCTGTCAGAAACCGAACAACACCTCTTTGCTCCTCGGTTGATGCCTCCATGTCACTGTTTGCAATGCGACTGGCAGCGTTGGACGATTGATGCATGCTGCTGCTCGCTTTGTATTGTCACGTGATGTGCATGCGTGCCCCATAGCGACGAGCTGTGACCTTCCACGCTCTGGTCGGAACCATACCTCGTTACACACACCACGATTAGCCGATGTCGTCACCGGTTTGCGCATTCCAGCCTCCAGCTTGTTACCTTTTGAACGCACCTTATACATTCATATGGAGTCCAAATTCTTCAGATAGCTGTGCTAATGCAAAGGCATATAGACCTATATATATTTTAAAATATCGCCACACAATATTGTGATGTTAAGAAATATCAAATCACATTGTCCTAATCACTAGATTCTACAGTACTTGTGGTCTGTTGTAGGTCCATCTGTGCTGGCAGGACTTGCCGTGATGCTCATCTTGATCCCTGTCAATGGGCTGCTTGCCAAACGAATGAAGAAGCTCCAAGTCAGTCAGATGAAGAACAAAGATGAACGTGTCAAGCTAATGAATGAAGTCCTCAGTGGAATCAGAGTTTTAAAATTGTACGCTTGGGAACCATCTTTTGAGCAGCAGATACTTAAAATAAGAACAAAGGAAATCAATAAACTTAAACAAGCTGCATATCTGAAGGCATCAACTGTCTTCATTTGGTCTTGTGCAACCATTTTGGTAAGTAATATCGTTTAACCTTGTTAATTTATTCAAAATGAATTAAGTATTATGTTAATAAAAAATCACGAGCCTCACAGTAGTCGCATATGATGTGTAACATGTGACATATTATCCTACTACAGTATGTGTCTACCGGGAGCGCAAATCCCTTGTTAACAGTGAACTCTGTTGGTCATTGAAATAACTACTTGTAAAACTCCTGGGCCAATCCTTTCAGAAAATATGATATAATGAATATTTTCACACCAGAGAACGACAATTTGAAGATGATTTATTGTAGGAATATCTTTAATGGGGCCTCCAAACCTTGAAGTAAACCGTATGAGATATACATTCCACATAGGGCTCTGCTGGGAGAGCAACTTCCTTGTTAACAGTGAACTCTGTTTATCATTGAAATAACTACTTGTAAAACTCCTGTGCCAAATCCTTTCAGAAAATATGATATAATGAATATTTTTACACCAAAGAACAACAACTTGAAGATGATTTATTGTAGGAATATCTTTAATGGGGCCTTCAAACCTTGAAGTATGCGATATACATTCCACATAGGGCTGTATTTTGGCCGACAGTTCCTCGAGTGCCTACATTAAATTAAAATACAGCGAAAGTATGAAGACTTTATAAATCATAATTGTTTTCATCAAATATGATATAATGAATATTTTCACACCAAAGAACGACAATTTGAAGATGATTTACTGTAGGAATATCTTTAATGGGGCATCCAAACCTTGAAGTACACCGTATGCGAATACATTCCACAAAGCCACATGGCCGACAGTACGTTGTGGTACCAATCTCCGCCACCGCGCGCGCTCATTGTTTCTGATGCATTTCCGTCCCATTACCATTTCATTTCTTGAAAATCACCCCCACAAAAAATATATAGCAACTGAGTGGAAAGATGTTCACATCAAAACTCAGCAATTTTTCTAGGTTAATGCTGAGGCTTGTGTCGGGTTTTGCCTAGGAACACCAAGCCGGCTCATCAGCGGGCTCTTGGTGTCTGTGCCTAGACCCCCACAGAAGTAGCGAACTGTGCATTACCTCCCTTCTTATGAAGCATACCTGCGCTTCTTTACTGCGAGAGCTAAGTGCTCAAGCAACCTTTCACCTCCCTATAAAGGCTTTCACGGCCAAGGAAGAAGGGCGGTAGTGAACATTTCGCTACTCCTGTGCGGGTCCGGGCATGGACACCAAGAGCCCGCCGATGAGCCAGCTTGGTGCGAAACCCCACACAAGACACAGCATAAACCTAGAAAAATTCTTGAGTTTTAGTTCTTTGGTCGTGAAAGCCAATATACCATCTACTATTTCAATGTTGGAAAATGCTGGAAAATATCGATAGATACAGTAATCAACAATACTCTATTGTTATTCTTGGTGACATTAGACTACACAATTCGTTATGCCAATTTCCAAAAATATTGCAATTGCATCAAGAACACTGATAATTTGTAATTGTGTTTGTGTCTGTTGCACTCATCTCAAGCAAGCTTGCCACGGTGGGTGAGTGGTTAATGTGTCGATCTACTAACCCCTAGCTTGCAGGGTCGCTCCTGGCCGTGGTAAGTGATTTTTGAAAGGCGGCAAAAATTACGACACCATGTCATACGATGTTGGCATGTCAAAGAACCCATTTGAATTCAGTAGGCCGTGTTCATAATGGCAAAATTAATCTCGGGACGTTTCCGCCAACACAAAGTTCCTAATTTCTCTACTTGAAAGCGCTATAGTGTTCAAGGAGGTTCATAGTGCTTCAAGGAACAACGAAATTCGACATGCAAGCTACCCTCTGGGTGTCAAATAACAAAGCTTGCACCCGGCACCCGAGGCCATACGATATTATTATTATTATTATTATTATTATTATCTCAAGCAAAGTAATAAATCCCTACCTCCCACCAACTTTCATACCAGAGCCAGGAATCGACCCAGGACCACTCAACTAGTCACCACACCACAAGACAGACTAAGTGGTTGGCTCGTGGGGCTGGGTGTCTGTGACATCATCATTCATGAAGTCTTCATCACGCCACCTTACCTGTTCCAGGTCCTCTCGGAGACAACACACAATGCTATAAAGTAAGAAGTGGACGCTTAACTACATTTTGGTGAAAGTCATTACAAAACAATAAAAACCTATTAAAATACATAAAATTTATGGAGATGAAAATGACACTGAAAAGATGGATGATAACAAGTTTAAAAGTTTTAAAAAGTCTTCTTAAAAACTGATTAAAATGTTATGATGATCCTAAATGCGTTTTGTTCCATGTTTGTATTCCGTATTCGACCTTACTCCTCCTTGATGTTGTTCTGTGAACAATAAACCAATAACATTTTTGTCATGCACTTAAAACTTGTGGTGACCAATCCCCCCTCTGCCCTGCCCGTGCTTTACGCCCCTGACTTAATGCTTTTCAGCTCTGGTCTATTTAATTCTGAGAAACAAGGGTTATAGTATCGACAAAGTTTGTCCTTAATGTGTTTGTTGATTCATTAGTCAATACAGTTCATTGTGTATCATCATCATCCTATCTTTTTCATCCAGGAATGATGGGTTGTAACCAACGAGTTGACCTATTCAGAGGTTGTTTTCTATGCAGATTTTGCTCTGAATTGGTCCATTGCCCATGAATGCCATTCCTTTGGTTTTGCATTCCAAATTTTGAAACAATATTTTGTAGATTATATATAGCACATTGAAGATCTTTATGTGCTTATTCATCATCATCAGTTTCCGTTTTCCAGCCTAAGCCGGGTCGGAGCAAATATGACAACCCTCCACTTTACTCTGTCTGTCCACCAGCCCTCCACAACCACTGAACTTCATTCCAGGTTCTGTTCTCTCACACTCCTCATCATCATCATCATCATCTTGTACAGTTTCCAGCCCCAGGCTGGGTCTGTTTGGAACATAAGCCTCGCCACTTAGTTCTTTCTTCCCACCACCTTTCCATTGCCACTCTGGTCCAGTCCTCACCTCTCTTCTTGACACATTCCTCCACTCCTTTCACCCATCTATCTCTTGGTCTTCCCCCTGGTCGTTTCTTCTGCATCTGCATCTCATGTATCCTCTTGGGAATCTTCTTCTCTTCCATTCCCTTTAAGTGTCCATACCACCTCAGTCTTGATGTCTCAATCCTACCTCTCACACTGTCTTTCATTAAATCCATCCACCATACTCTAGGTCTTCCTCGCCCTCTCTTTCCAGTCATCCATCTCTCCATCACTTGTTTTAGCATTCTTTCATCATTCATCCTTTTCACATGTCCATACCATCTCAATCTGTTCTGCTCCAGCTTATCATTCAGCTTCCGTACATTCACTTCCTTTTGAATGTCTTCATTCCTCACTCTCTCTCTCCTAGTCTTCTATACCATACTCCTCAGGAATTTCATTTAGGCTGCCTGTATTCTACTTTCATCTCTCCTCATCATTGGCCAAGTTTCTGCTCCATACGTCATTATTGGCAGGTAATAAATAGGTCTTGTACATCACTTCTTCAGCCTTCAGTGGTATGTCCTTATCCCAAATTAAACCCAAACCTGTTGATAGGAAACACTCCCCCATTGCAGTGCTTGATTTGTAAAAAAAAAAAAAAAAAAGAGAGTTTCAGGTACTGTGGGCTACCGGGTGGTGGTGGGAGGGGGGGCTTTATGGAATATTGAAATATAGAGTTCTAAAAAACGATATTCTTACGCTTTTCGGAACACCCTTAAAAATTAATCAGTGGACAAAATATCAATCTAATTTTGATTTTGAATTAAATTGAGACTGCTGTAGCAACATTTTTCTTACCATAGCCGACGGCCTATATTAAATTTTAATGTAGGCCAATTAGGCTACCATTCAAACAATGTACTTCAATTTTTTTCACGTAATTTAAAAAATTAAATACATTCGGTTTGAAAATACACACATGTTCACCAACAATCTTTTATTTCTTGTTTTATAATTTTGTCTTTACAGTTTTATGAAATAACTAGCAGAAGTACCCGTTCTTCGAACGGTGTTATATATTAACACCAGACATTATCAATTGAGCTACTGTTGCAATGGTTAGCGGTTTGTCATTCCTTTATAAGTTTATCAGAACGAAGGCGACAAAAATCACGACACTCATGTCATACGTTGTTGGCATGTTAAAGAACCCATTTGAATTCAGTAGGCCGTGTTCAATGGCAAAATTAATCTCGGGATTTTCCGCCAACACAAAGTTCCTCCATTCTCTACTTGAAAGCGCTGTAGTGTCAAGGAGTTTAGATATCTAACCTCCTTGACTTTCATAGCGTTCAAAGGAACGACGAAATTCGACAAGCAAGCTACCCTCTGGGTGTCAATTAACAAAGCTTGCACCAGGCACCCGAGGCCATACGATATTATTATTATCAGAACGAAGTTAGTTTTCTGGGAATATCACACACACTGATAATTTAAGGGCCTTAAAATGTGGTTTTCGGAGACCCCTTATAGACTCGCGAATTTTGTGTCTCACAATGAGAAGCAACATAAGCTTTGATCGTCCTTCTAGGATAATTTTTATATTTCGCCTATTTTAGCATGTATTTTGAGAAGTTTTTCCCTATATCCACCCTTCTACTGCATGAAAAGTACGGTGAGGAGTTTTATAAAGGATTGGTGTATTGACTCATGTTTACCATACCTAATTTTACGATGCACCAAGCATCCGAAGACGATTTATAGGCGTACATAAAGATACACAGAAAGACAGGCAGACAATTCTATTGTCTACAACATATCACCCAGATATCCAAATATGGGTATACAGTATCTACCATACGTATCAAACAAAATCAGCCTTACGATGAACCCGTATATCGACAAAAAAAAAAAAAAAAAAAAAAAGATTAGTTAAAATGTGCTCTCAAACTAAATTCACCTAACGTGTACTTCCTGACGTGAAATCGATTTGAAAGCCTTGTAGACGAAACGCAATACACCTCACATAAAAAATGGCCCTCTACGTTGTGTTAGGTCCCCATACACAGGAAGAAAAGGAAGGAAGATTGTAGTTTTACGTGACCGTGAATCTTGTGATTATGAGCCACGGGACCTCCTTTTTACGTGGAATCCGAACCACAGGACATGGCATTTCACTTCGAAAATCTCACATGCATTGACCGGGAATCGAACCCGGACCGCCTTGGTGAGAGGCACACAGCTAGACCGCTGAGCCACCATGCCCCATACACAGGAAGAACTCTATCATAAATTATAAAGGCTTGTGGGGCAAGAAAATTCAGGTTCTTTAGCCTCAAATGGCCCAAATTCCTAAAAGCCGCAAAAAAATGCTGATTCAATTCAGGAATTTTTGAAAATAATGTTTCTGTTTGTAGATATAATAGACTTTCTGTACTATATGTCGCACGTGAAATTTCATGAAAAAATTCTAGGTTACCCCTTGACCCCCTTAATTACATTGACGAATTATACAGTCTACATTGGCTCTGTGATAACCTTATAGCCATTTGCAAACTTTCACAGAAATGTAATAAATGGAGTAGCCTAATAATAATATCGTATTGGCAACTCAAACTAACACTTGGGGCGCTGCGGTCGTCTGGATAAGTAGGGTAAAAACACTCAATAACACGCGTTTGATATGGAACACTTTTTATTTTTCGGTTATAATCAGTAAATGTGGTCTCTACAATAATGACAGTGTTATTTTCAATTGTATATATGTATAACTGTGCGATACACATCATCTAATTTGTGTGTTCCACTGTATTTTATGTGTCAATTGCATATTATCAAGCATTGGTTGTCTGCTGGTATTTGTTTTTGTGCAGTTCCAGTCATGGCGCTGTTACGTTTAAAAGCTATATTTGAGTTTGCTCACTGTACCATAGACTCTATAAATTATTTGCTGCTTGGTAGGGCAAAGGGATGAGTTTAACTTGTATTAAAACTCGAAGTCAAATTAGGCCTATATGGCTCGTAGTGGAATGGCTCTAATATCGCAGAGCGAGGTGATGACGGTTGGTAGGGTTATTGGAAATGAACTAGGGAGCGGGGAAGGATACCTGACTGATGAAGCTTGGCTGTCCTTGGCTGGTGTAGGCCTAGGCAAGGATCATGTAAGTATAAGGGCCTAGGCTCGGCTGTCTTGGTACGGCTTGGCTCGGCGAGACTGTGCTTGGCTGTCTAGGTGCGGCTTGGCTCTGCGTAAGTGAACAACCCGTCCTGTCGTCAGTGAGTGTAGTGGTGAGTGGTCCAACCTGCTCTTGTTGCCCGTATTTATTTGGTATCGTCACCTTTCGGCTATTGCTATTTGTATATTTTGGAAAGTGATGAAAACGTATATCCGCAGCCCTCTTATTCATCGTCTTACAGCCGTAAACTGAGCAATATACTTTGCTTTTACTCATTTTGCACTCTTATCAACGAGTAAAACTTATTACTTATGTATAAACACGAAGAATTTACCACGATCTGCTTACCAATACAAGAAACCATATACAAACAGTCACCACGTGACAAATGTACCCTACTTGGTAAGTTTCTCATTTTTACCGCTAGATGTCATATCAGATAGCTGGAGTTGCCAATGGCCTCGGTGCCGGGTGCAAGCTTCGTAATTTGACACCCAGAGGGTAGCTTGCATGTCGAAATTTCGTTGTTCCTTGAATCACTATGAAAGTCAGGAGGGTAGATATCTAAGCTCCTTGAACACTATAGCGCTTTCTAGTAGAGATATGAGGAATTTTGTGTTGGCGGAAACTCCTGAGGTTAATTTTGCCATTATGAACACGGCCTACTGAATTCAAATGGGTTCTTTGACATGCCAACATCGTATGACATGCGAGTCGTATTTTTGCCGCCTTTCAAAATTCACGTACAGGCCAGACGTTTGTTTTAGACGATTGCCCTTGAACTTTAAGCCTGCGGGTGAGCCTGTACACAGTCACTCTCTCACCCTATCACTTCACATTGTCACCACGGATCTGATGTAATGGAATTCCAGACTTGAGCAGACAGTACAGTCCACGTCGAAGTATTGTGTGACACGGAAGTACACGTTACGTAGTTACGAACAGAACGTCATTATATTTGCCAGTGACTATACTTCAGCAATAGTGTGAAACAGCTTTATCAATCATCGGAACGTTTGGGGCAGCTGATAACAACACAGGTACTGTAGTAACTCGCCTCCAGGCTTCCATTAAGATTTTTCACTCGTCTAAAACAAACGTCCGGCCTGTACCACGGCCAAGAGTGAACCTGCAATCTTGGGGTTAGTAGACCGACACGCTATCCACTCACCCACCGTGGCAAGGTATAAATGGAGTGATATTGCTTCTTACAGAAATAGATGGAAAGTTGGATGCCACCACTTGAGATAATGTTGTCATGGTTACCGATTTCCATTCCTTCATTAGTTTGTTATATTAAATTAAATTAGTTTTCTGGGAATATTTCAGATACTGTTGGTTTTAGAGCCTTATAATGTAGTTTTCGAGGCCCCCAAGTTTTGTTTCTGGCACCGAGGGGCTTTGTCTCCTCGTTGTACGCCATAATATAATACTAATAATAATAATAATATAATATAGGGATAGGAATATAATAGACCTGCCGTACCACACCAGCAGGTGTAAATCGCGTGAAAAACATCTAGTGTACCCCTTGACCCCCTTAAGCGCATTATACGTATTGATGAATTTTACAGCTCAATTTGGTTCCGTGATAACCTTCTAGCCGTTTGCAAACTTTCACACCAATGTAATTAATGGAATTGCATTGCGTCTTACAGCAATAGATGGACCTCTGAGAATCTGTTGCCATGGTTACCGGCTTGTATTCGTTCATTAGTTTATTAAATGAAATTAGTTTTCTGGGAATATCTCAAAAATGTTTGGTTTTAGGGCCTTAAAATGTGGATTTCGGGGACCCTTTGGGGCCCCCGAGTTTTGCCTCTCACATTGAGGGGCTGAAAATGATCTTTGTTCTCGTCCTTCTCCTCCTATTTCAGCATGTATTTTAAGGGGGTAGGCCCTCTTTTATGAGAGGTACGGAGAAGGGTTACATCAATGATTAGTGTCGTGCCTCGGATGGATATCTGTGCCAAATTTTACGTTGATACACCCAGTCGTTCTCGATTTATAAGGGAACAAAGTTGTCCACAGACAAACAAACAAACCTACAGACAGACCAAAAAATTATTTTCGCACGCATCCATAATAAAACAGTCTGAAACGCGTAAATAACTCAAATTTCCGTAGAAATTGCGAAAAAAAACATACAAACTTTACTTTTTATGTACGTAGAGATATACTGCACCGCTCGGTGTTGACCGTATTTTATTGCACAAATTTAGGTTTTATTCGCTAACCGTTGGAGATACACGAGAAGTGATAAGGACCTTTTGGATAGAAAATTAAATGTTAAATCTCGTGTATGAATCAAACGTTTGCTATTTCTTAGCGTTCTCTTTTTATTTGAAATGGAACTATGAAATTTTGAAACCAAAGGGTGTAGTGACGTCACATATGTGGGTTTTACTCGCTAACCGTTGGAGATACACGAAAAGTAATAAGGACCTTTCGGATAGGAAATTAAATTTTGAAGCTCGGATGTGCCATCAAAAGTTTTCTATTTCTTAGCGTTCTCTTTTTATTTGATATGGAATTATGAAATTTTGAAACCAAAGGGTGTAGTGACGTCACTAAAATGGTCGCCATATTTTAATACTGCAAGATATCGAAATTAAAAGTATCCTATATGTAAACATGGTAAATCAGCTACATCCATGCAAAATTTCATTTAAATCGGACCAGTGGTTCTTGCGTTATTGAGTAACAGACAGACAGACAGAAAGACAGACACACACCATCTCATTTTTATATATTAGTATGATTATTTACTAAGTTATAAAAGGTACTGTACTTAAACATGTTTTACCTCACAGTTTATAAAATTGTTCAAAGTTTAGAAAAGTTTTCGTTGTACGTGCCTCCTCTCTCTCTCTCACCTTGCTGTTAGTATCCAGAGCGGAGTGCCATCCCCGAAGCAGTCCAGTCAAAGACCGAGTTGACCTTTGACCTTGGCTTACAACTAACGTTCCACAGTTCTAAAATAGTACATTATGCAACAAGCCTATAATGGCAATAATTAAGACACGAGTATGGATAATTTTCATACGAGTGTCTTAATTACCATTATAGGCGAGTTGCATACGACTGTTTATGTTCGACGATAATTATTATAACTATTTTATGTTCGAACATAAATATTCATAAATATCTGTCGAGATTACGCCAGTTTTATGTACTGAACAGAGCGGATGGGACACAGAGAATGCCTTGTATTTGACCATGGCCTCCTCGATTACCCTTTTATAACACTAGGCCAGGCAGTGAAATTTAAATTAGAAGGCCGTGGAACTCAGCGTATCTAATTATCTAATTCAGGGTGGTCCAATCTTTAGTTACCTGAGGGCCAATCAAACTTTAGTATACGAATGTGAGGGCCAGAGATATTCCAGAAAGAAAACGTATTACATATTTTATTCAAAAAACATTTATTAAATTTTATATTAAAAGAATTTTGATATTACTAGTTTAATACACCACTTCATTTTACAGTCGAAAAATCAATGTGATTATTGGCACTGCTTTCCTGATACAAGTGTATCAATGTCCACTGTAAGTTCAGTAAGGCAAAGTCTCAGGCTCGATTCCAGTGAAGCACTTTCAATTCGATTTCTCGTTTTTGATTTAATTTGTTTGAGAGCAGAAAAAGCACTTTCTCACACAGACTTACTGCCTAACAGCGATAACATTTGCAGAGAGAATTTAAGCAGTTTAGGAAAACGTTCTTGACAAATCATTTTCCAGAAATTTTCAGGGACATCACACTTTTTAGTCTGGTAGAATGAGTTTGCCTGAAGATCACAAATTTCCATTTGAAGGTCGCAGGGCACCTCACTCACTTCAATATCCATGGGGTTGTTGAACAGTGCAAGTTTTGGTTTCAGGGAGTCAAAATCCTGGAATCTGTTCTGGAACTCTTTCTTGATATCTATTATTATTTCATGAAACATACTAAAATTTGTCACTTCTTTCTTCTTTCAACTACTGATAAGATGGGAAGTGTGCCATATTATTTGCCTTCAATGCAATTTGCATTACATAAAGTTTTATTGCAGAAGCCCTCAATATGTCCATAAAGCTGGGAGATATTTTGTTTTCTACCTCGTAGTTTCAGGTTTAAAGCATTTAGGTGGGATGTTAAGTCTGTCAGAAAAGCAAGATTATTTAAAAACTGGATTTTTTCCAGTTTTTCTTGATACTCGTGCCCAATGTTTTCATTTTTGAGAAGTAAGAAGGGCAAGGGTCAACACAAACGAACATGCGGTCCGCATGCGGTCCGAGGGCCGCGGGTTGGACCACACTGATCTAATTGGTCAAACAACTGTTTCTTGAGCTCTGATTGGTGGGAGAAACTGTTTCATAATGAAAAATAGTGTTATAATGAGCCTCATTATATTAAAGTTCTCTGACATATAATAGTCAGGGTCGAACATAAATTATGTTATACTGTATATTCGACTTTTCCCCCAGATCAGAGGTTTCGGTATGGCTTACCGGTGCGTACCGTCACAAATCTAGCCTTGCCACATTGTATTCCCTTGTTGATCTCTGGTTGGTTGGTTCCTTAGTTTAGGGGCTGCGACAACGCGGTCATGTAGCCCCGTGTACTTTGGGTGTGTGTAGAATTTGTCTGATAACCGGTGTTAATTGTGATGACTGTATTAGTGTGTGTATCTGTTTTTTTTAATTCAAGTAGGGACTGCAACTTTGAATTTTCAAATAGTTCCTACTTTTGCCGCCAAACGCCACCGTCAACGACTACTAGGCCTAGTTCAGAACTAGCTACTAGACGCCACCGCAGTCGGCTCTTGGCAACGAACGTAGCAACCTAAGAGCGTTGTTTACATTCTTAACCTATCCAATTTAGTTTCACACAGGTGTAATTAGTGGAAAGATCTTTAACATGCCATAAATCTATGACATGGGACCGCCGGCTTTACTTCCCCTCCGAAGGAAGGCATACTGAGGGATTTTTAACGCTCTTAAAAAATCCGACGGCTTCGGCCGGGTTTGAACCCGCTATCTTGGGCATTTGTTGATCTCTGTAAGAGGATATGAGGAAACCAGAGATATATAAGCAAAGCGAACTGATGTGAGTTTAATAATAATAACGAACTGATGTACATGGATGGCAATAGCGGAACCGCGCAAACTAAACATGTGCGAACATTGCGCGGGTTTTAGGCAAACTGAAGCATAAAGGGCAGGTGGCAGCACCTTACATATACAGAACCGCATACTTGTTAAACAAAGTAAACTACCAAAGTTACAACAATCTCCATATCCAATCTTGCATTTTCCATCAATTCACTTCCTAAATATTTGTTGTGCTCTACTACTTCCAGATCTACATCTCCAATGTTAACAATCCCTTTTCCTTCTTTCTTTCCTCTTGTTGTTACCATTGTCTTACTTTTCTCAACTCTGATTTTCATTTCCCATATCTCAATGTGTATCTTATATTGGTGTATTCTTCTCTCTTCAGGTTTCTGTGGTGACGTTTGGTGCTTACGTCCTCATTGATGAAAACAACGTCCTGGATGCTGGAAAGGCATTTGTTTGCCTCACATTGTTCAATATAATGCGAATGCCGCTGAACCATATTCCCATGGTCATCCTCAACTTCGTTCAGGTGATTTGCCAACGACAATGATGACTTTACTGGTGTACGCTATCATGGCCGGTCGAGTAATCTTCAGAACGGCTTTTCAGGTTGTTAGGCCGTAGATAACTTTGAAGACATCCTTTTAATTTTGCCTTATTGACAATTATTCTGCTATTGCATCTTTTCAGTTGGCCAACACAATGTTATCCCAATTACTGGGACATGCGAACTTACAGAGATATTTGGGAAATGGAATTCACTTGTCTAGTAACTACTATTCATATTAAAAGGAACTCTATATTATTTGTTAGCGTGGTAAATGTCAAGATCCCAAAATTACCAACGAAAACTGAGAAAAATACACTCAAGTTTGCCACCAACCACGACATAAACAAGACACAAAACTCTGTGAGCACATGTTTCAGACATAATATACACTGACCGGCACGAAAAACGCAACACCCAATAAATGATGTGAAATTATTGTGCAATTATTTATTTAATCAAAGTGAAGCACTTTAACCTATTTTTTTTTAGACGGGTTGTGTTATTGGCGTTGCTTTGCGAGCAAACAATGAAGTGTTGATTGCACTAGCCTCAATTGTTTTTTCCCGTGCAACCTGGAAAACACATCACTGGATGTAACCCAATAATGTGTTCCCGCTCTTATAGAAGAGCTTAGTGTTGTACTTTGAATGGTTCCCTTTTCAATCACATGTATTTGTGGGATCTTTCTGTGATTGTCGTAATTAGCTTTCTAGAGCTAACATGCCCTTAAGCCCTGAACAAGCTGCAAAAGTTGTTGCTTTGATGGAAGATGGTCGTAGCATGCATTACATTGCAGAAGTGTTGAGGATTACACCTTCCACGATTTCCAGAACCGTACGAAGGTACAGGGAAACTGGAGGCTTTGCAAGGAGACCAGGAACAGGCCCAAGAAGAACAACATCGAAGAGAGATGTCCGCTTCTTACAACTTCAAGATCTTCACGACCATCACACCACCACCATTGAAAATCGACTCCACCAAATTCGAGGAGTCGATGCTAGTGAGAGAACCATCCGAAGAAGATAGGAAGAAGCCAATCTTCAATCCAGAAGATCAGTTACAGGCCCAGAACCTACCAGAGAACATTGCACAGCTCGACTAAGTTTCCCAAGGAAACATCATGGCTGGACAGTACAACAATGCGAACAAGTGTTGTTCGCCGATGAGTCGCGGTTTGGCCTTCGATCACCTGACGGAAGAGAGAGGGTCTGTAGAAGGCCCGGGGAAAGGTATTCCCCTTGCACATTCTTCTCCAGGATGTCTTTTCAGGGTGGTTCTGTGATATTGTGAGCAGGAATCAGTATGGCTGCACGGATGGATTTGGTCTTTGTGGAGAATGGGAGCCTTACTGCACATAAGCATGTGGAGGAAATCTTTCTGGAGCATGTTGTGTCTTTCGCTCCATTTATTGGTGATGATTTCACACTAATGCAAGACAATGCACGCCCACATGTTGCGAGAGTTCTTGGGTGAAGCAGGGATTCATGCTATGGCTTGGCCTGCTCGAAGCCCTGATTTGAATCCTATTGAGCACGTTTGGGACCAGCTGGGGAGACCCTGCAGGACCTACGGAATGCCCTCCTGGAAGACGGGGAGATGATTCCTCAACAGGACATTACAGCATTAATCAGGAGCATCCCTGAAAAGTTGAATGCCGTCATTGGTACAAGAGGTGGCAAAACACGCTTTTAAAGGTGCGAACAGAGGTCTCCGAGATCATCTCCGAGGTCTGTGAAGTAATGTGTGAAGTGTATAGAATCAAAACAGAAGTGAGGACCTTTAGGACCTCACTCAAAAATTTCCCGCTCTGTTAGCGCTCTTTCCTTGAAGTGTGAATCACTGGCTTAAGTTTTAATTTTGTGTATAATCATCTTTTTTTTTTCCTATTGTTAGACACCTACATGGGACCGTACTACAATATTACATCATCATATAGTAGATTAGTGTTATAAAATTGTCATAAATTTGAAATAAATTTCAGTTTTTGTAAGAAATTGAAGTGTTGCGTTTTTCATGCCGGTCAGTGTAAATACAGATTGTCAGAGGTTCCCGCTGAATATAAACGCGAGTTAAAATGGACTTTTTCATATTCCCTAAAAATTGCTGCTATCAAGTGTAAAAATAATGAAATAATCAATAATTAATAATAATTTCAAGGAGCAATAAGGGGTAGGGTTGGGAAAGATAATCTTAACCCTTTGACTTTGGTAATGTCCTTTGTTCTTATTTTTGATAAGTAACGGTAAGAACTTAATCATATCCAATATTTTCCTTTTTGACTATTGAATCACGTGAATACCAAATAGTGTGTATCGATTTATTCCACCTAAGGTCTTACGGAAAGAATACATGATGAAAATTAATAAATGTAAAACAAAAATACTGGAATGCAGCCGAAATAAATCAGAAACCTCTATGGAGATCAAATTGGCCGGTGAAAAGCTGAAGGAAGTAGGAGACTTCTGTTACTTAGGAAGCAGAATAACCAGTGATGGACGATGCAAAGAGGATATAAAAAGTAAGTTGGCTCAGGCGAGGAAAGCCTTTCTACAAAAAAGGAATCTGTTGACATCGAATATAGATTTAGGTATTAGGAAGTCATTTTTGAAAGCCTTTGTCTGGAGCGTGGCGCTCTATGGAAGTGAAACTTGGACTATTGGTGCAGCAGAAAAGAGGAGAATTGAAGCATTTGAAATGTGGTGTTACAGGAGAATGATGAAGATCAGATGGGTAGATAGGGTTACAAACGAAGAGGTATTAAGGCGAGTGGGAGAGGAGAGATGTTTCTGGCGACTGCTAATGAAGAGAAGAGATAGGTTGGTAGGACACATACTAAGACACCCAGGAATAGCAAGCTTAGTTATGGAAGGAAGGGTTGAGGACAAGAACTGTAGGGGTAGACCAAGGTTAGAATATGTTAAACAGATTGCCTCGGATGTAGGGTGTGGTAGCTATGTAGAAATGAAACGATTAGCTCAGGACAGGGAGGCATGGAAAGCTGCATCAAACCAGTCAAAAGACTGAAGACTCAAACAACAACAAGGTCAATAATACCCTATTTCCTCTCATAATCGTTGCAAATTTTAGATAGATAGAGCGTTCCAGCGAAATCTAACCTACAAATGTAGCTTCACACAAGTGTAGTCTGTGGAAGGATCTTTTACATGCCATAAATCTATGACATGGAACCGCCGGCTTTACTTCCCCTCCAAAGGAAGGCATACTGAAGGATTTTAACGCTCAAAGAATTCCGACGACTTCGGCCGGGTTTGAATCCACTATCTTGGGCACAGCCGTTCAGCATGCTACCAACTATGCCACCGAAGCGTGGAAGAAAAGCAGGGTGAGACGATTTTGCGAAGAATATAAGTTCAAAGAAGAAAATCACAATTTTTAAAAATATACTGTGTTATTATTTGCTGCACGCTTGTGCGCTTTCTTAATATTATTATTTGCTTATTATTTAATCCCGTGTATTTCACTTGCATCAAGATCATGCAAGAGTTGTGATTAATCGTAGTAAGCTTGGTAATAATTCACATCATAACTAGTAATCCAGGTGAATATATTAATGTTTTTCAGGTTTAGGGAATAACAATTGGGTACAATATTGTGTTGACCAACTGTAAAGCATTTTGAAGTTATGTTTAACCCTTTCACTTTCAAGCTGTCATCTGTTGGATGTGTGAAAACTGTCAGCCATATTTACCAAGCTGTACACACACTTTTAAAATTAGATGAAAGAGAGACCATTAAAGATATTAAAATTAAATACAGGGTCTTTTTTTAGGTCGCTCCGCAACACCACTCAGAGCACGGCATGGCTGGCGCAATTACTTTCCATCCCTAGCCGTATAATACAATGGTTATCGCTACCGTACTGCATTAGATCATCTTATCCGTCATGATGGGAATATATCTCTTAGCAAATGAGTCACCCGGCAGGGCTATCGTCTTCCGTGCATGTTCCTCTGATACTCGGAGCACCCTAAAAAAAGACCCTGTATTATTGACATAATGTATAAATCACTTGTTTTTACTGAAAATAAGTGATGTCTCTCAGCCATATGATTTCAATGTAAAAAAAAAAAAAGCAATGGAAGAAAGAATTACAAATTTCAGATTTGAAATTTTTGATGTCATTTTGGGAAATGGAATTCACTTGACAAGTCTACTATTCATGTTAAAAGAAACTCTATATTATTTGATAGCGTGGTAAGTGTCAAGATCCCAAGATTACCTCCAAAGGCTGAGAAAAAACACAAGTTTGGCACCAAGACACGAAACTCTGTGAGTACATATTTCAGACTCTAAGAATTACAGATTGTCAGAGGTTCCCACAGAATATAAACGTGAGTTAAATTTGCCTTCTTCACATTCCCTGAAAATTGCTGCTATCAAGCATAAAAATAACAAAATAATCTATTAGAACAGGGCATAACGACAGATCGTTACCTTGAAAGTCAAAGGGTTAAGATTAACTTTCCCAACCCTGCCTCTTATTGCTCCTTAATTGAAGTTATTGAATTGTTTCAGGCCCGAGTTTCACTTAAGAGAATGAATAAATTCCTGAATTGTGAAGAGCTTGATCCAAACAATGTTACTCACGATGAATCAGAAAGTAAGTATACAATTTATACTTCTCTCTTACTCTTCCTCACTCCTGATTCCGGTTCGCCTTGTTGCGCAGCTCTGCCAAGAAATTTTAATTCTGGTCTGGACCGGGGTACACTCAGACTCTTGAGGCAAAACTGAAAAGAAGAGGATTCGATTCCCATCTCAGCCATCCTGGAAGTGGTTTATCATGGTTTCACCCACTTCTATTCCAGGCAAATGCTGGGTTGGTATCTAACTTAAGGCCACAGCCGCCGTCTTCTCGATCCTCATCTGAATTACAAATACACACACTAATACAGCAATCACAATAACACAGATTAAGTTATCAGACAAATTCCACACACACACCAGAGTACTAATTAATGTTAATGTTATTGGTTTTATGTCCCTTTTAACTACTCTGGCTTTTAGAGATGCTGGGGTGCTGGAATTTTGCCCCGAAGGGTATCTTAAACGTGCCAGTAAATCTACTGACACGGCTTCCTCGCATTAACTTTCCTTGTACTATTTCCATCTTTTCAATACAATTTATTGTTATTGTAATTTTATTTTAAACTTGGGACATGTTTCGAACGGTCACTCTGTTCTTCTTTAGCCAATAAACAATCAAATAAAACATGTATAACACACTTATAAATACACATAGTCCATTATATTATATTATATTTAAGTCGAATGGACTATGTGTATTTATAAGTGTTTCATCCATGTTTTATTTGATTGTATATTGGCTGAAGAAGAACGGAGTGACCCTTCGAAACATGTCCCAAGTTTAAAATAAAATTACAATAACAATAAATTGTATTGAAAAGACGGAAACAGTACAAGGAAAGTTAGTAGAATATTCAATACGGGCCTAATATGGAGAATAATACTCCCTCGCATTTGCGCACCCTGAAATTCCAGCTGACTGCTCCAAGATACGAACCACCAACCTTGGGCCCAGCAAGCGAGAGCGTTGCTGCTGAGCCACGCAGCCACACCAAAGTGCACGAGGCTACATGACCACGATGTTGCAAAGCTCCTAAATCAATCAACAACAATATTTTTTTGGTATTACCCATCTGACGAGTCTCTGCTGTCCTGTGGTTTGGATTCCACAGTAAAAGGAGGTCCCGTGGCTCATGATCGCGAGTTTAATGATCATTTAAAACTACAAGCTTCCTTTCTTCTTTCAACATCCTTCTTCTATACAATACTGTGTTTGGTTTGATTAATAGAAAATCCTTTGGTAATGGAAAATGGCACATTCTCCTGGGGTCCCGATGAAAGCCCTACGTTGAAGAACATCAACCTGCAGTTCAAACCTGGATCTTTGGTTGCTGTTGTTGGTACTGTCGGGTCAGGAAAGAGCTCTCTTATCTCCGCCTTCCTTGGAGAGATGGACAAACTGACTGGCAGAGTAAACACCAAGGTACTTGAATCATAGTTGTGAATATAGAAAATTTGTCCAAAGCACATAATGTTATGTACAGTCTTTTCATTTCTATTCTTGTCTATTTTGTTGTTTATGTATTGGATTTTATCAGAGAAATTGTATATTTTGTATAAACTACAACCCTAACATACCTTATGGTAAAATAGGGTTCACTGCACTTTGGAGATTAAATAATAATAATAATAATAATAATAATATATATAGCCTAATCATGGTGTAAATCTTGCAGGTTCTTGTATCTTAATTTTCTAGAGTATTTTCTAAATAATATGACGAGCAATGTTACATTATATATATATACACTGTAGCAGTAATTAGTGCCCCACACGTTGAGCGACAAGTGTAACGGTTTGACTGCCCCTAACTGTTGGGTGATAAATGTAACTGTTCACCTTTGCCTAAGCTATGTTGTTTTAATGGGCGCCAAGACCTCAACGCAATGTTGAAATCTAAATTTGTATTTAACAACGTCTAGCTCTGGTAGAACACCTTCAAGAATCTATTCACTCAGATCGTGGTATGATTTGATCATTAACCCAACAAACAATTGTATCAGGAGAAGGAATTGGTCTATATCTACTGAAAGCAAAGATTGCATTGTAAAAGAAATGAATTTATTATATAAAACAAGTATTGCAAAATTAATAATAATAATAATAAGTATAAAATTTAAATTGGAGCGTTGCGATTTTAATATTACCGATAGAAAATTACGTGAAAACGGAGTCTGATAAATTAGTGATTTTACTCTTATTCCCAAGCTATGAAGTTACTGAAATATGAAATATAAAACAAAGAGAAATGAGAGATTGCGTATTTCTGTGTCATTCGCGCTTACCACTGGAAATTGCCAAAGCATTTCCCTCGTACTGGATGATGCTGTGAGCTTCCCACAGTCTCCTGGACGTCGTCATCTCCTTCGATATTTGATGATATACTTGTAGATTTGGTGACTTTATGGTCCTAACATCGGAGCCATACCCTCGTACAACCAAACTGGTTAAGTTTTAAACAGATAGTTCTCCACTCCACGGAACATTGGAGCGACACACACTTGCAACCGAACTAGACAAGTCTTTCACAGATTGTCCTCGTTCCACGGAACATCGGAGCGACTCCCGCGTGCAACCATACTCGGCAAGTTCTTCACAGATTGTCCTCGTTCCACGGCGCGCCGAACGATATATGCACACGTCGGCTCCCCACCTCGGTACCGACTTCCAGCTTACGTGGTCTCCACTGATTGACTGCTCCCCACGTGCTACTTCCCCTTCTCTGGCTCATTACACACGGCGGGAGGGAGAAGTCGTATCCGTTCCATACATCCGCCTTTTCTTGACGCTGCGACCCACGCTTGCGTAATACTTCTTGACAAGAATCAGCCTGTACTTGAATTTCCAGTGAGTCATGTCTCTCATAATATCCTAACTGACGAAACTCCGTAAAATTCCGTAATCACATAATTTTCTATGATATTGTCGTTCGTAATAATTTGCTTGATAGCGTTTTCTAAGACATAGAAAACCTATCTGTATGCTTATAATTTTTATATAATGCTCCGAAAAATACCTTAATAATAATTATAATAAATTAATAATAATAATAAATTAACATGAAAAATTCTCTTGGCCGAACAATTTGCCGCGTAAATAAATATAGAATGGCTTCCTACTGACTTATGCCATTGGCTTAAAAACCCCTCGAAAAACACGTTACAACACCGCGGACAGGCCAACAAGGACCACGCAAATATCACTTCGTTATAGGTCTAGTTTCCTTCTTTTTCTTCCAGAAGTCTTTCATCCTGGTCGACTGCGCAGCTCTTCTTTCAGCAGTCCATTGTCCTCTGTTGAGATTCTTCTTCTCCCCGACAAGAATTTTAAAGCCAAATTATTTTTTTCTGTACTCTATCCGATTTAGACAATCTTCTTCAGTAATTTTGAATTTTTGAAGTTCTCCTTTCATTTGTTTTACATAGCCTTCTTGCCCTTTATAGTTCCAGATTTTATCAAAAATTTGCTTGTTTAACCTTGAGCAATCCATGCGGACCATATGTCCGTAAAACTAAAGTCGCCGTTTTCTGATCATCACTTCAAGGATGTCGGTTTTTCTATAAATTTCTGCATTGGATCTCAGTCTATAACCTTCCTGTGTTTTCCTAGGACAATAAATCCTTCTTAAAATTCTTCTTTCTATCTTGAGCAAATTCTCCATTCCGGTTATATTTGTAGTTTCCATACCGTACAAGATGACTGGTCTAACAACTGTATTAAAATGTCGTAATTTTGCCTTGATAGACAGGATCTTTTTATTGTAGCCTATATATTTTTTGTACAAAAATTTAATCTTTCCAATTTCCCTTTTTTGTTCTCAATTGCCAATTTATCCGTCCCATTGCTACTAATTATTTTTCCAAGATATTTAAATCGGTCAGTGACCCTGATGCTCCCATAATTTGTTTTCATAATTTTCTTACTGTATTTCTGATCACTTGTCATCATCTCTGTTTTTACCAACGAAATCTGTAATCCCGCTTTTTCCACCGTTTCTTTTAACTGATCAATTTGGTTAATAACTTCTTGTTCTGATTCAGCAAACAACACTACGTCGTCCGCAAATGCTAAACCTTTAACTTTGAGGTTCTGATTCTTTGTACCAATTTTAGCACTTGTATCGTTCTTCTCCCGAAACGTCCTCATGACTTTATCCAAGACCAAATTGAAAAGCAGTGGTGATAGACTGTCTTAGCTATATTATTTTAGTTTTAATTGCTACATATATCATAAAAAATCCTAATTTGTTGTTAACTTACTACTTTTCAGTTGGTCGGCACAATGTAATACCAATTACTGGAACATAACCTGAAAAGAAATACATGTGATTAAAATATAGCTTACAGGGATTGTCCTGAAACTAGTGAGACTGAGTCAATAAAAAAAAAAGAATTATTGACTGTAATGATACATACGCTCAATATTTTTCAAAGTAGGACCCTTCTGCATGCACACACCGCTGTCAGCAGGATATCCAACCCTCGTACACTTTATGGAAGGCGGCAACCGGAATGCTGTTGAGCTCCCTCGTCACGGTCTGTTGCAACGCTTCTACAGAGCCGTGACGATGTCCTTTTAGGGTGGTTTTGAGGAAAGAGTCTGCTGGGGCAATGTCGGGATTGTAGGATGGTTGAGGCAGGGTTGCCAGCACATGGAAGGCTGTGTGGCGTGGCACATTGTCGTGATGGAGCCGATAGGAGATGGCGATCGCTGGGCGGAAGATGTGTTTTCTCAGCCGTTTGAGGACCTCCACGTAAAAAACTTACTCTGGGGTCATTGTCCAAAAGAATTCTTCACTCTTGCCACATTTTCATCCACTTTGGTGCTTGAAGGTCGTCCTGAATGTCATCAACTCCCTCTCTCCCCTCCCAAAACAGCTTGTGTCAGTCAAAAACACTCCTGCCCATGGCGTTATCACCGTAAGCCGTCTTGATCATATCGTGAGTCTCTTTCCCAGTTTTGCCGAGCCTAACACAAAATTTGATGGTGTAGCGCGCTGTTTCAACAGACGAACCATGACGCAGCGTGACTAGTGCACTTGCAGAGGTTATGGAGACGAGCGATTTACACTCCACTGCAGCTGGGAACCAACTGAGTGGCTGGCCTCCAGCCTTCCTTACACCCCCCTCTACCAACCCCAGGCAGAGAAGCTGCGGTCCGTCTGTGTGTCTGCGTGGGAAAAATCCAGTCCAACTACTTTGTATACTCCTTATATATATTCTCTTTGGACTAAAGACGAGTGAGAAAACTAAGGGATTAGCTTTCTTTAGGACGGACTTAGTTTTCTCCCTCTTCTGTAATCCAGAACAACCTAAGCTATATTTTAATCACATGTAGTTTTTTCAGGTTATTTTTTGCATGTACTTGGGTTTACTTTCTATTGACCGACTAAAAATTTATAAAATCAATTCAATGTGGCAACACTGAAAATCGCTTCAAAATTATCTCTATCCTTATTTGTAACAAATTTGCTACAAAATGCTACATATGAAAATAACATATTAAATACGGTAATGAATCAATACATAATTTATTTACTCCTCAATTCTTCTAGGTTTGTGCCGTGTCTTGTGTGGAGTTTCGCCTAGGACACCAAGCTGGCTCATCAGCAGGCTCTTGATGTCCATGCCCGTACCCCCAAGGGAGTAGCAAACTGGCGCTACCACCCTTTTCATGAAGCGCACCTGCGCCTCTTAACTGCGAGAGCTAAAAGGCAAGAGCCCGCTGATGAGCTAGCTTGGTGTCCTAGGTGAAACCCTACACAAGACACGGCACAAACCTAGAAGAATTGCTGAGTTTTAATTCACTGGCCGTGAAAGCCAATATACCATCTTTTTGGACGCCTTCATAGGGAGGTTGGTTGGTTCCTTAGTTTAGGGGCTGCGACAACACGGTCATGTAGCCCCGTGTACTTTGGGTGTGTGTAGAATCTGTCTGATAACCGGTGTTAATTGTGATGACTCTATTAGTGTGTGTTATCTGTTTTCAATTCAAGTGAGGACTGCAGACATTTAATTTCAAGTAGTTCCTACTTTTGCCGCCAAACGCCACCGTCAACGACTACTAGGACTAATTCAGAACTTAGCTACTAGATGCCACCGCAGTCAGCTCTTGGCAACGAACGTAGCAACCGAAGAGCGTTGTTTACATTCTTAACCTATACAATTTAGTTTCACACAGGTGTAATTAGTGGAAAGTCATAGGGAGGTTAAGGATGCTTCAGCTTTTAGCTCTCGCAGTTAAGAGGCACAGGTGCGCTTCATAAAAAGGGAGGTAGCGCTCAGTTTGCTACTCCTGTGGGGGTCGGGGCACGGACACCAAGAACCCGCTGATAAGCCAGCTTGGTGTCCTAGGTGAAACCCCACACAAGGCACGGCACAAACCTAGAAGAATTGCCGAGTTTTAATTCATTGGCCGTGAAAGCCAATATAACAATTTATTTACTGTTTGTTTAATTTGTTTTAATTTATTTGATTTTAATTTAATTTTTTGTTTTATATTTACCATATTTTATTTTTATAATTTCCATGAATTTTACGCATAATGCAAGATGAAAATATTTGGAAACACAAAAGAGGTTTTCAAAGAAATTTCCACATAACCACTGAATTTGATCTTTGGTGAAAGGAATGTACAAGTCAGCATTGGCAGGGAGAACAATTCGTTGAGGTTGACATTTCAGTGGGCTTGTTAACCAAACCACATCCATTTGATTTTTTTCGGGGAGAGTGAGACCCATTAGAGTGACAATGACTATTTATTTTCACTACCGTCTTCCTGCTCCATAAAGCGGATTTCTATATTTTTGGAACCTCAAAAGAATAAATGTTTTATAAGGGTATTTTTTTTGGGAGCAGTATTATCTTTTGTCATATTTTTAAATTTTCTTTAATACTCATTTTGAACCAGAAACAGATCTGACTTTTTAAAGCAATTTCAGATGATATTTTCCATATTTGTAACGAATAGATTAGACACTATTTCTATTATACATTGGTTGATTTTTAAGTAGTGGCAATTATTTTGTTTCTCGGTAACATTCTTACATGGTTCTAAGTTATGCAGGCCTTCGATGTAACCACCAGTGCTGCGTAAAATGTGTTCCTCGCGATGCTGAAGTCACTGGGTCCCGTTGGCACTGTGCATACAGCAAGAGCAGTGTCTGAATTGTTTAATCATTAGCGCTGGGAAGTGCTCTACTACCCACCACAATCTCCTGATTTAAATCCTAGTGAATTCGATATATTCCCTGAAAGCGGCTTCGATGGCGTAGTTGGTAGCATGCTGAACTGCTGTGCCCCAAGATAGCGGGTTGAAACCCGGCCGAAGTCGTCAGATTTTTTAAGGGCGTTGAAAATCCTTCAGTATGCCTTCCTTCGGAGGGGAAGTAAAGCCGGCGGTCCCATGTCATAGATTTATGGCATGTAAAAGATCCTTCCACAGACTAAACATGTGCGAAGCTAAATTTGTAGGTTAGATTTCGTCGGAACGCTCTATCAAAGTTCCAACGTTCACCACTAGGTATCATTGATATCTGGTAGCGAAAGTTGAAACTACTTGAAATTGAACGGAACTTGTAGCTCACCCTATAAGCGTGTCCGCTGGATGCAGCTACAGACTCAGGCGAGCCGAACATGTCCTCGGACTCTCCCGGCACTAAAAGCCATACGATAAATAAATAATAAATTCCCTGAGATGAAGGAATCACTTCACACTTGAAGATTTTGATCAGACAACTGACTGTTCCATTCACACCATCAACAGATTAGGCAGTACTAATGGGATCCAGTGGTTTCCTCATCGCTAGGAACATACAGAGTCCGCCAGAAAAATGTATACACTCTTTGTCAGACGATATCGGGATATGGACATTGTCAACTGTTATCATTGTTTTAAAATGTTGTAGTATGGTCTTTCGCTCAACAGATGTCGGTACTTACATCACGATAGTGGGAAAACGAAATGGCTGGGGCATGCTTGACGTTCGAGCATCGAAAGTACATTCTGAAGTGGTTTATCAGGTTTGGTAATGCCGTTGAAGTGCAACGTCAGTGGAGGAGGGAGTTTGAAACAGAACCCCCAACACGCCTAATAATTAAATGCATTACTGGGAAGTTTGAGACGCATGGAACGATTTGTGGTGTTCACAAAGGAAGATCGGGAAGAACGCATACAGCTACTAGTCCTGCTTTGTCGGCTCACGTGTTGGAAAGGTTTGCTAATTCTCCACAGAAGTCTGCTACGCAATGTGCGCGGGAAGTGAGGATTAGCAGTACAAATGAACGACGGATTTTGAAAACACCTAAGTGGAAAGTTTACATCCCGTGATTACTGCACACACTTATTGAGGATGATCCCGATCGTCGAATGCAATTTTGCGAATGGTATCAGCAACCACCAGCTGAACCGCGTATGCACACCCGTGAACTATGCGAGTCACAGCCGGCTTAGCTTGCCATGTTTATCGAGGCGCACATAGATAATGACCCTGTATTTGGGCCATTTTCCTGCTTAATTGTCAGGGGATCTTGGATGAGTGTGAATTGCACATATAACTAGTGTTCAAGTGTTACTGCACCATGCCCTGTTTTACAGGGAATTAATAGTAGCTCTGACTTCCATACTTGCATATATTAACTTATGTTGTTTTATCTTGTATTCCAGGGTTCAATAGCATATGTTTCTCAACAAGCTTGGATCCAGAACGCTACTCTCAAGGAGAACATAATGTTTGGTAAAACATTGGAGCAGTCCGTTTATCTAAGAGTAATTGAAGCCTGTGCCCTGAAGCCAGATTTCGATATGCTACCAGCTGGTGATCAGACAGAAATTGGAGAGAAGGTTAGTCCTGCAGTAAATGAGTTAAAATGTGCCTTAAGATCAACTTGTATCCCTTCACCACTACTCACCAGGCATGGTTCCACACGCTAACACTTCACAACAAAATCTGTTCCTAGAGCAGGTAGTGACGACGACGACTTTAATACAATTTGACACGAGATATTATGGTGTTTGAAGCCATTTTCAGTGTTGCCTTAGTAAACAAAAGTTTGGTGCTTTTCAGTCGGTCAACACGATTGTACCCAAATGAGATGGGTTATTCCCTAATCCTGAAAAAATATACATGAGATTAATAAATATTGATGAGTTGAACTATCTCAACTAATTCCACAACTTAAGTAGTGTAAATATTTTCACCCATACTTTCAGACATAAAAATTTTGTAGCCTTAGGCCCGTTCTTACACTCTCCAGTAAAGTGACAGCAAACTCTAACTGACAGTTGGCTTTACGGTCGGCGTAAAGTCCCGGTAAACATTCGATCCTTCTTACCATGTTCTGGGTAATGTTTACAGTAGGTTAGCAGATCTGCGCATAATTTTCAACAGTTGGGACATATTTCTGGTTCAATTTGCAGATTTCTTGATACCTCAATAGTTGGCATGAGTGGATCTGCATCAGGGAGTAAATAATAAATATATATTTTATATTCCTTGATCTTGATCTGTGCTCTTGGCGCAATCTGTTTGTTACGTTACGATTATAAAGAGAAATATTAGATGTGGAAGGACAATTATCTCCAAATGAGAAATAAAGGCCTCAAGAGGAAAAGCTTCGTCAAACGGAATCGCCTAAATAGGTCTTGATCATCTAACTCCTCGTAATAATCACTTTGATTGTTATATACTTTTCGACTTCTTCCGAACGTCACTTACTATCTAAGTCCAACGGCGATGGGATATGGACGGTGGGGGCAGGTTATGGGTGTAACTGGAAGCCCCTAGTTCGGACCTGCACGTTGGCAGCAGATGTGTGATGGTCATCTTCCGGAGACTCTGTGACTACTCAGGAATTCGGTCCAGCATCTGTGTTTGGGCAGGCCAATTTAGGATCACCGCTGCCCACCCCACATGGGGAAGGCCCTAGAAAAGGTGGGCTAAACATCGGAACTCACAATCTTGGTCCGGCTGGGCAACCGCACTCAGCAGGTCACCACTCATGCGGTCGAAACTCAAAAACAGTAAAGAATCACAAATTGATTATTGGATCATGGAACATCAGAACTTGGCTTGATTTGGACAATAACGTTAGACCTGAGAGAAGGTCAGCTCTCGTAACCCATGAGTTATCAAGACTCAACGTTGACATTGCTGCTCTCAGTGAAACTAGGCTGTCTTCTGAAGGCAAGATTACTGAATCTGGAACAGGATATACCATCTTCTGGAAATGAAAGGAGGAGGGTGAATGTCGTATTCATGGTGTGGGCTACGCTGTGAAGACCAAACTGGTAAATTATCACCAACTTACGCCCATTGCAATCAGCGAAAGGCTCATGACTCTCCGCATGCCACTCTCAGGAGGTTCCTTTATGACACTCATCTCTGCCTATGCTCCTACCTTAGATTCTGATGATGAAGTAAAGGCTCAGTTCTATAATCAGCTAAGTGAAATCATCTCCAAGGTACCATCTGCAGATAAACTCTTGCTCCTCGGTGACTTCAATGCCAGAGTTGGGAAGGATCACAGGCTATGGAATAATGTGATGGGCAAACAGGGACTTGGAAAATGTAATCCCAATGGACTGTTGCTTCTTGGACTTTGTGCAGAACACGAACTTTTCATTACCAACTCGCAGTTCCGGCTACCTAACCGCTTCAAAACCACGTGGATGCATCCTCGTTCCAAACATTGGCACATTCTTGATTATATCATTACCCGGCAATGTGATAAGAAGGACACTCTTATTACCAGAACAGCAAGGAATATAGACGATTGTTGGACAGATCATAAACTTCTTATATGTAAGCTCAGGATATCCATCAGACCTAAACCCCCTAGGAACATCAAAAATTTGCCAAGAAAGAAGTTTAATACATCCAAACTTCAGGATGAATCCATGTATAAACATTTTGGAAACAGGATCGTCACCCAGTTATCAGAAAACCCAGTAACAAATGACATTCAGCAAGAATGGGCCACACTACAGAAGATTATCACACCGTTAGCTGAGGAAACCATTGGTTTTATAGTGCGGAAAAGACAAGACTGGTTTGATAACAACAATGAAGAAATTCTGTCTCTCATCAATGCCAAAAGGAATGCCTATCTTGCCCATCTTCAAGACCCAACTTCCAACACAAAGAGAGATAAACTACTGGAACTCAAGGGTAAATACCAGACGCAGATAAGGCAGATTAAAAATACTTGGTGGCAACAGAAGGCTCAGGAACTGCAGAGACTATCGGATGCTCGAGATTTGAGGAACTTCTATGCAGTACTCAAGGAAACATATGGACCATCTCACTCATCATCAGGTACACTGAAAAGCGCTGATAATTCTACTACCTTTACTGATAGTCAAGAACTCTTGGAACGCTGGAAGGAGCAATTCTCCAATCTCCTAAATCGTCCATCAGCAGCTGCTGAAGACTTCCTTTGTGATGAGCCGCAACAACCTGAACAACTGTGGTTGGCAGTACCTCCTACTTATCATGAATTCAGTGCAGCTCTCACCCAATTGAAACCCAGAAAAGCACCTGGCCCAGATAACATCCCTCTGGAACTAATTCAAGCCGGAGGTCATTCCCTCAAAACAAGGATTTTCACTCTTATCCTCAGAATATGGGAATCAAGAAAGGTACCTGGAGACCTAAAGAATGTCACTATCGTCACTATCTTTAAAAAGGGTGATCGCAGTGTTTGTGGCAACTACCATGGTATATCACTGCTATCAATTGTGGTGAAGATTCTTGCAAGAATTCTACTTAACCGCCTCAAGGTTATCTCTGAGAAGATCCTCCCAGAGTCACAATGCGGATTTAGAGCTTCCAGAAGCACAATTGACTTGATTTTCTGTGTGAGACAGCTACAAGAAAAATGTAGAGAACAACAGAATCCACTCTTCTTCGTCCTTTATGACTTGGAAAAGGCATTTGATTCGGTTCCAAGACCAGCCATGTGGGCGGTGCTGAAGCAGTTTGGTTGCCCTCAGCATTTTGTAGATCTAATCAAGGCTATCCATGATGGCATGACAGGTCAGGTTTGCCATCAGAATAAGATGTCCGATGAATTTCCTATTACCCATGGACTGAAACAAGGATGTGTACTGGCCCCAACGCTTTTTGCGCTGTACTTGGCTGCAATGCTTTATGATTCACCCACAAACATCCCAGGTGTGGAGGTCAAGTATCGTTTTGATGGAGGGCTTTTCAACCTAACTCGTCTCCGCTCCTTGAGAAAAATTCAGGTTACTAAGGTTACTAACATGTTGTATGCAGATGATGCTGCGTCGCCAACTCTCACACTAGAAGAGCTGCAAGAGTCAGTTAATTGTTACAAAAGTGCATGTGATCGCTTTGGTCTTACCATAAATGTCAATAAGACGAAAGTCTTGGCACAACCTTCACCAGGCACACCTCTTCCTCAGTTCAATATCTCCATCTCAAATTTGCCATTAGAACAGGTAGACCACTTCTCGTACCTGGGCAGTACCATTTCTGTGAGCTGTACTTGTGAGCAGGATGTGGATAAGAGAATTGGCGCAGCCCATGCAGCATATGGACGATTAGCGCACTGGGTCTTCATGAATAAAGATCTGTCCATGAGTACAAAGCTTATGGTGTACAAAGCAGTAGTCATTTCTACATTGTTGTATGGCTGTGAAACGTGGACCCTTTACTGACGTGATCTTAGGAAGCTTGAGCGTTTCCACCTACAAAAACTTCGATCAATCCTGAGGATTAAATGGGAAGACCGCATTATCAATATTGCTGTTCTGGAAAAGGCTCAAATCAACAGCATAGAATCATCCATAATAGGTCACCAATTTAGATGGATTGGTCATGTCCATCGGATGGATGATGTGAGATTACCTTGCCAAATGCTATATGGTGAGATATGCTATGGCACCAGACCTCATGGTGGTCCTAAGAGGTGCTACAAGGACCAATTTAAGCAGACCCTGAAATTGACAGGTCTTCATTCACAAACCTGGGACACGCTGGCTGAAGACCGCTCAACTTAGCGCCGTACCATCTCGGAGACTGTAAAGACGTTTGAAAGGGATCGACGCACACATGAAGAGGCCAAGCGTCAAGCTAGGAAACTTCGAGCAGCCCAACCACGTCCTCCTCCAGCAATACTATGTGACTTGCGTGGACGCTTGTTCCATGCCAGGATTGGATTCTTTAGTCACCGTAAACACATCCACAAACTGGACTGAAGGAAGAAGGTTTATACTCGGATTCGAGCTAAAGCCGATGATGATGACTTTTCGTCTCCATTTTTGAACAGCATCAGCATTTACGAAACCCATGAAACTACGGATAATTCTAGGCATATTGACGATGTATTTAATCAGCTGGCGTTGAAATTATAATAGAAAATCTGGCAGTAAAGCAGTTTACGGGAGGAAAATCCTCCGGTAAAGTTCACTGCCGCTTCAGGCTTATTTTACTGTCAGTTTGTCGCTAACCGGGTATTGTAAGAATCAAGTTCCAGTAAACTTGCCGTAAAAGTGCCAGTAAAGATTTAACCGGAGATTGTAAGAACGGGACTAAGTGTAATGGATCTAATGATGATCGCTTGACGATCGAAACTGGTCATCCAAGTGTATTTATAATCTCAGTTAAATTTTTTTAGGATTAGGGAATAACCCATCTCATTTGGATACAATTGTGTTCGCCGACTGAATAACATCAAACTTTCGTTGACACAAGAGATTATTACTAAGTCAAAATTTGAGGAAAAAACTCTGTCAATCAATACATTTATACAATTTATCAATCAGGGTACATGTTTCAAGCCATTATTGACCCTTTTTTAGCCTTATCATATCAAATACAATCATGCCAATAAATCAGCATACAACATCATTTCATCATCTAAAAACACATGCTAAAATTAAAACTAAACACATGCTAAAAAACACTTGAATAACACTATAAAACATCTTATAAAATCCGTGACGTCATGTTTGATGACTTGGCGTTCCATGTCCTCATTGCAAATACTGTAGATGTATCTACCTGCCTAAGTATAAACATACCACTGTTCTCAGGGTATCAACCTGAGTGGTGGGCAGAAGCAGCGAGTGAGCCTAGCCCGAGCTGTGTATAACAACGCAGATGTCTTCTTCCTGGACGATCCCCTCAGTGCTGTCGACAGTCATGTGGGGAAACACATCTTCGAGAATGTTATTGGACCTACAGGATTGCTTAAGAAAAAGGTCAGTTTCTTGCAATGTTTCAGGTTTTATAGTATTTGTGCCACCAAGAATGTCTGCAAGTCCCCATTTTAGGAACTTTTCCAATATTCAGTCGCAGTTGAGAATTGGAGATGGGTCGAACGTCAACAGTGACAGTTCATTCCAGAGTCAAAGAATTTTCTACTGAAGGTCTGCCAAGGTTGCCAGGTTGTTTTTTGCATTTCCCAGTAATTAGGAAAAGGTACATTTTTAAATTTTCAACCCTCGAAAAGACAAAAAATACGGGAAAGCAACAAATCTCCGATAATATGTCTGAGTGTAATATTGTACATGGCCTATGTTGTAGACAATAACACATTACATCTTTTTTGTCTCTTGCTATTTCATCATACGACGAATAATAAGGGAGTTATTAATGATTTTGTACTTTTTGGCCGAAAATTTCTAAGTCCCACAAATAACTTAAAAATTGATTCGATTGAAATTTCAAAAAATATTTTTTTAAAATACTTTCATTATATTTTTTGTCTTGTAGGGTCGGAAACCAATATTATTATTATTATTATTATTGTAATTGGGATTATATTGTGTTGACCGACTGAAAATTGCAACGTCAAATGGCCTGGGAGATCAACAGTGGATCTCATATTTTCAGTGAGACAGCTCCAGGAACACCACTACGAATTTGGAGAGGATCTGTTGATGGCCTTCCTTGACATCGAAAAGGCCAGTGTGTAGGGAGAAGGTTTGGGAAGCAATGGAAAACATGGGAATGGAAAAAGGGACTGTAGGCAGAGTGAAGGAGATGTATTGTGAAAGTGTGAGTTGTGTGAATGTTGGAGGGGAAAGAACAGACTGGTTCAGACAAATGAGTGGCCTGAAACAGGGTAGTGCACTGTCACCCCTTCTCTTTATTGTGGTTATGGACGAGGTAATGACATGGGTAGCAGGAGGAGGAAATTCAGGAGCAACTGAAGGCTTGGGAAGAAACAGTGGGAGAGTACGGAAGGAAATTCAACTTCAGTAAATGTGAGATCCTGTTAACGACCAGGAAAAAGGACAGACCAATGTGTGGAATAATACTTGGAGGAGGACAGCTGAAGAAGGTGGAAAGTCTCAAGTAATTGGGAAGTATAGTGGAGGAAAATGGGAGAAATGACAAAGATATTACAGAACGTGGCAGACAGACAGAAGCATTTCTGAGAAGCATTAGGAGCTTAGTGTGGAATAAAGATGTCCCACAAAAAAGCAAGGAAGTGTTATACAGAAGCTACTATATCCCGATACTGACCTATGCATCAGAAACATGGATAATGAAGAAAAGAGACATAAGCAGAATACAGGCAGGTGAAATGAAGTTCCTGCGAAGTAGGATCGGAGTAACAAGAAGAGACAGGGTGAGGAATGAAAAGGTCAGGGAAATGGTGAAAGAGGAACCTTTGCAAGGTAGGATTGAGACATCAAGACTGAGGTGGTATGGACACTTAAAGAGAATGGAAGAGAAGAAGATTCCCAAGAGGATACATGAGATGCAGATGCAGAAGAAACGTCCAAGGGGAAGACCAAGAGATAGATGGCTGAAAGGAGTGGAGGAATGTGTCATGAAGAGAGGCGAGGACTGGACCAGAGTGACAGCGGAGAGGTGGTGGGAAGAAAGGACTACGTGGCGAGGCTTATGTTCCAAACAGACCCAGCCTGGGGCTGGAAACTGTACAAGATGATGATGAAATGGCTGATATATTGTAACCGAAATTATTTTGGTTACAATAGCTCACCCTCAGGTTTTCGCCTTGTGCGGTTTGTATTTTTTATTATTTGTTTTGAGGTTACTAACCATGGCCACCTATTGCTGGGGTACCATGGAGAGTCTTGTGCTTTGTGGCATAGAGATTGTTTGTGGGTCAAGCAGTGGGTGGCAGGTGGCTTTGATCTAAGGGCAAGGTAACCATGGGGATGTGTTATTTGGAGATTGATAGTTGACACGGGGGTGAAGCTATGATACGAGTAACTGACAACACAGGGTACTTCAGCGCCACCCCACTACGTGCGCTGTTAGGCAAAAGTTCGCCTCGTGATTGGTTGATTTTGACTTACTTGACTTATGTCCTTTTCCTCCAAGGAGCAAAGGGCTTCCTCAAGAGCTTTCAGCCTTGTTATATTTGGTGTTCTGTGTTGTTGATAACATGGCATCTCCACATGCTTGAAACACGTTACGGTAACTGTTCATTATCCTGATTTTGAGAGATATTTAAGTCATTTATACGTTAAAACTACTCGCAATAGCAAATATTCTTCCTGGGTAACACGATACTGTCGTATTTCTGAAGCTTATAATCGTGATCCATACTTTTCATTCGTAAACCGTATTTGACAAATGATGATGTTGCTCACGCCAAAGAATATGAGTCGTACGACATCGGCGTGAATAGTTCTGAATAAAATCACCCAGTCCAAAGTCTCAATTTGGTGTGATTTTTCAAAATGGAAATGTGTCCTTCAATACAATACGGATTGGAGTGACCCAAATAAATAAAATAAAAACATAAAATGAAAACATATTTGGGAGCTAATATTTCCACACTGGTAGTTGGCTGCCACACCACTAGGCGTGCTGCAGTAGTTTCTTGTTTCCATGCTTTACCATGGGCCATTCACTTCTATTATATAGGTGTTCTGTGATAGTTGATGCCATGCGGAATGGAGATGGTCTGATAAAGTTTGTTGGAATGAAAGTTAGTGAGGATATGTTTATAACATACTACATCCCAATTTTAACTTACGGAGTAGAAACATGCACCCTGTCCAGAAGAGAAGAAAGTAGGATCCAGGCATCCGAAATGAAGTTTATAAGAACAATGCTTCAAAGGACAAGGAGAGACAAAGTAAGAAACGAAACAAACAGGACAGAGGCTGGTATACATATCAGTGCTACAAAATATGTGCAGAAGCAACAGTTAGGATGGTATGGGCATCTTCAAAGAATGGGAGAGGAGAGGACACAAAGCTTACTTCAACAAGATTATCCCAGGAAAAAGACCGGTAGGAAGACTATCCCAGGAAAAAGACCGGTAGGAAGACTAAAGAAGACCAAATCAAGGATGATCTTGAAGACAAGGACCCATGAAGACCAATTATTCATTGACAGGAAAAGGTGGTGAGGGCTCGTTAACAGCGCCCAGGCAACTGGAGCTGGAATTTGATGATGATGATGATGATGATGATGATGATGATGATGATGATGTTTATAAAATTAGGTTAGTCTGAAGGAATCTGACTTGGTTTTAAAAGGAATGAGGGGAAAAGATCAATGTTGTGATGTTAACATGGATTTAGTTAGAGAAAAATAAAGTCAGGAATGATATATGAATTGCAAGAGTGTGAAGTGTTTTGATTTAATTTGTCCATGCAGACAGACCAGTATTAAGGGTTGTGTTACCCACAAAGGTGGAATAATAATAAAGAAAGGAGCAGAAGAATATTAAGCTTTGTGAGGGATAATTTTAGTATGAAGATCGTGGTGCATTTTGTGTGAGAGATGCAGGTAATGAAGATTGCTCACATGTAGACAAAAGGGTAGTAATAGTATCATCTCGAACCCGGAGATTATTATGAGAATGAAGATAAGCTTATAAATTTGGAAGAAGCAGAAGAAATATGATTAGATTTGTTCCATTTATTGCCCAACGGTGGGGCTAGTTGTTCTTGGTTGTCCCCCCCTCCCAACCAAGATGTATTTAGAATTGTTTCACTGACGCACCAACGTGTGGCTAGAGTAGGAAGTACCAATCACTTTTCCCAACATAAAAGAACAACTAACAGAAATATTACAATATAAAAACAGCACTGAAATTTTAGTCACTTGGATGTGGACGAGAACTTTTCGACAAAATCATCACTGGGATGAATCGTGGTGTTATTGGTACGACCCCGAGATAAAACATCGGAGAAGGTTGGTTGGTTCCTTAGTTTAGGGGCTGCGACAACGTGATCATGTAGCCCCGTGTACTTTGGGTGTGTGTAGAATCTGTCTGATATATATATATATATATATCATCTTGCACAGTTTCCAGCCACTGGCCGGGTCTGTTTGGAACACAAGCCTCTCCAACGTCTTCTGTCTTCCCACCATCTCTCAGCCTCCACCCTTGTCCAGTCTTCTCCTCTCTTCTTCACGCTTTCTTCCACCCCCTTCAGCCACCTGTCTCTCGGTCTTCCTCTAGGTCTCTTTCCTTCCCACTTCGTCTCGTGTATCCTCCTGGGTATCCTCTTCTCCTCCATTCGTTTTACATGTCCATACCATCTAAGTCTAGACTTCTCTATACCATCCTGTAATGGTTCCTCCTTCATTAATTCTCTGGTCCTCTCATTTCTTATTCTGTCCATCTTTGTAGCTCCAATACTGCTTCTCAAGAACCTCATCTCACTGGCCTGTATTTTGCTCTTCTCCCTTCCTTTCATAACCCAGGTCTCCGAGGCATACGTCAGGATAGGGACATAGTACGTCCGATATATGATCTTTTTGCTGTTCTGAGGGACATCCTTGCTCCATAACATGCTTCTCACACTCCTCCGAAATGCTTCTGCCTGCCTCCCCCGCTCATTTATTTCTCTATCGTTTCTTCCATTCTCTTGTATCAGGCTTCCTAGATACTTGAAACTCTCCACTTTCTTCAGCTGTTCCCCACCAATTGTTATTCCCGTTGTGGTTCTTTCCTTCTTCCTTGTTGTGATCACCATCTCACTCTTATTTATGCTAAATTTCATTCCATATCCTTGTATTATTCCTTCCCACACGTCCAACTGTTCCTGTACCTCCTCCTCCTTGTTTCCCCAAATCATCAAATCATCTGCAAACACCATTGCTTTCATCTTTCCTTCCCCAATTACTTGTGCCACTCGGGTCATTATGTCATCCATCACCACAATGAAAAGTAACGGTGACAAGGCACTTCCTTGTTTCAGGCCGTTTCTCTGGTCCAACCAGTCTGATCTCTCTCCTCCCACTTTCACACAGCTCACGCTTCCCTTGTACATCTCCTTTATCCTCTTTATAGTCCATTTCTCTACTCCTCTATCCTCCAGGGACTTCCACACTTTGTTTCTGCATACACTGTCATATGCTTTCTCAATATCCAGGAAGGCCATCAGTAGATCTGTTCCATACTCATAGTGCTGTTCTTGTAACTGCCTTACAGCAAAAATCAAATCCACTGTGGACCTTCCTGCTCTGAAGCCATGTTGTTCTTCCCTCATCCCTCCTTCTATCCTTGTCCTAATTCTCTTTTCCAAAACTTTCTCGAAGATCTTTGCACAATGACTCATCAGTGTTATTCCCCGATAGTTTCTGCAATCTGTTCTACTACCTTTCTTGAAGATCGGGACAATTATTCCTTTTTTCCAGTCCTCTGGGGTCTTCCTTTCCTTCCATACTGTCCTCATCACTCGGTACAACCACTGTATCCCCACCTCTCCTGCTGCTCTCACCATCTCCACACTCAACTCATCCACACCCGGTGCCTTCCCTCCTTTCATCTTGTTCACTGCATCTTCCACTTCTTTCCATGTTAAGTCCTTTTCTGTTTGCAGTTCATCTTCCTCTTCCCCGATTTCTTCCTCCTCACCATCTTTTCCATTCGGGTTCAGAAGTTCTTCAAAATATTCTTTCCACATTTTCTTCAGTTCTTCCCTATTTTCTATCTCTTGTCCCCTTTTGTTCACCATTCTAACATAATCCGTAGGATCCTTCCGCCTCTTAGTTTTTACCATCCCATACAGGACCTTTTTTGTACCTTCACTATCCTCCTTCATCATCTTTGTCCACTCTTCCATCCACTTTCTTCTCTCCTCAGCCACTACTCTCTTCGCCTCCTTCTTTCTTTCCTGGTACTCTTCCCTTGTCTCTACCGTCCTATTTTGATACCACCTCCTAAAGGCTCTATTCTTTTCCCTTACTATATCTTTTGTCTTCTCATTCCACCATGGTGTTTCTTTCCACCTCTTCTTACTACTTGTCCTCCCACATACTGCTTCTGCTGCACCTACTAGTGTCTTCTTAAATCTAGCCCATTCCTCTTCCACCCCTCTTTCTTCAACTGTTGGAATCCCTTCCTTTACCATTTTGAGGTACTCGACCCTTCTATCCCCTTCTTTCAGTTTCCATATCCTTATACGTCTTTCCTGGTTCTCAGTCCCTTTCTTCTCCTTACTCCCTCTCAGGTTCATTACCAGCAATCGATGGTCGCTATCCAGGTTCTCCGATGGTATAACCTTGATGTCCGTGATGTTCTTATTTAGTTCTTTCTCATACAGTATATAGTCGACCACCGACTTCCTGGTCAAGTCATCACTGTACCATGTGATTGTGTGGCTCTCTCTTTTCTTAAACCAGGAGTTCCCAACTAGCAGGCTGTTCCTCTGGCAGAAGTCCAACAGTCTCTTTCCTTCCTCATTTCTTCCGCCCCAACCCTCTGGTCCTAGAACACTCTCATAACCCTGTCTTTCACTTCCTACATGGGCATTGAGATCCCCCATAACAATCATATTTTTTCCGACCAGCTGCTTCTGCAATTCCTCTTCAAACTCCTCCTTCTCTTCAGAGGCGCAGCCTACTTGTGGAGCATACACTTGCACTATTTCTACGGTCTCTCCCCTCAGTGCTACTTTCACTTTCATCATTCTATCACTTATTCTCCTCACTTCTTCTTTTAAACCATCTCGTACTACTACTCCCACTCCATTCCTCTTTCCCTCTTCGTTCCCACTCCAGTACAGTCTATAGCCTTTTCTCAGTTCTCTCCTTCCTGCCCCTTTCCACTTTGTTTCTGCCAATCCCAATAAATCCAACTTCCTTCTTTCCATCATATCCACTATCTCCTCCTCCTTCCCCGTCAGCGTTCTTAGGTTTAAAGTTCCAAATCTTAGTCCGTGTGTAAAGCCGTGTCGTCGTCTATTAAATCCATCCTGTCCGAGGCTCGTTCCATTTTTGAAAGCATTTGGTATCATCTGTCTGATAAACGGTGTTAATTGCTGCTGTATTAGTGTGTGTTATCTGTTTCAATTCAAGTAAGGACTGCAGACAATAATTTCAAGTAGTTCATACTTTTGCTACCAAATGCTACCATCCAAGACACCTAGCTTGTGGACTTTGCTACTAGATGGCATCGCAGTCAGCACCTGGTGGCGAACGTTGGAACTAATAGAGCGTTATCAATTCTAACCTACAAATTTTGGCTTCACACAAGTGTAGGTGGTGGAAGGTTCTTTTTCATGCCATAATTCTATGACATGGGACCGCTAGCTTTACTTCTCCGAAAGAAGGCATACTGAGAGATTTTTAATGCTCTTAAAAAATCCGACGACTTCAGCCGGGTTTGAACCCATGACCTTGGGCATAGAAGGCTCAGCATGCTACCAACTACGCCACCGAAGCCGCCACATTGAAGAAAGTTAGTCCTGCAGTAAAAGAGTTAAAATGTGCCATAAGATCAACTTATTAATAAACACCATTTCATAGTATTGACAAGGCGGTTGACATAATACATATATTTTAACAATCTATTTGGAAGCAGCATCTTCTGTTGTCTTTTGAGATTATCCGAACAGCTGGTAATAAGCCAGCTAAAAAGGAATGTGACTTGGGCAGTTTCATAAGGTAGAAATCTAAATTTTCCTATATTATTGATTTTACGAGGGCTGTATTTTAAGTAAGGGCCATTTTTTTTTAAAAAGCCCGTAGTTAGTGCGCATGCCGCAACAAGCGTGTCCGCTACCTCCCGGCATCCTTTGCGAACAAGCAGGCATCAGTTGCAGCTGTGAAGCTAACCTGTACGCTGAACTGTGCATCTTTACAATGTTCAAGATTATTGATTCGCCCGTCGCGTGTGAGGTACGATCTGTGATACTTTTTTTGAGTGCAAGAAACATATCGGCTGCAGACATTCATCGTCAGCTTTGTGAGGTGTATGGTGATAATGCAATGACGGATGGTAAAGTGCGAAAACGGGTACGCGAGTTCAAAAGTGGTGTTCATGACGATGAACGCTCAGGTCGACCATCTGTGATCACAGATGACTTGGTGACTGCAATTGACATGAAAATTCACGAGGACCGAAGATTCATGATAACCACTCTATCAATGGATTTTTCTCAAGTGTGAATTCTTGGTTGTCAGAGCAGGCGGCAAACCTTTATGCAGAGGGATTTCAGAACTTGGATTTAAGTTATGACAAGTGCCTAAATAAACAAGGCAACTATGTAGAAAAATGGAGGAAGGTATGTAAAACCTAAAAATAAACGTGGTTTCAAAATAAAATGTTCGGTTAATTTAAAAAAAAACGGCCCTTACTTAAAAAAAATTACAGTCAGTCTGAAAGACTAGACGCTATATCATTTGACATCTTTTACAACTCTTTAAGGGTCACCCATTATTTGAATCTGATATCTTGCAAACCTCTTTAAGGGTCACCCTGTATTTGAATTGAATCTAACATACTGTACACCTCGTTAAGTGTCACCCTGTATTTTGCTCTGACATCCTGCACACCTTTTTAGGAGGCACCCTGTATTCTTATCTGGCATCTTGTATATCTCTTTAGAAGTCACCCTGTATTCTTGTGTGACATCTTGTACACCTCTTTAGGAGTCACCCTGAATTCTTTTCGCTTCGCTCGAAGCCCCAGGTCGCTCGACGCCCCAGGACTCTTTCAATAGACTCCATCACCCATTAACTTAGGCTTCCCGCACGGCTGCATGACATCACCATCTCCGTCTCCGTAACGCAACCGTCTCCGTAATGCATAACTTTTGACTCAAGCATAACGATGAAGTCGACAAGATCATTTGAAATGATAAAAACAGCCCTCGTACATTTCACCAGAATCAATCGCAACTCCATTTTAGTAACATCTTTCTAGTGTTTAGAAATTTAATTTTTATGTGAATTTTTCATTTTATTTTAATTCAAATTTGTAAGGATATCCATTTTCATTTTATATCATTAACTAGCTTCGCCCAGGAACAGTTATGAATGCATTACGTGATAAGCGCTTTTTTTTCGATGTCAATGAACCACGATCTATATCTGTTTTACGTCTTGGCATGATGGGATAAAATCACTGATTGGACTATTCATTATATTAATTAATTATGTGCAACGAATTCTTGTCAGACGTAACTTAAGAATGGCGAGTTGCATGAAACACAAATCCCCCTTCCGTCCAATCTTAGCTTGACTGTGTATTTAGCGGAACGAAAAGTTCACAGGCGAAATGAAAAAAAGCCGAGTTGCACTTCCGGGGAAACTCCAAACACAACCACTCTTCTCTGAGGTCTTAACTCAACACAACTCAACAGTTTGCTTTTGGCTGTATCTGGGGTAATAGGCTCACCCGCTAGGTAGGCTGTAACTGGGGTGATAGGCTCACCCCTACTGTCGCCTCAGTAATTGAATGGAGTTTGTTGGAAGAAATGAAAACTTAAAAACACTTATAGTGGGCGATGTATTGAAGATGGAGATATGCTCTCACGGACATTTTTGTAGAACTTTTCATACTGAACAATTCTTACACCCATATTGATATTTTTAACGGTTTGCCCAGCGTAAACTTAAAAAGCGTACGGATGACAGTTTTTTTGGACTTTTTCACTGAAATCGTTACTGCTTGGCATTCTTTGATCATAAATTATTTTGTACAGAAACCTTCCTCGAGATATCCTTTACAGAATGGTGAAAATCGCATCAAAATCCATCCAGTGGTTCTCGAGATTACCCGTGACAGCCAAGAATAGGGGACTTGTTTTATACTAAGTAGAGATTTTAAACTACTAACGCTGAAGAAGATATCGCTGTTATATCAAAACATGTACGTTTAAAAATTCAATAAACATCATTTCCCAGTATTGACAAGGTGGGTTACATAATGCATATACCCATATTTTAGCAATCGTCCTTCTCATGTGACCATACCATCATCATCATCTTACACAGTTTCCAGCCACTGGCCGGGTCTGTTTGGAACACAAGCCTCTCCAACGTCTTCTGTCTTCCCACCATCTCTCAGCCTCCATGTCTAGTCTTCTCCTCTCTTCTTCACGCTTTCTTCCACCCCCTTCAGCCACCTGTCTCTCAGTCTTCCTCTCGGTCTCTTTCCTTCCCACTTCGTCTCGTGTATCCTCCTGGGCATCCTCTTCTCGTCCATTCGTTTTACATGTCAATACCATCTAAGTCTAGATTTCTCTATACCATCCTGTAATGGTTCCTCCTTCATTTATTCTCTGGTCCTCTCATTTCTTATTCTGTCCATCTTTGTAGCTCCAATACTGCTTCTCAAGAACCTCATCTCACTGGCCTGTATTTTGCTCTTCTCCCTTCCTTTCATAACCCAGGTCTCCGAGGCATACGTCAGGATAGGGACTTAATACGTCCGATATATGATCTTTTTGCTGTTCTGAGGGACATCCTTGCCCCATAACATGCTTCTCACACTCCTCCGGAATGCTTCTGCCTGTCTCCCCCACTCATTTATTTCTATATAGTTTCTTCCATTATCTTGTATCAGGCTTCCCAGATACTTGAAACTCGCCACTTTCTTCAGCTGTTCCCCACCAATTGTTATTCCCATTGTAGTTCTTTCCTTCTTCCTTGTTGTGATCACCATCTCACTTCTTATTTATGCTAAATTTCATCCCTTATCCTTGTATTATTCCTTCCCACACGTCCAACTGTTCCTGTACCTCCTCCTCCTCCTTGTTTCCTCAAATCATCAAATCATCTGCAAATACCATTGCTTTCATCTTTCCTTCCCCAATTAATTGTGCCACTCGGTTCATTATGTCATCCATCACCACAATGAAAAGTAACGGGGACAGTGCACTTTCTTGTTTCAGGCCGTTTCTCTGTTCCAACCAGTCCGATCTCTCTCCTCCCACTTTCACACAGCTCACGCTTCCCTTGTACTTCTCCTTTATCCTCCTTATAGTCCATTTTTCTACTCCTCTATCCTCCAGGGACTTCCGTACTTGGTTTCTGCATACACTGTCATATGCTTTCTCAATGTCCAGGAAGGCCATCAGTAGATCTGTTCTTGTAACTGCCTTACATCAAAAGTCAAATCCACTGTGGATCTTCCTGCTCTGAAGCCACCTGACTTATATTATCCTGCAGTCTGCCAAGTTGAGCCATTTTCCTGATATTCTCATTATGGATTCTATCTTGTCCTGTTTTGCCAACTATGGCTCAAGTCAAGCTCATCTCAGCTGCTTGAATCCTTCCATCATCCTTTTTCCCTCAGGGTCCAAGTCTCACAACCGTAAGTCGAAATTGACACGTAATAATTTGGGTAGATTGTGTGTTTGCATTTTAGTGACAATGATGGGTTCCATATTAGGTCTCAGACAACTCTATGGAATGTTCCTCAAGCTTGAATCCTGTTAAGTTCATCATCAATGGATCCTATTGTTGATATGCTTTGTTATTTATTCTATCTAAGGGCGAATAACCTCTCCACCCCTTGAAACAACACTAACTAACTACAGTGTCATTATCTATGAGCACCGCATTAAACACGGCAAGCTAGGCCGGCTGTGACTGGCACAGATCGCGGGCGCGTGTACCCGGTTCAGCTGGTGGTTAGCGCGCACTTTCACACTTTTACCAAACATGTTCAATAATGTGTACTTCCAGTGCTCATTGGCGATGCTGAAAATGTCCTCCCTCTCTTGTAACAACCACCTGACATCTTCTGATGAAAGAATGTCTGTCAACTCTTTTATTATTTACGGAGCCTGTTTCCTTGAATCATTTACCGAGCCTTCTAATTGTACTGGCATTAGGCACAGGTCTTCCTGGAAACTTGATTCAAAATTTTCGTTTCGATTCAGAACAAGATTTTCTGCTTTTCATATACGAATTATGGATATACACACGTTCGCGCAATGTGAATTGGTGTCTAGGCATGACCAACAATCACAGTAATAACAATACTCCCTAAACGTGCAACACTAACGTCTAAGCTTTGCAGATACACGTCCATATGAATGACAAAACACGTGTGAACTAACGATATGAGTCAGGGGAGCGCGCCTACCACCGGCTGAACCGGGTACGTGTGGCCGAGATCTGCGCCAGTCACAGCCGGCTTAGCTTGCCGTGTTTATCGGGGCGCACATATATAATGACCCTGTACCACCTCTATATCCATCTCTTCATCTCTCTACATATCTCTATCTATATCTCTCTATATTATAAGTTGTTTGGGTCTTCAGTCTTTTGACTGGTTTGATGCAGCTATCCATGCCTCCCCGTCCAGAGCTAATCGTCCATCTCTACATAGCTTCCACACCCTATATCCAAGGCAATCTGTTTAACATATTCTAACCTTGGTCTACCCCTACAGTTCTTGTCCTCGACCCTTCCTTCTATAACTTAGCTTGCTATTCCTGAGTGTCTTAGTATGTGTCCTACCAACCTATCTCTTCTCTTCATTAGCAGTCGCCAGAAAGATCTCTCCCACTCGTCTAAATACCTCTTTGTTTGTAACCCTATCTACCCATCTGATCTTCATCATTCTCCTGTAACACCACATTTCGAACGCTTCAATCCTCCTCTTTTCTGCTGCACCAATAGTCCAAGTTTCACTTCCATATAGTGCCACGCTCCAGACAAAGGCCTTCAAAAATGACTTCCTAGTACCTAAATCTATATTCGAGGTCAACAGATTCCTTTTCTGTAGAAATGCATTCCTTGCCTGAGCTAACCTACTTTTTATATCCTCTTTGCTTCGTCCATCACTGGTTATTTTGCTTCCTAAGTAATAGAAGTCTCCTACTTTCTTTAGTTTTTCACCTGTCAATTTGTTGTCCATAGAGGTTTCTGATTTATTTTGGCTGCATTCCAATATTTTTGTTTTACATTTATTAATTTTCATAATGAATTCTTTCCTCAATACGGAGTCCATAGAATTCAAAAACTCATTCAAATCCTCAGGCGTGTCAGCCAAGATGACGATGTCATCGGCAAATCTCAGAGTTGATATTTTTTCTCCTTTAATCTTCACTCCCATTTTAAATTTTTCTCCATTTTCCTTCATTACTTGTTTAATGTATACAGGTGTTTCTGGAGGAATAGTAAATATTTTAGGAGGTGGTAGAATAGATGAATTGCAATAAAAAATTCCGTATAACATGTGCCCTACTTGTATTGCGTACTGAGATACAGATGTTGGTATGTAACCAGGGCAGTTGTCATTTCGTGTGTTGGTACACCGGTTACTATGGGCATATGTAACCATTGTCAACAGTCGTGTGTTGTTGTTCACGTTGTAAAGTTGTGCTTTAGTTTCCATTGAATGTGTTTACCTGTCAGTGTGCTCTGTAGACCATGTTGTCTGTACCGTATCGTTTAAACATGCCGCACATTTTTACACATGCTGAGTATGCCGATATGGTATTTGTGTGTGGGTTTTGTTATGGAAACGCTGCTGCTTGTAGAGAATACGGAATACGATTTCCTAACCGCAGACGACCAGATTCAAGAGTATTTACAATACACTGCGTGACTCTAGTGCAGTACCCAGCTGTCCATATGGTGATGCAACATCTAAACCTAACATTCTCCGGAAGATGGATCGGGAGATATGGACACGTTTCTTGGCCACCAAGGTCCCCAGACCTTACCTTTTGGATTTTTGCCTGTGGGGATGGTTCAAAGGCAAAGTCTACAAGAAAAAGTTAACACAAGAGCCGAGTTGGTCATTCGGATTATGCATAGTGCAGCCCTCATCGAAGAACGCCAAGACGCCCTCCGAAGAGCTACACGGGGTATTATCAAGAGAAGTGCAAAATGGATTGAAATTGGAGGTGTAAGTTTTGAAAATCAACTTTGAACGTCCTCATTTGCCTTGGCTTTGCATTTGTTTAGGTTAAATACTACCAGCTGTATCTCAGTACGCAATACAATTGGGACACATGTTATAGGGAATTTTTTATTGCAATTCATCTGTACTGCCACCTCCTAAAATATTTACTATTCCTCCTGAGACACCCTGTATATTTATATATTTATCTATTTATCTCTATCTGTATCTCTTTATATAACTTCTTCTTCTTCTTCTTCGTATCCCTTGTGCCTTTAAGTGTCGGAGTAGCCTCGTTCTGTCCATCTCTGCCACTTCGATCTATTTTCACACAATCTCTTCATTTCCAGCATTGTTTTCCCTTGCTTCTGTCCGATTTTCTCAATTCTGTCATCCCAAGTAGTACGGGGTCTTCCTCTTCCTACTCTCCCTTCCACTCGCATTTCAAAAACCTGCTTCGCTTTTCTCTCTTGTTCCATCCTCCTGACATGTCCATACCACTTCAACTGACGTTCCTCAATCACCATACTTATCGCCTTCTTTTGTCCTGCTTCTTCTCTGATTCTCTCATTCCGGATCCTATCCCTTCTAGTCCTCCCCACTGCTCGCCTTGTATACTTCATTTCAGTGGCACTCTTTATATAACTCTATATCTATTTATCTCTATTGATCACTCTATTTATCTCTCTCTATCGAGGGGCAGATGACCTCACTGTTCCACCCCTTAAAGCAACAGTAACTATCCCTTTCTCTCTCTATCTATTTTATTTATTCCATAATATTATAGGGCATTCAAACTTTATGTTGTAGACCCGGGTGCTGGTGACGCATGGTATAACCTTCCTCCCTGAGGTCGATGTTATCGTGGTGCTGAAGGACGGTGAGGTGACAGAGATGGGTACCTACAAGGAACTGTTGGAGAAAAAAGGAGCTTTTGCCGAGTTCTTGATCCAGCACTTGCAGGACGTTGCTGTGGAGGGTGACACGATGGAGGCAGGTGCGTTGATTAGAATATACTGTACATGATCAACTTCTTCCTTTACTTCAACGTTTGTCATGCCACGTGGCATCGTTATGCACATCAAACCGGATGACTATAATTATAACGAATGCGAGAAAAGTGGTTTAACTATAAATGTTAAGAAAACCAGTTTCACAGTAATTTCGAAAGAGAATAATCCAGGAAATTTGATTATCAAAGGTGAAGCAATTCAAAGAGTTCAGAAATACAGATATTTAGGAACCATAGTTAATGATACCATTGATTGCTCTCAAGAAATTAAGGCAAGGACAGGACAAGCCAGAAATGCATTCAATCAAATTAGAAATTTATTGTGCAATAGAGACCTTAGTATAAATTTAAAACTAAGGTTGCTAAAATGTTATGTGTTCTCAGTACTCCTCTACGGTATGGAAGCTTGGACACTCAAACAAGATATGATTAACAGACTAGAGGCGTTTGAGATGTGGACATATCAAAGGATATTACGAGTAAGCTGGATGGATAGAATCACCAATCTTGAGATATTGCGTAGGAGATAATTAATTACCTGTGTCAAAATTAGGAAGTTACAATACCCTGGTCATATAATGAGAGGAGACAGGTATCGTCTTCTACAAGAAATTATTCAAGGGAAAGTTGAGGGCAGAAGGAGTCGAGGAAGAAGAAGGATCTCTCGGTTGGACAACCCAAAAAAGTGGTTCAAGTGTAGTTCCTGTGAACTTTTCAGTGCTGCTAAATCCAAAAACCAGATTTCTGTGATGATCGCCAACCTTCTTAGACGAGACGCCACATGAAGAAGAAGACTGTTCTTGAGAGAGCAGAGACGAAGAGGATAGAGGCCATCATCATTAGTCACCAGTTTAGATGGATCATTCATGTCCAATGCATGAATGACAACAGACTCCCACGGAAAATCCTGTACCGCGAGCTCAGCATGGATGGACAAGAGACCTGTAGGAGCACCTCGGAAGAGTTACAAAGGCCAGCTTAAACGAACCTTGAGGAGTGTAGCCATTGATCCTGATAATTGGCATACACTTGCGGAAGATTGCACACGTTGGCATGCAGCCACCTCAGCTGTGGTTTCACATTTTGAAGAAGAACGCCGAAGGCAGGAAATGGAAACTCGTCAGAGGAGAAAGCTGCGCCTGATATTGCCACGTCCTCCACCTTCCATCACATGCATTGTGTGTGGCCGTATGTTCTATGCCAGAATTGGTCTGCTGAGTCACCAGAGACATCACCATCGAGTGGATACAAATTAGCACCGGTAATGCAAGAAAGAAACATACACTCCTATACGAGTATTGGCCGACGATGATGACAGGACCATTATAGGGTGAAGATTTGCACTCTTCAAGTCGTCATGAAGTGCATCAGTACAGTGTTGCTTTGATCGGCCATTTAGTCTCTTCAACAACTTCCAGTGTGTACTCTCTCTTCGCAATTGTGTTGGCTTTTTCTCTCAACACATGCCCAGACCATCAAAGCAGATCATCGTGTATCTTTTCCTGGATCAATATGATGCCAGATTTTTTCCTTGTATTCTTTTTGGAAATGTGATCCAGTATGCTGTCCTTCTGAGCACTGTCATTTTCATGACAGTCAGTCAACATTCTGCTTCCTTTGTGGCTAGCTAATATTTGGTACCATAAAGTGTAATAAGACGGATGATGGTGCATAAGATAGTCACTAGTGATGCCTGTTGTCGGAACCAGTTCATCCAGGCTGTATTAATTCTCATGTTGATGAGAACCGCATTGATGCGCTGCTTTGTCCACTTAATTGGCGATTATCTTTGAAAGCGTTCGCTTTTGGCCGATGTTACTGAAAGCGACTGTTTTGTTCGAAAACAAGTCTCAGAGTTACCCCAAGGACAGTGGCTTCAGTGGCGTAGTTGGTAGCATGCTGAACTGCTATGCACAAGATCGCAGGTTCAAACCCAGCAGCTATCAGAGCCTCTTACAATATTCCGAACATAACACATTTATCGACGAACACAGCGATGCAGTTATTTAAAATGGTACTGGTGCCAGTCGTTACATATGGAATTGCATTAATTTGGGAAAAACTCAAGATAAGCGACTTGAAAAGACTTGAAAAAGTCAAGAGATTGTTCATGAAACGAGTATTAGGAGTTGCAAAAACAGCACCATCACGGCTAGTTTATGAACTAATGAGGGAGACCTACTTTATAGAGGATGTTAGACTACACCACTGGTCCTATAGGACCCTACGAGGATCTGCTTAACATTAGAGAAAAAAAGGAAATGGAGATAGAAATGGAGTTCTACACCACCTCAGCAATGATAGATGACGGATGGAAGAAGGAATGCCAGTCCCAGAGACACAAGAACTGTAATTCACAGATTCCATCACAAGATATGCAATATCAAAACATACCATAAACCGACTGAAGACTGTCAATGTGTGCTGTGCGGGCAGACCTGTGACAAATATCACATATTGACATGCGTAAAGAGGACAAAATCGCTTACAGAATATAGCAAAGAATAATCTGTTATTTTAGATGTGCTTCAATATGTGTAAATTAATGCTCAACTCGAGCGCACTTTACTTGTTAATAAATAAACCCAGCCGAAGTCGGCGGATTTTTAAGAGCATTAAAATCGTTCTGTATGCCTTCCTTCGGAGGGGAAATAAAGCCGGCGGACCCATGTCATAGATTTATGGCACGTAAAAGAACCTACCACTGCAATTGGTAGTGTGTAACAATATTTGGCTCGTTAGATAGGCTCTATCAAGTTCCAACATTCACTTCTAGGTGTTAGTGACAGTCCAGAAAGTCAGCCTTCCTCATCAACCTGGATAGTTCCAGATGCCAGTTACAAATATGCACATAAGGACACAGGACTTTTAGCCACGATGTTTCAAGTCCAGTGGAGCCAATATTAGAAGCTGGATATCAGTAATAATAAATATCCCTTCCTAATTCCAAACTTTCTGGCAGTGGGATCTAAACCATATCATACAGATGAAACACACAAGCATCTTTGTGACATGTTGTGCACACAGCAACTGTTTTTCAGCATATTTTTCTTGAAGCATATACCTACTTCTGATTTTGATGACATTCTGATCTTCTGAATGAACACTCAATTCTACAAACCCAACTTTTCCTTATGTTTTACACTGTATTCGTTCACTTTCATTTTTAAGCTCCATGATTTTGTCCCACTTAGCATCAATTTTAGGTTCACTTACAATACAGTAGATTCAGGAAAAGCATCTCGATGGCAAGTTACAATTCCTCTTCAGGATTGTAATGTTCAAAAAAACAAAAAAAAAAGGTGAATAAAAACAGATTTTCAATGAGCAATATACTGCAAGGTTAACAAATCCATCATTATTCTTTTTGTAATGTAAATAAAACTTTGTGCTTGCCACCTGAGGGTATAGGGGCTATAAAACTAGCTTTAAAGAATTTCACAAAGACCAGGACACCACCTTACAAAATTTACACACAATTTATTAAAACAGGCAATCTTCCATCTGTTATCCTTGCCTGGCGTCCACACACAATCAACACTAACTTGCTTCCATTCCACATCTAAAACAACACCTCCTATCTTGTCAGCTCATCCCCATGGCAACCTTGCCATGCCAAGGAACCTTTTGCCAATCTGACGAGGCCACCTGGTTATTTTGCACAGCCACCTACCAGCAATAGCCAGACCACCACCGAGAATCTCTATGGCCAGAACACATAAGACACTCTGTGGTGGTCTACCATTGTGGCCACGGCTGGCAACCCGATCAAAACAAAAATAAATAAATAAATAAATTGAAAGAAACAAGGAGGAGTCTCTGTAACCCACAAATGTTAGGTTACAAAATCCATCATTATTTTTTATACTGACATGAAAAATCCCATGTGATACTCGCCTATTAACATGTAGGGTCGCCTCTAGCCTGAAGAAGTACAGTAACTTGATGTGGCATGGACTCCACAAATGAGCGGAAGACTTCTAGAGAGATGTTAAGCTATGCTGTCTGGATACTTGCTCCAAGTTACCTGGTATTTGCCCCTGTTTCCTAGCCCTTATTAGTTTTCTGGTGCTTCTTCCTTTTCTGTATTAATTTTTCTTTGACTATAATGCCATAAAAAAGCCCCTGCATGAAGTAGCAACAATTGTTATTTTTTAAAAAACTTTTTGTTACAGATCTGGATGAACTGAAGCAACATCTGGAGAGCACCATGGGAACAGAGGAAATACGGCAGATTCTTGTCAGGGCCACATCCCGTTCATCTGAGGGCCACAGTGACTCTGCTTCTATCGGGAAGAAGCACTCTTTATCACTTTCTGGATCACTTAAGAGGTGAACTAAGAAGAGAAATATCTTTATCTTTATTCTATTTTTTTTCCAACTCATCACTTTCAGTATCACAATATGAAGATGAATGTTCAGTGTTTTGCTATGGTACTTCTTGAAGTTTAATTTTTATAAGATAGTCCCTCCTATTCTTTAGAAATTATTTTAACTCTACGAGGGGATACCCAAAAGAAACCGGAATTATTTTTTAAAATCTATGTATTTTCAAATTATTAAAAAAACAACCTGATCTCCATCAAAATACTCTCCATTACAACTATACATTTGTCCCACCAGTGCTACCACTGTTCGAAACATTCTTTGTAGTCATCTTTAGAAATAGCTCATTTCTTTCTTGACTTCTTCAATGTTGTCAAATCGGTGTCCTTGCATGCCCCATTTCATACGTGGAAATAAGAAAAGGTCGGACGGAGCCAGATCAGGTAAGTAAGGTGCGTGGGGCAACAGAACCATGCTATTTTTAGCCAAACACTGTCTAACAGAGATAGCTGTGTGTGCAGGTGCATTGTCATGGTGGGAGAACAAACTTGGCAGCAATACTTTTCATTCCCAAATATTCTGTTAAAATTCGCTGAACCGAGCTCCAAGATAACCCACTAATCTCTGACAGTTGATCAATTGTCTATCAACAGTCTGTGAGCACAAGCTCTCGAATTTTTTCAATATTTTCGTCGATTTGGGCAGTTGATGGACGTCCAGAACGAGGTTTGTCATCAATCGACATGTCACCATTTATAAACCGAGCAAACCTCTCGTACACTTGAGTTTTCCCCATAGCTTCATCTTGGTAAGCTGTTTTCAACATTAAAAAAGTTTCAGCTGAATTTTTACCGAGTAAACAACAAAATTTCACAGCAGCACGTTGTTCACTTAAACTTGCCATCATCAAAAACGACACTAGAACAAAAGAAAGCTTGCAATAACAATCACCGCAGATGAACAGAACAAACCAGGTGGAAAGCACAGGTGGCACTGAACTGGCAGTGAGTTGCGCTATACACGTCTAGTGGCAGAAATGCGTACTGCCCATGGCAATGTCATTCCGCTTTTTTTTTGGGTACCCCCTCGTATAATTCTTGTACTTGATGCAAATCATGATTGTGTTGGTAAAGTCCACGGTCAATGGATCCCCAGTAGATAGCCCTTCATCCCCCAAATCCTGCCTCAGCAGTCTTGCCCAAGAGATTATGAGGGTTCCATGATGGCTTCCTTCCTCTTGACGTATTTGCTGATTATCTTCTGATTTGGGGAGAGAATGAGAACGTGGTCCAAGAACAGCTGGATGTCATCATCATCTTCTTGCACAGTTTCCAGCCACTGGCCGGGTCTGTTTGGAACACAAGCCTCTCCAACGTCTTCTGTCTTCCCACCATCTCTCAGCGTCCACCCTTGTCCAGTCTTCTCCTCTCTTCTTCACGCTTTCTTCCACCCCCTTCAGCCACCTGTCTCTCGGTCTTCCTCTCGGTCTCTTTCCTTCCCACTTCGTCTCGTGTACTCTCCTGGGTATCCCTCTTCTCCTCCATTCGTTTTACATGTCCATACCATCTTAAGTCTAGATTTCTCTATACCATCCTGTAATGGTTCCTCCTTCATTAATTCTCTGGTCCTCTTATTTCTTATTCTGTCCATCTTTGTTGCTCCAATACTGCTTCTCAAGAACCTCATCTCACTGGCCTGTATTTTGCTCTTCTCCCTTTCTTTCATAACCCAGGTCTCCGAGGCATACGTCAGGATAGGGACATAGTACGTCCGATATATGATCTTTTTGCTGTTCTGAGGGACATCCTTGCTCCATAACATGCTTCTCACACTCCTCCGAAATGCTTCTGCCTGCCTTCCCCGCTCATTTATTTCTCTATCGTTTCTTCCATTATCTTGTATCAGGCTTCCCAGATACTTGAAACTCTCCACTTTCTTCAGCTGTTCCCCACCAATTGTTATTCCCGTTGTGGTTCCTTCCTTCTTCCTTGTTGTGATCACCACCTCACTCTTATTTATGCTAAATTTCATCCCATATCCTTGTATTATTCCTTCCCACACGTCCAACTGTTCCTGTACTGCCTCCTCCTTGTTTCCCCAAATCATCAAATCATCTGCAAACACCATTGCTTTCATCTTTCCTTCCCCAATTACTTGTGCCACTCGGGTCATTATGTCATCCATCACCACAATGAAAAGTAACGGTGACAGTGCACTTTCTTGTTTTGGGCCGTTTCTCTGTTCCAACCAGTCCGATCTCTCTCCTCCCACTTTCACACAGCTCACGCTTCCCTTGTACATCTCCTTTATCCTCTTTAAAGTCCATTTCTCTACTCTATCCTCCAGGGACTTCCATACTTTGTTTCTGCATACACTGTCATATGCTTTCTCAATGTCCAGGAAGGCCATCGGTAGATCTGTTCCATACTCATAGTGCTGTTCTTGTAACTGCCTTACAGCAAAATTCAAATCCACTGTGGACCTTCCTGCTCTGAAGCCATGTTGTTCTTCCCTCATCCCTCCTTCTATCCTTGTCCTAATTCTCCTTTCCAAAACCACTGAAGGAAATATTGAGAAATGGGAAATAACAATCAATGTAGAGAAAAGTAAGACAATGACAGTCATTGTATATCTTATATATAAAAGTGAAAGTCTGTATGTATGTATGTGGGTATGTATGTGGGTGGGTCTGTTCCGTATACAAATCTACACCGTTACACCAATCTCAACCGAATTTTGCATACACATAGTTTAGGACCCAGAAGGAACCGCTGGCTACATGAATTTTCGATAGTCTTTCTCATTCTTCTGATTTCGACCCTTTTGCACTCCAGCACATGCTAATCAAATCATAAAATATACTCATGAAGGAATGGCAAGGCGGATAGTTTCCATGGCAACATAGCTCAAGTCGAGACACGGCCGACTGGATGCCATTTGCGCTCTGCACTACCGGTATAGAAAATGAGGATCTTTACTTGAAATCCCGTTAGTTACTCAACTACTCACACAGCACTGTCAACCGTGTTTAGCATAACAAAGACTTGACACTATCTTCTACTATATATTTGTCAAATACCACTCACTCACTCATTCATTCATCACGAAATCTCAGAAACCATCAAATGGATTGGAATGAAATTTGGTATGCAGCTTCCCCAAGGGCCGCAAATGCCCACTAAGAGAGGATTTTTGGATATTCTGGTTCTAAAGGGGTGTTAAGGGGGTAGACCTGCATTTCATTGAACAGCAATATCTCCCGATTGGTTTCATTGGGGGATGTGATACTCGGCACATAAACTCATCATTAAAAATAAGAAGACACGAGTCGGAGGGTTTTTCGATGTGGTGTATATTATGAGGTAAAAGGGGTGAAAAGTGGGGAATGAAAGATTCCTAACGGAGCGTGTATCTCTTAAACGACATAGGCGAGGAGTTTGAAACTCAGCTGGAAAAAATCAGCATAAAAATAAGTAAATATGTGTTTGACCGTTTTATCATAAATCCAATTTAAGGGGCCCATGGGGAGGGGTGAAATTCTGGAGGGGGGGAGAAACAGAAAAGAAAGTGTCCTAACTGATTGACTGACTGACTCACTCATCAAACTCAGGGGGAAAAACTGCTTTAAAGTAAGTAAATAGCTGTTCGACAGTTTTTTTCATAAATCAAATTTAAGGGGTTCATGGGGAGGGGTGAAATTCTGAAAAAAGAAAATTGAAAGAAAATGTCCTGACTCACTCACTCACTCACTCACTCATCATCGCCCAGCCAAAATTATTGAAGTTAGAAACATGACAGTTTGGGGATATGTTCATTGTATTTCAAAACAGTCTACTAAGGGAGGATTTTCGGATATTCAGGTTCTAAAGGGGTCTTAATGGGGTTAAACCTGCATTTCATTGAATAACAATATCTCCCGATTGGTTTCATTGGGGGATGTGATACACGGCATATAAACTCATCATTAAAAAGTAAGACACGTGTCTGAGGGTTTTTCGATGTGGTGTATATTATGAGGTGAAAGGGGTGAAAAGTAGGGATTGAAAGATTCCTAACGGAGCGTGTATGTCTTAAACGACATAGGCGAGGAATTTGAAACTCACCGGAAAAAAATCAGCATAAAAATAAGTAAATATGTATTTGACCGTTTTTTCATAAATCCAATTTAAGAGGCCCATGGAGAGGGGCGAAATTCTGGGAGGGGGGGGGCAGGAAAGAAAATGTCCTAACTGATTGACTGACTGACTCACTCATCAAACTCAGGGGGAAAAACTGCTTTAAAGTAAGTAAATAGCTGTTCGACAGTTTTTTTATCAATCAAATTGAAGGTGTTCATCGGGAGGGGTGAAATTCTGAAGGGAAAAAAATGAAAGAAAATGTCCTGACTCATTCACTCACTCATCATCGCCCAGCCAAAAATATTGAAGTTGGAAACATGGCATTTTGGGGATATGTTCGTTGTATGTCAAAACCGTACACTAAGGGAGGATTTTTGGATATTCAGGCTCTAAAGGGGTCTTAAGGGGGTTAAACCTGAATTTCATTGAATAACAATATCTCACGAGTGGTTTCATTTGTGGATGTGATACTCGGCATATAAACTAATCATTAAAAATAAGCAGACATGTGTCTAAGGGTTTTTCGATGTGGTGTATTATTATGAGGTGAAAGGGGTGAAAAGTGGGGGTTGAAGGATTCCTAATGGAGCGTGTAGGCCTATCTCTTAAACGACATAGGCGAGAAATTTGAAACGCAGCGAAAAAACATCAGCTAAAAAGATAAGTAAATCGGTGTTCGACCGTTTTTTTCATAAATTAATTTAAGGGGCCAATGGAGTGGGGTGAAATTCTGGGGGAAAAAAGGAGAGAAAGTGTCCTAACTGACTAACTCACTCACTCACCAAACTCAGGGGAAAAAGACAGCTTTAAAAATAAGTTAATAGGTGTTCAAGCGTTTTTTCATCAATCCAATTTAAGGGGCCCATGGGGAGGGGTGAAATTCTGGTAAAAATAATTGAAAGAAAATGTCCTGTCTGACTCACTCACTCATCGCGCCCAGCGAAAACTATTTAAGTTGGAAAAATGAAATTTTGGGAATATGTTCGTTGTATGTCGAAAACGTCAACTAAGGAATGATTTTTGTTTATTCGGGTTTTAAAGAGATGTTAAGGGGGTAAACATGCATTTCATTGAATAACGATATGTCATGAGTTGTTTCTTAGGGGATGTGATATTCGGTATATAAACTAATCATTAAAAATAATCAGACATATGTCTAAGGGTTTATCGAGGTGATGTATATTATGAGGTGATAGGGGTGAAAATTGGGGGTTGAGGGATTCTTGACGGAGCGTGTATCTCTTAAAGGACATAGGCGAGAAGTTTGAAATTCGTCGGAAAAAGAACAGCTTAAAATACAAGTAAATAGGTGTTCGACTGTTTTTTTTTCAGAAATCCAATTTAAGGGGCCCTTGGAGAGAGGTGAAATTCTGGGGGGAAAAAAAAACAGGAAAGAAAGTGTCCTAACTGATTGACTCACTTACTTACTCATCAAACTCAGGGGGAAAACAGCTTTAAATAAGTAAATAGGTTATCAATTAGTATGAAAATTGGTCCGGCTAGATCAAACATAAAATGCCAGCGTTTCGCCCCGGTGTGCCGTTGGGCTCGTCAGTTGGTACAGACACACCTCACCAATACGCATGGCTAGCACATACTGAGAAGGCCATCACAAGACACAAAATACAAGTAGTATTGACGTCACGAGTGATGCCAATGTGCTAAGGAAGTCAAGCTCCCTTTCATAAAACAAAAACTTTACCTTGGCAATCCAAATAGGTAATGAACATTCCCGAATGGGAATATGATGTTATTTCCGTTTGATCAGATAAATTATCAATTAGTATCTGATCAAACGGAAATAACATCATATTCCCATTCGGGAATGTTCATTACCTATTTGGATTGCCAAGGTAAGGTTTTTGTTTTATGAAAGGGAGCTTGACTTCCTTAGCACATTGGCATCACTCGTGACGTCAATACTACTTGTATTTTGTGTCTTGTGATGGCCTTCTCAGTATGTGCTAGCCATGCGTATTGGTGAGGTGTGTCTGTACCAACTGACGAGCCCAACGGCACACCGGGGCGAAACGCTGGCATTTTATGTTTGATCTAGCCGGACCAATTTTCATACTAATTGATAATTTATCTGATCAAACGGAAATAACATCATATTCCCATTCGGGAATGTTCATTACCTAAGTAAATAGGTGTTCGACCGTTTGTTTCATAAATCCAATTTAAGGGGTTCATGGGGAGGGGTGAAATTATCAAAAATAAATGAAAGGAAATGTCCTGACTGACTCACTCACTCATCATAGCCCAGCCAAAATTATTAAAGTTAGAAACATGAAATTTTGGGGATATGTTCGTTGTATGTCGAAAACGTCCACTAAGGAAAGAGTTTTGAATATTCAGGTTCTAAATAGGTGTTAAGGGGGGTAAACGTGCATTTCATTGAATAACAATATCTCACGAGTGGTTTCATTTGGGGATGTGATACTTGGCATATATACTAATCATTAAAAATAAGCTGACACATGTCTAATGGTTTTTCGATGTAGTGTATATTATGAGGTGAAAGGGATGAAAAGTGGGGGTTGAAAGATTCCTAACAGACCGTGTATCTCTTAAACGACATAGGCGAGGAGTTTGAAACTCGGAGGAAATCAATCAGCTTAAAAATAAATAAATAACTAAATAAATAAATTAAATAAATATGTGTTCGACCGTGTTTTCATAAATCCAATTTAAGGGGCCTATGGGGAGGGTTGAAATTCTGGAAGAAAAACATCCCCTAAGGAAGGATTTTTGGATGTTCACTCTCATCGACCAACCCAAACGATTAAAGTTAGAAGAATGATATTTTGGGGATATGTTTGTTGTGTGTCGAAAACGTCTACCAAGGAGGGATTTTTGGATATTCAGGTTCTAAAGGGGTGTTAATGGGGTTAAACCTGCATTTCATTGAATAACAATATGACACGACTATGACGCGAACGAAGCGAGGCTAAAAATGAGATGATGTGCGTCTATGTATTACTCAATCACGCAAGTACCACTGGTCCGATTTACATGAATTTTACATGGAAGTAGCTGATTTACCTGGTTAACATATAGGTTACTTTTGATTTCAATACTTTGTACTATTTAAAGATGGCGACCATTTTAGTGACTTCACTACACCATTTGGTTTAAAACTTTTATATTTCCATTTCAAATAAAAAGAGAACGCTAAGAAATAGCAAACTTTTGATGGTATATACGAGGTTAAAAATTACATTTTCTATCCGAAAGGTATCTCCAACCGTTAGCGAGTAAAACCTAAATTTGTGCTATAAAACACGGTCAACGCCGAGCAGTGTAGTTGGACAAAATGTTCCATCCTTAATCTCCCTCTGCGCAGCACCTCGCCTATCCCCTGTTTTAACTGTCACCTTCATATTTTAATTTATTTATGACGTGTAGCGAAGCACGGGTACTTCAGCTAGTATCTTAATAAATTACAGTTTCCAACTTAAATTATTTAGTAAAACAATACTTTTTATATCATCCTTGCTTCGTCCATCATTTCATGAGAAAGCTCACCCCCCCTCCCCCTCCTGAAGAAAACCCTAGTAATGCTACTCAAAACACATGTGAACTATCTGGACTGCATGGGTGGTTAACTGCAGTAAAATTGATAACTCTATGCTGGATGTGTAATGATTCAGTTTTTACTATATTTTCTCTGGCAGGAAGGCTTCAGTGGAGAGCCAATCAGAAAGAGGAAGTCTACGCCGGCAAAACAATGAGAAGGAGAACATCAATAAGGGCCCCATCGCAGGGAAGAAGTTAATAGAAGTTGAAAAAGCTGAAACTGGAAAAGTAAGTAATAACGTTCAGGAGTGGCGATTTAAAAAAGGAAGCTTGTAGTTCTACATGACTGTTAATCTCACGATCATGAGTCACGGGACCTCCTTTTTACGTGGAATCCGAACCACAGACTATGGCATTTCACTTTGAAAATCTCACAAATATTGACTGGGAATTGAACCCGGTCTACCTTGGTGAGAGGCATACAGCTTGACCGCTGCTACACCACGCCCCTGGCAATTTAAAGAGAGCAAGCTCAGCTTTTTACTTAGATGTCATTATACCTCTTCCACAGCAACTGTATCGTAGGGTGGGTGACCAGATGCTTCTTCCAGTAGCTGGATTCGTTGACCTGATAAAACTTAAACAACATGCCTATGAGTGTTAAAGAAATGCAATTGAGTGCTCGTGGGTTCTTGGAATGATAAACCAACAGAGGATTTATTTTATGGTCCTGAGACTCATTTCCTCCTATCTTTGGAGACTTCAAAGTCGGGGGTCCTCTTTTCTTGTATTGACAGAAATGTTCTGGTTGCACTTTTGCAGCTTCCTTTAACTTTTTCTGCTTGACTTCTTATGGTTTTCAGAGTTGATTCCGAGATTCCTGTAGCTCCGACAGTGTCCACAGTGCGCTCATTGGGTTCATATCGCTTTATAACTTTCAGCTTTTCTTCAAGTGTTATTGATTTCCTACACTTTTAGTTATTGGAAGCATTTTGATCACACTTTATTTTCTCCATAACGCTTTTAGAAACAATAAAACACAACTAGTTAACTCAATGCTCCCTTTAATAACAACCACATGCCACAAGTCCACACTGAAACAATGCAACACAGTCACTCAGCATTCTCCTTGATACTGACTAAACGCCGCGCGCCGCCTCGCAGCGCTGCACACTCGATCACGAAATCGTCCCACAGGGTGATTGGGAATTCGCAACCTAACTTGTACATATTTTATTTTATACAATTACTAGCAACCCGTAGTCCATTTCCATAGCCAGGTCTGTTTCCTTTAGATCTGTCCTTTCCGAGGCCCGTTCCCGTTTTAAAAGCAGTTTCATATCCACTACTGGCTTGCTAGGCCTAACGTAGCTTCACCATAACCCTGGCAAGGGGCCTGTTTTTGGTCCGCGAGAGGTATTTTATTTCCCTCAAACCCTCCGGACAAGTCCGGCGAGCCCCCCTATCCCTATTGGAACCTTGAATATAACTACATTGACGGGAAGAGTGGAGGAGATTGTGGATATGATGGAGAGGAGAAAACTGGACGTACTCAGACTGGCAGAGACCAGATGGAGAGGGGAAGGAAGAAAAGAACTGAGAAATGGCTTGCAGCTATACTGGATAGGAAATGAGGAGGGGAAGAGAAATGGAGTGGGAATGGTGGTGAGAGAAGGACTGAGGGAGGAAGTAAAGAGGGTAAGTGATAGAATAATTAGAGCCAGAATCACTGTGAAAGGTAGAAACCTGGACATTCTGCAAGTGGGATGCAGGTGGGATGCACAGAAGGCGAGAAGGACGAGCTTGAAGAGGAGTTGCAGAAGCAGTTAGTGGGGAGAGACCTGATAGTCATGGGAGACCTAAATGCCCATGTCGGAACTGATAGAAGAGGTTTTGAGGAAGTGATTGGTGGTGAAGGATGGGGAAACAGGAATAAGGAAGGAGAGAGATTGTTGGAACTGTGCAAGATAAATGGGCTAATGGTTGGAAACACATGGTACAAGAAGAGAGAGAGCCATAAAATTACTTGGTACAGCAGGGATTTGTCTAGGAAATCAGTGGTGGACTACATTCTATGCGGGAAGGAGACAAAGAAGAGTATCATGGATATAAGGGTAATACCTTCAGAAGCCCTGGACAGTGACCACCGTCTGCTGGTCGCCAAGGTGAGAGGACTGAAGGAAAAGAGGAGAACTGAGAACCAAGAGAGAAGAATAAGGACATGGAAGCTGAAGGAGGATGGAAATAAGGAGAAGTTCCAGATATTAGTGAGGGACAAATTACCGAAGGATGATCCGAAAACAGGTGAAGAAGAAAGGAATAGGTTCAAGGACGTGTTGGTAGAAGCAGCGGAAGTCGTGTGTGGCAGAACTAGTGGAAAGAAAAGGTGGAAGGAAACACCATGGTGGAACCCCAGAACTAAGGAAGCAGTGAAAAAGAAAAATGAAGCATTCAGGAAATGGTTCCAACAGAGGACGGACAGAACAAGGGAAGAATACCAAGAGCGGAAGAAAGAAGCAGGAGAAGTAGTGAAGGAAGAGAAAAAGAAATGGCTGGAGAAATGGACAGAAATGATGGAGGAGGACTGTGATGGTAGTAAGAAAGTGTTGTATGGAATGATAAAGGCAAAGAGAAGAGATACAAGGGAAAATGTCAGAATGGTGGACAGGAATGGAAAGGAGGTCGAAAATATGGAAGAAGTAAAGGTTATCTGGAGAGAATACTTCAAGGAACTCCTAAATCCAACTAAAACCAGCGTAGTGGACATTGTGGAGGAAGACAGTGACCAAGACATTCCAGAGAAGGAATTGACATGGAAAGAAGTGGAGGAAGCATTAAAGAAGATGAAAGGGGGAAAGGCACCGGGAATAGACGAAGTGAGTGTGGAGATGGTGAGAGCAGCAGGGGTGATAGGAACACAGTGGCTCTTTCGAGTAATGAAAGTGATATGGAGGGAGAAGAAAATACCAGAGGACTGGAAAAGAGGGATAATAGTACCCATATTTAAAAGGGAAGTAGGAAGGAATGCAAGAACTACAGGGGAATTACACTCATGTGCCACTGCGCCAAAATATTTGAGAAGGTACTGGAGAGAAGAATTCGGACTGAAGTTGAAGATGGGCTGAGGGAAGAACAGTATGGATTCAGGCCAGGAAGGTCAACAGTTGACCTCATCTTTGCAGTAAGACAGCTACAAGAACACCATTATGAATATGGGAAAGATCTGGTGATGACCTTCTTGGATATTGAGAAAGCATATGATAGTATTAATAGAAACAAGGTATGGGAAGCAATGAGAGCAAAAGCAGTGAACAAGGAGACAGTGGCAAGAGTGAACGCAATGTACGAGGGAAGCAAAAGCTGTGTAAAGGTGGGAAGAGAGAGAACGGAATGGTTTCAACTGGAGAGTGGTCTGAAACAGGGAAGTGCCCTCTCACCCCTGTTATTTATAGTGGTGATGGATGAAATCATACGAAAAGTGGTAAATAGCATTGGGGAAAGGAAAATGAAGGCAATGTTGTTTGCTGATGACCTTCTGGTATGGGGAGAGGATGAGGAAGAAGTACAAGAGCAATTAGATGAGTGGGAGAAGGTAGTGTTATCATATGGGATGAAGTTCTCAGCACAAAAGAGTGAAGTGGTCATCACAACGAGGAAGAAGAACAGACTAGATATGGGCATAACACTTGGAGGACAGCAGTTGCAGAAAGTAGAATGCTTCAAGTACTTGGGAAGCATAATTGAAGAAAAGGGAGGCAATAGGATGGAAATAAATGAAAGGGGAAGGTGCGCAGATGGATTTTTCAAGAGTGTTAGGGGGATGTTATGGAATAAAGATGTACCACAAAAATGTAAAGGAATCATCTACAAGACCTACTTTGTGCCAATTTTGACATATGGTTCAGAAACATGGGTGATGAAGGAAAGGGACAAGAATAAAATACGAGCAGTGGAGATGAAGTTCCAGAGGAGTAGGGTAGTGTGCCCGCTTCTCCAATGGGACAGGCGATCACCCGGCTAGCACCCCGGCCCCATTAGAAGAAACAGCCAAGGGAGTGGGTACAAAAAAAAAATTAGGGCATGAATCTTGGTTCATACAGACAAGACTATGAAAAGCTCCAGTGAGCTAGAGACAAAGGGTCTCGGGTCGTTTACGGGTTGGGATGGTAAATAGACTGAACCAGGATTCACAAGCAAAACCCTAACTTGAATTGACAAACAGAAAAGAAAGTAAAAGCCCTCGTAAAATCACATCTGCTCCTTTATTGGCCAAAGGATAAATAAATATGCAACCTGCCTATCACGCACGAGTATAATGTTATGGTGGGACAAAGTCCGGAAAAGAAATAAAGTTCATAGTCCCTAAACAAAGAAAAGAAAATTACGCTTATTCAAACTCGTGGGTGTCCTCTCTTAAAGTTCCGACAGGGAGATCGTCTTTCAAAAAGCTAAATTAACCATAATTTATCGGTGCACACGCATGTAAACATCACTAGCCCAATCAACATAAAGTTCACCTGCGGCAAAAAAACTCTTAAGAAAATATCGAATGTCTATATAAATTACAACTGTCTACCCTTATACAGTATTGGACGGATCTCCTCTATCGAACTGCAAATGAATAATTAAAGAGCATCATGTTACATCAAATAGCACACAAACATCGACTCAGCTTCACATAAGATGACATTTCAACAATTAATTATAGCCTATCATAAATTATTAACACACCCAGATTGTGCTTACATATTTACACTACTAATTCTTATTATTATTATTAATTTATCTTCCTCTTTCCAACAACCTTGATCCACATGGTCATATTTGTCCTTGTAATTAAATTATAGCATTGTCAAATGTTTATGAAAGGTTACGAACCTCGCAATAAGGCGCCCTAGCGTATTTCATACTCACATAACCAACATTTAATCGTAACCCTTCCGCCGAACACTCTGTGTGAAGATCCAAACAACCTGACTGTCGAGCGCACCATCAATTACACCCCTGCGCTATTCAATACAACTCATCAATGAACGTGGCACGTTCGTCAAGAGGACCCTGTCCTTACAACTACAATTCCACGGACATCCGTCGCCCCGTGAATAATCTCGTCACATTTTGACGGAAAAATACCATATCTAATTACCACATAATTATCACATAAACTTTACACAACATCATTACAAAATAAATCAGGCATTATCAGCATGTGTCAAGAACCCACACTAACAGAGCGTATCAACTTTATCGGGACCACGAGGTCGTATGATAATATGGCATCCTATCCAAGGAACCTTATCCGGCAATCTTCAACCATATTCATTGCTATAAAAATCTGTTCATTCCGTGACAAACCTTTCAGAATAGAATTCGAATAATGACCTCTGAAATCGACGTGCTAGGATCTCCCAGCAAAATGGGCATCTCTTATTATGGTTACCCAATTTCAAATTATTATTATTATTATGACTCAGAGAATAAATACATGTCTTACTCCTACCATTGATGCTGTAAATTTATATAGGTCAAATGACCCGAGAAGAAAGACAAAAAAAAACATCTGCACGACCCTATGAAAAGAAAAAAAATGATGCTCTTATTCAATCTGGAATAAATTATTATAAAGGGCGTTAAGTTACACGGTCTCAGGTTATCTCATGGCATGGCTATTCGAGGTAGAAGTTCTCTTCTTTCTGATGAACAAGGATGGAAAGGAAACGTCTTACTTTATATCTGGCGTCCTCGGAAATCCATGGCGTCGGCGTCGTCATCGTCGGCGGCGTCAGGGCGGCGGCGTCCCTCCAGCGTCCCCGCGATGTGGTCTCCCAGCGTACTGGTAGAGGTATCCGCCTCTGGCAACTCCCGATCTCCTGGCGACGCCCATGTCTGCCCACAGGTTGTCCCCCGTCACCTTCATCAGCGCCGTGGATCGACGTCCCAACCATGGTCCACTCGTCCACCTCGTTGAGACCGTTCACCCCATTATGGCCCCTTAGCAGTTCAGTGCAGCATAATTCGCGTGTTAATATGCATGTTGATGCCCAGAATATGTGAGTCCATGGCTAATAAGTTCATGCTGCCGTGCGGCAATATACACCTCACTATATCAGAGCACATTTATGCTCGCACACTAAAGCGTCTAGTTCCTGGTTCACTTGAGTCATATGTTTTCACTTCCTTTAGCCCGGTGACACACTTCCTTCCACGAGGAGCTATTTCGAGCTGGCCTTGACCGACATATCAAGTTGCCTGCGGCCCGTAGTCTTCCAACCCAAGCTTAAAGTAGATGTGGCCTCCCTTACTGCGTTTTCACTACGTGTCTTAAAACGCCGTACTGCTATGCTATTTCCGAATGAATGTCAGTTAAAATATAGGGCCTCGCGATAATGTTTCGCCTCGACTATCCTTATATAGTTCTTCTCCTGATACTCGTAAATTTAAACACCTCCTGGTATCAATCTTTAATGAACATAAATTGTCGGCATAAACGGACTTCCTTTATCAGTTCTAACTGTTTCCTCACATACTAGCAGGTCCGATATCGCCTAGAAATTCACACTGTTCGACAAACAAACTGACATGCTTCACTGAAAAAAAAACTCACTGGCAATATATGCACGCTAGTTTCAGGCTTCATGGCCTGCTGGTTACTCACAAAAACCATTCAAGTTCCCGATGTAAAATCACTGTCTACATGACATGGGCTAATCTTCCATGCTCCGCTGTGTGACATTCTCGTCCACGCACTACTGACTCACATACTGCTGATTCACATACTAAACATTCCGGAACTCCGTCCTTCTTCGAGAAAAAGAAAGTGGGAGGGGTTGGAACCTTCTGGAGCATTCCCCTGCTCTCGCCGCGTCATGCCATGACGTCATACTGACTCTCCGAGTTCCTTCATCTTCTGTCATCCGGGGCTGGTAATTGACCCTGACTGGATCGGTCACATCTCTCCCGCGGCCTTCAAAATATAAGCGGTGGGAACATAGCTTATGTTTTTCCTCAAGTGATGCATGTGAACGATCTTTTTCAGTCATCTCCTCAATGCTGACTAACGGGCTTGCCGGTGATACTTCCGCAGATTCGCAGCATTGAAATTCCCAACAAGTGCATTCGTGACGTTGTCAACCACCCTATAGCAATTGTTGTCCATCACTCTGGCAACCCTATGGGGTCCCGAAAATGGGCGCGCAAATTTCCCATACACTCTGAGTGGTAAGTTTGATGACGTGGGTTTTCGAATCAGCACTAGGTCATTGACTCGAAGTGGCTCGCGAAAACGGCGGCCAGCCTTCCTTCTCTCCCGTTTCTGCGCCTGTAGCTGCATCCTCTCCCGAGCCAGTTCGTTTCTCCTTTGCAGCGACGGCTCAATCTCTGGGGGTGCCTGTATAACAGCATGCCAAGGTCTACTCGGTTTTCGTCCATGGTGCAGAAGGCAAGGAATTTGTCTGGTACTCTCATGTGTTGTAGAATTCAAGCAACGTTCAATTATGGGTACCACTTCCATCCATCGATGATGCTGTTCATGACAGTAAATCCGGCAGTACTTTCCAATCTCCGCATTTACTCTTTCAACAGGATTTCCTTCTGGGTATCTTATGGAGCTCAAGATATGCCTTATGCCGAGTCGTGCCATAGCTTCTTGAAATTCAGCGCTCGTAAACTGCGTTCCGTGATCGCTCAGAAGGAACTCTGGCTTCCCTGCAGTTGGAATCACGCCGGTCTCAATCCTGCGAATCACGTATCGGGATGTTGCCTTCTGGATAGGGTGCAACATGACTAATTTGGTAAACACATCCATCGTCACCAAGATGTATTGGTTACCCCTGGTGGACCTCGGAAGGGGGCCATACAGGTCCGTAGCCATTAATTCATTCGGACGAGTCGGTATCCTGAAATATCTCTTGAATTTCTATCAGTTCGGGAGGACCAAGGTTTGAGGAATTTCTTAATTTGAAGTTTTTTTTTGTTGCTCTGACCGACTTGTGTCAGGTGGTCGGTCAGCTTCCCCCGGTGGTGCGGATGAATTACTCCGTAATTGTTGTAAATATTCCTGGCTCTCTCGATGTCTTTCCGTATAGCTCGGCCGCGATCCCTGCGAACGAGAATCCCTGTAGGCATTCTGTCTTTGATAATATTGATTTGACTGCCTTCGTTGATATTCACCATATCGTCCCTTCGTATTGTTGAATCGGGATCTCCTACGTTCTTCATACGGTTTATTCCTCCATCTGGGTCGCTCGTCTGTTCCACTGTAGCTCCTATCTCGGCTCCGATAGTACCCCGTGTCCCTTGGCCTGTCCGTCTCCCGCGGCGTTCGCTCTTCCGTCTGCGCAATTTTGTCAATCACGACCGTGTTCACATCTCTATTTTCCTGTCGTCCGGACCTCGCCTGTAACTGTGCGCTAGTGTGGTCCAGTTTTCGAAGAATCTCTTCACATCCCTCTAAAGTCTCGGCTCCTGACGCTATTACACTCTTCTGGACCTCTACAGGTAACTGTCGAATAATAGCTTGGACCAATTCGTCCTCCGGCACTGGTGGAGTCAAATACTGCAGCCTGGCGAGTTGCGACGCGAAGTACCCCGCGTACCTAGTCGGATTGGATGTCGCATACCGTTTAGCGTATAGTTCCGCCCGTATGTTCAATTGTTCTTCAGGGCTCCAAAAACGTTTGATTAATAATCGTTCGAACTCGTCCGTGCTCGTGAACGTGTATCGAAATGCGCGAAACCAAGTTAATGCCGTCGATTCCAGGGACCTCTCAATAACTCTTAGTTCCCTCTCACGTGGTATCTTATTTTCCGCCATGTATTCACGGACCTCCCTCATAAATTCGATAGGTGTGACGTTATTAGTCCCATTGTTCCCCGAGAATTTCCTCGGCTGGTGGTCTATACTTCTAATGATAGTTAGGTGTCCCGCGGGATTTGCACTCCGTATTCTCGGCGTTGCATCTACCTCACCCGCCTTTCTAGAAAATGGGGCGTTTTCACTTTCCGTCCCGTTAAGATGTGGCGTGGTTTCAATTTCGGACCATCTAACCCTTTCTGACTCCGATTTGTCTTTTATCTGCGTCATTTCCGCCTCTAAGTTGCCTAATCGAGTGAGCTGCCTTCCCTGTTGAATAATGATCTTCTCCTCCAACTCAACAATGGAAGTGTGGATAGATTCTCTCACATGTTCGATTAATGTCGTTTGTGAATGAGTGATTTTCCTGTCATACGTGTCCTGGAATGATTCAACCTGTATCTGCATGTTTTTCACGTCCTTCGCAACCTCTTCTTTCCAACCTGACACGTCCTGTTTCAACTTATCCAGGGTTTCCTCGCTAGACTGACCAATTTGCTCAATTTTTGCCGTCAAATCTTGTCCCATGCATTTAATATTACTGTTCAACTTCTCCTCAAGTCCTTCAATATTCCCCCGAAGCGAACTCTGAGTATCCCTGATTTGCCGTGCCATAGAATCTTTGAGCTCCGCGGTGAGCACTTGGAATGTAGTTTCTACCTTTTTATCGAGTAGATTAATCTTATTGTCTATAGCCTTTCCTGATAGCCTAAGATTACGTTCTACAGCATCAATGTTTTTCTGCAAATGAGATTCTAAACTCTTAAGATTAGATCCCATGACTTCTAATAAGTCGGTTCTGAGACCATCGACTTTATCACTAACATCCTTTTTTATTCCTGCTACCTGAATACCGACACCCTCTTGTGTCCTCTGTACCTCTGCTACCTGAATGCCGACACTCTCTTGTGCCGTCCATAAGCGATCCATATCGCTCTTCATGTTTGTTTTAATTGACCCAACACTATCCTTAACATTATTAATTTCAGTGGTTAGACCAGTTAATCCAACTTGGATTTGTTTTAATATATCAGCAATATTTTCTGTGGTTACTACTTGTGACATCTTACAATACAACTTAAATATAGGGGCCTACATGGGAATGTAGGTCGTCGAGTATAGCCATAACCTGAGATCGTGTACCAACCCTGTCAAATGGTTCACTAAAGGCTCAGTGTGATACGAGGTTAATTTTACACAAGAATTACACATGGCAAGTATCGCGCTCCCATCAAAGGCACGAATCTGACCACACAGTATACTCCCATCACCACAACAAATGATTGAGTACAAAAAAAAACATGCCCATGACGGAAACGAAACACACCATCGTCGTCGAGCCCAACACGTTGGCGGCGCCACTTCCTCCCCCTGTGCCCGCTTCTCCAATGGGACAGGCGATCACCCGGCTAGCACCCCGGCCCCATTAGAAGAAACAGCCAAGGGAGTGGGTACAAAAAAAAAATTAGGGCATGAATCTTGGTTCATACAGACAAGACTATGAAAAGCTCCAGTGAGCTAGAGACAAAGGGTCTCGGGTCGTTTACGGGTTGGGATGGTAAATAGACTGAACCAGGATTCACAAGCAAAACCCTAACTTGAATTGACAAACAGAAAAGAAAGTAAAAGCCCTCGTAAAATCACATCTGCTCCTTTATTGGCCAAAGGATAAATAAATATGCAACCTGCCTATCACGCACGAGTATAATGTTATGGTGGGACAAAGTCCGGAAAAGAAATAAAGTTCATAGTCCCTAAACAAAGAAAAGAAAATTACGCTTATTCAAACTCGTGGGTGTCCTCTCTTAAAGTTCCGACAGGGAGATCGTCTTTCAAAAAGCTAAATTAACCATAATTTATCGGTGCACACGCATGTAAACATCACTAGCCCAATCAACATAAAGTTCACCTGCGGCAAAAAAACTCTTAAGAAAATATCGAATGTCTATATAAATTACAACTGTCTACCCTTATACAGTATTGGACGGATCTCCTCTATCGAACTGCAAATGAATAATTAAAGAGCATCATGTTACATCAAATAGCACACAAACATCGACTCAGCTTCACATAAGATGACATTTCAACAATTAATTATAGCCTATCATAAATTATTAACACACCCAGATTGTGCTTACATATTTACACTACTAATTCTTATTATTATTATTAATTTATCTTCCTCTTTCCAACAACCTTGATCCACATGGTCATATTTGTCCTTGTAATTAAATTATAGCATTGTCAAATGTTTATGAAAGGTTACGAACCTCGCAATAAGGCGCCCTAGCGTATTTCATACTCACATAACCAACATTTAATCGTAACCCTTCCGCCGAACACTCTGTGTGAAGATCCAAACAACCTGACTGTCGAGCGCACCATCAATTACACCCCTGCGCTATTCAATACAACTCATCAATGAACGTGGCACGTTCGTCAAGAGGACCCTGTCCTTACAACTACAATTCCACGGACATCCGTCGCCCCGTGAATAATCTCGTCACATTTTGACGGAAAAATACCATATCTAATTACCACATAATTATCACATAAACTTTACACAACATCATTACAAAATAAATCAGGCATTATCAGCATGTGTCAAGAACCCACACTAACAGAGCGTATCAACTTTATCGGGACCACGAGGTCGTATGATAATATGGCATCCTATCCAAGGAACCTTATCCGGCAATCTTCAACCATATTCATTGCTATAAAAATCTGTTCATTCCGTGACAAACCTTTCAGAATAGAATTCGAATAATGACCTCTGAAATCGACGTGCTAGGATCTCCCAGCAAAATGGGCATCTCTTATTATGGTTACCCAATTTCAAATTATTATTATTATTATGACTCAGAGAATAAATACATGTCTTACTCCTACCATTGATGCTGTAAATTTATATAGGTCAAATGACCCGAGAAGAAAGACAAAAAAAAACATCTGCACGACCCTATGAAAAGAAAAAAAATGATGCTCTTATTCAATCTGGAATAAATTATTATAAAGGGCGTTAAGTTACACGGTCTCAGGTTATCTCATGGCATGGCTATTCGAGGTAGAAGTTCTCTTCTTTCTGATGAACAAGGATGGAAAGGAAACGTCTTACTTTATATCTGGCGTCCTCGGAAATCCATGGCGTCGGCGTCGTCATCGTCGGCGGCGTCAGGGCGGCGGCGTCCCTCCAGCGTCCCCGCGATGTGGTCTCCCAGCGTACTGGTAGAGGTATCCGCCTCTGGCAACTCCCGATCTCCTGGCGACGCCCATGTCTGCCCACAGGTTGTCCCCCGTCACCTTCATCAGCGCCGTGGATCGACGTCCCAACCATGGTCCACTCGTCCACCTCGTTGAGACCGTTCACCCCATTATGGCCCCTTAGCAGTTCAGTGCAGCATAATTCGCGTGTTAATATGCATGTTGATGCCCAGAATATGTGAGTCCATGGCTAATAAGTTCATGCTGCCGTGCGGCAATATACACCTCACTATATCAGAGCACATTTATGCTCGCACACTAAAGCGTCTAGTTCCTGGTTCACTTGAGTCATATGTTTTCACTTCCTTTAGCCCGGTGACACACTTCCTTCCACGAGGAGCTATTTCGAGCTGGCCTTGACCGACATATCAAGTTGCCTGCGGCCCGTAGTCTTCCAACCCAAGCTTAAAGTAGATGTGGCCTCCCTTACTGCGTTTTCACTACGTGTCTTAAAACGCCGTACTGCTATGCTATTTCCGAATGAATGTCAGTTAAAATATAGGGCCTCGCGATAATGTTTCGCCTCGACTATCCTTATATAGTTCTTCTCCTGATACTCGTAAATTTAAACACCTCCTGGTATCAATCTTTAATGAACATAAATTGTCGGCATAAACGGACTTCCTTTATCAGTTCTAACTGTTTCCTCACATACTAGCAGGTCCGATATCGCCTAGAAATTCACACTGTTCGACAAACAAACTGACATGCTTCACTGAAAAAAAAACTCACTGGCAATATATGCACGCTAGTTTCAGGCTTCATGGCCTGCTGGTTACTCACAAAAACCATTCAAGTTCCCGATGTAAAATCACTGTCTACATGACATGGGCTAATCTTCCATGCTCCGCTGTGTGACATTCTCGTCCACGCACTACTGACTCACATACTGCTGATTCACATACTAAACATTCCGGAACTCCGTCCTTCTTCGAGAAAAAGAAAGTGGGAGGGGTTGGAACCTTCTGGAGCATTCCCCTGCTCTCGCCGCGTCATGCCATGACGTCATACTGACTCTCCGAGTTCCTTCATCTTCTGTCATCCGGGGCTGGTAATTGACCCTGACTGGATCGGTCACAGTAGGAGTAACAAGAATGGACAGAGTAAGGAATTAGAGAGTCAGAGAGATGGTAAGAGAGGAACCATTGCAAAATAGAATAGAGCGATCTAGGCTACAATGGTATGGACATGTGAGGAGGATGCAAGAGCAGAGGATACCGAAGAAGATTTATTTAGCGTTTGGCTGTACATATCAACATTAGTCAAAAATAGATGTGTATTTACATTATTTACAGTTTCACTTTCAAGTTGTTAATAAAGTTTATCACAGCTGGGCCTGCTTCCACAAAGTCACTGAAGTTGCCACTGTAGGAATGCGTCGGGCAGTCATTCACTATATGCCGTATGGTCTGCCTGGGATCACCACAACTGCATTCTGGTGAAGATATATATCCCCATTTGTAGAGAAGATCTGCACATCTACCATGGTTTGTTCTTATCCTGTTTAGCGTTGACCATGTTTTCCGGGGTAGATGGAAGCCACTTGGTGGTGTTGTGGAGTTTGTGATATCTTGCAGCTGACTTGGAATGCTTTCCACCAATTCTTCTTTCCAGTTTTGCAGCAGGTTGAAGTTTTGGTTCACCAGGTGTCTCGCTGTCCGGATGGAGGGGTTTCGCGAGCGTAGACGTCTCACTTCAGCAGCAGTGAAGATGTTTGGAATGGAAATGAAGGGAAGGAGGCAAAGGGGAAGACCAAGGGACAGATGGACAAAAGGAGTTAAGAAGAGTGTGGAGGAAAGAGGAGTGTGCTGGGACACAGTAAATGACGAGAGATGGTGGATGGACAGAAAACGATGGAGAGGCTTATTTTCCAAGCAGACCCGACCAGCGGTTGGAAACTGCTCAAGATGATGATGATGACTATCAACCCGTCCCGGCTTCGCCCGGGAACAGTCATGAATGCATTACGTGACAAGCGCCTTTATTTTCGATGTCAATGAACTACGACCTATATCAGTTTTACGTCTCAGCATGATGGGTTAAAATCACTAACTGGTCTATTAATTATATTATCATGGAGATGCATGAGTCACGGGACGTCCTTTTTACGTGGAATCCGAACCACAGACCATGGCATTTCACTTCGAAAATCTCACAAATATTGACCGGGAATTGAATCCGGTCTACCTTGGTGAGAGGCATACAGCTTGACCGCTGTGCCACCACGCCCCTTGTCAGACGTAATTTAAGAATGGCGAGGTGCATGAAACTCAAATCCCCCTTCCGTCCAATCTAAAAACACTTATAGTAGGCGATATATTGAAGATAGAGATATGCCCTCGTGGCATTTTTTGTAGAACTTTTCATGCTGAACAATTCTTACACTCATAGTATATTGATATTTTTAACGGTTTGCCCAGCGTAAGCTTAAAAAGCGCACAGACGCCAGGTTATTTTTTCGACTTTTTCACTGAAATCGCTATCGCTCGGCTTCCTTTGATAATAAATTATTTTCTACAAAAACCTTCCTGGAGATATCCTTTACAGAATGGTGAAAACCACATCAAAATCCATTCAGAGGTTCTCGAGATTACCCATGCATCCAAGAATTGGGGACTTTGTTTTATACTAAGTAGAGATTATACACCAATCAGTATAAAAGTAGAGATTATACGCCAATCAGTATAATTTAATATAATATAATCCCCCGTCCAATCTTAAATTGACTGTGAATTTTGTGGAACGAAAAGTTCACAGGCGAAATGAGAGTTGCACTTCCAGGGATTGGCGAGGTGAATGAAACTCAAATCCTCCTTCCGTCCAATCTTAACTTGACTGTGTTTCACAGGCGAAATGAAGAAAACCCGAGTTGCACTTCCAGGGAAACTCCAAACACTACCACCCTTCTCAGAAGTCTTAACTCAACACGACTCAACAGTTTGCTGCTGGCTGTATCTGGGGCAATAGGTTCGCCCGCTAGTTAGGCTGTAACAGGTATGATAGACTCGCCCTTAGCTAGCTCGTAATCTGTCGCCTCAGTAGTTGAATGGACATGGTTGGAAGAAATGAAAACGTAAAAACACTTATAGTGGGCGATGTATTGAAGATTTCGACTTTTCCACTGAAATCGTTACCGCTCGGCTTCCTTTGATCATAAATAAATTATTTTCTACAGAAATCATCCTCGAGATATCCTTTACAGAATGGCGAAATCCACATCAAAATCCATCCAGTGGTTCTCGAGTTTACCCATAACATCCAAGAATCGGGGACTTTGTTTTATACAAAGTAGAGATGTATTTTTTTTTAAATTCGCGTTATAGCAAAAACTCGTAAAGTGAGAACGCGCATAACGAGGGATGACTGTAAAACTAAGAAATCTTGACAAGTTGTACAAGTTTATAATAACTACTGTAACTAAATAAATTTTCATATTGTAAATACCACTGTGGATCTTCCACTCCTGAAGCCATACTGTTCCTCTTGCAACTCTCCTTCCACCTTTCTTCTCATTCTTCTTTCTAATATCCTTTCCAGTATTTTTACTATCTGTGATATGAGGGTGATCCCTCTATAGTTATCACACACCTTCTTGTCCCCCTTCTTAAACACTGGTATTATTAGCCCTTTCTTCCAGTCTTCTGGTACACATTTCCATTTCCACACACACTTTAGCAGTCGATACAGCCATTGCATACCAACAGGTCCAGCAGCCTTTATCATTTCTACACTGACTTCATCCACCCCTGTTGCTTTTCCCATCTTCATTTTCTGTACTGCTAATTCCACCTCCAGCATTGTTATATCATCTTCTGTTATAGAGTCGTCAGGTTGTGTCACTTCCATCTCACCAGTACCATTGCTCACATTCAAAAGCTTATCGAAATACTCCTTCCATCGTCCCTTTATCTCTTCTGGGTGTGTTAACAACTCTCCATCTTCCTTTTTCACTAGCTTTGTAGTAACGCTTTCTTTCCTCTTACTTCTTAGAAGCCCATGCAGCATCCTTTTACTGCCACTTACATCTGTTTCCATTCTTCGTGTAAATTCTTCCCAACTTTTCTTCTTTTCTTCTCCTACCACTTTCTTACACCTCCGTTTGCTGTCGTGATACTTCCTTTTGCTTTCTTCTGTTTGATCTCGGTTCCATTCTTTCCATGCAGACTTCTTTTCTTTCACTGCTTTCCTCACTTCCTCATTCCACCATGGTGTCTCCTTCTCTTTCACTTTTGTTGACGTCCTACCACAAGCACTCTCTGCTGCACCAACAAATGCCTTTTTAAAGTGAGACCATTCCTCTTCTATGTTTTCCACTTCAGTAACTGGGATTTGTTGCTTCAATTTCTCCTGAAAATCTTCCTGTACGGTTTTGTCTTTCAATTTCCATACTTTTATTTTACTTTCTCTGATCTCCTTTAGGTTTTCCAATTTTTCCCATCTAAATTTTGCCACCACAGCTCTATGGTCCCCATCAAATGCTTCTACTGGTAAAGCTGTCACATCTATCAGCTTTCTGCGATTAGTCCTTTCCACCAGAAAGTAGTCAATTACTGATTTTGTTCTTCTATCGCCCCAACCATATCTCGTAATTTTCCTGCTGTTTTTCTTCCGAAACCATGAATTACCCACTATCAGTCCATTCCTTTCACAAAAGTTTACAAGTTCCTCTCCTTCCCGGTTCTTTTTCCCATATCCATATGGTCCAATGACTTCTTCCTTTCCTTGTCTCTCGTTTCCGACTTGTGCATTCATATCTCCCATGATCACCACTTCTACATCTGAAATTACTCTTTCTACATCCTCCAGGAATACTTCAATATCTTCTTCTCTGTTTCCAGTCTGTGGTGCATACACTTGTATGAAGTCCATCACGTCCTTTTTCATCTTCATTCTAATTTTCATTATTCTGTCAGTCACACACTCGACCACTTCAACATACTCCTCCAGTTGTTTCGAGGTTATCAGTCCCACGCCATTTTTGGCCTCTTGGCCACCACTCCAGTATAATGTATATCCTTTCCTCAATTTCTTCCTTCCTTTACCTTTCCATTTCACTTCACTCAGCCCCATCAATCCAACATTCTCCCTCTCCATGAAGTCTACCACCTCCTCCACCTTGCCTGTCAGGGTCATGACATTCATGATTCCCACTTTCATTTCGGTTACTGGTCGCCCATTTCTCACAGTTCCCCCAGTACCAAAAGAACTGCGCGTCGCCTGCAGGGTACGCCCTAACCTTTTCCGATTCATTCGAAGTGCCATTTCCATTTTAGGCTATTATTACGATGGGGTCGCCACTCCCAAAGGCATTTTATGAAGCTACTGCCAGCTATTATACAGGCCGCCCCTAACATGGGAAACAGACGCCCTTGCAGCCGCCCCTAACCTGGGAAACAGACGCTGCCGATTGATGCTGTACTCATAATATTCCCTGAGTACTGGGTTGCCTCTTCCGCAATCTCCACCGTTCCGAAGTCCATCTTCTCCGCTGCAGATTCCGTTGAGGTCTTCGCACGTAACCCTGTGCACGGGGCCTATGTTATACCCCATAGGACTGGGTCCTCACCAGAACTTAGCCGGTACTGTAGTTCCATGGTATATTACAGTACGGTTGCCCACCCCCGCGACGTGGACGCGCCTGGCAAGAGTTATCCATGTAGCCAATTAAAATTGCCTCATGGACCGGGTTAAGGAGCTGTCTAAATCCAGCCTCCAAGGCCTGAAAATCAGTATAGAGAAAAGCAAGACCATGGTGATGACAAGAGGGGAAAGACAAGGAAAGGGCACTGTGAAAATTGGAAGTCAGAGTTTGGAAATTGTGGACACGTTCAAATACCTAGGAAGTGAATTGATGCAAACTGGTAGGTTGGACATGGAGATTGGCAGGAGGGTACAGCAGAGCAATGCATTCTATCAAAGTGTAAGAAAACTTGTTTGGGATAAGGAAGTACCAAGGAAAAGCAAGGAGGTAATGTATAAAGTGTACTATGTACCCATATTAACTTATGCAGCTGAGACTTGGACCCTGGCAAGCAGGCAAGAGAGTAGAATCCAAGCCAGTGAAATGAAATTCCTAAGAAGTATGATAGGAAAGACAAGGAAAGACAGAGTGAGGAATGAAGATGTTAGGAAGGAAGTTGGGATGGGAAAACTAAATGAGAGAATTGAGAAGAATAAACTAAGGTGGTTTGGACATGTAAAGAGGATGGAGGAAAATAGAATACCAAGACAGATGCTGGAGGCGAAGTGCAAGGGTAAGAGACCAAGAGGAAGACCTAGAACAAGGTGGATGGATTCAGTGAAGAACGGCATAAGAAAAAGAAATCTGGACTGGGACAAGATCGTGGAAGAAGAATGGTGGAAGGAAAGAGGAAAGTGGAGAAGTGCCATAAATACCCCGACCCGGCAGGAGCTGGATAAGGGGAAATGATGATGATGATGATGATTGTAAATACCATCACCCAAACTTGTAGACATAGATTTAATGGCCTAAGTGTAAAGGATCTGATGATGATCGCTTTACAATCGAAACTGGTCATCCAAGTGAATTTATTTATTAATCTCATGTACACTTTTGTCAGGTTTAGGGAAACACCTACGAAGGGCGTACTGTATTGTTTTACACTTTATTTTATTCTAATGTAATTGTAATGGCATTTTTCTCAAAACGTTCATTTGTTGAGTTCACCCTTCTGGTTGAGAACGCCTCATTTGTTACTCTTTGTTTGAAATGAAGAAGAGTAATTTCGCAACCGTATTGTAAATTATGTAGGCTTCTTCTTCTGCGTGAATGGGTCTCCTAGGACCATGCGGAATTAACACTTATTGGCCAATGACTCTTGATGCGCAACGATTGAGCGAGTCTTTGTTGCTGCGACCAGACGTGTCTGGTAGGCCTTCTCTCGTCTCCCTCAAAACCCTGTCAATGAGTGATTTTCCTAATTTCCTCTCGATCCTTGAGATCCTAATTCAGCCAAGTCCTTTTCCGTCTGTTTGTACCAATTGGACCTTGTTGCCTTTTTCTGCAAAAACGTATAGATTTTAAGTGTTAACCTAGTTGGGTCCATTCTGTCCAAATGTCCCATGAATTGGATCTTTATCTTACGGATTGTGTCTCTGTAGGCTACTGTATTATAATTATTATTATTTTGTCTTTCCCTTCTCCAGGTGAGATGGGATGTGTACAAACATTACCTGATGTCCATCGGGATGGCTTACTCCCTGAGTACTTTGGCTATGAACTTCATGAACCAGGCTTTAACTGTCGGCTCCAACATGTGGCTGTCGGAGTGGTCCAACGAGCAAGTTCCCGAGAACAGTACGTTAGACTCGGCCAAGCGAGACCTCTACTTGGGAGTCTATGGAGGACTCGGTATTGGACAAGGTTAGACGATGCTTAAATTAAAATCCTGTGGTATAATCCATCTTGTTAAATTGTGCTTCATGACTGTGGTGGGTAGCTGCGGCAAGTCCGGGACTTGATGGTTTAAAACCCTGTGTCAGTAGAGGCCATCCTGAATGTGGCTTTTACCCCGGTGTTTCCACATGTGACAAGGAGGAGGAAGTACAGGAGCAGTTGGATGTATGGGAAGAAATAGTACATGGATACGGGACGAAGTTTAGCATAAACAAAAGTGAGTTGATGAACACAACCAGGAAGAAGGAGAGAGTCACAACGGGAATAACAATTGGTGGGGAAGAATTGAGGAAAGTAGATTGTTTCAAGTATCTGGGAAGCACGATACAAGAAAATGGAAGAAAAGACAGAGAAATAAATGCGCGAGGGAGACAAGCAGAATTATTCAGGAAGTGTTAGGATTCTGGTATAGTGTAAGGATCTCCCTCAAAACAGCAAAATGGTTAAGGACTTACTACATTCCAATCCTGACGTATGCCTCAGAGACCTGGGTTATGAAAGGAAGGGAGCGAAGCAGAATACAGGCTAGTGAGATGAAATTCTTGAGAAACAGTATTGTAGTGACAAAGGTGGACAGGTTAAGAAATAATGAGATCAGAGAATTAGTCAAGGAGGGAGCATTACAGGATAGGATAGAGGAATCAAGGCTTAAATGGTGTGGGCATGTTAAGCGAATGGATGGGAGGAGAATACCCAGGAAGATACACGAGATGAACATAGAGGGAAAAAGACCAAGAGGAAGGCCAAGAGATAAGTGGCTGAAAGGTGTCGAGGACTGCGTGCGAGAGAGAGGAGAAGACTGGACCAAGGTGGTGATGGAGAGTGTCGCGTTATTTCCACGCAAATGTGGTCACAACGCTGCAGCGGTCAGAATGACCGTGAAGTGGGGTCTGGAACTTATCCAGAGGGTGGAGTTTTACTGCTAGATGCCCTCCCAAATAATAAGTAGTCATGTTTAAAACAAGGTAACAAACAAATATATTTAAATCAAAAGGGGTTACATAGGGGTATTGTGGCGCAAACAAAATACACATGGGGCCTAAGTGAAAACAGTGGGAGGTTCCCCTTAATGCTGGCCAACTATGGGCAATGCAAGCCCGAAAGAATTTACGTGTTAATACTGAAATAAATATCCAGACTCTGGAGAGCGGGGACAAGAAAGAATGAACTGCCAACCGTGGCCACAAACGGGCGGGGACTGTGGCAAGAGACGCCACTGAAGCTACTTTATAGCTCGGGCACGAGCTTGGAATCAAAGGGCGAATTTGAATTATATCGGCCCAGGAGGGCTTACTGAGCTCCAAAACGGCTCGTAAAACAAAACAGAAACATTGCGGCAATGCAATGAGCAACCAAAAGCTATAGGCACCGTGCAGGCAGCTCAAAATGCTACTACTAGCGCTACGTAGTGGCCCGTTCTAAAACAAGAGGTGAGGCGTATTGCGAGAGTCTCAGTACAGCATGTGTGACGTTCGGACAAGTTGCGGGTTTAGAGAGATTCAATTCGGGGATCTAAGTGAATCATCATGGAAGAAAGGAAAAAATCTAGTTGTAAGTGGCCACGTGAACGACGTGGTTAGAGTTAATTTCGAATGCTTTCGGATATATCACAGGAAAAGTCACCCGGCAAACGTCTGTGACTTTGCCGCCTTATATCGTGAAACTTGAGGTAGGCATGGTGTAGTTAGGTCACAATTTATAAAGTTTATTTAGGAAGAATTACTTAATGTATCTCAATACGTAGACTTTCACGACCACTAACAGACATTGTAATATTTAATTTGGGGATATTAGGTCGCCTATAATATATATACAGCTGACGCGTTTGCACGTTTGCTATGTGTTAATAACTTGTAACCATTTTTATTTTGTGTTTAGGTTGACCAGAATCGTAATGTCTCGAGCAGTGAATGTTCCTGTCCTGCAGGCGCCAGAGGAACTTGCAAACACGTAGCTGCGGTAGTGTATTTTGTAAATAATGAAAGTGTTGTCTCGAAAACAGACCATCCGCAACAATGGGGAAAACCGAGTCCGAAAACAGTGTCAAAAGAAAAATATAGGAAAGGCAAACGCGTAGAAGCACTGTTCGGCAAAAAGACTTTAGAGACATCTCTTCCTTACTAGGCCAGAATATGAAATTTTTCGTACGCTGCACGAGTTGCATAAGGACGGTCGTAAAAATACGTAAAATTGTAGTCCTGTGAACACCGAATAGCACTCTCAAAGCAGAATAGGACAGTCCAGTTTTCATTTTCATTAGGAAAATTAATAATCTGGTTTCTTTACAAACTTTGGAAACGTTACAGTTTGGTAATAACGCAATCAGTAAGGCGAAGACGTGGAAGTTTACACCTGTTAAATCACGCATTTGTGTATTGTTCCTTATGGAACTGTAACCTTGGAAACCTGGGCTCGTGACGTCTGCATGATCGTCTTCCTTTCCACACATTTGATCATGTTTCGAAATGTTCCTTCCCAGACCGAATTAAGTGGAATACATGCTTGTGTATTAACGTCGTTTACATTTACAGAACAAGTAAACATGAAGTCTGAACAATGAAAATCAGATGCGTCTGTTCCCACGGATGCATCCTTGGTTATGTTACTTGCGCAAACTGTAGCTGAAACTTTTCCGCCTGGTTCTTCCTTTTTTAATCGTTTGAGTTGTCTGTGAAAGCGCTGTAAGCTAGGACCCGGCGAAACATTCCTCTTCTTGTATTCATCAGGAAATATTGTCGGAACATAGGCTGGACTTAGTGGGTGTCCAGATCTTCTGTTTCCGATGAAATGTGCACTGCATATTCTTGAGCAAGTTGTAGGTTGCCAAAGTGATCCATCAATGCAAAAAATTAACACAAAAAATGAAATTAAATCGGGTCAGTTGAACTTATTGCAAATTTGTGCAGTATGTACGTTTACTTACTTCCTTCAGTTAACTGCTTGTATCCATCGCCTCCTTCGGTCCACTTCTATCGCTCATTTAGGAAAACAATAAAATTGTATTTCACTTCCCGTATTTGCATAAGTATTGGAACAACCGACAACACAACAATTGCGTTTACTTGATCTTCTTTTCTCTGCCATTATCGTCGGAGTGACTACACGCTCATACCAGAACAGAGACTGCGAGCGTAAGGTAATCTGTGCTGCGAGCCTGGAGTCTGCCTCACTTATAGTTCTCCACCCGGCCGCTAGAGCGACACGCACGGTGCCTATAGGCCTAAAAACAATGTGACACGAGGCACTGAACAATGGCCTAGCCAGCTATCGACACTTCAAGGGTTATGCCGATAATTTACGTAAGAAGTCCCCATCCAAAAAGGTTGACAAGTTATATATAAATAACATGTATCAAATAATATGGTTCATTAATGTCCTTCCTACGATACACTTAATAAATCCCTAACCGCAAAATAGTTATGGTGGCGTCCTTTCTCGGTACCAGAAAACCTGTGGTCAGCCACTAAGGCAAGTTCGGCGTAATAGTTGATGGAATAGTTTGCCCAAGCTCAAAATATAAAAGCAGAAACATAGCTTGGCGTATATAATAATAATCCAGTTGGATTTTGAAGAGAAGTAATTTAGGAAAAGGGTAGACCATGGATGTTTGGTCACCCGCGTGGTACCACAGTTATAAGTTCAAAATGTCTAAAGACACAAAAGCATCTTAACGCGCACTGATGTGAACAAAATTATTAGTCTATAAAAACTCCATCGGGAGAAAAGTAATAAAACATCACAATCGAATAATTATATTGTTTAACAGTACCTTGATGTTGGCCTCATGGCCACACCAGCCAAAGGGCTAGCCTTCCGAAACGGCCAGCGAAATACACTTGTGACTACATCGTAGCAAGTCTCGAAGAAGAAAGATAAAGTCCGTTGGACGTACGAGCTCATATTGGCTCTCGCGCATGCGCACACATATTGGCCAATCAGACCGCGGCGGCAGTTGCCGCGTGGAGAATACAAAGCAGGCTTCTGGAAGTTACTGGAACATTCTCGCAACATCTGGGAGCTTCTAGTCGCTCGCCGAACCGGAAATACGTTGCATGGCAGAGGCGGGGACGGCGGGAGTTTAAAATATTAGAAATGCAGAGTTCAAGAGCCCACCTTCTGGGACAAGCAGCCCAGGTGAAGGGGGAGGGGTGGGGACAAATCATTGTGGCAGTCGTTCGACTGGCACAGAGAGGCTTATGTTCCAAACAAACCCGGCCAGTGGCTGGAAACTATACAAGATGATGATGATGTTTCCAAATGTGTTTCTTCAATGTACATTGTTATGCCCCGTACCCCTCACAGGGAATAATCACACCATTTTCACGCCATAACCTTAAGGAAAGCAACAGCAACAACTACACTAGCCTGGCGAACTAACCTCACACACATGAAGTAACATTTCGACACAAAACAAGCAACGAGCCAGCAACACTATCTAGGTCACATCAACATCTACAATCGCTGACTCAGATTTTGACACGACCAGAATTACGATAAATAGAGCAACCCTGAAGAGGAGGGGATCTTTCTTGGGGGAACCTCTGGCTGCTTAGCTGCTCGACATCTCTGAAAATCTACAATCTGGTGAGTGTTGCTCTAAGGATACTTCCTTTGGACTTGTTCTTCCAACTTCACACCTCAATTACTTTGTTATCGCCTCCCAACTCATTTCACTTCATTTTTGCGTCACTAGAAGCTCTCTAGTGACCTACACTCTCCACTCTTGTGGAATAAAGCCACCTTTACACACCCTAATCGACTCTTTGCATTATTAAACGCCCTCTCATCGAACTCTTGATCCACGGCACTCTATGAGTAGCCATTTCCTTAAACAAAAACGCAGTCCTGCCGACTTGACTGTCTGTCGACCACCAAGTCAGCAGTTCTCTTACTCACTCAATGAGACAAGGACAGCGGCCGACCTTCAACTTCACACATACGCCACCCTTACAGTACAATTACACTCAGGTATTGCCCTCCAAACCATCAGCTTTACACCCTACGCCAAGCACCGCCCTTACCAGAGTTACACCCCCGAAGGCCATACAACTAGTGGAGGCACCGTTGGGGGCAATACAACCGAAGGAAACACGGTCCCTAACCGTCTTTCATTAATCCAAGAAATTTATCCCTTAAGACACAACACAAGCGGCGGATGCAATACAATATCTGGTGAGGTTATGTGGAATCTGCTGATGTCATGTTAATGTTAACATGTGTTCGGATATGCAATATCGTAGTCATGGGCTTAGAGCATTCCCGAAAGGAAAGGAGAGAAAACTGTTCTATTAATACTTTTATACCATAAAATATCATAAGATTATCAGAGTATTTGAATAGTGATCCTCATGAGACATCTTTCCCCAATTGGGGATTTCAGGATAGCCCTCATGTTCGACACACCAGTGATGTTTAAAATATTGAAATACACTTATGTTCCGTCTAGTCAATACTTTTTTGTGTTTATTTACACAGTTTTCCCAGTGAGTGATTGTTTGCTGCTGAAAATTGAGTGTACCTCCAGTGTTTTATTCATGTTAGAACCACAATCACCCCTATATCATCCCCACCTTTATCTGAAACTGTACAAAACTAAACACCACCAAGCTTCACACATCAAGGTGTAAATTGACAAGCCATAACAAAAGGCTCCATCGATTTTTCAATGCAACAAACAATATGTTTTAAAGAAGAATTCACTCGTTCTGATCATCTTAACATATTAAACAGGCATTCTTCTCCAACTTAGCAGCTGATACTCATGACAGCTGCTGAAAATTGAGTGTATTTACAGTAGTGTACCTACAGTGTTTTAGCTATCTTCGTACCATTATATATATATTTTTTATAGTCATATATGTTTACATCACATTTCATCCATATCATCCATTTATCATCAATTTAAATGTCACAATGACTGGCCAATAATTGTACTAGCTGATGAACGGGCAGATTTTCAATAATAGTATGCCTTGAAACATGTCCTAGTGTATAACGAAACACAAAAATGTATTGACTAGACGGAACATAGTGTATTTCACAGTGTGCCTCCTGCTCTGGAAAACATGGAAAACAGGGAGTACTCAGGGCATTTTTAAATCCTGGAAAACTCATGGAATTATCAGGGTATTTTAAAGACACTCAGGGAATTTTAGTTTTAAAAGGTCCAAACTTGAATAATTGGAAATTAAGAATTTATATTTTGATGGGGGAAAAGTATATTCTGGTGATGATTGTTGTAGATGTATGTTCGTACTGACGTTAAATCAGTAAGCTCTGTTTTCTTGCAAGACAGAGCACACAAATTACATGTGTAGACTGTGTATTTGTATATAAACGTGTAACTGTATGATTTTTGAGAGCATTACTATTGGTGAGCTACTTTCAATACTCACAAGTACAATAGTTTTTCTGGATGACAAATTTGGAAATTGCAAAATGTTTTTTTTTCTTTTTTTCTTTTCAACTTTGTCACGCTACCCTTCATTGTTCAAGCACTTTTTCAAATGCTCTTTAAGTACAAACTCTGTTTTATATATGGCATTTATTATGGCTGCTACTGTTACTCCGGGAATTTTCTGATTTATCCTGGAAAAATCAGGGAATTGCCAGGGAAATCAGGTAGTTGGTTTTGGTAGACATCCTGTTTCAATTTTTTAAACTATCATCCGTCAATACGGACCAATCATGAACAATGTTAACCCCAAACACTAGTGTTGAGAAAACGTACGAAAATAGGTTGCAAACTATATCTATAAATGTGTTCAGAAGAAGTTACTATGAATTATAATTTATTGAAGTAGGTGGTTTTTAAACTTAAGTTTAATGTTGCAGATACGTTATTTTGTTGTTCTGTTTCCTATTTCAAGTCTAATTTGATTTGTAAAATATATTTTCATAAATATTCTGTAAGTTTGTAGTTTATAAAGAAATATACACTGTCCAATCACATTAATGTGACCACCCGTCAATAGCCTGCATAACTACCTTTTGTAGCATGGACCGCTGTGAGACATGCAGGAAGAGAGAGATTGCCCTGGGAATGCCACGAAAACATTCCCCACACCATAACGCTCCCTCCTCCGGCCTGGACCCATCTGGCGATTGTTGCAGGGTGTTTACGTTCAGACATTTCACGCCATATACACCAACGGCCATCTGTCCGATGGAGCATAAAACTTGATTCATCGGAAAAGACCACCTGTCGCCTCTCAGTGGACGTCCAGTTGTGGTATTGGTGTGCAAATTCCAGCCTTCGTCGCCAAAGAACAATAGTCAGCATGAGTGCATGAACCACGTGCCTGCTGCGGAGGCCCATACTCGGCAACGTTCGCTGAACGGTCTTTGAGGAGACACGGTTGGTAGCCCCATGGCAGTCAGTTTTCTACAGTTGTATGTTGATTCGCCAGTACACATCTCCGCAGCTGTCGTTCATCCCTCTCATCCATGGCCCGTGGTGCATCACAGTTTTGAATTGTGCCAGTTTGCCATGCACGGTACACTTTAAACATGGTAGCACATGAACAGTTTACAAACGTAGCCATTTCAGAAATGCTTCCACCCTTTGCTCCGAAAGCCAATGATCATGCCCTTTTGGACGTCAGATAAATCACTCCGTGTCCGCATTGCGACAGTGACTGCCCTGTTTTCTGCTTCCATTCGACATGCTTTATATACCCTCCACTGCTAGTGCTCTCACCTGCTGTCTGTGCGGGGTTATTGCACGTTCACGTCGAACATAGGCGGTGGTCACATTAATGTGACTGGACAGTGTTTATCTATCAAAACTCCAATAATCCACAATAAGATATGGGACATTTTCTGTAACCGAACTTTAGAGTAGGTTACAGAGACTGCTTTTAGTTTTTTCTTTTGTTGGCAGTATATATATATATATATATATATTTTTATCAGGTTGCCAGCCATGGCCGCCTGTTGGTGGAGCGCCATGGAGAATCTTGTGTGTTCAGTGCCCATTGGATTCTTTTGTGGTGGTCTACCAATAGGTGGCTTTGGCTAATGGCAAAGGTTTGCTTGGACATGACTCTGTTACTATGGTGATTATTGATAGTTTTATGATGCCATGCAGAATGGAAGCTGGCTTTTAGGAAGATCTTATAGTTTGGTTGATGTTTTGAGGTAAGAAGAATGTCATGTTCGAGTGGAAAGTGGAATAATATTAAAGAATGGAGCAGAAGAAAATTAAGTTTATTTTATTAAGAAGATAGTTGTGCATACAGTGTGATAGATGCAGGTAAATGCAAGTGACGAATAGGTATTGATAGTTTTTGATGGTTAGAGAACAACCAGAAAAGAAGAAAAGAAAAAAGCAGAAGAATATTAAGCTTTGTGAGGGGTAATCTTATTATGAAGATAATTGTTGATACAGAAAAGGAGATGCTGGTAAAGGAAGATTGCATACATGTATACAAAAGTGTAGTAATAGTATTGTATTTCTGACTTCGTTATGTGTGCAACATCATCTCGATCCCGGAGATTATTATGAGAATGAAGATAAGTTTATGAATTTTAAATACCAGTATGAGATAAAAGGTTAGATTTATTTCAATATGGGACAATGGAATGGGGTCATCAGACCCAGCATGACTAATGGTGTTATAAAATATAGCGCACCTAATGGAGGGTTAAAGTCAATTTTGGGTAAACTTGCTGTGTGTTTATTAATTGATTACCCAACTTGTGCTTGCAGCCATTGCTTCCTTCTTGAGAGATCTGGTCCCCATGCTGGGTTGCTGGAGAGCTGCCGTCATACTGCACGACTTCCTCTTGCGGGGTGTCCTCCATGCGCCACTCTCCTTCTTTGATACTACGCCTGTTGGACGTATTCTTGGACGCTTTGCAAGAGATGTGGATGTATTAGATAACATGCTGCCATTTCTAATAACACACACGGTGAATCATCCCTTTCAGGTAAATCAATTAACAATCAACTTAGAACTATTCAGTCTGTTGTGCTCAATTACAGTATATTAGACAGGAAATATGCACAGATCGAAAAGTAACACAAAACATTCTTTTCCCATGCTGTTATTATGACTGGGTTGTTTAAATTTTAAAGACGTATAGGTTGAAGTTTGCTCAAGAGATTCTATATTTTGTACAGGTGTAGTTATAGGGGAAGAAATGTGAACTACGAGATCATTATCTATGTGCGCCTTGACAAACACGGCAAGATAAGCCGTCTTTGACTGGCGCAGGGCATGGGCACGCTTACACAGTTCAGCCGGTGGTTGGCGCGCACTTTCACATTTTTACCAAACATGTTCAATAAAGTGTACTTACAGTGCCCATAGGCGATGTTGAAAATGTCCTCCCTCTCTTGTAACACACACCTGACATCTTCTGATGAAAGAATGTCTGTCAACTCTTTTTTTTATTATTTACGGAGCCTGTTTCCTTGAATCGTTTAGCGAGCCTCCTAATTGTACTGGCATTAGGCACAGGTCTTCCTGGAAACTTGATTCAAAATTTTCGTCTTGTTTCAGAACAAGACTTTCTGCTTTTCATATACGAATTATGGATATACACACATTCACACAATGCGAATTGGTGTCTAGGCATGACCAACAATCACAGAAATCAGAATCACAATACTCACTAAACGTGTAACGTCCATATGAATGACAAAGCACGTGTGTACTAACGATATGAGTCAGCGGAGAGTGCCAAACCGTGTATGCGCCCCTGCGATCTGCGCCAATCAATCCCGGCTTAGTTTGCCGTGTTTATGGGGGCGCACATAGATAATGACCCTGTATGAAATAGCAATGGTACAAGTGTTATTGTTGTCCTCTAATGAAGAGTAACGAGTTGTAGTGCGTTTCTTGTGGGCAATAGGGCATAAGCCGAGTGAAATTCATAGGGAAATGTGTGGCGTGTATGGAGAATACTGTATGGACAGATGCAAATTCTCCAGGGGGTTCACATTCTTCGCAGATGGTCAGCGATATAATGATCAATGATATAACACAGAACGTTCATTCACATAAGGAAATTTTGTTTGCGGACGATACAACACTCGTAATAAAAAATGAAACTAAACAGGTCATACAGCAGTCTGCTGACTCCGTTACAGAAGAGTTAACCAAATGGTCACAAGATAATCGCCTCATAATAAACTATAAAAAACAGTATGTCTAAATTTCCACACTATACAGAATAGGAATACTGCGAAGCCCAATATAACATTAAATGGTCATCAAATAGAAAATAAATCAGAAACAAAGTTTTTAGGACTATGGATACAACATGACTTGAAATGGAATAAACATATACAATATCTGAATACTAAACTGAACTTGATGTGCTTTGCGTTACATATTTTGAAAACCTGCACTAGCATGCACACATTAAGAAATACTTATTTTGCTTATTTCCATTCATACTTAAGATATGGGGTCATATTATGGGGTATGTCGCCAGATGTACTAAGCACGTTTAGGATACAAAAGAGGGCGATTAGAATTATGGCAAATGTAAACACTAGAGAATCATGTAGACCTCTGTTTAAAGATTTAAACATTCCCCCACTGCCCTGCATATATATCTTTGAAAGTATTATGTTTTTTAAAAAGAATTTAATGAATAAAGATGTTTTTCTTAAAACAAACAATGATGTTTATAGGCATAACACAAGACAAAATCAAAACATTCATATTTCACACACACACACACACACACACACAAGCATATATCAAAAAGAAACTTTTCACACTGGAGTTAAATTATACAATAAACTACCCCAGTATATAAAACTGGCCCCAAAAAATAAAAACCTTTGATAGAATGTTGAAAGCTTATCTGCAGTGCCATTGTTTTTACTCTGTAGTTGAATATCTTAGCATATAGGAGAGATGAAATCTATAATTATATTTTACTTTTCTATTTTCATTGTAATACCTAGCTGTATGTTGTTGTATTTATAGAATTAAGTTTTCATATTATGATAATAGAGTGAGGTGTAAATAGTTGTGCAATAAGATTGTATCTATTAAGATCTGTTATTGTAATAAGTTATAAATAGTTATTGTATTTGTAATATGTACCTGTTAGTTCTTTTATATTATAGATGTAAATTCTGACGTGTCCTATATCAAAAATGTATTGAATACATGTATTTGATCAAATGGAATTAATAAAAATCTATCTATCTATCTATCTATAGCGATAACCTTTCGACTCACATCATTGCATAGTGGTGCAGCAGTCAAGCTGTATGCCTCTCACCAAGGTTCGATTCCTCGTCAATGCATGTGAGATTTTCGAAGTGAAATGCCATGTCTTGTGGTTCATATTCCACATAAAAAGGAGGTCCTGTGGCTCATGATCGCGATATTAACGGTCATGTTCTACACGCTTTTTCACATCATTGCGGTAGACCAGTAACAGCTGCAAGCACAGCAGCATGTCACAAGTATCGAGGAAGCAATTCTGGCTGGCGAATTCATCTGCGAACTTTGTCCAACCGGTTCCGCATTTCTTATGGTACGGTGTACGAAATCATGCATGACACACTAAAATTTCATTAAGTTTGTGCCCGCTGGGTGCCTAAGAACCTGACAGACGACCACAAAGTCAAGCAAATGGTGACAACCAGCTCATGATGCAGCTTCTGTTCATCAGAACATTCTATCAAAGGTTTTTATTTTTTGGGGCCAGTTTTATATACTGGGGTAGTTTATTGTATAATTTAACTCCAGTGTGAAAAGTTCCTTTTTGATATATGCTTGTGTGTGTGTGTGTGTGTGTGAAATATGAATGTTTTGATTTTGTCTTGTGTTATGCCTATGAACATCATTGTTCTATACATTCACCATTTAGACCCAAACTTGCACTGTCGCACTTTCATCTCTTTGGTCCCATTAAGAAATTCATGGGCAACTGTCGCTTTTCAGTGAAGTCAAATTGGCTGTGAACAGATGATGGCCATACACCAAAAAAACTAAGGTCTATGAACAAGGTATTTTGGAACTAGTGCCACGATGGGAGAAATGTGTTGACATACCTCGTGATTATGTCGAGGAGTAGCTAAAGGATGTGGGTTCATTGTATGTAAATTTCAGTGCCGTAGCTATCAAATGATTTTTCTCAAAACCTATTATGCGCTACTTTTTGATCTGCCTAGACTCTACTTAAGGAATTTACGTGAGATTAATTATTATGTAAAGATTACAATAAGGGGCAAGTTTGCAAAAATTGGTTGTCTTGTGTCATCATCACCATCACCACCACCACCATCATCATCATCACCATCAGCACCATCATCATCATCACCATCACCATTATCATTATCATTATCAGCACCATCAGCACCATAATCATCATCACCATCATCACCATTGTCATTATCATCACCATCAGCATCATTATCATCATCATCAGCAGCACCACCATCATCATCACCATCATCACCATCATCATCATCACCATCAGCACCATCATCATCACCATCAGCACCATCATCATCACCATCAGCACCATCATCATCATCACCATCACCATTATCATTATCATTATCATCACCACCACCACCATCATCATCATCACCATCACCATTATCATTATCATTATCATCACCACCACCACCATCATCATCATCACCATTAGCACCATCATCATCATCACCATCAGCACCATCATACATACATACATACATACATACATACATACATACATACATACATACATACATACATACATACATACATACATACATACATACATACATGATTTATTTGCAAATGTGGACACTGTCCATGGTGGCAAATTACAATAAATACACAAAACAATTCACAACCACAAAAATTTTAGAAAATCAGGACTAATTAGAAAATAAGTAATAGTTGCTAAGAGAAGAAACCGGTAATCGTAAAAATAATCATTCTAATAACAGAAATAAACATAAAATACTAAACATTTACAATTTCTTTCATTGCTTCAACTTATGCACCGTTCATCACTGCCTCTTAATCTGGTGCTTTTTCACCAACTCCTTAAATTTACCAACATCAGAAGGCAAAGGGCTGAAAATGCCCCCTGGCAAACTGTTCCATTCTATTTCCCCCCTCCCAATGAACGAATATTTGCCCCAGTTACTTTTCCACTGACTTAATTTCAATTTACAACAATGACTGTATCTGCCCATATATGAACTTTCCTTTCCCAATCTCTCATGAATATCTTCCCATGCAATTTCCCCCTTGTAAGCTAAGAAAATACCCCCTAGTCTTGCTCTTGAACGTCTATCAGCCAGACTTTCCCATCCCAAATCCTGTATCATCCTACTCACACTACTCGTCGATCTGTGGTCCTCCATTACATACCTGGCGGCCTTCCTTTGCACTCCCTCCAATTCCTTTATTAAATACATTTGGTATGGATCCCACACTCCCCCAGCATATTCCAGCAGAGGACGGACTAGGGACATGTATGCCCTTTCCCTAATCTCTCTGCCTGCGCCTTTAAAGACTCGCATAACCATATGTAGTGACTTGTATGCTTTCTTTACTATTTCCCTTATGTGCTTACCCCAGTGAAAATTCCCACCCCCCACAGTTACACCTAAATACCTACATTCGTCCCCAAATACAACTTTATTTCCCCCCACTGAATATTCAAAAACAATATGATTCCTTTTGTTAACAAATCTCACTGCCTGACATTTCTTTGAATTTATCATCATATCACTTTTATCCGCCCAGCTTTGTATGTCCGTCAAGTCCCTCTGCAATATGCCGCAGTCATCCGGGTGATTTATCCTCCTGTATACTACTATATCATCAGCAAATAATCTTATCTGGGATGATATTTTAACTCCTATGTCGTTTATGTAAATGAGAAATAGTAAAGGACCCAATTTACTCCCCTGAGGTACCCCCCTCCCCACCCTAGACTGTTCTGACACTGACCCACCAACCCTTACCCTCTGACTTCTCCCCTCCAAAAATGATCTCACCCATTGAACTACTCTCCTGTCCAATCCTATAGCCTCCATTTTCCTTAACAGAATACCACGATTGACCCTATCAAAAGCCTTTGATAGGTCAACTGCAATGCAGTCAACTTGATCTCTGTTATCCAAGGCCTCACTGATATCCTGCTGAAAGCCTGCTAGCTGCGATTCACACGAAAATCCCTCTCTGAAACCATGCTGTTTATTTCCCAACCACCTACTACTCCCTAAGCATTCTCTTATGTATTCATTCATAATTCCCTCAAAAATTTTGCATATAATACATGTTAGACTGACAGGTCTGTAGCTATCACTATCCCCCCTTCCCCCTCTCCCTTTATATACCGGAACTACCAGAGCCTGTTTCCAGTCCTCAGGCACTACCCCATTATTTAGACAAAAGTCAAACAGAAATCTTAAATAAGGCACAATGTTCCATCCCATAACCTTTAACAATTCCCCATTTATCCCATCTACCCCGGCTGATTTTCTTGTCCCTAATCCCCGTATTGCATTATAGATATCCTTATTTACATAACTTAATTTCTTACCCTCCTCAATACCCTGCTCTCCTCCCTGATCCACATTTCCCTCCCCTGTAATTCCTACCACCTTACCATATACCTTATTAAATGCCTCAGCCTTCTGCCCATCTTCCACCAGCAGCGTTCCATCTTCTCCCTCGATATCAGGTATGCGGCCTTGAACCCCTCTTACTCTCCTGAAATAGACATACATATTCCTCCACCGTTCCTTGAAAGTCGTCCCCCCGCCAACTAGCCTACCCATAAAATGTTTCTTTGCTACTATCTTAGCCCTAACCAGTTCCCTCCTCAACCTATTTAATTCTATTCGGTGGCCTATACCCTTCCTAATCTTATTGCTTTCTAATCTACATTTCTTCTTTAATCTTCTTACCTCCTTATTGTAATAAAGTGGATCAGTAGTCGCCCCTACTTTTTTAAATGGCACATGTAATTTTTCACAATCCAGAATTATTGTTTTCAAACCAACCCACAGTCTATCTACATCTAGTCCCCTCTCTATCCACTGATTGAAATTTTCAGCTAAGTAACTACCAATCATTTCCTTATTAGCTTTGTAGTACTGTTTCACCAATCTTGTCTCCCTCTTGACCACCTCTCAATGCTCAACTTTACCTCTACTAAAACAGCCTTGTGGTCACATATCCCTTCAATTATCTCTGATTTGACCCAAATATCCTCAGGCTTTGTCAAAAACACATCCAATAAGCTGTTCCCCCTAGTGCATCCCTCAATAACTTGAACAAAGCCCTCCTCCCATATGATTTCGTTGGCCAGCGATTGGTAATGTTCTTGAGAGTCAGCCCTACCCTCCCAGTCCACTCCTGGCATATTAAAATCACCCCCTACAATTATATTTCTTCCTGCCCTGTCAGCCTCCATAGCATAATTTACTAAAGTTGTTCCTAAATTGACATCCCTTTCCCCCCTTCCTGTTCTATATACACCCAAAATGTCTACCATATCTTTAAAACCAACCCTAACCCCCCAGAATCTCATTTTCCTCATCTGTAAAAACTAGGCGACTCCTAAATATATCCTTAACTAATATAAAAACCCCACCCCCCGTGCTTCCCCTATCCCTCCTGTATATCCTATAACCCATAGGAAATACCTCTCCTTCCACAACATTATCCACTAGCCATGACTCAACCCCGATTATAACATCTGGATCATATATTTCCACCATGGTTCCAAATGTTATGCCTTTTCTGACTACACTACGACAGTTTACCAGAAGGCATCTCAATCCTCCTTCATATTCTTCACAAAAATGAGATTGCTCACCTCTTACATACCTTATCTGTTTTTTTTGCAAGCTCTTTACTATTCGTTCAAAGAGTTGCCCTAATTTTACAGAGCCCCTTCTATTTAAATGTAGGCCATCCCACCCCAAGTCACAGTCTTGAACCCATACCCCTGAATTAACAAATATCGCCCCCTCTTCTCCACACACCCAGTCAAGTACCCCATTCACTCCATCAATATATCGTGGATCTACATCCCTTCTATGCAGTATGCCGCTTACAATAATGGACGTTTCAGGATATTTCCTCCTACATGTCCTGATCAAATTTTTCATGTCATTTCCAATTGTGTCTGGCGTACCACTGCTTCTAACATCGTTTGTGCCTACATGAATGACCATCGATGCTACATTACGTTCTCCGTCCATGGATTCCACTTGCTTTCTGAGCTGCCCCGTACGTATTCCAGGGAAACAAATTACGTCGGCTTTTTCTACTCGAAGCCGTCTGATTATCGAGTCTCCAACAATGATCGATACAGGTCCCTCTTCTGTTCGCCCGCAATGGTCGTTTGATACAACCGCATCACCAGCTTCATGAACCTTCTTCAGCCGCCGTTTATTCATGTTCTCTGCCTGCCGAGTACGTCCGATTACCTGCTCAGTCAGATGGTTAACGCCCCTGTCCGCAGGAACATGAATTACACTCTCCGGCGCTTGTAGCCGTTCACCTATTTTGTTGGACCCTTCCTGAAAGCACCCATCAGATGCTGCCCTCTGCACGTCAAGCACTGAACTTAATTTTTTTTTTTATTCAATTAATTCCAAAGAGCCATAGGCTCGTACAGAGGAATTGTACAGTAATATGTGTGTTTACACACCAAGGAAGAAAATTCTGAAGGTAACACAAATTGATGAATAAGGACATAGGTCTATTATAAAGTTGATACCATATCTAAGATTGTTTAGACCAAGGTCCCTTAAAATGATAAGCACTTAGGATTTTTAACTACATAACTTATTTGATGTATTAAGATACATCGAATTTTTCCCACAATACTTTCATAGTTTTCCTCTTAAATACTGACAAAGTTGGTGCACTTTTTACTTCATCAGGAAGTTTATTATATGACTGTGATGCAGAGAACTTGAAACTATTTCTACCATATTTAGAAGAGTGAATTATATATAAGGCTACGTCCTTCGCATGCCTAGTTCCATAAGAATGATTGTCCGAGTTCAAGATGTAGGGAGAGCTATAGAGTATTGTGTTGTGTTTAATCTTGTATATTAGCATAGCTGCTCGGAGTTCTGCACTTATGCTGAGGGGTAGAATTTTACTTCTGATGTACAGATCTTTTACTGGAGTGCAGTAAGGAAGGTTAAATATGTTTCTAATAGTCCTATTCTGAATAGACATTAAATCATTCAGTGTGGATTTCCTGCAGTGAGCCCAAATAACATTTAAATATTGGAGCTTGCTATGTACAAGTGAATAGTAGATTTGTTTTACAAGGTTTAGGGGAATAAGATACCGAAGTTTCCTTAGGATCCCTACTATAGGTGAGAGTTTCTTAGCAATTCGTTCAACGTGTTCAATCCAGGTCAGGTGTTTGTCGATGATTAGACCTAAATACTTTGCCTGATTAACCTCTTTTATTTCAATATTATTTATATATATTTTGTCATGTGTGATTTCTTTCATGCTTTGTTTTGAAATTACCATGTAATTGGTCTTCTGTAGGTTCATTGTTAATTTATTGGCCTGGAACCATTGTGAGAGAGTATTTATATCTTGTTGCACATTTTGTATGATTTCAATTATGTCTTTCCCAGTGTAGAAGATATTTGTATCATCTGCATACAATTTGATATGCCCTCTCAAATTACATTCCACAATATCATTTATATAAATTAAGAATAATGTAGGTCCAAGTATAGATCCTTGTGGAACGCCATGAGTTATATATTTTCCTGAACTTATGCATTTATTCAAAGCTACATGCTGCTTTCTTCCAATAAGGTAGCTTTGGAACCATTTTAGAGCTATACCTCGGACACCAGCATTTTCTAATTTTGACAACAGTATTTTATGATCTACTGTATCAAAGGCTTTTGTGAGATCAATAAATAACCCAACTGCCATATTATTTTTGTCAATGGTTTCTTGTAGCATTGTTATTAGGTCAATAGTTGCTGCCTCAGTACTAGAATTTTCCCTGAATCCATATTGCATATTATGAAAGAATGTATTCTTGTTCAGAAATGAAAGCAATCTTGTTTTTACTACTTCTTCCAGAATTTTTGAAACTACCGATAAAATAGAAACAGGTCTATAATTATTTGGATTTCTTTTGTCACCACCCTTAAATATAGGAACTACTTTGGCCACTTTTAAGTCATCTGGTATCATTTAAATGTGACGATTCATATTTCGCTATTACTTCACTCATGTATCTATTTTCCTGTTTCACACGCTCTAACTCTGCCACTACATTGTCAAACTCCAATTTGAACAGCCTAAGTACCTCGTCCCGACTTTCGATTTCCTTATTCAATGCTATGCACTCACCACACTTAAAAACACCAGGCATGGCTGCCAGGTTCTGAACGTTATTCACTTCGACAACCTTAGCGGAGGATCTTGTCGTAATTTGCCCGGTATTCTTCACTCGAAGATCACAGTTCCCGCAAATGACACCATTCGGGTAGATTTTTTTACACTTCCTGCACGATAAACTATGAATTTTCGACTCACTAACCGCACATCGCTCTTGACCGTTCACTCCGCTCGCCATCTCGCAACCTCTGTGTCATCACCATCATCACCATCAGCACCATCATCATCATCATCATCATCATCACCATCATCACCATTGTCATTATCATCACCATCAGCACCATCATCATCACCATCACAATCAGCACCATCATCATCACCATCAGCACCATCATCATCACCATCACAATCAGCACCATCATCATCACCATCAGCACCATCATCATCACCATCACAATCAGCACCATTATCATCACCATCAGCACCATCATCATCACCATCATCACCATTGTCATTATCATCACCATCATCACCATTATCATTATCATCACCATCAGCATCAGCATCATCACCATCATCACCATTGTCATTATCATCACCATCAGCACCATCATCATCACCATCAGCACCATCATCATCACCATCATCATCACCATCAGCTCCACCACCATCAGCACCATCACCATCATCATCACCATCATAATCACCATCACCATGATCATCACCATAATCATCATTTCCCTTTTTCCAGCTGACACTGAGTGGGGGTTAATGTGGTTAATCTCTACTTTCTTCTGTCCTTCCACTATTCTTCGTCCAACACTGTGTTCCAAGTCAGGTTTGGTTGTCTAATCCTCTTCTTCACCAAGTCTTGGTCTTCGTCGTCCTCTCTCCTCTAGTGCTTGTTTTGCTGTTCCTTCTCCGCTCATTTGCTTGATATGTCCTAACCTTTTCAATCTGTTTTGTTCCAGTTTCTGCACTCTTTGTTCTTCTCGTACTTCTTCATTTCTAACTCTATCCCTTCTTGTCTTCTGTAACATAGTCCTCAAGAATTTCATTTCTGCTGCTCTCATCTCTCTGTGTCACTGTCCAGGTTTCTGGTGCATACCGGTATGTCACTATAGGTATATAATATGTCTCATACAATATTACTTCTTTAGTCTCATTGGTACATCTTTATTCCATATTAGACTCCAAACCTGGTGGTGGAAACTTAAGTGTAATGCTACTAATTATTTGAGAGCATGTTGGCGGTGCAGTTTAACTGCTTGCCTCTCATCAAGGCAGATTGGACTTGATTTCTGGTGAATACATGTGAGATTTTCGAGGTGAAATGCCATGCCCGTTGATTTGGATTCCATGTAAAAAGTTTACGATTGCAAGATTACGGGTCATGTAAAGAAAGAAATAAAAAAAGTAAAAAAGATCATGTATTTATTCAAGATTGTGACTGGTAATAATTGTTGCTGTGTTTCAGATCTTTGCCACTATATTTGTGATATGCTACAGTACACCCATCTTTCTTGCAGTTACTGTTCCTCTTGGAATTTTCTACTATGTTATTCAGGTATGATCAAATTATAATATTTTGGGTGTATTTAACTGTAGGAGTATAATATGCTTATCACTTATCATATACAGTATTTATAATATTATTTGAAAGGAGCCCTAAATTATTTATTGATGAGTTGATGATAGTAAACAATTTATTACCTAAAGTGACCCTCAGCATGGTACAGTATAGGATAAGTAACTTTTACTGTGTAGTAACATACAACTTAATAAAATACTTAATACATGCCATTCTCTCTACCTGGCAAATACACATCAACCATCATTTATAACCTAACTTATTCAGCATATATCGTATATTTTCACATACTCGTAAGTGTTATAATTTTTAAATATCTTTTTCTGTTCTGTTTTCATGTTTTTGTTTCTCAGTTTAATTTAGCAGCTTCGGTGCCATAGTTGGTAGCATGCTGAGCTTCTATGCCCTTCTATGACCGAAGTCGTGGGGATTTTTTAAGAACGTTATAAATCCTTCAGTATGCTTTCCTTCGGAGGCGAAGCATAGCCGGCGGTCACTAGACATTGGCCGCGAAAGTCTACGATCTAAATTATATATAGGTTAAACACTTGACTAACGTTCTTAGGTTCCTACGTTCATCGTCAAGAACCGACTGTGGTGGCATATGGTAACTAAGTTCTGAACTAATTGGTCGTTGACGGTGGCGTTTGGTGGCAAAAGTAGGAACTACTTGAAAGAATTGAATGTCTGCAGTCCTTACTTGAATTGAAAACAGATACATACACTAATACAGCCATCACAATTAACACCGGTTATCAGACAGATTCTACACTCACGCAAAGTACACGGGGCTACACGACTGCGTTGTCGCAGCCCCTAAACTAAGGAACCAACCATCAGTTTAATTTCTTCTTTTTAGATCATTTCAATGCTGTTTTATCAAGACTTTTTTGTGCTTTATTAACAACATTTTTGTAACAGATCTGGTTTTTGAAATTTTACTCTGTGAGCGTTTGGAACCAAAATATTTATAATATCCTCTATTATGACAAAAATGTTATTAAGTTGTATGTTACTGCACAATGGGACCAAAACCGGTGCAGTTTCAATCTACTAAATATTGTCTTAAGGTAATAAAATTAATAGTTTATTATAATTAATACGTCAATAAGCAATCGGGCTATCCTGGTCATTTTGATGAGTTGATGATACAAAATTCATACTTCTTCCTTGTATCTTGCAAAAATTTATATCTATCTAGCTCTTAATATGAATTTTTGCCGTCAGGAACAGGCCACATACAACTAGGGGATGTTTACTGAATATAACGTAATCCACGTAAATTAGGTTAACAAAGTTTGTCAAAGTTTCAAATATTTTATGATATTTGAGTAGTCCTTTTCTTTTTATTATAGTTAAATGAGGATGCTCCAATGTAGCATTGGATGATATAGTGCAGTAACCTTGCCACATCAATAGGAAATAGGATTGTTTGAGCATTCCACAAGTCGTCAAGGGATGGCTTGGTGTTGGTTAAATGGCAGTCAACAAAGTCTGTTGGAGGAAGCAACTGCAACATTTTATTGATAAACATGATATGATAATGTTAATTTTTTACTATAGGCATGCTAAGTTTTACTATATGTCGGTTTTAATGAACATTGTAAGAGGTATTTGATTATGAACTATCATCATCATCATCATCATCTTGTACAGTTTCCAGCCCCAGGCTGGGTCTGTTTGGAACATAAGCCTCACCACTTAGTCCTTTCTTCCCACCACCTCTCCGCTGTCACTGTGGTCAAGTCCTCGCCTCTCTTCATGACACATTCCTCCACTCCTTTCAGCCATCTATCTCTTGGTCTTCCCCTTGGTCATTTCTTCTGCATCTGTATCTCATGTATCCTCTTGGGAATCCTCTTCTCATCCATTCTATTTAAATGTCCATACCACCTCAGTCTTGATGTCTCAGTCCTACCTCGCAAGGGCTCCTCTTTCACCATTTCCCTGACCTTTTCATTCCTCAACCTGTCTCTTCTTGTTACTCCGATCCTACTTCGCAGGAATTTCATTTCACCTGCCTGTATTCTGCTTATGTCTCTTTTCTTCATTGTCCACGTTTCTGAAGTATAGGTCAGTATCGGGATATAGTAGCTTCTGTATAGCACTTCCTTGCTTTTTTGTGGGACATCTTTATTCCACACTGAGCTCCTAATGCTTCTGCCTGTCTGCCACGTTCCATAATCTCTTTGTCATTTCTCCCATTTTCCTCCACTATACTTCCCAAGTACTTGAGACTTTCCACCTTCTTCAGCTGTCCACCTCCAAGTGTTATCCCACTCATTGGTCTGTCCTTTTTCATGGTCGTTAACAGGATCTCACATTTACTGATGTTGAACTTCCATCCGTACTCCCCCACTGTTTCTTCCCAAGCCTTCAGTTGCTCCTGAATTTCCTCCTCCTTGTTTCCCCAGACCATGAGATCATCTGCAAACACCATTGCTTTCATCTTATCTTGTCCTATCTTTCCTGCTATCCGTGTCATTACCTCGTCCATAACCACAATAAAGAGAAGGGGTGATTATGAACTATGTGTTTTTAAATGTATGTTTTTATAATTTAATGAGTGCACCTGGCAGAAGAAGAGCTAATTGTCAAGCTCAAAACATGTCCCAAGGTTAAACAAGTTAATTTGTCAATAAATTGTTTTGAATAGACGGAAATGTATAATTACTAGTCAAATAGGAACTGTCCACCGAATCTTTATTTTCTCCTGTTAATGTACCATTCTATTATTCTATATGTCTTGGAGCGCAGTCGTCTCCTGCTGTCTGGGCAGTTGCATTTAGCCTCTTATACCAATGCAGCCACGCACTTTGGCGCTCAGGTGGCTCTGTGTGTGTTGTCTCAGCGATCAAAGATACCGCTTTGTCATTTCAGACGCTCGAATCACTGTTTTCCGAAGGATCAAGGATATTTTTTTCTCTGAATGAGTGTAATAATTTATTAAATTTCAAATATTTCGAAAAATAGATCTGGTTAGCTCAATTCACTATTGCCAGCATTTCATCCCAGTGCAGTGTACCATTTGGCTCGTCAGTTGGTATGGTACATTGACACGCAACAACAATGGCTCCATTGATTTCCCTATGCAACAAGTAAGTCTTCTATTCTGATCAGACGTCAAACTTTAACATTTCGCATTTTTACCTAAAGAGTAAAGGATCACCCTTTTACAAGACAAGTAAAGCATTTTTGATTTTGTTGTAACTTTGGTGGTTTTATTCTTATTTAGCAAGTATGCGGTTCTATTTTATGTAAGGTGCTGCCACCTGCCCTTTATGATTCAGTTTGTCTAAAACTCGCGCCATGTTCGCACATGTTAAGTTTGCGCTGTTCCGCTATTGCCATCCATGTACATCAGTTCGTTATTATTATTAAACTCACATCAGTTCACTTTGCTTATATATCTCTGGTTTCCTTATATCCTCTTACAGATTTTTTATCCTTTCAGACAACATTTTTCATGCATTCAGGCCAGTATATCTTAAAGAAGAATACACTCGTTCTAATCATCGCAACATAAACAGGTATTCTTCATCAACTTAACAACTGATACTTATGACAAAAATATTATTGGAATGCAGTGCAGTGATTTAATAGTCCAATTGAGGCAGTTAGACGCAGATATGAACAAAAGGAATATTAATTAGGAAAGTTTCATAGACTAGGGCAGTTTTTTTCCCCAGTGATTGATTGTTTGCTGCTGAAAATTAAGTGTTCTTGCAGTGTTTTAGCTTTCTTTGTAGTCATTATAAGTTTTTTTTATAATGTGCAAGTGCAACGATCATATATGTTTACATCACATTTCATCCACATCATCCATTTTTCATCAATTTTAATGTCACAATGACTGGGCAATAATTGTACTAGCTGATGAAGGGACAGATTTTCAAAGAACATATTATGTCTCGAAAAATGTCCTAGTGTGTAAATGAACATTACAGTATTGACTAGACGGAACTTAAGTGTATTTTCAAATTTTGAACACCTCACCGAGGCTGTTAGCTAGTAAATACCGGGAACAGTGCCAATGTACTATTAGAGCTATGCTCCCTTTATTCAAAAATTAGCCCAGTGAAGAATCTGCTGCAACAGTGCTTCATCATTTACGACTTGGGAATGTGCCACAATCAGAGTGTGGTCGCATTGGTGTAACTGTCCAGACAGCGGGAGATTTCAGATTGAATCCCGACTGCGGTCTAGTTTTCTAGTCTTACTCAACAGACATGTAAAACTAGCTACAAATAGTAGGATGTCGAACTAGTGGATATCGTGTCTGCCAGCTTGAAAGAGGTGCAAATCGAATCATATCATAATATTTTCACCAAAACCACACACTGTTTTCTCAAATTTTAAACTCGAAAGTGGTGTTATTTGTGATATTTTCTCTAAAAACTCATGTTATTCTTGCAAATTTGAGATCATAGAGTTGGTGAAAATGTAATCTAACTGGCTCGATAGTGGCACCGATGACGTATGTCGTTCTCGTAAATTTAAGGCCATACAGCCTCTAGGAAAATTGCCTATCGGCTAAAAAATAGTGCCAGCCACAATATGTTGTGATATAATAATAAAAAATAATAATATAACCCCTGGCACTACAGCCCATGAAGGACCTAGGCCTACCAGGCGACCGCTGCCCAGCCATTTGGTCTGCAGATATTGGGGTGACACGTGATCAGCGCATCGGGTCCCCTCGGCCGTTAATCTTGGTTTTCATATTCGGGGCGCTGCCTCACTGTCAGACAGCTACTCAATTGTCCTCACGAGACTGAGTGCACCCCCTTCCAGCCCTCACCTCAGTTTCTTAAATCCCTGTTGGAGCCGGGAATCGAACCCGGGGCCTCTGGGTGAGAGGCAGGCGTGCTACCCCAACACCACGGGGCTGGTATATGTTGTGATATTTTCACCAAAAACGTATGTTGCTTTTCCGAGTTTGAGATTGTAGAGCGGGTGTAAATCTTGGTTTACCTGTTGTGTTTGCTTTAAAGGTGTTGGCAATTCTGTCAGCCGTTAAGGACAAAAAAAGAACCATAAGAAAAGGAGGACGAGAAGGCTGTATTTTAGTTGATGTGTTTCATTTTTGACAATCTAAAATACACAGTACCATATTTTATGTCTAGACTAGTCTTATTCATTTGTACTCCCGGTCAAATAGAAGAGTTCTTACAAGGGCGTCTTCGCATTTTAACTCTAGAAGACTGACAGTGACACTACCGACAAGAAGGGTGAAGAAAACCGGATGCAGTATTTCCATTAACATAAATATTTAAAACTGTCAAGAGAATGCAACAAAGTTACAAACTCCCAAATGACAGCTATACGGTGTATCTTCCCTTTCAGGGAAATCAATCAACTTATAACTTTTCTGTGTGTAGTGCTCAATTACAGTATATTAGACGGGAAATACCTGCAGACCGAAAAGTAACACGCCACAATTTTTTCCCACGCTGTTATTGTGACTGGGATGCAGAAATTCTAAAGATATATAGGTTGAAGTTTGCGCTAGAGACTCTATATTTTTTACAGGTGTAAATGACAGCCCAGAAACAAAGACACAAAATTCCAAATGACAGCCCAGAAACCCAACAAGGAAAAATCGGGGACTTCAAAAGAAATATAAAATTAAATTTTAGTCTTTTATTTTCGAATGATAGTTTATCGAGTGTTTAAGGGTTCTATGTACTTCACTTGTGGAATATTGTAATATGCAGAAAGAGTCAAAAACTTTATTTAAATGTATTGACCTTGATACATTTATTTACAAACAAACCCCATGGCGCTACAGCCCATGAAGAGCCTAGGCCAACCAAGCGACCACTGCCCAGCCATTTGGCCTGCAGATTATGGGGTGACCCGTGATCAGCGCGTTGGGTCCCCTCCTCCGTTATTCTTGGTCTCCATGACCGGGGCGCTGCCTCACTGTCGGAGAGCTACTCAATTGTCCTCACGAGGCTGAGTACACCCCGTTCCAGCCCTCATGTCAGTTTCTAAAATCCCTGACGGAGCCGGGAATTGAACCCAGGACCTTTGAGTGTGCGTCAGATGCGCCACCCCAACGCCATGGGACCGGCACATTCATTTACCGGTTTCACACAATTTTATTTTACAGTGTCCCTAAGTATTATTCTTCAGAGATTCTTAAGCCTGGATGCTTGTCTTTCAGCGGATTTACATTCCAACTTCAAGACAGTTGAAACGTCTGGAATCTGTTACAAGATCACCAATATATTCACATTTCAGTGAAAGTTTAACAGGTATGTATTGCAAATTTTTGGACTACTTTTCACATTTTGTAAAAATGAGGAAAAGTAAACTTAAGAGATCGATCCGTGCAAATGTGTGTCTGTCTGTACTCCCTATCAACTCCTAAACTGCTGCAGCTATCAAAACCAAATTTGGTATGAGTAAAGATCTATACGGTACCTGAATATCTCAAGCCCATATTTGAAAATGACTTCACTTCTACCAACTGCTAAAAATTGCAATTGAAATTTGAGCTCCTTGTAGGATATCTCGGAAGATATGCATGGGAGCTATTCCAAAATTGGCACACATATAGATAATAATATTTCAGTTTAATTTCCAGGAGGCCATACATAACAGGGGTACCAACATGATTCTAAGCTTGCTGATAGGTCCAACATTTAAATGCATGAAACTTCTATACTATCAAATGGATTTCAACCAAATTTCGTATGTGGTTTGCGTACCATAACTGATATGACTATGTGTATTCTCAAGAGCCAGCAGGGCTGCCAACTGTTTATAAATGCTCTTTCTATTTTGTTACACAAATATCAATATATCAGAAAGTATGCAAGTCAACAACTCTAAACTATGCATACGTGTAGCACCTGACATTCTAGATTTATTTGGAGTAACTAATATCCGTCAGTGCTGCCAACATGATTCTAGACCTGCTGATAGGTCCAATGTTTAACTACATGTAACTTCTATACTAACAAATGGATATCAACCAAATTTCGTATGTGGTTTGTGTAACATAACAGATATGACTATGCTTCTTAAGAGCCAGCAGGGCTGCCAACTGTTAATAGATGAGCTCTCAATATTTTTCCATAATATCAGTAATCAGAAAGAATGCAAGCCAAATGCACTAATCTTTGCACAAGTATAGTACCTGACATTCTAGATTAATTTTGAGTAACTAATATCCGTCAGTGCTGCCAACATGATTCTAAGCCTCCTGATAGGTCCAATGTTTAAATACATGTAACTTCTATACTGAAAAATGGATTTCATCCAAAATTGGCACAATAATAGATCATAACATTTCAGATTAATTATGAGCAACAGTTACATGACATTGTTGCCAACATGATTTTACGTGTGGTGATAAGTCCAATGTCTAACTGCATGTAACGTCCATACTACCCATTGGACTTCAACCAAATTTTGTTTGTGTTTTCTGTACCTTAAGGAGATGGTGAAGAATATATTCAGTCACCAGGGCAGCCACTGTAGTGCTCTTAGGCTAGACTATTTCCGGTATATTTTGAACTAATTAAACATTTTAGTATTACCAACTTAATTTTGTCATTATCCTAGATAGGTCTATATAGATAATTCATTGGCATGAATCTTACATTTTAAGAAAAGTAGGCTCTTTAGTTCGTCACGGAAGTACTTGTTAATCTAGTAAAATGTCATGTGAAAACTATTTCTACTCTTGACAGGCTAAATGCTTTCCACATATGAATCACTTGATTTTGAAAGGGGACTTCTGACACTTTCTAGATTTTACGGGAGAAGGAAAAAACTGTCTACGTGATGGAAAATGCCTATCTATGTTTTACGCCTCTGCCAGTGCAAGACACCTATACTAATGCACACTTCAGTGCATGAAAATACAAAATCCGATTCACAGATTATGAAAAAATGACAGATGTTAGTATTGCAGAAGTCCCTTTGTACATCAAATGGAGTGAACTTTGATAGCCAACTTCTACATAAAACCCATAAATAATTACAAAATGTATTGTTATTGCTTTTGTAATGTATAAATTCAATTCTCAGTATGAACACTGAACCAATACTTAACTTAATAGTAATATGAAAATGAAGTACAATATCAATGCAAGAAACAATGAAACACAGAAAGCAATAATTCCAATAACAGCAATTCAATGTAATGAAAAAATGCGAAAACAACACTGTTATTATACACAAAAAGTAGCAGATGTCTCCATTTGACATCACACGGAGATTTTACAAGCTCGGCACAGCCGTGGTGTGGATTGCAGAAGTCTCATTTCAACACTAAACGGTGGCCCTACCTATCATTTGTGCAGGGTCTTTCACTCAAAGTGAAGGGAGGCTCGGACGAGCACATAGCAACTCGCTGAGTTTGGGGTCGAGGGATCACCCGTACGAATCGCCTGTAGGCCTATATAGCAAGCACACAGAACTACACATAATCAAAGTAAAATCATTACTCAACTTGTCACATAAGGTTGAAAATGTCTCCACCTGCATCTTCATATTTCTGGCATCGTCTAAGGAAATTTTCATTCACACGTGTTAGTTCATCTATTGAGATAGTCTCAATTTCTCTCATTATATTTTGTTTGAGTTCATCTAGAGCAGGGGTTCCCAACCTGGGGGGCGTGGGACTTTAACAAGGGGGGCGTGAAGTGATTTACGAATTACGTTTTCCCAACTTGAATATTACAATTTTGTAAAATAAACATTTTTCGAATCTCTTCAAGTGATTGTCGCACCAAGTCAATTTTTCAAAAGCACTGGTAATTGCCAACTGTTGGTACAAACCTCTGAGGAGCCGCGAGGTTGGAGGTGAAATAAGGAATTTGCTGTGTTGTAAGGAGCAAAATTATGCCAATTTTATCGTCCGGTTGGCATATCATTGTGATTTCTTTGAAGCTTTGAACAGTTTGAACTTCCATTTTCAAAGACATATTTATGCGAGTCAGGATTTTCAATGCTGAGTGTCATAGAAACAAAGCAGCGCTGTCGGCTTGATGTTGCAAGTGATCTCCGCTGTTCTCTGTCAAATATCAAACCAAACATACCGAATCTTACCAAGAGAAAACAGTGTCAACCCTCTCACTGACATTTGTTGACTAATTTAATATTTGTTGTAAAAATGTGTTATTTGTATTGTGCTAAAATGAAGTTAGTATGTAACAGATAGGCCTATTCCATTATGTACTGTAGTGTTATTAGGTTAGGTCTATATCCTCCGCGTCAATCGAAGAGGTTATAGAAGCGATGAGTGGTGGGGAGGAGGGGCGGGGGGAGGGGGGGAGGCGCGATGAACTCCCGTATCTGAAAAGGGGGGCGTCAGCTGACAAAGGTTGGGAACCACTGATCTAGAGTATGATGGTTTGTTGCATAAATCTTATTGTTCAATTTTCCCTATCAATGAAAATTTAAACAATAGGATTTAACACTTAGCAATAACATGTTATAAAATTTTGAAACATAATAACAATTAAACAATAACTACGTTATAAACTTATAACACTTGTAACTTAAAATTGGCTATAAATGAAGTAACGAAGTCAACTTTACTCGGCAAATCATGCGTCACAACTGTCTCAGCTCCGCGAAGCCATGTGCTCCTCTGACCTTCGGCTCAACCTTCTACCTACAGCGCTGCGCAGGCTGTGCGGAAACCCCACTTTGAGTGAAAGACCCTGTATTATCGCATCAAAAACTAATATTTTGTAAAACCTGCAGAAGTAACCTTTTAATATCAACCGATTCATATGAGGAGTACTTTTTAAGTACAGTAAGGTCTCTTTTATGATAAAAACTGAACTCTTACATAATATTAATATGATTACAAATGGCGTTTGCTCTTGCACAAGGGCATGTAAATAACTATGAATGTGTGGTAAGGTGATGCCAAATAGACTTTACGTAAAAAAATTTTCATATAAAACCCTACTCTTTCGAATTAAATTTTGAACTAGCTCTCAAAAAATTGAATAAAGCAGTGAACAAGTTGTTCTGTGAAGAACATAACAGCATATTTTCATATATTCTGCTGGTCTTGTCTAGTTTAAAATTCTCCCATCTATTAAATGGATTTAATGACTTATTAATGACATTAAAATTAAAATTGTAACACAATTCAAATATTTAGGAGAGTTAATAACAAATAATCTAAATGAGAAAGCATCGATTCAAATAAGAACAAACAAGTTATCTAAGGCACAAAAATTAACATGGGACACTTACAAAAATAAATGCTTATCCATAAATGCAAAACTTAAACATTACAATACAGTCGTAAAACTAGAAGTCACATATGCAGCAGAAACATTATTCCATCTAAATGAACAATCCACAACTGACAGATTACAGAAGATCGAAAGATGAATTGGAAGAACGTGTATTAATAAAATATATCAAAAAGCTGGACAATGGCGAATAATAATAATAATAGTATCGTATGGCCTCGGTGCCGGGTGCAAGCTTTGCTGACACCCAGAGGATAGCTTGCATGTCAAATTTCATTGTTCCTTGAAGCACTATGAAAGTCAAGGAGGTTAGATATCTAAGCTCCTTGAACACTATAGCGCTTTCTAGTAGAGAAATGAGGAACTTTGTGGTGGCGCAAACTCCTGAGATTAATTTTGCCATTATGAACACGGCCTACTGAATTCAAATGGGTTCTTTGACATGCCAACATCGTATGACATACGTGCTGTGAACTTTTGCCGCCTTTCAAAAATCACTTACCACGGCCAGGAGCGAACCTGCAAGCTTGGGGTTAGTAGACCGACACTTTAACCACTCACCCACCGTGGTAAGCTATGGCGAATAATACCTTGAATGTTCTATATAACAAGCTAGAACCCATTACTGATACCATACGTAAGAAAAGACTAGGGTTCTTTGGACACATCAGTCAGATTCACGGCTTCTGAAACAGCTAGTACAGCATATTTCTAAAATGTATACAAAACTGGATGTAGATGGATGAAATAAATGAGAGTAGACTTGCAAGCAATTGGCCTGACACCAGAAGACACTACAAATAAAAAAAAAATTAACCACAAAACATAAAACTATGAATTTTCATTTTGCACTTACAAAAAAGAAACTTCCAACAAGAAAGGGCAAGGAGATCAGCACATATGAAGAAGTGAGGCTCGCACAATTCCTACCAAGGAGTCGACAAACTAATGGGTTGATTAAAATGTTCCTATGAGGTCTCAAAAGAAGAAGAAGAAAAAATGGATTTTCCATGTGATGGACTAAACAATATTGTTGGTACAATTAAACTTAATCGTATCCAAACACCGGAGTCAATTTAGACAGTAAACATAAAATAAAATGAATAGACAGGGTCTAGTCGATCAGTTAGCCAAAAGAGAATGCAGAAAAAATTTAGGCAACAGATGGGCTGACGGACACATTTGAAATCAAATGAACAGTTGTACAGAAAGATAGAACCAGTCACATCAACAATGATAGAGGAAAGGTTGTTATTCTATTAGTGGGGTGACTAACAAGGGAAGTCTCTGAACCGGGGAATCGCGGATCCTGTTGGAACTTTGCAGATACGTTGCGTGAGCCCAACTAGGCAGAACCGTGAAGAAAAATCTTTCGTAAATTAACTTCCCCTACTACTAGAAGAAAAATTAAGATTTACACGTTTAAATTGGCGCGCCAGTGGCGTGAGCTTCATTGGCTGCGTCAGAGGTTGCTTCCCGGCTTACGGCGTACAGTCACCGAATGAGAGGCAACAGACCCGGCATACGCTTATTTCCGTATACGGAGAGTGTCCCATGCATTGCGTAATGAATGTTAACATTGGAAAAGTTATATGTTGTCTGGAGGAAAAATATGGAAAATGTATGGAAAGGCCTCTCATCATTCAAGAACAGGACCTGTTGGACAGTATGGATGGTTTTGTGCCTATCTGGCTTTCGTCTCTTGTAACAAGTGTGTTAGGTATGAAATACAAACAAAAGGCTGTTGTGTATTGGAAAAGCGGTAAGAGGCGTCCACTTTCCCTTTCTTCGGTAAACGAAAGTAAGAAAGATTTATATTTGTGGGCAGAACAAGTGATAAGGGGCGGCAACCACCGCGACAAATTGAGCAGAATAACATGTGACTTAAAAGCCCAATTTTCCATTGCCCATCAAAATAATGACGTAATATAGGCTATGACACGACAATTCAGCAATGGGCTATGCTAACTGCGTAGGACGTAAAGTGTACGAGGTTTAAAGCCAGCCATTCCTAGGTGCAGCACTTAAGAATCGCTATAATATCATTTCGCGAAAAATAGCAACTGTGGTGATATCAAAGAATGCCCATCGAGAAATGGATATTATATCAGCAGCAGAAATATTCGTGGAAGAGGTTAAATCGGTTCTAGATTCTCTCGGCCCTGGGAACGTATGTACTGTAATAGTGATCAAAGTGGGTTCAATTTGGAGATGTGTTCGGGTAGGACACTGGCTATAAAAGGGTCGAAAACAGTTTGCTCCAAAGTGCAATCAGTGGGGGCCACAACGCACAGTTATACAATAATGCCAACAGTAACAGCAGCGGGCAAGCTGCTTGGACCTCTCTTCATAACTATGAAAGAACCAAAAGTTGTGTTTGGTAAAAGGGTGAAAGAAACTATGCTTGCACATGACAACATTTACGTTGTTCCCACAAATTCTGGCAAAATGGGATCCGCACAATTGGAGAATTGGTTTCATAATGTTTTCAAACAGCATGTACCATCTGGCAATGTGGCACTCCTTTTGTATTCCTTTTCTGGACATAAATCGTTAGAAAGTAAAGAGCCCATACGACTGATAATCATCCCTCCTGGGGCCACAGCCTATTGTCAACCATTGGCGTCTGGAAAAGCTTTGTCCGTAGATTTTGGAACACCGTTCGATTATTGAATTTTGACATCAATTTGGCCCAGAGAATTACAATCTTAAAAATGCAGTCTCTGGCCACCAATTGTCGTCCTCTAGTTTTACTTCAATGTGGCAATACGCATGGTACCGAACTCAGTATCTGTCCGACAATCCCGAACGGTTTGAACACCCTGTGCCATATTGTATCATCAGTACAATAAAATGTAGTACTTGCACTCGCCCGTGTCTTATACGGTGAGGATGGTGTAAAAGCAGTTTGTTTTTCCAACATTATTACCACGAACATCACTGTTGTCAGAACTAAGCGAAATAGCTTGGTCTCTTACTCACTTGTGTGGCCATTGGTTCAGTTTACTCTGTGTTGTGTTGTAATTATATGTATCGGTGATACCTTACATTGCATGATTAATAATAAAGCACGACGTGCAATATATTGTAATGATGCAACATTAATGTCCCATGCCGCAGCGCAGCTTGTGAGCGAGAGCACGGGAGGGCAGTCGTTTGGAACGTGATCTTTTGAGCCACCAATCAGGAGTGAGGCACACTCCCGCTTGACCAGCGCGCACAGTTAAAAATTGTTGTACTTACTGTCGTCTACGGTGGGTAGGAGTTAATTTCCGAAAGATTTTTCTTCACGGTTCTGCCTAGGTGGGCTCACGCAACGCATCTGCTAAGTTCCAGCTGGATCCGCGATTCCCCGGTTCAGAGACTTTCCTTGTAAGCAGAAAAAAGTTTCACATCTGGCAACTAATGCGCCCTTTTGGATTCAGATAGTACATGGGTAGATGAGTCTGAAAAGCCCGGGACACAAATTTTTCTGGCCCTCTAGCAGTGTTGGTGACGTAATCAATATGGCCGCCAAAAGTTTGAGACACGCTTCTACATTCCCCGTTATAGCTCTGTTTTCCTTTTTGATATTAACATAATAGTTAGTGATTATGAATCAGGAGAAAACGCGCTTTCCAATGGTATATTTGATTTCATTGTTTAGGTTCACAATATTTTTAAAAAAATATTTGAAATTTTATAATTTAATTTGACTTTGATTTTTTCAACGCACTTTGCTAAATAACTTGAAATCCGTTACATGTAGCTGAAAACGTGTCCTATACTTTTTTGTTCATCAAGAAATTAACTTTCCAACGGTATATATTACCTCTGGTTTATCATAAACAGTTGCTAAAAATCTGCCAAAACAATGTAGCGTTGCACGAGTCGTTATCGTAACTATGCAATTTATATAGGCCCCGAAAAGTAATAGAGCGTCTTAATAACTATTTGACTAGTAGCAAATAATTACTGTATTATAATGTATATGTATAATAATAATAATAATAATAATTGTTACGTGCAATGCACGTCCCAATGTTTTTAAAATCCCTCTTCCCTGTATTCGGGTGTTCCATGACATTTTGAATCGACCGCCTGCTGACTTGATTCCGTTTGTCAACACGAGATAGCACCTGCTGTCGGACTTCGGGGTTACTTCAAGTAGTTCCTGCTTCTCCGCTAGAGAGTGTTGCTTGTGCCTTTTAAAACTCTACCAATTCGTGGCATAAATGAAGACAATTATATTCTACGTCATGAAACAAATGCCTGTGTATTCATGATACCGCCAAATTATTTACTTAATAATGACATTGTTGATTGATGTGTCAAGCCTTGATTGGACGATAAATATTTACATGAATGCAGTTCGGCATCTGACGCGGGATTTCTCCGCCATCTTGTGGAGTCCATTGTCTGTCGTGAAGAAAGCTACAAGCCGACTGGTCGTGAAAGGTGTCACCCCTGATGGGGGCTTGGCCCCCAGCCTCTACGAAATATAGATATATTCAAGAGAAAAAGGAATTGCCTATGCTCCTAGGCTTTAATTTCATAACTTGCCTTGAAGATGATGTGTGATCTGTTTGTTTACGGGCTACAAGAAGAAAAGCCTCATGGGTGATCGAAGCGGGATGTGTGTGCTAACGCAGTCATATTGAGGCAGTTCATATCTTTTACATTATTTAAAATGTGTTAGTTTTTTTGTTTCATTGTGTCTCCACTGTGAAGTTTTAAGGTACGTAATTATTGTATATACTTAATTATTTTATTTTGGGAGCTCCTATATTGGCCTTGTATGAATGTTTGATCTTGTGTTTTGTTTTGCCTGATAGGCCTAAAATTTCTTTTATGTTTTAATAACGTTTCCTTATATATATTAATTTTGTTATTATTTTTTGTACCTTCTGGAGACACATTTATAAGTTTATTTTACGTTTAAATTATTATTTATTTTCATTTGGCAATCTTGGGATTGTCATATTATTAATCTAATGTAAGATCCGTCGAGACATAAAACCGACTAGTGTTAATAGTTTTTAGATGTAATTTTTTTCCGCCTTTCATTCCGCTCTGGGGATTCTAAATTAATTTAATGCTAATTGTTTGCCGTAGTTTCGATCAGGCATGCAGTCTCCTGTTTTTTGTGGCCATGTTGTTTTTTGTTTTGACGAGATGCATCCTGGTCTCGAGGTCAGTCTCTTGGCGCCGGCCACGAAACTCCAACGTATTGTGGTGTTAGCTTAATTTTTTTTCTTAAATGTAATCTTGTTGGTTTAACATTGTGGTTTTTGGTAAATGTTCCTGTGTTTTTTGCCGTCGTGCAAATCTTAATTTATTTTGTTAATTTATTTTTATTTCTCGTTTCATCATGGCCGGGATCTCCGCATGTCGGATCGCTATTGCATTCCCTTGTAAATTATCAAGCCCTTTCTCATTGTGTTATGCCTGTAAATTTTATTTTAATCTTTGGGCTTTATAACATTTTAATTTCAATTTGATTCTTGTCCTTTTGTTTGCAAACATGCATGTTCTGTTTCTGGTGGAGGTGTTTTCTCTTTAAATTTTATCATTAAATTTTTATTTTAAATTTTTAATCAACTGTTGTGGCATTATTTCGCCGGCAGCAATTCTGTCGGTTATTGGGGGGTGTCTGTAGAATAGCCTGTGCGTTCCCCTTTTCCACTTTCCTTCCACCCCTTTGGAGCTCTTCTGTTGGGGCATGTCATCTGGAGGTGATTTTGTTGCTGTGGAAGCGACGCGGACCTCTAAATACAGGTAAGTTGGCCCATCCACGCTGGCCATTGGGCGGTGTCATTCTGGTGAAGCAGAGCGTTGGTTATCGAGTTACCGACGTGCTGCTGGCCAGAAGCCGCCGCCGTGTCAATAATCATAATAATAAAGAGAAAATACCTTCTAAAAACGTGAAAAATGTAATAATACGTAAGATTTCATTCAGTAATAATAAATGTGTATTTCTTTTTCAGGCAGACATTGTGTGAGGAAGTTCAACATGTAAAGAAGTTATTGCTTTCGTGTATGTAATAGAAATTACTCAATCATGTCAAGGAAGAGGAAACATGAATTGGTTGATGCTACAACTGACCCAGTGGTGGCTTCGTTTGTATGGAACCTGTGTTTGTTATGCCAGAAGAATTCAAAAGAACGCTTAATCATCTCAAAATATGAAGGATATACATGGGTTGGTTTTATAGTTTTGGCACCTTAGTTATAACTGGATTAATAACTCACTTAAATGGTTCCAAGTTTCACAGGCCCTCGATGTAGTCCCCACCGTTGCGTGCAACGTGTTCCCAGCGATGCGGAAGTCGTTGGATCCCGTTGGCACTGCCCAATCTATTGATGGTACGAAGAGAGCGCTCGGCCGCCTGCTTAACGTCTTCAATGGTACGGAAGCGCTCCCCGCGCATTTTCATCTTCGGGATGAGATCATAGTCGCAGGCACTGATGTCGGGAGAATATGGGGGGTGATAGAGGACCTCCCAGCCCCAGCGATCCAACAATGCCGACACAACGCCTGCTGTGTGTGCCCTAGCATTGTCATGCAGAATGATGGGCAGTGTAACCATGTGGTGGCGCCGTTTCCTTCTCAGAGCTCCTCGGAGATGGTCTTGCAGGAACGAACAGCAGTACGCCGCATTAACGGTTTGCCCTCGGGGAACAGTATGGTGAATGATCACACCATCCCAATCATAGGCAAGAATCAACATTACCTTCACATTGGTGGGGGTTGGTCGAACTGTTTGTTTCCGTGGTGCCGCCACTCGTTCGATTGGCGTTTTAACTGTGGCTCATATGATCTGGCCCACGTCTCGTCAATGGTTATGATACCGCCGTAAGAAGGCCTCTTCTTCGCGCTCATAACGCTGCAAGTGCATACGACAAGCATCATATCAATAGCCATTTGTGCATGTCGGTTAAGTCATGCGGAACCCATTTGGACGCAATCTTCCTCATTTTCAGTAAGTCCTTCAGGATGTGGAGAACAGTTCAATGCGCCAGTCCGGTATCTTGCTCTACTAACGCGGACACCATCTGTACATTGTCATCACTTACTGGTGGGTGACCAGATCGAGGCATGTGCTCCACACGTTCGCGTCCATCTCGAAAGTTTGCAACCCATCTTGCTACCGTTCTGAATGGTAACGCAACTGCTCCGCACGCTTCCTGCAATCCTCGGAGACACTGTTTAGCACTGCGACCCCTAGCACACTGAATTTTGTCTTTCGCGAGCTCTGGTCTCACACTAGTCATCTAACAGGCGCGACTGCGCACGAGTGGTGGTGAGGACGGGCGAGGTCATGTGCTCTGAGGGAGGGGATGCAGGGCAGGAACCGTCGGTAAAAGTGGCAGCGCCCAACATTGTTGCAACTTGCCACTGAAGCATTGGTGCCAAAACTAAAAAACCAACCCATGTATATCAATGGCGAATAATCTTGAAATTTTTGCTGATCATGGTCAGAAGTTTGGACCAGTTGACCGATGGACGTGGTCTTTCACAGACATTAGTAGCCCATGGAGCAAAATATTATAAATCCTTCAAAAATAAATACGATAGTCAAAAAGCGGAAAGACTATCTGCTGAAAAAAGAACAGGAAGGACGTCCTCATTGCTCAGATAAAACTCCATCTAGATCAAAGTTAACAGTTCTGTTATGCTTAGTGCTGTTGTCTTTAATGAGTTGGGCAATTGACAAGCCTGCATTATGTCCAGGTATTTCTGTTGAGACATCCGAGTCGATATTGGGACCCTCTAATAACATACGTACAAAATGCAAAGAACATCAAGTACAGATATGGAAGCTGTGAATGCATTCTTATAGGATCCTTCAAATTTAGGAAAATCTTGAAAGAGTTGTCTTCGTGATATGCCCACTGCCGTCCTACACACATACCATCACTGAAGTCGTTAAATGCACAGGCGTCGCGTATAGCATCGCCAACATCCCCTTCGAAACTGAACATAATTTCACGTCCTGATTTATCTGCTCTCAGACCAGGTACAAATACTAATAATTGTTCCTTGAGACGTGTTCTATTGATATTTTTTTCGTCAGTTTGCATTCCCATCTGAATCATGCGCTGAGGCATTAATTTTGTAAGATAAGAAAAGTACTGGTGAAGTACTGCTAGATAAGTACAAATCCTGCATGTATTGAACCAATTCCGTTATAACTGTACCATAAACAACTGCTTTAGGATTATGGTAATCTTCTCTTCAAGAACGTTCAGCAGCACTTGGACGTGTTAGAAAACGAGTATAGCATAGTTTGTGGTATTTAGCTTCTAATGCTACCAAATCTGTTGACGATAACTTCTTTAACAGTTTTTCGTCTTGTAATTGTAGAGCATGACTATGAATTTATTGTAGGCCCAATACTCAGTGGGGATGCAGTCACAAGCTTCTCTCTACCTTCTCCTTCATCACAAAACAGACAAACTTTTTTTTTACATCTGAACAAAATAATGATGATCTTGTTGTTAACTTTGATCTTGATGGAGTTTGATCTGAGCAATGAGGACGTCCTTTCTGTTCCTTTTTCAGCAGATAGTCTTTCCCCTGTTTGACTATTGTATTTATTTTTGAAAGATTTGTGATATTTTGCTCCATGGGCTACTGATGTCTGTGAAAGACCACTCCTATCGTTCAACTGGTCCAAACTTCTGACCATGATCAGCAAAAATTTCAAGATTCTTCGCCATTGATATATACCCTTCATATTTTTGGATGATTAAGCATTCTTTTGAATTCTTCTGGCATAACAAACACAGGTTCCATACAAACGAAGCCACCACTGGGTCAGTTGTAGCATCAACCAATTCATGTTTCCTCTTCCTTGACATGATTGAGTAATTTCTATTACATACACGAAAGCAATAACTTCTTTACATGTTGAACTTCCTCACACAATGTCTGCCTGAAAAAGAAATACACATTTAGTATTACTGAATGAAATCTTACGTATTATTACATTTTTCACGTTTTTAGAAGGTATTTTCTTTTTATTATTTATTTATTTATTTACATTGTTTAGACCCAAAGGATCACATTAAGCAAATTATGTTCTGGTGCTGTTCTTCTTGTTCTTCCAGAACTCCATCATCTCACTGTGTCGAACTCGACGTTCCTCCGTCCATCCTTTTCCTGGTCTCTTTGGTCGATCTTCATGTGTGACTTCCCAACTGTGGATCTTATGTCGGAATGTCATTTGATCGTCTATGTCTATTGGTATGATGTTGGCACTTTCGAGATCAATTTGTACTTGGGTAACCCAGACTGTTGTCACTTTAAGTTTCCGTAAGTAAGTCAATATCCTCTTTGTTAGCCGGTCGTCATTCAGTCTCATAATGTGGCCGTAGAATCTCAGTCGTCGCTCGCGGAAATCTGACTCTATGTTAGAGTATATCTCTGTGATTGTGTGTGATTGCAGACGACACCCATCATCTATGAGTTTAGGGCCCAATATTTTATGGATGATTTTTCTCTCAGCCTTCTTGATGTTCTCAAGATCCCCTTTGTAGTTGAGGTTTAGTGTCTCGCTGGCGTAAAGTGTCTCAGGTTTGATGACAGTCGTGTAGTGTTGAATTTTGGTGTTGATGCTCATGCATTTCTTGTTGTAAATATTTGCGATTTTTCCGTATGCTCTCCGCAATTTAAGTTCACGAGATTTTTGCGCCACTCTTTCCATACCTGTGGGTTCAATAATTTCACCCAATTACTTGAATTGATTAACCCTGTTTATCATACCGTACTCTGTGAGTAAATTTTGTGCTTGAATGTGTTTTGTCGATATAAACTCGGTCTTTGTGAAGGAAATTTGTAGTCCGACCTTTTCAGCACACTCTTTTAAGACCTCAATCTGAAGAATTGCCGTTCGTTCATCTGTGGAGAGGATTGCAAGATCATCCGCGAAAGCGAAGCATGTTACATCGATATTATCCGTTTGCCTTCCTAGCATGACGGGCTTCCAGGTATTCCGACTCCTAAGTTCATTTCTCCATTATTTGATGACCTTCTCTAGGAAGATATTAAAGAGTAGAGGGGAGAGCCCATCACCCTGCCGTACACCTGTCCCGATGAGGAAAGGTTCAGATATTTCACCAAGGAACTTGACTTTGGAAGTTGTTTCAGATAGGGTCTGTTGGATGAGGCGTCGTATTTTCGGGCCGAGCGTGTATTCTTCGAGTATATTAAAGAGGGATTGGCGGTCGACGGAGTCATAAGCTTTCTGAAAATTGACGAATACGCAGATGGTTTGAAACGTTATTTACTTAGGCTGGGATGACAAGTGAAACGGTATTTACTTTGCTCCACGTTGAGCGTACAAATGAAACGGTAATTAGTGCCCCATGTTGGTAGCGAAATGAAACGTTTTTGCTAGCCCACACTGTTGGGTGAGAAATGTAACTGTTTACCTTTGCCTAAGCTATGTTGTTTTAATGGGCGCCAAGACCTCAATGCAATGTTGAAATCTAAATTTGTATTTAACAACGTCTAGCTCTGGCAGAACACATTCAAGACTCTATTCACTCAGATCGTGGTATGATTTGATCATTAACCCAACAAACAATTGTATCAGGAGAAGGAATTGGTCTATATCTAATGCTACCTACTGAAAGCAAAGATTGCATTGTAAAAGAAATGAGTTTATTATATAAAACAAGTATAGCAAAATTAATAATAATAATAACTATAAAATTTAAATTGGAGCGTTGTGATTTTAATATTACCGATAGAAAATTACGTGAAAACGGAGTCTGATAAATTGATTTTACTCTTATTTCCAAGCTATGAAGTTACTGAATTATGAAATATAAAACAAAGAAAAATGAGAGATTGCGTATTTCTGCGTCATTAGCGCTTACCCCTGGAAATTGCCAAAGCATTTCCCTCGTTCTTGATGATGCTGTGTGCTTCCCACAGTCTCCTGGACGTCGTCATCTCCGTCGAAATTTGATGATATTCTGGTAGATTAGATAATTCTATGGTCCGTACATCGGACCCAAACTCTCGTAAAACCGCACTGGTTACGTTTTACAAAAGTTCGTCGCTAACTCCACTGAGCATCGGAGCGACACGCACTTGCGACCGTACACTGCAAGTTCTACACAGATTGTCCTCGTCTCACGGCGCGTCGAACGATATATTCACCTGTCGGTTCCCCCACTCCAGTCTCTACTTCCAGCTTACGTCGTCTCCCCTGATTGGCTGAGCACGCCGCCACTTCCCCTCCTCCGGTTCATTACACTCCGCGGGCGAGAGGGAGAAGTCGTATTCCGTTTCAATAATTCGCCTCTTCTTGACGATGCGACCCAAGATTGCGTAATTCTTCTCGACAGGAATCAGCTTGCATTTGAATTCCCAGTGAGTCATCTCTCTCAAATACCCTAACTGACAAAACTCCGTAAAATTCCGTAATCAGATAATTTTCTATGATATCGTCGTTCGTAATAATTTGCTTGATAGCGTTTTCTAAGACATAGAAAACCTATCTGTATGCTTATAATTTTTATAAAATGCTCCGAAAATATCTAAATAATAATTATAATAAATTAATAATAATAATAAATTAACATGAAAAATTATCTTGGCTGAACAATTTGCCGCGTAAATAAATATAGAATGGCTTCCTACTGACTTATGCCAGTTGCATAAAACCCCTCGAAAAACACGTTACATATTCGCCTCGGATCATCGGATGATTTACCGTGACGACGGTCCATTATCCGATTATCCCAGACACGTTAATAAACCCCATCCAAAATACATATTACATAAATGAAATCACCCTAAATTACAGATATATACACTCATATTTTTTCTTCACGCACTTTGCGTCAAAGTTTGTTGTCACTATGGATTGCACTTTGCAACCAGTCCAATGTTTTACATATGGAATAGTGTTCCACGGATATTTCCGCCTCTCAAATTTCTCTATGTTGGAGAAATAGACATAATTAATGTGTGAGCACTATGTATTTATGATGTCATATCACACGCATTGAAGGTGTTCTGATATATTTATATCACCATAGAACTTCCTAATTTCACTGGAGGTCCCCTCCTTATGGTGACATATAATTCCACTTATCACTGAGCACACGATCACACTATTGTGGCAGCGCCTCGTGACCATAATACTTAATCTCTCTTTAAAGTAGATTAAATTAATATTGACTTCTGAAAAAAAATACAGTAAATGCGCATTACATATAACACCAAATATTTCTGTGCCGTAATCGCCCTGTCTTGTTAAGTTCCCGTTAACCATATTCTACTTAATACTAGTTCTCAACACAGACCATTTCTCCTCACACAAATAACACCATTGTACAAATTATCTTAAATTACACACTTACAAATCTTACATGGCGAGGCCGTAAACAGAAATCACGTGTGCTGATATGTATGAGTTTCATGAAGGACTGTCTCGCATTCTGATGGCCCATCTTTTATCTCGTGGACGCCTTAAGCTAACAAGCCCTATTCAAGCGCTCCCCCATCTCTTGGAGATAAATGGGAACCCATCAGCGCTGCCAAAATGGCCTTGGTGCATCGAGACAATTTAGTGCTCAACAGCATCCGACAATCCCGTCATATTTCCCTGTACCTTAAAAACTCTCATTTACTTACATACTACCCCCCTGTGTGACTTCTGATACGCCTGCCTGGAAGACCATCTCCTCCCACGCACCAAATACCACACTTACTCATTTAATAGGCTGGCTCGCCAGCTAAACACACTCACTTTATGACACATATTTTCGTAGGCTATGTATATTATACGTCCCGTATAATCTGTTTCCCTCACTATTCTCCAGCACATATGCTGTTTTCCCAATACGTTTGGAAACTATAAATGGGCCCTCGTAGAGATAAAAGAACTTGGACATGACTTTCTCTAGCTTATTTGACTGTTTCGGCACTCTAAGTAAGACTCTGTCTCCCGGCTCGAATAGGTCAAATTTAGTTTCTTTTTGTTGGCGAATTCTCTTTTGTGCTGACTTAGATAAATTATGTTTCGCCAACTGGACAATGTAATCCATCCCCGGTTGCTTACCCTCATTTAATCCCAACACCCTCGCTAGTTCATTTTGTGGTCTTTTTCCGAAGTGAACTTCGTATGGCGTCAATTTCGTGCTCTCATGCTGGACAGAATTCAGCCAAGTCTCGACCTTGGGAAGATGTCCAACCCAGGCCGCATGCTTGTCATGCACTAGAGTCCGAAAAAGACGAGCCACTTCCCTTAATGGACGCTCTGCAGAATTACCCTGAGGGTACCTTACAGAGGAATGAACGTGTGTTATACCAGCTTCCTGCATACTGGTTCTCCATTTCTTTGCAGTAAACTGTGGTCCACTGTCAGATAGTATCCTGAGAGGAATGCCAAACTCAGGTACATACTTATTAATGATCAGACGGCTACACGCTAGTCCCGTGGCTTTCCTTAGCGGATATAGCTTGACATACTTACTAAAAGCGTCAATAACTATAAAAATATACTCGTAGCCGTACTGTCCTTTAACGATCGGGCCAAATAAATCCACACACAGTAGTTCGCCGGGACTACTGGTGAGAACTGCAGATCTCTCCCCCACTAAATATTTAACTGGATATTTACTCCTTTGACAGGTGTCACACTTAGCTAAAATCCTCCTAACGTCCCTTCCCATTTTACTCCAAATGAAGTCACGACCAATTTCATAGAAGACCTTGGCAGCACCAAAGTGTCCTAATTCCCTATGAATGAACCAAATTAGCTCCTCCCGCAAAGTGGCAGGAACACATATTGCCCACCGATTATTCCTACATTTCCTTGCAAGAAGCCCATCCTGCATCTTGTACGTGAACCGTCCTACTTTCACATACTCTTCTTCACCTATTTCCAACCTAGCCAGTGGCTCCTTTAGCTTAACGTCATCACGTTGCTCCACTAGCATATTTCTCAGTGTCTGTAACGATGCCCTGTTGCTACTGTCCACACATGCACATATTAAAATACCGTCCTCTGCTTTAACCACAGGATAATCCCTACATAAATTAGTGTCCCTCGATAGCATGTCTGCAAGAATGTTATCTTTACCTTTAATATATTTTACTGTGAATTCGTATTCCTGCAGAGCAAGAATCCACCTACTAACTCTGTTAGAACTGAGTTTACAAGTTCTCATATACAGTAATGCATGGTGATCTGTGTGGATCTCAAATTTCCCCCCTACTAAATACATTCTAAATTTCCCTAAACTGAAAACAATACCTAAAAGCTCTAACTCAGTAATCGTGTATCTTTTCTCTGCTGCTGTCAGTCCTCGCGAGGCTAAAGATACAATGCACAGATTACCCTCATCATCTCTCTGACATAATACTCCAGCAATGCCTATATGTGAAGCATCTGTCATAACCACATATTCCTTATCTTTTAAAGGATATTTCAGCACTACAGCTTTCTCAAAACCTTCCTTTAGCGCTCTAAAAGCCTGCTCATGCTTGGACTCCCAACTCCACCGAGTCCCACTTTTAAGCAAATCCCTGAATGGTTCTACCAACCCTGAGTATTTAAGAACGAACCTCCTGAAAAAGTTGCAAATTCCCAGGTAAGTTTTTAACTGTTTAACATTCTGTGGCACCTCTGCGTTAAGTATCTTATTAACCCTACTTTCTTCTGGTGTTACACCTCTACTCGACACTCTATGACCTAAAAATGTCACTTCTGACTGACAGAATGACGACTTAGACAGCTTCAAAGTGAACCCTGCCTGATCTAACTTCTGAAAAACTATATTTAAATGACGTAGATGCTCCTCAAAACTGCGTGAACTAATTACCATATCATCTATGTAAATGGTTACAAACTCTCCTGTGTCATCCCCTAATGCGATGTTTAAAGCCCTAATTAAAGCTGCTGAACTACTCTTTAACCCATAAGGTGTTCTACAAAATTGATAAAGGTTATATTTATGACTAAAAGCTGTAAATGGTCTATCTTCGTACATAAGTGGCACTTGCCAAAAACTGGAACTCAAATCTACACAAGTGAAATACTTCTTCCCCTCAAATGTTTGCATTAATTCTTCTATTGACATAGATTTCAGCTGATCTGAACTAATTCTACTGTTAACCAAACGAGCGTCTAAACAAATACGAACAGTGCCGTCGGTCTTGGGTACCGTTATCAAAGAATTAACATATGGACTGTTCGAGTGCTCAATAATCCCATCTTCAAGCATCTGGTTAATTTGTGCCTCAACTGCACTCTGATAAGCGAAAGGTACAGGATATCTATGTCCTGTGAATACTGACCTATCAATAACGTTCAATGAATGTATATAGCAATTGGCCATACCAATGCGATCCTCAAAAACTCTCCTATTACACCATAACACATCATAGAGCCGAACACACTGTTCATCCTCTATATTTCCCTGAAATGCAGCCTCACGTAACGAGTCCTCTAGACTTCCGTTCGTAATCACACTGCCCACAAAACATGGAGAACCCCGCTCTACGGCTGGCGATATCTCATTTAAAGTACAAATCACACCTACAATACTACTCCTCTGAATATGGTCATTGAACGCTACTTCTACTTCAGAATCTCCCCATTTAAATTTCAAACTCCCTACATCATAACATAAGTTACCAGACACTCTACTTAGCCACTCTGAACCCAAGATAACACTGAATACTAAATTTGGAATTACAAGACAAATCTGCTTCTCTACATGATTATTAATTTTAATGTCTACTAAAACTTGCTTAGAAATTACTTTAGACCTTTTCCCAACAGCTGTGATAACAAAAGTGCTTTTAATTGGCATCTCCTCAAAATTTACTCCAGTTCCTTTCATTTTATCATAAAATGCACTACTTATGCAACTCTTCATACAACCACTATCAATTAAAACATCTGTGTACGCCTCGGACACGTTAAATTTAACTATGGGGCTCTTACTAACCACTTCCTGAATAATACCTTCATCATTTCGTTCATGTAATAATTCATTTCTTACATTTAGGTCATAGGGTTCCTGTATAATTGTATGGACAGGGCATGCTACAGACTGAGATTCTGACCTTACTTCGCAGCCTGGTTCTTGTTTAAAGAACCGCTACAGCTGGCCGTAGTACTACTAACTACTGAACTGGTCTGGATGTTCTGGGCTGTGTTGTTATTGTTTGGCTGTATATTACTACCACTAGGCTGTCCTCTTCCTTGACCCCTATTCTGGTTGTAATTATTGTCATTATAATTTCTCCCTTGATTTCCCCTGAAATCATTGTTTCTCCCTTGATTTCCCCTGTAATCATTGTTCCTCCCTTGATTTCCCCTGTAATCATTGTTCCTCCCTTGATTTCCCCTGAAATCATTGTTCCTCCCTTGATACTGACTACCATAGCCATTTCCTCTGTTCTGATTTAGCTGATTATTATTATTTCTATTTTGAGCGTTGGCCCCTTCGCCACCGTTCCCTTGAACTTCCTGATGCCTGGCTTCATTAGGTCTATTATTATTATTACCCTGGTTCCGATTGAAATTGTCCTCATAACCCCCTCTCCCTAGTGCATCAAATGTGCTTAACAGATTTTCTACTTGTGATATAGTCTTTACATTCTGGATACAAGCAGCCTCCTTGATCCTATAGGGAAAGTGCCTAAGTAGCAACCTCACCACATCACTTTCCTCCTTCAAGCCATCCAGATATTTACACACTAATACCTGCCCTAAAAAGTATTCGGTCATGGTGGAGCTTCCTTTAGGGTTATATTTACCACACACTACTCCCTCACGATGCTGCGACTGAATAACCTCATTCCAGAACTTTTCACAGAATTTCATTTTAAAATCATTAATATCAGTAAACTTGTCTCTGTAGACAGCAAACCAATTCCTCGTTTCCCCCACAAACACTTGTTCTAAAATTTCAACTACCTGGCACCACTCAATACTACCATTTTCCAACCTTTCCCCGAATTTATTTTCTATAGTGTTCATGAACTCCATTGGGCACCCCTGTCGATTGCTGAACTTACCCAGTTCTACCTCCCTGTGTGTGCTATTCACAAAAACTGGCCTATTCTGACTATTTTCTTGCCTGATCCTAGCTTTTAATTTTAATTCTAATTCTGCGATTTTCTCCTCAGCCTTCCTCTCAATACTGTTTACTGTTAATTTAATGTTTCCTTCTGATTCTTCTACTTTATCATATAGCTTTGCTTGTTTCTCCTCAATCTTGCTAATGCTCTCCCTATTACTCTCTCTTAGATCATTTACTTCTGCAACTATTTGTGAGTGAACTTTCTCAATTCTACCCCCCAGCTGTTCCTTAACCTCTTTAGTAGCTACCTGAATTTTGTCAATTTCTCCCCCCAATTGCTTTTTGACCTGCTGTGTTTCCAGTTGCACTAGTTCTTTTAAATTTTCAGCCTGTGTACTGATTCTAATTTCCAACTCCTCCTGTACTTTTCCTAATTTTCTGTCTACATCTGCAATAATCTCTTTAGCCTTTTCTTCCATCACCCCCCTGATCTCACCTCTAATCAGTTCGAATTTGTCACTCATTTCCCTACTGTTTTGTTCTAATTTAGCATTTAAAGTTTCATTACTCTCTCTATTTTCCCTACTGTTTTGTTCTAATTTAGCATTTAAAGTTTCAGTACTCTCTCTATTTTCCTTACTGTTTTGTTCTAATCTGGCGTTTAAACTATCGCTCAATTCCCTATTACTCTCTTTGTTTTCCCTACTGTTTTGTTCTAGTTTAGCGTTATTCTGTTCTAACTTTGCATTTAAAGCTTCTGTACTTTCTTTATTTTCCCTACTATTTTGTTCTAATTTAGCATTTAAGGCATCACTACTAACTTTGTTCTGATACATAAACTCGAGAAGTAAAGTTTTTAATTCTGGTTGGCCGCCTACACTCCCTGTTTCAGTATCGGGATTTACCTCCGCTACCCCGGTACTACCATCACTCGACATACTGCTCGTATCATCACTCTCCCGTTGATGACCACTACGTAACCTCATCTGTCTTTCTTTCTCATCCCCCATAATGATATACACTGATACAGACAAATAACCCCCAAAATACAGGCACAGAAATATATACCCTTCTCCTTCCACAAATGTTATTAGGTTTTCATCCCCACGTTGGGCGCCAAATGAAACGTTATTTACTTAGGCTGGGATGACAAGTGAAACGGTATTTACTTTGCTCCACGTTGAGCGTACAAATGAAACGGTAATTAGTGCCCCATGTTGGTAGCGAAATGAAACGTTTTTGCTAGCCCACACTGTTGGGTGAGAAATGTAACTGTTTACCTTTGCCTAAGCTATGTTGTTTTAATGGGCGCCAAGACCTCAATGCAATGTTGAAATCTAAATTTGTATTTAACAACGTCTAGCTCTGGCAGAACACATTCAAGACTCTATTCACTCAGATCGTGGTATGATTTGATCATTAACCCAACAAACAATTGTATCAGGAGAAGGAATTGGTCTATATCTAATGCTACCTACTGAAAGCAAAGATTGCATTGTAAAAGAAATGAGTTTATTATATAAAACAAGTATAGCAAAATTAATAATAATAATAACTATAAAATTTAAATTGGAGCGTTGTGATTTTAATATTACCGATAGAAAATTACGTGAAAACGGAGTCTGATAAATTGATTTTACTCTTATTTCCAAGCTATGAAGTTACTGAATTATGAAATATAAAACAAAGAAAAATGAGAGATTGCGTATTTCTGCGTCATTAGCGCTTACCCCTGGAAATTGCCAAAGCATTTCCCTCGTTCTTGATGATGCTGTGTGCTTCCCACAGTCTCCTGGACGTCGTCATCTCCGTCGAAATTTGATGATATTCTGGTAGATTAGATAATTCTATGGTCCGTACATCGGACCCAAACTCTCGTAAAACCGCACTGGTTACGTTTTACAAAAGTTCGTCGCTAACTCCACTGAGCATCGGAGCGACACGCACTTGCGACCGTACACTGCAAGTTCTACACAGATTGTCCTCGTCTCACGGCGCGTCGAACGATATATTCACCTGTCGGTTCCCCCACTCCAGTCTCTACTTCCAGCTTACGTCGTCTCCCCTGATTGGCTGAGCACGCCGCCACTTCCCCTCCTCCGGTTCATTACACTCCGCGGGCGAGAGGGAGAAGTCGTATTCCGTTTCAATAATTCGCCTCTTCTTGACGATGCGACCCAAGATTGCGTAATTCTTCTCGACAGGAATCAGCTTGCATTTGAATTCCCAGTGAGTCATCTCTCTCAAATACCCTAACTGACAAAACTCCGTAAAATTCCGTAATCAGATAATTTTCTATGATATCGTCGTTCGTAATAATTTGCTTGATAGCGTTTTCTAAGACATAGAAAACCTATCTGTATGCTTATAATTTTTATAAAATGCTCCGAAAATATCTAAATAATAATTATAATAAATTAATAATAATAATAAATTAACATGAAAAATTATCTTGGCTGAACAATTTGCCGCGTAAATAAATATAGAATGGCTCCCTACTGACTTATGCCAGTTGCATAAAACCCCTCGAAAAACACGTTACAGGTTGGGAGATTTCGTAAAGCTCGAAGTTTCAGTGTGGACTTGAGGTTGAAAATTTGTTCAGTACTTTATCTGTTTGGTCTGAACCCTGCCTGGTATTCACCAATGAGAGGCTCGAGCTGTTCTTGTGTGCATTGTAGGAGGCAAGCAGAGAATACTTTGTAAGATACAGAAAGGAGGGATATCGCTCTATAGTTATTCACATCCAATGTCTCCTTTTTTGTAGAGTGGGTGAATGAGTGCGCATTACCAACCGTCTGGGAGTTTTTCACTTCGCCAGACTTCTTGAATGATCTATGTAATTTCCTGCAGTGATCGTGGTCCAAGATTTTTCAGCAGTTCCGCGACAATTCCATCTTCTCCTGCTGTCTTTCCATTCTTGAGTTTTTTGATATGGCGAGTGATTTCTTCTTGTGTTGGTGGATCAGTGTCTGGCTTGACGTGTTCTGGGGTCGTATGCATGAAACGTTCAGGTGGTTCGGGACAGTTAAGGAGCCCAGCAAAGTAGCATGCAAGTTCATCCAATTTTCACGATTAGTAAGTGCCAGTTTTCCATCCTGTTTCCTAAAGGTTAAATTTGGCGGTGCATAACCCTTAATACTATTCGCGAAGGTCCTGTAGAAATTCCGACTATCGGAGTTTCTGAAATCATTCTCCATGGACTGAAGTTGCTCAGTGATATAATCACGCTTGACTTTCCTGATAGTCTTGTTTGTCTGTTTGCGGATGTCGAGGAAGTGTCCCAGGGTTCCTGGTGATCTACTGCTGTTGTATTTTTGGAATGCGATTCGGCGATAGGCAATGGCTTGATCACACTCAGAATTCCACCATGGATATTTTGTCTTTCTTTTTAGCGGGATCAGTGCTTTAGCTTGTCCGATAATTTTGCTACGAAAGTTGTTCCAGTTATTCGCCGGTTCCTTTTCCCATTCCTCTACAATATTTGTTTCTTGAATCATACCTAAATCAAATTTCGGGATATATTTATTATTATTATTATTATTATTATTATTATACATATACATTGAAGCCTCCGTGGCTTAGGCGGCAGCACGCCGGCCTCTCACCGCTGGGTCCGTGGTTCAAATCCCGGTCACTCCACGTGAGATCTGTGCTGGACAAAACGGAGGCAGACAGGTTTTTCTCCGGGTACTCCGGTTTTCCCTGTCAAAAATTTCATTCCAGCAACACTCTCCACTATCATTCCATTGCATCTGTCATTCATTTAATCATTGTCCCAGAGGAGTGCGACAGGCCTCGGCAGCCGGCACAGTTCATATCCTCGCCGCTAGATGGGGGCTTCATTCATTCCATTCCTGACCCGGTCGGAGACTGGAAGCAGGCTGTGGATTTTTCATACATATACATTATAATACAGTAATTATTTGCTACTAGTTAAATAGTTATTAAGACGCTCTATTACTTTTCGGGGCCTATATAAATTGCATAGTAACGACAACGACTCGTGCAACGCTACATTGTTTTGGCAGATTTTTAGCAACTGTTTATGATAAACCAGAGGTAATATATACCGTTGGAAAGGTAATTACTTGAGGAACAAAAGTATGGGATACGTTTTCAGCTACATGTGCCAGTTTTCCATCCTGTTTCCTGTTTCAAGTTATTTAGCAAAATGCATTGAAAAAATCAAAATCAAAATAAATTATAAAATTTCAAATATTTTTTTAAAAATATTGTGAACCTAAACAATGAAATCAAATATATCGTTGGAAAGTGCGTTTTCTCCTGATTCATAATCACTAACTAATATGTTAATATAAAAAAGGAAAACAGAGCTATAACGGGGAATGTAGAAGCGTGTCTCAAACTTTTGGCGACCATATTGATTACGTCACCAACACCGCTAGAGGGCCAGAAAAATTTGTGTCCCGGGCTTTTCAGGCTCATCTACCCATGTACTATCTGAATCCAAAAGGGCGCGTTGGTTGCCAGATTTGAAATATTTTGGCATAATTTTCAGCTTAGTCACCCCACTATGTGGGCACATCTTCAGAATGTCCAATGATCGACTGTCGAAGAAAGTTTGGAATTTGGTGCAAGCAAAGGCAAAAGAATTGGGATGGTTCCAAGAAGATCTTACAGAAATCGGTATTCTGGAGGACAACATTCTAAACGAGAATGCTTTAGATGGTATATTGGCTTTCACGGCGAGTGAATTAAAACTCAGCATTTATTTTTTCTAGGTTTGTGTCGTGTGAGCTTCATATAAAGGGAGGTAGCGCGTAGTTCGCTACTCCTGTAGGGGTCCGGACGGGGACACCAAGAGCCCGCTGATGAGCCAGCTTGGTGTCCTAGACAAAACCCTACATAAGACCTAGAAAAATTGCTGAGTTTTAGGAATGAATTTAGACAAATTATCAAAAATTACCGGGGTTTCAAGAACACAGAACCCTCAAAACTGAGGGGACATCCTTCAGAAGATGAGAAGAAGGTACTAAGTGATGGGCTCAAGAGATACTGGCAGGACATCAAATGATATTGATTGTTAACCCGTGGTCTATAGTGGCTCAGTTCAAAATATTGTAAGATAACATAATTGTCCACAGTCACATAATGGAACACTATCTACAATACATGAGCGGCTTTGGTGGCGTAGTTGGTAGCATGCTAAATTGCTGTTCCCAAGCCGAAGTCGTCGGATTTTTATAAGAGTGTTAAAAATCCTTCAGTATGCCTTCCTTCGGAGAAGAAGTAAAGCCGGTGGTCCCATGTCATAGATTTATGGCATGAAAAAAATCCTTCCACAGACTAAACTTGTGAGAAGCTAAATTGTTAGGTTAGATTTCATCGGAACGTGCTATCAAAGTTCCAACGTTCACCACTAGGTATCAATGATATCTGGTAGTGATAGTTGGAACTACTTGAAATTGAACTGAACTTGTAGCTCACCCTAAGGGTGTCCGCTGGAAGCAGCTACAGACTCAGGCAAGCCGAACATGTCCTCAGACACTCCCGGCACTAAAAGTCATACGATAAATAAATAAATACAATACATGAGTACAACACTAAAGAATTGTGTACCAGGATATTTAGTTCATGGTACGAGCTATCAACTTTCCGATATACTGGTTCAATATTGTCTTGTAGATCTGTTAGTCCCAGTTCTTTGATGTCTCTCTCAGCTTCAGCCAGTCAAAGTGGTATGGACCTTCTTGTTTCGTCAGAAGGTGAACAGGCGGTTGGTCAGTCAGTTCGGAGGCAATCTTGCCACATGGCCATAATAAGCTACCCTTCTTTTCCTGGCACAGTCAGAAACTGTCTCTATTTGTACATAGAGCTCTGAGTTGTGTTGTCTCGGGTATTCCCCATCTTCTAGTACTGGTCCTAAGCTCTTTCTTCCTTCTCTGACCTCCAATTTATCAATCAAACCTCTTTTATTTATTCATTGACAGACACTCTATGGCATACAGAGCTTCTGGTCGGATGACTACAGTGGAGTGCTTCAGTTAAAGTTTGCGTGATAGGCATCTCTTGTTATAGATGTTCTGAGACATATAGGCCATTTCCAGATTACTAAATCTAGTGACGAACTCTGCCTTCCCAGACAAAATTTCATTCCATTCACCTAGATCCTTAAATTTCTCTGTTTTCCATATCTTACCCTATTCTAGTGACATCTCTTTGTTAGACTCTTTGATGTTTATAAAGAACTCTGTCTTCTCCAGTGGTTCATTATAGAAAGCTTCACCTCAATCAATAAAATCATATTTTTAAAATTTTGGACTGCTGCTATCTTGCATTTTTGAAAGCAATTGAACATACGAGTATTGTATTTGGTGCACCATATTCACTGTGCTTGAATGATTAGAACACCAAAAAAGTCATTCTAATTATTTTAAATTTGCACACTTGACATGTTGTTTTTGTGTTATACAGTTTTAAATTCACATATATGTTTGCTTACATGATAGTCATTCATCACCTTACAAAATTTCAGTTTGTTTGCTGTAATAGTTTTGAAGATCATCTTCATCATCACCTTTGCCCCTTAGCCAGCTCCAGCCGGGTCGGCGTATTTATGGCACTTCTCCACTTTCCTCTTTCCTTCCACCATTCTTCTTCCACGATCTTGTCCCAGTCCAGATTTCTTTTTCGTATGCTGTTCTTCACTGAATCAATCCACCTTGTTCTAGGTCTTCCCCTTGCTCTCTTACCCTTGCACTTGGCCTCCAGCATCTGTCTTGGTATTCTATTTTCCTCCATCCTCTTTACATGTCCAAACCACCTTAGTTTATTCTTCTCAATTCTCTCATTTAGTTTTCCCATCCCAACTTCCTTCCTAATATCTTCATTTCTCACACTGTCTTTCCTTGTCTTTCCTATCATACTACTTAGGAATTTCATTTCACTGGCTTGAATTCTACTCTCTTGCCTGCTTGTCAGGGTCCAAGTCTCAGCTGCATAGGTCATTATGGGTACATAGTACACTTTATACGTTACCTCTTTGCTTTTCCTTGGTATTTCCTTATCCCAAACAAGTTTTCTTACACTTTGATAGAATGCATTGCTCTGCTGTACCCTCCTTCCAATCTCCATGTCCAAACTACCAGTTTGCATCAATTCACTTCCTAGGTATTTGAACGTGTCCACAATTTCCAAACTCTGAATTCCAATTTTCACAGTGCCCTTTCCTTGTCTTTCCCCTCTTATCATCACCATGGTCTTGCTTTTCTCTATACTGATTTTCATTCTGTACTTCTAAATATTTTCGTTCAGTGCATCTAGTTGTTCTTGCACTTCTTCGGTGTTCCTTCCCTAACCACAATATCATCTGCAAATAACAGTAACTTCATTTTTTTATTTCCATAGGCTTCCTTTGTTTCCTGTACAATTTCATCCATTACCAGCTATACTGGATAGGAAATGAGGAGGGGAAGAGAAATGGAGTGGGAATGGTGGTGAGAGAAGGGCTGAGGGAGGAAGTAAAGAGGGTAAGTGATAGAATAATTAGAGCCAGAATCACAGTGAAAGGTAGAAACCTGGACATTCTGCAAGTCTATGCACCACAGGTGGGATGCACAGAAGGCGAGAAGGACGAGTTTGAAGAGGAGTTGCAGAAGCAGTTAGCGGGGAGAGACCTGATAGTCATGGGAGACCTAAATGCCCATGTCGGAACTGATAGAAGAGGTTTTGAGGAAGTGATTGGTGGTGAAGGATGGGGAAACAGGAATAAGGAAGGAGAGAGATTGTTGGAACTGTGCAAGATAAATGGGCTAATGGTTGGAAACACATGGTACAAGAAGAGAGAGAGCCATAAAATTACTTGGTACAGCAGGGATTTGACTAGGAAATCAGTGGTGGACTATATTCTATGCGGGAAGGAGACAAAGAAGAGTATCACGGATATAAGGGTAATACCTTCAGAAGCCCTGGACAGTGACCACCGTCTGCTGGTCGCCAAGGTGAGAGGACTGAAGGAAAAGAGGAGAACTGAGAACCAAGAAAGAAGAATAAGGACATGGAAGCTGAAGGAGGATGGAAATAAGGAGAAGTTCCAGATATTAGTGAGGAACAAATTACCGAAGGATGATCCGAAAACAGGTGAAGAAGAATGGAATAGGTTCAAGGACGTGTTGGTAGAAGCAGCGGAAGTCGTGTGTGGCAGAACTAGTGGAAAGAAAAGGTGGAAGGAAACACCATGGTGGAACCCCAGAACTAAGGAAGCAGTGAAAAAGAAAAATGAAGCATTCAGGAAATGGTTCCAACAGAGGACAGACAGAACAAGAGAAGAATACCAAGAGCGGAAGAAAGAAGCAGGAGAAGTAGTGAAGGAAGAGAAAAAGAAATGGCTGGAGAAATGGACAGAAATGATGGAGGAGGACTGTGATGGCAGTAAGAAAGTGTTGTATGGAATGATAAAGGCAAGGAGAAGAGATACAGGGGAAAATGTCAGAATGGTGGACAGGAATGGAAAGGAGGTCGAAAATATGGAAGAAGTAAAGGTTATCTGGAGAGAATACTTCAAGGAACTCCTAAATCCAACTAAAACCAGCGTAGTGGACATTGTGGAGGAAGAAACAGACAGTGACCAAGACATTTCAGAGAAGGAATTGACATGGAAAGAAGTGGAGGAAGCATTAAGGAAGATGAAAGGGGGAAAGGCACCGGGAATAGACGAAGTGAGTGTGGAGATGGTGAGAGCAGCAGGGGTGATAGGAACCCAGTGGCTCTTTCGAGTAATGAAAGTGATATGGAGGGAGAAGAAAATACCAGAGGACTGGAAAAGAGGGATAATAATACCCATATTTAAAAAGGGAAGTAGGAAGGAATGCAAGAACTACAGGGGAATTACACTCATGTGCCACTGCGCCAAAATATTTGAGAAGGTACTGGAGAGAAGAATTCGGACAGAAGTTGAAGATGGGCTGAGGGAAGAACAGTATGGATTCAGGCCAGGAAGATCAACAGTTGACCTCATCTTTGCAGTAAGACAGCTACAAGAACACCATTATGAATATGGGAAAGATCTGGTGATGACCTTCTTGGATATTGAGAAAGCATATGATGGTATTAATAGAAACAAGGTATGGGAAGCAATGAGAGCAAAAGCAGTGAACAAGGAGACAGTGGCAAGAGTGAAAGCAATGTACGAGGGAAGCAAAAGCTGTGTAAAGGTGGGAAGAGAGAGAACGGAATGGTTTCAACTGGAGAGTGGTCTGAAACAGGGAAGTGCCCTCTCACCCCTGTTATTTATAGTGGTGATGGATGAAATCATACGAAAAGTGGTAAATAGCATTGGGGAAAGGAAAATGAAGGCAATGTTGTTTGCTGATGACCTTCTGGTATGGGGAGAGGATGAGCAAGAAGTACAAGAGCAATTAGATGAGTGGGAGAAGGTAGTGTTATCATATGGGATGAAGTTCTCAGCACAAAAGAGTGAAGTGGTCATCACAACGAGGAAGAAGAACAGACTGGATATGGGCATAACACTTGGAGGACAGCAGTTGCAGAAAGTAGAATGCTTCAAGTACTTGGGAAGCATAATTGAAGAAAAGGGAGGCAATAGGATGGAAATAAATGAGAGGGGAAGGTGCGCAGATGGATTTTTCAAGAGTGTTAGGGGGATGATATGGAATAAAGATGTACCACAAAAATGTAAAGGAATCATCTACAAGACCTACTTTGTGCCAATTTTGACATATGGTTCAGAAACATGGGTGATGAAGGAAAGGGACAAGAATAAAATACGAGCAGTGGAGATGAAGTTCCAGAGGAGTAGGGTAGGAGTGACAAGAATGGACAGAGTAAGGAATGAGAGAGTCAGAGAGATGGTAAGAGAGGAACCATTGCAAAATAGAATAGAGCGATCTAGGCTACAATGGTATGGACATTTGAGGAGGATGCAAGAGGAGAGGATACCGAAGAAGATGTTTGGAATGGAAATGACGGGAAGGAGGCCAAGGGGAAGACCAAGGGACAGATGGACAAAAGGAGTTAAGAAGAGTGTGGAGGAAAGAGGAGTGTGCTGGGACACAGTAAATGACGAGAGATGGTGGATGGACAGGAAACGATGGAGAGGCTTATGTTCCAAGCAGACCCGACCAGCGGTTGGAAACTGCTCAAGATGATGATGATGATGACCATTATGAACAAAAGAGGTGACAGCACACTCCCCTGTCTTAGTCCAGTCTTGTTCCTAAACCAATCTGTCTTTCCAACTGGGGTCAGTACCCTGCTAACACAGTTGTTGTACATTGCTTGCACCATTTCCAACATTTCTCTTTCCAGTCTCTTCTTAACCATGGTTTCCCATACCTTCTCTCTGGGGACACTTTCATATGCCTTTTCTAGATCTATGATAGTCATGACCAAATCCTTTCCATATTCCCAGTTCTTTTCCATCACCTGCCTCAAGCTAAAGATTGGGTCCACTGTGGATCTCCCACTCCTGGCCATACTGTTCCTCTTGCAACTCTCCTTCCACCTTTCTTCTCATTCTTCTTTCTAATATCCTTTCCAGTATTTTTACTACCTGTGATAAATATTTGAATCATCATCATCATCAATTTCCGTTTACCAGCTTGGGCCAGCTCGGAGCAAATATGACCCCCTTCCACTTTACTCTGTCTGTCCACCATACTTCCTCAACCACTGAACTCCACTTACCCTATCCCTTTCTCACACTGTTCTTCACCAAATCCATCCACTGTACTCTAGGTCTTCCTCGTCCTTCTCTCATTCCAGTCATCCATCTCTCCATCACTTGATTCGGCATTCTTTCATCATTTATTCTTTTCACATGTCCATACCATCTCAATCTGTTCTTCTCCAACTTATCATTCAACTTCTGTACATTCACTTCCTGTCGAATGTCTTCATTTCTCACTCTGTCTCTCCTAGCCTTCTGTACCATACTCCTCAGGAATTTAATTTCGGCTGCCTGTATCCTACTTTTATCCCTCATCGTGCTTGCCATGGTGAGTGAGTGGTTATCGTGTCGGGCTACCATCCCCAAGCTTGCAGGTTCACTCCTGGCCGTGGTAAGTGATTTTTGAAAGGCGACAAAAATCATGACACACATGTCATACGTTGTAGGCATGTTAAAAAAAACATTTGAATTCAGTAGGCTGTGTTCATAATGGCAAAATGAATCTCGGAATTTTCCGCCAACACAAAATGTTCCCCCTTTCTCTACTAGAAAGCGCTATAGTGTCAAGGAGCTTCGATATCTAACCTCCTTGGCTTTCATAGCGCTCCAAGGAACAACAAAATTCGACATGCAAACTGCCCTCCGGGCGTAAAATAACAAAGCTTGCACTCGGCAACTGAGGCCATATGATATTATTATTGGCCGATAACCTAGATGTTAGGCCCCTTAAAACAATTATCATCATTATCATCATCGATATTATTATTGTTATTAACTCTCCTCTTCATTGGCCATGTTTCTGCTCCATGTGTCATTATTGGTAAGGAATAGATCTTGTATATCATTTCTTTAGCCTTCAGTGGTGTGTCTTATCCCAAATTAGACTCCAATGCTGATGAGAGAAAGGACTCCCACATTATATTCTCATGCTGATCTCCATATCCAATCTTGCATTTTCCATCAATTCTCTTCCTAAATATTTGAAATGCTCTTCTACTTCCAGATCTACATCTCCAATGTTAACAATCCCTTTTCCTTCTTCCTTTCCTCTTGTCATTACCATTGTCTTCCTTCTCTCTACACTGATTTCCATTCCTCAATTCTCAATATTTAAATGTGCTTCATTCATTGTACCGTTTGTACCATACCTTATTCTGAATGCGCACTAAACAACCTAATACTTGAAAGCCTCTTTGTATGCCTGTGATGATGATGAATGACAATGGCCATGATGATCTGGCTTTTAATATGGGCTATTTGTGTTATTGTGTATCCAGGTGCTTCTATCATCAGAGCTTATGGTGTTGAGCAGAGATTTGCACAAGAGTCGGAGAGCAAGGTTGATTCTAATCAAGTGTGCTATTATCCAAGCTTCATAGCCAGCAGGTATGATCATTCACTACAATCAATATAACAAGGGTAATCATTTTCCTTCTCCAGATTCCCGAGTGTAGAAAACAAGCGCCCGCTATTTCTTCCAATCTTGGTACACCATTTGTTCTTGGACTTTGTCCCAGTTAAAACCATTCTTCTCCGTCTCTGATTGTACTGTCTCTATCCACCATCTTCTTGGTCTTCCTCTTGGTCCTTTTCCTCTTCCGTCCAGCTGTAGTAGGGTCAGATGACCTTGTAGTTCACCCCTTAAAACCTCAGTAACTAACTATTCCTTAGCTGTTCTTGTGTCATCCATTCTCATTATATGACCATTTCACCAGCGGCTTCGGTGGTGTAGTCGGTTGCATGCTGAACTGCTATGCCCAAGATCGTGGGTTCAAACCCGGCCGAAGACGGTGGATTTTTTAAGAGCGTTAAAACCCTTCAGTATGCCTTCCTTTGGAGGGGAAGTAAAGCTGGCCGGCCCATGTCATAGATTTATGGCATGTAAAAGAACCTACCACTACAATTGGTAGTTTGTAGCTAAATTTGTAGATTATTTGGCTAGAAACGCTCTATAAAGTTCCAATGTTCGCTGCTGGGTGTCAGCGATGTCTGGTAGCCAAAGTTGGAACTACTTGAAATTGAACTTGCCCAATTTCTTTCATCTTCATTAATTTCATCTCATCCACATGCGACGGTAATTGTAGTTCTCCCCATGGTTGTCCACATGGAAGCAGCTACAAACTCTGGTGAGCCGAACATGTCCTCAGACACTCCCGGCACTAAAAGCCATATGCTAAATAAATATAATAACCCTACCACTAAAGTCTGTTTTTTTCCTAGGAGGAATCCCCACGGGCTCACGACTAGTGGGGCGTGGGTTGGTGTCCACGGGACCCCAGTGTCATCCTTCCTGTTGACCTCCCTTGGTCAATTCTTGTTTACTTCTGACCTCGACAAATAATTTATTTGTAAGGTTATCCATTTTATTTCATTTTAAATTGATTCTATTATTTTACATTTTACACTAATACTTATCCATAAGATTTTAAATATTTATTGTTGTAAACGTTTTAGTTTATATTTTCATCGTGGTTATTCATTGTTTTCCGGTATCTTCTTTTCATCCTGTATATATTTTTGTTAATTTCATTTCTCAACAGTTTTATTAGATTAGTTTCTTAAGGTTTGATTCTCATTTGCTGAAGAAGGTTCCATTGTGGGACCGAAATATGTGCTAATTTGAATATACAGTAATTTGTATTGATTGGTGGTGCATTCTAATTAATTAATGATTGTATATAATTATTAACCTCAACTCAGTGATCAGGATCTGATGATGACTACTTGAAGGTCGAAACGTGTAATCCTTAAATTGCCCTATTATGATAGTGATCATCATCATCATCATCGGCTTTAACTCGAATCCGAGTATAAATCTTCTTCCTTCAGTCCAGTTTGTGGATGTGTTTACGGTGACTAAAGAGTCCAATCCTGGCATGGAACAAGCGACCACACAAGTCGCATAGTATTGCTGGAGGAGGACGTGGTTGGGCTGCTCGAAGTTTCCTAGCTTGACGCTTGGCCTCTTCATGTATGCGTCGATCCCTTTCAAACGTCTTTACAGTATCCGAGATGGTACGGCGCCAAGTTGAGCGGTTTTCAGCCAGCATGTCCCAGGTTTGTGAATCAAGACCTGTCAATTTCAGGGTCTGCTTAAATTGGTCCTTGTAGCGCCTCTTAGGACCACCATGAGGTCTGGTGCCATAGCATAACTCACCATATAGCATTTGACGAGGTAATCTCACATCATCCATCCGATGGACATGACCAATCCATCTAAATTGGTGACCTATTATGGATGATTCTTTGCTGTTGATTTGAGCCTTTTCCAGAACAGCAATATTGGTAATGCGGTCTTCCCATTTAATCCTCAGGATTGATCGAAGTTTTTGTAGGTGGAAACGCTCAAGCTTCCTAAGAGCACGTCGGTAAAGGGTCCACGTTTCACAGCCATACAACAATGTAGAAATGACTACTGCTTTGTACACCATAAGCTTTGTACTCATGGATAGATCTTTATTCATGAAGACCCGGTGCGCTAATCGTCCATATGCTGCATGGGCTGCGCCAATTCTCTTATCCACATCCTGCTCACAGGTACAGCTCACAGAAATGGTACTGCCCAGGTACGAGAAGTGGTCAACCTGTTCTAATGGCAAATTTGAAATGGAGATATTGAACTGAGGAAGAGGTGTGCCTGGTGAGTCATGAGCCTTTCGCTGATTGCAATGGGCGTACGTTGGTGATAATTTACCAGTTTGGTCTTCACAGCGAAGCCCACACCATGAATACGACATTCACCCTCATCCTTTCCTTTCCAGAAGATGGTATATCCTGTTCCAGATTCAGTAATCTTGCCTTCAGCAGACAGCCTAGTTTCACTGAGAGCAGCAATGTCAACGTTGAGTCTTGATAACTCATGGGTTACGAGAGCTGACCTTCTCTCAGGTCTAATGTTATTGTCAAAATCAAGCAAGGTTCTGATGTTCCATGATCCAATAATCAAATTGTGATTCTTTACTGTTTTTGAGTTTCGACCGCATGAGGGGTGACCTGCTGAGTGCGGTTGCCCAGCCGGACCAAGATTGTGACTTCCGATGTTTAGCCCACCTTTTCTAGGGCCTTCCCCATGTGGGGTGGGCAGCGGTGATCCTAAATAGGTCTGCCCAAACACAGATGCAGGACCGAATTCCTGAGTAGTCACAGAGACTCCGGAAGACGACCATCACACATCTGCTGCCAACGTGCAGGTCCGAACTAGGGGCTTCCAGTTACACCCATAACCTGCCCCCACCGTCCATATCCCATCGCCGTTGGACTTTGAAAAGTGACGTTCGGAAGAAGTGCCACTGGCGTGAATTTGTTTAGGGTGGATCTCAGCTTGCCAGGACGAGACCCACACACTATGATCTCTGAGCCTTATCCTGCGGCTCACAAAGAATGAGACATGCAGGACCGAACACAGAGACTGCAACGAACTGCCGCATACTCAAGTACTAATGAGGTGCGCCTTTACAGCCAGTCCGTCTGGCTTGGCCTCTTCCGCCTCTATGACCGTTGGGAGCCATGAGAGTGATTGGCTCCTCATCCGCTCATTTTGCCGTTGGGCCAAAACCTGCCCATCATAACTATGGACAATAGTTTGCCCTATTAAACCTGAGCAATAGGCTGCCCCTTCCACCAACCACACTGTGCCAGAGTTCACCTCTTTCACTGCAGGTACCGTTGAGGACTTCATAACTAATACATGTAGTGTTTTCTTTCCAGGATTGTTATTTACTTATTTATTATTCATATATTATATATACATTGCACCCCGCAAATTCAATGGGCAAATTCGTGTTGACCGACTGAAGAGTTACAACTGACAGTTTGCATAAGTAACACAGAAAGAATGGCTTCAAAACTTTACATTACTTCTTCTTCTTCGTCAATAATTCCCTTATGCCTTCAAGCGTTGGGGTAGCCTCGTTTGAGCCATTTTGCCAATCCCCTCTATTTCTGCACATTCTCTTCATACCAACGATTGTCTCAATATTCCCTGTTCCGAATCTCGTGTTCCGTTTCCACTCCTATCGTCGTGTATATCCGTCCAATCCGAGGCTATTTGTAGTTCTCTGAATCACTTTACCTCCACATGGGTGATTAGCCCAACGTAGAATGGATTGTTGGGTTACCTTTCCACCCTCCATATTGTTAGGGGTTGGAATTTATTTAGTTCCTTAACTGTGTGTTGATTATGGGGTAAATACCGCCCGCGATGATTGGAATTTCCTTGACGGCTTAACCAATTGTTGGGGTTGAGATCTTTGGGTGCTTGGCGACTTTAGTAACTTATTGGGGGTTGAAAGGGTCCCTAGCCACTAATTACTAATTAGTCTGGTTCCCTAAATAAATGTGGGAGCTAACGAATTACAAGTAAAAGCGCTGGTTGGTCAAATAAGTGCTGAGTAGGGGACCTTGCTGTTGGGAGTGAGAACGGCTCTGCTGAAAGGTTATGCTAGCAAGCGAGCTGTCGATAAAGGTGACTCAGCAGACTTCGAATCGTATTTATTAACAAGCGGCAAGTTGGGATAGGCGTTTAATAAAGGTAAACAGAGAGCAAATTGTAATAAAATGTAGAAGGTTTAATGGTAAGATTGTAATGATGTGAGCAAGCTTCACTAGCTGTACTTAGTGAAGTGTGGTATATAATAAGTGGTGAAGATGATTACAAAGTTAAAGGTTTGAAGGGGAGAGAAAAAGTATGGAAATACCCATGTACACTTACTCGGAATAGCTGGTCGATGCCTATAGCCTTTGTCCTGCTCGTGGGCCGCCACATCCCTACGCCGAGACTTTACATTACAATCTTCTCAAATGCCCCCCCCCCCAGATTTCCAGGTTAATGCTGGGTGTTTTCATGGTTTGCTTCCATTGGTCACATAATCTTGAGCCAGTTCTAAGTTCGCCATGGAGGATTGGATGAGGGAGTATGGCATCATTCATGCCCTGTCCATCTAGTGTAAGATGATGACCAAGGATGGAAGCGTCTATTGCGTTAACATGGACTTTTTCACACAAACTGCCTGATCAGTGACATGGTCCTCCTACTCGATCTTCATAATATTGATCTCAGCTGCTGTTCTTGAAAGCACTCAAGTTTCATAATGTTACAATGTTACAGTCAGAGGCGGCTCCGCCTTATGTGTTCAAGTGCTGCAGCTCATTGTTTTATTTGAAAATTAATTTCTTTAATAACAATCAAATACAGTGCATTGAAAAGATGTCAGTAAAATGATTGGAAATATATAAATTCTCTTCACAACGAGGAATCTAGTCGTATGCTCCATTCCCCGTCCGGCACTGATATTGAATGATATTTATTCAATTAATTCCAAAGAGCCATAGGCTCGTACAGAGGAATTGTACAGTAATATGTGTGTTTACACACCAGGAAGAAAATTCTGAAGGTAACACAAATTGATGAATAAGGGCATAGGCCTATTAGTAAAGTTGATACTATATCTAAGATTGTTTAGACCAAGGTCTCTTAAAATGATAAGCACAGGATTTTTGAGCTTATTTGATGTATTACGATGCATCGAATTTTTCCCACAATACTTTCGTAGTTTTCCTCTTAAATACTGACAAAGTTGGTGCACTTTTTACTTCATCGGGAAGTTTATTATATAACTGTGATGCAGAGAACTTGATATGCTGTGTAGATCGCAGCTCAGCGAGAATTTCTACATTTATTGCCAGCAAACATGAACTCTGCCTTTTGTGCATGCGTGCCCACCTTTTCCGTTGTGCTGTTGGGACAACAGCCAAGACCCCAGGCCAAGACATCACATCAATTCTTAGTTCAACCACACGGCGGCAGCACTGGTCATATGAAATGAGAACGTAGCAGGTGGCTCCTTCTAGACTCTGCGGCAGCCATCAGCTGTTCCCGCCAGAAGGTCTGTTAATACTCCCAACTTACCTATCCCATAGCCACATTTTGTAAATCGATGATCTATATTTTGTTCAGTATAGAAAACTCAGTGAAGAGCCTCTTGAGTGTTACTGAGGGAGTGTTTCTATACAGTAAATTATGTTTCTACATACAGTATATTTATTTTTTCTGCACCACCCACCACTGGTTACAGTGTCCAGGTTTTGCAATAGACACATGTATTTATAGACAGAAGATTGAGGTTATCTGCCTCTATCCCCAAATAACATTTGTAATGAAGTGTAATGCTATTTGCAGGTGGCTGTCCATCCGACTGGAAATGATGAGCAACTTGGTCATCTTCTTTGCAGCTCTGTTTACTGTGCTTGGAAGGGAATCTTTGAATCCTGGATTGGTTGGATTATCCATCAGTTACGCTTTACAGGTGAGACATTAATGAATATCATTATCATAAATTGAAGGGTTGCTGGAACACATAGAAAGGCATACTTATGTTGTTCTGAGAATGGAGGATCCTACATCACATTAAAAGGATTCTGTGTGACAGCCAGACTAAGGAAGACTTTAGGCAGCTGTGGTGAAGGAGGATCTGACTCATGCCTCTGAGGCAATGGTGCCTAAAATAATTGTGTTCAGGGCCTCAACATGCAAGATGGAGTAATGGAAATCTAGAAAGGTTGTCAAGTGTTAACCATGGTCCTAAGTGTCCAAAATAATCAGAAAATGATTGAATTATTAAATGAATTCATCAATCTTTAAGTGTTGGTGTTACATTGTATCTCAGCATCTATTTACTTTCTTTGACCTAAGTAGTGTTTGCATTTTGATTTCATTGTCAATATAATAAATGGATGTTTCGAAAAGCCCTTTTAAGAGTTATTGAAGGCTTTCTCCTGCGTTTGCTCTGAAGAATAGCCCACTCAAATTGCTTAATTACTGTTTGTTGGTAATGTTGTACCAGAAAATGATTGTAATGGTACAATCATATGAATAGAGTGGCTTAAATAGAACTCCAAGAGCATGTTTTGAAGATCTGGTACTGGCAAGAAACCTTGTGATGTTTGAGAGAAACATGTTTGTAAGGGCATTATGGAGGATATGCAAATAGGCAAATTGTAATGGACTGATGATTTGTGACATAATATTTGCTCCGTTATATGGAAAGTATGGCGCCATGTAACATGGCAACTCATGACTTCATGCTGATAACAATTAAGAGAAATTTCTAACTCCATGCTGGAGCACAATATGCAGGGATCTAGTTAAACAAACCATCAGGCCTGATTTGTAAATTTATGAACCCAGTCTAACAGTGCAAGTTTGGCGAGTCTAGTCCTTGACTTGAAGTATTTCATATATCATCATGCTCTAAAGTTACATGTGTCATATGATGCGAGGGCCGCTCCCATAGTCTTGCCCAAAGATGGTTGATTTCCATTGGGATTTGAAAGCAAAATTAAATTTTATTCGTGAAGAGAAATATGGGAAGAAATAGCAACATATTACAGCAAAATATTGATATCCATCAACTTATCATTAAACGACAATAACTAATTAGAAAGGAACTTTCCACATGGAGATTATTACTATTATTAGCGTATGGCTAGGAAATTATATACATAATATATACAATATATACACAATAACGAAAAAACAAACATTGATTCACTTCAGGCATTAGTGTTATCCGTTATATCTGAATGTACAACTTTTGAACCCACTGCAGTGCCTCCGCTGTTGGTGATGGAAAGTCTTCCAATCTACCTGGATAAGCCCGTAGTTGACACTCGCTTAAAATGTGGGGAATGGTCTGGCGAGAGACTCCACAATCACATTCTGGAGATGGTACTAAGTTCCACTTATAAAGAGAATCCCTGCACCTCCCATGACCTGTCCTGATCCTGTTCAGTCTGGACCAAGTTGCACGCGGTAGTTGGAATCCGTTAGCAATTTTTTCCTCTGAAGATGTTATGTAAGGGCAAGTCAGTGGAGTTATTCCATCGGCCTTTCCATTCCTCCAAAGCATCGAAGTTGGTGGATGTCTTCAGAGTAGCATCACAAAGAGGTGGATGTCGTGATTTCAATCTTTGGAGACTAAGATGTTGCCTAGAACAGGTAGCAGAGGATTTTTGCAGATCTTCTTGTACTCTCGAACAAGAGCACTGGATCTTCGTAAGTCAGGTGGCATTATACCAGACAACAGTCGGAGCCAGTGGACTGGAGTTGGTCTGATGGTGCCAGATATGATGCATGCTGGTATCCAATTGTGGGTCAATATACTTCGTATACAGGCTATTAAGCCACACTGGAGCACAATAGTCGGCAGAAGAGAAAACCAGTGCTAAGGCTGAAGAGCGCAGGATGTTCGCAGCAGATCCCCAAGTAGTACCAGTTAGCTTCTGAATAATATTGTTTCAGGTTTTCAGTTTCTTCGACAAGTTCAAAAGATGTTGCTTGAAGGATAAAGTCCGATCCAAGGTAACACTAAGATATTTCGGAAACCTATTGTGATTAAGTACTCTATTGGAAAAGGTAATATTTAGTTTGAAGTTAGCAAGCCGGTTACTCAAATGGAAGCAAGAGACCTCCGTCTTGGCTGTACTGGGTCTGAGTCTCCAGTTCCTGAAATATTCTGTCAGGGTGGATAAGTCCTTAATCAAAATGTCTTCAGTTTTCTCAATGATCTTGTGTTGTGTGGCCAGGGTCAAGTTATCAGCATAGCAGAACTTTCTGGATATTGTTTCTGGAAGATCACAGATGTATAGATTAAACAGTAGTGGCGACAAAACTGATCCCTGGGGCAAACCATTATGCAGTTTTCTCACTGAGCTTTTCTTTTCACCAAAACAGACCTGAAATTTCCTGTCACTGAGCATGTTGTTGATAAGCTATGCAATTGTTCTGTAGGGTATAGCTCTGAGTAATTTATAAATCAATCCTTCCTTCCATACGGTATCAAAGGCAGCAGTGAGATCCACAAATACAGCAGATGTTTTAAGCTTTTGCTGGAATCCGGCCTCAATGTAAGATGTTAATGAAAGTACTTGATCACAGCAGTTTCGGTTAGATCTGAAGCCTGCCTGATCCACAGGAATGAGTTCTAAAATGGTTGACCCAATTCTGTTGTGGATAAGCCTTTCAAAGAGTTTGTAGCAGCAGCTAAGGAGGGCTATTGGTCTGTAACTTTCAGGTCTATTTGCAGGTTTTCCAGGCTTCAATATGGAAATGATTTTAGCTTTCTTGAAGTTGGGTGGGATTTGTCCAGTCGGGAAAATATCTGTGAAGAACTGTGCCATCCATCTCTTTGCATTGTTTCCCATATGTATGAGGAATTCTGGATGAATTCCATCGAAACCAGGTGCCTTGCCAGGTTTTAGTTCTTTGAGGGCCTCTTGAACATCAAGGACTGTAAAGGGACGTGAATAGCTAGACATGCGAGGTGTTGATGATTTCAGAGCACGAAGCTGGTATCTAACATACTTCGAATCAGATGGAGCTCGGGAAGTTGTTACAATATGGGAAGCTATTTGGTCTGGTGTCACCTGAGGTTGACTCTTTACTACTGGTGTACCTCCTCCTAGCCTTCTAAGAAGACCCCAGGCTTTTCTGCTAGAATGAGTGAAATCTAAGCTTTAGACTGTTTCAACCCATCTTTGTCTTCGGCAGTCATCCAAGCTAGCCAGAAGTTTGTCAGCAGTTTCTGCATCACATGGAGATGAATGAATGACTATAACAAACAAACCAACCATCCTGGACTGCAGGAGATTAGGTTTCGAATCCCGACTGTGGTCACACATTTTTGAGTCCTACTGAACAGATTACATCTGCTCCAAGAAGAGTCATGTTTTATATCCATTTCTATACAGAATATTGTTGTTATTTTCCAGATAACACAAACCCTCAGCTGGCTCGTCAGAATGACTGCTGATGTCGAGACCAACATTGTCGCTGTTGAGAGAATTAAGGAGTACGGAGAAGGCACTCAGGTATTTATTAGAACTGTTTGGGTAAATCCGTTTACCAAACGTTTGGTAAATTGCAAATAACTGACCTGAATAAATGTTATTCAGTGTAACATAGAGTTAATGTTAAATGACTCTTGTAGCATATCATTTCGAACAACAGGAACAGCAACAGCCAGTTTCTAAGAAAATGTAATTACAGTAAGACTATTGGTTAAACATTTGAAATAATTTTAGCATATTGTATACATTTTCACTGCATTAAGCCATGAGAAGAATAAATGTAATGTTAGAAAATTGGGATCGAGTCCTGCAATTTGCACACGTGAAGCAGCACATGCAGCGCATGTCACGGGGAGTGCTGATTGGCCAACAGATATTGAACCTCAACCTAATATATGACTGAATTTCTAATACTATGTGTCTGGTTTTGATCAGCTTCAACCAAGCACAAATAAGCTCTCCATGGTATGGAAATGAAAATGCTGCATTGGTCCATGGGTATTACAAGACTTGACCATGTCGGAAATGAACATGTAAGGAAGCAAATGGGAGTTGCAACAATTAAAGACAAAATGAGGGAAGCACGCCTTCGCTGGTATGGGCATGTCGCTAGAAGTGATGGGAACTCTGTGATAAAAACGGCCCTCCGATACGATCCAGGAGGGCATCGACCCCGTGGGCGCCCAATGAAACGATGGATGGATAGAATCACTGAAGACCTACTGGTGTGTGGTCTCAAACCTGAAGATGCCCTTGACAGGAAGAAGTGGCGAACAACAAACAAGCAGGCGGACTCTGCTCCAATGTGGGGTCTTGATCCAATATACAGGGTGTAACAAAAAGGTACAGCACAAAATGCAGGATACATTCCTCACACGTAGACGAAGAAATTTTGTTATATGAACATGGGTCCGGAAACGCTTTGTTTCCATGTTATACCTCATTGTTTCCAACTCATTAATCATGGAAAACACACAAGAACAGAATGTACCAGCATACCACATGCAACTCTGCCTCACAGGAGATGTTCTTTATGCCCTTTGTGTGCATTGATGCATGCATCAACCCACCGTCGTAGTGAATCTCGGATGCGCTGATGTATCTCTGGAGTATTGCGTATGGTTTCGCAGTCTTCCATAATACGGGCACGGAGACTCTGAACATCTTGTACTGGGGTTCGATACACAAGAGCTGTCAAATGCCCTCACAAATAAAAGTCCAGTGGGTTTAGGTCCGGAAAACGTGGAGGCCAGGAAATTGGTCCACCTCTACCTATCCATCTGTCACCAAATCTGTTATTTAGAAGCCGACGGACATTAACACTAAAATGAGGAGGTGCTCCATCGTGCATGGCGTACATATTTTGTCGCACAGCTAAAGGCACATCTGCTAAGTCGCATGGCAACGGCGCCATGTAAAATAAAACACTGGCGGTGCACCTACGATAATGACAACATAACCAGATGTAACCAAGAGTGCATATTCCCCATGGTTCTCACGTTCTCTTCTTGTGTGTTTCCCATGCTTAATGAGTTGGAGACAATGAGGTGTAACATGGGAACAAAGCGTTTCTGGACCAATGTTCATATAACATAATTTCTTCATCTACGTGTGAGGAATGCATCCTGCAATTTGTGTCGTACCTTTTTGTTACACCCTGTATAGGTTGCATTGAATTCCTCTAGGTAAAAAAAACGATCAGAAGCAATGTCAAACTCAATTTCATCAAAAATGATTTTAGTGGCATTTGATACTAGGTGCCTCAACAAAATCTTATATTATTTATTTGTGGAAATGCTATATCAGGAGCTCCTAATATTAAGGGTACTAATCAATTTGCGAATCCTCCAATTATAAGAGGATGCATGTTCACTTTTCCTTGAGAAGCATTTTTAATATATTTCTATATTCCTACTGAAATTTTCAGGAAGCAGCATGGGAAAACCCTTCCAAGCCAGTCCATTCACTATGGCCGTCAACAGGCAAGGTTGAATTCCGAGACCTTCAAGTGCGTTATCGAGAAGGATTGGACCTCGTTCTCAAGGGAGTAACATTTACAGTAGGAGGTGGTGAAAAGGTTTGTTCATTTTTCTATTATATTTAAAATGAAAGTGTTGTAACTATAAAAAAAAGAAAACTACTCTTAAAGAGAGCGACGTTTTGAATGTTTGGAACCACTCATCACGTTTGGGGTTAACATTGTTCATGATTGGTCCGTATTGGCGAATGATAGTTAAAGAAATTGAAATACACTATGTTCTGTCTAGTCAATACTTTTGTTAATTCTTTACACATTAGGACATGTTTCAAGGCATACTATTAATGAAAATCTGCCCCTTTATCAGCTAGTACAATTAATGACCAGTCATTGTGACATGAAAATTGATGAAAAATGGATGAACGAAAGGGAATATTGATTAAGGGAGTTTCATGGAGTAGAGCAGTTTATTGTTTGTTTGTTTCTGAAAATTGAGTGTATCTACAGTAGTGTTTTAGCTATCTTTGTATCATTATAGGTTTTTTATAATGTGCAAGTGCAACAATCATATATGTTTACATCACATTTCATCCACATCATCCATTTGTCATCAATTTTAATGTCACAATGACTGGCCATTAATTGTACAAGCTGATGAAGGGGCAGATTTTCAATAATAGTATGCCTTGAAACATGTCCTAGTGTATAAAGAAACACAAAAAAGTATTGACTATACAGAACATAGTGTATTTCAAATTTTTAAACTACCACTCATCAAATTGTACATAGATTTTTTTTAAATTCACTTTTCCTCCTACATAAGAAAATGGACCCACTGCGAACCGGGAATAAATTTGATGTCAAAGACATAACTGTCTGTTAATTGTCAATGTGAATAAAGTATAAAATAGAGAACTAAGATACCTCCTATAATATCATAAATAACACCATCAACAAATAGGACAGATACTGTATATAAGGGGTGATCAAAAGTTTCTGTTTGATGGTCGTACAGTCCAGGCCGGCAAAATCGCCGTGACATTTGAGGCACTCATCTCACCGACGCACCAGGTTGAAGATCCCGGTGTGGTACAACACTGTGTCCTGCTGCGTGGAGAGGTCAAGAACTGTACGGGAAGGCCAAGGTTAGATTTTTTTTAGCGTATGGCTTTTAGTGCCGGGAGTGTCCGAGGACATGTTCGGCTCGCCAGTTTTGTAGCTGCTTCGAGACGGACACCCAATGGGTGAGCTACAAGTACTGTTGGGGAGGAAAGTTGGAATGGAAGGTCGAGGAGTTGGAAGGTAGCGGCTGTGGCCTATAGTTAGGGACCAACCCCGGCATTTGCCTGGAAGGAAGATGGGAAACCACAGAAGACCATCTTCAAGGTTGCCGGCGGGGGGATTCGAACCTCCTCGCCTCCCGGATGTGAGCGACTGCCAGCAGTCATGCCGTAACGACCACGGCTAACTCGCCCGGTAAGGTTAGCATATGTTAAACAGACTGCCATAAACAGTATCTATGTCTCCAGGAGTAATCAAATCCATACTTGGTCCATATTGACTAATAGTTAATTCAATGAAAATCAATAGATAAATATTTAATAAGATATTCTGTGTTCAATTAGCTGTTGTAATTTGGATTTTTTTATTTTTCCACACAGTCATGTTCATCACATTTGTAACAGCTCCAGGATCAATCAATTCATATCACATTGGATGTTGACAATATCAATAAAACGCCCGTTTGGTATTGCGCCTACATGCGAAGGTGCCTCCCTTTTAACAGTAAATTATTGGGAAGCCATATGCTTTCCAATCAATAATGTCTATAATGGAAAAGAATCTTCAAACAAGCCACAAACAAGTCACATGCCCGATGAAATGAATAATGGATCAACAAATGCACAAGAATTTTTAAATAAGAATTTTTATATATGACTTGTATAAGGATGTGCATAAATACGACCAACAAGATTTTATCAGTGACTAATTTTTGTATTCAATTATGAGATATAATTATCTTGTTTGAAATGACAATTCATATCCCATTGTTGTTTCTTCTATATATAAACGCCCTGGCAGAATATGTTAAATCGGACGTCAGACTATTCGCTGACGACTGTGTAATATATAGAAAAATCGAAAATCAAGTTGACACTGCGCTCCTCCAACAAGAGTTGGAACGTATAGAATGCTGGGTTATCCGAAATAACATGAGGATAAGTGCAGAAAAAAGTAAATGCCTGTCTTTTACTAACAGCAGAAAAGGGACAATAGCTGATTATAAATTAGGAAACAAAATTATTCCTCGAGTGGAGTCATGCAGCTATCTCGGGATTGCCATAAATAAAAGGTTACACTGGGGTCAGCACGTTGAGAGCATTGCTAATAAGGCACAAAAGCCATTATACTTTAAAACTCAGCAATTCTTCTAGGTTTGTGCCGTGTCTTGTGTGGGGTTTCGCCTAGGACACCAAGCTAGGCTCATCGGCGGGCTCTTGGTGTCCCCGCCCGGACCCCCACAGGAGTGACGAACTGCGCGCCACCTCCCTTTATATAAGGTGCAACTGCACCACTTGACTACGAGAACTAAAAGTTCAAGCAGCCTTAACCTCCCTATGAAGGCTTCCAAAAAGATGGTATATTGGCTTTCACGGCCGGTGAATTAAAACTCAGCAATTCTTCTAGGTTTGTGCCGTGTCTTGTGTGGGGTTTCGCCTAGGACACCAAGCTAGGCTCATCGGCGGGCTCTTGGTGTCCCCGCCCGGACCCCCACAGGAGTGACGAACTGCGCGCCACCTCCCTTTATATAAGGTGCAACTGCACCACTTGACTACGAGAACTAAAAGTTCAAGCAGCCTTAACCTCCCTATGAAGGCTTCCAAAAAGATGGTATATTGGCTTTCACGGCCGGTGAATTAAAACTCAGCAATTCTTCTAGGTTTGTGCCGTGTCTTGTGTGGGGTTTCGCCTAGGACACCAAGCTAGGCTCATCGGCGGGCTCTTGGTGTCCCCGCCCGGACCCCCACAGGAGTGACGAACTGCGCGCCACCTCCCTTTATATAAGGTGCAACTGCACCACTTGACTACGAGAACTAAAAGTTCAAGCAGCCTTAACCTCCCTATGAAGGCTTCCAAAAAGATGGTATATTGGCTTTCACGGCCGGTGAATTAAAACTCAGCAATTCTTCTAGGTTTGTGCCGTGTCTTGTGTGGGGTTTCGCCTAGGACACCAAGCTAGGCTCATCGGCGGGCTCTTGGTGTCCCCGCCCGGACCCCCACAGGAGTGATGAACTGCGCGCCACCTCCCTTTATATAAGGTGCAACTGCACCACTTGACTACGAGAACTAAAAGTTCAAGCAGCCTTAACCTCCCTATGAAGGCTTCCAAAAAGATGGTATATTGGCTTTCACGGCCGGTGAATTAAAAACTCAGCAATTCTTCTAGGTTTGTGCCGTGTCTTGTGTGGGGTTTCGCCTAGGACACCAAGCTAGGCTCATCGGCGGGCTCTTGGTGTCCCCGCCCGGACCCCCACAGGAGTGACGAACTGCGCGCCACCTCCCTTTATATAAGGTGCAACTGCACCACTTGACTACGAGAACTAAAAGTTCAAGCAGCCTTAACCTCCCTATGAAGGCTTCCAAAAAGATGGTATATTGGCTTTCACGGCCGGTGAATTAAAACTCAGCAATTCTTCTAGGTTTGTGCCGTGTCTTGTGTGGGGTTTCGCCTAGGACACCAAGCTAGGCTCATCGGCGGGCTCTTGGTGTCCCCGCCCGGACCCCCACAGGAGTGACGAACTGCGCGCCACCTCCCTTTATATAAGGTGCAACTGCACCACTTGACTACGAGAACTAAAAGTTCAAGCAGCCTTAACCTCCCTATGAAGGCTTCCAAAAAGATGGTATATTGGCTTTCACGGCCGGTGAATTAAAACTCAGCAATTCTTCTAGGTTTGTGCCGTGTCTTGTGTGGGGTTTCGCCTAGGACACCAAGCTAGGCTCATCGGCGGGCTCTTGGTGTCCCCGCCCGGACCCCCACAGGAGTGACGAACTGCGTGCCACCTCCCTTTATATAAGGTGCAACTGCACCACTTGACTACGAGAACTAAAAGTTCAAGCAGCCTTAACCTCCCTATGAAGGCTTCCAAAAAGATGGTATATTGGCTTTCACGGCCGGTGAATTAAAACTCAGCAATTCTTCTAGGTTTGTGCCGTGTCTTGTGTGGGGTTTCGCCTAGGACACCAAGCTAGGCTCATCGGCGGGCTCTTGGTGTCCCCGCCCGGACCCCCACAGGAGTGACGAACTGCGCTCCACCTCCCTTTATATAAGGTGCAACTGCACCACTTGACTACGAGAACTAAAAGTTGAAGCAGCCTTAACCTCCCTATGAAGGCTTCCAAAAAGATGGTATATTGGCTTTCACGGCCGGTGAATTAAAACTCAGCAATTCTTCTAGGTTTGTGCCGTGTCTTGTGTGGGGTTTCGCCTAGGACACCAAGCTAGGCTCATCGGCGGGCTCTTGGTGTCCCCGCCCGGACCCCCACAGGAGTGACGAACTGCGCGCCACCTCCCTTTATATAAGGTGCAACTGCACCACTTGACTACGAGAACTAAAAGTTCAAGCAGCCGTAACCTCCCTATGAAGGCTTCCAAAAAGATGGTATATTGGCTTTCACGGCCGGTGAATTAAAACTCAGCAATTCTTCTAGGTTTGTGCCGTGTCTTGTGTGGGGTTTCGCCTAGGACACCAAGCTAGGCTCATCGGCGGGCTCTTGGTGTCCCCGCCCGGACCCCCACAGGAGTGACGAACTGCGCGCCACCTCCCTTTATATAAGGTGCAACTGCACCACTTGACTACGAGAACTAAAAGTTCAAGCAGCCTTAACCTCCCTATGAAGGCTTCCAAAAAGATGGTATATTGGCTTTCACGGCCGGTGAATTAAAACTCAGCAATTCTTCTAGGTTTGTGCCGTGTCTTGTGTGGGGTTTCGCCTAGGACACCAAGCTAGGCTCATCGGCGGGCTCTTGGTGTCCCCGCCCGGACACCCACAGGAGTGACGAACTGCGCGCCACCTCCCTTTATATAAGGTGCAACTGCACCACTTGACTACGAGAACTAAAAGTTCAAGCAGCCTTAACCTCCCTATGAAGGCTTCCAAAAAGATGGTATATTGGCTTTCACGGCCGGTGAATTAAAACTCAGCAATTCTTCTAGGTTTGTGCCGTGTCTTGTGTGGGGTTTCGCCTAGGACACCAAGCTAGGCTCATCGGCGGGCTCTTGGTGTCCCCGCCCGGACCCCCACAGGAGTGACGAACTGCGCGCCACCTCCCTTTATATAAGGTGCAACTGCACCACTTGACTACGAGAACTAAAAGTTCAAGCAGCCTTAACCTCCCTATGAAGGCTTCCAAAAAGATGGTATATTGGCTTTCACGGCCGGTGAATTAAAACTCAGCAATTCTTCTAGGTTTGTGCCGTGTCTTGTGTGGGGTTTCGCCTAGGACACCAAGCTAGGCTCATCGGCGGGCTCTTGGTGTCCCCGCCCGGACCCCCACAGGAGTGACGAACTGCGCGCCACCTCCCTTTATATAAGGTGCAACTGCACCACTTGACTACGAGAACTAAAAGTTCAAGCAGCCTTAACCTCCCTATGAAGGCTTCCAAAAAGATGGTATATTGGCTTTCACGGCCGGTGAATTAAAACTCAGCAATTCTTCTAGGTTTGTGCCGTGTCTTGTGTGGGGTTTCGCCTAGGACACCAAGCTAGGCTCATCGGCGGGCTCTTGGTGTCCCCGCCCGGACCCCCACAGGAGTGACGAACTGCGCGCCACCTCCCTTTATATAAGGTGCAACTGCACCACTTGACTACGAGAACTAAAAGTTCAAGCAGCCTTAATCTCCCTATGAAGGCTTCCAAAAAGATGGTATATTGGCTTTCACGGCCGGTGAATTAAAACTCAGCAATTCTTCTAGGTTTGTGCCGTGTCTTGTGTGGGGTTTCGCCTAGGACACCAAGGTAGGCTCATCGGCGGGCTCTTGGTGTCCCCGCCCGGACCCCCACAGGAGTGACGAACTGCGTGCCACCTCCCTTTATATAAGGTGCAACTGCACCACTTGACTACGAGAACTAAAAGTTCAAGCAGCCTTAACCTCCCTATGAAGGCTTCCAAAAAGATGGTATATTGGCTTTCACGGCCGGTGAATTAAAACTCAGCAATTCTTCTAGGTTTGTGCCGTGTCTTGTGTGGGGTTTCGTCTAGGACACCAAGCTAGGCTCATCGGCGGGCTCTTGGTGTCCCCGCCCGGACCCCCACAGGAGTGACGAACTGCGCGCCACCTCCCTTTATATAAGGTGCAACTGCACCACTTGACTACGAGAACTAAAAGTTCAAGCAGCCTTAACCTCCCTATGAAGGCTTCCAAAAAGATGGTATATTGGCTTTCACGGCCGGTGAATTAAAACTCAGCAATTCTTCTAGGTTTGTGCCGTGTCTTGTGTGGGGTTTCGCCTAGGACACCAAGCTAGGCTCATCGGCGGGCTCTTGGTGTCCCCGCCCGGACCCCCACAGGAGTGACGAACTGCGCGCCACCTCCCTTTATATAAGGTGCAACTGCACCACTTGACTACGAGAACTAAAAGTTCAAGCAGCCTTAACCTCCCTATGAAGGCTTCCAAAAAGATGGTATATTGGCTTTCACGGCCGGTGAATTAAAACTCAGCAATTCTTCTAGGTTTGTGCCGTGTCTTGTGTGGGGTTTCGCCTAGGACACCAAGCTAGGCTCATCGGCGGGCTCTTGGTGTCCCCGCCCGGACCCCCACAGGAGTGACGAACTGCGCGCCACCTCCCTTTATATAAGGTGCAACTGCACCACTTGACTACGAGAACTAAAAGTTCAAGCAGCCTTAACCTCCCTATGAAGGCTTCCAAAAAGATGGTATATTGGCTTTCACGGCCGGTGAATTAAAACTCAGCAATTCTTCTAGGTTTGTGCCGTGTCTTGTGTGGGGTTTCGCCTAGGACACCAAGCTAGGCTCATCGGCGGGCTCTTGGTGTCCCCGCCCGGACCCCCACAGGAGTGACGAACTGCGCGCCACCTCCCTTTATATAAGGTGCAACTGCACCACTTGACTACGAGAACTAAAAGTTCAAGCAGCCTTAACCTCCCTATGAAGGCTTCCAAAAAGATGGTATATTGGCTTTCACGGCCGGTGAATTAAAACTCAGCAATTCTTCTAGGTTTGTGCCGTGTCTTGTGTGGGGTTTCGCCTAGGACACCAAGCTAGGCTCATCGGCGGGCTCTTGGTGTCCCCGCCCGGACCCCCACAGGAGTGACGAACTGCGCGCCACCTCCCTTTATATAAGGTGCAACTGCACCACTTGACTACGAGAACTAAAAGTTCAAGCAGCCTTAACCTCCCTATGAAGGCTTCCAAAAAGATGGTATATTGGCTTTCACGGCCGGTGAATTAAAACTCAGCAATTCTTCTAGGTTTGTGCCGTGTCTTGTGTGGGGTTTCGCCTAGGACACCAAGCTAGGCTCATCGGCGGGCTCTTGGTGTCCCCGCCCGGACCCCCACAGGAGTGACGAACTGCGCGCCACCTCCCTTTATATAAGGTGCAACTGCACCACTTGACTACGAGAACTAAAAGTTCAAGCAGCCTTAACCTCCCTATGAAGGCTTCCAAAAAGATGGTATATTGGCTTTCACGGCCGGTGAATTAAAACTCAGCAATTCTTCTAGGTTTGTGCCGTGTCTTGTGTGGGGTTTCGCCTAGGACACCAAGCTAGGCTCATCGGCGGGCTCTTGGTGTCCCCGCCCGGACCCCCACAGGAGTGACGAACTGCGCGCCACCTCCCTTTATATAAGGTGCAACTGCACCACTTGACTACGAGAACTAAAAGTTCAAGCAGCCTTAACCTCCCTATGAAGGCTTCCAAAAAGATGGTATATTGGCTTTCACGGCCGGTGAATTAAAACTCAGCAATTCTTCTAGGTTTGTGCCGTGTCTTGTGTGGGGTTTCGCCTAGGACACCAAGCTAGGCTCATCGGCGGGCTCTTGGTATCCCCACCCGGACCCCCACAGGAGTGACGAACTGCGCGCCACCTCCCTTTATATAAGGTGCAACTGCACCACTTGACTACGAGAACTAAAAGTTCAAGCAGCCTTAACCTCCCTATGAAGGCTTCCAAAAAGATGGTATATTGGCTTTCACGGCCGGTGAATTAAAACTCAGCAATTCTTCTAGGTTTGTGCCGTGTCTTGTGTGGGGTTTCGCCTAGGACACCAAGCTAGGCTCATCGGCGGGCTCTTGGTGTCCCCGCCCGGACCCCCACAGGAGTGACGAACTGCGCGCCACCTCCCTTTATATAAGGTGCAACTGCACCACTTGACTACGAGAACTAAAAGTTCAAGCAGCCTTAACCTCCCTATGAAGGCTTCCAAAAAGATGGTATATTGGCTTTCACGGCCGGTGAATTAAAACTCAGCAATTCTTCTAGGTTTGTGCCGTGTCTTGTGTGGGGTTTCGCCTAGGACACCAAGCTAGGCTCATCGGCGGGCTCTTGGTGTCCCCGCCCGGACCCCCACAGGAGTGACGAACTGCGCGCCACCTCCCTTTATATAAGGTGCAACTGCACCACTTGACTACGAGAACTAAAAGTTCAAGCAGCCTTAACCTCCCTATGAAGGCTTCCAAAAAGATGGTATATTGGCTTTCACGGCCGGTGAATTAAAACTCAGCAATTCTTCTAGGTTTGTGCCGTGTCTTGTGTGGGGTTTCGCCTAGGACACCAAGCTAGGCTCATCGGCGGGCTCTTGGTGTCCCCGCCCGGACCCCCACAGGAGTGACGAACTGCGCGCCACCTCCCTTTATATAAGGTGCAACTGCACCACTTGACTACGAGAACTAAAAGTTCAAGCAGCCTTAACCTCCCTATGAAGGCTTCCAAAAAGATGGTATATTGGCTTTCACGGCCGGTGAATTAAAACTCAGCAATTCTTCTAGGTTTGTGCCGTGTCTTGTGTGGGGTTTCGCCTAGGACACCAAGCTAGGCTCATCGGCGGGCTCTTGGTGTCCCCGCCCGGACCCCCACAGGAGTGAACTGCGCGCCGTGAAAGCCAATATACCATCTTTTTGGAAGCCTTCATAGGGAGGTTAAGGCTGCTTGAACTTTTAGTTCTCGTAGTCAAGTGGTGCAGTTGCACCTTATATAAAGGGAGGTGGCGCGCAGTTCGTCACTCCTGTGGGGGTCCGGGCGGGGACACCAAGAGCCCGGCGATGAGCCTAGCTTGGTGTCCTAGGCGAAACCCCACACAAGACACGGCACAAACCTAGAAGAATTGCTGAGTTTTAATTCACCGGCCGTGAAAGCCAATATACCATCTTTTTGGAAGCCTTCATAGGGAGGTTAAGGCTGCTTGAACTTTTAGTTCTCGTAGTCAAGTGGTGCAGTTGCACCTTATATAAAGGGAGGTGGCGCGCAGTTCGTCACTCCTGTGGGGGTCCGGGCGGGGACACCAAGAGCCCGCCGATGAGCCTAGTTTGGTGTCCTAGGCGAAACCCCACACAAGACACGGCACAAACCTAGAAGAATTGCTGAGTTTTAATTCACCGGCCGTGAAAGCCAATATACCATCTTTTAGGAAGCCTTCATAGGGAGGTTAAGGCTGCTTGAACTTTTAGTTCTCGTAGTCAAGTGGTGCAGTTGCACCTTATATAAAGGGAGGTGGCGCGCAGTTCGTCACTCTGAAACGTTATTTACTTAGGCTGGGATGACAAGTGAAACGGTATTTACTTTGCTCCACGTTGAGCGTACAAATGAAACGGTAATTAGTGCCCCATGTTGGTAGCGAAATGAAACGTTTTTGCTAGCCCACACTGTTGGGTGAGAAATGTAACTGTTTACCTTTGCCGAAGCTATGTTGTTTTAATGGGCGCCAAGACCTCAATGCAATGTTGAAATCTAAATTTGTATTTAACAACGTCTAGCTCTGGCAGAACACATTCAAGACTCTATTCACTCAGATCGTGGTATGATTTGATCATTAACCCAACAAACAATTGTATCAGGAGAAGGAATTGGTCTATATCTAATGCTACCTACTGAAAGCAAAGATTGCATTGTAAAAGAAATGAGTTTATTATACAAGAGTTTAGTGCTTTTCAGTCGGTCAACACGAACTTTTAGTTTAGTTTAGTTTAGTGTTGACCGACTGAAAAGCACTAAACTCTTGTTTACTAAGGCAACACTGAAAATATGGCTTCAAACACCACAATATGAGTTTATTATATAAAACAAGTATAGCAAAATTAATAATAATAATAACTATAAAATTTAAATTGGAGCGTTGTGATTTTAATATTACCGATAGAAAATTACGTGAAAACGGAGTCTGATAAATTGATTTTACTCTTATTTCCAAGCTATGAAGTTACTGAATTATGAAATATAAAACAAAGAAAAATGAGAGATTGCGTATTTCTGCGTCATTAGCGCTTACCCCTGGAAATTGCCAAAGCATTTCCCTCGTTCTTGATGATGCTGTGTGCTTCCCACAGTCTCCTGGACGTCGTCATCTCCGTCGAAATTTGATGATATTCTGGTAGATTAGATAATTCTATGGTCCGTACATCGGACCCAAACTCTCGTAAAACCGCACTGGTTACGTTTTACAAAAGTTCGTCGCTAACTCCACTGAACATCGGAGCGACACGCACTTGCGACCGTACACTGCAAGTTCTACACAGATTGTCCGTTCCACGGAACATCGGAGCGTCCCCCGCGTATAACCATCCTCCGCAAGTATTTCACAGATTGTCCTCGTCTCACGGCGCGTCGAACGTTATATGCACACGTTGGCTCCCCACCATGGTACCGTCTTCCCGCTTACGTTGTCTCCGCTGATTGGCTGAGCACGCCGCCACTTCCCCTCCTCCGGTTCATTACACTCCGCGGGCGAGAGGGAGAAGTCGTTTTCCGTTTCAACAATTCGCCTCTTCTTGACGATGCGACCCAAGATTGCGTAATTCTTATCGCCAGGAATCAGCTTGCATTAGAATTCCCAGTGAGTCATCTCTCTCAAATACCCTAACTGACAAAACTCCGTAAAATTCCGTAATCAGATAATTTTCTATGATATCGTCGTTCGTAATAATTTGCTTGATAGCGTTTTCTAAGACATAGAAAACCTATCTGTATGCTTATAATTTTTATAAAATGCTCCGAAAATATCTAAATAATAATTATAATAAATTAATAATAATAATAAATTAACATGAAAAATTATCTTGGCTGAACAATTTGCCGCGTAAATAAATATAGAATGGCTTCCTACTGACTTATGCCAGTTGCATAAAACCCCTCGAAAAACACGTTACATATTCGCCTCGGATCATCGGATGATTTACCGTGACGACGGTCCATTATCCGATTATCCCAGACACGTTAATAAACCCCATCCAAAATACATATTACATAAATGAAATCACCCTAAATTACAGATATATACACTCATATTTTTTCTTCACGCACTTTGCGTCAACGTTGTTGTCACTATGGATTGCACTTTGCAACCAGTCCAATGTTTTACATATGGAATAGTGTTCCACGGATATTTCCGCCTCTCAAATTTCTCTATGTTGGAGAAATAGACATAATTAATGTGTGAGCACTATGTATTTATGATGTCATATCACACGCATTGAAGGTGTTCTGATATATTTATATCACCATAGAACTTCCTAATTTCACTGGAGGTCCCCTCCTTATGGTGACATTTAATTCCACTTATCACTGAGCACACGATCACACTATTGTGGCAGCGCCTCGTGACCATAATACTTAATCTCTCTTTGAAGTAGATTAAATTAATATTGACTTCTGAAAAAAAATACAGTAAATGCGCATTACATATAACACCAAATATTTCTGTGCCGTAATCGCCCTGTCTTGTTAAGTTCCCGTAGACTATATTCTACTTCATACTAGTTCTCAACACAGACCATTTCTCCTCACACAAATAATACCATTATACAAATTATCTTAAATTACACACTTACAAATCTTACATGGCGAGGCCGTAAACAGAAATCACGTGTGCTGATATGTATGAGTTTCATGAAGGACTGTCTCGCATTCTGATGGCCCATCTTTTATCTCGTGGACGCCTTAAGCTAACAAGCCCTATACAAGCGCTCCCCCATCTCTTGGAGATAAATGGGAACCCATCAGCGCTGCCAAAATGGCCTTGGTGCATCGAGACAATTTAGTGCTCAACAGCATCCGACAATCCCGTCATATTTCCCTGTACCTTAAAAACTCTCATTTACTTACATACTACCCCCCTGTGTGACTTCTGATACGCCTGCCTGGAAGACCATCTCCTCCCACGCACCAAATACCACACTTACTCATTTGATAGACTGGCTCGCCAGCTAAACATCCTCACTTTATGACACATACTTTCGGAGACTATGTATATTATACGTCCCGTATAATCTGTTTCCCTTACTATCCTCCAGCACATATGCTGTTTTCCCAATACGTTTGGAAACTATAAATGTTACTGCGTCACCTGCTTCCAACCTTGCCAGTGGCTCCCTTTAAATGAAGGTCATCACGTTGCTCTACCTACCTATTTCTCAGTATCTGTAACGATGCCCTATTGCTACTGTCCACACATGTACATATTAAAATACCGTCCTCTGCTTTAACCACAGGATAATCCCTACATAAATTAGTGTCCCTCGATAGCATGTCTGCAAGAATGTTATCTTTACCTTTAATATATTTTACTGTGAATTCGTATTCCTGCAGAGCAAGAATCCACCTACTAACTCTGTTAGAACTGAGTTTACAAGTTCTCATATACAGTAATGCATGGTGATCTGTGTGGATCTCAAATTTCCCCCCTACTAAATACATTCTAAATTTCCCTAAACTGAAAACAATACCTAAAAGCTCTAACTCAGTAATCGTGTATCTTTTCTCTGCTGCTGTCAGTCCTCGCGAGGCTAAAGATACAATGCACAGATTACCCTCATCATCTCTCTGACATAATACTCCAGCAATGCCTATATGTGAAGCATCTGTCATAACCACATATTCCTTATCTTTTAAAGGATATTTCAGCACTACAGCTTTCTCAAAACCTTCCTTTAGCGCTCTAAAAGCCTGATCATGCTTGGACTCCCATCTCCACCGAGTCCCACTTTTAAGCAATTCCCTGAATGGTTCTACCAACCCTGAGTATTTAAGAACGAACCTCCTGAAAAAGTTGCAAATTCCCAGGTAAGTTTTTAACTGTTTAACATTCTGTGGCACCTCTGCGTTAAGTATCTTATTAACCCTACTTTCTTCTGGTGTAACACCTCTACTCGACACTCTATGACCTAAAAATGTCACTTCTGACTGACAGAATGATGACTTAGACAGCTTCAAAGTGAACCCTGCCTGATCTAACTTCTGAAAAACTATATCTAAATGACATAGATGCTCCTCAAAACTGCGTGAACTAATTACCATATCATCTATGTAAATGGTTACAAACTCTCCTGTGTCATCCCCTAATGCGATGTTTAAAGCCCTAATTAAAGCTGCTGAACTACTCTTTAACCCATAAGGTGTTCTACAAAATTGATAAAGGTTATATTTATGACTAAAAGCTGTAAATGGTCTATCTTCGTACATAAGTGGCACTTGCCAAAAACTGGAACTCAAATCTACACAAGTGAAATACTTCTTCCCCTCAAATGTTTGCATTAATTCCTCTATTGACATGGATTTCAGCTGATCTGAACTAATTCTACTGTTAACCAAACGAGCGTCTAAACAAATACGAACAGTGCCGTCGGTCTTGGGTACCGTGATCAAAGAATTAACATATGGACTGTTAGAGTGCTCAATAATCCCATCTTCAAGCATCTGATTAATTTGTGCCTCAACTGCACTCTGATAAGCGAAAGGTACAGGATATCTATGTCCTGTGAATACTGACCTATCAATAACGTTCAATGAATGTGTATAGCAATTGGCCATACCAATGCGATCCTCAAAAACTCTCCTATTACACCATAACACATCATAGAGCCGAACACACTGTTCATCCTCTATATTTCCCTGAAATGCAGCCTCACGTAACGAGTCCTCTAGACTTCCGTTCGTAATCACACTGCCCACAAAACATGGAGAACCCCGCTCTACGGCTGGCGATATCTCATTTAAAGTACAAATCACACCTACAATACTACTCCTCTGAATATGGTCATTGAACGCTACTTCTACTTCAGAATCTCCCCATTTAAATTTCAAACTCCCTACATCATAACATAAGTTACCAGACACTCTACTTAGCCACTCTGAACCCAAGATAACACTGAATACTAAATTTGGAATTACAAGACAAATCTGCTTCTCTACATGATTATTAATTTTAATGTCTACTAAAACTTGCTTAGAAATTACTTTAGACCTCTTCCCAACAGCTGTGATAACAAAAGTGCTTTTAATTGGCATCTCCTCAAAATTTACTCCAGTTCCTTTCATTTTATCATAAAATGCACTACTTATGCAACTCTTCATACAACCACTATCAATTAAAACATCTGTGTACGCCTCGGACACGTTAAATTTAACTATGGGGCTCTTACTAACCACTTCCTGAATAATACCTTCATCATTTAGTTCATGTAATAATTCATTTCTTACATTTAGGTCATAGGGTTCTTGTATAATTGTATGGACAGGGCATGCTACAGACTGAGATTCTGACCTTACTTCGCAGCCTGGTTCGCGTTTAAAGAACCGCTACAGCTGGCCGTAGTACTACTAACTACTGAACTGGTCTGGATGTTCTGGGCTGTGTTGTTATTGTTTGGCTGTATATTACTACCACTAGGCTGTCCTCTTCCTTGACCCCTATTCTGGTTGTAATTATTGTCATTATAATTTCTCCCTTGATTTCCCCTGAAATCATTGTTTCTCCCTTGATTTCCCCTGTAATCATTGTTCCTCCCTTGATTTCCCCTGAAATCATTGTTCCTCCCTTGATACTGACTACCATAGCCATTTCCTCTGTTCTGATTTAGCTGATTATTATTATTTTTATTTTGAGCGTTGGCCCCTTCGCCACCGTTCCCTTGAACTTCCTGATGCCTGGCTTCATTAGGTCTATTATTATTATTACCCTGGTTCCGATTGAAATTGTCCTCATAACCCCCTCTCCCTAGTGCATCAAATGTGCTTAACAAATTTTCTACTTGTGATATAGTCTTTACATTCTGGATACAAGCAGCCTCCTTGATCCTATAGGGAAAGTGCCTAAGTAGCAACCTCACCACATCACTTTCCTCCTTCAAGCCATCCAGATATTTACACACTAATACCTGCCCTAAAAAGTATTCGGTCATGGTGGAGCTTCCTTTAGGGTGATATTTACCACACACTACTCCCTCACGATGCTGCGACTGAATAACCTCATTCCAGAACTTTTCACAGAATTTCATTTTAAAATCATTAATATCAGTAAACTTGTCTCTGTAGACAGCAAACCAATTCCTCGTTTCCCCCACAAACACTTGTTCTAAAATTTCAACTACCTGGCACCACTCAATACTACCATTTTCCAACCTTTCCCCGAATTTATTTTCTATAGTGTTCATGAACTCCATTGGGCACCCCTGTCGATTGCTGAACTTACCCAGTTCTACCTCCCTGTGTGTGCTATTCACAAAAACTGGCCTATTCTGACTATTTTCTTGCCTGATCCTAGCTTTTAATTTTAATTCTAATTCTGCGATTTTCTCCTCAGCCTTCCTCTCAATACTGTTTACTGTTAATTTAATGTTTCCTTCTGATTCTTCTACTTTATCATATAGCTTTGCTTGTTTCTCCTCAATCTTGCTAATGCTCTCCCTATTACTCTCTCTTAGATCATTTACTTCTGCAACTATTTGTGAGTGAACTTTCTCAATTCTACCCCCCAGCTGTTCCTTAACCTCTTTAGTAGCTACCTGAATTTTGTCAATTTCTCCCCCCAATTGCTTTTTGACCTGCTGTGTTTCCAGTTGCACTAGTTCTTTTAAATTTTCAGCCTGTGTACTGATTCTAATTTCCAACTCCTCCTGTACTTTTCCTAATTTTCTGTCTACATCTGCAATAATCTCTTTAGCCTTTTCTTCCATCACCCCCCTGATCTCACCTCTAATCAGTTCGAATTTGTCACTCATTTCCCTACTGTTTTGTTCTAATTTAGCATTTAAAGTTTCATTTCTCTCTCTATTTTCCCTACTGTTTTGTTCTAATTTAGCATTTAAAGTTTCAGTACTCTCTCTATTTTCCTTACTGTTTTGTTCTAATCTGGCGTTTAAACTATCGCTCAATTCCCTATTACTCTCTTTATTTTCCCTACTGTTTTGTTCTAGTTTAGCGTTATTCTGTTCTAACTTTGCATTTAAAGCTTCTGTACTTTCTTTATTTTCCCTACTATTTTGTTCTAATTTAGCATTTAAGGCATCACTACTAACTTTGTTCTGATACATAAACTCGAGAAGTAAAGTTTTTAATTCTGGTTGGCCGCCTACACTCCCTGTTTCAGTATCGGGATTTACCTCCGCTACCCCGGTACTACCATCACTCGATATACTGCTCGTATCATCACTCTCCCGTTGATGACCACTACGTAACCTCATCTGTCTTTCTTTCTCATCCCCCATAATGATATACACTGATACAGACAAATAACCCCCAAAATACAGGCACAGAAATATATACCCTTCTCCTTCCACAAATGTTATTAGGTTTTCAGCCCCAAGTTGTCGGCGACAAATGAAACGTTATCTACTTAGGCTGGGATGACAAGTGAAACGGTATTTACTTTGCTCCACGTTGAGCGTACAAATGAAACGGTAATTAGTGCCCCATGTTGGTAGCGAAATGAAACGTTTTTGCTAGCCCACACTGTTGGGTGAGAAATGTAACTGTTTACCTTTGCCGAAGCTATGTTGTTTTAATGGGCGCCAAGACCTCAATGCAATGTTGAAATCTAAATTTGTATTTAACAACGTCTAGCTCTGGCAGAACACATTCAAGACTCTATTCACTCAGATCGTGGTATGATTTGATCATTAACCCAACAAACAATTGTATCAGGAGAAGGAATTGGTCTATATCTAATGCTACCTACTGAAAGCAAAGATTGCATTGTAAAAGAAATGAGTTTATTATATAAAACAAGTATAGCAAAATTAATAATAATAATAACTATAAAATTTAAATTGGAGCGTTGTGATTTTAATATTACCGATAGAAAATTACGTGAAAACGGAGTCTGATAAATTGATTTTACTCTTATTTCCAAGCTATGAAGTTACTGAATTATGAAATATAAAACAAAGAAAAATGAGAGATTGCGTATTTCTGCGTCATTAGCGCTTACCCCTGGAAATTGCCAAAGCATTTCCCTCGTTCTTGATGATGCTGTGTGCTTCCCACAGTCTCCTGGACGTCGTCATCTCCGTCGAAATTTGATGATATTCTGGTAGATTAGATAATTCTATGGTCCGTACATCGGACCCAAACTCTCGTAAAACCGCACTGGTTACGTTTTACAAAAGTTCGTCGCTAACTCCACTGAACATCGGAGCGACACGCACTTGCGACCGTACACTGCAAGTTCTACACAGATTGTCCGTTCCACGGAACATCGGAGCGTCCCCCGCGTATAACCATCCTCCGCAAGTATTTCACAGATTGTCCTCGTCTCTTTTTTTTTTTTTTTTTTTTCGGGGGGGCCCCGAAAAGAGTACCCGCACCCCCCGCGTGGCACCCGACCTTACTACTGGTGCCTCCGACATGCAGTTAATCTACGATAGTAGAAGAGAAAGCATAGGGGATTGGATAGGAAGGAGTCTTTTAGGACTTAGTGCCTGTCCCATCGCGGTCGCGATCTACCAGGCATAATGGATAGGTATTAACATTGGTATATGTTTATATATGAGCACATATAAATATGTACTCATATATAAGGGTAAGATTGTAGGGCCAGGGAAAACCGCATAGGCAGAAAGGAAAGATTGCCTACACGTAAAACCTGGCGGCTTGGTTATTGCCACATGCAAGGATAATGTGGGTATGGAAATGAGTAGGTATGTTAGTTGGGAGAAGGTATCATGCACCAGATCCATGTCCGTCTTCTCGCCAGTTTGTCTCCGGGGAATCAGATAGAACTCGGCACTGCTGGGATCAGCGCGGGCCTTGCCGGCTACCGAGCAATGGTACAAGGATCCGGAGAACCTGCGCCACTACCCGATCTCCATGGGGTCCCTGGTACCGAGCCTCCGTCGCCGGAGAGTGGAGGGGGGGCCTCGCCTGCCGAAACAGGGGCCTAGTGGGCGGTCCATGGGAACGAGCCACCTTCCTCTCTGCTCTTGCCATGGACCTGTAGACGGGGCAACTGCGATGGGATGACGGATGGTCACCCATGCAGTTGGCGCACACCGGCGCGTCCCGCAGCACCGTGCAGCCGGTGTGGTGGTGGCCACCTGAGCACCGGTTACAGCGGACTGGAGAGCCGCAGGATCCCTGGGAGTGCCCCCATCTCAGACAGCGAAAACATTGTAAAAGCTGGCCTGAGCGGGGCTTCATACTACCTGGCTGTAGCGGCTGTCCCTGGCTGCGGCTGGTGGCCTCGCTGCGTCCTGGTTCCCCCTCCTGGGGGCGCTGCGTGCGACGGTCCTCTGGGCTGCTGCGGTTGACCTTCCGCTGCTTTGGGGCCGTCCTGGTGGCCCCGGCCGTCTCTGATGTCCCCTTCCTGGCGGTGGTGGCGGGCGCGAGTTGCCCCGCTAAAGGCCCCTCCTGGGGCTCTGGTAGTCGCTGCTTTGGGGCCGTCCTGGTGGCCCCGGCCGTCCCCTTCCTGGCGGTGGTGGCGGGCGCGAGTTGCCCCGCTAAGGGCCCCACCTGGGGCTCTGGAAGTCGCTCCTCCTCCGGGTTGGCGGGCGCGAGTTGCCCCGCTAAAGGCACCGCCTGAGGTGCTGGTTGTGGCGCCTGAGTTCTCTTGGAGAAGGTCAGGGAGCCCGCCTGGGTTCCAACCCCCACCTGCTCTGCGACGTCCGTCTGGGTTGAGGCCTCAGCCTGAGCGCCACGAGTGCACTCCAGGATCCCGTTACAGGCCCCCGGTTGGGAGCCTGCTATCGGCGCGACCTGCCACCTCAGAGACATCAATTGGAGGTAAAAGTCGGTGGCCCCCGGCAGGTATGGCCCGACCACGGCTCCAGTCGGAAGGAAGGCCTCGATGTCCTCCTGTTGTCGCGGCGCTCCTCCGGTCAGGTAGTCGTGGTTCTTGTTCACACCCGTCGTGATGAGGCTCCGCTCATCCTCCTGGTTGAAGCCTGGCCTGTAATATACAAAGAAAGCCCAGGTGCTGGGGTCGTAGCCACTTGCTTGCTCGGAGCCTGGGGAAGTGGCCCCAGGGTGCCCATGCACGGTGTCCGAGCTCACGTCGCTCGCCCAGCTGAACCTGGCGTCCGGGCTGCTGCTGCTCTCCTGTCGCGGGGAGCTAGCCGGTCCTGGCGTCCGACTCTTCTCGGACTCGGCTAGCTCTAGCTCAGAGGGCCCTGGGGAGGCGTCGGTTGACTCGGACCGCAGGGACACCTGCGTTATGTCCGGGCTACCTGTACTCCCCGGGCTGGGAGCTACTCCAGCGCTGCTTGCGCCAGCCGGGCTGTGAGGGACACCATCCTCTTCGCCGGCTGGCGGCTTCTGCGCCGCTGTCGTCTTCTCACCAAGGGCCTGCTGGCGGGCCCGCGTGACCGGAGGAGAGGGCTCTGTGGAGGTTAACTCCCCGCCCAAGGAGCCTGCCGATCGTGGCCCTCTACCTCTCCGGGCGCGGTTGCGCCTGCTCTGACCCCTGGCTGGCTCGCCGGTCCTCTGCTGCTTCCTCCACTCGATGGTCCCGCTGCTCGTAGTCTCCATCCTGGTGAGCTGTTAGCACAACTATGCTGGTCTGCTGCTGCCACTGGCAAGGTGTCCTTCCTCTTGCGATTCAGAGACAACCTCCTTCCTCGTCTCACGGCGCGTCGAACGTTATATGCACACGTTGGCTCCCCACCATGGTACCGTCTTCCCGCTTACGTTGTCTCCGCTGATTGGCTGAGCACGCCGCCACTTCCCCTCCTCCGGTTCATTACACTCCGCGGGCGAGAGGGAGAAGTCGTTTTCCGTTTCAACAATTCGCCTCTTCTTGACGATGCGACCCAAGATTGCGTAATTCTTATCGCCAGGAATCAGCTTGCATTAGAATTCCCAGTGAGTCATCTCTCTCAAATACCCTAACTGACAAAACTCCGTAAAATTCCGTAATCAGATAATTTTCTATGATATCGTCGTTCGTAATAATTTGCTTGATAGCGTTTTCTAAGACATAGAAAACCTATCTGTATGCTTATAATTTTTATAAAATGCTCCGAAAATATCTAAATAATAATTATAATAAATTAATAATAATAATAAATTAACATGAAAAATTATCTTGGCTGAACAATTTGCCGCGTAAATAAATATAGAATGGCTTCCTACTGACTTATGCCAGTTGCATAAAACCCCTCGAAAAACACGTTACAACTCCTGTGGGGGTCCGGGCGGGGACACCAAGAGCCCGCCGATGAGCCTAGCTTGGTGTCCTAGGCGAAACCCCACACAAGACACGGCACAAACCTAGAAGAATTGCTGAGTTTTAATTCACCGGCCGTGAAAGCCAATATACCATCTTTTTGGAAGCCTTCATAGGGAGGTTAAGGCTGCTTGAAGTTTTAGTTCTCGTAGTCAAGTGGTGCAGTTGCACCTTATATAAAGGGAGGTGGCGCGCAGTTCGTCACTCCTGTGGGGGTCCGGGCGGGGACACCAAGAGCCCGCCGATGAGCCTAGCTTGGTGTCCTAGGCGAAACCCCACACAAGACACGGCACAAACCTAGAAGAATTGCTGAGTTTTAATTCACCGGCCGTGAAAGCCAATATACCATCTTTTTGGAAGCCTTCATAGGGAGGTTAAGGCTGCTTGAACTTTTAGTTCTCGTAGTCAAGTGGTGCAGTTGCACCTTATATAAAGGGAGGTGGCGCGCAGTTCGTCACTCCTGTGGGGGTCCGGGCGGGGACACCAAGAGCCCGCCGATGAGCCTAGCTTGGTGTCCTAGGCGAAACCCCACACAAGACACGGCACAAACCTAGAAGAATTGCTGAGTTTTAATTCACCGGCCGTGAAAGCCAATATACCATCTTTTTGGAAGCCTTCATAGGGAGGTTAAGGCTGCTTGAACTTTTAGTTCTCGTAGTCAAGTGGTGCAGTTGCACCTTATATAAAGGGAGGTGGCGCGCAGTTCGTCACTCCTGTGGGGGTCCGGGCGGGGACACCAAGAGCCCGCCGATGAGCCTAGCTTGGTGTCCTAGGCGAAACCCCACACAAGACACGGCACAAACCTAGAAGAATTGCTGAGTTTTAATTCACCGGCCGTGAAAGCCAATATACCATCTTTTTGGAAGCCTTCATAGGGAGGTTAAGGCTGCTTGAACTTTTAGTTCTCGTAGTCAAGTGGTGCAGTTGCACCTTATATAAAGGGAGGTGGCGCGCAGTTCGTCACTCCTGTGGGGGTCCGGGCGGGGACACCAAGAGCCCGCCGATGAGCCTAGCTTGGTGTCCTAGGCGAAACCCCACACAAGACACGGCACAAACCTAGAAGAATTGCTGAGTTTTAATTCACCGGCCGTGAAAGCCAATATACCATCTTTTTGGAAGCCTTCATAGGGAGGTTAAGGCTGCTTGAACTTTTAGTTCTCGTAGTCAAGTGGTGCAGTTGCACCTTATATATAGGGAGGTGGCGCGCAGTTCGTCACTCCTGTGGGGGTCCGGGCGGGGACACCAAGAGCCCGCCGATGAGCCTAGCTTGGTGTCCTAGGCGAAACCCCACACAAGACACGGCACAAACCTAGAAGAATTGCTGAGTTTTAATTCACCGGCCGTGAAAGCCAATATACCATCTTTTTGGAAGCCTTCATAGGGAGTTTAAGGCTGCTTGAACTTTTAGTTCTCGTAGTCAAGTGGTGCAGTTGCACCTTATATAAAGGGAGGTGGCGCGCAGTTCGTCACTCCTGTGGGGGTCCGGGCGGGGACACCAAGAGCCCGCCGATGAGCCTAGCTTGGTGTCCTAGGCGAAACCCCACACAAGACACGGCACAAACCTAGAAGAATTGCTGAGTTTTAATTCACCGGCCGTGAAAGCCAATATACCATCTTTTTGGAAGCCTTCATAGGGAGGTTAAGGCTGCTTGAACTTTTAGTTCTCGTAGTCAAGTGGTGCAGTTGCACCTTATATAAAGGGAGGTGGCGCGCAGTTCGTCACTCCTGTGGGGGTCCGGGCGGGGACACCAAGAGCCCGCCGATGAGCCTAGCTTGGTGTCCTAGGCGAAACCCCACACAAGACACGGCACAAACCTAGAAGAATTGCTGAGTTTTAATTCACCGGCCGTGAAAGCCAATATACCATCTTTTTGGAAGCCTTCATAGGGAGGTTAAGGCTGCTTGAACTTTTAGTTCTCGTAGTCAAGTGGTGCAGTTGCACCTTATATAAAGGGAGGTGGCGCGCAGTTCGTCACTCCTGTGGGGGTCCGGGCGGGGACACCAAGAGCCCGCCGATGAGCCTAGCTTGGTGTCCTAGGCGAAACCCCACACAAGACACGGCACAAACCTAGAAGAATTGCTGAGTTTTAATTCACCGGCCGTGAAAGCCAATATACCATCTTTTTGGAAGCCTTCATAGGGAGGTTAAGGCTGCTTGAACCTTTAGTTCTCGTAGTCAAGTGGTGCAGTTGCACCTTATATAAAGGGAGGTGGCGCGCAGTTCGTCACTCCTGTGGGGGTCCGGGCGGGGACACCAAGAGCCCGCCGATGAGCCAAGCTTGGTGTCCTAGGCGAAACCCCACACAAGACACGGCACAAACCTAGAAGAATTGCTGAGTTTTAATTCACCGGCCGTGAAAGCCAATATACCATCTTTTTGGAAGCCTTCATAGGGAGGTTAAGGCTGCTTGAACTTTTAGTTCTCGTAGTCAAGTGGTGCAGTTGCACCTTATATAAAGGGAGGTGGCGCGCAGTTCGTCACTCCTGTGGGGGTCCGGGCGGGGACACCAAGAGCCCGCCGATGAGCCTAGCTTGGTGTCCTAGGCGAAACCCCACACAAGACACGGCACAAACCTAGAAGAATTGCTGAGTTTTAATTCACCGGCCGTGAAAGCCAATATACCATCTTTTTGGAAGCCTTCATAGGGAGGTTAAGGCTGCTTGAACTTTTAGTTCTCGTAGTCAAGTGGTGCAGTTGCACCTTATATAAAGGGAGGTGGCGCGCAGTTCGTCACTCCTGTGGGGGTCCGGGCGGGGACACCAAGAGCCCGCCGATGAGCCTAGCTTGGTGTCCTAGGCGAAACCCCACACAAGACACGGCACAAACCTAGAAGAATTGCTGAGTTTTAATTCACCGGCCGTGAAAGCCAATATACCATCTTTTTGGAAGCCTTCATAGGGAGGTTAAGGCTGCTTGAACTTTTAGTTCTCGTAGTCAAGTGGTGCAGTTGCACCTTATATAAAGGGAGGTGGCGCGCAGTTCGTCACTCCTGTGGGGGTCCGGGCGGGGACACCAAGAGCCCGCCGATGAGCCTAGCTTGGTGTCCTAGGCGAAACCCCACACAAGACACGGCACAAACCTAGAAGAATTGCTGAGTTTTAATTCACCGGCCGTGAAAGCCAATATACCATCTTTTTGGAAGCCTTCATAGGGAGGTTAAGGCTGCTTGAACTTTTAGTTCTCGTAGTCAAGTGGTGCAGTTGCACCTTATATAAAGGGAGGTGGCGCGCAGTTCGTCACTCCTGTGGGGGTCCGGGCGGGGACACCAAGAGCCCGCCGATGAGCCTAGCTTGGTGTCCTAGGCGAAACCCCACACAAGACACGGCACAAACCTAGAAGAATTGCTGAGTTTTAATTCACCGGCCGTGAAAGCCAATATACCATCTTTTTGGAAGCCTTCATAGGGAGGTTAAGGCTGCTTGAACTTTTAGTTCTCGTAGTCAAGTGGTGCAGTTGCACCTTATATAAAGGGAGGTGGCGCGCAGTTCGTCACTCCTGTGGGGGTCCGGGCGGGGACACCAAGAGCCCGCCGATGAGCCTAGCTTGGTGTCCTAGGCGAAACCCCACACAAGACACGGCACAAACCTAGAAGAATTGCTGAGTTTTAATTCACCGGCCGTGAAAGCCAATATACCATCCATTATACTTTGTTATGAGAAACATGAAGGGTAGCAGTATTCAGGCCAAAGAATTGGCTTACAAATGTCTAGTGAGACCAATTTTGGAATACACCACGACTGTGTGGGAGCCCTACCAATCGACTTTAACGAACAAATTGGAGATGGTGCAAAGGAAAGCTGTAAGATTCGTACTTGGCAAATTCTCCCAAACTGATAGTGTCTCGGACATGTTAAAGTCATTGGGTTGGGAATCCCTACACAGCAGAAGACATAAAAGATGACTCCAGGAGATGTACAAAGCATACACAGGGGAGCCGGCCTGGAATGAGTTGCGAAACAGAATGCATGATCCAGATTATATGGGTAGGAGAGATCACGAATACAAAATTAGGCCCATCATTCAAAAAACAAACTTAGCTAAGTATTCTTTTATAAACAGGGGTATTCAAACATGGAATGAGTTACCTGAAGAAGTCTTAGAACCTTTTCCTAACAGTTTAAAAGCTTTCAAGAAGAAATTAAATGTTGCATTCAGGGAACCCAGAGACATTAGGGAGAGAAAATGAGTTACAAGCAACATGTAAATATCTTCTTACCACCAGGTTTTGCCTCACTGTAACAGTACCTATTAATAAAACATAAACAAATATAATATGTTCTTTAAAAGGACATTATTTAAATAATACAATATTTTAATAAGTGATATTTTAATATGCATTAGAAGGGTCTATTTTATATGTTATAAGCTGGTGTTATTGATCAAGGGTTTTAATAGTACATAGTACCGTTTATTTGTATAGCCTGAAGGAGGGATTATGTAATATACCGAAACATGTACTTATAAATTTCCTATTAACAAGTATTGAATGGGCAGAGAAGAGAGAGAGCCATAAAATTACTTGGTACAGCGGGGATTTGACCAGGAAATCAGTGGTGGACTACATTCTATGCGGGAAGGAGACAAAGAAGAGTATCACGGATATAAGGGTAATACCTTCAGAAGCCCTGGACAGTGACCACCGTCTGCTGGTCCCCAAGGTGAGATGACTGAAGGAAAAGAGGAGAACTGAGAACCAAGAAAGAAGAATAAGGACATGGAAGCTGAAGGAGGATGAAAATAAGGAGAAGTTCCAGATATTAGTGAGGAACAAATTACCGAGGGATGATCCGAGAACAGGTGAAGAAGAATGGAATAGGTTCAAGGACGTGTTGGTAGAAGCAGCGGAAGTCGTGTGTGGCAGAATTAGAGGAAAGAAAAGGTGGAAGGAAATACCATGGTGGAACCCCAGAACTAAGGAAGCAGTGAAAAAGAAAAATGAAGCATTCAGGAAATGGTTCCAACAGAGGACAGACAGAACAAGAGAAGAATACCAAGAGCGGAAGAAAGAAGCAGGAGAAGTAGTGAAGGAAGAGAAAAAGAAATGGCTGGAGAAATGGACAGAAATGATGGAGGAGGACTGTGATGGCAGTAAGAAAGTGTTGTATGGAATGATAAAGGCAAAGAGAAGAGATACAGGGGAAAATGTCAGAATGGTGGACAGGAATGGAAAGGAGGTTGAAAACATGGAAGAAGTAAAGGTTATCTGGAGAGAATACTTCAAGGAACTCCTAAATCCAACTAAAACCAGCGTTGTGGACATTATGGAGGAAGAAACACAGTGACCAAGACATTTTAGAGAAGGAATTGACATGGAAAATCGAGCACACAAGGTGAAATAGCTGGAGCTATGTTCGTCAAGAAGAAGACTGGTCCAGGTAACAAGAACTATAAGAAACAAACACCCAAAACAAAACGGGAAGTCGGAGAGGACGAATAGGACTTTGATAGAGACTGCCAGGTGCATGTTGTTCGACGCCGGATTACCTCACCGCTTCTGGGCGGAAGCAGTGAATACTGCAAATTACATCCGTAATCGTCTGCCATCAAAAAGTATCGGTGGCTACATTTTCCACTCTTGTGGTATAAAGCCACCGTTACACAAGCTTCGGTGGCTTAGTTGGTAGCGTGCTGAGCTTCTATGCCCAAGGTCGTGGGTTCAAACCCGGCCGAAGTTGTCGGAATTTTTTAGACCAATAAAAATCCCTAAGTATGCCTTCTTCGGAGGGGAAGTAAAGCCGGCAGGCCCATGTAATAGATTAATGGCATGTAAAAGAACCTTCCACTATCTTCAATTGTGTGAAGCAAAATTTGTAGGTTAGATTTGATTAATGCTCTATGTTCCAACGTTCATCGCCAGGTGCTGGTTGCGGTGGCATCTAGTAGCCAAGTTTGCAGCTAGGTGTCATTGATGGTAGCATTTGGTAGCAGAATTAGGAACTACTTGAAATTCGTCGTCTGCAGTACTTACCTGAATCACAGATAACACACACTAATACCGCCATCACAATTAACACTGGTTATCAGTCAGATTCTACACACACCAAAAGTATACAGGGCTACATGACCGCTTTGTCACAGCCCCTAAAGTGAGGGACCAACCAACTGAATTCAGTATCTATGTGGTGATGAAACAGGAAACAACAGGGGGTGGGGGACAAACATGGAGGGGTTTATCATACCAGTCTATAGACTGATGGCTTGAACAACATAGACAACTTATAATTAGTTACTATTGAGGGTGTAATATGTTTAGGCCTACTGATGTTACACAGTTTTCTTGTTTCAGGTGGGCATTGTTGGTCGAACAGGAGCTGGAAAGTCCTCACTCACTCTGACTCTGTTCCGTCTTATTGAACCTGCCGGTGGCTCCATCCTCATCGATGGCCTGGATATTTCAAAGCTAGGTCTTCACGATCTGAGGTCGCGACTCACCATCATCCCTCAGGATCCAGTTTTGTTCTCCGGAACATTGAGACTAAATTTGGATCCATTCAACGTTCACTCGGATGAGGAAGTATGGAGAGCACTGGAACATGCTCACTTGAAGGCTTTCGTGAAGGGTCTTCCTGCGGGACTCAACCACGGAGTGTCAGAGGGTGGAGAAAACCTCAGGTACCATTTTATCTATTTAAATTATATACATGTATAAAGGACAAAATCATACTGGATACATCATGCAATACATACTAAAATGTACGATTTAAAAAGGATATTGTTGAGTAAAACAGTGGTGATGAGTAGTGGGGAGAAGGAAGGAAAAGGAGTAATCAAAGTCAGAGATGAGGAATTGGAAGTGGTGAAACACTTCAAATACTTGGGAAGTGAACTGACTGACGATGGAAGACTAGATTTGGAAATTAGCAGAAGAATATAACTTGGGAGTGCTTTCTACCAACAGGTAGGGGAATACTGTCGACCAAAGTATTATGTGTACTCGAGTTTGAAGGTTGTTTGTGAAGTAAACAATAGACCTACATAAAATTCAATACCATCAACATTTTCGTCGTTCTATTTTACGTTAGTTCATGTAGGTTTGGATTTTTAATTTTATATTTTAATATTTTTTATCGCAGTTGGAACACAAAAAGTGCACGTTTTTAAGCGTGTTTCAACCATGCGTCACATTTAAGAATTATTATCTCAAAAGTCCGTCATCAGATTGAATCCAAATTTTAACACAATATACATTGGAATGTTGTATAACTGGTTTATTAATTTCACAATTTTGTGTGCCCAAGAAACAAAGTTGTTATCATTGTTGTAAGGTAACTTTTTCTCGGCTCGGGGTAGTTGGAAAATGTAGTTCTTGGTTGCGTTGTAATCGTTATACATAAAAAGTTATGCTGTAAGACTGTGAAATACGTAAATTAATTCACTTATTTTATATCGGTTTGTATTTGTACGAGGAAATAACACATGGTTCACCAGCTAGCCGCTCCACAGAAAGTTGTACAGCGTTGCTGAGATGGGGCCCATCACTTCCGAGCGAGACGCACCATGATGCGTGTGGGCACCATTTCGGCAACGCTGTACAACTTTCCGTGGAGCGGCTAGCTGGTGAACCATGTGTTATTTCCTCGTACAAATACAAACCGATATAAAATAAGTGGATTAATTTACGTATTTCACAGTCATACAGCATAACTTTTTGATGTATAATGATTATAACGCAACCAAGAACTACATTTTCCAACCACCCCAAGCCGAGAAAAAGTTACCTTACAAAATTGATAACAACTTTGTTTTTTGGACACACACAATTTTGAAATTAATAAACCAGTTATACAACATTTCAATGTATATTGTGTTAAAATTTGGATTCGATCTGATGACGGGTTTTTGAGATAGTAATTCTTAAATATGACGCATGGTTGAAACACGCTTAAAAACGTGCACTTTTTGTGTTCCAACTGCGATAAAAAATATTAAAATATAAATTAAAAATTTCAAACGTACTGAGACCGTCGGTGGAGCTGCCAGGATAGCCAACAACCGCAATGACTTCCCTAACATCTCATCCGTCGGACCTAATTGCCGTGAGGATCAGGTGAACTTCCTAATAGGCCAAAGCGGCACGAGAATCTGTAGTCCACAGGGATCGTGGTACATGGTGACGAAGGTCATAGACTGCCTAAGGAAAGGTTCACCCTAAAAACTAGACTGAGAAAATAAACATCCAGACTTATGTAAAACACCGTGAAAATTTATTGTTAAAATTCACAAGCCCCTATCCTAGTTCGGAGGGTTTCAATCGGCTAGTCCGCAAGCTAATAAACAATCAAAAATAAACAGCAGGTCCCTAACTGAGAAGTTACGGAAAACCCTCACGAAAGATCTATCTCACAATAATAAAGCAACAACAGTAACACTAGGAAAATGGTACGACGCAAATCCCTAGGTCAAGTTACAAGATCAAGCTAATATCGGAATTTACATTTAACAGGGTAGCAAAACAAATCTAAGTTAGGATGATACCGTCTCCACATTTACATTTAACGTTAATTCATCTAGCTAAGTCCTATCAGTTAATAACAAAATTTACGGCGATGACGTCCGTAACAGAAAACAATTACATTCAAAGCTAAGTGAACAGCCATGTAAAAAAAAACATCTAATTATTCTTAGGAACTAAGTGCTAACAGCACACAAGAAGGTAACATGTAGGATTCATACACTCGTACATCATAAATAATTAATAAAAGAGACAACAGTTTTATTAAAATGCCTGCCTGCACCTTGGTTTACTCTTTGTAAGCCATAGTCATCTAATGTGTGTAGTTACGGTGACGACTGCGTAGTAAAGACTACGTCTAACATCGCATGGCCTGCGCTCCACAAGCTACGAACTCAAGGTTCGAGCAAGCTTCAGGTCGCTATAAAAGTGTCAGCTGTTCTAAGTCATTTCCTCAAAGGAAATACCTTCATTAGCACGGCCATGTCAGCAGGCTCCAAATGCAAAAGAACAAGGTTAGATAGAAAGAATTCGTTAGTTAGCTTTTGTTTTACCAAAATTATGCGTTTTATTATTAAGATGTCGGTTTAGGTTTTCGTTGGTTTATGGCGAATAATACTGACAATAGCCTGGGCACGGAGTGTCTCCACTGAGATCAATCTCCACCAAAAGCCTCGACTCAAAAGTCGGAATACAATCAACGAGCAATAACAACTCGGACACACAATAACACAAGTTACCAGCGACGCGCAGCTCGCGTTCAATAACTCTGGGATGGGCCTGCACACTCAGTCACCCTCCATAACATCTGGTCAACGGGAACAATCCCGGACAAGGTACACACAAATACCTTCATACAATAAATACCTCCTTTAACAGGGCAGCCTACAACGTACTATAGAAAACCTGACATAACTGTACACGTCGAACGACGGTACATGCAACAGTGCGCTTAACTAGCAAAAGACAATCTATAAAAACATCTGATCAGATACAAGAATGGACACTGGGTTCCATGAGCTATAATTGCAATGAAAGGAAGAGCGAATACAACAAGTATTCTGTCCTCTGTCAAAATAATTCTGTCTCATAATACAAGCGTGCTCTCAAGGGCACTGGGTCACAAACCAGTTTGTGTCGCTGCAGGCTACAACATTCCTGCGCTGTCTGACACAACACACTAACTATCAAGGCCGGCGATTCAAGCAAAATAAAAACTGTTCAATTGGCCTCATCATAATAACCTTGTTGTTGTTTGAGTCTTCAGTCTTTTGACTGGTTTGATGCAGCTCTCCATGCGTCCCTGTCCTGAGCTAATCGTTTCATCTCTACATAGCTACCACACCCTACATCCGAGGCAATCTGTTTAACATATTCTAACCTTGGTCTACCCCTACAGTTCTTGTCCTCGACCCTTCCTTCCATAACTAAGCTTGCTATTCCTGGGTGTCTTAGTATGTGTCCTACCAACCTATCTCTTCTCTTCATTAGCAGTCGCCAGAAACATCTCTCCTCTCCCACTCGCCTTAATACCTCTTCGTTTGTAACCCTATCTACCCATCTGATCTTCTTCATTCTCCTGTAACACCACATTTCAAATGCCTCAATTCTCCTCTTTTCTGCTGCACCAATAGTCCAAGTTTCACTTCCATAGAGCGCCACGCTCCAGACAAAGGCTTTCAAAAATGACTTCCTAATACCTAAATCTATATTCGATATCAACAGATTCCTTTTTTGTAGAAAGGCTTTCCTTGCCTGAGCCAACCTACTTTTTATATCCTCTTTGCTTCGTCCATCACTGGTTATTCTGCTTCCTAAGTAACAGAAGTCTCCTACTTCCTTCAGCTTTTCACCTGCCAATTTGATCTCCATAGAGGTTTCTGATTTATTTCGGCTGCATTCCAGTATTTTTGTTTTACATTTATTAATTTTCATCATGAAGTCCTTCCGTAAGACGGAATCCATACCATTCAAAAACTCATTCAAATCCTCAGGCTTGTCGGCCAAGATGACGATGTCATCAGCAAATCTCAGAGTTGAAATTATTTCTCCTTGAATCTTCACTCCCACTTTAAATTTTTCTCCAATTTCCTTCATTGCTTGTTCAATGTAAAGATTGAAAAGTATGGGTGATAAGTTGCAGCCTTGCCTTCCACCTTTCTGAATACCAGCTTCTCTCTCATATCCTTCAGCTCGAATGACATAATAACCTTACCATAGGTTATAAACCTCGAAGAATACGTGTATAAAAAACACGCTATAAATCTGAATACAATAATGTAATTCCGTCTTCCACACCAAAGACATCTAAACGGTAGCAATGTCACATTGCTGGAGCTCTTTGCTCACAAAGATAACATACTTCAGTAGTTGCTTGTATAACCATTAAATAAATACGTGTCTTCACATGACACTAACAAAATAATAATTGTGGCGCAGATTCCACACTCTGGATCTGCTTAATGATACGCTGGGAACTGGGTTCGATGCTAGACAACGAAACATCCCTTTTACTTATAAGGTCCACACTTGACCAGATGGCTTCTGAGCAACATCTCAAATGAAATATAATGCAGTTACAAAACTGGTAATTACAGTCGATTACCTAAATGATACGACTGCTCCAACGAAGTCAGGGGTGTAACAAAGACTGGTTGCAAAAAACGCAGTTAAAGAAACATAACCATGGCATCTGATTGCCATAACTAAAGTCAGCAAAGACTTGAAAAATCACCCCAGATAGGGTTAAACAAAGTAGCCTCAAATGACTACGGTCACGTTTAGCAAAAGATAGGCATTGACGTTCTACGACGTCCATCAAGCTGCACCAGGGTTGACCAAAATGTCTGACCCAAGGGTAGATATTTTTTTTTAAAGATATTTTATTCAATTAATTCCAAAGAGCCATAGGCTCGTACAGAGGAATTGTACAGTAATATGTGTGTTTACACACCAAGGAAGAAAATTCTGAAGGTAACACAAATTGATGAATAAGGACATAGGCCTATTATAAGGTTGATACCATATCTAAGATTGTTTAGACCAAGGTCCCTTAAAATGATAAGCACTTAGGATTTTTAATCTTATACATAACTTAACTTATTTGATGTATTAAGATGCATCGAATTTTTCCCACAATACTTCCATAGTTTTCCTCTTAAATACCGACAAAGTTGGTGCACTTTTTACTTCATCAGGAAGTTTATTATATGACTGTGATGCAGAGAACTTGAAACTATTTCTACCATATTTAGAAGAGTGAATGATATATAAAGCTACGTCCTTCGCATGCCTAGTTCCATAAGAATGATTGTCTGAGTTCAAGATGTAGGGAGAGCTATAGAGTATTGTGTTGTGTTTAATCTTGTATATTAGCATAGCTGCTCGGAGTTCTGCACTTATGCTGAGGGGTAGAATTTTACTTTTGATGTACAGATCTTTTACTGGAGTGCAGTAAGGAAGGTTAAATATGTTTCTAATGGCCCTATTCTGAATAGTCATTAAATCATTCAGTGTGGATTTCCTGCAGTGAGCCCAAATAACATTTAAATATTGGAGCTTGCTATGTACAAGTGAATAGTAGATTTGTTTTACAAGGTTTAGGGGAATAAGATACCGAAGTTTCCTTAGGATCCCTACTACAGGTGAGAGTTTCTTAGCAATTCGTTCAACGTGTTCAATCCAGGTCAGGTGTTTGTCGATGATTAGACCTAAATACTTTGCCTGATTAACCTCTTTTATTTCAATATTATTTATATATATTTTGTCATGTGTGATTTCTTTCATGCTTTGTTTTGAAATTACCATGTAATTGGTCTTCTGTAGGTTCATTGTTAATTTATTGGCCTGGAACCATTGTGAGAGAGTATTTATATCTTGTTGCACATTTTGTATGATTTCAATTATGTCTTTCCCAGTGTAGAAGATATTTGTATCATCTGCATACAGTTTGATATGCCCTCTCAAATTACATTCCACAATATCATTTATATACATTAAGAATAATGTAGGTCCAAGTATAGATCCTTGTGGAACGCCATGAGTTATATATTTTCCTGAACTTATGCATTTATTCAAAGCTACATGCTGCTTTCTTCCAATAAGGTAGCTTTGGAACCATTTTAGAGCTATACCTCGGACACCAGCATTTTCTAATTTTGACAACAGTATTTTATGATCTACTGTATCAAAGGCTTTTGTGAGATCAATAAATAACCCAACTGCCATATTATTTTTGTCAATAGTTTCTTGTAGCATTGTTATTAGGTCAATAGTTGCTGCCTCAGTACTAGATTTTTCCCTGAATCCATATTGCATATTATGAAAGAATGTATTCTTGTTCAGAAATGAAAGCAATCTTGTTTTTACCACTTCTTCCAGAATTTTTGAAACTACCGATAAAATAGAAACAGGTCTATAATTATTTGGATTTCTTTTGTCACCACCCTTAAATATAGGAACTACTTTGGCCACTTTTAAGTCATCTGGTATCATGCCAGTAACTAAGGACTCATTAATCATTTCAACCAAGATTTTAATAAATGATTGCATATTGTTTTTAATGAAATTTGTCTTGATCCTATCTAAGCCACAGCTCTTTTTATTCTTTAAATTTGTGATGATGGACTTGACCTCTGCTTCATCTGTTGGATATAAGTAGAGGGAATTTGACTGCTTGTGGTCCTTACTGAGGATTTCCTTCTGTTCAGGAATAGCTTTTGCTAGACTTCCAGCAATGTTTGTGAAGAACAAGTTGAATGATTCGCATAGCTCTTGATTGTCTGTGATAATTTTGTTGTCTATTTCAAGTGAAGTGCATGTCTCAACTGTTGGTTTTTTGTTGTGTATGATTTCTTTGATAGTCTCCCAAGTTTTTTTGGAATTGTTTCCATATGTTCTGAATTTTTCTGAGTAGTAATTTGACTTTAGTCTTCTTTTTAAGTTTGTTACACTATTCCTGCATCTACAGTATTCTTGGTTCATATCATTATTATTTTTGTGAAGGGGATTTTTGAGCTTTGCATACAGAGTGTCTCGTTGTTTTATAAGTGTAAGGAGTTCAGCTGTGACCCATGGTAAGTTAGTAGTCTGTCTTTTATTGTTAGTTTTGTTTGTTATTTTCCTTTGACTATGCCTGTTCCTTAGATTCAATTGTTTGATGAAAGAGTTATATAGAGAGTTAACAGTACTGTTTGCATCATTATGGGAATCAGCGTTTATAGATATATTAGTTTCAGGAGTGTGTTGCCTATCCCAAGAGTCCTCGTGTGTTGTTGATTTTGTCGAGTTATGTGACTGAGCGTACGTGCTATAATTGGTCTTGGAAATATCAAGAATTAATATACTGTGATCACTAATATCATTGCTGACATTTGATATTTTATAACTTAACTCTGAATTGTTTAGTGACACGTGATCTATTAAGGTAGCTGCAGTGTCACAAAGTCGTGTAGCATATTTAGTGTTGCACTGTTTAAACCCATAGCATGCTATTAGATTTAGATATTTCCTTCTTAATTGATCATCAGCTAGGATATCAATGTTGGTATCTCCGAGGAAGATGCATAATTTATTGTTTATCTGGCTAAGAAAACTTTCAAATGAATTTAAGAAAGGTATGGCATTGCTTCTATTGGGGTTATATGCTGCAATAATATCAATGCTTTTATATGTTGGCCTATTACTTTTAACATCATCTCTGAATACCTCAATCCACATCAAACTATGATTCATTTCACACTTTCTTTTAACATTCACTTTCCATTTGTGTGATACATAAATACCCAGACCCCCACCAACTTTGTCATCTCTATGAGCAAACACACTTGTGAAATTGTTGAAGTTATAAAAATCTGCCTCATTACTTTTCACCCAGGTTTCTGTAACTACCAATACATCTATCTGGCCTATCATTTGCAAGAGAATTTCAATGTCATCAAGCTTATTCCGAATACTTCTGCTATTAATGTACAAACACCTAACCTCTCCACCTAGTTCTAATGAGTTTATGCATGCACTTATATTACAGTCCTGTTGCATGAACTCATCCAAACAGTTGTACTTGTGTTCACTGCACTGTACTTCACCTAGGTGTCCACTTGTAGTCAGCGCTTTCTTCTCTCTAAACAATAAGATATCATCACTCGTTCTAGCAATTAGTTTTCCGAGAGTAAAAACTTGGCAACTCTGTTTAAAAGTTTTCCAAATTTCATTGTTCCTCTTCTATTGAGGTGGAGACCATCATAAGCAAGGTCCCTGTCTTGTAACCAAGAGTTCCCTTCTAAAAAAATAATGTTTTTTTCACTACACAACCAATCCAGTGTTGAATTCACGGCATTAATGTATCGTGGGTCTATGTCACGTCTTTGTAATACACCACTAACACACACTTTCGAACTCGGAAAGGCACTCTTCACTTCGTCCACGAGCTTGTCCATGTCATTCATAATGTGAGTTGGTGTTGGAGAACTGTTCAAGCAATTTGTCCCTACATGAATCATTACCACCTCAGGGTCTTCTCGAACCTCGTTTGCACATACCTTTCTAGTTAATTGATCAGTTCTTATTCCTGGATAGCAATAGACTGCGGCATCATCAACTACTGGGCCTACATTTCGCAGAATTGAGTCACCCATGACAAGTACACGGGGACGTCTCCTTTTCTTAGGGTTATGGGTAGGTTTGTCGCGTCTGGATGTCTCGTTTTCAATACCGGTATCTTGTCTTTCTTCTACTTGGGAATCGGAACGGCTGAGGATTTCAAACGGATTCTGGGAGATAAAGTCGTTAGGAATATTCCCAGATTTCACAGAGTTAGGCCTACTTCTTGGAAAGCGTGCATTGGTTTTAGACCTAACCTCTAAATAGTCTGCCTGAGTAGGCCTATCTTCTTCTGCTTGTAGTCGTTCTTTAAGGAGACATATTTGTGACTGTGCATTTTTTAAATCAACCACAAGCATTTTGATTATTTCCTCTTTGGAGGCCAATTCTAATTTGAGGAGTTCAGCTTCATTCGCCGCTCGCGGCAACTCGTACTTGTTTCCCTGTTGATTTCGTTCACATCTCAAAAGTTTTTCGCCACTACATGATTTTTCTTCACAATTAAGACACACCTCTTCAAGAAATAAAGAATTGTTATCACATTGAACACTTACATCACTCGATTGGGAACAATTTTCAAGAGATAACCGTTCGTGACTTACATTTAACATCGCCATCTTGCATGGTGACTCACTCTAACTCTCTCTAACTGAAATAAATGACATCTAATTAGACTAATTACATTCCCTACCTATAAAATGGCTGTCACTGAGTTCGGTTGGTTCACAAACTACATTAAACCTACTATACCACCAGAAACTAGAACAAGAAAGGGTGTACAAAAACTCACGAAATGGAGGAGCTCTCACTCAGCCCTCTGTTCAACGACAAGGGTTGAACAAATGTACCTCTGGCTTTCCGGAACGGCATCGTCCTCATCAGGACTCCCATCTGGACTCTCCCAAAGGCCAGGGTTCGATCTGTCCCTGTCGATAACCTCGTGAATGTACTGGACATGCCTGGGAATGGCACCCTGGGTTCCTTCCTCCTCGTTCGCTGTTCTGGAAGTTCCACCATCATGCTGGTTCTCATCAGAAACGTCACCCTCATACCATGGTGGTATTAGCCCATGATCTCGGTCTCGAACATGGTGTAGAATAATTTGATCATGTGGGTGGTGGAATAAATCATGTAGTAGTTCATTCTTTCACTTCAAAATCACAATGTTCGTTTTAAGTGTTACAGGCTTTAATACAATTAATAACACAGCCTTTACTTCGCAGATATTGAATAATACGTGAGCAAGCACTGTTCTGTGGTTCTTCACGTGTACTGACGCCACTTTTTACATCACGTGGCATCCGTGAAATGTGCGTCGTTTTGTCATTGAAAAATTCACTGTGGCAATTCAAATATATAGTACCTTCATAATCACAATTGCTTAAAGTAATTACAACACGTTTACCTCTGTATTTTTCACCAGGCTCTCGGCCCTCCACAAACACATGGGTATAAAAATGTGGTGTTACGGTAATGTTAGAATTTTCACTATACTTGCCAATTATTTCACAATATGCTTCCTGTTGTTCACTGTGCATAAATAACAGTGATTTGTAGTATATTCGTGCACGATGGCACCTGATAAAAACTCCCACGCTAAACAGCGGATATCTTCCACGTCTGACACGACGGCTATAACTTCACGCCTACACAGGGCGGATTCTCCAGACGTAGTGCAAATAATTCACTATACAATTCTTACTTATCACTCGTATCGTAACGTATTCGTGCTCGATGGCAGCTGATAACAATTTCCACGCTAAATAGCGGATATTTTCTACGTCTAACACGACGGATGTAACTTCACGCCTACACGGGACGGATTCTCCAGACGTAGTGCAAGGCACAGGGTTCCTCGAGGAAGTAGGTCGTCAAACCAAAGTCGTTGAGCGACTACTTACATTCCTGTTTGCGTATCTGCAAGGATATTACCTTACCTTAAGCGAAAATAGCATTCTCCAAAATGTTTTAATGATGCTGAATGACGAAATGGAATATTCTGAGTCTTGTGGAAAGATAAAATTGATTAATAAATTATTATTATTTAATTATTATTAAATCCCATTATTATTATTATTATTATTATTATTATTATTATTATTATTATTACGTTCAAAACTAGGTTTCAAGTTATCAAACTGTTCGGGGAATACCATCCTCGACTTCATAATGATGGATAACTATCCATTCCTCAACTTAGATTAATTCTTAAATCTCAAATTATGACGGCTAATGACAGCAATAAGACAAAATATCGAACTAAAATAAATGCTCGTTCTGCTCGTCCATAAATATCGAATCGTATAAATCTTGGTATTTAATTGTTAGTACGGTAGAAGGTTAGTATTTTTGTTTAGTAGAATTGCTCTTTACTTATTCTGAAAGGGAGTAGCAGCCTTTCAGAATAAATCAATTCTTTACTAGTCTTATAGACGGTTAAGATATTGATAATATAAGCCAAATAATGGCTACACTGCGTCCTGCTGCACGGCTGAAAGCAACGGGAAACTACAGCCGTATGCTATTCCCGAGGATATGCACCTCTCTATGCATAATTACATGTGATGATGGCCTCCTCCCTTGTAAAATTTCAATCCGGAGGTAAACTAGTCCCCCGTTCGGATCTCCGGGTGGGGACTACTCGAGAGGGGGTTAACATCACAGAAGTGACAAAGAGGAAATCTGACATTCTACGGATCGGAGCTTGGAATGTTAGAAGTCTGCTAGGAAGTGGAAGGTTAGAAAACTTAGAAAGGGAAATGGATAGGTTGAGGTTGGATTTGGTTGGGATTAGTGAAATGCGCTGGCAGGAAGAACAGGACTTTTGGTCAGGAGACTATAGGGTCATTAGCACTAAATCAAACAATGGCCAAGCAGGGGTTGGCCTCATATTGAGTAGGAAACTTGGACAGCGGGTGGAATATTATGAACAATATAGTGAACGGATTATTGTAGCAAAAATCAATACTAAACCTACCTGCACCACAGTGGTACAAGTCTATATGCCTACCAGTCAAGCTGATGATGAATTGTATTGTATTGTATTGTATTGTATTGTATTGTATTTTTTATTCATCCATTCAATCATATAATGTACATTGTACAATGATATAGGACACGTCAGTTCACAAATTATACTAATACTAATTTACAATCACAATAATAATATAGGCCTACACAAGGATAACCTTACATCATTTAGTCCTATGAATACATAAACATAACTATTGATATTCTAAAAACTCTTTAACTGAGTAGAAGCAGTGCTCCAGCAAGAACTCTTTAGTTTTTATTTTGAACTTTATGTAATTTGCTGTACTTTTAATATTATTTGGCAAATGATTATACAGCGTTATAGCTGCATGGAATACACCATTTTTACATAGTGTTGTATTTGCAGCATGTACATGAAGATTGTTCTTTTGTCTGGTCTGGTAGTTATGTATATTTGAATTCATCTCAAAGATATCCTCATTTCCTAAGCTTTGTTTGACAAATAATAGAAGTTCAAAGATGTAAATACATGGCAAAGGTAAAATTTTCAGTTGTTTAAACAGAGGCTTACATGTATGCAATCTAGTAGTTCCTTTCATTGTTCTAATTATTCTTTTCTGGATAATAAAGATTTGGTGAGCAGCAGGTGAATTTCCCCAAAATATGATTCCATATTTCATAAGCGAATAGCAATAAGCAAAATAAGTACTAAGAACAGTTCTCCAGCTAGTCGATTGTCTTAATACTCTTAATGCATAACAACTTGAGCTTAGTTTCTTGGCAAGTTTAGTGGTATGAGAGTTCCATTTTAGGTCATCCTGCAACCAAAGGCCTAAGAATTTAGTAGAAGAGGCGTTACCAATTTTAAGGCCATTTAAGATTATGGAGGGAGAATTAATACTTTTATTCTGAGCTGTGTGAAAGTTAAGAACCACTGTTTTACTAGTGTTGATAAGGAATCCATTATTGTTGAACCATAAGGACAGCTGACCTGTTACTTCCTCTACTGATTTTTGAAGTTCAGTGTCATTTTCACCCCTCATCAAAACACTTGTATCATCTGCGAATAGTACAGTTTTAAATGCAGGTATCTGAGATGGCAAGTCATTTACGTAAAGGAGAAAAAGTAGTGGCCCTAGAACGGACCCCTGCGGAATGCCATACTTCAAAAACATAGGATCTGAGTGGTAATATTTAAATATGTTTGTGGTATTTTCTAAACTTTTTTGTTCGACGATCTGTTGGCGATTATTTAAATATGACTGAAACCACTTACTAGCGATACCCCTGATACCATATTGATGGAGTTTATCAATTAGTATCTGATGATTTATCACATCAAAAGCTTTAGACAGGTCCAAAAACAGGCCACATACTCTCTTCCTTTCATCTAGTGACTCAAAAGCAGGATTTAAAAATTCATAAATTGCAGACATTGTTGATTTTCCTTCTCTAAAGCCATGTTGAGAGTCAGTTAACAATTTATATTTGTTTATGAAGCTAATTAGACGGTTGTACATTATCTTCTCTAAAATTTTTGAAAATTTCGACAATAAAGAAAAAGGTCTATAATTGGTTACGTTTTCTCTATCTCCCCCTTTAAATAATGGAATTACTTTTGCAATTTTAAAGATATCTGGAAATATTCCTGACATGAGAGATTGGTTACAGAGGTGTGTTAAGGGGGTAATTATATTTTGGATACATTTTTTAATTAGTATATCAGGAATGTTATCAACTCCTGAGCAATGTTTATTCTGTAGGTTCTTTACAATATTGAGGATTTCTGCTTCTGTAACATTTTCAACAAACATTGATTTTCCATTAAATGTTATATTCACGAGTGTTGATTTTATTGCTTGTATATTGTTTGCATTTAGTAGTTTTTCAGCTATGGTAGCAAAATGCTCATTAAAAATTCTTGAGACATTTTGTGGGTCATTGATCTTCTTGGAGTCTTCTGATAACGTTATGTTATTTACTGCCGGTTTTGTTTGCCTGGTTTCATTTTTTATGATATTCCACATAGCCCTAGTTTTATTTTTAGATTCCAGGATATAATTATCATTTGACATTCTCTTTGCTAATTTTATAACTTTGTTAAGTATGGTCTTATAGGTCTTGAAATACATGTTAAATTCATTGGAGGTTTCGTGCGTACTTTGAAAATCGTGGAGGAAACGCTTTCTTTTGCATGAAGTAATTATTCCAAGAGTAAGCCATTGTTTTGATGGAGAAGAAACTTTCAGTCTGATACTCTTCAAAGGAAATGCAATATCAAAATAATACAGGAAAATATTAATGAATTCCTGGAATTTTTTGTTTGTATCTATTGACTTGTACACACCTTCCCAAGTTTCTCCTTTTAACAAGTTGTTGAAATAGTTTATATTGTGCTGACTAAAGCTTCGACATTTATCAAACTGAGCATTGTAAACTGGGTTTGAAATATTTAGAGTTATTATTTGAGCTCGGTGGTCACTGAAACCTGTGTTGATTACTTCGAGAGAGTTGCAGTTCACATTGTCATTAATTATTATCTGGTCAAGTGTGGTTGCACTAGTTTTTGTTATTCTTGTGGGTACTGTTACTGTGTGAATTAGATGATGGGAGCTTAACAAATTTAGCAATTCCCTTCTCTCCGTACTTTCCTCTAAAAAGTTAATATTGAAATCTCCACAAAGAACTATTTTTTTATTAAATTTATTTATTTTATTTATTATCACTTCTAGTTTATTCAGAAATAACTTTGCACTATTTCCTGGTGAACGATATATACAGATGAGAATTACATTTTCTTTTGGGATAGAAATAGCTGTTGCCTCAAAATTTTTATCTATGCATAAGTCATCGGGAATTGGTATAGGCTTAAATTCTATGTTTCCTTTGATATAGATACATACACCTCCATGCTCTGATGTTGATCTACAGTAGTAGCTAGCTAAAGTAAACCCTGGTATGACAGCATGATTGATTTGTTCAGGTTTCATCCAGTGTTCAGACAAGCACAGGATGTGGATATCTTTGAGTGATGTTTGTAGAAGTATATCGATATGAACTAGTTTATTATTAAGTGACTGTACATTTTGGTGAAATATTCTGATTGAGGAACTCTGTGCATTTGTACTGTTGTTAAGCTTGGGGATTATAGTTCTTGCAGGAGCACTTACCTCTGTTCTAAAAAACTCTCGCCACCGAGTGAATTCACTGATTCTACAGTAGTCGGACTTGCAGTATGCGGTAGTGGGATGACTGGTCCGTGAGAGTGGAACTTTTTGTTGATTTCCTCCGCTACTTGTGAACAGATCTGTTGAAAAGGTCTACGAAGAAATAGACGAAATTCTGAGGTATATCAAGGGTGATGAAAATGTTATAGTAATGGGAGATTGGAATGCTGTGGTAGGAAAAGGGAGAGAAGGGAAAATAGTAGGAGATTTCGGATTAGGTGAAAGGAATGATCGAGGAACCAGGCTGGTAGAATTCTGCACCGAGCATGAGTTGGTCATAGCTAACACCTTATTCAATAACCACAATAGAAGAATATACACATGGATGAGACCAGGAGATACAGGGTGTTACCAAATCGACTTCATTATGGTCAAGCAGAGGTTTCGAAACCAGATTTTGGATTGTAAAGCATATCCTGGTGCTGACATAAACTCTGACCACAATCTGGTTGTAATGAAATGCAGATTAAAGTTGAAGAAACTGAAGAAAAGTCAAAAGCCAAAAAGGTGGGCAATAGACAGACTGAAAGAGAAGGATGTAAACGAAAGATTCAAGAAGAGTATAAAGGAAGGACTAAGGAAAAACCCTAAACAAACTTCAATTGCAGACGAATGGGCACTTTTGAAGAATGAAATAACAAAATCCGCAGAAGAAAACATTGGTAGGAAAGAAAGAATAGGTAGAAAACCGTGGATCACTCAGGATATACTAGAATTGATGGATGAAAGGCGGAAACACAAGAATGTAAGAGATGAGAAGGGGAAAGCAGAATACAGACGTCTGAGAAATGAGGTTAACAAGAAGTGCAAGGAAGCGAAAGAAGAATGGTTGAAAGAGAAATGTGCAGGTATAGAAAATTGTCTGAAATTAGGTAAAGTAGACACAGCTTATCGAAGGATTAAGAATACTTTTGGGGAAAAGAAGACTAAGTGCTGTAATATTAAGGACACAAATGGAAAGCCTCTAACAGATAGGAAAGAAAAGGTTGAGAGATGGAAAGCTTACATAGAGAGTTTGTATAAGGGAAAGGAGATTGAGAATCATGTAATGGAAAGGGAGGAGGAAATTGATGAGGATGCGAAGGGAGATTTAATATTGAGATCAGAATTTGATAGAGCTTTGGAAGACTTAAGCCGGAACAAAGCACCAGGCATAGATGATATACCGATTGAGTTGCTACGCTGCATAGGAGATGAAGGTCTGATCAGGTTATTTCACTTGGTGTGTAGGATTTATGAGACAGGTGAGGTACCCCCTGATTTCAAGAAGAATGTAATCATCCCTATACCAAAGAAAGTGGGAGCTGACAGATGTGAAGATTACCGTACAATCAGCTTGATTACTCATGCTTCAAAGATCCTGTCTAGGATAATTTACAAGAGGATTGAAAGCCAGATAGAAACGGAGTTGGGTGAAGACCAGTTTGGTTTCAGGAGAAATGTAGGAACAAGGGAAGCTGTACTAAGTCTTAGGCTGATTTTGGAAGGTAGAATAAGGAAATATAAGAGAACGTTCATGGCTTTTGTAGACTTAGAAAAGGCTTTTGATAACGTTGATTGGACTAAATTGTTTGACATTTTGAAATCGATTGGAATAAAGTACAGGGATAGGAGGGTGATATACAATCTATACAGAAATCAGACAGCAGTCATTCGAGTTGAAGGACATGAGAGAGAAGCTGGTATTCAGAAAGGTGTAAGGCAAGGCTGCAACTTATCACCCATACTTTTCAATCTTTACATTGAACAAGCAATGAAGGAAATTAGAGAAAAATTTAAAGTGGGAGTGAAGATTCAAGGAGAAATAATTTCAACTCTGAGATTTGCTGATGACATAGTCATCTTGGCCGACAAGCCTGAGGATTTGAATGATTTTTTGAATGGTATGGACTCCGTCTTACAGAAAGAATTCATGATGAAAATTAATAAATGTAAAACAAAAATACTGGAATGCAGCCGAAATAAATCAGAAACCTCTATGGAGATCAAATTGACAGGTGAAAAGCTGAAGGAAGTAGAAGACTTCTGTTACTTAGGAAGTAGAATAACCAGTGATGGACGAAGCAAAGAGGATATAAAAAGTAGGTTGGCTCAGGCAAAGAAAGCTTTTCTACAAAAAAGGAATCTGCTGACATCGAATATAGATTTAGGTATTAGGAAGTCATTTTTGAAAGCCTTTGTCTGGAGCGTGGCGCTCTATGGAAGTGATACTTGGACTATTGGTGCAGCAGAAAAGAGGAGAATAGAAGCATTTGAAATGTGGTGTTACAGGAGAATGATGAAGATCAGATGGGTAGATAGGGTTACAAACATAGAGGTATTAAGACGAGTGGGAGAGGAGAGATGTCTCTGGCGACTGCTAATGAAGAGAAGAGATAGGTTGGTAGGACACATACTAAGACACCCAGGAATAGCAAGCTTAGTTATGGAAGGAAGGGTCGAGGACAAGAACTGTAGGGGTAGACCAAGGTTAGAATATGTTAAACAGATTGCCTCAGATGTAGGGTGTGGTAGTTATGTAGAGATGAAACGATTAGCTCAGGACAGGGAGGCATGGAGAGCTGCATCAAACCAGTCAAAAGACTGAAGACTCAAACAACAACAGATTAATAATTAGCAGACTTCACCAAAGTCAAAAGTGCGATTCTCCGCTACCTCAAAGAGTATAGTATGAGCTCTCAGCTCCACGTGGCTTCCTGGGTGTGTTCAAAGGTACTACATCCCATCATAAATGTGCTGTTATAAAAAATATCACATGAACCTTAGCTCAGCGGGTTCATCACATGAACTAACGTAAAATAGAACGACGAAAATGATGATGTTATTGGATTTTATGTAGGTCTATTGGTTACTTCACAAACAACCTTCAAACTCGAGTGCACATAATACTTTGGTCGACAGTAGTATGGAACAAGGATATACCAATTAAGGCTAAAGAAGTTATGTACAAAGCATATTATGTTCCTATAATGACATATGCAGCAGAAACTTGGGCAATGACTAAGAGGGATGAGAGCAGAGTACAGGCAGCTGAGATGAGATTCCTGAGAAGTATGGTCCAGAAAACGAGGAGAGATCGAGTGAGAAATGAAGATATACGGAAAGAACTGGGAGTACAGAAACTAAATGACAAACTGGAGCAAAACAGATGAGATGGTTTGGACATGTCAAACGGATGAATGAAGAAAGGCTACCAAGACGAGCACTGGAACGACGGATGACAGGGAAGAGAGGACGAGGAAGACCAAGAAAGCGTAGGATGGACTCGGTGAAGAATAGCATTAGAAAATGAAACCTGAATTGGAACACTGTGTCAGAAGAGGAATGGTGGAACGAAAGAACAAAGCGGAGAGGAACCATACTTGCCCCCACCTGCTGTCAGCTGGAAAAGGGGAAATGAAGATGATTGTTGAGTCATCATCACCGCAAGTCGTTTTCCTCATTGCTGAGGATTATGACTCCCTAAACTAACAACGGGCCGCACCTACTCATCATCATTGATTTCCACCAAATTTATGGAATTTATGGCTTCATCAGAAACGGAAGTGACAGAAGTGGGAGCTCTATATGGCCAAGCGTTTAGGAAAAATAGCATTTCCTGCACTGGTCGGGTGAAGCATGAGCCTCGTATGTTAGAGTAGTTTCCAGGCAATGGTTGGCACAGCGGAAAGAGTACAGAACGGTAATCTGAGGGTTGTTGGGCCGAGTCTTTATGCGGATTTTTTTGTCTTGTTTTAATTTCTAATTTATATGTGGTTTTGGAGACAAATGACCTGAACAAGCTGGATGGAAAGAAAGACAAATGAGCTTGTTCTGAACCAAATTCAGGACAATCGATGCCTGTTGAACACCATCAAGAAAAGGTAAGCAAAATTCAGGGTACACATACTCAGACATGACACTCTCCTCCAGGTAATTTTTGAAGGGAAAAGTTTGGGGAAAATATCAAGGGGACGACCAAGACAATCGTATCTCAAGAACATTGTCAAAGAGATGAAACGTGACTCGTATGCCCATATGAAGAGAACTGCTGAAGACCGTAAGAAATGGCTGCAACGACAAGGCCTTTAGCCTTTATAAGCTGATGATGATGACGCTCCTTACACTGCAAATAAACCAAAATAATGCTCAATATATTGTATCTATTAATAATTGCATAAAAGTCATAAAACGAGAAGGCAAAGGAAAATTTGTCATGGCAAATAAATTTCCAGGAAGGGATTCCAATTTAGGCGTACACGAGAGCGTCGTATATAACATTAGATACATTTATGATTTTACAGTTGGACAACCTCTGGAATGCGAGGCTCGGTGAATTTGGGCTACGGCTCAACCTAACTAAGACTGAGTACCTTGAATGTGGTTCACAGACAGATGGGACCATCATACTATATGGCACCCCACTACCAAAGGCTTCACATCTCCGATACCTTGGCACCGTTGTGAGACCTGATGGTGATCCTGTCTCGGATGCCCGTGCAAGAGTGAAAGCTGCGTGAATGAAGTGGTGCCAGGTCACAGGCGATCTTTGTGACCGCAAGATCCCTTTGCACCTCAAAACTAAGATCTATCAAACAGTCGTCCAACCTGTTGCTTTGTATGGAGCCGAATGCTGGCCTAATACAAAGAAACATGAACAAGCCTTGCACTCAATGGAGATGCGGATGCTACGAAGGTCCTTGGGAATTAAGAACGAAGATGTCCGCAATACTGCTGGAATTGCCCCTATTCCAGCCAAACTCGGAAGATCCGCACTAGGCCTATCTATTGTATGTAAGTTGTTTACTTGCACTGACACAACTAAAAGCTCCAATCAAACCTAAACACAGTACCGTACTTGTTATTATGGTATTCGAGCATGAGCTGATCTGCTGGCGTGCTGGACGACCTGGCCGTTTGTGAGGCGCGAGTTCCCCCTCTACACCAGTATGCGCGCGCAGGCAAGAACAGCGTTATTTTCAAGCAAAGTTGTCCGGAGGAAGGAACAGCACAGCCGAGCAGAGCACAGGCTGGGTACAGATAGCCGCAGCAAATAGCCAATTGACTAGCTTCCTCGTCATTCGGGTGATGATGTGCACATCCAGCCAGCAGGCATTTGAGATTTAAATGGTAATAAACTAAATATATTCTTGAATCAGTTAACTTCTAATGAGGGAGAATGAAAAAAGAAACACAAACTTATAGGGTGTCCAGGTGGACACCTTGAACACCCGCAATATACGCCTCTGCTTTGGTGAGGTGTACCATCATTCAACAAAAATTATGTTAAATAGTCCGGCAACGCTCAAACAATTTACAGCGTTTTGCTCCAGTGTACCATTGGGCTCTTCTTAACATAATTTTTGTTGAATAATTCTCAGCTCGACGGACCATAACAACATGTTTCTCATTCGAGAACATTCATTCGACATAACGATTGCCAAGGTAAGGTTTGTATTTGCTTTGGATGGAAGTCTATACTTCCGTAGTGCTTTGGCATTGCTCGTGACGTTGATACTACATTTTATAATGTGTATTGGGCGTCTTGCATTGGCCTACTCAGTGAGCACTAAACAGCGTCTTGGAGAGGTGTATCGTACCAACTGAAGAGCCCATTGGTACACTGGGGTGAAACACTGTAAATTGTTTGAGCGTAGCCGGACCATTTAACATACTTTTTGTTGAATAATTCTCAGCTCAACGGACCATAACAACATGTTTCTCATTCGAGAACATTCATTCGAGGTGTACCATACCAACTGGCAACCCTAATGGTTCACTGGGGGCAAAACGCTGGCAAGGATATTTGAGGTCACCAGATCAATTTTTCAATTTTCATTGAAATTTGATGCAATTTTCAAGTCTTACTCAACAAGGGAATATTTCTTCAGTGTGTCGATAGGTGTTGAAAATGTCCTCCACCTGCATCTACACATTTCTGGCATCTTCTAAGGAAATTTTCATTCACACACATTAGTTCAGCCTCAATTTGTCTCGTGATATTTAGTTTGAGTTCATCTAGTGTGTTGTGCATAAACCTTATTTTTCAATTTTCCCCATAAATAAAATTTGAAGCAATAGGCTTCAACACTCAGCAAACTACGTTATAAAATTTTGAAACACAATAACAATTAAACAATAACCCATACACACGTTATAAACTTATAACACATATAACTTAAAATAGGCTATAAACAAAATAACGAAGTCAACTTGACTCGTCAAATCGTGCGTCGCAACTGTCTCAGCTCCGTGTTGCAATGTGCTCGTCTGACCTGCAGCGCTGCGTCAGCCGTACGACCCGCCCCACTTTGAGTGAAAGACCCTGTACATATCAATCAATTAGTAGTACTAACAATTGGAGTTTGCATAGGTTGTAAACAGTATATCATCATCAACTAGAGCAGTTTCCAACCGCAGGTTGGGTCTGCTTGGAGCACAAGCCTCTCCATCGTTTTCTGTCCATCCACCACTTCCCTCTGTCACTGTTGTCCAATTAACTCCTTTTCTCTCAACACTTTTCTTCACCCCCTTTATCCACCTATCCCTTGGTCTTCCTCTATGTCTCTTTTTCTTCCACTCCATTTCCAATATTTTCCGTGGTATTCTCTCTTCTCCCATTCTTTTCATGTGTCCATACCACTGTAACCTTGATTTTTCAATCCTATCCTGTAGGGGTTCTTCCTTTAATATTTCTCTGACTCTTTCATTTCTGACTCTGTCCATTCTAGGCCTAGTTACACCTATACAACTCCTCTGAAACTTCATTTTCACTGTTTGTATTCTGCTTTTATCTCTCTCCCTCATCACCCAAGTTTTTGATCCATACGTTAGGATCGGCACAAAGTAAGTCTTGTACATGATCCCTTTACATTTCTGTGGCACATCCTTGCTCCATATCAGGCCTCTAACACTTTTGAAGAATCCGTCAGCACATCTTCCTCTTTCATCTAATTCCAAGGCATTTCCCCCATTTTCTTCAATGACACAGGTTGTAAACAGTATATAAATGACCAAATTGTAAATATATAATGTATCACTTGAACTTTGATATGCAAGAAGGCTGTCATGTGAATGTATTGTTTTTGTTTACTACTGTATATGCTTGCTGATTGTGTGTAAATTGATGCATGTTCCAGTGTTGGCCAAAGGCAGCTCATATGTCTGGCACGTGCCCTGCTGAGGAAGACCAAGGTGTTAGTGCTGGATGAAGCAACAGCAGCTGTAGATCTGGAGACAGATGATCTCATACAGGTAAGAGAACTTTGCTTCTTCTTTGCTTGAAGAGTCTTTAGAAAGTCTTTGATTACTTTGCTCATCAATTAGGCTGCATGATATAGACACTTATATTTTATGCCTTATTCCACAGAGGACCATCCGAACGGAATTCAAGGAATGCACTGTGCTCACCATTGCCCACCGGCTCAACACCATCTTGGACTCCAATAGGTAAAATCATTTGGAAGAGCTTTTGTAATTGTACAGTAGGCTACACTGCCGGCCAAAAAAACGTAACACTTAGGAAAATGTAAGTTTTAGAACTTAAAAGGTTCATTCTGGTTCCGTATTGATTAACTAATTGTGTAATAAACAGGTTGATAGTTCCGCCTAATCAATACTTTTTATTAAATAGAGATCACTGTGTGGTCATTGGTGGGACATGTCTCAAGGCCTAATTGTTTTTGGCTCCTTCATCAGCTGATACGAATAAATAAATGTCAAAGACACAAAAAATGTATAGCGTAACACACTAAAAAGTCTCTTGTTGAAACTTATATGGTGCACCATAAAGAAGGATGGGAAATTGAATGCTTAAGACAACACAATATGATGTGAAAAAACGTGGCTCAAGTCTTGAAAACAAACTCACGCTTCACTATACTGGATTCCAGCAACAGGTTTCATTGTTTTCACAACTATTGCTGCTGTGCAGAGCCAATACATTTTATGTTTCATTAGCGTCTGTTGACCATAGTGATAGTGAAGCGTGTGTTTGTTTTCAAGACTTAAGCTATGTTTTTCCACATCATATTGTGTTGTTTTAAGCATTCAATTTCCCATCCTTCTTTATGGTGCACCATATAAGGTTCAACAAGGGACTTTTTAATGTGTTACGCTATACAATTAGGCCTTGAGACATGTCCCACCAATGACCACACAGTGATCTTTATTAAATAAAAAGTACGGAACGTTCAACCTATTTATTACTCAAAATGTAGGTTGTCGAAAAGTGTTTCATAATTACGTTTATTATAATGGTTTTCTTTTAAGTCTCGAAGCCAAGGTTCATGTTTTGTACATTTGGGAACACGATTATGAAAATGCACGGTTTATGAAGGGATTCTATCGCCTGAGGTTGGATTTGGAATTGTATTAACTCTACAGCTTTGCATTTCCACTATTATTGGGTTGTGAGAATGGTGGTTAATTATGGCATTGTTGAGCTCTCATGACTTGTCCTTCAGTACTTCCTAGGGCATCGAGAAGTTTGGTTGCAGTAAAGATGACTTCAAGAGCTGTTGATTAGTTGACGATGGATGCGGTTCATGAAAATTTGCCAAAAATCAAAGAAAGTCTCATCTAAATGGTCTTTCATGAAGTTGTTGTTTATCTTCCTTGCAATTAAATTTCAAAATAATGCAATTCATCATCATCATCCTTTCATGTATTAGTCCTAGAAGAACTGTTAAGGACTATACAAAAGATTTGCGTTTTCAAGCCATCTTTTCCTGGGGCAACCTAGGCATCTCTTCCCATTAGGACAGTAGTTGACGACTGCTTTAGGGATCCTGCCTCTGTCCATCCTGTTGAGGTGTCCTAGCTAATTTCTCTGGTATTTATGGATGTATTCCAATACAGGTCTACTGTTAAGACCATTCAGCACTTCTGTGTTTCGTTTGTGATCCCACTTGGTGCGGTGGGTCCAGAAGCTGAAAAATGGCAGCCCCACCACTGGATTTATCTCCTTCTTGCCAGCAACTAGCTGGAGGGACATTTCATTATGCTTTTGAGTCTAACAAAGATAGAAACCGGACGGATCAATTAATGCAAGTAAAATAATTTTAAAACTCAGCAATTTTTCTAGGTTTATGCCGTGTCTTGTGTTGGGTTTCGCCTAGGAACACCAAGCTGGCTCATCAGCAGGCTCTTGGTGTCCCCGCCCGGACCCCCACAGGAGTAGCGAACTGTACACTACCTCCCTTCTTATGAAGCGCACATGCGCCTCTTAACCTAGAAAAATGCTGAGTTTTAATTCACGGGCCATGAAAGCCAATATACCAAAATTAATTTTGTCTTCATTCTTTGAAAATATCCAAGTGTTACACTCTTTTGGCCGGTAGTGTAGTTTTGGTGAACTATTCTGGAAACCTTTTGTAAATGGGTTTGGACAAACAATGGTGCATGGCTCTTGGAGGTCTGATGAAGGTTACAGCGACTATATTTATACAGTGCAGCCAAGTCTGTGCGGCTGCCATATTTCTCCCACTGAAACCATCAGTGGTTTCTGTCTATGCAAATTCGGGAACAACAATTTATTATTTTAAGAGATACCATAAGCAGACCCGACCAGCGGTCGGAAACTGCTCAAGATGATGATAATGAAGAGATACCATAGAAATATTTTACGTTATGAGTCATGTAGTCAATAATAATAATAATATCGTATGGTCTCGGCTGCCGGGTGCAAGCTTCATTATTTGACACCCAAGGACAGGAATTGGAAGTAATTCAGCCATGGTCTATCAAAGGTACCGTCGCTGCATTCGCCTGGAAGTGATGATGATCGTGTGGCCTCCGGAGAGGCCGAGTGCAGGTCTTTCTAGTTGATGCCCGTAGGCGACCTGCAGGTCGTGATGAGGATGAAATGATGATGAAGACATCGCATACACCCAGTTCCCGAGCCACGGGAATGAACCCCAGGAGATTAAAATCCCTGATGGCTCGGCTGGGAATCGAACCTGGGGCACTTCGGGCCAAAGCCTAGCTCACCACGGAGCCAGACGCAGGAGAACTGACATTAGTAAAACGTCTCCGTAATCATGCTGGGCGGAAAATGTGATATAAATGTGAAACAGAAAAAACTCACACATTGATTTAGTGCATAAAACAGAGTCGTAAATGTAAGAAAAGTGTTCTTATATTTTTTTTGTACAATTGAAAAAAAGGTATTAGAACTTATGTTAATACTGTAGATCAGTGTTTTCCAAACTCTTTTGTGTGTGTACCACTTTAAGAGATAGGAATCTCTCGCGTACCACCTAATGGTTGGGAGATATAGTAACTATAACCCACCACCACCACCACCACTATGTAGTAGACCAAAATATGGATTGTAAATTGTGTTTGTTAGAGTTAGACTGTTAAAGTTCAAATAATAAAAGTGTGTCCAGTTGTTTATTACAATAAGTATTCAATTGAAACATTCAGGAATTACACTGTACAAATAATATTAAAAAAAACTTGTAATAATTAAACATAAAAACTAAAGTTCAACTAACAACTTCAATGTGAAGGGTGAGCTTGAAGATTAGAAGCCAACTTAGGAATGACTGGTTTAACATTGCTGAGTCTCAAACGAAGATCGTTTTCCACCGTAAGGAGCCTGTTCCAGTATTTATTCTTAAGATAAACAAGTAAAGAAAATGCAGTCTCACACAAGTACGAAGTAGTGAAAGGCAGTAAAAATCTAACTACTTTGTCAGCTATGTCTGCATAGTCTGCATGCCTCTCAACCCAAAAGTTCACAAGAGCCATTTTGGAAAAAGTTTGCCTTAGTTCTGAATCACAAATTCAATTCATAAAACTGCTCCTTGTCTTTGGCCTTTAATGATAGAGCGTACAGTCACTCGTCCTGCTAGAAGGACCTTCCGGAAGTACTTTTGTACACAGCGGCGCGTCCTTCCAGCAGGACTTTGGACCCTTATGGCAAATGTTTGAACAGGCCTTCCAGCAGGACGTGTCCTTCCGGCAGTACTTTGGGTTATCGAAGCGTAATAATACTGAAGATCTGCTACTGGGCAAACAATAAAAGTCTGTAAATATTCTAAAACAGTGTAATATGACTCATATTGACTAATACAATAACTGTCTCGTAATCACTTATTGACTGTAAAATGTATAAACGTATAAAGTATAAACGTGTTTTCTTACAGTACAGAGACTATATAAATGTATGAGAAGTATAAAAAAGTTGTAACAATTTTAAGATCTAAATTAGGATATATAAGAAGTATTGAAAAATGGGATTTATTTCCCTACAACTTTAGCCATTTCAAAGAAGTAATATCTAAAATATCTAAAATTAACATCTAAATTATATAAATAAAAAAAGTTCGATTTCTTGCTTTTCGACTGTAGTCATTTCATTGCACATCTATGTAAGTACCATGACATTTAGTGGTATCATCATTACTAGCAAATAACGAGCGACTCGATGCATTTCCGCTGTTTGGAACATCGAAATAGGTAGCAAAAACATTAACACGGTCACCCTTATGTATAATCGCCGCCATTACTGAACGGTCAGAGCTACCAACTTCAGACTTGCATGCGCTGATTCGTTACATTTCCCTCTTTATAATGAAAAAAAAAGAACGGTCTTCCCAGCAGGACGCTTCATCCTCATATAAGCAATTGAATTACGTACTCAAATGAGGACGTAACGTCCTGCCGGCAGTGCCTTGTACGTTCTATCATTAAGTCCTCCGGCAACATATCATTGCTTTTATTTTTTTAAATGTTATATTTTATATTTTTCGTAACATATCTAATATTTTTTATATTTTTCGTAACATTACCGCATACCACTGCAGCAGTACGAGCGTACCACCAGTGGTATGCGTACCACAGTTTGGGAAACGCTGCTGTAGATTATATAACATGTATTTGTTTTTTTGTTCTTTCCGGATTATCCGGATTTTCGGTAATCCGGATCAGTTCCGGTTCCACTTAATATGGATAAACGAGGTTCTTGTGGCTACTTGTTCGTTCAGAATATATTGTAGTTTTCAGTCGGTCAACACAAAATAATTCCAATTACTAATAATGATAATATCATATGGCCTTGGGTGCCGGGTGCCAACTTTGTTATTTGCGCCCAGAGGGCAGCTTGCATATAATTTTTTTTTGTTCCTTGTAACGCTATGAAAGTCAAGGAGGTTAGATATCTAAGCTCCCTGACACTATAGCACTTTCTAGTAGAGGAAGGAGGAACTTTTTTTGAGTTGGCGAGATTAATTTTGCCATTATGAACACAGCCTGCGTTCTTTAACATGCCAACAACATATGACATGCAAGCCATGATTTTTGTCGCCTTTCAAAAATCACTTACCAGGAGTGAACCTGCAAGCTTGGGGTTGGAAGTCCGACACGATAACCACTCGCCCACCGCGGCAAACAAATTCCAATTACTGGAAAAAATAAAAAATAACCTGAAATAAATTATATGTGTTTAAGGTTGCACAGTGCAGTGGTGCCAACCCAATATAGGACGGCACAAATTATGCACCGACCTGTTATTTAACATTTATCAACATACCAGTATTAATTTATTGGTTTTCGGTTTTATTGATTTCTTAATTAATGTTTTAATATTCATCATTTATAGTTTTTCAACTTTTAAATTTAGTTAATAATTTATTTTGATATTTTGACATATGCAGCAGGTACTTGGACCACAACAAAACGCAATGAAAGTCGAATCCAAGCAGCGGAGATGAAGTTCCTTAGAGGAATAATTGGGAAGACATGGAGGGATAAAATCAGAAATGTGGACATTAGGGAGAGAACTGGGTTCTCAAAACTGCAAGACAAGATAGAGACCATTAAGCTGAAGTGGTATGGTCATATGATGTGAATGGAAGAATATAGAGTAGCAAAAAGAATATTTAAGGAGAATATACCAGGAAGAAGACCACAAGGAAGGCCCAGAAAGAGGTGGATGAATATGGTGAAGGAAAGCATAGAAAAGAGAGGAGTAAAGGAAACAGAAGTATTGAGAGAAGAAAATCAATGGTGGAGGGATAGACAACTGTGGAAGTCCTTGATTCGCAACCCGACCCGGGGAACTGGAAATGGGAAATGAAGAAGAAGAAGATAGTTTATTTTAAAACTTACATTATTAATGTTTTAATTTATTAATCTATTATTTAATTGAAGTATTTAAATTGTGTAGTTTCTTAATTGCTCTCCAAATTTATTTCAATCTTGAGCAATACTTGTAAAGCACAATTTTCTGTAAGCCTATTAATGTTCCTTTGTGTTTCCAGGGTAATTGTCCTCGACAAGGGATGTGTGGTGGAATACGACAAGCCTGACGTACTCCTGCAGAACAAAGAGTCTGTGTTTTATGGAATGGCAAAAGATGCTGGCATCGTTTGAGAAGAGACTTTACACTGGTTCTATGATGCAAGAAACTTTTTACTGTGAGCATGTACCGGTACATGAAAAGGGCCCAGCTGTTGAGTATTGAGTTCTGGTTACACCATTTCTGCACTGTGTTGTATAGGTTACTTGTATCTAAGTACTTAATATTTGTTTTCAGTATTTGAGTTTGTTTACCATAAAAATAAAAAATAAAAGGCTTGCAAGGGTGAGATATAAAGTAGAACATGAAAAAGAAAAAATACATATTTGTGATGTATTTTCAAGGTGAAACAGGTTTGTGAGAAAGGAAGGTTTTATTACTTCGACAAAAGAAAGTCTTGAATTGAAAGGATTAAGTGTCATCTTTCTTGTACACACACGTCAATAAGCAGTAATTGAGGTTATGTAATGTGTTGATCATAGAGTTAGTAATGTAGTTGGAGGTAGCATGACTTCACAAATGTGAGTTTTGGCTACGAAATCCCAAAGATATGTAGAGTTTATACAGTATTTTATTTTCAAAAAATACGGTATTAATATAATTGTGTTCATTTACGGTATTATTTTTGCTAAGATTTGTACCATATGTTTCTATTTTAATAGATTTATGTTCCACTTTTAACTGCCCAGGTTCCTTAGTATTTTATCAGACTAGATGAGTAGAGTTTGTGGTTTTTAACATATAAAAATACAAAATTTGTCATTCTGAATTCCGAATTTAGTGTTTTGTAGCTAATTTGCTACAAATTAAGATTTTGTGTAATATTCAGGGCTGGATTTACCAATCGGCCCCATAGGCCTCGGCCTAGGGGTGCACCATGCTGAGGGGCGCAAGCAGAATTTTTGACTTCAGCTTTAGAACAGAAATGTTTTATGATTTATTAGGAGAAATTTTAAGTCTTGAATATTAATATCAGTTTAATTTGAATACTTCATTATGCATCGTTGTATTTTGTAGTGATTATGTAGCTATATCTAAATATCTGTAACTTAAGTGTAACTTACAATGAGTCTTAAATGGTTTAAAAACTTATTTTATTATCTCGTTGGCCCATTTTTTAGTTTATATATACAAATTTACAAACAGTTGTTTCTCTCGTTATTGTAATGTATTTAATTGATTTTACTCCACGATACATTAGAATAAAATACAAATTACCGTCACAAAGACCTTTCTGAGGTTTAAATTCTCCCTCCTTCACAGTGGTAAGAAGAGGGGCAAAAACCCACGGGCCTAGGAGTGCATACAATCTAATTTCGGCCCTGGTAATAGTACCGGTAGTATATGTAGCAATTAGGACTAAAGTAACATAGTTCAATGATAAAAAATTGCTCTTTATATTATTTACAAAATATTATAGAACTCTATGACAAAATGTAACATTAAAAAATACACATTAAAAAGTACCGTATTTACTCGAATGCGACCCGCCCCCGAATAAGACCCGCACCCTGATTTTGAAGAACAAAATTAAAAAAAAAAAAAAAAATAATAATTTACTCAAAATTATTTACAATCTTAACTAAATAAACAGAATAGCATTTATCCAAAATAGTTTCCAACAGTTTTGAAGTCGTCGTAAAATAACACACATCAAACGATTAAAAATAAAAATAAAAATACACAAACACTTCATTCATCGTCATCAGAAGTACGAACTTCGGAACTTTTATCACCATCACTTTCCCACTAAATGTCGTCATCACTGACATCCATAGCATTCGAAATACTACATTTCTTGAAGCTCTTCCGTATGAGATCTCCAGAGATACGATTCCATGCCGTCAAAATCCACGAACACAGCAGCTGAACTTCCGGGTGCTGAATACGACCAGTTGGAGTCGGTGTGTGCTCATCGGCCACCATCCGCTCCGTATACAGCTGTTTCAAGGCTGCTTAGAACGGGAGATTCACGCAGACATCCCGTGGTTGTAGCAAAGACGTCATCCCGCTCAATCACGAATACATGACGGGCACGATTTCCAATAACTTCAGCTTCCCTCACAACTTTCAATTTCTCACTCACAGTAAATGACCGCAAACGTTTCGTAGCATTCATGTTTACACTCGGAGAACGTGCGTGTGACTGTATGACGCCGCGTGCTTACGGTAAAACAAAGTTATAGCCGGAAGAAGGCTAGCACCATCTAGCGGATACTCGCAACAACCGACATCGCGCGTGGCGGTCAATTTAAATCTTTAAAATTTCGATGACTCAAATAAGACCCGCACCCCAATTTTTCACATCCGAATTTGTTTAAAAATGTGCGGGTGGTATTCGAGTATATACGGTATACAATTTACTCTGAAATTTCATACAAACATTCAGTTTACTACACATTTAACAGTTTGGTCATTGTCTGTGAAAGAAATCCCTTCATCATCATAATCAGTTTATTGCTCCATTGAACTGGGTGCAATTTTGAACCGCTTCCACTTTTGTTTATCCAAAATCACTTTGTCTTTGAAGATGGTCTTGACATTCCCCCTTCTCCATTGTCTTTCTTTTAAGTACATCTAACCACCTTCTTTTGGGTCTTCCTCTCGGTCTTCGAGGAACTTCTATGTCCATCTACTTTCTCGCCACTCTTCCATTCTTCATTCTCACACCCACGGTGTAGCCGTGCTTGTTAAATTGTGCAGCACGGCCATGGAGGCAGCTGCAGCAAGTCCAGAGATCACAGGTTTGAGTCCCGGCTATGAGAGTGGCTATCCTGATTGTGGTTATTCAATGGGGTTTCCCCATGCTCCCTACAGGCAAATGCTGGGATAGTATCTTACATAAAGTTACCTCATCCCTGTTCCTAATGCAGTTACACACACTACTACAGTCACCACAGAAATACAGGTTATCCGACAAGATGAACACACACCCAGCTACATGGGGCTTATGACCAAGACAAAGCCCCTAACATGAATTAACAACAACAACATCCATTCTCATCATCATAATCATCATCATGAACCGGCTCCAGTTTCCCGGGTGCGGTGAATGAGCGCTCTCCATCGTTTCTTACATCCGAGACTCGTTTTATTGTTGAAAGCAATTTGACAATTTTACTCCTCAAGCTGGCTTGCTGGGCCTAACGCACGAGGAACATTTTCTGTTGGGGTTAACTCCCTTAGCTTTTGACAGTCCCCTATCTAAACTGCAAGGCAGCAGAGTTGTGATAAATTTGTGTGTCATTTCCTACACACAGGTTTCATCAAACCTGCTAAAGGAAAACCCCGCTGCCCGTAGCCGTTGGTTCTCCCTTAGTTTGCCTGTTTTGGTACTGGCCGCCAGACCCTCGGCCAGACAGTCGCAGCTAGTATCGTCTACTGTCATACGGTAGCAGGATTTCGCCTGACCATTCTCAAAACGTGTCCAAATCATTTCACCCCTTATCTGGCATTTTTTTCGCACACGGGTTCTTCTATTTCAGCATGTGTTTCTTATTATTTCATTCCTTAATTTATCTCTTTTTGTCTTCCTTACCTCAATGTGGAGAAGCTTCATCTCCGTAGCTTGAAGATGGCTTTCTCCTGGGTGCTGCGCATGTTTCTAGGCTATAAGTGGTTACTGGAACAAAATAGCTGTCATGGAGGGTCTTTTTCGTAAAAGAAGAAATCGCTTACATTGAAAAATTCCAAACATATTTCAATCAAGAAAAGGTAAATTTTAGCTAATGATGGTTGGTTCCTTAGTTTAGGGGCTGCGACAATGTGGTCATGTAGTCCCGCGTACTGTGGGTGTGTGTAGAATCTGTCTGATAACCGGTGTTAATTGTTATGGCTGTATTAGTGTGTGTTATTTGTTTTAATTCAAGTAAGGACTGCAGACGATAATTTGAAGTAGTTCCTACTTTTGCTACCAAATGCTACTGTCCACGACACCTCGCTGCAAACTTGGCTACTAGATGCCATCACAACAAGCACCTGGCTCGAACGTTGGAACTCATAGAGCGTTATCAATTCTAACCTACACATTTTACTTCACACAATTGATGTTAGTGGAAGGTTGTTTTACATGCCATAAATCTATGACATGGGCCCACCGGCTTTACTTTCCCTCCGAAGGAAGACATACTGAGGGATTTTTAACGCTCTTAAAAAATCCGATGACTGGGTTTGAACCTGCGATCTTGGGCATAGCATGTTACTACCTATGCCACTGAAGCCGTGCTTAGCTAATGAATGAATGTTTCAAATATTTTTACTGTTCTTGCGAAGGTATGCACCATTGTTTTGTTTAAAGTTTGTTTATTAATTCAAATCCAAATGGTATTAAATAAAACAACCAATAGTCAATAAATATATTATTATTAGATGTTTAATGGACTAGTATTGACCACCGTGTGGTCATCATCAGCAATCTGGACAAGTTGCCATAAGAAGTTATTAAAAAATAAAGTTGCGAGTAATTGAATACTGTATTGATTATTTATATTGGATTATGCTGTTAGTTTTCTTAAGACATTTGTTTGGAGTGTGCCGGCCTATGGTTGTGAAACATGGACACTTGGGAAAAGACAAGAAACAAAGCTTGAGGCAGCTGAAATGTGGTTTTGGAGACGAATGACCCGAACAAGCTGGATGGAAAGAAAGATAAATGAGCTTGTTTTGAACCAAATTCAGGAGAATCGATGCCTGTTGAACACCATCAAGAAAAGGAAAGCAAAATTCATGGGACACATACTCAGACATGACACTCTCCTCCAGGTAATCTTTGAAGGAAAACTTTTTTTGGAAAAAAACCAAGGGGACGACCAAAACAATCGTATCTCAAGAACATTGTCAAGGATATGGAATGTGACTCGTATGGAGAGAACTGCTGAAGACCGTAAGAAATGGCTGCAACGACGAGGCTATTAGCCTTTAGAAGCTGATGCTTTTAGTCAGCTTCAAATTTGTTCAGTTTCTGAGGACCTTGCTAAATGCTGATGATGTGCTTCTAGCTTCTGAGGATAAGACTGATTGACAATTAAAATTCAGGCATGGACCAACCGCCTCGCAGAATTTGGATTACAGCTCAACATTAAGAAAACTGACTACTTGACAACAGATCTGAATGATCCGAATACGGTTCAAATTAGTAGTGTTGATCTTCCAAAGACATTGTCATTTAAATAACTTGGCTCGACTATTACTGCAGATGGAACCCTCAGACCTGAAATATCTCATCGCGTGAGCAGCACATGGCTGAAGTGGCGCTCTTTGTCCGGTGTCTTATGTGATAAGATTTCAGACTGGCTAAAGTCATAAAGTTTAGTGTTCTGTGGTCCATCCCGTTGCTCTGTATGGGGCAGAGTGCTGGCCTAAGGAGTTGGAACAGCAACTTGGTGTAATGGAGACAAAGATGCTCAGGAGGGCATCTGGTTTGACACTCCATGATCATGTCAGCAATAATGACATTCACAAGCGATGCGGAGCAACACCAATTACTGAAAAGATGAACGAAAGCCGTCTCTGCTGGTATGGACATATCTTATGAGCTCCCTAAAACAACAGTTGCACACACTGGATTAGAGTTGTGGATAGATGGGAAGAGACCAATAGGACGACCGAGACAGCGTTGGCTTCACACCCTACATGACGATATAAAAATTGCCCGACTTCATCCTGACATGGCACACAATCGTGTAATATGGCGACAGAGAACCAAGAAAAGTGGACCCTGCTAATTTGTGGGACAAATGTTACAGAAAAGGAAGAAGATATATTTCTTTTATTGTACACGTCTCTGGTCGCCATGTAGGATATTCTCATCCTTTTCACCCTCTCCTTTATCCCCTCCTTACCTCTGTTCCATCCTGTTATATATTCTATGATTATGAGGTATTTGAACTTATCTGCACAGTGCCTTCTGGAGTTTTCCAATTGTCGCCTGTATTCAGAGTCTTTGTCTTGTCATAAGCGATCCTTAGCCCTACTCTGCTGGCTACCTTGCTTAAGTTATGAAATGAAAATCCACAGCCTGTTTCCAGTCTCCGACCGGGTCAGGAATGGAATGAATGAAGCCCCCAGAGGGGCGTGGTGGCTCAGCGGTCTAGCTGTATGCCTCTCACCAAGGCGGTCCGGGTTCGATTCCCGGTCAATGCATGTGAGATTTTCGAAGTGAAATGCCACGTCCTGTGGTTCGGATTCCACGTAAAAAGGAGGTCCCGTGGCTCATGATCTCTAGATTAACGGTCACGTTAAACTACAAGCTTCCTTTTAATGAAGCCCCCATCTAGCTGCGAGGATATGAACTGTGCCGGCTGCCGAGGCCTGACGCACTCCTCTGGGGCAATGATTAAATGAATGACAGATGAAATGAAATGATAGTGGAGAGTGTTGCTGGAATGAAATTTTGACAGGGAAAACCGGAGTACCCGGAGAAAAACCTGTCTGCCTCCGTTTTGTCCAGCACAGTTCTCACATGGAGTGACCAGGATTTGAACCACGGACCCAGCGGTGAGAGGCCAGCGTGCTGCCACCTAAGCCACGGAGGCTTACGCTTAAGTTATAATTATTGTAATTATTAATTTAAGGAGGAGTTGCTAGGATGTATTTATGTGTAAAATCAAGAAATTTCACATTATTTGGCAGAACACTAATATTTTTGTATTTTCAATCTATTTTGTATCGTATCACATGAAAGTTGTTGATGATGATCACTAGGGCTCGGATTTTTAGGTGCTAAAAATCGGGAAAATATTTATCTACTATATAAAGCTCAAATACCACTGACTCATTCATTCATCACGAAATCTCTGAAACCACCAAACGGATTGGAATGAAATTTGGTATCCAGCTTCCTCAAGGGCCGCAAACGCCCACTAAGAAAGGATTTTTGGATATTCAGGTTCTAAAGGGGTGTTAAGGGGGTAGACCTGCATTTCATTGAATAGCAATATTTCCCGATTGGTTTCATTGGGGGATGTGATACTCGGCATATAAACGCAGCACAAAAAATAAGAAGACACGTGTCTGAGGGTTTTTCGATATGGTGTATATTATGAGGTGAAAGGGGTGAAAAGTGGGGGTTGAAGGATTCCTAACGGAGCGTGTATCTCTTAAACGACATAGGCGAGGAGTTTGGAACTCAGCCGAAAAAAATCCGCATAAAAAATAACTAAACAGGTGTTTGACCGTTTTTTCATAAATCCAATTTAAGGGGCCCATGGGGAGGGGTGAAATTATGGGGGAGGGGGGGGAAACGTAATATGTCTGAGTTTAAAATTATACATGGCCTATGTTGTAGACAATAACACATTACATCTTTTTTGTCTCTTGCTATTTCATCATACGACGAATACGTAGAGAGTTATTAATGATTTTGTACTTTTTGGCCAGAATTTTCTAAGTCCCAGGAATGACATAAGAATTGATTCGAATGAAATTTCAAAAAATGGTTTTTTAGTACTTTTATTATATTTTTCACGTCTTTTAGGGTCCGAAACCAACATGATATTTTGATGTTGTTTTTTTCGTCCCATGCATTTTTGGTTTCAGGTGATAGAATTATTTTCCACTAGGACCGTTGCTTATCTATCTATTTAACTAATGTTATAACAGGATTCCAAAGGTTATTGCGGGCGAAGCCGCGGGTAACAGCTAGTTTTTTATGTATTAAAAATACCTGAAATATGTGGGGAAAATGTAAAAATATTTAATTATAATTCGGTTTATTATTGTGAATACAAACAATATACAGCATCACGAATGCTTTGCCTCACTGACTGCTGAAGAATTACAATACACAACGAGATATATCTCCAGGTTGTCCATCACATATATCGCGAAACACTTCTTCTGAAGGTGCGAAACTGCGGCAATATGTTTCTTGCCCTTGAGGTGTTGTGTAACTTGAGATCGCTGTTCAGCCTTGGTTGCTTTCCCACATGGTTGGCAGAACAGAACGCCCCCATCAGAAGTAAAATTATCTTTAAATTCTGCAACATACTGCTGCAGACGATAACTTGTAGTTGCTTTTACTTTAGGTGTCGTAGAACAGCCTTACACTTCACAGTGTCAGAATTGAACTGCATATGAGTGACACTTGTTCCAGGTAGTTGGGTGTGTAGGTCTAGCACGTGGTGCAATGTGGCTATGGACAAGGAAGGAAATACCCGGCTTCCACTGTGAGTGGCACGGGGCGACAAGTTAATAATAACACAGTTACAAGCTGTGATACGCTCTGCATGAAGATTAGATAGCTCTCAGGTTGAAGTAACTTTTAAGAAAAATGCAATATACTGAAAGATCTAGGATACTGATTTTAAAAATGTAAGTATTATGTTTTTTTATGTGCTAATAAGTGAAAAACAGGAATTTATGTATTTATAGAAAAAATGCATTAAATATGTATTTACAAAAAAAATAAAATATATTTACCTAAAAATCCGAGCTCTAATGATCACTAATAAAATGCTGCTTAAAACCACTCGTAGAGGCCACAGAATATGAAGTTGCATAATGTGATGAGTTTTTGACAAATTTAGAATTTATTGCAAATGCTAAAAACCACAAACCCTATAAATATATTATGATAGTGATTTAGCCTGTATTGTCTGCTGTACTTAAGATATGTATAATTATACACTTTCATAATTTTACTCTTCATTTTTATTACCTTTGGCAGTTTTTTTTCTTCTGAGACACCACTTATCATTCTTTAAAGCTACGGTTTTTGAAGTGCACCTACTGATTAACCCAACATTGGTCGAACCTACTAACGTCACATCATCGGTCGAGGTGTCAGCAAGGCACTCACGCTAAAGATCAAGACGTTTCCTTCTATCTCACGGAGATCTATCACAAATTTTCACACTAAAAAGTTTCTATTTGTATTCGTTTGTCACCTTATGGAACATTTTCATTTAATTCTTTATCAGATTTGGCTACAATACATACCATAAATAATGAAAATCAAAATTTCTTACTATTGTTTCGACCCGACCTTCTACCCTGCCTGGTGGTTCGGACTTGAGCCGTCGACCACCCAGGGGTCCTTCACGCTTCGGGGGCTCTGCAGCTCAGGTAGCAGGATCGTTACCGTGTCCTTACCGATCGTCTCAACACGATTAACAGCACACCACTTATACTCAAGGATGGGGGGAATGAGGGAGTTGTTCCCAATAAAAGAGGTCTCTGCTGCACTGCCGGTTTATTCCTTCTAAATCCTTGAAGGAATCCGCCATGCAGATGCGAGGCTCTCATGAATCAATTATACTAGATTAGAATAAACAGCGTCTGATCTCACCTGATCCCTCGCTTGGCTCTTCTCAACGCTGTTCGACTTCAGTCCCCTTCAGGTCAATGAGCGCCCGATGTCCCGTCACTTCCGATCTCCCGATCGGTGGATAAGTCACCTTATCTCCAACCTTCCGTTCCGTCGTCGCCTCGGGCAGTCTGGTCCCACTCTCTCTGACTGACCCCGACTGACCTGAGGCTGCCGCTTTTATGCACAATCCTGTCAACGCGTGCATTCCAGTCAGCCCGTGGCGTTGCACCTCGTGTACTCATTTGAACCGAGGGTGAATGTCCGATACAGTTCAAGGATGAACTGACATCGGGACATAACACTATACAAATAAACAGAGTGCCGTAGAAAACAATGAATATTATTTTAAACGTATGGGATATATTCACATGATATTCATCATCATCATCAGTTTATCTGCCTGATGGCAGGTTTCCTCATGGTCGGTCTCTCCACCTTATCCGGTCTTCAGCAGCACGTTTCATCAGCTCATACGATTTATCAATCTTGATGGAATCCAGCATCTGAAACCTCCTCCTTCCTCTTTGGATTTTCCCTTCTAATGCACATTTCACCAAACCTTCTCCTCTTATGCAGTGTCCAATCCTATTCATTTTTCTTTTCCTTATCTTCTTTTGCATCATTCTTTCTTCTCCTACTTTCCTTAATACTTCCTCATTTCTCACTTTGTCCTTCCAACTTATTCTCTACTTTGTCCTTCCAACTTATTCTCTACATTCTCCTCCATAGCCTCATTTCGAAGCCTCTATTCTTCTCTCGTCTTCTTTCCTAAGCGTCCAAGTTTCCGCTCCATACATTGCTACACTCCAAACAAAACATTTCACTAATCTCTTCCTTAGGCTTACTTTCATTTTCCACAAAATAATTTTCTTTTCTTACTGAAGGCTTCTTTTGCTATTGCAATCCTTGTTTTTATTTCTTTAGTGCATATAATTTCTTTTGTAATCCAAATTCCTAGGTATTTAAAACTACCTACTTGTTATACATGATATTAAACGATGTAATATGAAAAACAATAAATTGGATGCCCATGAGGGAACTAAATAATTACATTATTATATACAGTAACTTTCATTTACTGAATATCTTCTTTGATATCGTGCTGCTTCATTTACAAGTAGCTGTCTAGTTCCCTCCGATGCTAACCCAGAAGATGTAGCCAGCATTATTCAATTCATATCATATCAACAGTCAGTTAGATGGCACCACATGTCAGCAGAACAAAAGAAAATCAAGTGGCGGCTAGAGAAAATCTTTTGTTAGCGCTGCGCTCCCCCCCTCGACCGATCTTGGCTTAAGGGGGGAGATTCAGCTTAGGAGAGGAATAAAGTGTCAATATTCATTCGATTGTTGAAAAATAAAAATCCACAGCCTGCTTCCAGTCGACCGACCGGGTCAGGGAATGTAATGAATGAAGCCCCCATCTAGCGGCGAGGATATGAACTGTGCCGGCTGCTGAAGCCTGTCGCACTCGATTGTTGAACATGCTACAAATATTGTTGACAAATGATACTCATATCACAGTAACGGTATGCTTGTGGCAACCAAACGCAACTTTTAAGTGTCCAAATTCTTATCAGAATTTTTTAGAAAATTTTGAAAATTTGCCAAATATTTTACCATGCACAATCGTTCCCCGTACATATCCCAAGTTTATAAGAAATTCCCATTTTCTCATTTTTAAGGTCTGTATTACATCTTCACCTACAATCTGTACCTCATTCAGGTCATTAGGTTTTATATTTGTTTTTATATACCGTATTTATTCTTAAAAAAAGAAACTATTTTCAGCTGCTCTGAATAAAAATGCATTAAAAGTACTTAGCCTATTTTTCAGTTTTTTTTTATTTACTCTTCATACTCCCTGCCTGCTCCACTACATAAGTAGTACTACATGCACTTACAATACATTTTATAAATGAACAAAATAAATTACATTATAATAGTTCAATTTCTAGATGACTAAATCTTAACAATATCAAACAATACTATTCATCGTTTTTCCTAAGAGCTTGAAAATCCAGAGCATTAACAACTTTAGAAAATTCCTTCAAATACTTTTTTAATAGCACAGGTTTTTGAATCGGCCAGTTATCGTCTCTATAAACACTATTAATCATGAATTGCCTAATATTTTTCACTTCACTGCGCACGGAAATTATATGATCTATAGTCTGAGGGCTGCTTTTACAGGAACACTCGGGATTACGTATAATTTTAAGTCTGTGTAAGTACGAAGCAATATTTCCATGTCCAGTCAGTATTGTAGTCATATTAGTTGTTAAGATGATTTTGGAGTTTAATCTACCTGCAACTGTTGGAAAGAATTCTTTTGTAAGTGTGGCTTTTGAAGTTTGTTCCCATTTTTGCTGCCATTCATGAATTGATTCTTCTTTGAGATTTTTTAAAGTTGAGATGGGTATCCTATCGAAACAAACCTCACTTAATTTTGTAGCCTCCTTTGCAATTTTATCATCCAGTTCATTGCCTGCAACACCTGTATGTGCCTTAACCCATTCAAATTTTATTATCCAATTTTTTCTTTTTAAAATAGCTGTAGTTCTTCTTATATTCTCACGTAGTTCGTTATGATTTCTGAAGTCCGCAATGGAGTCAATTGCTATTTTACTATCTGTGTAAATAATTACTTTCTTATCTTCATCATCCTCTGTCCTAGTAGTATCTAAGAATTCCAGAGATTTAAGTATGGCTAATTGCTCCGCCTGATTATTCGAACAGTTGTCTTGCAGTCTATATTTCAATTTGTCTACTAATTAATGTGATCTGAATATAGCTATGCCAGCTCCCACTCCTTCTTCACGTTTGCCTCCATCTGTGTAAATTTTCCATGGGATATATTCATTTAATGCTATTCTTGGATCTTCGGTACCAGGAAAATAGGCTGGATGGAGCCATCTCATAGGTTTTTCTGGGTGGTCAATGACATAGTTCATAGTTGTTTTTCCTGACTTGATTTCAGGCGCGGATTCAAGGGGGGGGTCACGGGGGTCATGACCCCCCCCCCCAAACGGAGACCAAATTTTTTTTGCAAACTCAAAAAAACGAAAACACAATTACCAGACAAATAAAACTTAACGAATTTTAACTGAAAAACAGTTTTGTTTCATTTTATTCAATACTGAATTATCTTTTTTGGAATTATTATGTTCTGTTACAACTGTAGTCTACATATTTACAACTTCAAACCTCTTGTATAAAAACTATTAGTTATACAACAAAATCAACTCGTCTATTTTGTTTAGCAAACCTTGTGATTACCGAATCGATGTCTATAGTGATGTCACGATGAATGTGCAGCAATGCACGGATAGGAAACTGGGGCTTTTTTCGCACCAAATTTTTTTTCCGACGTCCAAACTGCAAGCTTGGTTGGCAATTTAAGCTGTGACTTTCTCCCTTTGACGGTACCAACTCGACTTGCCGAAACTGTAACGTACCTTGATACTTTTCTCGAAGCTCGATGTAAGAGTCGCAAAACACGCCGTTGCAATTTGTACGAATATTTTTGGTACGCTAAACGCATCAAATTTCTATCCATGAAGCTTGCAAAAAAATTGGTCTGGTTTTGTACGTTTGGTTATTTTGTGATTGCGTTTTTAGTGATACCATTTTTCTTAACAATTTCGATTCTCTGACCCCCCCCCAAAGCCAAACTCTAGATAGAATCTCTGACCCCCCCCAAAACCAAACTCTAGATCCGTGCCTGCTTGATTTTGTATAGAGTGCAATCTCTTTAGCCATTATATCTGTAGGAATAATTCCTGTAATAATACACAGTGCCTCCGGAGATACAGTGCGGTACGATTTTGCTATTCTCAAGAGAATAAGTCTTTGCACTCTCACGTGAAAAAATGAAAATCCACAGCCTGCTTCCAGTCTCCGACCGGGTCAGGAATGGAATGAATGTAGCCCCCATCTAGCGGCGAGGATATGAACTGTGCCGGCTGCCGAGGCCTGACGCACTCCTCTGGGGCAATGATGAAATGAATGACAGATGAAATGAAATGATAGTGGAGAGTGTTGCTGGAATGAAATTTTGACAGGGAAAACCGGAGTACCCGGAGAAAAACCTGTCTGCCTCCGTTTTGTCCAGCACAGATCTCACATGGAGTGACCGGGATTTGAACCACGGACCCAGCGGTGAGAGGCCGGCGTGCTGCCGCCTAAGCCACGGAGGCTCTGCACTCTCACGTATTTAATCATATTACATTTCTTTTCTAGGGATTCAATCCAGTTCGGAGCAGCATATAACAGCATTGGCAATATTGCTCCTTTATACAGTATATTGTTTCCAAAGCCTGGTGTTTTAGACCCCATCCTTTTCTAGCCGATTTTGATAATGCGTTTATTAATTTAATACATTTTTCACTAACTTTATTGATGTGGTCATTGAACTTAAAGCGAGAGTCAATAGTTATTCCTAGATATTCCATCGTATCTACTTGTACAAGACGTTTCCAATTCATAAAGATATCAATTGTCTTCTTAGAATAACTCTCGACTTACTTTCATTAAGACTGGTTTTGTTTTCTGTTGACCACTTAGTAACTTTCCGTAATTCCATATTCACAATATGGTATTTTCTGCTTCAATTTCAGTTTCAGCCCTGACTGCAATTATAAAGTCATCAGCAAATGCTATTGCTTTGGTGTTTTTACCGTATTCCAAACTGAGCAGTGCATTACACTGTACATTCCAGTACCCCGGTCCACAACATGAACCTTGAGGACATCCTTTATTAACTACTGTTTCTACTTGGATACTATTGGAATTCATGAATGTCGTTCTATCTTTGAAGTAGCTCTTAGTCAGGTAGTACAAATTTATCGGGCATTTAAAGTCTTTTAGGGCCTTTAGGACACATGGCCACCACGCAGAGTCAAAAGCTCCTTTGACATCAAGACTAACTATAACGGTAATTTGACCATTTTTGAACGCCTCAGTTATAAATTCCTTAAGTGCCATAGCTGCATCAGTAGTAGACTTTTGAACTGTGAAGCCATATTGATTTTCGTTCAGTAGTTTATTGGTATAGAGGTAGTGATTTATTCTATTAATTAGAAGTTTCTCTAATACTTTGCCCGCCACATTTATCAGGCTTATTGGTCGGAATTTGGAGGGATCCTGAATCTTATCTTTCCCTGGTTTTGTGATTGGTATAAGTCTCGCATTTTTCCATCGCTTCGGGAAACAAGCATTCTTCAAGCAACCATTATATAATGATGTCATAGTTCTAGGGATACTTTCATACGTCCACCATAGTATTTTACTAGTGATTCCATCTTCACCTGGTGTCTTTTTATGACCTAGATCTTTGATTGCAGATTTAATTTCTTCTTCTGTAAATTCCCAGTCATCCAGAGTGTCTATTGGTTCCTCTACTTCCTTCCTTATTTGCTTTTGCTGAGCAGTATCTTCCATTTCATCATCCTTCTGAATGAGGTGGTTTAATATACACTGCATTGTTTCCTTTAAGTCTCTTGTGTAAGTGACCTTCATTGTTAATAAGATTTGATACAATTTGAGTATTCTTAATTTTTCCTGATGCTGATTTTCAGTTTATGTTAGTGATTGAGGTACATTTACTAGGTGTTGGGAACACTGATTGAGATGTCTTTGTTTATTTTATATATTAAGCAGCCCTAGGATCTAGAGGGCATTGACTCAAGTAGTTAAGTAAAATGGCATCCAATGGAACGGACAGCATGTAATGCAAGATAAATAAAGTTCAGTTATTTTTATGTGTATTAATCTATCCATTGGTGGAGGGCCGAACATTTGACATTTGGCGCCCAACGTGGGGTACGATAGTTTTTCTCGTCAGTGTTTTGCGATTACTTCCGCAATGGAGAAGGTTAAAAGTAGAAGACGAATCGACAGAGCATTGTTTGCGCGGCATTCCGTTGCACTTGATAAGTTTCTTGAAGAAGAAAAGTATGAAGAAGCTCGAGCATCATTTGCTTCTTTGGAACAGTACTTCGAGAATATCAATGCCCAGAAGGAATGGATGTTGGAAAACGGTGCTAGTGAACAAGAACTAGATCAAGAAGCGCTGGCGGCTGACGAGTATCGCAGTAAGTACGAATTGTTAAAGTGCGGCGTTTAAAAATTGATTCCCTAGACCGACAATCTATCACAAGTGAAGATCCAACAAGTAATGCTCAAGTAAATAGGAAAATAAAGCTTCCAACCATAGAATTTCGTAAGTTTGGCGGTGAACTCGGAGATTGGTTGCCGTTTTGGAACCAATTCCAGCGTATTCATGAGAATGTAGGGATTGCACCAGTTGATAAATTCTATTATCTTATACAAGCGACGTTACCCAACTCCAGAGCTAGGTCTGTTGTAGACAGTTTTCCAGCCACAGATGACAATTACGTGTTAGTGATAGAAGCACTTCGGGAACGTTTTGGTAGGGAAGATCTTCTAATTGAAGTATACATCAGGGATCTTCTCAGTTTGACCCTGCCTGCTAGTAAAACATGCCGTTCACTCACGGAGATGTATGATAAGCTGGAGTGTCATTTAAGGGCACTTGAATCACTTGGTGTCACAACTGGGAAATGTGCAGCAATCCTTTGTCCTTTGTTAGAATCGTGCATGACGGAAGACTTTTTAAGAGTATGGCAGCGAAGTTCTTTATATAGTGATATATCTAATGCAGAACGACTTGATAAGTTCATGTCCTTCATGAAGGCGGAAGTGCAAAATGAGGAAAGGATCCATGTGGCCATGTCTGGGTTTGAACAGTCAGCTGATAGGGCAAAGAAAGTACAGAAAGATAGCAGTCCTAAATCATCTTCCAGGCAAGATGTACCTACAGCAATGGGTTTACTCTCGTCACAGGAAAATAAGCGTTCTGCTTGTATCTTCTGCAGTAATGAACACCATAGCAGCGCTGACTGCTATAAAGCACGTGATATGCCTCTCTCGGAAAAACTTGAAATTATTAAGGATAGGAAATATTGTTTTATTTGCATTAAACCAAATCATGTAGCTAAAAAGTGCACCTTCAAGCAAAAATGTTTGATTTGTGATAAGCGCCATGTAATGTTGTTGTGTCCAGATTTTAAGAGTAGTAAGAATGTAGTTAACAGTACTGACTCCCCTAGGCCTGACGCCATGACTGTACAGAAAGATGAAGCCCTTGCTAACTTAACGTGTGATAATAGTGTGCTGCTTCCTACGCTTCTGGAGAAGGTTCGAGGGAATGGATGTGAACGTACTGTGAAGGCAGTTCTTGATACAGGGTCACAACGGTCATATGTGTTGAAGGGAACAGCACGGGAAATGAATTATTCTCCTGTTGGGAGAGAAACTATTGTCCATTCACTGTTCGGAGGTCAGAAAACTGGTATTTGTGAGCACAATAAATATAGAATACATCTTGACAGTCTCAATAATGATTCTTTGTGCAATTTTGAGGTCTTGGATCAAGACAATATTTGTGATAATGTACCTCATATTCAGAATAGTGCCTTAGTTAATGAAATACTTGATAATACCAACAATATACAGGAAGCCATAGGTACTGCAGGTCCTGTAGAAATTCTGATTGGTGCTGACATTGCTGCCAGACTCTTCACGGGCAATGTTAGAAGTGTATCATGTGGTTTGATAGCTATGGAGACCAGGTTAGGTTGGACCATTTTTGGTAAATATCCCAGTGAACAACCCAGAGTTACAACTGCTATGATTGTCACATCAATGTTGATTAACGATTTAAACATCTCAGATCTTTGGAAATTGGAGTTGATTGGCATTACGGATCCTGTTGATCGGAAAACTAAGCTTGAATTGCAGTTGGAAGTTGACAAGCATTTTCAAGAGACTGTAAGGGTGAATGGTGAAGGTCGATATGAAGTCCATCTTCCCTGGAAGGATAGGCACCCCCCTCTTCCATCGAATTACATCCTAGCAGAAAAACGACTGGATTCTACTACTCGTATAAAGAAGTTGAAGGCTAATAACCTGTACCCAGTTTATGAATATGTTTTTGAGGAATGGCTTGAAGAAGGTGTCATTGAACGGGTTCCTGACTCGGAGATTGTTAGTGATAGCTGTCATTATCTTCCTCACAGACATATATTGAAAGAAAATAGCACCACCAAAATTAGACCTGTGTTCGATGCATCAGCTCGTGAAAAGAATAGTCCATCATTGAATTCGTGCTTGGAGAAAGGGAGATCATTGATAGAACAGATACCTCCACTTCTTTTAAGATTCCGTCTGAAGCAAGTGGGAGTTGTAGCTGACATCAGGCGAGCTTTCTTGCAGATTAGTATACATGCAAATGACAGGAACTTCCTACGTTTTTTATGGAAGGATGATTTGGGGAATATAATTGTTTATCGACACAGGAGAGTTGTGTTTGGTGTTGTTTGTAGTCCTTATCTGTTAAATGCAGTTATCAGACGTCATCTCTCAAGGATTCTAGATGAATGTCATGAGGGAATTTCTGCATACTCTGAGACCACAATTAAAAGTCTTTTGGATTGTTTCTATGTTGATAATGTAGTCACTAGCCTTGATGATGATCAGCTTAAAACATTCATTCACGAAGCCACCTCTATCATGGCTGATGGCAAGTTCGAATTGCGTGGATGGGAGTTCTCAGATCCAGATATACTTACAGTGGCTTGTCTCACTAATGTACTTGGTTTAATCTGGGACAGAAAGCATGACACTCTGGCCATAAGCCCAGACTGTTTCCAGAATTATCCAGAGAAAATTACCAAAATGACTATCCTTTCCACTGCCCATAAGGTGTTTGATCCAATTGGTTTTTCTTCTCCTGTGACCCTAGAGCCAAAACTCATATTAAGAGAATTATGGAGTGTAAACATTGGGTGGGATGAAGAAGTGGATCAAGGCATTGTCAACAGATTTGTGAAATGGGCAGATGATGTCGCATGCTTGAAAGACTAGAAGATCCCAAGATGGTTACCTTCTAACAGTGGACCTGATGAATGGAGTGTGCATACATTTTGTGATGCCAGCAAGGATTCCTACGCTGCAGCTGTGTTCCTGAGGGTGGAGACGACTCAGCAAGTAAATGTACAGTTGGTTCAGGCAAAAACAAGAGTTTCCTCCGCAAAAAATACAGTCACGATACCTCGTCTAGAATTGCTTGCTGCATTGATAGGTGCTAGGCTCCATGAAGCAATAATTGAAGATCTTCCCAAAGGCTGTGAGTCATATTTCTGGAGTGATTCATCCACAGTATTAGCATGGATTAGAAGAGATGATCAGTGGGCTACCTTTGTGGCGAACCGTGTGAATGAGATAATGAAGCTGACTCAACCAGAACAGTGGCATCATGTTCCAGGGATTTGTAATCCAGCTGACCTGCCATCTAGAGGCTGTTCAGGTAAAAAGTTGCTTCATTCATCATGGTGGGAGGGCCCTAAATGGTTGCACCAAAAGCGTAGCTGTTGGCCTCCGGCCGAAGTCAAGTTTGAAGAGGATGTTATTATTCAAGAAAGAAAGAGTACTGTTGTTTCCTCTATGCTTTGTGCAGATGCTGATTCTCTTCCAAGTGACTGGTACTACAGGTACTTTTCAAAGAGTGAGAAAATTATTAGAATGGTTGCTTGGATGGGTCATTTTGTAAACAATTGTAGAGCTGCTGGCTCTGAACATTTTATGAAGAAGACGGGACCACTTTCTACTGAAGAAGTAGATACTGAGATAAGGGTCTTGAAACTAGTTCAGAAAGATGCATTTCCCAGTACCACAGACCCCAGAATCTCCAGCCTACAACCCTTTGAAGATCATGACGGTCTCCTCCACTTGCGAACCAAGATCTCCAATAGACCCGACAACCATGACTTTCGGTATCCTGTACTTTTGCCCAAAAATCATCCCTTTGTGTCACGACTGATTATGGATGTTCATATTCGAAGGTGTCATGTTGGCATTCAAGGTCTGCTTTCGATTATGAGGGAAAGATTCTGGGTGATGGGAGGAAGAAGAACACTACGGTCAGTGTTAATTAAGTGTGCACTATGCAAGCGTCAGGAAGCTAAACCCTTCGTAGTATCCACTCCACCACTTCCAGCAGAATTTGTGAGAGATGCTGCTTGCTGCCTTTGAAGTTTCGGGTGTCGACCTGGCTGGACCTCTTCATCTGAAAAACCACGAAAAGGCGTGGATTTGCTTGTTCACGTGTGGCGTTACCAGAGCTGTTCACTTGGAGCTACTCCTGTCATTGTCAACAGATGCTTTCTTACAAGCATTTCGTCGATTTGTAGCTAGGAGAGGACGACCCGCTGTAATTTTCAGTGATAATGGGACTAACCTTTCTGGTACTGAAACTGCCTTCAGTCGAATCGAGTGGTCGAAGGTACACGAGTACTGTTCAGTGGAGAGAAGAAAGTGGAAGTTCAACCCACCCACTGCTGCCTAGTGGGGAGGTTGGTGGGAGAGGTTGATAGGACTAGTGAAAAGATTACTTCGGAGAACACTTGGACGTTCATCTCTTACATACTCGGAGATGGAAACAGTGCTATGTGACTGTGAAAGTGTAGTAAACTCGAGACCTCTGACATATACAGCTGATAATTCCAATGAACTAGGAGCAATAACGCCTGCCATGTTTCTTCAGGATATTCGTGAAGCTGCTCTGCCTGAGATTGATGTCATCGAGTCCTCCAGTTTGAACAAGAGGTTGAAGTACAGATTAAGACTTAAGGAGAATCTGAGAAAGAAGTTCCGTAGCGAGTACTTGGGTCTACTGCGACAGCAGATGGACGTCAAGCAGCAAAAAATTGTTCAGGTTGATGATGTTGTCCTCATTGGCAATGACAACTCAAAAAGACTAGATTGGCCTTTAGGAAAGGTCCTAGAACTTTTGCCCGGAAAGGATGGAGTCACCCGTCTTGTTCGCCTGAAGACTACATCTGGAGAGCTTCTGCGCCCAGTTCAAAGACTCTACCTCCTCCTAGAAGCCCAAGAAGTGAACCTTCTACTTCAGACAGTGAACTGACTGTTAAAGAAGATAGTGGTGTTTCATGTGGTAGTGTGAGTGACGTAGGGGAAGAAAACAGGACACGGAGTGGAAGAATTGTAAAAGTGCCAAAAATATATTTTGATTAACTTGTCTGTTTTGTGCCAGTTTGTTTCAGGTGTGACCAGAATGTATAATGTGTTGGGAACACTGATTGAGATGTCTTTGTTTATTTTATATATTAAGCAGCCCTAGGATCTAGAGGGCATTGACTCAAGTAGTTAAGTAAAATGGCAGTCGCTCGTCCGCTGTGAACGCAGCAACATATCCGTCGCTTTCGTCTGGTGTTTGTGTGTGCGGTGAGCGGTGTGGTGTGCGATTTGCTATCCATATTTAAGTGTGTTGTTTTCGTCTTTATTTCCTTGTGCTTGGTGACGATTTATGTAAGTACTATACATTCGGAAATTCTTCGCCGCAATGTCGGAGAAGAGTGGGGGAGGTCAAATAGGCCTCCCACCGGATAATCCATCGGCGGTTATTATTGATGGTTACGCCAACATTGAATCAATGCATATTGTGGATGAACATGAGAACACTAAAATGTCGGAAGTTCGGGCTATTCCTGTGGTCCAAACCCCTGTACAACCTCGTACTCCTCCTAGTGACTATCGCTACTACTCAAATCATACGGGACCGTATATAGTTTTCGTTCAAGGCGTTGAGCCTCAAGCGATTGGACATTTGCATCCAATGGCCTTGGGACGGTTGTTTTATGAACGTAAAATCCCAGGAATTCAAGAAATCCAACGAAAAGGGCGCAATCGGGTTCAAGTTCAATTTAAGTCACTACGAGATGCCAATTCATTTTTGGAACATCCGGTGTTAAAGGATAGAAATATGATGGCCTTTATACCATCGTCAAGCATACAACGAGTGGGACTCATTCGGGGGGTAGATACCTCCCTTACGCAGGAGGAACTAATGCGTTTCATTGACTCTCCTGTACCTATCGTACGTTTACAACGTTTTTTTCGTACTAAAACCGTAGATGGAAAATCGGAAAAAATAGCAACGGGCACGGTGAAAATTTTTTTCGAAACTCAAAACTTGCCTACTCATGTCAGCATCTTCAATGTTCTCTTAGAAGTAAGTTTGTACATTTTTTCACCTCTTCGATGTCAGAAGTGCCAGAGGTACGGGCATGTGCAACTTCACTGTAGGGCTCGGGGACCTAGATGTGGACAATGTGCGCAGGAGCATTTAACGAGTGACTGCAAAGAAGTGATATTCAAGTGCGTTAATTGTCAAGGCAATCATATGGCAGGGGCGGTGCGCTGTGAGGTGCATCAGCAGCAAATAGAGATAAAGAGGCTGATGTGTACTGAAAACAAATCATATAATGAAATTGTGAAGCGCCAGACAAGTACCCCTTTTCACCCTTTAGCACTTCCCCAACAATTCCCCCCTTTGGCAGCATCACCTAGTGGGCAACGATTTGATCCTCCGCGTAAGCGTAAATTTTCAGAGTTGGTACATCCGGCTCCGAAATTGATTACACCTTTGGGATATGATAGGTCGGCATATTTGCAACTGATAGAAACCCCAAGCGTGGAACGGATATCACCACTTGAGAAGCCCAGCGAACCGGGCACATCCGGTGTCCGGCGACTGGAGCCCGATTCGGGGCCCGATAAAACTGCTCCTACTCAAAAAATCCTAGACGAATTTACAGAACTCATGGAGCTTTTAGGCCACAATGCACAGTGGGCGCACTGTGTTAAAAAGTTATTAGATAAAATACTGCCATTACTTCCACCCCTCGAAAAACCACTACCAAGGGGCACTGGTGCAGTTTGTCAATAGTTTTTTTTTTTTTTGGGTTGATTCGTTTCGTCTCTTTCTTCATCTCATGTCGTTCATAGGTGAAGGATGTGGCTGCTGCAATGGAACTGTCGGAGTGTGGTAAATAAGAAGCATGAATTGCTTCATTTAATATCGACATATCACCCTGAGATCGTTTTTATCCAAGAAACGTGGCTATACCCACATTACCGTTTTCAAATTCCCAATTATACGGTCTTTCGTGAAGATGGTCCGGGATACGGAGGCTTAATAACCCTCTGTAAATCGGATTTACAAATTACTCCGCTGTCTTTGCCGTATCACCTCCCTTTTTGTTATCATCAATTTTTTCGGGTGGGGGATATATATGTTAGTCATATCTATTGCCCACCACGTGTTCAGGGCACGCAACAACAGTGGCACATGTATTTTAAATACGTGTCACAAAGATCTAAGCATGTTATCCTAGGTGATTTTAATGCACACCATAGCCTCTGGGGCAGTGAACGAACAAATGCTAAAGGTAGACATATTGCTCATGCGATTGCCACATTTTCCTTAAATGTGTTAAACGACGGTTCTCCTACGAGATTGACACCCCCGGGCAGTCCAAAAAGTGCGGTAGATTTAACCCTCACTACCCCGGACTTGTCGCATAAATTAGATTGGAGCACGATCGGGGACACGCATCAGAGTGATCACTTCCCTATTTTAATTTTTTATGATCGCACTGGGGTCGCACCATCGATACACCGGGGCACTAAAATAACTCGTTCTTTAAAATACTTTGATTTCGACCTCTTTCAGACATTCATTCAGGATAATCTGGGCCGTATCCCACCCCTCCCACGTCAGAAATACTCTCTTTTGTATCACCTTATTCAACAATATTTGGATTGTTATCACCCGAAGCGTTCCATTCCGTATAGTAGGTTCCAACGCCCTGGGACTATACAGTGGTGGGATGCAGAGTGCGCCTTACTAGTAAAAAGACGGAAGGCGTGTTTACGAAAATATCGGAAACATGGTACACATGACAATTATATCTTGTATAAGCGCGTCACAGCCACGATCCAACGAGTATTTAATGAAAAGAGACGAGACGCATGGAAGAATCACATCAGCTCATTAAATGCCACAACCTCTTTAACTAAGTTATGGTCTACCATCAAAAGTTTGTCCAATACTCGTTATATGGGGCCGTCTACAGGACTTAGCCGGCAGGGTTTTCAAGAATTTTATATAAATCTCACGCCAGATACAGTTATCAATATGGGCCCGCTTCCGTCTTATACAGCTTCAGATCATTTCCATGTTCTACTGCAACCTATAACGCACGCGGAAGTTCAATCTGCTCTTCGAGGTACGAAATCGACAAGTCCTGGTGTCGATTCTATAACATATCAGATGGTTGCCTATCTTCCAGACAAGGCACTCGAGATACTTATTTCTGTATATAATGAAGTATTACGTTTTGGCACGTTTCCCACTGAGTGGAATATCTTTGAGGTCCTGCCTATCTTAAAAATCTCGAAGGACGCACGTGCCCCTCAGAATTATCGTGGGATCAATTTAGGCTCCTGTGTGAGGAAGATATTTCAAAAAGTATTATTGCAACGTTTGCAATGGTGTATGGAATATTACAACTTATTCTCTAAGTATCAATTCGCATTTCGTAAACGTAGCAGTACTGTCGATGCTATTTCGATTTTCTTAACTGATGTGTTATTAGCTAAAGGACGTAAACATCATACTATTGCTGTTTGTCTGGATATTAAGGGGGCGTATGATGCAGTAGATCCCATGATTTTACAACGGAAACTGCAGGAGCTTCATTTCCCCTCTCCATTTCTTTGTATTGTTCACAATTTTTTAACTCATCGGCGTCTCATATTACGTACCCCCGAGGGGAAGCTGGACCACCGTCAGACGTCTCAGGGCTTGCCGCAAGGGGACATACTTAGTGGTTTTCTGTTTTCCATTTATACTCAACAATTAGAAGCGGTGATTTTGCCTTATGCCCGTATCATACAATATGCGGATGATTTTATGATTTATTGTTCCCGTGACTCGTTGCATCAATGTCGAACAGATTTATATCTTGCATTAACTCTAGCCCATGAATGGCTAAGTAATCATGGCTTGGAAACATCTCCGGGTAAGAACTCTGCTATAATTATCACGCATCAACGGCGGTACGATCAGAGCCCTATTTTATTTCGACAGGGTACCATAGATGTTGTGCGCAATATCAAATATTTAGGCATTTATATTGATGATAAACTCCGGTGGACACGGCAGGTGCAATATCTTGAAGTTAAAATCGAAAAACGGTTACAGGTCCTTCGAGCTTTGACAAGGCGTCGTTGGGGTGTGGACCCCGCATTATTATTGACAGTGTACAAGAACATTATTCGTTCACAATTAGATTACGGCAGTTTCTTTTACGATCTAATGGCGAACAGTCGCTTGTTAATGTTAGATAGACTACAATATAAAGCCATCCGCATCATTCTAGGGGCTTTGGCCTCCACCCCCACGAGTGCATTGTTGGTGGAAGCCGGTGAGTTACCTTTGTCACATCGACGCACATTTATAGCGGGCAAATATTTGGCCTACAAATTGTCGTTAGTGGCGTCTCCGATTATCTCTAAATTACAACTTCTGATGGAATATTACGCACAAAATCGTTTAGATCGCTCACATAAACCGGCACTGGTCATCGCTTATGAGATTTTACAACCCTTCAGGAAGGATGTGTTACAAACCCGTTTAGCACTTCCATATACAATCCCCTACAAGGTTTTGCATACCCAACCTAAGATTCTGCATAATTCCTTTCCATTGCTATTTCCAATGTTCAAGCATCATCCGAATATCATTTCTCGTGCATTTCGAGATATTCAGGATTTGTATTCCGATTATAAGATTTTTTATACGGATGGTTCAAAGATGGTTCGACCGGATCGCGTGGGGTCGGCTTTTTACTCTCCTGATTTACAGGTTAGTCGCACTTATTGCCTCCCCCCTCATCTTACAATCTTTACAGCTGAACTCTTTGCTATACGCCAGGCTTGTCACTATATTCATGCCCATCGTTTACATCACGCGCTAATATGCACGGATTCTTTGAGTGTTATTAATGCCTTACCTCATTTTCTGCACTCAAATAATTGGTATCTCTACCAAATAGTGCAATATTTCCATACATTCACCCTCACAGGACAAGACGTGGTCATCATGTGGATTCCTGGGCATTGTCATATAGCAGGAAACGAAACAGTCGATCTCTGGGCTAAGAATGCGGCATGCGGTCAGGGAACAGTGTATAATATCGGGATACCGTATCCGGATATAGTACCGATAATTCATCAGCGAGTCGTTAGTGCTTGGCAAAATGAATGGACCGAGATAGCAAAATGTAAAGCAAAACATTTTTTCTTAATAAAACCATCCGTAACTACAGCGCCTTGGTTCCGGGTCGGAAAATATTCGCGGCGTCATATTATTACCATCATTCGAATGCGGTTCCAGCACGCTCTTACACCAGTAGCTTTGGAGCGCATGCATCTCAGGGACAATGATAGGTGTGTATGTGGTAGGGCACGAGGTACTTTACATCACATATTGTTTCAGTGCGAAACCTTCAATCCGCAGCGGGACATTATGTTGGAGAAATTGAGGCGACTTGCTTATCCCTTGCCGTTAAACATCGCGTCACTTGTACATAGTCCTACAGTTCCATTGGTGGATGCTATTATGTCATATTTGGATCACCTTCCATTTCAATTGTAAAATCTTAGGTGGGCTCTTAGGGGGTCCTTCCCGTTATTCTTTCTGGTGCTCCTGGGTGTGGTTTTCGGTTTTTTGGTCACCCATATACATATACGGATAGATCTTGTTTCCCTGATTTCTCATATTTGGCGTGTGCGATAATTATATAAATTTAGACATCAGTGCTAAAGATCAGCTTCGATAGTGAAGAGGATAATGTGGACATCAGTTGCAATGTGATAAACGAAGTTCAAGAAATTAGTGGTTTTGAACATATGGACCAATTTGCTGCGGCATTTTACTGCGATGGCTACTGTAGACTATTCCCATGCCGGATGTTATTGGGCGAAGAAGCTTCTGTGTCCAGCAACGCAACACAAACAACAACAACAACAACAAGTAAAATGGCGTCCAATGGAACGGACAGCATGTAATGCAAGATAAATAAAGTTCAGTTATTTTTATGTGTATTAATCTATCCATTGGTGGAGGGCCGAACATTTGACACTAGGTGCAGATGTAATACAGACCTTAAAAAAGAAAAGTAGGACATTTCTTATAAACTTGGAATATGTAAGGTAAACAATGATGCATGGTAAAAAATTTGGCAAATTTAGAAAATTTTCTAAAAAGTTCTTATGATAAGAATTTTGACATTTTGGTTCCCACAAGCATGCCGTTATTGTGATATGAGTATCATTTTTCAACAATATTTGTAACATGTTCAACAATCAAATGAATATTGGCATTTTATTTCTCTAAGCTGGATCTTCCATTAAGATATTTACTGTTTTAATATCTGTTGAGATAGACTTGAAAATGTGACTGCATTCGGGTTCAAACCAGAATCTTCTGCTGTTCGGGCAGGTGCATTTAGCCACTTACAGCAATGTGGACTGCGGCAAATTTTCAAATCTTAGATAAAGGAGACATGGAAACTAAGGGAAATCTGAGTCACATTATGACTTTGATGCACTGGTCGTGTCGTCAAGATACAGAGGTCAAAAAAATGTTTTGCATATTGCGATTACTGGAGTGATTTCAATCAAACTTTTAATTCAGGTTAAGACTTATTTTATGTTTTTTATTGTGTTCATCTATGCCTTATTTGTTTTATTGTGTTTTACCATCCCCCTTTTATTCTTTTTTATTCAAATAAGGCATAATTGTTGGGGCTCACTGTCTTTTTTATATAAACCATTTTCGTTTCATCCATAGCAGTGAGCTGTTCTTATCTTCATCCTTTCATTTCATGCCATTTCATTTCATCAGGGGCCGATAACCTCGATGTTAGGCCCCTTAAAACAACAATTATCATCATCATTCAAACTCAGTTATTTATTTAGCGTATGGCTTTAAGTGCCGGGAGTGTCCGATGACATGTTCGGCTCGCCAGATGCTGTAGCTGTTGGGGTGAACTACAAGTTCCGTTCATTTCAAGTAGTTCCAACTTTCACTACCAGGTGTCACTGACACCTAGTGGTGAACGTTGGAACTTTGATAGAGCTTTTAAACGAAATCTAACCTAGAATTTTAGCTTCACACAAGTTTAGTTAGTGGAAGGATCATTTACATGCCATAAATCTTTGACATGGGACTGCCGGCTTTACTTCCCCTCCGAAGGAAGGCATACTGAAGGATTTTAACTCTCTAAAACAGTGTTTCCCAAACTTGTTTTGTGTGCGTACCACTTTAAAGGATGAGAATCTCTGGCGTACCACCTATTGGTTGGGAGATATAGTAACCATAACCCCCACCCCACCACCACCACTACCTAGTAGACCAATAGACGGATTGTAAATTGTGTTTGTTAGAGTTAGACTGTTACTAAAGTTCAACTAACAACTTCAATGTGAAGGGTGAGCTTGAAGATTAGAAGCCAACTTTGGAATGTCTGGTTTAAGATTGCTGAGTCTCAAACGAAGATCGTTTTCCACTGAAAGGAGCCTATTCCGGTGTTTATTCTTGGGATAAACACGTGAAGAAAATGCAGTCTCACATACAAGTACGAATTAGTGAACGGCGGTAAATGTAACTGCTTTGTCAGCTATGTCTGCATAGTCTGCACGCCTCTCAACCCAAAAGTTCACAAGCGCCATTTTTGAAAACGCTTGCCTTCATTCTGAATCACAATTCAATTCATAAAACTGCTCCTTGTCTTTGGCCTTAAAGTCCTCCGGCAACATATACATGTTTTTATATTATTAAATTATATATTTTTATATTTTTTGAAACGTATCTAATATTTTTTTATATTTTTGTAACATCACCACGTACCACTGCAGCAGTACGAGCATACCACCAGTGGTACGCGTACCACAGTTTGGGAAACGCTGCTCTAAAAAATTCCGACGACTTCGGCCGGATTTGACTTGCGATCTTGGGTACAGCAGTTCAGCATGTTACCAACTATGCCACCGAAGCCGCCTATCAAACTCAGTAAGAACATAGTACTATTTTAAGGGCACGGTAGGGTCGCGCCAGTCGTTTAAATTGTATTAGGGAAGGGACACACATTCACACACACACACACACACGGACAAAAGGCGTCCTCATATGCCTATTATTTAGCCTATTTTCATTTTATGAAACAACTAGCTGTTACCCGCGGCTTCGCCCGCAATAACATTTGGAATCCCGTTATAACATTGGTTATATAGATAAGCATGGGTCCTAGTGGAAAATAATTCTATCACCTGAAACCAAAAATGTATGGGACGAAAAAAACATCAAAATATCATGTTGGTTTCTGACCCTAAAAGATGTGAAAAATATAATAAAAGTATTAAAAAAAACTATTTTTTGAAATTTCATTCGAATCAATTTTTATGTCATTCCTGGGACTTAGCAAATTCCGGCCAAAAAGTACAAAATCATTAATAACTCCCTAAGTATTCGTCGTATGATGAAATAGCAAGAGACAAAAAAGATGTAATGTGTTATTGTCTACAACATAGGTAGAGTCCCGGATTTTTGGTTTTAACGATATCCGCGAAATGTTTTAACCAACACGTACATGTTATCAGATCACAATGATATATTTACTCCAAATATGCAATTTTTTTCTATATTGAATTCGTGAAATTTCGCGAAGTTAATCAATTTGCGAAATGTGTTACTTTTACCCTGAAATGCGAGATACCAACGAAATGCTCTAAAATGAATTGAAATAGTTCCACTATCTGTGGTTTGAGAGAAAATAAGAAATCTTAAGTATAAATGTTTTGAGACAGCGAAAGAGGCTTTCTGCGTTCTCAGATACGCATACAAATCTGTGCCCTGAAATCCTGGAAATAATGCTCCTCTGCCTATACTTTGGGGATAGCACAAGTTACGAGTTGCTGAGAAAATAAGTCAGGAGGAGTATTTGTGGAAGTAAATGTCATGTTAGGTCTTAAACACGGAGCTTTTTTTGTTATTTCTCTAAATGTTTGCATATTGTTCATTATTTAGCCAAATGTGTGCAGCGTTATTAAGCACGCTCAACCCTCATTTCTTTTTTATATCACCACTATGGATATTATATTCCACCGCTTTCAACATTTCATTTCACCGCTTTGGAGCCTTTTATATTACCATGAATCAGGGTCCCTAAACATAGGCCATGTATAATTTTACACTCAGACATATTACCTGTTTCTTCCCCCAGAATTTCACCCCTCCCCATGGGCCCCTTAAATTGGATTTATGAAAAAAAAAACGGTCAAACACCTATTTACTTATTTTTTATGCTGATTTTTTCCGCTGAGTTTCAAACTCCTTGCCTATGTCGTGTAAGAGATACACGCTCCGTTAGGAATCCTTCAACCCCCACTTTTCACCCCTTTCACCTCATAATATACACCACATCGAAAAACCCTCAAACACGTGTCTTCTTACTGTTAACGATGAGTTTATATGCCGAGTATCACATCCCCCATTGAAACCAATCGGGAAATGCAGGTCTACCCCCTTAACACCCCTTTAGAACCTGAATATCCAAAAATCCTTTCTTAGTGGGCGTTTGCAGCCCTTGAGGAAGCTGCATACCAAATTTCATTCCAATCCATTCGGTAGTTTCTGAGATTTCGTGATGAATGAATGTGTGGTATTTGAGCTTTATACAATAGACTAGCTGTACCCGGCATGCGTTGCAATACAATCAAAGAAAGTGTTGGCATTGTAACTTTGTATGTTGAAGTGCTTTTGGATTCCCAATATTGTTTTTCTTTTTCCGTTAACCACCTCTAAACTATTGTAAAATTGATTTACTATCTCAAAAAATCATGGAAGCGTGCTCAACAACTCACCGAATTTTCATCGCAATGAAATGAATGGTATATGAACGCATACGGGACTTTGTTGAAACGATTCGAGCGCCGTCACCCATTTGTTGAATATACTCGTACGCTACCTATTGTAAAATGGATTTACTAAGTGAAAACCTTCCCTGGTGTGTACACAACAACTCATGAAAGTTTCATCGCAATCGGATGAATTGCATATGAACGCATACGGGTTTTTGCTTAAATGATTCGCGCGACGACACTCATTTGTTGAACCTACTTGTGCGCCACCCATTGAAAAACGGATTTAGTAATTCATACACCTTCGCAGGACTGTGCTCAACTCCCCAAAGTTTTAGGATAATCGGATGAATACTATATGAACGCATACGGGACTTGGTTGAAACGATTCACGCGCTGTCGCCCATTAATTGCATCTAATCGTGCGCTACTAATTGTAAAATGGATTTACTAAATCAGAAATCTTTGCGGGAGTGGAAACAACATTTCTCCAATTTCATTGCAATCGCATGAATGGTAGGCTATATGAACGCATACGGATTTTTTTTTAACGATACGCACGCCGTTACTCATTTGTTGAATCTACTTGTGCGATACCTATTGTAAAGTGGATATACTATGCCAGAAACCTTCCCTGAAGTGTGCACAACATCTCACCCAAGTTTCATTGCTTTCGGACAAATGGTATATGAACGCATACGGGACTTTGTTGAAACGCTTCGCGTGCCTTCACTCATATGTTGAATCTACTTGAGCGCTACCTATTGTAAAATGGATTAACTAAGCCTGAAACTTTCCCTGGAGTGTACACAACAACTCACCCAAGTTTAGTCGCTATCAGACGAATGGTATATGAACGTATACGGGACTATGTTGAAACACTTCGCGCGTCGTCGCTCGTTTGTTTAATCTACTTATGCGATACCTATTATAAAGTGAATTTACTAACCCAGAAACCTTCCCCGAAGTGTACACAACATCTCACCCAGGTTTCATCGCTATCATACGAACAGTATATGAACGCAAACGGGACTTTGTTGAAACGCTTCGCGCATCGTCGCTCATTTGTTGAATCTACTCGTGCGCTACCTATTATAACATGGATTTACTTAGCCAGACACCTTGCTAGTAGTGTACAGAACCTCTCACCCTAGTTTCATCGCTATCGGACGAATGGTATGTGAACGCATACAAGACTTTGTTGAATAGCTTCACCCGTCGTCGCTGATTTGTTGAATCTAATCGTGCGCTACCTATTGTTAAGTGGATTTACTAAGCCAGAAACCTTCCATGAGTGCACACATCATCTCACCCAAGTTTCGTCACTATCAGACGAATAGTATATGAACGCATACGGGACTTAGTTGAAACGCTTCGCTCGTCGTCGCTCATTTGTTGAATCTACTCGTGCGCTACCTATTATAACATGGATTTACTAAGCCAGACACCTTGCCTGTAGTGTACACAACCTCTCACCCTAGTTTCATCGCTATCGGGTTGTCTGGCTGCGTGGCTCAGGGGTAACGTTCTCGCTTGCTAAGCCCAAGGTTGCAGGTTCGAAACCTGGCGCAGTCAGCTGGCATTTGAGGGTGCGCAAATGCGAGGGAGCCGTGTCAGTAGATTTACTGGCACGTTAAAGATCCCCTTCGGGGCAAAATTCCGGCACCCCGGCGTCTCTAAAAGCCAGTGTAGTTAAAAGGGACGTAAAACCAATAGCATATCGCTATCGGACGAATGGTATGTGAACGCATACAGGACTTTGTTGAAACGCTTTGGCCGTCGTCGCTCATTTGTTGAATCTACTCGTGTGCTACCTATTGTAAAAAGGATTTACTAAGTCAGAAACCTTTCCTGGAGTGTGCACAACAATACAACCAAAGTTTCATAGCAATCGGATGAATGGTATATGAACGCATACGGGACTTTGTTTAAGCGATTCGCGTGCCGTCACTCATTTGTTGAATCTACTCGTGCGTTACAACTTTTATATTTATTCACCTTTTAAACCTTCTCTGGACTTCCACAAATAATTCAAGACCAAAATTAGCCAAATCGGTCCAGCCGTTCTCGAGTTTTAGCGAGACTAACGAACAGCAATTCATTTATATATACACGCATCAAAAAAAGTTTTGCATCACCTCGGTTCCCAGATCTCTGGCATATAGACGTTGACTGTGTATATTGTATCCAAGATACAGTCCCTTTGACTGTTCATAGATGTCACTAAAACTGCTCAAAGATGTAAACAACCATGCATGAGCAGGGCCTATTAGACGGAGGGGGTACGACAGCCGATCAGTTCCAGTCATTCCACCAGGACGAAGGTACGCTGCTCATGTTGTCTGTAGTTCTACCATGCCTAGAAGGTCAATACCGCAGTTCGATCGCGTCCGCATTGTTACTTTGTGTCAAAAAGGGCTCTCAACAAGGGAAGTTTCCAGGCGTCTCAGAGTGAACCAAAGCGATGTTGTTCGGACATGGAGGAGGTACAGAGATACAGGAACTGTCGATGACAGGCCTCGCTCAGGCCGCCCAAGGGCTACTACTGTAGTGGATGACCGCTACTTACGGATTGCCGCTCGGAGGAACCCTGACAGCAATGCCACCATGTTGAATAATGCGTTTCGTTCAGCCACAGGACGTCGTGTTTCAACTCAAACTGTGCGCAATAGGCTGCATGATGCACAACTTCACTCCCGACGTCCATGGCGAGGTCCAGCTTTGCAACCCCGACACCATGCAGCGCGGTACAGATGGGCCCAACAACATGCTGAATGGACCCCACGGAATTGGCATCACGTTCTCTTCACCGATGAGTGTCGCATATGCCTTCAACCAGACAATCGTCGGAGACGTGTTTGGAGGCACCCTGGTCAGGCTGAACGTCTTAGACACACTGTCCAGCGAGTGCAGCAAGGTGGTGGTTCCCTGATGTTTTGGGGTGGCATTATGTGGGGCCGACGTACGCCACTGGTGGTCATGGAAGGCTCCGAAACGGCTTTACGATACCTGAATGACATCCTCCGACCCATAGTGCAACCATATCGGCAGAATATTGGAGAGGCATTTGTCTTCATGGACGACAATTCTCGACCTCATCGTGCACATCTTGTGAATGCGTTCCTTCAAGATAACGACATCGCTCGACTACAGTGGCCAGCATGTTCGCCAGACATGAACCCTATCGAACATGCCTGGGATATGTTGAAAAGGGCTGTTTATGGACGTCTTGACCCACCAACCACTCTGAGAGATTTACGCCGAATTGTCGTTGAGGAGTGGGACAATTTGGACCAACAGTGTCTTGATGAACTTGTGGATAGTATGCCACGACGAATACAGGCATGCATCAATGCAAGAGGACGTGCTACTGGGTATTAGAGGTAGTGGTGTGTACTGCAATCTGGACCACAAATGCTGAAAGTCTAGCTGTATGATGGTACACCATGCAATGTGTGGGTCTCATGAGCAATAAAACGAGCTGAAATGTTGTTTGTGTTGATCTCTATTCCCTTTGTATTTAAAGGTTCCGGAACTCTTGGAACCGAGGTGATGCAAAACTTTTTTTGATGTGTGTATATAGATATAGATAAGGCTCAAGAGATCACCTTTTGTCCTTGTGTGTGTGAGTCCCTAATATAATCTAAACGGCCGACGCGATTCGAATAAAACTCGGCAAGGACATACTACTACCTCGTCTGACCTCAACCGCGCCCTTCCAGTTTCAATGGATTTCACCAATCCAACATGGCGGCTGCACGAAATATTTCACTGGCAGTCTATATATTTGACACTATTACAGATATCACCCTGAAATTTCGTACGTTGATAAAGGGTACTACAATAAGTTCACGCATGTAACTTTCAAAAACCTTTTAAGTACAAAACCAACATGGCGGCCAGGCGAATTTAAAATATTTAAGTGGCATTTTCTCGAGATGTAATCTACCGAGCGCAGTGAAACTTGGTACGGTAAATGTTTATACAAGATTAAATCTACTGGCATCTAATTCAAATCAATTATTTTCATAAAAAGAGATTGGCTGCTGTGCAATTTTCTAAATTAAGTTTTTATTCTTTGTGTCCTAATCATGCGATCAAAGTGAACGTTATAATAATATACCCAGGCAATAATCTATATTTAAAGGTACATAACTCAATGGCCTTCATATAGAACAATCCAACATGGCCATCATCTGAAATATTTAGACGGTACTCAATATCTGCGAATCTATTATAGCAAATAAACTGAAATTTTGCATGTTGATGGAGGATATTAACACCTATGGGCCTGATGAACAGAAATACAACATGGTGGCAGCACAAAATTTAAATATTTATATGGATTTTGCTCGTGACTTAATTATCCGAGAGCAGTGACACATAGCACAGTAAATCTTCATTGGATGCTTAATATATTGACATATATTTTGATTAAATTTCTATGAGAACTTCAAAATGGCAGCTATGCTAATTTTTAAAAATCACGTTTATGTTTCTAGCGTCCTAAACAAGCGATAGAAATGTAGGTTGGTATAATAAGCCACGATTATAATATTCATCAGCTGGCATATAATTCAAGAGCATATAAAACAATCCATACGAAACATTTCACCGGTTATGAAAATTCCGAAACTATTTAAGCAATCAACCTGAAATTTTGGACGGTGTTACAGGACTGTTAAGTAAGGACAATATTAGTCTGTAGTCACATGGAGGGAAAAATAATACGATTCAGTATCGTTTGCTGGACGGCAGGGGCTGTTGATTCACCCGGCATACAGTGTATGCAGTAGGGAATACCTATTGCTCGAGTCCAAGCTCCGTGCACCTGAGAGGAATATGGATCGCGGACGATGAGGATTGATGTGGGGCTTCCCGGTCCATGCGTAGAAACAGAACCAAAAATATTGGTCGGTCGCTCACTCATTCGCAACACCACAGTGGTTTAGGCAACGGCCCTATGTTAGCAGTATTGGAATAGACAGGAATTCCAGATAACACGGCGGGATGTTGACAGACTCTTCTCTTCCAGCATCCCGCGTCATTTCACTCCGCAAAATCACCGAGCTTTGAACCTAGCAGTACTTGTGCATATTTCCAAAGGCAGCAGACCTAAAAATTACCTAGTAACTTTCTTTGAGCATTTGAGCCTCAGTCTCTCAGTATTTCAGAATCCTTGAAAGGAAACTATTTCAAACTGTAGTACTCAATAATACAGCATTTATTGCGGCCAATGGCCATAGAGTACAACTACAAATAACCAGTCTTCGGTGGCGTAGTCGGTAGCATGCTGAGCTTCTATGCCCAAGATAGCCGGGTTCAAACCCGGCCGAAGCGTCGGATTTTTTAAGAGCGTTAAAAATCCCTCAGTATGCCTTCCTTCGGAGGGAAAGTAAAGCCGGCGGTCCCATGTCATAGATTTATGGCATGTTAAAGAACCTTCAACTAATTGCACCTGTGTGAAGCTAAATTGGATAGGTTAAGAATGTAAACAACGCTCCTAGGTTTCTAGGTTCGTTGCCAAGAACCGACTGCGGCGGCGTCTAGTAGCTAAGTTTTGAACTTGGTCTAGTAGTCGTTGATGGTGGCGCTTGGCGGCAAAAGTAGGAACTATTTGAAAAATTCTAAGTTGCAGTACTTAAATTAAAAAACAGATAACACACACTAATACAGTCATCACAATTAACACCGGTTATCAGACAGATTCTACACACACACAAAGTACACGGGGCTACATGACCGCGTTGTCGCAGCCCCTAAACCTAAGAACCATCCAACCAACAAATAACCAGTGCTTTTTATTTTCAAAAACAATTAAGGAGTACTCTCATACTCATGGACAGGCAGCTGAGCAGAAGATTGAAGTTTGAGACACTAGAATCATGCGTCTTCCCAACACTATTATATGGAAGCTAAATGTGGTCAGCTACGTGCAGACAGATAAACACACTTCAAGTAAGTCAAAGAAAGATGATACGTAAGATACTTGGAGTAACAAGGTCAGACAGGATATCAAATGAGAAACTGGCACAAATGTCATCGACAAAGGATATCGCAGAAAAAGCCATGAGACCAAAATGGAAATGGGGAGGCCACATCGCGAGGATGCGAGACGACAGGTGGACATACACAGCTACAATGTGGGACACATGGTTAGGTAAACGACAAGAGGAAGACCGAGGCGAAGGTGGTCCGACATTTTCAGAGCGCAGGCAGGCCCACAGTGGACGAGAGAAGCAAGAAGTAGAACTGAGTGGAGGACCATGGAAGACAGACTCTAAGGCAAGTGAAAGTAATTTAAGTCAAGTGCATCGCTAGGAAAACTGGGAGAGAAAGTCAAAGTGTAACAGTACAAAATAAGATAAAACAAACCGTACAATTACCATGCACAAACCTAATGTGACAAGCTCACCGCATGAGTGAAATGCAACGCTGCGCAGTCAAGGCTACTATTGTTACTGCGGAGAGAGCGGTGGGCATAGTTTAGACCGGCACCGGTGTCGGACAAATTTCACACTTCGGCAGACTATAACTTTGGAACTGTAAGTCGGAGGAAAAAATGTTTCAATAAATGTTGTAGACAATTTTGAGAGGAACAAATTTCTGATTCGCTCTTTTGTGAACAAGACATTTTTTTCTAGGACAAAAAGTGAAAAAACTCTCTTTTGGAAATTTTGGCGCCATCTAGCTTCTGCATTTCAAAACGTATGACATGACCTCAATGAGACAAATTGTAGGTGACAATGTCCTCTAAATTTTTTTGTTTAAAAACCTTTTCTTTAAAGTACGTCGATTCAGAGAAAAACGCTTTTCATTTTTTTGAGTTTTCCGACAAAATGATCGTGCAAATTATTCTGAAATTAAGAGTTAAGCTTTCCTTGTGCTTGTCTAACGATTTACTAAAAGCCAACCATAGCACGGTTTTTTTTGGAACAAAAGGGGTTTCTTCTGTGCAGCTGTAGTGTACTAAGTCTCCTCGCAAGCGAAAGACAAACAAGTTATTTAACTAATCTCTTTCTAACTTACTTCAGAATGTATGTGTACTAGCCGACCCGTGCGAGAACTCTCGCATGTGTATAAACCACCCACCTGGCTTTACTGTTATGCGGGCTTCTATAAATATGTTTATTTGTTTAAACGCACATTTTAAACAAATTGTCAATATTTATGAAATCAGAGAGCAATTCATCACTGCTGCTGGTTGCACAATGGGTTGTGTGTGCCCCGTTTGTACGGACTACCCACCCGGCACTAATGCTATGCGGCTGTACGCAACACAGTTCTGCCAGGGGCTATCGTCTTGTTTATTTGTTTAAAAACACTTTATAAACAAAGAAATATATTTCCGTTGACTTTTCAAGAAATGCAAGACTTTTCCTGTACTATTGAGACGATTTGGAAGATTTTAGTACAAAGCACAACTTCTAACTCCCTCTGGTTTAGGAGCTTGAGTTTTGTGAAACATAGGCTACACCTTAGCGTATTATTAGCCTACTTTTCACATTTTGCAAAAATGAGATCGGGCAAATGTGTGTGTGTGTGTGTGTGTCTGTCTGTCTGTCCTTCTGTCTGTGTGTGTGTCCCCCCCCCCTATCAACTCCTAAACGGCTGCAGCAATCGAAACAAAATTTGGTAGGAGTAAAGACCTATACCTGAATATCTCACGGCCATATTTGAAAATGATGTCAGTGCTACCATCTGCTGAAAAAATTGCAATTGAAATTTGAGCTCCATGTTGAATATCATGGAAGGTATGAATCGGAGCTATTTCAAAATTGGCACACGTATAGATAATAATATTGCGGTTTAATTTCCAGGAGGCCATACATGGCAGTGTTGCCAAAATGATTATAAGCCTGCTGATAGGTTCAAATTTTAAATGCATATTACTTCTACACTATCTATTGGATTTCAATCAAATTTCGTATGTGCTATGTGTACATAAACAGATATGACTGAGCGTATTCTTAAGAGCCACCAGGGCTGCCAACTGTTAATAAATGCTCTCAATTTGTTTTAACCCAAATACCCATATATTAGAAAGTATGCAAGCCGACAGTTTTAAACTATGCACACGTATAGTACCTGACATTTTATATTAATTTGGAGTAACTTATATACGTCAGTGCTACCAACATGATTATAAGCCTGCTGAGACGTCCAACTTTAAATTAATGTAACTTCTATACTAACTAATGGATTTCATTCAAAATTGGCATAACAATCATATTATTTCAGATTATTTCTGACCAATACATGCATGGCATTGTTGCCAACATGATTTTACGCGCGCTGTTAGATCCAATGTTTAACTGCATGTAACGTCCATGCTATCCATTGGACTTCAACCAAATGTTGTATTCTGTACCCTGAGAAATGGATCTAAGAATATATTCAGTCACCAGGGCTGCCAACTGTAGTGCTTTACTAGGCTACATTATGCCAGGTATACAGTATTTCGAACTAATTAGAAATTTCGATATTACCAACTTAATTTCGTCATTAATCATTGGCGTGAATCTTAAATTTTAAGAAAAGTAGGCTCTTTAGTTCGTCACGGAACTTCTTGTTTATATAGATTGGCATTGGTGGAGAAGGCGTGATGGTTCAGTGTGTAGCTGCTTGACTTTCACCCGGATGGCCGATGTTTGATTCCTTGTGACTGCAAAGCAAAATTTTCAACTGCAAAATAACGTGGCGTCAGAAACGGCTTTTGGTCAAAACCAAGTGACTTTTTAAGTGTATAAATAAGTTATGTAATTTATTTCAGGCACTAGGAATTAATTGTAATTCCACACCCAGTGTAATTGGACACACTCGTGTTGACCGACTGAAAAGCTTCTGATATTGGTTCATTATCTATGTGCACCCCAATAAACACGGCAAGCTAAGCCGGCTGTGAATGGCGCAGATCGCGGGTGCGCGTACGTGGTTCAGCAGGTGGTAGGCGCGCTCCGCGGACTCATATCGTTAGTGTTTTGTCATTCATATGGACGCGTATCTGCAAAGCTTAGACGTTAGCGTTGCATGTTTAGTGAGTATTGTGATTGATTGTTGGTCATGGCTAGACACCGATTATATTACGCGAACGTGTGTATATCCATAATTCGTATAAGAAAAGCAAAAAATCTTGTTCTGAAACGAGACGAAAATTTTGAATCAAGTTTCCAGGAAGACCTGTGCCTAATGCTAGTACAATTAGGAAGCTCGCTAAACGATTCAAGGAAACAGGCTCCGTAAATAATAAAAGAGTTGACAGACATTCTTTCATCAGAATATGTCAGGTGTGTGTTACAAGAGAGGGAGGACATTTTCAGCATCGCCTATGAGCACTGTAAGTACACATTATTGAACATGTTTGGTAAAAGTGTGAAAGTGCGTGCCAACCACCGGCTGAACCTGGTACGCGCGCCCGCGATCTGCGCCAGTCACAGCTAGCTTAGCTTGCCGTGTTTACCTGGGCACACATAATGACCCTGTAGATTGGTAACACTGAAAATGGATTCTATTATTTCAATATTCCAGGTCAATGCATGTGAGATTTTCGAAGTGAAAGATCACGTCCTGTAAAATGGAGGTCTTGCGAGATTATCGGTCACGTAAAACTAAACGCTTCCTTCCTTTCTTTTGTTGTTGTTGTTGTTGTTGTTGTTATTTTATATTAGGGGCGTAGACATCGTGATCATTTAGCCCCGTGTATTTATAAAATAATGTTATTGGTTTTACGTCCCTTTAAACTACACTGGCTTTTAGAGACGCCGGGGTGCCGGAATTTTGCCCCGAAGGGGATCTTTAACGTGCCAGTAAATGTACTGACACGGCTCCCTCGCATTTGCGCACCCTCAAATGCCAGCTGACTGCGCCAGGTTTCGAACCTACAACCTTGGGCTCAGTAAGCGAGAACGTTACCCCTGAGCCACGCAGCCAGACCCGTGTATTTAGGTGTGTGTAGAATTTGTCTTATAACCTATGTTATTGGGGTGTCTGTAGTAGTGTGAGTATTTGTAATTCAGGCGGGGATTGGGAAGAAAGCGACCGTGGCCTTAAGTTAGGTACCATCCCAGCATTTGCCTGGAGTATAAGTGGAGAAACCTCGGAAAACCACTTCCAGGATGGCTGAGATAGGAATCGAAGCCACCTCTTCTCTCAGTTTTGCCTCACGAGGCTGAGTGGACCCCATTCCAGCCTTCAGTTCAGAGCTTGGCACAGTCAGGAATCGCACACGGACCTCAGGGGTGACAGCCAAGAATGTTAGCCGCTACACCACAAGGTTGGTCATCCCCAGTAAAAGAATTATGACAACTCGACGTCTGTGACACGTACATGGCTCCCAGCTCGGTGCAAGTGTATCCAACTTGGCTCGCGAGTGTCAGAGTCAGCTGATTGTCCGTCACGCTATGCCTCGTTACCTAATGCACCCACATGGTCTGGGACCAAAATACACTACAATATTGTGATTCAAAGATCGGGGTTCATCTATAAGAAGCATTAGAGGGAACCAAAGGCACCAGTGAAGTTCAAGGTTAATTAGTCTTCAGCAGAAGACAGAGATGAATTCTTCGGAGTGATGGCCCGTGATAGAATGTTCAAAAGAAAACATGAACTGATGTCTAGAAATGAACAAATTATGTATTGGGCAATATACACTACAGTGAGAGCACATTTAGAGAGACCACCTCGTGGTGTAGTGCTAGCGGAGATCCGGGTTTAATTCCCAGCTCTGTCAAGAAATTCTATTTGTAGTGTGAGGGCTGGAACGGGGTACACTCAGCCTCGTGAGGCAAAGTAGCAAAAGTCTCCCACTTCCTTTACCTTCTCACCTGCCAATTTGACGTCAATAGGATTGTTGATTTATTTCGGCTGCATTCCATTTTGCTTTACATTTATTGATTTTCATCGCGAATTCTTTCCTCAAGACAGAGTCCATGACATTTAAAATCCTCTGATTAATCGGCTATTAGATGACAATGTCATCAGAAAATTTCAGTGTTGAGATTATTTCTCCTTGAATATTTACTCCTACTTTAAATCTTTCTTTAGTTACCTTCATTGCTAGTTCAATGTTGTTGTTGTTGTTTGATTCTTCAGTCTTTTGACCGGTTTGATGTAGCCCTCCATGCCTCCCTGTCCTGAGCTAATCGTTTCATCTCTACATAGCTACCACACCCTACGTCCGAGGCAATCTGTTTAACATATTCTAACCTTGGTCTCACCCCTACAGTTCTTCTCCTCCACCCTTCCTTCCATAACTAAGCTTGCTATTCCTGGGTGTCTTAGTATGTGTCCTACCAACCTATCTCTTCTCTTCATTAGCAGTCGCCAGAAACATCTCTCCTCTCCCACTAGTCTTAATACCTATTCGTTTGTAACCCTATCTACACATCTGATCTTCATCATTCTCCTGTAACACCACATTTCAAACGCTTCAACCCGCCTCAACCAGGACTCATTCCAAGGCTTAGATGGGAAGGAGAGAGAGAGAGAGAGAGAGAGAGAGAGAGAGAGAGAGAGAGAGAGAGAGAGAGAGAAGACCACACAACACACTAAACACACAACACGAAACACACACAACGCGACACGTGAGAGAAAAAACACAAAACACGAAAAACAAAACAAAACACGAAACACACACAACACAAAATACGAGAGACAAAACACGAAAAACAAAACACAACACGAAACACGAAAAACAAAAAACAAACCACAAAACACGGAAAACAAAACACTCACAACACGAAACACAAAACACGCACAACAAGAAACACAAAACATGGAACACGAAACACGCACAACACGAAACACAAAACACACACGACTCGAAACACGAAACACACACAACACGAAACACGAAACACACACAACACGAAACACGAAACACACACAACACGAAACACAAAAGAGTGAGAGTCAGTCTGTGAGACTAGACTTTATATCATTTAAAATGCTACAAATGCTGAAAAATGCTGGGTGAAAGCCTCATGCGTGCATACCAAGGTCAAAGGAGGTAGCTGGCTGGATGACATCACGCTCACCGGAGCGCGCGGGGAAAGGAGGAAACTCAAGCGGTACTATGACGTCACACACCTCAGTGTATTCTCGATACATTTCGTCCCGACGCCGTAACGAAACGCCAGACCTCAGCGTAACGACGAAGTCGACATTTAAAATGATAAAACACTCACAACACGAAACACATAACACACAACACAAGACACACACAACCCAAAACAAAACACAAACCACACAAAACTCAAACAACACACACATTCCGGCTCCCCGGCGTGGCGTCGCTAAAAGCCCACTTACTAAAGGGGATGAAAACAAATATCATTATTCTTATTATACAACATTGATGGCATAAAATATGTTGGTCAGTGGAAAAAAATCGAAATGCCAGAGGAGAACTAAGCAGCTTAACGACTACAGTGTTATATCAGATCTTATGTATGACATTTTGTGGTCTTTCGGCTGAAATACATTCTTATTATTAGATGTAGAGAGCACTGGCCGGACAGTGGCATTGCAAATGACAGCAGAGTCCAATTGCGGTGTCATTACAAGCCTTACTTAACAGTTACTTTTGGTGGAAAATTAATACAGTATCCGCTATCTCAATAATTGTCGCTTGCAATACTGCGTGTTGGACATCCCTTATAAGCAACTTTCTGAGCAACAGATAACGAGATGACAGTACTCGTACTTAACGCAATGCTGCCTGGCTATTTGAAGAAGGGAATGGGGTGGGACATTTCTTTCACCATCTCGACATCCAGTAGCTCGGGGTTAGTTTTGTGAGGAGTTTATTCAGTTAATGTGTTACTTTATTCTTAGTCTGCATATCCTTAACTCAAAATGCCCAAAGAGAAGAGCAGCAGAAAGTATTTATTAAAACAGTCGGTGTCAGGTAATAGTGATTATTCAACTGATGACTAGAGACCGGACATTTATGCATTGAAAACGATGAAAATAGACATAATTCGTCTCCTGAAAACATTGAAAAACTTGCAATTATCTATTGGGATGCTTCTTTCTGCAGTGAATGATAAGATTGGCTTATTGTTAAGTGCATATTTTTCAATTTTAATGCATAATTACATGCATATTTTGATCGGTTTCAGTGCATAAATGTCCGCTAAGGCGCATGCCCCCCAAAAAAAGAATAGTGACCTTGATCAGAATCATGGTTCAAAAATTTGTTGCTGTTTGAACCAGGCTCAAGATTGGCACTTCCTAAGGTAAACCATTCTTCGGAGTGGCAGCCAGCTATGGCAACTATTACAGCACGTGTCGTACTCCAGTACTTCTGTTACTTAGGAATCAAAATAACCAGGATATAAAATGTAGGTTAGCACAGGCAAGGAAAGCATTTCTACAGAAAAGGAATCTGTTGACATCGAATATACATTTAGGTTATGTACGGTATGTGTTTTCGGACCATCGTCTGTTCATATTGTGTTCACGTGATTCTTAAGAGAATTAATTGGAGATCGCTGGCGTTTAACTTGGTCCTGGCAGAGTTATTTGCGAATCTCAGCTGTTTCACACAGCAGAGATAAATCAGAACAGCTGCTTAGACATTCTCTGGCAAGGAGTTGTTATGCGGCTGTGTTCCAGAGATGGGTACCTCAGTGCACACAAACCTGTATTGTGCACTAGAAATAGACTAGCTGTGTGCCCCGCATGACACATACTTACAAGGAGGTCGCTTAATAGGGATGTCACTGATGATGATGACGAGGATGATAATTGCTGTTTTAAGGTGCCTAACATCCAGGTTATCAGCCCCTAATGGTTTGGGTGAGAGTGAAAGACGGGATGAGAATGTAAACTATAACTAATACTAACTACAGACTTACATACTAGAAGAAGAAATGGTAAACCAAGGATAAGGCAAATAAAGGACAGGAAGAAAAGAAATGCCATCAATCCTCGAAGAATGAGGATTGAGGGACTTGGAAGGAAGGATAGCCACGAAAGGCAGATAGGAAAGGGAGAGAGGAGAGGGCCCGTCCCAAAGTCAGTGTAAAAAGGGGAAAAACGGACCCAGCTCAGGAATCGCCCGGGATCGGCAACTCCCGAACACACCAGCCCTGAGCCCCTGAGGGTATAGCAATATCCAGAGTGCACCAGAAGTGATGGGGCTACATAACCCTGCCTCCTTGAGGGCCTTGAGCAGAAGGCAGGAGATGACATGAAAAGAAAAAGAAGGATGACCCCTCGCAGGAGGAGAGTATCAGGAAAGATGAGAAAGGGCCAATTAACCCCTAGATATTTTGGGTTTCTGTTATGTTTGAGTAGCCTGCCTTGAAAGTATATCATAAGCTTTTTGTTGGCCAACTTGTTGTGTAGGTGAAACGTTGAGACTTCCATCTTAGCAGCACTTCGTTGTAATCTCCATTTACAAAAGTAGTCACCTATAGGTGACAAATCAGTGGTCAATATGGTCTCCGTACTTCGAGATCTCTATGCGTCACAGAGAATGCCAGTCATCAGCATACCCAAACTTTCTTGATGTGGTTTCAGGCTATCTTATCGTTGAGGACATCTAGGACCACGTTAAGTCTTGCTACACTTGGCAATTTGTTTCGCCTTCCTCTGAGCCCAGAATTCCCTCATTCTCTGTGAGTGGGCCATCTTGCACTCCGCTGTCATATTATTATTATTATTATTATTATTATTATTATTATTGCCTTTATTGGTGGCGCAGTTAGGGCTCTTGGCCCTCTCTTACACCAAACCACATTGATACAATACAATAAACATATGACATTTATATAGCTGACAAAATTAAACAATAATAATTGACATAGATAATGACTTTCACACTCTCATTCACTCATCCAGTCACACTTGTTGTCGGTCAGCAGTGTTCAGCAGGCTGCCCCAGCAGGTGGTCTTGAATTTAGATAGTGAGGTGGTACCCCTGACACTGGCTGGAAGGGTATTCCACAGCCTAGACCCCACCACATGAAAAGAGTTATTGTATATAGAGGAGCGATGACTAGGAATGGAAGAACCAGAGCGTGTATTATTACCATGGAAAGAAGACAAGTACTTGAATTTATTTGATAAGTATAGTGGTCTATCGTCAGACAATAATCGGAAAATCAGGACAAGAATATGACATGATCGACGCAGTTCAGGTTTCAGCCAGGAAAGAGCGCAATAATAGGGAAGAATAGGAAGTATTAGTGTCTGTTTGAGTAGGATTCTTACTTTAAATGGTAAAATATCTTGTTTTCCTTTTGAGGGAGTAGAGCGTCGCGAAAATCTTCTTGCATACACTCTGTACATGTTCAGACCAGTTAAGATTCTGATTTATTATCACACCTAGATTTTTCAGTGTAGGACAGTCCAAATTGAACAAAAGGGGGCCCAGGACCCATTATTAAGCTTCATCTGTGGGCTCAACTTGGTGCCCATTAGTACCTGGAAACATCGGTTACTGAGCATTCCATTGATAAGGGAGAAGTTTCTATATGACACCTTGTCTCCAGACAGTGGCATATGAAACAATGAGACAACAATACCGGAGCATAGTGACGTCATGAGTAATAGCCCAAAACCACACGCACTAAGACGCGCGTAGAATGCAGAGCATAGGGAAGTATCCATGGCTGTGGAGGAAAGGAAATTACTAGAGTATGAACTCGTGGTCCCCTGCACTGTAGTGTTAGTTAAATATACATTTTATAACCCTGGTTACAACTCTATTAAACTTGGGTAACAAGCGCGCGCCTCTTGAGGGAGTACCATTTATCTTGCGCGCTGGAGCAGAGACGTGTGTGAGTTTACAGCGTGGTTGGTTACCAGGACAAGTTTACTGCAACAGTACGTCTTGGATAATTACAAGACGAAGGAAGGGACCAACCAAAACATACACAGTTATAGCCCTTCAGCAAGCAACTCAATGTTTAAAACATCCTTTAATGTCATAGCCTTACCTTGCCTGAGTCAAACTACTTTTTATATCCTCTTTGCTTCGTCTACCACTGGTTACTTTGCCTCCTAAGTAAAATAAGTCTCATACTTCCTTTAGCCTTTCACCTGCCAATTTGGTGTCAATAGGGGTTTCTGATTTATTTCGGCTGCATTCCATTAAAAGTGTTCGAAACTGGAATAGTAGCGACTGACTTTACTAAGTGCATGATAATTCAAATTCCAAAGAAAGCCAGAGCACAAACTTGCCATCAATTTATGACATTAAGCCTGACAACGCATACATCTAAAATTCTTACACGTATTATCATTAGGAGAATGGAGAAAAACCTTGATAACTACCTTACAGTTGAGCAATTTGGATTCAGAAGGGGCGTTCGGACAAGAGAAGCAATATTGTTCAGACCGTTTTTGTGGGGGTGGCTGAACTGGGGGATGAAGGTATGTGGAGAGGGTGGTGTTTAACTAGGGGAAGTTTAACGGACGTGTCAGACCGTTGGACGGGTGTCGAAAGGTGCTGAATGCAAAGGGATAGCGGGCGAAGCTCTGTGAATAAGGGTGCGCAATTAAGGGAAGTTACCTCAAGAATAAAAATAATGCCGTGCGGGCTGGAAGCCGCGGTGAGCAAACAAAAGTGTTGCTGACGGCGCGCTACTACAATAAGCTCTCGACCGTGGTAAGTGAGCAAGGCCAGTGTCAAGGAACAGGCTAATGTTGCTGGCTCAGCGGTTAAGAGGTAGTGTGATAACTGGACGAGGTGTGAGTGGGGAAGTAAGCAGTAAAAAGGATAATGACAAATAATACATAACATACGATGATGATAATTGTTGTTTTAAGGGGCCTAACATCTAGGTTATCGGCCCAATAAATAACAATCGTGCCTTTTGGGCAAAGAGTTTTTTTTTTACTAAGGCTTATATGGGTGTACTGAGTCCCTTGCAATTCGGGAGAGTACAACAATGTTACAATTCACGAGTGTAAAGGGTGTGGTAAGGGGTTGGATGCATAAAACGTGTATGGGATCTGAGATGCACACTCACCTGAGGCCTGATGTCTGGATGCGGCTGGACAGAGTCTCCGACGGAAACAGATACCTTCCCCTTGGGAGGTGGTCCTTTTAAACATTTCCGAAGTGCCGACTCTACAGTATTGCTGCATAGCTGTTTTGGTAGCAGCTTCTGTGTACATGTTGATGTGTTTGTCAAGCTTGGGCAAGAGCCATTACGTAACTCTGGCGGCTTGGTGTAATTAGAAGTGTGTTGTTGTAGTTGCTGTTGATTCCAGCTTGGAGGTGTTTAAGGGGTGAAAACGGTGTTGGGTGTGGGTCAGATGGCTTGATAAATATAGCTGTTGAAGGAGTATTTGTAGATGTCTGTAGAATGATAGTTGTATGAGTATACACTTCCTAAGGGTGTTATACACCCTTGGATGTGTAACAATATTAACTCTAGATACCAACATATCTAGCATTCGTGGATCTGGAGAAAGCATTTGATAACGTGAATTGGAAAATACCGTTAAAGTTGCTAAAGAAAGTCGGAGTCTCTTATAGAGATAGAAGAATAATACGTAGTGTGTATAAGAATGAAAGGGTAATAATAAGATCTGGCAATAACCAGGAAGAGGTTGAAATAAAGAAAAGAGTACGACAAGGATGCTCACTATCTACTTACTTATTTAATTTGTATGTCCAAGACGCCATAAATAGGATAAGAGAATAGATTCAAGTTGGAGTAAATATACATGGGGAAAAGATTGACATGCTCCGATTCGCAGATGGCATTGCTGTAACAACAGATAAAGAAAATGATCTTCAACAGATTTCATATAATGAATAACATCCTCAAAAACGAATTTAACGCGAAGATGAATAAAAATAAAACAAAAATACTATTATGCAGTCGGAACCAGGAAGATCATAGAAGAGCACCAGCAATTTATATCGAAAATGATATAATACAACATGTGAAGGAATATAACTATCTGGGAAGCTTGGTAACGTATGATGGAACCAGCAAACGAGAAATTCGGAGTAGAATTATTGAGGCAAAGAACGCCTTTTATAGAAAGAAGTTTACACATAAAAATAAGGAAAAGACTGTTGAAGACGTACGTGTGGAGTGTGGCTGTGTATGGTAGTGAGACCTGGACAAAGGGAAGTCAGAAGGGAAGAAGTTGATGGCCTTTGAGGCTTGGTGCTGGAGAAGAATGCTTAAGATCAGTTGGATACAACATATGACAAATGAAGAGGTATTCAGAAGAGCAGGAGAAAGTAGAAGCTTTATGAAGGGTCTGAAAACAAGACGAGCGAATATGTTGGGACATATTCTCATACATGATAGCCGGCTAGCAAGAGTCATCAATGTGACGTTAGAAGGGAAATACACAAGATGAAGACCACCACTTGCATACATCACACATATAATGACAGACACTATCACAAAATCATATCGTGAATTGAAGAGGATGGAGGAGAATAGAGAAGATTGGCGAGTTGCTGCAAACCAGCCCCAGGGCTGTTAACTTACGAGAGAGAGCCTTCCATTACTTTTGTATTACATTATTTTATAGATTTTAAATCAAGAAATCTTTCCTCAAGACGGAGTTATTGATAATTATCAATAACAATTATAATTGTTCCTTTTAAAATATGATGTTCTCATGTACTGTGTAACAAAGAATTATATTATGTTGAAATGGAATTATCCTTACATAATTGCTAATACTTGGATGTCACACGTGAAATAGCATTTATCATTCTCTTTTAATCTCCGGGCTGTCAAAACGTTTCTCGGGTCGAGAGTGAAATTGCGCCAGTTAATGAATGCGATCTTTTTTTTTTTTTTGTTATTCTCTTTTTATTGGGCACACCTGAGCTTCGCCCAATGGCAAGACGGGTACTGCCCGTGTGTTGGGCAGTAAAAGACCAATAAACGCCAAGGATAATACATCACGGATAAATTAAGGATCTGTGATAGTGAGGAAAACACGTGGTAACATCATCTGACAATTTCTAACTACAAAAATACCAGGAAACACAGGGGACACAAAGGTACAAATCTTCACACCGAAGTGATCCATCTTGGTGACTGGCAATTACATGGACACAAACAAGACCGGATCACAAAAAGGGGAAATTTATAAAATAACTCGAATGTCACATAAAAACTTGGTAAGGATATCAACCAGCGGAACCGCCGGAGTATGCAACAAAGTCGTCAAATTGAGCGGTAATTGAAAACCCAGGGAAAAAAGAGCAGAGTACATTTTAAAGCGGTGTGTATCATACTGTGGACATTGAAAAAGTATGTGAGGAAGATCTCCTTGGTAGTGACCGCAGGCTTCACAAACAGGAGAAGCACGCGCATTAATGTTATGGAGATAAGCAGGGGTGACAGCATGATTGAATCTCATTCTAATGATAGTAGTGATGTGACGTCGAGTATAGGACCCTTGCATAAACCACGGCTGAACCGGTATCGAGGATTGAATATATGTATATGGTGTTGAATGTGTACGTACATATTCCCTCCACTGCTGGCGCCATTCTTGGATGATGATTTCATATACATGTGGCAGAAGTTCAGGATATGGGAGAGCCATATCAATATGTGTCCCCTGGCCCATAGCAGCTTCTTTAGCTAAAATATCAACCTGAACATTGCCATAGATATGAGAATGTCCTGGGATCCAAGTTAAGATGACGTTAGTTCCTGCCATTTCTATTTCATACAATTGTTGGGCTAAATTAAGTAAAAACCAATTATCAGTTTCGATAATGTTTTGTAATGCGAGGAGGACACTTTGCGAATCAGTACATATGAGTACATGAGACAGACCCTGTTGTTTGATATAAATACAAGCCTGACGAAGGGCAAAGATTTCAGCCGTAAAGATTGTAGTGTGGGAGGGTAATGCATATTTACGCTCAATTTGTAATGACGGGGCGAAAAAAGCTGCACCCACGCGAGGTGGGTGGGCAAGTTTTGAACCATCTGTATAAAACAGGGTATGTTGAGGATAGTGACTAATAATATCGTGGAACGTACGGGAAATGATATGGGGGTTTGATTTAAATGTTTTCGTGAGTTGCGGGAGACTAGTCTGGAGGATGTGTGGGTGATGGCTGTGAACCTGATATGCGATGGTGTACACTGGGTTCAGACGTGTTTGTACGATCATCTGTCGATACGGACAGAGACGGCGATACATAGATAAAAGCGCGGGAATACGATCTTGAGAAAGGAGATGGCGTTGGTAATATTCATCTAATAAGCGTAATTTGTTTAATAGAGGTGTGCGGGCCAGTGACATTTTCTGTAATATATATTTAGCACACGAGTACTGACGGCGTAAAGTGAGTGGTATTTCGCCTGTCTCCACCAATAAAGCCTGTGTGGGTGTGGATGGGAGAGCTCCGATGATGATGCGCAGGGCTCGGTATTGTAACCGGTCCATCTGGATTAAGCGAGTAGGTGTCATAATGTCAAAGAAGGCGCTCCCATAGTCTAATACTGAGCGGAAAATATTTTTATATACCGTCAATAACACCGACGGCGCGGCGCCCCAAGAGCGTTGGGTGAGAGCCTTGAACACTGGGAATTTAGGTTCTAATTTTTGCGTAATGTGATTTAGATGGCGTTGCCAATTCAGTTTATCGTCAATGTACAGACCCAAATATTTGACTACCCGAACAACTTCAATTTGGCCTTGTTGATATACCACCGGCGACGTGTCATATAGGCGTTTATGGGTAAAAATCATAGCCGCGTTTTTCGTTGGTGACGTTACTAAGCCGTGGTCTGTGAACCACTGATGGGCATGCGATAGTGCCGAATGTAAATCTTCCCTGCAAGTGTTGAGATTGGATCTAGTGGCATATATTAATATGTCATCTGCAAATTGAATCAATCTGGCATGCGGAAGTATGACAGTTTCCAAGGAACCGGTATAAATGGAGTATAACATTCCACTCAAAATATCGCCCTGGGGGAGACCCTGTGACGTATATCTATTGTTAAGAACCGCATTACCTGCGCATAAATATATACGTCTACGTACTAGGAAATTATGGATAATGCTGAGAAATATTAATGGGTAACGATGGGAATATAATATTTGTAATAAAATGTAGGGGTCTACCGAATCGTAAGCTCCCTTAATGTCCAAAAATATGGCGATAGTATGTTGTTTTCGTCCTTTCGCCAGTAATAAGTCAGTGAGAAAAATATTCAGTGCGTCATTAGTACTACGTTTTTTAACAAAGGCATATTGAGTTTTGGGGAGAGCATCGTAATATTCTAAACACCATTGTAAACGTCGAAGTAGAATTTTTTGAAGCACTTTTCGCAGGCAAGAACTCAACATTATGCCGCGATAATTATGGGGGTCCTTCGAATCGGCGTTTGGCTTGAGTATTGGGAGTACTTCGAATCGATTCCAGTCTTCGGGGAGTATACCGGATAGCAGAATAGAATTGTATAGATTCAAAATGATTGTCAGGGCTCGAGGGGGAAAAGCCTCAATCATGCGATATGTCACCGCATCAAGACCTGGCCGTGTAGATTTCTTACCATGTGTAACTTGCCAGATCTCTGTGGACGAGATGGGTAGTAACAAAGTCAAGAATTTCGGGGATTCGCTATAAGGGTGGGGGGAAAAACATGGCGCTACGGAATCAGGGGTGAGGTTCCGATAAAAGGTTTCATAACCCTGCGTGTTAAGGAAACGCATGGGGGACCCCGTGACTACATTCGACATTTTTTTAATCGTTGACCATAGGGTGCGGAGCGTGGTATGACTGCTAAAAGTAGAAATAAACGTACGCCATGCAGCACGACGTTTGAGATTAAAATGGTGTTGAATGGACGCACAGATTCTTTTATAACTGAAGTAATTAGAGGGATTAAAATTCTTTCGAAGCCGTTTGTGTGCTGCGTGACGTTTTTTAACCCACAGGAAACATTCCTGATCCCACCAAGGAGGGCGATGGGTGCGTTTGTTAATATGAGAGGTGGGTGTCGCCCTAGAGTGATAAATATTTATATATGCATCAAGGACATTGGTCAATATAGCATAATCAGACAAAGGGGTACGATTTTTCAGCGTGAGATGATCTTGTAAATAATTTGAAAATAAGACAGAATCAAAACCATGGGTCGGTCGTTTGAGTGAGCACGTTGTGGTTGCGTGTGGGATGGAAGTACTAGAGCCATAAGAGATCAGAATGGGATAATGGTCACTTTGATGCAAATCGGGAATCGTTTGCCATGTCAGGTGGTGTGCCTGGTCTAGCGTGGTGATAGTTAAATCTACCGCACTAGAGGGACTATTCGGCGGGGTTAAGCGGGTTGGAGAACCATCATTTAAAAGGAGGAGTTGATGTGAATTGACTGCGTGATGTACATGGCGGCCTTTTGGATTAACTCTTCCACTGCCCCATGCTGGGTGATGTGCATTAAAATCTCCTAGCATAGTGTGGTGTTTTAATTGGCCGGCATAGCGAAAAAATAGATACAATTGTCGTTGAGTACCTTGAATATTCGGTGGGCAATATAAGTGTGTGAATAGACGATTGTTTATTTGTAACATTTGAATATCCATAGAAGGCAGAAGAAAATCACATTGTAGCTGCGTGAAGGGGAGATGTTGTTTAATTAAAGTACATATGCCACGATAACCTGGGCCATCGTGACGTATGGCATGATAGTCATTAATATGAAAACGCGTATGAGAATATAGCCACGTTTCCTGGAGGAAAATTACATCCGGATGAAATTCTTCTATTAAAAGCAATAATTCATGACGTTTGTTGACAATACTCCGGCAATTCCACTGGAGTACCCTCATACAGGACAAAAAAATACATCATGTTAACGATTATCAGACGACGGACGATCAACGGGAGCAAGAGGGGGTAACAACGGGATTATTTTTTCGAATAAATTTTTTACACAATGGCTCCATTGTACATTGTGACCTAAAAGGTCCATTAATTGCCGGAATTCGGCTAGGATGATGCGGGTGGTGTCATTCGCGTTCGGAGCCGCTGGAGGGTGCGAGACGCTACCAGCCACTTCTTCAATAGGGGCCGATGGGGGAAAACTCATGCTGGAAGTGGATGGCGTGGCCACAATATTAAGGTACCCTTGTCGATCATACCCCAGGGGGGTGATTGACCTGGGTGCCTTATGAACCGTTTCGGTGAATTTTCTCTTTCGTGGGGGATCAATTGGTCGTGATTCAGTTGGGGGCTCTAGTGGGGGGAATTGATGCGGGAGCGTTAAAGGGTTAAACTCTTTCTGATGTTGGTTGACGATTTCACTATATGATTTATTATCAATGCACATTTGACGTTTAATAGCTACTTGCTGAATGTGTGTTTCACATCTCGCTGCCCCTGCCGGGTGGTTGTCTTGACAGTTGGCGCATTTGAATATAACTGCCTTGCAGTCGGATGTGAGGTGGCCCAAGGCGCATTTGCCACATCGAGGTTCCCTTGCGCGACAATGTAATTGAACATGGCCGTACCTTTGGCATTTTTGGCATCGGATGGGATTAAATATAAATAGGGTTACTTCCAACATGACATTGAAAATGCATACATAGGTGGGCAAATCTTGCGTATTAAAAAAGATTTTTACCGTACCTGTAGGTAACGTTTCTAGTTTATCATCAATCATTTTTTTCCTGTGAAGGCGTTGGACCCGTGCCACGGGGGCGGGAGAGTCCATGTAACGTATGATTTCCTCGTGGGTAAGCGACAGATCGACTCCACGTATAAGACCTACACGTTGCACATTTGCGGATGGAATAAAGGCAGATAAATTTCGTTCAATGAGAAGGGGGTGTGTTAAAAAGGAATTGGCCATGGTCGAAGTTGCAAATTGTACCTGCACGCGGTTGCGACCCTTTTTTTGTATTCCCTTGATGCCTGGAATTTGTTTATCAAAAAATAAACATCCCAAGGCCATGGGGTGCAGATTGCCCAAATTCTGATCCACGGACTGTACAAAAACTATGTAAGGACCTCGATGACGGTCATTATAACGATGTTGTGCTGCTAGATTTGTTTTAGGCACAGTGTTATTCACTACGGGCGTAGTCGGCGAGACTACCGACGTCGTGATCTCAGGGTTATCCACGACAACCATGTGCTCCATAGATACCTCGTTATCGATAATGACATTTTCATGGATACTCACATAATGCGATCTAGTGTATATGTACACAGTTCAAAGCCCCCTGTCGTGACTCTAGAGCAGTGCCATCTGTTAATTGCTTTGCTATCGCTAGAACGATCACAGCGCCCACCCCTACAGCGGCGACTTGTTGAATGAACTTCACCACTTTACTTGTACGTTCCACTTGAGTTGTTACGGCTTTATTCAGGGGGATTAGCCCAAAGTGGAGAGAATACGAGCTCTGGATCTCAGATTTTCGGGCCCTATAAGGTCATTGGTCCATCACGAGGTGTAGTTGTTAATATTCTTAGTAGTCACCACAATGGTTCGAGTTCGATTCCTGACTCTTCCAAATAAATTAATTCTGGTCTGAGGGCTGGATCGGGGTTTGCTCAGCCTTGTGAGGCTGCGTACCTAAATCAAGGCCACGGTCACCTCCTACCCAAATGCTAGCCTCAGTTACAAATACACACACTTGTACAGCCATCACAATGACACAGGTTATCAGAAAGTTTGCAGACACACACAAGTATACGGGGATAAATCACCACGATGTCGCAATGGTCTTAAAATTAATTAACAACAGTGCAAGCCACTTAGAATGAACGTAATTAAAATATTTGACCCCAGTGGGACTCAAACCTGTGACCTTCATCTATTTGAGTCAGTGCTCTGACCTCTGAGTTATAGCATGACACTTTAATTTTCACGTTGGCAATAATGCATCTATGAAACTGGTCAATGTGACAACCTTCATTCGTATTATTATAATTATTATTATTTTGATTGCCCTAAATCTCAAGTGCGTGACGTGTACACGTTATTTATAGGAACGTCTTACCCTGCGGGTCCAGTTGGGTAGAAAATATGAGATAGTCGGTGTTACGATTTTGTATACACTATCAAATATCAATAGCTATAAAAATCACCTTTCAAAATATCAAAATATCTTTCACTTGCAAAAAACCAAAACATTATTGAAAATATCTCTTCCTTGAAGAAAATCATAACATTATTGAAAATATCTCTTCCTTGAAAACAAGAGCATTATTCAAAATATAACTTCCTTGAAGAAAATAATAGCATTATTGAAAATATATCTTCCTTGAAGAAAACCATAGGTTTATTGAAAATATATCTACCTTGAAGACAACAATAATATTATTGAAAATATAACTTCCTTGAAGAAAACAATAGCATTATTGAAAATATATCTTCCTTGAAGAAAACCATAGCTTTATTGAAAATATCTCTTCCTTGAAGAAAACAATAGCATTATTGAAAATATATCTACCTTGAAGACAACAATAACATTATTGAAAATATATCTTCCTTGAAGAAAACCATAGCATTATTGAAAATATATCTACCTTGAAGAAAAGAATAGCATTATTGAAAATATATCTACCTTGAAGAAAACCATAGCATTATTGAAAATAAATCTACCTTGAAGAAAACAATAGCATTATTGAAAATATATCTTCCTTGAAGAAAACCATAGCATTATTGAAAATATATCTTCCTTGAAGAAAACCATAGCATTATTGAAAATATATCTACCTTAAAGAAAACCATAGCATTATTGAAAATATCTCTCCCTGAAGAAAACCATAGCATTATTGAAAATATATCTTCCTTGAAGAAAACAATAGCATTATTGAAAATATATCTACCTTGAAGAAAACAATAGCATTATTGAAAATATATCTACCTTGAAGACAACAATAACATTATTGAAAATATATCTCCCTTGAAGACAACAATAACATTATTGAAAATATATCTTTTTTGAAGACAACAATAACATTATTGAAAATATATCTTCCTTGAAGAAAACAATAGCATTATTGAAAATATCTTCCTTGAAGAAAACCATACCATTATTGAAAATATCGTCCTTGAAGAAAACCATAGCATTATTGAAAATATCTTCCCTGAAGAAAACCATAGCATTATTGAAAATATCTTCCTTGAAGAAAACCATAGCATTATTGAAAATATCTCTCCCTGAAGAAAACCATAGCTTTATTGAAAATATCTTCCCTGAAGAAAACCATAGCTTTATTGAAAATATCTTCCTTGAAGAAAACCATAGCATTTTTGAAAATATCTCTCCCTGAAGAAAACCATAGCTTTACTGAAAATATCTTCCTTGAAGAAAACAATAGCATTATTGAAAATATATCTACCTTGAAGAAGACCATAGCTTTATTGAAAATATCTTCCCTGAAGAAAACCATAGCATTATTGAAAATTACTTCCTTGAAGAAAACCATAGCATTATTGAAAATATCTCTCCCTGAATAAAACCATAGATTTATTGAAAATATCTTCCCTGAAGAAAAACATAGCATTAATGAAAATATCTTCCTTGAATAAAACCATAGCATTATTGAAAATATCTACCTTGAAGAAAACCATAGCATTATTGAAAATATCTTCCTTGAAGGATACCATAGCATTATTGAAAATATCTCTCCCTGAAGATAACCATAGCATTATTGAAAATATCTTCCTTGAAGAAAACCATAGCATTATTGAAAATATCTCTCCCTGAAAAAAACCATAGCTTTATTGAAAATATCTTCCCTGAAGAAAACCATACCATTATTGAAAATATCTACCTTGAAGAAAACCAAAGCTTTAATGAAAATATCTTCCCTGAAGAAAACCATAGCATTATTGAAAATATCTTCCTTGAAGAAAACCATAGCATTATTGAAAATATCTCTCCCTAAAGAAAACCATAGCTTTATTGAAAATATCTTCCCTGAAAAAACCATAGCTTTATTGAAAATATCTTCCTTGAAGAAAACCATAGCATTATTGAAAATATCTCTCCCTGAAGAAAACCACAGCTTTACTGAAAATATCTTCCTTGAAGAAAACAATAGCATTATTGAAAATATATCTACCTTGAAGAAGACCATAGCTTTATTGAAAATATCTTCCCTGAAGAAAACCATACCATTATTGAAAATTAATTCCTTGAAGTAACCATAGCATTATTGAAAATATCTCTCCCTGAATAAAACCATAGCTTTATTGAAAATATCTTCCCTGAAGAAAACCATAGCATTAATGAAAATATCTTCCTTGAAGAAAACCATAGCATTATTGAAAATATCTACCTTGAAGAAAACCATAGCATTATTGAAAATATCTTCCTTGAAGAAAACCATAGCATTATTGAAAATATCTCTCCCTGAAGAAAACCATAGCATTATTGAAAATATCTTCCTTAAAGAAAACCATAGCATTATTGAAAATATCTCTCCCTGAATAAAACCATAGCTTTATTGAAAATATCTTCCCTGAAGAAAACCATACCATTATTGAAAATATCTACCTTGAAGAAAACCAAAGCTTTATTGAAAATATCTTCCCTGAAGAAAACCATAGCATTATTGAAAATATCTTCCTTGAAGAAAACCATAGCATTATTGAAAATATCTCTCCCTAAAGAAAACCATAGCTTTATTGAAAATATCTTCCCTGAAGAAAACCATAGCTTTATTGAAAATATCTTCCTTGAAGAAAACCATAGCATTATTGAAAATATCTCTCCCTGAAGAAAACCATAGCTTTACTGAAAATATCTTCCTTGAAGAAAACAATAGCATTATTGAAAATATATCTACCTTGAAGAAGACCATAGCATTATTGAAAATATCTTCCTTGAAGAAAACCATAGCATTATTGAAAATATCTCTCCCTAAAGAAAACCATAGCTTTATTGAAGATATCTCCCTGAAGAAAACCATAGCATTAATGAAAATATCTTCCTTGAAGAAAAACATAGCATTATTGAAAATATCTCTCCCTGAATAAAACCATAGCTTTATTGAAAATATCTTCCCTGAAGAAAACCATAGCATTAATGAAAATATCTTCCTTGAAGAAAACCATAGCATTATTGAAAATATCTCTCCCTGAAGAAAACCATAGCATTATTGAAAATATCTACCCTGAAGAAAACCATAGCTTTATTGAAAATATCTTCCTTGAAGAAAACCATAGCATTATTGAAAATATCTCTCCCTGAAGAAAACCATAGCTTTATTGAAAATATCTTCCTTGAAGAAAACAATAGCATTATTGAAAATATATCTACCTTGGAGAAAACCATAGCTTTATTGAAAATATCTTCCCTGAAGAAAACCATAGCATTATTGAAAATATCTTCCTTGAAGAAAACCATAGCATTATTGAAAATATCTCTCCCTGAAGAAAACCATAGCTTTATTGAAAATATCTTCCCTGAAGAAAACCATAGCATTAATGAAAATATCTTCCTTGAAGAAAACCATAGCATTATTGAAAATATCTCTCCCTGAAGAAAACCATAGCATTATTGAAAATATCTTCCCTGAGGAAAACCATAGCTTTATTGAAAATATCTTCCTTGAAGAAAACCATAGCATTATTGAAAATATCTCTCCCTGAAGAAAACCATAGCTTTATTGAAAATGTCTTCCCTGAAGAAAACCATAGCTTTATTGAAAATATCCTCCTTGAAGAAAACCATAGCATTATTGAAAATATCTCTCCCTGAAGAAAACCATAGCATTATTGAAAATATATCTACCTTGAAGAAAACCATAGCTTTATTGAAAATATATCTTCCTTGAAGAAAACAATAGCATTATTGAAAATATATCTACCTTGAAGAAAACCATAGCTTTATTGAAAATATCTTCCCTGAAGAAAACCATAGCATTAATGAAAATATCTTCCTTGAAGAAAACCATAGCATTATTGAAAATATCTCTCCCTGAAGAAAACAATAGCTTTATTGAAAATATCTTCCCTGAAGAAAACCATAGCATTAATGAAAATATCTTCCTTGAATAAAAATATAGCATTATTGAAAATATCTCTCCCTGAATAAAACCATAGCTTTATTGAAAATATCTTCCCTGAAGAAAACCATACCATTATTGAAAATATCTACCTTGAAGAAAACCAAAGTTTTACTAAAAATATCTTCCCTGAAGAAAACCATAGCATTATTGAAAATATCTTCCTTGAAGAAAACCATAGCATTATTGAAAATATCTCTCCCTAAAGAAAACCATAGCTTTATTGAAAATATCTTCCCTGAAGAAAACCATAGCTTTATTAAAAATATCTTCCTTGAAGAAAACCATAGCATTATTGAAAATATCTCTCCCTGAAGAAAACCATAGCTTTACTGAAAATATCTTCCTTGAAGAAAACAATAGCATTATTGAAAATATATCTACCTTGAAGAAGACCATAGCTTTATTGAAAATATCTTCCCTGAAGAAAACCATAGCATTATTGAAAATAACTTCCTTGAAGAAAACCATAGCATTATTGAAAATATCTCTCCCTGAATAAAACCATAGCTTTATTGAAAATATCTTCCCTGATGAAAACCATAGCATTAATGAAAATATTTTCCTTGAAGAAAACCATAGCATTATTGAAAATATCTCTCCCTGAAGAAAACCGTAGCTTTACTGAAAATATCTTCCTTGAAGAAAACAATAGCATTATTGAAAATATATCTACCTTGAAGAAGACCATAGCTTTATTGAAAATATCTTCCCTGAAGAAAACCGTAGCATTATTGAAAAATACTTCCTTGAAGAAAACCATAGCATTATTGAAAATATCTCTCCCTGAATAAAACCATAGCTTTATTGAAAATATCTTCCCTGAAGAAAACCTTAGCATTAATGAAAATATCTTCCGTGAAGAAAACAATAGCATTATTGAAAATATCTCTCCCTGAATAAAACCATAGCTTTATTGAAAATATCTTCCCTGAAGAAAACCATAGCATTAATGAAAATATCTTCCTTGAAGAAAACCATAGCATTATTGAAAATATCTCTCCCTGAAGAAAACCATAGCATTATTGTAAATATCTACCCTGAAGAAAACCATAGCTTTATTGAAAATATCTTCCTTGAAGAAAACCATAGCATTATTGAAAATATCTCTCCCTGAAGAAAACCATAGCTTTATTGAAAATATCTTCCTTGAAGCAAACAATAGCATTATTGAAAATATATCTACCTTGAAGAAAACCATAGCTTTATTGAAAATATCTTTCCTGAAGAAAACCATAGCATTATTGAAAATATCTTCCTTGAAGAAAACCATAGCATTATTGAAAATATCTCTCCCTGAAGAAAACCATAGCTTTATTGAAAATATCTTCCCTGAAGAAAACCATAGCATTAATGAAAATATCTTCCTTGAAGAAAACCATAGCATTATTGAAAATATCTCTCCCTGAAAAAAACCATAGCATTATTGAAAATATCTTCCCTGAGGAAAACAATAGCTTTATTGAAAATATCTTCCTTGAAGAAAACCATAGCATTATTGAAATTATCTCTCCCTGAAGAAAACCATAGCTTTATTGAAAATATCTTCCCTGAAGAAAACCATAGCATTAATGAAAATATCTTCCTTGAAGAAAACCATAGCATTATTGAAAATATCTCTCCCTGAAGAAAACCATAGCATTATTGAAAATATATCTACCTTGAAGAAAACCATAGCATTATTGAAAATATCTACCTTGAAGAAAACCATAGCATTATTGAAAATATCTTCCTTGAAGAAAACCATAGCATTATTGAAAATATCTCTCCCTGAAGAAAACCATAGCATTATTGAAAATATCTTCCTTAAAGAAAACCATAGCATTATTGAAAATATCTCTCCCTGAATAAAACCATAGCTTTATTGAAAATATCTTCCCTGAAGAAAACCATACCATTATTGAAAATATCTACCTTGAAGAAAACCAAAGCTTTATTGAAAATATCTTCCCTGAAGAAAACCATAGCATTATTGAAAATATCTTCCTTGAAGAAAACCATAGCATTATTGAAAATATCTCTCCCTAAAGAAAACCATAGCTTTATTGAAAATATCTTCCCTGAAGAAAACCATAGCTTTATTGAAAATATCTTCCTTGAAGAAAACCATAGCATTATTGAAAATATCTCTCCCTGAAGAAAACCATAGCTTTACTGAAAATATCTTCCTTGAAGAAAACAATAGCATTATTGAAAATATATCTACCTTGAAGAAGACCATAGCATTATTGAAAATATCTTCCTTGAAGAAAACCATAGCATTATTGAAAATATCTCTCCCTAAAGAAAACCATAGCTTTATTGAAGATATCTCCCTGAAGAAAACCATAGCATTAATGAAAATATCTTCCTTGAAGAAAAACATAGCATTATTGAAAATATCTCTCCCTGAATAAAACCATAGCTTTATTGAAAATATCTTCCCTGAAGAAAACCATAGCATTAATGAAAATATCTTCTTTGAAGAAAACCATAGCATTATTGAAAATATCTCTCCCTGAAGAAAACCATAGCATTATTGAAAATATCTACCCTGAAGAAAACCATAGCTTTATTGAAAATATCTTCCTTGAAGAAAACCATAGCATTATTGAAAATATCTCTCCCTGAAGAAAACCATAGCTTTATTGAAAATATCTTCCTTGAAGAAAACAATAGCATTATTGAAAATATATCTACCTTGGAGAAAACCATAGCTTTATTGAAAATATCTTCCCTGAAGAAAACCATAGCATTATTGAAAATATCTTCCTTGAAGAAAACCATAGCATTATTGAAAATATCTCTCCCTGAAGAAAACCATAGCTTTATTGAAAATATCTTCCCTGAAGAAAACCATAGCATTAATGAAAATATCTTCCTTGAAGAAAACCATAGCATTATTGAAAATATCTCTCCCTGAAGAAAACCATAGCATTATTGAAAATATCTTCCCTGAGGAAAACCATAGCTTTATTGAAAATATCTTCCTTGAAGAAAACCATAGCATTATTGAAAATATCTCTCCCTGAGGAAAACCATAGTTTTACTGAAAATATCTTCCTTGAAGAAAACAATAGCATTATTGAAAATATATCTACCTTGAAGAAGACCATAGCTTTATTGAAAATATCTTCCCTGAAGAAAACCATAGCATTATTGAAAATTACTTCCTTGAAGAAAACCATAGCATTATTGAAAATATCTCTCCCTGAATAAAACCATAGCTTTATTGAAAATATCTTCCTTGAAGAAAACCATAGCATTATTGAAAATATCTCTCCCTGAAGAAAACCATAGCTTTATTGAAAATATCTTCCCTGAAGAAAACCATAGCATTATTGAAAATATATCTTCCTTGAAGAAAACAATAGCATTATTGAAAATATATCTACCTTGAAGAAAACCATAGCTTTATTGAAAATATCTTCCCTGAAGAAAGCCATAGCATTAATGAAAATATCTTCCTTGAAGAAAACAATAGCATTATTGAAAATATCTCTCCCTGAATAAAACCATAGCTTTATTGAAAATATCTTCCCTGAAGAAAACCATAGCATTAATGAAAATATCTTCCTTGAAGAAAACCATAGCATTATTGAAAATATCTCTCCCTGAAGAAAACCATAGCATTATTGAAAATATCTACCCTGAAGAAAACCATAGCTTTATTGAAAATATCTTCCTTGAAGAAAACCATAGCATTATTGAAAATATCTCACCCTGAAGAAAACCATAGCTTTATTGAAAATATCTTCCTTGAAGCAAACAATAGCATTATTGAAAATATATCTACCTTGAAGAAAACCATAGCTTTATTGAAAATATCTTCCCTGAAGAAAACCATAGCATTATTGAAAATATCTTCCTTGAAGAAAACCATAGCATTATTGAAAATATCTCTCCCTGAAGAAAACCATAGCTTTATTGAAAATATCTTCCCTGAAGAAAACCATAGCATTAATGAAAATATCTTCCATGAAAAAACCATAGCATTATTGAAAATATCTCTCCCTGAAAAAAACCATAGCATTATTGAAAATATCTTCCCTGAGGAAAACCATAGCTTTATTGAAAATATCTTCCTTGAAGAAAACCATAGCATTATTGAAATTATCTCTCCCTGAAGAAAACCATAGCTTTATTGAAAATATCTTCCCTGAAGAAAACCATAGCATTAATGAAAATATCTTCCTTGAAGAAAACCATAGCATTATTGAAAATATCTCTCCCTGAAGAAAACCATAGCATTATTGAAAATATATCTACCTTTAAGAAAACCATAGCTTTATTGAAAATATATCTTCCTTGAAGAAAACAATAGCATTATTGAAAATATATCTACCTTGAAGAAAACCATAGCTTTATTGAAAATGTCTTCCCTGAAGAAAACCATAGCATTAATGAAAATATCTTCCTTGAAGAAAACCATAGCATTATTGAAAATATCTCTCCCTGAATAAAACCATAGCTTTATTGAAAATATCTTCCCTGAAGAAAACCATAGCATTAATGAAAATATCTTCCTTGAAGAAAACCATAGCATTATTGAAAATATCTCTCCCTGAATAAAACCATAGCTTTATTGAAAATATCTTCCCTGAAGAAAACCATACCATTATTGAAAATATCTACCTTGAAGAAAACCAAAGCTTTATTGAAAATATCTTCCCTGAAGAAAACCATAGCATTATTGAAAATATCTTCCTTGAAGAAAACCATAGCATTATTGAAAATATCTCTCCCTAAAGAAAACCATAGCTTTATTGAAAATATCTTCCCTGAAGAAAACCATAGCTTTATTGAAAATATCTTCCTTGAAGAAAACCATAGCATTATTGAAAATATCTCTCCCTGAAGAAAACCATAGTTTTACTGAAAATATCTTCCTTGAAGAAAACAATAGCATTATTGAAAATATATCTACCTTGAAGAAGACCATAGCTTTATTGAAAATATCTTCCTTGAAGAAAACCATAGCATTATTGAAAATATCTCTCCCTGAAGAAAACGATAGCATTATTGAAAATATATCTACCTTGAAGAAAACCATAGCTTTATTGAAAATATATCTTCCTTGAAGAAAACAATAGCATTATTGAAAATATATCTACCTTGAAGAAAACCATAGCTTTATTGAAAATATCTTCCCTGAAGAAAACCATAGCATTAATGAAAATATCTTCCTTGAAGAAAACCATAGCATTATTGAAAATATCTCTCCCTGAATAAAACCATAGCTCTATTGAAAATATCTTCCCTGAAGAAAACCATAGCATTAATGAAAATATCTTCCTTGAAGAAAACCATAGCATTATTGAAAATATCTCTCCCTGAATAAAACCATAGCTTTATTGAAAATATCTTCCCTGAAGAAAACCATACCATTATTGAAAATATCTACCTTGAAGAAAACCAAAGCTTTATTGAAAATATCTTCCCTGAAGAAAACCATAGCATTATTGAAAATATCTTCCTTCAAGAAAACCATAGCATTATTGAAAATATCTCTCCCTAAAGAAAACCATAGCTTTATTGAAAATATCTTCCCTGAAGAAAACCATAGCTTTATTGAAAATATCTTCCTTGAAGGAAACCATAGCATTATTGAAAATATCTCTCCCTGAAGAAAACCATAGTTTTACTGAAAATATCTTCCTTGAAGAAAACAATAGCATTATTGAAAATATATCTACCTTGAAGAAGACCATAGCTTTATTGAAAATATCTTCCCTGAAGAAAACCATAGCATTATTGAAAATTACTTCCTTGAAGAAAACCATAGCATTATTGAAAATATCTCTCTCTGAATAATACCATAGCTTTATTGAAAATGTCTTCCCTGAAGAAAACCATAGCATTAATGAAAATATCTTCCTTGAAGAAAACCATAGCATTATTGAAAATATCTACTTTGAAGGAAACCATAGCATTATTGAAAATATTTTCCTTGAAGAAAACCATAGCATTATTGAAAATATCTCTCCCTGAAGAAAACCATAGCATTATTGAAAATATCTTCCTTGAAGAAAACCATAGCATTATTGAAAATATCTCTCCCTGAATAAAACCATAGCTTTATTGAAAATATCTTCCCTGAAGAAAACCATACCATTATTGAAAATATCTACCTTGAAGAAAACCAAAGCTTTATTGAAAATATCTTCCCTGAAGAAAACCATAGCATTATTGAAAATATCTTCCTTGAAGAAAACCATAGCATTATTGAAAATATCTCTCCCTAAAGAAAACCATAGCTTTATTGAAAATATCTTCCCTGAAGAAAACCATAGCTTCATTGAAAATATCTTCCTTGAAGAAAACCATAGCATTATTGAAAATATCTCTCCCTGAAGAAAGCCATAGCTTTACTGAAAATATCTTCCTTGAAGAAAACAATAGCATTATTGAAAATATATCTACCTTGAAGAAGACCATAGCTTTATTGAAAATATCTTCCCTGAAGAAAACCATAGCATTATTGAAAATTACTTCCTTGAAGAAAACCATAGCATTATTGAAAATATCTCTCCCTGAATAAAACCATAGCTTTATTGAAAATATCTTCCCTGAAGAAACCATAGAAAATGAAAATCCACAGCCTGCTTCCAGTCTCCGACCGGGTCAGGAATGGAATGAATGAACCCCCATTCGAGCGGCGAGGATATGAACTGTGCCGGCTGCCGAGGCCTGACGCACTCCTCTGGGGCAATGATTAAATGAATGACAGATGAAATGAAATGATAGTGGAGAGTGTTGCTGGAATGAAATATTGACAGGGAAAACCGGAGTACCCGGAGAAAAACCTGTCTGCCTCCGTTCTGTCCAGCACAGATCTCACATGGAGTGACCGGGATTTGAACCACGGACTCAGCGGTGAGAGGCCGGCGTGCTGCCGCCTGAGCCACGGAGGCTAAGAAACCATAGCATTAATGAAAATATCTTCCTTGAAGAAAACCATAGCATTATTGAAAATATCTCTCCCTGAATAAAACCATAGCTTTATTGAAAATATCTTCCTTGAAGAAAACCATAGCATTATTGAAAATATCTCTCCCTGAAGAAAACCATAGTTTTACTGAAAATATCTTCCTTGAAGAAAACAATAGCATTATTGAAAATATATCTACCTTGAAGAAGACCATAGCTTTATTGAAAATATCTTCCTTGAAGAAAACCATAGCATTATTGAAAATATCTCTCCCTGAAGAAAACGATAGCATTATTGAAAATATATCTACCTTGAAGAAAACCATAGCTTTATTGAAAATATATCTTCCTTGAAGAAAACAATAGCATTATTGAAAATATATCTACCTTGAAGAAAACCATAGCTTTATTGAAAATATCTTCCCTGAAGAAAACCATAGCATTAATGAAAATATCTTCCTTGAAGAAAACCATAGCATTATTGAAAATATCTCTCCCTGAATAAAACCATAGCTCTATTGAAAATATCTTCCCTGAAGAAAACCATAGCATTAATGAAAATATCTTCCTTGAAGAAAACCATAGCATTATTGAAAATATCTCTCCCTGAATAAAACCATAGCTTTATTGAAAATATCTTCCCTGAAGAAAACCATACCATTATTGAAAATATCTACCTTGAAGAAAACCAAAGCTTTATTGAAAATATCTTCCCTGAAGAAAACCATAGCATTATTGAAAATATCTTCCTTCAAGAAAACCATAGCATTATTGAAAATATCTCTCCCTAAAGAAAACCATAGCTTTATTGAAAATATCTTCCCTGAAGAAAACCATAGCTTTATTGAAAATATCTTCCTTGAAGAAAACCATAGCATTATTGAAAATATCTCTCCCTGAAGAAAACCATAGTTTTACTGAAAATATCTTCCTTGAAGAAAACAATAGCATTATTGAAAATATATCTACCTTGAAGAAGACCATAGCTTTATTGAAAATATCTTCCCTGAAGAAAACCATAGCATTATTGAAAATTACTTCCTTGAAGAAAACCATAGCATTATTGAAAATATCTCTCTCTGAATAATACCATAGCTTTATTGAAAATGTCTTCCCTGAAGAAAACCATAGCATTAATGAAAATATCTTCCTTGAAGAAAACCATAGCATTATTGAAAATATCTACTTTGAAGGAAACCATAGCATTATTGAAAATATTTTCCTTGAAGAAAACCATAGCATTATTGAAAATATCTCTCCCTGAAGAAAACCATAGCATTATTGAAAATATCTTCCTTGAAGAAAACCATAGCATTATTGAAAATATCTCTCCCTGAATAAAACCATAGCTTTATTGAAAATATCTTCCCTGAAGAAAACCATACCATTATTGAAAATATCTACCTTGAAGAAAACCAAAGCTTTATTGAAAATATCTTCCCTGAAGAAAACCATAGCATTATTGAAAATATCTTCCTTGAAGAAAACCATAGCATTATTGAAAATATCTCTCCCTAAAGAAAACCATAGCTTTATTGAAAATATCTTCCCTGAAGAAAACCATAGCTTCATTGAAAATATCTTCCTTGAAGAAAACCATAGCATTATTGAAAATATCTCTCCCTGAAGAAAGCCATAGCTTTACTGAAAATATCTTCCTTGAAGAAAACAATAGCATTATTGAAAATATATCTACCTTGAAGAAGACCATAGCTTTATTGAAAATATCTTCCCTGAAGAAAACCATAGCATTATTGAAAATTACTTCCTTGAAGAAAACCATAGCATTATTGAAAATATCTCTCCCTGAATAAAACCATAGCTTTATTGAAAATATCTTCCCTGAAGAAACCATAGAAAATGAAAATCCACAGCCTGCTTCCAGTCTCCGACCGGGTCAGGAATGGAATGAATGAACCCCCATTCGAGCGGCGAGGATATGAACTGTGCCGGCTGCCGAGGCCTGACGCACTCCTCTGGGGCAATGATTAAATGAATGACAGATGAAATGAAATGATAGTGGAGAGTGTTGCTGGAATGAAATATTGACAGGGAAAACCGGAGTACCCGGAGAAAAACCTGTCTGCCTCCGTTCTGTCCAGCACAGATCTCACATGGAGTGACCGGGATTTGAACCACGGACTCAGCGGTGAGAGGCCGGCGTGCTGCCGCCTGAGCCACGGAGGCTAAGAAACCATAGCATTAATGAAAATATCTTCCTTGAAGAAAACCATAGCATTATTGAAAATATCTCTCCCTGAATAAAACCATAGCTTTATTGAAAATATCTTCCCTGAAGAAAACCATAGCATTAATGAAAATATCTTCCTTGAAGTAAACCATAGCATTATTGAAAATATCTCTCCCTGCAGAAAACCATAGCATTATTGAAAATATCTACCCTGAAGAAAACCATAGCTTTATTGAAAATATCTTCCTTGAAGAAAACCATAGCATTATTGAAAATATCTCTCCCTGAAGAAAACCATAGCTTTATTGAAAATATCTTCCTTGAAGAAAACAATAGCATTATTGAAAATATATCTACCTTGAAGAAAACCATAGCTTTATTGAAAATATCTTCCCTGAAGAAAACCATAGCATTATTGAAAATATCTTCCTTGAAGAAAACCATAGCATTATTGAAAAAATCTCTCCCTGAAAAAAACCATAGCTTATTGAAAATATCTTCCCTGAAGAAAACCATAGCATTAATGAAAATATCTTCCTTGAAGAAAACCATAGCATTATTGAAAATATCTCTCCCTGAAGAAAACCATAGCATTATTGAAAATATCTTCCCTGAGGAAAACCATAGCTTTATTGAAAATATCTTCCTTGAAAAAAACCATCGCATTATTGAAAATATCTCTCCCTGAAGAAAACCATAGCTTTATTGAAAATATCTTCCGTGAAGAAAACCATAGCTTTATTGAAAATATCTTCCTTGAAGAAAACCATAGCATTATTGAAAATATCTCTCCCTGAAGAAAACCATAGCATTATTGAAAATATATCTACCTTGAAGAAAACCATAGCTTTATTGAAAATATATCTTCCTTGAAGAAAACAATAGCATTATTGAAAATATATCTACCTTGAAGAAAACCATAGCTTTATTGAAAATATCTTCCCTGATGAAAACCATAGCATTATTGAAAATATATCTCCCTGAAGAAAACCATAGCATTATTGAAAATATATCGTCCTTGAAGAAAACAATAGCATTATTGAAAATATATCTTCCTTGAAGGAAACCATAGCATTATTGAAAATATCTCTTCCTTGAAGAAAACAATAGAATTATTGAAAATATATCTACCTTGAAGAAAACCATAGCATTATTGAAAATATATCGTCCTTGAAGAAAATCATAGGATTATTGAAAATATCTTCCCTGAGGAAAACCATAGCTTTATTGAAAATATCTTCCTTGAAAAAAACCATCGCATTATTGAAAATATCTCTCCCTGAAGAAAACCATAGCTTTATTGAAAATATCTTCCCTGAAGAAAACCATAGCTTTATTGAAAATATCTTCCTTGAAGAAAACGATAGCATTATTGAAAATATCTCTCCCTGAAGAAAACCATAGCATTATTGAAAATATATCGTCCTTGAAGAAAATCATAGCATTATTGAAAATATCTCTTCCTTGAAGAAAACCATAGCTTTATTGAAAATATATCTTTCTTGAAGAAAACCATAGCATTATTGAAAATATCTCTTCCTTGAGGAAAACCATAGAATTATTGAAAATATATCGTCCTTGAAGAAAATCATAGCATTATTGAAAATATATCTTCCTATAAGAAAACAATAGCATTATTGAAAATATATCTTTCTTGAAGAAAACCATAGCATTATTGAAAATATCTCTTCCTCGAAGAAAACCATAGCTTTATTGAAAATATCTCTTCCTTGAAGAAAACAATAGCATTATTGAAAATATATCTACCTTGAAGACAACAATAGCATTATTGAAAATATATCTACCTTGAAGACAACAATAGCATTATTGAAAATATATCTACCATGAAGACAACAATAGCATTATTGAAAATATATCTACCTTGAAGACAACAATAACATTATTGAAAATATATCTACCTTGAAGACAACAATAGCATTATTGAAAATATATCTACCTTGAAGACAACAATAGCATTATTGAAAATATATCTACCTTGAAGACAACAATAGCATTATTGAAAATATATCTACCTTGAAGACAAGAATAGCATTATTGAAAATATATCTTCCTTTAAGAAAACAATAGCATTATTGAAAATATATCTACCTTGAAGAAAACCATAGCTTTATTGAAAATATCTTCCTTGAAGAAAACAATAGCATTATTGAAAATATATCTACCTTGAAGAAAACCAAAGCTTTATTGGAAATATCTTCCCTGAAGAAAACCATAGCATTATTGAAAATATCTTCCTTGAAGAAAACCATAGCATTATTGGAAATATCTCTCCCTGAAGACAACCATAGCTTTATTGAAAATATCTTCCCTGAAGAAAATCATAGCATTATTGAAAATATCTCTCCCTGATGAAAACCATAGCATTATTGAAAATATCTTCCTTGAAGAAAACAATAGCATTATTGAAAATATATCTACCTTGAAGAAAACCATAGCTTTATTGAACATATCTTCCCTGAAGAAAACCATAGCATTATTGAAAATATCTCTCCCTGAAGAAAACCATAGCTTTATTGAAAATATCTTCCTTGAAGAAAACCATAGCTTTATTGAAAATATCTTCCTTGAAGAAAACCATAGCATTATTGAAAATATCTCTCCCTGAAGAAAACCATAGCATTATTGAAAATATCTTCCTTGAAGAAAACCATAGCATTATTGAAAATATCTCTCCCTGAAGAAAACCATGGCATCATTGAAAATATCTCTCCCTGAAGAAAACCATAGCATTATTGAAAATATCTCTTCCTTGAAGAAAACCATGGCATTATTGAAAATATATCTTCCTTGAAGAAAACCATAGCATTATTGAGAATATATCTTCCTTGAAGAAAACCATATCATTATTGAAAATATCTTCCTTGAAGAAAACCATAGCATTATTGAGAATATCTCTTCCTTGAAGAAAACCATAGGATTATTGAAAATAAGAGTAAGAAAATGGATGCTTAAGTAATTGGAATTAGTCACGGTCACAGAGCATTGAATGTTTCGACCTCTCGTCTGGGAGACGCGCGTGTCCTCAAGAGTTATCGCGCTGCAGCAGTATTGGATTGTGAGACAATAACAAGAGTAGCGCCGAGTTAAGAAAAGAGATGAAAAGGAGTATCAAGAATTCATCTCAAGAATTCTCTCGACGGTTTGTTTATCCACGCAGGGCTCTACTGATAACATGTTTTTATGTGATGGCTGTAGTAATGTGCGTGGCTGTATTAGGGGTGGATATGTGGTAGATGCCTTGTTGTTTGAACTAAGGTACTATCCCAGCATTTTCCTGTAGGGGGTGTGCAAAATACCCGGGATGAGACCTGCACTCAGGATAGCCGCTGCCAGCTCCGGGATTTGAACCTCCAATCTCCCCATTGCGACTATGGTGAGTGAGTTAAAGTGGGGCCTAAGAAAATGCCTCACACTCCCTATGTTAGGTATTGCTTCCTACGGCAATGGATAGAGCAATAAATAGTGTGAAAGATAAAGATTTGGCTGCCTGTTCACTTGACATTGGCCCAGCAGACTCGGAGACGCCAACACTTGGCGGCGCTCCACAAGATCAGACCGACTATTCTCAGGCCGTCTGCACTTACCCCGAGTCCACACGCTTTCCATTTCTATTAAGTTCTCTGTCAGTAACAAGCCTCCGTGGCTTAGGCGGCAGCACGCCAGCCACTCACCGCTGGGTCCGTGGTTCAAATCCCGGTCACTCCATGTGAGATCTGTGCTGGACAGAACGGAGGCAGACAGGTTTTTCTCCGGGTACTCCGGTTTTCCCTGTCAAAATTTCATTCCAGCAACACTCTCCACTATCATTTCCTTTCATCTGTCATTCATTTAATCATTGCCCCAGAGGTGTGCGTCAGGCCTCGGCAGCCGGCACAGTTCATATCCTCGCCGCTAGATGGGGGCTTCATTCATTCCATTCCTGACCCGGTCGGAGACTGGAAGCAGGCTGTGGATTTTCATTTTCTCTGTCAGTAATTACTTACTGCCTTCAAAAGATCGATTATTCAATTAATTTATTATTTGATGCTCGTATCCCTTAGGAACAGTTCGGTGAAAAAAAAAGTCATTATGAGCAGCAGTTTTTGAGATTTAAAAGATGATGATGATAATTGTTGTTTAAGGTGCCTATCATCTAGGTTATCGGCCCCTAATGGTTTGGGTGATAGTGAAAGATGAAATGAGAATGAAAACTATAACTAATACTAACTACGAACTTACATACTAAAAAAAAAAACCAACAACAACCCCTGGCACTATCCAGCCCATGACGGGCTAAGGCCGACCAAGCGACCGCTGCCCAGCCATTTGGCCTGCAGATATTGGGGTGACGCGTGATGAGCGCGTTGGGTCCCCTCGGCCGTTAATCTTGGTATTCTTGATCGGGGCGCTGTCTCACTGTCAGACAGCTAATCAATTGTCCTCACGAGGCTGAGTGCACCCCGTTCCAACACTCACGTCAGTTTTAAAATTCCTGACGGAGCCGGGGATAGAACCCGGGGCCTCCGGGTGAGAGAAAACTTACATACTAGAAGAAGAAATGGCAAACAAATAGAGGATACGGCAAATAAAGGACAGGAAGAAAAGAAATGCCCTAAACCCTCAAAGAATGATTGAGGGACTTGGAAGGAAGGAGAGCCATGAGGAAAGGGAAAGAGGAGATGGCCCGTCCCAAAATCAGAGGAAAAAAGAGACAAAATGGACCCAGCTGAGCCCCTGAGGGTGTAGCACTATCCAGGGTGCATCAGAAGTAGTGGGGCTACATACAACTTGCCTTGAAGAGAGGCAGGAGATAACATGAAAAAAAAAAAGAAGGCTGACCCCTCGAAGAACGACGGTGTCAGGGAAGACAAGACAAGGGCCAATTAAGGCGGGAAAATAAAAGACTTCCTGGGCCTCGGAACCCTATTTCCGCCGGGGTCGGAAGAGGACAAGAGTTGACCAAGAGAGGTCGACAGGAAAGAAGACGGTGAGGAGCCAGGCACAAGTAAGTGGAAGCAATTCCGGACTCAGCTGGGGTCCCGTAGTCGCCAACCCACTTCCCACTAGATGTGAGCCCCTGGGGGAACGATTTAAAAGGCGAAGACTTGCACCCAGTTTTCGTCCTGTCAGTGTGGTATGTCATATTTAGGTACTTACGGTCGTTTCCTGAAAGTTCTTTTTAACATCTATTTTAGTGATAACTGAAATACTAATTCACATACACTATTGAAATATTTTGGGTGTCTTACCACATATTATATCTACAAAATGATGCAAATTGATGTCTCTCACTTGGATAGTGTCTTCTTAAAAAAAAATATGTTAAAAATATTATACAAATTAATTGTATTGTATTCAATACTAAATTAAAAATACTATTTGTTTATACATGTTTCTGAAATTGCATGCACTTAGAGAAGGGAATATTTACAATAAATTAAAACAAAAACAACCTAAAAAGTTGAAAATTAGTGGAATTATCACAAAAATGCCTCAGCCTTGCAACCACCAATTTGAATTTTGAAAGAATATGCTAATTATTGTTTAAGTCAATAGTAATGCTGTTTCCATGTAAAACAACACCAGTGTTTCAGTGAGCTCGGCTGAAAATCTAAGTTCCAAAGGCCTCAACAACCTCTAGTTCTACATGGTCCTGGTATCTGCTAGGCCAAGTACTGAGTACAAGCAAATATGGAATGTGCAAGTAAATACGATCTTACCCCAGGTGGTACACAATCCATCCGTCAACAGACGGCCAGTGAACTTCCGGATTCTGGGGAGTTCAGACGTGCGCAACAGAGAGTATCGGAGATCTCTGGTAAACTTCCTTACAACCAGAAATCATTCCTTGGAACGATAAACATTAATACATTGATCTAAACAGGTAAATTACATGACCTCACGCAGGAAATTGATCGACAAAAAATTATCATCCTTGCTCTTCAAGAAACACGAATGACAGACAACGACACTATGGACTACGGAAACTACCGCATCTTTAAAAGCAAAACACAACAAGAGTCGCAAGGGGTGCACCAATTTTCGGTATGGCGTTTCTTGTACACAGATCTATTATCACCTCCGTCAGGGAAATTACACCCATCAATAGTCGGCTCATGACCATGCGCATCAAATGCGCCAACAAAAATTTCACCCTCATCAATGCGCATGCCCCCACCAATGTTGACAATAAGAAGAACCCTGAAACGGTTGAAAAATTCTGGAACAAACGTGAGAACATCATGAGCAAGATTTCCAGCGACGACGTTAAAATCCTCATGGGAGATTTCAATGCTCAACTTAGCAAAGAGAAAATCTATCGAAAAATCGTCGGTAAATATTCAGCACACCAAAACACGAACACTAACGGCACGCGTCTGTTTGACATCTGTCACCAATTCAACCTTAAAATTATGTCCACGCACTTTAGAAAATCACCGCATAAACAGAAAACATGGCGATCTCCGATCCAACATCTCGGTGAGTATCAGATTGATCACGTCGCCATTTCCTACGCCCACTACAGAACCATTCACGACGTTCAAGTCCGACGAGACGCGAATATCGACTCGGATCACTACCTTACAAGAATCAAGTAAAGTTCACCCCAAAGAGAGTTCATCGTCGCAAACCACATAGGCCTATCCCGAAATTTGATTTAGCTATGATTCAAGAAAAAAATATTGTAGAGGAATGGGAAAAGGAACCGCCGAATAACTGGAACGACTTTCGTAGCAAAATTATCGGAGAAGCTAAAGCACTGATCCCGCTAAAAAGAAAGACAAAACATCCACGGTGGAATTCTGAGTGTGATCAAGTCATTGCCAATCGCCGAATCGCATTCCAAAAATACAACAGCAGTAGATCACCAGGAACCCTGGGACACTTCCTCGACATCCGCAAACAGACAAACAAGACTATCAGGAAAGTCAAGCGTGATTATATCACTGAGCAACTTAAGTCCATGGAGAATGATATCAGAAACTCAGATAGTCGGAATTTCTACAGGACCTTCGCGAATAATATTAAGGGTTATGCACCGCCAAATTTAACCTTCAGGAAACAGGATGGAAAACTGGCACTTACTAATCGTGAAAATTGCGATGAACTTGCACGCTACTTTTTTGGGCTCCTTAACTGTCCCGAACCACCTGAACGTTTCTTGCATACGACCTCAGAACACGTCAAGCCAGACGCTGATCCACCAACACAAGAAGAAATCACTCACCATATCAAAAAACTCAAGAATGGAAAGACAGCAGGAGAAGACGGAATTGTCGCTGAACTGCTGAAAAATCATGGACCACGATCACTGCAGGAAATTACACAGATCATCCAAGAAGTCTGGCGAAGTGAAAATCTCCCTGATGATTGGAAATGCGCACTCATTCACCCACTCTACAAAAAAGGAGACAGATTGGATGTGAATAACTATAGAGGGATATCCCTCCTTTCTGTACCTTACAAAGTCTTCTCTGCTTGCCCCCTACAACGCACACAAGAACAGCTCGAGACTCTCATTGGTGAATACCAGGCAGGGTTCAGACCAAACAGATCAAGTACTGAACAAATTTTCAACCTCAAGTCCACACTGAAACTTCGAGCTTTACGAAGTCTCCCAACCATCTGCGTATTCGTCGATTTTCAGAAAGCTTATGACTATGTCGACCACCTATCCCTCTTTAATATACTCGAAGAATACACGCTCGACCCGAAAACACGACGCCTCATCCAACAGACCCTATCTGAAACAACTTCCAAAGTCAAGTTCCTTGGTGAAGTATCTGAACCTTTCCTTATCGGGACAGGTGTACGGCTGGGTGATGGGCTCTCCCCTCTACTCTTTAATATCGTCCTAGAGAAGGTCATCAAAGAATGGAGAAATGAACTGAGGAGTCGGAATACCTGGAAGCCAGTCATGCTAGGAAGGCAAACGGATAATATCGACGTGACATGCTTCGCTTTCGCGGATGATCTTGCAATCCTCTCCGCAGATGAACGAACGGCAATTCTTCAGATTGAGGTCTTAAAAGAGTGTGCTGAAAAGGTCGGACTACAAATTTCCTTCACAAAGACCGAGTTTATATCGACAAAACACATTCAAGCACAAAATTTACTCACAGAGTACGGTATGATAAACAGGGTTAATCAATTCAAGTATTGGGGTGAAATTATTGAACCCACAGGTATGGAAAGAGTGGCGCAAAAATCTCGTGAACTTAAATTGCGGAAAGCATACGGAAAAAACGCACATATTTACAACAAGAAATGCATGAGCATCAACACCAAAATTCAACACTACACGACTGCCATCAAACCTGAAACACTTTACGCCAGCGAGACACTAAACCTCAACTACAAAGGGGATCTTGAGAACATCAAGAAGGCTGAGAGAAAAATCATCCGTAAAATATTGGGCCCTAAACTCACAGATGACGGATATCGTCTGCAATCACACACAATCACAGAGAGATACTCTAACATAGAGTCAGATTTCCTCAAGCGACGACTGAGATTCTACGGCCACATTATGAGACTGAATGACGACCGGCTAACAAAGAGAATATTGACTTACTTACGGAAACTTAAAGTGACAACAGTCTGGGTTACCCAAGTCCAAATTGATCTCGAAAGTGCCAACATCATACCAATAGACATAGACGATCGAATGACATTCCGACATAAGTTCCACAGTTGGGAAGTCACACATGAAGATCGACCAAGGAGACCAGGGAAAGGATGGACGGAGGAACGTCGAGTCCGACACAGTGTGATGATGAAGGAGTTCTGGAAGAACAAGAAGAACAGCACCAGAACATAATTTGCTTAATGTGATCCTTTGGGTCTAAACAATGTAAATAATAAATAATAATAATAATAATAATAATAATAATAATAATGGCCTCGTGTGCCGGGTGGAAGCTTTGTAGCCTAATTTGACACCGAGAGGGTAGCTTGCATGTCGAATTTTGTTGTTCCTTGAAGCACTATGAAAGTCAAGGAGGTTAGATACAGTATCTAAGCTCCTTGAACACTATAGCGCTTTCTAGTAGAGAAATGAGGAAACTCCCGAGATTAATTTTGCCATTATGAAAACGGCCTACTGAATTCAAATGGGATCTTTGACATGCCAACATCGTATGACATGCATGTCGTATTTTTGCCGCCTTTCAAAAATCACTTACCAAGGCCAGGAGCAAACCTGCAATCTTGGGGTTAGTAGACCGACACGCTATCCACTCACCCACCGTGGCAAGCTACAAAATTTAATTATTGTAAGTATTGTGGTTTCAAAGAAAAAAAAAAACATGTTCAAAGTTGCTTAAATTTTACCATGGTAGGCTGTGCCAGTCCCTTAAGCTGTCCGCATCGTTCCGAAGTGGCTAGCACTCTTGGCTGAACCGTGAAGGCCCAAGCTTGATTCCCGGCTCTGCCAAGAAATTTATTTTTGGTCTGAGGGCTAGAACGGGATACACTCCGCCTCGTGAGCCAAAACTGAGAAGAGGTGGGTTCGATTCCCACCTCAGCCGTCGTGGAAGTGGTTTTCCGTGGTTTCCCCACTTTTACTCCAAACGAATGCCGGGAGGGTACCTAAGTTAACACCACAGCCGCTTCCTTCCCAATTCTCACCCGAATGACACCGACAGTGGCGGCTACGCTCGCTAAGGCGCAGCGTTAAGTCATGGGGCCCAGTTCTCTGCTAACTCAGTAGACGCGTGGGTTCAAGCTCCACCGTCGGCCGTCCTTGAAATGGTATTCCGTGGTTTTCAACACCAGACAAATGCTGGGACGGTACCTTCTGACAGGCCACGGCCGCTTCCTTCCACATCCTTGCCCAGTTTCATTCATCTTCATCCATTCCATCTCTCATCCTGACGCGCAGGTCGACCACGGGCGTCGATTAGAAAGACCTGCACTTGGCCTCTCAGGAGGTCAGACGAAAAAAAAAAAAAAAAAAAAGAACCTGAATGACAAAATACACACACTACTATTACTACTGCAGACACCCAATAACACAGGTTATCAGACAAAATATACACACACTCTCCCACCCAAGTACACGGGGCAAAATGACACAATGTCCCTACGCCTCAAATGAAACAGCAACAACATTATGTAAATCGGTTCTGTAGTTTTCAAAAAATGAATTAAAATACTCACTGCGAATATTAGTCTGTTTTTAATGAATTGCAATTTGAGACTGTTGTACCTTTCAGCATCCAGTCTAGTCTGCAAGCATCTGTTTAGGAACAAGTTGCCTCGATGATCCCTTATTAGCAGTTAGCATTGCGACCTTCGCTGCTTCTACACCTCTCACTTTGAAATCATTCAACACTGAATCTATCCTTCGCCTCCTAGGCCTACCTCGAAATTTCTTACCCTCCACGGATTGGCTGCGTGGCTCAGCGGTAACGTTATCGCCTGCTGGCCCCAAGTTTACATGATCGATTCCTGGTGCAGTCAGTTGACATCTAGGAATACGCAGATGTGAGGGAGCCGTGTCAGTAGATTTACTGGCACGCTAAAGATCCCCTGCAGGACAAAATTCCGGCACCCTGGCGTCTCTAAAAGCCGTAGTAGTAGAAAGGTACGTAAAACCCATAACCTTATTGACGTGTAACATCTTTCCATTCAGTTGCAGGATATTTTTGTGGGAGTGATTTTGAAAAATGGGACGGAAGTGGATCGGACGGAAGTGTGTAAGACGCACTGCCAGCTGGATCGTATCCCTCCTTGACATTCATCAATACACAAAAATCTTTTTTATTTACACACTATAAATACATAACAATTCCAAGACTCTCTTTTTTTTCTTCACTGCCTACTTGATATTTCTACTCTCGCACTGCCTTCTTGATACTCTGATGCTAATCATATCAATATGACTCATTTTAACAGAATCCATATGAAATTACGTGTTGGTCTGTGAATCAAGAGGTCCGGGAACTGGGTAAGCCTTTCATGATCTACTGCTGTGCACATTGAATTTACTCGCAAGTTGGCCTATTTATAGGGAATTTAAGGTTATGAGCGGTGTCGCGTCTATTAATCTAGTTGATCCATATCGTATTCTTTATTTAGGCTAGTGCTGGTGGAAGCTACAAATCATCTAATAAAATGAGTTCCGTATTATAAACTACAATATCTGTAAAACACTCCATTTTACAATATTAATATTCGTGCCAATAATATTACAAAATACCGGTGTATCAACAATTTCACGTGAGGTTCCTTCTATGTCAGATGTTACACATCATATGCGACTACTGTAAGGCTCGCAAAGTTTTTAGCCTACTTTCGATTTTTGCAAAAAATGAAAGTAGACTTATGAGATCTACACAGGGCCAAAAATTGTGTGTCTGTCTGTGTGTCTGTGTGTGAGTGTGTGTAATCTGAATGTCTGTCCCGTCCCCCCCCCCCTATCAATTCAAACACGGTGAAACCGAATTGAACGAAATTTGGTACAGAGGTAGAACTAGCAAAGGGCACCTCGTGTTATGTTTTATATCGCCGCCATCATGACGGAAACGTAATGGCGGCCACCCAAATGTTCAAAGCTTAAATCAAATTACGACTAACCTCATCATTCGATTTTTACCAAATTTTGCAACAACATATACTCGTATGGCGAGCGTCTTTTGACTAAACTGCAAGGTCATCCGCCCAATAGTTTGCAGATGGCGGCCATGAATATGTGCAAATCAATTCCTCCTATCACTTCAAACACGGTGAAACCGAATTGAACGAAATTTGGTACAGAGGTAGCACTAGCAAAGGGCACTCTAGTGTCTTGTTTTATATCGCCACCATCTTGACGAAAACGTAATGGCAGCCACCCAAATGAAGCTTGAATCAAATTACGACCAATGTAATCATTTGATCTCTACCAAATTTTGCAACAACATACCTTTATGTATAAAAACATCTTTTGACTAAACTACAAGGTCATCAGCCCAATCATTTTCGGATGGCGGCCATGTATATGTGCAAATCGATTCCCCCTATCTTTTCAAACACGGTGAAACCGAATTGAACGAAATTTGGTACGGAGGTAGCACTAGCAAAGAGCACCTCAGTGTCATGTTTTATATCGCCGCCATCTTGATGGGAGCGTAATGGTGGCCACCCAAATGTAAAAAGCTTAAATCAAATTACGACCAACATAATCATCTGATCTCTACCAAATTCTGCAACAACATACCTATTTGTGGAAAGCATCTTTTGACTGAACTACAAGGTCATCAGCCCAATAGGTTGCAGATAGTGGCCATGTATGTATTAAAATCGATTCCGCAAATCAATTCAAACACGGTGAAACCGAATTGAATGAACTTTTTTAGTAGCAAAGGGCACCTCATATTCATGTTTAATATCCGTATAGCACGTTGTATTTCAACAATCTACTACAACCAATATTCAATTATACTCCTTGAAAAGGAGGAAGAGTAATAACAATACCCATGCATTTAGGAGAAAGTAGGCTATATGTTCTTTACTGAACATCTTGTTTTATATTATATCACCCTCCACAGTCAACCTCATCAACCTCTTATGTAATCTCTCCTCCCCCACTCTCTTCACATGACTCCGCATCTGAGTCAGCTCATACGAACAGCTCCATCTAGTGTGTTCATTTCTAACTTAGCCTTTATCTCTTCATTACGACTACCTTCCTGCCATTGCTCCCATCTATTTGTCCCAGTAATCATTCGTGCTACCCTCAAATCAGTTCCGTCTAGCTTATGTATTAGATATCCTGAATCTACCCCACTCTCACTTCCATACAGCAAGGTTGGTCTAAATACTGAGCGATGTACGGAGATTTCGGAGTTACATAAATAATATTATTGGTTTTACGTTCCTTTTAACTATTGAGGCTTTTAGAGACGCGGCGGTGCTGGAATTTTGTCCCGAAGGAGATCTTTAATCAGTAAATCTACTGACACGGCTCCTTCGTATTTGCGTACTCTCAAATGCCATCTGACTGCGCCAGGATTCAATCCTGCAAGCTTGGGAACATCAGGTGAGAACGTTACCGCTGAGCCACGCTGCCAGCCATCGTCGTTACACAACCTTCCTTCTTGCAGAATACTGTAGATCACAAGTGAGAACTCACTGCATTGGATTTTCTGCACCTCGACGCTATATCTTTCCCGCACCCCATGGGGAGAAAGGGAACCCGGCTCCTATTCCGGACCCGGCAGCGGAACCGTATCAAGTCGGGGTAACCCAAAAGGACCCGGAGACACCGTCGGGAGATCGGGCAAGCGTTTTCTTTTCTGCATGAGCGTTCGAGTTCCCTGGAATCCTCTAGCTGAGAGATAGTGTTTGGAACGCGAAGAGCACCGCAGTTGCGGCGAGGTCTCGATCTTCCCCTCGGACCTTGAAAATCCGGGAGAAGGCCACGTGGAGGTGTCGCGCCAGCTCGTACCCAAATCCGCAGCAGGTCTCCAAGGCGATGAGCTTCTAGTCGATAGACCAATGAAGGTAAGGGAAGTCGCCATACTAACATCGTGAGAGAACACACGGCTCAAGTACTTAAAATGGTCCCCCTGCTCCAATTGTTTATGAATTGCAATTGTATTATCTTTTACTCAGCACCGGCAGTGGCAGAACATTATTTGTTTCATTTCAACAACGAAATAATGCCTATTCATCAGTAACTACATTAGATATAGCAGATAGTTTTGGTTACGATAAGACTGTTTTTGGATACAAGATGGCATGCACGGTTGAATATACGGCAGTGCTCTACTTCACGGTCTGATTTTATGAGAGCAATTCGCCGTGACGTACATTACTTATGCAACCCACCATACAGTGCTTTGACGCAGGTGGCTCATTCCAGGGCCCCTACAAATGGGAGACTAGAATTTATTTCATTTATTTACTAGCTGTACCCAGCATGCGTTGCAATCCCAATCAAAGAAAGTGTTGCCGTTGTAACTTTGTTGAAGTGCTTTTGGATACACAATATTTTTTCTTTTTCCGTTAACTGCCTCTAAACTATTGTAAAATGGATTTAATATCTAAGAAGTATTCGTGGGAGCGTGCTCAACAACTCACCAATGTTTCATCGCAATCGGATGAGTGGTATATGAACGCATACGGGACTTTGTTTAAACGATTCCCTCGCCGTCACCCAATCTACTCGTGCGCTACCTATTGTAACATGGATTTACTAAGTCAGGCATCTTTGCAGGAGTGTAAACAACAACTCACCAAAGTATAATCACAATCATATGAGTGGTTCATGAACGCATACGGGACTTTGTTGAATCTACTCGTGAAGTAGCTGTTGTGATATGGATTTGCTAAGTCAGAAACCTTAGCAGGAGTGTACAGAACAACTCACCAAAGTTTTATTGCAATCGGATGAATGGTATATGAACGCATATGGGAGTTTTTTGAAACTATTCGCACGCTGTCACTCATTTGCTGAAACTGTTTGTGCACTACCTGTTCCAAAATGGAATTCCTAAGTCAGAAACATTCGCAGGAGTGTACAAAATAACTCACCAAAGTTTAATCGCAATCGGATGAATGGTATATGAACGCCTACAGGATTTTGTTGAAACAATTCACGCGCAGTCACTCATTTGTTGAATCTACTCGTGCGCTACCTATTGTAACATGGATTTACTAAATCAGAGACCTTTGTGGGAGTAGGAACAATAATTCATCAAAATTTCATCACAATCGGATGAATGGTATATGAACGCATAAAAGACGAACAAACAGACAAACATTCATTTTCATGTATATAGTAGATAACTAATTTGTTATTATTATTATTACTATTATTATTAATGTTATTACTGTTACTATTATTATTGTCTGGGAGTAGGAGAATGGGGCCATTGGACTAGAAGGCTGATCCCTCAAGTACAACGCTGGTCAGAGAGGAAGCATAGAGAGATACATTATTATCTGACCCAACTTTTGACTGGACATGAGTATTTTCGATCTTACCTCAAGAAGATGGGAAAGTTATATTCTCAGCAATGTATCTATTGCTCTGAAGCTATTGATGATGCCCAACACACCTTCTTCTTCCTCAAGAGGTGTATTGATAAGAGGGAATTACATCAAAAGGAGATTGGACAGATCAAATATAGTGGAAATGATGCTTAAAGATGAGTCTCACTGGAGCAATGTAGCTCATTACATTGAAGAAATTCTTTGAACTAAGAAAAAAGATCTGGACAGTCACAAATGAAAAATAGTTGAAGACAAGTGTCCTAGTACGCATATATGGTTCTAGCCTGACGTAATGTGTTAAACGGGTTCCAGAAGTCATGGGGCAGTTTTAGTCGGTAGTCTGCCACTCAGGCGTCCGACTCTATTCCCGTAAATACATTTCTCCTCCTCAGCAAAAAGAAAAACATATTATTGTCATTAGTCGCTAAAGGTTGGATGTTTAGGACCAAAAGGAACGAGAAATATGCCCTAAACATACAGAAATGTGATAAATGATGGTGATGATAATTGTTGTTTTAAGGGGCCTAACATATAGGTTATCAGCCCCTGAAATGTGATAAAAAAAGGTACAATGTGACCTAATATATTTACATGTTTTCTAAAAGCAAGTGTTAATAATGTCTTGAAATGTTCTTTTTATTTTTATTAATAACTAGCAACCCGCCCCGGCTTCACCCGGGAAAAGTTATGAATGCATTACGCGCTTTCTTTTCGATGTCAATTTACAATGACCTATATCCGTTTTACGTCTCGGCATGATGGGTTAACATCACTGACTGGACTATTAATTATTATATTATATTATCAGCCCATGCGAAGCATATCGACATCGCTCTCAACGAAAGTTGCAGGATCATTACAGGATGCTTAAAACCAACACCTATTGAGAAGATCCAACTTGTAGCTGTTATTGGTCCTGGTGAGATTCGTAGGGAGGTAGCAGCTAACAAAGAGAGGCTCCAATCATCTACTTCAGAAGCACATCCCCTCTATGGATACCATCGTGCCACACGGAGGCTGAAATCTAGAAAGTGCATTCTCCGCACATCAGTTAACCTTCAAAGGAAAGCAGACAATGCTAGGATCAAGATGTGGAAAGAAAGAACTAACCACCTTTCCAACTGGATGGAGCCGAACGAAAGTCTTCCATGTGGACACCAGGAGAAGTGGACAACTCCGTACACGAGTCGGCAGAACAAGAGTAAATCTGCGGAAGTGGGGTTTCTCAAGCGACTCATCACTCTGTGACTGTGGAGAGCTGCAGACAATCCAACATTTATGCCAGTGTGACTTATTTCCTTCAAACTGCACTATGAAAGATTTGAATGCAGCCTCCTCCAGCGCTATTGACGTCGCCCAATACTGGGCAAAAATCATCTAGCTCAAATTTGTTGCTTCAATATTTGATTGTTTTGTATAATAGACCTGTATATATGTATGGTAGTTGTGTAGATATTCTATATTCAATATTCAAAATTCATATTGATACTTCTGACACGAATAAAGAAAAGAAAGATCATGGAGATAGCATGTGCAACGAATTCTTGTCAGACGTAATTTAAGAATGGCGAGGTGCATGAAACAAATATGCCCCTTCCGTCTAATCTGAACTTGACTTTGTATTTTGCGGAACGAGAAGTTCACAGGCGAAGTGAAGAAAAGCCGAGTTGTACTTCCAGGGAAACTCCAAACACAACCGCTCTTCTCTGAAGTCTCAACTTAACACGACTCGACAGTTTGCTGCTGGCTGTATCTGGGGAAATAGGCTCGCCCGCTAGCTAGGCTGTAACAGGGGTGATAGGTTCGCCCCTAGCTAGCTCGTAAACTGTCGCCTCAGTAATTGAATCGAGATTGTTGGAAGAAATGAAAACGTAAAAACACTTAAGTATTGAAGATAGAGATATGAGCTCGCGGACTTCTTTGTAGAACTTTTCATGCTGAACAGTTCTTACACTCATAGTATATTGATATTTTTAACGGTTTGCCCAGCGTAAGCTTAAAAAGTGCACGGACGCCAGGTTTTCTTTAGACGTTTTCACTGAAATCGTTACTACTTGGCTTGCTTTTTTCATAAATACATTATTTTCTACAGAAACATTCCTCTAAATATTCTTTATAGAATGGTGAAAACTGCATCAATATCCATCCAGTGGTTCTCGAGATTACCCGTGACAAACTAGAATCGGGGACTTTGTCTTATACTAAGTAGAGATTCTACATTCAAATCTAAAAGATTGTTAAAATCCACGCTGATTTCATGAATAGGCCTACCATAAAAATGTTTTCCTCAAATTATATCGCAGAATGTTTCAAGAGACTCACGGAAAGCAGCATATTCTTCACCTTTTCTCGCGTTAAAAACTGCGACACAAATCACATTTTCTGTAAAAGAGAAAGAAATTGCCCTAAGTTAAAAATACTACCAAGTTCAGTTACAGTTGAATATTTGTTGATAGCCTGCAACAATTGGCAAGTTTTTACATTTTTAGCGCCGTTAACGCACAGAAACTATGTAGCGGCTTCCAGATACTATACTTTAACCCCTTATGGGATAGTGGTCTCTATATTAACCACCTGTCATAAGGACAGTTTATGGGATAGTGGTCTCTATATTAACCACCTGTCATAAGGACAGTTTATGGGATAGTGGTCTCTATATTAACCACCTGTCGTAAGGACAGTTTATGGGATAGTGGTCTCTATATTAACCACCTGTCATAAGGACAGTTTATGGGATAGTGGTCTCTATATTAACCACCTGTCATAAGGACAGTTTATGGGATAGTGGTCTCTATTAACCACCTGTCATAAGGTCAGTTTATGGGATAGTGGTCTCTATATTAACCACCTGTCATAAGGACAGTTTATGGGATAGTGGTTTCTATATTAACCACCTATCATAAGGACAGTTTATGGGATAGTGGTCTCTATATTAACCACCTGTCATAAGGACAGTTTATGGGATAGTGGTCTCTATATTAACCACCTGTCATAAGGACAGTTTATGGGAGAGTGGTCTCTATATTAACCACCTGTCATAAGGACAGTTTATGGGATAGTGGTCTCTATATTAACCACCTGTCATAAGGACAGTTTATGGGATAGTGGTCCCTATATTAACCACCTGTCATAAGGACAGTTTATGGGATAGTGGTCTCTATATTAACCACCTGTCATAAGGACAGTTTATGGGATAGTGGTCTCTATATTAACCACCTGTCATAAGGACAGTTTATGGGATAGTGGTCTCTATATTAACCACCTGTCAAAAGGACAGTTTATGGGATAGTGGTCTCTATATTAACCACCTGTCATAAGGACAGTTTATGGGATAGTGGTCTCTATATTAACCACCTGTCATAAGGACAGTTTATGGGATAGTGGTCTCTATATTAACCACCTGTCATAAGGACAGTTTATGGGATAGTGGTCTCTATATTAACCACCTGTCATAAGGACAGTTTATGGGATAGTGGTCTCTATATTAACCACCTGTCATAAGGACAGTTTATGGGATAGTGGTCTCTATATTAACCACCTGTCATAAGGACAGTTTATGGGATAGTGGTCTCTATATTAACCACCTGTCATAAGGACAGTTTATGGGATAGTGGTCTCTATATTAACCACCTGTCATAAGGACAGTTTATGGGATAGTGGTCTCTATATTAACCACCTGTCATAAGGACAGTTTATGGGATAGTGGTCTCTATATTAACCACCTGTCAAAAGGACAGTTTATGGGATAGTGGTCTCTATATTAACCACCTGTCATAAGGACAGTTTATGGGATAGTGGTCTCTATATTAACCACCTGTCATAAGGACAGTTTATGGGATAGTGGTCTCTATATTAACCACCTGTCATAAGGACAGTTTATGGGATAGTTGTCTCTATATTAACCACCTGTCATAAGGACAGTTTATGGGATAGTGGTCTCTATATTAACCACCTGTCATAAGGACAGTTTATGGGATAGTGGTCTCTATATTAACCACCTGTCATAAGGACAGTTTATGGGATAGTGGTCTCTATATTAACCACCTGTCATAAGGACAGTTTATGGGATAGTGGTCTCTATATTAACCACCTGTCATAAGGACAGTTTATGGGATAGTAGTCTCTATATTAACCACCTGTCATAAGGACAGTTTATGGGATAGTGGTCTCTATATTAACCACCTGTCATAAGGACAGTTTATGGGATAGTGGTCTCTATATTAACCACCTGTCATAAGGACAGTTTATGGGATAGTGGTCTCTATATTAACCACCTGTCATAAGGACAGTTTATGGGATAGTTGTCTCTATATTAACCACCTGTCATAAGGACAGTTTATGGGATAGTGGTCTCTATATTAACCACCTGTCATAAGGACAGTTTATGGGATAGTGGTCTCTATATTAACCACCTGTCATAAGGACAGTTTATGGGATAGTTGTCTCTATATTAACCACCTGTCATAAGGACAGTTTATGGGATAGTGGTCTCTATATTAACCACCTGTCATGACGAATAGAAATAAACAGTGTCATCACTCCGCTACTTAAGCATTGTAGTTCATGGTCCAGCCAGTGTGTGGCGCGGAAGTCGCGACGAACCATAAGCACGTATGACAGTAACCCACGAGGTTAGTACTGTAATATTCTGTGCGCGAGAAGTCATATTATTCGAGGGAATTTGTTTCTTTGTAATAATTTTCGAATGTATGTACAGTGCTTTGTGTGTGCAAACAACTAAGTTTTCTGTTGTTTCGGGAAAATGTCGTAAAGTTTTGTTCCTGGAAGTAAATCGGGTTACGAAGAAAATCTGATGGTAGACATTTTTCACACCGCCAAAAGAAACAAATCTTTTTCGAAATGGGCGAGAGTTTTTCCGTGGAAGGATAAGCAATTGTCGATCAAAAATAGAATCTGTGACGAACGTTTTTCGGAAGATTTAATTATTATAAAGGCGGACTTTTTCGTAGTGAACTATGAGAACGTGAAACTTCCTCGCGTGAAGTGGAAATTAAAACCAGGATCAGTACCTCAAATTTTTCAAAATTTACCGAAATATCTATCCACTGATGTAAAATCACGAAAGCCGCCCAGTAGGATAAGGAATGAAGGCAGCCTTCCACGGTTACTTGTTCTATTTCATGCCATCCTTACCTAAAACGAAAAAAAAATCCGTCTTAATAATAATAGGCCTAATATAATAATAGTTGTTGATTCTTTAGGGACTTAACGACATCGTGGTCACGTATCCCCGTGTGTTTGGGTTTGTTTAGAATTCGTCTGATAACCTGTGTCATTATGATGTCTGTAGTAGTGTGTGTATTTGGAATTGAGGTCGGATTTGGGTAGGAAGCGGCCGTGTCCTTCAGTTAGATACCATCCTGGCATTTGCCTGGAGGAGAAGTGGGAAACCACGGAAATCCACTTCCAGGATAGCTGAGGTAGGAATCGAACGCGCCTCTTAACATTTTTGCCTCACGAGGCTGAGTGAACACCGTTCCAGCCCTCAGACCAGTATTAAATTTATTGGCAGAGCTGGGAATCGAACCCGGACTTCCGTGGTGATAGCCAAGTGGCCAAGAATGAGTCGGACATATAATAATGGCCAACCTACCAATAAAATAAACGGTCATCCAATTCTTCGCTTCCGTTACCGTCCTCCTGATCTTCGGATCTTGTTTCAACTTTGTCTTCAGTATCAGAGTCACAAATTCCTTTGAAATTACTGAATCATGAACTAGCTATTGGTTATCTTTCAGAAGAAGGTGACACGCTTCATCTGCATCCTTAGTTTTTCGTAAGGCGCAATCTCCTTACTGATATTAACTAAGGCAACATACTCAGCCAAATAATCGGTATAACAGCACACCTGCCACTCACTGACAGAATGTAACATCATTGGGAGCGCTGGTACTATCAATCTCACGCTGACAAAATGTTACACGTGTTAAAGTTATTTTTAGGCACGCTATTTCACAACTCCAGAGAAATGCTTACTATGGTTTGGTGTAAGATGTCACGAGACGATAAGATCATAACTTGAACTGTTGGCTTGATATTAAAACTAATTTAACGAACCATGGAGCTGTCAGACCAATGCGCGACTAACGGAGGGTTTTAAACGATAGTTCTACATGGGGACAGAGAATATTAATGCTAACTTTTTGACAGTATTATTCATAAGTCTAAACACACAATTTGTTGTAATCAGCGTAACCGCAGCCTTCGTAAAGAGGTTTACGTAGCCCAGCGCGTATCCCACTATTGAACAGCTGCCTGTGTAGCGTTGGGGATCAGCGCCGCTAGCGCTAGCAGAGCGGGGCGCGGTTGAACTCGGTGAGTGATAACACTATTTATTTCTATTCGTCATGCACCTGTCATAAGGACAGTTTATGGGATAGTGGTCTCTATATTAACCACCTGTCATAAGGACAGTTTATGGGATAGTGGTCTCTATATTAACCACCTGTCATAAGGACAGTTTATGGGATAGTTGTCTCTATATTAACCACCTGTCATAAGGACAGTTTATGGGATAGTGGTCTCTATATTAACCACCTGTCATAAGGACAGTTTATGGGATAGTGGTCTCTATATTAACCACCTGTCATAAGGACAGTTTATGGGATAGTGGTCTCTATATTAACCACCTGTCATAAGGACAGTTTATGGGATAGTGGTCTCTATATTAACCACCTGTCATAAGGACAGTTTATGGGATAGTGGTCTCTATATTAACCACCTGTCATAAGGTCAGTTTATGGGATAGTGGTCTCTATATTAACCACCTGTCAAAAGGACAGTTTATGGGATAGTGGTCTCTATATTAACCACCTGTCATAAGGACAGTTTATGGGATAGTGGTCTCTATATTAACCACCTGTCATAAGGACAGTTTATGGGATAGTGGTCTCTATATTAACCACCTGTCATAAGGACAGTTTATGGGATAGTGGTCTCTATATTAACCACCTGTCATAAGGACAGTTTATGGGATAGTGGTCTCTATATTAACCACCTGTCATAAGGACAGTTTATGGGATAGTGGTCTCTATATTAACCACCTGTCATAAGGACAGTTTATGGGAGAGTGGTCTCTATATTAACCACCTGTCATAAGGACAGTTTATGGGATAGTGGTCTCTATATTAACCACCTGTCATAAGGACAGTTTATGGGATAGTGGTCTCTATATTAACCACCTGTCATAAGGACAGTTTATGGGAGAGTGGTCTCTATATTAACCACCTGTCATAAGGACAGTTTATGGGATAGTGGTCTCTATATTAACCACCTGTCATAAGGACAGTTTATGGGATAGTGGTCTCTATATTAACCACCTGTCATAAGGACAGTTTATGGGATAGTGGTCTCTATATTAACCACCTGTCATAAGGACAGTTTATGGGATAGTGGTCTCTATATTAACCACCTGTCATAAGGACAGTTTATGGGATAGTGGTCTCTATATTAACCACCTGTCATCAGGACAGTTTATGGGATAGTTGTCTCTATATTAACCACCTGTCATAAGGACAGTTTATGGGATAGTGGTCTCTATATTAACCACCTGTCATAAGGACAGTTTATGGGATAGTGGTCTCTATATTAACCACCTGTCATAAGGACAGTTTATGGGATAGTTGTCTCTATATTAACCACCTGTCATAAGGACAGTTTATGGGATAGTGGTCTCTATATTAACCACCTGTCATAAGGACAGTTTATGGGATAGTGGTCTCTATATTAACCACCTGTCATAAGGACAGATTATGGGATAGTGGTCTCTATATTAACCACCTGTCATAAGGACAGTTTATGGGATAGTTGTCTCTATATTAACCACCTGTCATAAGGACAGTTTATGGGATAGTGGTCTCTATATTAACCACCTGTCATAAGGACAGTTTATGGGATAGTGGTCTCTATATTAACCACCTGTCATAAGGACAGTTTATGGGATAGTTGTCTCTATATTAACCACCTGTCATAAGGACAGTTTATGGGATAGTGGTCTCTATATTAACCACCTGTCATAAGGACAGTTTATGGGATAGTGGTCTCTATGTTAACCACCTGTCATAAGGACAGTTTATGGGATAGTGGTCTCTATATTAACCACCTGTCATAAGGACAGTTTATGGGATAGTGGTCTCTATATTAACCACCTGTCATAAGGACAGTTTATGGGATAGTGGTCTCTATATTAACCACCTGTCATAAGGACAGTTTATGGGATAGTGGTCTCTATATTAACCACCTGTCAAAAGGACAGTTTATGGGATAGTGGTCTCTATATTAACCACCTGTCATAAGGACAGTTTATGGGATAGTGGTCTCTATATTAACCACCTGTCATAAGGACAGTTTATGGGATAGTGGTCTCTATATTAACCACCTGTCATAAGGACAGTTTATGGGATAGTAGTCTCTATATTTACCACCTGTCATAAGGACAGTTTATGGGATAGTGGTCTCTATATTAACCACCTGTCATAAGGACAGTTTATGGGATAGTGGTCTCTATATTAACCACCTGTCATAAGGACAGTTTATGGGATAGTGGTCTCTATATTAACCACCTGTCATAAGGACAGTTTATGGGATAGTGGTCTCTATATTAACCACCTGTCATAAGGACAGTTTATGGGATAGTGGTCTCTATATTAACCACCTGTCATAAGGACAGTTTATGGGATAGTGGTCTCTATATTAACCACCTGTCATAAGGACAGTTTATGGGATAGTGGTCTCTATATTAACCACCTGTCATAAGGACAGTTTATGGGATAGTGGTCTCTATATTAACCACCTGTCATAAGGACAGTTTATGGGATAGTGGTCTCTATATTAACCACCTGTCATAAGGACAGTTTATGGGATAGTGGTCTCTATATTAACCACCTGTCATAAGGACAGTTTATGGGATAGTGGTCTCTATATTAACCACCTGTCATAAGGACAGTTTATGCTTTCAAAGATGCTGATAATTGAATCAAGCCAAATTTCGGAGAATTTTCATGCCAAAGTGCTAGTATTTCAAAAATCAAATACACTTGACGTAATGTTTTGGATAAAATTAAAATAAATTAAAACTAAAAACATTAACAATTGAAGTGTAAAAATAAAATATAAATAAAAAAATAAACAAGTAGTTCCTTGAAGAACTAAATAGCCTATTTTCATATATCCTTATATGCATTGCCTCTATCAACGTACAAATTGTCAGTTCGATTGCTGTAATAGATTCGTAGATATTGAGAACCGTCTAAATATTCTGGATGGTCACCATGTTGGGTGTTTATATTATAGGCCTTAGATTTATGTACTATTACATGAAGATTATTGTGTAGGTGTTTTATTCAAACTTCAATCAAATGATTAGGAGACAAGAAATACAAGCGGGGTTTTAAAATTTCGCTCAGCCGCCATCTTGTGGTTATGAAAATAATTAAATGAATTAGATGCCGGTCGATTGAAATTTGTATAAGGATATACCATATCAAGTTTCACTGCGCTCGGATGGTTAAAACGCAAGACACGTCCATTTGATTATTTAAATTTCACGTCGCTGCCATGTTGGATTTGTGCTCGCCAGGTTATTGAACGTCCCAAAGGTGAACTAGCTTGCCACGGTGGGTGAGTGGATATCGTATCGGTCTACTAACCCCAAGATTGCAGGTTCGCTCCTGGCCGTGGTAAGTGATTTTTGAAAGGCGGCAAAAATACGATACGCATGTCATACGATGTTGGCATGTCAAAGAACCCATTTGAATTCAGTAGGCCGAGTTCATAATGGCAAAATTAATCTCGGGAGTTTCAGCCAACACAAAGTTCCTCATTTCTCTACTAGGAAGCGCTTTAGTGTTCAAGGAGCTTGGATATCTAACATCTAACCTCCTTGACTTTCATAGTCAAGGAACAACGAAATTCGACATGCAAGCTACCCTCTGGGTGTCAATTAACAAAGCTTGCACCCGGCACCCGAGGCCATACGATATTATTATTATTATAGGTGAACTTATGCTTATAGACTCTATACACTTACACAATTTCAGTTTGATTGCTGTAGTAGATTAATAGATATTGAGAACCGTCTAAATATTTCAGATGGGCACCATGTTGGATTTTAATATATGTAGGCCATAGAGTGATGTACTATTAGATGATGATTATTGTGTACGTTCATTATGCAAATGTTGATTTCGATCGCTTGATTAGAGCACAAGAAATAAAAACTTAATTTTCTAAATTCGCACAGCCGCCATATTGAGGTTATATAAACAATTGAACTAAATTAGATACCAGTGCATTACAATGTGTATAAACATTTGCTGTACGAAGTTTCATTGCGTTTGGATCATTAAATCGCGAGAAAAGTCTATTTAAAACTTTCAAATTCGCTTGGCCGCCATGTTCGTTTTATAGTTAACCGGTTTTTTAAAGACTCATAGATGAACTTCCAGTAGTGCCCTTTATCTCCGTACAAAATTTGATGGTGATACCGAAAATAGTTTAAGAGATATAGAATGCCGGTGAAATATTTCGCACAGCCGCCATCTTGAGGTTATGTAAACAATTGAACGAAGTTAGATGTCGGTGCATTACAATGTGTATAAACATAAACTGTACCAAGTTTTATTGTATTTGGTTGGTTGAATCGCGAGAATCGTCTATTTAAAAGTCGCAACTTCGCTTGACCGCCATGTTGGCTTTGTAGCTACCAGGTTTTCAAAAGTCACATAGGTGAACTTCTAGTAGTTCCCTTTATCACCGCACAAAATTCCAGGGTGATATCGGTAATAGTTTCGGAGATATTGAATGCTGGTGAAATATTTCGCACAGCCGCCATGTTGGATTGGTGTGACGTAACAAAATATGAAGGGCACGGTCGGGGTCGCGCGGAATAGTACTAAGTTATGAACTTACCGAGTTTCATTGAAATCGCTCCAGCTGTTTAGAAGTTATTAGGGGGGGACACACAAAAATCCTCACACACACACACATGCACACACAGACAGACACACGGACAAACGGTGATCTCATAAGCCTATTTTTTTTTCAAAAATGAAAATAGGCTAAAAATTATAAAAATAAAGTAACAATAATAAAAGAAATAAAAAAATGAAAATAACAAACATAACAATAAACAAATTATGAAATTAATTCGAAATTGATTTTATAAAAATATCAAAATTAAATCTATAAGAGTATAAATTGAAAAATAAAAATAAATATATGAACATTAAAATTAAAGAACAGAAAAATAGCATATTAAATTAAATTAAAATGTAAAAACGCATACACATAAAAACAGTTTTGCTCTACCCCTGAAATATTAGCAAAATATGACCTTAAACATTAGTTAGTTAATTAGTTATTGTTGTTTTAAGGGGCGGAACTATGAGGTCATCTGCCTCTCTTAACACAAATTAAAGTATACAAATTTGGAATGGAATTTACAATTTAGACGAAGACACCTAAATTTGAAAAGACCAAAAATTAATGAAACAAAAAATTAAATAAAACTAATAATTATAATGAAATGAAAATCCACAGCCTGCTTCCAGTCAACTGACCGGGTCAGGGAATGGAATGAATGGATGCCCCATCTAGCGGCGAGGATATGAACTGTGCCGGCTACCGAAGCCTGTCGCACCCCCCTGGGGCAATGATTAAATGAATGACAGATTAAATGAAATGATAGCGGAGAGTGTTGCTGGAATGAAATTTGTGACAGGCAGAACCGGAGTACCCGGAGAAAAACCTGTCTGCCTCCGCTTTGTCCAGCACAAATCTCACATGGAGTGACCGGGATTTGAACCACGGACCCAGCGGTGAGAGGCCGGCGTGCTGTCGCCTAAGCCACGGAGGCTCTAATAATTATAATATTAAACACAATTTACGGAATAAACAAAAAATTCAGATTTCAAAAAAGAACAAGACTTTGAGTCAATGTACACTGGAAAATTTAGATTGCTGGCCTTAACCCACTCTCACTTATAAAGCGGATGACGAAATCAGCAGCCACCGCGTCATCGGCTAATATAAGTTTGAGTGTCATCTGCAAACCAAGGTTTCTTCGGTCAGCAAGATCCACACACTCGGTTAAAATGTGGGCCACGGTGAAAACGGCTCCACAGGTACAAAGTGGGGGTCCTCCATTCTCATTGACCTGAAACATTAATACTGATGGAATACGACAATAACTATGACAATGGCCCAAATATGCATTTATATGCTCTGTAAGATCCACCTAAAGAGAATCAGGAGCATTGAACTCCTGCTTAATTACAGTTGTTTGTGAAAATGTAGTCAAGGAAAAAATATGATATTTCCTAAGCATCTGAAACTAAGATCCTTACAAATCGTCCAGTTGCAAAACTCGTTTAATGCGCTTGTGAATAAGAATCATTTTCATGAAAAACGTTTCTCTGGACTTTGCCTCACGTGTCTTTTGTGTTTGTTGTTTTCTACTGTATGCTTTGTGTTGTTAGTTTTTGTGTTTGCTTTGTGCTTTTGCTTTTTTGCTTTCTGCTTTATGTTTCTTGTTTTTTATTTTCTGCTTTTGCTTTTGTTTTTGAATTTTGCTTTAAGCTTCGTCTTTTTTGTTTTGGTTTTGGTTTTTTGTTTTGTTTTCTGCTTTTGCTTTTTTGAATTTGGCTGTTTCCTTTATGTTTCTTGTTGTTATGTTTTCAGTTTTTGCTTTTGTTTCTGAATTTTGCTTTTTGCTTCGTCTTTTTTGTTTTGGTTTTGTGTTTGTTTTCTACTATAGCTTTTTCGAATTTTGCTTTTGCTTTATGTTTCTTGTTTTTTGTTTTCTGCTTCTGGTTTTGATTTTTCTTTTTTGCTTCATCTTTTTTTTGGTTTTGTGTTTTTTTTCGGCTTTTGCTGCTTTTGATTTTGCTTTGTGTTTCTTTTTTTTGTTTTCTGCTTTTGATTTTGTGTTCGAATATTGCTTTTTGATTCGTGTTTTTTGTTTTTGTTTTTGTGTTTGTTTTCTGGAAAATCAAAATAAAACAAAACAATAAAACAAAATCAAAATTAAAGAAAACAAATCAAAATAAAACGAAATAAAGAAAACAAAATAAAAAGAAAATAAAACAAAACAAAAATAAAACAAAACAATTTAAAGAAAATAAAACAAAGTAAAATAAAGTAAAATAAAATAATTAAATAAATACTTTTTCGACATAATCCTTATTCACAAGTGGATTAAATGAGTTTTGCAACTGGACGACTCATATATGCACACATACCTACGTAGATTCAGACAAACGCACACATATTTCATCCCAGAATAATCTCATAAAATACTTTTCCATTTGTTTAAGTAGGCTAATAACCCGAGACATGATTGAGTTTGGAATCGTACCAGCAAATCGGGGCCGAATGGTCACGAAAGGCAGTTTGCCACGTGCTGTAAGGCCCGGTCCGGTCAGTCGGGGTTACAACCGACTGCAGTACGGCAGCGTACGGGCCAGCCGTCCCGGTGCATGTGTACTCAATCGACCGCCGTCGCCAGCCCACGTGGTACACCTGCACTCAGCTCTCTCCGAATGTCTAGGGCTTTATACAGTTGCGTATTTTTAACCTCGATTCTTCATTACGCAAGTTCCCGGCTTGCAATTTTTCTTACGTAAAAAAGCAACCTTGGGTCGCTCAGATTTATGACCGGCAATATCCAACAAAGGATTATCTCGACCTTCCATTGGCCTAAAACCGTGACTTTTTTATTGTTGCTTGCCACGGTGGGTGAGTGAATATCGTGTCGGTCTACTAACCCCAAGATTGCAGGTTCGCTCCTGGCCGTGGTAAGTGATTTTTTGAAAGGCGGCAAAAATACGATACGCATGTCATAATATGTTGGCATGTCAAAGAACCCATTTGAATTCAGTAGGCCGAGTTCATAATGGCAAAATTAATCTCGGGAGTTTCCGCCAACACAAAGTTCCTCTTTTCTCTACTAGAAAGCGCTATAGTGTTCAAGGAGCTTAGATATCTAACATCTAACCTCCTTGACTTTCATAGTCAAGGAACGACGAAATTCGACATGCAAGCTACCCTCTGGGTGACAAATAACAAAGCTTGCACCCGGCATCCCAGGCCATACGATATTATTATTATTGTTGCTGATTCAATTGGAGGTTTTGCAACATCGTGTTCATGAACTCACGTACACTTGGGTGTGTATAGTGGAATTTGTCTGATAACCTGTGTTATAACTCTTAAAAATACTATTTTTTAATTTATTATTAATAATGCTTTTGTTGCAGCCAAAATGCCATAAAATGAAAGGTGAAATACACCGTTCTTCCTGTCAATGGCAACGATATCTGCTCTACGGTGACTACCATTTTCCGAAATGCAGTGTACTTCCTCATAAACTGCCCATTTCAATTTCCTCACGGAAGTGGCAATTGATGATCGAACTCTGTGATGGCGGGAATTTCGTAACAGTTCTCCTTTAGAATATTGGTCCAGGACATGTCCTAGCGTCTCTGGTTGGTCACATCCTGGTTGTCGGCATAGGGTTGTGTGCTGACTTCTCCCCGGCACAGTTCACACCGCTGAGATGTAGCAAGACATTTTGATGGCATTCGTCCATTCAGAGCCACCGTGCGAAGCTTTGAAGACTATTTAAATCCCATATCAGGATTCAAATTCTCCTTCGCAAAGCCGGTCACCTTGACAAGATGCCACTTTACTTACCCCTACTCCATTATGGTGGAACTCTTCCAGTTATTGAAATTTAAGATTTACCATACTTGCCTTTTACTTTCAATAAAACAGAATGTTAACATTCACCGTGATAATTGTATAGCTGAAAATCAAGGGAGTGTTTTATAGTTCTGATGGTAAGTCTTGAATGCTCGTGCAATTTATGTATATTCCAGGGAGTACTTGTTGAAATACGGAATGAACATTTACATTTTTCCGTTCTATATTGAGGTATCTGGAGAATGTCTGCAGTGTATCTATTCACTGACTGCATGGGAGTTAGTGTGATGATATATAAAATTTGTAAATTTTGTAAATTTTTATCACATTCATTCTTGTAACTTTATCCATCCAAACTGAACGTAAAATGGAGTAATATTGAGACTCTCTTGGTACATAGAGAACAAGGTGCACGCAAGCATTTTGCATTCTTTGCAATTTAGTATTGAGTACCTCTACCAGATCATATAAAATAATAGATCCATAGTCAAAAATTGGCAGTATTGCACTCTGTATCAGTCTCTTCCGTACATTTTGAGGCAAATACAAGCATATTCGCCTAATATGATACAATGACGATGCGATGTATTAAAGACAGAGATATGCTGTCGTGGCCTTTTTTTTGTAGACATTTTCATGCTGAACAATTCTTACACTCATAGTATATAAGTAGGTAATGTAGGCCGATTCTGGCGGAGGGGCTAATGGGCAAGATGGCCGCCGCCTGAGTCCAACCCTATGTTATTCTTATGGAGGTGTCATAACTGGCGCAGAGGCTAGCGGGAAAGATGGCCGCCACGCGCAACTGCACTCTTAAATGTTGGGCTTTTTAAATCATTATTTATTTTTTATTAACTTATAAATTTTTATTTATTCATTTTTTAATTTAATATTGTAGCATAGGGCTAATACACAAAATGGTCACTGAACACAACCACTTACATATATGGCATGCTAACCTAACCTAACCTAACCTCACCTAACCTAACTTAACAAACCTAACTATACCTAACCTAACCTAACCTAACTTTACCTTACCTAACCTCAGTTCACCTAACCAAACATTTCCTAAGCTAACTTAACATACCTCACATAACCTAACCTAAGCTAACTTAACAAATCTAACCTAACCTCACCTAACCTAACCTAACCTAACATAAGCTAACCCCAACCTAACCTAACCTGTAAAGCTAAGCCAAAGGCTAATGCACATACACAAAGTATATAAGGGTGCATGCCACTATCTTTATGTTAGTCTTATATACAGTAAGGTAAAGCTAACACCAGCACTGTGGCTACTGTGCAAGATGTTCGCTACGCACATCAAGCTTAGGATTACAAAGTCAGTTAAGTTTTAAAAAGTAAAAGCTTTTGTTCATTTTCATATTTCACACATAGCAATTTGCCAATTTCCAATTTTCAGTTTTTAAAATATCAGTTTAAATTTTTTTGAATTTTGTCAAATAAAAACATGGATTTTCCAATTTTGTTGTTTACATGTTTTTGATTTAGTCCATGTCAAAAGTTCATATTTGCGAAACACAATTTTTCATTACATATAACAAGGCTGTATGCCTTATCCCAAAGCAAATAGGTAATAAATGGGTTATACTATACTTTGGCTACTTAGTTTTTGCTAACTAAGGGCAATTTCTTAACATTACTAGAGGTTAGCAGTTTGCATTAGGAGTGAGGGGGTTGGTAGTAATTAGAAAAGTACAAGCAGTGTCCATGCAATATTCTTTTATTCATTTTAAATACATTTACAATATTTACACATAATACTTTTTTGTTTTGTTGCTTGAATGGTGCTGGTTTTTACTTTTGTAGTGCTATTGTTTTACAGTAATATATTTCCTGTTTCATTTTAGCATTTTCATATCCATAACTTAACTCTTTAAGCATAGTCAACAGTTGAATAATGACCATAGGCATGTGTAGCTATACCATCCAAATCAATTACTCTTTTATCATCACCAGGACACAAAGCAATTTAGTTTAGTTTTATGGATGATATGTTATGTTGCTTAGAAGTGATAATGTTCATTGGTATTCTTTTTACCTCGTTTTTCATGATACAATCCTTATAGTCTTGAAAACTTATACAATTTTTGGCAACACCTCTGCTAATACCTTTAATCTTTTTTATTTCTATGCCATTTATGTCTAAAGCATACATTTTAGCTCTAAGTTTAACAAATGCTTTAAATATTTGTCCACAAGCCTCGTCTTTAAAATTTCCCTACTTTTTCTTGTTTGATGTAGAGTAACATATGTGATTAGTAGGATAATCAGATGTGTCCAGGTGTTCTAGGAAATCCAACTTGTCTTGATAAACATCTGGGGTGTTAACCAAATAAATGAACGAATCGGTATCCATATACATGAGTTTAAGATTGTCCATGCCATAATAGGGTAACAGGACATCAAAGTGGTGAAAATCCTTTAAAGTTTTTGAAATATCTAGTGTACACATTCCAATATATGTAGGCGTATTGAATACAATGTTACGTTTAGCCATGTGGAAAGCAGCTAGGTTAGGACCATAAATTGTTCTGTCAATAAATGTTGGTTTAGCTATTAGCTTTTCAGCCTTTTTGCTGTCAGTCACAATACGTATGTCTATTCTTTCACGAATATTTTCCATAATTTTTCCAAAAATGGCATTGTTAAATTATTTGTAAAGCTTTTTTTTTCAAAATCTTTTTGGCTTGCTTTCGTGGTTGTTATTAAAATCAATGTAAGCCTTTAGCCAAGGTCTCTGTTGAAACTTTAACACACGATGAATTTTTACCAATTTTAGTCCATGATCTAGAGCCTGTTTAAGTGCCATGTAATGAACAACATCCTCCTCCTCCTATGGCGCGACGACCCGTTTTCGGGTCAGGGCCTCCCCAGTTGATCTCCTCCAAACTTGTCGATCTTGCGCTGCAACTCTCCAATTCCGGATCTTGAGGATATGTGTTGAGTCCTGATGTACACCATCTTACCATCTGTTACGCGGCCTTCCCACTGGCCTTCCTCCTCCAAAGTCTCCTAGGAATACCTTCTTTTGGATTCGATTTTCTTCCATCCTAATTAGATGACCAGCTCATTAAGTCTCATAATTCGAATAGCATGCGACAGGGGTGTCTCCACATACAGGGAATATAGTTCATACCAGTGTACAGCCTTGTACTACGCAGTAAGTAGCTGATACCCTTGGCTAGGATACATTAGAGGACCCTTAGAAAGAATATCGCAAGTTGACTACTACCTCTCACAGTGTTCACATCGTGAAAGATCGTCTCACTGACCAGTCTACAGCCTTGTCATATTCAGTAAGCAGCTGTTGGCCTTGACAAGAGTATATTAGAGGACCCTTAGCAAGAATATCGCCAGTTCACTACTACCTCTTACAGTGATCACATCGTGAAAGACTGTCTCACCTACCAGTGTACAGCCTTGTCATCCGCAGTAAGTAGCTGTTGGGAAAAAACAACATCCATGATGGAAAAAACTATTCCAAGCTATATGTGTAAAGAGTGTGGAAACACTTTCCTTCGAGACTGTCATAGAACGCGTCATGAAGTAGAGTGTGGTGAATTTCATGAGTGCAAAACTTGTGGCAGTAAATTCAACAATCTCTACAATGGACGTCACCATGAAGAATGTTGTAAAGTTGTGTCAGCAGCTAAAAGACAAAAAACTGAGCCTACAAAACATTACCTACTCTCAATGGTTCCTGACAATAATGGACTTACTGAAAATGAAACGTCTTTTCAAGGTCGTCTTAAATCCTATTTTATACGTTGTGATACGTGTAAGGATTTAAATTCATACGTTAAAGAGTTCAAACAGCAAATAATGTAAGCTATGCAGATAGAACTAGCAAACCACAAGTCGATAAAAGTTTAATATTATGGCTGAATGTAGATTTATTCATACATCTACCAATGAAATTACTGATCGGGCTTTTAAAACACGTAATCAAGCATTATTTTTGGAAACAGACTTAAGTAGTTTTTTGGAAACACAATTTAAAAAGTTAACTACAGAAATGGAGGAATCTGAGCTAAAAGGCAGTAATTGGGCTTTATTAGCAATTGAAGGAATACGATTGAAAATAAATAAGTATAATCCGTTGCGTGGTATCACATATATTCCATTACCAGCAGCTATAAAAGCAAAAAAAGCCTGCATTAATCTTCAAAACTTGAAAGAGGAAAAGTATTTTATGTATGCCATTTTAGCGAAACTGGTTAAAAAGAATGCTCAACGCATTAGCAAACACAAGGACCTGGAAAACAAGTATGATTTTCAATAATATAGTTTGCTACATCACTAGCTGACATTCTCAAATTTGAGAAAACCAACAACATATCCATCAATGTATTTGGACTGGAAGAAGACAACAAATTGTTTCCTCTAAAGGTTGTGGATGAAGAGCTACAAGACCATCGTGACCTTCTTCTGATAAGTTCTTCATCCGGCCAGAACCACTATGTCTTTATCGAAGAGTTTGATAAACTAGTAGGGCATCAGATTACTCACCATGGACATAAAATATATACGTGTAAACGGTATTTTACTCACTTCGATAATCGATACGGGCAACAAGGGATGGAAAATTAAAAGAACATAGAGCTCTGTGTGTCCTGCATGACATTGCTAGGGTTGCAATTCCTGTTAAAACTCAATTCAGAAATTCTTGAATGTGGAAAAATACCTTACGTTATCTATGCAGATTTCGAAAGTATACTTTTACCATATCAAACATGTTTACCCAATCCTGAGGTAAGTTATACAGTCCCATACGAGAGTCATGTTCCTATCAGCAATGGTATATATGTTAAACCCTCACCAGCTGTGGAACACATAAAGACAAACCTCCCGAGCCAACCTGTTATCTATCGTGGACCTGACGCTGCTGAAAAGTTTAAGGACTGTTTGATCTCAATAGCAATTGAAATTGATCGCCTTTGCAGCTTAAAGCCAAAGGCCTTAACTCAGGATCAAGAAGCAGAGTTCTAATCTTTTGAAACCTGTTATTTGTGTCATAAAACATTTACGGAAGAGGACTGGAAAGTTAGAGGTCATTGTCATATTACAGGTGAATACCGTGGAAGTGCTCATAATAACTGTAATTTGAGGTGTAAAACACGTAACCCCATTCCTGTATTTCTACATAATGTGAGTGGATATGACGCAAATTTAATTGTAAAGCAATTGGGGTGTACTACTGAGAGAGTGGACGTTATCCATAACTCCAAAGAAAAGTACATTTCCCTTACCAAATATGTTGGAAATATTAAGCTTCGATTAGTGGATACGTTTCGGTTAATGCCAAGTAGTTTGGAAAACTTAGTTACCAACTTAACATCATACCCTTGGGTAGATTATTAGCTAGGGAATAACCTAACCCCCAAGGGAAGATGATAAAGAAAAGGAAGTGGGTTTCGGACTGGAGAAAAAGGATGGAGAATTAGGACGAGAGTCCTACAGAAGTTATAAGTTTATCATTAAATATACTCAAAGGCAGCTGCCACTGCAAATCCGCTCTCCGATACCTAAAGTGGGTAGGGACCTGGGCAAAGCTAACGGGAAACGCAGCTGGAACTTGGGCGGTTTGCAAGAAAGTTACTTTAGCGTATTCCCTCTCAAGCATACTTATGCCTACTATGGGGAAGGGTGGTGGTCTGGCAAAACAAAAAGTAACGGATTTATTGTGTATCTGTTCAAAGGAGTTTGTTTCTAAACAGGTAATTTGAAGAATGCCAATAATTTGAATCGTCTTTGATATTTTAGTTTTTGAAATTATAGAATTTCTAAAGAGCGACCAAATGCTTCCAAGAAGGATAGGGATAAAGCAATTATACCTTTGGGAATAATTTTGGCAAGTGCACCAATAGTTGCATTTAGAAATGGCTAAGCTTTTACTCAGCAAGGCGCCGACTAAAAGTTTAGACAATGAGAAACACTTATATTTTGAAAAAACAACCATAAGTGTTGGAGAGAATCTCCACAAGCAGGAAGCTGGCGTAGCGAGCTATGCTTGCCTTACTGGCCAGTTAGAATTAGCTATTAAAACTAAGAGAGACTTTACTAAGTTATCAACTAAGAGTTCTTGCTCAAATGCAACAAGTGGTGAAAACCCTATCAATAGATTTGTTTTTATTGAATAGGAAGAGTCAAGGAAGACAGGATCTTGCCTAACTGTTATGTTAGAGAAATGATGAAGCGAAAAACAAATATTTAATTTATTTAACAATGTAAAGGGAAGTAGTTTTTGTAACAAATATATAATTTTGATTTCTATAAACAATTGGGGTCGCAGACCTCCGAAAACATCTAAAGCTTGCGCCAGGCACTTAATAATTCTTTTGGTTTCAAACCTTTTATATGCTTTAAAATCTTCGTAAGATTTTGAAATGACGAAGATAAATAAATGAAAAATTTAAAGATAACTGACGTAATTAAAGTTAGGCAATAAATCAAGTACAAGGTGTGTACTTTAAGGATTTCTTGATAAGTATCTTAGAAATAATAACAACTTCGAAAGTAACAACAACAAAAAGCAGGAAGAATAAAATAGAAGTTTCTATAACTTCTTATATTGATACTGAATTACTTTTAATGATTATACATAGAAGATTATGCAAATAGGGCAGGTCACTTATTGTGAAACCTGAAGAGAACAATCGAAAGGAAGTTTCTAGAATTCCTATGTTTAAGTAGGGATCACGAGAAAATGGGGCAAGTTTCCCTTTAGCGAAACCTAGAGATAACTCACTCATGAGTTGAAAGAATTGGATTCCCTCATTAGAAGGGAGAAACAATATAATTTAAGGCGTGTACTAGACACGAAGTTTTACAGACATTAATTCGTTATACATGTGGCAAATAAGGGAGGGCACTATTGAGAGTGACACCTCATTGAAAAAAGACCTTAAGTAACAATTTTATTATTTTGGTTTGTTAGTAAAGGGTTTGGGAAATATCAAATGGGATTGGGGACAAGTGTTCATGACCGTATTTATTGTACACGGACGAGCGTGACGCGGATGAAAGTTGAACAGGCACTGTTTTCACTATAGTCTGTTGATATAGTTGAAAGGTTCACTGTAGTAGCACAAAAAGTTGATGGCAAAGAAAGTTATTGCAATGGTGGAAAATAACTAGTTACACTAGATATGCGAGAGTCTATTGCTTGAGAAACTTGTAGGTTATAGTTGAATGCACAGAAAAGAAATCCCAACGGAGGAAGAAAAATTAGATATTGATTAGCAGTTAATAAGGAAGATTCCTTAGTAAGAGAAAGTATTCCCATATGTGAGTGGAAAGTACTAGAAGGTTTGACTCGTAGATAAATTGTTCGGCATGGAAAATTCCAGAACAATCATGATTGCAGAATAGGGCAAAAGTTAGTCCAGCGGTGGAACGAGCTAAGTATTTTATAGACAATGGGTAATTTAATGGTGTCCCACGTTGTGAGAAAATCTCTCATTTAATAAGCATAAGAAATGCTGCTTCATGTTAAGATTGGCTTAGATAGACCAAAGCCCAACATAGAAAATCCCGCGAAGGATGATTATTGCCCCAAATATAGAAATCTCACACTGCCTATAAAATGATCATTAAAAAGCATGTAGCTATTTAAAATCAATTAAAATAAGTTGAAGAACGTAGAAGTAGTACTTAGCTTTGCTTCATGACGAAGGCGATGTTCCTGTTGACGGTTGATACTAAAATTCTAACATGGCGTAGAATTTAAAAGTTTGCCTCTAGAGATGAGGAGGCGAGCTTTAGTTAAGCTCTAACTGACTGGGTCGACTTCCGACGTACAAGTGAGACACGCTCAACGGAACACGGAGGGACCAGGGAAGGGAAAAGAGTGAGGGTAGGAGACAAAAGGAATACACATAAGAATAGCCAATTTAATAGTTGAAAAAAATCTTCTTGATGAAATGGTCTTCAAAGAGTTGATAGTAGGAGTCACTAGCGCAGCCTGGAGGGTGAAAAAGTAGACGAAGTTCTCTTGATCACGGAGTTTATAGCTGGCGATGGCGACGAGATCTGGTGGCTAGATTGATAAGGAAGTCCTCTTGTACAGGGAAGAATTGAGGAACTTCAGAGATTCGCTGCTAGATGACGCTAGGTGGGTCATGGAAGATATATATCTAGAACAGACTTACAAGTAATATGAGAGACATAACCAACAAGGAGAAATCAGAAGATCACTGTTGGTGTTTGAGAAAAAGGAAGGAATAAACTATAGCAAAGAGAAGCAAAAGCTTACTCTATCCTACCGTGTATTCCAAGGAATACACCAACCCTGAAACAGACAAGTACTTTGGAAAAGAAAATGCAACGCTCATGACTCTTAAAAGGGGTATTTTGTTATGATTACATTGATTCATGGGAAAAAATTAAGTGAAACATGTTTACCTCCAAAAGAGGCATTCTTTAACAAATTAAATCAAGAAGATGTTAGCAAAGAAGACTATGAACATGCCAAAAATGGCTGAAATCAGTTCAAAATTAAAACTCTAGGGGAATATAGTGACCTCTACCTAACCTCAGATATACTCCTTCTTGCAGACAGCTTTGAAACTTTTCGAAACAAAACACTAGAAACACACCGAGTGGATGCTGCACACATTTTTACTTCACCTGGTTTAAGTTTCGAGACAATGCTCCTTTACACTGGAATTGAACTGGAATTGCTACAGGATTACGATCAGATTATTTTAATAGAGTCTGGAATACGTGGAGGAATATGCCAGGTGTCTCATCGGTATGCTGAAGCTAACAATAAATACATGGAAACCTATGATTCCGAGAAACCATCGCAGTTCATTACCTATGATGATGCCAACAACCAATATGGGTGGGCTATGTGCCCCTCCCTTCCTTACGGTGGATTTCAGTGGGTTTCTCCAGATACTGTTGATCTAGATACGCTAAAGGAAGACGACCCTGTGGGATACATTCTAGACGTTGATGTTGATTACCCATCTGACCTGCATGATCTACACAACGATTTACCTTTCCTACTAGAGTGTACACAACCTAAAACTGAAAAAACTAATTCCTCATCTTGGAAATCGAAGGCGGTATGTTGTTCATTACATGGCACTTAAACTCTAGATCATGGACTAAAACTGGTAAAAATTCATCGTTTGTTAAAGTTTCAACAGAGACCTTGGCTAAAATCATACATTGATTTTAATAACAACCTAAGAAAATAAGCCAAAAATGATTTTGAAAAAATCTTTACAAATTATTTAACAATGCCATTTTTGGAAAAACAATGGAAAATGTTCGTAAAGGAATATACATACGTCTTGTGACTGACAGCAAAAGACTGAAAAGCTAATAGCTAAACCAACATTTATTGACAGAACAATTCATGGACCTAACCTAGGTGCTTTCCACATAGCTAAACGTAGCCTGAACAAGCTGGCTTCAGAACAGATAAAAGCTGCACTTTACAAATCCTACATCTTACTCAGCATATTGAAGGTGGATTCCAGAAACGGAAGATCACAGCGGCAGTCTTCATTGACATAACAGCTGCTTATGACATAGTCAATCATCACTTACTGCTGAATAAACTCTACTTGATGACAAAGGACTATAAATTAACTGAAATAGTCAGGTGTCTTTTTCAAAATCGTAGACTCCTTGTAGACTTCCAAGGGCAGCAGAGCCGTTGGAGGGATCAAAGAAATTGACTGTCTCAAGGTAGTGTTCTGGCTCCTATCCTCTTTAACATACACACATCAAAAGTTTTGCATCACCTCGGTTCCCAGATCTCCGGCATATAGACGTTGACTGTGTATATTGTATCCAAGATACAGTCCCTTTGACTGTTCATAGATGTCACTAAAACTGCTCAAAGATGTAAACAACCATGCATGAGCAGGGCCTATTAGACGGAGGGGGTACGACAGCCGATCAGTTCCAGTCATTCCACCAGGACGAAGGTACGCTGCTCATGTTGTCTGTAGTTCTACCATGCCTAGAAGGTCAATACCGCAGTTCGATCGCGTCCGCATTGTTACTTTGTGTCAAGAAGGGCTCTCAACAAGGGAAGTTTCCAGGCGTCTCAGAGTGAACCAAAGCGATGTTGTTCGACATGGAGGAGGTACAGAGATACAGGAACTGTCGATGACAGGCCTCGCTCAGGCCGCCCAAGGGCTACTACTCTAGTGGATGACCGCTACTTACGGATTGCCGCTCGGAGGAACCCTGACAGCAATGCCACCATGTTGAATAATGCGTTTCGTTCAGCCACAGGACGTCGTGTTTCAACTCAAACTGTGCGCAATAGGCTGCATGATGCGCAACTTCACTCCCGACGTCCATGGCGAGGTCCAGCTTTGCAACCCCGACACCATGCAGCGCGGTACAGATGGGCCCAACAACATGCTGAATGGACCCCACGGAATTGGCATCACGTTCTCTTCACCGATGAGTGTCGCATATGCCTTCAACCAGACAATCGTCGGAGACGTGTTTGGAGGCACCCTGGTCAGGCTGAACGTCTTAGACACACTGTCCAGCGAGTGCAGCAAGGTGGTGGTTCCCTGATGTTTTGGGGTGGCATTATGTGGGGCCGACGTACGCCACTGGTGGTCATGGAAGGCTCCGAAACGGCTTTACGATACCTGAATGACATCCTCCGACCCATAGTGCAACCATATCGGCAGAATATTGGAGAGGCATTTGTCTTCATGGACGACAATTCTCGACCTCATCGTGCACATCTTGTGAATGCGTTCCTTCAAGATAACGACATCGCTCGACTACAGTGGCCAGCATGTTCGCCAGACATGAACCCTATCGAACATGCCTGGGATATGTTGAAAAGGGCTGTTTATGGACGTCTTGACCCACCAACCACTCTGAGAGATTTACGCCGAATTGTCGTTGAGGAGTGGGACAATTTGGACCAACAGTGTCTTGATGAACTTGTGGATAGTATGCCACGACGAATACAGGCATGCATCAATGCAAGAGGACGTGCTACTGGGTATTAGAGGTAGTGGTGTGTACTGCAATCTGGACCACAAATGCTGAAAGTCTAGCTGTATGATGGTACAACATGCAATGTGTGGGTCTCATGAGCAATAAAACGAGCTGAAATGTTGTTTGTGTTGATCTCTATTCCCTTTGTATTTAAAGGTTCCGGAACTCTTGGAACCGAGGTGATGCAAAACTTTTTTTGATGTGTGTATATAGAAATGACCAGCCAATACCAGTAGGTACTCAAAGCTTTAATTATGCGGATGATCGTGCCATTACCGTCCAGGCGGATCAGTTTGAAGTTGTGGAAATACGTCTATCTGAAGCTCTAGAGGAACTAAGTGATTGTTATAGAGGAAACCAATTGAAACCAAACCCTTTGAAAACACAAGTCTGCGCTTTCCATCTCAAGAACAGACAGGCAAAGAGGAAACTGCATGTAACGTGGAAAGGCATGCTGTTGGATCACTGTGCGAATACCTAATATTTAGGGATTACATTGGATCGTGCACTCACGTATGAAAGGCATTGTCTAAACACCAAAAAATAAGGTATCCGCAAGAAATTGCCTCCTTCGCAAATTATCTGGTACCAGCTGGGGTACTCAAGCTCAAACAATAAGAACCACTGCTTTAGCACTCTGTTACTCTGCAGCAGAATATGCATGTCCTGTGTGGTATAGGTCGTGTCATACCAAGCAGGTTGAAACTGCATTAAATGAAACGTGTAGACCCATCACTGGCTGCCTGAGACCCACGCCATGTGATCAACTGTATTGTTTAGCAGGCATTGCACCCCCAGGTATCAGAAGAGAAGTTGCAGCTAAATGTGAGAGATCTAGGGTTGATGTGTCTCAAGCACATCCACTGTATAGCCTTCAACCAGCCCACTCTCGACTGAAGTCCAGTAGAAGCCTTTTTCACACAACTGAGTGCCTAACTGACAAACCTCAGGTTTTGAGGATTACATCTTGGTTGACCAGAAGCCCCCAAATTACTCAGTGGATGGCTCCATCTGAAAGGCTCCCAGCAGGACATACAGAGGCTTGGACAACTTGGAAGTCTCTCGACAGATTGCGATCTGGGGTTGGCAGATCCAAGTCCAACATTCATGAATGTTTTTTTTTTTGCTGCGACTCAGTCCTTTGTGTATTCGGTGAAGAAACGGCTATGGGCCATCTGCTTCAGTACAGTCTGTGTCCTATACTGTGCACCATGGAGGATCTGGTGAAGGCTACACCAAATGGACGTGACATGGCAAAATATTGGTCATGCATTATTTAGAACCTTAAATGTTTTGTCATTTTTGTTGCCCAGTTTGTACATAATTTCTTATGTAATATTTTTGTTCCTGTCACGAGTAAATAAAACGTAGCATTGTATTCAATAAGCCTATATATATATGTTTCACTTTCGCTAGGCCGCCATGTTCGTTTTGTATTTTACAGGTATTTGGAAGTCTCATAGCTAAACGTCTAGTAGTACCCTTTACCACCATACAAAATTTCAGGGTGATATCAGTAATAGTTTTGGAGATATACAATGCCAGTGAAATATTTCGCACAGCCGCCATCTTGAGGTTATGTAAACAATTGAACTAAATTAGATGCAAGTACATTACAACATTTTCTGTACCACGTTTCATTGCGTTTGAATGGTTAAATCGTGAGAAAAGTCTATTTAAATGTGTCAGCTTCGCTTGGCCGCCATGTTTGTTTTGTAGTAAACAGGTTTTTGAAAGTCTCATAGGTGAACGTCTAGTAGTGCCCTTTATCACCGTACAAAATTTCAGGCTGATAACTGTAATAGTTTCGGAGATATAGAATGCCGGTGATATATTTCGCACAGCCACCATGTTGAATTGGTGAGACGTAATCAAATTTGAAGGACACGGTCGGGGTCAGCCCTAATGGTGCTATGACCTCACCGAGGTTCATTGAAATCGCTCCAGACGTTTAGATTTTATAAGGGGGACACACACATACACACACACACACACATGGACATAAGGGATCTCATAAGCCTATTTTTAGCCTACTTTCGATTTTTGCAAAAAATGAAAGTAGATTTATGAGATCTACACACGGCCAAAAATTGTGTCTGTCTGTGTGTGTGTGAGTGTGTGTACTCTGAATGTCTGCCCCCCCCCCCATCAATTCGAACACGGTGAAACCGAATTGAACGAAATTTGGTACAGAGGTAGAACTAGCAAAGGGCACCTCAGTGTCATGTTTTATATTGCCGCCATCTTGACGGAAACGTAATGGCGGCCACCCGAATGTTCAAAGCTTAAATCAAATTACAACTAACCTAATTATCCGATCTCTACCAAAATTTGCAACAACATATATTTATATGGCGAGTGTCTTTTGACTAAAATACATGGTCATCAGCCCAATAGTTTGCAGATGGCGGCCATGTATGTGTGCAAATCGATTCCCCTATCAATTCAAACAAGGTGAAACCGAATTGAACGAAATTTAGTACAGAGGTAACACTAGCAAAGGACACCTCAGTGTCATGTTTTATATCGCCGCCATCTTGACGGAAAATTAATGGCAGCCACCCAAATGTTAAAAGCTTAAATCAAATTACGACCAACCTAATCATCTGATCTCTACCAAATTTTGCAACAACATACCTTTATGTAAGAAGCGTTCTTTGACCAAGCTGAGACGTCAGCAGTCCAATAGTTTGCAAATGGCGGCCATGTATGCGTGCAAATCGATTCCTCTATCAATTCAAACACGGTAAAACCGAATTGAACGAAATTTGGTACAGAGGTAGCACTGGCAAAAGGTACTCAGTGTCATGTTTTATATCACCGCCATCTTGACGCAAACGGAATAGCGGCCACCCAAATGTTAAAAGCTTAAATCAAATTACGACCAACCTAATCATTTGATCTCTACCATATTTTGCAACAACATACCTTTTGGTGGGAAGCATCGTTTGACTGAACTACAAGGTTATCAGCCGAATAGTTTGCAGATAGCGGTCATGTATGTGTGGAAATCGATTCCCCATATTAATTCAAACACGGTGAAACCGAATTGAATTAAATTTTGTACAGTCCCACTAGCACCTTGGGCACCTCATATTCATGTTTAATATCCGTATAGCACGTTGTATTTCAACAAGCTACTACAACCAACATTCAATTATACTCCTTGATAAAGACAAAGAGTTATAACAATACCCATGCATTTAGGAGAAAGTAGGCTATATGCTCTTTACTGAACATCTTGTTTCATAAATGAATATAGGCTAGAATGGTTTTCTTGAGTAAATTAAATGCAAATAATTTCCATAAATATTCACGGAGATAAAAGGTGGAACACAAATAGATGTTATGATGGGGATCACTTTGCAGCAGATGATATGCTCTCTGTATTACGGAGATATCGAACGAACATGCTAAAACAATACCTGCTAACCGCAAAAAATGTCCATGGTCAGCAAATTATACAACAGGACATGTAACTTTTTTATTGCATTGCTTATTTGTAGCGACCACAGAACATGTTTCTGGGATGATAACAAAAAGCATAGCCGGGCTCCACTCAACTGTTAGAGCGATATCTACGAATTATTGGGTGTCCCCACCGCACCGGTCGGCCTACGTGGGCTGCATAGGAAGATGACGTAACAGACAAGACACCTCCCACTATTGCATTTTACAAGAGAGAGACAGATAGTGACGTTACAGTGACGTACTTAGCATCGACTTTGTCTGCGTAATTAATGTTCTAATGGGACAGACTGTGACCTAGGAGTGACGTCATAGTGGTTGAAATTATTAATACCTCTCTATGAATGGAGAGCTACAATTGTCATTGTTTTTGCTGTTGCTTCATTTAGGAGCTTGGAACATCTTGATGATGATGAAGATAACTGTTGATTTAAGGGGCCTAACATCTAGGTTATCGGTCCATAATGGTTTGGATGATAGTGAAAGATCAGATGAGAATGAAAACTATAACTAATACTAACTACAGACTTACATACTAGAAGAAGAAATGGTAAACAAATAAAGGGTAAGGCAAATAGAGTACAGGAAGAAAAGAAATGCCCTCAACCCTCAAAGAATGAGGTTTGAGGGACTTGGAAGGAAGGAGAGCCATGGAAGGCAGATGGGAAAGGGGAAGAGGAGAGGGTCCGCTCCAAAGTCAGTGGAAAAAGGGGAAAAACGGACGCCGTTCAAGAATCCCTCGGGTTCGCCATCTCCCGAACTCACCAGCCGTGAGCCCCTGAGGGTGTAGCAATATTCAGGGTGCACCAGAAGTGTTGGGACTACATACACCCTGCCTCCTTGAGGGCCTTGAACAGAAGACAGGAGATAACATGAAAAGAAAAAAAGGCTGACTCCTCGCAGAAGAAGGGTTTCAGGAAAGATGAGACAAGGGCCAATTAAGGCGGGAGACCCTAATGCCCTCGGGGTTGGAAGAGAACATGAGTTGACCAAGAGAGGTCGACCAGAAAGAAGACGGAGAGGAGCTTGGCACCAGTAAGTGGAAGCAATGCCAGACTCAGCTGGGGTCCCGTGGTCGCCAACCCACGTCCCACTAGATGTGAGCCCCTGAGGGATTGGAACATCTTGGCCATCAGTTGTTTGCATACAGTTTGTCTGAAGTGAAAACTAGTGTTAGTGGTGTATTGCGTTCAAAATCAATATTTAGCGTTTTCAAACTAGCCTTCATTAACCGGGTTCATAGAGTAGCCGAAATAAAGTGAGTTTATTACAACTAATAGGTCATCTCCCCGGCACCAACAAAAGAAAACAAATCCTATGACAGAGAAATGGAGGACAGCCTTCTCCTCTAAATCGCTAATAGCTTTAATGAACGGAACAAAGAGGTCATCTGCTCCCGGTAACACACGTAAAATACAAATTTTGTGGATTTAAAAATGTTGAGGTGGATAATGATGATTTTTTAAAGTTTTGTTTTAGTTTTTTGAGGGAAACCATGGCGAAATCTTCAAAAGACAGATTGCAAGCTTCCGGACTCACAACTGTGCAGAATTCTTACCTACTAAAACCCCACAAACCCTATACTTGCCTTAAGGCCACCCCGGAACTGCCTGTTCAGCCTTACTTCAGGGTGGAGCCACTGTTACGACCAGAGGTCTCAGTCAATTTCATTTAACTTGATGATAATGAAATTACTCATCATCATCATCCTCACTGTCTTCAGCAACCAATCTTCTCGGTTCCACCTCTTTTTTTGTTTGTAGCAGCTCAGAGATGAAGACAGCAATCTGTGCCAACTCTCTCTGCTGCTGAGCATTTTATCCACCTCATTGTCTGGTGTAATGAATCCAACTTTTGTCTCCAGAAGCCTTCGAAGGTTTCTCCACCTGAAGCATGCAAAGAACGTGTGCTGAACGTCATCCCATTGATCATCACAATAACAATACCGTGAACTCGGTGATATTCCCATTCGATGGAGGTATGCTTCATAATAACCATGGCCGGAGAAAAACATGGTATTGCAATAATTAACTTCACCATGTTCCGTCGACATGATAATAATAATAATAACTAGTTGAAATCCGTCAAAACATGACGGGCAATGGACAAAATATTTACTGAAGAAGTTTCCTATATAAGTTACATTCTTTGTACGATTACTTTTTGACACTATTACAACTTTAAGGGCGTCAACAGATTGCAGTCTCGACATTCCAACATACTGGTGGCACAAATCTTACATGGAGTAACCGGGATTTGGACTACGATCCAGCGGTAAGAGGGCGGCGTGCTGCCGCCTAAGCCACGAAGGCTTCCCCAAGAGATAAAATAAGGTATGAACAACACGATATATTGTCGAAATGGAAGCGAAAAGGAAAAGAGTGATACGTCGTGCATAATTAATGAATCTTCCACTCCTTTATAGTTCTTAATAAATAACTATCACATTAAAACGCGCTGGATATCCACCATGTCTGTCATGAACCAAGCTGATTCTGCGTATGCGCTAAAGGCCAAGAATTTTGCGGTTTTGTTTATTAATTAAAAATATATGGCAACATATTTGTTTGTTGTGAAGACACTCTGCAAATCTACATGCCAAGAGCTCTCGTTAGAATGCATTACGAAGTCAATCAATTAAAACGTTTTCTCAATCTCGCGGTAACAAAAATCAGCTTAGTGTTATAAATATATAGATGATAAGTAGGAGACGGCTTAACAACGAACTCTACCTGCACATTGAGAGGATAACGGACACCATTCGAAAAAGGAGGATTCAATTTTATGGCCACACTAGCAGGAGTACCCATTCTCGGAACGGTCTTCGGAATTAATAACCGTGCTACTGTTCCAATGGTTAGGGGCTTGGAACCTGTTTGCCGACAAAGAAAAATGTGCTCTCTAACTAAATTTACCTAACGTGTACTTCCTGGCGTGAAAATAAAATAGAAAACGTCGTAGACGAAACGCAATACACGTCACATAAAAACTGACTCTCACCGTTATGTCAAATCCACAGGAAGACCTCTTTAATAAATTATAAAGGCGTGGTGCATGAAAATTCTTTTTTTTTTAGCCTCCAATGGCCCAAATTCCTAAACGCCATAAAAATACTACTTCAATTCAGGAATTTTTGAAAATAATGTTACTGTTTGGAGATATAATAGACCTTCTGTACGACATATCGAACGTGTAAATTGCGTGAAAAAATATTAGGGTACCCCTTGACCCCCTTAAGCGCGTTATATATATTGATGAATTTTACAGCTTAATTTGGTTTCGTGATAACCTTATAGCCATTTGCAAACTTTCACAGCAATGTAATAAATGGAACTGCATTGCGTCTTACAGAAATAAATGGACCTATGAGATTCTGTTGCTATGGTTACGGGCTTTCATTATTTCATTAGTTTATTAAAAGAAATTAGTTTTCTGGGAATATCTCAAAAACTGTTGGTTTTAGGGCCTTAAAATGTTTCGTTTCTCACATTGAGGGGCTGAAGATGAGCTTTGTCTCTCCCTTCTACGCCTATTTCAGCATGTATTCTAAGGGGGTAGGCCACCTTTTATGAGAGGTACGGAGAAGAGTTACATCAATGAACAGCGTCGAGCCTCTGATGGATACCTGTACCAAATATTACCGGATCCACCCAGCCGTTTTCGAGTTATAATGGAACAAAAAATTGTCCACAGACAGACAAAAAATTTATTTTCGCGCGCATCCGTCGTAAAACAGTCTGAAACGCGTTAATAACGCAGATTTCCGTAGAAATTCACAAAAATCAGACAAACTTTCATTTTTATATATAAGGTGCGTTCAAAAAGTAACGAGCCGGAGACATAATTACAGAAACCAGTACATGTATGTTAGATGTATTGGCCCTGGCACTTGTCCCACTGTGACACGAGGCGGTGAATGGCTGTCTCATAAAATTCCCTGGGCTGCGATGTGAACCAGTTCCGCACGTACAGCTGGACGTCAGCGTCCGACGTGAATCGTTGCCCCCTCAGAGCCCTTTTCAGGGGACCAAACAAGGCGTAATCACAGGGAGAGAGGTCTGGACTGTATGGAGGATGGCCGAGAACCTCCCATTTGAATTTCTGCAGGAGTGCCGCGATTGTGTTGGCCTATGAGGTCGTGCATTGTCGTGGAGTGACCCCGGCGACTATGGCGTTCACTGTCACTCGGCGGTCCTGGGTAATGAGTGCATCAACCAGCTGGACGTTGTCATCGGTAACGCAGGGGGGTGCCTCAGACCGGGCATCATCGGCTAACAACACCCGTCCTTCCCTGAAGTACTTGTGCCACGCCTTGACCCTGGCAAGGGACATGCAGTGTTCGCCGTACACTTGTGACATTCGGCGATGAATGTCCGTTCCCCCTACTCCTTCCGCTGACAGAAACCGAACAACACCACTTTGCTCTTCAGTTGACGCCTCCATGTGACTGTTTGCAATGTGAGTGGCAGCGTTGGACATTTGATGCATGCTGCCACTCGCTTTGTATCGTCACGTGACGTGCACGCGTGCCCTCTAGTGACGGGCTGTGACCTTCCACGCTTTGGTCGGAACCACACCTCGTTACACACGCCACGATTAGCCGATGTCGTCACCGGTTTGCGCATTCCAGCCTCCGGTTCGTTACTTTTTGAACGCACCTTATATATAGGGATAACACGCATGAGACCAACAAGATCTTTTCCTACTTTGTTAACAAGAAAACCAAGGGACCCTGGTTCATCGAAGTTGAAAAAGATCGTAGAGAAGTAAGAATGACACTAGAAGACATCCAGGAACGTGCACCTTTCCAGACAAGACTTCGAGCATACAAAAGCTTCCAAGAAAAGCCAAAATTGGAAACCGGCAAGAAGTGGACTGATGAAACAATGGAGGCTCACAGAACGCGGATACGAGAATATTGTGGAAGAGTTAAAGCTCTAGGGTGCAAACAGTTGAAGTAACGTGGTCCACAGCAGGCCGAAACGAAGAAGGAAGAAGAATTACGGCTAGGATTTCGACGACTTTGCTTTTTAGCCTATTTTCATTTTATGAAAAAAAAAAGGCTTATGAGATCACCTTTTGTCCGTGTGTGTGTGTACGTGTTTGTTTGTTTTTGTGTGTGTCCCTAATGACTTCTAAACGGATGGAGCGATTTCAATGAAACTCGGTAAGGACATAGTAATGCGGCCAACCCAGCCCGTGCCCTTCAAAATGTATTACGTCTCACTAATCCAACATGGTGGTGTTGGGGTAGCGCGCCTGCCTCGCACCCATATACCCCAGGAACGATTCCCGGCTACGTCAGGGCTTTTAGAAACTGACGTGAGGGCTGGAACGGGGTGCGCTCAGCCTCGTGAGGACAATTGATTAGCTGCCTGAAAGTGAGGCCGCACCCCGATCACGAAAACCAAGATTAACGGCCGAGGGGACCCGATGCGCTGATCACGTGTCACCCCAATATCTGCAGGCCAAATGGATGGGGCAGCGGTTGCTTGATAGGGCTAGGCCCTTCATGGGCTGTAGTGCCAGGGATTATATTTGATTAATCCAACATGGCGGCTGTGCGAAATATTTCACCGGCATTCTATATCTCCGAAACTATGACCGATATAACCCTGAATTTTTTTACGGTGATAAAGGGTAGGCTACTACTTGCAGTTCAGCTATGAGACTTCCATAAACCTGTATAATACAAAACAAACATGGCGGCCAAGCGAAGGTGAAACATTTTAATAGACTTTTCTCGCGATTCAACCAACTGAGCGCAGTGAATTTGGTACAGTAAATTTTTATACACATTGTATTATAAGAGGACAACGTGCGGTAAATCAGCCGCCAGATTGAAGTACAAGGCTCCGAAATAGTAGCTGACATCCTGGTACACAGGCATGACGGCTGGTGGAGCTGGACATCCGTGTGGCACTTGGAGTAGAAGCAAGGCAGGGCGTATATGCTGACTAGAGCATGCGGCTGCTTCCCACTGGCCTTGAGTGCTTGGGCCGTCAGAGCTGTCCATTCCAACATGTACGGTACTCAATACTTCCCATTGATTTATATGTCGCCACATCATTTCGGAGCCTTGCAGTTTAATCTGTTGGCTGATTTTCCGCACGTTATCCTTTTATAGAACAACGATTAGGCGGCTGCGGTGGCGCAGTCGGGAGCATGCTGAGCTTCTATGCCCAAGGTTGCGGGTTAAAACCCGGCCGAAGTCGTCAGATTTTGTAAGAGCGTTAAACATCCCTCAGTATGCCATCATTCAGAGGGAAAGTACAGCCGGCGGTTCCATGTCATATTTTATGGCATGTAAAATAACCTTCCACTAACAACACTTGTGTGAAGCCAAAATTTGTAGGTTAGGTTTGAAGAAGAAGAGGAAGATGGTAGTTTTACGTGAATCTTGTGATTATCAGCCACGGGACCTCCTTTTTACGTGGAATCAGAACCACAGGACATGGCATTTCACCTTAAAAATCTCACATGTATTGACCGGGAATCGAACCCAGTCCAACTAGGTGAGAGGCCAACAGCTTGACCGCTGCGCCACCACGCCCCAGGTTGTGTTTGACAAATGCTCTTAAGTTCCAACGTTCTTCAAAGCGCGCTGGTTGCGATGGCATCTAGTAGTGGCAAAGTTCACAGCTAGGTGTCGTGGACGGTAGCATTTGGTAGCGAAAGTAGGGAACTACTTGAAATTTTTGTCGCAGTCCTTACTTGTATTAAAAACAGATCACACACTAATACAGTCATAACAATTAACACAGGTTATCAGACAGATTCTACACACACCCAAAGTACACGGGGCTATATGACCGCGTTGTCGCAGCCCCTAAACTAAGGAACCAACCAACTAGCACAACGATTGCGTCCACAAAGTTTCAAGATAGATTTCGACCCGTCTTACCTGATACTTCGGTTAAAATGTTATGGACATATTCAATGAATGGGCAATGAAAGAATTACTAAAATAATATTTAATCATGCCTCTTCAGTAAAAGCGAAGAAAAACTGGATAACAGAAATTGAAAATGGCCTCCAAGAAATCAAGGTTACAGACGAAATGTTATGGGATAGGCCTAGCTTCAGAACGTTGGTGAGCAAACATCATTTTGTTGCAAACCCCCGGATGAGAGCCACCACTGCATGGAAGGCAGAAGGGAAGAGATATCATAGTGAGAGAGTGAAGAGATTCTGGGAAGAGAAGGAAGCTAATTCAAATAAATCTGCGGTATAGATTCAATCGCGCTCCTTAGTTGGGTATGTGGGTGTTTGATTCTTCAGTCATTTGACCGTGGTTTGATGCAGATCTCCATGCCTCCTTGTCCTGAGCTAATCGTTTCATCTCTACATAGCTTTCACACCTTACATCCTCCTAGGGGCTCACATCTAGTGGGTCGTGGGTTGGCGACCACGGGACCCCAGCTGAGTCCGGCATTTCTTCCACTTACTTGTTCCGGGCTCCTCTCCGTCTTCTTTTCTGTCGACCTCACTTGGTCAACTCTTGTTCTCTTCCGACCGTGACGGTATTAGGGTATCTGAGGCCTAGGGAGTCTCTTCATTTCCCGCCTTAATTGGCCCTTGTCTCATCTTTTCTGATACCCTCCTTCTGCGAGGGTCAGCCTCCTCTTTATTTTCCTGTTATCTCCTGCCTTCTGCTCAAGGCCCTCAAGGGCTCGTGGCTGGTGGGTTCGGGAGTTGGTGACCCCGAGGGATTCCTGAGCTGGGTCCGGTTTCCCCCTTTTTTCCCTTACCTGTGGGGCGGACCCTCTCCTCTTTCCCTTTCCTATCTGCCTTTCATGGCTCTCCCTCCTTCCAAGTCCCTCAATCCGCATTTTTCGAGGGTTGAAGGCATTTCTTTTCCTCCTGCCCTTTATTTGCCTTATTCTCCTTTTGTTTTTCTATTTCTTCTTCTAGTATATAAGTTAGTAGTTAGTTTTAGTTATAGTTTACATTTCATTATCATCTTCACGATCACCCAAACCATTAGGGGCCGATAACCTAGATGTTAGGCCCCTTAAAACAACAATTATCATCATCATCATCATCACCTTACATCCGAGGCAATCTGTTGGTCTACCCCTACAGTTCTTGTCCGCGACCCTTTCTTCCATAACTAAGAGTGCTATTCTAGGTTTCTTAATACGTATCCTACCAGCCTATCTCTTATCTCCATTAGCAGTCGCCAGAAACATCTTTCCTCTCCTACTAGTTTAACACCTCTTCATTTGTAACCCTATCTACCCATCTGATCTTCATCATTCTCCAGTTACACCACATTTTAAATGCTTCTATTCTCCTCTTTACTGCCGCACCAACAGTCCAAGTTTCACTTCCATAGAGCGCCATGCTCCAGACAAAGGCTTTCAAAAATGACTTTCTAATTCCTAAATCTAAGTTATATTTCATGTCAACAAATTTATTTTCTGTACAAATGGTTTCCTTGCCTGAGCCAACTTACTCTTTTATTCTCTTTGCTTCGTCCATCACTGGTTATTTTACTTCCTAAGTAGCAGAAGTCTCCTACTTCCTTTAGCCTTTCACCTGCCAATTTTATGTCAATAGGGGTTTGTGATTTCTCTCGGCTGTATTCCAGTATATTTGTGTTACATTTATTGATTTTCATCATGAATTCTTTCCTCAAGAGTGAATGTGTTGCAAAAAAGATTGTCCTTGCAATAATAATAATAAAAAAGGCGGCTTCGGTGGCGTAGATGGTAGCATGCTCAAATTTATGCCCAAGGTCACGGATTCAAACCCGGCCAAAGTCAACGGATTATTTAAGAGCGTTAAATATCCCTCAGTGTGCCATCCTTCGGAGGGAAAGTGAAGCCGGCGGGCCCATGTTACTGATTTATGACATGAAAAAGAACCTACCACTAACTACACTTGTGCGAAGCAAAAATGTGTAGCTTAGAATTGATAACGCTCTATTAGTTGCAACGTTCACCGCCAGTTGCTGACTGCGATGTCATCTAGTAGGCAAGTCCGCAAGCTAGGTGTCATGGACGGTAGCTTTTGGTAGCAAAAGTAGAAATTACTTGAAATTACTGTCTGCAGTCCTTACTTGAATAAAAAAACAGATAACACACACTAATACAGCTATCACAATTAACACCGGTTATCAGACAGATTCTACACACACACAAAGTACACGGCGCTATATGACCGCGTTGTCACTGCCCCTAAACTAAGGTGACCTCACTGATATTCGGAACGCCTCTTTCAAGGCGATTCTGACTATAGCTACTCTAACCTCATTAACTAATTGGCGGGAACTAAGCACGCAGAGTTTCCATAGCTGCATGAAGGCGTGGTACATGCTCTAATAGAATAGCGGCCAACATCTCTAACAACTGTACTGGTTGACATGCTAATCCCTGGATCAATAAATGAAGCATCTGCGTCCAATGACGGCCAAATCTATTCTTCAGCAGTAATTTGAATTTATTTGGAACAGAGCACCTGCTTACAGTATTTGTGGTCTGCTTCGCAGACTATCAAATACTAAACAAGATGTTCAGTAAAGAACATTTATAGCGTACATTCTCCTAAACGCGTGGGTATTGTTATAACTCTTTGTCCTTTTCAAGGAGTATAACTGAATGTTGGTTGTAGTAGCTTGTTGAAATACAACGTGCTATACGGATATTAAACATGAATGATGATGATGATGATAATTGTTGTTTTAAGGGGCCTAACATCTAGGTTATTGGCCCCTGAAACATGAATATGAGGTGCCCTAGGTGCTAGTGGGACTGTACAAAATTTAATTCAATTCGGTTTCACCGTGTTTGAATTGATATGGTGAATCGATTTGCGCACATACATGGCCGCTATCTACAAACTATTGGCCTGATGACCTTGTAGTTCAGCCAAAAGATGCTTCCCACAAAAATATATGTTGCAAAATTTGGTAGATATCAAATGATCAGGTTGGTTGTAATTTGATTCAAGCTTTTAAAATTTGGGTGGCCGCCATTCTGTTTCCGTCAAGATGGCGGTGATATAAAACATGACAATGAGGTGCCCTTTGCTAGTGCTACCCCTGTAGCAAATTTCGTTCAATTCGGTTTTACCGTGTTTGAATTGATAGGGGAATCGCTTTGCACACATACATGGCCGCCATATGCAAACTATTGGACTGATGACCTTGTAGCCTGGTCAAAGAATGCTTCTCAAATAAAGGTATGTTGTTGCAGAAGTTGGTAGAGATCAGGTGATTAGGTTAGTCGTAATTTGATTTAAGCTTTGAACATTTCGGTGGCCGCCATTTCGTTTCCGTCAAGATGGTGGCGATATAAAACATGACACTGAGGTGACCTTTGCTAATGCTACCTTTGTACCAAATTTCGTTCAATTCGGTTTCCTTTGCACACGTGTATTACCTGACATACTAGATTAATTTGGTGTAACTTACATACATCAGTGAGGCCAACGCGATTCTAAGCCTGCTGATAGGTACACTTTTAAAATGCATATACAGAAACTTCTATACTAACAAATGGATTTCAGTAAAATTTCGTATGTGCTTTGTGTACCGTAACAGTTATGACTATGCGTATTGGTAAGAACCAGCAGAGCTGCCAACTGTTAATAAATGCTCTCTCTATTTGTTTAATCCTAACTAGCATTACCCGTCGCGGCTTCGCCCGCGAATATTCTAGTTGTAAAGAGTACACTTAGCAAAACCTCAATAATGAATGCTATGACTGATTTATCCTTGGTATGAATAATCAGACTTTATCAATTCAGCTACTGGTGCAGTGGTTAGGGGTTTGTCATTCCTTCATAGGTATATCAGAGCGAAGTTAGTTTTCTGGGAATATCACAATTTAAGGGCCTTTAAATGTGGTTTTCGGAGACCCTTTATAGTTGGGTGAAAAAGACCTTTCGTACCACACTCACACGTAAAAATTGCGTGAAAAAATTCTAGCGTGCCCCTTGACCCCCTTAAGCGCATTATACTGTATGTATTGATTAATTTTACAGCTTAATTTCGTTCAGTGATAACCCTATAATCGTCTGGAAACTTTCACAGTAATGTAATAATTGGAATTGCATTGCGTCTTACAGAATAGATGGACCTGTGAGATTCTGTTGCCATGGTTACCGTGTTGCATTGTTTCATTATTTCATGGTAAATATACATGTTTTAAGGTATTTATTTAATTGTGAGGCATTTAACGAGTGAGTGCGTTTCGCTTACGCATTGGGTTATGCTGAACCTGTAGGTACCCCATATGTGTAGGTTGGTGTTAATGGGAACTTATTTTCGGTACAAAACTGGAATGGGATCTTAGCAGAATGATATAGGGAGGGATATCAATATATCAGAATGTATGCCAGCCATCAGCTCTAAACTTTGCACACGTATAGTGCCCGACATTCTAGATTAATTGTGAGTAACTAATATACCTCAGTGCTGCCAACATGATTCTAAGCTTTCTGATAGTTTCAATTTTTAATTACATGTAACTTCTTCTAGATAGGTCTATATAGATTGGCATAAATCTTAAATTTTAAGAGAAGTAGGTTCTTTAGTTCGTCACGGAACTATTTGTAATTCTATTGAAAAAGGAGGCTAGGCCCCTCACGAAACGTATAGGATTTTTAGCCTACTTTTCACATTTTGTAAAAATGAGGAAATGACTTATGAGATCGATCCGGGCAAGTGTGTCTGTGTGACTGTCTGTCCATCTGTCTGCCCTTCTGTCTTTCTGTGTGTCCCCCCTATCAACTCCTAAATGGCTGCAGCTATTGAAACCAAATTTGGCATGAGTAAAGACCTATGCCTGAATATCTCAGGACCATATTTGAAAATGAAGTCAGTGCTACCAACTGCTGAAAAATCACAATTGGAAATTAAGGTCTATGTTGTATAACTCGGCAGATATGCATGGGAATTGTTCCAAAATCGACACACATATTGATAATACTACATCAGACTAATTTACAGGAGCCCATACACGAGAGTGTTGCCAACATGGTTCTATACCTTCTGATAGGTCCAATCTTCAAATGCATGTAACATCCATACTATCTACTGGATTTCAACCAAATTTGGTATGTGATTTACGCACCGGAGAAGATATGAATATGCATTTTTTAAGTGTCAACAGGGCTGCCAACTGTTGAAAAATGCACTCTATACATTTTATCCTAATTTCAATATATCAGAAAGTAAGCAGGCCAACAGTTCGGAACTTAACATAATATAGTATTTGCAAATGTAAGCTAATTTTCAGCAAACCAATGTATGACAGTGCTGCCAACATGATTCTACGCGTGCAAATATGTTGAATTTTGAATCACATGTAACTTCCATACTAATGAAGTTCTTTCAAAATTGGCACATATATAGATCATAATACAGGGAGCGGCAAAAAGATCTGACGGTTTTTAAATCACAGCAACACAAACATTTTAAATGCTCCAAACTCTTTTATATAACAGCAAGGTGTACATGTCAATTAATGGAAAACATGAAAGAACAATAGATTTTAACTTTTAAGATTTGAAGATAACGTCTTTCAAATGATGCCCATCTTTTGCCATGCATTCTTCCAGTCTTGTACTGAAGCTTTGCATAGTCATTAGGCTTCAACTGCTGGACAATAACCATTTTATACGGATGAAAATGCAAATCGAAATGCAATATTCGTCTCACTGTTCGATCAGACATTTGCAAAGCAGCAGCTTGTTTACGAGCCGGCCGCCGTGGACTGGTTTCCACAGCTTGTCTCACTCGCTCAACATTTTCTGGTGTCCTGGCTGACCTTGGACGGCCTGTCGACGTACGTTTTAAGGCTGAACCTGTAGCTCTAAAATTACTCACTCATAAGAAAATTGTGTTACGAGATGGAACGCGTCCTCTTCGACTCGCTCAGCCGTACAACGACATAAACCGTCAGATCTTTTTGCCGCTCCCTGTATTTCAGTTTAAGTTTGATCATTCCATTTATGGCAGTGTCACCAACCTAATTTTACGCATGCTGATAAATTCAATATTTAATTACATGTAACGTGCATACTATCTTTTGGACCTCAACCAAATTTTACATGAGCATTGTGTTCCTTAAAAGATGGAATTAAGAATGATTTAGAGTCGCCAGGTCTGCCAACTGTTGATATATGGTCACTATAATTTTAAGAAAAGTAGGCTCTTTAGTTCGTCAAGGAACTACTTGTTTATTTTTATTTTTACATGGCATAATCCCAAAAATATGAATAATATTAATATAATTATTATGTATTAACTAGCATTACCCGTCGCGGCTTCGCCCGCGAATATTCTAGTTGTAAAGATTACACTTAGCAAAATCTCAATCATGAATGCTATGACTGATTTATCCTTGGTATGAATAATCAGACTTTAGCAACTCAGCTACTGTTGCAGTGGTTAGGGGTTTGTCATTCCTTCGTATATATCGGAGCGAAGTTAATTTTCTGGAAATATCACACACAGTTAATTTAACGGCCTTTAAATGTGGTTTTTGGAGACCCTTTATAGTCGGGTGAAAAAGACCTTTCGTACCACACTCACACGTGAAAATTGAGTGAAAAATTCTAGAGTGCCCCTTAACCCCCTTAAGCGCATTATACTGTATGTATTGATGAATTTTACAGCTTAATTTGGTTCAGTGATAACCTTATAACCGTCTGGAAACTTTCACAGTAATGTAATAATTGAAATTGCATTGCGTCTTACAGAAATAGATGGACCTGTGAGATTCTGTTACCATGGTTACAGAGTTGCATTCTTTCATTATTTCATTGTAAATATACATGTTTTAAGGTATTTATTTAATTGTGAGGCATTTAAAGAGTAAGTGAGTGCGTTTCGCTTACGCATTGGATTATGCTGAACCTGCAGGTACCCCATATGTGTAGGTTGGTGTTAATGGGACCTTATTTTCGGTACAAAACTGGAATGGGACCTTAGCAGAAATCCAGAGGAGGTTTAGCCCGCATGTCTGTGACACAGCATATCAATGGGACTATCGTCCTTAAGCGTGAGTGCAAGTTCGGTGCGCGTGTACTGGAGTAGACAAAGACAGAGCTAGAAGGTCGCCTGTTCATCGATTTCCACGGCGAGTACAGCTCGGTTCTGGCTGATGTTTCCTCTTCCCGAGACGCAGTATGATGTCCGCCTTGCGTCATATTTCACACCTCCCTGGCTCGGACCGGACTCATGGTTTCGAGGATTCCCGACACTGCCAAGAAATTTAATTCTGGTCTGAGAGTTGGAACGGGGTACACCCAGCCTCCTGAATCAAAACTGACAAGAGATGGATTTGATTCCCACATCATCTGTCTTCGAGAAGAAGTATTTTCAACCCGTAGGCTGGTTTGCGCCTCCGAAGAACTGGTCCTGAGCCAGAGTTTACTTGCGGTAGGGTGGCCACTTCGTTTCCACTCCTCCTTGCCTTCCCCTACCAACAGCACGTGGTCCCACAGAACCGCTCACCCTACCAAGTTTTGACTACGACCAATTTTGGTTAACTTAGGAGGTCTCACGGGATCCGGTGTGTCAACATGGTTGGTTAGTTCCTCAGTTTTGGGATTGCGACAACGTGGTCATGTTGCCTCGTGTACTTTGGGTGTGTGTAGAATCTGTCTGATAACCGGTGTTAATTGTGATGACTGTATTAGTGTGTGTTATCTGTTTTTAATTCAAGTAAGGACTGCAGAAATTCAATTTTCAAGTAAATCCTACCTCTGTCACCAAACGCCACCGTCAACGACAACTAGTTCTGAACTTGGTTACTAGATGCCACGACGAACGTTGGAACCTAAGAGCGTTAGTCATATATAACCTATAATTAGCTTCACACAATGTGTAATTAGTGGAAGGTTCTTTAACATGCCATAAATCTATGACAGGGGACCGCCGGCTTTACTTCTCCTCCGAATGAAGGCATACTGAGGGATTTTTAACGTTCTTAAAAAATCAGACGACCTCGGCCGGGTTTGAACCCGCGATCTTGGGCATAAAAGCTGAGCATGCTACCAACTACGCCACCGATGCCGTCTGTGTCAATATGGCCAAGCCATGTACTAGAAGCGCATTCCCACATCTACTGCAAGCAAATGCTACGATGGTTCTTAACTTAACGGCACGGCTGCTTCCTTCTTTATACTAGCCTCAATTACAAATAAACACACTACTACAGTTACTAAGGTTACCAGACAGATTCCAGAAAACACCCAAGTACACGGGGCTAGATGGCCATGCTAGGGGGAGGCGTGATGGTGCAGCAGTTAAGCTGCTTGCCTGTCACCTAGGTGGACCAGGTTCGATTCCCGATCAATATACGTGAATCATACCCAAATCCTACCCTAATTACAAATACACACATTAATACAGCCATCACAATGACACAGGTTATCAGACAGATTACACACACACCCAAGTACACGGTGCTACATGGTCACTATGTCAAACAGCTCCTAAAGGAAACAGCATTCCATGTGAATGCCGGGTTGACTTCTAATTTAAGGCCACGGCAGCCTCCTTCCCAATCCTCAACTGAATTACAAATGCACACACTACTACACTTACCCATGTACTAGGTGATCACGATGGCCGCAGTGTGGCTCAGCGGTAACGTTCTCGCCTGCTGTTCCCAAGGTTGCAGGATCAAATCCCTCAACTTCGAGGGTGCGCCAAATGCAAGGGAGCCATGTCAGTAGATTTACCGGCACGATAAAGATCCCGCAAAATTCTAGCGTCTCTAAAATCCGCAGTAGTTAAAATGGACGTAAAACCAGTAACATTAATATTATCATCACGATGACCAAGGCCCTCAAATGAAACAACAACAACAACGACACTATTGGTACACAATCTAAATTTTCCAGTATAAATTGACTCAACGACTTGTTCGTTTTTGAATGATAATATATATATTTTTTGTTTTTCCGTAATTTTTGTTTATTTTTATAATTTTTATTTTCATTTAATTTTTTGTTTTTGTTTTATTAATTTTTGGTCTTTTAAAATGTAGGTGTTCACCTCAAAATTTTCAATTCAATTCCAAATTTGTATTCTTTAATCTGTGTTATGGGGGGCAGATGACCTCGTAGTTCCGCCCCTTAAAACAACAATAACTAACTAACGATTGGTACAGGTCGCTTCTAGGTAAAGTCACCTTTTCGTTTGCCTAAATCTGCCAAATCCGTGGTGTTGGAGTAGGGCGCCTGCCTCTCACCCGGAGTCACCGGGTTCGATTCCTGGCTCCGTCAGGGATTTATGAAACTGACGTGAGGGCTTGAACGTGGTGCACTCAGCCTTGTCAGGACAATTGAGTAGCTGTCTGACAGTGAGGCAGTGCCTCGGTCACGAAAACCAAGATTAACGGCCGAGGGGACCCGATAAGCTGACCACGCGTCACCCCAATATCTGCAGGCCAGCGGTCGCTTGGTGGGCCTAGGCCCTTCATGGACTGTAGTGCCAGGGGTTATTTTTTTTATTATTATTAAATCTGCCAAATACTCGCTGGACTGTGCATCCGTAACTTTCTGACTACAAAGTTTGTTGTCTTAGTTGAGTCGTTGTTGTAGTAGGACGCTGAAACCTTGTTATGAGTGAGATAAGCAAAGTTGTGTGAAGTTAGAAAGCAGGAAGAGATTAATTTATAATTACAGTATTTCCCACGTAATAGATAGCAGATTAAGGGCTAATGATTTTAACAAGAGCTACCAGGAGCGCACGGATTTTAAGCTTGGTGCGCAAATCCTTAAAAAAGAAAGGAAGAGGCTTGGAGTTGTGTGCGTAGGTTCCATGTGTTAATTGTTAAGGGATTATAAAAGGGGATGGATTAACTTGTCGCGAATGGAGATAATACAGTACAGCTGGAATGGTTTTGTTCCAAAAACCGTGCTATGGTTGGCTTTTTGTGAATCGTTAGAAAAGCACAAAGAAAGTTTAACTCTAAATTTCGGAATAATTTATAGTATCATGTCGGAAAACTAAAAAAAAATTGAAAAGCGTTTTTCTCTGAACCTAAGTATTTCAAAGAAAAGTTTTTTTAAAACAAAAACTGTAGAGGACATTGTCACCTACAATTTGTCTCATCGAGGTCATGTCATACGTTTTGCAATGCAGAAGCTAGGTGGCGTCAAAGTTTCCAAAAAAGTGTTTTTTCACTTCTTTTTTTTCACAAAAGAGTGAATAAGAAATTTGTTCCTCTAAACATTGTCTGCAACATTTATTTAAACGTTTGTTTCCTCCGACTTACCGTTCCAAAGTTATAGCGCAGCAAATGCAACGCTGCGTAGTCAAGGCTACTATTGTTACTGCGGAGAGAGCGGTGGGCATAATTTAGACAGGGACCGGTGTCGGACAATTTTCACACTTCGGCAGATAATGCCCTCTACATATTTTGTTTAAAAAACATTTCTTAAAATACGTCGATTCAGAGAAAAACGCTTTTCATTTTTTTAAATTTTCCGACAAAATGATCGTGCAAATTATTCTGAAATTTAGAGTTAAGCTTTTCTTGTGCTTTTCTAACGATTTACTAAAAGCCAACCATAGCACGGTTTTTGGAACAAAAGGGGTTTCTTCTGTGCAGCTGTACTGTACTAAGAGAGATGCTGAAAATGACGGCCAGGACTACAACAACAGAGACCAAGCAGTAAGTAGAAACATTTTGCCATTTTCATAATAAAACAGACTTGCCAAATACATTTTTGTTTCTTAAACTAGTGATTTGCTAGTAGTTCCGCATAAGATTGGTTGGTTACTTAGTTTAGGGGCTGCGACAACGCGGACATGTAGCGCCGTTTACTTCGGGTGTGTGTATAATTTGTCTGATAACCGCTGTTAATTGTGATGGCTGTATTAGTGTGTGTTATCTGTGATTCATGTTGAAGGACTGCAGACGATTAATTATTTAAAGTAGTTCCTACATTTGCTATCAAATGCTACCGTCCACGACACCTAGCTGTGGACGTGGCTACTAAATTCCATCGCAGTCAGCACCTGGTGGCAAGCATTGGAACTATTAGAGCGTTATCAATTCTAACCTACAAATTTTGGCATCACATAAGTGTAGTTAGTGAAAGGTTCATATTCATGCCATAAATCTATGACATGGGACCACCGGCTTTACTTCCCCTCCGAAGGAAGGCAGCCTATTTTCATTTACGAAATAATGGGCTTATGAGATCACCTTTTATCTGTGTGTCTGTGTGTGTGTGCGTGTGTGTGTGTGTCCCTAATAACTTCTAAACTGCTGAAGCGATTTCAATGAAACTCGGTAAGTCGTAGCTCTATTCCCGATGACTCCGACCGTGATCTTCAAATTTTGTTACGTCTCACCAATCCAACATGGCGGCTGTGCGAAATATTTCACCTGCATTCAATATCTACGAAACTATTACCGATATCACCCTGGAATTTTGTACGGTTATAAAGGGAACTACTAGAAGTTAACCTATGTGACTTTTGAAAACTGGTAACTACAAAAGTAACATGGCGGCCAATCGAAGTTGCGACTTTTAAATGGACGTTTCTCGCTATTTAACCAACCAAACTTGGTACAGTATATTTTTATACACATTGTAATGCACTGGTATTTAATTCAGTTCAATTGTTTACATAACCTCAAGATGGCGGCTGTGCGAGTTTTAAAAATTAGTTTTTATTTCTTGTGTCGTAATCATGCGATCGAAGTGAAAGTTTGAATAATGAATCTACGCAATAATTTCCTTTAATGGTGCATGACTCTATGGCCTATACATATAACAATCCAACATGGCGACCATCCGCAATATTCAGACGGTTCTCAATATCTACGAATCTATTACAGCAATCAAACTGAATGTTTTAATATATTCATAGGGACTATGAACATAAGTTCACATATAGGACTTTCAATAACCTGGTGATCACAAATCCAACATGGCGGCGACGCGAAGTATAAATATTCACATGAAGGTTTCTCGCAATCTAACAATCCGAGTGCAGTGACACTTGGTACTGTACCCATGTGAGTAATTTCCATGTAAAACATGCTTCTGCCTACAGCCAGCATCAGTCCTCAGGCGTGTACCGTCCACCCACTGAGCAGTTGCATATTTTTGATCTGAGACAAAAAGGTATCAACTCTACAATGATAAAGCACAACTCTATTCTAAAGACTTTAATTCAGCTCTAAATCATGGCTTCAAAAACACAAAGACACAATCCCAACAATATAACACAAAACAATGCAAAATTACTCCTACAATCCACTAATATTCACACTTTATCCTTGCAAATCCAAATGATTATTCATTCATTTACCATGAGATTGACATCACAATTCATTCTCAAGTGCGCTGATGCACATGTAAATTACACATAAACTGTACTTATAATCTTATGTCACCTGTTGTGACCTCTTTAATTTCACAATCTTAATTGTTTACTCTCAACACCTCTTAATTTACATTATGCGTACACCTGTGTTTTGTATCTCTCTTCCCACCAAAATGCTTTACCATGCATTAACCAATTTCTGGGTTGCACATCAAATTTACTTGCAACTCCACAATTATTTGTAATCATACCCCTTTCTGCAGTTCCCTTCTGCAGTCCCCTTCTCTACAGTTCCACTGAATGCCGTTGTGATTTCAATTTCAAAAATTCCGTTACCGCTGTGTCGGATGGTATATTATGCTACCCTTGCGTGGGCATAACCTATGGCATCTAGTGTCGACCTTTAGAACTAGTGACACTGTCAGTAAAAAATGCAACTTTCAACAACTCATAAGTTTGCCAAGTATTACGTTATCAGAACGAACCTTAATTAACAATGTGTTTCAAACCACACACATTCATTATACAATACAACAACGACTCCTCTCATTACAAACAGGGTTTCAAAGTCTGTCCATTCTAAATGTCAACCTTCAAGGGTCGTTTAAAAATCTCCCCCTCGGAGCTACTTGTATACAATGGGAATGAGTCGAGCGGTCACAAAACCTCGTGTTCCGTCTCTCCCTAACTCCCTTCTCTGTTTACCTCCAAGCAGTAACTTGTGACTCTAAATACAATAGTGCAGTCTCAATGACCCACATATCCCATATGATTTAAACTAAATTGTATGCAAGACAGGTTATGGGCGTGTTTAAACATTTATTCCTAACCTTAGGATATTAATAACTGGCCTCAACAGGTCCAATTCATTATATGAAGGAACGAGATTCATCAATCACTGGTCGAACTGGCTAGCCGGAATCTTATTAAATGGCACGGTCAGGCACATCCTGCCGCCAAAATTCGCTTCCCATGAGCTGAATTTATCCAATAACTAGTTCTCGGTCGACATCAGGTATCATGCAGAGGTTTCCATTGTTATCCTCTCATACACCACATGATTCGAACCCGGAACATTCCATATCCATCCACAGAGCTAGGGTCAGCCACTAAGTACGCTCTGGCAATAATAAATATCTTTGTACGCCTTAGGCTATACGAGATTTCACACGTCGAATAGATTCCCTGGCTTCCCTGACCATTGTGCTATGATCTCGTCCTTTAATTAGTAAGATAAATCTATCAATTACTCTTACAAGCTTATTCACAAGCTGCAAATTCAATTCTCTATTAAATTCGTGCATATTTATTTCCATTATCATAATATACTCTGATATTAAATTGCTTTTGCTTAGCACTTCATGTATAAAATTACTGCTTGGATAGATAAATATTCCAATTAGCATATATATTTTGCTTACAGCCATTTTTCCCTGATGTGTATTCATTTATTATTATTATTATTATTATTATTATTATTACTGACATGAATTACAATCACCTGACACAACGTAACCATTTTAATAACCGAACATCCGTGTTCGTTACGTTAAGTTTTTATATAACTGGATTGCCATTTTACAATAATGGTAACGATTTATCCACTCAATGATGCACAAAGACATCTCAACTTGACTAAAATCAACACAACAATAATAATTTTGAGGCTCTACCTCCTAAAATTGACTCTTATTGGCATATTCTATAAATTTTGAAATCACTCAACATACAGTGGACTATAATTGCTACAAAATCATGGGTTTTGGGTACTTACATCGGCTAATCTGGTGGCTCCAATCACGCATTTCCTCCAGTAAAGCCCGCCATTATATGCAAATTAGCAAGACATTCTTACACTTCTCACACACATTATGCATAACTTTTGCCTTACAAAATACACGGCACTTTTCTTTCCCATGTTGAAGCTGTCGCTTCCTTATTCACACAACACTTTATAGCACTTAATACACTATTAATTTTACATATATTTAAATGATCATCACTACAATCACACGCTCACTATGTACATTTCTTAGTGGTTGACTTTTCCTGGCAAAATATCAGAAATGCAGACGTTGAAGGTCTCTCCTCCAATACTCTCCCGCATCTCGTCTGAAAGTCTCGATTCTCCGCCTAAGGATTCCTATCAGTCCCCCATCTGTCTATCAATTTCTATCCTTAGAAAAATTTCCGGATATTGCATAAATATGCTTGCATATCGTCCTGAGCATTAATTACAGTGGTATCCCTGAGAAATTTCACCAATCGCATAACAAAGTTTATATCTGCGCAATCCGACATCCTTTGATATGTCTAACCAATAGTTTATATACTGCGCTCAACCATTGTACATAGTACTTGTACAGATTACCACTGTCAATTGTCCTACCTTGTATATCACACGGCAGTAGTGGTTTTTGAGGGGTTCTGGCACCACCTCCACCTCCCCACCTCACAAGATGGCGGCAGCCCGATAACTCCCGAACCCGTGGTCGGATTTTGACAAATGAGGTGTCATTGAACTCGGGCTAACACCCCCTTTCCATTGGACAACATATTTCCACCCCAAAAGTAAAACCTACCCCTACTAGGGGGTGAAATTGTATTTTTTTAGAGAATCTCTCTTTCCAATTGCAACATGTGAGAGTTTGAATGCCGATATGGATTTAAACGTTGTTCCACATAAAGTGCATGTGTACGGTGGATAGCCACTATGAATTAACATGCTTGTTTTTTGTTTTTACGCATGCCCACTCATAGCTTTTGTAAGAGGGTGGGGGAGTGGTTCCCCGTGGACGGGTTATTGTTGACAGGTCATTGTTGACGGGTCCCTGTGGACAGGTCCTTGTGGACAAGTCCTTGTGGACGAGTCCTTGTCCCTTTGGACTGATCCCTTTGGACGGGTCCCTTTGGCCTGGTTCCTACGGACTGACCCATGGTCTCTAATGCTATGATGAAATTAAACGTTGTTCCACATGAAACGCATGTGAAGAGCCGATTGCTACTATGAATTAACATGTTTGTTTTCTGTTTTTACGCATGCGCACTTGGGGTTTTCGTAAGAGGGCGGACTTTTTAAATAATGATTTATAGATGAGTTATTTAAAAAAATAACCAAATGATCCAAAACTAATAGGTCATTGGCTTTTTAATATCTCATGAACCAATAAAGCTAGGGACTTGTATGAGGGGTCGTTGGACTTGGTATGACGCCCCGTATTTCAATGTATTTTTGATTTTTGTCAAAAGGGCCTAAGTAAACTTTTGTTAATATCTCGTGAACCAATAAGGCTAGGGACTTGTATGAGGGGTCGTAGCACATGGGATGACATTCCCTTTTTAAATGTATTTGTTGAAATTTTGACAAGGGGCCTAACTACACTTTTGTTGATATTTCCTGAACCCATGATGGGATTTTGACCTGTGAGGTGTCGTTGGACTTGAGCAGACACTCTCTTTTTGAATGTATTTTTGACATTTTAACAAAGGGCCTAACTACACTTTTGTTAATATTTCGCGAACCAATAAGGCTAGGGACTTGTATGTGGGGTCCTAGCACTCGGGGTGACGCTCTGTTTCTAAATATGTATTTAATGTTTGTCAAAAGGGCCTAATTGCACTGTTGTTAATATCTCGATAACTAATAATGGGAGAGAGTCAAGTGAGGTGTTATAATACTAAGGATGGCCAACCCTTTCCCATGACCAACGAATTTACCCCAAATATTCAAAACAACAAGGACATTGAGCTGAGATTATATAAACTAATACTCGGATATCGACATATGAGGTGTCATAGGACTTAGAATGGTCAACTCTTTCCCATGACCAATGAATTTACCTAAAATAACCAAAATATTAAGGTCATTGACCTGAGATTTTATAAATTAATAATTGGATACGGACATGTGAGTTGTTTACCGTGAGTGATGAAACATAGCTAGGCAGAGAAAGAACTAGTGTAGGCAACATGTATGGTGACTGACAAGTCTTTCGATATTGGAACTTGTTTTCAGATCAGACTGTAGTACAGAGAGAGTATAGGTTGCAGGCATGGGTTAATAAATGACAAACGGTGTATACAAAATCGGATTTATTGATTCAAGAATTAAGAGTAGACTATCTTCAATTGATTGGTTAAAGAGGATAGCTAATGAAACAAAATGGTGACTACATTGAACTAAACTGAACCAAGCTGAATCAAACCCAACCAAACCGAACCAAACCTAATCGAAAACGAGCCAAGGGTTCAAGTGTAAAACTTGTGGGTGGATGTGGTCATTGGTAATGTCAAAAAGGAAAGGGATAACGCTCTACCTATAGAGGGTAAGGTAAAGCTAGTGCATGGTGCTAATGCACACACCCAAGTACATGAACCTCACCCATCTATCCTATGCAGTTTTTATGGGTTGACTGTTAAAACTTGCTCAGTGGTTACTGGGACAAGATGGTCACTACACACAACAAGCTTTAAATACCTGAGGCTAATAATCTATACACACACACTTGTTCTAAACTAAGCTGTCTTGCTGACAGTGCTCACGCTGTAGGCAGATGACAGAAATGCTTGGCTAACAGAAATACAATCATTTCCGGTTGTCTAATGTTACCATCTAACCATTTTTTGCTGCAGTGGCGCGCACATATGCCACTTACACTAGAGAGTTTAACTCGATTTCAAGCTCTAAGTCCTAGAACGAATCAAACTAAGAAAAAAGGGCATAGTGGCGTAGTGGTTAAGCTGTTAGCCTTTCACTAAAGTGGACTAGGGTTTGATTTCAGGTTAATACGCATGTCATAAACATATAAAAAAGCAGAGATAATGTTTTAAACCGATTACACTCGTCTCTTTTCAAATTATTACTTGGATTACAAATACAAAGGTGGACTGGGTGTGATATACAGTTAATGCTGTCTATCGCACACTAGCTGTAAGGAAGCCATATGTAGAGCTATATGTAGAGAACTACCTAGCGATTTCATGAACCGGTACAGCTATGTCGCATAAACGGTGCAGGATACAATCCAGCAACTATAATTCGTATCTTGTGGAACAGAGAAAATGCACTTTTGCCTTGATGGATAACAAATGTGTGCAGATGAATGACCTACGCATTAGCCAGGCAAGGGGTTATAACCACGTGGAGGAGGTGTGATTTCTATATTTTATTGTTTAGAGACATGGCTTTTGTAACCAGTAGATTTAATTGATTTAGTATTTTGTAAATATTTATTTTTGTAATTGTAAATAGTTAAGTTTTTGTAAATAGTGGAAACCATTTATTTTTGTAATGGTAAATGTTAAATGTATAATTAAAGTTCTTTGGGATGGGTGTGCATGTCAATGATGTTTTTAGGGATAAATAGAGTGGTTGTGTGTTTGTTCTCAAAGACAGACAAGGTTGTGTGGATGTATGACTACACAGAGAGAGAGAGAGAGAGAGAGAGAGAGAGAGAGTGTAGAAACAGCCTTACCTTCAGTAGTAATAGTAGACCTCTATGTTTTGCATACACATAGACAGACTGTAAGATCGCAATGGCCGAGCACTCACTTTAACACCATTTACAAAATCTTGAAATGAAAAAATCATGTTTCGCAAATATGAACTTTTGACATAAACAAAATAAAAATAAAATGTGTAAACTACAAATTGGAAAATCCATGTTTCCATATCATGAAATTCAAAAACTTTAAACTGACATTTAAAAGAAATGCAAATGGAAAATTGACAAATTGTAATGTGTGAAATGTGAAAATGAACAAATGGCTATCATTATTAAAAAAAAAAAAAATGGTGCTGTATGGTTGAAGTGTGAATCAAACCCTACTTATTTTGGACCACCTGAGACTGAGTATACTTGTTTTAGTCCTCATACCACTTTTAAAATTTTGTGTTAAAGCTAGGAATTGAACCCAAGAGCTTGTAGGGGGAGACAAAGGTTAGAATATGTTAAACAGATAGCCTTGAATGTAGGATGTGGTAGCTATATAGAGATGAAACGATTAGCTCGGGACAGATAGACACTGAGATCTGCATCAAACTAGTCAAAGGACTAAAGACTCAAACAACAACATATACGTTCACCAAAATAATGTTGTGTAACGGTAAATGTTAGTCAACGAACAGTAATGCATTACTAAAACGCATGACACGATACCTAAGAGCTTTTCTAAAATGATTTTAAAATGCCTTTAACCCTATATTGAACACCCAGTTCACAAGACTCATAACTGCAATATTATGGTAAAACAAAACAAAATCTATATTTCAAAACAAGCAAGTGGTTTAGGCAATGTATACTGGAAAAAAAGTTTTGTAAACACTCAAGTCCTCAAGACCAATTAAATTAGTAACTGTATTATTATGATACTCGGTACACAAACCATAGATATAGTGTATTGTTTAAGGCCACTCCCTTTCTGAACATAGTCAGAGACTGTTGATGGTTAACAATTGTATTAATAGTGGGACATGGGGATAGCAATTAAGAAAAAACAGCCAATACCCATACAATATTTTTATTCATTTTTTTTACAATAGTCACACACTGAATACAACATTTTATCTCTTTGCCATTGTTTGATATAGATTTTAAACACAACGCTTGTTGTAGATCCTTACAACTTTCTCCAGGTACTCTTGTTCTTAAAAACTGGGGAAGCCGCAATGGTTTTATAGACATTAAACCCTCATTCTCTTCTTTTTCTTCATCATCATCATCATCATCATCATCATAATCATCATCATCATCATTATAAATATTATCTTTATAATTATTATAGTCATTGTCGCCATCATTATCATCATCATCATCATCATCCTCAACATCACTTGAACTATCCAATTCCTTTTTTTCCTTTTCAAAAGGGGCCTCTTGAAGAGTCTGTGTTGCTTTTGATAGTGTTACGTTTTTATTGAACGTTGACAACTGTCCTAACATGACTTTTTGAGGAGATAAATGTTTTTTCACAAGGAAGTCACTATGTAGAGTAACATTATGTTTTTGTTGGACTTGCTTTTTCTTGTTCTTTTGATCATGTTTTGTTAACACTAACGGTGTTTCATTTAGTATACCACATTGATGAGTACCCACACTTAAGACCTCACTATGTTTACTTTTTAGATGACCTAGACATTTTGTTGTTCTTTGTTTTGAGCACTGCCAAAATATGATGCCATTCGCATTTTCTCGCTTATAGTTATAAGAGTACCCATGATACAGGGCACGTGGTTTACCTTTATTGGTTATAGTATATTCCATAGTAGCCACTGACTTGTATAGTCGATCCGCCTACTACAAAGGTCTGAACACTTGTGGTGAAAGAATGATGTTGTGTTGACGTTTTATGCAGGATAATGTTGGTGGCATATGCGGGTGGCTTATGTGGGTGGCTTATGTTGATGACATGTATTGTTGACTGATTTTGGTGGCTTATGTTGATGGTTTATGGTGGTGGCTTATGTTGGTGGCTTATGTTAGTGGCTTATGTTGATGACATATGTTGGTGACTTATGTTGATAGCTTATGTTGGTGGCTAATGTTGATGACATATGTTGTTGGCTTATGGTGGTGGCTTATGTTGATGGTTTATGTCGCTGGTCTATGTTGATGGTTTATGTTAATGGCTTAGGTTAATGTCTTAGGTTGATGGCATAAGTTGATGGCTTATGTTGGTGGCTTATGGGGGTGGCTTATGCTGGTGGCTTATGCTGGTGGTTTATGGTGGTGGCTTATGTTGATGACATATGTTGGTGACTTATGTTGGTGGCTTATGTTGGTGGTTTATGGTGGTGGCTTATGATGGTGGCTTATGGTGGTGGCTTATGATGGTGGGTTATGGTGGCTTATGGTGGTGGCTTGTGGTGGTGGCTTGTGGTGGCTTATGATGGTGGTTTGTGGTGATGGCTTATGGTGGCTTATGGTGGTGACTTATAGTGGTGGCCTATGTTGGTGGTTTACGTTAATACCTTATTTGTAATGGCTTATTTGACAAGTTATTGTTGTCAATGTACAGTATTTAGAGGATTTTTCTCTTGGTCTTGGCAAGTATCTCAACCCTTTTTTTTATGGTAGCATAATGCTTACCGCCATGTTTGTAAGCAACAACAACACACTAAAATTCCAAGAATCCAAAGTACTCTAAGATTAATGATTGTCTCTCAACTCCATTCAACGTCTAGTCAAAAACATTATATATTTTTCACATTTTTCAAAAAAAAAGGTTAATTGGGAAAGTAGGCTATATGTTTAAACTAAAAATCATATCAAATCATATGCTAACTCCAACACCTACGTCTATCCCACTCTCAGTCAAAAAAATATAATATTCTTCAAATTTTTCCAACACATTATTTAGAAAGTAGGCCATATTTTGAAAACTAATCATCCTATAAAGTCATATATATAGACTTAAACCAATGGCTTTTATATCCTTAATCGTAAGAACAAAATATGGAATTTTTGTCATTTCTTCCAAAAATGTTCATTTTAAAACGAGGCTATATTTTGGAAACTATGAATTTTACAAGAAAGTTTGTTTAACGTAAATGACAGGTATTTACCCCCACTACCCACAAACCAAGTCCCAGGTCTCTGGGACAAAATCCAAAAAAAGTTCAATTTGGAAAGTAGGCGATATTTTGAAAACTAATCATCCTAAAAAGTCATATATAGACTCAAACCAATGGCTTTTATATCCTTAATTGGTAAAAAAAAACTTAACATTTTTTCAGTTTTTCCAAAAAAGTCCAATTTCCAAAATTGTCTATATTTTGGGAACTAAGAATTTTACAAAAAAGTTTGTTTAACGAAAATGAAAGGTCTTTACCCCCCCCTCTACCCAAAACATAAATTTCAGGTCCCTAGGACAAAAACTGTGCAGTAGGTTTTTTTTAAGTGACCAGAACCACTATATATATATCATTTTATTCTAAGAGCTTTCCATGATGATAAGAAAAAAAGAGCTTACCATAATGATGGATTGAGTGTAAGAAAACGTCTTTTGCTGCTTGATGTCACTACTAAAGTGATACTCTTACAACAGACAAGTGAGTTCATGTTTCGCTGACGTAATCGTATGTTTTCCACGCACTTCCTGTGTTGAGCGCGTCATAGTGGCTAAATTTAAAACTCTAGATGAGATGTTTTGTTGACGTAATCGTATGTTCCCCGCACGTACACTTTGGACGGGTCTTTTTGAAGGGAGTCATTTTTTTACAGGCCCCGGAGGACGGGTCCTTGTTGACGGGTCCCTGTGGCGGGTCCCCTTTGACATAATTTGGATAAAATGCAAGGGCCAGTCCATAGGGATCAGTCCAAAGGACCCGCCCACAGGGACCCGTCAACAAGAACCCGTCCTCCGTGGCCCATAAAAAATGACTCCCTTCAAAAAGACCCGTCCAAAGTGTACGTGCGGGGAACATACGATTACGTCAACAAAACATCTCATCTAGAGTTTTAAATTTAGCCACTATGACGCGCTCAACACAGGAAGTGCGTGGAAACATACGATTACGTCAGCGAAACATGAACTCACTTGTCTGTTGTAAGAGTATCACTTTAGTAGTGACATCAAGCAGCAAAAGACGTTTTCTTACACTCAATCCATCATTATGGTAAGCTCTTTTTTTCTTATCATCATGGAAAGCTCTTAGAATAAAATGATATATACATAGTGGTTCTGGTCACTTAAAAAAAAACCTACCGCACAGTTTTTGTCCTAGGGACCTGAAATTTATGTTTTGGGTAGAGGGGGGGGGGGGGTAAAGACCTTTCATTTTCGTTAAACAAACTTTTTTGTAAAATTCTTAGTTCCCAAAATATAGACAATTTTGGAAATTGGACTTTTTTGGAAAAACTGAAAAAATGTTAAGTTTTTTTTTACCAATTAAGGATATAAAAGCCATTGGTTTGATTCTATATATGACTTTTTAGGATGATTAGTTTTCAAAATATCGCCTACTTTCCAAATTGAACTTTTTTTGGATTTTGTCCCAGAGACCTGGGACTTGGTTTGTGGGTAGTGGGGGTAAATACCTGTCATTTACGTTAAACAAACTTTCTTGTAAAATTCCTAGTTTCCAAAATATAGCCTCGTTTTAAAATGAACATTTTTGGAAGAAATGACAAAAATTCCATATTTTGTTCTTACGATTAAGGATATAAAAGCCATTGGTTTAAGTCTATATATATGACTTTATAGGATGATTAGTTTTCAAAATATGGCCTACTTTCTAAATAATGTGTTGGAAAAATTTGAAGAATATTATATTTTTTTGACTGAGAGTGGGATAGACGTAGGTGTTGGAGTTAGCATATGATTTGATATGATTTTTAGTTTAAACATATAGCCTACTTTCCCAATTAACCTTTTTTTTGAAAAATGTGAAAAATATATAATGTTTTTGACTAGACGTTGAATGGAGTTGAGAGACAATCATTAACCTTAGAGTACTTTGGATTCTTGGAATTTTAGTGTGTTAATGTTGCTTACAAACATGGCGGTAAGCATTATGCTACCATGAAAAAAAGGGTTGAGATACTTGCCAAGACCAAGAGAAAAATCCTCTAAATACTGCACATTGACAACAATAACTTGTCAAATAAGCCATTACAAATAAGGTATTAACGTAAACCACCAACATAGGCCACCACTATAAGTCACCACCATAAGCCACCATAAGCCATCACCACAAACCACCATCATAAGCCACCACAAGCCACCACCACAAGCCACCACCATAAGCCACCATAACCCACCATCATAAGCCACCACCATAAGCCACCATCATAAGCCACCACCATAAACCACCAACATAAGCCACCAACATAAGTCACCAACATATGTCATCAACATAAGCCACCACCATAAACCACCAGCATAAGCCACCAGCATAAGCCACCCCCATAAGCCACCAACATAAGCCATCAACTTATGCCATCAACCTAAGACATTAACCTAAGCCATTAACATAAACCATCAACATAGACCAGCGACATAAACCATCAACATAAGCCACCACCATAAGCCAACAACATATGTCATCAACATTAGCCACCAACATAAGCTATCAACATAAGTCACCAACATATGTCATCAACATAAGCCACTAACATAAGCCACCAACATAAGCCACCACCATAAACCATCAACATAAGCCACCAAAATCAGTCAACAATACATGTCATCAACATAAGCCACCCACATAAGCCACCCGCATATGCCACCAACATTATCCTGCATAAAACGTCAACACAACATCATTCTTTCACCACAAGTGTTCAGACCTTTGTAGTAGGCGGATCGACTATACAAGTCAGTGGCTACTATGGAATATACTATAACCAATAAAGGTAAACCACGTGCCCTGTATCATGGGTACTCTTATAACTATAAGCGAGAAAATGCGAATGGCATCATATTTTGGCAGTGCTCAAAACAAAGAACAACAAAATGTCTAGGTCATCTAAAAAGTAAACATAGTGAGGTCTTAAGTGTGGGTACTCATCAATGTGGTATACTAAATGAAACACCGTTAGTGTTAACAAAACATGATCAAAAGAACAAGAAAAAGCAAGTCCAACAAAAACATAGTGTTACTCTACATAGTGACTTCCTTGTGAAAAAACATTTATCTCCTCAAAAAGTCATGTTAGGACAGTTGTCAACGTTCAATAAAAACGTAACACTATCAAAAGCAACACAGACTCTTCAAGAGGCCCCTTTTGAAAAGGAAAAAAAAGGAATTGGATAGTTCTAGTGATGTTGAGGATGATGATGATAATGATGGCGACAATGACTATAATAATTATAAAGATAATATTTATAATGATGATGATGATGATGATGAAGAAAAAGAAGAGAATGAGGGTTTAATGTCTATAAAACCATTGCGGCTTCCCCAGTTTTTAAGAACAAGAGTACCTGGAGAAAGTTGTAAGGATCTACAACAAGCGTTGTGTTTAAAATCTATATCAAACAATGGCAAAGAGATAAAATGTTGTATTCAGTGTGTGACTATTGTAAAAAAAAAACTAAATGAATAAAAATATTGTATGGGTATTGGCTGTTTTTTTTTAATTGCTATCCCCATGTCCCACTATTAATACAATTGTTAACCATCAACAGTCTCTGACTATGTTCAGAAAGGGAGTGGCCTTAAACAATACACTATATCTATGGTTTGTGTACCGAGTATCATAATAATACAGTGTGGCCAAGCCATGTTAAGGCAATAGTTATGTCAGGTAAGGGATTCGAACCCTTGCTTCCTTATACAGAAATTTGATCTTAAGTCAAACACCTTAACCACTCGGCCAACCTGACAGTTACTAATTTAATTGGTCTTGAGGACTTGAGTGTTTACAAAACTTTTTTTCCAGTATACATTGCCTAAACCACTTGCTTGTTTTGAAATATAGATTTTGTTTTGTTTTACCATAATATTGCAGTTATGAGTCTTGTGAACTGGGTGTTCAATATAGGGTTAAAGGCATTTTAAAATCATTTTAGAAAAGCTCTTAGGTATCGTGTCATGCGTTTTAGTAATGCATTACTGTTCGTTGACTAACATTTACCGTTACACAACATTATTTTGGTGAACGTATATGTTGTTGTTTGAGTCTTTAGTCCTTTGACTAGTTTGATGCAGATCTCAGTGTCTATCTGTCCCGAGCTAATCGTTTCATCTCTATATAGCTACCACATCCTACATTCAAGGCTATCTGTTTAACATATTCTAACCTTTGTCTCCCCCTACAAGCTCTTGGGTTCAATTCCTAGCTTTAACACAAAATTTTAAAAGTGGTATGAGGACTAAAACAAGTATACTCAGTCTCAGGTGGTCCAAAATAAGTAGGGTTTGATTCACACTTCAACCATACAGCACCATTTTTTTTTTTTTTAAATAATGATAGCCATTTGTTCATTTTCACATTTCACACATTACAATTTGTCAATTTTCCATTTGCATTTCTTTTAAATGTCAGTTTAAAGTTTTTGAATTTCATGATATGGAAACATGGATTTTCCAATTTGTAGTTTACACATTTTATTTTTATTTTGTTTATGTCAAAAGTTCATATTTGCGAAACATGATTTTTTCATTTCAAGATTTTGTAAATGGTGTTAAAGTGAGTGCTCGGCCATTGCGATCTTACAGTCTGTCTATGTGTATGCAAAACATAGAGGTCTACTATTACTACTGAAGGTAAGGCTGTTTATACTCTCTCTCTCTCTCTCTCTCTCTCTTTCTGTGTAGTCATACATCCACACAACCTTGTCCGTCTTTGAGAACAAACACACAACCACTGTATTTATCCCTAAAAACATCATTGACATGCACACTCATCCCAAAGAACTTTAATTATACATTTAACATTTACCATTACAAAAATAAATGGTTTCCACTATTTACAAAAAATTAACTATTTACAATTACAAAAATAAATATTTACAAAATACTAAATCAATTAAATCTACTGGTTACAAAAGCCATGTCTCTAAACAATAAAATATAGAAATCACACCTCCTCCACGTGGTTATAACTCCTTGCCTGGCTAATGCGTAGGTCATTCATCTGCACATATTTGTTATCCATCAAGGCAAAAGTGCATTTTCTCTGTTCCACAAGATACGAATTATAGTTGCTGGATTGTATCCTGCACCGTTTATGCGACATAGCTGTACCGGTTCATGAAATCGCTAGGTAGTTCTCTACATATAGCTCTACATATGGCTTCCTTACAGCTAGTGTGCGATAGACAGCATTAACTGTATATCACACCCAGTCCATCTTTGTATTTGTAATCCAAGTAATAATTTGAAAAGAGACGAGTGTAATCGGTTTAAAACATTATCTCTGCTTTTTTATATGTTTATGACATGCGTATTAACCTGAAATCAAACCCTAGTCCACTTTAGTGAAAGGCTAACAGCTTAACCACTACGCCACTATGCCCTTTTTTCTTAGTTTGATTCGTTCTAGGACTTAGAGCTTGAAATCGAGTTAAACTCTCTAGTGTAAGTGGCATATGTGCGCGCCACTGCAGCAAAAAATGGTTAGCTGGTAACATTAGACAACCGGAAATGATTGTATTTCTGTTAGCCAAGCATTTCTGTCATCTGCCTACAGCGTGAGCACTGTCAGCAAGACAGCTTAGTTTAGAACAAGTGTGTGTGTATAGATTATTAGCCTCGGGTATTTAAAGCTTGTTGTGTGTAGTGACCATCTTGTCCCAGTAACCACTGAGCAAGTTTTAACAGTCAACCCATAAAAACTGCATAGGATAGATGGGTGAGGTTCATGTACTTGGGTGTGTGCATTAGCACCATGCACTAGCTTTACCTTACCCTCTATAGGTAGAGCGTTATCCCTTTCCTTTTTGACATTACCAATGACCACATCCACCCACAAGTTTTACACTTAAACCCTTGGCTCGTTTTCGATTAGGTTTGGTTCGGTTTGGTTGGGTTTGATTCAGCTTGGTTCAGTTTAGTTCAATGTAGTCACCATTTTGTTTCATTAGCTATCCTCTTTAACCAATCAATTAAAGATAGTCTACTCTTATTTCTTGAATCAATAAATCCGATTTTGTATACACCGTTTGTCATTTATTAACCCATGCCTGCAACCTATACTCTCTCTGTACTACAGTCTGATCTGAAAACAAGTTCCAATATCGAAAGACTTGTCAGTCACCATACATGTTGCCTACACTAGTTCTTTCTCTGCCTAGCTATGTTTCATCACTCACGGTAAACAACTCACATGTCCGTATCCAATTATTAATTTATAAAATCTCAGGTCAATGACCTTAATATTTTGGTTATTTTAGGTAAATTCATTGGTCATGGGAAAGAGTTGACCATTCTAAGTCCTATGACACCTCATATGTCGATATCCGAGTATTAGTTTATATAATCTCAGCTCAATGTCCTTGTTGTTTTGAATATTTGGGGTAAATTCGTTGGTCATGGGAAAGGGTTGGCCATCCTTAGTATTATAACACCTCACTTGACTCTCTCCCATTATTAGTTATCGAGATATTAACAACAGTGCAATTAGGCCCTTTTGACAAACATTAAATATATATTTAGAAACAGAGCGTCACCCCGAGTGCTAGGACCCCACATACAAGTCCCTAGCCTTATTGGTTCGCGAAATATTAACAAAAGTGTAGTTAGGCCCTTTGTTAAAATGTCAAAAATACATTCAAAAAGAGAGTGTCTGCTCAAGTCCAACGACACCTCACAGGTCAAAATCCCATCATGGGTTCAGGAAATATCAACAAAAGTGTAGTTAGGCCCCTTGTCAAAATTTCAACAAATACATTTAAAAAGGGAATCTCATCCCATGTGCTACGACCCCTCATACAAGTCCCTAGCCTTATTGGTTCACGAGATATTAACAAAAGTTTACTTAGGCCCTTTTGACAAAAATCAAAAATACATTGAAATACGGGGCGTCATACCAAGTCCAACGACCCCTCATACAAGTCCCTAGCTTTATTGGTTCATGAGATATTAAAAAGCCAATGACCTATTAGTTTTGGATCATTTGGTTATTTTTTTAAATAACTCATCTATAAATCATTATTTAAAAAGTCCGCCCTCTTACGAAAACCCCAAGTGCGCATGCGTAAAAACAGAAAACAAACATGTTAATTCATAGTAGCAATCGGCTCTTCACATGCGTTTCATGTGGAACAACGTTTAATTTCATCATAGCATTAGAGACCATGGGTCAGTCCGTAGGAACCAGGCCAAAGGGACCCGTCCAAAGGGATCAGTCCAAAGGGACAAGGACTCGTCCACAAGGACTTGTCCACAAGGACTTGTCCACAAGGACCTGTCCACAGGGACCCGTCAACAATGACTTGTCAACAATGACCTGTCAACAATAACCCGTCCACAGGGAACCACTCCCCCACCCTCTTACAAAAGCTATGAGTGGGCATGCGTAAAAACAAAAAACAAGCATGTTAATTCATAGTGGCTATCCACCGTACACATGCACTTTATGTGGAACAACGTTTAAATCCATATCGGCATTCAAACTCTCACATGTTGCAATTGGAAAGAGAGATTCTCTAAAAAAATACAATTTCACCCCCTAGTAGGGGTAGGTTTTACTTTTGGGGTGGAAATATGTTGTCCAATGGAAAGGGGGTGTTAGCCCGAGTTCAATGACACCTCATTTGTCAAAATCCGACCACGGGTTCGGGAGTTATCGGGCTGCCGCCATCTTGTGAGGTGGGGAGGTGGAGGTGGTGCCAGAACCCCTCAAAAACCACTTCTCACGGCACCTTTCCTGCGTGCTCGGTAGTAGTCCCTCATAATGCCGACTATAAAAGTATGGCACGACTGTCCTTAATAATTGTGATTAATAAATGCCTTACTGCATGGCTCTACATGTTGAAGTCCGCGCGTCCCTACTCTGAATTCGGTAACGTGCACTTCGCATTAGACTGCAATTCAACTGACTATATTAATCGTTATTAATTCATGGCTTACTGCATGATTATTATGTTGCCGCACTTAAGCTGTTAAAGTCCGCGCGTCTGTTCTCTGAGCTCGGGTGACGTGCTCCCTGCGGTCAAGTATGGTTCAACTTACTGCCTCTGCCATTCGTTCAGCCTTTATATTCGTTTGGAGAGAAAAAGTAGACCGAGAACTTCCCTCCAGCGTTATCTTCTCCCACAGTATGATTCTGGTCTTGAATTAACGTTTATATGGTTCCTTTTTCCTTGCTGGTCACAGATCTGTATGCGTGCTCGAGGATCGATCGGCCAATTAATTAATATTAATTGCCTTTGCCAGCGCGTGCCCACGCGGCGTCACCTAAAAATCCCCGGCGACCTGGTCAGATCTCGCCGCTAACACCGAGACTACTGTGTCCTTGCGCGTTCCATTAAATCTGCCTCGATTCCAATGTTTAATGGCTTGATAATTAGCCTCCCGGCTATACATTCACCTAGGTGCAAACCTCATGTCTCTGAGTTGCTCCAATCACGAGTAATCATTAAATTACTCTGGTATCTTCTCACTCCACTAGCCTCTCTATTCTGAAACGGGGAATAACTTGCCAATATTTCACCCTCCTGACCTGCTCCAGACGACTTAAGTAGGTCACATAGAGTGACACGGCTCCAAGAAACTACGCCCCTTTTCCAGAGTCATTTGACAACTGTCAAGCGCTCAAACTTTCTGTGCTCAAGTCCAGAATAGTATACTCCATACAGCCCATAAATGCAGTATTCTGCTATTATTGCCTGCATTATATTAACAAATAATGTCAGAATAGTTCATATCACAACAGTGATTTAATATGTATTTTCTCTAGGGGTTTTTATAGCTTAAACTCCCTCAAAAGATCTCGTGTTCGTTCCTTGCTGGAACCTCTATTCTGAGCTCAACTATCTCTGAGATCCACGTTCGACACCAGTCAGCCTAACCCCGTTGGGTTCAGTACAGTAAATCCTTATACAAATATTAATCCACTGGCATCTAATTTATTTCAATTGTTTCCATAACCAGAAGATGTCAGCTGTGCGAAATTTTAAAATCTCGTTTTTACTTCTTGTATCCTAATCATGCGATTGACGTTTGAATACTACACGTACACAATAATTTCCACGTAACAGTACATAACTCTAAGATCTACATATATAAAAATCCATTATGGCGTCTGTCCGCAATATTTAGTCGGTTCTCAATATCTACGAATCTATTACAGCAATCAAACTGAAATGTTGTATGTTGATAGAGGCAATTAACATAAGTAGGATATATGAAAATAGGCTGTATAGTTCTTCACGGAACTACTTGTTCCATTATGTTTTTTTATGACAAATGTAAGATGATGATTTAAGCTAATTAAGTCATTAAGCATAAATAACACTCTGAACAGGAAAGGGTTGCAATTCTGGCTGTAGGCTGTAACATTCATTGTAAACATAGCAGTTGACATACAAAGTCTAAGGGAACGACTTTTCCCTCAAATGTCTAAATATGTTGCTTTAGTAATTAATGCTTCATCTAATTAAAAAGATACAGTCAGTCTGAGAGACCAGACTTTATATCATTTCAAATGACGCATGCTACAAATGCTACACATGTTAGAAAGGCTCAGGAGGGCAACTCGCTTCGCTAGAAGCCCCAGGACTCTTTCAACAGACTCCATTACCCATTAACTTAGGCTTCCCGCGCGGGGAACGGAGAGCGGGAGGTGCACTCTGCTGCATGACGTCACGCACTCGCCGTCTCCATATCGCATAACGCCAGACCCCAGGAGTAAACTCAGACTCGGTGCATATGCACTGAACAACATGATGACGTCATACACGCCGTAACCGTAACACATAACGGTAGACCAAAGCATATCGATGAAGGCGACAAGATTATTTGAAATGATAAAATATTATTGTGATGCCAGTGGATATGGATAACAGTTGTGCGGATGCGGGGCGGATGTGGATAACAGTTGTGCGGATGCGGGGCGGATGTGGATAACAGTTGTGCGGATGCGGGGCGGATGTGGATAACAGTTGTGCGGATGCGGGGCGGATGTGGATAACAGTTGTGCGGATGCGGGGCGGATGTGGATAACAGTTGTGCGGATGCGGGGCGGATGTGGATAACAGTTGTGCTGATGCGGGGCGGATGTGGATAACAGTTGTGCGGATGCGGGGCGGATGTGGATAACAGTTGTGCGGATGCGGGGCGGATGTGGATAACAGTTGTGCGGATGCTGTGCGGATGCGGATAACAGTTGTGCGGATGCGGGGCGGATGTGGATAACAGTTGTGCGGATGCGGGGCGGATGTGCATAACAGTTGTGCGGATGCGGGGCGGATGTGGATAACAGTTGTGCTGATGCGGGGCGGATGTGGATAACAGTTGTGCGGATGCGGGGCGGATGTGGATAACAGTTGTGCGGATGCGGGGCGGATGTGGATAACAGTTGTGCTGATGCGGGGCGGATGTGGATAACAGTTGTGCGGATGCGGGGCGGATGTGGATAACAGTTGTGCGGATGCGGGGCGGATGTGGATAACAGTTGTGCTGATGCGGGGCGAATGTGGATAACAGTTGTGCGGGGGCGGATGCGGATAACAGTTGTGCGGATGCGGGGCGGATGTGGATAACAGTTGTGCGGATGCGGGGCGGATGTGGATAACAGTTGTGCTGATGCGGGGCGGATGTGGATAACAGTTGTGCGGATGCGGGGCGGATGTGGATAACAGTTGTGCGGATGCGGGGCGGATGTGGATAACGTTTTGTTTATCCGCGTAGGGCTCGAGCTTTTGGAAGTACATTTCGCACAGATGCTGTTCAAAGGAAATATAGTTTCGTTCTGATGTACTTATTCTTGGGCCTACCCACATAACACATCCATTTGTTTATGTTGTCAGTAGGATCTCTACTACAACGAGAAAAGCAATCCGATTGGTTCTTGTACTCAATATTCCGTGCAATATGCCGGGGAAAATGGCATCTGTTCAATTTCGTGAGTTGTATGGTAGCTATCATGGAAGGCAGAACCTAGCATAGAAGGTACAAATCACACGGTGCTAGAAGCGTCTATAACAGTGGTTCTTAACCGGTGGTCCGTGGGAGAAAAGAGTTCACCAGCACGTATAAAAGAAGTGGCCAATAAATGGGGATTTCGAAAACGATGTGCGTTGAACGAGAATCGTCCGAATGTATTGGCGGCGATGACTATCAGGTTTTAAATTGAACGCCTCAAAATAGCGCTGCCTTGGGTTTTTGTGGGTATCTACTCACATAACGTAACGGCGGTACTTTTTGAGGATCCAACCAGCCTTCGGGCTGACTACCTAACAGACAGATCTTTAAAATAAGTGTTATTGAGGAAGAGTTACAACTGATAAGGTGTATTGGGTGGAGGGTGGTCCGTACATGATTCAATTTCACGCTGAGTGGTCCGCAGACTTCTACTAGTTCAGAACCACTGGTCTATAGCATCGTGTATGCCAATACTGGTAGAAGCTTCCATGTCTTCGAGTATCGTGTGATACGGGCTTAAGGGAAACAACCTTTACAATTGAATACAATCGTGTTAAGCGATTGATAAGCATCAGGCCTACATTTCAGTTACTAAGACTACACTGAAAAATGGCTTCCAATACGATAATTCAACAAGTAGTTTCGTGAAGAGCTAAATAGCTTATTTTAATATTCCTATTTATTTTAATTGCCTCTATCAACATACAAAATTTCAATTTGATTGCTGTAATAGATCAATATATATTGTGAACAGTCTAGATATTGCGGATGGTTGCATTTTGGATTTGTATACTGCTGTATGTAGGCCCTAGAGCTATGTACTATTAGATGATGATTATTGCGTAGGTTCATTATTGAAACGTTGATTTCGATCGCATGATTAGGACACAAGAAATGAAAACTTAATTTTAAAACTTCGCACAGACGCCATCTTGAGGTTATGTAAACAATTGAACTAAATTAAATGTCAGTCCATTGAAATGTGTATAAACATTTTGCTGTGCCAAGTTTCACTGCGCTGGGGTGGTTAATACGTGAGAAAAGTCTAATTAAATTTTTCAATTTTGCTTGGCCGCCATGTACTTAACGGGGGTTTGAAAGTCACATGGGTGAACTTTTATCAGTGCCCTTTATTACCGTACAAAATTTCAGGGTGATATGAATAATTGGTTTGGAGATATAGAATGCCAGTGAAATAATTCGCGTGGTCGCCATGTTGGATTGGTGAGACATAATAAAATTTGAAGGGCACGGTCGGGGTCGGACAATATACTGTAGTATTATAATCTTAATGAGTTTCATTGAAATTGCTCCAGCAGTTAAGATTGTATTAGAGGGACGCACACACACACACAAATACGGACAAAAGGTGATCTCATAAGCCAATTTTTTCATAAATGAAAATTGGCTAAAAAATTGATATCCAGTGTCCCAGGTCCTCCCTCCCCCCTTAAATCCACCCCTGTGCTGCGCGCTAGCGCACTCGACTGTGGAGGTTGGTGGTATTTGATTAGCGCGGAAGCCGTATTCCCGCTGTCACAAGCCGGGATCATCACAGGAGGCCGTGTTGTATGCTTGATAAGCTGACACCTGGTGGCCTTGCCTTGTGTAGGAAGAAGGTCAACCACTTGGCTCGCTATTTCCTGCTATTGCGTCATGGTTATCAGCAACGTGTGGTCAGTGGCGTACGATCAGCTGATCCCAACATTCCAATCACCTCGTTAAGTTCACTGATCTAACACAATACTCGTCTAAACAACTAAAGTACTTGACATTCGTATCTGAGCGTATTATTTCACGTTTCATGACTGGAAGGGAGATCTAGAAGTCCTGAGATTGATGGTTCGAATCCCGGCACTGTTAGTGGCCATCCTGCGTGTCCCAGTGCACTTATCCCATCGGAGAATAATTAAATAAATTAATGATCATGCGACGGAGACGACTGAAATTCTACGGGCACCTCTTCCGGATGGAGAACGATAGAATCACCAAGAAGATCTTCAACTTGATTAATGGCTACAAGACTGGCAGCTTGAAACATGACTTGAATATCGCTGACGTTGTAGACAGTGATATTCTTGACCGTTCCAAATGTTGTGATAGTGTTAACTCTTGGTCCCCTCCCGACCACCCCTCACACAGGAGAGGAAGGAAAAGTTATTGGCTGGACTGAGGAGATATTGGAGAACAAAGAAAGCAGGGGCGGCTCCTGATTACAATTCTAGGGTGGGCCAGATGATACTATTGTTGATACATATTAAATATTGTTTTAAATTTGGCATTTATTTTTGCCAATATTGCCATTATCATAATTCCACACAACACAAAATTTGTAACAAGTTTTAATAAATAGTTGATGCATTGAAAACTGTACCCACATGGCTACAGCCTACATATATTCTCTCCTGTGCTTGGATGAAGCAAATTTATCCATCTGCTTGGTTGATGAGGTCATAATTATTTAATTTCTAACTTTGTGTTCAGAGCTATAGAAGAAAATGGATTTGATTAAAAATTCCACTTTCATTTTCCTATTTCGGCATACAATCGACATATTAAATAACTACGTACCGTGCCACAAATTAAAAGGTGTATGTTTCACAAAACTCAAGCTCCTAAACCAGAGGGAGTTAGAAGGTGTGGTTTGTAATAAAATCTTCCAAATCGTCTCAATAGTACAGGAAAAATCTAGAATTTCTTGAAAAGTCAACGGAAATATCTTTATTTGTTTATAAAGTGGTTTCTAAGACGATAACCCCTGCCTGAACAGTATCATGTACAGCCCGCATAGTACTAGAGCCGGGCGGGTAGTCTGTACACATGGGGCGCACACAACCCATTATGTGAGAGTCTCGCACGGGTCCGCTAGTTATTATCAATCCAATACGAGGATGACCAAAATGTCCCATGCTCATTAAATAAGGTAGTACAGCCATCCCAATAAAACAAATTCCTTACACACCAAAATACATGGGGCTATAAGACCACGATGGTGCAGTCTATTAAATAAGCAGCAAAAACAAAAAGGTTTATTATCGTCATATAGATACATCACTTGTAACCCTTCATGGGATAGTGGTCTCTATATTAACCACCTGTCAATTTATGCTTTCAAAGATTCTGATAGTTGAATCTTTCAGCCAAATTTCGGAGAATTTTCATGCCGAAGTGCTAGTATTTCTAAAAATCAAATATTATATGGTCACCTCCGTAGCGTAGCGGTCAGCATGGTTAGCTGATGCCCCAGAGGTCCTGGGTTCGATTCCCGGCTCTGCCACGAAATTTGAAAAGTGGTATGAGGACTGAAACGGGGTCTACTCAGCCTCGCGTGGTCCAAATGAATAGAGGGGTTTCGATTCCCACCTCAGCCATCCTTGAAGTTGTTTTCCGTGCTTTCCACTTCGTCTTCGGGCAAATGCCGGGATGGTGCCTACTGTAAGACCACAGCTGCTTCCTTCCCTCTTCTTTGCCTGTCCATACCAATCTTCCCTTCCCTTCCCATCCCTCATGAGGCTACTGTTCGCTTTGAAGGTGAGGCCGCCTGGGCGAAGTGCTGATCACACCTCCCCAGTTGTATCCAATCCTACCAAGTGTTCCCAGCTCTAGGACACTGCCTGGAATGGCGGTAGAGGTGAGTTACCTTGCTGAGTCCGTGGGAGCCACCATTCTGGAGGGTAAAATTGACTAAAAATAATTATAAAAATAATTGTAAAAATCAATTTGAAATTAGTTAATTCATTAAAAATATCTAAATTAAAGCACATAAATTGAAAATTAAAAATAAATATATAATAAAGTTAGAATAACCAAAAAAATTATAATAATAATTTAATTAAAAATTACTAAAATAACAGACACAATCCGTATGAGAAGGATTCAATTCATGAGACATTTGGACAGAATGGACCCAACTAGGTTAACAAAATCTATTTGCTTTTGCAGAAAAAGGCAACAAGGTCCAATTGGTACAAACAGGTTTTCCCAATCTCAAGGATCGAGAGGATATTAGGAAAATTACTCATACACGGGGTTTTGAGGCAGAAGAGAGAAGACCTACCAGACACGTCTGGTCGCAGCAACGAAGACTAGATCAATCGTTGCGCATGAAGAGTTATTGGGCAAACATCAAGGCCAAGAAGTGTTGATTCCGCGTGGTCCTAGGAGACCCATTCGCGCAGAAGAAGAAGAATTATATTAAATTAACATGTAAAAACACTTACACGTAATAAATAGTACTAGAGGACCCGTGCGAGAACTCTCGCATAATGGGTTGTGTGCGTCCGCCATGTGTACAAACTACCCGCGTGGCTCTAGTGCTATGCGGGCTGTAGCCGACAGAGATCTCACAGGGGCTATCGTCTTGTTTATTTGTTTAAAAACACTTTATAAACAAATACACATATTTCCGTTGACTTTTCTAGAAATGCAAGATTTTTCCTGTACTATTGAGACGCTTTGGAAGATTTTGGTACAAACCACACCTTCTAACTCGTTCTGGTTTAGGAGCTTGAGTTTTGTGATACATACACCTTAGCGTATTATACGAGGCACGTCCACAAAGTAAGTTCCGTTTGGTAATAAAATTAAATTGTGTACAGATACAGAAAAATTATTTATTTCACAACATTCTACACCTCTTAAACTACTTTTCACATCACTGCCGAACTTTTGTAGGCATTTGTCATAGCATGGCACAAGGTTTTGGATACCTTCTTCATAGAAGTTTGCCGCCGACCCGTAAACGAGAGTGAAGACTCCCCTGTAAGATATCCTACCGTTTGGCCATCACTGTTAGGCAAATTGCTTGCTTACCAGGAGAACGGCGTATGTTTAGGAGTTCTCCTGACCACATACGCAATTTGCCTAACAGTGGTGGCCAAACAGTAGGATATCTTACAGGGGAGTCTTCACTCTCGTTTACGGGTCGGCGGCAAACTTCTATGAAGAAGGTATCCAAAAACTTGTGCCACGCTATGACAAATGCCTGCAAAAGTTCGGCAGTTATGTGGAAGAGTAGTTTAAGAGGTGTAGAATGTTGTGCAATAAATAATTTTTCTGTATCTGTACACAATTTAATTTTATTACCAAACGGAACTTACTTTCTGGACGTGCCTCGTATAATAAGATTGCTCTATTATAGAGTGTTAAAGGCGGCCATCTGTAACTAATGTTGACTGTGAAAACACCCTTCCTTATACGACATCTGAGAAGAAGCGTCAAGCGAAGAAGTCAAAATAATTCAAATCGATCCGGCCTTGGGGTGTAGTGCAAGAAGGAGCAAATCTTACGAAGAGGAGGATAAAGAAAGACTTCACTAACTTTATCGTTACGACGGGACGCTTCTATCTCCCACTCTGTTTCTTTGAATAATCAGACTCGCTTCTTTTGAAGCTCACCAACTTTTATTTTCAGCCACTAATCCCGTATCTAACGTTGGATACGAGTTACTTGATTTATATCCAGTCTTACTAGCAGACCGACAACCGACAGCGGCAGCTACGTTCGCTTAAGCGCAACGCTAGGCCATGGGGTAGTCTTGTGTAGTTCGCGAACGAACTAGTTCGGAAGAGCGGGTCCCACAGACGAACTACCGAACTAGTTCCCAGATCCCTCGCTTGTTAGTTCGTTCGCTCATTTTCCGCTGACCGACTTGTAAGAGCGCGAGAACGTGGGTCCACCGTAGCTCGTCAAATCGTCACGTCATCACTCATTGCACAATCATATGTGCTTTCTTTCGTTCAGTCAGTTCAGTTGATTGAGTGTATCTATTGTTAGTGGCAAGATTGTCAAGTTTTGGCGCAGCGAATGTTCAATGTTGGTTTATAATAATAACAGTATAACACACTACTAGTGCTAACACGCTAATAGGTAATAACTACCTTATATTTGTAATGTAATACAGTGGCAATTCATAAATCGAAGTTACTGATACTTAACTGATTTAGATGTGGGGATAATTCCACAGTTTTATTTAACTTAGTCATTTTGGATTATTTGAAAATATGCCCAATTATTTAGAAAATCGGCGAACTGGATTAACATTACCATTTTAATGAAGTGGTTGATAAAAGTTTGGTGCTTTTCAGTCGGTCAACACGAATGAATCCTGAAATAAATTACATGAGATCAATAAGTATTTATTGATCTCATGTAATTTATTTCAGGATTGGGGCATAACCCAGCTCTGTTTGGGTACATTCGTGTTGACCGACTGAAATGCACCAAACTTTTGTTTACTTAGGCAACACTGAAAAATGGCTTCAAACCTCACAATGAACTGGTTGATATTTATTTTTCTCGATACATGGTGATACAACTACTTTTACCTGTTTTTAAGAAATGAACATTATTACGATGATTCACAAAGAAAAGCGAACTTCTATGGACAAACACTCTGAACTAAAAAACCTATTCCTCCCATTCATGCCATAAAGATAATGTACTCAACGGTTTCAGAGCAGGCAAATAATGAATATCACGAAGCAAGTAAGAAATGAAACGAAAATTGGGGGGGGGGGGGGGGGGGGAGGAGGGAGGGGTACGTCTTATCATCACTTAGTGACAAGTAGGAAATGGAATCGGATGTTGACGTGCCGATATACGCGAAAAATGATGATGATAATTGTAGTTTTAAGGGGCCTAACATCTAGGTTATCGGCCCCACGCGAGAAAGAAAATAAAGAGAATAATAAGTGTATGCCTCTACGAACACACCGTCCATACTGTTATTCCTTTAGGTACGGTACCGGTATCTCACTAATGATTAAAAAAATTGACGACTTTTGTCTTTATAAACAATAGAAAGAGAAATTGTCTCAGAAGGAAAGATATGGACCCTAATTTAAAGGATGGCCAACAATAGAGTGAGATGGAAGAAGTTTGTAGCTACCCTATGTTCCTACAAGGAATAAAAGGAAATAAGGAAGGAATAAGGAATCTCACTAATGTTTCAATACTCATATTTTTGTATTTTTTTAATCTTCGAATATCGAAATGTAAAACACATTACTACACACGCAACATGTCAATATCTAATACACGAACTGCACTTGCAGCGAGCATGGTAACTGAGAAAAGGTAGCCTACAGTATTGCTTGAAACGAGAGCAATGTGAATGAGCAATCACTGGTGACGAGTAATGGGTGGTGACAGACTGCGATAACAAACAAGGAGCACGTGCAGTGGCAGTAGCGAGGCGAGCGAACGATCTGTCTTATTACAGGGAACTAACGAACTAAAAGAGCGAACTAGTTCGCTAAGGAGCTGCGAACTAAACTGATCGCTCCCAGCCGCGAACTATTATGCGCAAGACTACCATGGGGCCAAGCTCTCTGCTGACTTGGTAGTTGTGGGTTCGAGCCCCACCGTCGGCCGTCCTTGAAATGGTTTCCCCATTTTCAACTCCAGGCAAATGCTGGGGCAGTACCTCCTGACAGGCCACGGTTGCTTTCTTCTACATCCTTGTCCAGTTTCCCCCAGGGGCTCACAACTTGTGGGACGTGGGTTGGTGACCCCAGCTGAGTTCGGCATTGCTTCCACTTACTTGTGACGGGCTCCTCTCCGGCTTCTATCCTGACGACCTCTCTTGGTCAAATCTTGTCCTCTTCCTACCCCGATGGTATTAGGGTACCCGAGGCCTAGGGAGTCTCTTCCTTTCCCGCCTCAATTGGCCCTTGTCTCATCTTTCCTGATACCCTCCTTCTTCTAGGGGTCAGCCTTCTTTTTCTTTTCATGATATCTCCTGCCTTTTGCACAAGACCCTCAAGGAGGCAGGGTGTATGTAGCCCCACCACTTCTGGTGCACCCTGGATAGTGCTACACCCTCAAGGGTTCACGGCTGGTGAGTTTGTGAGTTGGCGACCCCGAGGGTTTCCTGAGCTGGGTCCAGTTTTTCACCTTTTTCCACTGACTTTTTCCCCTTCTTATCTGCTATTCCTGGCTCTCCTTCGTTGCAAGTCCGTCAATCCTTGAGGGTTGAGGGCATTTCTTTTTCTCCTGTGGTTTATTTGCCTTATTCTTCGTTTGTTTTCCATTTCTTCGTGTAGTATATAAGTGTGTAGTTAGTTTTAGTTATAGTTTGCATTACATTGTCATTTTCACGATCACCCAAACCATTAGGGGCCGATAACGTAGATGTTAGGCCCCTTAAAACAACAATTACTATCATCATCATCCTAGTCCATTTTCATTCATGTTAATTTATTTCATCTCTCATCAACTCCTCCCATGAGGTTGGCGTCAGGAAGGGCATCCGGTCGTAAAACCATCCGCCACATCGATATTCATCGCATCTCATCCCCGAGACGGGAATAATAAGGGGTAGACTTACTAGCAGACCGAGAGAATTCATTGGATAAAGGAAAATTACCGACTACAGTGGCCGAGAGTGCTAAAGCGCCTGCTCGTGCCTTGCTGGCATCGGAAGAGCGTGGGTTCGAATTCCATCAGAGCCGTCTTGAAAATGGTTACTGAGGTTTCCCATTTTCACCACCAGGCAAATGTCGGGACGGTTTCTTCCAACAAGTCCACGACTGACTTCCTTTCAAAATCCCTTCCCTGACTCTTCCTTGCGTGGCTCAGCGGTAACGTTCTCGCTTGCAGGTTGCAGGTTCGTATCCCGGCGAGGTCAGCTGGCATTTGAGGGTGCACAAATGTGAGGGAGCCGTGTCATTACATTTACTGGCACGTTAAAGATCCCATTCAGGGCAAAATTCTGGCGCCCTGGTGTCCGTAAAAGCCGCAGTAGTTAAACGAGACGTCAAAAAAAGTCAACCCCTGGCACTATCCAGCCCATGACGGGCTAAGGCCGACCAAGCGACCGCTGCCCAGCCATTTGGCCTGCAGATATTGGGGTGACGAGTGATCAGCGCGTCGGGTCCCCTCGGCCGTTAATCATGGTATTCGTGATCGGGGCGCTGTCTCACTGTCAGGCAGCTACTCAATTGTCCTTACGAGGCTGAGTGCACCCCGTTCCAACCCTCACGTCAGTTTTAAAATCCCTGACGGAGCCGGGGATAGAACCCGGGGCCTCCGGGTGAGAGGCAGGCACGCTACCCCAACACCATGGGGCCGGCGTTAAACGAGACGTAACAACAATATTATTATTATTATTATTATTATTTTACAACGTTATGCCCAACTAAAAAGCGCGATTGAACATATTTCACAGATGAATTCGAATTTGATTTCTTCTCTTCCCAAAATCTCTCACTATGATTTTTCTCCTCTCTGATGTCCGTAAAGTGGTGACTCTCTTCCGGGGGTTTACCGCAAAGTGATGTTTATTCACTGACAATCTGAAGCTAGACCTGTCCCATAATATTTCATCTCGGTTTCTTGAAGGTCATTTTCAATTTCTATTATCCAGTTATTCTTGGCGTTTAGTGAGAAGGCATGATTAAATTAGTCTTTCATTGTCCTTTCTTTGAGGTGGCTTCGGTGGCTTAGTTGGTAGCATATTGAGCTTCTATGCCCAAGGTTGTGGGTTCAAACCCGGCCGGAGTCGACGGATATTTTAAGAGCGTTTAAAGTCCCTCAGTATTCCTTCCTTTGGAGGGGGAGTAAAGCCGGCGGTCCCATGTCATGTCATAGAACCTTCCACTAACTACGCTTGTGTGAAGCCAAAATTTGTAGGTTAGAATTGAAGACGCTCTCTTAGTTCCAACGTTCACCACCAGGTGCTGACTGCGATGCTATCTAGTACCCAAGTCCGCAAGCTAGGTGTCGTGGACGGTAGCATTTGGTGGCAAAAGCAAGAAATACCGTACTTGAATATATTGTCTGCATTCCTTACTCACATTTAAAAAAATACGAACCTTACAGTAGTCGCATATGATGTGTAACATGCCACATGGCCGATAGTACGTCGAGGTATCTGAAACATCCCTAAAGTACAATACAAACGAGGTCCGAACCTCTGCTACCGTGAATTGTATAACTTTAGGTTGGAAGTGGAAGGACTGAGCCTTTCTGACAACATAACCCAAGGTACACTTATTAGAACGGTGCTGTCGAGTTCAAGCTTAAAAGAAAACACAGTTACTCTGGTATGAAACATTCTATTGGCCAACAGAGTACATTTACAAAGTTAAAAGGCAATAAACAATAAAGGTATATCAAAATAAGACATGGAAATCACCCCCAATAGTCTACACCAGTTCCCATCAGAAACTCGTCGGAGTATAGTACAATAGTCAATTAAAACATTCCTGACATGATCTCTTCCTCAAATAAGATAAATATTCAGCTGACACCAGATGACAGAATTACATATCTCGCATGTAAGGTACTTACTTCACGACTAACACGACACGTCAGAAAATCTAGATCAATATTACCAACTGGAGATCAATGCCAATAAACAAACATTTATCATAGTGAGGATAATTACATTAAAATCCAACTCCTATTAATGGCATGAACACAGATCTAGTCATACCAATCACCAAACCAGTGACTTGGCTGCTTTCTATCAAGTATAGTACTACGTAATCAGCTGTTCGTCGATAATGGCGTTTCGTTACGAACTGGAAATCAATGCCGATAAACAAACGTTCATCATAGTGTGGATAATTTGTTTAAAATCCAACTCCTATTAATAGCATGAAAACAGAACTAATCTCTCCAAACACCAAACCAGTTACATGGCTACCTTCTTTAAACTACAGTACTATATTATCAGCTGTTCGTCATTAATGGTAGTTCGTTACCTACAGAAAATCACATCTTTTAAAAAACCTAACACCGACGTCATCACCATACCTCATAACTATACTCCGTACTGAATAACATTTAAAACAGATCCAAACTAGGATATCCTACAGTGATTAGAGTGAAATGAAAACCTTTACGTTACTTTACTAATTGAAACTACTAACCACATAACAAAATGATAGTCAACCCTAACACGGTATCACAATGCCGGTGACTCAATAAATTATAAATAATTGTACTTCAGGCGCAGACCTCACATATGAATAAACTTCAACACAACATGACGTACCTTTCAGTAGACCACTTGTTCACCCTCACAAACTGTAACAACATTTCGTCGAACACAATATTGCTTATTTCCTCCGTCATGGAACGTGACATTCTACAGTGATCAGTATCACAAATAAGAAGCAGAACATCTTTCATACGGCAGATCATTTCCTCAACAAGATGATCTTTTCCAGGATACCAAATGTTACATCATCGCTTCTAATACATGAGAGGTCCAATCCAGTCTTCCTGATTTCTTCAAAGCAATATAATTTTAAATTTAAGGTAGTTAATTCCTTCTTACATTGGTACTTGTCATTACTCCGAACTAAAGGAAATAGGGCAGAAGCTAGTGAATAGCCCCAGGCTATTCCAGCCTCCTCGGGAACTCCAGTTATGTACACTACATCTTATCGCCTTGATGATTTCAACATATCTACTATTGTAGATCCTCAAAAGTTAACAGTTGTCGTTGTGACGACGGATAACAAGACAGACCTACCATCTTGTCAACAGACGACAGGAACACACTCTATAGATTATCGCCCCAATTAGAAGACTTCCGTCTTACCTGTTCGGTGGAGCGCTCTGACGAGAGTCAGCATTAACATCATACTCGCAGAAGCAAATTATACAAATCAGATGGAGGTGAGAGAAGATACGTGTCTAGTGCCGTAATAACGGCTCATCCTCCCCCTCCACAATAGTTGTCGTAGGTTCGAAGGACCAAGACAACTCAAAACAACAAATTCACACCATGCAGACACATGCAAAACTTCACCGAAAGTTTTTACATATCCATCACCGTATCATTCTATAATATGAGAAATCCTCCCACCAGAAAGTTCTTTCTCCTAAATCCATATCAGGTAGTACATCATGCTTAGAATTACAACTTCTTACAATATTCCAACCAGTCAAATCCATGATTTTCACAGTACAAATACAAATCTTCTTGTATCTACTAGACATTCTTGTATAGTGAAGACAGGTTCCAGTCCGTTTTGAGGTTCGCAGTTTACCGTTCAGTCATCCGGGCCCTGGATTCCCTCACAAGTGCGCCACGAATCTTCCACGCAGAACAGCCTACACCAGTTTGCAGCTGAAAACAATTTCAACTGGGCCAGTACCATAGTATAGAAGTCTTAACAACTAATATTGGAGATAGGAATCCCTAACGAAACAGAATAATACCCAAGTTTACATGAAAATAAGACCTTAGACTATCAACAGAATACTTCCCTTTCAGTAAATTTCCATGTCTTTTACAGTTAATAATTAAGTTTTACAAAATTTCAAATCATTATTTCAATATCAGATTATGTACTCTAATGTAATCAACAATAATAATTATTTACAGCTAAAATTCACAACCGATATGCAGTAAAAACATTAATTCTCAAGGAACATGAGCTCGCTAACCTTAAAATTTCAACTAATTAACATGAATACCGATTCAAGTCTTTCATATTCCAACCGTTTTCCACCAAAGAAACCCTAATAAAACCAAAACAAGAACTGTCTCAACAAAACACCCAATAAATGACCACAGAAGACCCTTAAATAAATAGAAGATCAACTGACCACCCGTGCAAACCGACAAGATACAAACATTCCCAATCTTTCATTCATATCACATAACCTCACAATACACACCATAAATAAAACCATTAACCACCCGCAAATAAAGCTAAAAAAAAACCAACCAGAATACAAATTAGCACTTGTCAATACATCAACACAAAACACAATTACATAAATACTCTTTCATATACATACCCAGACCAAACAGAAACTAGTAAACGAGTCGAAGCACGCATTTCATGAGGCCTATAGTGAGTCCCAGTATATTCACCAAACAACACCAATTAATTCATCATATCTCATCACACATAATCAAATTACCGTACTTACCCTAAGTATTTATTTCTCAGCCTACCAGCAAATAGGATTGAACCCACTCAATCATCTGGAGACTTCGGAGAATGGTTTATAAATACTTACCTTAAACTATTATTACTTTACCTCACCTGAACCAAGTCCCATTCCTTGTAAATGTTGAGGATCATAAAGTAACACTCAACTGAACTCTAACCAAACAAACCCCCATAAAATTCATTTGGCAGACTCAAGTTGACAGATATATCAACAAATGCCAATTTATATACACGGTCCCAAGCAAACCCATGACGTTAACCTCTTACATGAATAGACACTCACACTTACATTGACACCCACATATCAACAACAAATCCACCCAAGTTGTAATAGCAAAAGAAAATCGCACAAAACATTCATACACATTTATACATTCTGTATGTCCTGTCTGGTAAGGCACAATTTAGAAAATAGACACACACAAGTCCATATTATCAGTAACAGAAATAGTCAGTCACATCATTGACTCAGAAGAACATATGATCCACAAGATCACAACTCCTACCTTAGTTGCTACCTCAAATAGGTCACTGGAAGAACACCACTGGGATATCTATTTGCAACAGGAACAAGCATGAAATCTTTGCTGCCCTGAAAAGAGTAACCCTGAAAAAAAAAATACAGGAGTAGAACCGGATTTCAATAGTAGTCACTGGCTGCACAGGTCTTCGCTTCTGAAAATAAGTGTTACCAACTAATGATCAAGATGGAGAAAAATATGAGGAGGAACACGACGATAAAGAACTACACATGTGTCTAGAATCAGCAATACCTTATTAGGGTAGAAATGAATAAACTTATAGAAGGAGATGACACACCATCACTTACCAAAGCCCCAAGATCATAAAATACACCATTACCCTTCGGCACAGATTCAACAACATTAGAAAAAATAAAATTTAAGTTACGGGCAGAACAAAACCCAGAATTACCAGGATTTGATGTAGGAGACGTGGTACATCTTTCTTAAAATTACTTTACTTATTTGCTTTACTCGAATAACTCGCACTATATTCTTTGACGACCTTATAGAAGACCCCACCCTTCAATAAAATTTCGAAACGCCATTACTATCAATAATGTCCGAAACATTTTGCATACCATGCAACGACGCATGCCCAGAGACCTCGATAACAACAACACAATCACTAAATTCACACAATGCATCACCGTAATAATTAACACTTTTCGAACACTCCAGACACTCGGTTGGGTCATCATGAATCATTTCAGAAAAATACGAACGAAATTCACAACTAGGTTAGAACGTTAGAATACCTAACTCTTCAGCAAATATCACAACATAAAGTTACCACACTCCCATTTGATCACGTAATCACAGAATCCAAAGAATCGACCTAACCCTAATTCGAATCACATGCAAAGCAGAAATTTTCAACACACCAATTAAGGTAATAAAGAATACATCACTTCAAAAACAGCTGGTAATATGTCAGACTCACCGATATCCAATAGTTGGCTTCATGGGGAGAGAACTCTACAGGAAAATTCCCCAACTCACAAAATAATCACGTCCAAATTGCGATGATGTTAAGATTTTCCTTCCTTATAATGAGCTCATATTCTATCACATCTTTGGTTAACATATAACAGCTTCCAAAACATTTGCTCCATATAATTCATTGACATGCCCATGGAACAGAGAAACACAAGAATTAGAGGTTAAGTCAAAACACACAAATATAATTTCACGTAATTTGATACTAGGCCTAATATGATATCCTTCCAAACATACACTCAACAACACAAATTCCAACAAATGTAAAATGTGGTATAACACGAAAAACCACGCTCTGCTACCAGTGAAACATCCCTAAAGTACAATACAAACGAGGTCCGAACCTCTGCTACCGTGAATTGTATAACTTTAGGTTGGAAGTGGAAGGACTGAGCTTTTCTGCCAACATAACCCAAGGTACACTTATTAGAACGGTGCTGTCGAGTTCAAGCTTAAAAGAAAACACAGTTACTCTGGTATGAAACATTCTATTGGCCAACAGAGTACATTTACAAAGTTAAAAGGCAATAAACAATAAAGGTATATCAAAATAAGACATGGAAATCACCCCCAATAGTCTACACCAGTTCCCATCAGAAACTCGTCGGAGTATAGTACAATAGTCAATTAAAACATTCCTGACATGATCTCTTCCTCAAATAAGATAAATATTCAGCTGACACCAGATGACAGAATTACATATCTCGCATGTAAGGTACTTACTTCACGACTAACACGACACGTCAGAAAATCTAGATCAATATTACCAACTGGAGATCAATGCCAATAAACAAACATTTATCATAGTGAGGATAATTACATTAAAATCCAACTCCTATTAATGGCATGAACACAGATCTAGTCATACCAATCACCAAACCAGTGACTTGGCTGCTTTCTATCAAGTATAGTACTACGTAATCAGCTGTTCGTCGATAATGGCGTTTCGTTACGAACTGGAAATCAATGCCGATAAACAAACGTTCATCATAGTGTGGATAATTTGTTTAAAATCCAACTCCTATTAATAGCATGAAAACAGAACTAATCTCTCCAAACACCAAACCAGTTACATGGCAACCTTCTTTAAACTACAGTACTATATTATCAGCTGTTCGTCATTAATGGTAGTTCGTTACCTACAGAAAATCACATCTTTTAAAGAACCTAACACCGACGTCATCACCATACCTCATAACTATACTCCGTACTGAATAACATTTAAAACAGATCCAAACTAGGATATCCTACAGTGATTAGAGTGAAATGAAAACCTTTACGTTACTTTACTAATTGAAACTACTAACCACATAACAAAATGATAGTCAACCCTAACACGGTATCACAATGCCGGTGACTCAATAAATTATAAATAATTGTACTTCAGGCGCAGACCTCACATATGAATAAACTTCAACACAACATGACGTACCTTTCAGTAGACCACTTGTTCACCCTCACAAACTGTAACAACATTTCGTCGAACACAATATTGCTTATTTCCTCCGTCATGGAACGTGACATTCTACAGTGATCAGTATCACAAATAAGAAGCAGAACATCTTTCATACGGCAGATCATTTCCTCAACAAGATGATCTTTTCCAGGATACCAAATGTTACATCATCGCTTCTAATACATGAGAGGTCCAATCCAGTCTTCCTGATTTCTTCAAAGCAATATAATTTTAAATTTAAGGTAGTTAATTCCTTCTTACATTGGTACTTGTCATTACTCCGAACTAAAGGAAATAGGGCAGAAGCTAGTGAATAGCCCCAGGCTATTCCAGCCTCCTCGGGAACTCCAGTTATGTACACTACATCTTATCGCCTTGATGATTTCAACATATCTACTATTGTAGATCCTCAAAAGTTAACAATTGTCGTTGTGACGACGGATAACAAGACAGACCTACCATCTTGTCAACAGACGACAGGAACACACTCTATAGATTATCGCCCCAATTAGAAGACTTCCGTCTTACCTGTTCGGTGGAGCGCTCTGATGAGAGTCAGCATTAACATCATACTCGCAGAAGCAAATTATACAAATCAGATGGAGGTGAGAGAAGATACGTGTCTAGTGCCGTAATAACGGCTCATCCTCCCCCTCCACAATAGTTGTCGTAGGTTCGAAGGACCAAGACAACTCAAAACAACAAATTCACACCATGCAGACACATGCAAAACTTCACCGAAAGTTTTTACATATCCATCACCGTATCATTCTATAATATGAGAAATCCTCCCACCAGAAAGTTCTTTCTCCTAAATCCATATCAGGTAGTACATCATGCTTAGAATTACAACTTCTTACAATATTCCAACCAGTCAAATCCATGATTTTCACAGTACAAATACAAATCTTCTTGTATCTACTAGACATTCTTGTATAGTGAAGACAGGTTCCAGTCCGTTTTGAGGTTCGCAGTTTACCGTTCAGTCATCCGGGCCCTGGATTCCCTCACAAGTGCACCACGAATCTTCCACGCAGAACAGCCTACACCAGTTTGCAGCTGAAAACAATTTCAACTGGGCCAGTACCATAGTATAGAAGTCTTAACAACTAATATTGGAGATAGGAATCCCTAACGAAACAGAATAATACCCAAGTTTACATGAAAATAAGACCTTAGACTATCAACAGAATACTTCCCTTTCAGTAAATTTCCATGTCTTTAAGTTAATAATTAAGTTTTACAAAATTTCAAATCATTATTTCAATATCAGACTATGTACTCTAATGTAATCAACAATAATAATTATTTACAGCTAAAATTCACAACCGATATGCAGTAAAAACATTAATTCTCAAGGAACATGAGCTCGCTAACCTTAAAATTTCAACTAATTAACATGAATACCGATTCAAGTCTTTCATATTCCAACCGTTTTCCACCAAAGAAACCCTAATAAAACCAAAACAAGAACTGTCTCAACAAAACACCCAATAAATGACCACAGAAGACCCTTAAATAAATAGAAGATCAACTGACCACCCGTGCAAACCGACAAGATACAAACATTCCCAATCTTTCATTCATATCACATAACCTCACAATACACACCATAAATAAAACAATTAACCACCCGCAAATAAACCCAAAAAAAAAAACCAACCAGAATACAAATTAGCACTTGTCAATACATCAACACAAAACACAATTACATAAATACTCTTTATATACATACCCAGACCAAACAGAAACTAGTAAACGAGTCGAAGCACGCATTTCATGAGGCCTATAGTGAGTCCCAGTATATTCACCAAACAACACCAATTAATTCATCATATCTCATCACACATAATCAAATTACCGTACTTACCCTAAGTATTTATTTCTCAGCCTACCAGCAAATAGGATTGAACCCACTCAATCATCTGGAGACTTCGGAGAATGGTTTATAAATACTTACCTTAAACTATTATTACTTTACCTCACCTGAACCAAGTCCCATTCCTTGTAAATGTTGAGGATCATAAAGTAACACTCAACTGAACTCTAACCAAACAAACCCCCATAAAATTCATTTGGCAGACTCAAGTTGACAGATATATCAACAAATGCCAATTTATACACACGGTCCCAAGCAAACCCATGACGTTAACCTCTTACATGAATAGACACCCACACTTACATTGACACCCACAAATCAACAACAAATCCACCCAAGTTGTAATAGCAAAAGAAAATCGCACAAAACATTCATACACATTTATACATTCTGTATGTCCTGTCTGGTAAGGCACAATTTAGAAAATAGACACACACAAGTCCATATTATCAGTAACAGAAATAGTCAGTCACATCATTGACTCAGAAGAACATATGATCCACAAGATCACAACTCCTACCTTAGTTGCTACCTCAAATAGGTCACTGGAAGAACACCACTGGGATATCTATTTGCAACAGGAACAAGCATGAAATCTTTGCTGCCCTGAAAAGAGTAACCCTGAAAAAAAAATACAGGAGTAGAACCGGATTTCAATAGTAGTCACTGGCTGCACAGGTCTTCGCTTCTGAAAATAAGTGTTACCAACTAATGATCAAGATGGAGAAAAATATGAGGAGGAACACGACGATAAAGAACTACACATGTGTCTAGAATCAGCAATACCTTATTAGGGTAGAAATGAATAAACTTATAGAAGGAGATGACACACCATCACTTACCAAAGCCCCAAGATCATAAAATACACCATCACCCTTCGGCACAGATTCAACAACATTAGAAAAAATAAAATTTAAGTTACGGGCAGAACAAAACCCAGAATTACCAGGATTTGATGTAGGAGACGTGGTACATCTTTCTTAAAATTACTTTACTTATTTGCTTTACTCGAATAACTCGCACTATATTCTTTGACGACCTTATAGAAGACCCCACCCTTCAATAAAATTTCGAAACGCCATTACTATCAATAATGTCCGAAACATTTTGCATACCATGCAACGACGCATGCCCAGAGACCTCGATAACAACAACACAATCACTAAATTCACACAATGCATCACCGTAATAATTAACACTTTTCGAACACTCCAGACACTCGGTTGGGTCATCATGAATCATTTCAGAAAAATACGAACGAAATTCACAACTAGGTTAGAACGTTAGAATACCTAACTCTTCAGCAAATATCACAACATAAAGTTACCACACTCCCATTTGATCACGTAATCACAGAATCCAAAGAATCGACCTAACCCTAATTCGAATCACATGCAAAGCAGAAATTTTCAACACACCAATTAAGGTAATAAAGAATACATCACTTCAAAAACAGCTGGTAATATGTCAGACTCACCGATATCCAATAGTTGGCTTCATGGGGAGAGAACTCTACAGGAAAATTCCCCAACTCACAAAATAATCACGTCCAAATTGCGATGATGTTAAGATTTTCCTTCCTTATAATGAGCTCATATTCTATCACATCTTTGGTTAACATATAACAGCTTCCAAAACATTTGCTCCATATAATTCATTGACATGCCCATGGAACAGAGAAACACAAGAATTAGAGGTTAAGTCAAAACACACAAATATAATTTCACGTAATTTGATACTAGGCCTAATATGATATCCTTCCAAACATACACTCAACAACACAAATTCCAACAAATGTAAAATGTGGTATAACACGAAAAACCACGCTCTGCTACCAGTGAAACATCCCTAAAGTACAATACAAACGAGGTCCGAACCTCTGCTACCGTGAATTGTATAACTTTAGGTTGGAAGTGGAAGGACTGAGCTTTTCTGCCAACATAACCCAAGGTACACTTATTAGAACGGTGCTGTCGAGTTCAAGCTTAAAAGAAAACACAGTTACTCTGGTATGAAACATTATATTGGCCAACAGAGTACATTTACAAAGTTAAAAGGCAATAAACAATAAAGGTATATCAAAATAAGACATGGAAATCACCCCCAATAGTCTACACCAGTTCCCATCAGAAACTCGTCGGAGTATAGTACAATAGTCAATTAAAACATTCCTGACATGATCTCTTCCTCAAATAAGATAAATATTCAGCTGACACCAGATGACAGAATTACATATCTCGCATGTAAGGTACTTACTTCACGACTAACACGACACGTCAGAAAATCTAGATCAATATTACCAACTGGAGATCAATGCCAATAAACAAACATTTATCATAGTGAGGATAATTACATTAAAATCCAACTCCTATTAATGGCATGAACACAGATCTAGTCATACCAATCACCAAACCAGTGACTTGGCTGCTTTCTATCAAGTATAGTACTACGTAATCAGCTGTTCGTCGATAATGGCGTTTCGTTACGAACTGGAAATCAATGCCGATAAACAAACGTTCATCATAGTGTGGATAATTTGTTTAAAATCCAACTCCTATTAATAGCATGAAAACAGAACTAATCTCTCCAAACACCAAACCAGTTACATGGCTACCTTCTTTAAACTACAGTACTATATTATCAGCTGTTCGTCATTAATGGTAGTTCGTTACCTACAGAAAATCACATCTTTTAAAGAACCTAACACCGACGTCATCACCATACCTCATAACTATACTCCGTACTGAATAACATTTAAAACAGATCCAAACTAGGATATCCTACAGTGATTAGAGTGAAATGAAAACCTTTACGTTACTTTACTAATTGAAACTACTAACCACATAACAAAATGATAGTCAACCCTAACACGGTATCACAATGCCGGTGACTCAATAAATTATAAATAATTGTACTTCAGGCGCAGACCTCACATATGAATAAACTTCAACACAACATGACGTACCTTTCAGTAGACCACTTGTTCACCCTCACAAACTGTAACAACATTTCGTCGAACACAATATTGCTTATTTCCTCCGTCATGGAACGTGACATTCTACAGTGATCAGTATCACAAATAAGAAGCAGAACATCTTTCATACGGCAGATCATTTCCTCAACAAGATGATCTTTTCCAGGATACCAAATGTTACATCATCGCTTCTAATACATGAGAGGTCCAATCCAGTCTTCCTGATTTCTTCAAAGCAATATAATTTTAAATTTAAGGTAGTTAATTCCTTCTTACATTGGTACTTGTCATTACTCCGAACTAAAGGAAATAGGGCAGAAGCTAGTGAATAGCCCCAGGCTATTCCAGCCTCCTCGGGAACTCCAGTTATGTACACTACATCTTATCGCCTTGATGATTTCAACATATCTACTATTGTAGATCCTCAAAAGTTAACAATTGTCGTTGTGACGACGGATAACAAGACAGACCTACCATCTTGTCAACAGACGACAGGAACACACTCTATAGATTATCGCCCCAATTAGAAGACTTCCGTCTTACCTGTTCGGTGGAGCGCTCTGACGAGAGTCAGCATTAACATCATACTCGCAGAAGCAAATTATACAAATCAGATGGAGGTGAGAGAAGATACGTGTCTAGTGCCGTAATAACGGCTCAGTATCAATCTCCGCCACCGCGCGGTAATTGTTTCCGTCCCATCCATTTCCGTTTCATTGTTTCCGTCCCATGCATTTCCGTTTCATTTTTCAAAATCGCTCCCACAAAAAATATACAGATACCGAGTGGAAAGATGTTACACATCAACAGATAACACACACTAATACAGCTATCACAATTAAAACCGGTTATCAGACAGAATCTACACACACACAAAGTACACGGGGCTACATGACAGGGTTGTCGCAGCCCCTAAGAACAAAAATCTACAGCCTGCTTCCAGTCTCCGACCGGTTCAAGAATGGAATGAATGAAGCCCCCATCTAGCGGCGAGGATATGAACTGTGCCAGCTGCCGAGGCCTGACGCACTCCTCTGGGGCAATGATGAAATGAACGACAGATGAAATGTAATGAAGTGAGGGTGAAGAGTGTTACTGGAATGAAATTTTGACAGAGAAAACAGGAGTACCCGGAGAAAAGCCTGTCTGCCACAGTTTTGTCCAGCACAGATCTCACATGGAGTGACCGGGATTTGAACCACGGACTCAGCGGTGAGAGGCCGGCGTGCTGCCGCCTAAGCCACGGAGGCTTATTATTAGTCTATTATTATTAATCTTTCGGATGGGTCAACTAAGAACCACAACGTTCAACTTTTCAGCTTGGCGAGGGACTTTATGTTTGCCCAATATTATCGCATTCTCTGGCTATGTTTCTCCTTTATCTCCTTTGTCCAGATGGTGCCGGTTTTCTTACAGGGCGGTCTCTCCTGAAAACTCTTCTGTTTAAGTATCTTTGGTTGGTTGGTTCCTCAGTTTAGGGGCTGTGACAACTTGGTCATGTAGCCCCGTGTACTTTGTGTGTGTGTAGAATCTGTCTGATAACCAGTGTTAATTGTGATGACTGTATTAGTGTGTGTTTCTGTTTCTTAATTCAAGTAAGGACTGCATACTTTGAATTTTTCAAGTAGTTCCTAATTTTGCCGCCAAACGCCACCGTCAACAACTACTAGTTCAAAACTTGGCTACTAGACGCCACCGTAGTTGGCTCCTGGCGGCGAACGTAGGAACCTGAGCGTTGTTTACATTTTAACCTAATTTAGCTGCACACAGGTGTAATTAGTGGAAGGTTCTTTAAAATGCCATAACTCTATGACATGGGACCGCAGGCTTTACTTCCCCTCCGAAGGAAGGCATGCTGAGGGATTTTTAGCGCTCTTAAAATAAACCGACGACTTCGGCTGGGTTTGAACCCGCGATCTTGGGCATAGAAGCTCAGCATTCTACCGACTACGCCACCGAAGCCGCCCTAAGTATCTTTCTGAGATGTGATCGGTTTCTAATATCACTTTCCATTATCTTTAGTTCTTGGATGTACTTGTTAACTACTGTTAGCCACGGTGTCACGCTCTGTCTATTCCCCCAGTAGTTGAGAAGCCGGTTGTTAGTCTTGTTGGGTTCATCCTTGAGACATGTCCGTAGAAAGCCAGACGTCTCTTCCTGGCCACATCTGTGATTTTCTCAGTATATCTGTATAGCTCCACATTTGGTTTTCTTCTGTACTCGTCAGCTATATTGACTGTCCGTCTCCACGGCTACATGGTTAGTGTGCTAGGCTTTGGCCCAAAAAGTGCCCCGGGTTCGATTCCCGGCCGAACCATCTGGGATTTCAATCCCCTGGGGTTAATTCCCAGTGGCTCGGTGACTGGGTGTATGTGTCGTCAATATCATCACTTCATGCTCATTACGACGCGCAGGTCGCCCACGGGCGTCAAATAGAAAGACCTTCACTCGGCCTTTCCGGAGGCCACACGATCATTCATTCATTCATCTATTTTGATTGGCCCCAGTATCTTTCTCAGGATTTTCCTCTCCTAGTTACCTGGAAGCTTACTTACTTATTAAGTTGGCCACACAAACCGAAGTCCGGTCATTGCCTCACGCTTTAACCTCTTCCATTGCTTTCTGTCTCCGGCAATATTCTCGTTGGCTCCCAGGACCTCCAGGTCGTTTCTGACTCAACCCTGCCATCTCAACTTTGGTCTACCGAGGGGTCTTTTTCTTTGTGTTTTTCCTTCTAGCACTCCTTTTACCACCCATTCTTCCCTTCTCAGTACATGTCCCAGCCATTCTATTCTTCTGCTTCTTATTACTGCTATCACATCCGGTTCGTTATTCAGGGCGTGAATTTCTGTGTTTTTAGCCTATTTTCATTTATGAAAAAATAGACTTATGAGATCACCTTTTGTCCGTGTGTCTGTGTGTTGGTTTGTGTCCCCCCTAATAACGTCTAAACGGCTGGACCGATTTCAATGAAATTCGGTAAGTTCATAGCACTGTTCAGGACAACCCCGACCGTGCCCTTCAAATTTTGTTACGTCCCACCAATCCAACGTGGCGGCTGTGCGAAATATTTCACCAGCATTCAATATCTCCGAAACTATTACCGATATCACCCTGGAATATTTTACGGAGTTAAAGGGGACGACTAGAAGTTCACGTATGTGACTTTTGAAAACCTGGTAACTACAAAACCCACATGGCGGCCAAGCGAATTTGAGACTTTTAAATAGACGTTTCTCGCGATTTAAGCAACCAAACGCAATAAAACTTGGTACAGTAGCCTATATGATTATACACATTGTAATGAACCGACATCTAACTTTGTTCAATTGTTTACATAACCTCAAGATGGCGGCTGTGCGAAATATTTCACCGGCATTCTATATCCCTGAAACTATTAGCGGTATCACCCTGAAATTTTGTACAGAGATAAAGGGCACTACTGGAATTTCAACTATAAGACTTTCAAAAACTGATTAACTACAAAACGAATTTGGCGGCCAAGCAAAGTTGAAAATTTTAAATACACATTTCTCGCGATTTGATGATCCAAACGCAATGAAACTTGGTACAGCAAATGTTTATACAAATTGCAATGGACTGGTATCAAATTTAGTTCAATTGTTTACATAACCTCAAGAAGGCGACTGTGTGAATTTTAAAATTAAGTTTTTATTTCTTGTGTCGTAATCATGCGATCGAAGTGAATGTTTGAATAATGAACCTACGCAATACTTTTCCTTTAATGGTGCATGACTCTATGGCCTATTCATTTAACAATCCAACATGACGACCATCCGAAATATTTAGACGGCTCTGAATATCTACGAATCTATTATAGCAATCAAACTGAATTTTTTATGTTCATAGGGGCTATGAACATAAGTTCATCTATAGGACTTTATATAACCTGGTGATCACAAATCCAACATGGCGGCGACGCGAAGTATAAATATTCACATGGACTTTTCTCGCAATTTTACCATCCGAGTGCAGTGAAACTTGGTAGAGTAAATCCTTATACGGATGCTAATCCACTGGCATCTAATTTATTTCAATTGTTTCCATAACCCCAAGATGGCAGCTGTGCGAAAGTTTAAAGTCTCCTTAATACTTCTTGTGTCCTAATCATGCGATTGAAGTTTGAATGCTACACGTACACAATAAACTTCATGTAACAGTACATAACTCTAGGACCTACATATACAAAATCCAACATGGCGACCATACGAAATATTTAGTCGGTTCTCAATATCTACGAATCTATTACAGCAATCAAACTCAAATGTTGTATGTTGATAGTGGCAGTTAACATAAGTAGGATATATGAAAATAGGCTGTATAGTTCTTCACGGAACTAATTGTTTCTTCTTCTAAAGTTTCCCTACTCTAATACCAACCCGAAGCACCTGGAAGCACTCTTGTTAAAATAGCTTCATGAGTAAGAGAAACCTAATTACTACGTTGAAAGAACTAATAATGGCAGAACATTTGTCAGACACTTCATTCTGTTCAGAGTTAGATGTTTCCTGGTGTAGCATGCGTCCTTTCACTTGGGCGAGTTCTCAAACAATAGATTTATGTTAGAAACTTGTGTTGTATCGCGTGACTCGGCCGCACTTCACCTGTTGTTCCTTATAGAAAGGTACACGGTCTGCCTGCTCTATGTTTGAGCATGGAATCCTTTCTCATGGCTCTACAAAAAGATATAGAGTGTTATTTGCTGTTGGAGTCCACCTCCTGCTATACGGCTAGCGTTCTTGGCTTTCACCCTGGAGGTCCTGGTTCCTTTCCCAGCTGAGTGCTGGAACGTTTTTGTTGGAGCCTTGCAACATCGTCGTCATGTAGCCTCGTGTATTTGGATAACTGTGTAGGATCTATATGATAATCTGTATCATTGTGAAGGCTGTGGCGGTCCGTGTATTTCAATTGATACCAGGATTTAGAAGGATGTTGCCATTTTCTTGAATAAATTAGAATCCATCCCGGCATTTGCTTGAAGTAGGAGTGGGGAAACCACAGAAAATCATTTCTGGGAAAGCTGAGGTGTGAATCAAACTCAACTATTCTCAGTTTTCCTCCTCAGCACTCAGACCAGATTCTTTTTTTTAACCCTTTATAGGGCAAAAGACTGGGGTTATAAAATAATTCATTTTTTTTGCACATTTGTAATTGGGGGTGATAGACGAGTAGGAATATGCAACAATTTTATGGGTGTGGATTCTATTTTATGAAATATGGGGTGGGAAATTATTATCCCACTGCCCACACCCGACAGTATGTTTTCTTAAATGAGCAATGGGGTAATAATCTCCCACCTCCAAATTATGATGATACTGTGTTTATCACTCAATACTGAGGTTTATTTAACAGGATATAATATATAAAAACACCCATCACGCTCTATAATTTAAACAAAAACGTAACTCCCACGCAACACAAGGTCAGTGACCTATATCATCTTTGCCGAAAACTGCACAATAAATATAAAAGTAATTTTTGAAAGTCTAAATGACAATAATTTTTGAATGTTAAAAGTTAGTATATTCGAATATAATTCAATAATTTCAAAATAGTATTTACTAAAACACAGAAAAATAATTTTAAATATCTTCTATTCTATGGCAAACACCCTGAGCAGGATAATTACTTCCATTCTAGCTGAAATATATTTACTCAAGTGACCAAAACCATTATTAACATTGTATTTCAGTTATATACCAACGTTTACAAATCTCTTATCTTCAATAAAAACACCTTCTTCTGTAAAACAATGCATTTCTTTCACTCAACACAACCGAACTGGCGAGCACGTGCACTGTGGAGACCACTGGGATATATGCTTCCCACCTTTGGTTTCTGATGACAGTATACATCAAATTAATGGTTTTTTAATATTCCTCTGCATCTAGCTTGTGGATGCATGTGGAACTGCTTGAAATGAAAGGGGTGGGAAGATTCTCTCCCTTATACCGTTCTATAAATACGAGTACATAGTGGGAAGATAGTATCCCAAGGACCTATAAAGGGAAATCAGAGCCAAGTATCGAGGGGAGCGTGATGGCACAGAGCTTAGCTACCCATCTTTACCCGGACGGCCGGGGTTCGAATCCCGGTGGCAGCGGGGTGGAATTTTCACCTGAAAATCACGTGGCACCAGGAAGGGCATCCGGCCTTAAATCCCCGGCCAAAACAAAAATGAGCCTGGTTGGCTCCGGCAACCCCAATTAATTGGGAAAAACCGAAGAAAGTATCAGAGCCAAGTATCGAACCAGAACTCCCCTCCCCAGCTATCCTTAGCCTATCATTCAAGATAGCTCTTCCACTAACACACCAGCCCCGAGCCGGTTTGAAGACAGTTGATCTGGATACCCATGTCTTAATTAATGACTCCGCGCCATAGCTGTGCTCATTGAAACGTGCTATCATGGCCCCGAAGGCATCTGCAGAAAGTCCGGAGATCGGAGGTTCAAATCATGGTGCGGACAGCGGCTACCATGAGTGTAGATTCTCCCCGGGATTTACACACTCCCTCCAGCCAAATGCCGTGATAGGATCTTAAGAATGCAATATTGCTATTGGTTTTACATCCCTTTTAATTACTGATAGTACCTTACTTCAGCCCTGTTCCTAATACATAAATACTGGTTATCAGACAAGTTCAATACAAACCCTAGTACATGGGGCTGATGACCAAGATGTCTCAAGGCCCAAAACTAAATTAACAACAACAAACAACTTATCTCACGTCCTGGGGCATCTTCCACAATCATCAGCCTGAATATAGAAACACTAGCACGTTCACCAAAATAACGCAAATAATTATTAATATACAAATACGATACAGACCCAAAGTGCATGGGGTTCACGCCTATAGATCTCCGAAGTCTTTAACCGTAGCGATATCAACATAAATGCTGCAACATCAACATCAAAACAGCAACATAAACGTAAAAACAAGAGCATCAACAAAAAAAACAGCAACAGCTAGGAGTACATCAACATAAGAACAGCACCTGCATCAAGATAATACAGCAACAGCAACATCAACATAAAACAGCACCAGCAACATCAACATGAAAACAGCATTAGCATCAACATAATACAGCAACAGCATCATCAACATAAAAACAGCACCAGCAACATCAATATAAAAACAGCACCAGCAACATCAACATAATACAGCAACATCAACATAAAAACAGCACCAGCATCAACATAAAAACAGCACCAGCAACATCAACATAAAAACAGCACCAGCATCAACATAAAACAGCACCAGCAACAACATAAAAACAGCACCAGCAACAACATAATATAAGAATAGGCAACATCAACATAAAACAGCACCAGCAACATCAACATAAAAACAGCACCAGCATCAACATAATACAATAACAGCAACATCAACATAAAAACAGCACCAGCAACAACATAATATAAGAATAGGCAACATCAACATAAAACAGCACCAGCAACATCAACATAAAAACAGCACCAGCAACAACGTAATATAAGAATAGGCAACATCAACATAAAACAGCACCAGCAACATCAACATAAAAACAGCACCAGCAACAACATAATATAAGAATAGGCAACATCAACATAAAACAGCACCAGCAACATCAACATAAAAACAGCACCAGCATCAACATAATTCAATAACAGCAACATCAACATAAAAACAGCACCAGCATCAACATAAAAACAAGATGTTCAGTAAAGAATGTATAGCCTACTTTCTCCTAAATGCATGGGTATTGTTATAACTCTTTGTCCTTTTCAAGGAGTATAATTGAATGTTGGTTGTAGTAGCTTGTTGAAATACAACGTGCTATAGGGATATTAAACATGAATATGAGGTGCCCTTTGCTAGTGCTACCTCTGTAAAAAAAAATCATTCAATTCGGTTTCACCGTGTTTGAATTGATCTGGGGAATGGATTTGCACACATACATGGCCGCTATTTGCAAACTATTGGGTTGATGACCTTGTAGTCAGTCATAAGATGCTTTCCACAAAAAGGCATGTTGTAGCAAAATCCGGTAGAGATCAAATTATTATGATGGTAGAAATTTGATTTAAGCTTTTAACATTTGGGTGGCCGTCATTCCGTTTCCGTCAAGATGGCGGCGATATAAAACATGACACTGAGGTGCCTTTTGCTAGTGCTACCTCTGTACCAAATTTCGTTCAATTCGGTTTCACCGTGTTTGAATTGATAGGGGGAATCGATTTGCACACATACATGGCCACCATCTGCAAACTATTGGGCTGATGATCTAGCAGTTTGGTCAGAATATGCTTCCCACATAAAGATTTGTTGTTGCAAAATTTGGTAGAGACTAGATTATTAGGTTGGTCGTAATTACATTTTAGCCTTTAACATTTGGGTGGCCGCGATTACGTTTCCGTCAAGATGGCGGTGATATAAAACATGACACTAAGGTGGCCTTTTCAAGTGCTACCTCTGTACCAAATTTCGTTCCATTCGCTTTCACCGTGTTCGAATTAATAGGGGGAATCGATTTTCACACAAAGATGGCCGCCATCCGCAAAATATTAGGCTAATGACCTATTAGTTTGGTCAAAGGATGCTCCCTCCATAATGGTATGTTGATGCAAAATTTGGTAGAGATCGGATGATTAGGTTAATCGTAATTTGATTTAAGCTTTGAATATTTGTGTGCCCGCCATTACGTTTCCGTCAAGATGGCGGTGATATAAAACATGACACTGAGGTGCCCTTTGCTAGTGCTACCTCTGTACCAAATGTCATTCCATTCGGTTTCACCGTGTTCGAATTAATAGGGGTAATCGATTTTGACACAAAGATGGCCGCCATCCGCAAACTATTAGGCTAATGACCTATTAGATTTGTCAAAGGATGCTCCCTTCATAAAGGTATGTTGTTGCAAAATTTGGTAGAGATCGGATGATTAGGTTAGTCGTAATTTGATTTAAACTTTGAACATTTGGGTGGCCGCCTTAACGTTTCCGTCAAGATGGCGGCGATATAAAACATGACACTGGGGTGCCCTTTGCTAGTGCTACCTCTGTACCAAATTTCATTCCATTCAGTTTCACCGTGTTCGAATTAATAGGGATAATCGATTTTGACACAAAGATGGCCGCCATCCGCAAACTATTAGGCTAATGACCTATTAGATTTGTCAAAGGATGCTTCCTCCATAAAGGTATGTTGATGCAAAATTTGGTAGAGATCGGGAGATTAGGTTAATCGTAATTTGATTTAAGCTTTGAATATATGTGTGGCCGCCATTACGTTTCCGTCAAGATGGCGGCGATATAAAACATGACACTGGAGTGCCCTTTGCTATTACTACCTTTGCATCAAATTTCGGTCCATTCGGTTTCACCGTGTTCGAATTAATAGGGGCAATCGATTTTCACACAAAGATGGCCGCCATCTGCAAACTATTAGGCTGATGACCTATTAGTTTGGTCAAAGGATGCTGTCCCCATAAAGGTATGTTGTTGCAAAATTTGGTAGAGATCGGATGATTAGGTTAGTCGTAATTTGATTTAAGCTTTGAACATTTGTGTGGCCGCCATTACGTTTCCGTCAAGATGGCGGCGATATAAAACATGACACTGAGGTGTCCTTTGATAGTGCTAACTTTGTACCAAATTTCGTTCAATTTGCGCTCACCGTGTTCGAATTGATAGGGTGGGGGGGACAGACATTCAGAGTACACACACTCACACACACACACACACACACACACACACAGACTCACACACACATATACACACACACAGACAGACACACTTTTTTTCGCCCTGTAGTGATCTCATAAGTCTACTTTCATTTTTTGCAAAAGTCGAAAGTAGGCTAACAGCACCAGCAACATCAACATAAAAACAGCACCATTATCAACATAAAAACAGCACCAGCAACAACATAATACAAGAATAGGCAACATCAACATAAAAACAGCACCAGCAACATCAACATAAAAACAGCACCATCATAAACATAAAAACATCACCAGCAACATCAACATAAAAACAGCACCAGCAACATAAACATAAAAACAGCACCAGCAACATCAACATAAAAACAGCACCAGCATCAACATAATACAAGAATAGGCAACATCAACATAAAAACAACAACATCTACATCAAAACAGCATCATCAACATAAAACATATTTAACATAAACACAGCAACATCAACATAAAAACAGCAACATAAAAAGCAACATAAAGAAGCAACAGCAACATAACAACAGCGTCAACATCCGTGCGCTTTTGTTTTGGACAGTGTCAAGATAAGCAATTTGTGTGTTCACAATGTGATGCAACCCCCATTAGCTAAGAGCCTCGCAAAATGCATACGCATCAGGGGTTTTAATACAGGAATTCAATCGGCACGTAGACGACCATTTTTGGACGATGGCATTAATATAATACGTAGGTGTAATTTAATCAAAACATCTATAATACCAGAATGAAATAAAAAAAATGACCCCACTCTACACGATTTTACTGACACGGTTCTCCTATTGTGTGACTGAATCCTATTGCCCTAATATGAAGCGAAATCAATGACACGAAAATACACGGCCTGCTTCCAGTCTCCGTCCGGGTCAGGAATGGAATGAATGAAGCCCCCCCCCCCCCCTCTAGAAGCGAGGATATGAACTGTGCCGGCTGCCGAAGCCAGTCGCACTCCTCTGGGGCAATGATTAAGTGAATGACAGATGAAATGAAATGATAGTGGAGAGTGTTGCTGGAATGAAATTTTGACAGGGAAAACCGGAGTACCCGTAGAAAAACCTGTCTGCCTGCGTTTTGTCCAGCACAGATCTCACATGGAGTGACCGGGATTTGAACCACGGGCCCAGCGGTGAGAGGCTGACGTGCTGCCGCCTAAGCCACGAAGGCTTGTCGAAATCAATGACATAACGAACCTTATTTGCTTTTGCGTTCAGGGCAATAATTATTACTGTATTACTAATGTTCTTCTTTTCTATTTTTATCAAAAGGTTGCTGCGGATGAACAATGAAAGTTCTCTACATCCTTGAGGGCCTGATGGAGATGTGCTAGTCTAAGGAGGGTATGATAAAATCATCGCGGAGCGTAAAAGTATAGTTTATAATCTTATTATAGAGCAGCCTTCTTTCTGTGATTTTAAGTGTATTTACCGAGTCATCTTTGAAATAAATAAGAATATAAAATAATTTTCTCTTCGCATAGTGATGGTTTTCTTCTTCTTCTTCTTCTTCTTCTTATCCGTATCTAGTCAGCAAACGTTGCCAAACATGTTCATTATACAGCTCTGAACAGGGATTCGCTTGTCATCCTGTATTAATGACTCAGATGGTCACCTTAAATCGCACACGACACCGCGACGGAGAGCTGCAGCTAGTCCAGAGAGTGGTGGTTCGAATCCCGGCACTGATAGCGGCTGCCCTTAGTATGTTATTTTCGTCATTTCTTTTACACCCTCTTGAGACAAATGCTGGGACAGTATCTTATTTCGAGTCTTGGGGCACTTACTATTATGTCGTCGTCGTCGTCGTCGTCGTCGTTGTTGTTGTTGTTGTTGTTTCATTTGAGGGGTTTGGACATCTTGGCCATTTATCCCCGTGTACTTGGATGTGTGTCATTGCGAATTTTGTTTGAAAACCTGTGCTATTGTGATGTCTGTATTAGTGTATGTATTTGCATTTCAGTCGAGGACTGGAAAGAAGACGGCCGTTGCCTTAAGGTAGGAACCATCCCGGTACTAGCCTGGAATAGAAGTGAGAAACCACGGAAAGCCACTTTCAGGATGGCTCAGGTGTTAATCGAACCCACCCGACTCTTATCAGTTTATTTCTTTACCTCACAAGGCTGAGTGTACTCTGTTCCAGTCCTCAGACGAAATTAATTTCCTTGGCATAGCCGGGAATCAAAACCCTGACTTCTGGAATGCTAACCACTACGCCACGAGGTGGTATCAAAATGTAACTTTAACTTCATTACTATTTTACTTTTCATCTCGTGGTGTAGTGGCTAGCATTTTTGACTGACACCCCAGAGATCCGAGTTCGGTTCCCGGCTCTGCTAAGGAATTTAATTCTGATGTGAGGGCTAGAACGAGGTACACTTAGCCTCGTGAGGTAAAACTGAAAAGAGAAGGGTTCGATTCCCACCTCAGCCATCCTGGAAGTAGTTTCCCGTGGTTACTCACTTTTACTTCGAGGAAACGCTTGGATGTTTCCTAACTTCAGGCCAGGGCCGCTTCCTTCCCAATTACTCAGATTCCACACACCCAAGTGCACGGGGCTGCATGGACATGATGTCGCAAAGCCGCTAAAATAAGCTAGGGCAGTTACTTTACCTACATTAGGGTTTAGGATTCAGGCGAGCATCCGTGCAATCCACGGAATTCTAGCTCCCCCTAGCAGTCGTAGTGCGTGCTTAAACACGAGCAGCTATGCTGCAGAGCTCGAAATAACGATCCCATTATCGGAATTTTCAGTCATTATTTCAATACAATAGCGTTCCTGTGAGAAAGAGAGCAGATTAACATCAACAGGGCAGGGCAAATACATTGTACATTGCGTGAGATACTGGGCTATTCCAGCGATCAATTTACCCTACAAGTACTTGCTTTTACCCAGCATATGACAATGTAAAGATGGCGCACGCCCGCCCGCCCTCGCGATCTGGCGGCCAGGCGAGGAATTAGCGAGTACGAGAGATCCAGTGCAAGTTCAGGTATAGGACAAAGCGGGCGAGTGGAGTGTTCGCGGTGAACAGCTGATTTCCTTAGCTGTTAAATGTAGTGCTATTCTCTGTGGTCATTTAGATTCCTTTCTATAGGTGGATTATAACAATAATATATCGAGTTTTTATATTGTGATAAAGTGGTGCAGTGCGGAGTAATCTTGTTTGGACCATTGATCTTAATATCGGTAAGTCCATCATTATTCTTTATTCATTCATGCTTTATGTGTACGGAAGCACGTTAGATCGTCACGAATTTCATGACACGCAATTCTTTATTTTGGCTTGCAGCGTCATAGAAGCATCAGATAAGTTTTAGTGCAAGATTAAAGTAAGTTTATAATGGTTTACGCATGCCTATTCAAGTCTGGTTGTAATAATGATAATAATAATAATAATTATTATTATTATTATTATTATTATTATAAAATATTAATGAATAATTGCTTTTATCATTATTGCTATTATTAAATTAAATATTATTATAAATTATTAATGCTAATTGTTTCATTATTATTATTATTATTATACCAACAGCTGCAGCTACGCTCGCTAACGTGCAGTGCTAAGGCCATGGGACCAAACTCTCTGCGAACTCGGTAGACGTGGGTTCGAGCCTCACCATCGTCCGTCCTTGAAAAGATTTTCCCCCATTTTCAACTCCAGGCAAATGCTGAGACGGTACCTTCTGACAGGCCATGGCCGCTTTCTTCGCCATCCTTGCCCAGTTTCATTCATCTTCATTCATTTCATTACACATTAACTCCTCTCATGAGATTGGCGTCAGGAAGGGCATCCGGACGTAAAAACCATCCACCACATAGACTTACATCACATGTCATCCCCGACCCCGTTGTAAACGGGAAAAGCATTTATTATTATTATTATTATTATTATTATTATTATTATTAACAGCCTCCGTGGCTTAGGCGGCAGCACGTCGGCCTCTCACCACTGGGTCCGTGGTTCAAATCCCGGTCACTCCATGTGAGATCTGTGCTGGACAAAACGGAGGCAGACAGGTTTTTCTCCGGGTACTCCGGTTTTCCCTGTCAACATTTCATTCCAGCAACACTCTCCACTAACATTTCATTTCATCGTCATTCATTTAATCATTGCCTCAGAGGAGTGCGTCAGGCCTCGACAGCCGGCACAGTTCATATCCTCGCCGCTAGATGGGGGCTTCATTCATTCCATTCCTGACCCGGTCGGAGACTGGAAGCAGGCTGTGGATTTTCATTTTCATTATTATTATTATTATTATTATTATTTATTCAATTCACCATTACATACATGGGTTACTCTAAAGCACGGGTTAAACCAAGTGCTTTACAACAATACATAAAAACTATAATACAAACTATAATACATATCATGTATATACAAAATATAAGAGTGCATTATCACTCATTCATTAGCAAGGAAGGATCGCACAATATTGCATGTGGACAATAGGACCGAATGCTGCATACTCTTGTAGATGGTCGGCGGAAGATCCAATTCTTTCAGACTCTTGTGGAGTGTGTGAGGTATGAGGCCGTTGACTGACAAGATTACAGGCACTATCCGGACGCAGTTCATCTTCCATATCCTCTTGATTTCCTCTGCAAGCTGTCTATACTTGGAGATTTTTTCATTGTATTTACGTTCGATATTGGTGTCGCTGGGGACCGCTATGTCTATTATAAATGTAGTGCCATCAACCTTATTTACTACTATGATGTCTGGTCGATTGTGATCTATTGTTTTATCTGTCACAATACCAGTGTCCCAGTATATTTTACACAGTTCATTTTCGAGGAGGGATGGTGGATGATACTTGTATTAAGGAATATACTCCTCAGTTAATTTATATTTCTGTGCGAGTGCTTGATGAACGATGCCTGCAACCTGATTGTGCCGCTTTGTATATTATTATTATTATTATTATTATTTTACATCGTTAAGCCCATCTGTGGAGCGCGATAGAACATACTCTTTGCTAATAATGTTTTATTCTTCTCACAAAATCTCTTCCTCTGGGCACTGAAAACCTTCCACCGTTCTTCAGTCCATGATTTATTGGTCCTGGTGTTTATTTTCTCAGAGAAATTATGGTTATTGACTAATGTTCTAAACTGGAATCGATCTTGTTAAATTTCCTTCGTAATGACAATTTCTTGAAGGTCTCTATTTCACTAAGCCTTTCATTAAGAGGGCAAGGTTGAGAATCCTTTTGGTGAGCCTGTCATTGTTCATGTGGCCGTAGAACTTCAATCGCCTTTTCCTATAGGTGTGAGTGATTTTTTCAACATGCTGATAAAGCTCCTGACATTTCCTTTTCATCCATATTCCTTATGAGCAAACTGGGCCAATTATTATCATTATTATTATTATTATTATTATTATTATTATTCGTTATGTCCATTCAAAGAGCTCGTTTGAACTTCTTGTTTTCACTTTCTTATCCTCCAAACATCTCGTCATGAATCTTGTGTTCTGTGGACCATTTCCTACCAGTTTTCATATTAGGTTTCTTGTGCTTGCAGTAAAGGCTTCACGATTTTCTATGATGCCGTTTGTAATATTTATTTTTTGGGGGTCCACCTTAGTTTCTTCTAGCCAATTTATATTGACCATCTTAGAGTTGGTTACTTTAAATAATATTTTGGTTATTCTGTCACAGTCCATTCTATAGATATGGGTTGGCGACCACGTGACCCCAGCTGAGTCCGTCATTGCTTCCACTTACTTGGGCCAGACTCCTCTCCGCCTGTCGACCTCTCTTGGTCAACTCTTGTTCTCTTCCGACCCCGACGGTATTAGGGTATCCGAGGCCTAGGGAGTGTCTTCCTTTCCCACCTTAATTGGCCCAGGTCTCATATTTCCTGCGAGGGGTCAGCTTTCTTTTTATTTTCATGTTATCTCCTGCCTTCTGCTCAAGGCCCTCAAGGAGGCAGGGTGTATGTAGCCCCACCACTTCTGATACACCCTGGATATTGCTACACCCTCAGGGGCTCACGGCTGGTGAGTTTGGGACTTGGCGATCCCGAGGGATCCCTGAGCTGGGTCCGTTTATTCCCCTTTTTCCACTGACTTTGGAGCGGACCCTCTCTTCTTGCCCTTTCCTAACTGCCTTTCATGGCTCTCCTTCCTTCCAAGTCCCTCGATCCTCATTCTTCGAGGGTTTGGGGCATTTCTTTTCTTCCCGTCCTTTATTTGCCTTATCCTTTATTTGTTTACAATTTCTTCTTCTTGTATGTAAGTTTGTAGTTAGTATTAGTTATAGTTTTGATTCTCATCTCATCTTTCACTATCACCCAGACCATTAGGGGCCGATAACCTAGATGTTAGGCCCCTTAATAGAACAATTATCATCATCTATAGATATGGCCATAGAATTTCAGACGTCAATTGCGTACGGCATCAGTAAATCTGCCAGTTAAGGCATAGCGATCCTATGTTCTCCTCTTAATCCACATTCCTTTTTCTCTCGTGGGACCATACATTTCCCGGGGAATTTTCCATTCTTGATTTTCACCGAGACCACCGAGTATATGGTTTCTGAGACGTATACGGCTTATCTTTTCGCTCTATATAATACGCTAATAATAATAATAATAATATCGTATGGCCTCGGTGGCCGGGTGCAAGATTTGTAATTTAACACCCGGAGGGTAGCTTGCGTGTCGAATTTCGTTGTTCCTTGAATCACTATGAAGGTCAAGGAGGTTAGATATCTAAGCTCCTTGAACACCATAACGCTTCTAGTAGAGAAATGAGGAACTTTGTGTTGGCGGAAACTCCCGAGATTAATTTTGCCATTATGAACACGGCCTGCTGAATTAAAATGGGTTCTTTGACATGCCAACATCGTATGACATCACTTACCACGGCCAGGAGCGAACCTGCGATCTTGGGGTTAGTAGACCGACACGCTATCCACTCACCCACCGTGGCAAGCTATATAATACGCTATGGTGTATGTTTCACAAAACTCTAGCTCCAAAACCAGAAGGAGTTAGAAGGTGTGGTTTGTACCAAAATCTTCCAAATCGTCTCAATAGTACAGAAAAAATCTTGCATTTCATGAAAAGTCAACGGAAATATATTTATTTGTTTATAAAGTGGTTTTAAACAAATAAACAAGACGGTAGCCCCTGGCAGAACTGTGTTGCGTACAGCCGCATTGCACTAGTGCCAGACGGGAAGTCTATACAACGGGCGCACACAACCCATTGTGCAACCAGCAACAGTGATGAATTGCTCTCTGATTGCGTAAATATCGACAGTGCGTTCAAACAAATAAACGTATTTATAGAAGCCCGCATAACAGTAAACCTTGGAGGGTGGTTTATACACATGCGAGAGTTCTCGCACTGGTCCGCTAGTTATTATAATTATTATTGTGCTGTCTGTGTCACGCTTCCTGACTTGACACACTGTGAGTTCGAATCCCAGCGCTGCCAGGAGCCATCCTCAGTGTGGTTTTCCTCGCCACGGGTTTTTAAAACACGCAGCCCAAGCAAATGCTGGTATGAAGATGATACCTTCCTTTAAATCTAGGGTCAGCTACCTCAATCCTAATCATGATAAATTTACTTAAAATACTATAACCTCGCGGTATAAGCCGTGTGCGTTAAATTGTTCTCCATGACCACGATAGGGAAGCTGCATCAAGTCCAGAAATCGGAGGTCAATATTGAGTGTGTTTTCCACTCACTCCCCTGAGTCAAATGCTGGGATAGTACCTTATTTTTAATTACTTAAACACCTACCCCATCCCTACCCAGAACAAGTGGTTCCGTGACGAACTAAAGAGCCTACTTTTCTTAAAATTTAAGGTTCATGCCAATCTATATAGACCTATCTAGAATAATGACGAAATCAAGTTGGTAATACGAGTACTAACATATTTTCTAAGTACTGCAGTTTGAAATAAACCTGAAATAGTGTAGTCTAATACCGCGTTTCCCAAACTGTGGTACGCGTACCACTGGTGGTATGCTCGTACTGCTGCAGTGGTACGCGGTGATGTTACGAAAATTATAAAAAATATTAGATACGCTACGAAAAATATAAAAATATTAGATACGTTACGAAAAATATAAAAAAAATATTAGATACGTTACGAAAAATATAAAAAAATATTAGATACGTTACAAAAAATATAAAAATATTAGATACGTTACGAAAATTATAAAAAATATTAGATACGTTACGAAAAATAAAAAAATATTAGATACGTTACGAAAAAGATAAAAAATATTAGATACGTTACGAAAAAGATAAAAAATATTAGATACGTTACGAAAATTATAAAAAATATTAGATACGTTACGAAAAATATAAAAAACATTAGATACGTTACGAAAAAGATAAAAATATTAGATACGTTACGAAAATTATAAAAAATATTAGATACGTTACGAAAAATATAAAAAATATTAGATACGTTACTAAAAAGATAAAAATATTAGATACGTTACGAAAAATATAAAAATATTAGATACGTTACGAAAAATATAAAAAATATTAGATACGTTACGAAAAAAATAAAAATATTAGATACGTTACGAAAAATATAAAAAATATTAGATACGTTACGAAAATATAAAAATATTAGATACGTTACGAAAAATATAAAAAATATTAGATACGTTACGAAAGATATAAAAAATATTAGATACGTTACGAAAGATATAAAAATATTAGATACGTTACGAAAAATATAAAAATATTAGATACGTTACGAAAAATATAAAAAATATTAGATACGTTACGAAAGATATAAAAATATTAGATACGTTACGAAAAATATAAAAAATATTAGATACGTTACGAAAGATATAAAAATATTAGATACGTTACGAAAAATATAAAAAATATTAGATACGTTACGAAAAATATAAAAATATAAAATTTAAAAATATAGACTTCAAGGCCAACGATAAGAAGCAGTTTTATGAATTGAATTGTGATTCGGAACTTGGGTAAACGTTTTCAAAAATGACTCTTGTAAACTTTTGGGTTGAGAGGCGTACAGGCTGTCAAAGCAGTTAGATTTTTACTACCCTTTACTACTTCGTATTTGTGTGAGACTGCATTTTCTTCACTTGTTTACCGTATCTCAAGAATAAATACCGGAATACGCTCCTTACAGTGGAAAACGATCTTTGTTTGAGACTCAGCAACCTTAAACCAGACATTCCTACGTTGACTTCTAATCTTTAAGCTCATCCTTCACATTGAAGTTGTTAGTTGAACTTCGGTTTTTATGTTTAATTTTTTAACAGCTTTTTATTAATATTATTTGTACAGTGACATTTCTGAATGTTTCAATTGAATACTTATTGTAATAAATAATAAACAAACTGGACACACTTTTATTATTTGAACAACAGTCTAACTCTAACAAACACAGTGGTGGTGGAGGTGGTGAGAGGGGTTATAGTTACGGTGGTGGGAGGTTATAATTACTATATATCCCAATCATTAGGTGGTAAGCAAGCCTCCGTGGCTTAGGCGGCAGCACGCCGGCCTCTCACCGCTGGGTCCGTGGTTCAAATCCCGGTCACTCCATGTGAGATCTGTGCTGGACAAAACGGAGGCAGACAGGTTTTTCTCCGGGTACTCCGGTTTTCCCTGTCAAAATTTCAATCCAGCAACACTCTCCACTATCATTTCATTTCAGCTGTCATTCATTTAATCATTGCCCCAGAGGAGTGCGTCAGGCCTCGGCAGCCGGCACAGTTCATATCCTCGCCGCTAGAGGGGGGGCTTCATTCATTCCATTCCTGACCCGGTCGGAGACTGGAAGCAGGCAGTGGATTTTCATTTCATTAGGTGGTACGCGAGAGATTCTCATCTCTTAAAGTGGTACACACACAAAAAAGTTTGGGAAACACTGGTCTAATTGAGTCACTATTACTAAAGTTGCAGACCTGGTGACTCTCAATATATAATTAGTTCCATTTTTTAAGGTATAGAATGCAGATACATAATTTGGTTGAAGTCTAATGGATAGTATGAACGTTACATACTGTTTGATATTCGATTTATCAGTGCGCGTAAAATCATGTAGGGAACAATGTCATGTGTGTGATGCTCAAAATTAATCTGAAATATTACGATCTACTGTATTATAGAGCCAATTTTGGATAAAATCCATTTGTTAGTATAGAAGTTACATGTAATTAAAAATGGTAACTATCAGAAAGCTTAGAATCATGTTGGCAGCACTGAGGTATAATATTTACTCGAAATTAATCTAGAATGTCAGGTACTATATGTGCTACACACACTACAATACAGGTTATCAGACAAATACAACACACATCCAAGTACACGGGGATGATGACCAAGATATCAAAAACCCTTAAAATGAATTCCCAACCCAATTTTACATTTATTAAATAATATTGATTGCCAGTGAGATTCCTTTTAAATCAAAGTTCACGGAGCTGATAACCCTGACATCCCCAGTCCGAATATTACAATAATCGTCTACCTATGTTATCAAAGCGTTTTGATGTCTCTCCAGGTGGTTCCTAGTTAATTTCTCGGGCTTAGTAAAGAGTTGTTGAATCATAATTAAGTACAAGTTGTTGGGGCTTGTAGGCCGTGGTCCAGACAGGATATCTCCCGACGTTTCACCGGAAACGGCGTCCGGCATTTTCAGGGGTTCCGCTCCTTTCCTTGGTCAGCAGTGGAACTGAAATGCCGGACGCAGTTTCCGGTGAAACGTCGGGAGATATCCTGTCTGGACGACGGCCGACCAGCCCGAACAACTTGTACTTAATTATGAACGCCGGCCGTGAAAGCCTAAGCTGATATATCAGTTGTTAGCTTGCCACGGTGGGTGAGTGGATAGCGTGTCGGTCTACCAACCCGAAGATTGCAGGTTCGCTCCTGGCCGTGGTAAGTGATTTTTGAAAGGTGGCAAAAATACGATGGCAAAATTAATCTCGGGAGTTTGAGCCAACACAAAGTTCCTCAATTCTCTACTAGAAAGCGCTATAGTGTACAAGGAGCTTAGATATCTTACCTCCTTGACTTTCATAGTGAAATAGGAACAACGAAATTCGACATGCAAGCTACCCTCTGGGTGTCCAATTACAAAGTTTGCACCCGGCACCCGAGGCCATACAATATTATTATTATTATCAGTTGTTGAATCATTTAGTCATGTAGCCCCTTGTATTTGGGTGTGAGAACAATCGGTCTGATAACCTGAGTTACTAGGGGAGGATCACCTCGTTGTTCCACCCCTTAAAACAACAATAACTAACTAACCTGAGTCACTGTAATTGTTATTCCGGTGTGTGTATTTGTTCTTGAGGGTAGAATTTGGGTAGGAGTCTGCCGTGGTCTTAATTTAGGAGTAGAAGAGGGATGGCAAGGAAATCACCTGAGGTAGGAATCGAACCCACCCCATTCTTAGTTTTCGCTCACGAGGTTGAGTTAACCCATTTCCAGCTCTCAGACTGAAATTAAATTTCTTGGCAGTGCCAAGAATCGAACCCGGACCTCCTCTGTGATAGCCATGAATGCTAATCACTATGTTGTGGTCCAGGGTGACACTGTGAGGCTTCTGTCAAATGGGAAAGTGGTTCGATTCCCGGCTCTGCCATGACTTTTACTTACTTCCTCGGCGCTACAGCCCTGGGTGAGCCTTGGCCTCCAAACTCTTCTCTTCTCCAACCATCCTTCAATCTTCATCTACTTAAGGTCCTCTTCTCTATCCTTGATCCATGATTTTCTGGGTCTTCCTCTCTTCCTTGTTCCATACATTCTTCCGTGCATTACTTTCTTTGGCATTCTTCGCTCCCCATTCGTTCCACATGACACAACCATGACAGCCTCCTGCCATGAAGCGGCTTCGGTGGCGTAGTTGGTAGCATGCTGAGCTTCGATGCCCAAGATTGCGGGTTCAAACCGGCCGAAGCCGTCGGATTTTTAAAGAGTGTTAAAAACTCCCACAGTATGTCTTCCTTCAGAGGGGAAATAAAGCCATTGGGCCCATGTCATGGATTCATGGCTCGTAAAATAACCTTGCACTGACTACACACACCCAAAGTACACGGGGCTACATGACCGCTTTGTCGCAGCCCCAAAACTGAGGAACCAACCAATGTATAATCGTACAATGAATTGCAGACAGTGGCCATAGGATTGAACGTTGATCAATTCCAGTTCAGAGCATTAGTCAATAACCATTATTTCTCTGAGAAAATTACTACCAGGACCAAGACTGGACAACCTGTTAGACACTGCGACTCCCTTTTTAAGCTGAGTATTTTGGTGACCCCCAAGTTTTAACGTTAAAATAATAATTAAAAATTACAATAATTATTCAGTTTTATTCATAAAAACACTTGTAACTAATATTAATAAACATTAATTCTAAAACTGGTTAATTCCAAACAAGCTCAAGTTCCTCATTTATTTATTTATTTATTTATTTAATTACATATGTTACGCCCTCATTGGAGCACTTAACCAAAACAAGTATATACATATCTCAAAAACAATATTAAAGATTCAGCTTCTTATTTTGCTTCTTTTCCCAAAACATTTTCATTCTAGTCGACCTTGCCTCTCTCTCTGCATCGCTTATGGTGTAAGTTTTTCGGGTAAAGGTTTTTAAGGGAAGTCTGTTCTTGTTTTTCAAGATATTCTTCTCATCTTTGTTAGCAATTTGGGACATTGTCAAGCCGAGTTCATCCAGTTCATTTTGAATTTCCATAAACCAAGAGTTCTTTGTTTTACTTTTGAAAAAATAATTAAATAATACTTTTAATTGTCTGGTATCCGGCAGGCGTGAGATATGACAAAAAAAAAGCAATTCGCCTTTTTCGCATAGTATCGACTATAGACTCAGTTTCTTTATAAACCACTTCATTTGGTAATAGACGCCATTGACCATCCACCTGATGTTTTTTTAAATTAATTATAGTTCTGAGAATTCTTCTATCAATCTTCTGTAATGTGTCAGTAACTGATCGAGCGTTTAACTTGAAAAGTGTTTCACAAGCATATATTGCTTCCGGTTTAATAACTGATTCGTAATGTCGTAATTTGGCATTTATGGAGAGTGATTTTTTTTGTAACTAGACCAAGTAATATATTGGGCTTGTCTTAACTTTGTTGTTCTATTTTCGATTGACGCTTTCTCATTCAAATTCCATGTTATAATCTCCCCTAAATATTTAAATTTATGTACAACTTTAATTTCTTTATTGTTGATCAATGTAATAGCTTGTGTTTCCACATCAAAGGATGCCATTATTTCAGTCTTTTCAAATGAAATTTGAAGTCCTACTTTTTCTGCAATAGACCCAAGTTCTTCAATTTGGTGTTTAGCCTCATCTATACTGGTTGCAAGCAGCGCAAGGTCATCCGCAAAGGCCAAGCAATTCAGTTTTATATTAGTACCAATCTTTACATTTGGAGGACAAGTTTTGTTCCACTCACGCATGATCTTTTCAAGAACACAATTAAATAATAACGGTGATAGACCATTTCCCTGTCGAAGTCCAGTCCGGATATCAAATGGTTCAGACAAGGCGCCTCGAAATTTAACCTTTGATTTAGTATCTTTCAAAGTAACGCCGATGAGGTTGATAAGCTTTTGATGTAACCCAAATTCCCTAAGGATGTTAAGTAATGACCCTCGATGGATACTGTCATAAGCTTTATTAAAATCCACAAAAGTAATGACCAAATCCTTTTGTCTCATTCTATGATATTTCATTATCCATTTCAGACTGATGATCTGATCCGGACAGCTGCGACCTGGTCGGAACCCTCCTTGATATTCTCCTAGTTCTTGATCGAGTTGTTGTTGAATTCTTGTCAAGATAATTCTAGATAGAATCTTGTATGTTACATCAAGCAAAGAAATCCCACGGTAGTTGTTCGGGTCTGATCTATCACCCTTTTTATGAATTGGGTGGATTACAGCCATTCTCCATTCCTCTGGTATTTGTTCCGAATTCCATACATCGATGAGGCGTTTATGGAGGTTGGAGATGGTTTGTTCATTTGCATATTTCCATAGTTCTGCTACCAATGAATTCTCTCCTGCTGCTCTATAATTTTTGAGCCAATTAATCGCTGCACATACTTCAGTGAAGTCAGGGGGAATAATGCTCTGTAAATTTGTTTTATTTTTTGGATTAGGCTCAAAATCAAGATATTCCTTAGGTTCATCAGCATTTAGTAGTTCTCTAAAATAATCTGCTAGAATTTTAAATTATCAGTATCATTGTGGGCTAGTTTACCTGATTTATCTTTCATTAATAGTGTAGGAGGGCTGTATTTAGAATGATATTGACGAAATGTCCTGTAATAGTCCCTTGTTTTGTGTTGCTTAAAGGAATCATCAACAATTTGTATGGACTTTTTTTGATTTTTTCTTTTAATTCTCCTAATTTCTTTGGCAGTTTCCCTTCGAACAATGATTAATTCTTCTCGCGATGGTGAGGTCCTCTTTTGCTGATCATTGAGCCATGCTGTGTGTCTTTTCCGAATTGCAGCATCACATTCCGCATTCCACCATGCATGCTTTTTCCTTTTCCTAATAGGGGCAATTTCGACAGCAACGGTTTTCAGTGTGTCAACCATCGTTTCTAGCTTGTCACTTAAGAGAGTTTTAGACTTTTCCTTATAGGACACATTATTTATTAAATAACTAGGGTCATATTGCCTTTGCATGGTCGAGTTTGACGATTTTTGTTTACGTCGTAGAGTTAACTTGATCTTTATCTTGGATATATAATGATCAGAGTCAACATCGACCCCACGTAGTACCTTCACGTTATATATTTCTTTGTAGAACTTTTTATCCATTGCAACATGGTCTATCTGGAATTCCCCTAGTGCACTATTAGGGCATTTCCAGGTCATAAGTTTGTGTGGTCTTCGCTTAAATCTAGTAGTTTCGAGACGTAGGCCATGTTCTTCACAAAGGGTGATTAATCTTTGACCATTCTTGTTAGTGAATTTGTGAGCTGGCCACTTACCTACTATCGGACGAAATTTTCTTTCTTGACCAATTTTTGCATTAAAATCCCCAAGCAAGATTTTAACATGAGTGTCTGGAATGTTTGATATTAGTAAGGCAAGTTCTTCCCAAAAATTGTCCGTTTCATCTCTAAATTTTTTGACATTCTTGTCATTAGTTGGGGCATGAACGTTTATCAAAGAGTATATTTTGTTTCCTGTCCTAATTGTTAAAGTTGGTAACCTTGATGAGTTCGACGAAAAGTCTTCCACTGAATCAATAATACTGGTATGTACTAAAAATCCCATACCAAATGGGGGGACATTTTTCATAACTCGTGGTCCTGGAGGTCCCTTGTAGAGACGGTATCCTCCAGATTCAATGGGGTCTTGATCTGTGTTTCTGAGTTCTTGAAGTGCTGTTATTAAGATCTTGTGTTGGTCCAATATATCGGTTAAATGCTTAAGTTTTCCAATTTTAATTAAGGAATTTATGTTTAATGTTGCAAAGAATGAAAATTCCCTATGTTTGTTAATTTTGAGTTTGTATTTGGACTTTCGGGTTTCCAGGCGCTCCGACTCACCTGACTCTTCTACGCGGCACCCCACCGTATCCGTTCCTCATTAATAGAATTAAAAGCGTAAAAGTGTAATACAACGTGAGTGTATTCTTCTTTTAATAAAATACTACAGCGATAACTCTTTGTTTTTTACCTTTTATCCGTATCTCGCGACCCCACAAGACACTTCCAGCGACCCTCCCTGGAGTCGCGGACAAACCGGTTGAGGGGTAAGGGCTGGGTATCGTCCGATTGCCGACTCGAACTCCGTTCATCACCAAATATTACTGTTGGTGCATTTGTAATTATTATTTTTCGTTGTTTTCTCCACTTTTTAAACGTAAAGGACACACTAAATGTTTCTCAGCAAATGATGACACGCGGTAGATTGTTCAAGCGGAAACTCAACCATATCCAGTCGATTAGATTATCAGTTTTCCTTTTTTTTTACCAATACGAGCGCTAGAGTGAGTCAATGCAGAGCTTCACTTAAGCCCTAATAAAATCAGAAAACGCCTAAGGGTATTAAATCAGGGAATATATTAAAGAAATAAGTATGTAAGTAGGTTAATTTGGCGTCCGGCCCCATGGCGAATTGGTTAGCGTGCTAGGCTTTGCCCCATAGAGTCCCGGGTCCGATTTCCAGCAGGGCCATCGGAGATTTTCATCTCCTGGCCCGGGGACTGGTTGTATGTGACGTCTCCATCATCACATCATCATCATTCGGACACGCGGGTCACCCAGGGGCGTTCCCTTGAAAGACCTGCACTCGGCCTCCCCGGAGGTCACACGATGAAAAAAAGTTAATTCGGCTAGGATTTGAATAAAAAAAAGGAAACTAGTAAAGAAACAAGCGATTTTAGGAATGTTTAGCCTATTTTCATTTATGAAGATATAGGCTTAAGAGATCACCTTTTGTCCGTGCGTGCGAATGTGTGTGTGTGTGTCCCTAATAACTTCTAAACGGCTGGAGCGATATCAATGAAACCCGGTAAGATCATAGCACCATTTTGGCCGACTCCGATCGTGTCCATTAAATTACATTACGTCTCACAAATCTAAAATGGCGGCTGTGCGAAATATTTCACCGGTATCCTATATCTCCGAAACTATTACCGATATCACCCAGAAATTTTGTACGGTGGTCAAGGGTACTACTAGAAGTTCACCTATGATACTTTCAAACACCTGTTAACTACGAAACAAACATGGTGGCCAAGCGAAGTTGAAACTTTTAAATAAACTTTTCTCGCGATTTAACCATCCATCCAAACGCAATGAAACTTGGTACAGCAAATGTTTCTGAAAATCTCGTTTTTATTTCTTGTGTCCTAGTCATGAGATAGAAGTTTGAATACTACACCTACACAATAATTTTATCTTGAAACGGTGGGTGAGTGGTTATAGTGTCGGACTACCAACCCCCAAGATTGCAGGTTCGCTCCTGGCCATGGAGAGTGATTTTTGAAAGGCGAGAAAAATCACGACACTGATGTCATACGTTGTTGGCATCTTAAAGAACCCATTTGAATTCAGTAGGCCATGTTCAATGGCAACATTAATCTCGGGATTTTCCGTCAACACAAAGTTACTCCATTCTCTACTAGAAAGCGCTGTAGTGTCAAGGAGTTTAGATATCTAACCTCCTTGAGTTTCATAGCGTTCAAAGGAACGACGAAATTCGACATGCAAGTTACCCTCTGTGTGTCAATTATTAACAAAGCTTGCACCCGGCACCCGGGGCCATACGATATTATTATTACAATAATTTTCATGTAACAGTGCATAACTCTAAGAGCTACTTATAAGAAAATCCAACATAGTGACCATCCGAATATTTACACGGTTCTCAATATCTACGAATGTATTACAGCAATCAAACTGAAATGTATGTTGATATTGGCAATTAAAACAAGTAGGATATATGAAAATTGGCTGTATAGTTCTTGACGGAGGTACTTGTTTTCGGAACTGCATTTAAGCCGGTAGTGATTTTGGAAATTTGTTTTTTCAGTTTGATAGAGTTCTCCAAGACCCACAATTTGAAACCTTTCCGGGTCCTTTAACCCTTCAACGTTTGACACAATTGCTTAATTTTACGTTTTTGCTAATAATAATAATAATAATAATAATAATAATAATATCGTATGCTTAGAATGAAACCCACACGATTGACGAACCGGATCTTTAACTATTTTAAAAATAAGAAGACCAAGCCAGCCTGGTTCGAAGAGGTGGAAAGTGACCTGCAAGAGATGGAAATTACCTGTGGGGATATTCATGAACGCAAGAAACACTACATCTAACCTGTCCAACACGCATAGGCTGGCTCTAAATATTCAACAAGAAGCAATAAAATGCCCACAATATCGCATAATAAGCTGCAAGTACATGGCAATACGGCTCGTTATCATCTGATATGGCATACGTACTGGGTACAGTGACGGATAAAGGTAGTCAAGTGCACGCGTTGTTCCTACTTGACAATTCTCTCGGTACAAGAGGAACTCGCAAACGTCAACTCCCCGATTTTGATGAAACTCTTGTTACATAAAGATATGAAATGTATCAAATTAAGAAGGTTTCTTTATTGGCGTTATAATTAAAGCTCTGCGCGGATGAGGATATCCGCAAAACTTTTCGCCATGCGGATATAGTTTACATGGCTGTGTGGACAGCGGATACGCTGCGGATAATGAAAATGAAAATCCACAGCCTGCTTCCAGTCTCCGACCGGGTCAGGAATGGAATGAATGAAGCCCCCATCTAGCGGCGAGGATATGAACTGTGCCGGCTGCCGAGGCCTGACGCACTCCTCTGGGGCTTGCCAAACTGCGGATAATGTTTGGAGTACATTTGCGGATAGGTTTTAGAACACAATCCAAACTTTTTTAATATCATTGTTAGGACCCAGATGAGCCTCCGTGGCTTAGGCGGCAGCACGCCGGCCTCTCCCTCTGGGTCCGTGGTTCAAATCCAGGTCACTCCATGTGAGATTTTTGCTGGACAAAACGGAGGCAGACAGGTTTTTCTCCGGGTACTCCGGTTTTCCCTGTCACAATTTCATTCCAGCAATGCTCTCCACTATCATTTCATCTGTTATTCATTCAATCATTACCCCAGGGGAGTGCGAAAGGCCTCGGTAGCCGACACAGTTCATATCCTCGCCGCTAGATGGGGGCTTCATTCATTCCATTCCCTGTCCCGGTCGGTCGACTGGAAGCAGGCTGTGGAGTTTCATCTTCATTGACAAATTGACATTTAATAAATACTCATGGTATTTTACTTCTGTAACTGTTGCTGTTATTTCAGTTTTAGGGGCTTCAGCCCCGTGTAGTTGAGTGTGTTTTTATGTATATATAACATGCTCCTCGTTGAGGTATCATCGCGGAGGCCCAATTTCGAATTCCGATTCTGCCAAGAAATTCAATTCTGCTCTAAGGGTTGGCACGTGGTACACTCAGCCTCGTTAGGCAAAACTGAGAAGAGGCGGGTTCGATTCCTACCTCAAGCCATCCTGGAAGCGGTTTTCCGAGGTTTACCGCTTCTACTCCAGGCCGGCAAACACCGGGATGGCACCTAACTTAATGCCACGGCCGCTTCCTCCCCAAATCCTACCTCGATTGAAAAGACACCCACTAGTACAGACATCACAGTGACACAGGTTATCAGAAAGCTTCTACACACACCCGGTACACAGGGCTACATGACCACGATGTCGTATAGCTCCTAAAGAATCAACAACAGCTACAAAATATGTAATTTGTCTGATAACCTGTGCTAGTGTGGTGTCTGTACTAGTGTATGTATTTATAATTGAGGCGCTTGCTGGGCCCAAGGTTGCAGGTCCGTATCCAGGCGCAGTCAGCTGCCATTTGAGGGTGCGCAAATGTGAGGGAGCCGTGTCAGTAGATTTACTGGCACGTTAAAGATCCCATTCTGCACAAAATTCCGGCACCACGGCGTCTCTAAAATCCTGAGTAGTTAAAAGGGACGTAAAGCCAATAACATTATTATTATGTAATTGAGGCGACCATTGGGAAGGAGGCGACCGTGGTCTTAAGTTAGGAACCATCCCGGCATTTTCCTGGACTCAAAGAATGGAACCACGGTAAACCACTTAAAGGCTGTCCTAGATTGGAATCATACCCACCTCTTCTCACAAGGGAAGTCTCAGGTAAGACAGGTCGAAACCTATCTTGAAACTTTGTGGACGCAATCGTTGTACTATAAGAGTACAACGTGCGGAAAATCAGCTGCCAGATTGAACTACAAGGCTCCGAAATTGTACCTGAAATCCTGGTACGCAGGCATGACGGCTGGTGGAGGTGGACATCCCTGCGGCACTCGTTATTGCTGGACGCAGTGCAATACGCCCCAGCTGACTGCAGCGTGAGGCTGCTTCCCAACGGCATTGGGTGCCTGGGCCGTCAGGGCTGTCCCTTCCAACAAGTACGGTACTCGCTACCTCCCATTGATTTATATGAGAGATTCGCCACGTGATTTCGGAGCCTTGCAGTTCAATCTGGCAGCTGATTTTCCGCACGTTATCCTCTTATAGTACAACGATTGCGTCCACAAAGTTTCAAGATAGGTTTCGACCTGTCTAACCTAATAACTTCCCTTGTTAGTTTTGTCTGATGAGTCTAAATGTACCCCGTTCTAGTCCTCGAACCAGAATTAAATTTATTGGCTGTGCTGGGAACCGAATCCGTACCACCCGGGCGACAGCCAAGAATGCTACCCGCTTGATGATGATGATTATGATAATACTCATTTTAAGAAGCCTAACATCTGGGTTATCGGCCCCTAATGGTTTGTTGATAGTGAAAGATGGGATGAGAATAAAAACTATAACTAATACTAACTACAGACTTACATACTAGAAGAAGAACTGGTAAACAAATAAAGGATAAGGCAAATAAAGGACAGGAAGAAAAGAAATGCCCTCAACCCTCGCAGAATGAGGGTTGAGGGACTTGTATGGAAGGAGAGCCATGAAAGGCAGATAGGAAAGGAAAAGAGGAGAGAGCCCACCCCAATGTCAGAGGAAAAAGGGGACAAAGCGGATCCAGCTCAGAAATCTCTTGGGATTGCCAATTCCCAAACTCTCCCGCCATGAGCCCTTGAGGGTGTAGCACTATCCAGGGTGCACCAGAAGTGGTGGGGCTACATAGCCTACACCCTGTCTCCTTGACGGCCTTGTGCAGAAGGCAGGAGATATAATGAAATGAAAGAGAAGGTTGATCCCTCGAAGAATGAGGGATCAGGAGAGATGAGAGATGGGCCAATTAAGGCGGGAAAGGAAGAGACTCCCTAGGCCTCGAATACCTTAATACCGTCAGGGTCGGAAGAGAACAAGAGTTGACCAAGAGAGCTCGACAGGAAAGAAGACTGAGAGGAGCCTGGCACAAGTAAGTGGAAGCAATGCTGGACTCAGTTGGGGTCCCATGGTAGCCAACCCACGTCCCACAAGTAGATAAAACTTGACACACGTGTAGAGCACCATCCATGGTGTTTTCAAGATCTACATTTTCACGACTGTAATGCTTCAAATGGAGGCTTTTAAGCTATTTTGTCGTGGGCGCTGATGGTCAGCGTCATTTCCAAACGGAGAGTTTGTGTCCCCTTATAGCTCGGTGGTCACAGCACCAGTATACGAAGCTGGAGATCGTAGGTTCGAGTCCCACTTTGGTCAGACATGGCTTGTGGATTACACGACCTACTAGCTGAAAGCCTTCAAATTTATTTATGGTGGTATTTTGATCCATAGGAGGTGGCGAGGACGCTGGTGGGGATTTTGTTAACCTGTGATATTATATTGACTTGTTATTTTGTGTACTTCAGGTATGATGTTGTCTACTCTATTTTGTTATTTATGATTGAACTGCTATGCCCAAGATCGCGGGTTCAAACCCGGCCGAAGTCGTCGAATTTTCAAGAACTTTGTAATCCTTCAGTATGCCTTCCTTTGAAGGGGAAGTAAAGCCGATGGGCCCATGTCATAGATTTATAATATGTAAAAGATCCTACCACTACAATTGGTAGTGTGTAGCTCAATTTGTAGGTTATTTGTATAGAAACGCACTATCAAGTTCTAACGTTCGCCGCTAGGTGTCAGTGACATTGGCATCTCTGGTAGCCAAAGAGGGCCATACTTGAAATTGAACTTGTTGGGAGCCCTTGGGCGTTCGATCAAAATACCCCGCCCCAAGGTTGTAATATCGAATCCTGGTGCAGTCAGTTGGCATTTAAGGATACGAAAATGCGAGGGAGCCGTGTCAGTAGATTTACAGATACGTTAAAGTTTCCCTTCGGGGCAAAATTCCATCACCCCGGCGTCTCTAAAAGCCGCAGTAGTAAAACCAGTAACATTATTATTATTATTATTATTATTATTATTATTATCTCCTCTCCCAATCGTGTTAATACCTCTCCATTTGTTTCTTTATCTACCCATCATTCTCCTGTAACACCACATTTCAAATGCTTTTATTCTCCTCTTTTCTGCTGCACCAATAGTCCTAGTTTCACTTCCATAGAGTCCACCAAGGTGGACCGGGATCAATTCCCAGTCATTTCATGTGAGATTTTCGAAGTGAAATGCTGCGTCCTGTGGTTCGGATTCCACATGGCTCATGGTTGCAAGATTAACAACGGTCACGTTAAATTAGAAGCATCTTTCTCAGTTTTTCCTCACGAGGCTGAGTGGACTCCGCTCCATCTCTCAGACCTGAATTAAATGTCTTGGCAGTGCCGGGTTTTAATTACAATGGTAATATAAGGTGCGTTCAAAAAGTAACGAGCCGGAGGCTGTAATGCGCAAACCGGTGACGACATCGGCTAATCGTGTCGTGTGTAACGAGGTATGGTTCCGACCAGAGCGTGGAAGGTCACAGCCCGTCGCTAGAGGGCACACATGCACGTCACCTGACGATACAAAGCGAGCAGCAGCATGCATCAATCGTCCAACGCTGCCAGTCGCATTGCAAACAGTGACATGGAGGCGTCAAACGAAGAGCTAAGAGCTGTTGTTCGGTTTCTGACAGCGAAAGGAGTGATGGGAAGGTACATTCATCGCCGAATGTCACAAGTGTACGGCGAACACTGCATGTCCTTTGCAGGTGTCAAGGCGTGGCACAAGCGCTTCAGGGAAGAACGTGTGTCGTTAGCCGATGATGCCCGGTCTGGGGCACCCCCCTGCATTACCGATGACAACGTCCAGCTGGTTGATGCACTCATTACCCACGACCGCCGAGTGACAGTGAACGCCATAGCCACCGTGGTCGCATTGAGCGTCGGAAGTGTGCACACCATCATGGAGGAACGACTGCACATGCGGAAAGTGTGTGCCCAATGGGTGCCCCACAGTCTTCAACCACACCAGGAAGCATGTCGAATGGCCTACTGTCTTGGTTGGACGATTGATGCATGTTGCTGCTCGCTTTGTATCGTCACGTGACGTGCACGCGTGTCCTCTAGCGACGGGCTGTGACCTTCCACGCTCCGGTAGGAACCACACTTCGTTACACACGCCACGATTAGCCGATGTCGTCACCGGTTTGCTCATTACAGCCTCCGGCTCGTTACTTTTTGAACACACCTTATACATTGTTTTTTATCGCTTTGCAATCATAGAAGTAATTATGATTCAGCACTGTTGTATGGCAACGATACATAATTCGTTGTTTATGGCCTGTGTTCTAATTACTCAGGATTCTCCTACTACAGTAATTACCATCAGAGCAATTCTGGCGACGATGCGGGGAAGGAGCACTGCACAGCGGAGACAAGACGGTCGATAAAAAGCGTGCGAGTGATGAAAAGACTCCATCACCTTGTCGTGTACTTAGCGGCGACGTGGGCTCGGATTACAGGAGGAAAAACAAAGGAAGGGAGATGTTAACCCTCCAGTTGAAACGTGAAATATACAGCTGAACTTTACTGATACGTTTTCAAAGGGGAACGACAAATTAATATTAACAGATGATCAGCGAGAGAGACTTAACTGTGAAATCTGGAACAATTTAACCGTGATCAGTGAGAGAAACGTACTGCTGATACATGGTCCAATTTAGTCGTGTTCATTGAGGGAATCGTACTGGTGAAAATGGTTCAATTTAATCGTGATCAGTGAGGGAAACGTACTGGTGAAACATGGTCCAGTTTAACCGTGATCAGTGATGGAAACATACTGGTGAAACATGGTCCAATTTCCATCTAGTTAGACTTATCCGCACTCTCTTTCAAAACCACAGGTTTTTTGTGGACTTCCAGGGGCAACGCAGTCGTTGGAGAGTACAGAGAAATGGCCCACCTCAGGGAAGCGTCCTGGCTCCAATTCTCTTCAACATCCATACCAACGATCAGCCACTGTCCCCAGACACAAGAAGCTCCTTGCATGCAGACGACCTTGCCTTTGCTGCGCAGAGCGCAAGTTTTGAATCAGTGGAGAGAGATCTGACATCTGCCCTGAGAAATCTATCAAGTTATTACAGTTGGAACCAACTCAGACCAAATCCATCTAAGACACAAGTATGTGCCTTCCACTTAAGGAATAGGGAAGCTCATCGTGAGTTACGCATAGAATGGTCAGGTATCCGATTGCAGCATTGTCACACCCCTAAATATTTGGGAGTAACCCTTGATAGAGCTCTTATAGTCAAAACCCACTGTAAGAATAACAAAATGAAAACCTCCACACGAAACAACCTGATTCGCAAACTAGCAGGGATACAATGCGGCTCACATCCAGAGACTATTCGCACTTCTGCATTGCACAGTGGTTCAAAATCGAAATCTAGGGGGACAAAATTATTTTTACGTTTTAATCATGAATTTAGAGTGGAAGCAACGCATATAATTTGTTTACTTCATAATAAACATCAGTTAAGAACTTTTTAAGTTACGTCTACACATGCAAGAAATTGTCTATGACTAGGAGTTTGATATAGCATTCAGTTATCTCTTCAGAACAATTTTCTACCCCTAATTTACTTTTAACAAAGTCACTTTGGTCCACTTTTGACATAATCGTCAAACCCAGTGCTTCAAACAGTTGTAATCGTGGGAGAACTGGTTGCGTGGCATCTTCTAAAACGTAAAATAACTAAGTAAGTTGCAAAAAGATGCAAAAAATCTCATAACAGGCGTAAACTACATGACTTTATCTACATTCTGACATTAAGTAGAAAGTGACGCAGAGTGACGCGACATATTAAAAATCTAAGTGAAAATATAATTTTAACAAGTAGTTCCGTGAAGAACTATACAGCCTATTTTCATATATCCTACTTATGTTAACTGCCACTATCAACATACAAAATTTCAGTTTGATTGCTGTAATAGATTCGTAGATATTGAGAACCGACTAAATATTTCGGATGGTCGCCATGTTGGATTTTATATATGTAGCTCCTAGAGTTATGTACTGTTACATGAAGATTATTGTGAACGTGTAGTATTCAAACTTCAATCGCATAATTAGGACACAAGAAGTAACAAGGAGATTTTAAAATTTTTCACAGCTGCCATCTTGAGGTTATGGAAACAATATTGAAATAAATTAGATGCCAGTGGATTAACATTCGTATAAGAATTTACTGTACCAAGTTTCACTGCACGCGGAAGGTTAAATTGCGAGAAACGTCCATATGAATATTTATAATTCGCGTCGCCGCCATGTTGGATTTGTGATCACCAGGTTATTTAAAGTCCTATAGGTGAACTTAAGTTCATAGCCCCTATGAACATTAAAAAATGCAGTTTGATTGCTAAAATAGATTCGTAGATATTCAGTATCGTCTAAGTATTTCGGATGGTCGCCATGTTGGATTGTTAAATGTAGTCTATAGGCCATAGTCATGGAGCATTAAAGGAAGATTATTGCGTAGGTTCATTATTCAAACTTTCACTTCGATCGCATGACTACATCACAAGAAATAAAAACTTAATTTTAAAATTCGCACTGCCGCCATCTTGAGGTTATGTAAACAATTGAACTAAATTAGATACCAGTGGATTACAATGTGTATAAATATTTCCTGTACCAGGTTTCAGTGCGCTTGGAACATTAAATCGCGAGAAAGGTCTATTTAAAATGTTCAAATTCGCTTGGCCGCCATGTTCGTTTTGTAGTTAACCGGTTTTTGAAAGTCTTATAGATGGACTTCCAGTAGTGCCCTTTATCTCCGTAAAAAATTTTAGGGAGATACCGCTAATAGTTTCAGAGATATAGAATGCCGGTGAAATATTTCGCACATCCGCCATCTTGTGATTATGTAAACAATTGAACGAAGTTAGATGTCGGTGCATTTGTATATAAACATATACTGTACCAAGTTTCATTGCGTTTGGTTGGTCAAATCGCGAGAAATGTCTATTTAAAAGTCGCAAATTCGCTTGGCCGCCATGTTGGTTTTGTAGTTACCAAGTTTTCAAAAGTCACATAAGTGAACTTATAGTAGTTCCTTCTATCACCATAGAAAATGTCAGGGTAATATCGGTAATAGTTTCGGAGATATTGAATGCTGGTGAAATATTTCGCACAGCCGCCATGTTGGATTGGTGAGTCGTAACAAAATTTGAAGGGCACGGTCGAGGTCGCCCGGAATAGTGCTATGAACTTTCCGAGTTTCATTGAAATCGCTCCTGCCGTTTAGATTTTATTAGGGGGGACACACACACGCACACACACACGGACAAAAGGTGATCTCATAAGCCTATTTTTTCAAAATTGAAAATAGGCTAAAAATAATAGTTAAATATTATATACTGGAAATATAGCTTCAATTACGTAACAATTACCCCCATTAATAACTGAAACACGTTACAAGGATCATGCCTTCAGCTGCATGTTCCATCTTAAAGCATCACACTAACCACAAAGACAACCAAACCACAGCCACTTACATTCACCCTCCAATTCAGACTGCTCGAACAGTGGTGACAGATTTACACTAAGATGCGTTTATATCCCAGAATAGTGAGCGGCAATTATAAGAGAATGATGTGAAAGTAACAAATTTTGATTTTTTAATTATGAAAATAAATAATTTTGTCCTCCTAAATTTCGATGTTGACCCACCGCATTGTGCTTTTCTACTGCTGAATTTGCTTCCCCAGTTTGGTACAGGTCATCTCATGCCAGACAGGTAGTTACAGCTCTGAACGAAACCTGCTTAAAACCTACCCCAACAGATAAGCTCTACTACCTGGCTGGAATAGCACCACCGTGTGTACGCAGAGAAGTGGCTGCAAACAGGGAGAGGCTGAGAGTGGAAGAGAACAGTGCCCGCCCACTGCATGGATATAATCCCCCTCAACAACGGCTGAGGTCCCGAAAGAGCTTCCTGAGGACATCTAAGATGCTTACCTTCTCACCGGAGAAGGCAAGGCTGGATTTGTGGAAGAATGCGACCCCTCACCCCTGCGGTTGGATGCCAGTAGCTGAAGAACTACCACCCGGACATAACGAAAGCTGGTTGGTGTGGAAATCTCTAAACAGGTTACGATTAGGAGTTGGAAGATCCCGAGACAATCTGAGGAGATGGGGCCTCAGTACATATGACAAGTCTTGCGAATGTGGACAAGAGCAAATCACAAGACACATGCTTCATTGCCCTCTGTGTCCTTCATCTTGTGCAGAAGAAGATCTCCTGTTAGCCACTCAGAGCGCCTTGGATGTTGGTCAGTATTGGGCACGTGTTATATAATAAAATTATATAGTTTTACCCTTATATTGATAGCAACTGTACATTTGTATTTTTCCGACACGATAAATAAATAAATCGTGATTATTGAGAGGAACGTGCTGATTAAATATAGTCCAGTTTAATCGAGATCAGAGAGAAAACAGTACTGGTGAAACATGGTACAATTTAATCGTGATCAATGAGGAAAACGTACTGGTGAAAAATGGAGCGGTACAGTATAATCGAGTTCAGTGAGGGAAATGTACTGATGAAAATGGTCCAATTTAATCGTGATCAGTGAGAGAAACGTGCTAATGAAATATAGTCCAGTTCAATCAAAATCAGTGAGATAACATGGTGAAACATGGTCCAATTTAACTGTGATCGTTGGGAGAATCGTACTGGTGAAACACGGCCCAGTTTAATCGTCATACGTACTGATGAATAATATGGTATGGTTAAATCGAGATCAGTGAGATAACGGTACTGATGAAATATGGTCCAATTTAATCGTGATCAGTGACAGACACGCACTGGTGAAGCATGGTCCAATTTAATCGTGATCAGTGAGAGACACGCACTGGTGAAACATGGTCCAATGATACATGCTCCAGCCCATGCATGATACGTTTGTTCATGTGGATTACAGATAGAACGATCTTCTGCTCAATACTTAATAGTCGGTGTTGTGGTGATATTGTCGGTTTATTACAGACTAGCAAAGACAATTACTCTACCATAAAATAATATTGGAAAATACAGTAGGCATTGTACGCGAAGTTCACGTCATTTAAAATGGATCGTACTTTCTGTAAAAGCTTCAATATCTCGTCAATACTGGGTAATGTTTTGTTGACCTTCACTTTGTCTTATTAGGAGGAGCACCGACACACCCAATCATTCAAAGAATATACAAACGTTGTTGTTGATGATTCATTTAGGGGTGTTTATGAAATCGTGGTCATGTAGTCCCATGTACTTGGGTGTGTGTGATAGAAATTGGGTCGTGGATGGGGAAGGAGATGGGCCCTAGTCTTAAGTTAGGAACCATCTCGGAATTTTCCTGGAGTTGAAGAGGGAAACCACGGAAGAATCCCTTCTAGGACAGCTGAGGTAGGAATCTAACCCAGGATCTTTGTATCCAAAGTATCAATACGTACTCCTAGATCAGTGGCGTATCGATAGGAAGGGTTTTAGAGTTTAAACCCCCGCAATCCTTATATATTGTCCCATCTATCACAACCGCCAGTGAGGCTTCTTTACTCACGTGGAGCCCACTTCGTTTGCCGTGTACATTTATTTAGTTAATTACGAAGGTGGATCAAAAAGTTAGTTGCACTAACGCGCTGCAGCAGCGAGCTGTGTGTCGCAAACGTGGGCACAGCGGAGAAAGGGACAGACACTGCCCACACATCTGTTAGGCAGGTCGCTGTGGTGTCTCGTCTTGTATGGTGTGAATAGCGGCCAAAAGCAACGCACAGTGGTCCTTTTGCACGATCTGGGCGCTCAAAATGTAAAAAATAAATGTCTTGTGTTTTCATGTTGTATGACATGTTTAGTATCAGCAATGTCAGAGGACCTCAGAACTGTACTTATATGTCTTATTTGTTCACCTCCTGGAATGTGAAAGACTGCTGAAGTAGGACGTTCCTTATCGCATCCACAGCTGGAAGCAAAACTGATTATTTGTGTTTGAATCTTGTGCTTGTAAAGTCTTGTTAGTTCAGCTATCTTCATCGTTTGCCAGGGGATATGACAGAGTATGATATGATCTTTCGTAATGAAACTTGCAAAATCTTATAAAAATTGCTGTGTTTTTATGATAAACGTTTGAAAATAGTGAATTTTTGTTATAAAATAATTCTTCTTTTATGGGTTTTCAGACCAGGAAATTCACAATTGTCAACCATTGGTGAATTTCTTTCCATTAGTCTATAGCCTACACCCTATTATGTATGCTGTGTAAAAATTATTTGCAACTTTTTGCAACTTTGGCTTTTGCTCTCCTTTAAGTTTGGTCGGAAGGATTTTCGCGGAACGATCTTTACGATGCTTGGCGCCATGCAGGTGGGAAAGCGAAAGGATTTGAACCTATCTAATAGAAAACAGTGATCTGAAAAAAATCGAATTAATTTTTCCGCGCAGCTAAGAAAAACGTGGGTTGCCAGTCGCAGGACCTTAAGAAAGTTTGTCACAAAATAAGAATAGCCTGGAAGGGGACATGGAAAGGCAATACAGGTAATGTGGGTCGTCCTTCTCAATCATTCGTGGAGTGTGGTGAATTTTCGAAACGAAGGAAATTTCGACCTTTAATACAAAAACTCAGCAGGGATGAGCTAGCGTTAGAACGAGTATACGCTTAGAAGGAAGGAGAGACAACACTGAACTTATTGAAAAAATGCAGAATTTTCTCCCAGTTTAGTGGCGTTAAGGAAAATCCTAATCCAGATGAAAAATATTATTATTTTTATTATCATTGTTAGGCTAATAAGGCAAGTTTAACCTCAACTTGTTGTTGTTGCTGATTTTAGGGGCTGCGACATCGTGGTCGTATAGTCCCATGTATTTTGGGTGTGTATGTGTAATTTGTGTGATAACCTGTGTTATTGTGATACCTGTACTACTATTTGTACATTTGGGATAGGATTGGGAAGACGACGGCCGTGGCCTTAAGTTAGGAACCATCTCAGCATTTGCCTGGAGTAAAAGTGGGGAAACCACGGAAAACCACTTCCAGGACGGTTGGGTTGGGAATCGAACCCTCCTCTTCTCAGTTTTGCCTCAGGAAGCTTAGTGTACCCCGTACCAGCCCTCAAACCAGAATTAAAATTTCTTGGCAGAGCCGGGAATCGAACCCGGACCTCCGGGAGCACTTCCAGGATGGTTGAGGTGGGAATCGAACACTCCTCTTCTCAGTTTTGCCCCAGGAAGCTTAGTGTACCCCGTACAAGCCCTCACGCCAGAATTAAAATTTATTGGCAGAGCCGGGAATCGAACCTGGACCTCCGGGGCGACAGTCAAACTGAAATTCTTATAAATGAGAATAAGGAAATTGTTTTACATAATTTTGAACAGTTATTTTAAGGTTTATAGACCATTTCTATATGCAAAGGTATTTTGCGCGGCCAGATACCCTAAAAGGACCACTGTGCAACGGCGCGTCGACTGGACGTTCACTCCAAATACGAGGTGCTTGCGACAATCCGATTCCTATGGCCAAAAGGAAGAATTGCACAGACATTCATCGTGAAATTAGTGCTGTGTATGGGGAGCGGGCCATTTCGCGGCAAGGTATCGAGTGGTGTCAGCAATTCGATGCCGGACGCACGAATATCGCGAGGGCAGGCCCGCAACGTCCAGGACCCGTGCAAATGTCTTCAGTGTGAATGCGATCATTAGACAGAACGGTGGTCGACATTCCCAGACCGATGAGGAGGTGAAGGCCGCTGTCTCCGTGTGGTTGCAGAACGCTGGAGGAACTTTCTATGCATCCGGCATCGACAAGTTGGTTGTGCGTTCGCAGAAATGTTTGGAGTCTCTTGGAAACTATGTGAAAAAGTGGCGTTACATTGTATGTCGTTATAGGCGCGTTGCTGTTGTATAGGTGGTGAAATAAATGGCCATAACTGGGAAGTGCAACTTATTTTTTGATCTGCCCTCGTACTAAAAACCCACCCCGGCTTCGCCCGGTATCTTTAACAGTTTGCCCAGTGTAAGCTTAAAAGGCGCACGGACGGCAGGCCCCAGACACAATTCAGAAAAGCCGAGGTGAACAGCAAAACTCCAAACCCATATATATTCTTCTCTAAAGTCTTAACTCGACACGACTCAACAGTTCGAAGCTGCCCGAAGCTTGGATGATAGGCTCGCTCGCTAGCTCTTAAACTCGCTCCAAAGCTAGTAATTTAAATTTCCACAGAATGGAGATTGTTGGAAGAAATGAAAACGTGAAAACACTTATATCACTGGGCGATGTATTAAAGATAGAGATATGCTGTCACGGACTTTTTGATGTGTACCATCTTTCCGCTCGGTTGCTGGATAGTTTTGTGGAAGTGATTTTGAAATTGAGGACGGAAGTGGATTGGAGCGATCGAGCTGGCAGTGGTGGATCGAATGGAAGTATGCACTGCTCGCTCGATCGATCGAACGGAAGTGTACTAGATGGTAGTGGTGGAACGAACGGAAGTATAAAATGCACTGCCAACTCGATCGATCGATCCAGCGGGCAGTGGTAAGACCCAGCTGGCAGTTGTAAGAGAAACAATGAGCGCGCGGTGTCGGAAATTGATACCGTGACGTACTCTCGGCCATGTGGAATGTATATGACATACTGAACGGAAAACGCTCATGCGAACTCTGGTGTCAAGTGATTGAAACAAATGACATGGTACTTGCTCGAAGTCTTCGTATCAGTATTTAAGTGGTAAAATGCCTTAATATCAAACATTGTAAGTAGTCGGCATTGCCGGTATTATGATTCTGCGCAATGGCTATTCAAATATTAACCCACATAACGGTAATGCAGTCATCAATACAATATAATCGTTGTGTTTATACGAAAATTGAGCAAGCCTTCATGAACTATTACAGAATACAGAATACAGAATACAGAATTACAGAATACATTCTCTTTACTCACAAGAGGGCCTATTCATAAGGCATTTTAAACTCAATTTCACGCAGGAACATTATCGAAACAAGCAAAATATAAATGAAAGTTAATTCCGTAATGTAGTATTATTGGAACGTGGAAATAAGTCACCATCTTGTGGACAAAAATTGCGTAGTCGAAATAGCCGTGGGGTTAGTGCTTATGACTGTGAATCTAGAGATCTTGGGTTCAAATTCCGGACGGGGTAGATATTTTTGCTACCAGATTATCATTTTAAACGATATTTATCATATCAATATGACTCATTTTAACAGAATCCATATGAAATTATGTGTTGGTCTGTGAATGAAGAGGACCTGTTTATAAGAAATTTAAGGTTATGAGCGGTGTCGCGTCTATTAATCTAGTTGATCCATATCGTATTCTTTATTTAGGCTTGTGCTGGTGGAAGCTACAAATCATCTAATAAAATGAGTTCCGTATTATAAACTACAATATCTGTAAAACACTCCCTTTTAAAATAGATTAATATTCGTGCCAATAATAGTATAAAATACCAGTGTATCAACAATTTCACGTGAGGTTTCTTCTATATCAGATGTTACACATCATATGCGACTACTGTAAGGCTCGTATTTTTTATAGAATCTTTCATGCTGAGTAATTCTTACACTCATATATATATATAAATCAATGTTACGTGATAGTTTGTCTGTGGGTGTGTATGTCTCCTATGCGTTCATATACCAGTCATCCGATTGCGATGAAACTTTGGTGAGTTGTTGTGCACGCTCCCACAAATGTTTCGAAATTAGTAAACGGAAATTGAAGAAAATATTGTGTGTCCAAAAGCACTTCAAGGTACAAAATTACAATGACAACACTTTTTTTGATTGGCATTGCAACGCATGCCGGGTACAGCTAGTAGTATATAAAAATCAATGTTACGTGATAGTTTGTGGGTGGGTGTGTATGTCTCCTATGTGTTCATATACCACTCATCCGATTGCGCTGAAACTTGGGTGAGATGTTGAGTACCCTCCATGGAAGGTTTCTGGCTTAGTAAATCCATTTTACAATAGGCAGCGCACTAGTAGTATATTGATATTTTTAACGGTTAACCCAGCGTAAGCTTGAAAGGCGAATGGACGGCAGGTTTCTCTTTGACTCGATGCGCTGAAATCGTTATTGCTCGGTTTTCTGTTATAAAGGAATGTTTTTGTACAGAAACCTTCCTCGAGAAATCCTTTACAGAATGGTGAAAACCGCGTCATAATCTATCCAGTGGTTCTGGAGATTACCCGCTACATCCAAGAATCGGGGACTTTGTTTATACTATGTAGAGCTGAGGATTTTATGCAGATAAAGCCACCAAGATCGCCAGACTTTGACAGTCAATAGTAATGGCTGTAAGAACATGGAGGGAAAAACTTTAATTTTCCTCACACATATGGACATGTTGGTACCACTGCATCTTTTCTGTTTATCTAGTTGCTGTTTTATATATTATCATTTCAAATGATCTTGTCGATTTCATCGTTATGCTTTGGTCTACCGTTATGCGTTACGCTTACGGCGTGTATGACGTCATCATGTTGTTCAGTGCATATGCACCGAGTCTGAGTTTACTCCTGGGGTCTGGCGTTATGCGATACGGAGACGGCGAGTGCGTGACGTCATGCAGCAGAGTGCACCTCCCGCTCTCCGTTCCCCGCGCGGGAAGCCTAAGTTAATGGGTAATGGAGTCTGTTGAAAGAGTCCTGCGGCTTCGAGCGAAGAGAGAAGCCCTCCTGAGGCTTTCTAACATGTGTAGCATTTGTAGCATGCGTCATTTGAAATGATATAATGTCTAATCTCTCAGACTGACTGTATCTTTATTTGTTTTATTTTGCATATTTTCATACAAAGTGAACGTTTATTTGATTACCGTATTCGTTATATGAATAACAATTGAGTTATAATCTCTACATAGTATAAACAAAGTCCCCGATTCTTGGATGTAGCGGGTAATCTCCAGAACCACTGGATGGATTTTGATGCGGGTTTCACCATTCTGTAAAGGATATCTCGAGAAAGGTTTCTGTTGAAAAACATTCATTTATGTGCACAGAAAGCCGAGCTGTAACGATTTCAGTGAATCGAGTCGAAGGAAAACCTGGCGTCCGTGTGCCTTTTAAGCACTGGGTAAACCGTTAAAAGAATTATTCAGCATGGAAAGTTCTACAAAAAAGAGTCCGTGACAGCATATCTCTATCTTTAATACATCGCTCACGGTAAGTGTTTTTACGTTTTCATTTCTTCCAACAATCTCCATTCAGTGGAAATTTTAATCACTAGCTTCGGGGTGAGTTAACGAGCTAGCGAGAGAGCCTATCACCCCAGCTTCTGCCAGCATCAAACTGTCGAGTCGTGTCGAGTTAAGACTTCAGAGAAGAGTATATGTGTTTGGAGTTTCGCTGTTCACCTCGGCTTTTCTTTTTAAGGTTCCGCTGGGTAAACCGTTAAAGATACTAGGCGAAGCCGCTGCTAGATTTTAATAATGTACACAACTTTGAATGCAATCCTGTGTACGCCGCTACCCGAGACCAGAGAAGTAACCCAGGCGGTACCGGTAGTTAAAACAACATTAATGTTTTTTTAAAATTTATTTTAGCGTATGGCTTTTAGTGCCGGGAGTGTCCGAGGACATGTTCGGCTCGCCAGTTTGTAGCTGCTTCTATGTGGACACCCATGGGGGGAGCTACAAGTGCCGTCACGTATGGAGTGTTGTCTGGGGGAGGAAAGTTTGAATGTAAGGGCGAGGAGTTGGGAGGTAGCGGCTGTGGCCTATAGTTAGGGACCAACCCCGGCATTTGCCTGGAAGGAAGATGGGAAATCACAGAAGACCATCTTCAAGGTTGCCGGTGGGGTGATTCGAACATCCTCACCTCCCGGATGTGAGCGACTGCCAGCAGTCATGCCGTAACGACCACGGCTAACTCACCCGGTAACATTATTTGATGACGCAGTACTACAGCTTCCGGGTCTGCCAATGTTATCTGCAGAGCTCAGTTTAGTGTCGTCTTTAAGAGCTTAACCTGGACCTCGTAAATTGGGATCTTGTGAGCTCAGAGCTACTGTGCGAGAGAAGCAATCTGACCCATAGCTATGAACCCCGGACTTAAAGCTCTATAAAGCTGATGATAATTGTTTATTTACGGGTATAACATCTAGGTTATCGGCCCCTAATGGTTTGGTGAAAATAAAAAAAGATACGAGCCTTACAGTAGTCGCATATGATGTGTAACATCTGACATGTTATCCTACTCGTATACTACACAGCTTGGACATTCTTAAAATGTTAATTTACACTCCATTTTGATACTGGTACTATGATGAATGTAGAGATTGAATTTTAGATATGCTACTGTCACATTTGTGGCGCAGCGGTCAAGCTGTTAGTCTCTCACCAAGGTAGACCGGGTTTGATTCCCGGTCAATACATGTGAGATTTTCGAATTGAAATGCCATGCCCTGTGGTTCGCATTCCACGTAAAAGGGAGGTACCGTGGATCATGATCGTGAGATTAACGGACACGCAAAACTACAAGGTTTCTTCGTTCCTTTTACATAAATAATTCATAATAACAAAGTGACACACAACGTCGACAGTACCCTCAAATACTGTGAGCACATTCCTCAGTAACTATAACATTCATTATTCTCAAGGCTCTCATACAGTTCGTCGTAAACAATCAAAACATGGCTTCCTACAATCATGAAATGACCTAGTCTCACATATGATGAAAATACAGCTTTTATTCCACTCATATAACAACATTCTGTTATGCATTTAACATTTGACTACTCACCTACAGCTTGACAATAATGCCGCTTACGTAAATGCCATTTGTCGTCTTTGTCCTACCCCATGTGATATTCAACCTTGAACGTGAAGCTTCATAAACTGCTCAATGACAAATGAAAGTCAGTGAAACATTTGCCACTGTGCTCGTCAAACCAGTGCCTGCTAAATGCACTGCCTACTGTATTGCCATAACATTCTCGCGCTACAGAGCACACACTGCCTTGTTTCCAATACAAACATTTTCGATTGTACTGTGCCCAAATCTAGGAATGGGTATTCCAAGTTTCAGACACCTAGATATCAAGGGAAAGGCTGTAGCCGCTTTTGAAAGTTCAGATATTTGAATATCGCGCTACATTGCTTCTCGAAGCTTTTCGAAGGATTTTGCCGATAGTTGGATGGTAAATGACGTAGCGAGTCATAGCAGAGGTGGAGACTATTTATTGATTAAATAGTTAACTATGGAGCAGAGACTTGAGACTGGGATCAGATTACTGGCACGGCCAAATGAAAGAGAATGCAATTAGTATCAAGTAAATCGGACCAGGGATTCAAGAGATATGAGGATTTCTAGATATCAGGCGATGACGCGTGACCCTGACCGTTTTTGTATAAAAGCAAGCTGGAGCAGGAATGGATAGCTCAATTCATCACAAGCACTTGGCAAGCAAGTTGCGTCTACGCTGAGCCAAGGCACATGGTTGCCGCCTCTACGAAGAAGTACTTTTCAAATCGTGATAGTCACGAGAAGTGCTGCGCAAACGAGTTGGAACTTAGTAAGTTTCTGGTGAGGAGAATCACTGAGGTGATTGTTTTTCTACAGACATTGGTGGAAATATTTATATTTCCTAAAGGACATATGCTAGACTTGGTCTAGAAAATAGTATATTGTCACAGTCCAATAGTAAATTAATACTTGGATGTTTAAATCCATTTGAAGTCAGTTTTCATATTTTGTAACTATTTAACCACTTCGATCCGTCAGTACAGTGAAGACTAGTCTATAACGGTGGAGTTCATTAGTCTACGCAAGGGAAACTGCAGGTTGTCTAGCGCATGGCAGATGGTGATTTTGATAAACCATGCCCAGGGAACGATCTTCAGAACAGCCGTTAACTGCTTAGACTGTCAACGTTTTTCTTGTACTGATGAGATTACAGTGAGTTATGTTACAACTGACATATTTAAGAAGAGATCGCTTAGATCTGACCCTTTTCAAACAAACTGTTATGGCTTTGATAGAAGCCCATATTAAAATGGAACCACAGTCATTTAAAACGTCGAAGAATACTACCACTATGTCTGACTAGACGATTTGTGGGTCTACAATGGCGGCCGATACAAGGATTATACGTGCTTGTCCGCTAGGGCATGTTTACGGATAAATCTGGTACAGACCAGGTTTACTACACTTCAAGAACATCAAGAAATGTAAGCCACATTTGAATTATATTATGCCTAGCTAATTGGAACAAACTATTTTTCTGCAGATGACCAACACATTTTTTTCGTCGTATTTAAAGCTTGTAATGATTTACGCAAGACTTGTTAGATTTATTCTGAGCATTTTCAGCACTCAGAACAGTTTAGGATCGATGACCGAGCATTTTGAGCATTTATTTGAATTTTTCATATTTTTGGGAAATCACGGTAATCAGCCGATGTAACTGTAAAAGTTAAATTTATTTTTGTTGAGGAATGGATATTTTTTCCATATTCGAAGGTTCGAACATGTGGATTCTCACATAATGAGATGATAATTAAACATATTTGAAATAATAATAATAATAATAATCCACTAATAATAATAATAATAATTTTTATAATTTTTCTAAATAATTCTTGGATATTATATTTTATAATAATCATATGTATTGAGAAAGAGCCTATGAAGTAGTTGAAACATTTCTAGTTTGGAACAGGAGATTTTATGAAGGAGAGTGGTTAGCGCAAGCCCGCATTCAACCTACATTTCAGTTCTGGTTGAACAGTTGATATTTGCAATGAGCAAAGTATATGTTTCATATAACACGGAGAGGCATGAAACGGGAAGCAAATGATATTTGTATCAAATAGGATATTGTTGTATTTATATAAAATCATGACGTAAATACACTTCGAAAGTGAAATGAAGCTTTTCATGGGTATGGTAAATTCACTGGTTGAACTGAATGGTAAAATAAAATAAACTTGTAAGTTTATTAATCTTCCAGTGTTGATAACAAGCAGAGGCTTGATTTATTGTATAAATTTTGGGGAAGAAAATTTATGTGTGTGGAATAGTTGTAATGCCATTCCCAGGTGCGCATGTTAAGTCGCAGGAATGAAGGTTTTTTCGAGCATCAATCAAATAGCAGGTTCGATGGCTCAGGTTTATAGTAGGAGTATTGGAGCCACACATTTCGTCGTATGAATAACCCGAAGGTTATTTCTTTGAAACCATCAGTTCTTATTTCAACCTTGTTTACGAATTCCATTTAGACTTTGATTTTGCTAGAACCCGGATTTGTCATGATAGTAGTTTATTCTTCTTCAGAGGAAGACCTTTGCCGTTGTTGTTATTGTAATATTGTGTTCTTACACAAATAGTAGAATGGGCCACTGCCAATTTAAAATAATTCTTTAACCACGAATAATTTGAAGGATATTTTCAATCCTAGTGCCATGAACTAAATGAATTCATTATAAGACTACAATTCTAATTTCCGCATTCTGTCGAAGAATTGCAAGTTGTAAAAGTTGCTAAAAATGGCCATAAATATAAATATTTTTATAATATTGTTCCCAAGTGGAAAATCTAATAGTTGAATGGTTCAACCATTTATTGATCAAGTTGATGATTCAGAAATCATATATTTTGTTTGGAACTTAAAGTTCATAATCGAGTCACTTCTCGAATGTTTAATGTCAGAAGAACAATTAATTGTTGTTGTGCTTCGCACAGTTCTTCGATGCTATGCTCAATGGTCAAATACTTTTCAGATGTTGTTAATATGTGTTAATAATTTGTGTTGCTACGATGATAATAATAGTTTCAACGATATGTTTTGGAAAACTGGTAAACAAGTGAAAGTTTAAGAAATTCTATAAACATTTATTCTACGAGTGTTAATATCATGTAAATAGTCAAACAGTGATCGACGTTATTTCCAGTATGGACAATTCATTTTGCACTGGAGTTAATGTTAATAATTTTGGAACACAGTCCACAGGACTAACAATCGGACTTGTGTTTCCAAAAAGATTGTCAAATGTGTTTGGAAGATTTCTGTATATTGTGTGTAAATAAGAGTGTGGATCGCCACACGTGGATGATGCTGCTTTGAGCATTATTCTTGCAGTCAGATTTTAACTTTAAATAAACTGAGATAATTTTACCAGATGTGTTTCACCCAATTAAATCTCCTTCTATCCTTATTGTTGCATTGAGCCAAAAATCAGCAAAGCATTTTTATAAATTTGATGTCGTTTTTGCGATTTGCTTTAACCCATCTGGCGCTCCGGGATATTTTGATTCTCGTGCTGACTGATTATTGGTAAAATGCATATGTGGTCGTGCGGACTCCGGTCTAAACGGGCACATAAAATAAGATAGAGAGAGAAATGGCTTCGAACGTGGGTCCCGATTTAGACATGGTCAATCCCATGCCGATTTGAAATTGTGATAACTTTTATAGAAAATTTTGGGAGTTGAGAGATGTCTGGTTTGGATGAATAAATTAGTAGGAAACCCAATTAGTGGGGAAAATTAAAAATTTAACTGGTTAATAATTAGAATGGGTTTGATTATTTTTGATAATGGCTTAACCATTAGGGCGTCAAGTAAATTCAGTAGTAAACGTTCGATGACTGGAGATACACATTATTAGAATCCAGGTGGAGGATATTTGAGAACTAGCATATTTTTCTTGTGATATTATGGTAAATGTAATTCGTAAAAGTAGAGACTTTTGTTTTTCCATCACGTCGATATTAGGACAAATCTCATTTTATTATAGTGTTCCAATTAGCTATTCATATTTCTTGTTCTAGTTATAAGCTTGTGTTTGCCACTGTTGTATACCCCTAAGTTTTGAATAATTGAAATTATGGAAGAAATGATGAGAATGATGAGGAGTTTGGAGGAGAGTTCAAAACAGGCTGGACTTCGTGTAGCAGCCATTATGAAAGAGAATACTGAGGCTTTAGAAAAGAAACTTAAAGAAAATTCTGATTCTTTAGAGAATAAACTTAAAGAAAATTTGAATGATAAACTTAAAGAAAATTCTGATTCTTTAGAAAATAAACTTAAAGAAAATTCTGATTCTTTAGAAAATAAACTTAAAGAAAATTCTGAGTCTTTAGAAAATAAACTTAAAGAAAGTTTGGAGGATAAACTTAAAGAAAATTCTGATTCTTTGGAAAGTAAACTTAAAGAAAATTCTGATTCTTTAGAAAACAGGTTAAAAGGGAACTTGAAAGAAAATTTAAACAGTAAATTTAATTCAATGGAAAGTAAATTTAAAGATAATTCTGAAATTTTGAAAATGACACTTGAAAGTAAAATGAATAAATTATGCGAAAAAACACATGAGCTCGAAACTTCATTAGCTACTAACGCTAGTTTAATGGACGATAAATTTCGCGATGCCGATCTTCGATCCCAAAGCTTAGCTGATAGGATAGAACATGGTCTTAGGAAAGTTGGTGAAGACATGGTCAACCTGGAAGTCAGAGTGAAGAAGGAGAGTAACGAGATGGGAATTCTAGTTGTTCAACGTTTAACGGAACAATTCAAGGAACTTGTCATGGGAGAAATAAGAGAAGGAGTGATTCATGAATAGCAAACTGAGATTAAAACCACAGTTGTCAATGAAATTAAAGACACACTCAAGCTGGAGAATCAAGAGGGAATCAAGGAGATTAGGGAAACTTTGTCATCCCACATTGAAGTAATTGCCAAGGATATTCAAGCAACTCAGAAGGACATATCAGATATGACAGGGTCATTGAAAAGTCATGAGGCTGTTATGAACCAGATATCCATTGATGTTAAAGACAATTGTAAAGAGACTGAAGCAATCAAGAAGATGGCAGAAGAAAACCAGAAGGAACTTGAGGCTGTGAAAACTCAAATAAAGGATGAGAAACAGTCTGATCATCTGTTGAAAATGCCGAATGTAAGGGGAAAGGAACAGATACAGATAAATCTAGGAGGAGCTAGAGAGACTGAAAGACAGGATGAGGTCAGGACAGTATTTCAATCCAACCCCATAACTGTATTTAAGAATATAGAAGACAAGCCTTCTAAATTTTCAGGGCGAGATTCTGTAACACCCGTGGAATTTTTGAGAGAAGCAGGTGATTATCTGAAAGATTCTAAGATCCCTAAAGAAAGACAGATCCGAGTAATAGGGAAGTTCTTGGAAGGTCCTGCACTTTTGTGGTTTAGAGCATTTAGATCCACTCTAACCACGTTTGAGGAGTTTTCTCGTGGGCTATTGAAGAAGTTTTGGTCCCCTGAAACCCAACAGCAAGTGAGAGCAGAGTTGTATTCGAAGAGATTCTCGACGTCACAACCTACTCGATACTCTACATACTTTTCTGGACAGCTGTCTAAACTCCAACATTTAGATCCGCCAATGCCAGATAACGAGTTGATTACTGCTTTGATACGACAATTTCCAGCAGACGTCCAGAGGACTTTGATCGCTGCTGATATCTACAATATGGAACAGTTTGATGAAGTATTGCAGAAGCTGGATCATACAAACGCTCAATTCTTTCATCAGAAGGGAGTAAAGAGTAATAACGCTGTGTATGCTGTTATGGCTGACAGTTATTCTCAGACACCTCGAGAGATTCGAGAGGAGCGAGAAGAGAAATCGCCGAGGGAAGATTCCAATACGAGAGGATGGAACCAATACCGTAACAGATACAGTTACAAACCATATGCAAGACCAGATGGTGGTAATCGATACAACACTCGATGGAGAAGACCACGTGATACTCAAGGAAGGTACCAGGAAAGAAGATCCTATGGTAATAACTATAATAACAGAGGGAATGTAGATACTCGTCAGTCCAATGAAGAGTTTAACAAGGACACGAGGAAAAATTTGGAAGCAAGACACCAAGATAACTTGCAATTTGTGGAGCAGAGGCCCAATGATCCAGGTCCATCGGGAACACAACAATCCCGGGGGAATGGTAAAATTAAGGATTTTGAATATTGTGGAAGTAAACAATAATGGAAGCTATGAAGTAGCCAATACACGAACTGGTAACATCGTGGGAACTTACAATGCATCCAATTTGAAGATCTACTATTCAAGAACCAGATGATTTAATGTGTAGATAGGAAAAATAAAAATTTTTCAATTTTTATTTTTTGCTAGGTGTGGGGTGGATGTGCCCAAATCTAGGAATGGGTATTCCAAGTTTCAGACACCTAGATATCAAGGGAAAGGCTGTAGCCGCTTTTGAAAGTTCAGATATTTGAATATCGCGCTACATTGCTTCTCGAAGCTTTTCGAAGGATTTTGCCGATAGTTGGATGGTAAATGACGTAGCGAGTCATAGCAGAGGTGGAGACTATTTATTGATTAAATAGTTAACTATGGAGCAGAGACTTGAGACTGGGATCAGATTACTGGCACGGCCAAATGAAAGAGAATGCAATTAGTATCAAGTAAATCGGACCAGGGATTCAAGAGATATGAGGATTTCTAGATATCAGGCGATGACGCGTGACCCTGACCGTTTTTGTATAAAAGCAAGCTGGAGCAGGAATGGATAGCTCAATTCATCACAAGCACTTGGCAAGCAAGTTGCGTCTACGCTGAGCCAAGGCACATGGTTGCCGCCTCTACGAAGAAGTACTTTTCAAATCGTGATAGTCACGAGAAGTGCTGCGCAAACGAGTTGGAACTTAGTAAGTTTCTGGTGAGGAGAATCACTGAGGTGATTGTTTTTCTACAGACATTGGTGGAAATATTTATATTTCCTAAAGGACATATGCTAGACTTGGTCTAGAAAATAGTATATTGTCACAGTCCAATAGTAAATTAATACTTGGATGTTTAAATCCATTTGAAGTCAGTTTTCATATTTTGTAACTATTTAACCACTTCGATCCGTCAGTACAGTGAAGACTAGTCTATAACGGTGGAGTTCATTAGTCTACGCAAGGGAAACTGCAGGTTGTCTAGCGCATGGCAGATGGTGATTTTGATAAACCATGCCCAGGGAACGATCTTCAGAACAGCCGTTAACTGCTTAGACTGTCAACGTTTTTCTTGTACTGATGAGATTACAGTGAGTTATGTTACAACTGACATATTTAAGAAGAGATCGCTTAGATCTGACCCTTTTCAAACAAACTGTTATGGCTTTGATAGAAGCCCATATTAAAATGGAACCACAGTCATTTAAAACGTCGAAGAATACTACCACTATGTCTGACTAGACGATTTGTGGGTCTACAATGGCGGCCGATACAAGGATTATACGTGCTTGTCCGCTAGGGCATGTTTACGGATAAATCTGGTACAGACCAGGTTTACTACACTTCAAGAACATCAAGAAATGTAAGCCACATTTGAATTATATTATGCCTAGCTAATTGGAACAAACTATTTTTCTGCAGATGACCAACACATTTTTTTCATTGTATTTAAAGCTTGTAATGATTTACGCAAGACTTGTTAGATTTATTCTGAGCATTTTCAGCACTCAGAACAGTTTAGGATCGATGACCGAGCATTTTGAGCATTTATTTGAATTTTTCATATTTTTGGGAAATCACGGTAATCAGCCGATGTAACTGTAAAAGTTAAATTTATTTTTGTTGAGGAATGGATATTTTTTCCATATTCGAAGGTTCGAACATGTGGATTCTCACATAATGAGATGATAATTAAACATATTTGAAATAATAATAATAATAATAATCCACTAATAATAATAATAATAATTTTTATAATTTTTCTAAATAATTCTTGGATATTATATTTTATAATAATCATATGTATTGAGAAAGAGCCTATGAAGTAGTTGAAACATTTCTAGTTTGGAACAGGAGATTTTACGAAGGAGAGTGGTTAGCGCAAGCCCGCATTCAACCTACATTTCAGTTCTGGTTGAACAGTTGATATTTGCAATGAGCAAAGTATATGTTTCATATAACACGGAGAGGCATGAAACGGGAAGCAAATGATATTTGTATCAAATAGGATATTGTTGTATTTATATAAAATCATGACCTAAATACACTTCGAAAGTGAAATGAAGCTTTTCATGAGTATGGTAAATTCACTGGTTGAACTGAATGGTAAAATAAAATAAACTTGTAAGTTTATTAATCTTCCAGTGTTGATAACAAGCAGAGGCTTGATTTATTGTATAAATTTTGGGGAAGAAAATTTATGTGTGTGGAATAGTTGTAATGCCATTCCCAGGTGCGCATGTTAAGTCGCAGGAATGAAGGTTTTTTCGAGCATCAATCAAATAGCAGGTTCGATGGCTCAGGTTTATAGTAGGAGTATTGGAGCCACACATTTCGTCGTATGAATAACCCGAAGGTTATTTCTTTGAAACCATCAGTTCTTATTTCAACCTTGTTTACGAATTCCATTTAGACTTTGATTTTGCTAGAACCCGGATTTGTCATGATAGTAGTTTATTCTTCTTCAGAGGAAGACCTTTGCCGTTGTTGTTATTGTCATATTGTGTTCTTACACAAATAGTAGAATGGGCCACTGCCAATTTAAAATAATTCTTTAACCACGAATAATTTGAAGGATATTTTCAATCCTAGTGCCATGAACTAAATGAATTCATTATAAGACTACAATTCTAATTTCCGCATTCTGTCGAAGAATTGCAAGTTGTAAAAGTTGCTAAAAATGGCCATAAATATAAATATTTTTATAATATTGTTCCCAAGTGGAAAATCTAATAGTTGAATGGTTCAACCATTTATTGATCAAGTTGATGATTCAGAAATCATATATTTTGTTTGGAACTTGAAGTTCATAATCGAGTCACTTCTCGAATGTTTAATGTCAGAAGAACAATTAATTGTTGTTGTGCTTCGCACAGTTCTTCGATGCTATGCTCAATGGTCAAATACTTTTCAGATGTTGTTAATATGTGTTAATAATTTGTGTTGCTACGATGATAATAATAGTTTCAACGATATGTTTTGGAAAACTGGTAAACAAGTGAAAGTTTAAGAAATTCTATAAACATTTATTCTACGAGTGTTAATATCATGTAAATAGTCAAACAGTGATCGACGTTATTTCCAGTATGGACAATTCATTTTGCACTGGAGTTAATGTTAATAATTTTGGAACACAGTCCACAGGACTAACATTCGGACTTGTGTTTCCAAAAAGATTGTCAAATGTGTTTGGAAGATTTCTGTATATTGTGTGTAAATAAGAGTGTGGATCGCCACACGTGGATGATGCTGCTTTGAGCATTATTCTTGCAGTCAGATTTTAACTTTAAATAAACTGAGATAATTTTACCAGATGTGTTTCACCCAATTAAATCTCCTTCTATCCTTATTGTTGCATTGAGCCAAAAATCAGCAAAGCATTTTTATAAATTTGATGTCGTTTTTGCGATTTGCTTTAACCCATCTGGCGCTCCGGGATATTTTGATTCTCGTGCTGACTGATTATTGGTAAAATGCATATGTGGTCGTGCGGACTCCGGTCTAAACGGGCACAGTACATCCAACTGGCAGTGCGTCTTCACTTCCGTCCGATCCACTTCCGTTCGACCCACTTCCGCCCGATTCACTTCCGTCCCATTTTTCTGGCAGTGCGTCTTCACTTCCGTCCGATCCACTTCCTTTCGATCCACTTCCGCCCGATTCACTTCCGTCCCCAATTTTCAAAATCACTCCCACGAAACTATCCAGCAACCGAGTGGAAATATGTTACACATCAAAAATGATGATGAAATGAACATTAGAACTTAATATAACTTATGGGCTAGAATAAAGAAAAGCATAAAGAGGAAGGAATAAGAGAAATAAAAGACTAGGAAAAGAAATACCCTCCAACCTTTAAGAATAAGAATTGAGGGACTTGGAAAGAAGTAGGGCTAGGAAAGGCAAACAGGAAAGGGAAAGATGAGAGAGCCTACCCCAGTCACTTGAGAAAAGGGGAAAATTGGACCCAGCTCAGGAATCCCTCGGGGTCGCCAACTCCCCGAGCTCACAAGCCGTGAGTCCTTGAGGGTGTAGCACTCTTCAGGGTGGAGCTGCACACACACTGCCTCCTTTAGGGCCGTGGGCAGAAGGCAAGATATATCATGAGGAAATAACAGACACAGCCTGATCCCTTGAAGAATGAGGGTGGGCGTGGTGGCGCAGCGGTCAAGCTGTTGGCCTCTCACCAAGGTGGACTGGGTTCGATTCCCGGTCAATGAATGTGAGATTTTCGAAGTGAAATGCCATGTCCTGTGGTTCGGATTCCACGTAAAAAGGCGGTCCCTTAGCTCATAATCATAAGATTCACGGTCACGTAAAACTAGAAACTTCTTTTGAAGAATGAGGGTGACAGGAAACATAGGGCAAGGGCCGATTCAAGTGGGAAAGTGAAATACACCCTTGGCCTCAGATACCCTAATACCGTCGGGGTTTGAAGGGAACAAGAGTTGACCAAGGTAGGTCGACACGAAAGATGGAAAAAAAAAGGAAGGAAGCTTGTAGTTTAACGTGACCGTTAATCTCGCGATCATAAGCCACGGGACCTCCGTTTTACGTGGAATCCGAACCACAGGACATGGCAATTCACATCGAAAATCTCACATGCATTGACCGGGAATCGAACCCGGTCCGCTCTGGTGAGAATGAAAGATGGTAGAGAGGAGCTAGGCACAAGTAAGTGGAAGCAATGCTAGGACTCAGCTGCGGTCCCGAGGTCACCAACTCATGTTCCACTAGTCGTGAGCCCCTGGGGGAGGCTCTATAAAGAGTGGGTATGCTTGTTATTTAATGAATAGTACACAGTTGATCAAATTCAGTCCACAATTTACATGGTTGGTTTCTTGGAACCAACGAGTGTTTTCTTTCGCAAATAATTTTTCCCTCGTAAGCCCGTGAGAAGCTTTCGCACTTGACTGCAGTTAACCGAGATCAAAAATATCAGTGGAACAAGTAGTTCCGTAAAAAACTAAATACTCTATTTGGATATACGAGTATTACACCGGTTTTTTCCAACCTCTCCCACATATAAAATGGATTTCCCACATGATTCATCCTTATAATAAGTTAAAGAAAGTTTTCCAGTGGGTCAACACAAATAGTGCCCAATTACATTAGGCGGGGAAATAATATTTACATGCTCTAACATGAAAGAAACTAGATATTATTACACACTAACACCCTTTTATGTACAAAATAGGACTACTTAATTGGCAAACATGTATCGAACATCCTCAGGTCCTGTATCGAGAACGGGCGGTACAAGGATCAGTTTCTAAAACCAGATAAGTTGATATAACTTTTTTCGGCAGAAGCCGTTTCCATCTTCCAGGTCCTCACCTTCCCCGAATCTACCAACCCATCCGCAGTCTCATAAACTCCAACGTTCTCAGTGTTCTCACAACATTACAGACCCCTGTTTCTGGTAAACCCTTGAACATCTACTTGCTCAATATTATCAGCAATCTTCACCACCTCTCACCCCTTGGTATTCCTGTTATCTTTCTCTGGGTCCCGGTCCATGTAGGAATTTGCCCTAATGAGCAAGTGGATAAATATTGGTCAAAGACGTTGGCTGCAATAGGTGTTCCGTACACAGTGATCGTCCCACTGGTTTAGCATAAAACTCTTCGGGGAAGTCAATTCCTGAACCGATCCGTTCTCTTTTTGCTGATCATTCACGCCCCTCACAGCCTGCTCGATTGACTGTAAGCTACTCCGTGACCCCACAGCCTGCTCGATATATACTGTAAGCTACTCCGCGACCTCACAGCCTGCTCGATATATACTGTAAGCTACTCCGTGATCCCACAGCCTGCTCGATATATACTGTAAGCTACTTGGCGCCCTCACAGCCTGCTCGATATATACTGTAAGCTACTCGGCGCCCTCACAGCCTGCTCGATATACTGTAAGCTACTCGGCGCCCTCACAGCCTGCTCGATATATACTGTAAGCTACTTGGCGCCCTCACAGCCTGCTCGATATATACTGTAAGCTACTCGGCGCCCTCACAGCCTGCTCGATATATACTGTAAGCTACTCCGTGACCCCACAGCCTGCTCGATATATAGTGTAAGCTACTTGGCGCCCTCACAGCCTGCTCGATATATACTGTAAGCTACTCGGCGCCCTCACCGCCTGCTCGATATATAGTGTAAGCTACTCCGTGACCCCACAGCCTGCTCGATATATACTGTAAGCTACTCGGCGCCCTCACAGCCTGCTCGATATATACTGTAAGCTACTCGGCGCCCTCACCGCCTGCTCGATATATAGTGTAAGCTACTCGGGACCCTCACAGCCTGCTCGATATATACTGTAAGCTACTCGGCGCCCTCACAGCCTGCTCGATATATACTGTAAGCTACTCGGCGCCCTCACAGCCTGCTCGATATATACTGTAAGCTACTCGGCGCCCTCACAGCCTGCTCGATATATACTGTAAGCTACTCGGCGCCCTCACAGCCTGCTCGATATATACTGTAAGCTACTCGGCGCCCTCACAGCCTGCTCGATATATACTGTAAGCTACTCCGTGACCCCACAGCCTGCTCGATATATAGTGTAAGCTACTCGGCGCCCTCACAGCCTGCTCGATATATACTGTAAGCTACTCGGCGCCCTCACAGCCTGCTCGATATATAGTGTAAGCTACTCCGTGACCCCACAGCCTGCTCGATATATAGTGTAAGCTACTCGGCGCCCTCACAGCCTGCTCGATATATAGTGTAAGCTACTCGGCGCCCTCACAGCCTGCTCGATATATAGTGTAAGCTACTCCGTGACCCCACAGCCTGCTCGATATATAGTGTAAGCTACTCGGGACCCTCACAGCCTGTTCGATATATAGTGTAAGCTACTCCGTGACCCCACAGCCTGCTCGATATATACTGTAAGCTACCCGGCGCCCTCACAGCCTGCTCGATATATACTGTAAGCTACTCGGCGCCCTGACAGCCTGCTCGATATTGTACCCAACTGTCATCGTGTGGAACATGTGTTCGTATCCCAGCTAACTCACGGTCTTTCGAGGTATGGGGCGTTCCTGCCCACCATACGACCACATGCTCAGGATTTGAGTCTACCAGGTAACTACTCTACATGAAATACACAACATATTCCTAAAATAAAATATTTACTGGTATAAAATCATGGCTATACAACAAATACAAATAAAGGACAAATTATATTTAATTCCCACAAATAAAAATAGGGTTATTTTGTGAGTCTCTTCTTCAATATGGCAATACTGCACTCAAATCTATATCTAGCATCCTATCATTGATACCTTCAGACTTCCATGGGTTTCCATAGTGTTCATCATGTGACACAATTTTATTTAACCGGAGTATCATAACACAAAAATCACATATCACATCAAAATGACATTAAATAAACATTACTCCGTTTCTTATGGCATTTACTTTGATTAGCATAAATCATTATTTTACTGCTTTAATTAACAATTATTTGTTGTGTCGCGTGAATCATCTTCCTTCTTTTCATCACTATGAAACGCTTTAAAAAGTGGTACATTTCCCTTCCAAAAATAAACATGGATATAAATATTTATAGTTTCACCATACAACGATTTTCTTGGTCTTGTCGGGCTTATATCGTTACAAATGTGTCATGTTCTTAGAAATCACATACCCGTCTGCATAAATTAGCGTGAACTGGCTAAAATGCATTCTAAATGGATGCCTAACAATGTATTTGGTTCAGTGTTCCTCTTCAGAGAATAACTGTGCCAAATATTATCCGATTTCTTTGATTCAACAATGTATGTGAGTTGCAACACATCTTTTAATTCAATTGGCATCATCATAACACTCATATCTTAATTGCATATTGAAATATCGAGATTCTTCAGTGTCCTACTGTGACCATAATTTAAAGGACTAGCGGACCGACGTTCCCTTTCCCCAGCAGGCAATAAAATTAGTTCCAGCAAGCGCGCAAGATGGCCGCTCGATTCAGTGGGCCAACCCACTTCTCTCATCTGCTGTCAAGGTCAAGTTTGTTTACAATTGCATTGCAGCAGGGATACGCTAAGTGTTGTTCCTAAGTAATTGAGTCATTTAATTATTAAACACCTATCATTAGAGTGTATCGGGCTCAACTGGCTCCTTATTAGCATTCATGGCTGGGGATGGATTCCTGTGATAGCCTTGCCGTTCTATGGTGACTACTAGTGGCTTTTGGACGCGCATAAAAATGAGAACACAGGATTTTCACCGGCAGCTGTCACATAATAATATGAGGAAATCTGCGTTTCCTAAACGACGAATATGATTCTTACCTCTCAGGGTAGATCATTAACACACATGCTCACGGAGTCTCAATGGACATCACTCGTGGCCACAATTCATGCAAGCGTTGGATACAGACAGGCTCTGTCCAATTCGCTGCGAATAATAAAGTATGCACAAGGGCGATACTACTCGTAGATTAGCCAACTTCTCACCTAACGCGCAAGCTATATTAGTTTGGTCCCCGCAATTATTTATTTACGTAAATCACTGGATTCTACGTTAATTCTGCACACTTATATGCGGCTCAAACAATACTTCACATAGATGACTCAATTATGAAGGCACCCGCGTTCTCTCTGTAATAATACTTAAGCCAAAGCTTTAAATAGCTCCTAATAACAATGTATAAATTTACTGGCTTACTTTACTTTAATGGTCCTCAAATATAATCCTAAGGATTGACCATATCAAATATTCATTCAACACATCATTGACACTGGAAAAACTCTCGTATTTCGTTATATTCCACGTTACTTTCTTACTGTTTACCTAAATACAGTATCTTTATATTAGACATGACACAATTTGAACATTATTTAGGCCCAAAAATGCCTATTACTTTACTGTTGCCGACCCCCGATTATTATTATTATTATTATTATTATTATTCATTTAACGTTATCGTTACATCCATCACTATTTTCGGCCTGCATGGCCCTAAACAAATCACCTTCCAAGCCATACTTTATTCAAGACGAGTGGTGAAAACTCGTTCAATAAGTGACTGTGACATCTTAGTCTCAAAGTGATAAATCGTTATATGCTGAACTATTTAGTTATAATAACATTGTAAATTGGTACTCCCTTTTTATTTTCGCTGGATGGTACCAGCCTTTCAGCTTAAGGCCTACCATGACGTTTGATTTAAGCCATCATGTTATCTTTTACACAACACTTAATTTCCCACATTTCCCACATGATAAACATACTCTTATCAGTGGCCTCTTTCACATTTACACAATGCATATTAATCACTGTACACATGAACACTTTTAAATCACTATTACACAATTTATGTACACTTATTCACTATTTCACAGGTTGATCTTTACTCTTCCTATGCCTGATCTCAGAGATGCGATGCGATTACGCCAACCACTGGTCTCCGTGAAAGTTTAACAGCGTTTTACGGACGTTCGATCCTCGTCAACTGCAATATCGTTCAGCTCACTATCCAGATTAAGTAGCGATGTTTCCCAAGCTCCCATCATTGTAGTGATCCTGATGATAATGTCATATACAATTCTGACAATACCTCCCGGTATATGTAATGTTCAAAAACATTATAAGTTCCTCTTTCGCTGTTGCGAATTTATATTTGCGTCAGATACTAGATAAATATCTGTATTAAATTACTTTCGACGCACTTCATGATTACTTATGAAGCTGTACTGTGCCCGTTTAGACCGGAGTCCGCACGACCACATATGCATTTTACCAATAATCAGTCAGCACGAGAATCAAAATATCCCGGAGCGCCAGTTGGGTTAAAGCAAATCGCAAAAACGACATCAAATTTATAAAAATGCTTTGCTGATTTTTGGCTCAATGCAACAATAAGGATAGAAGGAGATTTAATTGGGTGAAACACATCTGGTAAAATTATCTCAGTTTATTTAAAGTTAAAATCTGACTGCAAGAATAATGCTCAAAGCAGCATCATCCACGTGTGGCGATCCACACTCTTATTTACACACAATATACAGAAATCTTCCAAACACATTTGACAATCTTTTTGAAAACACAAGTCCGATTGTTAGTCCTGTGGACTGTGTTCCAAAATTATTAAACTTTAATTCCAGTGCAAAATGAATTGTCCTTACTGGAAATAACGTCGATCACTGTTTGACTATTTACATGATATTAACACTCGTAGAATAAATGTTTATAGAATTTCTTAAACTTTCACTTGTTTTCCAGTTTTCCAAAATATATCGTTGAAACTATTATTATCATCGTAGCAACACAAATTATTAACACATATTAACAACATCTGAAAAATATTTGACCATTGAGCATAGCATCGAAGAACTGTGCGAAGCACAACAACAATTAATTGTTCTTCTGACATTAAACATTCGAGAAGTGACTCGATTATGAACTTCAAGTTCCAAACAAAATATATGATTTCTGAATCATTAACTTGATCAACAAATGGTTGAACCATTCAACTATTAGATTTTCCACTTGGGAACAATATTATAAAAATATTTATATTTATGGCCATTTTTAGCAACTTTCACAACTTGCAATTCTTCGACAGAATGCGGAAATTAGAATTGTAGTCTTATAATGAATTCATTTAGTTCATGGCACTAGGATTGAAAGTATCCTTCAAATTATTCGTGGTTAAAGAATTATTTTAAATTGGCAGTGGCCCATTCTACTATTTGTGTAAGAACACAATATTATAACAACAACAACAACGGCAAAGGTCTTCCTCTGAAGAAGAATAAACTACTATCATGACAAATCCGGGTTCTAGCAAAATCAAATTCTAAATGGAATTCGTAAACAAGGTTGAAATAAGAACTGATGGTTTCAAAGAAATAACCTTCGGGTTATTCATACGACGAAATGTGTGGCTCCAATACTCCTACTATAAACCTGAGCCATCGAACCTGCTATTTGATTGATGCTCGAAAAAACCTTCATTCCTGCGACTTAAAATGCGCACCTGGGAATGCCATTTCAACTACTCCACACACATAAATTATCTTCCCAAAATTTATACAATAAATCAAGCCTCTACTTGTTATCAACACTGGAAGATTAATAAACTTACAAGTTTATTTTATTTTACCATTCAGTTCAACCCGTGAATTTACCATACTCATGAAAAGCTTCATTTCACTTTCGAAGTGTATTTACGTCATGATTTTATATAAATACAACAATATCCTATTTGATACAAATATCAATTGCTTCCCGTTTCATGCCTCTCCGTGTTATATGAAACATATACTTTGCTCATAGCAAATATCAACTGTTCAACCAGAACTGAAATGTAGGTTGAATGCGGGCTTGCGCTAACCACTCTCCTTCGGAAAATCTCCTGTTCCAAACTAGAAATGTTTCAACTACTTCATAGGCTCTTTCTCAATACATATGATTATTATAAAATATAATATCCAAGAATTATTTAGAAAAATTACAAAAATTATTATTATTATTATTAGTGGATTATTATTATTATTATTATTATTATTATTTCAAATATGTTTAATTATCATCTCATTATGTGAGAATCCACATGTTCGAACCTTCGAATATGAAAAAAAAAATATCCATTCCTCAACAAAAATAAATTTAACTTTTACAGTTACATCGGCTGATTACCGTGATTTCCCAAAAATATGAAAAATTCAAATAAATGCTCGAAATGCTCGGTCATCGATCCTAAACTGTTCTGAGTGCTGAAAATGCTCAGAATAAATCTAACAAGTCTTGCGTAAATCATTACAAGCTTTAAATACGACGAAAAAAATGTGTTGGTCATCTGCAGAAAAATAGTTTGTTCCAATTAGCTAAGCATAATATAATTCAAATGTGGCTTACATTTCTTGATGTTCTTGAAGTGTAGTAAACCTGGTCTATACCAGATTTATCCGTAGACATGCCCTATCGGACAAGCACGTATAATCCTTGTATCGGACGCCATTGTAGACCCACAAATCGTCTAGTCAGAAATAGTGGTAGTATCCTTCGACGTTTTAAATGACTGTGGTTCCATTTTAATATGGGCTTCTATCAAAGCCATAACAATTTGTTTGAAAAGGGTCAGATCTAAGCGATCTCTTCTTAAATGTGTCAGTTGTAACATAACTCACTGTAATCTCATCAGTACAAGAAAAACGTTGACAGTCTAAGCAGTTAACGGCTGTTCTGAAGATCGTTCCCTGGGCATGGTTTATTAAAATCACCATAACCATGCGCTAGACAACCTGCAGTTTCCCTTGCGTAAACTAATGAACGCCACCGTTATAGACTATTCTTCAATGTACTGAAGGATCGAAGTGGTCAAATAGTTACAAAATGTGAAAACTGACTTTAAATGGATTTAAACATCCAAGTATTAATTTACTATTGGACTGTGACAAGTACTATTTTCTAGACAGAGTCTAGCATATGTCCTTTTGGAAATATAAATATTTCCACCAATGTCTGTCGAAAAACAATCACCTCAGTGATTCTCCTCACCAGAAACTTACTAAGTTCCAACTCGTTTGCGCAGCACTTCTCGTGATTATCACGATTTGAAAAGTACTTCTTCGTAGAGGCGGCAACCATGTGCCTTGGCTCAGCGTAGACGCAACTTGTTCGCCAAGTGCTTGTGATGAATTGAGCTACCCATCCCTGCTCCAGCTTGCTTTTATACAAAAACGGTCAGGGTCACATGTCATCGCCTGATATCTAGAAATCCTCATATCTCTTGAATCCCTGGTCCGATTTACTTGATACTAATTGCATTCTCTTTCATTTGGCCGTGCCAGTAATCTGATCCCAGTCTCAAGTCTCTGCTCCATAGTTAACTATTTAATCAATAAATAGTCTCCACCTCTGCTATGACTCGCTACGTCATTTACCATCCAACTATCGGTAATTTCCTTCGAAAGGCTTCGAGAAGCAATGTAGCGCGATATTCAAATATCTGAACTTTCAAAAGCTGCTACAGCCTTTCCCTTGATATCTAGGTGTCTGAAACTTGGAATAGCCATTCCTAGAGTTGGGCACATCCACCCCACACCTAGCAAAAAATAAAAATTGAAAAAAAAAATTATTTTTCCTATCTACACATTAAATTATCTGGTTCTTGAATAATAGATCTTCAAATTCGATGCATTATAAGTTCCCACGATGTTACCAGTTCGTGTATTAGCTACTTCATAGCTTCCATTATTGTTTACTTCCACAATATTCAAAATCTTTAATTTCACCAGGTTTAATGTCAAAAATATCTTGATACTCTTCCAAAATTTTCCCTAACTCTGGGGACTCCTTTTCAGTGTAGACTTCTCTTCCTTCGGCTTCATGAAAAATCAGAGACCATTGAGCATCTCCCTCGATGTCTTCTTCTTCTTTTCCCTCGAAGTTTATCTCTTCGGTATTCTTAAATCTGATCGTCTCTGTCTTCATATATATCACTGCTTGATATTTCTGAATGAAATCTGCTCCCAATATCATGTCAAAAGCCATGTCCTTCATTACAACAAATACATGTCGGAAATCATGTCCTCCAATCTTAATACATAAGTATAATTGTGTTTTACACAAAGATATTTTATTGGGTATTATTCCTTGGATCTTAATTCCTGATACTCGAATCTCCTCTAAATTCTCTTTGAGTTTCCACAGTATATAAAGCTTCTCACTCACCAGACAAAGCATAGCCCCAGTATCGATCAAAGTATCGACAGGCATACCAAATACTTCGCACGAAATGATTGGCATTCTAATTCTGGTACCCATTTCTTTTCGTTCGTCATTCTGTTGAATTAAGTCATCATCCTCTGCTTGCCATTTAATTATTCTGGAAGTGAAAGTATTCAAAATTCTATCTTCTACTGTGAATTCGAAGTTTTTTTTTTTTTCATTACCATTCCCCCGGGATTATTGTGTTCCCGATGGACCTGGATCATTGGGCCTCTGCTCCACAAATTGCAAGTTATCTTGGTGTCTTGCTTCCAAATTTTTCCTCGTGTCCTTGTTAAACTCTTCATTGGACTGACGAGTATCTACATTCCCTCTGTTATTATAGTTTCTACCATAGGATCTTCTTTCCTGGTACCTTCCTTGAGTATCACGTGGTCTTCTCCATCGAGTGTTGTATCGATTACCACCATCTGGTCTTGCATATGGTTTGTAACTGTATCTGTTACGGTATTGGTTCCATCCTCTCGTATTGGAATCTTCCCTCGGCGATTTCTCTTCTCGCTCCTCTCGAATCTCTCGAGGTGTCTGAGAATAACTGTCAGCCATAACAGCATACACAGCGTTGTTATTCTTTGCTCCCTTCTGATGGAAGAATTGAGCGTTTGTATGATCCAGCTTCTGTAATACTTCATCAAACTGTTCCATATTGTAGATGTCAGCAGCGATCAAAGTCCTCTGGACGTCTGCTGGAAATTGTCGTATCAAAGCAGTAATCAACTCGTTATCTGGCATTGGCGGATCTAAATGTTGGAGTTTAGACAGCTGTCCAGAAAAGTATGTAGAGTATCGAGTAGGTTGTGACGTCGAGAATCTCTTCGAATACAACTCTGCTCTAACTTGCTGTTGGGTTTCAGGGGACCAAAACTTCTTCAATAGCCCACGAGAAAACTCCTCAAAAGTATTTAGAGTGGATCTAAATGCTCTAAACCACAAAAGTGCGGGACCTTCCAAGAACTTCCCTATTACCCTGATCTGTCTTTCTTTAGGGATCTTAGAATCTTTCAGATAATCACCTGCTTCTCTCAAAAATTCCACGGGTGTTACAGAATCTCGCCCTGAAAATTTAGAAGGCTTGTCTTCTATATTCTTAAATACAGTTATGGGGTTGGATTGAAATACTGTCCTGACCTCATCCTGTCTTTCAGTCTCTCTAGCTCCTCCTAGATTTATCTGTATCTGTTCCTTTCCCCTTACATTCGGCATTTTCAACAGATGATCAGACTGTTTCTCATCCTTTATTTGAGTTTTCACAGCCTCAAGTTCCTTCTGGTTTTCTTCTGCCATCTTCTTGATTGCTTCAGTCTCTTTACAATTGTCTTTAACATCAATGGATATCTGGTTCATAACAGCCTCATGACTTTTCAATGACCCTGTCATATCTGATATGTCCTTCTGAGTTGCTTGAATATCCTTGGCAATTACTTCAATATGGGATGACAAAGATTCCCTAATCTCCTTGATTCCCTCTTGATTCTCCAGCTTGAGTGTGTCTTTAATTTCATTGACAACTGTGGTTTTAATCTCAGTTTGCTATTCATGAATCACTCCTTCTCTTATTTCTCCCATGACAAGTTCCTTGAATTGTTCCGTTAAACGCTGAACAACTAGAATTCCCATCTCGTTACTCTCCTTCTTCACTCTGACTTCCAGGTTGACCATGTCTTCACCAACTTTCCTAAGACCATGTTCTATCCTATCAGCTAAGCTTTGGGATCGAAGATCGGCATCGCGAAATTTATCGTCCATTAAACTTGCGTTAGTAGCTAATGAAGTTTCGAGCTCATGTGTTTTATCGCATAATTTATTCATTTTACTTTCAAGTGTCATTTTCAAAATTTCAGAATTCTCTTTAAATTTACTTTCCATTGAATTAAATTTACTGTTTAAATTTTCCTTTAAGTTATCTTTTAACCTGCTTTCTAACAAGTCGGAATTTTCTTTGAGTTTACCCTCTAAACTTTCTTTTAAGTTACCTTTTAAAGAATCAGAACTTTCTTTAAGTTTATTTTCCAAAGAATCAGAATTTTTTTTAAGTTTATCATTCAAATTTTCTTTAAGTTTATTTTCTAAAGAATCAGAATTTTCTTTAAGTTTCTCATTTAAACTTTCTTTAAGTTTATTTTCTAATGAATCAGAATTTTCTTTAAGTTTACTTTCTAAAGAATCAGAATTTTCTTTAAGTTTCTTTTCTAAAGCCTCTGTATTTTCTTTCATAATAGCGGCTACACGCCGTCCAGCCTCTTTCGAACTCTCCTCCAAACTCCTCATCATTCTCATCATTTCTTCCATAATTTCAATTATTCAAAACTTAGGGGTATACAACAGTGGCAAACACAAGCTTATAACTAGAACAAGAAATATGAATAGCTAATTGGAACACTATAATAAAATGAGATTTGTCCTAATATCGACGTGATGGAAAAACAAAATTCTCTACTTTTACGAATTACATTTACCATAATATCACAAGAAAAATATGCAAGTTCTCAAATATCCTCCACCTGGATTCTAATAATGTGTATCTCCAGTCATCGAACGTTTACTACTGAATTTACTTGACGCCCTAATGGTTAAGCCATTATCAAAGATATCAAACCCATTCTAATTATTAACCAATTAAATTTTTAATTTTCCCCACTAATTGGGTTTCCTACTAATTTATTCATCCAAACCAGACATCTCTCAACTCCCAAAATTTTCTATAAAAGTTATCACAATTTCAAATCGGCATGCGATTGACCATGTCTAATTCGGGCCCCACGTTCGAAGCCATTTCTCTCTCTATCTTATTTTATGTGCCCGTTTAGACCGGAGTCCGCACGACCACATATGCATTTTACCAATAATCAGTCAGCACGAGAATCAAAATATCCCGGAGCGCCAGATGGGTTAAAGCAAATCGCAAAAACGACATCAAATTTATAGAAATGCTTTGCTGATTTTTGGCTCAATGCAACAATAAGGATAGAAGGAGATTTAATTGGGTGAAACACATCTGGTAAAATTATCTCAGTTTATTTAAAGTTAAAATCTGACTGCAAGAATAATGCTCAAAGCAGCATCATCCACGTGTGGCGATCCACACTCTTATTTACACACAATATACAGAAATCTTCCAAACACATTTGACAATCTTTTTGAAAACACAAGTCCGATTGTTAGTCCTGTGGACTGTGTTCCAAAATTATTAAACTTTAATTCCAGTGCAAAATGAATTGTCCATACTGGAAATAACGTCGATCACTGTTTGACTATTTACATGATATTAACACTCGTAGAATAAATGTTTATAGAATTTCTTAAACTTTCACTTGTTTTCCAGTTTTCCAAAATATATCGTTGAAACTATTATTATCATCGTAGCAACACAAATTATTAACACATATTAACAACATCTGAAAAATATTTGACCATTGAGCATAGCATCGAAGAACTGTGCGAAGCACAACAACAATTAATTGTTCTTCTGACATTAAACATTCGAGAAGTGACTCGATTATGAACTTCAAGTTCCAAACAAAATATATGATTTCTGAATCATTAACTTGATCAACAAATGGTTGAACCATTCAACTATTAGATTTTCCACTTGGGAACAATATTATAAAAATATTTATATTTATGGCCATTTCTAGCAACTTTCACAACTTGCAATTCTTCGACAGAATGCGGAAATTAGAATTGTAGTCTTATAATGAATTCATTTAGTTCATGGCACTAGGATTGAAAGTATCCTTCAAATTATTCGTGGTTAAAGAATTATTTTAAATTGGCAGTGGCCCATTCTACTATTTGTGTAAGAACACAATATTATAACAACAACAACAACGGCAAAGGTCTTCCTCTGAAGAAGAATAAACTACTATCATGACAAATCCGGGTTCTAGCAAAATCAAAGTCTAAATGGAATTCGTAAACAAGGTTGAAATAAGAACTGATGGTTTCAAAGAAATAACCTTCGGGTTATTCATACGACGAAATGTGTGGCTCCAATACTCCTACTATAAACCTGAGCCATCGAACCTGCTATTTGATTGATGCTCGAAAAAACCTTCATTCCTGCGACTTAAAATGCGCACCTGGGAATGGCATTTCAACTACTCCACACACATAAATTATCTTCCCAAAATTTATACAATAAATCAAGCCTCTACTTGTTATCAACACTGGAAGATTAATAAACTTACAAGTTTATTTTATTTTACCATTCAGTTCAACCCGTGAATTTACCATACTCATGAAAAGCTTCATTTCACTTTCGAAGTGTATTTACGTCATGATTTTATATAAACACAACAATATCCTATTTGATACAAATATCAATTGCTTCCCGTTTCATGCCTCTCCGTGTTATATGAAACATATACTTTGCTCATAGCAAATATCAACTGTTCAACCAGAACTGAAATGTAGGTTGAATGCGGGCTTGCGCTAACCACTCTCCTTCGGAAAATCTCCTGTTCCAAACTAGAAATGTTTCAACTACTTCATAGGCTCTTTCTCAATACATATGATTATTATAAAATATAATATCCAAGAATTATTTAGAAAAATTACAAAAATTATTATTATTATTATTAGTGGATTATTATTATTATTATTATTTCAAATATGTTTAATTATCATCTCATTATGTGAGAATCCACATGTTCGAACCTTCGAATATGAAAAAAAAAATATCCATTCCTCAACAAAAATAAATTTAACTTTTACAGTTACATCGGCTGATTACCGTGATTTCCCAAAAAATATGAAAAATTCAAATAAATGCTCGAAATGCTCGGTCATCGATCCTAAACTGTTCTGAGTGCTGAAAATGCTCAGAATAAATCTAACAAGTCTTGCGTAAATCATTACAAGCTTTAAATACGACGAAAAAAATGTGTTGGTCATCTGCAGAAAAATAGTTTGTTCCAACTAGCTAAGCATAATATAATTCAAATGTGGCTTACATTTCTTGATGTTCTTGAAGTGTAGTAAACCTGGTCTATACCAGATTTATCCGTAGACATGCCCTATCGGACAAGCACGTATAATCCTTGTATCGGACGCCATTGTAGACCCACAAATCGTCTAGTCAGAAATAGTGATAGTATCCTTCGACGTTTTAAATGACTGTGGTTCCATTTTAATATGGGCTTCTATCAAAGCCATAACAATTTGTTTGAAAAGGGTCAGATCTAAGCGATCTCTTCTTAAATGTGTCAGTTGTAACATAACTCACTGTAATCTCATCAGTACAAGAAAAACGTTGACAGTCTAAGCAGTTAACGGCTGTTCTGAAGATCGTTCCCTGGGCATGGTTTATTAAAATCACCATCTGCCATGCGCTAGACAACCTGCAGTTTCCCTTGCGTAGACTAATGAACGCCACCGTTATAGACTATTCTTCAATGTACTGACGGATCGAAGTGGTCAAATAGTTACAAAATATGAAAACTGATTTTAAATGGATTTAAACATCCAAGTATTAATTTACTATTGGACTGTGACAAATACTATTTTCTAGACAGAGTCTAGCATATGTCCTTTTGGAAATATAAATATTTCCACCAATGTCTGTCGAAAAACAATCACCTCAGTGATTCTCCTCACCAGAAACTTACTAAGTTCCAACTCGTTTGCGCAGCACTTCTCGTGATTATCACGATTTGAAAAGTACTTCTTCGTAGAGGCGGCAACCATGTGCCTTGGCTCAGCGTAGACGCAACTTGTTCGCCAAGTGCTTGTGATGAATTGAGCTACCCATCCCTGCTCCAGCTTGCTTTTATACAAAAACGGTCAGGGTCACGCGTCATCGCCTGATATCTAGAAATCCTCATATCTCTTGAATCCCTGGTCCGATTTACTTGATACTAATTGCATTCTCTTTCATTTGGCCGTGCCAGTAATCTGATCCCAGTCTCAAGTCTCTGCTCCATAGTTAACTATTTAATCAATAAATAGTCTCCACCTCTGCTATGACTCGCTACGTCATTTACCATCCAACTATCGGTAATTTCTTTCGAAAGGCTTCGAGAAGCAATGTAGCGCGATATTCAAATATCTGAACTTTCAAAAGCTGCTACAGCCTTTCCCTTGATATCTAGGTGTCTGAAACTTGGAATAGCCATTCCTAGAGTTGGGCACAGTACGGCTTGTTTCATTGTTCTTCAACGGCTGGGCGTTGATACTTTAACATTTCGCGCTCTTACTAGCAGCTTATTAGTTACGTGTATACAGACTGAAGATAACAAGACAACTCAAGACGACTGTAGACGAACTGCCTTGGCCTGCACTGCTCCCTCCTTATAAAAGTTTCTCGTAAAAACTAGTCCACCGGACATGTGGCTGTGACTCCTTCCTTGAAATAATACCTTTTCAGCCGAACTGACATATACACATTGTTTATTTAAGTGTGGAGGTTTCATTACCGTTCGCGTGCCGGCGATCGCTTCGGCCAATTAATTACAATTAATTGCCTTAGTCCAGCGCGTCAGGACGCCACAATGGTGATTCCCCTTTGACTGGTCACCAAATCACTCCTCTCGAGTGTAAGCTCGGTAGTAATGCGTTCATTTAGAGATATAGGCATTAATTTAGGTGTAAAATCATTCCTAAATTATCTCTCCTTAAATATATTCACCTGGGTGTACATTTCACTCCATTTTAATGCTCCACTTGGCTGTAATTACTTAATTTCCGTGGGCATTCATCCCTACCCTAGGTTCCATCGTTGTCAGGCGGTGAACACCCGGGTCATTAATTTTGAGCTGTCTCCTCGCTCCAGACGAAAATAGATCCCTTGGCGTCAATGGTCTCCACCCATTTTCCAACAGTAATTTGTAAAACGTCAACTGGCCAGCTCTCGTTCCTGTAGGCTTCGAAAACGTATATTTGCTTGCATTTGCTTCCAATTCTTTATCTTAAAACTGCTATGATATTCACATACAAGTCGTGAAATCATGCTACATCATTATATCTCATTATTTAACACATTGCTCTTCGGATTCCCTAAGACTGTTCCTCCTCAGAGATCAATGGTTCGATTCTAGTTAGAATCATGTGCCTGGTCTTCTCAGATAGGACCTGAGTTCGATGCCATTCTGCCGTGACCAGTTGGGCACATCTTTCCCCTGCTAAGTTCGGAAAATTCATTTCACAAGTGAATTTTTCGGGCCTTTCAGATGGCATTGACTCCATGCAGTATTTACTTTAAGCGGTCAGTGCTCTCGGCAATGGGCTGTCTCGTTCCCCATTCCACTCTGTCTGCCGTCTCATACTCTCGTTCTGCCTTCTCAGTTGTTCATTCATACCCTCTAATTCTGTAGCGGCCTCCCTCAACTGGTCATAAAGTTATTTCAGTTGACAGCTGCATTCTCCCCTCGTATCCCTTGGGTCTGCGAGCTAGTCGCTTCGCTCCGTTTCTTCCTGGGCCTGCAAGCTTTCCTCCAGAGTCTTTCCGTGCATACGTAATGACTCCCGTGTCCACTTGGGTGTGCATTGCTTGCTCTTCCCTCGTATCATAATCCTCTGGTGGACTATACAACTTCAAATTAGCTGCATTTACAACAACTTCTCTACCTGTTGCTTCGTCTCTGATTCGGTATGCATTGTTTTGCAAGTCCCTTATAATCAGGTAGGGTCCGTGGTAGCTATGCTGAAATTTTTTATATTTCCTGCTCTCTGGATCTGAACTAGCGTTTTTTTTTTCAATAAGACGTATTCCCCCACGAGTAATGGTCTATGATAGCGTTTCCTCCTGTTTCTCCGCTGCCGTCTGTCTGCTTGTTTCTTGAGATACTCGAATGTTCTCTGGATCCTCAACTCACGTCCAGGCTGTGCATCGATGGGTGTCCGAATGACATTATTCCATGGCCTCTCTGGTCTTCTATCAAGATGTAGGCTCACTGGCACCTCTCCTGTCGCTTCGTGCACGGTATTGTTGATACAATATTCAATAATCTCAAGTACGTCAATCCATTTCCAGTTCTCGGTAGAGCAGTATATCTTCATGTACTTTTGCAGTTCCCTCATTACTCTTTCGGCAGAATTCGACTCCGGGTGTCGAACTGTGGACAAAATCTGTCTTATACCCAGATTTTCCAACTCCCTGCGAAATTCCACGCTGGTAAAGCAGCTCCCATGATCAGATAAGATGTTCTCCGGCTGCCCTAATATAGGAATGATTCTTTCCTTCAGCCTCTTAAGTACCTGTATTGTGCTGGTTTTCTGAATTGGACACAGGACTACCATTTTCGTAAACACGTCTAGTGCAACTAGGATGTGTCTATTTCCTCTTCTAGCTCTAGGAAGCGGCCCAAAGTTGTCCAGTGCCAGAAGCTGACATGGCTTCTCTGGTAAGAGTGGTATAGGCTTTTGCCTCATTAAATACGAGTTAGGCTTTACTCGATGGCAAATATCACATGTCCTGATTGTATTCCTGACTGTATCTCGAAGTTTTGGCCAAATAAATGCTTCTTTAAGCAGGGCAACAGATTTATCTACACCGGGGTGACCAAAAGCTCGGTGTGCTAACCATACTAGCCTTCTCTGCAATGCTGGTGGTACAACGATCCTGGGTCTGGTGTGGTCTGAGTCACTCCATTTATGTAACATCTGGTTAAACCATAGATATTCCGTTGATAGTGCTTCGGCTTCCACATACATCGGGGTTCCTCTATCCAGCTTTCCCTCGAAGTAATTAATCATCAACCGTATCCAGGGATCTTTACGTTGAAAAACGGTGATGTTCCTCAGATCATCTAAGGTCTTCTGGTCTCTATCTTCTATCTCGATAGCTAGAACTTCTTCTTCATCAGCTGTCGGGTATCTGCTTAGCAAGTCAGGTATGATATTGTCCTTCCCCGGGCAATACTCGATTTCCACTTGAAATTGCTGTATGTACAGGGACCATCTCGTCAGTCTTTGACTCGACAAGTCAGTTTTCAGCAGGAACGTTAGTGCTTTATGGTCCGTTCTTAATATAATTCTAAAGCCGTAGACTAGCTTTCGCCAATACTGTAGGGCATACAGTATCGCGAGTAATTCGATCTCCGTGACCGTATAGTTCTTCTCATTAGGTTTCAACCTTCTACTTATGAATGCAATGTAAGTTTTCTCCTCTGGTCTGTCCACATTTTCCTGATATAACATTGCTCCAATACCTATGAATGATGCGTCAGTCTGGATAATAAATTTCTGAGTGTAGTCAGGATATCCCAATTTTACATAATCTAACAGCATCTGTTTAGATTTCACGAAGGCTTCCTCGCATTGTTCCGTCCAGCGCCATCTTCCTCCTTTCTTAAGTAAGTCTTGGAGTGGTGCTACGGTCTCGGTATACTTTGGGCAATGGTTTGAAAAGAATCCAATAACGCCTAGATATTGCCTGACGTTCTTTACCTTCGTTGGTCTCGGGAAATGTTTAATGACTTCCAATTTTCCCGGATTAGGTCTGACTCCTTGTGCATCTATTACGTGGCCTAGAAATTTAACTTCTCTCTGAGCAAAGTTAGACTTCTTTATATTGACCTTAAAGTTAGCCTGACTTAGGTCATACAACAACTTGCGTAGATCTCTGACGTGTTCTTCGACTGTTTCAGATGTCAATAGTATATCATCTACGTAGCATATGGTTGTAGCTTTTACTTCTTCAGACAGGTTCCGATCTAGCGCTCGTATCAACGCTGAACCTGCTGTTTTCAATCCAAATGGAAGACGCACGTATGAATACGTGTGCTGGTCAAATAAAAACCCAGTTAACAAGCTTGTTTTCTCCTCCAGAGCAAGATGGTGAAAACTTGCCGTCAGGTCAAGATTTGAGAACACAGTCTTTCCTTTGAACCTCCTGAGTACCTCCTTAATGGGCGGCACATGGTCAAATTCCGGTATGACCTTGGAATTCAAATTTCGTAGGTCCAGGCATATCCTCACACTTCCGTCCTGTTTAGGTACAACTACCAGTGGGCTGACATAAGGTGTGGCTGTCTTCACAATGACGCCTGCCTCTAGCATTTCCTGTATTGCTTCTTTGACTTTTAAATAATGTTTCTCGGCTACAGGATACGGCTTCTGTTTGAATGGTGTCCAACCGCTGACTTGGAACGCATACTGGAAATTCTTGATCCGGCCAGGTCTCGAATCGAAGACTCCTTTATACTCAAACAGCAGTTCCCTTAGCATTTGCTTATGTTCTGGACCAAATTTAGCTTCCTCAATTTTCTCTTCCAGGCATTCTTCAAATTTTGGTTCGAGGTCCTTTTCAATGTCTGCGGCCAGTGTTGCCAACTCTTCCTCGATGTCTTCTGTTGTCAATACTGCATCCCCAGTCATATCTCCGTATGTATGCCATACGTACTCTTCTGGTCTCGTTTCATTGTGCTTTAATGAGAGTTCTAACTCTTCCTTTCCCTCACTTGCGCGAAACATAAAAATGTCTTGCGAGAGATCTATAACAACTTTATATTTTCTTATGAAATCCATGCCAACAATGAGGTTATACGGCAGCTTATTCACAAGTAGGAAGCTCTGTGAGAATGTAGAGTTCCCTATCTGCAAATCTAAAAATACTTGGTATTTGCATATCATAACTTTATCTGGTATCACACCTTTTATTTTCACGCTTGAAACAGGTATTTTCAAGACGCGAATTTTACTTTGGATTTCATTATATAATGCCTGGGTTATCAAGCACACTGTTGAACCTGTATCAATGAGACTTCTTATCTTCATGCCTGCAATGTTTACAATAATAATGGGTAGTTCCCTTCTTACATTGACCGTCCCTTCATCTAAGTCTTCGATAAGCTCCTCAGGTTTGGCAATCCAGTTAACAACATTCAGTGTATTCCATCCTGAACTTATCTCTCTTTGGTCATTTAATTTTGGTGTTTTTTTTTCAATTGCTCCATTCTTTGTGGAGTTCTTCTGTCTGTCTTCATACTGCTGAAGTTCCAGACTCTTGGCACCGTCATCATTTTTATATATGTCGGGTGACCTTCTATTCCTAATCGCTTCATCCCAATGAACTCGCGATTGTCTCGGGTCATCTCCGCGCTCTTCCATGTATCTTAAAGATGCGTGATAGCGTTCTTCCGCCTCTTCTTCAAACCCGCGACTCTGCTCCTGGGATCTCCATCCTTGGTTGTTCCCATTTCGGCCGTAATTCCTTCTGTTATCAAGCGGCTGCTGGTCTCTTGTACCACGCTGATTCCAGTTCTTCCTTCCTCGGTTTCCACGGTTCGATCCTCCTCGATATGCTGGCCTCCAATTTTGGTTTTCGCGTCCTTCGCGTTGCCAGTCGGATTTTTCCGTTTCGGTGCTCGTAGATTTGCTTTTTGTCTGCACCTTAGTCAGTTCAGTCGGTGTAGTCGTCATGTTGACTTGTTCCATGTTCCGACTTTGCCTTGGGTGCTGCACTGTGGTGAGATCGAGTTGTCTCAGCACCTCCTCCATATCGATCGCAGTTTTGGCGTTTGCTGAGATTAGTAGACGTTGTACTTCATACGGTAGCTGCTTGGATATCGCTATGCACAAATCTGACTCACTAATCCCTTCATCAAGTTCACGAAAACGGCACAATTGACTCACAAAGAATTCTCCGTACTTCGTCGGATTACTAGTACTATAACGCCTGGAATACAAGTCCAATCTGAGGTTCTGTTGTATACTTGCGTTCCAGTACCTGCTTAAAAATGCTTGGCGAAATTCGTCAACGGTGTCGAACGTGTACCGAAAACTCCTAAACCATAAGGCACACTCGCCTTCAGTTAGTTTTTCAATCGCTCTCAACCTGCGCTCTGGCGGTACTTTCGCGTCATTCAAGTACTCGGAAACTTCTTTAAGCCAGTACTTGGGTGTCATGTTAGAATTACTCCCAGAGTATTTCTTTGGTTTCTCATTATTAGCCCTTACAACAGTGACTGTTTGATTCTGAACAGCATTTTCATGCGGTGTTGACATGGCAATTGGCATACCAGGTGTGGTATACGGGCTGTCATTTGGCATGGCTGCATTCTTTGGAGTGGACTGTATTTCTATCTCTGCCCATTTATTTCTCCTATTCTCGTCTATACTTCCTTCGCTAGACCTAGGATTCCGCAACATGGATTCCTCCTGCGCGATCATTCTAGTCTCTATTTGGCTGTGTCTATTTTCTGCCCTTTCCAAACGAGCTAATACCTCTCGTTCTATTTTCTCTAGGCGATCTCGGTTTCTTTCTGCCATAGAAAATAACTTTTCCTTATCATCCTTAAGGTTTTCCTTCAGGTGGATAATTTCCCCCGCTAGACTTTCTCTTACCTCGGCAAGAGTCTTATCGCTGGCTTCAGTCTTCAAGCCTTCTCGAAGTTCTAATTCTTCTCGTAAGCCTGTAACTTCCTTTTGAATGGACCTTGTATATGAGAGATTTCAGTCCTTATTTTCGTGATTTCTCCCTGGTCCTCATCCTGTCTTTTATGGATAACTGCTAGGTCGCTCTGAGTTTGTTCCAACTCTTTCTGCACCTTCCCGACCTGCCTCTTCATATTTGACATTATCTCCTTATTCTCTTGATCAGAAGTTTTTATTTCCTGGATTTCCTTGCATTGGTCAAGGATATTCTGATCCTGTTTTCTTAAGGCTTCGTCTACCGCCTTGGCGTAACCTGCCATTCGCGTATTCCATTTTACGTCGCTATCCTCGAGCCTTTGATCCACGGTCTGAGTGAACGTATTAAATTGCTCTAGTTGACGTTTAGTATTAGCTTCATTCTGACTCTGAATGTCTTTAAGCTCCATGGACATACTGCTTAAACTATCGTTAATCTCACGCTGTGACTCTCTGCACGCTTGCAGATTATTCTCTAGTTTTAGCTCAATAGACTCAAAGCGTTTATCGTTATCAGCTTGCATTTCTGAGACCACGCTAACAATATTCTTAGTTACCTCACGCTGGACAGACTCTTTAACGTCATCCATTTTCTTATTAACCTCTGTTAGGTTTGATTCTAACTGCGTGTTTACTTCAGCTCGATTATTCTCTAATTGAATATTTACTGTAGCCAACATCTGGCTTACTTCAGTTTGATTGGCCTCTAGTCTAGTATTTATTCCAGCTTGATTAGCCTCTAATCTAGTGTTTACTTCAGCTTGATTAGCCTCTAATCTATTGTTTATTTCGGTTTGATTGGCATCCAATCTACCCGCTATTTCATCTTTAAATTCTCTAATTTCTTCCTTTCTCTTAGCATTAACATCATCAAAATGTTCCCTTAACTCAGCAATACACCTGAGTACGTCTTCCGTTCCAGCCATCCTGTATTTCTTAATTTGAGATTCAGGTAGGCCGCAGCTGAACATGCTGGCGCGTTTTATTAGAAAGATAAGGATTCCGATCCCGCGACAACAACAATAACATATTACCAAGTGCCAAAACCACCTATGGAATGGGTATAGACCCACGTACCCGTCTGACAACAGTATCTGATGTCTGAGTATCATCTAGAAAGACTCACAATCGCTCAAACAGAGTTTTAGGAAAAATACTATTTTTATGGTTTTCCCCATGAAAACCATGCTATTATTATGGGGTTTTCTGAATCCCATAAGCCTTCCACGTCCTGGGCGCCATGATAATGAGAAGGGTGGGTGGACATGCTATGCTTTCCATGGCCAGTTTGCGCAATGCCAAGATCGCTCATATTGCACTGATGCAGGCGGTTCCATAATGAATTAATACCGCCCCACGTTGCCTGGGCCATGATAATGAGATGCATCATGGGAGGTGGTCTTCGTTATGACATCGCAGCAACCATCCAAGGTCTCGGTTGTACTGTCGAATGCCCCACTTGGGTCTCGCCATGATAATGAAGTGGGTATCCCATGCTTTGCCACACACAACTGGGCGACAGGATAATGGAGTGGGATTGGTATGTCAAGTAAGCTGTGACAAGTTACATTTACATTTAAGCATGTTTTATGGAGGATTATGAACATTTATTTGACGCGATGGCTTATTAACAAATGGGACGCGGCCTTTTCCTATTATATCCTAATTTCCATACTGTACTTGCTTCTACCATTAATATCTCGGCCGACTTTTAGTAGTACCTGTGACTCAATCCTCGTACAGAGACATATCCCCCATGTACCCAACTGTCATCATGTGGAACATGTGTTCGTATCCCAGCTAACTCACGGTCTTTCGAGGTATGGGGCGTTCCTGCCCACCATACGACCACATGCTCAGGAGTTGAGTCTACCAGGTAACTACTCTACATGAAATACACAACATATTCCTAAAATAAAATATTTACTGGTATAAAATCATGGCTATACAACAAAAACAAATAAAGGACAAATTATATTTAATTCCCACAAATAAAAATAGGGTTATTTTGTGAGTCTCTTCTTCAATATGGCAATACTGCACTCAAATCTATATCTAGCATCCTATCATTGATACCTTCAGACTTCCATGGGTTTCCATAGTGTTCATCATGTGACACAATTTTATTTAACCGGAGTATCATAACACAAAAATCACATATCACATCAAAATGACATTAAATAAACATTACTCAGTTTCTTATGGCATTTACTTTGATTAGCATAAATCATTATTTTACTGCTTTAATTAACAATTATTTGTTGTGTCGTGTGAATCATCTTCCTTCTTTCCATCACTATGAAACGCTTTAAAAAGTGGTACATTTCCCTTCCAAAAATAAACATGGATAGAAATATTTATAGTTTCACCATACAACGATTTTCTTGGTCTTGTCGGGCTTATATCGTTACAAATGTGTCATGTTCTTAGAAATCAAATACCCGTCTGCATAAATTAGCGTGAACTGGCTAAAATGCATTCTAAATGGATGCCTAACAATTTATTTGGTTCAGTGTTCCTCTTCAGATAATAACTGTGCCAAATATTATCCGATTTCTTTGATTCAACAATGTATGTGAGTTGCAACACATCTTTTAATTCAATTGGCATCATCATAACACTCATATCTTAATTGCATATTGAAATATCGAGATTCTTCAGTGTCCTACTGTGACCATAATTTAAAGGACTAGCGGACCGACGTTCCCTTTCCCCAGCAGGCAATAAAATTAGTTCCAGCAAGCGCGCAAGATGGCCGCTCGATTCAGTGGGCCAACCCACTTCTCTCATCTGCTGTCAAGGTCAAGTTTGTTTACAATTGCATTGCAGCAGGGATACGCTAAGTGTTGTTCCTAAGTAATTGAGTCATTTAATTATTAAACACCTATCATTAGAGTGTATCGGGCTCAACTGGCTCCTTATTAGCATTCATGGCTGGGGATGGATTCCTGTGATAGCCTTGCCGTTCTATGGTGACTACTAATGGCTTTTGGACGCGCATCAAAATGAGAACACAGGATTCTCACCGGCAGCTGTCACATAATAATATGAGGAAATCTGCGTTTCCTAAACGACGAATATGATTCTTACCTCTCAGGGTAGATCATTAACACACATGCTCACGGAGTCTCAATGGACATCACTCGTGGCCACAATTCATGCAAGCGTTGGATACAGACAGGCTCTGTCCAATTCGCTGCGAATAATAAAGTATGCACAAGGGCGATACTACTCGTAGATTAGCCAACTTCTCACCTAACGCGCAAGCTATATTAGTTTGGTCCCCGCAATTATTTATTTACGTAAATTACTGGATTCTACGTTAATTCTGCACACTTATATGCGGCTCAAACAATACTTCACATAGATGACTCAATTATGAAGGCACCCGCGTTCTCTCTGTAATAATACTTAAGCCAAAGCTTTAAATAGCTCCTAATAACAATGTATAAATTTACTGGCTTACTTTACTTTAATGGTCCTCAAATATAATCCTAAGGATTGACCATATCAAATATTCATTCAACACATCATTGACACTGGAAAAACTCTCGTATTTCGTTATATTCCACGTTACTTTCTTACTGTTTACCTAAATACAGTATCTTTATATTAGACATGACACAATTTGAACATTATTTAGGCCCAAAAATGCCTATTACTTTACTGTTGCCGACCCCCGATTATTATTATTATTATTATTATTATTATTCATTTAACGTTATCGTTACATCCATCACTATTTTCGGCCTGCATGGCCCTAAACAAATCACCTTCCAAGCCATACTTTATTCAAGACGAGTGGTGAAAACTCGTTCAATAAGTGACTGTGACATCTTAGTCTCAAAGTGATAAATCGTTATATGCTGAACTATTTAGTTATAATAACATTGTAAATTGGTACTCACTTTTTATTTTCGCTGGATGGTACCAGCCTTTCAGCTTCAGGCCTACCATGACGTTTGATTTAAGCCATCATGTTATCTTTTACACAACACTTAATTTTCCACATTTCCCACATGATAAACATACTCTTATCAGTGGCCTCTTTCACATTTACACAATGCATATTAATCACTGTACACATGAACACTTTTAAATCACTATTACACAATTTATGTACACTTATTCACTATTTCACAGGTTGATCTTTACTCTTCCTATGCCTGATCTCAGAGATGCGATGCGATTACGCCAACCACTGGTCTCCGTGAAAGTTTAACAGCGTTTTACGGACGTTCGATCCTCGTCACATGCAATATCGTTCAGCTCACTATCCAGATTAAGTAGCGATGTTTCCCAAGCTCCCATCATTGTAGTGATCCTGATGATAATGTCATATACAATTCTGACAATACCTCCCGGTATATGTAATGTTCAAAAACATTATAAGTTCCTCTTTCGCTGTGGCGAATTTATATTTGCGTCAGATACTAGATAAATATCTGTATTAAATTACTTTCGACGCACTTCATGATTACTTATGAAGCTGTACGGCTTGTTTCATTGTTCTTCAACGGCTGGGCGTTGATACTTTAACATTTCGCGCTCTTACTAGCAGGGTATTAGTTACGTGTATACAGACTGAAGATAACAAGACAACTCAAGACGACTGTAGACGAACTGCCTTGGCCTGCACTGCTCCCTCCTTATAAAGGTTTCTCGTAAAAACTAGTCCACCGGACATGTGGCTGCGACTCCTTCCTTGAAATAATACCTTTTCAGCCGAACTGACATATACACATTGTTTATTTAAGTGTGGAGGTTTCATAACCGTTCGCGTGCCGGCGATCGCTTCGGCCAATTAATTACAATTAATTGCCTTAGTCCAGCGCGTCAGGACGCCACAATGGTGATTCCCCTTTGACTGGTCACCAAATCACTCCTCTCGAGTGTAAGCTCGGTAGTAATGCGTTCATTTAGAGATATAGGCATTAATTTAGGTGTAAAATCATTCCTAAATTATCTCTCCTTAAATATATTCACCTGGGTGTACATTTCACTCCATTTTAATGCTCCACTTGGCTGTAATTACTTAATTTCCGTGGGCATTCATCCCTACCCTAGGTTCCATCGTTGTCAGGCGGTGAACACCCGGGTCATTAATTTTGAGCTGTCTCCTCGCTCCAGACGAAAATAGATCCCTTGGCGTCAATGGTCTCCACCCATTTTCCAACAGTAATTTGTAAAACGTCAACTGGCCTGCTCTCGTTCCTGTAGGCTTCGAAAACGTATATTTGCTTGCATTTGCTTCCAATTCTTTATCTTAAAACTGCTATGATATTCACATACAAGTCGTGAAATCATGCTACATCATTATATCTCATTATTTAACACATTGCTCTTCGGATTCCCTAAGACTGTTCCTCCTCAGAGATCAATGGTTCGATTCTAGTTAGAATCATGTGCCTGGTCTTCTCAGATAGGACCTGAGTTCGATGCCATTCTGCCGTGACCAGTTGGGCACAATATATACTGTAAGGTACTCGGCGCTCTCACAGGCTGCTCGATATATACTGTAAGCTACTCGGCGCCCTCTCAGCCTGCTCGATATATACTGTAAGCTACTTGGCACCCTCACAGCCTGCTCGATATATACTGTAAGCCACTCGGCACACTCACAGCCTGCTCGATATATACTGTAAGCTACTCGGCACCCTCACCGCCTGCTCGGTATACTGTAAGCTACTCGGTGCCCTCACAGCCTGCTCGATTTATACTGTAACCTACTTGGTGCCCTCACAGCCTGCTCGATATATATTGTAAGCTACTCGGCGCCCTTCACAGCCTGCTCGATATATACTGTTGGCTACTCCGCGCCCTCACAGCCTGCTCGATATATAATATAATCTACTCGGCGCCCTCACCGCCTGCTCGATATATACTTTAAGCTACTCGCCACCTTCACTGCCTGCTCGATATATACTGTAAGCTACTCAGCGCGGGGTTTGAGACAGCAGGCCATGCATTTTACAGTGACGCCATGCATATGTTATACCGCTCGTTGCATGAAATGGCCAAATTCTGGCCCGTTCTATGAACTGAGCTTACGACCTAAATTGCTAAGCTGCACTGCATACAAAGTGGTCACTTGAAGTGCATAGCGCTCATATTCATGGATCGTAATGGCTAACTCCAGTTTTACCTGCGTGATAAACTTGTTTAACTGCGAGTATCGTTCAATGTTGCCAGTCTGCGATCTATACAGAAACCAGATGCAGTTTTTGGAGTTGAAAGACTTGCGAGAGAGGCAGGTGTTCAAAATGGTGTATGACAATCTTGCAAATTATCACCCTTAGGCTACTTTTCAATCCATACATTGAGCAAGCACTGATGGAAATGAAAGATACATACATTTTCATTTGAGACTGTTTGCCGTAGCAGTTTCAGTCTAGTCTGCACGCCTCTGTTTGCTAATACTGTGCCGGTTTTTTGATTTTAAGCATGATATTTTAATTTCAAATATTGTATTTTGATTCAAAATACCGCAATTAGATTTCAAATACCATGTTTTGATTTTTAATAGAATATTTTTTTATTATTATGAGTTATATTTATTAGCCTACTTTTCACATTTTCAAAAATGAGGAAAAAGTAGACTTATGAGATCAATCCGGGCAAATGTGTGTGTGTCTGTCTGTCCTTCTGTCTGTCTGTCCTTCCGTCTGTCTGTCTGTCTGGCTGTGTGTGTGTGTCCCCTTATCAACTCCTAAACGGCTGCAGCAGTCGAAACAAAATTTGGTAGCAGTAAAGATCTATACCTGAGTATCTCAATGCCGTATTTGAAAATGATGTCAGTGCTACCAACTGCTGAAAAATCACAATTGAAATTTGAGCTCCATGTTGGATATCTTGAAAGGTATGAATGGGGGCTATTTCCAAAATTGCACACGTATAGATAATAATATTTGAGTTTAATCTCCAGGAGGCCATACATGGCAGTGTTGCCAAAATTATTCTAAGCCTGCTCATAGGTCCAATTTTTAAATGCATATAACTTCTACACTATCAATTGGAATTCAACCAAATTTCGTATGTGCTATGTGTACATAAGCAGATATAACTGAGTGTATTCTTAAGAGCCACCAGGGCTGCCAACTGTTAATAGATGTTCTCAATTTCTTTTATCCAAATACTAATATATCAGAAAGTATGCAAGCCGACAGCTTTAAACTATGCATAGGCCTACCTGACATTCTATATTAATTTGGAGTAAATTATATACGTCAGTGCTACCAACATGATTCTAAGCCTGCTGAGAGGTCCAACTTTAAATACATGTAACTTCTATACTATCATTTGGATTTCAAACACATTTCGTACGCGCTATGTGTGCCATAAGAGATATGACTCTGCGTATTCTTAAGAGCAACCTGGGCTGCCAACTGTTAATAATTGCTGTCTCTATTTCATCATTTCAAATGATCTTGTCGACTTCGTCCTAATGCTTTCAGTCTAACGTTATGCGAGACGGAGACGGTTGCGTTACGGAGACGGAGACTGTGACGTCATGCAGCCGCGCGGGAAGCCTAAGTTAATGGGTAAAGGACGGCGAGTGCGTGACGTCACGCAGCCACGCGGGAAGTCGAAGTTAATGGTTAACGGAGTCTGTTGAAAGAGTCCTGGGGCGTCGAGCGACCTGGGGCTTCGAGCGAAGCGAAAAGAATACAGGGTGACTCCTAAAGTTGTGTACAAGATGCCAGATAAGAATACAGGGTGACTCCTATAGAGATATACAAGACGCCAGATAAGAATACAAGGTGACTCTTAAAGAGGTGTACAAGATGGCAGAGAAGAATACAGAGTGTCTCCTAAAGAGGTGCACAAGATGTCAGAGCAAAATACAGTACAATATGCCTGATAAGAATACAGGGTGACTCCTAAAGAGATATACAAGATGCCAGATAAGAATACAAGGTGACTCTTAAAGGGGTGTACAAGATGGCAGGGAAGAATACAGGGAGACTCCTAAAGAGGTGCACAAGATGTCAGACAAGAATACAGGGTGACTCCTAAAGAGGTGTACAAGATGTCACACAAGAATACAGGGTGATTTCTAAAGAGATATACAAGATGCCAGATAAGAATACAGGGTGCCTCCTAAAGAGGTTTGCAGGATGTCAGAGAAAAATATAGTACAAGATACCAGATAAGAATACAGGGTGACTCCTAAAGAGATATACAAGATACCAGATAAGAATACAAGGTGACTCTTAAAGAGGCGCACAAGATGGCAGAGAAGAATACAGAGTGTCTCCTAAAGAGGTGCACAAGATGTCAGACAAGAATACAGGGTGACTCCTAAAGAGGTGTACAAGATGTCACACAAGAATACAGGGTGACTTCTAAAGAGATATACAAGATTCCATATAAGAATACAGGGTGCCTCCTAAAGAGGTGTGCAAGATGTCAGAGCAAAATACAGTACAATATGCCTGATAAGAATACAGGGTGACTCCTAAAGAGATATACAAGATGCCAGATAAGAATACAAGGTGTCTCTTAAGGGGGTGTACAAGATGGCAGGGAAGAATACAGGGAGACTCCTAAAGAGGTGCACAAGATGTCAGACAAGAATACAGGGTGACTCCTAAAGAGGTGTACAAGATGTCACACAAGAATACAGGGTGATTTCTAAAGAGATATACAAGATGCCAGATAAGAATACAGGGTGCCTCCTAAAGAGGTTTGCAGGATGTCAGAGAAAAATATAGTACAAGATACCAGATAAGAATACAGGGTGACTCCTAAAGAGATATACAAGATGCCAGGTAAGAATACAAGGTGACTCTTAAAGGGGTGTACAAGATGGCAGAGAAGAATACAGGGTGACCCCTAAAGAGGCGCACAAGATGTCAGACAAGAATACATGGTGACTCCTAAAGAGGTGTACAAGATGTCACACAAGAATACAGGGTGACTTTTAAAGAGATATACAAGATGCCAGATAAGAATACAGGGTGCCTCCTAAAGAGGTTTGCAGGATGTCAGAGAAAAATATAGTACAAGATGCCAGATAAGAATACAGGGTGACTCCTAAAGAGATATACAAGATGCCAGGTAAGAATACAAATTGACTCTTAAAGGGGTGTACAAGATGGCAGAGAAGAATACAGGGTGACTCCTAAAGAGGGGCACAAGATGCCAGACAAGAATACATGGTGTCTCCTAAAGAGGTGCACAAGATGTCAGACAAGAATACAGGGTGACTCCTAAAGAGGTGTACAAGATGTCACACAAGAATACAGGGTGACTTCTAAAGAGATATACAAGATTCCATATAAGAATACAGGGTGCCTCCTAAAGAGGTGTGCAAGATGTCAGAGCAAAATATAGTACAATATGCCTGATAAGAATACAGGGTGACTCCTAAAGAGATATACAAGATGCCAGATAAGAATAAAAGGTGACTCTTAAAGAGGTGCACAAGATGTCAGACAAGAATACAGGGTGACTCCTAAAGAGGTGTACAATATGTCACACAAGATGCAGGGTGACTTTTAAAGAGTTATACAAGATGCCAGATAAGAATACAGGGTGCCTCCTAAAGAGGTGTGCAGGATGTCAGAGCAAAATACAGGGTGACACTTAACGAAGTGTACAGTATGTTAGATTCAATTCAAATACAGGGTGACCCTTAAAGAGGTTTGCAAGATATCAGATTCAAATAATGGGTGACCCTTAAAGAGTTGTAAAAGATGTCAGACTCAAATACAGGGTTACTCTTAAAGAGGTGCCCGGGCGGGAAGCCTAAGTTAATGGGTAATGGAGTCTGTTGAAAGAGTCCTGGGGCTTCGAGCGAAGCGAGAAGCCCTCCTGAGCCTTTTTAACATGTGTAGGATTTGTAGCATGCGTCATTTGAAATCATAGAACGTCTAGTCTTTCAGACTGACTGTAATTTCTTTGTTACCCTAATATCAATATATCAGAAAGTATGCAAGCCAATAGCACTAAACGTTGCACACGTATAGTACCTGGCATTCTAGATTAATTTGGAGTAACTAATATACGTCAGTGCTGCCAACATGACTCTAAGCCTGCTGATAGGTCCAATTTCAAAATGCACGTAACTTCTATACTAACTAATTGATTTCATTCAAAATTGCACAACAATTGATCGCATTACCGTATTTCAGGTTATATCTGACGAATTCATGCATGACATTTTTGCCAACATGATTTTACGCGCGCTGTTAGATCCAATGTTTAACTGCATGTAACGTCCATGCTATCCATTGGACTTCAACCAAATATTGTATTCTGTACCTTAAGGGATGGAACTAAGAATTTATTCAGTCACCAGGGCTGCCAACTGTAGTGCTCTATTAGGCTACATTATGCCAGGTATATTTCGAACTAAGTAGAAATTTCAATATTTACCAACTTAATTTCGTCATTATCCTAGATAGGTCCATATAGACTAATCATTGGCATGAATCTTACATTTTAAGAAAAGTATGCTCTTTAGTTCTTTATAATGTTTTAAATTTTATATAGATAATTGTAATTTTTTATTCTAGGCTATATTTTTTTTCATTTCCTTATTTATCCTGGATACAAAAATTATACTGTAATTCAGTACTGCCCATCCTGCGGCCCGCGTGCCGCTTATGGCCCACGAGACTATTTTGTCCGACCCGCGCCGTGTTGCCAAAACTTTGAAACAAATTCCAGTCGTCGCACTAAACTAAATTATCATGAACATTATTTGATTATTGATAATTGTGTGAAATGAACATAAATACTCACTCTTTGACATTCATGCTGTATGAGTGTATTGAATATCATCGTACTTCTATTTTAAAGGAATTTTTAAAAATATTAAAATTTATTTTTAGTGTTTTATTTTTTATCCACTACAAATAAATATAGAAAATTCCAAAAATACTAAGAAAATTAAGCTCAGACAGCCACAAAACTCACCAAATTGCACCTATATTTTTTAAACAAAATCCATAACCCAGAAACCTCCTGGAGTGTCATTGGCCCCTCAAGGTTCCCCCAACCATTTACAATTTGGCCCTAAGTTGAAAAAGATTGTGCACCCCTGCTGTAATTGGTTCTCAAAATTATTAACACCTCCATAAGAAAATTTGTTAGCACAAGGTTGAAGCACTCACAAATCAGTAAGTTATTTTTGTTAATATAAATTATTGGATGTGTACGGACCTCTATCGCAGAAAAGATAATGAATTTAGTTTTTACAGTAGTTACAGCGTACCTATTCCATAGAGCAGCGTTTCCCAAACTGTGGTACACGTACCACTGGTGGTACGCTCGTACTGGTGCAGTGGTACGTGGTGATGTTACAAATATATAAAAAATATTAGATAGTTTACGAAAAATACAAAAAAATATAAATATAAAATTTAAAAAAATAAAAAAGCATTTATATGTTGCCGGAGGACTTAAAAGCCAAAGATAAGAAGCAGTTTTATGAATTGAATTGTGATTCAGAACTAAGGCAAACTCTTTCAAAAATGGCTCTTGTGAACTTTTGGGTTGAGAGGCCTGCAGATATGCAGACATAGCTGACAAAGCAGTTAGATTTTTACGGCCTTTCACTACTTCGTACTTGTATGTGAGACTGCATTTCTTCGCTTGTTTATCTCAAGAATAAATACCGGAATAGGCTCCTTACAGTGGAAAACGATCTTCGTTTGAGACTCAGCAATCTTAAACCAGACATTTCTCAGTTGGCTTCTAATCTTCAAGCTTCACATTGAAGTTGCTAGTTGAACTTTGGTTGTTATGTTTAATTATTAAGTGTTCTTTTATTAATATTATTTGTACAGTGTCATTTCTGAATGTTTGAATTGGATACTTATTGTAATAAATTATTAAACAACTGGACACACTTTCTAGTATTTGAACTTTAACTCCAACATTCTTCCTCTAACCAAACACAATTTACAATCCATCTTTTGGTCTACTACATAGTAGTGGTGGGGGTTATAGTTACTATATCTCCCAACCATTAGGTGGTACGCGAGAGATTCTCGTCCTTACCTTACCTTACCTAGATGGCCACTCAAACCTATGCAGGTTTTTGGCCTCGCCAATAGCACGGTGCCATCTTTCTCGATCATCCATTATGTCCTCCGTGATTCCGAATTTTCTCATATCTTTTTGAACTTGGTCCCACCAGCGAAGTCTTGGTCGTCCCAATGGTCGCCTTCCTCTCGGTACACCTTCCAAAACTGCCCTTAAATTCAATTCTCTACTTCTTCTATGTACATGACCGGCCCAGCGCAGTCTTTGGCTTTTGGCACGGGCCACGATATCCGGTTATTTGTAGAGATCCCGCAATTCCTTATTTGTTCTAATTCTCCACTGGCCATTTTCTACTATCGGTCCGAAAATGCGTCGTAGTATTCTATCTTAAAGTGGTACACACACACAAAAGTTTGGGAAACACTGCTATAGAGCATATGCATAGGAGAATGAAACAGGAAGACAGAGTAGCCGGTAGCCTCGTTAATGATAGAGTTTGAACGATTCCGGCAGCAATTATCGTGCTTCCCCGCACGGCCGGGCAATCAACCGCGCTGCGCAGGCGGAACTGTTCCACGGGTGAAGGTGAAAGTGACATGAAATGATAACGACCTGCTATTGTACGTCATGCGCCATGTCATTATACGACACAATGGAGGCAAGCGTCTCCTGTGGATAGTACATGTTTCTCCGCAAAAGCTGAACATATTCATTTGACAAGGGTTAGATTTTCTGATTATTATTATTATCATTTCGTATGGCATAAAGGATGTTACAAATGAGGTGTAAACTTAATTGCTAGTATATACAAAATGTACATAAGTTCTGACAGGTAATAAGATACAAGCATTACAAATGGATGTCCAACGAGTTTAACCAATTCACTGCTTCATCTGTAGTCACATGTATTTCTTGTAGCGTCCCACTGAGCCTCCTTATTGGGCATTCCATGGCAATGTGATAAACCGTCTGTGGCACTTCACTGCAATCCACTTATGCCTCAAATACTGGCATCTACCATGTCGGGTTCTTAGTCGATTTAGTGACGACCAAGTTTTTCGGGATAAGTTGAAACCAGGGGGGCGTTCAGTTGGATCCGGAATTAGATGATATTTGTCTGGATTCGAGGAAATCCAATTGTTACGCCATGCTTGATAGACATTAAATTGCTCTTGAACCAATTCCTCACCTACTAACCAGGGAGGTTTCCTAGATGTCAATCTGAGATATGGTTGAAAAATGTCCTGATGAATTGGTAGTGAAGGATCTTTACAGTATTTTTCCCATTCTTTCGTCAGTGCCAATTGTCTACGGAGGTGAGGAGGCGAAATGTTTGAGAGGACTGGTAACCAATCCAGAGGTGTAGATCGGATGATTCCTGACATAGGGTTCCGCTTCTTTCCTTGGTCAGCAGTGGACCAAGGAAATAAGCGGAACCTTTGATAATGCCGGACGCAGTTTCCGGTGAAACGTCGGGAGATATCCTGTCTGCACCACGGCCTACAAGCCCGAAAAACTTGTATTTAATATTATGAACGCCGGCCGTGAAAGCCTAAGCTGTTATATCACATGGTACATGTTCGAAGTCTTCGTATCAGTATTTAAATGGTAAAATACGTTAATATCAAACATTGTAAGTAGTCGCCATTGCCGGTATTATGTTTCTGCACAATGGCTATTCAAATATTAACCCACATAACGGTAATGCAGTCATCAATATAATATAATCGTTGTGGTTATACGAGAATTGAGCAAGCCTTCATGAACTATTACTGAATACATTCTCTTTACTCACAAGAGGGCCTATTCATAAGGCATTTTAAACTCAATTTCACGCAGGAACATTATCGAAACAAGCAAATTATAAATGAAACTTAATTCCGTAATGCAGTATTATAGGAACGTGGAAATAAGTCACCATCTTGTGCACTAAATTTGTGTAGTCGAAATAGCCGTGGTGTTAGCGCCTATGACAGTGAATCTAGAGATCTCGGCTTCGAATCCCGGATGGGGTAGTTATTTTGCTACCCGATTATCATTTTAAACGATATTTATCATATCAATATGACTCATTTTAACAGAATCCATATGAAATTACGTGTTGGACTGTGAATCAAGAGGTCCTGTTTATAAGGAATTTAAGGTTATGGGCGGTGTCGCGTCTATTAATCTAGTTGTTCCATATCGTATTCTTTATTTAGTCTAGTGCTGGTGGAAGCTACAAATCATCTAATAAAATGAGTTCCGTATTATAAACTGCATTATCTGTAAAACACTCCCTTTTACAGAAGATTAATATTTGGGCCAATAATAGTATAAAATACCGGTGTATCAACAATTTCACGTGAGGTTTCTTCTATGTCAGATGTTACACATCATATGCGACTACTGTAAGGCTCGTAATTTTCTTTATATATGTAGGATTTAGAGCTATGCACTATTACATGAAGATTACTGTGTAGGTGTATTATTCAAATCTAGTATGATAACATTTGCAAAAGGACGTCTGTTACACAATAACATGACTCAACGTGAAATACCAGTCAGATCAGGAATATCTCAGACTTCTGTGCGTCGCATCTAAATTCAGAAATAGAACTGAGTCTAATAAACTAGTCAAGCTGCCTCCACTCATTACACTTCAATCCAGAATGGTTTTATTGCTGTTTGACCTCTATCTTCCATTTCCCAAACTGTAGCAATACATTCAGTTCGAATTTTATGACATCGTACTGCTGCACGCTTCATTGAACAAGAAGTAATAGTTTTACACCAACGTTGTCAATTTAATGATTTAACTTCAGATAGGATATTAATGCACTGATTCTTTAGGGGCTTTGCGACATCGTGGTCATGTAGCCTCGTATACTTGGGTGTGTATAGAAGGTGTCCGTGTCACTGTTATGGGTACTATTTCAAAAGAATAAACGTGAAGGAAATGGCGGGAGCTTGGAACAGATGAGCTGTGTTGCCAAGTTGTTATTGTTCATGTAGAACAGCTGATTCGAATAATACACAGGGCTACACTTCGGATATTATTTCGCGCAATTTAATGCAAATGTCGATCCTGAATCAACGCCGAGGACATTCAAATAGAGAAACACGGTATAAAATGAATAAATAACACACCGAAGCTATGCTACCTTTGTCACCGTTATTCAATAAATACGAGAAAGAGGCCAAACATTCGACAGCTATATAAATATAATAGAAAATACAAACACAAAGTAATATGATGATGAATATATCAACACTCACCATGCAATGATTATATCCTTCAAGATGAAACATGAGTTTGGGTGAAGGTCGTTCACAGTTTACAGCAGTTAACACAGAACGCAGAAATAACATCATGATAATACCAAGCACACTCACTCATTGTATCGCGACTCTGTACGGTTAATAATAGCCTCCAAGCACCAAGCACACAAACAAGCTGTTCTGGCGATATTATTGCAGTGATTTTACATTGTCGATTTGTAGGTTATTGAATGACAAGCGTTAATTTGAACACTACGGTATGCAATGAAACATTACTGGATACGTAAACATTAAGACTAAATGTACATAGCCAATTTGGTACATAACGCATGTATTCTAAATTAAGTATATTTAAATTTGAATTGAACAAACAAGGCTAACCATGAAAATAGTTTGATGACGAAATGAACGATAGAAGGCCGTTACAGGTTGGCGCGCGCGGTCTCCAACGGTATTTCCAGCATTTTCCCACGTTCTTCCTGCGGTACTATTTACAACTTATTGACTCGATGCTTAAAGTAAACGAAACGATGGCTATGAAACAAACTCCGACACAGTTAACAGGCGACTGAATGAATGACAATAAGCTGGCAACGTATGGTATTAGTTGTCAAAATACAGCCAATAGGAGCCCGCGGCGGTCAGCTGTTCCAAGCTCCCGCCATTTCCTTCACGTTCATTCTTTTGAAATACAGAGTATAGTGTGTGTATTTGAAATTGAGTTAGGCTTTGGTAGAAGGCGATCGTGGCTACAATTTAGGTACAATCCCAGCATTTTCTTCTAGTAAAAGTAAGAAATCTCGGAAAACCACTTCCAGAATGGTTGAGGTGGAAATCGAACCAACCTCTTTTCAGTGCTGTCTCACGAGGCTGAGTCTTCCCAATTCCAACCTTCAGACCAGAATTAAATCTCTTGGCAGAACCTGGAATTGATCTCGGACTTCAGAGTTGACAGCAAAGAATGCTAGTCACTACGCCACGAGATCGTGGAACATACATCAATGCCATTAACTTGCACATTAAGGCTATTATTGCTCTCGGCCAGATCGCAAGGTGAAACGTGTCTATCTGATGTTTGTATTGAAAGACCATGTGGTATGTTCATTGTTCTCGAGCCATTGTTGCTCTTTGGCGCATTGTTCTCGCTAAAAGCCTTTGTATCACTCCTGCACAGCATCAATATTTGATGGTCGGCTTCGAGATACGACCAATCCGAGGTTGCTGATCACAGAAACAGGAAAGTTCACGCATAAGTCAAATAAAAGATTAGCATTTCTTCTTTTTTTGGATGAAGCCACGCCATGGCTACGCACTGCTTTGAGTAACAGAAGGACAGGGTACACATTTGGACACACATTCATCTTTCTTTAAGGAAATGGAAATGACAAAGAGAAAGAATCATCGTTGTTGCGAACTCAGACAAAATAGTACGTTATGCAACAACCCTATAATGGCAATAATTAATACACGAGTATCTTAATTACCTTTTTAGGCGAGTTGCATACGACTGTTTATGTTCCACGATAATTATGACTTTATTTAGAACTCAGCAATTATTCTAGGTTTGTGCCGTGTCTTGTGTGGGGTTTCACCTAGGACACCCAGCTGTCTCATCAGCGGGCTCTTGGTGTCCCCGCCCGGACCCCCACAGGAGTTGCGAACTGCGCGCTACCTCCCTTTTTATAATGCGCACCTGCGCCTCTTTATTGCGAGAACTAAACACTCAAGCAGCCGTAACCTCCCTATGAAGGCTTCCAAAAAGATGGTAACTTACATTGGCTTTCACGGCCTGTGAATTAATACAGCAATTTCTCTAGGTTTGTGTCGTGTCTCATACTTGCTATCCTCGATGAAACCCCATAGTTTAAGAGAGGACTTAACCCTACCGACACCGGTTCTTAAGTGGTTAAGGGACCTCCAAACACCCCAATTCTCATAGTGACCTGACGGAAGATGTTCCTGCGGTTCCATCGAGTCTTTTTGTACCGATTTCCATCGAAGAAGTCTTGCCTTGTCTGGAGGGTATTTAAAAAGTTTTGCTGTTCGAAGGAAACTTTTTCTTGATTTTACCCTAGGCCAGGGCCATCCAGTCATTGAGCTATGAGAGCGCGGCCGCGCTCGGGGAGCACTGGGCAGTCAGACTAGCGCTCCTTCCCCTACCACCACTGCACTGTGGCAGTGAGGAGACCTGAGACAGACGGACGATGTTCGGACCGCGCTGACTGGATACGTACGTACAGTCATGCGGCCTACGGCTTTTGTGGGATTGTTGACATATTAATAGAGCTGTTTAGCCATAAATAATATACCACATATACAAATCGAATGGTACTCCGATGTATGGAATGTGCAGGAAACGAACACAAGTGTTGAGTAAAGAATATTGGGATTTATTCCAAACTGAAATGTGAACGTATTAGAGAGGAAAATTCAACAACATTTTACGAATATGAACAGATAGTACAGACCTTGAGTGACTTTTGCTCACTTACAAGCTGTACAGAAAAATGAAATTTCCAATTCTGCTTTAATGGATGCTGCTTCACCACTCCTTCTTTCTTTTTGTATGATGTTCAGGTATGAACACTGTAAAACTGATTTACTTACACGCTGTCAACAAAGCGCATTGGACTAGACTAGCGACTGATGGATCGGCTGCACACTTCAGCGCGCTCAGCCAGTCAAGCTCCTTCGACCACCTTCCACCAAAGCACTCGGAGCACTGGCTTAGAGCAAGGCCGGATTGCTGGCGCACGGGGAGCGCTGAATGGATGGCCCTGCCGTAGGCTGAGGTATTACATGGCCAAACAGTAGGTTCTCAACACTCAGTCGTTCACGATCATCGGCAAATTCTCGATGAATATTTGGAGTTGCGATACCGGCAAGACAGTGAATCTTCTCAACAGGGGTAGGATTAAAGCACCCGTTAATCAGTGAAATATTAGTAACAAAGCTTTGGTCGTAATTACACAAGAACCTCGTTTATCCGGCCCTCATTAGTCCGGATCGAAAATAATAAACATTTATTTTTACTGTACAATAGGCTATTTTTAGCCTATTTTCATTTTTGAACAAGAAGTTCCGTGACGAACTAAAGAGCCTACTTTTCTTAAAATTAAGATGCATGCCAATGATTAATCTACAGTATATGAACCTATCTAGAATAATGACGAAATTAAGTTGGTAATATCGAAATGTTTAATTAGTTAGAAATATACCTGGTATAATGTAGCCTAATAGAGCACTTCAGCTGGCAGCCCTGGTGACTGAATATATTCTTAGTTCCATCTCTTAAGGTACAGAATACAGAATTTGGTTGAAGTCCAATGGACGTTAAATGCAGTTAGACACTGGATCTATCAGCACGCGTAAAAGCATGTTGGCAACAATGTCATGCGTGTGCTGGTCAGAAATAATCTGAACTATTATGCTATCTTGTTGTGCCAATTTTGGATGAAATCCATTTGTTAGTATAGAAGTTACATGTATTTTAAAATTGGACCTATCAGTAGGCATAGAATCATGTTGGCAGCACTGACTTATATGAATTACTCCAAATTAATCTAAAACGTCAGGTACTATACGTGTGCATAGTTTAAAGCTGTCGGCTTGCATACTTTCTGATATATTGGTATTTGGATAAAAAATAGAGAGATAAATTATTAACAGTTGTAGCCCTGATGGCTATTAAGAATACGTTCAGTCATATGTGTTTATGTACACATATTACATACAAAATTTGGTTAAAATCCAATTGATAGTGTAGAAGTTCTTTGCATTTAAAAATTGGACTTATCAGAAGGCTTAAAATTATTTTGGCAACACTGTCATGTATGTCCTCCTGGAAGTTAAACTGAAATAGTATTATCTACATGTATGCCAATTTTGGAATAGCTCCCATGCATACCTTCCAAGATATCCAACATGGAGCTCACATTTCTAGTGCGTTTTTTCAGCAGTTGGTAACACTGACATCATTTTCAAATATGGGCATGAGATATTCCGTTACACATCTTTACTCATACTAAATTTGGTTCCGATTGCTGCAGCCGTTTAGGAGTTGATAGGGGGACACACACACAGCCAGACAGACAGAAGGGCAGACAGACAGACAGACACACATTTTCCCGGATCGATCTCATAGTCAACTGTTTCCTCATTTTTGCAAAATCTGAAAAGTAGGCTAAAAATAGGCTTATGAGATTACCTTTTGTTCGGGTGGCTGTGTGTGCCTGTGTGATTCGTGTGTGTGTGTTTGTCCCTTATAAAATCTAAACGGTTGGATCGATTTCAATGAAACTCGGTAAGTTCATAGCACTATTCCGAACGACCCCGAACGTGCCCTTCAAATTTTGTTATGTCTCACCAATACAACATGGCGGCTGTGCGAAATATTTCACCAGCATTCGATATATCCGAAGCTATTACCGATATCACCCTGAAATTGTGTACGGTGATCAAGGGAACTACTATAAGTTCACCTATCAGACTTTCGTAATCCTGGTAACTACAAAACCAACATGGCGGCCAAGCGAATTTGCGACATTAAAATAGACGTTTCTCGCGATTTAACCATCCAAACGTAAAGAAACTTGCTACAGTATATGTTTATACACATTGTAATGCACCGACATCTAACTTCGTTCAATAGTTTACATAACCTCAAGATGGCGGCTGTGCGAAATATTTCACCGGCATTCTATATCTCTGAATCTATTACCGTTATCACCCTGAACTTTTATACGGAGATAAAGGGCACTACTGGAAGTTTATTTATGAGACTTTCAAAAACTGGTTAACTACAGTAGTGGAGTAGTACGGGTTCTGCTTCACTTGACACTCCTGTGCCCAATAAACCAACATGGCCGCCGCGCGAAGTTGAAACATTTAAATAGACTTTTCTCTCGAACCCATGGTCGGAGTTTCACGAATGAGGTGTTCATAGGACTTGAGGTGACGCCCCTTTGCTATGGACCACTCGTTATACTTTTGAAAAAAAAAAATGAAAATTTTTGTTTTTGAAACTAGGTGATAGTTTGAAAACTAAACATGATAGAACGTTGTGCCATAGCTCAAACGAATGGTCTTTATGCCTTTTATTTTCTATAATGAAACTTTTTTATTTTTTATATTTTTTTGAAAACACTCGAATTTTGAAAATCCTATATTTTGGAAACTAGGAACTCTACAAAAAAAATTGTTTAACGTAAATCAATGGTCCCTACCCCCTCTACCCCCAAAATAAATTTCAAGTCTCTAGGATGAAAACCTGCAGTAGTGTGGTAAGGGGAAAGCTGTCTCACTTAGGAAGTTGTGAGCCCCTGCGACCTTGGAATGGAAGGAGCCATGCTAGGAGGGCGTGCTTGGATTCGTTTTTTTCGTCTCGTTGTGCTCTTTACGGGAATGTAGGTGTCGAAAAGGTGAAAATCTGGAAACACGGTCTTTTTGGGGTAAAAACGTGATTTTAGACTTTTTGCTATATCTCGCGAACAAAGTATGCTAGAGACATGAACGAGGGGTCCAAGGACTCGGAGTGACGTCCTCTTTGCTATGGACCACTCGTTATATTTTTAAAAAAAAATTGGAAACGCGATTTTGGGGTAAACACGTGTTTTTTGTGATTTTTGCCGATATCTCACGAACCAATAACGCTAGAGACGTGTAGGAGGTGTCCTAGGACTCGGGGTAACGCCCCCTTTCGAGTGTGGTAGATATTTTTTTTCAAAAAATAATTCACAAAGGGCCTAACGCCATACATGTTGAAAAAACGTTTTCTTTTTCTTTACCTGTTTATAATGTCCATGAAGCGTGGTGGTTGAGAGAGACGATACGGCTGGGTGTGTGTGTGTTTCAACGAACCTGTCGCTGACCACGGTGGCTGTGCTCAATAGATCAATCGCTATTTCGGCGGGTCGGTGTATGACAGAGCGAGGGTGCGTTTTCTGATATTTTACCTTTAACGTGTAAACGGTGATGAGAACTAGGTTCTATGTTGGTCGAAGCGAGTACAGAAAACAAACTTACAGGAGGTGAAGGTCATTTGAGCTTATTGGAAGGCATTGATCTGACTTGACAACAAGTGCAATGGAAAAAATGACCAAGACGCTTGAAGGTGAAATAATCTTACCATCGTGGTGGCAGGGGAGTGTGAAAGGCGTGCACACATGTGTGAAACCACAGGCACGCTAAACCAGTGACATCCTGTTTTGCTTCGTACGTGACAAAATGCAAGTTCATGTGAAATTTGATCTTTCACAGGTGTTCGCTTGGGTGTTAGCTGTCCACGTGCGCGATAACTGTTAACAAGTTACATCCTGTCTTGCTTCGTACGTGACAAAATGCAAGTTCAGGTGAAATTTGATCCGGCACAGGTGTTCGCTTGGGTGTTATCTGTCCACGTGCACGATAAGAGAATCTTCAAAGCGTGGGAAAAATGATTATACATGCAACATAGCATATATAAAGACATGTCGTTATCATTTCCACGCTCACTTAAGTGACTACCTTTGAACACACTGCGTTTATTAGTTTTGGTGTTGGTAGAAAATACTTAACCTTGTTGTGGGGTAGGTATATATTTATTTATATATTTATTGATTTTTATATAAATACATGCAATTATTTATTGATTAGGTAATTAATGATTTTTATTTATTTATTTGTTTGCAGATAACGTGTATAGCCTACCTGTCGTGTGTCTGTGGGAAATATATATTAAAGAAAGAGAGAAAGACAGAAAAGAAAACCATTTCCACACTAGCCCACGAGACGGGAATATAGCAAAGCATTATACGTCAAGGTGAGATTTGTTTTATTATATAATATAACCTGTTTGATTTTGTTTTTGTTTATGAAATGCATAAACTATATGGAATGGATATACTTATGGTGGTTTATTTTATTTCTTTTTAGATATTTGGAGAAAAAAAAAGGGTTCACTGCTACAGCAAATACAGTTGAAAACCAAGTGGCTTTAGAGTGGAACCATTGTCAAGCAGTCTACAGCTGAAAACTCAGGTGAGAGTGTTCTTTCTAAAATAATGTCATTTGCTACTGCTACCGATAGCCTAACTTGGGAACCTCTAAACAGTTGTTTCAAATCACGTGTGTGCTCTGGCCGCGTAGTCAATGTTAGAAAAAGTTTGATTCCCAAAGAATTTTTACAATCTTGTTTTGAAATTTTTAAAATTGAAATTTGCACAGCGCAAAGGTTGCATACGGCTTTAAAGGTGAATACAGAACTAGTGTGCGATTTCATATATAAAAAGAAGGACGTAGAGCATAAAGAGACATTTTATATTTGCAGTAAAATGCAAGAGCTATTCATAGCCCATAATTTGGAACAGTGGTATGAAACCCACGTGGTGAATGCCTTGCTATCAAAATTTGATAAACTGCAACAAGGACCGAGTGGCCTTGCCTTAGACAAAATTCACCATTTACAAATCAACATTTGTCATTTCAACCCGTTGAATGCTGGGTCTAGCTTTATTAAAACACCACCAGCAATAGCATTGAAAAAGGCTGTGGTGAATATTAAGAATTATGACAATGATTGCTTTCTGTGGTCCATGGCCGCGTATTTGCAGCCAGCACAAGACCGTAATGGTTCTCGACCAGGAAAGTACAAGGCCAAGTTTGATGAATTGAAACAAACGTTAAATTTAACTCGAGTGTCGTTCCCTATGGACTTAACCGAGATCCATAGGTTTGAACAAGACAACCAGGACTTTTCGTTCATGGTGTATGGCCTTGATGGTGATGAGATTGTGGGTCCTCTTTATGCCACAAAAGAACCGAAACGACACCACATTCATCTTTTATATCTGTCTGAGGGAGAGGTGAATCACTATTGCCTTATTAAGAGCCTAAGTAGATTGCTAAGCAGTCAAATGTCAAAGGACAAGTGTGCAAAACATATTTGTGACCGTTGCTTGCAATATTTTACAACCTCCATGCTCTTAGAACGTCATAGGGTAGATTGTGTTACTCAGGAAGCGGTGAGACTGATATTGCCACAAGGGGACAAGGCTGTGTTAAACTTTAAAGACATTCATAAGCGTGACACTGTTCCCTATGTGGTATATGCAGATTTCGAAGCACTCACCACACCCATGGCGGGATGTGAACCAGATCCCACCGTTAGCTCAACCACACCCATTCAAAAACATGAACCCTTTGCCATAGGATTTAATGTGGTGTGTGCCTACGACCCCACGCAATCCGTTTACAAATACCGCGAGGGGCCAGATTGTGCCAAATGGTTCTTGGATGAACTTGTCAAGTTGGCCGACCATGTACAGGAATTACTGGACCACCCAGTACCCATGAGCCTATCTCCAGAACAACAGCAGCAGTATGAGCATGCCATGACATGCCATATCTGCGAAAAGCCTATTTTAAGTGGAGAGGAAAAAGTCAGAGACCACTCGCATTTTACAGGGGAGTTTCGTGGAGCTGCGCACAGCAAATGCAACTTGAGCTTTCCAGCTCCTCGTTTCATCAGTGTCTTTTTCCACAATCTGGCGAATTATGACATTCAGTTTTTGATTCGTGAATTGGGCCATGTCAATAAGGGCTCGTTTACCATTATTCCCCAAAACCATGAGCGTTTTACAGCCCTGACATGGTGGTTGGGCGACTTTAGCATTCGATTTTTGGATTCCTTTAAGTTTATGGCATCCTCGCTAGACAGCCTTGTGAATGGCTTGAATGAGGAGGAATTAAAAAATACTAGAATGCATTTTAATGATCCTGAGCAATTTCAGTTGTGCATTCGGAAAGGTATATTCCCGTATGATTTCTGCAACAGCTGGGACGTGTTAAAGCAAAGAAAACTCCCTCCACAAGAGAAATTTTACTCGAAACTAACACGCAGTACCGTTTCCGATGAAGACTATGCACATGCATGTCAAGTTTGGCGAGTGTTTGGCATGAACACGCTAAGTGAATATGCTTTGCATTACCTAAAACTGGATGTATTGCTGCTCACTGATGTGTTTGAAAAATTCCGTGAGTTGTGTCAACACATTTACGGTCTTGACCCGGCTCACTATTATACGAGTCCTGGACTCTCGTTTGATGCCGCTTTGAAATACACTCAAGTGGAATTGGATTTACTCACTGACGTAGACATGGTTCTATTTTTTGAAAAGGGCATTCGTGGCGGCTTTGTGTCACTTAACCAACGCCATGCCGAAGCGAACAATGTCTACATGCCTGATTATTCACTAGACAAACCAGAATCGTACTTAATGTACTATGACGTGAATAATTTGTACGGTTACGCCATGAGTCAGCCTTTGCCCTATGGAAAGTTTGCTTGGCTGACAGAGAAACAAGTGTCAGAATTTGATGTAATGAAGGCTAGCCAAGAAACAGGCTGTGGATATGTGCTAGAAGTGGATATTGAATATCCCTCATTCTTGTATGATGAACATGCCGATTTCCCATTCTGCCTTGAGCAAATGGTTCCCCCTGACAGTAAAGTGAAGATTGAAAAACTCATGGGCACACTTTACAACAAAAATCGGTATGTGCTACATATCCAAATGTTGGTGCAATGCCTCGCCCAAGGCTTGGTGTTGAAGAAAATCCACAGGGGTATTTCTTTTGCTCAAAAAGCATGGCTTGAGCCATACATGCGACTCAACACAGAGCACCGACAAATGGCAACACAGCAGTTTGAAATTAATTTTTTTAAATTAATGAACAACTGCATCTATGGCAAGTCCATGGAGAATGTCCGCAAATACCGTGACATTAAATTGGTGAATGTCTGGGAGGGGCGGTGGGGTGCCCGGCGGTACATTGCCAAGCCAAATTTCAAATCGATCAAAATTATCGATGAGGATTTAGCTACTATTGAAATGAGTAAGACCAGCGTGACCATGGATAAGCCCATTTACTTGGGTCAAGTCATTTTAGACTTTTCTAAATCGGTCATGTATCGATTCCACTATGAGTTTGCCAAACGCCATTTTGAGGACGTCTCTCTTTTGTATATGGACACGGACTCATTCATTTACCACATTCGCCACTGCAACCCCTATGACGTCATGAGGCAACATAGTGACTGGTTCGACACCTCTTGCTATAGCGCTGACAACGTGTTTCAGCTGCCCATAAAAAACAAAAAGAAAATGGGCGTTTTAAAAGATGAATGCGGTGATTCCATTATGACGGAATTCGTAGGTTTGGCCTCAAAAATGTATGCTTACCGCACACTCGACTGTAAGGAAGCCAAAAGAGCAAAAGGTGTAGGTAGGGCAGTGGTAAAATCGCTACGTGTAGACGATTACCTAGCGGTTTTACGCACGGGCAAAGCTATGTCTCATACACAGTGCAGGATACAATCCAGCAACCATCATTTGTATCTTGTGGAACAGAGAAAACGCACCCTCGCCTCCATGGATAACAAACGTGTGTGGGCTAATGACCTGCTCACCAGCCTGCCCTGGGGTTATGATCGCAACGAGGAGGAGGTGTGATTTCATTGTTTAATCGTTTATGGGACATAGCTTTATGTAACTTGTAGATTTAGTATTTTGTAAATATTGGTTTCTGTCATTGTAAATAGTAGATTTTGTAAATAGTGACAACCCACTTGGACCTTTTGCTCTTTAAAATGTTCTATGCAACCTTATTTTTTAATTTTTTTTTGATTGGTTAATAGTGTGATTATTTTAACGCTGTACAAAGTTGAGTTTTTTTGTAAATATGAAATAAGTAAGATTTTTAGTAACTTTAATAACTAGTATTTAATTATTTTCGTAATGTAAATGATAAACTAAAAAGTTCTTTTGGGATGAGTGTGCATGTCGAGAATGTGCTTTTGGGAATAAATAAAGTGGTTGTGTTTGTTCCCAAAGACAGGTGTGAATGTATGAGTGGAGAGAGAAAACTGATGTATATGGTTGACCAGAGCAAACACGGTGAGGTAGGGTGGGTGGGTGGGGAGGGGGTAAATGGTCACTTATATACTCATTTTGTTTTAAATAGTTTCGTTTTTTCATTGAAATGTGGCAGTCAAAAGACATTATTTTTGTAAAAACAGTCTTACCTGCAGTAGTCGTAGACCTCGACGTTTCTCCAAACACACATTAACACATTGCAGTATTATCAAGGTCAAGCACTCGCATCAACATCATTGTCAAATCTCAACTTTCGACATACACCAAATGGAAAAAATGTGAAAACAGCAAAATGAAAAATCCATGTTTCCATATCACCAAAAACAGGAAAACTTAAAACGGACATTTTTAAAAACTGGAAATGGCCACGTGTGAAATTTGAAAATTTAAAAACTTCAAACAGACATTGTTTAAAATGTGTCATCAACAAAATGGAAAAATCCATTTCATCAAAATCATAAAACTTGAAACGAACATTTTTCACATCTGTAAATTGCAAAATGACAAATGGCAATGTGTGAAATGTGTAAAATGAAAAAAATCAGCCATCAACATCACGATTTCTTAAAATTAAAAATAACAAATCATTATGCTCTGGTATACCTTTGTTTTTATTTCATAGTCATAGTGAATTGACAAAAGAAAAATAGAATACAAACAAATCCCAATTCCTCACTCCTCAATGTTTATGTCCATGCATTATCAACTTTCCTTTCATAGCACTCATGACAATTAGGGCTGCCATCCTTTCACCCACTGAGGCATCACTGGATGTGAAACGTTGTTTAGCTTTCTTTAATAACAATTTATCTGCCACATGTCTTAAACCAGGATGACTATGGCGATAAGAAAGGTCATGTTCCTTGCATGCTTGATCCAAAAGATTAATGGGTACATCACCACGTTGTAAACGTTTTTCGAGACGAGTTCCAGGGCCGCAAAAACGATAACCTGGAAGATGGATTTCGAAAGGTAGGTATTGAATCACTTTGTCAATGACGCCATTGCCAGTACAGGTCTGGCATATCCTTTTCCATCGATGGTAAAAAGGTTTGGTCTTTCTCCTCCTCTGTGGACGATGTTTGTGTTTGTTGTTGTTGTTGTTGTTGTTGCTTTTTCTCGCCATGACACCCATGGAATGATTCAACAAAGTCTTTACATGGACTTTTATGACCGTGATACAGTTTCACTAGCTGGCAAGTCGCACACTGACGCATAGACGGTATTTTTGCCATGGCCACTTGCTTATGGTGATCGTAATCCGTACAGGGTTGCAATTCACTCAACACAGGGTCTTGAGTCCATGATTTTGGTACATGTTGCCAGATTTCTTTCACTGCATTGGCGGCCACATAATAAATGAACGACTTGGGCAGCGCCAAGAGTTCCTCTTTGGTAAAACTGTCTAGTTTCTTTTTGCACACAAAGAACTTGCCGATGGCTTTGTCCGTAGCATTGCCTTTCTCCATGGTATCACGTGCTGTAGATGTTTACACGTCGCTTGTAGAAATCTCACTGACGTCATTCACAGGTAAATCTTGAGTTATAATTTTGTTCAACAACTCCCAGCAGGCATGAGTGGTTAACCAATGAAAGAGATGCCACGCATGCGATAGGGCTGTATGGGTAATGTTGCCACAGGAACAAGTATCCATGAGCGTTTGCAGGGAGGGGCAGCCCAACTCCATGAGGTCGATACATTGGCAGTAAGACGCCAAAAATGGTTGCAACCATTGACGTTTTTCATTACCTTTCACAAATACCACATTGGCCGAGGACAAGTGTGCTTTCATGACCACGTCCAAATATTTATAGGAAATGGTTCCCTGATTCCAGTCTAGTTGCCTATGATTTTCAATCCACTGGGTTTGTTTACGGTCTTTTTCACACAACAAATCAAAAGCATGGGGTGGTTTAAATAGCAAATGCGTAGCTTGCGATATCCAAAACGTGGTACAATCGATCATGGCCACTTGTTTAAATATAAATTTGTTGTCACCAATTTTAAACCCTTGGCAATCCACAATGAGTGTGCGCAACATGTTGACGCTTGCCTGGACCAAGTTCAACTGACGACTGACGGACGATCAGGTGTGATCATGGCATGGACTTACCTGCCATGCTAGTTCCAAAAAAGAAGGTTAGGGTAGGACAGTGGGGGCATGCAAAAAAATAAGAATTTAAGAATTACATCATTTTATTATCATTACACGTCTTACAGGCCTTTGTCATTTTGGGATAAGGACGATAGCAACTGATACAACAATATAGTCTCTTGTGTTTGTAACGTCCATAACACCGATGATGTCCCAATGTCTCTAAACTAGACGTTTTTGATGGTGAGCTGCTCACCGAAGCACCATGGATACCATACGGCCCACATGTATCGTAACTTGTTTTATTTTCATCACCCAGAGACACAAGTGAGGGATAGCTTGAATGACAGGGTATATTTCCCACTTTCATTCTACACAGGTAGGGGCAGGTGGGTGACCAGCGCTGATGTTCCTGCATGGGTTCATCGCCCTCCTGCCATTGGTCTATGATGATGGGACAAAAGGCACATTTCACTTCATCTCTTGTTTTTAAATAGTAGAATCCAGCAGCCGCCAAGGCTTGAGGGTTTATGAAAGGCACTGGCCATGTGGCAAAAGTCTTGAAACGTTGTTCCTCAGAGTTTAAATTCATGGATGTAACGTCTCTTGAGGCTTTAAAGCAAGACATGACTGAGCGACTTGACGTGGGTTGAGCTGTTATTTATACACTCGTCACTTGGTTGGACAGTGGATAATAGTTGACTTGTTTGTGATGAATAATCAGACAGTAGGCCGTCGTATTGGCTGGTACATTGTCATGCGTTTCAAAATCTAGTCGAATGTCGATATTGGATGGCTTGACAGACTCTTCCAGGTAAGAACAGTCAAAAACAATCAGTGGTGCTCTTGCCTTAAACGCTTGGGGTAGTAGCATGGGACCGTTCTCTTTTTGATAATACGACCATCGAAATTTAGAAAACAAGTCGTACAGGGGGCCAAACTTATTTTTTGAAAAATCCAAATCCAGTCCTTCATAGGGAAACACAGCTCCGTTGAGGAAAAGACGTGCATTTCTCAATTGCAGGTGATCAAATTGCGAGGCATCTTTGGTTTGTTGATACTTGCGATTCGTTTGAAAACCCACGATCAGGTAGAGAGGTCTCTCTGTATAGCGAGCTGTTTTTACAGACCAACTGTGTGTGTTGGTGGTGGGCAATAGCGGATACTCATGGAGTGCCCAGCTTCTAAATTCCATGGGTAGAGGCATATCTCTCTTTACCATTTTGAGTATGTCCAGTTTTTTGCTATCGTTAAGGGTCACATGAGGCACTTTCCATAGCAAGCGTTGTAGTTGAATTTTTGAATCGATGGGGGCATTGTCGGCCCCCTTGAGTGCATTATTATCACTCCTGTCTCTCACTAGATAAAGCACTTGCCTTGCGTTAACCACAATGCGTTGGTGATCTTCGGCAAAGCCTAGAACCAGTTTAAGAGGTAAATATCCAGTAAAGGTCCCATCGGTGTGTACCATCCAGTCATTGGTCGAGTCAGGGCACCAAGCTGCCATGCAAAGTGTTTTACCTTCTTCCTCACTATAAGAGGGGTATAGTTTCATGACACTGGAAATACCCACATTTCGAGTGCTATCCACCACGATATCGTTAATGACATAACGTACTTCAGAAAACAGAAAGGCTAAACCATGGTTGGCCAACTTGGATGTAGTGGGTGTAGAGCCATCGGCTTTGGTGAGCCGACCTTCAATCTGAATAACACTTTCATGCGGTAGGGTGTAAATATCTTGGTTGTTGATAACAAATTGAATTTCATCATTGTTATTGAGTCCAGGTGTTTGAGCTTGATAGGAATGGAGATCAATTCTTACCACTCCTGGTTGCTCCTCGATGTGGTTCGCTATCTCTAGGATAGAATTCATTATAAGGGTTGACGTGGTAACCCAAATGCTGTAAAATCTGCTTGCCTTGAGATGTTAACGTGTATTCACGTGGCAAACAACTAACACTATTCCTAGACGGTGTTGTTGCTTTATACACAAATTTCATAGTGGCTTTAGCACCAACTTGTAAGTCACTGGTGTAGTGGAATCTAGATCAATGAGTTGTTGATCTCTATTGATCAGTCTTAATGTTATATTACTAATACTATCAACAGCCACAGCATGAAAAAGCACCACTGGAGGGTTTTCACGAATAATATACCCATTGGGCGATGTCACAATAAAGTCATAAAGCGAATGCGATGGTTCTTGATTGGTGTACACTTGGCTAATAATATTACACGTCACCGACACATGATGGTCCTCAATGAATTTCACTTCATGGTCCGATTCATGTTTTTTGTTGGGCTCCAACACACGTGGTTTAAATCCGAGTAATGGGCCAATGGAATCGGGGTGTGTTTTAAAGTCAATGTTGAAGGTAGAGAAAATACTGCAGCGATGAGTGTTAGTATTGCCTACAAGTTCAAACTTGTGCGTTCCGTCGAGAAATGACTTTAAACCATACTGATTGATCAACACCACATAAATGTGTTCATAAATATCATCGATCGTGTATCCACCAGAGTTCAGGGTGAGCACAGAATCATCATAGTAAAACTTGTTGTTCACATTTTCACGTATGTTGTATATTCGATTGTACGTTTCAAGAGAAACAAGTCCTAAACCATAGGGTTTTTCACTCAATTCGATAGGCGGGTAAAAGTCTAGGCTGACTTCAGGTCCACGTCCATGCACTGTAAACGTTTTACTTTCTACCGACATACTGGTGGCGTTTTTGCTTATGCTGCGTCTTATATAAAAAAATTAAACACAAACGTCCACACTGTTGGCTGTTAAACGTTTGCTCACGTTTCACATTATAATATATCTTGATCCTGTTTCCAAAATAGGTCACTAGTTCCATGGGCGGGGGCAAATTCCCAAAACTGTCAAAGTACCATACCGTGGATCCCTCTTTGACATAAGCTACATAATGCGTTCCTGGTCCTCGGTGATCATCCAAATTGACAACAGCACATTCCTGTTTCCAGGGTCGTGGGGGTAATTGGTTTCGCATAAACACACCTCGAAAATGAGAAAGCTTTAGTTGTTTAGCATAGCTTTCCACTTGTTGATGCGTCAGGGCATGTCTCGCTATGGCTGAGGTTAAATTTTTTTTTTTTTAATATTTCGAAATGGTGAAATCCCAAATCCTTGTTGATAAAAGGCTGGCTTTAAATTGGCATTTCTAGCCCCCATGGCAATCGCTTCCATCGTTTCATTGTGTCGCTGACTTTCTTTGAGTTGTTGCTTGCCCTGCTGCGCGGCTTTAATGGTTTTCGCCACTGCACTGGCACCGCCCAAAAGTGAGCCCAGAGCAGCCAAACCAGCAAATAATGCAGGTAAAAATCCCGCTCGTTTGGGAACGGGAATCACTCGCCCTTGGTTTGAAACCTGTCGCCGACGTTTTGGAATAACCTGTCTCTGTGCTGCTCGAAGGGCTTTCCTTATGGTCAATACATTATTTTTTCTTTTTTTCTTTCGCAAGGGCTTGTCCTCGAATGTTGTAAGCCCTGGCTTTGCCAAGGACAAAGTCCTTTTTTTAGTCTTTCTCACTGCATACCTTTGTTTCACCATGATGATAATGACCCACAACCTTTCACAAGAAAGTTTAAATCACAACTAACGTCAGATGGTTATTTCATGGCTGTATATTCCAATTCCACATAAAGTGGGAAGTCGTTTATGGTTTTTCCCGCTTGCTTTTCATCCCATGTCAACATGAGATAAAAGGATAATTCGTCACCTGCATTGACCATTTCATGGTTATGAAGCAACATCCTATGACCATTTATCTTTATTTGTAAATGGTTCTCATCAGGTATGGCATATTTGATGTGAATGGTTCCATCATAGTGTAATCGATAGTGGCTTAAACCCGAAGCAAGCGCATAGGTCAAGTGCTGATCATGGACTAGCGGTAAATGGTTTCTGTCATTCACAGGTTTTTCATTTGTCAGATACACTAAAAACACAGATGGGATAAATTTATAAAGCCTTTTCATTTCATGGGTCACGTAACGCTTGGTACAAACATCGTCTTCGTCTTGTGGGTCTTCCACGTGAATAATCCGATGGTGATTAGCGCTATAGCCATTCACCATAAGCTGGGGCACTTTGTCATAAAACTCATACACTTTGTTATCCACATACTTTTTCGTAGTAACGTCTGTAGACACTTGAGGATGTTTTACATGGGTTAACCGCTTTCCCTTAAAGTCATAATCTCCCTGTTTTGTGCGTGGCACTACTGACCTATCCACATAGTGTTTATTAGCAGGATCTGTTTCCTGTTTAGGATCATGTATGGGGACAGGCCTAGCTTTGGCCATCAACGCACGTCCAAAGACATCCATCGTCAACCTGTAGTACCAGTCTACTGTTTCTATGACAAGGCTCGGTGTCCTGTATATAGACAGCCTGCTAGCCTGTCTAAGCCTTAGTTGAAATGAAGATTATTAAGCAGCAAGAGTCATTCCCCGTGGGGGACATGGTTTCCCATCTCTGTCCCACATCACGTGAACAACGCCATGGTTCACTGTTTCCATCTTCCATTCGCTGCATCATTGTGGGGCCTTCCGGCTGTGGAAAGACTAATCTTTTGCTAACGCTCATTACAGCGCCCAATGGTCTGCGTTTTCAAAATATTTATATTTTTGCAAAATCTCTCTACCAACCCCTCTACGTGTTTCTGGATCAAGTCATGTCTGGATTACAAAAAGAGAATATGGGTTATTTTACATTTTCCATGCAAGAAAATGTGATTTCACCGGATGAGGTAAAGCCTGATTCACTCATGATTTTCGATGATGTATCCACTGAACGTCAAGGCATCATTCAAAGCTATTTCAGCATGGGTCGACACAAACATATCGATTGCTTCTATCTTGGGCAAACGTATTCAAAAATGTCCAAACAGTTGATTCGTGACAATGCCAATGTCATTGTTTTATTTCGTCAGGACGAGAGGAACAGTCGTCACATTTATAATGAACATGTGAATCCTGATATGACCTTTCAAATGTTTACAGAATTGTGTGCCAAATGCTGGAACACTCAACGTCATGCCTGTTTAGTGATTGACAAACAAAGTGAACTCAACCAAGGACGGTATCGCTTAGGGTTTGATCATTTTATTGCTATTTAAGGCCCTGTCTCATTCCCCATCAAGTCATTTGTCAAGACACCATGGCCTTAGCAGAGAGTCAATTAAAAAAGCATATTATTAGAGCAAAAAATACTATTCGCCAAAAGTTTCGTCAATTGAAACAATCACGTGCCAATCATGCTTTGTTTATTCAGCAACATTTAGCACCTCCACTAAAAGCCATGTTGAAACCCTCTTTCAAGCCATCTGAAACGCTACCCACCGTTTCACAAGCCACGCAGACGCTGCACGAGGACCCTGAGGAAGAGGAACAGGAAGATTTGACTAGTGTTAGTGAAGTTGAGGATGAGGAGGAACAAGTGTTTACGCCTCAAAAAAAGGCCGCACCCCTTGCAGAGTTTTTGAGAAAAAAGAAATCCTTGGCCATGGTCGAAACACCTTGCCCTTCCAGAGCGTCTCCGTTTTCACAACTCTTGGCCACCCCTCAACATAAAGCTCAACTGAAAACCATTTTAATAAAATATTATGGATCAACATTGGAACCCTATTTCACCGATCTATTTATTGGAAACACAGATACCACGTATGGTGTTCGCTATGAGGATGATAGTTTTAAAATTGGCGATTCATCCATTAAATTTGCTCGTACTAAAGCTGTCATTAAAAACATCAACTATAAATTAACGCCAGGACTGTTAAAACTGCTCTTTTCTCGGACCCCCTCTTCCCATGATTATACGTCAGAGGATCTTGACAAATATAAATCCATTTTATTGGATACCCATGCTCACAAAAGACAGTATGATCCCACGCAACAAGTGAATGCCAATATATCTCAAAAATATAAAACCATCATTGCAAAAATGTTTCCCACTAGTCAAAGTACTCGTCGTAAAGTGTCCGCTTCGGGAGTGACATTTAAACCGTTAAAACCCCTTGTGGATGTTACCTACTGGCACAATCCCAATAAGCTCGTCCAGCGGCTACAGTTGTTGCATGCCTCACGTCAAGCTGGCCATACCGGTCACGATTGGGAAATTCAAGAAATTGAACAAGAACTTCGAAATGCCAAAATTATTGTTTAAGCCCTCACCCATTAAAATGGGTATTGCTCACGAGTTGCATCGCCCAGCTAGGCGTCACTATCCGCGACTCAAGGTGATTTCACGAGGTGTGGATGAACTTTGGCAGGCTGACTTGGTTGAAATGATACCCTATGCTGGCGTTAACGACGGTGTACGCTATATGTTGACCGTCATTGATGTCTATTCCAAAATGGCCTTTGTTGAACCTGTGCGTCGCAAGTCTGGCCCACTAGTTACCAAGGCCTTTCAACATATTATTCAACACTCCAAACGTCAACCTCAGCTGCTACAAACCGACCAGGGGAAAGAATTTTTCAACAAGGATTTCTCCAGTTTTCTCAAATCTAAGGATATTCACCATTACACCACGTACAGCAATCTCAAAGCCAGTGTGGTCGAGCGGTTCAACCGAACATTGAAAACCCATATGTGGAAAGCGTTTACCGCTCAGGGCACGTATCGCTGGTTGGACATGTTACCTGAGCTAGTATCACGTTACAATGACACCAAACATAGAACGATTGGGACCAAGCCACGTCTCGTAACTAAAAATATTCAGCGATTGGATAAACTGTTTAACCCCATAAAAACAGCCGATCCTAAACGTCACCGACTGAACATTGGGGATTTTGTTCGTGTGAGCAAATTTAAGTCTGCCTTCAATAAGGGCTACACGCCTCAGTGGGGGACTGAACTATTTCGAATTCGTCGAGTCTACTTGGACAGTCCAGTCACCTATTTACTCGAGGACCTCAACCATCAACCCATAAAAGGTAGATTTTATCTACATGAACTTCAGAAAACAGCATTTCCTCAGCACTATCTTGTGGAAAAAGTGTTGAAACAAAAAGGAAATAAACTCTACGTCAAATGGTTAGGGTTTAACTCTACGTTTAATTCCTGGATCAATAAATTACATGTTGTGTGAACCTGTGTACTTTTTATTTATTCACACATGTTGTACACCACCTATAGCTCTATGTATACAGCGCTCCGCGCTTCATGCATGTTCATACATGTTTGTCTTTCCCTTTCCTCCTGTGTTCTCTCATACATCACCCCCTCCCCTCTCCCTCCCTTCACCTCCCACCACTGCTGTTTGCAGCTCTTGCCTATCTATTGGTTGTGACATGATTCCCACAAGTTGCATTATACTTTTTACTGATTCAGCGATTCCCACGCTTTGAAGATTCTCTTATCGTGCACGTGGACAGATAACACCCAAGCGAACACCTGTGCCGGATCAAATTTCACCTGAACTTGCATTTTGTCACGTACGAAGCAAGACAGGATGTAACTTGTTAACAGTTATCGCGCACGTGGACAGCTAACACCCAAGCGAACACCTGTGAAAGATCAAATTTCACATGAACTTGCATTTTGTCACGTACGAAGCAAAACAGGATGTCACTGGTTTAGCGTGCCTGTGGTTTCACACATGTGTGCACGCCTTTCACACTCCCCTGCCACCACGATGGTAAGATTATTTCACCTTCAAGCGTCTTGGTCATTTTTTCCATTGCACTTGTTGTCAAGTCAGATCAATGCCTTCCAATAAGCTCAAATGACCTTCACCTCCTGTAAGTTTGTTTTCTGTACTCGCTTCGACCAACATAGAACCTAGTTCTCATCACCGTTTACACGTTAAAGGTAAAATATCAGAAAACGCACCCTCGCTCTGTCATACACCGACCCGCCGAAATAGCGATTGATCTATTGAGCACAGCCACCGTGGTCAGCGACAGGTTCGTTGAAACACACACACACCCAGCCGTATCGTCTCTCTCAACCACCACGCTTCATGGACATTATAAACAGGTAAAGAAAAAGAAAACGTTTTTTCAACATGTATGGCGTTAGGCCCTTTGTGAATTATTTTTTGAAAAAAATATCTACCACACTCGAAAGGGGGCGTTACCCCGAGTCCTAGGACACCTCCTACACGTCTCTAGCGTTATTGGTTCGTGAGATATCGGCAAAAATCACAAAAAACACGTGTTTACCCCAAAATCGCGTTTCCAATTTTTTTTTAAAAATATAACGAGTGGTCCATAGCAAAGAGGACGTCACTCCGAGTCCTTGGACCCCTCGTTCATGTCTCTAGCATACTTTGTTCGCGAGATATAGCAAAAAGTCTAAAATCACGTTTTTACCCCAAAAAGACCGTGTTTCCAGATTTTCACCTTTTCGACACCTACATTCCCGTAAAGAGCACAACGAGACGAAAAAAACGAATCCAAGCACGCCCTCCTAGCATGGCTCCTTCCATTCCAAGGTCGCAGGGGCTCACAACTTCCTAAGTGAGACAGCTTTCCCCTTACCACACTACTGCAGGTTTTCATCCTAGAGACTTGAAATTTATTTTGGGGGTAGAGGGGGTAGGGACCATTGATTTACGTTAAACAATTTTTTTTGTAGAGTTCCTAGTTTCCAAAATATAGGATTTTCAAAATTCGAGTGTTTTCAAAAAAATATAAAAAATAAAAAAGTTTCATTATAGAAAATAAAAGGCATAAAGACCATTCGTTTGAGCTATGGCACAACGTTCTATCATGTTTAGTTTTCAAACTATCACCTAGTTTCAAAAACAAAAATTTTCATTTTTTTTTTTCAAAAGTATAACGAGTGGTCCATAGCAAAGGGGCGTCACCTCAAGTCCTATGAACACCTCATTCGTGAAACTCCGACCATGGGTTCGAGAGAAAAGTCTATTTAAATGTTTCAACTTCGCGCGGCGGCCATGTTGGTTTATTGGGCACAGGAGTGTCAAGTGAAGCAGAACCCGTACTACTCCACTACTAACTACAAATCGAACATGGCGTCCAAACGACGATGAAAGTTTTAAATAGACTTTTCTCGCGATTTAATGATCCAAACGCAATGAAACTTGCTACAGCAAATGTTCATACACATTGTAATGCACTGGTATCTAATTTAGTTCAATTGTTTACATAACCTCAAGATGGCAGTTGTGCGAAATTTTAAAAATTAAGCTTTTATTTCTTGTCCGGTAATCATGCGATCAAAGTGAATCTTTGAATAATGAAGCTATGCAATAATTTTCCTTTAATGGTACATAACTATATGGCCTATACATATAACAATCTAAAACGGCGAGCATCCGAAGTATATTGACGGTTCTCAATATCTATGAATCTTTTACAGCAATCAAACTGGATTTTTTATGTTCATAGAGGCTACGGACATAAGTTCACTTTCAGTAACCTGGTGAGCACAAATCCAACATGGCGGTGACGCGAAGTATAAATATTTAAATGGACGTTTATCGCGATTCAATCAACCGAGTGCAGTGAAATTTTGCACGTTAAATGCATATACAAATGTTAATCCACTGCCATCTAATTTATTTCGATTGTTTTCATAACCACAAGATGGTAGCTGTGCGAAATTTTAAAATCTCGTTTTTACTTCCTGTCTCCTAATCATGCGATTAAGTTTGAATACCACACGTACACAATTATCTTCATGTAATAGTAGGTAAATAAAAATCCAACCTGGTGACCATTTGAAATATTTAGATGGTTCTCAAGATCTACAAATCTATCACAACAATAAAATTGAATTTTTGTATGTTGATATAGGCAATTAACATGAGTAGGATATATGAAAATAGGCTGTATATTTCTTCACGGAACAACTTTTTTATGTTCATAGGGGCTATGAATATAAGTTCACCTAAAGGACTTTCAATAACCTGGTGATCTCTAATCCAACATGGCGGCGACGCAAAGTATATATATTCACATGGACGTTTCTCGCAATTTAACCATCCGAGTGCAGTGAAACTTGGTACAGTAAATCCTTATGTACATGTTAATCCACTGGCATCTAATTTATTTCATTTTTTTTCCATAACTACAAGATGGCAGCTGTGCGAAATTTTAAAATCTCGTTTTTACTTCTTGTGTCCTAATCATGCAATTGAATTTTGAATACTACACGTACACATTAGTCTTCATGTAACAGTACATAACTGTAAGACCTACAGATATATAAATCCAACATGGCGAACATCTGCAATATTTTGTCGATTCTCAATATCTACGAATCTATTACCGCAATCAAACTGAAGATTTGTATGTTGATAGTGACAATTAACATGAGTAGGTTATATGAAAATAGGCTTTAGTTCTTCACGAACTACTTGTTTTTTACGGGGTCGACTCTTCTTGAATGTCTTTTCCGCCAAGGATAGTTAAAGACAGGAATTGGAAGTAATTCCGCCACGGTCTATCAGAGGTACCGTCCCTGCATTCGCCTGTAAGTGAGAACTGATGTTAGTAAAACGTCTTCGTGATTGTGCTGCGCGCAAATGTAAAATGAAAAAAACACACATTAATTTAGGGCATAAAACAGAGTCGTAAATGTAAGAAAAGTGTTCTTATATTTTTTTTGTAGAATTGAAAAAAGGTATTACATCTTATGTATTTGATTTTAGTTTTTGATGTGTAACATCTTTCCGCTCGGTTGCTGGATAGTTTTGTGGGAGTGATTTTGAAAATTGGGGACGGAAGTGAATCGGAACGATCGAGCTGGCAGTAGTGAATCGAACGGAAGTATGCACTGCCCGCTCGATCGATCGAACAGAAGTGTACCAGCTGGCAGTGGTGGAAAACGGAAGTATGCACTGCCCGCTCGATCGATCGAACGGAAGTGTACTAGCTGGCAGTGGAACGAGAAACAATGAGCACGCGATGTTGGGAATTGATACCATGACGTACTCTTGGCCATGTGGAATGTATATGACTTACTGAACGGAAAAAGCACATGCGAACTCCGGTGTCAAGTGATTGAAACAAATGACATGGTACATGTTCAAAGTCTTCGTATCAGTATTTAAATGGTAAAATGACTTAATATCAAACATTGTAAGTAGTCGGCATTGCCGGTATTATGTTTCTGCACAATGGCTATTCAAATATTAACCCACATAACGGTAATGCAGTCATCAATATAATATAATCGTTGTGGTTATACGAGAATTGAGCAAGCCTTCATGAACATTGCTGAATACATTCTCTTTACTCACAAGAGGGCCTATTCATAAGGCATTTTAAACTCAATTTCACGGAGGAACATTATCGAAACAAGCAAAATATGAATGAAACTTAATTCCGTAATGCAGTATTATTGGAACGTGGAGATAAGTCACCATCTTGTGCACAAATTTGCCTAGTGGAAATAGCCGTGGGGTTAGTGCTTATGATTGTGAATCTAGAGATCTTGGGTTCGAATTCCGGACGGGGTAGATATTTTTGCTACCAGATTATCATTTTAAACGATATTTATCATATTAATATGACTCGTTTTAACAGAATCCATATGAAATTACGTGTTGGTCTGTGAATGAAGAGGACCTGTTTATAAGGAATTTAAGGTTATGAGCGGTGTCGCGTCTATTAATCTAGTTGATCCATATCGTATTCTTTATTTAGGCTAGTGCTGGTGGAAGCTACAAATCATCTAACAAAATGAGTTCCGTATTATAAACTACAATATCAGTAAAACACTCCCTTTTATAATAGACTAGCTGAAGTACCCGTGCTTCGCTACGCGTCATAAATAAATTAAAATGTGTAGGTGACAGTTAAAACAGGGGATAGGCGAGGTGCTGCGCAGAGGGAGATTAAGGATGGAATATTTTGTCCATCTACACCGCTCGGCGTTGACCGTATTATATAGCACAAATTTAGGTTTTACTCGCTAACCGTTGGAGATACCTTCCGGATAGAAAATGTAACTTTAAACCTCGTATATGCCATCAAAAATTTGCTATTTCTTAGCGTTCACTTTTTATTTGAAATGTAAATATGAACGTTTGAAACCAAAGGGTGTAGTGACGTCACTAAAATGGTCACCATCTTTAAATAGTGCAAAGTATTGAAATCAAAAATAGCCTATATGTTAACCAGGTAAATCAGCTACTTCCATGTAAAATTCTTGCGTGATTGAGTTGTAGACTTTTTCGACACACAACAAACATATCCCCTTCTTCTAACTTTAATAGTTTTTGTTGGTCGATGAGAGTGAACAACCAAAAATCCTTTCTTAGTGGACGTTTTTCTTCCAGAATTTCACCCCTCCCCATAGGCCCCTTAAATTTGATTTATGAAAAAACGGTCGAACACCTACTTATTTTAATTATTTATTCATTTATTTATTTTTAAGCTGATTGAAACTCGGAGAAAATCAAACTCCTCGCCTATGTCGTTTAAGAGATACACGCTCCGTTCGGAATCTTTCACCCCCCACTTTTCATCCCTTTCACCTCATAATATACACCACATAGAAAAACCATTAGACATGTGTCAGCTTATTTTTAATGATTAGTATATATGCCAAGTATCACATCCCCAAATGAAACCACTCGTGAGATATTGTTATTCAATGAAATGCACGTTAACCCCCTTAACACCTCCTTAGAACCTGAATATCCAAAACTCTTTCCTTAGTGGACGTTTTCGACATACAACGAACATATCCCCAAAATTTCATGTTTCTAACTTCAATAATTTTGGCCGGGCGACGATGAGTGAGTGAGTGAGTGAGTCAGTCAGGACATTTTCTTTCATTTATTTTTGAGAATTTCACCCCTCCCCATGAACCCCTTAAATTGGATTTATGATAAAAATGGTGAAACACCTATTTAATTATTTAAAGCTGTTTCTCCCCGTGAGTTTGATGAGTGAGTAAGTGAGTCAATCTGTTAGGACACTTTATTTCCTGTTCTTTCCCCCCGAATTTCACCCCTCCCCATGGGCCCCTTAAATTGGATTTATGAAGAAATGGTCGAAAACCTACTTACTTATTTTTAAGCTGCTTTTTCCGCTGAATTTCAAACTTATCGCTAATTTGAATAAGAGATACTGTACATGCTCCGTTAAGAATCCTTCAACCCCCAATTTTCTCCCCTTTCACCCCATAATATACACCATATCGATAAACCCTTAGACATATGTCTGCTTATTTTGAATGATTAGTTTATATGCCGAATATCACATCCCCAAAATGAAACAACTCGTGAGATATTGTTATTCAATGAAATGCAAATTTAACCCCCTTAACACCCCTTCAGAACATGAATATCCAAAAATCCTTCCTTAGTGGACTTCTTTCCCCCAGAATTTCACCCCTCCCCATGAGCCCCTTAAATTGGATTTATGAAAAAATGATCGGACACCTATTTACTACTTTTTCAAGCTGATTTTTCTCCCTGAGATTCATTCTTTTTGCCTCTGTCTTTTAAGAAATACTTGCTCCGTTAAGAATCCTTCAACACTCACTTTTCACACATACACCTCATAATATACACCACATCGAAAAACCGTCAGAGATGTGTCTTCTTATTCTTAATGATGAGTTTATATGTCGAGTATCCCATCCCAAAGGAAACCAATCGGGAGATATTTTTATTCAATTAAATGCAAGTCTACCCCCTTAACTCCCCTCTAGAACCTGAATATCCAAAATTCCTTCCTTAGTGGACGTTTTCGACATACAACGAACATAGCCCCAAAATGTAATTGTTCTGACTTCAATAATTTTGGCTGGGCGATGATGAGTGAGTAAGTCAGGACATTTTCTTTCAATTATTTTTCAGAATTTCACCCCTCTCATAAACCCCTTAACTTGGATTTATTAAAAAAAACGGTCGAACACCTATTTACTTATTTTTGAGCTGTTCTTCACCCCTTAGTTTGATGAGTGAGTGAGTTAGGACACTTTCTTTCCTGTTTTTTTTTTCAGAATTTCACCCCTGTCCAAGGGCCCCTTAAATTGGATTTATGAAAAAAAAACGGTCGAACACCTATTTACTTATATTTTGAGCTGTTTTTTCCCGCCGAATTTCCAACTTCTCGCCTATGTCGTTTAAGAGATACACGCTCCGTTAAGAATCCCTCAACCCCCAATTTTCACCCCTTTCACCTCATAATATACCACATCGATAAATCCTTAGACATATGTCTGATTATTTTAATGATTAGTTTATATACCGAATATCACATCCCCAAAGAAACAACTCATGAGATATCGTTATTCAATGAAATGCACGTTTACCCCCTTAACACCTCTTTAAAACCCGAAGAAACAAAAATCATTCCTTAGTTGACGTTTTCGACAAACAGCGAACATATTCCCAAAATTTCATGTTTCTAACTTTAATAGTTTTCGCTGGGCGTGATGAGGGAGTGAGTCAGACAGGACATTTTCTTTAAATTATTTTTACCAGAATTTCACCCCACCCCATTGGCCCCTTAAATTAATTTATGAAAAAAAACGGTGGAACACCGATTTACTTATTTTTAAGCTGATTTTTTTTCGCTGAGTTTCAAATTTCTCGCCTATGTCGTTTAAGAGATAGGCCTACACGCTTCGTTAGGAATCCTTCAACCCCCAATTTCACCCCTTTCACCTCATAATAATACACCACATCGAAAAACCCTTCGACACATGTCTGCTTATTTTTAATGATTAGTTTATATGCCGAGTATCACATCCCCCAATGAAACCGATCGGGAGATATTGCTATTCAATGAAATGCAGGTCTACCCCCTTAACACCCCTTTAGAACCTGAATATCCAAAAATCCTTTCTTAGTGGGCGTTTGCGGTCCTTGAGGAAGCTGCATACCAAATTTCATTCCAATCCGTTGGGTGGTTTCTGATATTTCCTGATGTATGTGTGAGTGAGTGAGTGAGTGGTATTTGACAAAAAATATCTAGTAGATAGTGTCAAGTCTTTGTTATGCTATACTCGGTTGACAGTGCTGTGTGAGCAGTTGAGTAACTAACGGGATTTCAAGTAAAGCTCCTCATTTTCTATACCGGTAGTGCAGAGCAAAACTGGCATCCAGTAGGCCGTGTCTCGACTTGAGCTATGTTGCCATGGAAACTATCTGCCTTGCCATTCCTTCATAAGTATATTTTATGAATTTATTAGCCTTTGCTCGAGTGCAAAAGGGCCGAAATCAGAAGAATGGGAAAGACTATCGAAAATACATGTAGCCAGCGGTTCCTTCTGGGTCCTAAACTATGTGTATGCAAAATTTGGTTGAGATTGGTGGAACGGTGTAGATTTGTATACGGAACCAACCCACCCACATACATACATACAGACTTTCACTTTTATATATAAGATTAATATTTGTGCCAATAATATTATAAAATACCGGTGTATCAACAATTTCACGTGAGGTTTCTTCTATGTCAGATGTTACACATCATATGCGACTACTGTAAGGCTTGTATTTCTTTTTTGGATTATCCGGATTTTTGATAATCCGGGTCAGTTACGGTCCCACTTAAACTGGATAAACGAGGTTCTTGTGTGAATAAGTTTCTTTCTATTTAACAACATCGACGAACGAGCTGGTACATTTCATTAATTAATGTATATTAATTTATTTTTATTGGTTAAGGAGTAATAAAATTCTTCTTATTCTTCTTTCTTCGAATGAGCCAACTATGGAATACGTAGGTTAACCAAAATGGTTTTTAGCTTGATGCGTTGGGATTGGTTTCACGTCCTTAAGAGCCTTCTTCCTAGCCCATTCCTCCTTCATGTCCTGACTTTGTCGTTGTTTAGCTGCTTCTGACTTCTTTGGTCGCTGCCCTTTCTTTAGTTTAATCTGTGGGTCTTCTTTAACATTTTCCGGAAAGTTTGTCTGTCCTGTATAACGGATTCAGAGATATTAAAGCTTTGCAAATCTTATTTACATTGCTGTTATTATTATTACTATTATTATTATTGTGTGAAATTGGAAACTAGAGATTTCACTGGAGTTTAAAATGGGAATTACAGAAAACTAATACAAGAACAGCGCACGTTTGGGGGGTCAAACCTACATAGTTTCTCAGAGTCGGCTCAATTGGCTAATCTCTCCCAGGGGCTCACATCTAGTAGGACGTGGGTTGGCGACCACGGGAACCCAGTTGAGTCCGGCATTGCTTCCACTTACTTGTGCCAGGCTCTTCTCCGTCTTCTTTGCTGTCGACCCCTCTTGGTCAACTCTTGTTCTCTTCCGACCCCGACGGAATTACGGTATCCGAGGCCTAGAGAGTCTCTTCCTTTCCCGCCTTAAATGGCCCTTGTCTCGTCTTTCCTGATACCCTCATTCTGCGAGGGATCAAACTTCTTTTTCATTTCATGTTATCTCCTGCCTTCTGCCCAAGGCCCTCAAGGAGGCAGAGTGCATGTAACCCCACCACTTCCGGTGCACCCTGGATATTGCTACACCCTCAGGAGCTCACGGCAGCGCTCGGTGGGTCAAATTCGAAATCTAGGGGGACAAAATTATTTTTACGTTTTAATCATGAATCGAGAGTGAAAGCAACGCATATAATTTGTTTACTTCATAATAAACATCAGTTAAGACCTTTTTAAGCTACGTCTTCACATTCAAGAAATTATCTATGACTAGGAGTTGGATAGAGCATTCAGTTATCTCTTCAGAACAATTTTCTACCCCTAATTTACTTTTAACAAAGTCACAAAGTTCCACTTTTGACATAATCGTCGAACCCAGTGCTTCAGACAGTTGTAAACGTGTGAGAACTGGCATCTTCTAAAACGTAAAATAACTAAGTAAGTTGCAAAAAAGATGCAAAAACTCTTATAACAGGCGTAAACTACAAGACTTTATCTACATTTTAACATTACGTAGAAAGTGACGCAGAGTGACGCGACATACTAAAAATCTAAGTGAAAATCACTGCCGGCTGGATCGCAACACTCCTGGTTGCTTTAAACTGCCTGCCCATTCGACAGTCACAGGCGTACAAGATATATGCATTAATTCACCGCTAGGTGCAGCACCAAGGCACTGAGATTGCCGCGGCTTTTTAAAGGGGAGGATACCTGAAACGAAGTATTGTTATGTTTGGAGGCTTAATATCGAGATTGACGGACGTGAAAACATTACACTAAGTCAGTTCCTTTATTATTCTAACATCTAGAAGTATTCAGACACATACTTACGGGCAAATTTTCAGTATAAAGGAAAGCAAAAATACATGTGGTGGAGGCGATTGTTTTTAAGGGGCGAAATGTCTAACTCATTTTCCCGTAATTATGCAGACGATTATAAAAATATAACTACTTCTAACTGACTTAAATCTAACTTACATATCTGGCGAGATGAAAAGAAAAGAATAAGGACAATAAAAGACAGGGAAAAGAAATGCCTTCGGCCCCCGAAAAATGGGATGATGATTTATTTAGGGGCTTTGCGACATCTTGATCATGTAGCCCTATGTACTTGGGTGTGAAGTGAATTTTTCTGATAACCTGTCTTATTGTGATGGCTGTATTATACATTTTTACAATTTTTTTGGACAGATTGCTTATTTTTTTACTTACAAATTTATTTATTTTCTTATTTCTTTGCTTATTTATTGCTTTTTTATTTATTTACGTAGTTATTTACTTACATGTTTATTTATTTAATTATGTATTTTCTTATTTATTTGCTTATTTATTTACTTACTTATTCATTTATTCACGTATATATTTATTTACTCATTTACTTACATATGTATTTAATTATTTATTTACTTATATTTTATTTACTTCTTTCTTTACTTACGTATTTATCTATTTAATTATTTATTAACTTATTTATTTTCTTATCTATTTGCTTATTTATTTACTTACTTATTCATTTATTCACGTATATATTTATTTACTCATTTACTTACATATGTATTTAATTATTTATTTACTTATTTTTTATTTACTTCTTTCTTTACTTACGTATTTATCTATTTAATTATTTATTTGCTTATTTATTTACTTATTTGTTTATTTACTTACATATTTATTTGATTATTTATTTTTACTTATTTATTTAATTATTTATTTTCTTATTTATTTGTTTAATTAGGCTATTTACTTACTTATTTATTTGCTTATTTATTCACTTATTTATTTACATATTTATTTACTTATTTATTTACTTATTTATTCACGTATTTATTTACTTATTTACTTACACATTTATTTATTAAATTATTTATTTTCTTATTTATTTGTTTACTTATTTATTGCTTATTTATTCACTTATTCATTTACTTACATATTTCTTAAATTATTTATTTACTTACTTACATATTTACCTACTTACATATTTATTTACTTACATTTTTATTGTCTCACGTATTTACTCAATCAATCATTCATGTACCGGTATGTATTTATTTATTTGCTTCCCGTGCGTCACCTTCTCTGAAAATTGCACGTAACTACATCCCACGCAGTGAATTGTCCGATGGTATCTCATGAAATGAGATTCCCCGGTATTCTAACTGGCCCTGTTCTGATTTACAAAAGGGAACGCAGCAGTACAGCATTATAAAATCATTCAGAATACATTCCAAACACAACTGCTCCATTAACATCAATACAAAACTTATGTCTGCCACAGTGCCTTGGTGCTGCTTCCTATCGCCTTTATTTGGAAACGAGGTTGTCCGCTCAAACCAATGCTGTAATCGTCGAATGGGCAGGCAGTTGAAAGCAACCAGGAGTGTTGCGATCCAGCCGGCAGTGGTGAAAATATATTTTTAAAAATAACAGTTAAATATTATATAATGCAAATATAGCTAAAATTACATAACAATTACCCCCTTTAATAACTGAAACACGTTACAAAGATCATATCTTCAGCTGCATGTTCCATCTTAAAGCATCACACTAACCACAAAGACAACCAAACCACAGCCACTTACATTCACCCTCCAATTCAGACTGCTCGAACAGTGGTGACAGATTTACACTAAGATGCGTTTATATCCCAGAATAGTGAGCGGCAATTATATGAGAATGCTGAAGAAGTAATACATTTTGATTTTTTAATTATGAAAATAAATCATTTTGTCCTCCTAGATTTCGATTTTGACCCACTATGGGCTGGTGAGTTCAGGTGTGTACGATCCCGAGGGATTCCTGAGCTGGGTCCGTTTTTCCCCCTTTTTCCACTGAGTTTGGGGCGGGCCCTCTCCTCTTTCCCTTTCTGCCTTTCATGGCTTTCCTCCCTTCCAAGTCCCTCAATCCTCATTCTTTGAGGGTTGAGGGCATTTCTTTTCTTCCTGTCCTTTATTTGCATTATCCATTATTTATTTACCATTTCTTCTTGTAGTATATAAGTTTGTAGTTAGTATTAGTTATAGTTTTCATTCTCATCTCATCCTTCACTATCGCCCAAACCATTAAGGGCCGATAACCTAGATGTTAGGCCCATTAAAAAAAAAAGATTATCATCATCATCATCCTTGGCTGATCCAGTCAGTTAACACTAATGTGAAAATAAATTACGTTACATTACAGTTGTGAATGCAGTGAATGCTGAAGGATATTAAATATACATTTAATCTAACCCTAATTTAATATAACATGTATTTGATTTAAAACTGAATTACTCCAGATAACGCAATGCTTGTTCGTTGCTGTAATGGAACCAGTATCGATTTCTGATCGAATTAGTGAAATCGAACCCATGCGCGTAGATGAGTAGTCTTTAGCAAGGTTGGAAATCCGGCGTTTAGAGCGGCCATAATGAGTGTGGTTTATGCTGAGCTTTATCATGGGCTCTCTAGAAGAAGTCCAAAGTCCTTCAGACAAGCAACTCAATGTTGCGAACATCCGATAAATCCGCGGATATCCGTAACATTTTGCGCCTTGCGGTTGCGGGGCGGATGCGGATAACAGTCGTGCGGATGCGGAAAGGATGTGGATAACAGTCGTGCGGATGCGGGTCAGATGTGTATAACAGTCGTGCGGATGCGGGGCGGATGCGGAGTGGATGCAGATATCAGTCGTGCGATTGCGAGGCGGATGGGGATAACAGTCGTGTGGATGCGGGGCGAATGCGGATAGCGTTTTGTTTATCCGTGCAGAGCTCTAGCCTACATGTAGTGACCATAATGGCGGTGCACGGTTTTTACACCAAACTGTACATATAGAATAATTTCCATGACCCAAATACTACAGTAATTGCGTGTGTGAACATTGTCACGAGCAATGTGAGCGTTATCGTAATTATACTGAAGTGAAAATCACGAACGAAAAGTCTTCGTGAATATTCGAATTGAGCATATTTTTGATGTGTAACATCTTTCCACTCGGTTGCTGAATATTTTTGTGGGAGTGATTTTGAAAAATGGGACGGAAGTGGACCGGACGGAAGTGTGTAAGACGCACTGCCAGCTGGAATGTATATCATATACGGATTACTTCAAGGTTTGGAGGTGCCATTACAGATATTTCTACAATAAATCATCTTCAAGTTGTCGTTCTTTGGTGTAAAAATATTCATTATATCATATTTGCTGAAAACAATAATTATGATTTATTAAGAGTCAGTTTTTCAATCTCTGGATAAAAGTGATGGGCATCCGCTCCCCGAGTAACTTTGCTCAACACCTTCATACTGAACGGTAAACGCTCATGCGGACTCTGGTGTCAACTGATTGAAACACAAACCACATGTTAAAAGTCTTCGTATTGTACCCATGTGAGTAATCTCGTTGGATAATATGCATCCGCCTCCAACTAGCATCAGCTCTCAGGCGTGTACGGTAACCCCAATTTAGCAGTGCATATTTTGGATTTGAGGCAAAAAGGTATCAACTCTACAATGATAAGGCACAACTCTATTCTAAAACTTTAATCCAGTAAAATAAATCATGGCTTCAAACACAAAACAATACCCAAAAAAAAGCATAAAATAAAGCAAACAAAATTTTTACTTCCACAATCCACAAGTAAACAAATATGAAATCACAACAAAGTCATACCTAGCCATAATGCTTTACCCTTCTGTGAACTTCACAAGGATATACTAGTGCGCTGATGCACCTACGACTTCCAAACAACTTTACATTAACATAACAGTCATACAATGTGACTTCTTTAAGATTACAACAAGGATTATTCCTTAAATCTCTTTATGTTAAACAATTATGTGTGCCGTGCGTGTTTTAATATTTTTCTTCTCACCAATGAAATGCTTTGCATGCATTACCTATTTGGACGTTGCACCAAAATCAACGTGCAACTCCATAATTATGTAAGCTACCCCCTACATATCCTTCAATTATATGGTTTCACCGCATGCTGTCTGTGATTCCTAGATAAAACGTTACGTTATAGCTTATGTCGGATTGTACAATAGACTACCTCGCGCTCAAGGCGATTGGCATCTAGTAACCAACTACATGACTTGGTTCCAGTGACAGTACAAATATATCATGTAACTATTCGTCAGATAGCTAAATTAATGAACCATCAGGATGAACTATAATTATCCATGTGTTCACAAACCACATGGCTATAATACTCAACATAACAATCTCGCATTATATGTCATTTTAACAAGGTCTAGAATCTCTTCCCTTTATAACTTGCCTGAGCGGTTCGAGTGGTTGGCACCGACCCTCGGCTAAAGAAATCGCTACACAATAGAAAGTGGGATGGGTCGTTCCACCAATTATCTCGACCTTTCTAAAAGTTTGAAAGCTTCCCTCTCTAAGCAGTGGAGATTTACAAGACAAATACTGTGTCCTAACCGGCACACATGTTCCCAAAGGATCTTAATTGACTATTTTGCCAACAGGTATTGAATGAGCTTTTGTAATTATTCCTACGTCGAGGATAACGATTAATTAATGGCCTCACATGGGTCCATTCAACATGAAGGTTCGGGGTTCGTAATGCATGAGCCTGGTGGATGACCGATGTCTCAAGTATAATATAGGCGCACAAAACCACTGTCGCCATGAGTTTTCGCTGCCCACGAGCGTAAATAACTCATCATAAGTTCTCGGGAAATCATAGAGCTGCGAGGTGTCCTTGTTTCCTCGACTCTTACATAGGATTCCAACCCGGAACACATTTCAATCCTTTCTTCAGAGCTAGGGTCCATTCACTAAAACTCTGGCAAATAATGTCTCCAACAATGTCCACGACATAGGAGAATTCATACGTAGAATAGACTATCTGGCCCCTAATGCTCCATGCTACGACACACCGACCTATAATATTAAGAGAAATCTAACATTTACTCTATAAGCTTCTCAATTAAGCTGCAAATTCAATTCACTAAAAGCTCTTTCATTACTGGTATCATTACTGAATATATGCAATATTCTGATATAAAACTTCTTTCCATAATTACTGAAATGTAATCTCATTGTAACATCTTCCTGCTTAGATTGATAAGTCTTGCACTTAGCGTTAATAATTCTCGCTTACAACATTTATTTGTTTCCTGATGTGTTCATTCATACTCTTAATAACCATTATTATTATTATCATCATTTCTCACTGACATAAATGACCAAAATCATCCTTTGTTATTATTATTACAAATCTCATTGACATAAATGACCAAAATCATTATTTATTATTATTCTCACATAAATTACCAAATTTTCCGACATAGCTAGACGTTTTAAACTCGAACAATCGCGTTCGTTACATTTACATAACTGATTGCCATTCTTAATTCATAGTGGGAAAAATTACTCCACTTAATGATGCAAATCATCATTCCAACTCTATAAAAATCAACTCAATACTGATTAAACATGGAGGATCAGCCTCCTAACTGACTTTTACTGGCATCTATAAGGAATTCACAATACCTTTACGGAATCACAGACATGCATCGGTCCATACTTCTACATAATTATAACCATAATTTGTGGGGTACTTACATCTCTATAGGCATCTAAGGTGGCTCCAACCAATCATATTCTTCCATGTCGCCCGCCATAATGGGTTTAACGCGACATATTTCTCTTGTTTACACACATTTGATTATACATAATTTCTATCACCAACACGACACGTTGCATACCTTTTAGGAAGTTATCACTCCCTAAACATGTGAAACACTTCATCAAACACTACTTTAAATGATATTTTTACATATACATTACACTGAACACTCGTCACTTTATACACACTTCAATGCTGAAATTCCCTAGCAGAGATCGAAATTGCAGGTGTCGACGGCATCTTACGTTATCAACTCCTGATTGAAAGTCTGGTTATCTGCTCTCGGAACTCTCCAACAGTTTTTGTGACGATCATTACTCCTACAGTAAGCGTTACCATCTGGTACTCTCATGGCAATACCAAACACTTAGTAAAGTTTCTTTAGCGCATTCTATCGTAGTTACACATATACGATTAGTTCATACAATACACACTGCGCTTAATAAAGTTCAACACTTTCACAAATAATTATATACAATAATGCTACCGTTAGTCTATACGGTGCTTCATAACTGAACACGTCATAGTTCGTGCGGCTGATTATGCCTGTATCACGACTATTATTCATACAAACATATTTTCTGTTTCTTTTACACATACCAGTCCTTGTTCGGCGTCTCGATGAATAGATCCGTCATGCGTTATGCCTTGACGAACTGGCTTCAACCTGGCTGTAGCTGACTGAAGTTTCACTCGAAGACTGCACGTAACTTATTTGAAGACTTCTGTCTGCGGCTTACACGCTGTCTCGTACTGCTGCATATTTGCTGCATACTGATTGCAACTTATTTCCATTGTGCTACAATTGACAATTGAGTAAAACTGTAACTGGCTGTAACTGCGCTTGGCGGCATGTAGACTGAGCTTGACTGCGTCTCGACTGAGCTTCAAGTGAGTTTCAACTGAGAGCTCCTCCTGGGGTCTACTCCCTTATATCGGATTTCCACAGAAAGTAGAGCAACATCTTCCCGCGTAATCTTTGCTCCTCTCACAGCATGATTCAGGTCTTCAAACCATGATCATTGTGTTCCTCTCTCTTCACAGGTCCCAAAACTATATGTGTGCAAAGGAATCGCTCGTTCAATTAATTTATATTAATTCCTTTCTCCATGGCGTGGGACGCTACCTAATCGGGAACTCCCCGTCAACATCTTCACATCCCTCCGCGAACAATGGTCGCTTCACAGTCCTTACGCACATCACTAAATATGCACCAATTTCGCCGGTAAAAGACTCTAAAATTATCTTCTTGCCAAGATATTCACCTGTGTGCAACTCTCATCTCGATTCGTTACTCCAATCACGAGTAATCAATGATTCTTCTGGGCATTTCTCCGCCCCTCCTCTAAATCTATTCTCCGTCGGGGAATAACTGTGTCATTTTTCAGGCCTCTCCCCTGCTCCAGACGACATAATGGGGTGACAGAGATGGACGTGGCTCCACTGGGACCAACCCACAATTCTGGGCCGATTAGTAAATGTCAGCTCTGCCCTCCTCTCTGCTTCAAACCTCCAATAGCTTACACCAAATCGTCTTATAATGATATAATCCGCTCATTATTTCCTACATTATTTTAATAAATAATGCCATTTCATCAAAAATCACACCAGTGATTAAATATACATCTCTTTCGAGGGGTTTTCACCAAGAAACTCCCTGTACAGATCTCTGGTTCGCTCCCTGGCGGAACCTTTTTACTGAGATCACAGTCTCTGAGAACCATGTTCGATTCCAGTCAGCATAACCCCGTCGGGTTCATGTTCCCCTTGCAAAACTTATAAAAGTCCAATGCAAGTGGCTTATATAAGTAACCAGCTGACTGTCGACCACCGTCTGTGTTTACGTCTGGGGTCCTTCACCTTGTCTGGCTGCGAGTGGGTTAGTAGTATTCCCCCTTCCACACTCGGCCTTGTTTCTGAGCTGTCTATTCTCCCTGCGAAGGGTCGCGTTTACAGCCTCAACCTCTCTGGCTACTCTGACCATTTCTTCATAGAATTCTCGCAAACACTGGCATTCTTTCTGCTCTCCGCTTACACTGGGTAAACTGTCTGCTTCTCGTCCCGTCTCGCCGTTCCAACATTCAGGTCTGCCTGCTTGGCTGCCTCCGCTCTCCACGTTGAGTTGGGTGTGCGTTACTAATTCTTCTTCTGGTTCATCGAATTCTTCTGGCGAGTAATAAATTTTTAAGTTGGCTATGTTCATGACGACCTCGTTTCCATTCTCTAAATGCCTTAACCTGTATGCATTGTTCTGGAGGTCTCTTATCACCTCGAACGGGCCGTGGTAAGAAAAATTAAACTTTTTATACTTCCGTGCCTCTGGATCTGAACTGGCGGGTTTCTTAATTAAAACTTTCTGTCCCACGAGAAGCGGTTTATGATACCTCTTCGCACGATTCCTTCTCTGACGTCTCTCCGCCTGTGCTTTGAGATATTCAGAGGTTCGTTGGATCCTCAATTCTCTACCGAGCTGTGCGTCTACTGGTAATGGAATAACACCATTCCACGGTCTCTCTGGTCTCTGATCCAGATGTAGAGTAACGGGAACCTGACCTGTCGCCTCATGTACAGTATTATTTATACAGTATTCAATTACTTCTAGAAATTCAATCCAACGCCAATTCGCTTCAGAACAGTAGATCTTCATGTATTTCTGGATCTCTCTCATTACTCTTTCAACGGGACTTGCCTCAGGATGGCGAATGGTAGATAAAATCTGCCTAATTCCTAGAGTTTCCAGTTCTCGACGAAATTCTGCACTAGTAAAGCAACTTCCGTGGTCCGAGAGAATGTTATCCGGCTTCCCAAGAATCGGAATAACTCTCTCTTTCAGGCGCTTCAAGACCTGTTTTGAACTTGTCTTTTGAATGGGGCACAACACCACCATTTTCGAAAATACATCCATGGCTACAAAAATGTGTCTATTGCCTCTACGTGCTCTAGGCAATGGTCCAAAGTTGTCGATACTCAATAGCTGCCTTGGCTTCTCTGGTAATAACGGGATAGGTCGTTGCCTCATTAAAAAGGGATTCGGCTTTACCCTTTGGCAAAGATCACACGTTCTAATAGCATTTCTCACCGTTTCTCTCAATTTTGGCCAAGTAAATGCTTCCTTCAACAGAGCACAGATTTTATCAATCCCCGGATGACCAAATGCTCTGTGGGCTAGCCATACTAATCTCCTCTGCAAAGATGCAGGAATTACAATCCTCTGACGTGTGTGATCCACATCGTCCCACTTGTGTAATATCTGATTATACCATACATAATCTGTTGCCAATGCCTCCGCCTCTCTGTATATCGCAGTTCCCCTTGCTAATCGCCCCTCAAAGTAATCGATTATCATCTTCAACCATGGGTCTTCGCGTTGTAGGTTGGTAATGTTCCTTAAGTCATCCAACGTCTTCTGATCTCGATTCTCAATCTGGACCGCTAGTACTTCTTCTTCTCTAGGGTAACGACTTAATATGTCCGGTATTACATTCTCTTTCCCTGGACAGTATTCTATTTCCACATCAAATTGCTGGATATACAGGGACCATCTTGTCAATCTCTGACTAGACAAATCTGTCTTTAACAAAAATGTTAAAGCTTTATGGTCTGTTCTCAGAACTATTCGGAAGCCGTACACGAGTTTGTGCCACGATTGCAACGCGTACAAAATTGCGAGCAATTCTATCTCTGTGATCGTGTAATTTTTCTCATGGGCTCTCAGTCTTCTGCTGATAAAGGCGATAAAAACTTTCTTCTCAGGCTGGTCAACATTTTCCTGGAATAGCATCGCTCCAATCCCAATAAGTGATGCATCCGTCTGTATGATGAACTTCTGGGTATAATCTGGGTATCCCAGTTTCACATATTCCAAAAGCATTTGTTTTGACCTCACGAATGCTTCCTGACATTGCTCCGTCCAATTCCATCTGCCGCCTTTCTTCAATAGGTCCTGCAGTGGTGCTACTGTCGCAGTATAGTTTGGGCAGTGGTTCGAAAAGAATCCAATTACTCCCAAATACTGTCGGACGTGCTTAACTTTCGTGGGTCGAGGGAAATTCCGAATTACCTCCAATTTATCTGGGTTAGGCTTCACTCCATTTGCATCAATAACATGCCCTAGGAATTTAACTTCCCTCTGACAGAAGTGCGATTTCTTGATATTGACCTTAAAGTTCGCTTCTCGAAGGTCATCTAGCAACTTCTTCAGGTCTCTCATGTGCTCCTCCAGAGATTCTGATGTGAGTAGAATGTCGTCTACATATCTGATGGTACTCTCTTTAACCTCATCTGATAGATTGCGATCTAACGCTCTTATCAGGGCTGAACCAGCTGTTTTCAACCCAAAAGGTAGCCTTAAAAATGTGAATGTATGTTGATCAAACATAAATCCTGTCAACAGACTAGTTTTCTTCTCTAATTCAAGATGGTGGAAACTGGATGTGATATCCAAGTTTGAGAATATAGTTTTCCCTTTAAACTTCCTGAGGATCTCTTTAATAGGTGGCACTTGGTCAAATTCCGGAATAACTCTCAAATTTAAGCGTCTCAGGTCCAAGCAGACTCTGACAGATCCGTCTGTCTTTGGTACAATTACCAATGGACTTACATAAGGCGTAGGTGTTTTCTCAATAACACCGGCCTCCAACATCTCCTGAATTGCCTCTTTCACTTTAGCATAATGCTTTTCAGCTATAGGGTAGGGTTTCTGCCTAAATGGTGTCCAATCACTGACTTGAAAAGCATAAGTGAAGTTCTTTATCCGACCAGGTCTCGAATCAAAGACTTCCTTCTGTTCCAGCAATAACTGCTTTAAATTTTCCTTCTCTTTTAGCCCAATTTTCGCTTCTTCTAGCTTCTCCGAAATGTAGTCTTCCAATTTGGGTTCCAGATCTTTTTCCAAGTCTGTGGCTAGTGTTTTGAGCTCCGCTTCTAACTGCTCAATAGCTAACACTTCTTCATCAGCCACATCTCTGTATGTATGCCATACTTGTTCACTGGATCCTGGTTCAATTTCATTGAGTGCGACCTCTAAGCCTTCAGCTTCTTCATTCACATAGAACATAACCCTGTCCTGTGCTAGGTCAATTATCACTCTGTATTCCCTTATAAACTCTGCCCCAATAAGTAGGTTATAAGGTAGTTTGTTTACTAACAGAAAACTCTGTGAGAAAATAGAGCCTCCTATCTGTAAATCTAGGAATACCTGGTATTTACATATCATTGTTCTGTCTGGAATTACCCCTTTAATTTTGACACTGGAGATCGGTATCTTCAAAATGTTCTCTCTCCGGGCTATTTCATTATATAGAGCTTGTGTCATCAGGCTCACTGTTGATCCTGTGTCTAGCAGACTTCTGACTTTTAATCCTGCCACTCTCACAATTATAATAGGCAATTCTCTCTTGACCATGACCTGTGGTCCTCCTGTATCCTCAATCAATTCTTCTGGTTTGGCTATCCAATTGATGATGTTAATAGACTTCCATCCATCAGTCTCGAGCTCTTCTAATTTTGGCGTTTTTTTTTTCTTCAGCGCCCGCCCCTTTGGAGTTCCTTCTCTCCTGTTCGCTGCGCTGTAGTTCCAAACTCTTAGCTCCATCTCCATATCTGTCTGGCGATGTCCTGTTCTGCATGACTTCTTGCCAGCGGACTTGTGATTTCTGGGGCTCATCTCCCCTTTCTTCGAGGTATCGCAAAGAAGCATGATATCGCTCTTCTGCCTCGTCATCGAAGTTATTTCTTCTCTCTTGGGGTCTCCAATTTCTATTATTGCCTTCCTGGCCATTATTACCTCCATTGTTATGGTACGGTTTGCCCCTGTTATTGTGTTTATTCCACGAACTTCGACCTCTTCCTGCTTTATTAGCATTTCCTTTGTACCTTGACTGCCATTTTCTGGGTTCCTGTTCCCATTGCCGTCCATAGGAATCTAAAGTTTCTGTGCTCGTGGCCTTGTTGTTCCTTGGAGCTTGCTGTTGGTCAGTCTGTGTGTTGGTCACGTGGACTTGTTCCACGGTTCGACTCTGACGCATAGTATTTGCTGTGGTGAGGTCCAGTTGCCTTAGAACTGTCTCCATTTCCATAGCCGTTTTCGCATTAGCCGAGATTAGTAGCCTTTGGATCTCGTATGGGAGCTGTTTGGCGATAGCAATGCATAGCTCCAGTTCACTAGGTTTTTGATCCAGCTCTTTAAAACGACACATCTGCGATATGAAAAATTCTGCGTACTTCGTCGGGTTGTTCGTGCTGTACTTTTTGGCATACAAATCCAGCCGTAAATTCTGCTGAGTCGCGGCGTCCCAATACCTCTTCAAGAATGCCTCGCGGAATTCCTCAACAGTATCAAAAGTGTAACGGAAGCTGCGAAACCATAATGCGCACTCCCCCTCTGTTAACTTCTCTATAGCACGTAGCCTACGCTCCTGCGGTATTCGTGCATCATTGAGATATTCAGTCACTTCCTTTAACCAATATTTTGGTGTCATACTACAGTGACTACCTGAAAACTTCCTAGGTTTTTCCTCACTTGCCCTAATGACGTTTATCACCTGGGTGTGCATCGCATTTTCATGTGGCGTCGATGCCGCAATTGGTACACCTGGCGTCATGTAAGGACTTTCTCCTGCGCCTGCAGCGTTCCTGCTTATAGGTTGGGTTTCTAGGTCTGCCCACCTTGTTTTTCTTATATCCTCTATGCTGCCTTCACTTGACTTAGGATATTTCAGAAGTGTCTCCTCCTGTGCTATTATCCTAGTCTCCATTTGGTTATGGCGCATTTCTGCTCTTTCTAGGCGAGTAATGACTTCTTTTTCTATTCTCGTAAGCCTATCTCGGTTTTCCTCGGCTACTTGAAAAATTTTCACCTTGTCTTCTTTCAGACTTTGTTTGATATGGGATATTTCATCCTCTACGTCCTCTTTAATTTGAGCAAGGGTCTTGTCGCTTGCCTCTGTTTTCTGGCCTTCTCTTATTTCGAGTTCTTCTCTCAGACCTTTAATTTCATCTTGAATGTGTCCATTGACTTTAGACAATTCATTCCGGACCTTGGTGATCTCGCCTCTATTTTCCTCTTGTCTTTTATTGACTATGACAATATCACTCTGAACTTGGTCCAGTTCTTTATGAACTTTACCCATCTGACCTTTTACGTTGCCTACCAGCTCCTTATTTTCCTGAGCGATAGCCTTAATTTCGCCTATTTCCTGGCATTGACCTAATATATTCTGGTCCTGTTTCTTGAGGTCACCGTTAATTGCTCTAGTGTAGCTTTTCAATTTCTGGTCCCATTTGGAGTCGTTCTCCTCTAATCTCTGGTCTACTGTTTTCGTAAACTCTGCGAACTGTTTCGCTTGGCGTTCGAGATTCGCCTCATTTTGGATCTGAATATCCTTAATATCGTTAGACAACGCCTCTAATTTACTGTTGGTTTGCTCCTGAGCATGCCTACACGCTTGCAAATTACCCTCAAGTTTGGCTTCTATGGCCTCGAAACGTTTGTCAGTTTTTACCTGCATTTCCGATACAATGCTTACAACAGTATCTGTTACTTCGGTCTTAATAACCTCTTGCATTTGACCTAACTTATTGTTTAATTCAATCTGGTTATTATCCATTGCAACCTGAGTTGCATTAATTGCCTCCTGATTGGCATCTAAACGATTGTTTATACTCTCCTGGAAAGCCTTTGTTTCCAGTTTATTCTGCTCGTTAGCAGCATCAAAATGTTGTTTCAGTCCTGCAATAACTTGCAAGATCTCCTCCGTACCTGGCATTTTACAATAACACACTTAAATATGCAGGCAGGCTCCCTGGAAAAATATGTGGATACGTTTCGAAGAGAAACATCAAACACTGCACACATATTGTGAAGTCGTACAAAACCTGATAATATTATAGTAGATTGTGGATTGGGTATGTAACGCTAGTACCCTTAGGCCATTCTCTTCTCAATAGAGAGATTCTGCGTTACCTCAAAAAGCCTACTGAATTCAAAAATCACTCAAACACAGTTTGAGGCAAAACAATTACTATGGTTTTCCCCATGAAATACCATAAAAAATCTATGGGTTTTCCCTAAATCCCATAAGTTCCACGTATTCTGGGCGCCATGATAAATTATATCTATCATCGACTCCACAGATGGGCGTCATGATAAATTAATAGGTATCTATCGTTGCCCGGTTCGTGCAATGCCAACATCGCTCATATTGCACTGACGCAGGCGGTTCCATAAAGAGTTAATACCGTCCCACGCTGCTTGGGCCATGATAAATGAGTAGTGATAAGCACAATCTATCAAAATTTATATATACGTATCGGAACTTAGCTATGGATTAGGAGCGGTCACACCCTAATTCGTTAATTCTTACTTTAATAGAGTTGTGTGCATTAAATCTGACCGACTTTAGTCGTACCTTTAGCTCAAATCACCGTATAGGACATCAATTTCCATGTACCCATGTGAGTAATCTCGTTGGATAATATGCATCCGCCTCCAACTAGCATCAGCTCTCAGGCGTGTACGGTAACCCCAATTTAGCAGTGCATATTTTGGATTTGAGGCAAAAAGGTATCAACTCTACAATGATAAGGCACAACTCTATTCTAAAACTTTAATCCAGTAAAATAAATCATGGCTTCAAACACAAAACAATACCCAAAAAAAAGCATAAAATAAAGCAAACAAAATTTTTACTTCCACAATCCACAAGTAAACAAATATGAAATCACAACAAAGTCATACCTAGCCATAATGCTTTACCCTTCTGTGAACTTCACAAGGATATACTAGTGCGCTGATGCACCTACGACTTCCAAACAACTTTACATTAACATAACAGTCATACAATGTGACTTCTTTAAGATTACAACAAGGATTATTCCTTAAATCTCTTTATGTTAAACAATTATGTGTGCCGTGCGTGTTTTAATATTTTTCTTCTCACCAATGAAATGCTTTGCATGCATTACCTATTTGGACGTTGCACCAAAATCAACGTGCAACTCCATAATTATGTAAGCTACCCCCTACATATCCTTCAATTATATGGTTTCACCGCATGCTGTCTGTGATTCCTAGATAAAACGTTACGTTATAGCTTATGTCGGATTGTACAATAGACTACCTCGCGCTCAAGGCGATTGGCATCTAGTAACCAACTACATGACTTGGTTCCAGTGACAGTACAAATATATCATGTAACTATTCGTCAGATAGCTAAATTAATGAACCATCAGGATGAACTATAATTATCCATGTGTTCACAAACCACATGGCTATAATACTCAACATAACAATCTCGCATTATATGTCATTTTAACAAGGTCTAGAATCTCTTCCCTTTATAACTTGCCTGAGCGGTTCGAGTGGTTGGCACCGACCCTCGGCTAAAGAAATCGCTACACAATAGAAAGTGGGATGGGTCGTTCCACCAATTATCTCGACCTTTCTAAAAGTCTGAAAGCTTCCCTCTCTAAGCAGTGGAGATTTACAAGACAAATACTGTGTCCTAACCGGCACACATGTTCCCAAAGGATCTTAATTGACTATTTTGCCAACAGGTATTGAATGAGCTTTTGTAATTATTCCTACGTCGAGGATAACGATTAATTAATGGCCTCACATGGGTCCATTCAACATGAAGGTTCGGGGTTCGTAATGCATGAGCCTGGTGGTTGACCGATGTCTCAAGTATAATATAGGCGCACAAAACCACTGTCGCCATGAGTTTTCGCTGCCCACGAGCGTAAATAACTCATCATAAGTTCTCGGGAAATCATAGAGCTGCGAGGTGTCCTTGTTTCCTCGACTCTTACATAGGATTCCAACCCGGAACACATTTCAATCCTTTCTTCAGAGCTAGGGTCCATTCACTAAAACTCTGGCAAATAATGTCTCCAACAATGTCCACGACATAGGAGAATTCATACGTAGAATAGACTATCTGGCCCCTAATGCTCCATGCTACGACACACCGACCTATAATATTAAGAGAAATCTAACATTTACTCTATAAGCTTCTCAATTAAGCTGCAAATTCAATTCACTAAAAGCTCTTTCATTACTGGTATCATTACTGAATATATGCAATATTCTGATATAAAACTTCTTTCCATAATTACTGAAATGTAATCTCATTGTAACATCTTCCTGCTTAGATTGATAAGTCTTGCACTTAGCGTTAATAATTCTCGCTTACAACATTTATTTGTTTCCTGATGTGTTCATTCATACTCTTAATAACCATTATTATTATTATCATCATTTCTCACTGACATAAATGACCAAAATCATCCTTTGTTATTATTATTACAAATCTCATTGACATAAATGACCAAAATCATTATTTATTATTATTCTCACATAAATTACCAAATTTTCCGACATAGCTAGACGTTTTAAACTCGAACAATCGCGTTCGTTACATTTACATAACTGATTGCCATTCTTAATTCATAGTGGGAAAAATTACTCCACTTAATGATGCAAATCATCATTCCAACTCTATAAAAATCAACTCAATACTGATTAAACATGGAGGATCAGCCTCCTAACTGACTTTTACTGGCATCTATAAGGAATTCACAATACCTTTACGGAATCACAGACATGCATCGGTCCATACTTCTACATAATTATAACCATAATTTGTGGGGTACTTACATCTCTATAGGCATCTAAGGTGGCTCCAACCAATCATATTCTTCCATGTCGCCCGCCATAATGGGTTTAACGCGACATATTTCTCTTGTTTACACACATTTGATTATACATAATTTCTATCACCAACACGACACGTTGCATACCTTTTAGGAAGTTATCACTCCCTAAACATGTGAAACACTTCATCAAACACTACTTTAAATGATATTTTTACATATACATTACACTGAACACTCGTCACTTTATACACACTTCAATGCTGAAATTCCCTAGCAGAGATCGAAATTGCAGGTGTCGACGGCATCTTACGTTATCAACTCCTGATTGAAAGTCTGGTTATCTGCTCTCGGAACTCTCCAACAGTTTTTGTGACGATCATTACTCCTACAGTAAGCGTTACCATCTGGTACTCTCATGGCAATACCAAACACTTAGTAAAGTTTCTTTAGCGCATTCTATCGTAGTTACACATATACGATTAGTTCATACAATACACACTGCGCTTAATAAAGTTCAACACTTTCACAAATAATTATATACAATAATGCTACCGTTAGTCTATACGGTGCTTCATAACTGAACACGTCATAGTTCGTGCGGCTGATTATGCCTGTATCACGACTATTATTCATACAAACATATTTTCTGTTTCTTTTACACATACCAGTCCTTGTTCGGCGTCTCGATGAATAGATCCGTCATGCGTTATGCCTTGACGAACTGGCTTCAACCTGGCTGTAGCTGACTGAAGTTTCACTCGAAGACTGCACGTAACTTATTTGAAGACTTCTGTCTGCGGCTTACACGCTGTCTCGTACTGCTGCATATTTGCTGCATACTGATTGCAACTTATTTCCATTGTGCTACAATTGACAATTGAGTAAAACTGTAACTGGCTGTAACTGCGCTTGGCGGCATGTAGACTGAGCTTGACTGCGTCTCGACTGAGCTTCAAGTGAGTTTCAACTGAGAGCTCCTCCTGGGGTCTACTCCCTTATATCGGATTTCCACAGAAAGTAGAGCAACATCTTCCCGCGTAATCTTTGCTCCTCTCACAGCATGATTCAGGTCTTCAAACCATGATCATTGTGTTCCTCTCTCTTCACAGGTCCCAAAACTATATGTGTGCAAAGGAATCGCTCGTTCAATTAATTTATATTAATTCCTTTCTCCATGGCGTGGGACGCTACCTAATCGGGAACTCCCCGTCAACATCTTCACATCCCTCCGCGAACAATGGTCGCTTCACAGTCCTTACGCACATCACTAAATATGCACCAATTTCGCCGGTAAAAGACTCTAAAATTATCTTCTTGCCAAGATATTCACCTGTGTGCAACTCTCATCTCGATTCGTTACTCCAATCACGAGTAATCAATGATTCTTCTGGGCATTTCTCCGCCCCTCCTCTAAATCTATTCTCCGTCGGGGAATAACTGTGTCATTTTTCAGGCCTCTCCCCTGCTCCAGACGACATAATGGGGTGACAGAGATGGACGTGGCTCCACTGGGACCAACCCACAATTCTGGGCCGATTAGTAAATGTCAGCTCTGCCCTCCTCTCTGCTTCAAACCTCCAATAGCTTACACCAAATCGTCTTATAATGATATAATCCGCTCATTATTTCCTACATTATTTTAATAAATAATGCCATTTCATCAAAAATCACACCAGTGATTAAATATACATCTCTTTCGAGGGGTTTTCACCAAGAAACTCCCTGTACAGATCTCTGGTTCGCTCCCTGGCGGAACCTTTTTACTGAGATCACAGTCTCTGAGAACCATGTTCGATTCCAGTCAGCATAACCCCATCGGGTTCAGTATCAATATTTAAATGATATTTTTTGTCGTGTGGCCTCATGAAAGGCCGAGTGCAGGTCTCTCTAGTCGACGCCCGTGGGCGACCTGCGCGTCGCGATGAGAGATGGAATGGATGAAGATGAATGAATTTGGGCAAGGACGTGGAGGGAAGCGGCCGTGGCCTATCAGAAGGTACCGTCCCAGCATTTGCCTGGCGTTGAAAATGGGGAAACCACGGAAAACCATTTCAAGGACGGCCGACGGTGGGGCTCGAACCCACGCGTCTAACGAGTCAGTAGAGAGCTTGGCCCCATGACCTAACGCTGCGCTTTAGCGAGCATAGCCACTGCTGTCGGTATTTAAATGATGATATGCTTTAATATGAAACATTGTAACTAGTCGGCAAAGCTGGTATTATGTTTCTGCACAATGACTATTCAGATATTAACCCACATTGCGGTAATGAAGTGGTCAATGTAATATATATCGATGATTTTATACGGAAACTGGGCTAGCCTTTCATAGACCACTATAGGAATTCCCTTTGCTGTCAAGGAGGCGTATGCATAACTAATTTAAAACTCAATTCCACGGAGGAACATTATCGAAAAAGAAAAGCAAAATATTAACGGAGCATAAAAAAATACATCCATATTATTGCCGGCACCGGAAAATGAGTACCTGTCTTGTTCTCCATATGTCTGTGGTTGTAATGGCTGCGTGGATAGGATCTTGGTCTGCGAATCATGAAAACTCAGCTGCGAACCCCAGTCCCGGCAATTATTTTTGCTACCGGATTATCGATTTAAACTATATCTATCATAACATTATGCGTCATTTTAACAGAATCTACAGTACATGAAATTTCGATTTATCTCATTTTAATTACAATAGTTTGCACCAAGCAGGAGTTGGGAAATTTGATTGTATTGAACGTTATTTCTAGTAGTCTATAGCTAGGCTAGAGACTATGGTTTCATTCCTCCTCTTAATTTACAATATAATATGTGATGTTTGTTCAAACAAGTGTGACAGTAGCATATCTCCAATTCAATCTAGACATTCATCATAGTACCAGTATGAAAATGGAGCGTAAATTAAAATTTTAAGTATGTCTAAGTTGTGTAGTATACGAGTAGGATAACATGTCAGATGTTACACATCATATGCGACTACTGTAAGGCTCATGCCGTTTATATTAATTGTATGGCCACTGGCTGCAATCCATTTATTACATACAATATTTAACCTGATGATGCTGTCTTGATGAGCGAAACATATCGCCCAATTATTCTCTCCCTTCTCTTAGAGAAGTGTGTTAATGTATAAACAATTCATGTAACATTTCTTCCAATTTAGAGGGTGACAATATAATTGACACTTTTATCATTTCAAATGACCTTGTGGACTTCATCGTTATGCTTTGGTCTACCGTTATGCGTCACCGTTACGGCGTTTATGACGTCATCATGTTGTTCAGTGCATCTGCACCGAGTCTGAGTTTACTCCTGGGGTCTGGCGTTATGCGATACGGAGAGGGCGAGTGCGAGATGTCATGCAGCCCCCGCGCGGGAAGCCTAAGTTAAAGGGTAATGGAGTCTGTTGAGTCTGAGTTTACTCCTGGGGTCTGGCGTTATGCGGACGGAGAGGGCGAGTGCGAGACGGCATGCAGCCCCCTCGCGGGAAGCCAAAGTTAAAGGGTAATGGAGTCTGTTGAGTCTGAGTTTACTCCTGGGGTCTGGCGTTATGCGAACGGAGACGGCGAGTGCGTGACGTCATGCAGCCCCCTCGCGGGAAGCCAAAGTTAAAGGGTAATGGAGTCTGTTGAGTCTGAGTTTACTCCTGGGGTCTGGCGTTATGCGAACAGAGACGGCGAGTGCGTGACGTCATGCAGCAGAGCGCAAAGAGCCCTCCTGAGCCTTTCTAACATGTGTAGCATTTGTAGCATGCGTCATTTGAAATTATATAAAGTCTAGTCTCTCAGACTTACTGTATCTTTTTGACCAGTCTATTTGGCCATCCTTGTGTAGACCGACTGAAGAGTGAATCTGTTAATTGATGCCGAGATAACACCTCATTTCCACGGCCTTCTCAGGTCTCGAGCTAAGACCTAAGAAAATATAGAATTTCCAATTATACCAACAAGATTAATTCTGGTCTCAGGGTTGGAACAGGGTTCACTCAGCCTCGTGAGGAAAAAGTTAGAAAACGTGTATTCATATTTCGGTTGGTTGGTTGGTTCTTAAGTTTAGGGGCTGCGACAACGCGGTCATGTAGCCCCGTGTACTTTGGGTGTGTGTAGAATCTGTCTGATAACCGGTGTTAATTGTGATGACTGTATTAGTGTGTGTTATCTGGTTTTTAAAATTTAAGTACCGACTGCAACTTAGAATTTTTCAAATAGTTCCTACTTTTTCCGCCAAGCGCCACCGTCAACGATTACTAGGCCATGTTCAGAACTTAGCTACTAGACGCCACCGCAGTCGGGTCTTGGCAACGAACGTAGGAACCTAAGAGCGTTGTTTACATTCTTAACCTATACAATTTAGCTTCACACAGGTGTAATTAGTGCAAGGTTCTTTAACATGCCATAAATCTATGACATGGGACCGCCGGCTTTACTCCCCCTCCGAAGAAACGCATACTGAGGGATTTTTAACGCTCTTAAAAAATCCGACGACTTCGGCCGGGTTTGAACCCCCTATCTTGGGCATAGAAGCTCAACATGCTACCTACTACGCCACCGATGCCACTAATTCATATTTCCACCTCACCCATCCTGGAAGTGTTTTTTTTTTTTTGCGGGTTTCCACTTCTTCTCGAGGCGAATACAGAGATGGTTTTCAACGTAAGTCCCCACCCAACGTCTTTCGACTACGAACACACATACAATGTATGTTGTTGTTGATTCTTTAGGAGTTTTGCGACATTGTAACCATGAAGCCCCGTGTACTTGGGTGAGTGTAGAAGTTATCTGATAACCTGTTTCACTATGATGTCTTTATTAGTGTGTATTTGTAATTGTGGGTTTTGGGTGGGAAGCGGCCATGGCCTAAAGTTCACAAAATCAAAAACAAAACAAAATAAAGTAAATAAAGTAAAACAAGTACAAAATCAAAAACAAAAAACAAATAAAAACGAAATTCAAATGTAAAAGCAGAAAACAAACACGAAGTCAAAAACAAAAGACAAAAAAACTTAAAAGTAACCGAAAAAAAAAAAATTAAATAATTAAAAATTTAATAAATAAATAATAATAAATAAATAATAAATAAATAAAAAATAAATAAATAATAAATAAATAATAAATAAATAATAAATAAATAAATAAATAATTTTTTTTTTTTTTTTTTTAGGGGAAGAAATGCATTTACGCACAGAGTGTCGGGCTCCTGCTCCTGAGTAGCAGACTACCGACTAAAACTCCCCCGTTACTTCTGAACACTAGCCTGGAACCGTTTAGCACATTACTTCAGGCTAGAGTCATTTTATATTTGCCTGTAGGGCACTCTTCCGTAATGAATCATCTTCAGTGGCGATCCAGATCCGTCTTCTTTGTTCGGAGGATATCTTCAACAAAGCTTGCTACCAGTTTCCAGTTTTCCTCATTTTGTAGCATCACTGCAACAATATTGTCCGGGGATATCTCTACATCAATGTGATCTTGAAGAGACTGCCTATTTTGGACCCACCGTCCACAAGAGAAGAAGGTGTGATTAGCATTATCTAATTCATTGATACAGTAGATGCAATCTGATGAATCCACCTTCCCCATCTTCTTAAGATAGGAACAGAAGTACCCATGGCCAGTCAAGAACTGAGTGAGATAGTAACCAACCTCACCATGTTTCCTCTCTGTCCAAACCTGCACCTGAGGGATCATTCTCTTAGTCCATTGGCTTTGATCTCCTTGCTCCCATTTGATCTGCCAATTTTGAAAGGTTTGTACTCTTGCCGATCGTCTTGCATTTTGTAAACCCATATCAGATTTTCTCAAGTAAATGTTCTTGCGTTCTTTCGCAAGAAAAAAAATCGGAATAATTCCGGCAATAACGAGAACTGCTTCCTCAGAGACCGTGCGATATGCAGATGCCACGCGCAAAGCACCCCGCCTCTGCACTTGCGCCAGTGGCTTCCTATAAATTTCCTTATCCAGGGCATCCGCCCATATTTCCGCTCCATACAGCAGAACTGAATGGATGGCTGTCATCAATAGTCTTCTCTTACTAGATTTTGGCCCACCAACATTGGCCATGAGCCGACTGAGGGACGTTACTCCTCTGGCTGCCTTATCTGCAGTCCGTCTAATCTGTTCTCCAAAATTCATTTTACTGTCGATCATGATGCCCAGGTATTTTGCTGCTGGCTGCGTCTCTACTTGAATTTGTCCTACCTGTATTGGAAGTATTGTCTGAATTCTCTTCTTTGTTAGGATGACAATTTCCGTCTTACTAAGTGCTAGAGACAGACCATGTTCCTCCATCCATCTATTGATTTTGCGCATTACCATATTGAGTCGCAACTGTGCCTGCTCGACACTTCTTCCTGCTACAAGAGCAGCAACATCATCTGCATATCCTACTAGAATAGTTTCTTCAGGCATTTCAAGCCTCAACAAGCTGTCGTATGTAACATTCCAGAGATCAGGTCCTAGAATCGAACCCTGGGCAGCCCCAGCCGTGACTTGTACTCGACGGATCCCTTCTGTAGTATCGTAGAGCAGAGCACGATCCTTCAAGTAAGAGTCTAAGATCCGAAGGAGATACCTTGGAACATGGAATGAAAATTCTAGAGCATCCATGATATCAGTCCATTTGACAGAGTTGAAAGCGTTTTTAACATCCAGTGTAACAAAAAGAATCACCCGGCGAGAGTAATGATTATAACTCTCCGCTCTTCGTACTTTATCGGCGACTTCTTGCACTGCATCCAGTGTCGACCGGCCTACCCTGAATCCAAATTGTCTTGGTGATAAATCACCGGCTGAGATTATTGCCTCAAGCAATCTCCGTCTTATGAGTTTCTCAAATAGTTTGCCCGTTGTGTCAAGCATACAAAGTGGGCGGTACGATGATGGTAACTCAGGGTCACCCATGCCCTTACTAATGAGCACTAAGCGACAGATCTTCCAGCGAAAGCTAAAGATTCCTGCTTTCATGCACACATTGAACATTCTCAACAATAACAACAACATATCTTGATCAACTATTATTTTCAGAACCTCATTAGGAATCCCATCCGGCCCCGGAGCCTTGTTGTTCCGTAAAGAATGCGTTGCAACCCGAAGTTCATCTTCAGTAAACAGTGGGAAATCTAGATCACTTTCAAAATTCCTCTCAGGTCTTGTGGGATGAGTTGGAAAAAGGGTTTGAACAATGGTGTTCATAATATCATCCTCCATGATGCACGATGTTCTGTGACTTCCAAGTTTCTGTGTTACAATTTTGTAACCCAAACCCCATGGATCAGTGTCAATATCTTCCTGAAGCTTTCTCCAACTCTGAACCTTGCTCGTAGTTATGGCTTTCCGAAGTAGCTTCTTTGCTGCTTTATGCTCCGCTGATTTTTCATTAGCTTCTTCCCGATTTCTTGCTCTCTGGGCAAGACGGCGAAGCCTGAGGCAGTTCTTCCTTAATTCTGCTATCTCTCTGGTCCACCAGTATACAGGGCTCTTTCGGTGACGTGGTACTGAGGAGGGCATCGAAACATCACAAGCTGACGTAATAATTTTCATGGTTGCAGAAACCAGATCCTCAACCTCAAACTCTCTCCGTGCTTCAGCACTTCGAATCTGTTCTGCACCCTTCCCAATGATATCTTTGAACTTGTCCATGCTAATCCTATTTACATTCCACCGTTGACATTTCTGGGGAGGTACTTCCCGTCCCTGAACATTTGATTCAAAGTCAAAGGCGATGAATTGATGATCGCTAGCACAATAATCTTCCAACACTTTCCATCTCTTAATGAATGGCACAATTACTTCTGATGCCAGGGAGACATCCGGAATTGTTCCTTCACATCCTGGACGTCGGAAAGTTGGAACTGTACCAATATTTAATATTAGAAGGCCTATCCTGGATGCCATCTCTAGAATGTACTTACCCCGGGAATCTGTACTTGGCATACCCCATTCCACTGCTTTGGCGTTAAAGTCTCCAGCCACTATGACACTATTTGTGGCGTTTAGAATTGCATCTTCCAAAGAATTTACTTTGCGGCGGAAGTGCTCAATTGCCTCATTAGGAGTTAGGTAAAGACTAAAATAGGTGACCCTTCTGGTCTTCACCCAAACATAACCATCAGAACTTCCATGATCCTTTATAATAACTTTTCTAGGATCCAACACCCAGATTGCAGAAGTGCCAAGTGTGTCACTGAACCAAAGAGATGACTCTTTATCTTTATACTGTTCGCTGATTAGCAAGAGATCGCTTTGCTTCTCTGTGACTAGCTGATATAGCAGATCATTGGCTGTCTTACTTCTATGTAGATTGGCTTGAAGTATACGAATCATTTGAACCTTAGTGCCTTTTCTTTGTCCAAAGCTTCTCTGAAGACCTTACACTGGCCAGATCCCATAGCATGTGCTAAATCTTTGATAAAACCTCGTTCTTCACAAAGAACACATTTCTTTGAGGCCGTACATCCTCTAGCTTTGTGACCTGTCCCGCCGCAATTGTAGCAAAGTTTACTTCTATCTGTGCCTTTGCAGTTGCTAGCAACATGTCCATAGTCCAGACATCTATAACAACGACATACCATGATCCTCCGTCTAATCCTGCAATTGACCCATCCTATGGTGATATGATCTTGCCTCAAGAGCACATCTGCATCACTAGTTGTTAATGTGACAAAAGCCATCTTCACTTCCCTCGTATTCGTCCTCGTCAGCAGCACCTTGGTGTCTGGAGAGAGTTCTGGGATAGTTCTCTGGATAGCTTCCATGACCTCTTCGGAAGTAGTTAGAGCATCAAGGTCTCTGATTTCAACAGTTGCCTTCGCTTCAAGCCTACGAACTGTAGCATTGGACCCCAGAACATTTCGCAGAGAATTACCAAAAGCTGCTTTATCCCTGGAACTTGCTAAATAATAAATAAATAATAAAATTAAATAAATAAATAAATAAATAAATAAATAATAAATAATAAAAATAAATAAATAAATAATAAATAAGTAATACAAAATAGATAATAAATAAAAAGTAAAAAATAAGTATAAATAAATAAATAATAATAAATAAATAATAAATAAGTAATAAATTAATAGATAATAAATAAATAATAAATAAATAATAAATAAATAATAAATAAATAATAAAGGAATAATAAATAATTCATCGTCAATAACCAAGTATCCTCCTGGTATTTGGCTGGAGTAAAAGTGGGAAACCACTGAACACCACTTCCAAGATGGCTGAGGTAGGAATCGAACCTACCTGTTTTCAGTTTTGACTCATGAGGCTGAGTGTACCCTGATCCAGCCCTCTAACTAAAATTATATTTCAGGGCAAAGTCGAGAATCAAACTCGGGCATCTGCGGTGACTGCCAAGAATGCTAGCCACTACTCCATGAGGTAGACACACACACGCACGCAATACCTCAGATACCACAGTAACAAAAATAATAAAGAAACAAGAAGTTCCGTGACGAACTAAAGAGCCTACTTTTCTTTAAGATTCATGCCAATCTATATAGACCTATCTAGAATAATGACGAAATCGCCCTAGGTTGCAGGTTCGTATCCTGGCGCAGTCAGCTGGCATTTGAGGGTGCGCAAATGCGAGGGAGCCGTGTCCGTAGATTTACTGGCACGTTAAAGATCCCCTTCGGGGCAAAATTCCGGCACCCCGGCGTCTCTAAAAGCCAGTGTAGTTAAAAGGGACGTAAAACCAATAACATTAATTATTAATAATGACGAAATCAAGTTGGCAATACTAACACTTCTAAGTACAGCAGTTTGAAATACACCTGAAATAGTGTAGCCTAATAGAGTAACTTACTACAGTTGGCAGCCCTGGTGACTCTGAATATATTCTTAGTTCCATCTCTTAAGATATAAATTGCACATAAACATTTGGTCGCAGTGAGCGTAAAATCATGTTGGGAACAATGTCATGTATGTGATGCCAGAATTAATATGAAATATTACGATCTATTACAGTGCCAATTATGGATAAAATCAATTTGTTAGGAAAGAAGTTAAATGTAATTAAAAATTGAAACTATCGGAAAGCTTAGAATCATGTTGGCAGCACTGAGTTACTCCAAATTAATCTAGAATGTCAGGTACTATACGTGTGCAAAGTTTAGAGCTGATGGTTTGCATACTTTCTGATGTATTGATATTTTGATTAAACAAATAGAGAGAGCATTTATTAACAGTTGGCAGCCCTGCTGGTTCTTACGAATACGCATAGAATAACTGTTATGGTACACAAAGCACATGCGAAATTTGGTTGAAATCCATTTGTTAGTATAGACGTTATTCTAGATAGGTCTACATATATAGATTGGCATGAATCTTACATTTTAAGGAAAAGAGGCTCATTAGTTCGTCACGGAACTACTTGTTGCAAAATGAGAAAAGTAAGCTAAAAATTCCACATACAAATATATAGGACTGCTGACCAAATACATTCCATACCTCTAAGTCTGGAAGCAACTGACGTAACACAAGATGCAGGGACGTTCATCTTCGCGGAGAGTCTAAGTGCTTCGTCACAGCTGGCCAAGCAAGACAGAACCAGGTGCATTGACATCATCTCTAGAAAGTCCACCTCATGGTGTAGTGGGTAGCATTCTTGGCTGACACCTCGGAGATCCAGGTTGGATTGCCACCTGTTCATCCTGGAAGTGGTTTTCCGTGGGTTCTCATCTCTACTCCAGGAAAATGCCAGTAGGGTACCTAACGTAAGGCCACGGCCGCTTCCTACCTAAATCCTACGTCAATTACAAATACAGTAATACAGACATCACAGTGACACAGGTTATTAATAGCGGCTTCGGTGGCGTAGTCGGTAGCATGCTGAGCTTCTATGCCAAAAATCGCAGTTTCAAACCCGGCCGAAGTCGTCCGAGTTTTTAAGAGCGTTAAAAATCCTTCAGTATGCCTTCCTCTTGAGGGGATGTAAAGCCCGCGGTCCCCTATAATAGTTTTATGGCATGTAAAAGAACCTTCCACTAATTAAACTTGTGTGAAGCTAAACTTGCAGGTTAGATTTCGTTGAATCGCTCTATCAAAGTTCCAACGTTCACCACTCGGTGTCAGTGACATCTTGTAGCGAAAGTTGGAACTACTGGAAAATGAACGGAACTTGTAGCTCACCCCATGGCTGTCCGCCTTGAAGCAGCTACAGCCTCTGGCGAGCTGAACATGTCCTTGGACACTCCCGGCACTAAAAGTCATACGCTAAATAAATGAAATGAAAAATGAAAATGCACAGCCTGCTTCCAGTCGACTGACCGGGTCAGGAATTGGAATGAATGAAGCCCCCATCCAGCGGCGAGGATATGAACTGTGCCGGCTGCCGAAGCCTGTCGCACTCCTCTGGTCAATGATGAAATGAATGACAAATGAAATGAAATGATAGTGGAGAGTGTTGCTCGAATGAAATTGTGACAGGGAAAACCGGAGTACCCGGAGAAAAATCTGTCTGCCTCCGCTTTGTCCAGCACAAATCTCACATGGAGTGACCGGGATTTGAACCACGGATCCAGCGGTGAGAGCCCGGCGTGCTGCCGCCTAAGCCACGGAGGCTTACGCTAAATAAATAAATCTAAACATGCCGAAGTACACGGGGCTACATGACCACGATGTCGCAAAGCCTCTAAGGAATCAACAACAACGACAGAACGTTTCACTGCTGACCACACAAAGTAGAACTAGGTGCACCAGGAGATGCCTGGTGTAGTGGCTAGCATTCTTGGCTGACGTCCCGGAGGTCCAGGTTCGATTTCCGGCTCTGAGTGCTGGAAGGGGGTACGCTCAGACTCGTGAAGCAGAACTGAGTCAAGGTGGGTTCGATTCCTACCTCAGCCTTCCTGGAAATGTTTTTTTCGTGGTTTCCCCACTTCTACTCCAGGCGAATGCTGGGATGATTCCTTACTTTACGCCAACACTCACTTGAATTACAAATACACACGCTACTACAGACACCACATTAACACAGGTTAGCAGACAAGTTATACACACACACACCCAAGTACATGGCCTCAGGACCATGATGTCACAAAGCTCCTAACAAAAACTTCATGGCAATTCAAATACAATAGCGCTAGGTACACTTAAGGGACCATTTAGCATTTTACGACACCACTTACAGTATATTTGTAAGATATCTACAGAGTCATTATTTATGTGCGCGCGAGTGAACATGGCAAGCTAAGCCGGCTGTGACTGGCGCAAATCGCGGCCACGCGTACCCGGTGGTTGGCGTGTACTTTCACACTTTTACCAAACATGTTCAATAATGTGTACTTACAGTGCTCATAGGCGATGCTGAAAATGTCCTCCCTCTCTTGTAACACACACCTGACATCTTCTGATGAAAGAATGTCTGTCAACTCTTTCATTATTTACAGAGCCTGTTTCATTGAATCGTTTAGCGAGCCTCCTTATTGTACTGGCATTAGGCTCAAGTCTTCCTGGAAACTTGATTCGAAATTTTCGTCTCGTTTCAGAACAAGATTTTCTGCTTTACATAGACGAATTATGGATATACACGTGTTCGCGCAGTGTGAATTGGTGTCTAGGTATGACCAATAATCACAGTAATCATAATACTCAATAAACGTGCAACGCTAACGTCTTAGCTTTGCAGATACACGTCCTTATGAATGACAAAACACGTGTGAACTAATGCTATGAGTCAGCGGAGCGCTCCAACCACTGGCCGAACCAGGTACGCGCGCCCGCGATCTGCGCCAGTCACAGCTGGCTTAGCTTGCCGTGTTTATCGGGGCACATAGATAATGACTCTGTATATTCTTATGATTGATATTAATTCGTTGTAGGGGATGGGGCACATCGATCTTCATTCCCGTGAACTTGGGTGTGTGTTCAATACGTCTGATTACGTGTGATTCTGTGATGACTGTAGTATTGTGTGTAACTGTATTTATTAGAGTCGGTAATGGGCAAGGTGCCCCGGGACTTAGAATAAGATACTATCCTAACATTTACCTGGAGGAATTGTAGAAAAGTTTGGGGAGAAACAGCACACTGGATAGCCGCAGTCAAAGCCGGAAATCGAACCCTAGATCTACGGAACTCTTGCAGTTCTTCCTCACGGTCGCAGTTAGTGATTTCGTTTTTTATATATTTTTTGTTACAGTCATTTATTATGGATTTTAGGGCTTACCTGTTTAGTTAATATTATTCTTTTGTTAATAAATATTTTAGTTGCATTTATAGCCTATTTATAAGGTACATTTAATTGCTTGGAAGTTGGTATTATTTTATTTATGTACGTATGTCTACCCCTTATTATTCCCGTTTTCCAACGGGGTCGGGGATGAGATGCGATGGAAGTCTTTGTGGCGATGGTTTTTACGGCCGGATGTCCTTCCTGACGCCAACCTCATGAGAGGAGTTAATGAGAGATGAAATGAATGATGGTGAATGAAACTGGGCAAGGATGTGGAAGGAAGCGGCCGTGGCCTGTCAGAAGGTACCGTCCCAGCATTTGCCTGGTGTTGAAAATGGGAAATATTTTATTTATATTAACAGAAAAATCAAAATAGGAAAGGAAATTAACAATTAACAATAAACGATACACAATTAACAATTAACCGAGAGAAATATACAATTGCGATACGTTAACGTTTTTTTTCTAAAGAAGATTTTGTAGGGCTGATATCACAAAATGTTATGTCCTCTCTCAAGAGGACGTTAAAAAATAAGTTAATCACCAAATGGAACTATGCCTTATAAATAGCTAGCTTACGGTCCTCAGACAAAGATGTGCAGCGGTCCGGCAACCATTCAAACATACAAGTTAGGCAGGTTGTAGAATCAGCTGCGTGTCAGGCAACGTTTCCTTTTGTTCAGCGGGATGCAGTGCCTCCTGACAAATCCACACAAGAGGAGAAAACTACACACATCAAAAAAAGTTTTGCATCACCTCGGTTCCAAGAGTTCCGGAACCTTTAAATACAAAGGGAATAGAGATCAACACAAACAACATTTCAGCTCGTTTTATTGCTCATGAGACCCACACATTGCATGTTGTACCATCATACAGCTGGACTTTCAGCATTTGTGGTCCAGATTGCAGTACACACCACTACCTCTAATACCCAGTAGCACGTCCTCTTGCATTGATGCATGCCTGTATTCGTCGTGGCATACTATCCACAAGTTCATCAAGACACTGTTGGTCCAAATTGTCCCACTCCTCAACGACAATTCGGCGTAAATCTCTCAGAGTGGTTGGTGGGTCAAGACGTCCATAAACAGCCCTTTTCAACATATCCCAGGCATGTTCGATAGGGTTCATGTCTGGCGAACATGCTGGCCACTGTAGTCGAGCGATGTCGTTATCTTGAAGGAACGCATTCACAAGATGTGCACGATGAGGTCGAGAATTGTCGTCCATGAAGACAAATGCCTCTCCAATATTCTGCCGATATGGTTGCACTATGGGTCGGAGGATGTCATTCAGGTATCGTAAAGCCGTTTCGGAGCCTTCCATGACCACCAGTGGCGTACGTCGGCCCCACATAATGCCACCCCAAAACATCAGGGAACCACCACCTTGCTGCACTCGCTGGACAGTGTGTCTAAGACGTTCAGCCTGACCAGGGTGCCTCCAAACACGTCTCCGACGATTGTCTGGTTGAAGGCATATGCGACACTCATCGGTGAAGAGAACGTGATGCCAATTCCGTGGGGTCCATTCAGCATGTTGTTGGGCCCATCTGTACCGCGCTGCATGGTGTCGGGGTTGCAAAGCTGGACCTCGCCATGGACGTCGAGAGTGAAGTTGCGCATCATGCAGCCTATTGCGCACAGTTTGAGTTGAAACACGACGTCCTGTGGCTGAACGAAACGCATTATTCAACATGGTGGCATTGCTGTCAGGGTTCCTCCGAGCGGCAATCCGTAAGTAGCGGTCATCCACTACAGTAGTAGCCCTTGGGCGGCCTGAGCGAGGCCTGTCATCGACAGTTCCTGTATCTCTGTACCTCCTCCATGTCCGAACAACATCGCTTTGGTTCACTCTGAGACGCCTGGAAACTTCCCTTGTTGAGAGCCCTTCTTGACACAAAGTAACAATGCGGACGCGATCGAACTGCGGTATTGACCTTCTAGGCATGGTAGAACTACAGACAACATGAGCAGCGTACCTTCGTCCTGGTGGAATGACTGGAACTGATCGGCTGTCGTACCCCCTCCGTCTAATAGGCCCTGCTCATGCATGGTTGTTTACATCTTTGAGCAGTTTTAGTGACATCTATGAACAGTCAAAGGGACTGTATCTTGGATACAATATACACAGTCAACGTCTATATGCCGGAGATCTGGGAACTGAGGTGATGCAAAACTTTTTTTGATGTGTGTAGTTCTCTCATCTCTTTTTGGTCAGACGGCTGCGATGGTGAGCTGCAACAAATCTGGAGAACGGTGATTCAATTTTTTGATCTGACAGCAGCCATCCTGAGTATAGTTTTACCCTGGGTTCTTCCTCACTCCCTGAAGCCAAATTGTGGAATGGTATCTTATTTTAAATCGTTGGGCACCTACCCCATTCTTGACGAAATAGTTACAGTTTAACCCACTACAGTTGCCACAGAATCACAGGTTATTGGACACATCCAACTCACACCCAAGTGAAGGCAGCTGATGACCAAATATATCACTGGCTCCTAATTTTCAATCAGTCAAACTTTATTTGATAGCAAATGCACAATTTCTACCGTGATTATTTTAAATATCTTTGAGATGAGTTAATGTTGATTCATTTAGGAGCTATGCAACATCGTGGCCTTGTAGCCTCATGCACTTGGGTGTGTGAGTGTGCAAACTGTCTGATAACCTATTTCATTGTGATGGCTTTAACTTCAACTGCCTTTAATTAGGTTCTCCCCCATGGACTCACATTCAGTGGGACATGGGTTGGCGATCACGGGACCCCAGTTGAGTCTGGCATTGCTTCCACTTTCTTGTGCTGGACTACTCTCTGTCATATTTCCTGTAGACCTCCCTTGATCAACTCGTGTTCTCTTTCGACTCCGACGGAGGCCTATGGAGTCTTTCCTTTCAATTTACCGCCTTAATTGGCCCTTGTCTCATCTTTCCTGATCACCTCATTCTTTGAGGGGTCATACCTCTTCTGTTCATGATATCTCTTGCCTTCTACCCAAAGCCCTAGAGGAGGACCCACCCTGGATAGTGCTACACTCTCAAGAGCTCTCGACTGATGAATTCGAGAGTTAGCGAACTCGAGGGATTCCCCTTCTTCCAGTGATTCTGGGGTGGACCCTCTCCGGTTTGCCTTTCCTGCCTGCCTTTCATGGCTCTCCTTCCTTCAAAGTCCCTTAATTCCCATTCTTTGAGGGTTGAGGGCATTCCTTTTCCTCCTGTCTTTTATTTATTCTTCTCTTTTTTCTTCCCTATCTCCCCTTCTAGTGTGTAAGTCAGTAGTTAGTTTAATTTACAGTTTCCATTTTATTTTCATTTTCACGCTCACCCAAATCATTATGGGCCGATAACTAGAGCCCTTCGCATATAAACAAACGCTATCCGCATCCGCCCCGCATCCCCCCCCCCCCCGCATCCGCCCCGCATCCACCCCGCATCCGCCCCGCATCCGCCCGCATCCGCCCGCATCCGCCCCGCATCCGCCCCGCATCCCCCCCGCATCCGCCCCGCATCCACCCCGCATCCGCCCCGCATCCGCCCCGCATCCGCCCGCATCCGCCCGCATCCGCCCGCATCCGCCCCGCATGTGCACGTTTGTTAACCGATTCCTCTGGCATTACAATGATATTTTTAGCCTACTTTTCACATTTTGCAAAAATGAGGAAAAAGTAGACTTATGAGATCGGGCAAATGTGTGTCTGTCTGTCTGTCTGTCTGTCCGTCTGTCTGTCTGTCTGTCTGTCTGTCTGTCTGTCCTTCTGTCTGTCTGTCTGGCTGTGTGTGTGTCCCCCCCTATCAACTCCTAAACGGCTGCAGCAATCGAAACAAAATTTGGTAGGAGTAAAGATCTATACCTGAATATCTCACGGCCATATTTGAAAATGATGTCAGTGCTACCAACTGCTGAAAAATCGCAATTGAAATTTGAGCTCCATGTTGGATATCTTGGAAAGTATGAATGGGAGCTATTTCAAAATTGGCATACGTACAGATCATAATATTTCAGTTTAATTTCCAGGAGGCCAAACATGGCAGTGTTGCCAAAATGATTATAAGCCTCCTGATAGGTCCAATTTTTAAATGCATATAACTTCTACACTATCAAGTGGAATTCAACCAAATTTCGTATGTTGTATGTGTACATGACCAGATATGACTGAGCGTATTCTTAAGACCTACCAGGGCTGCCAACTGTTAATAAATGCTCCTAATTTATTTTATCCAAATACCAATATATCAGAAAGTATGCAAGCCGACAGCTTTAAACTATGCACACGTATAGTACCTGACATTCTATATTAATTTGGAGTAACTTATATACGTCAGTGCTACCAACATGATTCTAAGCCTGCTAACAGTTCCAACTTTAAATACATGTAACTTCCATACTATCATTTGGATTTCAACCAAATTTCGTATGTGCTATGTGTACCATAACAGATATGACTTTGCGTATTCTAAGGAGCAACCAGGGCTGCCTACTGTTAATATGTGCTGTCCCTATTTTTGTTACCCTAATATCAATATATCAGAAAGTATGCAAGCCAATAGCTCTAAACTTTGCACACGTATAGTACCTGGCATTCTAGACGAATTTGGAGTAACTAATATACGTCAGTGCTGCCAACATGATTCTAAGCCTGCTGATATGTCCAATTTTAAAATGCATGTAACTTCTATACTAACTAATGGATTTCATTCAAAATTGGCACAACAATAGATCATATTATTTCAGATTATTTCTGACCAATACATGCATGACATTGTTGCCAACATGATCTTACGCGCGTTGTTAGATCCAATGTTTAACTGCATATAACGTCCATGCTATCCAGTGGACTTCAACCAAATTTTGTATTTAGTACCGTAAGAGACGGAACTAAGAATATATTCAGTCATCAGGGCTGCCAACTGTAGTGCTCTATTAGGATACATTATGCCAGGTATACAGTATTTCGAACTAATTGGAAATTTCGATATTAGCAACTTAATTTCGTCATTATTCTAGATAGGTTCATATTCTGTAGAATAATCATTGGCATGAAAATTAGGCTGTATAGTTCTTCACAGAACTTCTTGTTAATTTATTAGATAAAGCATAAAGTAGAACCAGAAATGTGGGAAAGAAGATCTCACGAAGACCTTTATCAACGCTTTGGGAAGACGAGTATCAACCGGATTCTGGAGAGGAGGAGGTTGCAATGGTTGGGACATGTCATTTGAGTTGAGGATTCCATATCCAATCGTGTTTTCAGCTCGACAACAACTGGCAGACGCCCAAGAGGCCGCCCTAGAACAAGATGGAAGGATCGAGCGATAATGTCACTGGTAAAGGTGGCAACAACAGCAACTGTGGAGGATGCAAGGGGCAGAGAAAGGTGGAAGACCATCTGCGACCGATACTTGTGAAGAGTCTCAGTCCCTCCTGTTGTAATGACTGTGTTATTTTATATATTTTTGTTTTGTGCTCTTATTGTCTGTCCTGGGTCTTAATGGCCTGTTAATGCAATAAACGATGATGATGATGATGAAAGCATAAAGTATTAAAGCAACACAGACATTTGAGGAGAAAGTCGTCCCCCCAGGCATTGTATGTCATGTGCTATGTTTAAAATGAATGTTGTAGAGCGAGAGTTGCAACCCTTTTCGGTTTGGAGTGTTAATTATGCTTAATGACATAATTTGAATGAGATTAGCTTAAATCATCATCTTACATTTGTCTTCAAAAAACATAATGAAAATAATATAATTATGTTATAAACATCCGGGTCTTCTTCTTCTTCTTCTTTTGCTTTAGCGTTTGTCCCACCTCGTGGCAGGGTCCGCTATTTGAGTCCGCTGTCTCCACTTTACTCGGTCATGGGCCATGTCCGGATGAAGGTTGACGCCTTTCAAATCCCTGTGCAGTGTATCGGCCCAACGTTGTCTCGGTCGCCCCTTTGGTCTTTTCCCGGCGACCTCCAGTGTGTAGCCCTGTTTTGCAATGGTTATAAACATCCGGGTCTAATAATGATATTCAACAAGTTCAGATTGTATTCTAAAAACTATCCACAAATTTACTCCAAACATTATCCACAGCTTATCCACTATCCGCACAGCCATGCAAACTGTATTCGCGTGGCGAAAAATGTTTGCGAATATCCGCGGGTTTATTCGCGGTTATCCACATCCGCGCAGGGCTTTACCGATAACCCAGATGCTAAGCCCTTTAAAACATCAATTACCATCATTGTCATCATCATCAACAACAGTTAGGCTCTTATTCAAATACCAAGAATGAATGAGTCCATCTCTGAGCGCGTGGGATTATGAGTTGAGTCACCCCTTCATGGGATTACTCAGTGCAGGATGCGACTCAGCGATAATGCCCACACCCACCCACCCACCTATCCACCCCCATTAAGCACTTGTGGGTGGGGTAGAAAATCGTTAACAGGCTTTCCCAACCAAACGTCTGGCATCTTTAATGATCCTTGCCCTTGAAGGCGTCCACATCGTTGCATATTGGCTAGCATTCTTAGCAATCACCGTAGAGGTCAAGGTTCGATTTCCGGCTCTGCCAAGATATTTATTTCTGTTCTGAAGGCTGGAAAGGGGGTACACTCAGCCCCATGAGGCGGGTTCGATTCCTACCTCAGTTAGCCTGGAAGTGGTTTTTCGTGGTTTCCCCACTTCCACTCCAGGAAAATCTCGGGATGGCACCTAACGTAAGGGCACAGCCGATTCCTACCAAAATCGTACCTTGATTACAAATAAATACACTAGTACAGACATCACAGTGACACTGGTTATCAGACAACTTCTACACACACACAAGTAGATGAGCTTTTTAACATGGATTCAGGCCCCATGGTGTTGGCGTAGCTCACCTGCCTCTAACCCGGAGGGCCCGGATTCGATTCCCGGCTCCGTCTGGCAGTTTAGAAATTGACATGATGGCTGGAACGAGATGCACTCAGACTCGTGAGGACAATAATTGAGTAGCTCAAGCAGTGCCGTGGTCATGGAGGAGAGATGTTTCTGGCGACTGCTAATGAAGAGAAGAGATAGGTTGGTAGGACACATACTAAGACACCCAGGAATAGCAAGCTTAGTTATGGAAAGAAGGGTCGAGGGCAAAAACTGTAGGTGTAGACCAAGGTTAGAATATGTTAAACAGATTGCCTCAGATGTAGGGTGTGGTAGCTATGTAGAGATGAAACGATTAGCTCAGGACAGGGAGGCATGGAAAGCTGCATCAAACCAGTCAAAAAACTGAAGACTCAAACAACATCTTGTACCTTGCCCATGCATTGGGAACAATCGTGTTGACCGACTGAAAAGCTACAAAATGTCAATATACAGGGTTATTCAGAAAGATGGACCCAATTTAATTAATTTGTATTTCACGATATATACATTGGACATGAACAATTTACATACCAATGAACAGAGAAAGGTTTAAAGTTTTGTTGACTCCATAATGTTTAATGTGTCCTTCCTGCGCTGCACGGCAAACATCTAGATGGTAGACAAATTCGTTCCACACGCGAGAAAGCATGTCCTGTGTTACTGAGTGCACCACAGCAGTGATACGGGTCTGCAGGTCGGCCAAAGTTATTGGTAGAGGTGGGACGTAAACCATGTCCTTAACATAGCCCCACAAGGAAAAGTCACATGGTGTGAGATCAGGTGATCTCGGTGGCCAGAAGTGTAGAGCCAGGTCTTACTGTCGTATGCGACTTATCTTCTATTCGTCTGACATCATCCTCTGACACACTCGGTCGGCCCGGGCATTTTCCTCTGCAGAGAGATCCAGTTTCATGAAATTGCATAACCCAACGTTTTATGCTTTTCCTAGTCGGTGGTTCAGTGCCGAATCGGAGATGAAAAGCCCGCAGTACTGATACTACTGACTCATATTTTGCAAACTAAAGTTCGCAGAAAACCTGATGCTGCATAGTAGCCATCTTATTCACAAGAGACGGTGAAGCGAGACGGAGCGAATACCCAAGTGGCCGTTTTTGCAACTATCACCCTAGCGGCCGTGTACCCAACTATCACCGCACAACTATCACCTCATGTCCGAAGAATGGTAGCAGGAGCATCTGAGAAGAAACGGCTAGAAACCGATTCAAGGCATCCACTTTTCGGCCAACAACCAGCCCGACAGAGACTTAAGTCCTGAAACAGCTTTTTGAGGGGAGTAACAGCCCTCGAAGGCTCACAAGAAGCAGCCCGCGTGAAGATATGGAAGACAGAGATCACAGACCCAACTATTCCTCTAACAGAAAAAATGGCACCTGGTCACAACTTGCCATGCGGAATTTGGAAATCATTGAACAGGCTGAGGACGGGGGTTTCACGCTGCAAGAACAATCTCAAGAAATGGAACATGCTCGTCAACAATGATGAGATCTGTGACCGCAGCATGTTACAAGATCCAGAACACCTGCTGATCTGCCCCTTGATGGAGGACATATGTTCAAAAGACGATCTTTTGGCTGCAAATGGTAATGCTATAACTGTTGCTAATTACTGGCAAAATCTAATTTGATTCGGACACGGAAAATAAATAAATAAATAAATAAATAAATAAATAAATAAATAAATAAATACCGCCCAAGTGGCGGTCAACAAAACTTTGAACCTTCCTCTGTTCATTGGTAGCCTATGTCGATTATTCATGTCCAATGTGTGTTTCGTGAAATACAAATTAATTAAATTGGGTCCATTTTTTCAACAACCCTGTATAGTAATAATAATAATAATAATAATAATAATAATAATAATCGTATGTGAGAGAGAATATTTTAATTAGATTTTCTCACCAATTTCAACGATCCGTTTTGTACTGCCATCTGGCAGTGGAAGCGGAAGTCTACTGGGCGTCTAATGGCTGAGACTCAATTCATTTTGTAGTATCATATAATCACCTAATGAGATACGGGAGATCTTTTACGAGACAACATCGTTCATCTAAGAATATCGGGGATTTCCCCCCTCCCCTTCAAAAATTTGACTTCCTCGAACATGAAACGAACCCGCAAACTCGAGATGTGGAGGTGAACACTCAGCTTCTAATGCACCGAGGAGGCTTTCATTCAGTAGGAAACCTACAACTAGACTTGGATCACTACTACTATTGTTGAATGCAATGACTTGGATTATTGAGGTTATATAAACTATATTTAGCCACTGGTTTATTCCTCCAATTGACCCAGTTCTCGTTCATATAGTGGTAGCCTGGTGTGATTCGCATGATCCCAAAGTACCATCCCGTCCATTGATTGCTGCTATATACAGTACAGTACTTCTCCAGACTGCCGCTTGTTGCGCGATTGCCTTCTATTTTTGGAATAAATGAACTTCTTCCACTGAAGAAAAGTGACTGTTTTGGCCTACTTTTCACATTTTTAAAAATGAGGAAAAAGTAGACTTATGAGATCGATCCGGGGAAATGTCTGTCTGTCCGTCTGTCTGTCCTTCTGTCTGTCTGTCTGTCTGTCTGTGTCCCGCTTTCAACTCCTAAACGGCTGCACCTATCAAAACCAAATTTGGTATTAGTAAAGACATATGGCTGAATATCTCACGGCCATATTTGAAAATGACGTCAGTGCTACCAACTGCTGAAAAATCACAATTGAAAATTGAGGTCTATGTTGGATATCTCGGAAGATATAAATGTAAATTGTTCCAAAATTGACACACATGTAGACAATATTACATCAGACTAATTTACAGAAGCCCATACAAGAGAGTGTTGCCAGCATGATTCTATGACCACTGATAGGTCCAATTTTTAAATGCATACTATCTATTGGATTTCAACCAAATTTGATATGTGATTTGCGCACTGGAACAGGTATGAATATGCATTCTTTTAGTGTCAACAGGGCTGTCACCTGTTGAAAAATGCATTCTATACATTTTATCCTAATCTGAATATATCAGAAAGTATGTAGGACAACAGTTCTAAACTTTGCATACATATATTACCTGCAAACGTAGGTTAATTTCCAGTGATCAATATACGACAGTGCTGCCAACATGATTCTACGCGTGCTGATAGTTTTAATTTTGAATCACATGTAACTTCCATACTAATACATGAAAATTGGCACATTTATAGATCATAATATTTCAGTTTAAGTTTGAGCGTCCCTTTTATGGCAGTGTCACCAACCTAATTTTACGCATGCTGATCAATTCAATATTTAAATACATGTAACGTGCATACTATCTATTAGACCTCAACCAAATATTGCATGTGCATTGTGTAGCCTACCTTAAGAGATGGAACTAAGACTATACAGTATTTAGAGTCGCCAGGTCTGCCAACTGTTGATATATTGTCTGTATAATTTTAAGAAAAGTAGGCTCTTTAGTTTGTCACGGAACTACTTGTTTATATACAAAATGTTCCGTAAAATAAGTAAGTAGGAGTAAAGATTCGAGGAGAAATGATTTCATCTCTGAGATTTGCTAATGACATTGTCATATTAGCCGATTCACCAGAGGATTTGAATGAGCTGTTAAGTGGTTTGGAATCTGTATTGAGGAAAGAATTCATGATGAAAATCAACAAATGTAAAACAAAAACAAGATGTTCACTAAAGAACACATAGCCTACTTTCTCCTAAATCCATGGGTATTGTTATAACTCTTTGTCCTTTTCAAGGATTATAATTGAATGTTGGTTGTAGTAGCTTGTTGAAATACAACGTGTTGTAAGTTACGGATATTAAACATGAATATGAGGTGCCCTCTGTACAAAATTTCATTCAATTCGGTTTCACCGTGTTTGAATTGATATGGTGAATATATTTGCACACATACATGGCCGCTATCTGCAAACTATTGGGTTGATGACCTTGTAGTTCAGTCAAAAGATGCTTCCCACAAAAAGGTATGTTGTTGCGAAATTTGGTAGAGATCAAATAATTAGGTTGGTCGTAATTTGATTTAAGCTTTTAACATTTGGGTGGCCGCCATTACGTTTTCGTCGAGATGACGGCAATATAAAACATGACACTGAGGTGCCCTTTGCTAGTGCTACCTCTGTACCAAATTTCGATCAATTCGGTTTCACCGTGTTCGAATTGATAGGGGGGGTGGGGAACAGACATTCAGAGTACACACACTGACACACAGACTCACAAACACACACACACACACACACACACACAGACAGACACACAATTTTTCGCCCCGTATTGATCCCATAAGCCTACTTCCATTTTTGCAAAAATCGAAAGTAGGCTAATAATCATCGAATGCAGCCAAAAGAAATCAGAAAACATCTATGGACGTCAATTTGGCATCTGAAAATCTAAAGGAAGTAGGAGACTTCTGCTACTTAGGAAGAAAAATAACCAGTGGAGGACGAAGCACAAATGATTAAAAAAATGTTGGTTGGCTAAGCCAAGAAAAAAAGTTTATTTTTACCGAACATACTCGTAAATTTGTTGACATAAAGATCAGATGGGTAGATGCAGTAGAGTAACAAATGAAGACGTATTAGGACAAGTGGGAGGGGAAATATGTTTCTGAAGACTGCTAATGATAGAGATTGGTTGGTTGACACAAACTAAGATACCTAGCAATAGCAAACTGGCTTGCCACGGTGGGTGAGTGGTTATCGTGTCGGACTACCAACACCAAGCTTGCAGGTTCGCTCCTGGCCGTGGTAAGTGTTTTTTTTTTTGAAAGGCGACACAAATCACGAATCGCATCTCATACGTTGTTGGCATGTTAAATAACCCATTTGAATTCATTAGGCCGTGTTCATAATGGCAAAATTAATCTCGGGATTTTCCGCCAACACAAAGTTCCTCCATTCTCTACTAGAAAGCGCTATAGTGTCGAGGAGCTTAGATATCCAACCTCCTTGACTATCTTAGCGTTTCAAGGAACAAAAAAAATTGACATGCAAGCTGCCCTCTGGGCGTCAAATATCAAAGCTTGCAAAAATTATAATATCGTATGGCTTCGGGTGCCAGGTGCAAGCTTTGTTATTTCCTTGGAGTGCTATGAAAGTCAAAGAGGTTAGATATCTAAGCTCCTCGACACTATAGCGCTTTCTAGTAGAGAATGGAGGAACTTTTTGTGTTGGTGGAAAATCCCGAGATTAATTTTGCCATTATGAACACGGCCTACTGAATTCAAATGGGTTCTATAACATGCCAACAACGTATGACATTCATGTCGTTTTTTCGCCTTTCAAAAAAAAAAAAACACTTACCACGGCCAGGAGCGAACCTGCAAGCTTGGGGTTGGTAGACCGACACGATATCCACTCACCCACCGTGGCAAGCATTATTATTAATAGCAAGCTTAGTTATGGAAGGAAGGGTCGAGGACAAGCACTGTAGGGGTAGACCAAGGTTAGAATACTGTATGTCAAACAGCTTGCCTCGGATGTGAAGTGTGGTCGGTAGAGATGAAACGATTAGCTCAGAACAGGGATGGACGGCTGCATCAAAACAGTTAAAAGACTGAAGACTCAAACAAGAACAATGTTCCGGAATTCCTACAACATTGGCCAATTTCTAGGGTTTATAGACTAGTGTACTACGTGATGGACTGGATACGTTGTATATTCTAACCCCGTTTCATTCTTACTTCTGTCGGGTTCTACTGCATACCATGATATAGAGGCACCACGTCCTCATTTCGAACAAACATCATCCCTACTAGAGTGTACAGAGGTGTTCAAAATATTAGACTCTAAGCCAGTTTTACAATATTTCATTTGGTTGGTTCTTCAGTTTAGGGGCTGGGACAACGCGGCCATGTAGCTCCGTGTACTTTGTGTGTGTGTAAAATCTCTCTGACAACCGGTCTTAATAATTATGGCTGCATTAGTGTGTGTTATCTGTTTTTTAAATCAAGTAAGGACTGCAGACATTGATTTTTTCAAGTAGTTCCTACTTTTGCCGCCAAACGCCACCGTCAACGACTACTAGTTCAGAACTTGGTTACCAGATGCCACCGCAGTCTGCTCCTGGCGATGATCGTTGGAACCTAAGAGCGTTTGTCAAATGTTTAACCTATAATTTAGCTTCACACAGGTGTAATTATTGGAAGGTTCTTTAACATGCCATAAATCTATGACTGAAAATATTGCTGAGGCATACCAGCAGAAAACTGATGAGTTAACTAACACAGAAATAGGAACTACTATAGAAGATTCATGGGCTCAAATTAAAAAAGATCTGACGGAGGCAGCTGATGAAATTTTGGGGAGAACAGAAATACCTCCTAGAAAGGAATGGATCACTAAAGAAATTCTAGATATGATAGATAAAAGACGGTTTCTCAAGAGCTCAACAAGATTGGAAAACAAAGAAGAATATAGAAGATTGCGAATTGCTATAAACAGAAAAGCAAGAATAGCAAGAGAAAATTATTACGAGGGCATATGCACAATGATAGAAGAAAAAACTACTAAAGGACATGTAGATTCTGCATATCAGATGGTAACGATATTCTTTGGTAAGAGATGTAACAAGAGTAATGCCATAAGTAATGCAGAGGGAGTAATTCTCGATGATCATAGCGATATTGCAAAAAGGTGGAAAAATTACATTGAAACCCTATACGAAGGTGTACATTTACAGGAAAATGAAGTTCTTGAGGAAGAAGATGAAGTAACAGAAGATAATTTAGGCTTCCAAGTACTGAGAGAGGAATTTGAATTAGCTCTACGAAGACTGAAGGATAATAAGACGCCAGGCATTGATAATCTCAAAGCTGAACTCCTCAAGAAAAGCGGACCTCGTATGAAGGAGAGATTGCTCCAACTTGTACAAAACATCTACATGGACGGAAAATACCGGCTGATTTTGAAAAAAGTATAATGATCCCTATACCAAAGAAAATGGCAGCAAAACATTGTGAACAATATCGCACTATCAGTTTAGTCGTACATGCATCAAACATTATCACCAACATAATATTAAGACGAATTGAAAAGCAAATTGAAGAATTTCTGACTGAAGACCAATTTGGGTTTGTTAGAGAAGCTATATTGGCATTGAGACTTTTACTTGAAAAAAGATTGGAAAAAGACTAAAGAACTTATTTATGCTTTGTGGATATTGAAAAGGCTTTTGATAATGTACATTGGATAAAAATGTTTGAAATTCTTAAAAACATAGGAGTCCCATATAGAGATAGAAGAATAATCTGGAATTTGTACAAAAATGAAATTGCAGTAATTAACATTGGAAATGAACAAGAGGAAGCAAAAATACGGAAAGGAGTTAGACAAGGCTGTGTTTTGTCTCCCACGCTTTTTAATGCCTACATCCAGGATGCATTGAATAAGGTTTGAGAGGATTTGAATTTAGGAATAAGGATACAAGGTGAACAAATAAATATGATTAGATTTGCAGATGACATTGCCATAGTTGCAGATAGTGAACAACATCTCAAAAAATAATAGTAAAAATGGAGGAAATCATGGGTAATGAATACATGACGAAAATAAATAAGTCAAAGACGAAAGTTGTGGTCTGCGATAGAAAGGCAGACTCAGTATGAAATTAGTGGTGGGCAACAAAACACTAGAAAATGTTCAAGAATTTAAATATCTCGGAAGCAAAATTACCAAAGATGGAAGGAGCAAGAAAGAAATCAAATGTAGAATTTTACAAGCCAAATTAGCATTTCACAAAAAGAAACGTTTATTCACTACAAATTCCATTTATCTTAAAACCAGAAAACGATTATTAAAAGCGTATGTTTGGAGTATTGCCCTTTATGGTTGCGAAACGTGGACAGTTGGAAAAGAAGAAAAAACGAGGATAAATTCTTTTGAACAATGGTGTTATAGAAGAATGCTAAAAATTAGCTGGACAGAAAAAATAACGAATGCTGAAGTATTTAAAAAGGTGGAGGAAAATTATACCTTATGGAAAAGCATAGAGAGGAGGAGGACTTGACTGATAGGACATATTTTGAGACACGATAGCCTGCTGAAAACGGTATTGGAGGGAATGGTTGAAGGCAAAAGATGTCGAGGAAGACCACGCCTACAATATGTACAGCAAATCATGTCTGATGTAGGATGCAGAAACTATGAAGAGATGACGAGGAAAGCTATAAATAGAGCCGACTGGAGAACTGCCGCAGACCAATCCATGGATTGAATACTTAAGAAGAAGAAATCTATGACATGGGACCGCCGGCTGGGAAAAAGTTAGTTTGAAATAAATAAATCTTGTATGAAACCTTAGAAAACTAACGAGGATGTTATGTAGACAAAAATGATGAGGTTAAGATGGAATTTGTCAGAATGGTTATAATGAAGTACAGATTTGAAGAAGCCTATGTGAAGAAAAAAAGATACAGTCAGTCTGAGAGATTAGACTTTATATCATTTCAAATGACGCATGCTACAAATGCTACACATGTTAGAAAGGCTCAGGAGGGTTTCTCGCTTCGCTTAAAGCCCCAGGACTCTTTCAACAGACTCCATTACCATTTAACTTAGGCTTCCCGCGCGGAGAACGGAGAGCGGAATGTGCACTCTGCAGCATGACGTCACGCACTCGCCGTCTCCGTATCGCATAACGCCAGACCCCAGGAGTAAACTCAGACTCGGTGCATATGCACTGAACAACATGATGACGTCATACACGCCGTAAGCGTAACACATAACGGTAGACCAAAGCATAACGATAAAGTCGACAAGATTATTTGAAATGATAAAAACAAACAATATAACATATAACATGTATGTAAACAAATAAATGTACTCGAATATTAAATTGTGAATATTGAGGACTTAATGCACTAGATACTGTATATTTACAAGGAGTTGAAGTTATTTGAAATATTTAACCATTAGTCTTAATTACATTTTATTTGAAGAAACTGATAGTAAACTGATTTTATAGAATTGCCACTAAAAGAGCGGACTCGTTAATGCAAAATGCCACACGTTTTGTTTGGATTGTCATATTCTACTTTTCGTATGAATTTAGAGCTGAGGAATTCCAAGTCTTTATACTGACAATCTGCTCTTGAACTGTGCTCGTGAACCATGGATTGAAATCACCTGATTTGGAGTCAATGAAACAAGAGGAAACAGACCCAGCTCATGTATCCTCGGAATACCCAATTCTGAAAATGTCCAGTCGTAATTTCTTACGGAGTCGCCTCCGCGGTGTAGTGATCAGTGTGCTTATCTGTCATCCCGGAGGTGCGAGGTTCGATTCCCGGCTCTGCCACGAAATTCGAAAAGTGATATGATAACTGGAACGGGGTCTACTCAGCTTCGGGTGATCCAAATGAGCAGAGGGGATTCGAATCCCACCTCAGCCATCCTCGAAGTGATTTTTCATGGTTTCCCACTTCGTCTCCAGGCAAATGCCCGGATGTTATCTAACGTAAACCCACAGCCGCCTTCCCCCTGCCTTGCCTATCCTTCCCAAACTTCCCATCCCTTCCCATCCCATCGCTTTGCAGGTGAGGCCACCTGGGTGAGGTGCTCGGCCCACCTTCCCAGTTGTATCGCCTGACTCAAAGTTTCAAGCTCCGGGACACTGCCCTGGAGGTTGTAAAGGTGGGATCTCTGGCTGAGTCTGAGCGAAAAGCCAATCCCGGAGGGTAAAACGACTACGGAAAAACAATCCTGATGGGAAGAGTTATAAGTAGGGCTCGGATTTTTAGGTGCTAAAAATTGGCAAAATATTTATTTTTTATGTATGAAAAATACCTGAAATATGTGACAAAAAAGTAATTTTTTTATTATAATTTAGTTTATTAATGTGAATATAAACAATATGCAGTACTCACGAATACTATGTCTCACTGACTGCTAAAGGATTACACAACGAGACACATCTTCAGGTTGTCCATCACAAATGACCGACGATTATCGCGAAACTGCGGCAATAATATGTTTCTTGCCCTTGAGGTGTTGTGTAACTTGAGATCGCTGTTCAATCTTGATTGCTTTCCCACATGGTTGGAAGAACAGAACGCTCCCATCAGAGCAAGTGGTGCAATATGGCTATGGACAAGGAAATCCACGGCTTCAACAGCGAGTGGCACGGGGCGACAAGTTAAGAATAACACAGATGCAAGCTGACATGCGCTCTGCATGAAGATTAGATAGCTCACAGGTTCTTCCCCGTTGAAGTAACACAGAACAAACATGCAATAAACTGAGAGATCTAGCAAACTTATTTAAAAAATGTAAATATTATTATGACTGTTTATTTGCTAATAAGTGAAAACCAGAACTTTCAGTTTTTATAGAAAAATGCTTAAAATATGTATTTACGTAATAAAATATTTATTTACCTAAAAATCCGAGGCCTAGTTATACGTCTACAAGGGACATAACCTCACCAAGTAGGGTTATAAAGGATGTCATCCGTTGTTCAATAAAATGATTTTGATTAAAACATTCTGACTGATGTCAATTTTCTATTCTATTCTAATAATTTTCACACCTCTGTACGTTTAACAAAACTCAAGTTCTTAAACCAGAAAGAGTTAGAAGGTGTGGTTTGTACAAAAATCTTTGAAATCGTCTCAATAGTACAGGAAAATCCTGCATTTGTTCAAAAGTCAACGGAAATATACAGGGTCTTTCATATAAAGTAAGAACGCCAAGCGGCTGTTTTGTTATCAGCCGCTGCGGTGACCTAGGCCGAGTTTGTGGCGCGCCATGGCCCCCTGCTTTAAGCGTGTGTACAATCTTATGTGAAATCTCACCTTATTAAAGATGCTGGAAGTGTCGTCATTCCTGGGTTATACAGGCATTGTATCTGGTAACCACATCCTGGCTGACGCAAGTGAGTTATGCCACTGTAATGTTTCTGATTGCATGCGTAATTGTCCTTTCAGTTCCTCCAATGTGTGAGGATTTGTTAAAATTTGTTAAAATAAGTTTTACATCCAAAAATACGATGTTGCAATGATAACTGTCTCACCATGTTAGCAGCTGAAGTTCAGACTGGTGACTGAAAACCTGCACGCCTATCGCAAGGTCAAGTACGCTACTATGCGCGCACTTTCAATACTACCGCAGGGGGCCATGGCGCGCCACAAGCTCGGCCAAGGCCACTGCAGCAACGAATAACAAAACTGCCACTTGCCGTTCTTACTTTATATGAAAGACCCTGTATTTATAAAGTGCATTGAATTAAACAAATAAACAAGACGATAGCACCTGTCAGAACTGTGTCACCTCCATCCCGCATAACAGTCAAGTCCGGTGGGTGGTATATACAGGCTGTTTGGAAAAAAGTGTCCGATATTGCAACAGGGGTTGGGATTGGTCAAAACGAGAGGAAATAATCCCATAAACATATGTCCGGAAACCAGTACCTGTGGAGATATGCACAATTTTACCCGCGTTATGTTCGGTCGTGCAGGCGTCCTTCCGTTGAAGGTCTTTGCATGAGTCGGATGTTCAGTTATTGTGCTGGCAGTGCAGTGCGGTACCAGTACCAGACTGGTGGTCCCATGCTGTGTGGATGACGTAAACAGTGCGATAGAGGGAAACGGCAGACATGGTTTTTTTTTGCCTTGGATTAGCAAATGGTAGTAACATGACCTTCCCGTTTGCTGGACCTTAATCCATTGGATTTCTGGCTATGGGACATTTAAAGACATTGGTGTATGCCACACCCATCGACAACGTGCAGATGTTACAATAGCGTGTAAGCAATGAGTGTGCCCACATCCGCGACCAGCCAGTCGTGATTGGACGAGTCCGGGATTCCTTGCGAAGAAGAGCCGAAGAATGTGTACGAAATCGTGGTAACAATGTGGAGCATCTCTTGTAACGTGCAGATGGTATCCACGGACAGACCAGCTGAAATCATCACAGCTCCCGGTTGGTGGTGTTGATGGATGTTTGCCCAACGTGTGTTCTGTTTAAAATGTGTTCATTAGCAGCAGCTGGTAGGATGCCGTCCATTGTCTGAAGTGTAAACACACAACACAAGTAAAATGGCTCATATCTCAATAGGCATTTGTTTCCGGATATATGTTTATAGGAACATTTCTTCTCGTTTTTACCAATCCAACCCCCTGTTGCAATATCGGGCACTTTTTTTTCTTAACACCTGTACACATGGAGCGCCCGCAAGAAACCGATCATAACAAATGAGCATTCAAAAGAAATATAATCACCAGCAGCAGTGACGAATTACACTCTGATTTCATAAATAACGACAATTTGTTTAAAAATTGCGATTAATCGAATAAACATGTCGATGGTCCTTTCCAGAATTGTGTCACATCAAACTCGCATGCCTAGGTTATAAAGACGGGAGGGTGGTTTATACACATCGGATGGTTCTCGCATAGGTCAGCTAGTTAGTTATATTTAATGACCACTCTTCTGAGAAGGAGAAGTTCTTCCAAGAACTAGGTCCTTGTAGCAACAAACCCAAATATAAGTCTGTCAGTCACGACTTGTTTGAGGAGAAGAATAAAGCTCAGTGCCATCACCGGGTCGAACCTTGAACAGCAAGTTTAATGGAAATCTATCTATTTATATCTACCCCTATTTTATCCCGTTTCCAATGGGGTTGGGTTGAGATGCGATGGAATTCCACGTGGCTGATGGTTTTTACGGCCGGATGTCCTTCCTGACGCCAACCTCACGAGAGGAGTTAATGAAAGATGAAATGAATAACCATGGATGAAAGATTAATTTCAAGTAGTTCCAACTTTGGCTACCAGATGTCACTGTCACCCGGTGGCGAACGTTGGAACTTGATACAGCGTTTCTAAACCAAATGTTGTTGTTTGAGTCTTCAGTCTTTTGACTGGATTGATGCAGCTTTCCATGCCTCCCTGTCCTGAGCTTATCTTTTCATCTCTATGTAGCTACCCCATCCTACATCCGAGGCAATCTGTTTAACATATTCTAACCTTGGTCTACCCCTACAGTTCTTGTCCTCGACACTTTCCTCCATAACTAAGCTTTCTATTCCTGGATGTCTTAGTATTTATCCCACCAACCTATCTCTTCTCTTCATTTGCAGTCGCCAGAAATATCTCCCTTCTCCCACTCGTCTTAATACCTCTTCGTTTGTAACCCTATCTACCCATCTGATCTTCATCATTCTCCTGTAACACCACATTTCAAACGCTTCAATTCCCCTCTTTTCTTCTGCACCAATAGTTCAAGATTCACTTCCATAGAGTGGCACGATCCAGACAATGGCTTTCAAAAATGACTTCCTAATGACTATACCAAATAACCTACAAATTTAGCTACACACAACCAATTGTAGTGGTAGGTTCTTTTACATGCCATAAATCCATGACATACCGACAGCAGTGACTCAGCTGGCTAAAGCGCAGCGTTAGGTCATGGGACCAAGCTCTCTGCTGACTCGGAAGACGCGTGGGTTCGAGCCCCACCGTCGGCTGTCCTTGAAATGGTTTTCCGTGTTTTCCCATTTTCAACACCAGGCAAATGCTGTGACGGTACCTTCTGATAGGCCACGGCCGATTCCTTCCACATCCTTGCCCAGTTTCATTCATCTTCATTCATTCCATCTCTCATCCCGACGCGCAGGTCGCCCACGGGCGTCGAATAGAAAGACCTGCACTCGGCCTCTGAGGAGGCCACACGACAAAAAGGAAAATCTATGACATGGGCCCGCCGGCTTTACTTCCCATGCGATGGAAGGCATACTGAAGGATTTTAACGCTCTTAAAAATCCGACAACTCCGACCGGGTTTGAACCCGCGATCTTGGGCATAGTAGTTCAACATGCTACCGACTACGTCACCGAAGCCGACAGCAAGTTTAGTGGAAATAATCAAACTACTGTATTAATGTGAACTGTCCATTGACAGCCCTGATTTCGATTAATTCCTCTTCCATCTCAAAAGTTTACTAATGTTTTCGGTCTGATGCATTCACCTTAAATCCAACAATACGTCCAGACAAATGAACACCAACCGTAGTTAGTTATTGTTGCTTTAACTCTTTAAGGGCAAAACTATTCTTTCCATTCATGTCTTTCTTTATTTTAATTCATTTAATTATTATAATTATAAATAATGGTAATTATTTTCTCTAATTTTAATGTTTATACGTTTATTTTTAATTTCGAATTTATGTTCTTATAGATTTCATTTTGAAAATTTTAATTGAAACAATTAGTTAACTATTTTCGAATTAATTTTTATAATTATTTTCATAATGTTTTATAGTTGTGTTAATTATTTTATTTTTACACTTTAATTGTTAATGTTTTTAGTTTTATTTAAAAAAATGATCCAACACATTACGTAAAGTAGGTAAGTACGACCATTTGATTTTTAGAAATTTTTCCAAAATTTGTCTAAAAGATTCAACGATCAGCATCTTTGAAAGCATAAACTATCCTTATGACAGGTGGTTAATATAGAGACCACTATCCCAAAAAGGGTAAAGGGGGCGGAGCAGTGAGGACATCTGCCCCTAACACCAACCGTAGAGAAGCAGACAATCTGTGAGCCACTATCTACTAGTTCTTCGTGGATTCCGGGATGGTTCCTAACTTAAAGCCAGGGCCACTACCTTCCTTCCTTTATCAAACAAAATTCCACACTCACCCAAGCACAAGGGGCAATATGACCATGATGTTCAAGCCCCTCAAATGAAACAACAAAACTTATCATTTGAGGGGGCATAAATTCCTTGCGCCGAAAGTTGGTGCCCGTGTGGTGAACCACAGCGTCTGCTGAGTGACTATCTACAGTACAGTAGAAGTCTGTTCTAACGGCTTCGGTGGCTTCTATGCCCAAGATCGGGGTTCAAACCCGGTCTAAGTTGTCGGATTTAAGGGCGTTAAAAATCCGTCAGTATGCCTTCCTTCGGAGCGGAAGTAAAGCCGGCGGTCCCATGTCATAGCTTTATGGCATGAAAAAGAACCTTCCACTAACTATACTCGTGGAAGCTAAAATTTGTAGGCTAGTTTGATTACGCTATATTAGTTCCAACGTTTGCCGCCAGATACAGACTGCGAACTCATTTAGTAGCCACGTCCGAAGCTAGGCATCGTGGACGATAGCATTTGGTAGCAAAAGTAGGAACTACTTGAGAAAATTAATCGTCTGCAGTCCTCCTACTTCAATCACAGATAACACACACTAATACGGCCATCACATTTAACACCGGTATCAGACAAATTCTACACACACCCAAAGTACACGGGTCTACAAGACCGCGTTGTCGCAGCCCCTAAACTAAGGAACCAACCAACCGTGTCTGTTCTAGCGCCACTTCTCCCTGTCCATTATTAAGAGCTTTGTCGGTTCTAATTTTCCCGTTCAGGACTCCTGACTCTCCCGAGGCGGGAGCTGACCTGTACGTATCGATCACAGTTAAATTATTTGAGCCATCGGGCGACATGTCTGCTAACCTAACCTATTTTCAGCAGTGCAGCATTGCACGCGATGGGTTATAGTGAGAGCACTGACTCCTGATCATCTGTCCTCCACTCCATCAGGGTTGCCACAGTTTTAAATATCCCTGTCCCTTCCGGACCATCCCTCACTTTCCTCAAGGCTACTATTAATACACCATTTTAAACAAATTAATCCAAACACAATATTACTGAGTGCTTTAGTACTGAACCCGATGGGGTTATGCTGACTGGAATTGAGCATGGTTCTCAGAGACTGTGATCTCAGTAAAAAGGTTCCGCCAGGAAGCGAACCAGAGATCTACAGGGAGTTTCTTGGTAAAAACCCCTCGAAAGAAATGTATATTTAATCACTGGTGTGATTTTTGATGACATGGCATTATTTATTAAAATAATGTAGGAAATAATGAGCAGATTATATCATTATAAGACGATTTGGTGTAAGCTATTGGGAGTTTGAAGCACAGAGGAGGGCAGAGCTGACATTTACTAATCGGCCCAGAATTGTGGGTTGGTCCCAGTGGAGCCACGTCCATCTCTGTCACCCCATTATGTCGTCTGGAGCAGGGGAGAGGCCTGAATAATGACATAGTTATTCCCCGACGGAGAATAGATTTGGAGGAGGGGCGGTGAAATGCCCAGAAAAATCATTGATTACTCGTGATTGGAGTAACGAATCGAGATGAGAGTTGCACACAGGTGAATATCTTGGCAAGAAGATAATTTTAGAGTCTTTTACCTGCGAAATTGGTGCATATTTAGTGATGTGCGTAAGGACTGTAAAACGACCATTGTTCGCGGATGGATGTGGAGATGTTGTAGGGGGTTTCCCGACTAGGTAGCGTCCCACGCCATGGAGAAAGGAATTAATATTAATTAATTGAACGAGCGATTCCTTTGCACACATATAGTTTTGGGACCTGTGAAGAGAGAGGAACACAATGATCATGGTTTGAAGACCTGAATCATGCTGTGAGAGGAGCGAAGATTACGCGGGAAGATGTTGCTCTACTTTCTGTGGAAATCCGATATAAGGGAGTAGACCCCAGGAGGAACCTCACTTGAAACTCTGTTCTAACTCAGTCAAGCTCAGTCTAACTCAGTTGTCACGCAGTCTACATGCCGCCAAGCGCAGTTACAGCCAATTATAGTTTTACTCAATTGTCAATTGTAGCACAATGGCAATAAGTTGCAATCAGTATGCAGCAAATATGCAGCAGTACGAGACAGCGTGTAAGCCGCAGACAGAAGTCTTCAAATAAGCTACGTGCAGTCTTCGAGTGAAACTTCAGTCAGCTACAGCCAGGTTGAAGCAAGTTCGTCAAGGCAAAACGCATGACGATTCTATTCATCAGGACGCCGAACAAAGACGGGTATGTGTAAAAGAAACAGTAAATACGCTTGTATGAATAATAGTCGTGATACAGGCATAATCAGCCGCACGAACTATGACGTGTTCAGTTACGAAGCACCGTATAGACTAACGGTAGCACTATTGTATATAATTATTTGTGAAAGTGTTGAACTTTATTAAGCGCAGTGTGTATAGTATTAACTAATCGTATATGTGTAACTACGATAGAATGCGCGAAAGAAACTTTACTAAGTGTTTGGTATTGCCATGAGAATACCAGATGTTAACGCTCATGTTTGGGAGCCAGCGTATTGATGTAACGCAGGACACTTACTGTAGGAGTAATGATCGTCATAAAACTGTTGGAGAGTTCCGAGAGCAGATAACCAGACTTTCAATCAGGAGTTGGTAACGTAAGATGCCGTCGACACCTGCAATTTCGATCTCTGCTAGGGAATTTCAGCATTGAAGTGTGTATAAAGTGACGAGTGTTCAGTGTAATGTATATGTAAAGATATCATTTAAAGTAGTGTTTGATGAAGTGTTTCACATGTTTGGGGAGTGATAACTTCCTGAAAGGTATGCAACGTGTCGTGTTGGTGATAGAAATTATGTGTAATCAAATGTGTGTAAACAAGAGAAATATGTCGCGTTAAACCCATTATGGCGGGCGACATGGAAGAATATGATTGGTCGGAGCCACCTTAGATGCCTATAGAGATGTAAGTACCCCACAAATTATGGTTATGATCATGTAGAAGTATGGACCGATGCATGTCTGTGATTCCGTAAAGATATTGTGAATTCCTTATAGATGCCAGTAAAAGTCAGTTAGGAGGCTGATCCTCCATGTTTAATCAGTAATGAGTTGATTTTGATAGAGTTGAAATGTTGATTTGTATCATTAAGTGGAGTAATTATTCCCACTATGAATTAAGAATGGCAATCAGTTATGTAAATGCAACGAACGCGATTGTTCGAGTTTAAAACGTCTAGCTATGTCGGAAATTTGGTAATTTATGTGAGAATAATAATAAATGATGATTTTGGTCATTTATGTCAATGAGATTTATAATAATAATGGTAAATTATGATTTTGGTCATTTATGTCAGTGAGAAATGATGATAATAATAATAATGGTTATTAAGAGTATGAATGAACACATCAGGAAACAAATAAATTGTTGTAAGCGAGAATTATTAACGCTAAGTGCAAGACTTATCAATCTAAGCAGGAAGATGTTACAATGAGATTACATTTCAGTAATTATGGAAAGAAGTTTTATATCAGAATATTGCATATATTCGGTAATGATACCAGTAATGAAAGAGCTTTTATTGAATTGAATTTGCAGCTTAATTGAGAAGCTTATAGAGTAAATGTTAGATTTCTCTTAATATTAGAGGTCGGAATGTCGTAGCATGGAGCATTAGGGGCCAGATAGTCTATTCTACGTATGAATTCTCCTATGTCGTGGACATTGTTGGAGATATTATCTATTCCAGAGTTGTAGTGATGGACCCTAACTCTGAAGAAAGGATTGAAATGTGTTCCGGATTGGAATCTTTATAAGAGCCGAGGAAACAGGGACACCTCGCAGCTCTATGATTTCCCGAGAACTTATAGATGAGTTATGTACGCTCGTGGGCAGCGAAAACTCATGGCGACAGTGGTTTTGTGCGCCTATATTATACTTGAGACATCGGTCAACCGCCAGGCTCATGCATTACGAACCCCGAACCTTCATGTTGGATGGACCCATGTGAGGCCATTAATTAATCATTATCCTCGACGTAGGAATAATTACAAAAAGCTCATTCAATACCTGTTGGCATAATAGTCAATTAAGATCCTTTGGGAACATGTGTGTCGGTCAGGACACAGTATTTTGTCTTGTAAATCTCCACTGCTTAGAGAGAGGGAAGCTTTCAAACTTTTAGAAAGGTCGAGATAATTGGTGAAACGACCCATTCCACTTTCTATTGTGTAGCGACTTCCTTAGCCGAGGGTCGGTGCCAACCACCCGGACCGCTCAGGCAAGTAAAAGAGGGAAGAGTCTAGACCTTGTTGAAACGACGTATAATGCAAGATTGTTATGTTGAGTATTATAGCCATGTGGTTTGTGAACACATGGATAATTATAGTTAATCCTGATGGTTCATTAATTTAGCTATCTGACGAATAGTTACATGATATATTTGTACTGTCACTGGAACCAAGTCATGTAGTTGGTGACCAGATGCCAATCGCCATGAGCGCGAGGTAGTCTATCGTACAATCCGACATAAGCTATAACGTAACGTTTTATCTAGGAATCACAGACAGCATGCGGTGAAACCATATAATTGGAGGATGTGTAGGGGGTAGCTTACATAATTATGGAGTTGCACGTTGATTTTGGTGCAACGTCCAAATAGGTAAATGCATGCAAAGCATTTCATTGGTGAGAAGAAAAATATTAAAACACGCACGGCACACATAATTGTTTAACATAAAGAGGTTTAAGGAATAATCCTTGTTGTAATATTAAAGAAGTCACATTGTATGACTGTTATGTTAATGTACAGTTTGTTTTGAAGTCGTAGGTGCATCAGCGCACTAGTATATTCTTGTGAAGTTCACAGAAGGGTAAAGCATTATGGCTAGTTATGACTTTGTTGTGATTTCATATTTGTTTACTTGTGGATTGTGGAAGTAAAATTTTGTTTGCTTTTATTTTATGCTTTTTGGGTATTGTTTTGTGTTTGAAGCCATGATTTATTTCAATGAATTAAAGTTTTAGAATAGAGTTGTGCTTTATCATTGTAGAGTTGATACCTTTTAGCCTCAAATCCAAAAATATGCACTGCAAAATTGGGGTTACCGTACACGCCTGAGAGCTGATGCTAGTTGGAGGCAGATGCATATTATCCAACGAGATTACTCACATGGGTACATGGGAATTGATGTCCTATACTGTGATTTGAGCTAAAGGTACGACTAAAGTCGGTCAGATTTAATGCACACAACTCTATTAAAGTAAGAATTAACGAAGTAGGGTGTGACCGCTCCTAATCCATAGCTAAGTTCCGATACGTATATATAAATTTTGATAGATTGTGCATATCACTATTCATTTATCATGGCGTGGCCCAAGTGGGGCTTTCGGCATTAAAAACCACTCCCTGAACAGTTTTATAGTAAATTAAAATACGGCCGATGTCCTACTAATACTAGTACCACGACACATATTAATTTATCATGACGCCCATCTGTGGAGTCTATGGTAGTAAAAGCTCTATTAATTTATCATGGCGCCCAGAATACGTGGAGCTTATGGGATTTAGGGAAAACCCATAGATTTTTTATGGTATTTCATGGGGAAAACCATAGTAATTGTTTTGCCTCAAACTGTGTTTGAGTGATTGTTGAATTCAGTAGGCTTTTTGAGGTAACGCAGAATCTCTCTATTGAGAAGAGAATGGCCTAAGGGTACTAGCGTTACATACCCAATCCACAATCTACTATAATATTATCAGGTTTTGTACGACTTCACAATATGTGTGCAGTGTTTGATGTTTCTCTTCGAAACGTATCCACATATTTTTCCAGGAAGCCTGCCTGCATATTTAAGTGTGTTATTGTAAAATGTCAGGTACGGAGGAGATCTTGCAAGTTATTGCAGGACTGAAACAACATTTTGATGCTGTTCATGAGCAGAGTAAACTGGAAACCAAGGCGTTCCAGGATAGTATAAACACTCGGTTAGATGAGAACCAGAGAGAATTAAACAACCGTTTAGATGCAAATAAAACTGAAATAAATGCTCGGTTAGATGCCAATCAGGAGGCAATTAATGCAAATCAGGTTGCACTAGATAATAAGTTAGGTCAAATGCAAGAAGTCATTAAGACCGAAGTAACAGAGACTGTTGTAAGCATTGTATCGGAAATGCAGGTAAATACTGACAAACGTTTCGAGGCCATAGAAGCCAAACTTGAGGGTAATTTGCAAGCGTGTAGGCATGCTCAGGAGCAAACCAACAGTAAATTAGAGGCGTTGTCTAACGATATTAAGGATATTCAGATCCAAAATGAGGCGAATCTCGAACGCCAAGCGAAACAGTTCGCAGAGTTTACGAAAACAGTAGACCAGAGATTAGAGGAAAACGACTCCAAATGGGATCAGAAATTGAAAAGCTACGCTAGAGCAATTAACGGTGACCTCAAGAAACAGGACCAGAATATATTAGGTCAATGCCAGGAAATAGGCGAAATTAAGGCTATCGCTCATGAAAGTAAGGAGCTGGTAGGCAACGTGAAAGGTCAGATGGGTAAAGTTCATAAAGAACTGGACCAAGTGCAAAGCGACATTATCATAGTCAATAAAAGACAAGAGGAAAATAGAGGCGAGATCACCAAGGTCCGGAATGAATTGTCTAAAGTCAATGGACACATTCAAGATGAAATTAAAGGTCTGAGAGAAGAACTCGAAATAAGAGAAGGCCAGAAAACAGAGGCAAGCGACAAGACCCTTGCTCAAATTAAAGAGGACGTAGAGGATGAAATATCCCATATCAAACAAAGTCTGAAAGAAGACAAGGTGAAAATTTTTCAAGTAGCCGAGGAAAACCGAGATAGGCTTACGAGAATAGAAAAAGAAGTCATTACTCGCCTAGAAAGAGCAGAGAATTGCCTATTATAATTGTGAGAGTGGCAGGATTAAAAGTCAGAAGTCTGCTAGACACAGGATCAACAGTGAGCCTGATGACACAAGCTCTATATAATGAAATAGCCCGGAGAGAGAACATTTTGAAGATACCGATCTCCAGTGTCAAAATTAAAGGGGTAATTCCAGACAGAACAATGATATGTAAATACCAGGTATTCCTAGATTTACAGATAGGAGGCTCTATTTTATCACAGAGTTTTCTGTTAGTGAACAAATTACCTTATAACCTACTTATTGGGGCAGAGTTTATAAGGGAATACAGAGTGATAATTGACCTAGCACAGGACAGGGTTATGTTCCATGTGAATGAAGAAGCTGAAGGCTTAGAGGTCGCACTCAATGAAATTGAACCAGGATCCAGTGAACAAGTATGGCATACATACAGAGATGTGGCTGATGAAGAAGTGTTAGCCATTGAGCAGTTAGAAGCGGAGCTCAAAACACTAGCCACAGACTTGGAAAAAGATCTGGAACCCAAATTGGAAGAATACATTTCGGAGAAGCTAGAAGAAGCGAAAATTGGGCTAAAAGAGAAGGAAAATTTAAAGCAGTTATTGCTGGAACAGAAGGAAGTCTTTGATTCGAGACCTGGTCGGATAAAGAACTTCACTTATGCTTTTCAAGTCAGTGATTGGACACCATTTAGGCAGAAACCCTACCCTATAGCTGAAAAGCATTATGCTAAAGTGAAAGAGGCCATTCAGGAGATGTTGGAGGCCGGCGTTATTGAGAAAACACCTACGCCTTATGTAAGTCCATTGGTAATTGTACCAAAGACAGACGGATCTGTCAGAGTCTGCTTGGACCTGAGACGCTTAAATTTGAGAGTTATTCCGGAATTTGACCAAGTGCCACCTATTAAAGAGATCCTCAGGAAGTTTAAAGGAAAAACTATATTCTCAAACTTGGATATCACATCCAGTTTCCACCATCTTGAATTAGAGAAGAAAACTAGTCTGTTGACAGGATTTATGTTTGATCAACATACATTCACATTTTTAAGGCTACCTTTTGGGTTGAAAACAGCTGGTTCAGCCCTGATAAGAGCGTTAGATCGCAATCTATCAGATGAGGTTAAAGAGAGTACCATCAGATATGTAGACGACATTCTACTCACATCAGAATCTCTGGAGGAGCACATGAAAGACCTGAAGAAGTTGCTAGATGACCTTCGAGAGGCTAACTTTAAGGTCAATATCGAGAAATCGCACTTCTGTCAGAGGGAAGTTAAATTCCTAGGGCATGTTATTGATGCAAATGGAGTGAAGCCTAATCCAGACAAATTGGAGGTAATTCGGAATTTCCCTCGACCCACGAAAGTTAAGCACGTCCGACAGTATTTGGGAGTAATTGGATTCTTTTCGAACCACTGCCCAAACTATACTGCGACAGTAGCACCACTGCAGGACCTATTGAAGAAAGGCGGCAGATGGAATTGGACGGAGCAATGTCAGGAAGCATTCGTGAGGTCAAAACAAATGCTTTTGGAATATGTGAAACTGGGATACCCAGATTATACCCAGAAGTTCATCATACAGACGGATGCATCACTTATTGGGATTGGAGCGATGCTATTCCAGGAAAATGTTGACCAGCCTGAGAAGAAAGTTTTTATCGCCTTTATAAGCAGAAGACTGAGAGCCCATGAGAAAAATTACACGATCACAGAGATAGAATTGCTCGCAATTTTGTACGCGTTGCAATCGTGGCACAAACTCGTGTACGGCTTCCGAATAGTTCTGAGAACAGACCATAAAGCTTTAACATTTTTGTTAAAGACAGATTTGTCTAGTCAGAGATTGACAAGATGGTCCCTGTATATCCAGCAATTTAATGTGGAAATAGAATACTGTCCAGGGAAAGAGAATGTAATACCGGACATATTAAGTCGTTACCCTAGAGAAGAAGAAGTACTAGCGGTCCAGATTGAGAATCGAGATCAGAAGACGTTGGATGACTTAAGGAACATTACCAACCTACAACGCGAAGACCCATGGTTGAAGATGATAATCGATTACTTCGAGGGACGCTTAGCAAGGGGAACTGCGATATACAGAGAGGCGGAGGCATTGGCAACAGATTATGTATGGTATAATCAGATATTACACAAGTGGGACGATGTGGATCATACACGTCAAAGGATTGTAATTCCTGCATCTTTGCAGAGGAGATTAGTATGGCTAGCCCACAGAGCATTTGGCCATCCGGGAATAGATAAAATCTGTGCTCTGTTGAAGGAAGCATTTACTTGGCCAAAATTGAGAGAAACGGTGAGAAATGCTATTAGAACATGTGATCTTTGCCAAAGGGTAAAGCCGAATCCCTTTTTAATGAGGCAACGACCTATCCCGTTGTTACCAGAGAAGCCAAGGCAGCTATTGAGTATCGACAACTTTGGACCATTGCCTAGAGCACGTAGAGGCAATAGACACATTTTTGTAGCCATGGATGTATTTTCGAAAATGGTGGTGTTGTGCCCCATTCAAAAGACAAGTTCAAAACAGGTCTTGAAGCGCCTGAAAGAGAGAGTTATTCCGATTCTTGGGAAGCCGGATAACATTCTCTCGGACCACGGAAGTTGCTTTACTAGTGCAGAATTTCGTCGAGAACTGGAAACTCTAGGAATTAGGCAGATTTTATCTACCATTCGCCATCCTGAGGCAAGTCCCGTTGAAAGAGTAATGAGAGAGATCCAGAAATACATGAAGATCTACTGTTCTGAAGCGAATTGGCGTTGGATTGAATTTCTAGAAGTCATTGAATACTGTATAAATAATACTGTACATGAGGCGACAGGTCAGGTTCCCGTTACTCTACATCTGGATCAGAGACCAGAGAGACCGTGGAATGGTGTTATTCCATTACCAGTAGACGCACAGCCCGGTAGAGAATTGAGGATCCAACGAACCTTTGAATATCTCAAAGCACAGGCGGAGAGACGTCAGAGAAGGAATCGTGCGAAGAGGTATCATAAACCGCTTCTCGTGGGACAGAAAGTTTTAATTAAGAAACCCGCCAGTTCAGATCCAGAGGCACGGAAGTATAAAAAGTTCATTTTTGCTTACCACGGCCCGTTCGAGGTGATAAGAGACCTCCAGAACAATGCATACAGGTTAAGGCATTTAGAGAATGGAAACGAGGTCGTTATGAACATAGCCAACTTAAAAATTTATTACTCGCCAGAAGAATTCGATGAACCAGAAGAAGAATTAGTAACGCACACCCAACTCAACGTAGAGAGCGGAGGTAGCCATGCAGGCAGACCTGAATGTTGGAACGGCGAGACGGGACAAGAAACAGACAGTTTACCCAGTGTAAGCGGAGAGCAGAAAGAATGCCAGTGTTTGCGAGAATTCTATGAAGAAATGGTCAGAGTAGCCAGAGAGGTTGAGGCTGTAAACGCGACCCTTCGCAGGGAGAATAGACAGCTCAGAAACAAGGCCGAGTGTGGAAGGGGGAACACTACTAACCCACTCGTAGCCAGACAAGGTGAAGGACCCCAGACGTAAACACAGACGGTGGTCGACAGTCAGCTGGTTACTTATATAAGCCACTTGCATTGGACTTTTATAAGTTTTGCAAGGGGAACATGAACCCGATGGGGTTATGCTGACTGGAATTGAACATGGTTCTCAGAGACTGTGATCTCAGTAAAAAGGTTCCGCCAGGAAGCGAACCAGAGATCTACAGGGAGTTTCTTGGTAAAAACCCCTCGAAAGAAATGTATATTTAATCACTGGTGTGATTTTTGATGACATGGCATTATTTATTAAAATAATGTAGGAAATAATGAGCAGATTATATCATTATAAGACGATTTGGTGTAAGCTATTGGGAGTTTGAAGCACAGAGGAGGGCAGAGCTGACATTTACTAATCGGCCCAGAATTGTGGGTTGGTCCCAGTGGAGCCACGTCCATCTCTGTCACCCCATTATGTCGTCTGGAGCAGGGGAGAGGCCTGAATAATGACATAGTTATTCCCCGACGGAGAATAGATTTGGAGGAGGGGCGGTGAAATGCCCAGAAAAATCATTGATTACTCGTGATTGGAGTAACGAATCGAGATGAGAGTTGCACACAGGTGAATATCTTGGCAAGAAGATAATTTTAGAGTCTTTTACCTGCGAAATTGGTGCATATTTAGTGATGTGCGTAAGGACTGTAAAACGACCATTGTTCGCGGATGGATGTGGAGATGTTGTAGGGGGTTTCCCGACTAGGTAGCGTCCCACGCCATGGAGAAAGGAATTAATATTAATTAATTGAACGAGCGATTCCTTTGCACACATATAGTTTTGGGACCTGTGAAGAGAGAGGAACACAATGATCATGGTTTGAAGACCTGAATCATGCTGTGAGAGGAGCGAAGATTACGCGGGAAGATGTTGCTCTACTTTCTGTGGAAATCCGATATAAGGGAGTAGACCCCAGGAGGAACCTCACTTGAAACTCTGTTCTAACTCAGTCAAGCTCAGTCTAACTCAGTTGTCACGCAGTCTACATGCCGCCAAGCGCAGTTACAGCCAATTATAGTTTTACTCAATTGTCAATTGTAGCACAATGGCAATAAGTTGCAATCAGTATGCAGCAAATATGCAGCAGTACGAGACAGCGTGTAAGCCGCAGACAGAAGTCTTCAAATAAGCTACGTGCAGTCTTCGAGTGAAACTTCAGTCAGCTACAGCCAGGTTGAAGCAAGTTCGTCAAGGCAAAACGCATGACGATTCTATTCATCAGGACGCCGAACAAAGACGGGTATGTGTAAAAGAAACAGTAAATACGCTTGTATGAATAATAGTCGTGATACAGGCATAATCAGCCGCACGAACTATGACGTGTTCAGTTACGAAGCACCGTATAGACTAACGGTAGCACTATTGTATATAATTATTTGTGAAAGTGTTGAACTTTATTAAGCGCAGTGTGTATAGTATTAACTAATCGTATATGTGTAACTACGATAGAATGCGCGAAAGAAACTTTACTAAGTGTTTGGTATTGCCATGAGAATACCAGATGTTAACGCTCATGTTTGGGAGCCAGCGTATTGATGTAACGCAGGACACTTACTGTAGGAGTAATGATCGTCATAAAACTGTTGGAGAGTTCCGAGAGCAGATAACCAGACTTTCAATCAGGAGTTGGTAACGTAAGATGCCGTCGACACCTGCAATTTCGATCTCTGCTAGGGAATTTCAGCATTGAAGTGTGTATAAAGTGACGAGTGTTCAGTGTAATGTATATGTAAAGATATCATTTAAAGTAGTGTTTGATGAAGTGTTTCACATGTTTGGGGAGTGATAACTTCCTGAAAGGTATGCAACGTGTCGTGTTGGTGATAGAAATTATGTGTAATCAAATGTGTGTAAACAAGAGAAATATGTCGCGTTAAACCCATTATGGCGGGCGACATGGAAGAATATGATTGGTCGGAGCCACCTTAGATGCCTATAGAGATGTAAGTACCCCACAAATTATGGTTATGATCATGTAGAAGTATGGACCGATGCATGTCTGTGATTCCGTAAAGATATTGTGAATTCCTTATAGATGCCAGTAAAAGTCAGTTAGGAGGCTGATCCTCCATGTTTAATCAGTAATGAGTTGATTTTGATAGAGTTGAAATGTTGATTTGTATCATTAAGTGGAGTAATTATTCCCACTATGAATTAAGAATGGCAATCAGTTATGTAAATGCAACGAACGCGATTGTTCGAGTTTAAAACGTCTAGCTATGTCGGAAATTTGGTAATTTATGTGAGAATAATAATAAATGATGATTTTGGTCATTTATGTCAATGAGATTTATAATAATAATGGTAAATTATGATTTTGGTCATTTATGTCAGTGAGAAATGATGATAATAATAATAATGGTTATTAAGAGTATGAATGAACACATCAGGAAACAAATAAATTGTTGTAAGCGAGAATTATTAACGCTAAGTGCAAGACTTATCAATCTAAGCAGGAAGATGTTACAATGAGATTACATTTCAGTAATTATGGAAAGAAGTTTTATATCAGAATATTGCATATATTCGGTAATGATACCAGTAATGAAAGAGCTTTTATTGAATTGAATTTGCAGCTTAATTGAGAAGCTTATAGAGTAAATGTTAGATTTCTCTTAATATTAGAGGTCGGAATGTCGTAGCATGGAGCATTAGGGGCCAGATAGTCTATTCTACGTATGAATTCTCCTATGTCGTGGACATTGTTGGAGATATTATCTATTCCAGAGTTGTAGTGATGGACCCTAACTCTGAAGAAAGGATTGAAATGTGTTCCGGATTGGAATCTTTATAAGAGCCGAGGAAACAGGGACACCTCGCAGCTCTATGATTTCCCGAGAACTTATAGATGAGTTATGTACGCTCGTGGGCAGCGAAAACTCATGGCGACAGTGGTTTTGTGCGCCTATATTATACTTGAGACATCGGTCAACCGCCAGGCTCATGCATTACGAACCCCGAACCTTCATGTTGGATGGACCCATGTGAGGCCATTAATTAATCATTATCCTCGACGTAGGAATAATTACAAAAAGCTCATTCAATACCTGTTGGCATAATAGTCAATTAAGATCCTTTGGGAACATGTGTGTCGGTCAGGACACAGTATTTTGTCTTGTAAATCTCCACTGCTTAGAGAGAGGGAAGCTTTCAAACTTTTAGAAAGGTCGAGATAATTGGTGAAACGACCCATTCCACTTTCTATTGTGTAGCGACTTCCTTAGCCGAGGGTCGGTGCCAACCACCCGGACCGCTCAGGCAAGTAAAAGAGGGAAGAGTCTAGACCTTGTTGAAACGACGTATAATGCAAGATTGTTATGTTGAGTATTATAGCCATGTGGTTTGTGAACACATGGATAATTATAGTTAATCCTGATGGTTCATTAATTTAGCTATCTGACGAATAGTTACATGATATATTTGTACTGTCACTGGAACCAAGTCATGTAGTTGGTGACCAGATGCCAATCGCCATGAGCGCGAGGTAGTCTATCGTACAATCCGACATAAGCTATAACGTAACGTTTTATCTAGGAATCACAGACAGCATGCGGTGAAACCATATAATTGGAGGATGTGTAGGGGGTAGCTTACATAATTATGGAGTTGCACGTTGATTTTGGTGCAACGTCCAAATAGGTAAATGCATGCAAAGCATTTCATTGGTGAGAAGAAAAATATTAAAACACGCACGGCACACATAATTGTTTAACATAAAGAGGTTTAAGGAATAATCCTTGTTGTAATATTAAAGAAGTCACATTGTATGACTGTTATGTTAATGTACAGTTTGTTTTGAAGTCGTAGGTGCATCAGCGCACTAGTATATTCTTGTGAAGTTCACAGAAGGGTAAAGCATTATGGCTAGTTATGACTTTGTTGTGATTTCATATTTGTTTACTTGTGGATTGTGGAAGTAAAATTTTGTTTGCTTTTATTTTATGCTTTTTGGGTATTGTTTTGTGTTTGAAGCCATGATTTATTTCAATGAATTAAAGTTTTAGAATAGAGTTGTGCTTTATCATTGTAGAGTTGATACCTTTTAGCCTCAAATCCAAAAATATGCACTGCAAAATTGGGGTTACCGTACACGCCTGAGAGCTGATGCTAGTTGGAGGCAGATGCATATTATCCAACGAGATTACTCACATGGGTACAGTACGTGGGCCAAAAATAGAAACCTCACATATCTTACTCAAATATACTTGTATGTTTCTCGAACGTAACCCGTGAGAACTGGCGCGAGAAAATATAACACGACCCATAGCGTGTCACTCTCTATTTGTCGTATTTCAACGGATTTTAATGAAGTGATTTTACACCTGGTGTCTTTCTATAAACTATTCCCAACACAAAATGAGGTTTATTTATATTTTTCAAATTTAACATGCTGTGAAATGGCAGTAATTTTCGTAACAGTATCATTGGCCTTGATAGTAGCGGTAAAGCAGTCATCTCGATTTTTTTACAAAGGAACTGATGACCTAGGTGTCCCTAGACCCTAAACATGGATCAACAAGAACGAGAGCTATGTGATTGTGCTGCATCAAATTAGTTGGATTTTCCCCCTTATTTCTTACGGATTGTCCCGACTAACGTAAGCCGAAATTGTCACGCGAGGACTGGCGTCATGGGTAAATCTGACCCGACCGTAAATAATATAGACATAACTTGAGTGTTCAAGCAGCTATGGACATGTTCCTTTTGCAGGGTGAAGTTCAAGGCTAGGAAGGAAGGTACAGTATCCGACAGGAAATAAGGCCTGACCTAAACGAAAATGTAGAGCATTATTTAAGCCTCGGGTCAAAATTACGCATGCGCCAGTTGATTTTTTAAATCCCCCCCCTCCAGGGGTTCACATCTAGTGGGACGTGGGGTTGGCGACCACGGGGCCCCAGCTGAGTCCGGCATTCCTTCCACTTACTTGTGCCGGGCTCCTTTCCGTCTTCTTTCATGTCGACCTCCCTTGGTCAATTCATGTTCTCTTCCGACCCCGAAGGTATTAAGGTACCCGAGGCCTAGGGAGCCTCTTCCTTTGCCGCCTTAATTGGCCCTTGTCTCATCTTTTCTGATACCCTCCTTCTGAGAGGGGTCAGCCTTCTTCTTCTTTTCCTGTTACCTCCTTCCTTGTGCTCAAGGCCCTCAAGGGGGCAGGGTGTATGTAGACCCACCACTTCTGGTCCATCCTAGATATTGCTACACCCTCAGGGGCTCACGACTGTTGAGTTCGGGAGTTGGCGACCCCGAAGGTTTTTTGAGCTGGGTCCGGTTTCTCCCCTTTTATTCATTACCTGTTGGACGGACCCTCTCCTCTTTCACGTTCCTATCTGCCTTTTATGGCTCTCCTTCCTTCCAAGTCCCTCAATTCACATTCTTCGAGGGGTGAGGGTATTTCTTTTCCTCCTGTCCTTCATTTGCTTATTCTCCTTTTGTTTTCCATTTCTTCTTCTAGTATATAAGTTAGTAGTTAGTTTTAGTTATAGTTTACATTTCATCATCATCATCTTCGCGATCACCCAAACCATTAGGGACCGATAACCTAGATGTTAGGCCCCTTAAAACAACAATTATCAACATCATTTCTTTTATCTCCCTTGACTTTGTTTCGCAAGCCGGTAGTCAATGCCACTGTGACCTTCGGTTTGCGTATTCATCTGTTGCCTGGACACAGACTATGGGGTGGTCTCAAACCCCACCGTACTCAATGAGATACTTCTCCTGTTGTGCAATGCTATGCCTGTCAGAGAAGTAAAGACCGCAAAACCAAAGTTTCCTGTGGTGTTTGTAAACACCTGTATGTCACGAACACCAAGTGATCACCTGCTAGAGCTGCATTGGCTGAAAAGTGCGAAAATAACCTCTTTTTTGAAAAGCATATTCTATTTTAGAACATTATTTTGTAACAGTTTTTGTCTATGTTCTATACTAACTCGAATTATTAAAAGCTATCATTTTCTTTGCTTTAATTCGATAATACGAAGGTGGATTAAAATGTTAGTTGCACTAACGCGCTGCAGCAGCTCGCTGTGTGTCGCAAACGTGGGCACAGCGGAGAAAGGGACAGACACTGCCCACACGTCTGTTAGTCAGGTCACTGTGGTGTCTCGTCTTGTATGGTGTGAATAACGGCCAAATGCAATGGCGCGTCGACGGGACGTTCACTCCAAATATGAAGTGCGTGCGACAATCCGATTCCTATGGGCCAAAAGGAAGAATTGCATGGAAATTCAACGTGAAATTAGTGCTGTGTATGGGAAGCGGGCCATTTCCCGCAAGGGATAACGCAACACCTCACAAGGCCCGCCAAACGAGCGAACTGCTGCAGCGTTTCAATTGGGAGGTCTGGCAACATACACCCTACAGAGCCGACCTAGCGCCATGTGACTTTGATCTGTTCGGTAAGCTCAAAACGGAGCTCGGTGGTCGACGTTTCCAGACCGATGAGGAGATGAAGGCCGCTGTCTCCGTGTGGATGCAGAACGCTGGAGGAACTTTCTGTGCATCCGGCATCGACAAGTTGGTTGTGTTTTCGCAGAAATGTTTGGAGTGTCTTGGAAACTATGTGGAAAAGTGACGTTATATTGTTTGTCGTTATAGACGTGTTGCTGTTGTATAGGTGGTGTAATAAATGGCCATAACTGGAAAGTGCAACTTATTTTTTGATCTGCCCTCGTACAATGTTAGGTTAGTAACTTCAATGTATTAAAGGAAAGTTCAAAATGTTTCCACTCATAATATTTAAACTTTAATAAGTGGGGTTCACATACACCCCACCCTACTCATAGTGCTGCAACTACACCGTACTCATCCATGGTTAATAAAAACTATTATCCATTTTTTATGGTACGAGGGGCGTACCATATTGTCTTACACTTTATTTTTTCTACCCAAATGTAGTACATCACACATCAGTCGTTACGTCCACCTTCTCAACATAATCTCCTTGTAACTTTATGCACTTTTGCCATCGATGATAATCGGTGCTGATCACTTGTTGCCAAGTCGGGAGAGAATGGTTGGTGTGGCAGCACCGTGAATCTCATTTGATCAATGGCAGCGGTGGTCTCTCGACTAGTGTGGGGGCGGGCATTGTCATGTTGCAGAAGCACACCTTTAGCCTAATTTCCAGACCACTTAGTTTGAATGGCCCGACGTAAGCGCTTAAGAGTTGCCCCATATGCTGCACTGTTAATCGTGGCCCACAATTCCAGCCAGTCAATGAGCATGATACCCTTCGTGTCCCAGAACATTCGCTTGCCAACTCATGGCACTGTTCCACATTTCTTTGGCGGTGGACAGCCCCTGTGCTTCCATTGCATTGATTGTTGTATCGTTTGTGGCTCATGGTAATGTGCCATCACCAGTCAGAACCCTAGCCATGAAGTCGGCTGGATCTTGTCCGGAGAGACGGACACATCGATGGCAAAAGTGCAAAAAGTTACAAGGAGATTATGTTGAGAAGGTGGACGTATCAACTGATGTGTAATGTACTTCATTTGGGTAGAAAAGAATAAACTGTAAGACATATAGTACGCCCTTTGTGTTGGAAGGTATTTTTCAGTGTTTCCTTAACAAACGAAATTTAATGTTTTTTGGTTGGTAAACACGATTGTACCCAATTGTAATGAGTTGTTCACTGGTCCTGAAATAAATATACATAGGATAAAAAATAATAATATCGTATAGCGTCGGGTGCTGGGTGCAAGCTTTGTAATTTGACACCCAGAGGGTAGCTTGCATATCGAATTTCGTTGTTCCTGGAATCACTATGAAAGTCTAGTAGGTTAGATATCTAAGCTCCTTGAACACTATAGCGCTTTCTAGTAGAGAAATGAGGAACTTTTGCGTTTGCGGAAACTCCCGAGATTAATTTTGCCATTATGAACACGGCCTACTGAATTCAAATGGGTTCTTTGACATGCCAACATCGTATGACATGCGTGTCGTATTTTTGCCGCCTTTCAAAAATCACTTACCACGGCCAGGAGCGAACCTGCAATCTTGGGGGTTAGTAGACCGATACGCTATCCACTCACCCACCGTGGCAAGCTTACATAGGATTAATAAATATACTTGAAAGACCAGTCAGTTTAGATCGTCAAGTCATCATCATCAGAAGATCCTTTACACTTAGGCTATTAATCAATGTCTACAAGTACAGGGTGGCGCACAAAATGTCATACATGCGAAATTGTTTATAGAATATTTAATATGCAACATATTTAATTTAAAAAAATGGCAATTCAACAGTCACTGAAATGTGCATGGTTAGTCAGTACGCAGGACATATTCAATATGTCCACCTTCTCGGCGTACAACAGCTTTGAGACGAAGCTGCATGTTTGTAACCACTCTACGACACAATGTCCTTACTCAACCCTCGGAAAAAAGTCACAATGGCCGCTTCCAATTACACAGTACATGTTCTGGTTTCTGGCGATAGATTGTCTCCTTCAAATATATCCACAGGAAAAAGTCGCAGAGATTAAGATCGAGGCTATGAGGTGCCCAGATTGAACCTCTCTGAAAACGTTAGGGATATCGATGGGACATCACACGGGGCCCGAAATGTTCTTGCAGGAAGTCCAGAACAACATTTGCTATGCGCCGACGAGCTCCATCTTGCATGAACCGCTGTGTCTCTATTGGTAGTCGTGATGCAAAGAGTTGTGGAAGGAAACTGTTTTGCAACATGTCCATGTAACGCGCACTGTTCACTGTGTAATTGAAAAAGATTGACCCAATAATTCCGTGATTGGAAATTGCAGCCCATACACACATTTTCACACCGTGACTTTCAACCTCATAAACAATATCAGGCCTTTTTTTCGCCCAAAACCGGACCCATGTTAACTAAGACATTTTTGCTTCTAGTATCGTGTACTTACAGCTGTTGCACTTTGCGCTATTAATTATGATCATCATTCATTTCCGTGTCCGGTCAACATTTCCAAAAAAACTGCAGCTGCGATGGCCTTGTTACTTCCTCTAAAAACATCTTCCATTGCGCATGGGTTGTCCAGGAGGGGGCAGATAAGTAGGTGGCTTGGGTCTTGTTCAGCTCCACATTCACAAGAGGTGACTGCGTCTTCTGGAAGGATCCCCCATTTGCAGGTTGGTCTTGCATCGAGGGACACCCGCTCTTAAGCGATTGAGGGACCTCCACACAGGATAAGGTAGGTCGGCGCCAGGAGCCAGTTCTTCCTTTGGTGTCATGTCTGTGGGCAGTGAGCTCCTCCATCTATTGAGACAAGTTGTCTCTGGTGTTTTCTCCAGCGGCAGAGTCCTAGCATGGACACTCTTGCGGGATCTGAGGTGAGACCTTGCTGCCTGGTGACCATATAGTGGATGTCGATGGTCATTCTTCTGCTTTGTTCTCTCGGCGTCCGCAGCAGTGGCCCTCCGGATGTTGGGTGGAGCTATTCCTACAATAGGGTATAGTTTGTACACTGGTGTTGGTTTCAGGCATCCCGAGATTATCCGTGCAGTGTCGTTGACAGCAGTATCAACCTGCTTAGCATGTGCTGAAGCGTTCCACACAGGAGCGGTATACTCAGCGGCTGACACACACAGTGCAAGTCCAGAAGTCCTCAGGATATGCGGATTGGCTCCCCAGGTGCTGCCGATCAGCTTCTTGAGTATGCCATTGCGAGCACTGAACTTTTGTTTCGTGTTCAGACATTGCTTTCTGTACGTTAGAGCACGGTCTAGCGTGACACCTAGGTATACTGGTGTTGGGCAATGATACACCCTGTATATATCAATAGTCCACTGACTATCCAACTGTTTGTAATTTCCCGGTATTTGCCTGGAGTAGAAGGGGATGACTGAGGTGGGACTTGGACCCATCTCTTCTCAATTTTGCCTCAGGAAGCTAAGAGTACCCCATTTGGCCATTAGATCAAAATTAAATTTCTTGACAGAGCTGGGAGTCGATCCCGGACCATTTCCCCGTTGGTCAAGAATGCTAGCCACTAGATCACGAGATGAGATCATTGTAATAAGGCCAGCCATTTGGAACTTGGTTATTATGGTCTACTGTATGTGGCATCTGGAGATGGTCATAAGAAATCTTTCGATCTAACTCCCGTGTGCAACCTACTCTACATGTCATGTATACACACTTCGGTGGCGTAGTTGACAATATGCAGAACTGATGTGTCCAAGATCGCGGGTTCAAACCCGACCGAAATCGTCGGACTTTTTAAGAGCGTTAAAATCCTTCAGTATGCCTTCCTTCGGAGTGGAAGTAAAGCCGGCGGTTCCATGTCATAGGTTTATGGCATGTAAAAGATCCTTCCACTAACTAAACCTGTGTGAAGCTAAATTTCTAGGTTAGATTTCATTGAAAAGCTCTATCAAAGTTACAACGTTCACCACTATGTGTCAGTGACATCTGGTAGCGAAAGTTGGAACTACTTGAAATTGAACGGAACTTGTAGCTCACCCTATGGGTGTCCGCATTGAAGCAGCTGCAGCCCCTGGCGAGCCGAACATGTCCTCGGACACTCCCGGCACTAAAAACCATACGCTAAATAATCATCCTAGTACACGGGGATGATGACCACGATGTCGTTGCCCCTTAAATGAATATTCAAATATCTGGTTTCTTTCTGAAATTGAATCAGCTATTGTACGAACAGGGATCCTCCGTGGCTTGTGCGGCATCACGCCGGCCTCTCACTACTGGGTCCGTGGTTCAAATCCCGGTCACTCCATGTGAGATTTGTGCTGGACAAAGCAGAGGCAGACAGGTTTTTCTCCGAGTACTCCGGTTTTCCCTGTCACAATTTCATTCCAGCAACACTCTCCACTATCATTTCATTTCATCTGTCATTCATTTAATCATTGCCCCAGGGGAGTGCGACAGGTTTCAGCAGCCAGCACAGTTCATATCCTCGCCGCTAGATGGGGGGGGGGCTTCATTCATTCCATTCCCTGACCCGGTCGGCCGACTGGAAGCAGACTGTGGGTTTTCATTTCATTGTACGAACATGCTCATGATAGCATTGGAGAATTCAGTACTGCAGACCTTCCACTGCGGGGATTTCTACTGCCGCAGACAGCTCCACGCTCTTTAATAGCTATCTTAATGACCGTCCACATACCAGAGCCTGGCTTGACCCTCATACCAACACGCTATACGTGTTACCACGGACGGAGGACGTTTCTTATTGCTTTCCTCTACTTGCCAAATACTAGGGGCGTTTAATAACTAATGCTCCCCCAAGGGCTCACAATTTGTGGGACGTGGGTTGGCGACCACGGGACTCCAGCTGAGTCCAGCATTGCTTCCACTTACTTGCGCCGGGTTCCTCTCCGTCTTCCTTCCTGTCAACCTCTCTTAGTCAACTCTTGTTCTCTTCCGATCCCGACGGTATTAGGGTATCCGAGGCCTAGGGAGTCTCTTCCTTGGCCCTTTTCTCGTCTTTCATGATCCCTCATTCTTCTAGGGATCAGCCTTCTATTTCTTTTCATTATATTTCCTTTTCTCTTTAAGATTCCCGCACTGTTCTTGTGAATTGGCTCCCCGTGTATATAAATTACATTTTGTAAGTATTTTCAATCTAAATTGCATTTTGAAACTATTTTCAATCTAAATTGCATTTTGCGAGTATTTTCAACCTCAATTGAATTTTGTGAGGATTGACGATCTAAATTGCTTTTTTTTAGTAAGTCATTGAATGTAGGGGGGGATTTTGGTGAGTATTTTGAATTTTAATTGCATTTTGTAGGTATTTACAACCGAAACCGCATTTTGTATTTTCAATCTAAATTACATTTTGTAGGTTGGGCATTTTGGGAGTATTTTGAATCTAAATTACATTTCTTTGTAAGTATTTTCAGTCTCAATTGCATTTTAAAAAGGAAAGGAAATTTTTGGTTTTACGTGACCGTTAATCATGCGATCATGCGCCACGGGACCTCCTTTTTACGTGGAATCCGAACCACAGGACATGGCATTTCACTTCGAAAATCACGCATGCAATGGCCGGGAATCGAACCCGGTCCACCTTGGCGAGAGGCCAACAGCTTGACCGCTGCGCCACCATGCCCCTTCTAAATTGCATTTTGTAAGTATTGTCAATCCAAATTGCATTTTGTAAGTATTTTGAATATAAATTGCAATTGGTGCGTATTTTCAATCTAAATTGCTTTTGTGCGTATTTTTAGCCTACTTTTCTCATTTTGCAAAAATGAGGAAAACGTAGTCTTATGAGATCGATCCGGGAAAATGTGTGTGTGTCTGTCTGTCTGTCCTTCTGTCTGTCTGTCTGGCTGGCTGTGTGTGTGTGTCCCCTATCAACTCCTAAACGGCTGCAGCTATCGAAACCAAATTTGGTAAGAGTAAAGACCTGGACCTGAATATCTCACGGCCATATTTGAAATTCACGTCAGTGCTACCAACTGCTGAAAAATCGTAATTTAAATTTGAGCTCTATGTTGGATATCTCAGAAGTTATGCGTGCGAACTACTCCAAAATTGGCACACATATAGGTAATAACATTCCAGATTAATTTGCAGAAGTGCATACATGCCAATGTTGCCAACATAATTCTATGCCTGCCGATAAGTCCAATTTCTAAATGAATGTAACTTCTATACTATTAATTGTATTTTAACCAAATTTCGTATGTACTATGTGTATTACAACAGATATGACCTTGCGTATTCTAAATAACCACCAGGGCTGCCAACTGTTAATAAATGCTCTCTCTATGTTTTAACCCTAATATCAATATATCAGAAAGTATGCAAGCAAAAAGCTCTAAACTTTGCACACGTATAGTACCTGACATTATACCTTATCTTGGTGTGACTTATAAACATCAGTGCTGCCAACACGATTCTAAGCCTGCTGATAGGTCCATATTTAAATGCACATAAATTCTATACTAACAAATGGATTACAACCAAATTTCGTATGTGCTTTGTGTACCATAACAGTTATGACTATGCGTATTCGTAAGAACCAGCAGGGCTGCCAACTATTAATAAATGCTCTCTCTATTTGTTGAATCTTAATATCAATATATCAGAAAGTATGCAAGCTATCAGATCTATACTTTGCACACATATAGTACCTGACATTCTAGATTAATTTGGAGTAACTTATATACCTCAGTGCTGCCAACATGATTCTAAGCTTTCTAATAGTTTCAATTTTTAATTACACATAACTTCTATATTAGCAAATGGATTTTAACCAAAATTGACTCTATAATAGATCGTAATATTTCACATGAATTCTGAGCATCACATACATGACATTGTTCCCAACATGATTTTATGCGCACTGATAAATCCAATATCATACAGTATGTAACGTCCATACTATCCATTAGACTTCAACCAAATTTTGTATGTGCATTCTATACCTTAAGAGTTGGAACTAAGAATATATTCAGAGTCACCAGGGCTGCCAACTGTAGTAAATTACTCTATTAGGCTACACTATTTCAGGTGTATTTCATACTGCAGTACTTAGAAATGTTAGTATTAACAACTTGAATTCGTCATTATTCTAGATAGGTCTATATAGATTGGCATGGATCTAAATTTTAAGAGATTTATTTATTTATTTATTTATTTATTTATCAATATGAAGGAACACAGGCACCAGCCCAAATACATTCCATCTTGACATTATCTGATTAAACAACAACATGTATCAATGAAAAATAGAGGAAAGAGATTATACAAATTACACAAATTACACAAATGAAGAACAGAACATAAATACTACAAAGGAGATCGTGAAAATATAAACCATAAAATGAAAAGAAAACTGTACAAAGTAGAAAAAAAGAATATACAAAAATAAAGGAGAAAAGAGTACCCAGTATTCAAGGAACAGCTGCTTTTACTTGTTTATTGAATAAGTTAGCGCCAGCGAATAAATCTACTTGAACATCAATTGAATTATAAAATGATAATATTTTAACTAAAGGCGAATTAGAATGGTGAACACTTTTAGATCTTGGGATGTGAAAGAGTGCTTGCTGTCGAGATCTTACTTGTGGTACATGAAAAATGATGAATTGAAATAATTCTTGGCAGTCAACTTTTCCAGTTAAAATTTTCCTCAGCAGTTGCAAAGAACTTAACGACCTTCTACTTTTCAAGGACTTGAAATTGAACAAATTTCGTAAAAACTGAGTCGAAGTATCAAATGGACAAAATACATTGAACGTCTTATAATACATGTATCTTAGAAATTTATTTTGCACAATCTCAATGTGATGAATTTGATCTTTATAAAAGGGATCCCAGATTACTGCTGAATATTCTAACTTGCTTCGAACTAAACTTTCATACAACTTAACAATTACTCCAGTTTTAGTAAATAATTTGGAGTTTCTAATGACAAAACCAAGCATCTTGTTGGCCGAACTAATTATATTTGCAATATGGTTATTAAAGGTTAATTTGCTGTCATAAATAATTCCTAAATCATTTATCGACGGTAAAATTTCGAGTGCTGTTTCTCCAATACAATATTTAGGATTTATATACTCCTTCTTCCTTGTAAATACCATGACTTTACATTTTTTACATTAAGGACTAAATTATTACTAACACACCAAGCTACAATATTATTAACATCTCTCTGAAGGTCATTCTCGTCTCTCAAGTTGTATATGGTCTTATATAGCTTTACATCGTCAGCAAACAATAAGCAGTCAGAGTAACATAGAATATTAGGCAAATCATTAACCAAAATTATAAATAGAAGAGGCCCAAGATTAGATCCTTGTGGGACACCAGAAGAACTAACAAAATTACCTGAAATTTCACTTCTGAAACAAACAAATTGCTGTCTAAATTTTAAGTAGGAGCATAACAATTGAAGTAATGGTTTAGCAACTCCAAACTGGTACAGCTTTGTCACCAGAATTTTATGGTCTACTTTGTCGAAGGCCTTTTCTAAATCCATGTATATAACGTCAGTTCTTCTATTGGTATCTAATGCATTGTAAACCTTTTGAGTAAAACCCAGCAAATTTGTAATAACTGATCTGCCGGGCATAAAGCCATGCTGATATTGTGAGAGCTCAACCTTAATATGATTGTAAATCTTAGAATATAAAATGTGCTCATATACTTTTGCTATAGCATTTATCACTGAGTTCGATATCATTTCAGAGTTGCCTCCCTTTAGGATTGGAATAATTCTAGACATTTTCCACTTTCCAGGAAAGCTTGACGTCTTTAAAGAAAGATTAAAGATGAAGGCCAACTGAGAAACCAATAAGTCCACACAGCCCTTGATTATGTAAGGTGGTATGCCATCAGGCCCACAGGATTTCTTAGGCTTTAATTTTCTATTTATAGTTGTTCTTACTTCATCCACCGTTATGTGAGTCACGTTCAGCATATCAACCCTGGGCAAAACAGGAAATTCATTCAAAGACAAATGATCCGCGTTATAAGTAAAATTCGTTTTGATATATACTGAAGAGAAATACTCAGCAAACCCATCTGCAATACTTCCAGCTGTATAATGATTTCCGTTTAGTATAAATGTGTATTCGCATGTACGTGATTCCCGCTTGCTTTTAACATACGTCCAAAACTGATTAATGTTATTCTTAACTCCATTTTCCAGACTATGAATGTAAACAGCATAAGCCATTCGTAATTTTGTTTTTAGTTCCAATCTAAGCTGTCTAAATCTTTCATCATAATATTTCGAAAAACGTCTTTTTGCGGCACACTTTTTCTTAATTTTTATGGTTTGGATAATATCTCGTGAGAACCATACTGGATATTTGGATTTTCGAATGAATTTCTGCTTAGGTACACAATTATCAAAACATTTGTAGAATGAAGAATAAAAGAAATCAACAGCATGATCAACATCCTTAAATGTGTACAGTAAACTCCAGTCTAAATCTCGTATGTTGCAATAGAGTCTCAAAAAATCAGCCTTTTTGAAGTTGTAATATTCACGATTAATTCTAGGAAGCAATGGAACCTTTTTAATGGGTGGTATTGCTAAATAAAGTGCAGGGTGATGTAAGTCTTCAGGTACCAACAGGAATTCCTCGTGCTTTAAATCAATTTGAATATTACCTAAAACCAAATCCAATGTCTTGAAATTAGAATTTTGAATATTGTTGTGCGATGTTATCCAAGATACGAGATGAAATGGAATAAACGACGACAGACCGTGGACCCTTCATTAAAATTATAACCGGCGTTGCTAATTTCAGGTACGTTGAAATCGCCCACAATCAGGCAGTCAGATGTTATAAGACTATCAACGTTTTCAATGTAATTAAAATATCCTTCATATACAGAGAGTTTAGAGGAGGGGGTAATGTAAACAACATTTATGAATAATTTACGAGTATGACCCTGAATGTAAAGAGATGTGGGCTCTTTAGTTCGTCACGGAACTACTTGTTTAAATCTAAATTCCATTTTGTCAGTATTTTCGATCTCCGCTAGTATTCGTTATGATTTCCGTCTCATTGCCATTTTCGCTATCACCCAGACCATTAGGGACCAATAATCCAGATGTTTGGCCTCTTAAAACATCAATTATTATCAACATCATCATTAACTAATGCACACGATGATTTTGTTTTTTCAAGGTTTGTTTTATTGCAAATCCAAATACATTATATTATTCCCCTATTTATTGGCTGCAGGTGTCTTTATTTTGCATAGTGTCCATTCAAATCTATGGCTTTACGCCATCTAGATGCCAGCACGGTACCATTCAGCTGCTCTCTCTCGCAGCCACGTCTTGACATCTCGTATGACTTGCTCGTCGTTCTCATATCACGTCCCTCGGAAAGCATCCTTCAGGGCCCCAAACAAATGAAAGTCAGAAGGAGCAAGGTCAGGACTGTAGGGCGTTTGAGGCAGGTTAGTCCACCCAAAATGTATGATCTCTTGACGGGTACACAGGTTGGTGTGTGGTCTCGCGTTATCATGCTGAAGAAGAATTTAGTTAACATTTTTATGGGGTTGAACATGCGCAAATCTTCTCTTTTTCAGAGTAATGATGTAAACCTCTGAGTTTATTGTTTCACCAGCTAGCAATGTGTCCCTCAGAGTTACCACTACAGAATCCAAAAAATAAAAAATTGTAAGCGTCTGTGAATGTTTGAGATGATCGCCTGCTCCGCACAATGAAATTCAATTACAGCTCTCTGCTTTGTACGGGTATTACTAGCAGCCGCCATTTTGAAACTGAACTGCATCAACAACACCTGTCGGGTAACAACGAAACTTCGTCACGTCAAAAAGGAAGGATTAATGGTACGTTCTAAAAAGTTTCATTCATTTGCAATGAAAGGCTGTCGAGAAATTACATTATGTGAATTAAAACTCAGCAATTCTTCTAGGTTTGTGCCGCGTCTTGTGTGGTGTTTCGCCTAAGACACCAAGCTGGCTCATCAGCGGGCTCTTTGCGTCCCCGCCCGGACCCCAACTGGAGTAGCGAACTGCGCGCTACCTCCCTTTTTATGAAGTGCACCTGCACCTCTTTACTGCGAGAACTAAAAGCTCAAGCAGCATAACCTCCCTATGAAAACTTCCAAAAAGATCGTATATAGGCTTCCAGGGCCAATATACCATTATGTGAATTACTTATTGAACCGGAAGCTTCCGTGGCTCAGGCGGCAGCACGCCGGCCTCTCACCGCTGGGTCCGAGGTTCAAATCCCGGTCACTCCATGTGAGATCTGTGCTGGACAAAACGGAGGCAGACAGGTTTTTCTCCGGGTACTCCGGTTTTCCCTGTCAAAATTTCATTCCAGCAACACTCTCCACTATCATTTCATTTCATCTGTCATTCATTTAATTATTGCCCCAGAGGAGTGCGTCAGGCCTCGGCAGCCGGCACAGTTCATATCCTCGCCGCTAGATGGGGGCTTCATTCATTCCATTCCTGACCCGGTCGGAGACTGGAAGCAGACTGTGGATTTTCATTTTCATTTATTGAACCCTGTAGTACTTTGTACATAATGCACGTGTACGTTATTTAAAATTCATCAAATGTTGTTTTGTTAGTCTTCTTATATTATTGAATACGAGGGGTGTCCGAATACGTTTCGTCATATATGAGGGGCATTGAAATGAAACCCTGTCAGTGCGTCTAACATTGCATTAGTCGTACGGTGGCATCACGTAACTGCGTGTATAGTGGCACCATCTATTGATAGAGCGACTGCAGCGTGCCCAACGTCAAACGTTGCATAGCGATAGTGTGGTTTCACGCCGAAGAGAAGGTGGTCACACAAGTAATCGTCCACTACCGAACATGAAGGCCAGTAGGCAGGAACAACGAGGAGTGATTCCATTTTTAGCGGCGGAGGGAGTTGGAGGCCGTCACTGGTCACTGGTGACGAAACATGGTGTCACCATTTTGAACCGGAAAGCAAGCGTCTGAGCAAGCAGTGGAAACATGCGACTTTTAAAACCTCCAAAGAAATCGAAGACCGCGCACACCAGTTCTGGTAAGGTCATGATGTCGTTCTTTTTAGACCACAAGGGCCCACTGCTTGTCTAGCTCCTAGAACGGGGAACCACTATGAATGTCCAGCGTTATCAAGCCACTTTACAGAACCTTAGACGAGCTATCAAGTCGAAACCCAGACTTGTTGTCCAATGCCGTTATTCTCCTGCATCATAATGCCGGGCCACACATTGCCAATGCGGTGATGACCCAAGGTTAGTAGAAGAGAGGTTGGCTCGTAACTTGCCTTCCGCTTGCAGTAGGGTGGGGCTAACGCGTCATCGGGCCTGCAAGAGTCACCCCAGTCTCCATTTACACAGTGGACAGAGGAAACTACGTGTGTTATTTACTTGTTTGTTAATACAGTATTTCTATTGTTCAAGATATGAATTGTGTGTTACGTGGTGTATTATACATTAATAAACAGGTGAATATAATGTAAATTAATTACATCAGATTACTATGGAATCTATCTTGGCATATTCTAGCCCATGGGTAGGTTGTTTCTTTACGTTGGGTTTTCTTTTCTTTCAGTTGTTTAAAATGCCGGGGAAATTTTGCAGTGTTGCAGTCTGCAAAAGTAATTCAAAATTGTTAAGAAAACGGGATAAAAAATATCTTTCTTCAGATTTCCAAAGGATGCTAATCGTAGGAAAACGTGGGTGCAGAAATGCCATAGGAAAGATAAATTCGATCCGAATAACAAACGGATTTGCAGCAAACATTTCATACCAAGTGATTTTGAAGACGAAATTCCAGCTCGACTGACACATACTCACCCTAGAATATTAAAAAATACGTCAATACCTTCTTTAAATTTACTCCCTCAAACACAGAGCCAAGACACAACTTCACGTACAGAACGCTCCCAGAAAAAATAAAACAAACAATTACTAAACGAAATATTGGATTCGACATTTTCCAGTGACAATGATTCCGTCGTCAATGACGTCAATGTCAATGATACTGACACAAAGTATAACGATCTTCTCATTAAATACAACGCATTACTTGAAGGGACCAAAAAACTGAAGGAAAACATGCAACACTTAGAGACTCGAGCAAACTGTTTGCAATTAAGAAACGGGGAATTAGAGAATTCAATTCAGCAGTATGAATGTGATTTTGACAAGAAAATTAAAGATACGTTTAAAGATTTATTGACACCAAATCAAGTCGACATTGTTAGGAAACAGAAAACAAAGGCAAGATGGACACACGAGGAAATAGCGAAGCATTTACCTTAAGATATTTAAGCATCCGAGCATACAAGTATACCAGAGACACACTGAAATATACATTACCTGGATTATCAACTTTGAAGCGCTGGGCAGGCAATGTTGAATTACGAAACGGTTTATTGAAAAACGTAATAGAAGTAATGAAAATTAGTTGACGAAAGAAGAATGGTCGAGAGAGAGTCACTGTTCTTTCTTTCGACGAAATGAAAGTGTCATCACTCTATGAATATGATGCTAAAGCAGACGAAGTCGTGGGCCCACATACATACATGCAAGTTGTAATGGCGAGAGGATTATTTCAGAACTGGAAGCAACCTGTGTACATTAATTTCGACAAGAAAATGTCGAAAGACATTATAAATGAAGTGGTTACGTCACTACATAATATTGAATATGATGTAGTTGCTTGTGTTTCGGACTGCGGCGGGGGGAATATGGCACTGTGGAAAGAACTCGGTATTACCATTGAAACTACACACTACGTGCATCCGATGACAGAGGAAAAAATCTACTTTTTCGCAGACGCACCTCACCTGCTTAAATTGATTCGTAACTGGTTCATTGACACTGGATTCTGTCTTCAAGATGGTACCGTTATCAAGAAACAACCGGTAGTTAAATTAATAGAAAGCACATCTTCAGAAATTAACTCATGCCATAAAATTACACCACTACATATAAACTGTGAAAGAACTCAGAGAAAGAATGTGTCGTTAGCTGCTCAGCTTTTTTCCCACCCTGTAGCAACAGCATCGGATCGGTATTTACCAGGAAGTAACCCACAACAAGCCAGAGATGTTGCAAGTTTCATTCGTCTAGTGCATAGTTGGTTCCAGTTAATGAATTCTTACACACTGTCTTCATTAGCTCCACCCTACGGAAAGAATTTGGAGGCCCAACAAGAAATTTTAGTCCTAACTAAGATAGCCACAATGTTTGGGATTAGATGCACATCCAAGAAATCATTGCAGTTGTTTCAGAAAGGCGTCATAATTTCTTCACGTTCACTGCGCGATCTGTACGTGAGAATGAAAGAGAAATACTCGATTGACTTTATTTTGACACATCGATTAAATCAAGATTGCTTAGAGAATCTCTTTTCTCAGATAAGAACAAGAGGAGGAATCCATGACCACCCTTCACCTTTAAATGCACTCTATAGTTTGCGGATGATACTGCTAGGGAAAAACCCCGGTATTGTACACAACAATACCAATACCTTGAATGTGAACGAAGAAAATAATGAATTCTTGTTAGCAAGTGTCGTGAAAGAGGCGGGAATAAAGGAGCCTAAACTAAGTGAATACCTTCCGGATGAAGAAAAGGAAAGTGCAGATATCCTCTCAACTTCCTTAAATGACGTAATGCCTTCTCAAGAATTCTGTTCAGAGAAATATGGCCTAGAATACATCGCTGGCTTCCTCGCAAAGAAGCATCAGGAAGAATTTCCCGATCTAGGCAAGCACACGCGTAAGATCGAGAAAGATGACTTCCATTGGGAGAGTGCACCGTCTTGGGTTAGAAGTTTATCTTTCGGCGGTCTCATACAACCTTCACCAAATTGGCTCAAACAAGTGGAAGAAATGGAGGAAATGTATCAGAAGTTTCATGGAGATACGTTCAGATTTCAAAAACGTATCATTGCAGTTACAGCTGATATTGTTTCAAAGGAGATCGCTAGCATTCCGCGAAAACTAGTTGCAAGCTTCTGCCGCCAAAGAGTATTTATAAGAATAAAATATCTTAATACGAAAAAAAGAGAAGCATCGACATTGAAAAGACAAAACTCGGGTGATCAAGATAGAAAAGTGAACAAGAAGATCAAGAAACTTGTTTCATGAAGTATTGGTGCACAAAGTGGACATTCTAGTGAATTGTTTCTGGTTGTTGGAGACAAAAACATAAATTGGACCTCGCAAGCACCAGAAACCAAATTTTACAGGAACTGAAAAAAGAAACTTTGATTTTTTAATTTACTTTTTTTGGAACGTACTAATTTAGTTAATTGTAAATTTGCAATGTCGTTTGTGCTGTATCTGACCAAAAATTATACTCTCTCTCATCATAAGAACAAGTTCAACGCCTTCCACAATCTTATGTACTAAACTTGGCGAAGATTCATAAATGTAGCTTAGCGGCTATTAGTTGAAATATTATTTAGAAACTTTCCTCCCTATAAACAGTGGAAACTGTACTATTTCTCTGGCCGCCGCAAAGATATGAAGATAATGGTTATTTACATGTTCTCATTATTAGTATTTTGTAGCATATTCAATTTATTCAGTTACATTGAATATAATAAAATGTCAAATTTGTTGGCAAATACGTAGAATTGGGTAAATTTGTTTACTCTGGGGTTTCCCACTTAATAGTGTTGATGTGGTTGGCGAAAGTGAGAATTAAATTCCGCGGGGTCACCAACATTGTGGAGCGTGCTGTTATCAGTGACAGTTTTGCCGACTCCGAGAGTGGCAGGCAGCAATGGACAGCAATGACAGCATTATAATAATAATGCAGTGCTTAGTGAAGCAATGGGGATGGGTGGATCTGCGCCTGTTGGAGATATAGTCGGCTGTGAGTATGTTTGTATATACCAGTTTTATTATGTTGAAGGAGATGTATAATTAAATTAGTCATGTAATTTAGCGTTCAGCGTCATCTATTATTCACAACAATTCATTAGTTGATACTCTGAAATGGCTGCTACCCTTAAAAAATGTATTTTCTGAGCACGTAATGCGCTACGGACTAATGACTGATTCAAACGCAGCAGGCCAGTGACGTATTCCCGCGCGCGCTCCCATCACCAAGGTTAGTAGAATACAGGTTGGCTCATAACTCTCGGCCAATGGGAGCGCGCGCGGGAATACGTCACGGGCCTGCTGCGTTTGAATCAGTCATTTGACCATAGCGCATTACACGCTCAGTAAATAATATTTTTAAGGACAGCAGCCATTTCAGAGTCAACTAGTGAATTGTTGTCAATAATAAATTATGCCGAACGCTTAATTACATGACTAATTTAATTATACACCTCCTTCAACATATAAAACTGATACATACAAACATACTCAGAGCTGACCGTATCTCCAACCGGCGCAGATCCACCTATCCCCATTGCTTCACTAAGCACTGCATTATTATTTATAATGCTGTCATTGCCGTCCATTGCTATACCTACACGTTCGTCTTCATTTCCGCCACTCTCGGAGTAAGCAAAACTGTGACTGATAACAACACAACGATGTTGGTGACCCCGCGGATTGTCGCCAACCACATCAACACTATTCGACAACCCAGATGTTGTCACATCTTCCGACAAGCGAGTATTTCGCTCTTGTATCATGCACACTCCGTGAATGAGCTATGCCTGACACGTGTACTGATCTGGTACTAGAGCCCTGCGCAGATTAACAAAATGTTATCCGCATCCGCACGACTTTTATCCGCATCCGCACGTTTGTTATCCGAATCCGTTGACATTACAATACTATTTCTAATTTATTAGATAAAGCTTAAAGTACTAAAGCAATCGCAAGACAATGTTGACTGAGTTTTGTCCCTCTGAGTAACGACAAGTCAAACAGCGGGTGGCTAATTATAACATTGTGGGGTTTGAAGCCATTTTTCAGTGTTGCCTTAGCAAACAAAAGTTTGGTGCTTTTCAGTCAGTCAACACGAATGTACCCAAAATAGCTGGGTTATACCCTAATCCTGAAAAAGCACCACACTTTTGTTTGCTAATTATAACACTTACTTAGTCGTCGGATATACCCACGCAAGCAATCGCAGGAATAAGGGACTCTTTCGGGGGATAAGTCAACACTAATTGAGGGTATTTCCATGATTGGATTCTGTCACTTCTCTATTATTCTCATACAATCCAAGCGAAAGCAAATAGGGAAATAATAAGAAACGTGAAAGACGCAGATCTTTACAAAAACTAAAATTATTTTTTTAAATCCAGTTCTACATTTTATTCTAAAAACTACCCGCAAATTTACTCTACACATACCCGCCGATTATCCGCTATCCGCACAGCCATGCAAACTCTATCCGCATGGCGAAACGTTTTGTGGATATCCGCATCAGCGCAGGGTTTTATCTATAACCATGTGAACTATCTGGCTGTGACGATGCAGACATTTATTATATGTTATATGAAAATGTTATGTTTGAACAATATAAGAAATAAATACTTTTCTTTACATCTGTGAACTCAGGGTTATATCTTAAAGTCTCCCGCAATCAATAATGAGAAAACAAATCGCATTTGGCTAAACGTTGTAAATACAAAAACAAGAGGAAAGAAAAATATTTTTACTCAAAACTTGACAGATAATAAGCTTTTAATTTTGAAATTGAGGGGGTGTAGTTAAAAAAACATTTTAGATTATGTTACCAAAAAAGTATTATTAGGTCTAATCAATAAATATGAGAAATAAACGTGTTTTTTTTTTCATTTACTGTAAAATTTGGTTTCTGGTGCTTGCAAGGTTCTGGTGGGGACCTATTCAATTGTTGTTTTTGTCTCCTACAACTAGAAACAATTCACTGGCATTTACTGGAATGTCCACTTTGTGCACCAATACTTCATGAAACAAGTTTCTTGATCTTCTTGTTCACTTTTCTCTCTTGATCACCCGAATTTTATCCTTTTAATGTCGATGCTTCACCTTTTTTCCCATTAAGATATTTTGTTCTTATAAATACTCTTCGTCGGCAGGAGCTTGTAACTCTTCGAGCATAATTGATCGAAGTTGCAACTAGTTGTCGCGGAATGCCTGCAACTCCTTAGAAACAATATCAGCTGTAACTGCAATGATGATAATCATCATCATCATCATCATCATCTTGTACAGTTTCCAGCCCCAGACTGGGTCTGTTTGGAACGTAAGCCTCGCCACTTAGTCCTTTCTTCCCACCACCTCTCCGCTGTCACTCTGGTCCAGTCCTCGCCTCTCTTCTTGACACATTCCTCCACTCCTTTCAGCCATCTATTTCTTGGTCTTCCCCTTGGTCGTTTCTTCTGCATCTGCATCTCATGTATCCTCTTGGGACTCTTCTTCTCTTCCATTCTCTTTAAGTGTCCATACCACCTCAGTCTTGATGTCTCAATCCTACCTTGCAAGGGCTCCTCTTTCACTATTTCCCTGACCTTTTCATTCCTCAACCTGTCTCTTCTTGTTACTCCGATCCTACTTCGCAGGAACTTCATTTCACCTGCCTGTATTCTGCTTATGTCTCTTTTCTTCATTGTCCACGTTTCTGAAGCATAGGTCAGTATCGGGTAGTAGCTTCTGTATAACACTTCCTTGCTTTTTTGTGGGACATCTTTATTCCACACTAAGCTCCTAATGCTTCTCAGAAATGCTTCTGCTTGTCTGCCACGTTCCGTAATCTCTTTGTCATTTCTCCCATTTTCCTCCACTATACTTCCCAAGTACTTGAGACTTTCCACCTTCTTCCGCTGTCCACCTCCAAGTGTTATCCCACTCATTGGTCTGTCCTTTTTCCTGGTCGTTAACAGGATCTCACATTTACTGATGTTGAATGATACGTTTTCGAAATCTGAACGTACTCCACGAAACTTCTAATATATTTCCTCCATTTCTTCCACTTTTTTTAGCTAAATTGGTCAACTCTGTCCACTCAGTAAATGGAGACTGGCACCTCTCGCAGGCCCGATGACGCGTTACCCCCACCCTGCTGCCAGCGGAAGGCGAGTTACGAGCCAACCTGTCTTCTACAAACCTTGGGTGATGACGACATTGCAGCAGTTTCGATGGGAAATGCTGGAAAATCCACCGTACAGTCCAGACCTTTCACTATGTGACTTCCATGTTTATGGACCTCTCAACCAAGCTATTCGCGGACATCGATTCACAACGGATGCGAAAGTGTGTGAATGGGTTCAGGCCTGGATCCGGCAGCAGCCTACTAGCTTCTTCAAAGATGGAATCGACCGGCTAGTGACGCAATGGGATAAATGTGCCAAAGGTTTTGACGACTATTTGTGAATTTATTTTTAGCCTACTTTTCACATTTTGCAAAAATCAGGAAAAAGTAGACTAATGAGATCGGGCAAATGTGTGTCTGTCTGTCTGTCCTTCTGTCTGTCTATCTGTCTGGCTGTGTGTCCCCCCCCCCCTATCAACTCCTAAACGGCTGTAACAATCGAAACAAAATTTGGTAGAAGTAAAGATCTATACCTGCATATCTCACGGCCATATTTGAAAATGATGTCGGTGCTACCAACTGCTGAAAAATTGCAATTGAAATGTGAGCTCCATGTTGGATATCTTGGAAGGTATGAATGGGAGCTATTTAAAAATTGGCACACGTATATATACTAATATTGCTGCTTAATTTCCAGGAGGCCATACATGGCAGTGTTGCCGAAATGACTATAAGCCTGCTGATAGGTTCAAATTTTAAATGCATATAACTTCTACACTATCAATTGGATTTGAACCAAATTTCGTATGTGCTATGTGTACATAAACAGATATGACTGAGCGTATTCTTAAGAGCCACCAGGGTTGCCAACTGTTAATAAATGCTCTCATTTTTTAAAAATCCAAATACCCATATATCAGAAAGTATGCTAGCCGACAGCTTTAAACTATGCACACGTATAGTACCTGACATTCTATATTAATTTTGAGTAACTTATATACGGCAGTGCTACCAACATGATTCTAAGCCTGCTGAGAGGTCCAACTTAAAATACATGTCTTCTATACTATCATTTGGATTTCAACCAAATTTCGTATGTAGCTATGAATACCATAACAGATATGACTATGCCGATTCTTAAGAGTAACCAGGGCTGCCAACTGCTAATAAATACTGTATCTATTTTTGTTACCCTAATATCAATATATCAGAAAGTATGCACGCCAATAGCTCTAAACTTTGCACACGTATAGCATCTGGCATTCTAGATTAATTTGAAGTAACTAATATAGGCCTACGCCAGTGCTGCCAACATGATTCTAAGCCTGCTGATGGGTCCAATTTTAAAAAGCATGTAACTTCTATACTAACTAATGGATTCCATTCAAAATTGACACAGCAATAGATCATTTTATTTCAGATTATTTCTGACCAATACATGTATGCCATTGTTGCCAACATGATTTTACGCGCGCTGTTAGATCCAATGTTTAACTGCATGTAACGTCCATGCTATCCATTGGACTTCAACCAAATGTTGTATTCTGTACCTTAAGAGATGGAACTAAGAATATATTCAGTCACCAGGGCTGCCAACTGTAGTGCTGTATTAGGCTACATTATGCCAGGTATACAGTATTTCGAACTAATTAGAAATGTCTATATTACCAACTTAATTTCGTCATTATTCTAGATATATCTATATAGATTGATCATTGGCATGAATCTTACATTTTAAGAAAAGTAGGCTCTTTAGTTCGTCACGGAACTTCTTGTTAAGTTAATACAATAGTTACCATTGCTTTATACAAGTGACCGGGTTTCATTTGAATGCCCCTTATATTATCCGAGGGAAGCTGTATTACAAAATGAGAAATTCATCCGCCTCTTTGCATAGTGGCTAGCGTTATTGACTGTCACCGCGGACACCCAGGTTCGATTCCCGGCTCAGCCAAGTCTGGTCTGAGACCTGGAATGGTGTACGATGCGCCTCGTGAGGCAAAACTGAAAAGAGGTGGGTATGATTCCAACTTCAGCCATCCTGGAAGTGGCTTTCCCCGTGGTTTCCTACTTCTACTCTGGGCGAATGCCGGGATGGTACATAACTTAAGGCCATGTCTGACTCCTACCCAAATCAATTACAAATACAGGGTCTTTCATATAAAGTTATTCGCTGCTGCGGTGGCCTTGGCCGAGCTTGTGGCGCGCCATGGCCCCCTGCTGTGCTATTGAAAGCGCGCACATAGTACATACGAGGGCTGTTTTTTTTTCAAGTTCCGATGGAATGTATAAAATTAACAGCTTGACATACCAAACTGATTTTACTACTAAATGTTTGCTTGTTTCATTCTTATGTCTCAACATAATCGCCAAATCGAATGAATCATTTGTCGTATCGTTACACCAGCTTTCCAATGCCCTCGGCAAAATATTCTGCCGCCACTGAGGTGGGCACGTCTGGACTGTCTCCTGAAGTTTTTCCTTTTTGTTGAGGCTTCAATTCTCGAAAAATCATTCAGTGCTGGTTTGGACTAAACGGCAGATGGTCCAACACTTCACACTTGAATTCTTTGTGAAAGTCTATCGTAACGTTGGTACATTGTGGACATAAGAATAAAACAAGCAAACATTTAGTAGTAAAATCAGTTTGGTATGTCAATCTGTTTTTTTATTCAGTCCATCGGAACTTGAAAAAAAAACACCTCATATGTACTATACGCGCGCTTTCAATAGTACAGCAGGGGGCCATGGCGCACCACAAACTTGGCCAAGGCCACCGCAGCAGCGAAAAACAAAACTGCCGCTTGCCGTTCTTACTTTATATGAAAGACCCTGTACACGTACTGGTACAGAGGTCAATGTGACTCAAGTCATCAGTGTATCGCTACACACTTCCTACTAAGTTACGTATTATAATTTCAGATTTATTTTATAATACATTTTGTATTTTCAGGGATTCAGTTGTATTTTGAATTTTGTATCGAAAATATATTTTGTGAGTATTTTGCCCAACTAACATAAAAAGTAAAATAAAAATAAAATAGAAATATATTAAAATTAAAATTAAGAAAATCTTAATTATAATTAAATAAATTTAAACATTTAAATAACAAATATAAAACTTAAAATTAAAAATAAATATAAATATTTCGGAAATAATAATACTTACTTACTTAGTAACGGGGTCTACTCAGCCTCGGGTGGCCCAAATGAGTAGAGGGGTTTCGATTCCCACCTCCGCCATCCTCGAAGTGGTTTTCCGTGGTTTCCCACTTCGTCTTCGGGCAAATGCCGGGATGGTCCCTCCTATAAGGCCACGGCTGCCTCCTTCCCTCTTCCTTGTCTATCCATCCTAACCTTCCACTCCCTTCCCTCATGAGGCCCCTGTTCGCTTTGCAGGTGAGGCCGCCTGGGCTAGGTGCTAATCCCACCTCACCAGTTGTATCCACTCCGATTAGATGTTCCCACCTCTAGGACACTGCCTGAAAAATGGCGGTAGGGGCGAGTTCCCTCGCTGAGTCCGTGGGAGCCACCACCTTAGAGGATAAACTGGATTTAAAAAAAAGCCTACTTATTTGTCCACACGAACTGAAGTCGGGTCTTTGCCTCACTCTTTACCCTCTTCCATTGCTTTCTGTCTCCGGTCATATTCTCGTTGGCTCCCAGGGCCTCCAGGTCTTTCCTGACTCCATCCTACCATCTCAACTTTGGTCTACCGAGGGGTCTTTTTCATTGTGTTTTTCCTTCTAGCACTCTTTTTACCACCCCTTCTTCCCTTCTCAGTAGCAATCGAAACCAAATTTAGTATGAGTAAAGATGTGTACCGGAATATCTCAAGCCCATATTTTAAAATTATGTCAGTGCTACCAACTGCTGAAAAAAACGCACTAGAAATTTGAGCTCCATGTTGGATATCTTGGAAGATATGCATGGGAGCTATTTCAAAATTGGCACAGATGTAGATAATACTATTTCAGTTTAATTTCCAGGAGTCCATACATGACAGTGTTGCCAAAATAATTTTACGCCTTCTGATATGTCCAATTTTTAAATTCATATAACTTCTACACTATCAATTCGATTTCAACCAAATTTTGTACGTAATATGTGTGAGTAGACCCCGTTCCAGTCCTCATAACACTTTTCAAATTTCATTGGAGAGCCGGGAATCGAACACAGGACCTCCGGGGCGGCAGCTAACCATGCTGACAGCTACGCTACGGAGGCGACTTTAATGTTTATATACATGGGTTGGTTTTTTAGTTTTGACACCTTAGTTATAACTGGATTAATAACTCACCTGGATGGTTTCAAGTTTCACAGGCCCTCGATGTAGTCCCCACCGTTGCGTACAACGTGTTCCCAGCGATGCGGAAGTCGTTGGATCCCGTTGGCACTGCCCAATCTATTGATGGTACGAAGAGAGCGCTCGGCAGCCTGCTTAACGTCTTCAATGGTACGGAAGCGCTCCCCGCGCATTGCAACTTCATCTTCGGGATGAGATCATAGTCGCAGGGACTGATGTCGGGAGAATATGGGGGCTGATAGAGGACCTTCCAGCCCCAGCGATCCAACAATGCCGACACAACGCCTGCTGTGTGTGCCCTAGCATTGTCATGCAGAACGATGGGCGGTGTAACCATGTGGTGCCGCCGTTTCCTTCTCAGAGCTCCTCGGATATGTTCTTGCAGAAACGAACAATAGTACGCCGCATTAACGGTTTGCCCTCGGGGAACAGTATGGTGAATGATCACACCATCCCAATCATAGGCAAGAATCAACATTACCTTCACATTGGTGGGGGTTGGTCGAACTGTTTGTTTCCGTGGTGATCTGTGGTGCCGCCACTCGTTCGATTGGCGTTTTAACTGTGGCTCATAAGATCTGGCCCACGTCTCGTCAATGGTTATGATACGCCGTAAGAAGGCCACTCCTTCGCGCTCATAACGTTGCAAGTGCATACGACAAGCGTCATATCGCAGCCATTTGTACATGTCGGTTAAGTCATGCAGAACCCATTTGGACGCAATCTTCCTAATTTTTAGTAAGTCCTTCGGGACGTAGAGGACAGTTGAATGCGCCAGTCTGGTATCTTGCTCTAATTGACGAATCGATACGTTCCGATCCACCTCTACTAACGCGGACACCATCTGTACATTGTCATCACTTACTGGTGGGTGACCAGATCGAGGCATGTGCTCCACACGTTCGCGCCCATCTCGAAAGGCTGCAACCCATCTTGCTACCGTTCTGAACGGTAACGCAGCTGCACCGCACGCTTTCTGCAATCCTCGGTGACACCGTTTAGCACTGCGGCCGCTAACACACTGAATTTTTATCCACGTTCTCTGCTCCTGCTTGGAAAACATCGCGACTGTCTTTCGCGAGCGCTGGTCTCACACTACTCATATAACAGGCGCGACTGCGCACGAGCGGTGGTGGGGACGGGCGAGGTCATGTGCTCTGATGGAGGGAATGCAGGGCAGCAACCGTCGGTAAAAGTGGCAACGCCCAACATTGTTGCAACTTGGCACTGAAGCATTGGTGCCAAAACTAAAAAACCAACCCATGTATTTATTTTTAATTTTCAATTTATATTCTTATAGATTTAATTTTGATATTTTTAAAGAATTAAGTAATTTCGAATTGATTTTACAATTATTTTCATATTTGCTTTATAGTTATGTTTTTTAATTTTTATATTTCTTTTATTATTTTATTTTTTATGATTTTTATTTCTATGTTTATATTTTATTTTTACACTTTAATTGTTAATGTTGTTGGTTTTAAATTTTATCCAAGTAGATACGTATATAATATTTGATTCTTAGAAAGACTAGCACTTAGGCATGAAAATTCTCCGAAATTTGGCTGAAGGATTCAACTATCAGCATCTTGGAAAGCATAAACTGTCCTTGTGACAGGTGGTTAATATAGAGACCACTATCCCATACAGGGTTAAGGGGCGAAACAGCGAGGTCATCTACCCCTTTCCGAATATAAGTTTTGCCATTGTATTTCAAGGTGAGCTGTATAACAAAGTCAAAATACACATCACCATAACAAATCTTTGCTGAATTCATGTTGGACAGAGTGAGAGCAGATCGATTAATTTTCAATTGTTCGATTAATCGATTATTACCTGTTAGGGGTGAGGAAAGCAATGGCAAACTACCTCACTCCTCATCTTGCCTAGTACGCCTCATTATAGTGCTGCCTATGGCGGTACTTTTTGAGGATCCAATCAGCCTCTGGGCAGACTACCTAACAGACAGTTGACTCAACGACTTGTTCGTTTTTGAATGCTGAGTTATTGTCTCTTCCGTAATTATTATTTTAATATTATACTGTGTATTCGGTCGTTTGGGCCACCTTTGGACCACGGTGCTGTGCTTTAGCTTTTATCTGCCACTTCTGTTTTTTTCTTTCTTTTTTTTTCTTTTTCGTGTGGTCTCCTCAGAGACCTAGTGCAGGTCTTTCTATTCGACGCCCGTGGGCGATCTGCGCGTCGGGATGAGAGATGGAATTGATTAAGGTGAATGAAATTGGAGAAGGATGTGGAAGGAAGCGGCCGTGGCCTGTCAGAAGGTACCATCCCAGCATTTGCCTGGTGTTGAAAATGGGAAACCACGGAAAACCATTTCAAGGACGGCCGACGGTGGGGCTCGAACCCACGCGTCTACCGAGTCAGCAGAGGGCTCAGCCCCATGACCTAACACTGCGCTTTAGCCAGCGTAGCCAGTACTGTCGGTACTTCTGGTGATTTTGGTGGATTGTTTGGTGGCTGCTTTCATACTGAAATTTTGAGCCTTCCTATTGGACCACTAATGTTTCATTTTCTTGCTGAGCTCTATCTTACGTTCCTCGGACCATTTCCTAGCCGCATTGTGGCGAACTTCTGTAATGCATGTGAGGAAAGGCCTGGTTTCAACTGTCAGATGGTAGCGACTCCTGTCATTTATTGTGTCTTGCTGAATATTAAGTTCAGCAAAATCCATCTCAACATGTTTGATCTACAAGGACCCAGAGGCTTTACACTTCTTGGCTACTTTGAAGATCTTATAAGACAGCCTGTGGTGGTCCATTCTGTACAGGTGGCCGTAGAAAGCCAGGCGTCTCCTTCTGATGGCATCGATGAGGTTTTCCTGGTGTTTGTAGAGTTCACAATTTGGTTTGTACCATCGTCTCCCATCAGACAAGATCCTTCGTCCCACTATTTTCCTGTACTTCGAGGGCCCTTAGGGGGGGGGGGGGTCTTCTTAGTTAGAAACAGGCACTCAGCTGCGTAGAGAATTGATGGTCTGACTACTGCATTATAGTGTCTTAGTTTGAAATTCATCGACAGATATTTCTTTTAATATTATAATTATTAGTTTTGTTTTACTAATTATTGCTCTTTTCAAATTTAGGTGTCCACCTCAAAATTTTAACTTCCATTCCAAATTTGTATACTTTAATCTGTGTTAAGAGGGGCCGATGTCCTCATAGTTCCACCCCTTAAAACAACAATAAATAAGTAACTAATTCGATTATGGCCAACTCTAGTCTGATGTATCCACTTGTGTGTTGGACGTTCTCAAGCCCACACTTGGGATATCGGAAGGTGTGGGCAGGATGGATGCCGAGACAGCTCACCCCTTATCACAAGACTGCAAGAATGGCAAGAAGCCTCGAAGACTTGTGGTGATACGAACTTCCTGTTGCGGATTATCACAGCGGATGAGACATGGGTGTATCATTTTACCCCGGAGACGAACGCCACCTCAATGATATGGAAACATACCAGCTCTGCCGTAAAGAAGCTGAAGTTGCTGGACATGGAATTTCTTGAGATTGATTTCACGTCAAATGTATCAATATCACTGGAACAACTTCGGTAGCGTAGTTGGTAGCATGCTGAGCTGCTATGCCCAAGGTTGCGGGTTCAAACCCGGCTGAAGTCGTCGGATTTTTAAGAGCGTTAAAAGTCACTCAGTATGCCTTCCTTCGGAGGGGAAGTAAACCGGTTGGGCCCATGTCATAGATTTATGGCATGTAAAAGAACTTTCCACTAACTAAACTTGTGTGAAGCAAAATTTATAGGTTAGGTTTGATTAATGCTCTTAAGTTCCAACGTTCGTCACTAGGCGCTAGTTGTTGTGGCATCTAGTAGTAGCCGAGTTCACAGCTAGGTGTCGTGGACGGTAGCATTTGGTAGCAAAAGTTGGAACTGTATGAAATTATCGTCTGCAGTTCCTACTTGAATTAAAAACATATAACACACACTAATACATGAATATCTATGACTTTTGTCATTATTCTGTTGTATATCCTTCAAATAGGGAGGTGCTATTTCCAGCGTTTTCAAATCTACGGTTGTTGAACCAAAATGACAAAGTTTTAAGCAAGTAACTTCCGTTCACCCGTAGCCACAAGGATTTTCCACACACGATTTTTTACAAAATACTTGTACAATAGGGTCCTGTGTTTGAATTGGGATTTCAACGACGAAGGGCCTATGACCTGAACTTCTGCATATAGTCGAATTCTTTAAGTATTTTATGTCCATTTTTAAATAACTTTGACGATTGTATTTTTTTAACAAGATCAACACATAGACTGTCATGTGAGAATCATTAATGTGTCTGACTGAAGAAGGCTCACAGAGCCAAAACATGTATCTAAGAGTGTAAGGACATCGTATAAAAACATTTTTGTATTGTAAAGTGGATATTGATGTAATATAGACACTAATACAGACATCACAATTAATACCGGTTATCAGACAGATTCTACACACACCCAAAGTACACGGGGCTACATGACCGCGTTGTCGCAGCCCTAAACTGAGGAACCAACCAACCAACCAATATCACTGGCGCTATTTGGAACAGTAGCCTAAAGTTTTTCTTTTGTTAGAACAATGAGATTTTTTGAATCGTTTTTCCTCCTAGCTCGGCTTGACCCACCGACTATGCGAGGGATCATTATTCTACCGTCAAAAGGACGGTGTATGGGAGCTGAAGGCTAGTTAGTTAGTTATTGTTGTTTTAAGGGGCGGAACTACGAGGTCATCTTGCCCTCTTAACACAGATTAAAAATACAAATTTGGAATTGAATTTAAGATTTAGAGGCGGACACCTAAATTTCAAAAGACCTAAAATTAATAAAACAACAAGTAGTTCCGTGAAGAACTATACAGCCTATTTTCATATATCCCACTTATGTTAACTGCCACTATCAACATACAAAATTTCAGTTCGGTTGCTGTAATAGATTCGTAGATATTAAGTACCGACTAAATATTTCGGATGGTCGCCATGTTGGATTTTATACATGCAGGTCCTAGAGTTATGCAATGTTACATGAAGATTATTGTGTACGTGTAGCATTCAAACTTCACTCGCATGATTAGGACACAAGAAGTAACAAGGAGATTTTAAAATTTTGCACAGCTGCCATCTTGTGGTTTTGGAAATAATTGAAATAAATTAGATGCCAGTGGATTAACATACGTATAAGGATTTACTGTACCAAGTTTCACTGCACTAGAATGGTTACGTTGCGTGAAACGTCTATGTGAATGTTTATAATTCGCGTAGCCGCCATGTTGGATTTATGATCACCAGGTTCTTTAAAGTCCTATCGTAAATTTATGTGCATAGCCCCTATGAACATTAAAACATTCAGTTTGATTGCTATAATAGATTCGTAAATATTCAGAGTAGTCTGAATATTTCGGATGGTCGCCATGTTGGATTGTTAAATGTATAGGCCATAGAGTCAGGTACCATTAAAGGAAAATTATTGCGTAGGTTCATTATTCAAACTTTCACTTCGATCGCTTGATTACGACACAAGAAATAAAAACTTAATTTTTAAATTCGCACAGCCGCCATCTTGAGGTTATGTAAGCAATTGAACTAAATTAGATACCAGTGCATTAAAATATGTAAAAACATTTCTTGTACCAGATTTCATTGCGTTTGGAACATTAAATCGCAAGAAAGGTCTATTTAAAATTTTCAAATTCGCTTGGCCGCCATGTTTGTTTTGTAGTTAACCGCTTTTTGAAAGTGTAATAAATGAACTTCCAGTAGTGCCCTTTATATCCGTACAAAATTTCAGGGTGATACAGCTAATAGTTTCGGAGATATAGAATGCCCGTGAAATATTTCGTTCATGCACCATCTTGTGGTTATGTAAACAATTGAACCAAGTTAGATGTCGGTGCATTGCAATGTGTATAAACATATACTGTACCAAGTTTTATTGCGTTTGGTTGGTTAAATCGCGAGAAACGTCTATTTAAAAGTCGCAAATTCGCTTGGCCGCCATGTTGTTTTTGTAGTTACCAGGTTTTCAAAGGTCACATAGGTGAACTTTTAGAAGTTTCATTTATCACCGTAATAAATTCTAGGGTGATATCGGTAATAGTTTCGGAGATATTGAATGCTGGTGAAATATTTCGCACAGCCGCCATGTTGGATTGGTGAGACTTAACAAAATTTGAAGGGCACGATCGAGGTCGCCCGGAATAGTGCTATGAACTTACCGAGTTTCATTGAAATCTCTCCAGCCGTTCAGATTTTATTAGGGGGGACCACACCTCTCTCACACACACACACACACACACACACACACACGCACACACACACACGGACAAAGGTGATCTCATAAGCCTATTTTTTTCAAAATTGAAAATAGGCTAAAAAATTAAATAAAAACAATAATTATAAAAATAAACAAAAATTACGGAAAAACAAAAAAATTATCATTAAAAAACGAACAAGTCGTTGAGTCAATGCACACTGAAAAATTTAGATTGCTGACCCTAACCCACTCTCACTTATAAAGCGGATAACGCGATCGAGCTGAAGGCTACTTTGTCAGCAGATACAACTGGGGATGGTAACAGGCCGATCGCTCAGGCAACCGTTAAATTGGGTCTAATTAATGGAGGGCCAGGGAAGGGATTTAGGAAGGAAGTCGGCCGTGCACCTGTTGAAAGAAACCGTCCCGGCTTTTACCTGGTTGTGAAGATGGGAAACCATGGAAAACCCTTCTCAGGACAACTGAGGTGGGATTCGAACCCGTGGCCTATGCCAGCGGCCACCGTGGCGTGTTTTCTTACTTTACTGTATATTAAAGCTTCATCTGCTTCATTTTTGAAATCAGACACAGTATGTTCTTGTTTCTTTTGGGGGTGTTAGAAATTGTTACAATTTAGCCCCGTGTACTTGGATATGTGTAGGATTTATCCAATAACCTGTGTTATCTGTATTAGTGCGTATTTGTAAATTAGGTGAGGTTTTGGAAGGGGGCGACCGTGACTTTAAGTTAAAATCCATCCTGATATTTGCCCGGAGTAGAAGTAGGAAACCACGGAAAACCACTTCTAGTATATCTGAGGTGAGAATCGAACCCACCTTGTCTCAGTTTTGCCTCACTATTTCTTGGTAGAGCCCGGAATCGATTACAAACCTTACGAGTGATTGCCAAGGGGCGGACTCAGATACAGTATTTTTTAATTTTTATTTTCTTTAATTTTTTACCGTGTGGTTTTAGAGCCGGGAGTGTCTGAGGACATGTTCGGATGACCAGAGTTTGTAGCTACTGCTATGTGGACACCCATGGGATGAGCTACAAGTACCGTCGCGTGTGGAGTGTTGTCTAGGGAGGAAAGTGTAAATGTAAGGACGAGGAATTGGAAGATAGCGGCTGTGGGCAATAGTTAGGGACCAACTCTGGCATTTGCCTGGAAGGAAGATGGGGAAACCACAGAAGACCATCTTCATGGTTGCCAGCGGGAGGATTCGGGCTTCCTCATCTCCCAGATGTGAGCGAGTGCCTTCAGCCACGCCGTAACGACCACGGCTAACTCATCCGGTTATGGTTCTTTGCTCACACTCGTCAAAATTCTCTCTCACATCGTGGCTTTACTCCATTCGGCAGCTGAGCCTGCGAGTTAGATTACCCTTTGTACTTCATTATATAGCAAGTGCTTTACCTTGAACTTTTATCGCTCTTGCTCTGTGGCGACTTGTATTTTTCTTTTCTTTGGAAGTTCACGGTTTGACCCGTATCTTGTGCCCCAGTTTCCAAGCAATCGATGGCCAATTTCCTTTAACTGCTCGGAGATATGTATGTGTTGCTTCATTGTGGAGCGGTGCAGATGACAGCTATTGTACTTAACTGCTACAGCGGCAAATTCGCGCTTCTTATGCAGGAAAAGGAAACTGGGACAGCCCCTAGTACCTCACATGTATAGGGAAGTGGGTTGACGACCGTAGGGCTCCATCAAAACACGTAATTGCTTCCAATCTCTTTTATGTCGACGAATATACGAGGCACGCCCAGAAAGTAAGTTCCGTTTGGTAATAAAATTGAATTGTGTACAGATACAGAAACATTATTTATTGCACAACATTCTACACCTCTTAAACTACGTTTCCACATAACTGCCGAACTTTTGCAGGCATTTGTCATAGCGTGGCACAAGTTTTTGGATACCTTCTTCATAGAAGTTTGCCGCCGACCGTAAACAAGAGTGAAGACTCCCCTGTAAGATATCCTACCCTTTGGCCACCACTGTTAGGCAAATTGCGTGCTTACCAGAAGAACTGCGTATGTTCAGGAGTTCTCCTGACCACATACGCAATTTGCCTAACAGTGGTGGCCAAATGGTAGGATATCTTACAGGGGAGTCTTCACTCTCGTTTACGGTCGGCGGCAAACTTCTATGATGAAGGTATCCAAAAACTTGTGCCACGCTATGACAAATGCCTGCAAAAGTTCGGCAGTTATGTGGAAAAGTAGTTTAAGAAGTGTAGAATGTTTTGCAAAAAATAATTTTTCTGTATCTGTACACAATTCAATTTTATTACCAAACGGAACTTACTTTCTGGACGTGCCTCGTAATTCAACTATTGTTCTCCAGAAGATGATGATGATAATAATCGTTGTTTTAAGGGGCCTAACATCTAGGTTATCGGCCCCTAATGGTCTGGGTGATAGCGAAAATGACAATGAAATGGAAACCAGAACGAAAATTAAGTTAGACCGAAAATACTTACAAAATGGAACTCGAATTGAAACGACTCACAGAATGTAGAGAGGAAATACTTACAAAAGGCCAGGGAAAATACTCGCAAAAAGAATAGATTGAAAAATACGCACAAAATATAGTTTAAGTGGGCGTGGTGGCACTGCAGTTAAGCTATTCGCCTCTCACCAAGGTGGACCGGGTTCGATTTCCGGTCAATGCATGTAAGATTTTCGAAGTGAAATGCCCTGTCATGTGGTTTAGATTCCACATAAAAAGGATGTCCCGTGGCTCATGATCACAAGGTTAACAGTCACTTAAAACTACAAGCTTCCTTTTTCTTTTTATGAAATGTTGTTCAGGTTCAAAATACTTACAAAATGCAATGTAGATTCGAAATACTTACAAAATACAATTGAAATTGAAAATACACAACGCAATTTAGATTGAAAATGCCATATCAGAATCAAAATACTCACAGAATGCAATTGAAATTGAAAATACTTTCAAAATGTAATTTAGATTCGAAATACTCATTTGGATTGACAATACTTACAAAATGCAATTTAGACTGATAATACTAACAAAATGTATTTTAGATTCAAAATATTCAAAAAATGCAATTGAGATTCAAAATACTTACAAAATACCCATCCTACAAAATGCAATTTAAATTGAAAATACTTGTAAAATGCGGTTTAGGTTGAAAATACTTATAAAATGCAATTGCAATTCAGAGAACATACAAAAATGGTACCCCTACATTCAAAGACTCACTAAAAAGCAATTTAGATTGCCAATCCTCAGAAACTACAATTGAGGTTGAAAATACTCGCAAAATGCAATTTAGATGCAAAATACTTACAAAATGCAATTTAGATTGAAAATACCTACAACATGTAGTGTAGAGTCAAAATATTCTCAAAATGGAATGTAGATACACGGGGAGCCAATTCACAGAAACAGTGCGGGAATCTTAAAGAGAAAAGAAAATAAAGAGAAGGCTGAACCCTAGAAGAATTAAGGATCAGGAAAGATGAGAGAAGGGCCAATTAAGGCGGGAAAGGAAGAGAACAAGAGTTGACCAAGAGAGGTCGACATAAAAGACGACGGAGAGGAGCCCGGCACAAATAAGTGGAAGGAATGCCGTGTCCCGTGGTCGCCAACCCATGCCCCACTAGATGTGAGCCGCTGGGGGAGGGGGGGGGGAGGGGAGGTTCTCCAGAAGAACTTCAAACAATGCTACAACAACTCAACGCACAAAGCAAAGAAGTAGGGCTGCCGATTAAGAAAACAAAACAAAAAACCGAAAAAACACAGTGGTGAGCAATTCAATGTTTTAATGTCATAAGTTAGACCTTCCATGAACACTATTCCTTTAGGGGATATGGACTTGGCAACTTAAGTACTATCAACCTCTAGGGACTTGAGCTGGGTGTTTAGGCAAATTACGAGTATATACCAGTATATACCCTTACAATCTACCTATGGGTGTCTCGCATACCGAATGCTTTATGGGATATCTAATAACTAATATTCACAGGGGTCACACTGCATGCTGGCAGAGTAGGCCTATAAAGGGATAACAACCGGAGGTCCGCTGGCAACATGTTCCTCAGCGCTACCCATCCAATGCGCCCCATTGCGTTGTGAAACCACACATTTGAGAGCGTCATAGGCTCAAATGTGGCATAACAACACGGCAGTTGCTGGCAACAAGTTAACAAACAAAACTGAAATGTTTAGATGTAATTCCTCCTGTAATTAATTAATTTATTGTAATTTTTATTTAATTTTCACATTTTATAAGATGCAAGAAAATCACAGTTGAACGACCTATATAAAAGGGAGATTCCGTGCCCTCAATGACTCCAGACCTTTGTACCAAATTTAGGTCACATGGTGGCTTCAAGGAATATTGATTTAGTTTTCATGCTGAATAAGTCACTTGAGCCAGCTATTGTTCCCGCACCATGCTCGACAATATCTCTTGTTAAGTGCAGGGTCTTGCAGTGCTTATTAGCGGATCACGAAGTGTCCACATCGTGAGGTTAAACTTAGACCATTCTGCCATTGGAATATTCTTTATGTTCGACCCTCACTATTATGTGTCAGATAACTGTATCATAATGATGGTCATTATAACACTGTTTTCCATTACGATACAGTTTCTCCAGCCAATCAGAGCTCGTTCATTGACCAATTAGGTAACGATAACTTCTCGCATGCGCTCAAAATCCAACATGTCGGACATAAACACAACATCGAACTATAATAAATTACCGACATGGAATACCCACCGTCCATACGTTCGCGTAAATAAACTGGCGAATATGAGACAAGAAATAGCACTGTACCTTAAAATCACCAACACTAATTTCTACACAGCGCATTGTCTTCAAATGACTGCGGTGACAATATTACTGAGGGACGGCTGATGTAAACATATGGCTGCATATGGCATAGCAAGCCCACAGAGCGCATGCGTCGGTCGTTCAAAGCTCTTGAAAGACAAAGATATAACACCCAACGCTCGCTCTGCGATCACAAAATTCCAGTAGCTGACTCTCAACAGATATTTATGAATATTTATGTTAAAACATATAATAAAGTTATAATTATCGTCGAACATAAACAGTCGTATGCAACTCGCCTATAATGGTAATTAAGACACTCGTATGGAAATTATAAAACTCGCATACGCTCGTTTTATAAAAAATACTCGTGTCTTAATTATGGCCATTATAGGCTCGTTGCATAATGTACTATTATGTTCGACCCTCACTATTATGTGTCAGAAAACTGTATCATAATGATGGTCATTATAACACTGTTTTTCATTACGATACAGTTTCTCCAGCCAATCAGAGCTCGTTCATTGACCAATTAGGTAACGATACCTTCGCGCATGCGCTCAAAATCCAACATGTCGGACATAAACACATCGAACTATAATAAATTACCAACCTGGAATACGCACCGTCCATACGTTCGCGTAAATAATCCGGCGAATATGAGACAAGAAACAGCACTGTACCTTAATATCACCAAACCTAATTTCTACACAGCGCATTGCCTTCAAACGACTCCGGTGACTATATTACTGAGGAACGGCAGATGTAAACATATGGCCTGCATAATATGGCATTGCAAGCCCACAGAGCGCATGCGTCGGTTGGTCAGAGATCTTGAAAGGCAGAGATATAATACCCAGCGCTCACTCTCCGATCACAAAATTCAAGTGGCTGACTCTCAACAGATATTTATGAATATTTATGTTAAAACATATAATAATAATAGCCTTTATTGCAGCCAGTTGGCCATATTACATGTTACAGATATGTACACTTACTAGATACTATGGTTCGCTTCTAGTCCTTACTATAAGCCACTATTGATAAAGTTCTGTTGGGGCATGTCGTGATATGGTACCTGCCGCATTCGTTCCTACACAGCTCACATATACACCTCTCATTCGGGTCATGAAATGTCTTTCGTGAGCAGACCTTATGGTGGAACCCATGAACTGCGAGTCTCGTCACGACGTGTCTCATTTCGGATATGGGCTGCATCCATCTTTTGTCCACCATGGCATCAGTCGCATAGAATTCCTTCGGAATGTCAAGCCTTTTGCTTTGCAGATCCTGGAGTAATTTTCTGAAGCTTTCTGTGGAAGGCAACAGTAAAAGTGACCGAAGGTCGTCTATCAGGAACGTTTTTCTCGCCAGTTCATATACCAGCCGAGATTTGGCTGACATATAGTAAAGTTTTAATTATCGTCGAACATAAACAGTCGTATGCAACTCGCCTATAATGGTAATTAAGACACTCGTATAGAAATTATAAAACTCGCTAAAGCTCCTTTTATAAAAATACTCGTGTCTTAATTGTAGCCATTATAGGCTCGTTGCATAATGTACTATTCTCATCTTCGGTCATAAACTACTTTACGTTACACTATGTGCCCTCCAGTGGTGGTGAAACTTAGTTCTAAATTGTGAGCATTCTTGGCTGTCACCGCCACGAAGGCCCGAGTTCGATTCCTGGCTTTGCCAAGAAATTTAATTCTGCTCTGAGGGCTGGAACGGGGTACACTCAGCCTCGTGAGGCAAACCTGAGCAGTGGCGGATTCAATTCTAACCTTAACCATCCTGGAAGTCGTTTTCTATGGTTTCCCCACTTCTAGTCCGGGCAAATGCCGGGATGATGATTAATTTAAGGCCACGGCCACTTCCCTACCAAATCCTACCTCAATTACAACTACACACACTAATAGAGACATCACAGTGTTGCAGGTTATCAGAAAAATTCGACACACACCCAAGTACACGGGGATGCATGACCATTGTGTCACAAAGTCCCAAAAATATAGTCAACAACTACAAACGAGAAGCATAACATGAACTCAATACGTAACGATGAAATTAATTAGATATGAATCGCAGCCAATGGCCATAGCTGGGTATTTCTGATTGAACGCCCGAGGGCTCCCAACAAGTTCAATTTCAAGTAGTTCCGAATTTGGCTACCAGATGCCACTGTCATTAACACCTAGCGGCGAATGTAGGAACTTGATAGAGTGTATCTTACTAGCCAAATATAACCTACAAAAGTTTTCTACACACTACCAATTGTTGTGGTAGGTTCTTTTACGTGCCATAAATCTATGAATTGGGCCCGCTGGCTTTACTTCCCCTCCGAAGGAAGGCATACTGAAGGATTTTAACACTTTTGATAATACGACGACTTCGGCCCGCGTTGAATCCGCGATCTTGGACATAGCAGTTTAATTAATTAATTAATTAATAGGATCAATAAATTCCCTTATTGACTATAGAAATAAAGAAATACCAAATTGCTATATAATCTATTTATTCCATGTAAGTCAATAAAATGTTTTAATTAATGTAATTTAATTATTCAAAACGTACACATTTCGACCATATTATGGTCTCCCTCTGCGTTAAAATAGGAAAAAATAAAATAATTGCGAGCAAAACAGTATTTAAAGAAAATAACAAGTATGACCTTAATTCTGTTGTTGTTATATTTGTAATTATTGATTACTTAGGAAATTTACGACATCATGGTCATGTAGCCACGTGTACTTGGGTGTGTGTATAATTTGTCTGATAACCTGTCTTGCATTGTTCATTCTCTGAATATGTTCATAAAATTGTATTCGTCTTTTTCTAATAATGTTGAATATTTTCTCGAAATTCTGCTTCTTCCTCTTCGTTTCAGCCAGCTATGGACCACATTACTTCAACTGTTTCCGTCTTTGAGCTTTAACCTTTTCCCAGTAGTCCTTCATCGGTTTCCTGTGCGCCTCCTTTCTGTCAAACGGCCACTTCTTGCCTGTTCTCAGTTTTGGATTTTCTTTGAATCGCTGGTGTGCTCTAAGTTTCTTTATGTTCGACCCAGACTATTAAATGTCAGAAAACTGTATCATAATGATGGTGTCATAGTGGGGTAATCGAGGAGGCCATGGTCAAATACAAGACATTCTCTGCGTCACATGCGCTCTGTTCGGTACATAAAACTGGCGAAATCTCGACATATTTATGAATATTTATATTCGAACATAAAATAGTTATAATAATTATCGTCGAACATAAACAGTCGTATGCAACTCACCTATAATGGTAATTAAGACACTCGTATAGAAATTATAAAACTCGCATATGCCCGTTTTATAAACATACTCGTGTCTTAATTATTGCCATTAAAGGCTCGTTGCATAATGTACTATTTTGGAGAGGAAGACGTTCTTGAATGTCCTCAAGCGAAATCCCTACTTCTATAAGATCTTTTTAGATCTCAGAGATCCTTGGTTTTCTTGTCTACAAAGTAGGAAAATATGCGGTTGGTCAGTCTCCAAATTATTATTATTATGGGGGGAACGTGATGGCGCAGTGGCTTAGCAGCTCGACTTTCACCCGGACGGCCGGGGTATGAATCCCGGTGTGGGTAGATTATTGGCTGAGGAATAACCTAACCACCAAGGGAAGATGATAAAGAGAAGGAGATGGGTTTCGGACCAAAGAAAAAAGGATGGAGAAATAGGAGGAGAGTTTGACATCAGTTATGCCTAAGAGTTCTTGTTCAAATTCAACAAGTGGTGAAAACCTTATCACTAGATTTATTTGCATTAACGAGGACATGAACCTAGGAAGAGTTAGGAAAGCCAGGATCTTGCTTAACTGTAGTATTAGAGAAATATTGAGTCAAAAAAGGAACTTGAATTTATTTGACAATGAAAAAGAGCCTAATAAATTTAACAAGCATATAGTTTCAATTTTTGTTAACAATTTGGGGTCGCAGACCTCCTAACATTTAAAGTTTGCTCCAGGCAATTAACAATTCTTAGGTTTCAAACCTTTACATGTACTAAAATCTTTGTAAGATTTAAAACAGACAAATGAAGTAATTAAAGTTAGACATTAAATCGAGTACAAGGTGTGAACTTTCAGAAATTTCCAAGTACCTATCTTAGAAAAAGTTACAACTTCGAAAATAACAAAAAAAGAAGAAAGCAGGTAGAATGAAAGAGAAGTTCCAATAACTTCTTATATTTACGCTGAATTACGTTTATAATAGTTATACAAAATACTGTAGGACAGGTCACTTACTGTGAAACCTGAAGAGAAAGTCAAAAGGAAGGTTCTAGACTTCCTATGTTTAAGTAGGAATCACGAGACAAATGGGGCAAGTTTCCCTTTCGTGAGACCTAAAAATAACTCACTCATGAGTTGAAAGAATTGTATTCCCTAATTAGAAGGGAGAAACAATGTAAGTTTAAAACGTGTACTAGACACGTATTTATGCAGAAGTTAATTAATGTTATATAAGAAAAAGGGGTGGGCATTTCTATAGAGTGACACCTCATTGAAAAAGATCTAAAGTAACAACTTTATTATTATGGTTTGTTAGTAAAGGGTTTAGGAAAGATCAATTGGAATTGAGGATAAATGTTCATGGCCTTATTTATAGTAATCGGACGATCGCGACGCGGTAGAAATGTTGAACAAGCACTAGTTTTCACTATAGTCTGTTGAATGGATGAAAAATTCACTGTAGTAACACAAAAGTTTATAGCAAAGAAAGTTATTGCAATTGTGAAAAAAAAACTGGTTGCACTAGGTAGGCGAGAGTCTATTGCTTGAGAAAGTTATAGATTGTCATTTAGTACACCAGAGAAAATCCCAACGGAGGAAGAAAAGTTAGCTATTGAGCGTTAAATAATAAGGAAGATCCTTTAGTTTGAAAAGGTATTCACACATGTGAGTGGAAAATACATGACGGCGTGACTGGTAGATTCTGGAAGGTTCCAGAGCAATCTTGACTGAAGAATAGGGCCAAAGTTTTTCCAGCGGTGGAATGAGCAAAATATTTTATAGACAGCGGGTGTTCGATAATATCCCACGTTGTGAGAAGATTTCTCCTTTAATTAGCTTAAGAAAAGCTACTTTCTATTAAGGTTGGCTTAGACAGACAAAAGCCCAACATGGTAAATCCCGCGAAGGATGATTATTGCCCCAAAATATAGTAATCTCACACTACCTATAAAATTATCCTTAAAAGCATGTAGATATTAAAACGATGAGAATGAGGTTAAAACCTGAAGTCTGTACTTATCTTTGCTGCATAGCGATGGTGAAGTTCCCTTTGAAGGTTTACATTAGAGTTCCAACATGGCGTGGAATGAAGAAAATGCCTCTTGAGCTCAGGAGGCTAGCTCTAGTTGAGCCTTGACTGACTAAGTCGAGTGTCGACGTGCAAGTGAGACCTACTCAGCGAAGCGCAGAGGGTCCAGGGAAGGGAAAAGAGTAGGGGTAGGAGACAAAAGGAATACATATCAGAATAGACAACCTATCAAAAATAAATGTTCTTCTTGATGAATGGTCTTCAAAGAGTTGATAGCAGGCGATACTAGCGCAGCCTGGTGGGTGAGAAAGTAGACAAAGTTCTCTTGATCACAGAGATGATAGCTGGCGATGGAGACGAGATCTGGTGGCCAAATTGATAAGTAAATCCTCTATTACAGGGAAAAATTGAGGAACTTCTGAGATTCGCTGCTAGATGACGCTAGGTGGGTCATGGAAGATATATATCTAGAACAGACTCACAAAGAACATAAGAGACATGACCACCAAAAGAGAAAATAGAAGATCACTGTTGGTGCTTGATAAAAAGGAAGGAATGAACATGCAAGAGCATTAAAATTATATTCTCTCATACCGTGTATTCCAAACATACACCAAGCTGGGCGGGAAAACACCAACAGAGAGCAGGATAAACAATTAAACATTTTAAAGGGTAATGGAGCAATTAAAGACAGTGGTCTTGTGATATGACCATTAGAGGTCAAGATTTTGGCCACCCTGACTCTCCCATCCCTTCCAGGATAACACTCGGTCACTCTACCAGAAATCCAGACCAGGGGAGGAGAGGCATCCCTAACCAAGACCAAGTCCCCCACTTTAATGTCGGGACTGGAAAGAAACCACTTCTGTCTCCGTTGCAAGGAAGTTAAATATTCCAAGTTCCACCTCTTCCAGAAAGAATTGCGGAGGGCTTCAAGTTTACGCCAAACAATAGGTAAATTAGAATCCTTGTAAGAATTAGGAAGGGGAGGAGGGGCAGAGAGAGAAGTGCGTGTAAGGAAGTGACCAGGTGTGAGTGGAAGCAGGTCATCAGGGTCATTGGAAAGAGGAGTTAAAGAGCGAGAATTTACAACACCTTCAATCACAAAGTAGCTAGAAGCTTCGGGAAATATAGCTCTAGTAAAGATTGCGATAAGATGCGAAAGGAGAATTAACAAGTTTAAACAAAGCGTATAGAAACAAGTACATCTATTAAGGATAAGAATATACCAAATAAACAAAGGAACTATGCGAGTATTAGGCAAGAACGCCATAGGTAACAACAATCTAGTAGCCATAAACAATGACCTCAAGTTACAATAAGCATCAAAGGGGTTAATCAGAAAAATACTTAAGTCAGCGAGAAACGTGACATAACAAACATAAATACAAAAACACATGGAATGTAACGACGAGAAAAACAAGTTTGTTCATCAATGAACAATAAAGGTGCAAAATATGTAAGCAAGGTGCAATACATGAGCGCGTAAAAAATATGTAACGATGTTATGAAACAGGAGTCGAAGCAGCTGTAGGAAACGAGCGTGAGTAAGTGGGAGACATAAGCATGAACGACCTTGACCCACATAGTACAGCGAGATAACGAATATAAATAGCTGAAAGAGTCCTTGACCGGAACAAGTTTATTTTGGTAATGAGGTGAGCAGCTTCTGAACTTACGGAAGCAACTCGCAAGACAATGGTTGGCAGGCAGCCAGAGTTGAGATAAGGAGAACTTGCTCTGACCTTTGGCAAGCATAAATGAAATAAACAGCAGCTTGGCCTTACCCGAACTTGTATACAAACAAGATTGACAACCAAGCAGTTCGAAATAAACAAACAACACTAGCGCAATCAGCTGTGACTTAAAGCGGAGCAAGTGACACGACATGCAGTCATTCGTGGCTTGGACGTGAAAAACCAATTTAGAGACATATGAAATAAAGTAGGAAATCAATTTCGCATAATTTTGAGGATCACGGAATCCGACAATCATCAACAGAAAAAAGCTTAATTCTTCCGAACAAAGAAGAGAAGCTGGGACATTGAGAAGGAGTTTATGCATAAGAATAGTTATTCTAGATGCTAGAGAATTCAGATTTTCAAGCAGTTTCAAAAGCGGCTTCCGATTGTGAGGAAGGAGCTGGCCGTGGCCATCCTACTAAATAGCGAAAGAAGGGAAACATAGCTTACAGCGAAATGATGGTGACTGATAGCCATGCTTTTACACAGGGGGAAGATAGTTTTCGATAGAAAGTTTAAGCAATTACCTGCTATAAAAAATGACATGAGAAAGTAAACTAAGTAACACAAGGCGAGGCGAACTTTAATTGCCATCTTATGCGGGAAGAAGGCAAAACCATTTAAACAACTTACAAAGGTGGCGTAGTTGTTTACAATGAGACATCGTTTCGGCAAGTGTTTTTCAAATATATCGAGATCGAAAACATGAGCGTTCTCTTTTTCAGAAATGGGATTTATGTCAGCTGTAACAAAATGACATTGCGATTTGGTTTGAAGACTGGGTTGTTGGATTTCACCAGTAATAACCCAACCAAAATCGGTGTCTCTGGCGACCACGTTTGAGGATAACTTGCGAACCTGTTTACGAAGGCAATTCCAGAAAACATTGGCACTGAAAAGTACATCAATGGGACCTTGAGCATTAAACTGAGGATCAGCTAACCTTAAGTGCGAAGGAATCTTTAAACCGGAAGTATTAATAGAGCTGCTAGGAGTGTCCTTGCCAATACTGGTAAGAATGAGACAGTTCAAGTTAAGATTGGTGTTTCTTTGACAAATGTCTCTGATTTTCAATTTTGAAGACTGCAAGGCTTGAGTTTTCAAATTGTCAATGCCGGATACATTGATAGAAGTAGGCGATGACGAAAGACCTAGTTTTTAAATTAACGATCGCGAAACAAAGTTGTGAGTTGAAGCGGAATCGAGAAGACCGCGGGTTCGAAACCAATTTCCAAATTTATCTTGGATTTCGAATTGTACAGTGGACAAAAGGACTTGCGCACTGTGAGAAGTTTCGGCGTTAGAAATGCAGGAAGAAGCTTTAGTTTGTTCGGAGCTGCTCTGCATGGAGTTTAATGAAGCGGGTTCTGGTGACCTCGATTGATCATGAACGTGCAATAAAGAATGGTGCGGTTTTTTGCAATGGAAACAGAGGTTGGAAGACGTAGAGTTAGAAGAAGAATGCTTAGGTGACAAGCAGTTGAAGCAATGTTTACTATTGAAGACAAACTTCCTTCGGTCTTCGGCAGACAATTCTTTAAAAGATTTGCAGGAGTACAAAGTGTGAAACTTTTTACAGAGCGTGCATTTTAAAGATTTGTTGAGCGGCCTGATATGTTCTCTTGGATGGTTGAAAGAAGCAGAACGGGTTTGCTTGTTCTCGACAGATGGGGGCTGATGACCATTTGAAGAGACAAGTTTTTTCTCAAAAATGTGACACTGATGACTCGTTTCGACATTTTCGCACTGAAATGAGAGTGCTGTAAGGACTTGGCACCGGCTGTTGAGAAACGAGATGAGGTGTTCGAACGAGTATTCCTCCTTGCGAGTGAGTTCGATCTCCCAAGCCTTTAATGCCGAAAAATCGAATCTGGATGTAGCTAGATGAATAAGGACTGTGTCCCAAGTTTGGACTGGCTGCTTGAGTTGATATAACGCTTTCACGTGCAATTGAATAGAGTATAACAGGTCTCTTAAAGAGGTGACGTCATTAGGTTTGACGGCTGGCAGGTTGAACAGACAGCGGATATGGCGAGCGACACTCAAACGTAAATTACCATATCTCTCTTTAAGGAGATTAAAGGCGATGTGGTAGTTATCTGCGCTTAAAGGCAGTGACTGAACCAAGACCAAGGCCTGTCCTTCCAAGGACGTACGCAAGAAGTAGAATTTATGAATGTCGAGAATGTCATTATTTTCAGGAATGAGGGAGCAGTAAAGTTCATAAAAGGAATACCATTCACCTTCCTGGCCTGAGAAGTGAGGTAGGCTTATTTTAGGAAGTAAAGGTTTCGGTTTGTTCTTGTGAACTGAAGCGGGTGCGAACTGGGCCGGATTGATGACCCTAGTGTCCGGTTCTGAGATACTGCGGATCAGTTGGTGGGCCTTGGCAATCCCTTCAAAATACAAGGGTTCAACCTCGTCCCGATCCGATTGAAGTTCTGGGCAAGCGGATTCAATCTCGGTTTGAATTTGATCGTAATAATCATAGGACCGTTCGTACAATTTAAGGCGTTGTGTCAAGATGTCTAGATCACACTCGGCGGGATTTATTTTGTTAATGAAATTTCTAAATCTGGTGAGTTGCCCTTTGTAGGAAGAACGTCTAGTAATGAGAGTTTCATCCTTTTCCTTTTCAGTAGGAGCCATGACAAGGTAAGTAGATTAAAGTATAACTCACGAAACTGTGGAACCTTGGAAATGCTGTCAGGCTGGCAGCAGCAAATAAGTTGAAAGAAGGGGACACCCCAAAGGAGACAGGAGCGGCCTCTTTCCACTTCGCAGGCTTTGCACGATGTAGTTATAGCTGAAAGATTCAAAGCAGATATTAATAATTTGTAAGGTATTATCAAATAACCTTTTAAAAGAATAAAAAATAACAAATGGACTCTCCCGGGTTTCTGGGACCTAACTTTGGGTAGATTATTGGCTGAGGAATAACCTAACCACCAAGGGAAGATGATAAAGAGAAGGAGATGGGTTTCGGACCAAAGAAAAAAGGATGGAGAAATAGGAGGAGAGTTTGACATCAGTTATGCCTAAGAGTTCTTGTTCAAATTCAACAAGTGGTGAAAACCCTACCACTAGATTTATTTGCATTAACGAGGACATGAACCTAGGAAGAGTTAGGAAAGCCAGGATCTTGCTTAACTGTAGTATTAGAGAAATATTGAGTCAAAAAAGGAACTTGAATTTATTTGACAATGAAAAAGAGCCTAATAAATTTAACAAGCATATAGTTTCAATTTTTGTTAACAATTTGGGGTCGCAGACCTCCTAACATTTAAAGTTTGCTCCAGGCAATTAACAATTCTTAGGTTTCAAACCTTTACATGTACTAAAATCTTTGTAAGATTTAAAACAGACAAATGAAGTAATTAAAGTTAGACATTAAATCGAGTACAAGGTGTGTACTTTCAGAAATTTCCAAGTACCTATCTTAGAAAAAGTTACAACTTCGAAAATAACAAAAAAAAGAAGAAAGCAGGTAGAATGAAAGAGAAGTTCCTATAACTTCTTATATTTACGCTGAATTACGTTTTTAATAGTTATACAAAATACTGTAGGACAGGTCACTTACTGTGAAACCTGAAGAGAAAGTCAAAAGGAAGGTTCTAGACTTCCTATGTTTAAGTAGGAATCACGAGACAAATGGGGCAAGTTTCCCTTTCGTGAGACCTAAAAATAACTCACTCATGAGTTGAAAGAATTGTATTCCCTAATTAGAAGGGAGAAACAATGTAAGTTTAAAACGTGTACTAGACACGTACTTATGCAGAAGTTAATTAATGTTATATAAGAAAAAGGGGAGGGCATTTCTATAGAGTGACACCTCATTGAAAAAGATCTTAAGTAACAACTTTATTATTATGGTTTGTTAGTAAAGGGTTTAGGAAAGATCAATTGGAATTGAGGATAAATGTTCATGGCCTTATTTATAGTAATCGGACGATCGCGACGCGGTAGAAATGTTGAACAAGCACTAGTTTTCACTATAGTCTGTTGAATGGATGAAAAATTCACTGTAGTAACACAAAGGTTTATAGCAAAGAAAGTTATTGCAATTGTGAAAAAAAACTGGTTGCACTAGGTAGGCGAGAGTCTATTGCTTGAGAAAGTTATAGATTGTCATTTAGTACACCAGAGAAAATCCCAACGGAGGAAGAAAAGTTAGCTATTGAGCGTTAAATAATAAGGAAGATCCTTTAGTTTGAAAAGATATTCACACATGTGAATGGAAAATACATGACGGCGTGACTGGTAGATTCTGGAAGGTTCCAGAGCAATCTTGACTGAAGAATAGGGCCAAAGTTATTCCAGCGGTGGAATGAGCAAAATATTTTATAGACAGCGGGTGTTCGATAATATCCCACGTTGTGAGAAGATTTCTCCTTTAATTAGCTTAAGAAAAGCTACTTTCTATTAAGGTTGGCTTAGACAGACAAAAGCCCAACATGGTAAATCCCGCGAAGGATGATTATTGCCCCAAAATATAGTAATCTCACACTACCTATAAAATTATCCTTAAAAGCATGTAGATATTAAAACGATGAGAATGAGGTTAAAACCTGAAGTCTGTACTTATCTTTGCTGCATAGCGATGGTGAAGTTCCCTTTGAAGGTTTACATTAGAGTTCCAACATGGCGTGGAATGAAGAAAATGCCTCTTGAGCTCAGGAGGCTAGCTCTAGTTGAGCCTTGACTGACTAAGTCGAGTGTCGACGTGCAAGTGAGACCTACTCAGCGAAGCGCAGAGGGTCCAGGGAAGGGAAAAGAGTGGGGGTAGGAGACAAAAGGAATACATATCAGAATAGACAACCTATCAAAAATAAATGTTCTTCTTGATGAATGGTCTTCAAAGAGTTGATAGCAGGCGATACTAGCGCAGCCTGGTGGGTGAGAAAGTAGACGAAGTTCTCTTGATCACAGAGATGATAGCTGGCGATGGTGACGAGATCTGGTGGCCAAATTGATAAGTAAATCCTCTTGTACAGGGAAAAATTGAGGAACTTCTGAGATTCGCTGCTAGATGACGCTAGGTGGGTCATGGAAGATATATATCTAGAACAGACTCACAAAGAACATAAGAGACATGACCACCAAAAGAGAAAATAGAAGATCACTGTTGGTGTTTGATAAAAAGGAAGGAATGAACATGCAAAAGCATTAAAAATTATATTCTCTCTTACCGTGTATTCCAAAAATACACCACGGTGACAGCTGGGTGGAATTTTGATCTGAAGAATCAAGTGACGTCAGGAAGGGCATCCGGCCTTAAATCCCCGGCCAAAACCAAAATGAGCCTGATTGGCTCCGGCGATCCCAATTAATTGGGAAAAGCCGAAGAAAGTTAGTTATTATTATTATTATTATTGTTAATGTCGTCCTCCACGTCGTGGAATATCAGACGGATGAACGATATACTTAAAGCAAACGACTGTAACATGCCAATTAGTGCAGAATAAAGCGCACTGAGGTGAGCTACAGATACACTAATTGAAGCAACGCCAGGTACAGTTTGTGAGAACTTCCTGAATGCACCCAGTTCAGGCGACTAATCTGCTCTCTGTGACCACAGCGAGTGTAATCGCTTTTCTGAGGAAGGCGACTCGTGTTGTAGACAGTGCTGTTAATTAGACTGTCTCACCTGAGCATGTGCATGCTAGGTAATTAACTAGGATCTTGTTCGTCATGATACGTGTTCTCATTGAGTCTCAATCCACTGTTCATCCTAGCTTGTCTCCAATGAAGTACTTTCGCTTTCATGCTTCTGTGATATTGCGTGTGAAAATAAAATGTAAATACCAGATGTTCCGAAGGATCCTTGCCTCCTTCTTCAATGGAATTAAAACAATGTGGCCAAAGAAAGTGTATCATTGAGATTACAAAAAAAAAACTAGAGTAATTCCTCTGTTCGTCACCAGAGAGCAGCCAGAAACTACTGTATGGACCTTGGTAGAAAAACGCGCCATATTAATTTAAACGGCGGACAGAGTAGGTTCGTTGGTTGGTTGGTTCCTTAGTTTAGGGGCTGCGACAACGCGGTCATGTAGCCCCGTGTACTTTGGGTGTGTGTAGAATCCGTCTGATAACCGGTGTTAATTGTGATGGCTGTATTAGTTTGAGTTGTCTGTTTATAATTCAAGTAGGCCTAAGGACTGCAGACGGTAATTTCAAGTAGTTCCTACTTTCGCTACAAAATGCTACCGTCCACGACACCTAGCTGTGAATTTGGCTACTACTAGATACCATCGCAACCAGCGCTTGGTGACGAACGTTGGAACTTAAGAGCATTAATCATAACTAACCTACACATTTTGCTTCACACAAGTTAAGTTAGTGGAAGGTTCTTTTACATGCCATAAATCTATGACATGGGACCGCCGGCTTTACTTCCCCTCCGAAGGAAGGCATACTGAGGGATTTTAACGCTCTTGAAAGTTCCAACGACTTCGGCCGGGTTTGAATTCGCGACTGGACAGAGTAGTAAGGAAGGAGAAGGTAAAGAGGGCGGGGGGGGGGGGGAAATATTGAGAATCCTTGAAGAATGAGGATGTCCAAATAAGGAGAAAGGACGGAGGGGAGGGGGACAAAAGGGAAATGTATTTGTGCGATGCCCAACGTCATACAGGCAACGGCGAAAAAAAAAACCAGATGGAAACTCCTCCAGAGCCGAACAAAGGAGATCAAAACATTGGCCATAAAGGAAACCGTACAATTTGAAATAGGTGAAGAACTAGAGAAAATGAGACGAACTACCTTCCCATATCTTTAATAACTGGCAGCCAAGTGTCACTTAGCTGATATCCAGTGTCTCTGTTAAAGTTATTGGGGTTTTTACGAATTTCCCCTTTCTTATTCTCGAGGACGTGGTGGCGCAGCTCTTAAGCTGTTTGCTTCTTCCCAAGGTAGACCGGATTCGATTCCCGGTCAATAAATGTGAGATTTTCGAAATGAAATGCCATGTCCTGTGGTTCAGATTCCACGTAAAAAGGAGGTCCCGTGGCTCATGATTGCGAGATTAACGGTCACGTAAAACTACAAGATTCTATTCTTTTCTTCTTGTTGTTGTTGTTGTAGATAAGTCACTTTCATGAGGAGTTTTATTTTTTTGGAAAATTATCGTGAATACCTCAAATGGAGCTACCTCTAAACGGCAGGTGAAACGCTAATGGAAGTAGAAAACTTATGTTACTTAGGGAGCAAAAGTAACCAGTGATGGACGAAGCAAAGAGGATACAAAAAGTAGGGTTGGCTGAGGTAAGGAAAGCATTTCTACAGAAAAGGAATCTGTTGACATCGAATATCCTCTGGCTTCGTCCATCACTGGTTATTTTGCTTCCTAAGAAACAGAAGTCTCCTACTTCCTCTAGCTTTTCACCTGCCAATTTGATGTCCATGGAGGTTTCTGATTTATTTCGACTGCGTACATCTGTTAAGTGTGAAAAATGTTCGTTTTGTTTTCATTTTTTCCTCACTGTTAATGTCTTACAATTAATACCGTTTTCTTGTGGCTGGTTATTTCTGTAATCACAGCAGATTAAACCCCCTACTGAGTGTATAAATATTAATTTCTGTGTCTTTATGGTTGTCGCCTCCGTAGCGTAGCGGTCAGCATGGTTAGCTGCCGCCCCGGAGGTCCTGGGTTCGATTCCCATCTCTGCCACGAAATTTGAAAAGTGGTACGAGGACTGGAACGGGGTCTACTCAGCCTCGGGTGGCCCAAATGAGTAGAGGGGGTTCGATTCCCCCTCAGCCATCCTCGAAGTGGTTTTTCGTGGTTTCCCACTTCGTCTTCGGGCAAATGCCGGGATGGTACCTTCTTCAAGGCCACGGCCGCCTCCTTCCCTCTTCCTTGCCTATCCATCCTCACCATCCCTTACCTTCCCTCATGAGGCCCCTGTTCGCTTTGCAGGTGTGCCGCCTGGGCGAGGTGCCAATCCCACCTCACCATTTGTATCCCTTGCGATTCGATGTTCCCAGCTCTAGGACACTGCCCGTAGAGGAGGTAGTGGTGAGTTCCCGCGCTGAGTCCGTGGGTTCCACCAACCTGGAGGGTAAACGACTAAAAAAAAAAAAAAAATCTTTATGGTGACCACATCGCCAGTGGAGGATGCTACATCTTACTCGAGTTCCAGTAACGGGACGTAATTTCTTTTATAAAAATGACTTTAACCCTTTATAGGGCTGAACTATTATTAATATAATTTATTTGTATATATTTAATTATTTCATCCTAATTTTAATTTAAAATTTTATTTTGTGCTGTCTTTTTAATTTTAAAGTTGATAAATTTTTATAATTTTATTTTATTTTTTATGATCTTTTTTATAATTCTAATTTTTTAGGTTGGTTGGTTCTTAAGTGTAGGGCCTGCAACAACGTGGTCATGTAGCCCCGTGTACTTTGGGTGTGTGTAGAATCTGTCTGATAACCGGTGTTAATTGTGATGACTGTATTAGTGTATGTATTTGTTTTTTAATTTTAAGTACTGCAACTTAGAATTTTTCAAATAGTTCCTACTTTTGCCGCCAAGCGCCACCGTCAACGACTACTAGGCCAAGTTCAGAACTTAACTACTAGACACCACCGCAGTCGGCTCTTGGCAACGAACGTAGAAACCTAAGAGCGTTGTTTACATTCTTAACCAATTCAATTTAGCTTCACACAGGTGCAATTAGTGGCAGGTTCTTTAACATGCCATAAATCTATGACATGGGACCGCCGGCTTTACTTCCCCTCCGAAGGAAGGCATTCTATTTTTTTAGCTTATCTTCTATGTATTTAAAACAATAAGGTGATTTTTGTTACCACGAGATTGAGTGAACGACAGAACCGATTTTCTTCGTAGAGCACTCTAACGAAAGCTCTTGGCCAGTAGTTTTGCAGAGTGTTACTAAAATAAACAAATATATTACGGTATATTTTTAAATTAATATAGAAAATAGCAGAATTCTTGCCCCTCACGCATGCGCACAATCTGCCTGGGCTCATGACAAAATGGCGGTGAGAAGTCCATTAAAATGTGAGTTATTTAATAAGCTTCCATCTAATTGAAAACATACATTAAACAAGTTCTGACAATAAAATATAATAACAGTATGAACGTATACGAATGTGCAACATTGATTTCTTTGGATAATGAAATGGATTATTTCCTTCAGACAGCGGCTTTTGAATATAGTAAATGGTTGCATCTGCCGTTATGCAATATTGCGCGAGTAGCTATGTGGTTAAGGCGACTGACTGTGGTTCCAAGGAGCACCGGTTCGGTCCCAAGTCACGCCAGTTTGTTTTTTTGCCACTGAAATATTGTTTAATCAAGGAGTATTAGTAAGGTTTTATGTCTGTTAAAGATACATATTTCTACATTCCCTCTCAATACGTTTTATTTCCGTTTTACCATTGCATTACAGCATGTGATCAAAAGAACTAACTATTGTCCTCAATACGCCGTTTGAATATCTGCAATCAGTTCCTATAACTGACAACAGATGGCAGTATATCGCCATTTAGTTCCAGTAACTGACAGCAGATGGCAGCACCATTGCATCGATATATTTAAAACACAAGACATGGCGCGTTTTCACGTGATAGTTAAATGTTGTTTTGTCAAGTATTAGTAACGTTTTATGTCAGTTAAAGATACATATTTCTACATTCCCTCTCAATACGTTTTATTTCCGTTTTACCATTGGATTACAGCGTGTGATCAAAAGAGCTAACTGTTGTCCTCAATGTATGTATGTCTACCCCTTATTATTCTCGTTTTTCCAACGGGGTCGGGGATGAGAGGCGATGGAAGTCTTTGTGGCGATGGTTTTACGGCCGGATGCCCTTCCTGACGCCAAACTCATGTGAGGAGTTAATGAGAGATGAAATGAATGATGGTGAATGAAACTGGGCAAGGATGTGGAAGGAAGCGGCCGTGGCCTGTCAGAAGGTACCGTCCCAGCATTTGCCTGGTGTTGGAAGTGGGAAACCACGGAAAAACATTTTAAGGACGGCCGACGGTGGGGCTCGAACCCACGCGTCTACCGAGTCAGCAGAGAGCTTGGTCCCATGACCTAATGCTGCGCTTTAGCCAGCGTAGCCACTACTGTCGGTTAACTGTTGTCCTCAATACGCCATTTGAATATCTGAAAATCAGTTCAAGTAACTGACAACAGATAGCAGCACTTCGCCCATATAGTTCCAGTAACTGACAACAGATGACAGCACCATTGCATCGATATATTTAAAACACAAGACATGGCGCGTGTTCACGTGATGGAGAATTATAAAGGAGGGGAATATTTAAGAAGGGAAATGTTGAAGAACATTAACTGACAGTTGAATGTGTAGGCTATGTTGTTTATGTACCGTACCTTAATATTGCAATTTCTTCCCAATGCTTCGGTGGTCAAGTTATTAGCGTCCTAGACTAAAAGTCATAATTATGCATCGTCAATATACTCTTGAATGAAAAAAGTAGTTTTCCAGGCACTCGCGCGTGTCCACAATTGCTTTCGCCATGAGAGACACTTGGCAAACATAATTCGCTTGAAGGGCTCTGACATCGTGGTCACTCAGCCCCGTGTACTTTGGTGTGTATGTGTAAAATTTTCTTTGATAACCTGTGTTATTGTGATGGCTGCATTACTGTGTGTATTTGTAATTAAGGTGGGGAATGGCAAGAGACGGCCAAGGCCTTAAGTTAGGAACCATCCCGGTATTTGCCTCGAGTAGAAGAGGGAAACCACGGAAAACCACATCCAAGATTGTCGAGGTGGGAATCAAACCTTCCTCTTCTTAGTTATACCTCAAGAGACTGAATGCGCCCCGTTTTTGCCCTCAGACCTGAATTAAATTTCTTGGCAGAGCAGGAAATGTAACCCGGGTCTCCGAGGCGATAGCTAAGAATGGGTGGGCTTCCATGTGTTAATACGATTTTTGACATGCACGGGACATAGAATTCAAAAACTGCCTCCATTAGGGTGACTGCCGAAGTGAGTATTGAATATAGGCCTATGGTCATTCCAGTAGTTGGCGAAGTGATTCTATGTTCCCCTGCAAAATGTACTGCCTTAACGTATAACAGGTGATGGAAATTTCTTATTTAGAGCAGTTTCGTACTGTTTATAACAAAATGAAGAACGTCATTCTGAGTTGCGTTTTCAAGCCATTGCAAAAAATTTCGCTGGCAGGAACAATTATATGGAATTTATTTTAAGCGATCAGTCTCATCGCATTCTCCTCACCAACCATCTTGATTATGAAAGTCTCGGGACGGTCATGTTGAACTTCAATGTATAAGACAATTGTTTAATGATTATTTGTTTAAAGTACTGAGTCTAACTACGCAGTTGATTTCGGCAATGGAAGTATTATTTGCCATTTAATATTTAGCGGCTCCGTTGTTGCAGGACACTATAGTGTTATCGAATAATACGAAGCCACATTTAAAATCCAATATAAATAGGCCATTTCAGAAACAATTCCAGATATTATGCAGTACTGTGTAGGGTATTTGACGATCAAATGTAAACATTGTTCTACATTGTATTTCTCTTGCGTAAAATCTACGCGTGGTTACTTTGGCCTTTACTGTTGTGATGGTAAAATTGATCTGCTGGAATATAAAATATTTGCCAAGCTGCAACAATGTAATGCTATTAATTTAAAAGTCATTGAACTTATATCCAGTAGTTCAAACACATACATCAGCGTTAACAGACTGGATACTGAAGATGATAGCTAGCTACTTCATTTCCCTATTATTGAATTCTTCAATTCCTTGGAATTAAGTGATTCGCCTCCACATACTCAGAACGTTTGAGCCATAGTTATGCTCCTTAGAAGTCTGAACGTTTCCCAAGGACTCATATATGGTAATATATTAATTGTAAGAAATATGTAAGAAATTGCTTGGATTCGGATATAATAGGTGCAGTAATATTAGGCAGAGAGCTCAAATCCTACGACTTGATTTAACACCTTCCGATAAAACACTTTCAGGTACAGTACATTTTTTTAATAGGCAACTCTATAGGCCTACTTTATCACAATCAATCAAGCTCAAGGAGAAACTCTTTAACGTATTGGGCTATTTACCTCATCACGTTTTCAGTCATGACCAGCAATATGTAGCAATGCTGAGACTGCTCTCTTTTGACGCCCTTAAAGTTGCAATAGTGCTAAAAAGTAATCGTACAAAGAATGTAACTTATATACGAAGCTTCTTCAGTATTTTTTTTCCATTGTCCGTCATGTTTTGACGGGTTTCATGTAGTTTATTTTTAATTGTAAAAGCTTACTTCATGTTTATTGTAATTTTAAAAGATAATTAATTTAATTTTTACAAGCATATTTATTTTCAATTTTAATTTTTTCATCATATTTTATTTTTTACGTTTTAATTTTAATTGTTTCTAAAAGATGAATTAAATTTAATCATCTTCGATCAAGAATATAGAAGCATATTATTTGGTTTTCTGAAAATTCTTTGGCATATGGCTGATAGATTCAACGATTAGCATCTTTGACAACATAGCAGATGGTTACCTTACAGACCGCTAACCTATGAAGGGTTAAAGAATAACTCCCTCTTGGAGAGACCCTAACTGCTGATGGAGATTTGAAATACAGTATGAGTGTAATCGGAAGTGGTTTCCCACTTCAGTTGTTTATGATTCTTTAGGGGCTTTGAGACATCGAGGTCATGTAGCCCCGTGTCCTTTGGTGTGTATAGAATTGTATTCATAACCTGTCTGTGATGTCTGTACTAGTATGAGTATTTGTAATTGACGTAGGATTTGGATAGCAAGCGGCCGTGGCCTTAAGTTAGGTACCATCCCGGCATTTGCCTGGAGTAGAAGTGGAAAACCACTTCGAGGTTGACTAATGTAGGAATCGGACTCGTCTCTTGTCAGGCTGAGTGCAACCCGTTCCAGCTCTCAGACCAAATTCAATTTCTTGATAGACCCGGGAATTGAGTCTGGATGTTAGGGGTGTAATAATAATATCGTATGGCCTTGGGTGCCGGGTGCAAGCTTTGTTATATGACGGCCAGAGGGCAGTCTGCATGCCAAAATTTATCGCTCCTTGGAGCGCCATGAAAGTCAAGGAGGTTAGATATCTAAGCTCCTTGACACTATAGCGCTTTCTAGTGGAGAATGGAGGAACTTATTGTATTGGCGGAAATCTCGAGATTAATTTTGCCACTATGAACACAGCCTACTAAACTCAAATGGGTTAATGAATAAAGAATAAAGGTTATCAGACAAATTCTACACACACCCAAGCACATAGGGATAAATTACCAATATGTCGCAAGCTACTAAATTAATGTACAACTACATTACCTGATTTGCGGTTTTCGTCGTCTAAATTTCAATATTCGGGAGCGCTGAGGTGTTTCAAGGTTTGTGAACTGAAGTTTTTGGAACATCCACTGTATAAAAGAGTGTGTCCTACTGACTTGTCACTCACTCATCATCGCCCAGCCAAAACTATTGAAGTTAGAAACATGAAATCTTGGGAATATGTTCGTTGTACGTCGAAGTCGAAAACGTCCACTAAGGAAGGAGTTTTGTATATTCAGCTTCTAAAAGGGTGGTAAGGGGGTTAAACCTGTATCTCATTGCATAACAATATCTCACGAGTGTTTTCATTTGGAGATGTGATACTCGGCGTATAAACTAATCATTAAAAATAAGCAGACACATGTCTAAGTTTTTTTTTGATTTGGTGTATATTATGATGTGAAAGGGATGAAAAGTGGGGGTTGAAGGATTCCTAACGGAGCGTGTATCTCTTATACGACTTAGGCGAGAAGTTTGAAACTCAGGGGAAACAAATCAGCTTTAAAAATAAGTAAAAAGGTGTTCGACCGTTTCTTCATAAATCCAATTTAAAGGGCCCATGGGGATGGGTGAAAATCTGGAAAAAACTTCCACTGAGGAAGGATTTCCGGATATTCAGATTCTAAAGGGGTGTTAAGGAAGTTAAACCTGCATTTCATTGAATAAGAAACTTTCAAGGGTGGTTTTATTTGGGGATGTGATACTCGGCATGTAATCTACTCATTAAAATCAGAAGTTCCGTGACGAACTAAAGAGCCTACTTTTCTTAAAATAAAGATTCATGCCGATGATTAATCTACAGTATATGAACCTATCTATAATAATTACGAAATTAAGTTGCTAATATCGAAATATCTAATTAGTTCGAAATATACCTGGTATAATGTAGCCTAATATAGCACTACATTTGGCAGTCCTGGTGACTGAATATATATTCTTAGTTCCATCTCTTGCTGGTCAGAAATAATCTAAAATATTATGATATCTTGTTGTGCCAATTTTGGATGAAATCCAACTGATAGTATAGAAGTTAAATATAATTAAAATTGGTCCTATCAGCAGTATTAGAATCATGTTGGTAGAACTGACGTATATAAGTTACTCCAAATTAATCTAAAATGTCAGGTACTATACGTGTGCATAGTTTAAAGCTGTTGTCTTGCATACTTTCTGATATTATTAACAGTTGGCAGCCCTGGTGGCTCATAAGAATACGCTCAGTCATGTATGTTTATGTACACATATTACATACAAAAGTTGGTTGAAATACAATTGATAGTGTAGAAGTTATATGCATTTAAAAAGTGGACTTATCAGAAGGCTTAAAATTATTTTTGCAACACTGTCATGTATGGCCTCCAGAAAATTAAACTTAAATAGTATTATCTACATGTGCGTTAATTTTGGAATAGCTCCCATGCATACCTTCCATGATATGCAACATGGAGCTCAAATTTCTAGTGCGTTTTTTCAGCAGTTGGTAGCAGTGACATCATTTTCAAATATGGGCTTGAGATATTCAGGTATAGATCTTTACTCGTACCAAATTTGGATTCGATTGCTGCAGCCGTTTAGGAGTTGATAGGGGGGGGGACACACACACAGACAGAGAGACAGACAGACAGACAGACAGACAGACAGAAGGACAGACAGACACACATTTTCCCGGATCGATCTAATAAGTCTACTTTTTCCTCATTTTTGCAAAATGTGAAAAGTAGGCTAATAAGCAGGCACGTATCTAAGGGTTTTACGATGTGGTATATATTATGAGATAAAAAGGGGAAAATGTGGGCGTAGAGGATTTGTATTTGTGTAATTTTATGATATGTACTTTTTTCATAGGAATTTAGGTAAATGTACTTTGTGTTTACTCAGTGTGTAAAATATGTGTCTTTTATTTTAAAAATTAAATGATAAATAAGTCATAGCATTCATGTTGATGATGATGATGATAATTATTGTTTTAAGGGGCCTAACATCTAGGTTATCGGACCCTAATGATTTGGGTGATCGTGAAGATGAAAATGATATGTAAACTATAACTAAAACTAACTACTAACTTATATACTAGAAGAAGAAATGGAAAACAAAAGGAGAATAAGGCAAATAAAGGACAGGAGGAAAAGAAATGCCCTCAACCCTCGAAGAATGCGGATTGAGGGACTTGTAAGGAAGGAGAGCCATGAAAGGCAGATAGGAAAGTGAAAGAGGAGAGGTTCCACCCCACAGGTAAGGGACAAAAGGGGTAAACCAGACCCAGCTCAGGAATCCATCGGGGTCGCCAACTCCTTAACTCACCAGCCGTGAGCCCCTGATGGTGCAGCATTTTCTAGGGTGCACCAGAAGAGGTGGGGCTACATACACTCTTCGTCCTTGAGGGCATTGAGCAGAAGGTAGGAGATTACATGAAAAGAAAAAGAAGGCTGACCCCTCGCAGAAGGAGGGTATCAGGAAAGATGAGGCAAGGGCCAACTAAGGCGGGAAAGGAAGAGACTCCCTAAGCCTCGGATAACCTAATACCGTCGGGGTCGGAAGAGAACAAGAGTTGACCAAGTGAGGTCGACAGGAAAGAAGACGGAGAGGAGCCCGGCACAAGTAAGTGTAAGCAATGCCGGACTCAGCTGGGGCCCCGTGGTCGCCAACCCACGTCCCACTAGATGTGAGCCCCTGTGGGTTCATAGCATTCGTGATTGTGACGTTGGTAAGTGTACTCTTTACAACTACAATCAGGATGTCAACCAAAAACAACTAACAGATTTCCCTGAGAATTCCCTGATTTTTCCAGGATAAATCAGAAAATTCCAGGAGTAATAGTAGGGGCCATAATAAATATATTCATAAAACCGAGTTTGTACTTAAATAACATTTCAAAAAGTGCTCGAACAATAAAGGGTACATGGCAAAGTTGAAGACAAAAAGTGCTCGAACAATAAAGGGTACATGGCAAAATTGAAGGCAAAAATAAAAAGTAAAAAGTAAACAGAAAAATATTTTTCTTCTACTGTGTACTTTGCCTTTCTTCTTTTCTTCTTCTTCCTCTTCTTAGTCGTTTACCCTCCAGGTTGGTGGAACCCACGGACTCAGCGAGGGAACTCACCACTACCGCCTCTACGGGCAGTATCCTAGAGCTGGGAACATCTAATCGGAGTGGATACAACTGGTGAGGTGGGATTGGCACCTCGCCCAGGCGGCCTCACCTGCAAAGCGAACAGGCGCCTCATGAGGGAAGGTAATCGATGGTCAGGATGGATAGGCAAGGAAGAGGGAAGGAGGTGGCCGTGGCCTTGAAGAAGGTACTGTACCCGATATCCGGATAGTAGGCTGTCAGATATCCGCCCCCTCAATCGGATTGCCAATAATCAATCGCACCGGCACAGCTACATCAATGAAAATGGCACTGACAGATACTATCGAGATTAGAGCACAATAGTTAACAAGAAATTATTGTGGAACACACCAAAATATACGGGGGTTCATACTTACCTTTACTTACCTCTTAAATTTATCTCGGGGACTGGGTTGTCAACTGGATCACTTAAAGTATGCCCTCACAATAACCTCCACCATGATATTTAAAATGAACCAGAACGAAGACGAGAAACTTTAAACTGCACAATAATTTATTTCACATAAAGAATGATTTTAACAAAAATAAAACAACAAAATATACGTGGCAATCAGAAGCCATCGTCCATATAATCATGTCCTCCTGTAGGACTTGTATACTCTACATACAATGTTTCAGCTTTCTCAAGCTCATAGCAACGTAAAAATAATAATGCAGTTGGAATGGAAACGGGATTTGGGACGAGACACATATATCAATTGTTTTGCGTGTTTATATACTTCACATTTTATTTATAGCCACAAGGCTATTATGGATACGTCCTTGGCCTCTGTCATACAGTTGTCCGGGCCAGCTGCAATGCACCTGCATCGTCAAAGCGGACTCACCCCGTTCGTTCAACCCTAGCATAAGCGAGTTACCTCAGAGCTTGGCTCTCCTTTTCAAACACGTAAATGTTCACATCTCAACTGAAATATTATCACGCAAATGTTTTAAATGCTCCATTCAAACACCAGTGGAATACTCCAACAATCCCAAATCATGTTTAATTGTTCAAACCATTTGTTTAATTAGCGTTGTTTAGAGTATAAAACAAAACTCCAAATGTTAATAACAAAAGTTCATTAATTATTTATAACAATAATAAATTGTTTATAACAATGTCAAATGACAATTGAAAATTTTATACACGCCTCTATTAATCACTTTCATTTCAAATTATTATCAAAGATATTTACATAATTATTTACAATATTGTATTGTTTATATTATTTATACAAGAAATACATTAAACCACACGTTTATCCGGTTGATAATTACTCAAATCGTGGTGATATAATCGACCAATGAAGGTTAGTTATATTTAAATGTCAAATTCAGGTTTAATAAGGTTTAATAATAATTATTAATATTTGTGACAGTAACCTCCATTCAAAATCTTCATCTCAAATTATTTAACACTCTTGTTAATTTTAACAGTATCTTCATATGAATAACTTTCAAAGAACCAGAACAATACATTCAGCGGGAAAATACTTCGCTCAAAACGCACAAAATTGCACAACAATTTTGGCCCAAAATTCATCATATATCTTCATATATATGGCATAAAAATCTTCCAAACTACATACAAAAATCCTCCACTTATAAATTCATCAACTTCATTAATTACTGTGGGAACCTCCTTCATTATTCACGGGCATTATTCATCAGCGACTTTTACATGTCCACTGAACTAACGATTATACATCCATTGTTCCTCTTTAAAAATTCTTATATTCATCAATTGTATTAATGACTGTTATTATTTAACCTTTGTGGGTTTCATTCATGAATCGATATGAAGTAAAAATTTGCCAATCACAAATAAATTTAATAGAAAATACGATTAGACACTCCTCCCTGGTCTATCAAAATTGAGATTAATATCTTCAAAGTAACGCAGTATAAAAATACTATCTTCAATCAAAGTTCAACTAAACTGTATAAATAGTCGAATAGAATACAATTAGACTGTGGAATGCAAACATTATTGTTCCAATCTATAATTGAGAAAAACTCCTATCAAATGTTCATTACTATAGTGTATTCAATAAATCGTAATCAAAGTTCATATTTCATAAAATTGTCTATAATGCAATGATAAATGTCTATGTTGCAATCATGTTCATAAGACGACTAGTATTTCAAAGATCGTCGATATCGTAATAGATTTTAACGCTCTAAAATCATTTAATTATTCTTCTTTCTTGAGGATGACAGAAAATTGGCCAAAGTAATTTACTGAATAGAATTACTTTAATAAAATGACACGCTGTCTGAATTCAAATCTGCCATAGCAAATCGTTAACTTTACAGTCAAATCGTGACTACAAAAAAAAATATGCAAATTACTGAAAGAATCTAAATCATCAGTCTCAACTGATCCAAAATTATTTAAGTATGCCAATGACATAACAATGTCTCAACAAATCGAAGAAAAAGGCATAAATCATCGAAGTGTACTGAGTACAGAAATGTTAATCAAGAAAATGGGGCACAAAAATAGGACATAAAATATGGAAAAATGGTTGCTCAGATATCGCTACAAGACTCAAATAATACAAGAAACATTCACGACTACCTTATCTGTTGATTGAAGTTCTAGAGGAAAGTTTTAAAAAAAACTGCTGTTGGTTCCATTTCACCAGCGTAAAGATGTGCTCCGACCTCGAACCTGGAATCAGCGTCCTCGGAGAAGCGAACTGCTTCCTCCTCCGGAAATTGCACTGTTCCGTGGATACGAAAAACATCCTTCTGGCAAAACTCTTCTTTGTGAGCCGGGTCCACCCTAGCCTCTCTTGAAAGTTCCCTGAAGTTCCGGTCGTAAATCGCCATGAAGTTTATTGCAGTTATTTCCGCAGAAATATTCATAATCGTGGAGTATGAAAATATTTCCACTGTCATTTGGTATAATTCAGCGATGGATTCACGATGCATGAGTGTAGTTGGATGTTCACTACATGCTCGCTTTTGTAGAATGACGATTAACGAAGTTCCATGCTGTTATTTCACTCCAACGATATATGTCCCAATTGCATTAAAGCCTTAGCCTTCCATCTCAACTACTGTTATAATCATTGAAAGCACTGCAAGATTATAATGTTCCATAGTAGACTGTATCGTTGTATTACCAAACGTATTCTCCAATATCACTGTTGCAATCCACGTGTCAGCCGTAGTGTATAATGTGGAATTTTAAAAGTGTTTCTCATGTGGCGAGAAAATCACTTTTGTTGGCAGCCTTTAAGTGCCAATATCTTTCGAAGTATAACTGTGAAATTGTTCAAATCTTCTACACACCTCAATGTTGTACTGCCCAATTGAATTATAATAAAGGCTGAAGTTAACTCTTGATATCTTATCTGGTGGAAACGTTAATGTGAGCGTTTCAACTTCACCTAGTTTCGAGCAGCGTAAAATGGAACTGCTCCGTGTTCGTTCGATGCGCCGGGCTTTAACCACACGCTAAAGACAACTTGCTTCACTTATTCACTCGAAAATGACTATATGATATCTGAAATATATATGCGGTATCTGCGGTATGAGAGATATGAGAGCTCCTCTATCCTGTGCACGACCTTTTATCAACTTCTTAAGGGACGTATCCATCCCTTCCATAGCCTGTTGCTGCGTCATTGCTAGAAGTTTTAACTTTGGCTATACTTGACGGATTTTCAAATTTCAAAAACTCAAAATTAATTTCTTCAAAATTCCAAATCAATGCCATAACTGAAAATAGTTTTCCACAATTCTGCATGCCAAAAGTAATCAAATATCGTAGTTTCAGCAATCTCCGTCTTCCTTCCAAACTATCGTTCATTGGTTCGAGTCTCTCTTCCAATAGCGTAACTTCTTCCTTAGCACAATACCTTGTTTCCTGCGACTGCGTCGTAAATCTCCGATCTTTCTCGAACAAAATCATGACGTCACCAAGAATCTCAGCTCAATCAGCCTACTTGCATGAATTCTACGTCATCCGTGCCTACGTCATGAATATCCACGTCACAACTATGACATCCATAACTTTACTCATTTATGCCACTACAGCCATCGTGGTCTCAATATAATTCAATTTACGGGGGCAGTACCATCCCGGCATTTTGCCCGAAGACGAAGTGGGAAACCACGGAATACCACTTCGAGGATGGCCGAGGTGGGATTCGAACCCCCTCTAATCATTTGGAACACCCGAGGCTGAGTAGACCCCGTTCCAGTCCTCATACCACTTTTCAAATTTCGTGGCAGAGCCAGGAATCGAACCCAGGACCTCCGGGGCGGCAGCTAACCGTGCTGACCGCTACGCTACGGAGGCAACGTATACTTTGCCAATTTCTAAATTTTTCATCCAGAAAATCTATTGTATTTGCGAGTATTCAAAGTAGTTCGTCAATAGTATGTTCTCAAAAATCATACAGTTGCACATTTTAATACTGGTTGAGTGGTTCCTCAGTTTTGGGGCTGCCACAACGCGGTCATGTAGCCCCGTGTACTTTGGGTGTGTGTAGAAACTGTCTGATAACCGGTATTAATTGTGATGGCTGTATTAGTGTGTGTATCTGTTTTAATTCAAGTAAGGACTGCAGACATAAATCTATGACATGGGATCGCCGGCTTTACTTCCCCTCCGAAGGAAGGCATACTGAGGGATTTTTAACGCTCTTAAAAATCCGACGACTTCGGCCGAGTTTGAACCCGCGATCTTGGGCATAGAAGCTCAGCATGCTACCAACTACGCCTCCGAAGCCGCTACATTTATATTCTAATACACAGTCTACACATGTAATTAGTGTGCTCTGTCTTGCAAGAAATGAGAGCTTACTGAGTTAACGTTAGTATGAACATACATCTACAACAATCATCACAAAAACAAGTAGTTCCGTGAAGAACTAAATAGCCTATTTTCATACACCGGTCAAAACAATTAGGGGATCAGGTGAGATATCATACACAGGATACATATGGTAACGTCTTTTATTCAGATTTCGGTTACAATTGTAATTTGTGTGTGCTACAGTACGATATTGTGCTGTCTCAACTCTTTACTGGAGGTTTACATGGCGTTGACTTAGAGCGAGGCACCATGGGGCTACCATAATAGTGAAAAAGTCATTCTCGTTGCCCTCTAATATGGTGTGTGATCACCTCGGACGGCCAGGACAGTTGCACACCTGCGTGGTATGGACAATATGAGGTTATCAATCAGCTCTTGGGGGATATTTGGCCATTCTTCCATGAGTGAAATATCCAGCTCGGCACCGTTGTAGGAGATGCTGGTCTGGCTGCAGTGCGTCTGCTAAGTGCATCCCAGACATGCTCAATCGGGTTTAAGTCCGGTAAACAAGCTGGCAACTCCATTCGTTGAATGCCCTCGTCGTCAAGCATGTTGTCCACCAGTGAATCTCTGTGGAGTCGTGCGTTATCGGCCACCAGAATGAACCCATCGCCTATGGCTCCAGCGTAGGGCACAACAAACGGTCGAAGGATCTCGTCTCGATACCTCTGAGCAGTCAACGTGCCATTCTGAACGACATAGAGGTCCGTACGTCCGCCAATACTGACTCCAGCCCACTCATTCGTCCACCACCATGATATGGCGCTGTTTCCTGCACATAAGCGGGATTGTTCCGAGTTCCATATTCTCTACAGATGAGGGAACGACGACTGTCCGCCTGAACACAAAATCTTGACTCATCTGTGAACAGATCTCGGTGCCATTCGTTACGACGCCAATCCTGATGTTCCTCCGACCAGTTTCTGCGAGCTGAACGGTGGCGTGGTTTTAATGGGACCCACACCATAGACCTCCGTTCGTAGAGGCCACTCTCCCGAAGGCGATTTCGGACTGTTTGTGTTGATATTGCGTGTCCTGTTGCCGCCTGGAGGGTGCGTTGCAGCTGAGTTGCATTCAGCCTTCTGTCTCGACGGGCTGTTAACCGGAAATAACGGTCATCTCTTGCTGATGTTACCCGTGGACGACCTTGGCTTGGCCTTCCTTTAACGGTCCCTGTTGTCTGAAATCGCGTCCAGATCCTGGAAATTACACTTTGGGACACTCCAATAGCTGCAGCCCCCTTCCTCTGCGTCTGTACCGCTTCCAACCTTTCTATGGCTCTCTATGCCATACCTTCGGGTAAGTCACGTTGTTGTTGCATTGCACTACCTGCTCACTACACCGTCTGAACCCAACTGCTTGTGTCATTCGTTTGGTAGAGTAAACACACGTCCACACCTATACCCTCTACAGCAACTTTCTGTTATTAACACTATCTCGGTTGCCGTAATGTTGATATCTCCACTCCGTAGAACCGACAGAAAGACGTCGAACCATTTTAGGTCATTCTTCCGATGACAATACGTCAGAACCTAGATATCTCAACTGATCCCCTAATTGTTTTGACCAGTATATATCCTACTCGTGTTTATTGCCTCTATCAACATACAAAATTTCAGTTTGAAGGTTATGATAGAATCGTAGATATTGAGAACCGTCTAAATATTTCAGATGGTTCGCAGGTTGGATTTTTAGCCTACTTTTCACATTTTGAAAAAATGAGGAAAAAGTAGACTTATGAGATCGGGCAAATGTGTGTCTGTCTGTCCTTCTGTCTGTCTGTCTGTCTGCCTGTCCTTCTGTCTGTCTGTCTGTCAGGCTGTGTGTGTGTCCCCCCTATCAACTCCTAAAAGGCTGCAGCAATCGAAACAAAATTTGGTAGGAACAAAGATCTATACCTGAATATCTCAAGGCCATATTTGAAAATGATATCAGTACTACCAACTGCTGAAAAATCACAATTGAAATTTGAGCTCCATGATGGATATCTTGGAAGGTATGAATGGCAGCAGTTTCAAAATTGGCACTCGTATAGATAATACTATTGGAGTTTAATTTCTAGGAGGCCATACATGGCAGTGCTGCCAAAATGATCATAAGCCTGCTGATAGGTCCACATTTTAAATGCATACAACTTCTACACTATCAATTGGATTTCAACCAAATTTCGTATGTGCTATGTGTACATAACAAATATGACTGAGCGTATTCTTAGGAGCCTCCAGGGCTGCCAACTATTAATAAATGCTCTCAATTTTTTATATCCAAATACCCATATATCAGAATGTATGCAAGCCGACAGCTTTAAACGATGCACACGTATAGTACCTGACATTCTGTATTAGTTTGGAGTAACTTATATACGTCAGTGCTACCAACATAATTCTAAGGCTGCTGAGAGGTCCAACTTTAAATAAAAGAACGTCTATACTATCATTTGGATTTCAACCAAATTTCGTGTGTGCTATGCGTACCATAACAGATATGATTATGCCGATTCTTAAGAGTAACCAGGGCTGCCAACTGTTAATAAATACTGTCTCTATTTTTGTTACCCTAATATCAATATATCAGAAAGTATGCAAGCCAATAGCTCGAAACTTTGCACACGTATAGTACCTGGCATTCTAGATTAATTTGAAGTAACTAATATAGGCATACGCCAGTGCTGCCAACATGATTCTAAGCCTGCTGATAGGTTCAATTTTAAAATGCAAGTATCTTCTATACTAACTAATGGATTTCATTCAAAACTGACACAACAATAGATCATATTATTTCAGATTATTTCTGACCAATACATGTATGTCATTGTTGCCTACATGATTTTACGTTCGCTGTTAGATCCAATGTTTAACTGCATGTAACGTCCATGCTATCCATTGGACTTCAACCACATTTTGTATTCTGTACATTAAGAGATGGAACTAAGAATATATTCAGTCACCAGGGCTGCCAAATGTAGTTCTCTATTAGGCTACATTATGCCAGGTACACAGTATTTCGATATTACCAACTTAATTTCGTCATTATTCTAGATATATCCAAATAGATTAATCATTGGCATGAATCTTAAATTTTGAGAAAAGTAGGTTCTTTTTTTCGTCACGGAACTTCTTGTTATTTATGTATTATTACATGAAGGTTATTGTGTACGTGTGGTATTCAAACTTCAATCGCATGATTAGAACACAAGAAGTAAAAACGAGATTTTAAAATTTCGCACAGCTGCCATCTTGTGGTTATGAAAACAATTGAAATAAATTAGATGCCAGTGGATTAACATTTGTAAAAGTATTTAACGTGCAATGTTTCACTGCACTTAGATGGTTAAATCGCGAGAACCGTCCATTTAAATATGTATAATTCGCGTCACCGCCATGTTGGATTTCTGCTCACCAGGTTACTGAAAGTCTTATAGGTGAACTTATGTTCATAGCCTCTATGAACATAACAAAATTCAGTTTGATTGCTGTAAAAGATTCGTAGATATTAAGAACCGTCTAAATATTTCGAATGCTCGCCATTTTGGATTGTTATATGTATAGGCCATAGAGTTATGTACCATTACAGGAAAATTATTACGTAGGTTCATTATTCAAACTTCCACTTCGATCGCATGATTACGACACAAGAAATAAAAACTTATTTTTAAAATTTCGCACAGCCGTGATCTTGCGGTTATGTCAACAATCGAACTAAATTAGTTGCCAGTGTATTACAATGTCTATAAACATTTGCTGTACCAAGTTTCATTACGTTTGGATGGTTTAATCGCGAGAAAAGTCTATTTAAAAGTCTCAACTTCGCTTGGCCGCCATGTTGGTTTTGTAGTTACCAGGTTTTTGAAAGTCTCATATGTGAACTTCTAGTAGTACCCTTTATCACCGTACACAATTTCAGGGTGATATCCGTAATAGTTTCGGAGATACTGAATGCTGGTGAAATATTTCGCACAGCCACCATGTTGGATTGGTGAGACACAATAAAATTTGAAGGGCGCGGTCGGGGCCAGCCATAATAGTGCTATGATCTTACAGAGTTTCATTGAATTCGCTCCAGCCATTTAGAAGTTATTAGGGACACACCCACGCACGCACACACACACGGACAAAAGGTGATCGCATAAGCCTATTTTTTTTTCATAAAATGAAAATAGGCTAATAATCTTTTCCCCCATCAAAATTTAAATTCTTAATTTCCAATTATTCAAGGTTGGTCCTTGTAAGACTAACATTCCCTGAGTGTCATTAAAATACCCTGATAATTCCCTGAGTTTCCCAGGATTTAAAAATTCCCTGAGTATTCCCGGGTTTCCATGTTTTCCAGAATAGTAGACACCCTGTAACAATATTCCCGGACGAAACCGCGACGGGTAATACTAGTACTGTATAATACACATGTATGTATATTTGCTTTGTTGCAGATGCACGCTGGGGCCGGAGAGAGAACGCCCTAGCCTCTTGGCGGCCAGTATGGATGAGTTACGCTCTGTCCACGTCCAATTGCCTCCCCGTTATGATGGGTCCCTCCCTTGTGTTCACTATACGCTGTCTCCACCAGAGGGCCTCAACAATGGACACATGTTCAGGTAAGCCCACAGTTCAGCAAACTCCACACCGCCATGATTGGGCAGACAAATAAATGTTGATTATTTGGACGGGGAATTTTGATAACATCTGAATAGTATCCGGCTCGGAGGACCATTTTATTTGATCAGACTTTGATAAATTGAAAATCCACCTGATCAATACTAAGAGAAGTTGTTTAAATATTAAACGACGTACATGTTTCGGAATATGTAATATTTAATTAGACAACTTATCTTAGTAGTTATCACGAAAATTTCCATTTTTTTTTTTCAATTCTATCAATGAATATGCATATACAGGGTCCTTATATTTGCTTGGCAAGGACATTCTCGCTCACGTGCTCCGCCAGTGACGGCTCAGTTGCCGTAAATGTTGTGGTAAATGCGTACGCATTCTAAATCAGACTTTCTAAATTATCTCAATGGACTTGAACTGCGAAGTCGTTTATAATTAACTGATCTGCATTTAACACAAAATGTAAACTGTGATTTATCTAGTGTCAAATCAATGTTTCTTACCGCTAAGCACTATTTACATTATGTACCGCACCTACGCTTTGATATACAGCAGCGCTGTATTTTTCACCGCCTTAGCCTGGTACTTGGGAGTGCATTTCATTGTCAAAATATGAGCTATTTCTACCCTAGGTTTTTAAAAATTCGATGTATCTGGGCATACACCCAGTGCTCTTAAAATTCGGTGTTCTGGGCATATACCCAACGCTCTTTAAATTCGGTATTTCTGGGCGTACACCCAGTGTTCTTAAAATTCGGTATTTCTGGAAAACTGCCCAAGTTTCTTAAAATCTGTGTTTCTGGGCACACACCCAAGGTTCTTTACATCTGTGTTTTGGGCATACGCCCATTTTTTAAGACTCTCTGTTCCTTCTGATACTCCCAAGAATATTAAAATAGATATTTCTGAGCATACACTTAAAGTATCCCCAAGATTATCAAAAGTCTTTGCCTCTGGGTATGGCTCCAAGTATATTTAATTTGGTGGCTTGCTACTTATCGGCAATATTTTCTTTAACATTCTGAATATTTGATTCCTGACAATCATGATCGCCTAATAACAGAGTTTTTTGAAGACTCTTGGTGGTTCAAGGGAAATTCAAGCCGGTATGAACAGCTGTTTGCACAGACATTTGCTAAACCACTGATGTGAACTGAAACAGCCGATCGCATTTGTAGGTTGGAATTCTCTCCTTTTTGTTTTGATTTTACTGAGCTTTGTGTTGTGTTGTGTTGTGTGGTGTGGTTGGTTGATTGATTTATGGCGAAGCGAAATTTATTTGTAAGCCTACGGTGCGTGGTTGCGTCATTTGGTTTAAAGCCGGGGGAGATATTTCTACCATTAGTTTTGTAGACGTGTCAGATTTACAGTATTGTTATATAGTGTGTAGCTAGGCATACAGTATGAATATATGCTTATTTCTTCCTCGATAAGAATTCTACTTATCTTCAGGCAAGCAACTCAATGTTGATTTATTTAGCGTATGGCAATAACAAAACTTAATTACAACATAATAAATATACAAAATTAATTTAACTAGGCCATTAGATTTATAATTTAATATATAAATTCTCTAGAGCCTCCGTGGATTAAGCGGCAGCACGCCGGCCTCTCATCGCTGGATCCGTGGTTCAAATCCCGGCCACTCCATGTGAGATCTGTGCTGGACAAAACGGAGGCAGACAGGTTTTTCTCTGGGTACTCCGGTTTTCCCTGTCAAAATTTCATTCCAGCAACACTCTCCACTCTCATTTCATTTCATCTGTCATTCATTTAATCATTGCCCCAGAGGAGTGCGTCAGGCCTCGGCAGCCGGCACAGTTCATATCCTCGCCGCTAGATGGGGGCTTCATTCATTCCATTCCTGACCCGGTCGGAGACTGGAAGCAGGCTGTGGATTTTCATTTTTCATCTAAATTCTCTATCCATTGAAGGGCTGCCTCTGTCACTTCATAGAAATCGTTAAGATTTCCAGGGTACGCTCGACGGCTGCAACTTGATATAATGTGTTGGATGGTCTGATGTTCACTGCCACAATCACATTGGGGAGATGGGACCTTTCCCCAGGGGTGAAGACTCTCTGTTCGAATCCTGTTAATTGTCTTCCATGCCTGGTGGCTTTGTGGTGGCTCTTATTAGAGTCTGATGTTCGACATTATTAGTTCTACTCCACATTTCCGACCACTTCTTGTTCATTTCTTGTAACGATTCTGTCATGGCGACCGAGATGCATAGTGCGTTAAAGTGCTCCGTAGAATACCTGCCGAAACCGCAACATAACTCACAAATAGAGTCTGCTAGGGTGTGTATTATTAACTATATACAACTTAGTGAATATTTAGTCAACAGTCATGACCCTAAAAGCCGTCAATCAAAGAATTTCAGCGTTTGAAGAAACGCTCAAATTATTTCAAACTCGCCTAGAGGGAGCCACCACAGCTGGAACGAGCACTTCTACCAACCTCAACTCCGTGAAAGTGGAAACCCTAGCTTCGGAGTTCGAGACTTTTCGCCTTGAAGTCATAACGGAGCTAAGTGACTTAAAAAAGAATTTGAATGACCAGATTGTGAAGCAAGAACTTCGAATAGATGAGGCAGAACAGTACAGCCGCCGGAACTGCCTACTGCTACATGGTGTAAGTGAAACTCCTAACGAAGACGTGTACGCTAGAGTAACGGAGGTACTTAAGGACAAGCTTAACATAGAACTGACTATGATGAGCATCGATCGGTGTCATCGATTGGGGAAACCAAAGAGATCGTCTGCGGATGTGGTGGTTACCGGTAGAAGACCAATTATTGTCAAGTTCACCCGCTACCACGAGAGGGAACGTGTCTGGCGCGCCAAGAGACTTCTCAAAGGAACTCCTATCCTCATAACTGAGTCCCTCACAGCATCACGCAAGGACATGTTTAACAAGGCCAGGGATCACTTTGGAGCAAGGAACACCTTCACTCTGGATGGGCGAATAGTGATAGTGGATTCTGACGGTAAAAAACATTACTTTAACACTCCAGCAGAACTTGCCTGCTTAATAAAAGGGCAGGTATCGGAAGTTAAGTGAACAGGTTAATGTGTGTAATTGTGAGTGTGTGTTTAATATGTTATTTTAATTTTAGTGTGAGTGATTGCATAAGTGATAGGGGGTTTCATTTTAAATTCAGTGAGAGTGGTTGTTTAATTGCTTCTAGTGGCTTGTGAATACATGAGGAAACAATGGTAAGTTGCATGCTCTCTTTTGTTTTATGGCCAGTGTAGTTGGTACCGTTACATTCAGTCCCGGCAGAGATAATGACCTTCACCTTGACAATGAGCCTCCCAGCCCTCCCCAACCCCTGTCTTCGTCTCTCCCCACCCGCAATCATCTGGAAAGGGAATTTTCCGCATTTCCCCGTTCACTGCTGTGTGCACATGTCAATGCCCAGTCCATAATAGCGCATCACGCTGAGCTCCAAGCTATTTTTGAAGGAAGCATGGTAAACGTTGTAGCAATTAGTGAAAGCTGGATGAAAGACTCTGTCCCTTTAAACATGATAAGTCTAGTAGGGTACAATTTGCTCTTTCACAACCGACTGAAGCGTCGAGGAGGAGGAGTAGCTTTATTCTATAAAAACAATTTGGCGGCAAAGATTATAAAAACATCGAACCTATCTACTGACCCCTTGACCGAATATATGTTTGTTGAGCTCACTGTTGACGTGACTAAAGTGCTTATTGGTGTAGTACATAAACCACCTAAAGAAGGGAACTTCATGGATTTTGAAGAAACTCTACTAAGACTGTTACCTACCTACGAACACGTACTTATATTTGGTGACTTTAACACAAACATATTAATAGACTCCACTGACGCAAATCGTTTACGGAATATGTTTACCTCTTGTAACATGACAATATTACCACTCGGTCCTACTCACCACGTACACACCCCCCAAGGATCTTCACGCACTCTAATTGATTTAATTATCACAAATAACCCACAGAAAATACTAAAACACGGACAGATTTCAGTACCTGGCATATCTTTACACGACCTGATTTATTTAGCTTATTCTCTAAAAACTCCAAAATCTGCACCTAAATACATAACATATAGAGACATGAAAAGATTGAACCTTCAAGAACTAACACAAGACGAAATTCTCTGTCCATGGAACGATATACTACACTTACTGACGTTGATGAAAAGGTGAGCAGATTTAACCAAATACTGCTGGAACTATATGACAAACATGCACCTAAACGAACAGCAAAAGTCACTCGTAAAGCTGCCCCCTGGCTATCAAGTGACATTAAATCCGCAATGGCCGAACGTGACACATTTCACAGACGTTATAAGCAGACCTTATCATGTGACGATTTTGAAAAATATCGTGTGCTTAGAAATCGAGTTAAACAAATGATTCGAAATAAAAAGTATGCCTACTTCCAACAGCTAGCCGGCAACTTGAACGCTAGGAGCACCTGGCAGCAACTCAGGTCGGTAGGTATCGGGAGGCGCACTAAAAACACCAATAAGCAGGATATTAATCCCAATGAATTAAATGCTCACTTTGCTCGAGAAATAATTAGTACTGATCCCCAAATAATACAAACAACAATAAATACAGTGCAATGTGTCCCACTACCTCACCGACCGTTATTCAAGTTTCGTAAAATAGATGATACTGTCGTAAGAAAAAAAAATATCTATCAAATCACAAGCAGTCGGAATAGATGACATCCCAATTTCCTTTATCGTTAACCTGATAGAAGTATTACTGCCAATTATTACGCACATTTGTAACACATGTCTTTTAGAAGGTTTATTCCCAACAATATGGAAAGATGCTTTAGTTATTCCAGTTCAGAAAAATTCTCTTGCTGATTCTCCATCCGACTATCGACCTGTAAGCATACTTTCCTCAATTTCCAAAATACTAGAAAAACTTATGCATGAACAACTTCTTCAGTACTTGACGCAATACTCACTACTTGATCCGTTACAATCTGGATTTAAGAAAGGACACAGCACATCTACTGCACTCATTAAGATCACTGATGACGTAAGACGAGCAATGGATGAGCGTAAAGTGACTATACTCATTCTTCTAGACTTCAGCAGTGCATTCGACACCATTAACACGGACATACTTATGGCTAAATTGCAATCCTTCCATATTAGCCCCGTTGCTCTCAAATTATTCGCCTCCTATCTTCATAACCGAAGACAACGTGTACTCCTTAATGAAAACAGAACTGAGTGGAAGTTCAAAATAAATGGAGTACCTCAGGGTTCAATTCTCGGCCCCCTTATATTCATTCTATATCTGAGCGACATCTCTTCGAAACTGGAAAAATGCAACTACCATCTATATGCTGATGACCTTCAGATATATTGCCACACAAAAGTAAACGACATAGATGCGGCAATTGAAAATATGAATCTAAATCTAAAGAGGATCAGCCGCTATGCAACTGAAAATTCTCTTGCCATCAACCCAATTAAAACACAAGCTATCGTAATAGGGCAGACTAAATTGCTTTTCCATTTACACAGTAGACCGCTTTCTTTAATTCAACTAAATGGTGTTGCTATCCCGTTCTCTAAATCGGTAAAAAGTCTTGGAGTCACACTAAATGAAACTTTGAATTGGGATGGGCACGTTACTAATACATGCAGGAAAGTTTACTCGTCACTTCATCCACTTAAGATTCACCAGTCCGTTCTACCCCGTAACTTGAAAATAAAACTCGTCCAAACCTTGATACTCCCAATATTTAACTACTGTGATGTTGTATTAGTAGATGCTACCGGTGAACAAAACAAGAAACTTCAGAGAGCTTTAAATTCCTGCATTAGGTTTATTTTCTCCTTGAACTTTTCCTCACACGTGTCTCCTTTTTATGATCTACTTTCGTGGCTAAAAGTAGAACAACAAAGGAACCTGCACATATGTACCCTCATCTATCGACTTCTCAATGAAAGTACACCTCACTATGTCTCTTGTAATTTTCGTTTTCTTTCTTCCTTTCATGATCGTCACACGCGATCTGGATCTATAATTGCAATTCCTCTACATCATTCTTCTGCCTTCAGTAACTCTTTCCTCGTGTCGGGAACTAGAATTTGGAATAATTGTCCTCGTGACGTCAGAAATTGTACATCCCTAACAACTTTCAAACGTGCATGTAAAGATTTCCTCTTGAATTCGTAGGCCAACTAGAACAATTTGTGTATGAATGTGTGAGTGAATGACCATAGTATAATTTTGTTAAAAATGTATGTCATTTAAATTGTATAGCTTAGTTAATATCACGCAGTCGCCAATTTAATTTAATTTAATTTAATTTAATTTTTATTTTATTTTATTTTATTCTAGTGTAGTATTTAAGGTTTTCCTAGTATTTAAGTTTGGTAGGTTAAGAATAACATATGTGAGTATTCACGTAAGTTGCACTGTGTGTGGTTAAGTGTAAGAGAGGGGCTAGAGCCCTAACTTCGCCACAATAAAGGCACCAATAAATAAATAAATATTATGGATGGCCGCCTAGATTTTAATCTACTCCTTTTAAGCATAGGAACGTCAGAGTGAATTGAAATAATCCTTTAATATCACAGACTGGACCTTCCATGAACACTATGTCATGAACCCGGTTCATCACTGGATATTACTGTTGGTGTATTTGAGATTAATTTTCGTTGTTTTCTCCTCTTTCCCAAACGTAAAGGACACACTAAACGTTTCTCACTAAATGATGACACGCGGTAGACTGTTCACCGGAAACTCAACCATATCCGGTCGATGAGATTAGCAGTTTGCCTTTTCTACCACTATGAGCGCTAGTGTGAGAGTATGCAGAGTTTCACTTAAGCCCTTATAACTACCTCCGGTGTGAAGATTAAAAAAAGAGAAAATAATGTCTGTGGGTATCCTTCCTTTCTTCCTTTCTTCCCCCCTTCCTTCCTTCCCCCCTTCCTTCCTTTCTACCTTCATTCCCCCCTTCCTTCCTTTCTTCCTTCATTCCCCCTTCCTTCCTTTCTTCCTTCATTCCCTTCTTTCTTCCTTCCCCCTTCCTTCCTTCCTTCCCCCTTCCTTCCTTCCCCCTACCTTCCTTCCTTCCTTCCCCCCTTCCTTCTTTTCTACCTTCATTCCCCCCTTCCTTCCTTTATACCTTCATTCCCCCCTTCCTTTCTTCCTTCATTCCCTCCTTTCTTCCTTCCTCCTTCCTTCCCCCCTTCCTTCCTTCCTTCCCCCTTCCTTCCTTCCTTCCCCCCTTCCTTCCTTTCTACCTTCATTCCCCCCTTCCTTCCTTTCTACCTTCATTCCCCCCTTCCTTCCTTTCTTCCTTCATTCCCTCCTTTCTTCCTTCACCCTTCCTTCCTTCCCCCCTTCCTTCCTTCCCCCTTCCTTCCTTCCTTCCTTCCCCCTTTCCTTCCTTCCTTCCCCCTTCCTTCTTTCCTTCCCCCCTTCCTTCCTTTCGTCCTTCATTCCCCCTTTCTTCCTTCCCCCTTCCTTCCTTCCCCCCTTCCTTCCTTCCCCCTTCCTTCCTTCCCCCTTCCTTCCTTCCCCCCTCCCTTCCTTTCTACCTTCATTCCCCCCTTCCTTCCTTCCCCCCTTCCTTCCTTTCTTCCTTCATTCCCTCCTTTCTTCCTTCCCCCCTTCCTTCATTTCTTCCTTCATTCCCCCCTTCCTTCCCCCTTCCTTCCTTTCTTCCTTCCTTCCCCCTTTCTTCCTTCCCCCTTCCTTCCTTCCTTCCCCCCTTCCTTCCTTCCCCCTTCCTTCCTTCCCCCCTTCCTTCCTTTCTACCTTCATTCCCCCCTTCCTTCCTTTCTTCCTTCATTCCCCCTTCCTTCATTCCCCCTTCCTTCCTACCCCCTTCCTTCCTTTCTACCTTCATTACCCCCTTCCTTCCTTTCTTCCTTCCTTCCCCCTTCCTTCCTTCCCCCTTCCTTCCTTTCTTCCTTCATTCCCTCCTTTCTTCCTTCCCCCTTCCTTCATTTCTTCCTTCATTCCCCCCTCCTTCCTTCCTTCCCCCTTCCTTCCTTTCTTCCTTCATTCCCCCTTTCTTCCTTCCCCTTCCTTCCTTCCCCCCTTCCTTCCTTCCCCCTTCCTTCCTTCCTTCCCCCCTTCCTTCCTTCCCCCCTTCCTTCCTTTCTACCTTCATTCCCCCTTCCTTCCTTTCTTCCTTCATTCCCCCTTTCTTCCTTCCCCCTTCCTTCCTTCCTTCCTTCCTTCCCCCTTCCTTCCTTCCCCCTTCCTTCCTTCCCCCCTTCCTTCCTTTCTTCCTTCATTCCTTCCTTCCTTCCTTTCTTCCTTCATTCCCCCCTTCCTTCCTTTCTTCCTTCATTCCCTCCCTCCTTCCTTCCTTCTAAATGACCACACTGTTCAAGTCCTTCAAAAGAAACAACACTTCTTTTTAAGAAACTGAAACTGTAGTTCTTCCATCAAGTTACCGGTACTTACTTTCTTATAAAAGAAAGATCTGCAAAAAGTAATGTGTGTTCTTCTCTTTATGTGTCTGGAACGGAAACGCTACTCCGTCTAGTGTGGAGGTCGTGTGCTACTTAACTTATCCTTCTCCAAACTTCAAATATCAAATGTTCTTGAAGTTATGGTCCAGAACAATTTTACTCTCCAGACTTCACCAGTCTTCTTGTAAGGAAGATCAGTTTTATGTAGCACTCTTGGCTGTCACCAAGGAGGATGAGATGGGGAGAAGTCACAGGTGTGCACTGAACTGCAAAATACACCACATGGTAGAACATCCTCTTTCTTTTTAGTTTCATTTTCGTAGTCAGTTTCCTCTCCAGGTAGGCTTTTCCCACGGACTCAGCGAGGGATCCCACCTTTACCGCCTCTACGGGCAGTGTCCTGGGGCTTGACATCGGGTTGGGGGATACAACTGGGGAGGCGGGACTAGCGCCTCTCCCTGGCGGCCTCACCTGCAAAGCGAACAGGGGGCCTCACGAGGGATGGGAAGAATGGGAGGAATAGACAAAGAAGAGGGAAGGAGGCGGCCGTGGCCTGACGGTAAGGACCATCCCAGCATTTGCCCTAAGACGAAGTGGGAAACCATGGAAAAGCACTTTGAGGATGGCTGAGGTGGGACGCGAACCCCCTCTACTCATTTGGACCACCCGAGGCTGAGTAGACCCCGTTCCAGTCCTCATGCCACTTTTCAAATTTTGTGTCAGAGCTGGGAGTCGAACCTCGGACCTCCGGGGGTAGCAGCTAAGCACGCTGACCACTCCGCAACGGAGGTGACATCCTCTTTCTCTATACGGTATCAAATACCGACCAGCAGACAAAGCAACAAAGCGCCAATTCCATTCCATGAAAATTCGTATGTTCCGTTGATCAATGGACATCACTCTCCTTGGTCAAGAACGACACCCTTTTGCCAACAAATGAGCATTGCACCCATCACAGAGAAGGCACAGGATAGGTGCCAACAAAAGCATAGCCTACATGGAACAGTCACCAATTACGTCCACTATATAAAAATCAATGGACAGCAGCTTGTTGACGCCCAAAGCAGCGCTGGAAAGATACGGTAAATGCTGACTTAATGGCTGTCGATTCAAGACCAACCGATGGCTACAATCGTGCAAAATGGCGAGCGAATATCAGGACAGCGGATTCTTTCTTGATGGCAAAACGCTAGGAGGAGGAGAAGATAATGATAATAATGTTATTGGTTTTACGTCCCTTTTAACTACCCTGGATTTTAGAGACGCCAGGGTGCCGGAATTTTGCCCCGAAGGGGATCTTTAACGTGCCAGTAAAAGTACAGACACGGCTCCCTCGCATTTGCGCACCCTCAAATGCCAGCTGACTGCGCCAGGTTTCGAACCTGCAGCCTTAGGCTCAGCAAGCGAGAACGTTACCCCTGAGCCACGCAGCCAGACAGGAGGAGAAGAGAAGAATAAGACGAAGAAGAGGAAGAACAACAGATATGCACAATACAGTGTGTTTCAATAATTCACGGTAATATTTCAGGGCTAAAATCTGGACATGTGAAGAGTAAAAAGAACATATAAACATGGGTGTTTGGAAATGAATAATTTATTGAGAAATCAGTTATGGAAATAGATAACGCCCCTCTCCATTTTAGTCGTACTGTCCCTAAACACGTGAATGAGTGGATATATATATATATAGGGATGGACCAATTGTTTGTCCTCCACACTTACCGAACTTGAACCTATTCAGCGTTTTGTTTGTTGTGGGGACGTTTTAAGTCTATGGTGTCCTCAAACTGCTTTGCAGGAGAATGTAACATGTCATGCATGGATTGAGCAGGATTATCAAAGAATACGAACAACACAAAGCATTTGTAAGTGTGTTCGTACCTCAATGTGATGACAAGCAGAAGTCTGCTTTATGGAAGAGGGTGGTGTGGGCATTTCAAACACCTCATGTTCAAAATAATGAGAAATCTGCTTCTATGGAGTAGGAAACAAGAGTCCCTTGCGTCTTTGAAATGTTATTATCATCCAAAAAATAGCGGCCACGGTGGGTGAGTGGATAGCGTGTCGGTCTACCAACCCCAAGATTGCAGTTTCGCTCCTGGCCGTGGTAAGTGATTTTTGAAAGGCGGCAAAAATACGACACGCATGTCATACGATGTTGGCATGTCATAGAACCCATTTGAATTCAGTAGGCCGTTTTCATAATGGCAAAATTTATCTCGGGAGTTTCCGCCAACACAAAGTTTCTCATTTCTCTACTAGAAAGCGCTATAGTGTTCAAGGAGCTTAGATATATAACCTCCTTGACTTTCATAGTGATTCAAGGAACAACGAAATTCGACATGCAAGCTTCCCTCTGGGTGTCAAATTACAAAGCTTGCACCCGGCACCGAGGCCATACGATATTTTTATTATTATTATCCAATAAAATGGTTGATTTGATTTTGTTGATTTGTACTTTCTTTTGAATAAAGATCAAATTGACGGTATATTGGCTTTCACGGCCAGTGAATTAAAACTCAGCAATTATTCTAGGTTTGTGCTATGTCTTGTGTGGGATTTCGCCTAGGACACCAAGCTGACTCATCAGCGGAGACTTGGCTTGGCATTTTTAACACATTCTCTCATAATACTGTAGATTGGCAATGAAAGGGTTAATAGAGTTAATAAAAATAATAACATCGTATGGCCTCGGGTGCCGGGTGCAAGCGTTTGTTAATTGACACCCAGAGGGCAGCTTGCATGTCGAATTTCGTCGTTCCTTTGAACGCTATGAACGTCAAGGAGGTTAGATATCTATAGCGCTTTCTAGTAGAGAATGGAGGAACTTGAGTTGGCGGAAAATCCCGAGATTAATTTTGCCATTATGAACACGGCCTACTGAATTCAAATGGGCTCTTTAACATGCCAACAACGTATGACATCCATGTGGTGATTTTTAACGCCTTTCAAGAATCACTTACCACGGCCAGGAGCGAACCTGCAAGCTGGGGGGGGGAAGGTGTGTGTTGGTAGTCCAACACGATAACCACTCACCCACCGTGGCAAGCTAATAGGGTTAGTGAAACATCCTGGGTATTCAGGTTGACCGACTGAATGATACCATTCTTTTTTGAAAATATTTATTACATTTCTCTGATGTGTTTTACAAATACTGCAATTTGGTTCCGCAAGGTGTGGAAACTCACTGCGCTAAATCATTACGCCAGGTAATGAAGCAGCGACACCAGAAGTGACCGAATGAAGAATAACTCCCCCGTTAAGTAAGCTCGGGTTGATGTCAGCTGTCCAGTGGAGTGAGATTTACTGTGCCGAGCAGCTGTTGTGCGTGAGAATGTCTTGAGGAGTTGAGATTCTGTGCGGGGAACTGTGTCTAATACAATTCCAGCGTCTGCAACAGCAAAATAAACAAAGGCAACTGCAGGCTTGGAGAATAGCCGACATTCCGAGTAGCCGTGACTTTTAAAGTCGAAAATAATTCTTACCTGCCAAAGAGGGGTTCGCGGCTCGGTGGCAAAGTTGGTAGCATGCTGAGCTTCTATGCCCAAGATTGCGGGTTCAAACCCGGCCGAAGTCGTCGGATTTTTAGCCTACTTTCGATTTTTGCAAAAAATGAAAGTAGACTTATGAGATCAACACAGGGCGAAAAAAGTGTGTCTGTCTGTGTGTGTGTGTATGTGTGTGTGTGAGTCTGTGTGTGTGTGTGTGTGTGTGTGTGTGTGTGTGAGTGTGTGTACTCTGAATGTCTGTCCCCCCCCTATCAATTCGAACACGGTGAATGCGAATTGAACGAAATTTGGTACAAAGGTAGCACTAGCAAAGGACACCTCAGTGTCATGTTTTATATCGCCGCCATCTTGACGGAAACGTAATGGCGGCCACACAAATGTTCAAAGCTTAAATCAAATTACGACTAACCTAATCACCCGATCTCTACCAAATTTTGCAACAACATACCTTTATGGGGGGAGCATCCTTTGACCAAACTAATAAGTCATCAGCGTATTAGTTTGCGGATGGCGGCCATCTTTGTGTGAAAATCGATTCTCCCTATTAATTCGAACACGGTGCAACCGAATGGAACGAAATTTGGTACAGAGGTAGTACTAACAAAAAGCACCTCAGTGTCATGTTTTATATCGCCGCCATCTTGACGGAAACGTAATGGCGGCGACACAAATGTTCAAAGCTTAAATCAAATTACGATTAACCTAATCATCCGATCTCTACCAAATTTTGCAACAACATACCTTTATGGAAGAAGCATCCTTTGACCAAATAACTAGGTCATTAGCCTAATAGTTTGCGGATGGCGGCCATCTTTGTGTGAAAATCAATTCCCCCTATTAATTCAAACACGGTGCAACCAAATGGAACGAAATTTGGTACAGAGGTAGCACTAGCAAAGGGCACCTCAGTGTCATGTTTTATATCGCCGCCATCTTGACAGAAACGTAATGGCGGCCACACGAATGTTCAAAGCTTAAATCAAATTACGATTAACCTAATCATCCGATCTCTACCAAATTTTGCAACTACATACCTTTATGGAGGGAGCATCCTTTGACCAATCTAATAGGTTATTAGCCTAATAGTTTGCTGGTGGCGGCCATCTTTATGTCAAAATTGATTCCCCCTATTAATTCGAACACGGTGGAACCGAATGGAACGAAATTTGGTACAGAGGTAGCACTAGCAAAGGGCACCTCAGTGCCATGTTTTATATCGCCACTATCTTGACTGAAACGTAATGGCGGCCACACGAATGTTCAAAGCTTAAATCAAATTACGATTAACCTAATCATCCGATCTCTACCAAATTTTGCAACTACATACCTTTATGGAGGGAGCATCCTTTGACCAATCTAATAGGTCATTCGCCTAATAGTTTGCGGATGGCGGCCATCTTTGTGTCAAAATCGATTCTCCCTATTAATTCAAACACGGTGAAACCGAATGGAACGAAATTTGGTACAGAGATAGCACTAGCAAAGGGCATCTCAGTGTCATGATTTATATCGCTGCCATATTGACAGAAACGTAATGGCGGCCACACAAATGTTCAAAGCTTAAATCAAATTACGATTAGCCTAATCATCCGATCTCTAGCAAATTTAGAAACAACATACCTTTATGGAGGGAGCATCCTTTGACCAAACTAATAGGTCATCAGCCTAATATTTTGCGGATGGCGGACATCTTTGTGTGAAAATCGATTCCCATTATCAATTCGAACACGGTGAAACCGAATGGAACGAAATTTGGTACAGAGGTAGCACTAGCAAAGGGCACCTCAGTGTCATGTTTTATATCACCGCTATCTTGACGGAAACGTAATCGCGGCCACCCAAATGTTAAAAGCTAAAATGTAATTACGACCAACCTAATAATCTAGTCTCTACCAAATTTTGCAACACCATATCTTTATGTGGGAAACATATTCAGACCAAACTGCAAGAACATCAGCCCAATAGTTTGCAGATGGTGGCCAAGTATGTGTGCAAATCGATTCCCCCTATCAATTCAAACATGGTGAAACCGAATTGAACGAAATTTGGTACAGAGGTAGCAATAGCAAAGGGCACCTCATATTCATGTTTAGTATCCCTATAGCACGTTGTATTTCAACAAGCTACTACAACCAACATTCAATCATACTCCTTGAAAAGGACAAAGAGTTATAACAATACCCATGCATTTAGGAGAAAGTAGGCTATATGTTCTTTACTGAACATCTTGTTTAAGAGCGGTAATAATCCCCAAGTATGCCTTTCTTCGGAGGTGAAGTAAAGCTGATGGGCTCATGTCATAGATAAACATAAGTACAATTGTGTGAAGCAAAATTTGTACGTTAGATTTGATTAACATGTCTCCTCCGTGGTGTTGTGGTCAGCATGCTTAGCTGCCACCCCGGAGATCCGAGGTCCGATTCCTGGCTCTGTCACGAAATTTGAAAAGTGGTATGAGGACTGAAACGGGGTCTACTCAGCCTCGGGTGGTCCAAATGAGTTTGATTCCCACATCAATCATCCTCGAATTGGTTTTCCATGATTTCCCACTTCGTCTCCTGGCAAATGCCGCGATGGTAACTAACGTAAGACCACGGCCACATCCTTCCCTCTTCCTTGCCTATCCCTTCCAATCTTCCAATCCCTTCCCGTCCCTCATGAGGCCCCTGATCGCTTTGCAGGTGAGGCCGCCTGGGCGAGGTGCTCGTCCCTCCTCCCCAGTTGTATCTCCCGACCCGATGTTTCAAGCTCCAGGACGAGACGGTAATGGTGGGAAAAGCCATCCCTGGAGGGTAAAATGACTAAAAAAAATTGATTAACGCTCTATTAAGTTCCAACGTTCGCCATGAGGTGCTGGTTGCGGTGGCATCTAGTAGCCAAGTTCACAGCAATGTGTCGTTGACGGTAACATTTGGTAGCAAAAGTAAGAACTACTTGAAATTCATCGTCTGCAGTGTTTACCTGAATTACAGATAACACACACTAATACAGCCATCACAATAATTAACACCGGTTATTAGACAGATTCTACACACATCCAAAGTACACGGGGCTACATGACCGCGCTGTCGTAGCCCCTGAACTCGGGAACCAATTGTTGTAGCTATTCAAACTATGTACCAATCTCACAAGGTCTATTACCACAAACAATCACAACATCAGCTCTAGCTCTATGCTACTCTTCAGGTACAGGTCAGCTCATGCGAAGCAGATCGACATCGCTCTCAACGAAAGTTGCAGGATCATTACAGGATGCTTAAAACCAACACCTATTGAGAAGATCCAACTTCTAGCTGTTATTGGTCCTGGTGAGATTCGTAGGGAGGTAGCAGCTAACAAAGAGAGGCTCCAATCATCTACTTGAGAAGCACATCCCCTCTATGGATGCCATCGTGCCACACGGAGGCTCCAATCATCTACTTCAGAAGCACATCCCCTCTATGGATGCCATCGTGCCACACGGAGGCTCCAATCATCTACTTCAGAAGCACATCCCCTCTATGGATGCCATCGTGCCACACGGAGGCTCCAATCATCTACTTCAGAAGCACATCCCCTCTATGGATACCATCGTGCCACACGGAGGCTCCAATCATCTACTTCAGAAGCACATCCCCTCTATGGATGCCATCGTGCCACACGGAGGCTCCAATCATCTACTTCAGAAGCACATCCCCTCTATGGATGCCATCGTGCCACACGGAGGCTCCAATCATCTACTTCAGAAGCACATCCCCTCTATGGATACCATCGTGCCACACGGAGGCTCCAATCATCTACTTGAGAAGCACATCCCCTCTATGGATACCATTCTGCCACACGGAGGCTCCAATCATCTACTTCAGAAGCACATCCCCGCTATGGATGCCATCGTGCCACACAGAGGCTCCAATCATCTACTTGAGAAGCACATCCCCTCTATGGATGCCATCGTGCCACACGGAGGCTCCAATCATCTACTTCAGAAGCACATCCCCTCTATGGATACCATCGTGCCACACGGAGGCTCCAATCATCGACTTGAGAAGCACATCCCCTCTATGGATGCCATCGTGCCACACGGAGGCTCCAATCATCTACTTGAGAAGCACATCCCCTCTATGGATGCCATCGTGCCACACGGAGGCTCCAATCATCTACTTCAGAAGCACATCCCCTCTATGGATGCCATCGTGCCACACGGAGGCTCCAATCATCTACTTCAGAAGCACATCCCCTCTATGGATGCCATCGTGCCACACGGAGGCTCCAATCATCTACTTCAGAAGCACATCCCCTCTATGGATACCATTCTGCCACACGGAGGCTCCAATCATCTACTTGAGAAGCACATCCCCTGTATGGATGCCATCGTGCCACACGGAGGCTCCAATCATCTACTTCAGAAGCACATTTCCTCTATGGATACCATTCTGCCACACGGAGGCTCCAATCATCTACTTGAGAAGCACATCCCCTCTATGGATGCCATCGTGCCACACGGAGGCTCCAATCATCTCCTTGAGAAGCACATCCCCTCTATGGATGCCATCGTGCCACACGGAGGCTCCAATCATCTACTTCAGAAGCACATCCCCTCTATGGATGCCATCGTGCCACACGGAGGCTCCAATCATCTACTTGAGAAGCACATCCCCTCTATGGATGCCATCGTGCCACACGGAGGCTCCAATCATCTACTTCAGAAGCACATCCCCTCTATGGATGCCATCGTGCCACACGGAGGCTCCAATCATCTACTTGAGAAGCACATCCCCTCTATGGATGCCATCGTGCCACACGGAGGCTCCAATCATCTACTTCAGAAGCACATCCCCTCTATGGATACCATCGTGCCACACGGAGGCTGAAATCTAGCAAGTGTTTCCTCCGCACATCAGTTAACCTTCAAGGGAAAGCAGACAATGCTAGGATCAAGATGTGGAGAGAAAGAACTAACTACCTTTCCAACTGGATGGAGCCGAAGGAAAGTCTTCCATGTGGACTCCAGGAGAAATGGACAACCTGGAAAGCCCTTAACAGACTCCGTACAGGAGTCAGCAGAACAAAAGTAAATCTGCGGAAGGGGGGTTTCTCAAGCGACTCATCACTCTGTGACTGTGGAGAGCTGCAGACAATCCAACATTTATGTCAGTGTGACTTATGTCATTCAAAATGCACTATGAACGATTTGATTGCGTCCACCTCCAGCGCTGTTGACGTCGCCCAATACTGGGCAAAAATCATCTAGCTCTCAAATTTTTTGCTCAATGTGGGATTTGTTTTAGACCTGTATATACAGTATGTATGGTAGAAAAGTAGATATCCTGCATTTTTATTCTTTTTTTTGTTTTTTTTTAAATAGGGGCCGCTAACCTAGATGTTAGGCCCCTTAAAACAACAATTATCATCATCATCTTTTTTAAATAGTGATACTTCTGATACGAATAAAGAAAGAAGACTAGATTTATTGTTGTGATCAGAATAATTTGTATAAAGAAGAAACTTTGTTTTACGTTCAGACTAGTGTAAATTCTGAAAAGCAATATTACAAAACACACCTCCCTACTAACCTCTTTGCACCTCCGCAGGGGAGAAACACCTCACAGGTTACGACAGTGGCGATTACTCCATGTAGGACGCGAGGATCATCCTACAGTCGGCTCTCAGCTGTAACTGTTATAAAAAGTTAAATTGATTGTTTTTGAAACGCTTTGGCTGTCCCTACTGTTGGGTGATAAATGTAACTGTTTCGCTAGCCCACACTGTTGGGAGAAAACGTAATTGTTTACCTTTGCCTAAGCTATGTTGTTTTAATGGGCGCCAAGACCTCAATGCAATGCTGAAATCTAAATTTGTATTTAACAACGTCTAGCTCTGGTAGAACACCGTCAAGAATCTATTCACTCAGATCGTGGTATGATTTGATCATTAACCCAACAAACAATTGTATCAGGAGAAGGAATTGGTCTATATCTATTGCTACCTACTGAAAGCAAAGATTGCATTGTAAAAGAAATGAATTTATTATATAAGACAAGTATAGCAAAATTATTAATAATAATAAGTACAAAATTTAAATTGGAGCGTTGTGATTTGAATATTACCGATAGAAAATTACGTGAAAACGGAGTCTGATAAATTGATTTTACTCTTATTTCCAAGCTATGAAGTTACTGAAATATGAAATATAAAACAAAGAAAAATGAGAGATTGCGTATTTCTGCGTCATTTGCGCTTACCACTGGAAATTGCCAAAGCATTTCCCTCGTACTTGATGATGCTGTGAGCTTCCCACAGTCTCCTGGACGTCGCCATCTCCGTCGATGTTTGATGAGATTCTAGTAGATTAGATAATTCTATGGTCCGTACCTCGGACCCAAACACTCGTACAACCAAGCTTTACAAAAGTTCGTCGCTAACTCCACTGAACATCGGAGCGACACGCACTTGCAACCGTACTCTGCAAGTTCTACACAGATTGTCCTCGTTTCACGGCGCGTCGAACGATATATCCACACGTTGGCTCCCCCACCATGGTACCGTCTTCCAGCTTACGTTGTCTCCCCTGATTGGCTGAGCACGCCGCTAGTTCCCCTCCTCTGCCTCATTACACTCGGCGCGCGAGAGGGAGAAGTCGTTTTCCGTTCCAACAATTCGCCTTTTCTAGACCTTGCGACCCAGCCTTGCGTAATACTTCTCGACAGGAATCAGCTTGTATTCGAATTCCCAGTGAGTCATGTCTCTCAAATACCCTAACTGACAAAACTCCGTAAAATTCGGTAATCACATAATTTTCTATGATATCGTCGTTCGTAATAATTTGCTTGATAGCGTTTTCTAAGACATAGAAAACCTATCTGAATGCTAATAATTTTTATAAAATGCTCCGAAAATACCTTAATAATAATTATAATAAATTAATAACAATAATAAATTAACATGAAAAATTCTCTTGGCTGAACAATTTGCCGCGTAAATAAATGTAGAATGGCTTCCTACTGACTTATGCCAGTTGCATAAAACCCCTCGAAAAACACGTTACATATTCGCCTCGGATCATCGGATGATTTACCGTGACGACGGTCCATTATCCGATTATCCCAGACACGTTAATAAACCCCATCCAAAATACATATTACATAAATGAAATCACCCTAAATTACAGATATATACACTCATATTTTTTCTTCACGCACTTTGCTTCAAAGTTTGTTGTCACTATGGATTGCACTTTGCGACCAGTCCAATGTTTTACATATGGAATAGTGTTCCACGGATATTTCCGCCTCTCAAATTTCTCTATGTTGGAGAAATAGACATAATTAATGTGTGAGCACTATGTATTTATGATGTCATATCACACGCATTGAAGGTGTTCTGATATATTTATATCACCATAGAACTTCCTAATTTCACTGGAGGTCCCCTCCTTATGGTGACATTTAATTCCACTTATCACCGAGCACACGATCACACTATTGTGGCAGCGCCTCGTGACCATAATACTTAATCTCTCTTTGAAGTAGATTAAATTAATATTGACTTCTGAAAAAAAAAAACAGTAAATGCGCATTACATATAACAACAAATATTTCTGTGCCGTAATCGCCCTGTCTTGTTAAGTTCCCGTTAACCATATTCTACTTAATACTAGTTCTCAACACAGACCATTTCTCCTCACACAAATAATACCATTGTACAAATTATCTTAAATTACACACTTACAAATCTTACATGGCGAGACCGTAAACAGAAATCACGTGTGCTGATATGTATGAGTTTCATGAAGGACTGTCTCGCATTCTGATGGCCCATCTTTTATCTCGTGGACGCCTTAAGCTAACAAGCCCTATACAAGCGCTCCCCCATCTCTTGGAGATAAATGGGAACCCATCAGCGCTGCCAAAATGGCCTTGGTGCATCGAGACAATTTAGTGCTCAACAGCATCCGACAATCCCGTCATATTTCCCTGTACCTTAAAAACTCTCATTTACTTACATACTACCCCCCTGTGTGACTTCTGATACGCCTGCCTGGAAGACCATCTCCTCCCACGCACCAAATACCACACTTACTCATTTGATAGGCTGGCTCGCCAGCTAAACACACTCACTTTATGACACATATTTTCGCAGACTATGTATATTATACGTCCCGTATAATCTGTTTCTCTCACTATTCTCCAGCACATATGCTGTTTTGCCAATACGTTTGGAAACAATAAATGTTTCTGCGTCACCTGCTTCCAACATTGCAAGTGGCTCCCTTAAATGAACGTCCTCATGTTGCTCTACCTAGCATATTTCTCAGTGTCTGTAACGATGCCCTGTTGCTACTGTCCACACATGCTAACCCTACTTTCCTCTGGTGTCACACCTCTACTTGGCACTCTATGACCTAAAAATGTCACTTCTGACTGACAGAATGACGACTTAGACAGCTTCAAAGTGAACCCTGCCTGGTCTAACTTCTGAAAAAACTATATCCAAATGACGTAGATGCTCCTCAAAACAGCGTGAACTAATTACCATATCATCTATGTAAATGGTTACAAACTCTCCTGTGTCATCCCCTAATGCGATGTTTAAAGCCCTAATTAAAGCTGCTGAACTACTCTTTAACCCATAAGGTGTTCTACAAAATTGATAAAGGTTATATTTATGACTAAAAGCTGTAAATGGTCTATCTTCGTACATAAGTGGCACTTGCCAAAAACTGGAACTCAAATCTACACAAGTGAAATACTTCTTCCCCTCAAATGTTTGCATTAATTATTCTATTGACATCGATTTCAGCTGATCTGAACTAATTCTACTGTTAACCAAACGAGCGTCTAAACAAATACGAACTGTGCCGTCGGTTTTGTGTACCGTGATCAAAGAATTAACATACGGACTGTTAGAGTGCTCAATAATCCCATCTTCAAGCATCTGGTTAATTTGTGCCTCAACTGCACTCTGATAAGCGAAAGGTACAGGATATCTATGTCCTGTGAATACTGACCTATCAATAACGTTCAATGAATGTGTATAGCAATTGGCCATACCAATGCGATCCTCAAAAACTCTCCTATTACACCATAACACATCATAGAGCCGAACACATTGTTCCACCTCTATATTTCCCTGAAATGCAGCCTCACGTAACGAGTCCTCTAGACTTCCGTTCGTAATCACACTGCCCACAAAACATGGAGAACCCCGCTCTACGGCTGGCGATATCTCATTTAAAGTACAAATCACACCTACAATACTACTCCTCTGAATATGGTCATTGAACGCTACTTCTACTTCAGAATCTCCCCATTTAAATTTCAAACTCCCTACATCATAACATAAGTTACCAGACACTCTACTTAGCCACTCTGAACCCAAGATAACACTGAATACTAAATTTGGAATTACAAGGCAAATCTGCTTCTCTACATGATTATTAATTTTAATGTCTACTAAAACTTGCTTAGAAATTACTTTAGACCTCTTCCCAACAGCTGTGATAACAAAAGTGCTTTTAATTGGCATCTCCTCAAAATTTACTCCAGTTCCTTTTATTTTATCATAAAATGCACTACTTATGCAACTCTTCATACAACCACTATCTATTAAAACATCTGTGTACGCCTCGGACACGTTAAATTTAACTATGGGGCTCTTACTAACCACTTCCTGAATAATACCTTCATCATTTAGTTCATGTAATAATTCATTTCTTACATTTAGGTCATAGGGTTCCTGTATAATTGTATGGACAGGGCATGCTACAGACTGAGATTCTGACCTTACTTCGCAGCCTGGTTCGCGTTTAAAGAACCGCTACAGCTGGCCGTAGTACTACTAACTACTAAACTGGTCTGGTTGTTCTGGGCTATGTTGTCATTGTTTGGCTGTATATTACTACCACTAGGCTGTCCTTTTCCTTGACCCCTATTCTGGTTGTAATTATTGTCATTATAATTTCTCCCTTGATTTCCCCTGAAATCATTGTTTCTCCCTTGATTTCCCCTGTAATCATTGTTCCTCCCTTGATTTCCCCTGAAATCATTATTCCTCCCTTGATACTGATTACCATAGCCATTTCCTCTGTTCTGATTTAGCTGATTACTATTATTTCTATTTTGAGCGTTGGCCCCTTCGCCACCGTTCCCTTGAACTTCCTGATGCCTGGCTTCGTTAGGTCTATTATTATTATTACCCTGGTTCCTATTGAAATTGTCCTCATAACCCCCTCTCCCTAGTGCATCAAATGTGCTTAACAAATTTTCTACTTGTGATATAGTCTTTACATTCTGGATACAAGCAGCCTCCTTGATCCTATAGGGAAAGTGCCTAAGTAGCAACCTCACCACATCACTTTCCTCCTTCAAGCCATCAAGATATTTACACACTAATACCTGCCCTAAAAAGTATTCGGTCATGGTGGAGCTTCCATTAGGGTTATATTTACCACACACTACTCCCTCACGATGCTGCGACTGAATAACCTCATTCCAGAACTTTTCACAGAATATCATTTTAAAATCATTAATATCAGTAAACTTGTCTCTGTAGACAGCAAACCAATTCCTCGTTTCCCCCACAAACACTTGTTCTAAAATTTCAACTACCTGGCACCACTCAATACTACCATTTTCCAACCTCTCCCCGAATTTATTTTCTATAGTGTTCATGAACTCCATTGGGCACCCCTGTCTATTGCTGAACTTGCCCAGTTCTACCTCCCTGTGTGTGCTATTCACAAAAACTGGCCTATTCTGACTATTTTCTTGCCTGATCCTAGCTTTTAATTTTAATTCTAATTCTGCGATTTTCTCCTCAGCCTTCCTCTCAATACTGTTTACTGTTAATTTAATGTTTCCTTCTGATTCTTCTACATTATCATATAGGTTTGCTTGTTTCTCCTCAATCTTGCTAATGCTCTCTCTATTACTCTCTCTTAAATCATTTACTTCTGCAACTATTTGTGAGTGGACTTTCTCAATTCTACCCCCCAGCTGTTCCTTAACCTCTTTAGTAGCTACCTGAATTTTGTCAATTTCTCCCCCCAGTTGCTTTTTGACCTGCTGTGTTTCCAGTTGCACTAGTTCTTTTAAATTTTCAGCCTGTGTACTGATTCTAATTTCTAACTCCTCCTGTACTTTTCCTAATTTTCTGTCTACATCTGCAATGATCTCTTTAGCCTTTTCTTCCATCACCCCCCTGATCTCACCTCTAATCAGTTCGAATTTGTCACTCATTTCCCTGCTGTTTTGTTCTAATTTAGCATTTAAAGTTTCAGTACTCTCTCTATATTCCTTACTGTTTTGTTCTAATCTGGCGTTGTTTTGTTCCAGTTTAGCATTTAAAGTTTCAGTACTCTCTCTATTTTCCTTACTGTTTTGTTCTAATCTGGCGTTTAAAGTTTCATTACTCTCTCTATTTTCCCTACTGTTTTGTTCTAATTTTGCATTATTCTGTTCTAATTTTGCATTTAAGGCATCACTACTAACTTTGTTCTGATACATGAACTCGAGAAGTAAAGTTTTTAGTTCTGGTTGGCCGCCTACACTACCTGTTTCAGTATCGGGATTTACCTCCGCTACCCCGGTACTACCATCACTCGACATACTGCTCGTATCATCACTCTCCAGTTGATGACCACTACGTAACCTCATCTGTCTTTCTTTCTCATCCCCCATAATGATATACACTGATAAAGACAAATAACCCCCAAAATACAGGCACAGATATATATACCCTTCTCCTTCCACAAATGTTATTAGGTTTTCAGCCCCAAGTTGTCGGCGACAAATGTAATGGTTTTGGTCCCCACGTTGGGCGCCAAATGAAACGCTTTGGCTGTCCCTACTGTTGGGTGATAAATGTAACTGTTTCGCTAGCCCACACTGTTGGGAGAAAATGTAATTGTTTACCTTTGCCTAAGCTATGTTGTTTTAATGGGCGCCAAGACCTCAATGCAATGCTGAAATCTAAATTTGTATTTAACAACGTCTAGCTCTGGTAGAACACCGTCAAGAATCTATTCACTCAGATCGTGGTATGATTTGATCATTAACCCAACAAACAATTGTATCAGGAGAAGGAATTGGTCTATATCTATTGCTACCTACTGAAAGCAAAGATTGCATTGTAAAAGAAATGAATTTATTATATAAGACAAGTATAGCAAAATTATTAATAATAATAAGTACAAAATTTAAATTGGAGCGTTGTGATTTGAATATTACCGATAGAAAATTACGTGAAAACGGAGTCTGATAAATTGATTTTACTCTTATTTCCAAGCTATGAAGTTACTGAAATATGAAATATAAAACAAAGAAAAATGAGAGATTGCGTATTTCTGCGTCATTTGCGCTTACCACTGGAAATTGCCAAAGCATTTCCCTCGTACTTGATGATGCTGTGAGCTTCCCACAGTCTCCTGGACGTCGCCATCTCCGTCGATGTTTGATGAGATTCTAGTAGATTAGATAATTCTATGGTCCGTACCTCGGACCCAAACACTCGTACAACCAAGCTTTACAAAAGTTCGTCGCTAACTCCACTGAACATCGGAGCGACACGCACTTGCAACCGTACTCTGCAAGTTCTACACAGATTGTCCTCGTTTCACGGCGCGTCGAACGATATATCCACACGTTGGCTCCCCCACCATGGTACCGTCTTCCAGCTTACGTTGTCTCCCCTGATTGGCTGAGCACGCCGCTAGTTCCCCTCCTCTGCCTCATTACACTCGGCGCGCGAGAGGGAGAAGTCGTTTTCCGTTCCAACAATTCGCCTTTTCTAGACCTTGCGACCCAGCCTTGCGTAATACTTCTCGACAGGAATCAGCTTGTATTCGAATTCCCAGTGAGTCATGTCTCTCAAATACCCTAACTGACAAAACTCCGTAAAATTCCGTAATCACATAATTTTCTATGATATCGTCGTTCGTAATAATTTGCTTGATAGCGTTTTCTAAGACATAGAAAACCTATCTGAATGCTAATAATTTTTATAAAATGCTCCGAAAATACCTTAATAATAATTATAATAAATTAATAATAATAATAAATTAACATGAAAAATTCTCTTGGCTGAACAATTTGCCGCGTAAATAAATATAGAATGGCTTCCTACTGACTTATGCCAGTTGCATAAAACCCCTCGAAAAACACGTTACATTTTGTTAAATAGTCTTTGGGGCTACCTTGCGCGCCCTCTCGATAAGCTCTGTCTCAGTGTCACTGTCAGTACTTGTAACTAGTTCTACATTTCACCCCTAGATGGGTAAAGTGTGACCTTCGCCGCCCGAGTAGAAAGCTGAGGAACAAAGCCTTGCATCCTCATAGCACGTGTTTATAGCTTTAAAATGTATGGGAGCCCTTCAGGGGGAAGGGGCTGGTTTGGTCTTTTTAATGGCGCTCTGAGGACGTCTACTGAGATCCTCAAGTCTCACTATTGCTTGAATTTAAACCATTACTACAGGGTTATTGGTTACTATTTCGCTCGTTTTTAGTGTGTGCACATCTTTGGAGTGGTGTTCCATTGTATTGTGTAATGTGTTCGTAATTGTGCTGTGTGACTGAATAATTAACATTAGACTGAGTCTAATATCTCAATTTAGCCCAGCTATAATAATTATCTTAAGTTAAGCCTAACATATTACGTCATTCACATTATAAAAATCAGCAGTCGCCATCGGGTTAAGAACCCCTGCCGCAAAGGAACAGTGTTCATGGAAGGTCTAGTCTATGACAGTAAAGGATGTTTCCAACATTGAGTTGCTTGCCTGAAGGACCAAGTTCAAAGTGTTGACCAACTAAAACGAAATTATTTTACTGAATAAATGAGGAAAGTAGGCTAAAGAGGAGAGAATTGTCCCCCTACTCATAACGTAGTATTTGTTAGCCTACTTTCGATTTTTGCAAAAAATTAAAGTAGACTTATGAGATCAACACAGGGCGAAAAAAGTGTGTCTGTCTGTGTGTGTGTATGTGTGTGTGTGAGTCTGTGTGTGTGTATGTGTGTGTGTGTGAGTATGTGTGTGTGTGTGTGTGTGGGTGTGTGTCTGTGTGTGTGTGTGTGAGTGTGTGTACTCTGAATGTCTGTCCCCCCCTATCAATTCGAACACGGTGAAACCGAATTGAACGAAATTTGGTACAGAGGTAGCACTAGTAAAGGACACCTCAGTGTCATACTTTATATCGCCGCCATCTTTACCAAAACAGAATGGCGGCCACTCAAATGTTCAAAACGTAAAATCAAATTACGGCTAAATTAATCATCCGATCTCTACCAAATTTGGTGACAACATACCTTTATATAGGACGCGTCTTTCACCCAAAATTCAAGGTCATCGGCCATGCCATTTCAGGATGGCGGCCGTGTGAATTATGCAACCATTTTAATAAATAGCTTAAGACCCACCAATTCCGATTATCGAGCCTAGGGGGGTTTAAGCTATCCTGAAGGTCGTGATCCGTTATTTATTATAATTTAATATTATAATATTATACAGTATGAGAGGCTTAAAAGAGCTGAGCCGTTTGTGTCACACGACAAGATGGCAGCTGTCCTCATGTGCCTGTCTTATATTTCAGTAGTTTTAGTATGTTGTATGTGATATACCGTACTGATACAATAATATAAACTTTGTATGAAATGATCTTTAATGAAGATGTACTTCAGTGAAGAAATCGTTTATTTAAAGTCATTATTTGCCAACAGTTTGTATCTAATATGTCAGTTAAGAACACCTGACGTCATGGATAAGGTTAGCTCTGGGCTAGCATGTTATTCTGACACGCAGTTGACTGGGGATCGAGTACTGCTACAGTTAGGTTTTTTTTTCTTGAATTCTTTTACAAATGATGTGCACGAGCTTTTTCCACAGATACTGAATAAAATGTCATTTAGCTCAAAGGAGAGGATAAAGTATACACTCGTATATTAATAAAATCACAGTCCCAGCATCGCACATAAACAGAAGACATTAGAAAAAGGAGAATAGAAGAACTAGATACACGTTGTCATTAACCACAGCCTCCTTAATGCCTCTGTACGGTGCTGTCCTCTTGTGGGTTATGTGGGTAATATTGTTCCAAACATAACGCTGTGTAAATGCCTGAGCTGGCCTCCTGAAGTATGGCAATTCTGTAATACTGGTAGTTCAACTATTAGCCACGATCGCGCTCCGAATACCTTTAAACACTGCCAGCTGGATCGCCTCCCTCTTGGCTACTTTAAACTGCCTACTCATTCAACACCCATAGAACACTGCCATCGTAGTACATTACGATGGCAGTGCATAGGCGTACAAGATAAAGATTAATTCACTGATAGGTCGCAGCACCACCTACTGTGATTGGGGCGGAAGATTCTTAATTTTGCAGGCTGGCTTAATATAGAGATTAACGGACGTGAATGCATTACAATAAGTTAGTAGTTTTGTTATTCAATCATCATAAAGTATATAATATTGATCTTGACACTTACTGGCTTATTATCAATATAAAAGAAAACAAACAATACATTGTGGTTGGGGTGATTGTTTTAGGGATGAGGACAAAGAGTCATAAAGATACCCATACATTTAGGAGAAAGTAGGCTATATGTTCTTTGCTGAACATCTTGTTGTATTTATTTATCGCATGGCTTTTAGTGCCGGGAGTGTCCGAGGACATGTTCGGCTCGCCAGAGTTTATAGCTGCTTCTATGCGGACACCCATGGGGTGAGCTACAAGTGCCGTTCAATTTCAAGTAGTTTCATCTTTCGCTACCAGATGTCACTAACGCCTAGTGGTGAACGTTGGAACTTTGATAGAGCGTTTCAACGAAATCTAACCTGCAAATTTAGCTTCGCACATGTTTAATTAGTGGAAGGTTCTTTTACATGTCTTAAATCTATGACATGGGACCGCCGGCTATACTTCCCCTCCGATGGAAGGCATTTTAACGCTCATAAAAAATCCGACGACTTCGGCCGGGTTTGAGCCCGTGATCTTGGGCATAGAAGCCGCTATGACGTAGTATTGATCCCATTACGGAACCAGATGCTGCACCTCTGGCCTGTCTCTTAGCGTACATTCAACACTTTGAATATCTCTTATCGAGATTTGCCCCATGGCAGCGTAAAGCGATTCTTAAGTATCTCCCGACCCATCCCAACGCGCTAAAGACTCCCCCGTGGTCGTACATAAGGGAGCCATTTGTATCAACTGCTTCCATGGGAGATCTGCTCTTACAAAACCACAGAGGATAGCGAGAGTGCACGATATCAGAAAGTTTGAAAGTAGTTTCAATAAATGGACCGTAAATTTCCTTTTGCTAGCCTGCTCTGCGGCGTAGCCATGTGCACCATGGCCACGCGGGGATCTGCAGCAAGTCCGGAAATCGCAGGTTCAAATCCCGGTTAGTAGTCGCCTCCGTAGCGTAGCGGTCAGCATGGTTAGCTGCCGCCCCGGAGATCCTGGGTTCAATTCCCGGCTCTGCCATGAAATTTGAAAAGTGGTATGAGGACTGGAACGGGGTCTACTCAGCCTCAGGTGGTCCAAATGATTAGAGGGGGTTCGATTCCCACCTCAGCCATCCTCGAAGTGGTTTTCCGTGGTTTCCCACTTTGTCTTCGGGAATATGCCGGAATGGTGCCTACTGAAAGGCCACGGCCGCCTCCTTCCCTCTTCCTTGCCTATCAATCCCAATCTTCCCTTCCCATCCCTCATGAGGCCCCTGTTCGCTTTGCAGTTGAGGCCGCCTGGGGGAAGTGCTGCACACACCTCCCCAGTTGTATCCAAACCGACCAAGTGTTCCCAGCTCTAGGACACTGCCTGGAAAGGCGGTAGTGGTGAGTGCCTCGTGTTATCCTGAGTGTGTGTGGTGTTTCCCCGGGGTTTTCAAAACTCTGATCAGAAAAAAATCTCGGGATAGTACCAGTGGTGGCCGGTGCAGTGTTGCACAACGACCACGCTGGGTGAGTGGTTATCGTATCGGACTACCAACCCCAAGCTTGCATTTTCACAAACTCGGCCAGCATTCAGTCCACACTAGGCCAAGTTTTCAGGACTACTACATTCATCACAGAAAATGCTGAGCTTCCATGCCCAAGGTCGCGGGTTCAAACCCGGCCGAAGTCATCGGATTTTTTAAGAGCGTTAAAATTCCTCAGTATGCCTTCCTTCGGAGGGGAAGTAAAGTCTAGGTTATATTTCGTTGAAACGCTCTATCAAAGTTCCAACGCTCACCACAAGGTGTCAGTGATATCTGGTAGCGAAAGTAGGAACTACTTGAAATTGAACGGAATGTGTAGCTCACCTGATGGGTGTTCGCATTGAAGCAGCTACAGCCTCTGCTGAGCGGAACATGTCCTCAGACACTCCCGGCACTAAAAGCCATACACTAAATAATTACATGCAAACTCATCCCACGAAGCAACAAGTGTCTAAGCCGATATGGAGACTATGTCGAAAAATAAACTAATGTATGTACTAACAGTTGGCTGTATGAAATAAAATGGATAAGTTTCACTGTAGGCTTTTCAACCTAAGTTTTTGATCACCCCTCGCAATTGTGTTTCTTGGAGGTTTCTGTCTCTATCGTTTGTAAACAGATGGAGCATCTCATTTGCGACTACTTGAGGGAACAGTGGGAAACATTATCATGGTTTAATGATAGGCAACATGGATTTCGGTGAGGTTACTCATGCGAGAGTCAGATGCTATCACTTTTTCAAGACATTTGCGAATCGTTAGACCATGGAGTTTCAGTCGACGCCGTGGTTATAGATTTTGCGAAGGCATTTGATGTCGTGCCGCATGACATGCTACTCCATAAATTAGCTTCGACGAAGATTGATAGAAGAGTAATTTTATGGATCCAAGAATTTTTGACGGGTCGTTCACAGAAAGTGAAAGTCGAAGGCATATTCTCGGATGAAATTACCGTAACGTCGGGTATCCCTCAGGGCAGCGTAATCGGAACTTTGTTATTTTTGGCGTTTATAAATGACTTACCAAATGGGATTCGCAGTGACTGTCGATTGTTTGCGGATGATTGTGTAATATATCGAAAGATACATGACTCACAAGACAATGCAGTGCTTCAAGAGGACCTGAACCTGGTCTATAAGTGGGCGATTGAAAATAAAATGAAAATAAACACCTGAAAATGTAGTCTCTTAAAAATAGGGAAAGTGCGAAGGCAGGATTTTCAATATAACATTGGCTCGGAAATACTTGTAGAAGAAGATTCTTGCAAATATTTGGGCGTTCACGTAAGGAATGATATGAAATGGAGTAGTCATGTAGGATGTGTAGTTTCAAAAGCTTACAAATCCCTGCACTTTGTAATGAGGGTATTAAAAGGAAGTAGTACCTCTGCTAAAGAATTAGGCTATTAGACACATGTAAGACCTATTCTGGAATATGCCTCGGCGGTTTGGGATCCATATCAAGTAGGGCTCATCAATGAGTTGGAAATGGTACAAAGAAAGGCCGCTAGATTTGTGCTCAATGACTTTAATCCCAGGAGCAGTGTGAGCCGTATGTTAAAGAAACTTGGGTGGGAATCACTGGAGGCTAGGAGGATGAAATCTAGACTCTGCGCTATGTACAACACGTATACAAATCAACCAGCATGGGGTGAGCTTAGCAAACGATTGGGAAAGCCCACTTCCATGGGTAGGAGCGATCATCCTTTCAAAGTTAAGGGCCGACCACAGCGAACAAATTATGGTAAATATTCTTTTGTAAACCGTGCCATTGATAACTGGAACTCTCTACCTGCCGCAGCCTTAGAGCCTTTTCCCAAACATATAGGTGTGTTTAAGAAAAGACTGACTATTTGTGGAAATACTCCAGTTTAATTGTTGTATAATTGTTATTGAATTGTTATGTATAATTATTTATTTGTTATGTATATCCAATTTGCCGCCGGGGGACACTCCCCCCATTGCAAATAAATGAATGAAATGAATGAATATTAACCGCCTGTCATAAGGACAGTTTATTCTTTCAAAGATGCTGATACAGAGGATCGTGGATAATTCGAACTACTATAATTCGAAATCTTCTTTAATTCGTATTTATCTCTTGGTCCCTAGCATTTTATATAAAATCAATGCTAACAAATCGTGGTTAATCCGAATTATATTTTGGAAAATTCGAAGTTTTTACGTGTAAAAAAGCCGATCGGAAGCCAAACAGTGACGCCGCATCTGGCGATGAACTCGTGGAGGAAGTTCCAAAAAATCTGTTCCGAGTGCAGCCCAAGTAACAAACCACATCACGGAACTTTGGTGGTTTCTTTTTAGTTGAAATGTCGTAAGTGATTCTGTTTTCCGTTCCTTAAATTTGTTAGATTCTTTTCTGATGGCCGTGAGATTTAATTGTACGAAACAGGTAAAAATCTCAAACTTTTTTGAAAAACAGTAGATTTCTCTAAGACTTAACTAGATTGCTGGATTACTACTGTCGTTAAATAGGTGAATAGTACATTTTGGTTTTATTTTGTCATTTCGAAACTTTTGAGGTAACTTAATATTATGTTTAATAAAGGTTCTTGGATGAAAACTTAAAATTTGAATATTTTCTCTATTCTTTTCAAAGAACTTTCTTAATTCGAATTTTTAGATAATTCGAATTTTATTGCTGGTCCCTTGAGGTTCGAATTATCCAAGTTCCACTGTAGTAGAATCTTTCAGCCAAATTTCGGAGAATTTTCATGCCGAAGTGCTAGTATTTCTAAAAATCAAAATATCTATCTACTATCTACGTGAGGTAATGTGTTGGCAAAAATTAAAAAAAACTAAAAACATTAAAAATTAAAGTGTAAAAAAATATAAATATAGAAATAACAAGAAGTTCCGTGAAGAACTATACAGCCTACTTTTCATGCCAATGATTATTCTACAGTATATGAACCTATCTAGAATAATGACGAAATTAAGTTGGTAATATCGAAATATCTAATTAGTTCAAAATATACCTGGTATAATGTAGCCTAATAGAGCACTACAGTTGGCAGCCCTGGTGACTGAATATATTCTTAGTTCCATCTCTTAAGGTACAGAATACAAAATTTGGTTGAAGTCTAATGGACGTTACATGCAGTTAGACACTGGATCTATCAGCACGCGTAAAATCATGTTGCCAACAATGTCATGCGTGTGCTGGTCAGAAATAATCTGAAATATTATGATGTCTTGTTGTGCCAATTTTGGATGAAATACATTTGTTAGTATAGAAGTTGCATATATTTTAAAATTGGACATATCAGCAGGCATAGAATCATGTTGGGATCACTGCCTTGTATTAATTACTCCAAATTAATCTAGAATGTCAGTTGCTATACGTGTGCAAAGTATAGAGCTGTTGGCTTGCATACTTTCTGATATATTGATATTAGGGTAAAAATTATAGACAGCATTTATTAATAGTTGGCAGCCCTGATTGCTCTTAACAATACTAATAGTAATATCTGTTATGGTACACATAGCACATACGAAATTTGGTTGAAATCCAACTGATAGTATAGAAGTTACATGTATTTAAAAATTGGTACTATCAGCAGGTTTATAATCATGTTGGTAGAACTGACGTATATAAGTTACTGCAAATTAATCTAAATTTTCAGAATATACGTGTGCATAGTTTAAAGCTGTTGGCTTGCATACTTTCTGATATATAGGTATTTGGATGAAAAAAATAGAGAGAGCAATTATTAACAGTTAGCAGCCCTGGTGGCCTTAAGAATACGCTCAGTCATATCTGTTTATGTACAGATATTACATACAAAATTTGGTTGAAATCCAATTGATAGTGTAGAAGTTATATGCATTTAAACATTGGACCTATCAGAAGGCTTAACATTATTTTGGCAACACTGTCATGGTTGGCCTCCTGGAAATTAAACTGAAATAGTCTTATCTACATGTGTGCCAATTTTGGAATAGCTCTCATGCATACCTTGCAAGATATCTAACATGGAGCTCAAATTTCTAGTGCGTTTTTCAGCAGTTGGTAGCACTGACATCATTTACAAATATGGAGGTGAGATATTTCGGTGCACATATCTTTACTCATACTAAATTTGGTTTTGATTGCTGCAGCCGTTTAGGAGTTGATAAGGGGGGTGGTGCACACACACAGCCAGCCAGCCAGACAGACAGACACACATTTTCCCGGATCGATCTCATAAGTCTACTTTTTCCTCATTTTTGCAAAATGTGAAAAGTAGGCTAAAAACCATAAAAATAAAACTACAATAATAAACCAAACATAAAATAATATAAAAATTAAAGTAAAAAAATAACTATAAAAATATTAAAATAAATGTAAATATCAATTCAAAATTTGTTAATTAATTAATTCAAAAAATATCAAAATTGAATTTATAAGCACATAAATCAAAAATTAAGAATAAATATATAAACATTAAAATTAGAGAAACAAAAAATAATATTATTAATATTTATAATAATTAAAATAAATTAAAATTTTGAAACAAAAAAGTAAACAAGAAGTTCCGTGATGAACTAAAGAGCCTACTTTTCTTAAAATTTAAGATTCATGCCAATGATTAATCTATATGGATCTATCGAGAATAATGACGAAATTAAGTTGGTAATATCGAAATTTCTAATTAGTTCGAAATACTGTATACTTGGCATAATGCAGCCTAATAGAGAACTACAGTTGGCAGCCCTGGTGACTGAATATATTCTTAGTTCCATCTCTTAAGGTACAATGGATAGCATGGACGTTACATGCAGTTTAACATTGAATCTAACAGCAAACGTAAAATCATGTTGGCAACGATGACATACATGTATTGGTCAGAAATAATCTGAAATAATATGATCTATTGTTGTGTCAATTTTGAATGAAATCCATTAGTTAGTATAGAAGTTACATGCATTTTAAAATTGGACCTATCAGCAGGCTTAGAATCATGTTGGCAGCACTGACGTATATTAGTTACTCCAGATTAATCTAGAATGCCAGGTACTATACGTGTGCAAAGTTTAGAGCTATTGGCTTGTATACTTTCTGATATATTGATATTTGGGTAACAAAAATAGAGACATAACTTATTAACAGTTGGCAGCCCTGGTTACTCTTAAGATTCGGCATAGTCATATCTGTTATGGTACACATAGCACACACAAAATTTGGTTGAGATCCAAATGATAGTATACAAGTTACATGTATTTAACGTTGGACCTCTCAGCAGGCTTAGAATCATGTTGGTAGGACTGACGTTTATAAGTTACTCCAAATTCATATAGAATGTCAGGTACTATACGTGTGCATAGTTTAAAGCTGTCGGCTTGAATACTTTCTGATATATGGGTATTTGGATATAAAAATTGAGAGCATTTATTAACAGTTGGCAGCCCTGGTAGCTCTTAAGAATACGCTCAGTGATATCTGTTTATGTGCACATAGCACATACGAAATTTGGTTGAAATCCAATTGATAGTGTAGAAGTTATATGCATTTAAAATTTGGACATATCAGCAGGCTTATAATCATTTTGGCAACGCTGCGATGTATGGCCTCCTGGAAATTAAACTGCAATATTATTATATATACGTGTGGCAATTTTGAAATAGCTCCCATTCATATCTTCCAAGATATCCAACATGGAGCTCAAATTTTAATTGCGATTTTTCAGCAGTTGGTAGCACTGACATCATTTTCAAATATGGCCGTGAGATATTCAGGTATAGATCTTTACTCCTACCAAATTTTGTTTCGATTGCTGCAGCCGTTTAGGAGTTGATAGGGGGGGAACACACACACAGCCAGACAGACAGACAAACAGACAGAAGGACAGACAGACAGACAGACAGACAGAAGGACAGACAAACAGACACATATTTGCCCGATCTCATAAGTCTACTTTTTCCTCATTTTTGCAAAATGTGAAAAGTAGACTAAAAATAATTTTGCCCTATAAAGGGTGAACAGCTGTATTGTAGGTTAGATAAAAGTGAATTTGTGTTTGTTCTTGGTAAAACAAACATCCCTTGAATCATTCTGCTATCGGCTACTTCTTCATTTGACATGATCTCCATTATGATGGGGAAATTGAGAAAAGTTTCGGCTTGTAAAAGGACCTCCATTTTCGTGCAACTAGTAAATGTTGATCCTTTACATCATCATCAGTTTATCTTCCTGATGGCAGGTTTCCTCACGGTCGGTCTCTCCACCTTATCCGGTCTTCAGCAGCACGTTTCATCAGCTCATAAGATTTATCAATCTTGATGGAATCCAGCATCTGAAACCTTCTTCTACCTCTTCCGATTTTCCCTTGGACTGTCCCTTCTAATGCATATTTCACCAAACCATCTCCCCTTATGAAATGTCCAATCCAATTCATTTTTCTTTTCCTGATCTTCTTTAGCATCATTCTGTCTTATCCTACTTTCTCTTTTCTCACTTTGTGCCTGCAAATTATTCTCTCCATGTACCTCCATAGACACATTTCGAAAGCCTCTATTCTTTTCTCGTCTTCTTTCCTAAGCGTCCAAGTTTCCGCTCCATACATTACTATACACCAAACAAAACATTTCACTCATCTCTTCCTTAGGCTTACTTTCATTGCTCCACAAAATAATTTTCTTTTCTTACTGAAGACTTCTTTTGCTACTGCAATCCTTGTTTTTATTCCTTTAGTGCATATTAATTTTAGTGTAACCCAACTTCCTAGGTATTTAAAACTATCTACTTGTTCAATTTAATCTTCTAATTTTATTGTAATTTTTTCACCTTTTCAACCTATGACCATACTTTTTTTCTCATTTATTTTCATCCTATATATTTTACAAATTTTATCTAACTTAGTTCTTTCAAAAAAGAGAAATAATCCGCAAATTGGGTATAGTCGCTATCAAATAATGTGGTGGTCAGATAAAATAGTAAATGGGAAAACATTACGATAGCCTATCAGAGGGTCGAGTAATATGGCGCACGAAGGAAGACATCATCGCAAACGTATAATTATAATAATCTGGACAGTTACTGTACACTATAAAACAAGTTCCACGCCCACATACACACCCAAGTACGAGGGGTTGATGACCACGATGTCCAAGCCTTGAAATGAAACCACAATAATCGCAGTTATCTCAAGTTCCATCCTATCTTCATGCAGATGAGCACAGATGTTGTGCGGGATACATGTCTGTTTGGTGGGTTGCATCTTGTAGGCGCCACACAGCGAGTGAGTCACTCGGCTAGACTCGGTATGACCTGTATGTTGGGTCGGTCGATACCCAGGTCATTCATTCCCGCGCATCAGTGAGTGCGTGCCTCTAGTAACTTGCACTCAAACACGTTTCACCACTTTCTCTACCCAAAGAGAGAGACAAAAAAAGTCAACAAAATGAGGATTTGCAAGTTCAAAGACTCGAAGTTTGAATCCCGGTGATGTTGGTGGCCTTCATAAGCGTGGCTTTGAAAATGGATAACTTATGTTTTGAGGCTGGGGTTCTATCTGGCATGGTAACCATGGCAACCAGTGTTCATCATATGATGATGATGATGATGATAGCAAACACTCGTCTCGAGTAGGTTGGCCTTCCAATACTGAATGACTCTTCATCGATGAGTCCGGAGGTGACTAAAAAGCCCAATGCGGGAGAGACACAGTTTCCCGCAGTGATGACAGGTAGTATCAGGGTCAGGTGAGACATCCGCATTCATTCCCTGTCTTCTAATGAACACTCTGTTCTTTCTGCGTTGCCTCCGATCTTCTATCATACGCCGGCGGTTTTCTTCAAAAAGTATCGCACCACGATGAACAATTGATCTCCAGGATGAGCGATCAAGAGCTAAGGTCTCCCAGTTGTTGATATTAATATGGCACATTTGCATATTAGCCTTTAGTACGTCTTTGAATCGCTTCCTCGGACCTCCCACACAGCGCTTGCCCTCAGTTAGTTCAGAGCAAAACACTTGCTTGGGAATGCGATTATTGGGCATGCGGATTACGTGTCCTGTCCATCGCAGCTGACGTTTTAAAAGAATGGCTTCAACACTGGTAGTCTGTGCTTCTTCGAGAATGCTGGTGTTTGTGCGTTTGTCTTTCCATGTGACACGAAGAATTCTCCTCAAACAACGCTGGTGATATTGCTCCAGCTTTTTAAAATGACGTCTGTAGCATGTCCAGGATTCAGATCCGTAAAGTAAGGTGGGAACTACAACCGAGTTGTACACAAGGATCTTCGTTGCAGCATTGATATCATGGTTGTCAAAAACTCTAGACCTCAATCTTGCAAAGGATGCCCCAGCACGGTTAATCCTGTGTTGGATTTCGGAATCTATATTTGCACTTGATGACAGGGTGCTGCCAAGATAAGAAAAGGCGTTAACTTCTTGAAGCTTCGCTCCGTCGATGGTGACATTGATGTTTCTTTGTCCTTGTCCAGGGGCTGGTTGGTAGAGGACTTGGGTTTTACTGGTGTTAAGTTTCAGCCCAATCTTTTTGTAGGCTGAAGAAAAAGCATTCAGGATTTTCCTAAGTTCGTCCTCTGATTGAGCTACTACTGCATTATCATCAGCGTACTGTAACTCAACCAATGCAGCAGGAGATGTTCGATTCCTTGCCTTTAGACGGCTCAAATTAAAGATCTTCCCATCCATCCTGTAAGTTATCTGTATGCCTGTAGGAAGATCATCTTTGACTAACTGCATGACAGTGGCAACGTACAGAGAAAACAATGTAGGGGCAATCACACAGCCTTGTTTAACGCCGGTATTAATATGAAATGGTTCTCCAATCGAGTCGTTACCAATGACATTTGCCTTCATATCATTGTGGAGTAGTCTTAAGATGGTAATAAATTTCAGTGGAAAACCATACAATGATAAAATCTTCCACAAGGCTTCACGGTTTACCGAGTCAAATGCCTTACTGAGGTCTATAAAGGCAATATAAAGAGGTCTATTTTGCTCTCTACATTTCTCCTGAAGCTGACGAACAGTGAATATCATATCTGCAGTTCCTCTAGAAGGCCTGAAACCACATTGGCTCTCTGGGAGTATTTTCTCCACCAGGGATAGAATACGATTCGCCAAAATACGAGCAATAAGCTTTCCAAGGCATGATAACAAAGATATACCACGATAGTTGTTGCAGTCTGCACGATCACCTTTCTTAAATATGGGAACTATCAGACTATCTCTGAAATCAGCAGGCATTTTTTCAGTTCTCCAAATTTTAATGATAAGATCATGTATGTGGCTTATGAGTTCCTCACCTCCTTCTTTGAGAGCTTCCGCTGGTATTCCATCACATCCAGTGGCTTTGTGTCGCTTTGCTTGATTAATAGCACACTGAACCTCATCTAGTGTTGGCAGGGTACCGAGTTCTTCTTTGATGGGTGCTTGTTCTAATATATCATACACCTGCTCATCAATAACTGAGTCCTGGTTCAAGAGGTCTTCAAAATGCTCCTTCCACCTATTCATGATGGAGTATTGATCTTTTAGAAGTGTACTTTTGTCACTGGACCAAAGTGGATTTCTACCAAACGTGGAGGGGCCATAAATCGCTTTTGTGGCTTGGAAGAACTGTCGCGAATCTTTGTCTGCTAGATATTGCAGCTCTTTAGCTTTGGATGTCCACCATGCATTTTTGAGAGCACGAGTTCCTCTTTGGACATTTGCCTTCGCAAGACAAAATGCTTCTTTCTTAGTACGGGAGTTCATATCTTTTCTCCAAGTTTGCAAGGCTTTTCTCTTTTCTGAGATTAATGCTTCTATTTCTTCATCATTTTCATCAAACCAGTCTTGATGTTTCCTGGTCTTATATCCCAGCGTTTCCTTGCAAGCATTCTGAATAGCGGTCTTCAGACTCTCCCAGTGCAGTGTTACATCTGGATGGTATTCCTGTGGCAGTGTCTGGCTAAGCAACTCTTTATATTGGGAGATATGCTCTGACTTACCAAACTTCTCGGTATCAAAAACATGCCTACAGCTCTTCTGTTGCTTCCTCCTCTGTGTGGACAATGGTATACGCATAACTGATCTGATAAGCCGGTGATCTGTCCAACAGTCATCGGCTCCTGTCATTGCTTTGGTGATAAGAACATCTCGTAAATCTTTCTTGCGTACAATCACATAGTCAATAAGATGCCAGTGCTTCGATCTAGGGTGCTGCCATGATGTTTTAAAGCGATTCTTTTGGCGAAAGATAGTATTGGTGATTACCAATTCATGTTCAGTGCATTTGGAGAGCAGTCTGACACCATTGGAGTTTTCGCTACCAACTCCCTCCTTACCAATGACACCATTCCAAACATTGTAGTCCCTGCCCACTCTAGCGTATACCTGTACTAGGTCAGTAGCGTCATCAATACGTTGCCATAACACCAGGTCTTAGTTACGTTTTGTTTATTCATCTATGCAAAGTAGGTCAGAGGGGCCGATAACCTAGATATTAGGTCCCTTAAAACAACAATTGCATTATTACATCAAACGAGTTCTGTAGCATCATCAATACAGGCGCGGATTCAAGGGGGGAGGGGGGGGGTCACGGGGGTCATGACCCCTCCCCAAACGGAGACCAAATTGTTTTGAAAACTCAAAAAACGAAAACACAATAACCAGACAAATAAAACTTAACGAATTTTAACTGAAAAACAGATTTTTTTTTTCATTTTATTCAATACTGAAAATATCGTTATTGCAATTATTATGTTCTGTTTACAACTGTACATATTTACAACTTCATACCTGTTATATAAAAACGATTATTTATATAACAAAATCAACTCGTCTATTTTGTTTAGCAAACCTTGTGATTACCGAATCGATGTTTATAGTGATGTCACGATGAATGTGCAGCAATGCACGGATAGGAATTTGGGGCTTTTCACACCTAAATATTTTGCCGACGTCCAAACTGCAAGCTTGGTTGGCAATTTAAGCTGTGACTTTCTCCTTTTGTCGGTACCAACTCGACTTGCCGAAACTGTAACGTACCTTGATACTTTTCTCGAAGCTCGATGTAAAAGTCGCAAAACACGCCGTTGCAATTTGTACGAATATTTTTGGTGCGCTAAACGCATCAAATTTCTATCCATGTAGCTTGCAAAAATTGGTCTGGTTTTGTACATTTGGATATTTTGTGATTGCGTTTTTAGTGATACAATTTTTCTTAACAATTTCGATTCTCTGACCCCCCCCCAGCCAAACTCTAGATCCGCGCCTGCATCAATACGTTGCTATAAGAAAGTAAGATCTAAGTTACGTGTTGTTTCGTCATCCATGCAAAATACGTCAGTAGAATCTACCCTTGTATTAAGGTCGTCTCCCGGGATGCCAAGAACTGCCTGAGGGGAGTCGAAAAAACGGAGGAAAAACTAGTTATGGTGTTGAAGAATCAAATAATGAATGAATAATGAATGAATTATTAAATAATGAATAATGAATAGTGAATGAATGAAAGGAAGCTTGTAGTTTAAAGTGACAGTTAATCTCGAGATCATGAGCCACGGGACCTCCTTTTTACGTGGAATCCGAACCACAGGACATGGCATTTCACTTCTAAAATCTCACATGCAATGACCGGGAATCGAACCCGGACCGCCTTGGTGAGTGGCATACAGCTAGACCGCTGAGCCACCACGCCCCCGTGAATGAATGAATAATGACTAATGAATAATGAATGAATTTATAAGTATTGAATAGATGAATAATGAATAATGAATGCATTTATAAATATTGAAAAAATAATGAATAATGAATGAATTATTAAATAATGAATAATAAATAATGAATAATCAATGAATAATGAATGAATAATAAATAATGAATGAAATAATAAATAAATAAATAATGAATAATGAATGAATTATTAAATAATGAATAATAAATAATGAATAATCAATGAATAATGAATGAATAATAAATAATGAATGAAATAATAAATAAATAAATAATGAATAATGAATGAATAATAAATAATGAATAGTGAATGAATGAATGAATGAATAATGACTAATGAATAATGAATGAATTTATAAATATTCAAAAAATGAATAATGAATAATGAATGAATTTATAAATATTGAAAAAAATGAATAATGTATGAATTATTAAATAATGAATAATAAATAATGAATGAAATAATAAATAAATAAATACATAAAAATGAATAATGAATTAATTATTAAATAATGAATAATAAATAATGAATTAATGAATAATTAATCAATAATAAATAATGAATGAAATAATAAATAAATAAGTAGATAAATAAATAATGAATGAATAATAAATAATGAATAGTGAATGAATGAATAATGACTAATGAATAATAATTTAATTTATAAATATTCAAAAAATGAATAATGTATAATGAATGAATTTATAAATATTGAAAAAATAATGAATAATGAATGAATTATTAATCAATGAAATAATAAATAATCAATGAAATAATAAATAAATAAATAAATAAATAAATAATGAATGAATTATTAAATAATGAATAGTGAATGAATTAATAATGACTAATGAATAATGAATGAATTTATAAATATTCAAAAAAATGAATAATGAATAATGAATGAATTATTAATCAATGAAATAATAAATAATCAATGAAATAATAAATAAATAAATAAATAAATAAATAATGAATGAATTATTAAATAATGAATAATAAATAATGAATTAATGAATAATGAATGAATAATAAATAATGATTGAAATAATAAATAAATAAATAAATAAATAAATAAATAAATTATGAATAATGAATGAATAATAAATAATTAATAATGAATAGTGAATGAATGAATAATGACTAATGAATAATTAATGAATTTATAAATATTGAAAAATGTTTAATGAATGAATTATTAAATAATGAATAATAAATAATGATTTAATGAATAATTAATGCATAATGAATGAATAATAAATAATGAGAGAAATAATACATAAATAAATAATTATTAATGAATGAATAATAAATGATGAATGAATGAAAAATGAATAATAAATAAAGAATGAATGAATAATGAATTAATGAATAACGAATAATGCATAATGAATTATAAATAAAGAATAAATGAATAATGGATGAATAATGAATGAATGAATTCAAAAATAATGAATAATGAATAATAATAACAAAAGTCAAAGGACTAAAACGAAAAAAGTAAATAAATAAATAAATTCATTATAATTAAATTATAAATAGTTATTCATTATTGTGGGGTTTGAAGCCATTTTTCAGTGTTGCCTTAGTAAACAAAATTTTAGTGCTTTTCAGTCGGTCAACACGAATATACCCAAAAGAGCTGGGTTATGCCCTAATCCTGAAATAAATTACATGAGTGTATTTATTAATTTCATGTAATTTATTTCAGGATTAGTGCATAACCCAGCTCTTTTGGGTACACTCGTGTTGACTGCCTGAAAAGCACTAAACTTTTGTTAGTAATTTATTAATTATTTATTAATTTACTAATTAATTATTAACAAAAATAATCTCAGAGGTGACAGCCAAGAATGCTAGCCACTGTGGCACGAGGCGGACCAAGGAACAAGATGAATGACGAAACAACAACAACAACAATTCTAGTCTGAGGGCTGGAATAGGATACTCAGCCTCTTGAGGTAGATTTGAGAAGAGGTGAATTCGATTCTTACCTCAGCCATATGAAAGGGAATTTTTCCGTGATTTCACTGTTTCTACACTATGCAAATACCGGGATGGTACCTAGATTAAGGCCACGACCGCCTCCTACCCAATCCTAGCCCAAATTATAAATATACAGTCAACAGACAGATTCCACATACGCACTTCACTACAATTGAGAAGTCTATAGATTGAATGATTGTGAAGTATTTTACACACCCACAATATTATTGGATTTTGTTTTAAAATTGCGTGTTGTATATTAACACGAGAGTATGTAAATTTATTCACGAATTCTCCTGGCTCATGTTTCCATTTTGAAGAGCACGTGAGCAGGCTGAAACTAATTAATGCCATGTTGTGCGTCTGGTCGCTCGCGCTATCGGAATATGCAATGTGACTGGTTACTCGTCGCCATGGACAATATACAGTTCAAACGAGCATTCACTCGAAAATAAATGCTTGTGGGAATAATCATGTTTGTTAGATATTAGACTAATTTATTTACATTAATTATTTATGGTATTGAAGTAAGCTCTTTAATATTCTCGTTCACACTATTTCACTACTAAATCTCCTTCTCCTTCCTCCTGTAATCACTGCAATTAACATTAATCCCGTGCAGATTTTTAGGTGGAATCACATATTTACCACTCAATTTAAATGAGTATATATTTGTGTTGGCCGACAAAAAGTTAATATTCAATTGTTTTTCAAAAGACGAATGTATTCTCTACAATATATTATTATTATTATTATTATTATTATTATTATTATTATTATTTAATCTCCAAAAGTGCAATGAACCCTATTTTACTATAAGGTTGTAGTTTATACAAAATATACAATTTCTCTGATAAAATCCAATACATGAACAGCAAAACAGACATGAACAGAAATGAAAAATATGTACAATCCTTAATACCAGAGTACTAATATATAAAATACCAGATCATAATATCTACAATACACGAGTTGAACAGCTAATAAGCAGACATTATCAAGTTATATGTGTTTAAATACATAATCAATAAATTCTAAAAATTGAAAAGAGCAGTATTTTTTTATAAAATATGCAATTTAGTGGCTTTTCGAAATAGCAGCTGCAAGTTAACAAATGCATCTTAAGTTCAAAACGTGCGCTCTCAAAATCGGGACAGTTGAATAGAATGTAATTTATTCTTTATGGAAATAATTTCGAAGTAATTTGAAGAAACACATTCTTATTTATTCATTTATTTATTTATTTATTTACTAGCAACCCGGCCCGGCTTCGCCCGGGAACAGTTGTGAATGCATTACGTGATACGTCAATGAACTACGATCTATATCCGTTTTACGTCTCGGCATGATGGGTTCAAATCACTGACTGGACTATTAACTATATTATCATGGAGATGCATGTGCAACAAATTCTTGTCAGACGTAATTTAAGAATGGCGAGGTGCATGAAACACAAATCCACCTTCCGTCCAATCTTAACTTGACTGTGTTTCACAGGCGAAATGAAGAAAACCCGAGTTGCACTTCCAGGGAAACTCCAAACACAACCACCCTTCTCAGAAGTCTTGACTCAACACGACTCAACGGTTTGCTGCTGGCTGTATCTGGGGCAATAGGTTCGCCCGCTAGCTAGGCTGTAACAGGGATGATAGACTCGCCCTTAGCTAGCTCGTAAACTGTCGCCTAGGTCGTTGAATGGACATGGTTGGAAGAAATTAAAACGTAAAAACACTCATAGTGGGCGATGTATTGAAGATAGACATATGCTCTCGCAGACTTTTAGGTAGATTTCATTAGAAAGCTAACTATTGCAATGGGTCCCATGTTTCGACTTCCGGAAAATTTCGACATATCTTCGCGTTTCACATCCCCCAGACCCCAAAACCACCGTCAGTTCAAAAGTTTATATATAATTTATGTATATATATATATATGTATATATATATATATGTATATCAGTTTCTTGTGGACACGATAACTGCCGTAATTTTGCACCAATTACTTCGAATTTTTTACCGAAGATGTATACCTATAAAATCTCGGTCGAGTTCGTTACTGGGCTAAATCGGTCGAAGGGGGTGAAAATGGGGGGCTTTTTTCGAAAAAGTGAAATTTCGCTATAACTCTCTTAATACGTGCAATATCGAATCCATTCAAAGTTCATAATATGTGTCGGATAAGTGCCAAAAATTTATGTCAAATAAGATTTTTGATAGCACCAACCATTGACCAAAGGGGTGGAAAAAAGTGGGTTTTTCGGGAAACATTAATCATATCTCTCTTAATAGGCACAATATCAAAACCGTACAAAATGGACAATATTCCTCTAATAATTACCTAAAACTTTTGTCTGAAAGAATTTTTGATATGACCCACCATTACGCCAAGGGACGAGAAAAATGATTTCGGAATTATAAGAAAATGCCAAGAGCTATCAGTGGTTGCCATGGCAACACTACTAAATTGATGAGGCATGGACCATCAGACGTTGCCATGACAACGCACTTGCACGAGATCAGATTCAGTATTTCCATCTGATTAAGTGGTTGGTTGGTTGGTTCTTAAGTTTAGGGGCTGCGACAACGCGGTCATGTAGCCCCGTGTACTTTGGGTGTGTGTAGAATCTGTCTGATAACCGGTGTTAATTGTGATGACTGTATTAGTGTGTGTTATCTGTTTGTTAATTTAAGTACTGCAACTAACAATTTTTCAGATAGTTCCTACTTTTGCCGCCAAGCGCCACTGTCAACGACTACGAGGCCAAGTTCAGAACTGAGCTACTAGACGCCGCCGCAGTCGGCTCTTGGCAACGAACATAGAAACCTAAGAGCGTTGTATACATTCTTAACCTATCCAATTTAGCTTCACACAGGTGCAATTAGTGGAAGGATCTTTAACATGCCATAAATCTATGACATGGGACCGCCGGCTTTACTTCCCCTCCGAAGGAAGGCATACTGAGGGATATTTAACGCTCTTAAAAAATCCGACGGCTTCGGCCGGGTTTGAACCCGGTATCTTGGGCATAGAAGCTCAGCATGTTACCGACTACGCCACCAAAGCCGCCTGATAAAGTGGGAAGCGGCTTCGGTGACGTAACTGGTAGCATGCTGAATGTCTATGCCCAATGTCGCGGTTTCAAAGCCGGCCGAAGTCGTCGGATTTTCTAAGAGCACTAGAATCCCTCAGTATGCTTTCCTTTGGAGGGGAAGTTCCAACGTTCGTTGCGAGTTGATGGTTGGGGTGGCATCTAGTAGCCAAGTTCACAGCTAGGTGTCGTTGACGGTTGTACCTGGTAGCAACATTAGGAACTACTGCTTGAAATTGACCGTCTGCAGTACTTACATGAATTAAGACTAATACAGCCATTACAATTCACACCGTGTATCAGACAGATTCTACACTCACCCAAAGTACACGGGGTTAGATGACCGCGTTGTCGCAGCCCCTAAACTGAGGAACCAACCAGAGGTAGATTTCGTTAGAAAGCTAACTATTGCAATGGGTACCATGTTTCGACTTCCGGAAAATTTCGACATATCTTCGCGTTTCACATCCCCAGGCCCCAAAACCACCGTCAGTTCAAAAGTTATATATAATTTATGTATGTATATGTATATCAGTTTATTGTGGACACGATAACTGCCGTAATTTTGTACCAATCACTTTGAATTTTTTACCGAATACGTATACCTATAAAATCTCGGTCGAGTTCGTTACTGGGCTAAATCGGTCGTTGGGGGGTGAAAATGGGGGGCTTTTTTTTTTCGAAAAAGTGAAATATTGCTATAACTCTCTTAATATGTGAAATATCGAATCCGTTCAACATTCATACTATGTGTCGGATAAAGCCCAAAAATGTATGTTTGAAGAGTTTTTTTTATAGCACCAACCATTGACCAAAGGGGTGGGAAAAAGTGGGTTTTTCGGGAAACATTAATCATATCTCTCTTAATAGGCACAATATCAAAACCGTACAAAATGGACAATATTCCCATAATAATTACCTAAAACTTTTGTCTGAAAGAATTTTTGATATAACCCACCATTATGCCAAGGGATGAGAAAAATAATTTCGGAATTATAAGAAAATGCCAAGACCTATCAGTGGTTGCCATGGCAACACTACTAAATTGATGAGGGATGAGCCATCAGACGTTGCCAAGATAACGCACTTGCACGAGATCAGATTCAGATTTCCATCTAAGTGTGAAGCGGCTTCGGTGACGTAACTGGTAGCATACTGAATGTTTATGCCCAAGGTCGCGAGTTCAAAGCCGGCCGAAGTCGTCGGATTTTCTAAGAGCGCCAAAAATCCCTCAGTATGCTTTCCTTTGGAGGGGAAGTTCCAACGTTCGTTGCGAGTTGCTGGTTGCGGTGGCATCTAGTAGCCAAGTTCACAGCTAGGTGTCGTTGACGGTAGTACCTGGTAGCAACATTAGTAACTACTGCTTGAAATTGACCGTCTGCAGTCCTTACCTGAATTACAGACTAATACAGCCATCCCAAAGTACACGGGGTTACATGACCGCGTTGTCGCAGCCCCTAAACTGAGGAACCAACCAAAATCTCTGCGGTAGATATAATTTTGCGTGAAGAAGTAACAGACCGTTACATAGTTGCACATCAGTGTCGAAACCTAGCATAAGGACAGTGTGACCACAAGTATAAAAATGGACCCCAAATGACAAGAAGGTTACCGTTCCCATAAGACAATAAAATGTTTAAAATAAGCATAAAATGACGAAAAACAAAGTTAATTAAGCTCCAATTATAAAATACCTTCTCGCATTAAATGAGGTCTGATCCTTCTACGAAAATCTGCATATTCTGCCTATTTTCGCCTATCCCCAAGTTTGTCCGGTGAAATCTACCTCCGCCTTCCGGCGTGCCGAGAGGACTTTTTTTTTGTAGAACTCTTCATGCTGAACAATTCTTACACTCATAGTATTTAGATATTTTTAACGGTTTGCTCAGCGTAAGCTTACAGAGCGCTCGGACGCCAGGTTTTGTTTTCAACTTTTCAACTGAAATCGATACTGCTTGGTTTCCTTTGATCATAAATAAATTATTTTCTACGGAAACCTTCCTCGAGAAATCCTTTACAGAATGGTGAAAACTGCATCATAATCCATCCAGTGGTTCTCGAGAATACCCGCTACACCCAAGAATCGGGGACTTCGTTTTATACTATGTAGAGATTTTTTAGCTTATTTTCAATTTTGAAAAAATAGGCTTATGAGATCACCTTTTGTCCGTGTGTGTGCGTGTGCGCGCGTGTGTGTGTGTGTGTGTGTGTGTGTGTGTGTGTGTGTGTGTGTGTGTGTGTGTGTGAGAGAGAGGAGTGTGTATGAGTGCCCCCCTCCCCCTAAAAATTCTAAACGGCTGGATCGATTTCAATGAAACTCGGTAAGTTCATAGCACTATTCCAGGTGACCCCGACCGTGTCCTTCAAATTTTGTTACGTCTCACCAATCCAACATGGTGGCTGTGCGAAATATTTCACCGGCATTCAATATCGCCGAAACTATTCCCGATATCACCCTGGAATTTTTTACGGTAATAAAGGGAACAACTAGAAGTTCACCTATGTGACTTTTGAAAAACTGGTAACTACAAAACCAACATGGCGGCCACGCGAATTTGCGACTTTTAAATAGACGTTTCTCGTGATTTAACCAACCAAGCCCTAAAAAACTTGGTACAGTATATGTTTATACACATTAATGCACCGACATCTAACTTCGTTCAATTGTTTACATAACCACAAGATGGCGGACGAGCGAAATATTTCACCGGCATTCTATATCTCTGAAACTATTTGCGGTATCACCCTCAAATTTTGTTCGGAGATAAAGGGCACTAGTGGAAGTTCATCTATAAGACTTTCAAAAACCGGTTAAATACAAAACGAACATGGATGCCAAGCGAATTTGAAAATTTTAAATAGACCTTTCTCGCGATTTAATGTTTCAAACGCAATGAAATCTGGTACAGGAAATGTGTATACACATTGTAATGCACTGGTATTTAATTTAGTTTAATTGTTTACATAACCTCAAGATGGCGGCTGTGCGAATTTTAAAATTATTATTTATTTCTTGTGTCGTAGTCATGCGATCGAAGTGAAAGTTTGAATAATGAACCTACGCAATAATTTTCCTTTAATGGTACATGACTCTATGACCTATACATATAACAATCCAACATGGCGACCATCGGAAATATTTAGATGGCTCTGAATATCTACGAATCTACACACATCAAAAAAAGTTTTGCATCACCTCGGTTCCAAGAGTTCCGGAACCTTTAAATACAAAGGGAATAGAGATCAACACAAACAACATTTCAGCTCGTTTTATTGCTCATGAGACCCACACATTGCATGTTGTACCATCATACAGCTAGACTTTCAGCATTTGTGGTCCAGATTGCAGTACACACCACTACCTCTAATACCCAGTAGCACGTCCTCTTGCATTGATGCATGCCTGTATTCGTCGTGGCATACTATCCACAAGTTCATCAAGACACTGTTGGTCCAAATTGTCCCACTCCTCAACGACAATTCGGCGTAAATCTCTCAGAGTGGTTGGTGGGTCAAGACGTCCATAAACAGCCCTTTTCAACATATCCCAGGCATGTTCGATAGGGTTCATGTCTGGCGAACATGCTGGCCACTGTAGTCGAGCGATGTCGTTATCTTGAAGGAACGCATTCACAAGATGTGCACGATGAGGTCGAGAATTGTCGTCCATGAAGACAAATGCCTCTCCAATATTCTGCCGATATGGTTGCACTATGGGTCGGAGGATGTCATTCAGGTATCGTAAAGCCGTTTCGGAGCCTTCCATGACCACCAGTGGCGTACGTCGGCCCCACATAATGCCACCCCAAAACATCAGGGAACCACCACCTTGCTGCACTCGCTGGACAGTGTGTCTAAGACGTTCAGCCTGACCAGGGTGCCTCCAAACACGTCTCCGACGATTGTCTGGTTGAAGGCATATGCGACACTCATCGGTGAAGAGAACGTGATGCCAATTCCGTGGGGTCCATTCAGCATGTTGTTGGGCCCATCTGTACCGCGCTGCATGGTGTCGGGGTTGCAAAGCTGGACCTCGCCATGGACGTCGGGAGTGAAGTTGCGCATCATGCAGCCTATTGCGCACAGTTTGAGTTGAAACACGACGTCCTGTGGCTGAACGAAACGCATTATTCAACATGGTGGCATTGCTGTCAGGGTTCCTCCGAGCGGCAATCCGTAAGTAGCGGTCATCCACTACAGTAGTAGCCCTTGGGCGGCCTGAGCGAGGCCTGTCATCGACAGTTCCTGTATCTCTGTACCTCCTCCATGTCCGAACAACATCGCTTTGGTTCACTCTGAGACGCCTGGAAACTTCCCTTGTTGAGAGCCCTTCTTGACACAAAGTAACAATGCGGACGCGATCGAACTGCGGTATTGACATTCTAGGCATGGTAGAACTACAGACAACATGAGCAGCGTACCTTCGTCCTGGTGGAATGACTGGAACTGATCGGCTGTCGTACCCCCTCCGTCTAATAGGCCCTGCACATGCATGGTTGTTTACATCTTTGAGCAGTTTTAGTGACATCTATGAACAGTCAAAGGGACTGTATCTTGGATACAATATACACAGTCAACGTCTATATGCCGGAGATCTGGGAACCGAGGTGATGCAAAACTTTTTTGATGTGTGTATTATAGCAATCAAACTGAATTTTTTATGTTCATAGGGGCTATGCACTTAAGTTCATCTAGAGGACTTTAAATAACCTGGTGATCACAAATCCAACATGGCAGCGACACGAAGTATAAATATTCACATGGACATTTCTCGCAATTTAACCATCCGAGTGCAGTGAAACTTGGTACAGTAAATCCTTATACGAATGTTAATCCACTGGCATCTAATTTATTTCAATTGTTTCCATAACCAGAAGATGGCAGCTGAACGAAATTTTAAAATCTCCTTGTTACTTCTTGTGTCCTACTCATGCGATTGTAGTTTGAATGCTCCACGTACACAATAATCTTCATGTAACAGTACACAACTCTAGGATCTACATGTATAAAATCCAACATGGCGACCATCCGAAATATTTAGTCGGTTCTCAATATCTTCGAATCTATTACAGCAATCAAACTGAAATTCTGTGTGTTGATAGTGGCAATTAACATCAGTTGGATATAAGGCTGTATAGTTCTTCACGGAACTACTTGTTTTAAAGCGAATTGACCACCTAGGATCACGTAACAACTTTATATCTTTTTCTTTTCCTTTACCTGGAGTTTTCTCTGTCTCCAATATTCCTCCATACGTTCACTGGCGTGCTTACTTTGATCTTCTGTCCAAGTTCATCCACTTCTCTGAGGTCTTCCTACATCTTGAAACCCTTCGAGATTTTTCACTTTACTCTCAAATTTAATGTATTTATTTATTTATTATTTATTTATTTATTCAGTTCGTTTGGGCCATCTATGGACCACGATGCTTGTGTTTTAGCTGTATGTTTCTTGCTGTCATCGTCGTTGTTTTCCACGATTGGTGTTCTGAGTGGTGGGTTTGGCAGCTCCTTTCTTGTAGGTTCCTTGAGCTTTTCTGATGGCCCACTAGTCCTTAATGTTCCTGCTAAATTCAATCTTGCGCTCCTCGGACCATTTCCTGGTCTCGTCCTTTGGTCTGTGGATAGCTTTCGTGAGGGACGTTACGAAGGGTTATTTATTTATTTATTTACTTATTTATTTTTTAGTTCCGTTTGTGCCGGTTGTGGACCACGTGGTTCTTATCTCTGGCAGCTTTCATCATAGCCCAGTATTCCTTCATTCTGGCACTGTGAATGTCCTGAGTCCATTTCAGACCTACTCCTGGACGCACTGCTTTTGCTGTTAGTGACTGGAGAGAATCTGATGTTCTGGCTAAAGTCCTGTATTTATTCATTTATTAGCTTGCCACGGTGGGTGAGTGGTTATCGTGTCGGGCTACCAACCCCAAGCTTGCAGGTTCGCTGCTGGCTGTGGTAAGTGGTTTTTGAAAGGCGAAAAAAATTGAGACACGCATGTCATACGTTGTTGGCATGTTGAAGAACCCATTTGAATTTATCGGCCGTGTTCATACTGGCAAAGTTAATCTCGAGATTTTCCGCCAACACAGAAAGTTCCTCCATTCTCTACTAGAAAGCGCTATAGTGTCGAGGAGCTTAGATATCTAACCTCATTGACATTCACAGCGCTCCAAGCAACAACAAAATTCGACATGCAAGCTTCCCTTTAGGCGTCAAATAACAAAGCTTGCACCCGGTACCCGAGGCCATACGACATTATTTATTTATTTATTTATTTATTTATTTATTTATTTATTTATTTATTTATTTATTTATTTATTTATTTATTTATTTATTTATTTATTTATTTATTTATTTATTTATTGTTTCCGAATTTGGTCAACTATTCAGCGCAGAGAACCTAAGGCTTTCTCGTCAGTCTCTTCCTTTTTTCCCAGAACTTTTTCATTCTTTCACTATGAATCGTCCGCTGCTCCGCAGAAATAATCAATTTAGCCCTACATTTTGGTAGATTCTCCTTAAATGTCTTAACGCTGTCAATGCGACATCAAACCATCTTCCTGCTGTGGATCACGGCGGCAGTAATTCCAATTTAAACCGTGTCTTTCTTGACAATGCGAGGCCACATGTGGCAACCAGAACCACCAACAAGCTCCGGTCATTTCACTGGGAGAGTCTGGATCACCCACCAACAGTCCGGACCTCGCGTCTAGTGATTTCCACGTTTTTGGTCTACTGAAGAAGTTCCTGGCCAGACAGCGATTCACAAGCAACGATGACGCCAAGACAGCAGTCCGACGATGGTTCCACAGTCAGCCGGCTGAATTCTAACACGGGGGCATCTCAAATTTAGAGCTGCGATGGGACAAATGTCTGAACAAGTGTGGAAACTATATTGAAACATAGTGTAAGGCACTTAGAACAGTATGTATATTTGTAATTACCTGGCAAAGACTTTTCGATCCGCCCTCGTATCTTTCGTTTTTTAACACTTTCATTCCGAAAGTCTCTCTCTCTATATCACTTCTTCTTCTTCTCTTACATTGTTGCTCCAATGTATGTTTGTCTTCTTGAATCCATGTTGTTGTTGATGCAATGAATGATGGTGAATGAAACTGGGCAAGGATGTGGAAGGAAGCGGCCGTGGCCTGTCAGAAGGTACCGTCCCAGTATTTGCCTGGTGTTGAAAATGGGAAACCGCGGAAAAACATTTCAAGGACGGCTGTCGGTGGGGTCGAACCCATCCGTCTACCGAGTCAGCAGAGAGCTTGGCCCCATGACCTAACGCTGAGCTTTAGCGAGCATAGCCACTGCTATCGGTAGCCTGGCGGGATGCATCCTGGAGACGTGTCCATAAAACGCAAGACGTCTCTTCCTGGCCACGTCGTAATTCTTTCAGAGTATCTATAGAGTTTCTGGTTGGGTCGTCTTTCATATTCACTCCCTTCCTTGACTGGTCCCAATATATTCCTCATTGTCTTCCTCTCTTGGATTTCATGTTTGTCCTTTCCTGTGGACACCACGTACTCTTGGGCATACGAATTGTGCACTTTAGCTGGCACCATTATACTAAGCATTTTCTGGGTTTCTAGTAAAGGTACAGCTATGATTCTTGTAACATATAAAAAGTAGTATATTCTGAGCTGATTATGGCCATGAAATGGTACTTTGCTTTTATACAATGTGTGAAATGAGCACGAATTTTACATAGAAATTTTCAGAAAAAAGTTACTTCACGTACACATTTCTCAGCTGTTAACCGATCAAATACTCTCAAATGTTTTTCACAAATTGGGAATGGATAATGGCAGACAAGTAACCACTTTTTTAAAACTATTATTGGGTTAGAATGTATGAAAAAAATCCCAACTAACATTTTGATTTTTTATAAATTATATAGTATGTTTGTTGGGATTTGTTTTCTTACATTCTGTAGTTGTTTGAGTCTACAGTCTTTCGACTGGTTTGATGCAGCTCTCAATGCCTCCCTGTCCTGAGCTAATCGTTTCATCTCTACATAGCTACCACACCCTACATCCGAGGCAATCTGTTTAACATACTCTAACCTTGGTCTACCCCTACAGTTCTTGTCCTCGACCCTTCCTTCCATAACTAAGCTTGCTATTCCTGGGTGTCTTAGTATGTGTCCTACCTTCTCTTCATTAGCAGTCGCCAGAAACATCTCTCCTCTTTCACTCGTCTTAATACCTCTTCGTTTGTAACCCTAACTACCCATGTGATCTTCATCATTCTCCTGTAACACCACATTTCAAACGCTTCAATTCTCCTCTTTTCTACTGCACCAATAGTCCAAGTTTCACTTCCATAGAGTGCGACGCTCCAGACAAAGGTTTTCAAAAATGTCTTCCTAATACCTAAATCTATATTCGATGTCAACAGATTCCTTTTCTGTAGAAATGCTTTCCTTGCCTGAGCCAACCTACTTTCTATATCCTCTTTGCTTCATCCATCACTGGTTATATTGCTTCCTAAGTAACAGAAGTCTCCTACTTCCTTTAGTTTTTCCCCTGCCAATTTGATGTCCATAGAGGTTTCTGATTTATTGCGGCTGCATTCCAATATTTTTGTTTTACATTTATTAATTTGCATCATGAATTCTTTCCTCAAGACGGAGTCCATACCATTCAAAAACTCATTCAAATCCTCAGGCGTGACGGCCAAGATGACTATGTCATCGGCGAATCTCAGAGTTGAAATTATTTCTCCTTGAATCTTCACTCCCACTTTAAATTTCTCTCTAATTTCATTCATTGCTTATTCGATGTAAAGATTGAAAAGTATGGGTGATAAGTTGCAGCCTTGCCTCACATTCTAACCCAATATTAAATTGAAAAGTGGTTACTCGTCTTTCATTGTCCATTTCCAATTTGTGAACACAATTTGAGAGTATTTGATCGGCAAACAACTGAGAAATGTGTAGTACCTGAAGAAACTTTTTTTCTGTAAATTTCTATGTTAAAATTCGTGCTCATTTCACACATTGTATAAAAGCAAAGTACCATTTCATGGCCATAATCAGCTCAGAATATACTGCTTTTTATATGTTACAAGAATCATAGCTGTACTTTTACCAGAAACCCAGAAAATGCATAGTACAATGGTGCCAGCTAAAGTGCACAATTCGTATGCCCAAGAGTACGTGGTGTCCTTAATATGAGGTATCCAGAGGCATATAAGGCTTCAGGGCGGATGGCTTTCTGATAGTGCTTCATTTTGGTGTTGCGTGAGAGGCACTTCTTATTGAAGGTGTTCTTAGTCAATTGGTTTGCCAGTTCTAGTCTATTTACTCGAGTTGATAATGCTGTTCCTTCGTAGAGATTGGGTTCCAACCATTCACCCAAGTACTTGAATTTGTTTGGTTTTCTTGATCCTTCCCTGTTCTAGAAGTAGAAGGTGATTCACTGAAGTTTGTGTTTTGTCAAATGACACTTGTAGTCCTATCTTCGCTGATTCTTGTCCGACGATGTTGAGTTGTTTCACTGATGTTTAGGCTATATTGAATCGTACATAAGTATATTGATAATCCACAGCCTGCTTCCAGTCGACCTACCGGGTCAGGGATGGAATGAATGAAGCCCCCATCTAGCGGCGAGGATGTGAATTGTGCCGGCTGCCGTAGCCTGTCGCACTTCTCTGAGGCAATGATTAAATGAATGAGAGATGAAATGAAATGATAGTGAAGAGTGTAGCTGGAATGAAATTTTTACAGGGAAAACCGGAGTACCCGGAGAAAATCCTGTATGCCACCGTTTTGTCCAGTACAGATCTCACATGGAGTGACCGGGATTTGAACCACGGACCCAGCGGTGAGAGGCCGGCGTGCTGCCGCCTTAGCCACGGTGGCTTCAAGAAGTATTATTATTATTTACTAGCAGAAGTACCCGTTCTTCGAACGGTGTTCGGTGTTGACACCAGACATTATCAATTGAGCTACTGTTGCAATGGTTAGCGGTTTGTCATTCCTTCATAAGTTTATCAGAACGAAGTTGGTTTTCTGGGAATATCACACACACCGTTAATTTAGGGGCCTTAAAATGTGGTTTTCGGACACCCTTTATAGACTCCCGAATTTTGCGTCTCACATTGACAAGCGCAACATATGCTCTGGTCGTCCTTCTAGGATAATTTTTATATTTCGCCTATTCTAGCATGTATTTTGAGAAGTGTTTCCTATATCCACCTTTCTACTGTATGAAAAGTACGGTGAAGAATTTTATAAATGATTGGTGTATTGACTCTCATGTTTACCATACCTAATTTTACGATGCGCCAAGCATCCGACACGAGTTATAGGCGTACATAAAGATACACAGAAGGACAGACAGACAATTCTATTTTCTACAACATATCACCCAGATATCCAAATATGGGTATATCTACCACATAGTATCAAACAAAATCATCCTTACGATGAACCCGTATGTCGACAAAAAATAAATAAAAAACAAGTAGTTCCGTTAAGAACTATACAGCCTATTTTCATATATCCTACTTATGTTAATTGCCACTATCAACATACACAATTTCAGTTTGATTGCTGTAATAGATTCGTAGATATTGAGAACCGACTAAATATTTCGGATGGTCGCCATGTTGGATTTTATATATGTAGGTCCTAGAGTTATGTACTGTTACATGCAGATTATTGTGAACGTGTAGTATTCAAACTTCAATCGCATAATTAGGACACAAGAAAAAACAAGGAGATTTAAAAAATGTTCACAGCTGCCATCTTGAGGTTATGGAAACAATTGAAATAAATTAGATGCCAGTGGATTAACATTCGGATAAATATTTACTGTATCAAGTTTCACTGCACGCGGATGGTTAAATTGCGAGAAACGTCCATGTGAATATTTATACTTCGCGTCACCGCCATGTTGGATTTGTGATCACCAGGTTATTTAAAGTCCTATAGGTGAACTTAAGTTCATAGCCCCTATGAACATTAAAAAATTTAGTTTGATTGCTAAAATAGATTCGTAGATATTCAGTATCGTCCAAATATTTCGGATGGTCGCCTTGTTGGATAGTTAAATGTATAGGCCATAGAGTCATGTACCATTAAAGGATAATTATTGCGTAGGTTCATTATTCAAACTTTCACTTCGATCGCATGACTACATCACAAGAAATAAAAACTTAATTTTAAAATTCGCACTGCCGCCATCTTGAGGTAATGTAAACAATTGAACAAAATTAGATACCAGTGGATTACAATGTGTATAAATATTTCCTGTACCAGGTTTCAGTGCGCTTGGAACATTAAATCGCGAGAAAGGTCTATTTAAAATGTTCAAATTCGCATGGCCGCCATGTTCGTTTTGTAGTTAACCGGTTTTTGAAAATCATATAGATGGACTTCCAGTAGTGCCCTTTATCTCCGTACAAAATTTTAGGGAGATACCGCTAATAGTTTCAGAGATATAGAATGCCGGTGAAATATTTCGCACATCCGCCATCTTGTGATTATGTAAACAATTGAACGAAGTTAGATGTCGGTGCATTACAATGTATATAAACATATACTGTACCAAGTTTCATTGCGTTTGGTTGGTCAAATCGCGAGAAACGTCCATTTAAAAGTCGCAAATTCGCTTGGCCGCCATGTTGGTTTTGTAGTTACCAGGTTTTCAAAGGTCACATAAGTGAACTTATAGTAGTTCCCTCTATCACCATAGAAAATGTCAGGGTAATATCGGTAATAGTTTCGGAGATATTGGATGCTGGTGAAATATTTCTCACAGCCGCCATGTTGGATTGGTGAGTCATAACAAAATTTGAAGGGCACGGTCGAGGTCGCCGGGAATAGTGCTATGAACTTTCCGAGTTTCATTGAAATCGCTCCTGCCGTTTAGATTTTATTAGGGGGGGGGGGGACACACACACACACACACGAATCACACACACACACACGGACAAGAGGTGACCTCATAAGCCTATTTTTTCAAAATTGAAAATAGGCTAATAAATGATGAGTTAAAATGTGTTCTCAAACTAAATTCAACTAACGAGTACTTCATGACGTGAAATAGAATTGAAAGCCTTGTAGACGGAACGCAATACACGTCACATAAAAACTGACCCTCTACGTTGTGATAGGTCTCCATACACAGGAAGACCCCTTTCATAAATTATAAAGGCTTGTGGTGCATGAAAATTCAGGTTCTTTAGCCTCAATTGGCCCAAATTCCTAAAAGCCGCAAAATATGCTGATTTAATTCAGGAATTTTTGGAAATGATGTAGCTGTTTGGAGATATTATAGACCTTCTGTATTATATGTCGCACGTGAAAATTGCGTGAAAAATTCTAGGTTACCCCTTGACCCCCTTAATTGCGTTGATGAATTATACAGTCTAAGTTGGTATCGTGATAACCTAACAGCCATTTGCAAACTTTCACAGAAATGTAATAAATGGAGTGACATTGCTTCTTACAGAAATAGATGGAAAGTTAGATGCCACCCCTTGAGATAATGTTGTCATGGTTACCGATTTGCATACCTTCATTAGTTTGTTAAATTAAGTTTAAATTAGTTTTATGGGAATACTTCAGAAACTGTTGGTTTTAGAGCCTTATAATGTAGTTTTCGAGGACCCTTTAGGGCCCCCGAGTTTTGTTTCTGGCACCGAGGGGCTTTTTCTCGTCGTTGTACGCCATAATATAATATAGGGATAGGAATATAATATACCTGCCAGACCACACCCACAGCTGTAAATCGAGCGAAAAAATTCTAGAGTACCCCTTGACCCCCTTAAGCGCATTATACGTATTGATGAATTTTACAGCTTAATTTAGTTCCGTGATAACCTTCTAGCCGTTTGCAAACTTTCACACTAATGTAATTAATGGAATTGCAATAGATGTACCTCTGAGAATCTGTTGCCATGGTTAACGGCTTGCATTCGTTCATTAGTTTATTAAATGAAATTCGTTTTCTGGGAATATCTCAAAAACTGTTGGTTTTAGGGCCTTAAAGTGTGGTTTTCGTGGACCCTTTAGGGCCCCCGTGTTTTGTCCTTCACATTGAGGGGCTGAAAATGAGCTTTGTCACGTCCATCTACGCCTATTTTAGCATGTATTTTAAGGGGACAGGCACCCTTTTATGAGAGGTAAGGAGATGAGTTACATCAATGATCAGTGTCGTGCCTCTGATGGATATCTGTACCAAATTTTACGTTGATACATCCAGCCGTTCTCGAGTTATAAGGGAACAAAGTTGTCCACAGACAAACAAACAAACAGACTGACAGACAGGCAACAAAATAGTTCGCGCGCATCCATCTTAAAACAGTCTGAAACGCGTAAATAACTCAAATTTCCGAAGAAATTCAGAAAAAAAACAGGCAAACTTTCATTTTTATATATAGAGAGATAGACTGCATCGCTCGGTGTTGACCGTGTTTTCTTGCACAAATTTAGGTTTTACTCGCTAACCGTTGGACATACACGAAAAGTGATCAGGACCTTACGGATAGAAAATTAAATTTTAAGGCTCACATATACCATCAAAATTTTGCTATTTCTTAGCGTTCTTTTTTTAAATTTGAAATGGAAATATGAAGTTTTGAAACCAAATGGTGTACTGACGTTACAAATGTGGGTTTTACTCGCTAACCGTTGGATATACACGAATAGAAGTTTGCTATTTCCTAGCGTTCTCTTTTTATTTGAAATGGAAATATTAAAATAGTCGCCATTTTTAAATAGTGAAAAATATCGAAATCAAAAGTTTCGGACAGTAAATTAAATTTTAAAGCTCGTATGTGCCATCAAAAGTTTGCTATTTCTTAGCGTTCTCTTTTTATTTGAAACGGAAATACGAAAATAGTCGCCATTTTTAAATAGTGCAAAATATCTAAATCAAAAGTAGTCTACAGTATGTGTAAACCTGGTGAAGCTTACATATACCATGAAAAGTTTGCTATTTCTTAGCGTTCTCTTTTTATTTGAAATGGAAATATGAAAATAGTCGCCATTTTTAAATATTTTAAAATATCGAAATCAAAAGTAGCCTATGTGTAAACCTGGTAAATCAGCTACATCCATGCAAAATTTCATTTCAATCGGACCAATGGTTCTTGCGTGATTGAGTAACAGACTGACAGGACGACCAACACCATCTCATTTTTATATATTAGTAAGATTTTTATTTACTCGAATAGAACTATTATAGATCACGTAAGATCAATACTTCAAATCTTGCCACGTCTTCTTCCTCTCTGCCCACATTCTCTCTTGAAGTAAACGCTACTCCGGTTGTAGGTTATATCGCACCTCACTTGGGTCTAGGGAGAGTAAAAGCGGCGCATGGTAGCAATAGGACAGGGAGTATAAAGTGGCCCTGACCTGGAGCTACTTTGTGACTTCTCAAGGAGCATATGGACCGCTCAGGTAAGCTGGTGTCTGTATTGATCAACGCGAGAAGAGCACAGGGTGCACTGCAAGTCTCCTCCGAACAGCCAAGGTTGAGGAGAATCCTGTTATCAGCAATGCCATTACTAAGCCGTTACTTCTAAAGTAACGATGGGGGTAACATTGTTACTGTAACTGTGAGAGTAACGCCGCTAATTTTGATAACAACAAAATAATGAAAATGGTCCTTAGTTTCTCAAGGTTTGTAGACATGAAACAGGCAGAGAGAGAGAGTGTGTGTGTGTGTTTGAGTCTTCAGTCTTTTGACTGGTTTGATGCAGCTCTCCAGGCCTCCCTGTCCTGAGCTAATCGTTTCATCCCTACATAGCTACCACACACTACATCTGCGGCAACCTGTTTAACTTATTCTAACCTTGGTCTACCCCTATAGTTCTTGCCCTCGACCCTTCCTTCCATAACTACAGTAAGCTTGCTATTCCCAAGTGTCTTAGTATGTATCCTACCAACCTATCTCTTCTCTTCATTAGCAGTCACCAGAAACATGTCGCCTCTCCCACTAGTCGTAATACCTCTTCGTTTGTAACCTTATCTACGCATCTGATCTTCATCATTCTCCTGTAACACCACATTTCAAACGCTTCAATTCTCCTCTTTTCTGCTGCATCAATAGTCTAAGTCTCACTTCCATAGAGTGCCACGCTCCAGACAAAGGCCTTCAAAAATGACTTCCTAATACCTAAATCTATATTCGATGTCAACAGGTTCCTTTTCTGTAGAAATGCTTTCCTTCCCTGAGCTAACCTACTTTTTATATCCTCTTTGCTTCGTGAACAGAGAGAACAGTATTGAATAACCTTTAAGGGTCTCAGAAATGCACAAAATCTTCCTTCCTACACGATCGTAAGGAAATTGTTATGTCGTAGTGTGTGACCATGGAATTTTGTTTTCCTCTCTTCTATAGTGTGGCCGATAGCCTAGATGTTAGGCCCCTTAAAACAACAACAATTATCTTCTATAGTGTTGATCAACTCCCTTGTTTCATCTACTTCCTTAAGCACCTTTCAATATGACATTTTCTCTCTCCAGCATCCTTCTCGTAATCCACATTTCAATTGCTTCCAGAAGTATTATATCTTGTTGCAAATATGGCTCATATCAAAGATTTAAGACTCGAAGCAGCATTGAAATACAGTGAGTCCGGGAATGTTCTCCGCAGCGCCTACATGCGTCTGCGAGAGCTAGCTACAGCAGTTACGTTGGTAGCACGGCTGCCGCTAGCATCATAACAAATATACAGTAAACTTTGTACTCACCACAGCCATTCATAACAGATGCTGGAACCATTTACAGTTCATCACTCGTTTTCCGAAATCAGTTTGTTTTAATTCATGAACCACGGTAACTTTATAAGGGAACAACTGAAGCTTGTCTCTTACAGCTTTATGTGCTGTCGACTTAGAGAGTCCTGTTTGTTGAGCTAATTTTCGTGTTGATTTACTTGGACTACGCAGCATTATATCGGAGATTTCATCAACTTTTTCGTCTGTTAAAGGCGTATGCCTGCCTGTTTCCGGTACACAGTGAACTGAGCCAGTCACACGAAATGTACTTACCAAATCCCGAACGGTATCACGGTATGGACACTTTGAATTAGGAAACTGCGCCTGAAATCTTAATTTTACATTTTCTGTAAACCGATCGCCTTCGCGAAAAACGTATTCCACCAACAACTAAAAACTCTCTCTTCAGTAGTAAACATTACCGCCTGTAGCCTATACTCTTGCACTCTTCCAATAATAATCTATCTGAACGCTCGCCTACTGTAATACACACTGAAGACATGCAGGCTCGCTCGCTTATCGCAATACACACTGACAGCCCACACGCGGGAGTCCCTGGGAGGACACAGTGCAGACAACTAAACTTAAGACTAAACCTCTCACAGCCGCACGTACCCACTGCGGAGAACATTCTCGGGCGCCGTGTAGAAAAATTACTTGTGTATTTATTTCCTGTATTATAGTAAGACCGCGATAATTCGGCATTGACAGATCCCCGAGTATGCCGAATTATCGAACATGCCAGATTATCAAGGGCAATTTTAAAACCCTGGTTTAAAAAGGGAATAAAACTACAGTTATAACGTACAAAAAACAAATAACACAAATTAATATTTATTGTATTCTATTGATCGTAACAGAAGCTTGCCACGGTGGGTGAGTGGTTATCGTGTCGGTCTACCAACCCCAAGCTTGCAGGTTCGCTCCTGGCCATAGTAAGTGATTTTTTTAAGGCAACAAAATTTATGACTCGCATGTCATACGTTGTTGGCATGTAAAGGAACCCATTTGAATTCAGTAGGCCGTGTTCATAATGGCAAAATTCTCTCGGGATTTTCCACCAACACAAAATAAAGTTCCTCCTTTCTCTACTAGAAAGCGCTATAGTATCAAGGAGCTTAGATATCTAACCTCCTTGACTTTCATAGCGCTCCAAGGAACAAAAAAATCGACATGCAAGTTGCCTTCTGGGCGTCGAATAAAAAGCTTGCACCCGGCTCCCGAGGCCATTCGATATTATTATTATTATTATTATTATTATTATTAACATAACAGAAGATATTACAGCATTAAACAAGTAGTTCCGTGAAGAATTATGCAGCCTATTTTCATATATCCTACTCATGTTAATTGCCTCTATCAACATAAAAAATTTCAGTTTGAAGGTTGTGATAGATTCGGAGATATTGAGAACCGTCTAAATATTTCAGATGGTCGCCAGATTGGATTTTTATTTATGTACTATTACATTAAGATTATTGTGTACGTGTGGTATTCAAATTTCAATCGCATGATTAGAACACAAGAAGTAAAAACGTGATTTTGAAATTTCGCACAACCGTCATCTTGTGGTTATTGAAGCAATTGAAATAAATTAGAAGCCAGTGGATTAACATTTGTATAAGCATTTAACTTGCAACGTTTCACTGCACTCGGATAGTTAATACTGAATGCTGGTGAAATATTTCGCACAGCCGCCATGTTGGATTGGTGAGACACAATAAAATTTGAAGGGCACGGTTGGGGTCGGCCAGAATGGTGCTATGATCTTACCGAGTTTCATTGTAATCGCTCCAGCCGTTTAGAAGTTATTAGCTGAAGTACCCGTGCTTCGCTACGCGTCATAAATAAATTAAAATGTGGAGGTGACAGTTAAAACAGGGGATAGGCGAGGTGCTGCGCAGAGGGAGATTAAGGATGGAACATTTTGTCCAACTACACCGCTCGGCGTTGACTGTGTTTTATAGCACAAATTTAGGTTTTACTCGCTAACCGTTGGAGATACCTCTCGGATAGAAAATGTAATTTTAAATCTCGTACATGCCATCAAAAGTTTGCTATTTCTTAGCGTTCCCTTTTTATTTGAAATGGAAATATGAAATTTTGAAACCAAAGGGTGTAGTGACGTCACTAAAATGGTCGCCATCTTTAAATAGTGCAAAGTATTGAAATCAAAAGTAGCCTATATGTTAACCAGGTAAATCAGCTACTTCCATGTAAAATTCATGTAAATCGGACCAGTGGTACATGCGTGATTGAGTAATACACAGACACACACCATCTTATTTTTAGCCTTGCTTCGCTCGCGTCATAGTCTTGTCATATTGTTATTCAATGAAATGCAGGTTTAACCCCGTTAACACCCCTTTAGAACCTGAATATCCAAAAATCCCTCCTTAGTAGACGTTTTCGACACACAACAAACATATTCCCAAAATACCATTCTTCTAACTTAAATAGTTTTGGTTGGTCGATGAGAGTGAACATCCAAAAATCCTTCCTTAGTGGACGTTTTTCTTCCAGAATTTCACCCCTCCCCATAGGCCCCTTAAATTGGATTTATGAAAAAACGGTCGAACACCTATTTATTTTAATTATGTATTTATTTATTTATTTATTTATTTATTTATTTATTTATTTATTTTTAAGCTGATCGATTTCCTCCGAGTTTCAAAACTCCTCGCCTATGTCGTTTAAGAGATACACGCTCCGTTAGGAATCTTTCAACCCCCACTTTTCATACCTTTCACCTCATAATATACACCAAAACGAAAAACCATTGGACATGGGTCAGCTTATTTTTAATGATTATGCCAAGTATCACATCCCCAAATGAAACCACTCGTGAGATATTGTTATTCAATGAAATGCACGTTTACCCAGAACCTGAATATCCAAAACTGTTTCCTTAGTGGACGTTATCGACATACAACGAACATATCCCCAAAATGTCATGTTTCTAACTTCAATAATTTTGGCTGGGCGATTATGAGTGAGTGAGTCAGTCAGTCAGGACATTTTCTTTCATTTATTTTTTGAGAATTTCACCCCTTTCCATGAACCCCTTAAATTGGATTTATGAATAAAACGGTCGAACACCTATTTACTTATTTTTAAGCTGCTTTTTCCGCTGAATTTCAAACTTATCGCCTATGATGAATAAGAAATACAGTTCATGCTCCGTTAAGAATCCTTCAACCCCCAATTTTCACCCCTTTCACCTCATAATATGCACCGTATCGATAAACCCTGAGACATATATCTGCTTATTTTGAATGATTAGTTTATATGCCGAATATCACATCCCCAAATGAAACAACTCGTGAAATATTGTTATTCAATTAAATGCAAGTTTAACCCCCTTAACACCCCTTGAGAACATGAATATCAAAAAATCCATCCACAGTGGACTTTCTCGACATACAACGAACATATCCCCAAAATTTCAAGTTTCTAACTGCAATAGGTTTGCTGGGGGATGATGAGTGAAAATCCAAAAATCCTTCCTTAGTGGACTTCTTTCCCCAGAATTTCACTCCCCTCCTGAACCCCTTAAATTGGATTTATGAAAAAAAAACGGTCGAACACCTATTTACTTATTTTTGAGCTGTTCTTCCCCCCTGAGTTTGATGAGAGAGTGAGTTACGACACTTTCTTTCCTGTTTTCCCCCCCAGAATTTCACCCCTCTCCAAGGGCCCGTTAAATTGGATTTATGAAAAAACGATCGAACACCTAGTTACTTATATTTTAAGCTGTTTTTTCCCGCCGAATTTCCAACTTCTCGCCTATGTCGTTTAAGATATACACACTCCGTTAAGGATCCCTCAACCCCCAATTTCCACCCATTTCACATCATAATATAGGCTACACCTCATCGATAAACCCTTAGACATTATGTCTGATTATTTTTAATGATTAGTTCATATACTGAATATCACATCCCCAAAGGAACAACTCATGAGATATCATTATTCAATGAAATGCACGATTACCCCCTTAACACCTCTTTAACACCCGAATAAACAAAAATCATTCATTAGTTGACGTTTTCGACATACAGCGAACATAATCCCAAAATTTCATGTTTCCAACTTTAATAGTTTTCGCTGGGCGTGATGAGCGAGTGAGTCAGACAGGACATTTTCTTTCAATTATTTTTACCAGAATTTCAACCCTCCCCATGGGCCCCTTAAATTGGATTTATGAAATTTACTTATTTTTATGCTGATTTTTTCCGCTGAGTTTCAAACTCCTCACCTGTGTCGTTTAAGAGATACACGCTCCGTTAGGAATCCTTCAACCCCTACTGTTCACCCCTTTCACCTCATAATAATACCACATCGAGAAACCCTTAGACACATGTCTGTTTATTTTTAATGATTAGTTTATATGCCGAGTATCACATCCACAAATGAAACCACTCGTGAGATATTGTTATTCAATGAAATGCAGGTTTAACCCCCTTAAGGCCCCTTTAGAACTTGAATATCCAAAAATCCACCCTTAGTGTACGGGTTTGATATACAACGAACATATCCCCAAAATGCCATGCTTCCAACTTCAATATTTTTGGCTGGGCGATGATGAGTAAGTGAGTGAGTCAGGACATTATCTTTCAAATTTTTTTCTTCAGAATTTCACCCCTCCTGATGAACCCCTTAAATTTGATTTATAAAAACAAAACTGTCTAACACATTTTTAAGCAGTTTTTCCCCCTGAGTTTGAAGAGTGAGTGAGTCATTCGGTTAGGACACTTTCTTTCCTGTTTTTTTTTTCCAGAATTTCACCCCTCCCCATGGGCGCCTTAAATTGGATTTATGGAAAAATGGTCGAGCACCTATTTACTTAAATTTTATGCTGATTCTTTTCGCTGAGTTTCAAACTCCTCGCCTATGTCGTTAAAGAGATACGCGCTCCGTTAGGAATCTTTAAACCCCCACCTTTCACCCCCTTTCACCTCATAATATACACCACATCGAAAAACCCTCAGACACGTGTCTTCTTACTTTTTAATGATGAGTTTATATGCCGTGTATCACATCCTCCAATGAAACCAATCGGGAGATATTGTTATTCAATGAAATGCAGGTTTAACCCCCTTAAGACCACTTTAGAACCTGAATATCCGAAAATCCTCCCTTAGTAGACGGTTTTGACATACAATGAACATATCCCCAAACTGTCATGTTTCTAACTTCAATAATTTTGGCTGGGCGATGATGAGTGAGTGAGTGAGTGAGTGAGTGAGTGAGTCAGGACATTTTCTTTCAATTTTCTTTTTACAGAATTTCACTCCTCCCCATGAACTCCTTAAATTTGATTTATGAAAAAAAAACTGTCGAACAGCTATTTACCTACTTTAAACAGTTTTTCCCCCTGAGTTTGATGAGTGAGTAAGTCAGTCAATCAGTTAGGACACTTTCTTTCCTGTTCCCCCCCCCCCCCAGAATTTCACCCCTCCCCACGGGCCCCTTAAATTGGATTTATGAAAAAACGGTCAAACACATATTTACTTATTTTTTATGCTGATTTTTTTCCGCTGAGTTTCAAACTCCTCGCCTATGTCTTTTAAGAGATACACGCTCCGTTAGGAATTCTTCAACCCCCCTTTTCACCCCTTTCGCCTCATAATATACACCACATCGAAAAATCCTCAGACACATGTCTTCTTGAGTTTCTATGCCGACTATCACATCCCCCAACGAAACCAATCGGGAGATATTGCTATTCAATGAAATGCAGGTCTACCCCCTTAAAACCCCTTTAAAACCTGAATATCCAAAAATCATTTCTTAGTGGGCGTTTGCGGCCCGTGAGGAAGCTGCATACCAAATTTCATTCCAATCCGTTCGGTAGTTTCTGTGATTTCGTGATGAGTGAGTGAGTGAGTGGTATTTGACAAATATATAGTATATGTGTCAAATCTTTGTTATGCTATACTCGGTTGACAGTGCTGTGAGAGCAGTTGAGTAACTAACGGGATTTCAAGTAAAGATCCTCATTTTCTATACCGGTAGTGCAGAGCGCAACTGGCATCCAGTCGGCCGTGTCTCGACTTGAGCTTTGTTGCCATGGAAACTATCTGCCTTGCCATTCCTTCATGATTATATTTTATGATTTGATTAGCCTGTGCTTGAGTGCAAAAGGGCCGAAATCAGAAGAAGGAGAAAGACTATCGAAAATTCATGTAGCCAGCGGTTCATTCTGGGTCCTAAATTATGTGTATGCAAAATTTGGTTGAGATTGGTGGAACGGTGTAGATTTGTATACTGAACAGACAAACCCACATACATACAGAATTTCACTTTTATATATAAGATTAGGGGGGGATACACACACACACAGACAAAAGGTGATCTCATAAGCCTGTTTCTTTTTCATAAAATGAAAATAGGCTAAAATCCATCCCAGCACGCCTGAAGACGAAGATAGATTTCACCGGGCAAAGAAAAATATATCGAATTCACTAAATTTGTCAATTGTTGTACGAGGGTGGACAAAAAGAAATACCGAACTGTGAAGTGCCCTGCCATTTGTGACGTAGTAGAGAGTTCTCCCGCTAGATGGGATTAATAGAGACCATTACGAAACAACTGCCCAGACGACGTCAGTTTGTATGTGACCGTTTGATCGTTGTGTTGTTTTCTCTTACTGTTCTTGTGTTCCGCCTGCGAAATCGTTATGGCAGATGTAAAAGAGTAAAGAACGTGTTTGAAATTTTGTTTCCTGCTTGAAAATTCGGAAAATGCTTCAACAGACTATCAATGAGGATGCTATGAGCAGCACACAAGTTTTTGAGTGGTCACTCTCATCTCATTTCACGAAAGGGCTCCACTCACTTCTTCCATCACATTCATAACAACAACAAAAAATAACTACAAAAATTTCAAAATTTCCAAAATTTAAAAAGTTGCAAATTTTGCACATTTTTAAAATTTCAAAATCCCGAAATTTCAAAAATTTCAAAAATTCCCAAAATTTCTAAAATTACAAAAAATATAAAAAAATTCAAAATTTTCAAAATATTTTCAAAAATTTCACACTTCAACACTTCAATACATCTCCAACTCATTCTCCTCTCCTGGCCCAAGAGATCGGCCATCTATAGGGACCCGCACATACTTCATGGAATGAAATGACTTCTTATATATATTTTTGTTTTGTTTTGAGTGGTTTAGGCGCTTTAAACGTAGTGGGATGAGTGCTGACCATGCTCGTTCTGAGCACCCTTAAAAATCTCGAAATGATGAAAATGTTGATAAAATCCGCCAAAAAATCAACGTTTCTCGATCGATGAAATTTCGCGAGCCCCAACTCACACCTGTCTCTTCTGTAATTTCGTCAATCGTGAAACGTATTAACCACCTAAGATAATTAGGCTCCCGTTAACGTGTTGAACTATTGAAAAACAATGTTAAGATTGTTATCATACAGTGGCGTATTTTCTCTGGCTTGTATTTGGTATTACTGCGGAAGATTGTGGAGTGTCAGGTGCAGCTGTGTCCCTTGACAACACAACACAAGGGAAGGTAGGGAACCACTGGGCTAGTTAGACCGCATCACTGCGCTCCTACAGCGTCCTTACTCCTCTTATAGGGAGAGTGGAGTGAGGGGAAGAAGCTCACTCTAGAGAATATTCTCCGCAACAACACAAAATTAAATTAACTGAGGAGGTCAGTTTTATAAATCGTAAGCTTTAACGTACCTTAACGTACTAACAACTTGCATTATAGTTCATACGTAAAACGTTATAAGAAGGAGAAGGGAGAAGCAGAGTGCGCGCTACCTCCTTTCTTATGAAACCCAACTGTGCTTCTTTACTGCGAAAGCTAAAGGCTCAGCAGCCTTTCACCTTCCTATGAAGGCTTCCAAAAATATGGTATATTGGCTTTCACGGCCAGTGAATTAAAACTCAGCAATTTTTCTAGGTTTATGCTGTGTCCTGTGTGGGGTTTCGCCTAGGAACACCAAGCTGGCTCTTCAGCGGGATCTTGGTGTCCGTCCCCGGACCCACACAGCAGTAGTGACCTGCGCGCTACCTTCTTATGAAGCGCACCTGCGAGACACATATATCTTGTATAAGGGGCAGTCAAATGAAAACCGAACACCTACCATAACACACATCCCGCGCGAAAGGTGGCAACACTGTTGTTATGTATCGATACTGCCATCGCTGTGGTAGAGGAACTGCATAGCGACAACTCTCAAGGGTACACATGTGTTCAGGCAGGGATGGTGCGTCATTAAGTGACGAATGGGCCCTGCCCACCCAAGGCCGTTAGGCAGCATTGCAAAGAATTTGTTTAATTAATGTTTTTTTAAATTACTTTATATTGCAGATAGCCTACTCAACTTAAAATAAGTGTTTTACCCTTCTAGGATCTCATTATAAATAAACTCATCCCTAGGTTAAGATCCTGACAGTCTCGTACGGTGTATCGTCATAGCGAGGGCCGGTCCACTGCAAGTCCCATGAGAAGTATGGGCCAGGTGAGGAAACAGAGGACATAGCACTGTCTTGCACGCGAATTCTTCAGTGCTATGAAGAGAATTCTCTCTCTCTTCAAGGGCCAGCAGATTGTACCCATAACGTTGCTTTGAAGTGAAACAGAAGATCTCTTCATTTCACTTCCTGCTTCTGTCTCTGTTAAATACGAGAGAAGGGTCCACCTCACCCCGCGTCCGTAAACAGGTATTCAGCCATTGTTCGCAGCTTCCTGACATTAGACAAAACTATATTTATACATTTTCAATTGTCTGAAGTTAATTTCTACTGTATAAATGTGTTTTTAACTTTTGTGGCACGGTACGTAGTTATTTAATATGTCGATTGTATGCGACATAGGAAAATGATAGTGGAATATTTAATTATGAACAAATCCATTTTCTTCTATAGCTCTGAACACAAAGTTAGAAATTAAATAATTATGACCTCGTCAACCAAGCTGATAGATAAATTTGCTTCATCCAAGCACAGGAGAGAATATATTTATAAATAAAGAGCCATGTGAGTACAGTTCTTAATGCATCAACTATTTATAAAATCTTGTTTCAAATGCTGTATTGTGTAGAATGATGATAATGGCAATATTGGCAACAATGAATGCCAAATATAAAACAATATTTAATATGAAACAACAATAGTATCATCTGGCTCACCCTAAAATGTTATTCAGGAGCCGCCCCTGTGTTCAGGTATGTCTTTGTTGGTGCGCGGACTGTCTAGTGTGTTCATCCAACTGTGGAACTGGAGACAAGTGAAGTTTGGTTCGTTTTATGATAGCCCAGGGTGCTGGAGTACGCGGAACTCATCGTCGCATGTCTGCTGTGGATGGCGAACACTGCATGTCCACGACGAGTGTGCACGAGTGGCACACGAGATTCCGAGACAGACCCATCCAGCCATTACTCCTGATGTGATAGCGCGAATAATTGATGGTCTCATCATGGAAAACTGACGAATCACGAGGGAAGAAATTAGTAAACAAGAGTTTGGTGCTTTTCAGTCGGTCAACACGATTGTGCCCAAATGAGATGGGTTATTCCCTAATTCTGAAAAAAGATACATGAGATTAAAAAATACACTTGTATGACCAGTTTCGATCGTCAAACGATCATCAGATCCACTACACTTAGGCTATAAAATATATGTCTGAAAATATGGGTGAAAATATTTACAATATTACAATATTGACGATCGGAACTGGTCATCCAAGTGTATTAAAAATAATCTCATGTATTTTTTTTTTTCAGGATTAGGGAATAACCCATCTCATTTGGGTACGATCGTGTTGACCGACTGAAAAGCACCAAACATCTGTTTACCAAGGCAACACTGGACAAGAAGTTCCGTGACGAACTAAAGAGCCTACTTTTCTTAAAATTAAGATCCATGCTAATGATTAATCTATATGGATCTATCTAGAATAATAACGAAATTAAGTTGGTAATATCGAAATTTCTAATTAGTTCGAAATACTGTATACCTGGCATAATGTAGCCTAATAAAAAAAACTACAGTTGGCAGCCCTGGTGACTGAATATATTCTTAGTTACATCTCATAAGGTACAGAATACAAGATTTGGTTAAAGTCCAATGGATAGCATGACGTTACATGCAGTTAAACATTGGATCTAACAGCGCGCGTAAAATCATGTTGGCAACAATGTCATGCATGTATTGGTCAGAAATAATCTTATCTTATCTTATATCTATCTATTCAATATATTTAAAACACTAAGCTGATTTTTGTTACCGCGAGATTGAGGGAACGGTAGAACCGATTCACTTCGTAGAGCAATCTGTCGAAAGCTGTAGGCCTGTAGATTTGCAGAGTGTCTTTTAAAATAAACAAATATGTTACCACATATTTTAAAATTTATAAACAAAACTGCAAAATTATTGGCTCAAGCGCATGCGCAGAATCATCTTGGTTAATGACAGACATGACGGATGTCCACCGCATTTTAATGTAATAGTTATTTATAAGAATTATAATAAAGGAGGGGAATATTGATTATGAAGCTTCCACGATATAAACAGGAATAGAATATTATAAACGACGGGAAATGTAGAAGAACTTTTACGGACTGTTGAGAGTGAATGTTGTTTAAGTAACTTAATATTGCAATCTTCCACCAGTGATGCGGTAGCTCAGGCGGTAGCGTTCAGATCTCTTAATTGATGCAGCACGCAATGGGAGCAGTTCGAATCCCACCTCCGACACATATTTTTATTTCTCAATTATTCTTTCTGCCTATTGGTAATACATTGTCTTAACATATTTTACTTTTATTATTCCCATAAAGTAAGGAATTCTCCACGATTTACGTTCCCATATACTTTTAAATTATTGAATAAAAGATGGCCACAATCGCTTTCGCCATGAGAGACAATTGACGAACATAATTCATGTGTTGGGAAGCCTCCGTGGCTTAGGCGGCAGCACGCCGGCCTCTCACCACTGGGTCCGTGGTTCAAATCCCGGTCACTGCATGTGAGATCTGTGGTGGACAAAACGGAGGCAGACAGGTTTTTCTCCGGGTACTCCGGTTTTCCCTGTCAAAATGTCATTCCAGCAACACTCTCCCCTATCATTTCATTTCATCTGTCATTCATTTAATCATTGCCCCAGAGGAGTGCGTCAGGCGTCGGCAGCCGGCACAGTTCATATCCTCGCCGCTAGATGGGGGCTTCATTCATTCCATTCCTGACCCGGTCGGAGACTGGAAGCAGGCTGTGGATTTTCATTTTCAATTCATGTGTTGGACTCAGACATCGTGGTCACTCAGCCCCATCTACTTTGGTGTGTGTCAAATTTTCTCTGATAACCTGTGTTATTGTGATGGCTGTACTGATGTGTGCATTTGTAATTAAAGTGGGGAATGGGAAATTGGCAACCGAGGCTTTAAGTTAGGAACTATCCCGGTATTTACCTGCAGTGGAAGTGGCAAACCACGGAAAACCACATCCCAGATTATTGAGATGGGAATCGAACCTTACCCTACTTAGTTTTGCCTCAAGAGTGCGCCCCGTTCCAGCCCTCAGACCAGAATTACATTTCTAGAGAAATGGCGGATAAAGGATTCACCGTATCGTAATGTGATCTTTGTTTTTGAGAATTAAAAAGAGGGGATTGAAGAACTTCAACAGGCGTTTGAGTTCGTTTGCTGTTTAAGTAACTTAATATTGGTTTAGAAGTCTGTTGACTGGGTGGCTCAGGGGTTAGCCAGTTGGTCACTAGTCGTGGCCGAGTGAGGTGCGTGTGTGCGCGCTGTGTGACCGCATTGGAAGAGTGTACGTTTCCTAATACCGGTGCTTCCGATAGTTCCACGGGTGTACTGACCTTCCGTGTGTCATTCGGACAATACTTTTTCAAGTAGTGTTCCAGATAGGACAACAAAACCAGAAACCCAGAAAACCCCGCTGAAAATCAGGTCCGGATACCAGAGGAAAAGCACCGTACGCTGTCAATGGGACAGGCAGAGTTCTCGCCCCACACCAGGAGAAATTCACCGCTGGATTAGCGATACCCTCCGGTTGACTGTCGACCAAGTAGAAGCCATCCAGTTAAATGCGCAAGAAAGAACCAGGTACATCAAGGTAATCAGCATATCTACTTATCAGAAATTGCTAAATACTTTTGCAGCTCCTATTAAATTTCAGTATGACTCAGGCGAAATGACTAATGTTAAGCTCACCACAGCGGATTCAAATTTTACCACAGTGCGTATATTTAATGTCCCACTCGAAGTTCCCCCTGAAATTTTCAAATCCGTCCTGTCGAAATATGGCACTGTGAGTGACGTCAGGAAAGAACAATGGTCTTCTGCTTATCAGTTCCCGGTGTATAATGGAATACGTGCAGTCACTATGGAAATCAAACAAGATATCCCCTCCACTGAGACTTTTGGTGGCCATTCTGGCTATATATCGTATAATGGACAGAAACAGACCTGTTTAATTTGCAATGCTAACACACATCTACGTATCAACTGCCCAAAGAAAATGATTCCCCTCGGTATAACTCCTACACAACAACGACGTGTCCAATACTCGGATGTTGTGTCACAGCAAACGTCACATGAATACATGATTATTGATCATTCAGCTGGGACAACAGCAGAAGTGGCCTCGGACACACATGACGCAGAACTGGTACCTTGCACTGACCAGATCAGCGAGCCACAGATTGCCCCTGTGCTATCGGCAACCTGTATGACAGCCTTAGAACCAACTCTGCCGTCACTACTACCCCAGGCATATTAAGTTTTAACCTAAAAAAAATAATGTAAAGCTGAAATTTGGCATAGATGTTCCCTAGTACCCTAGTAACAAATCCTGAAAAGTCCCCATCTCCGCGTTGTCCGCGTCATAGTTTTTGGAGAGTTCAAAAGGGCTTAAATGGGGCCTAAGTGCCAAAAACAGCATTTTTGCTTCCTGCGTTCAAAATATTGATCCAAAATCAGTTCTAATGAGCTTTGATAGTAATAAGAGAAGGACTGCGTTAAATATAATGCTCTTATTGGTCGTAATTATTGCCATATATTTAAACAGATGAGTAATCAAACATTTTAAGCTCAACTTTTCTCACGAAAATTTAGCTAATTTGTCATTAGCCGGGACTTATCGCGTCAACAGCTGCTGATAGCGACTAAGGACCCGAAGTAAAAGTTGTAAAGCACACTTGTAGCTTTAAAACGATACATTGCCCATGTTCATCCTACAAACAGCAGCAGAGATACAGTTACAAATATAAAAGTGCAAGTGTGGTAGTCGCTTTCCGAACGAACGCCCATTTACGCTGGTGGGCTCCATCTATTCACCTTTGCTGACACCATTTTGTATCTTTGATCAAGAGCTTTTAGGATGGTATTCCTTTGAATCCAGGTAAACTAGCAGAAACAGTTTGCATAGAACAAAACGAGTTTAATGCAGTTAGCAGTTAAACGTACATTCATAATATGCATAATGCAAATAATAACAAAACAAAGCTTAAAAAGCTTTCTATAGACAAAGAACACTTGCAAAACAAAGCTTACATCGGACTTAATCGTCCTCCTCATCGTCTGAGCCATCAAATGTGACGTTGCCTCACGCTTTTCCACTGTAGTGTCCACACATTAAGGAGCATTCTAAACCGGAACGTACACACTCACACCGGCTGCCACAAGAGATCTTGCAGTTGCAGAACACCAAATTGAGGAGATGATCTGGAGCAGCTGGAAGATGAGTTGTCACTGGTACTAAAGCTGAGTGTTGGATTTTCCATCCCCATTGGGTAAGGTCTAAAGAAAATCCTAACCATTCCTGAACTTGCAAATATACCCGCAGTGAATGTTGTGAAGCCAGCTGAAATGATGCTGTGACCGGTTGTTTGGCAATTTTTTGGCTGTATTTCACTACCCGAAGTTCGTCGAGGCTTTTGCCCTCCAATTTGGCACTATCGTAGAGACAAATGGCGAACTTCTCTCCAGCTGATATTATGGCCTTTTCATCTGGAGCCGTAGAGACGAATACCTTCATTTCCTCGCGTGAAGATGCGGAATCCTTCAATATTTTCCAGGCTTGCTGCTTGATGTACTCTACTCACAGCTTTCCTGTGCAAGATCTCTGGCTCATTGAAGAAAATGTGTCATGAAGCGACTCTTTGAGACGTTTAAGGCAAGGATATGATAGCAAGTCGTTGGCGGTGCCTTCTTGGAATGCGGTATAAAGCGCCTCTATTTCGTCCTTGTCATCCTTCAACTCGTCGTTCATGTTGAGTAACATTGTCCCGACAGCCTATTTGTCAGAAAATGCGCTCTGTGGGCCCTAGAACATGCACAGTTTCGCGTTATAGATACATTTGAAATTGAAGGCATAACGTAATCATTAACAGCGAGCTAATTGCAAGCCTACCTAGAATATACGTGTCCAGACATCATGTGAGTCACTGACGATTTAGCGTATATTTCCGCCCAGAGCTCCTCCAAACCGCTTCCATTCATCACGTAGCCGATTGCCCCAAGAAACGACATCAGAAGGTGAAATCCGCCTAGACGAAAAACCACGTTTTTAGTACCTCTGAAGTGTCCGATGCGACTATCTCTGCAACTTTCGCGTATAGGGCCTGGTCAAAGGTTACGAAACAAGTGTTTTTTTCAGTTCCGCGCACTCTCTTGCGGCAAACTTCAACGCGGAATATATAGTTGATAGATAGCTCGGTTCCAAGTTAATGAATGGCAGGGCATCAACTGACGTTGTCTGGGAAGCTGGTTGAGCACGAGCAGACAGTGACGTCTTCATAAAGCCGTACCACGAAGCGGGTAAATTAATACCTGACCACCGTCCAGATAACCACAAGGAGTCCATCATCGACGCAATAGCCACAGAGTTTGGGGCTTCCACAGTTAACTCCTTACTCTTGACGACCTTTGAACCAGGAGAAGAGGGTTTCCGACACCACGAAATGTTGAACTTTCCCATTGCCGCAATCACACCAGCATTAGGAACTTCTCGTGTTCGTGGGAGTGGTTATATTTCACTGTCAGGTGCTGGACCTGTGCACTTGATGCCTCCCATGCAGTGAAATGTGTTTCGCCCTTCCAATGTCCTTATGTTATAGTCAGCGTTGTCAAAGCAAAACTGCGTGAACGCTCCAGCATTCGGGATTGGACGTTCTTCACGAAGCGCTGAAACTTCGTACATGTGGACTTCCGCCACATTTACTGAAAATCCAAGACTGTTTAGAAGCTGAATTAATGGATGGTTTCGAGTATTGTTGGCCTGCTCCGACAGGCCGAGCGCTGTCACCTAGAAACGCGATTGGGTGCCTTTTCAACAGCGGTTATGCTTCGGGACTGTAACTCGGTAACCGTTTCTCGCATAGACATGGGTAATATACCAGTGTAAAGCTAAAAGTATGCTTTATAACTTTTATTCTGGGTCTTTAGTCAATATTAGCAGTTGTTTAAAAAATAATGACATGCTAATGACAAATTAACCAAATTTTCGTGTAAAAATTGTGCTACAAATGTTAAATTAGTCGTTTTTTTTCCTTCATCAATAGCAATAATTAGGCCAGATAAGTCCGTTATCCTACTATAGCCTCCGTGGCTTAGGCGGCAGCACGCCGGCCTCTCACCGCTGGGTCCGTGGTTCAAATCCCGGTCGCTCCATGTGAGATCTGTGCTGGACAAAACGGAGGCAGACAGGTTTTTCTCCGGGTACTCCGGTTTTCCCTGTCACAATTTCATTCCAGCAACACTCTCCACTATCATTTCATTTCATCTGTCATTCATTTAATTATTGCCCCAGAGGAGTGCGTCAGGCCTCGGCAGCCGGCACTGTTCATATCCTCGCCGCTAGTTGGGGGCTTCATTCATTCCATTCCTGACCCGGTCGGAGACTGGAAGCAGGCTGTGGATTTTCATTTTCAAGTCCGTTATCCTACTGGTTCATTTTTATTAATTGCTAAAGCTCGCGAGATCTAAATTTGGATCAATATTTTGAACGCAGGAAGCAAAAATGCTGTTTTTGGCACTTAGGCCCCATTTAAGCCCTTTTGAACCCCCCAAAAACTATGACGCGGACACCGCAGAGATGGGGACTTTTCAGGATTTGTTTCTAGGGTACTAGGGAACATCTATACCAAATTTCAGCTTTACATTATTTTTTTTAGGTTGGCCGTGTTTTTTGCATATAATGCCTGGGCTATACAGGCTGCCACAGAAATTTTGTCTTCACTGCCCCCATCTGCTCTGGTACCTACCGACTCACTTAAACAGGTTGATCGGGGATCTGAGAACGTATCTAAGAAGATTAAAACAAATGCCTCGATTGCCGTACCAGCCCCGAAGAATCAAACTGGTTCTACAAACGTTCCCGCAGCTGTGAAAAAGAAACAAAATCTTCATTCTACGTCATCTAGGGACCCACGAACGCTCTCAAACGCTGACAGCCGGCCTATGAATGGCAGTCATAAGGAACTATCTCAACCTAATTTGACATAGTGTTCCAGTATATTTCTCACCTGGGTCCTTTTTTTTTCTCGAGTCCACCATCCAGTATGTCTAGCACAGCTTTTATACTTCTCTTAATGGCGCAATTTCTCACTGTGGCCACTGTGAATATCAATGTAATAGAATGCCCTCTGAAATTTCAACTGTTGGAGAGATTCCTTCGAGATGCAGACATTGACATTGCCGTCATTCAAGAAGTTGCTATACCCTGTTTGCCAATATCTGCCTTCTACAAACAATACATCAATACCGATACTACGAATAGAGGGACCGGATTCTTCATAAGACATGATATCCCACTCGAAGGTGTGCTATGTCATCCATCAGGACGCATAATATCTGGACACATAAACAATACCACCCTGATAAATGTATATGCCCCATCCGGGTCCAATAAACGTGTGGAACGGAAAATGTTCTTTCAACAGAGTATACTGCCTCATCTGCACGACGTTAAGGAAAAACTTATTCTTGCAGGGGATTTCAATTGTATTCAACGCCCAGAGGATTCCACTAGTCCATACCAAGGTGTCAACCCGGCTCTCAGGACCCTCCTTACCTCCCTACACCTTATTGATGCTGTGGATTGTTTAAGGGTGCCCCTGCCCCATTACACCTGTATAAGTCACAACTCCTCATCACGAATTGACCGCATCTACTTTTCCCAGGACCTTATCCAGCCTAGACGATATGAAGTGATACCTGCCAGTTTCACTAACCATCATGCAGTCGTATGTACAATCTCTTACCCCCATCCCATATTTCACATAGGAAGAGGTTATTGGAAACTGAATTGCTCGCTGTTACTGGAGGAGGAATGCCAAGATATTTTCAGACAACACTGGACTCGATGGGTCCAACAAAAATGCAACTTTCGCGACTGTGCAGACTGGTGGGATATTTTAGTTAAACCAGGGATCCGCCGCGTCTTTAAGAACATATCCTACCAACGAGGTCGGGAAAGACTGGATACAGTTGAATTTTACTATCGAGTTCTTCGCCAGCTCCAGCAAAGATCTGATGCAGGGGAGCGTATGATTGACCAGATTCGGGAAGTTAAAACCAAGCTCCTGTCTCTACAGCAACGAACGCTCGCTCATATAAACGTGGCTTTAAAAGATCGTACAGTGCTCCCGGACGAAAGTGCAAGTGTATACCATACCACCAAAGGACAACGTGAGCGGCAACGTAAATATATCCACCGCCTCAGCACCATTACTGGAAGTGTCGTCACCTACCCTGACGCTATACGTAGTGAAATATCATTATTTTATCAACGGTTCTACGCTAAGGCTCCAATTGATCCACAGCAGGTGACCCTATTGCTTTCATCTTGCAGTACCCAACTATCTCCGGACAACAAAACTCTGCTCAGCGCGGATATTACGGATGAAGAGATTCCCTCTGTGGTTAAGCACCTCCCAAATAACCGCTCACCTGGCATTGATGGACTGCCATATGAACTGTATAAACACTTCTGGCCTCTCATTGGCAAAGAATTTTGTCACGTCTTGCGTACCATTCTCCAACGTCGTGTTCTTTGTCAATCACATCACGAGGGTACCATAGTCCTCATACCAAAAACATCCTCTCCCATGGCAGTTGGTGACTTCCGACCAGTTACTCTGCTCTGCAGTGATTATAAAGTCCTTACCAAAGTACTTGCATGCCGATTGAAGACTGTTCTACATGATATCATTGGTGATGAACAATGTTGCAGTATTCCTGGAAGAACTCTGTTAACAAACTTAGCGATACTACGGGACCTACACCTAAAAGCCGAAATGCTCCCCACTGAGTCAATGAGTTTTCTCACCTTAGATCTTGATAAAGCTTTCGACCGCATCAGTCATGAATACTTGTACATGGTCTTGCAACACTTTGAATTTCCTGCAATCCTTATTGACTACATTCGTATGATAAATTGTAATGCTACGTCTCGAGTGCTCGTCAACGGTTTTCTTTCCCCTATGATTCCAATACAACGATCAGTTAGGCAAGGATGTCCCCTTTCCATGCTACTTTTTGTCATTGGCCTTGAACCGTTCATTCGGACTACCCAGGTGAAGCTACAGGGTTACAAACTGTCCACACATGTTTTTGGCATGTGCACCTATGCTGATGACGTATGAATGTTGATCCGCAATAATGAAGACATCTCCCACATCGATAGCGTCCTTCAGCTCTACCATATCGCCTCTGGAGCACAATCGAACCCCCAGAAAACTGCTTTGCTTCCGCTCAATACTAACTCAATGATTACCCAACAGCCCTGGTTCCGGATAGTAAATGAGGTGAAAATTCTTGGCATTACCTGGAAGCAATCGCTTCTGGACACAGTGCAAGCAAACTGGACTAAGGTCATTGCCAAAGTTAGGGGAGTGCTGATCCAATTTGGTCAAAGAAACCTCAATATAGTGCAACGGGTCATGGTCCTCAACGTGTTTGCGCTCTCTAAAATATGGTATGTCGCACAACTTTTCCCACTTCCCAAAATGTTTGAGAGCCAATTGGCAAAATATACAGGTTGGTTTATATGGCAAGGATTTTTGTTCCGAGTACAACGGGAACAGTTGTATCTCCCATCCCGGCAAGGCGGGCTAGGGCTAACAGCTAATGGCATGAAATGCCGTGCACTCCTCTGCAAGAACGATATCACCATTCTTTCCCAACATGACACTTTTACAAAAGCGCTATACAAAGATATTCGAAACACAGCCCGTGGTTGTGAGAGAGCTTTGCCGAAGCTATTTAGGGACCATCAACAGCACCTTCTGGAAACTGTTCGCCAAATGCCTTCAGGGACTGTTCCAACGACGAAAAGTATTTATAACATGTTGCGGCAAGTGGTACACTCCAAACCGCGAATCGAGGCCACCACCCTCTACGTCCATTGGCCCACTGTTTGGAAAAATTTTGGGGCTATGACCATTTCTTCTGCTGTACACTCCCAGGTTTTTATCTTCCTCAACGATCTCATCCCAACCGCTCTACGGCGATATACCATCCGTCTTGAAGCTTACCCATGGTGTACTATATGTGGTCAAACTGATACGGCGATACACCGCTTCACATCATGCACGCGAGTTGCCTCCACGTGGCTGTGGTGTAAGGGAAAAGTATGTCAACTATTAAATGTGCCCACGGATGACCTTGATGACAGGAAGTTGATTCGTTTGTCGGTGACCGCCTTCCCCCAAATTAAACAGACTGCCATTGTGTGGATAATGGGCCAATATGTACACTTCGTGATGGACAATGATCAACATTTCTCGTTCCTGGATCTCAGGTATCACCTGCAGAAAGAGCGTTGGAAGCTTAGTGAAAGTGGACAATTGTACGATAAATATGGACACTATCTGGATTTTCTTGTGATGTAATAGTATGGTATTTATCATATCTGAAAATTCTGTAATTCTGTAAAGAGCTAATAAAAAAATGGTTAGAGTGCCGGAAAAAAAGGGAGTAACATTGCGGACCCAGGAATGAATTTTGCATAGTCGAAGGAGTCTCACCTCAGACATGAATTTTTATTTCCTAATTATTATTTCTGGCTATTGGTAATTCATTGTCTTAACATATTTTACTTTTATTATTCCCGTACAGTAAGGAATTCTCCACGATTTACATTGCCATATACTTTTAAATTATTAAATAAAAGATGGCCACAATCGCTTTCGCCTTGAGAGACAATTGACGAATATAATTCATTTGATGGACTCAGACATCGTGGTCACTCAGCCCCGTCTACTTTGGTGAGTGTGTGTGTGTAAAAAAATTCTCTGATAACCTGTGTTATTGTGATGGCTGTACTGATGTGTGCATTTGTAATTCAAGTGGGGAATGGGGAATTGACGACCAAGGCTTTAAGTTACGAACTATCCCGGCATACCTGCAGTGGACGTGGCAAACCACGGAAAACCACATCCCAGATTGTTGAGATAGGAATCTAACCTTGCTCTCCTGAGTTTTGCCTCAAGAGTGCGCCCCGTTCCAGCCCTCGGACCAGAAGTAAATTTCTTGGCAAACCAGGGATCGAACCTGGAATCCGGGGCGATAGCTCAGAATGTAGGCTTCAGATTGGGCTTCCCTGTTAATAAGATTTTTTACAAGCACTGAACATATAGTCTAACTCTTAAACTCCCTCCATTATGGTGGCTGTCGAAGTGAGTCTATGCTCATTCCAGTAGTTGGCGAAGTATGCTCCCTTGCTTAATATACTGTCATGGAAATGCAAAGGATTGTGCCTACATCAGGTGATGGAAATTGCCTATTTAGAGCAGTTTAGTACTGTTTATTCCAAAATGCAGGACGTTATCCTGAGCTGCGTTTGCAAGCAAATTGCAAAAATTTTTGCTGGCATGAATAATTATAAGGATTTTATTATTGGCAATCAGTATCATCGCATTCTCATCAGCAACAAACTTGAGAATGAAAGTATCTGAACTTCATTGTATACGTGAATATTATTGTTTATTGATTATTTGTTTAGAGTACATAACAACGAGTCTAACCACGCTGTTGATTTTGGCAATGGAAGTATTATTTGCCATTTAATATTTGGCAGCTGCGTTGATGCAGGCCACTATAGTGTTATTGAATATGACGTTAATTTGGAGAGAAATGCTGCAATAATTATACCCATTTGACGAAAAAGAACATTAGCCACAAAAAAGTGGGAAATCGTAGAAAAATACGAAGCCACTTTTAAAATCTAATATAATAATGCCATTTCAGAAACAATTCCAGATATTATGCCGTACAGTGTATGGTCCTTGACGAACAAATGTAAACATTGTTCTGCACTGTATTTCTGTAGCGAGAAATCTACGCTTGGTTACTTTGACCTTTGGTGTTGTAATGGCAAAATTAATCTTACTAAATATAAAATACTAGCTGAAGTACCCGTGCTTCGCTACGCGTCATAAATAAATTAAAATGTGAAAGTGACAGTTAAAACAGGGGATAGGCGAGGTGCTGCGCAGAGGGAGATTAAGGATGGAACATTTTGTCCAACTACACCGTTCGGCGTTGACCGTGTTTTATAGCACAAATTTAGGTTTTACTCGCTAACCGTTGGAGATACCTTTCGGATAGAAAATGTAATTTTAAACCTCGTATATGCCATCAAAAGTTTGCTATTTCTTAGCGTTCACTTTTTATTTGAAATGGAAATATGAAAGTTTGGAACCAAAGGGTGTAGTGACGTCACTAAAATGGTCGCCATAGTGCAAAGTATTGAAATCAAAAGTAGCCTATATGTTAACCAGTTAAATCAGCTACTTTCATGTAAAATTCATGTAAGTCGGACCAGTGGTTCTTGCGTGATTGAGTAATACACAGACACACACCATCTCATTTTTAGCCTCGCTTCGCTCGCGTCATAGTCGTGTCATATTGTTATTCAATGACATGCAGGTTTAACCCCGTTAACACCCCTTTAGAACCTGAATATCCAAAAATCCCTCCTTAGTAGACATTTTCGACACACAACAAACATATCCCCTTCTTCTAACTTCAATAGTTTTGATTGGTCGATGAGAGTGAACATCCAAAAATCCTTCCTTAGTGGACGTTTTTATTCCAGAATTTCACCCCTCCCCATATGCCCCTTAAATTGGATTTATGAAAAAAAAACGCTCGAACATCTACTTATTTTAATTATTTATTCATTTATTAATTTTTAAGGTGATTGGAACTCGGAGAAAATCAAACTCCTCATCTATGTCGTTTAAGAGATACGCGCTCCGTTCGGAATCTTTCAACCCCCACTTTTCATCCCTTTCACCTCATAATATACACCACATCGAAAAACCATTAGACATGTGACAGCTTATTTTAAATGATTAGTATATATGCCAAGTATCACATCCCCAAATGAAACCACTCGTGAGATATTGTTATTCAATGAAATGCACGTTAACCCCCTTAACACCTCATTAGAACCTGAATATCCAAAACTCTTTCCTTAGTGGACGTTTTCGACATACCACGAACTTATCCCCAAAATTTCATGTTTCTAACTTCAATAATTTTTGCTGGGCGATGATGAGTGAGTGAGTCAGTCAGGACATTTTCTTTCATTAATATTTGAGAATTTCACCCCTCCCCAAGAACCCCTTAAATTGGATTTATGAAAAAAAAACGGTCGAACACCTATTTACTTATTTTTAAGATGCTTTTTCCGCTGAATTTCAAACTTATCGCCTATGTTGAATAAGAGATACAGTACACGCTCCGTTAAGAATCCTTCAACCCCCAATTTTCTCCCCTTTCACCTCATAATATACACCATATCGATAAACCCTTAGACACATGTCTGCTTATTTTAAATGATTAGTTTGTATGCCGAATATCACATCCCCAAATGAAACAACTCGTGAGATATTGTTATTCAATGAAATGCAAGTTTAACCCCCTTAACACCCCTTCAGAACATGAATATCCAAAAATCCATCCTTAGTGGACTTTTTCGACAAACAACGAACATATCCCCAAAATTTCAAGTTTCTAACTGCAATAGGTTTGCTGGGGGATGATGAGTGAATATCCAAAAATCCTTCCTTAGTGGACTTCTTTCCCCAGAATTTCATCCCTCTCCATGAGCCCCTTAAATTGGATTATGAAAAAACGATCGAACACCTATCTACTACTTTTTCAATCTGATTTTTCTCCCTGAGATTCTTACTTTTTGCCTCTGTCTTTTAAGAGATACTTGCTCCGTTAAGAATCCTTCAACACTCACTTTTCACACATACACCTCATAATATACACCACATCGAAAAACCCTCAGACATGTGTCTTCTTATTCTTAATGATGAGTTTATATGCCTAGTATCCCATACCAAAGGAAATCATTCGGGAGATATTGTTATTCAATTAAATGCAAGTCTACCCCCTTAACACCCCTTTAGAACCTGAATATCCAAAATTCCTTCCTTAGTGGACGTTTTCAACATACAACGAACATAGCCCCAAAATGTCATGTTTCTAACTTCAATAATTTTGGCTGGGGGATGATGAGTGAGTAAGTCAGGACATTTTCTTTCAATTATTTTTCAGAATTTCACCCCTCTCATGAACCCCTTAAATTGGATAGCCAATATACCATCTTTTTGGAAGCCTTCATAGGGAGGTTAAGGCTGCTTGAACTTTTAGTTCTCGTAGTCAAGTGGTGCAGTTGCACCTTATATAAAGGGAGGTGGCGCGCAGTTCGTCACTCCTGTGGGGGTCCGGGCAGGGACACCAGGAGCCCGCCGATGAGCCTAGCTTGGTGTCCTAGGCGAAACCCCACACAAGACACGGCACAAACCTAGAAGAATTGCTGAGTTTTAATTCACCGGCCGTGAAAGCCAATATACCATCTTTTTGGAAGCCTTCATAGGGAGGTTAAGGCTGCTTGAACTTTTAGTTCTCGTAGTCAAGTGGTGCAGTTGCACCTTATATAAAGGGAGGTGGCGCGCAGTTCGTCACTCCTGTGGGGGTCCGGGCGGAGACACCAAGAGCCCGCCGATGAGCCTAGCTTGGTGTCCTAGGCGAAACCCCACACAAGACACGGCACAAACCTAGAAGAATTGCTGAGTTTTAATTCACCGGCCGTGAAAGCCAATATACCATCTTTTTGGAAGCCTTCATAGGGAGGTTAAGGCTGCTTGAACTTTTAGTTCTCGTAGTCAAGTGGTGCAGTTGCACCTTATATAAAGGGAGGTGGCGCGCAGTTCGTCACTCCTGTGGGGGTCCGGGCGGGGACACCAAGAGCCCGCCGATGAGCCTAGCTTGGTGTCCTAGGCGAAACCCCACACAAGACACGGCACAAACCTAGAAGAATTGCTGAGTTTTAATTCACCGGCCGTGAAAGCCAATATACCATCTTTTTGGAAGCCTTCATAGGGAGGTTAAGGCTGCTTGAACTTTTAGTTCTCGTAGTCAAGTGGTGCAGTTGGACCTTATATAAAGGGAGGTGGCGCGCAGTTCGTCACTCCTGTGGGGGTCCGGGCGGGGACACCAAGAGCCCGCCGATGAGCCTAGCTTGGTGTCCTAGGCGAAACCCCACACAAGACACGGCACAAACCTAGAAGAATTGCCGAGTTTCGAACACCTATTTACTTATATTTTAAGCTGTTTTTCCCCCCCGAATTTCAAACTTCTCGCCTATGTCGTTTAAGAGATACACGCTCCGTTAAGAATCCCTCAACCCCCAATTTTCACCCCTTTCACCTCGTAATATACACCTCATCGATAAACCCTTAGACATATGTCTGATTCTTTTAATGATTAGCTTATATACCGAATATCACATCCCCAAAGAAACAACTCATGAGATATCGTTATTCAATGAAATGCACGTTTACCCCCTTAACACCTCTTTAAAACCCGAATAACAAAAATCATTCATTAGTTGACGTTTTCGATATACAGCGAACATATTCCCAAAATTTCATGTTTCTAACTTTAATAGTTTTCGCTGGGCGTGACGAGTGAGTGAGTCAGACAGGACATTTTCTTTCAATTATTTTTACCAGAATATCACCCCTCCCCATGGGCCCCTTAAATTGGATTGATGAAAAAACGCTTGAACACCTATTAACTTATTTTTTAAGCTGTATTTTCCCCCTGAGTTTGATGAGTGAGTGAGTTAGTCAGTCAGTGAGGACACTTTCTCTCCTTTTTCCCCCTAGAATTTCACCCCACCCCATTGGCTCCTTAAATTAATTTATGAAAAAACGGTGGAACACCGACTTACTTATTTTTTAAGCTGTTTTTTTCCACCGAGTTTCAAATTTCTCGCCTATGTCGTTTAGGAGATAGACCTACACTCTTCGTTAGGAATCCTTCAACCCCCAATTTTCACCCCTTTCACCTCATAATAATACACCACATCGAAAAACCCTTAGACACATGTCTGCTTATTTTTAATGATTAGTTTATATGCCGAGTATCACATCCACAAATGAAACCACTTGTGAGATATTGTTATTCAATAAAATGCAGGTTTAATCCCCTTAAGACCCCTTTAGAGCCTGAATATTCAAAAATCCTCCCTTAGTGTATGGTTTTGACATACAACGAACATATCCCGAAAATGACATGTTTCCAACTTCAATATTTTTGGCTGGGCGATGATGAGTGGGTGAGTGAGTCAGGACATTTTCTTTCAATTTTTTTCTTCAGAATTTCACCCCTCCCGATGAACCCCTTAATTTGGTTTATCAAAAAAACTGTCGAACACATATAAGTTATACTTATTTTTAAGCAGTTTTTCCCCCTGAGTTTGAAGAGCGAGTGAGTCAATCGGTTAGGACACTTTCTTTCCTGTTTTTCTTTTACACAGAATTTCACCCCTCGCCATAGGCCCCTTAAATTGGATTTATGAAAACAAAACGGTCAAACACCTATTTACTTATTTTGTATGCTGATTTTTTCCCGCTGAGTTTCAAACTCCTCGCCTATGTCGTTTATGAGATACAGGCTCCGTTAAGAATCTTTCAACCCCCACTTTTCACCCCTTTCACCTCATAATATACACCACATCGAAAAACCCTCAGACACATGTCTTCTTATTTTTAATGATGAGTTTATATGCCGAGTATCACATCCCCCAGTGAAACCAATCGGGAGATATTGCTATTCGATGAAATGCAGGTCTACCCCCTTAACACCCCTTTAGAACCTGAATATCCAAAAATCCTTTCTTAGTGGGCGTTTGCGGTCCTTGAGTAAGCTGCATACCAAATTTTATTCCAATCCGTTGGGTGGGTTCTGAGATTTCGTGATGGATGTGTGAGTGAGTGAGTGAGTGAGTGAGTGGTATTTGACAAATATCTAGTAGATAGTGTCAAGTCTTTGTTATGCTAAACTCGGTTGACAGTGCTGTGTGAGCAGTTGGGTAACTAACGGGATTTCAAGTAAAGATCCTCATTTTCTATTCCGGTAGTGCAGAGCGCAATTGGTATCCAGACGGCCGTGTCTCGACTTGAGCTATGTTGCCATGGAAACTATCTGCCTTGCCATTCCTTCATGAGTATATTTTATGATTTGATTAGCCTGTTTTTGAGTGAAAAAGGGCCGAAATCAGAAGAATGAGAAAGACTATCGAAAATTCATGTAGCCAGCGGTTCCTTCTGGGTCCTAAACTATGTGTATGCAAAATATGGTTGAGATTGGTGGAACGGTGTAGATTTGTATACGGAACCAACATATATACATACATACATACATACATACATACATACATACAGACTTTCACTTTTATATATTAGATTTGACAGACTGCAACAATTTTTCACTGGAAATTATATCTCAAGGAATTTAAGAGAGAATAATCGGCAGTAGAACAAATGCTATGTCCTTGGTTTCATTTGGTGCCAATGTCACTGTGCCACATGCATACGGTCCATATTGTTTTATAATGTATGGAATTGCACATCATCGCATTTCTTCGTTAATGTATATTCCAAAATTATAAGCGACGGTTCCTGCGGCCAGTTGTATATATTAGACTCCCCAGAATTCTTGAATTCCTTGGAATTAAGTGATTTTCTTCCACATACTCCGAACGATTGACCCATAGATATGCTCCTTAGAAATCTGAAGTTTCCTAAGGACATCTAAATGCTATCATATTAATTATAAGAAATATGTACGAAAATTGCTTGAATTTGGAAATAATAAGTGCAGTTAAAATTAGGCAGAGAGGTCTAATCCTTCGACTTGATTTAACACCCCCTGATAAAACAATCATTTTCTTTTAAGAGGCAACATTTTCCGATTCGCTTGGCATACTTTATCACAATCAATAAAGCTCAGGGGGGAACTCTGGAACGTATAGGTCTCAATTTGCCTCATCAAGTTTCCAATCATGGCCAGCAGTATGTTGCAATGTCTAGAGTGCAATCTTTTGACGCCCTTAAAGTTTCAACTGTGCCAAAAAATAATTGTACAAAGAACGTATGTAATAAAATTCTTCAGTAAATATTTTCTTATTGGCCGTCATGTATTGACGGGTTTCAACTGGTATATATAAAAAAGGAATGTCTGTGTGTTCGTCTTTATGCGTTCATAAACCATTCATCCGATTGCGATCAAATTTTGGTGAGTTCTTGTAAACACTTCCGGGATGATCATAGGCATAGTTAATCCATTTCACAATAGATAGCGCGCGAGTAATTTAAACAAATGCGTAATGGCGATGCGTTCATATACAATTCGTCCGATTGCGATCAAATTTCGGTGAGTTGTTTTGCACAGTCCAGGAAAAGTAATAGGCGTAGTAAATCCAATTTATAATAGATGGCGCGCGAGTAGCTTCAACAAAATGGCGTGCGTTTGTTTCAAGAAAGTCCCACATGTGTTCATATACCATTCATCCCATTGCGTTGAAACTTGGGTGAGAGGCTGTGTACACTACAGGCAAGGTTTCTGGCTTAGTAAATCCATGTTATAATAGGTAGCGCACGAGTAGATTCAACAAATGAGCGACGACGCGCGAAGCGTTCCAACAAAGTCCCGTATGCGTTCATATACCATTCGTCTGATAGCGATGAAACTTGGGTGAGATGTTGTGTACACTACAGGGAAGGTTTCTGGCTTAGTAAATCCACTCAACAATAGGTATCGTACAAGTAGATTCAACAAATGAGCGACGATGGGCGAAGCGTTTCAACAAAGACCAGTATGCGTTCACATACCATTCGTCCGATAGCGATGAAACTTGGGTGAGAGGTTGTGTACATTACAGGCAAGGTTTCTGACTTAGTAAATACATGTTATAATAGGTAGCGCACGTGTAGAATCAACAAATGAGCGACGTCGCGCGAAGCGATTCAACAAAGTCCGGTATGCGTTCATATACTATTCGTCTGATAGTGATGAAACTTGGCTGAGATGTTGTGTACACTTCAGGGAAGGTTTCTGGGTTACTAAATCCAATTAACAATAGGTATCGCATAAGTAGATTAAACAAATGAGCGACGACGCGCGAAGTGTTTCAACATAGTCCCGTATGCGTTCATATACCATTCGTCCGATAGCAACTAAACTTGGGTCAGTTGTTTTGTACACTCCAGGGAAAGTTTTAGGCTTAGTAAATCCATTTTTCAATAGGTAGCGCACAAGTAGATTCAACAAATGAGCGATGTCACGCGAAGTGTTTCAAGCAAGTCCCGTATGCGTTCATATACCATTTGTCCGATAGTGATGAATCGTGGGTGAGACGTTGTGTACACTTCAGGGAAGATTTCTAGCTTAGTAAATCCATGTTACAATAGGTAGCGCACGAATGGATTCAACAAATGAGCGACGAATCGCGAAGTGTTTCGACAAAGACCCGTATGCGCTCATATACAATCGTCCGAGAGAGTTGAAACTTTGGTGAGAAGTTTTGTACACTCCAGGGAAGGTTTCTGATGTAGTAAATCCATTTTACAATTGGTAGCAAACGGATAGATTTAACTAATAAGCGACAGCGAGTGAATCGTTTCAATAAAGTCCCATATGCGATCATATACATTTCATCCAAGTGTGATAAAACTTTGGAGAGGTGAGTACAGTCCTGCGAAGGTTCATGAATTAGTAAGTCCGTTTTTCAATGGGTGGCGCACAAGGAGATTCAACAAATGAGTGACGGCGCGAATCGTTTAAACAAAATCCCGTTTGCATTCATATGCCGTTCATCCGATTGCAATGAAACTTTGATGAGTTGTTGTGTACACGCCAGGAAAGGGTTTCGAGTTAGTAAATCAATTTTACAATAGGTAGTGTACGAGTATATTCAACAAATGGGTGACGGCGCTCTAATCATTTCAGCAGTCCCGTATGCGTTCATATACCATTCATTTCATTGCGATGTAACTTTCGTGAGTTGTTGATCACGCTCCCGTGAATGTTTCTGAGACAGTAACTTATTTTTTTTATAATAATTTAGAGGTGGTTAACGGAAAAAGAAGAAAACATTGGGAATCCAAAAGCACTGCAACTAACAAAGTCAAAACCTCAACATTTTCTTTGATTGGCATTGCAACGCATACCGGGTAATTAAATCTATTAGTTAGTATAGACGTTACATGCATTTTAAACTTGGAGCAAAGCAGGCTTAGAATCAAGTTGGCAGGGCTGACGTATATGAGTGACACCAAATTAATCTAGAATGCCGAGTACTATACGTGTGCAAAGTTTACAGCTATTGGCCTGCATTCTTTCTGATATATTGATATTAGGGTAACAAAAATAGAGACAGCATTTATTAACATTTGGCAGCCCTGGTTGCTCTTAAGAATACGCATTGTCATATCTGTTATGGTACACATAGCACATACGAAATGTGGTTGAAATCCAAATGACAGTATAGAAGCTACATGCATTTAAAGTTGGACCTCTCAGCAGGTTTAGCATCATGTTGGTAGCACTGACGTAAATAAGTTACCCCAAATTAATATAGAATGTCAGGTACTATACGTGTGCATAGTTTAAAGCTGTTGGATTGCATACTTTCTGATATATTGGTATTTGGATAAAATAAATTGAGAGCATTTATTAACAGTTGGCAGCCCTGGTGGCTCTTAAGAATACGCTCAGTTATATCTGTTTATGTACACATAGCACATACGAAATTTGGTTGAATTCCAATTGATAGTGTAGAAGTTATATGCATTTAAAAATTGGTCGTATCAGCAGGCTTAGAATCATTTTGGCAACACTGCCATGTATGGCCTCCTGGAAATTAAACTGAAATATTATTATATATACGTGTGCTAATGTTGAAATAGCTCCCATTCATATCTTCCAAGATATCCAACATGGAGCTCAAATTTCTATTGCAATTTTTCAGCAGTTGGTAGCACTGACATCATTTTCAAATACGGCATTGAGATATTCAGGTATAGAACTTTATTCCTACCAAATTTTGTTTCGATTGCTGCAGCCGTTTAGGAGTTGATAGCGGGACACACACACACAGCCAGACAGGCAGACAGACAGAAGGACAAACATTCAGACAGACAGAAGGACAGACAGACACACATTTCCCCGGATCGATCTCACAAGTCTACTTTTTCTTCATTTTTGCAAAATGTGAAAAGTAGGCTAAAAATGGCTCAAACACCATAATGAAGAAATTAGTGTTCAGGTCGACATTAGTCATGGAGCCATTATCAAAGATCACTTGCATTTCCGCAAAATTTGCACGCAATGGGTCCGGCATCAACTGACGGAGGGACAAACGATTGATGCTGTCGGAGGAATCATATTGTGGCTTTATAATGCCCCCGCCCATACTGCCGATCTGTTGAAGGCTACGCTGCAGCGATTTGGCTGGGTAACACTTAAACATCCGGATCGTTCCCCTTGTGATTGGCGGATTCTGCGGCATAAGTTGGTAGCATGCTGAGCTTCTATGTGCAAGCTCGCGGGTTCAAACCCGGCCGAAGTAGTCGGATTTTTTAAAAGCGTTAAAAATCCCTCAGTATGCCTCCCTTCGGAGAGCAAGTAAACCCGGCGGCTCCATGTCATAGATGTATGGCATGAAAAAGAACATTCCACTAACTATACTTGTGTGAATCTAAAATTTGTAGGTTAGGTTTGATGAATGCTCTTAAGTTACAACGTTCGTCACAGGGCGCTGGTTGCAATGGCATCTAGTAGTAGTGAAGTTCACAGTTAGTTGCCGTGGAAGGTAGCATTTGGTAGCGAAAGTAGGAACTAATTGAAAATTGAATGTCTGCAGTCCTTACTTGAATTAAAAACAGATAACACACACTAATACAGCGATCACAATTAACACCGGTTATCAGAGAGATTCTATACACACCTAAAGTACACGGGGCTACATGCCCACGTTGTCGCAGCCCCTAAACTGAGGAACCAACCAATCCCTTGTGATTTTCACATTTTTGACGACCTGAGGAAAGACATTCGTGGACGTCGGTACAATTCGGATGAGAAAATGCAAGAGTGGGTGTGATTGTGCATCCGTCAGCGACCTATCTCTTTCTACAAAACTGGAATTGATAAATCTATTAAGATTTGTGGTAATTACTTTTGAATGAAACCATGGCAAGGTCACGTTGTAGCGGATGTTCGGTTTTCAATTGACTGCCCTTTATATACAGTACGTGGCACATCCAGAAAGTAAGTTCCCCTATTTGACCCTTTATAGGGCAGATTATGTTTTTCTAATTTTTACTTTAATTTTTTAAATTTAAATTTTCATTTCAGCTCAAATTTTTATTTTTATTTTTAATATTCAACATTATTTTTAAATAAATTTTGAAAATAATCTATTTATTTCTTATATTTAATATTATATTTGTAAGTTTTCAATTTTATAATCTTAATTTTATTTTAATATGTATATTTATGTTTTATTTTAATATGTAATTTATGTTTTATTTTAATATGTATATTTATGTTTTCTTTTAATATGTATATTTATGTTTTATTTTAATTTGTATATTTATGTTTTATTTTAATATGTATATTTATGTTTTATTTTAATATGTATATTTATGTTTTATTTTAATTTGTATATTTATGTTTTATTTTAATTTGTATATTTATGTTTTATTTTAATTTGTGTATTTATGTTTTATTTTAATTTGTATATTTATGTTTTATTTTAATTTGTATATTTATGTTTTATTTTAATTTGTATATTTATGTTTTATTTTAATAAGTATATTTATGTTTTATTTTAATTTGTATATTTATGTTTTATTTTAATATGTATATTTATGTTTTATTTGAATTTGTATATTTATGTTTTATTTTAATATGTATATACAGTGTGGTCCACCCGCCCCTTATTATTTAGTTTTATGAAACCCAACTAACATCTCAATTCTCCCGATGGTCGATATTGCTCTGCGCTCTGACTGTGTGACAGCAATGTAATTGGGTCATGGGTCTAGCAAAGGAAAAACGACCTTAAACTTTTCCCCGCCAAATACTATGGCCCATTCTACTAACATACGACTTACTGCTCCTTGAAATAACACACATACACGTAATACGATCGAATTAATAGCTTACGCCACGTGATCTGTAATAGTAAAAGGTTAAATCAACACCATAAACCGTGATTGAAGACTCTGACATGGACTTAAACGTTCGAGGTGGGACGGCTGCAGTAACTATAGCATGTTTAGCGTGTGGCATATACTATGTGTCGGTGGCTGAGAGGTTTAAAGCCTGGCCGTACATGGTGGGCGCAATCGGGTACAACTCTGCTTCGATTCCAGTAGTAGGCATAGTTTTTTGAACGAAAACCCACATTCCATTTTAGTCGGGATGTAACTACATTGCCACATTTATTGCCTTACGACTCTTTTTTGTGAAGAGTACGTTGAATTTTGATGATTTATAAAGAAAATACGATCGAATTGGTACGATATGCAAAGTGACCTGTAAAGGCAGAAAATTAAAAAACTGGCATGAATACTAACTTAACATATCGAAGTGTTGCTCCGGAGGTCCGGGTTCGATTCCCAGCTCTGCCAAGAAATGTAATACTTGTCTGAGGGCTGAGATTGAGTACACGTAGCCTCATGAAGCAAATATGAGAAGACGTGGGTTTGATTCCCACCTCAGCCACCCTGGAAATGGTTTTCCGTGGTTTCCCACTTCTATTCCGGCCAAATTCCGGAACAGATTCTATCTTAAGGCCGCGGCCGCCTCCTTCCCAATCCTTAATTGCAAATACACACATCATTACAAGCCCGCAATGATTCAGGTTATCAGACAAATTCTACACACACACCCAAGTAAACGGGGCTATGTGACCGCGATGTTCTAGCCCCTCAAATGAAACAAAACAACAACATATCGAAGGATATTCTGATCGCCAGTGCTTGCATCGTACACGTATTCCTTAGAAATTCCCATGGTATTATTGGCATACTTTCGATTTTTGCAAAAAATGAAGTAGACTTATGAGATCTACACAGGGCCAAAAATGGTGTGTCTGTCTGTGTGTGACTGTGTCTCTCTGTGTGTGTGGGTGTGTGAACTCTGAATGTCTGCCCCCTGTATCAATTCGAACACGGTGAAACCGAATTGAGCGAAATTTGGTACAGAGGTAGCACTAGCGTAGAACACCTTAGTGACATGTTTTATATCGCCACCATCTTGACGGAAGCGTAATGGTGGCCACCCAAATGTTCAAAGCTTGAATCAAATTACGAGTAACTTAATCATCCGATCTCTACCAAATTTTGCAACAACATATTCTTGTATGGCGAGCGTCGTTTGACTAAACTACAAGGTCATCAGCCCAATAGTTTGCAGATGACGGCGATGTATGTGTGAAAATCGATTCCCCCTATCAATTCAAACACAGTGAAACTGAACTGAACGAAATTTGGTACAGAGGTAGCATTAGCAAAGGGCGCTCTAGGGTCATGTTTTATATCGCCGCCATCTTGACGAAAACGTAATGGCGGCCATCCTAATGTTAAAAGCTTGAATCAAATTACGACCAGCCTAATTATCTGATCTCTACCAAATTTTGCAGCAACATACCTTTATGTATAGAGAATCTTTTGACCACACGACAAGGTCATCAGGCCAATAATGTGCGGATAGCGGCCATGTATGTGTGCAAATCGATTCCCCCTATCTTTTCAAACACGGTGAAACCGAATGGAACGAAGTTTGATACAGAGGTAGCACTAGCAAAGGCCACCTCAGTGTCATGTTTTATATCGCCACCATCTTGACGGAAACGGAATGGCGGCCACCCAAATGTTAAAAGCTTAAATCAAATTACGACCAACCTAATCATTTGATCTCTACCAAATTTTTCAACAACATACCTTTTTGTGGGAAGCATCTTTTGACTGAACTACAAGGTCATCAGTCCAATAGTTTGCAGATAGCGGCCATGTATGTGTGCAAATCGATTCCCCACATCAATTCAAACACGGTGAAACCGAATTGAATGAATTTTTTACAGAGGTAGCACTAGCAAAGGGCACATCATATTCATGTATAATATCCGCACAGCACGTTGTATTTCAAGAAGCTACTACAACAAACATTCAATTATACTCCTTGAAAAGGACAAAGAGTTATAACAATACCCATGCATTTAGGAGAAAGTAGGCAATACGTTCTTTACCGAACATCTTGTTTTGTTATTAAATTTTAACAAAAAAAATCATAGCATATCTCTAGGCCCGTATCACACGACACTCGCTGGCAAGGAAGCTGCTGTGATCGCTGGTACAAAATCCTGTATGATTCTGTTCTCTTCGTCAGTACACCTGCTTGTATGACCGAAATGTATCACACGCTAGCATTTTGGACGCTAAGTTGTATGAAATAAAACCGAAGGGCTGTCGTTTGAGGGCATTATTTGCAGTTCTGTCGCCTTATTAACGTAACGCGGTCGCGAAACTTGCTTTAAATAAATTGGAAAACATGCCAGGAACGGAATGAATACATTCCAATCAATATTTAAGATCTAACTGTAATAATTGATTATTTTACCATACGCGTTAATAAGAAGCGCAATAAAAACCTCCAGAGTGTGTTGGAAATGTGTGCAAGTGTTATTGCGTCCGCTCGCTATTTCGAAGATCCCGGGTTCAAGACTCTCCAACGGCAGATTTTTTGAATTCTTTTTTTAACTATTTTATTATACCCTCCATACCTCGTACAACAAGATTTCAACTTGGTTTTGTTCACATTATCTACGAAGACGATAGGGAAAGTTATTTTCTTGTCTAATTTAAATGGCTATTTTCCCTAAATACTGTTCAAAACAGTCGCCTCCGTAGCGTAGCGGTCAGCATGGTTAGTTGCCGCCCCGGAGGTCCTGGGTTCGATTCCCGGCTCTGCCACGAAATTTGAAAAGTGGTACGGGGACTGGAACGGGGTCTACTCAGCCTCGGGTGGTCCAAATGAGTAGAGGGGGTTCGATTCCCACCTCAGCCATCCTCGAAGTGGTTTTCCGTGATTTCCCACTTCGTCTTCGGGCAAATGCCGGGATGGTACCTGCTGGCAGGCCACGGCCTCCTCCTTCCCTCTTCCTCGCCTATCTATCCCAATCTTCCATCCCTTCCCATCCCTCATTAGGCCCCTGTTCGCTTTGCAGGTGGGGCCGCCTGGGCGAAGTGCTGAACACACCTCCCCAGTTGTATCCATCCCGACCAGGACACTGCCCATAGAGGTGAGTTCCCTCGCTGAGTCCGTGGGAACCACCAACCTTGAGGGTAAATTGACTGAATAAATTTTATAAAAACGAAATAAAAAAACTGTCCAAAACCATGGATGGGTACTATTCGTTATAATTATTATTTTTTTAGTCGATTTTACTCTCCAGGTTAGTTTTTCCCACGGACTCATCATTACCGCCTCTACGGGCAGTGTCCTGGAGCTTGAAACATCTCGTCTGCGGGATACAACTGGGGAGGTGGGATCAGCACCTCGCTCAGGCGGCCTGCAAAGCGAACAGGGTCCTCTTGAGGGATGGGAAGGGAGGGGCAGATCGGGAGGGATAGGCAAGGAAGAGGGAAGGAGGCGGCGTGGCCGTACGGTAGGTAACATCCTGGCATTTTCCCGAAGGCGAAGTGGGAAACCACGGAAAACCACTTTGAGGATGGCTGAGGTTGGAATCGAACCTCCTCTACTCATTTGGACCACCCGAGGCTGAGTACTCCCCGTCCCAGTCCTCATACCACTTTTCAAATTTCGTGGCAGAGCCGGGAATCGAACCCAGGACGTCCGGGTTGGCAGTTAATCACGCTGACCACTACGCAAAAGAGGCGCCTCTATTCGAGACAATTAGAATTTTAACAGTTCAATATTTATAATAATATGACACGTTCTGTAATTACTGCCTTGCTGCGAGGCTCAGCGGTAACGTTCTCGATTGCTGTGCCCAAGGTTGCAGGTTCGTATCCTGGCGCAGTCAGCTGGCATTCGAGGGTGCGGAAATGCGAGGGAGCCGTGTCAGTACATTTACTGGCACGTTGAAGATCCCCTTCGGAGCAAAATTCCGGCACCCCGGCGTATCTAAAAGCCAGAGCAGTTAAAAGGGACGTACAACCAATAATGTCATAATTATCTGTATTAACTGCATGTTTTGGGCATATGACCTCATAGTTCCGCCCCTTAAAATCTCACTAACTAACTATTATTGTAAGTGTATAGAAAGCGCTTTTCGCAGAGACGCCGTTGAAAGAAATTATAGTTTCGGTCTGATGTATTTATTCGTGAGCCTACCCACATAACAAATCTATTTGTTATGTGGGTCGTCTGAGTGAGTCGGAGTTTTCCTTTAAACAAAGGTGGTCAACATTTCGAACACTTGCTACGTTGAATATACAGGATACCTTGCTTTCGTTCTACAGATCATTATGTCGTCGTCCAATCTGGCTGCTTACCATCGGTTAAGTACGGTGCTTTTGAGGACCAAATAAAAAAATCACTCGTTGGAACAGATAGATATGCGTCCATAATACATATAAACGACATTAAGCAAAAAACATAATAATAATAATATTAGTTCAAGGTTCGAACCTACTACAATGCGACTTCGTTGACGCTACTCTAGCAATTCTTGATTTAGCCACCATAGCTACCGAGAACCATGGCGTATTGCCGGCACTTAATGAATCTATTCGTAGACACTTCCTGTCCAAACGTAAGAAGGTGTTATTCGGAGCTCTGATCGTTTCAATCATGCATTATATCAGAGGTCATTGAAAGAACACTGTCACTATTGATTTCTACTATATTCGCGAGGATGTACTCAACGGTAAAGTTGTACAATGGACGTAAAGGAGCAGGTACTAATGTTTTTAGAATGACTGTGATATACGCGTTAGTTGGGTTGCCTTCCTCCAAAAAAAAATAAGGGGCTGGTGGACCACACTGTATATGTTTTATTTTAATATGTATATTTATGTTTTATTTTAATTTGTATATTTATGTTTTATTTTAATATGTATATTTATGTTTTATTTTAATTTGTATATTTATGTTTTATTTTAATTTGTATATTTATGTTTTATTTTAATTTGTATATTTATGTTTTATTTTAATATGTATATTTATGTTTTATTTTAATATGTATATTTATGTTTTATTTTAATATGTATATTTATGTTTTATTTTAATATGTATATTTATGTTTTATTTTAATTTGTATATTTATGTTTTATTTTAATTTGTATATTTATGTTTTATTTTAATATGTATATTTATGTTTTATTTTAATTTGTATATTTATGTTTTATTTTAATTTGTATATTTATGTTTTATTTTAATTTGTATATTTATGTTTAATTTTAATTTGTATATTTATGTTTTATTTTAATATGTATATTTATGTTTTATTTTAATTTGTATATTTATGTTTTATTTTAATTTGTATATTTATGTTTTATTTTAATACGTATATTTATGTTTTATTTTAATTTGTATATTTATGTTTTATTTTATTGTTTAATTTTAATATTTTTGATTATATTTACTGGTTGAAATTTTATCCAGCACCATAAAACTAGACAGATATAATATTTGCTTATCAGAAATATTACGTATCAAAAAAAAATGTTGTAATTAGGCTGAAAGTTTCAACTTATAATACCTTTGATAATAGCCTACACATTTTTTTAGTAGGTGGTTAATATTTAGTCCACTATCCTATAAATGGTTAAGGAAAACGAGAACAGTTATGTGCAAAACTTTATTGGCAACAGGTACAGCAATATGTCAGCTACTTTTCGACATAGGCGCCAAATGAATTGAGACACTTGTCATAGCCTGGTATCAACTCTTGTAGTCTTGTGTGTGTCATAGAAGTCTGCCGCCTGCGAATGGAACCAGCTTGTGACAGTATTCTTCAGCTCTTCGTCAGTGTGAAAACTCTCCCCAGAGGAAAGGAATTTCTTGTGGTGCAAGAACAATTGGAAATCGCTTGGAGCAAGATCAGGACTGTATGGCGGTCAATCAAACAGCTCTCAGCCGAACTCCTGCAAAACAGTTGTTGTGTGCCGAGTGGTATGTTAGCGAGCATTGTCATGGAGCAGAACAACACCAGCAGTATGCATTCCACGCCTCTTGTTTTGAATGGCACGTCGCAATTTCCGCAGTGTTCCACAGTGTTTCGCACGCGGCGTGGGAAGGAGTGAGAGCCGCCATTATAGGCCACTGCTGCCAGGCGAGACCTGTTCGGCTGGTATATGCTTGCTACGTCACAGATCTGTGGAAAAGCAAAAAAACAAACACAAAACAACAAAAAGTAAAATTCATAAACAAAAGGGAAAGCAAAAAAACACAAAAACAAAGAAAGCAACATTCAAACACAAAATCAGAAATCAAGAACATAAAGGACAAAGAAAAAAGTGGAAAACAATCACAAAACCAAAAAAAAAACGCAATTACTTGAGATTTGACTCCAAAATGAATTGAAGTCCTACTTCCTTTTCTTAATAAACATGTCATTTTGTACAAACTTCAAAAGGCGTCACGCATGCGCAAATGTCCTACCTAATTACGTTTACCTTACCAGAAAAGAATAGGAAAATTTACTTTCTGAACGTCCCTCGTATAAAAATGCCTTGCCTGAGCCGGGAATCGAACTCAGTACCTTTGGGTCCAGTGACCACAGAAGGTGGTCAGAATAATATATTAGAGTATATATGAATTATGAGTCCCAGACTCAACGAGTTAGTTAGTATTGAGGTTTTAATGGGTGGAACTACTTGGTAAGTCATCTGCCCCTCTTAACAGAGATTAAAGTATGGTTGGTTGGTTCCTTAGTTATAATAATAATAATAATAATAATAATAATAATAATAATAATAATAATATCGTACACCCAAAGGGTAGCTTGAATGTCGAATTTCGGTGTTCCTAGAAGCACTATTTAAGTCAAGCAGGTTAGATATCTAAGCTCTTTGAACACTACAGCGCTTTCTAGTAGAGAAATGAGGAACTTAGGGTTGGCGGAAACTCCCGAGATTAATTTTGCCATTATGAACACGGCCTACTGAATTCAAATGCGTTCTTTGACTTGCCAACATCGTATGACATGCGTGTCGTAATTTTTGCCGCCTTACAAAAATCACTTACCACGGCCAGGAGCGAACCTGCAAGCTTGGGGGTTAATAGACCGACACATTGACCACTCACCCACCGTGGCAAGCAAGGTTCCTTAGTTTAGAGGCTGCGACAACGCGGTCATGTAGCCCCGTGTACTTTGGGTGTGTGTAGAATTTGTCTGATAACCGGTGTTAATTGTGATGACTGTATTAGTGGGTGTTATCTGTGATTCAGGTAGAAGGACTGCAGACGATTAATTTTTTCAAGTAGTTCCTACTTTTGGTACCAAATGCTACCGTCCACGACACTTAGCTGCGGATGTGGCTACTAAATGCCATAGCAGTAAGCACCGGGCGGCGAACGTTGGAACAAATATAGCGTTATCAACTAACCTACAAATTTTAACTACCACAAGTGTAGTTAGTAGAAGGTTCTTTTTCATGCCATAAATCTATGACATAGGACCGCCGGCTTTACTTCCCCTCCGAAGGAAGGCATACTGAGCGATTTTTAACGCTCTTAAAAAATCCGACGACTTCGGCCGGGTTTGAGCCCGCAATCTTGGGCACAGCAGTTCAGCATGCTACCAACTCCGCCACTGAAACCACTAGATTAAAGTATACAAATTTGGAATGGAATTTAAAATTTAGAGTTGGACACCTAATTTGAAAAGACCGAAAATTAATAACACAAAATATTAAATAAAACTAATAATTATAATAAAAACAACAAGTAGTTCCATGAGGAACTATTCAGCCTATTTTCATATATCCTACTCACGTCAATTGCCTCTATCAACATACAAAATTTCCGTTTGATTGTTGTGATAGATTCGTAGATATTGAGAACCGTCTAAATATTTCAGATGGTCACCATGTTGGATTTTTATTTATGTACTATTACATGAAGATTATTGTGTACGTGTGGTATTCAAACGTCAATCGCATGATTAGGACACATGAAGTAAAATCAAGATTTTAAAATTTCGCTCAGCTGCCATCTTGTGGTTTTGAAAACCATTGAAATAAACTAGATGCCTGTGGAATAACATTTGTATAAGCATTTGCTGTACAAAGTTTCACTGCACTCGGATGGTTAAATCGCGAGAAACGTCCACTTAAATATTAATACTTAGCGTCGCCGCCATGTTGGATTTGTGCTCACCAGGTTATTGAAAGTCCTATAGATGATCTTATGTTCATAGCGTCTATGAACATTAAAAAATTCAGTTTGATTACTGTAAATGATTCTTAGATATTCAGAGCCGTCTATATATTTCGGATGGTCGGCATTTTGGATTGTTTTATCTATAGGCCATAGAGTCATGCACCATAAAGAAAAATTATTGCGTAGCTTCAATATTCAAACTTTCACTTCGATCGCATGATTATGACACAAGAAACAAAAACTTAATTTTAAAATTTCGCACGGCCGCCATCTTGAGATTATGCAAACAATTGAACTAAATTAGATGCCAGTGGATTACAATGTGTATAAACATTTGCTGTACCAAGTTTCATTGCGCTTGGATGATTAGGCCTACATCACGAGAAAAGTCAATTTAAAATTTTCAGTTTCGCTTGGCCGCCATGTTCGTTTTATAGTTAACAGGTTTTTGAAAGTCTCACAAATGAAATTTTAGCAGTGCCCTTTATCTCCGTACAAAATTTCAGGGTGATATCAGTAATAGTTTCGGAGATATAGAATGCCGGTGAAATATTTCGCACAGCCGCCATCTTGAGGATATGGAAACAATTGAATGAAATTAGATATCGGTGCATTACAATGTGTATAAACATATAGTGTACCAAGTTAATTGCGTTTGGTTGGTTAAATCGCGGAAACCTCTATTTAAATGTCGCATCTTCACTTGGCCGCCATGTTGGTTTTGTCGTTACCAGGTCTACAAAAGTCTGATAGGTGAACTTCTAGTAGTTCCCTTGATCACCGTACAACATTTCAGGGTGATATCCGTAATATTTTCAGAGATATATAATGCTGGTTAAATATTTCGCACAGCCGCCATGTTGGATTGGTGAGACGTAATACAATTTGAAAGGCACGGTCGGGATCGGCCAAAATGGTGCTATGACCTTCCCGAGTTTCATTGAAATCGCTCTAGCAGTTTAGATATTATTAGGGGGACACACACACACACACACACACGAATCACACACACACACACGCACACACAGACAGACACACGGACAAAAGTTGATCTCATAAGCCTATGGCCAGATTCAACGACTCTCAAGCGGGTGTCAGCTAGTGAAATCGAGCGATATATCCTTGACCTGCTTTGCCACGGTGCTCATTCAATAACCCTTGTATATTCATGCTTCAAATTAAAGCTCACTCTGTTCGAACTCAGGCCGTCAATGGATTCATATCTCGAAACTCTCCCAGGGTTTTCCTTTATCTTCGCCCTGTTCTTCGGTCCAACATGTTATATGCATGAAGCCTGCAAGGGAGGTGGCATATTTTATTAATAACATGACCCAGTTTCTCGCTGGAACGCTTTTACCGATCTGGAGTCACGGTGAATGGATCTTAAGCGCTCAACAATTCAGGGAACAATTCTTGGATCCCTCAGAGAGACCTTACAAAGCTAACCAGGGTTACCTTGATCAATAAGGCGGTTATAAAAGAACCATTAAAAGGTTGACCTGTCGGCAATGCCAACTCTCACTTAAGGGTCTCTTGAATGTCCTATATTGCCCATGCTAACTTCCAATATTTAATTTACCTACTGTAGTTTGAGTCTTTAGTATTTTGAGTGGTTTGATGCAGTTCTCCAAGTCTCCCTGTGCTGAGTTAATCGTTTCATCTCTATATAGCTACCACACCCTACAACCGAGACAATCTGTTTAACATATACTAACCTTGGTCCACCCCTTCAGTTTTTGCCCTCGACCCTTTCTTCCATACCATAACGATAGTTTGCTATTCCTGGATGTCTTAGTATGTGTCCTACCAACCTATCTATTCTCTTCATTAGCAGTCGCCACAAACATATCTCCTCTCCCATTCGTGTTAATACATCATTTGTTGCTCTATCTACCCATCTGATCTTCATCATTCTCCTGTAACACCAGACTTCAAACGCTTCAATTCTCCTATTTTCTGCTGCACCAACAATCCAAGTTTCACTTCCATAGAGCACCACGCTTCAGACAAAGACTTTTAAAAATTGACTTCCTAATACCTAAGTTTATATTCGATGTCAACTTACTTACTTAGTCGGTCCTCTTCTACGGGTTGGTGTCGAGGTTTCACAGAGAGATCTCCATCCTTTCCTGTCTTGGGCCTTGATTCGAGCTGCTGTCCATTGAATGCCTCTTGTTCTTAGACTGGCTGCAATATTGTCCTCTGGTTCTGGGACCCTCACTCCTAGCCTGCCATACCCGGTATGGTAGTCGTGTTTCAGGCATACGTGCGACATGGCCATACCACCTCAATTGGGCTTTCTCTATGATTGATACCAGCGGTTTTACACCAAGCGTATTTCTTATGGTGTTATTTCTGATGCGGTCTCTTCTCGTCTTTCGTTTTATACGCCTCAAGTATCTCATCTCCATTGCTTGTATCCTACTTTGATGTTTAGTGCCTAAGGTCCATGATTCCGAGCTATATGTAAGTGTTGGTACAAATGTTGACTTGTACACAGCGAGCTTGGTCTTCTCACTCACTTCTCTTTTGTTAATAAAGTTGCGGCTTAGTGAGTAATAAAGTCGTCCTGTTGAAGCAATGCGGCTATTTATTTCTGCGTCCATCTTTCCATCTTCAGATATCATGGCCCCTAAGTACTTAAATGTTGGAACTTGTTCGATGTCAACATTATAATTATTCATTATTTAGCGTATGGCTTTTAGTGCCGGAAGTGTCCGAGAACATGTTCGGCTCGCCAGAGGCTGTAGCTGCTACAATCGGAGACCCATGGGGTGAGCTACACGTTCCGTTCAATTTTCGATGTCAACAAATTCCTTTTCTGTTGAAATGCTTTCCTTTTCTGAGCCAACCTACTTTTTATATCCTCTTTTCTCCTCCCATCACTGGTTATTTTGCTTCCTAAGTAACAGGAGGCTTCCACTTCCTTTAGCTTTTCAGCTGCCAGTTTGACGTCCATAGGGGTTTTTGTTTCCTTTTGGCTGCATTCCAATATTTTTGTTTTACATTTATTAATTTTCATCGTGAATTCCTTCCTATTAATAAGAATTAATCGATTTTTGTTCAGGGATGGTTTTCAAGACTCATTTCTTAATTTGATACTGGCTTTTTGAAAATAAATATATTTTTGAATCCATGTGAATCGTTTTATTTTGTATATGAATTGCAGGGAATGCCTATAGCAGGGTATTTTAATCGAACGCCCGTAGGATTCCCATCACGTTCAATATAAAGTAGTTCCAACTTTGGCTGCCAAATGCTACTGTCATTATCACCTAGCGGCGAACGTTGGAACTTGATAGAGCACTCCTAACCAGCCAAATATAACCTACACATTTGACTACAAACTACCAATTATAGTGGTAGGTTCTTTTACATGCTCTAAATCTCTGACATGGGACCGCCGGCTTTACTTCCCCTTCGAAGGAAGATATACTGAAGGATTTTAACGCTCTAAAAATCCGACGAATTCGGCCGGGTTTGAACTCGCCTTTTTGGGCATAGCAATTCAGCATGCATCGTTTCAAAAATGCATAATTTTAATTTCATGAACATTTCCATCTGGCAAAATTAAACTAAAGTAAATTTTGAAAAACGAACTTGTAAAAATATACCACTTGTAGGAAGAAATTTTATCCAAAAATGTTAGCTTGATATGCTCAAAAAATTCGAAATGAGGGAAATTTTATATCTAGGAAAGCTTATTAGCGAAACATTGGGATCAAAGATATATCCTTGATATATGCCCAAGATCGCGGGTTTAAAGCCGGCCGAAGTCATCGAATTTTTATGAACGTTAAAAATCCCTCAGTATGCCTTCCTTCGGAGGGGAAGTGGAGCCGGCGGTCCCATGTCATAGGTGTATGGCATGTTAAAGAACCTTCCACTAATTACACCTGTGTGAAGCTAAATGATATATAGGTTAAACATTTGACTTAAGTTCTTAGCTTCCTACGTTCGTCGTCTAGAGCCGACTGCGGTGGCATTGAAATTAGACTGCCTCGTGGTGTGGTGGCTAGCATTCTTGGTTGCCGCCCCGGAGGTCCGAATTCGATTCCCGGCTCTGCCAAGAAATTTTAATTCTAGTCTGAGGGCAGAAACGGGGTTCACTGAGCCTTGTGAGGCAAAACTGTGAATTCCACAGTACGGTACTTTTGAGAAATAATTTATCAACTTGTAAAAAAAAAAAAAAACGGTTTACCTTTCTGCTTAGTAAATTGACAAATATTTATATATTTGCCATTCATACTCCATAGATCATAATAGAATATTCATTAAGTATAACATTTTATTTGTGTGTTGTGTTGTATTTAACAACATTTTTTGTATTGCCAGTAATTGTAGGCTACATAAACTTTGAATCTTATCTAAAATAATTACACAAAGTTATATGTTCTAAGATATCGGTTGATATTTCTGGGTATTTTGCGGTGATAACCCCCTGAGAATACTCACAATTCTCCAGGATAGCCCCCCCCCCCCCCCTACTTTCCCGAAAAGAAATTGTATATACGCTCCTGGGTCCTTGGTCATGGTCGGTGGATGTAAGGTCCGCCATTGAAACTGACGCAGTACGTTGTAGTCTGGATACTGCTCCGGGGCTTCCCTCGGTTCGTCTGGGTTCCCGCACTCTTCTAAAAAAATGAGCTCTCAATTCCTGGAGGGCCTGGCGGATCTCCGCCAGATCATCTTGGGTGACGGTCGCCGTGGTGGCAGTTGATATATTCGAAATTGTGGATTCTGCTCTCGCAGGCTCTGTGGTGGACGTTGTTGACGTGGTGGCTCGGCTTCTTCGAGCAGGCGTCTTTGTGTTCTGAGCTGTGCTGCGTGGTGTTTGGTTTGTAGGTATACAGTACAACAATTGACAAATTTAGTGAATTCCATATTTTAGGTAGATTTCATTAGAAAGCTAACTATTGCAATGGGTACCATGTTTCGACTTCCGGAAAATTTCGACATATCTTCGCGTTTCACATCCCCCAGACCCCAAAACCACCGTCAGTTCAAAAGTTTATATATAATTTATGTATATATCAGTTTCTTGTGGACACGATATCTGCCGTAATTTTGCACAAATCACTTTGAATGTTTTACATAATATGTATCCCTTTAGAATCTCGGCCGAGTTCGTTAATGGGCATAATCTGTCAAAGGGGGTAGAAATGGGAGGCTTTTTTTTTGAAAAAGTGAAATATCGCTATAACTCTCTTAATATGCGAAATATTGAATCCGTTCAAAGTTCATACTATGTGTCGGATAAAGCCCAAAAATTTATGTTTGAAAAGTTTTTTTTATAGCATCAACCATTGACCAAAGGGGTGGGGAAAAGTGGGTTTTTCGGGGAAACATATCATATCATATCTCTCTTAATAAGCACAATATCAAAACCGTACAAAATGGAAAATATTCCCCTAATAATTACCTAAAACTTTTGTCTGAAAGATTTTTGATATGACCCTCCATTACGCCAAGGGTTGAGAAAAATTATTTCAGAATTTTAAGAAAATACCAAGTGCCATCAGAGATTACCATGACAACGCTTCTAAATTGATGAGGGATGAACTATCAGAAGTTGCCATGGCAACGCCATTGCACGAGGTCACATTCAGTTTTCCATCTGACCCTGAGGGAAGCGGCTTCGGTGACGTAACTGGTAGCATGCTGAACTTCCATGCCCAAGGTCGCAGGTTCAAAGCCAGCCGAAGTCGTCGGATTTCCTAAGAGTGCTAAAAATCCCTCAGCATGCTTCCTTCGGAGGGGAAGTTCCAACGTTCGTTGCAAGTTGCTGGTTGCGGTGGCATCTAGTTGCCAATTTCACAGCTAGGTGTCGTTGACGGTAGTATTTGGCAGCAAAATTAGGAACTACTACTTGAAATTGACCGTCTGCAGACCTTACCTAAATTACAGATTAATACAGTCATCACAGTTAACACCGTTTATCAGACAGATTCTAAACACACCCAATGTACACGGGGTTACATGAACACGTTGTCGCAGCCCCTAAACTGAGGAACTAACCAACATCTCTGCGGGAGATAAAATTTTGCGTGAAGTAGTAACAGACTGTTAGATAGTTACACATCAGTTCCAAACCTTGCATAAGGACAGTGTGACCACAAGTATAAATACGAACCCCAAATGACAAGAAGGTTACCATCCCCATAAGACAATAAAATGTTAAAAATATGCATAGAAAGACGAAAAAAGTTAATTAAGCTCCAATTGTAAAATACTTTCTGATCCTTCTACGAAAACCTGCATATTTTGCCTATTCTAGCCTATCACCTAGTTTGCCCGGTGAAATCTACCTCCGCCTTCCGCTCCCAGAAATGTCCACCTTTTCTTGCACTTCAAGACATTTTTGTTCTCCGGTCAGCATTTTCACACTCGTCAGCTGAAAACGATTGTCACACGCTGGTTCCATTCGCAGCTGGCAGACTTCTATGACAGATTTATGGCAAGTTAAAGAACCTTCCACTAATTACACCTGTGTGATGCTAAATTAGGTTAAAAATGTAAAAATCGCTCAGATTCCTACGTTCGTCGCCAGGAGCCGACTGCGGTGGCGTCTAGTAGCCAAGTTATGAACTAGTAGATGTTGACGGTGGCGTTTGGCGGCAAAAGTAGGGACTACTTGAAAAATTCAAAAGTCTGCAGTCCTTACTTGAATTAAGAAACAGAAACACACACTTATACAGTCATCACAATTAACACCGGTTATCAGACAGATCCTACACATACCCAAATTGCACGGGGCTACATGACCGCGTTGTCGCAGCCCCTAAACTGGGGAACCAACCAACCAAGACTTCTATGACACAGGACTGCAAAAGTAACCACGCTATGACAAGTGTCTCAATTAGTTTGGTGCCTATGTCGAAAAATAGCTGACACACTGCTGTACATGTTGCCAATCAAGTTTTGCATATCATCATTCCACACATCATTTGAAGCAAGTTTTATTAAATATTTACTTGCTTACTTCCTCGGCGCTACAGCCTGGGGTAGACTTTGGCCTCTCTCACGTTTCCTGGCCATTCGTCCCTTCTATGAGTTTTCTCCCACCATCTTCCAACCCTCATAGTTCTCAGGTCGTCTCCTAAGCCTTGTAGGCATCTTTTGCGCGGTCGTCCACGTCTCCACTTCCCTTCCATAGTTCCATGTAATATCTTCCTTGGTGTTCTTTCTCCATTCATCCTCTCTACATGACCCAGCCATTCCAGACGTCGGGACTTAATAAATTTCACAATATCTTGCCCTTTGATTATCTCTTCAATTTCTTTGTTTGTCCTGATTGGCCACCCTTCATGCTCCTTTACCTGGCCATATATCCTTCTTAAAACTTTCCGTTCAAAAATTTTAAGAGCATTCTCATCATTTGTTGACATTGACCACGTCTCAGATCCATAGGTCACCACTGGTCTAATAAGGGTCTTGTATAGTTTAACTTCAAAGTTCTACTTAGAAGTTTTGATTTTAAGAGCTTAGTGTTGGTTAGTAAATAGTTCATGCATTAAAAACTGTACTCACATGGCTCCGTATTCGTAAATAATATGTTCTCTCCTGTGCTTGGATGATGCAAATTTATCTATCAGCTTGGATGATGAGGTCCTATTTTTAGCCTACTTTCGATTTTTGCAAAAAATGAAAGTAGACTTATGAGATCTACACGGGGCTGAAAATTGTGTGTCTGTCTGTGTGTGTGTGTCTGTGAGAGATTGATTGATTGATTGATTTATTTGATTTATTTTCACTGCTACACTTAGAGCTTAAGAGCTCCTTTACAGTAGCGCCCTACATAAAATAAAGTTAGGGCTTATAAAAATAAAACATTTCACCTACATTACAATATAAATAATCATAGTCTAACAATTATAGTAACAAAAATATAGTAACAATACAATAATAATAATATTACTAATGATAATGGAAAAATTATATACAAAAGAGTGAGAGTGCATACAGACTATCAGCCCGAAAAACAAACACCATATACTGTACAAGAAAAGCTATTAAAGTAGACAGGTTGTCAGCTATTGTCCTTGTGTTATAATTGAACTTTAAAAAAAGTATTTTAACATAATACAGTAATCAAATGTGAGAGGTATACTGCTCCAAGAAGCGGGATGAAAGATGTCTTTTGAAAGCTGCAGTGCTTGCAATGTTGACGAACTTATATAAATCGAAGGTGTTGAAGAGGCGTGAGGCGGTGCAAACAAAAGATTTATTGAACTTCAGGGTTCGGTGTATAGGAATCTGGAGTGTTAATTTTGTGTATCTATTTTCTCGATTATGAACAGAATGCATTGGTGTAAAGGCATTGTAGAGATATAACGGGGTCTTGGTATGTAATAGTTTATGTGTCAGAATGGCAACTGATAACTGCCTGCGCTCGTGGAGTTTCAGCCATTTCAGCTGCACGTAGTAAGGTGTGATATGTTCATCTCGCCTTACATCCAGAATGTACCGAACACATGCATTCTGGACTCTTTGTAATTTGATGTTCTGTGTTTCTGGTAAATCATTGTATACAGCAGAGCCATAGTCAATGATTGGAAAGATGAGAGTTTGGACGAAGAGCTTACGTATGTTAGGTGGGGTGTAAGAAACAGTTCTTTTCAGGAGATGCATAGTTGATACAACCTTCCTTACCACATTAGACGTATTCTCTGCCCACGACAGTGTTCTATCAAATATCACTCCGAGATTATTGACAGTGTTTCTATATTTAATATTATTATCTAGTATCTTGATGGGTGGTAGTGAATTAAAATCTACTGAATTCAGAAGTTTTGTGTATCCAATGGATATAAGTTGTGTTTTAGATATGTTCAAGTTAAGATTATGATTTTGGGCCCATTCACAAAGCCTGCCAATGTCTTCATTAAACAGATTTATACGATCACATGCAGTGTTAGGCGTGAGGTGAAAATAGGCTTGGAGGTCATCAGCGTATATATGAACAGAACTATTTCGGAATTCATTAGAAACATCGTTTATATATAGCGAGAAGCATAGTGGACCTAAGACAGATCCCTGAGGTACTCCACTTTCTACCGATTTCCAGTCTGAGGAGGAGCCATTCGCGAGGACCACTCTCTGTGTACGCATGGAAAGGTAGGATTTGAACCAGGAAAGAGCACTCTGAGAGAAGCCAAAAGATTTCAGCTTTGCAAGAAGTATATTGTGGTTCACACAGTCAAAAGCCTTACTGAAATCGAAAAGACATAGGATTGTAAGCTGACGCTTGTCCATAGCTGAGCGTATATCATCGCTGACCTTTAACAATGCAGTGGTGGTACTATGACCCTTTTTAAACCCAGATTGGTAAGGATTGAAGATATTAAATTTAGTTAGGTATTCACATACTTGTTCATGAACTATTTTCTCAAGCGCTTTACTAAGGGCACAAAGAATATTTATTGGTCTAAAGTCACTACAGCTAGTGGGGTTTTTATTTTTTGGCACTGGACGTATGTTAGCACACTTCCAAAGAGAGGGGTATACTCCACTTTGTAGAGAGAAATTAAATAGATGGATAATTGGGGGTAGAAATACTTCAAGACAGTTAGAAATAAGAGAAATTGGGATGCTATCAGGGCCTCTTGCTTTTGTACGAATTGATTTGATGGCTTTCACAATCTGGTGTGGGTAAACATACATAAAGAAAATTTTTTCATGGGCAGGGGGAGGGATGGATGTGTATTTCGTGACGGTCTCTGATACTCTTAATACATCACCAATTGAGGCAACATTTGAGTAATGTTCATTTAATTGTGATGCAGAGACAGGCATCTCAACATCTGTGACTGAACTGGCACCAACTCCCAATGATTTTGCAGCACGCCATCTGGCGGAGGTGGTTTTACAGTCACTGAAGAGGTTGTACATATATTTCACTTTTGTGTTCCTGATTGTTTGTTTTGTCTTATTACGCAGAATTCTGTACTCTTCATAGTCAATGGTAAGTTTAGATTTAATAAATGTTCTACGTGCTTTATCACGTTTCTTTAAAAGCGTTTTGATTTCTTTACTGATCCACCGAGCAGAGTTATGTTTTATATCCACTTTCTTTTGCGGTGCATGCATATCATATAGTTCATTTACACAATCATTAAATAGAGTCACTTTCTCATCTATGTCAGTGGATTGGTAGAGATTCTGCCAAGGGAGTAATTCTGCATCCGTTTTAAAATCATTTAAATTAAATTTACTGAAGTCACGTACAAAGATTGATTTTGGTCGAAGTTTCGGGGTAGATAGAGAAAACACTGCGTACAGAAGATCATGGGCTGAGAATCCAGCAGCTGGTTCTTGTCCGTAGTCAACAACGAGGTCATTACAGTTTGAAGAGATAATGTCGAGAGAGCTGTCACAAGTAGCTGTGTGAAATGTAGTCTCGAATGGTAAACATTCAACATTACACGAACAGAGCACATCACATACCTGTTCAGTTTCAAAAGATCCACTACCAAACCGAGCATTAACGTCCCCAACAATAAAAACATATTTATAATCAAGAATGAACCTGTACATGTCATTCAGAAAAATATCTAGGTAGCCAGCTTTCGGTGGACGATACACACAAGCAAAGAGAATTTTAGTTTCGGTAAGAGAGATGTCAAGTATAATGTATTCAGGCCTCTTGTTATATTCACCAGGAGACTGACTTAGCAAGCTATACTTTATGTTATCCCTAAGGTAAACTGCAACACCACCTCCACCGACGGTTAATCTGTCATTTCTAATGACTTTATAGCCAGTGAGAGAGACAGCAGCATCTGGAATTGAGGGCTTGCAAAAGGATTCACTTACTGCAATTATGTCAAAAGACGAACCACCAAAGACGTGACAAAATTCAGAATAGTGAGAGGAGTCAACTAATGATTGAGCATTGATATGAGCAATTTTTAGGCAGTTGGTGTTTTTCAGGCTGATAGCGGAAAGTATGTCTGGAAGGAGGGGAGTGGAATTCAGCTGTATGCCTACTAACTACAGACACAGAGTTTCCAGAAATATTAAATATTAAAAGATGGTCCTAAAAAGAAATGTTGCATAATTATTTAAATATGTGAAGTAAATTAAAAATAAAATTTTAAAAACTAAAAGGAGGAAAAAGAGTGAGTAATATGAGTACGCTAGTTATCTTCATTGTACCTGGAACTTAGCAGGGGGTGAGCTTTTTAAGCTCGGCTGCGTTTCTCACACGGTGTTTGATGTCACCTCGCAGTACAATTAACGTACCATCTGACGTCCACACTTGCTTCTCCGTGAAGATGGAGACCGCTTGCTTCAGTAGATGGTGTCTGGTGGAGGTGAGATCCTCTCGAATTGTCACCTTGGTTCCACGCAACGCCCTCTTTGCGCGAAAAATCGCCGACCGTTTCCCATACGAAACAAACTTGCACAGGATAGCTCTAGGCTTTCCACCCCCCGGGGCTCCAACCCTATGCGAACGGTCAATGTCATCCACGGTCAACGGGACGTTAAGCTTTGCAGCAACATTGAGCACTAATTGGTCTGTACTTTCACTTCTCTCTTCAGGCACACCAAAGATTCTTAGATTGTTCCTCCTTAAATATTGTTCTGTTTCCTCAATTTTGTTGTGAAGTGAGGACTTCAGTTCAAGAATTTCATTTTCGCGAGCTTTGAGTTCATGTTTTAATTCTGCAATCAGCTCATTGCTGAAAGCCAGTGATTCCCTTAGTTCCTCGCATACCTTTTGAGCGAGAACTGTCACAAGGGGCTGAAGGAAGTCATTGTTTTGGAATAAGTTCAAGAGAGAGAGAGAGTCTGTGTGTGAGTGTGTGTACTCTGAATGTCTGCCCCCCCCCCCCCCCCTCTCAATTCAAACACGGTGAAACCGAATTGAACGAAATTTGGTACAGAGGTAGCACTAGCAAAGGGCACCTTTATATCGCCGCCATATTTACCAAAACTGAATGGCGGCCTCTCAAACGTTCAAAACGTAAAAACAAATTACGGCTAAACGTATCATCCGATCTCTACCAAATTTGGTAACAGTATACCTTTATATAGGACGCGTCTTTCACCCAAACTACAAGTTCATCAGCCGTGCCATTACAGGATGGTGGTCGTGTGAATTACGCAACAATTATAATCAATAGCTTAAGACCCACCAATTCCGATTATCGAGCCTAGGGTGCTTTAGGCAATCCTGAAGGTCGTGATCCGTTATTTATTATAATTTAATATTATAATTCTATACTGTATGAGTGGTTTAAAAGAGCTGAGCCGTCTCTGTCACACGACAAGATGGCAGCTGTCCTCGTGTGCCTGTCCTATATTTCAGTAGTTTTAGTATGCTGTATGCGATATACCCTACTGATACAAAAATATAAACTTTGTATGAATGATTTTTAATGAAGATGTACTGCTGTGAAGAAATCGTTTATTTCAAGACATTATTTGCTAACACGTTGTATCTAATATGTCAGTTAAGAACACTCTGGTATTAAGGACATGGTTAGCTCTGGACTAGCGTGTTAGTCTCTTACGCGGTTGACTGGGGATCGAATACTACCACGGTAAGCTTTTTTTTCTTGAATTCTTTTACAAATGATGCGCACGTGCTCTTTTCACAGATACAGAATAAAATGCCATTTAGCTCGAAGGAGGGGCTATTGTATACACTCGTGTATTAATAAAATTACGGTCCCAGCATCGCACATAAACAGACAACATTAGGAAAAGGAGAACAGAAGAACTAGATACACGTTGTCATCAATCACAGCCTTCTCAATGCATCTGTACGGTGCTGTCCTCTTGTGGGTTACGTGGGTAATATTGTTCCCAACATACCGCTGTGTAAATACCTGGCCTCCTGAAGTATGGCAATTTTGTAATACCGGTAGTTCAACTATTAGCCACGATCGCGCTCCGATTTCCTTTAAACACTGCCAGCTGGATCGCCTCCCTCCTGGCTACTTTAAACTGCCTTCTCATTGAAAACTCAGAGGCGTACAAGATAAATATTGATTCACTGCTAGGTCGCAGCACCAACCTACTGTGATCAGCGCGGATTTTTAAAGGGGAAGATACCCAAAACGAACGATTTTTAAGTTTGGAGGCTTAATATCGAGATTAACGGACGTGAATGCATTACAATAAATTAGTAGTTTTGTTGTTCAATCATCATAAAGTATATAATATTGATTTTTACACTTACTGGCTGAATATCAATATAAACGAAAACAAACAATACATGGTGGTAGAGGTGATTGTTTTGGGGATGAGGACAAAGAGTTATAAATATACCCATACATTTAGGAGAAAGTAGGCTATATGTTATTTCCTGAGCATCTTGATTAATTTTTAACTTTGTGTTCAGAGGTATCGAAGAAAATTGATTTGTTAATTAAAAAAACACTTTATTTATTTTCCTATTTTGCATACAATCTGCATGTTACATAGCTGCGTTCTATGATCTGTCTTTTATAAAATATGGAAACTTACTTTCAATCCGCCTCGTTGCGTAGTGTCTAGTAATCTTGGCTGTCACTGTAGAGGCCCGGGTTCGATTACCGACCCTGCAAAGAAATTTAAGGACAGGAACGGGGTACTCTCAGCCTCGTGAGGCAAAACTGAGAAGAGGTGGGTTTGATTCCCACCTCAGCCATCTTGGAAGTGGTTTTCCGTGGTTTCTCACATCTACTCCATGCAAATGACGGGCTGGTTTCTAAATTAAGGCCACGGCCTTCTCCTTCCCAATCCTTATCTGTATTACAATTTCACACACTAATACAGCCATCATAATAACACAGATTATCAGACAAATTCCAAACACACCCCAAGTACACGGAGCTATATAACCACGATATTGCAGTCCTTAAAATAAGCAACAACAACAACAGGATCACCAACTGTAGGATCCTGTAATTTTCGTTCCTCATCACGTGTCAAAAATATTCGACTATTCCACTTCATGATGGAAAGGGGCACCTCAGATAAGCTGCTGTTTTTCTTTTGTTTTGTTATGATATACTTCATTAGGTTAAACGCAAAGTTTAAGCCGAAATATTCAAGATGTTCAGAAAAAAAGCCTACTTTATTTATAAAGATACGAGGACTGTTTTTTTTTTAAGTTCCGGTGGACTGCTGTATAAAGATAACAGATTGACGTATCAAACTGATTTTACTACTAACTGTTTGCTTGTTTTATCCTTATGTCTCAACATAAACGCCAAAACGATTGAAACATTTGTCGTATCGTTACACCAGGGGCCTGTTCCACGAATGAACTTTGCAACTTTTCACTTTCCACTTTGCACTTTTCAATTCTTGCAAAGTGCAAAGTCTTTCTGTTCCACCATGATCTATGTATTACTTTTCAATTTTTTTGCAAAGTGAAAAGTCTTTGCGTAGGAAAGATCCGACCATGCTTATTCCATGAACAAACTGCATAATACTCCATGATTTAATGCTTTATTTTTCGTGGTGAACTTAAGGACTTTAGTAACAGTTCTGCAAATAGTTGATTTTGATGTCCCATGGGGGCAGATGACCTCGTAGTTCCACCCCTTAAAACAACAATAACTAACTATAACTAACTGTTGTCCCATGCAGTGCTGCTATACCGTGCTGGGCACCATTTCCTAACCAATGAACATATGAGAATTAGTTCTTTTTCGGAAAGAGATCGACTTATTTTTGTTGCAGGTTTCAATAAATGGCCAATTATTTCAAGAATATAGTAAGCTTGTATTGGGGTAATACGAAAACACTCACGAAATTCCGTCCAAGTGAGGTTATGAAAATTCATCCTGTCTTTGTACGTCCTCTTGTTGGATTCTTCATCACTATTCTCACTTGATGATAACAAAAGCTCTCGTCGTAAAATATTTATAACACTAAACCAAATTCTGCGCCGAGAAACTAGTGTAGAGACTTGTTCATTGACAGCTGAAAAGGGAATCGTCTCTTTGCAAAGATTTCTGAAAACTTTTCACTTCATTCCTTTGCAATGTGCATTTCTGCACCAATGGAGGAACATAACAAGCTTCAAAAGTGAAAAGATTCCTAACTTTTCACTTTTCACTTTGCAAGACAAATCTGAAAAGTGATGGTGGATCAAAATCTGAACTGAAAAGTGCAAAGTGAAAAGTTGCAGCGTTCATTCGTGGAACAGGCCCCAGAAGATCTGCTCATCTCCCTCATTACCAGTTCACCAGGAATTTTGTTACCCATCGCCACAACGACTTCGATCTAGGAGACCAGCAAGTGCATTGGCCGGCCGACTCTTGAGAGACAATTTTAACCTAAACCGGAGCTGGCAGGAAGAGTGGTCTAATTTAACATCTGGTACTAATGCTCTTGAGATAAATCCAACTCGGAAAATGAATGGATTTGACCTCCCAAGAAAACTATGGTGTCGCCTCAACAGACTGAGAACTGGGCATGGGCGCTGTCATTTATTGCGCCATAAGTGGGGCTGGATGGATTCTCCAATGTGTGAATGCAGTGAAGAGGAGCAGACCATGGACCATGTCATCCTGCGCTGCCCTCTTCATGCCTACTCCAGAAGCCCCAGCGACCTGTTTCATCTATCAGAAAGTGCTGCTGTGTGGTTGAAGAACTTACACCAGGACTTATGAATTCCTTGTTGTACTCACCACACGATTAAATAAATAACCAGCTTTTCAATGCCCTCGGCAAAATATTCTGCTGCTACTGAGGAGGGTACGTCTGGAGAGTCTCCTGAAGTGTTTCCATTTTGGCGAGGCGTTGCCGCCCAACAATACCTTCAATTCTCGAAAAAGGTGAAAATCATTCAGTGCTGGTTTGTACTAAACCGCAGGTGGTCCAAAACGTCATACTTGTATTCTTTGAAAAAGTCTATCGTAACGTTGGTGCAGTGTGGTCGTGAATGATTTTCACATTTTTCCAGAATTGAAGGTATGGTTGGGCGGCAACGCTTCGCCAAAAGGGAAAACCTTCAGGAGACTCTCCAGACGTACCGACCTCAGTGGTGGCAGAATGTTTGGCCGAGGACATTGGAAAGTTGGTGTAACGACACGACAAATGTTTCAATCGTTTTGGCGATTACGTTGTGACATAAGAATAAAACAAGCAAACATTTAGTAGTAAAATCAGTTTGCTATGTCAATCTGTTATTTTTATACAGTCCATCGGAGGTTGAAAATAAAGAACAGACCTCGTATGTGCGTGAGAGTGAGGAGGAAACTATCTCGTGCTCACGTGGTGCGCGAGCATAGAGACTTGTTACAGAGTTTTAGTTCAACGTGCTGCACGAAGTTTGCTTGTACACAAGGTCATTCCTGTCTTCAGGCAATGTTGAACAATCTTGACCATGAAGATAATGAATGCCACAACAAAATCCTTGAGGCTAAGTCTGAATAATTAGCAACGTGGGGTCATAATAGTTCGTGCCTCACTGGCATCGGGAGAACGCAGGTTCGAATCCCACCTTGATTGCCCTGAAAATGGTTTTCGTGGTTTCCCATTTCACCACCAGGCAAATGCCGGGATGGTTCCTTTCAACACTTCGAATGCCGAATTCCTTCCAAAATCCCTTCTATGATCCTCCCTTAATAATTAGGCCTAAATTAGCGGTTGCCTGGGCTATCGGCCTGTCACCTCCCCAGTTGTATCTGATGACAAAGTGGGTTCAACTCCCAGACACTGTCCTTGCGACGGTAGAGGAATGATCCCTCGGAGAGTCCGTGGGTATAGTCGAGTTGGAAGGATCTGCGATTGAAAGGAAATGTATTATTGCATACACGTTGCTGGTACACCACACTATACAGGGTATCGCAAAATTACGTCGACAAACTGACACCAGAGGTTCCGGCCCTAATCTGAAGCAACTTGAGTTAGGACACTCATGGTCGTAAACGGACCTTTAAAAATCTGTGCGACGTTACACTTTTAACGAGTCAAATCCGCAACACTGCGTCGAGGAAAACGACTTTTTCTAATGTTTCCGAGCCGTGGAGGAATACCTCCACTTCCCGTCTGGCAAACTAGTTCAGTGGTGTCGTGCACGGCAAGAAATGGAAAAATTATGATAAGAAAACTTGCGCTGGCTCTGATTCGAACCGCTACCAAATGAGTCGTTTGAAAGATATGTTATGTTATTGGTTTTACGTCCCTTTTAAGTACCCTGGCTTTTAGAGACGCCGGGGTGCCGGAATTTTGCCCCGAAGGGGATCTTTAACGTGCCAGTAAATGCACTGACACGGCTCCCTCGCATTTGCGCACCCTCAAATGCCAGCTGACTGCGCCAGGTTTCGAACCTGCAACCTTGGGCTCAGCAAGCGAGAACGTTACCCCTGAGCCACGCAGCCAGACCGTTTGAAAGAACACGCCATGCCGTGCACGATACCGTTCAGCTTGTTGGCCAGACGGGTAATGGCGGCATTCCTTCGCGGCTGGTACAGAACGAAAACATTAGAAAAAATCGCCCTTTGACGATTTGCCTCGTTAAAAGTTTAACGTCACACAGGTATTTAACGGTTCGCTTCCGGCCATAAGTGTCTTCTCTCAAGTTGCTTGAGATAAGGGCTGGAACCTCTGTGTTCAGTTTGTCCACGTAATTTGCGACACCCTGTATAGCTACAAGGAACCAAAGTATAGTTATTGAATCGGCTAGTTCTCAACTAGAAAGACGTAATCTGCGATGTTGTTGTTGTTGTTTTTGACTCATTTAGCCATGTAGCCACATGTACTTGGGCGTGTATAAATTTTCTGATAACCTGTTCCACTGTGATGTCTGTACTAGTGTGTATATTTGTAATTCAGGTAGGATTTGGGAAGAAAGCAGCCGTGGCCGTAAGTTAGAAACCATCCCGGCATTTGCGTGGATTAGAAGTGGGAAACCGCGGAAATCCACTGCTAGGATGATTGAAATAGGGATCGGACCTGCCTCTTCTCAGGTTTGCCTCACGAGTCTGTGTGTACCCCGTTCCAGCTTTCAGACCAGAATTAAATTTCTTGGCAGAGCCGGGAATTGAACCCGGGCCTCCGCAGTTACAGTCAAGAATGCTAGCCACTGCGCCCGAAATCACTATACATGAACTTCCATAGGACTCGGATTAAGATAACTACTGTTGTTATCTCATTTAAGGGGTTTCATCATCGTCGTCATTTAGCCGCATGTACTTCGGTGTGTGTGTAATTCTGTCTGATAACATGTGTCATTGTGATAGCTGTATTAGTAATTCAACCCTACAACACTAAGAAACGTAAAATTGATGTGTATGAATAATTTAACCGCTTCCCGCTATATCTGTCCCCACCCTACCATCTTCTAACAGTGCTTCTACTGGTCTATGGTGGTGATGTCAATGCTCTTGTTATTAATGGCAATCAGTTCTAGAGGCATAATCGTGGGGCAAATAATTCCCTGGAAACTATCCTTGAATTTAACAACATATTGGTTTTACCATGGAAATAACAAAGAGGTGAGGAATTTGCTGCAGATATGTCACATCACTTCAGAGGGATTATAAAAACAACCTCATAAGAACAGAGAGAGTATAAGAGGTTGGAGAGATTACGTAATGCTATTTACGTCAAAGTAAACGACTTCTGTATTTGTTGTATTAAAGATGGAACTTAGCGTATTAAACTTCAGAGACCACAGAGGATTCATTGTATATAAATAGTGTTACATCACGAAATCCCTCCCAATAGTATTCTGCTAAGGTCCCATTCCAGTTTATAGCGAAAATAAGGTCCCATTAACACCAACCTACACATATGAGGTACCTACAGGTTCAGCATAACCCAATGCGTAAGCGAAACGCACTCACTTTCTCTTTAAATGCCTCACAATTAAATAAATACCTTAAAACATGTATATTTACAATGAAATAATGAAAGAATGCAACACGGTAACCATGGTAACAGAATCTCACAGGTCCATCATTTCTGTAAGACGCAATGCAGTTCCAATTATTACATTACTGTGAAAGTTTTCAGACCGTTATAAGGTTATCACTGAACCAAATTAAGCTGTAAAATTCATCAATGCATACAGTACAATGCGCTTAAGGGGATCAAGGGGCACTCTAGATTTTTTTCACGCAATTTTCACGTGTGAGTGTGGTACGAAAGGTCTTTTTCACCCGACTATAAAGGGTCTCCGAAAACCACATTTAAAGGGCCTTAAATTAATAGTGTCTGTGATATTCCCAGAAAACTAACTTCGCTCTGATATACCCATGAAGGAATGACAAACCCCTAACCACTGCACCAGTAGCTGAATTGATAAAGTCTGATTATTCATACCAAGGATAAATCAGTCATAGCATTCATGATTGAGATTTTGCTAAGTGTACTCTTTACAACTAGAATATTCGCGAAGCCGCGACGGGTAATGCTAGTAATAGATTAATTTCAACTATGCTGCTCAAAAAAATTAAAGCACCACTTTTTTCAAAGGCCACCGATTTTGAAACGTTGACTGCACAAGCTCGAAATCTCAGTATGACGTTTGTCCTGACGCCTACCAAGCATATGCTTCAGCACAACTCCCCAACTTGAGTAGTTTCGGGGTAGCGCCCCGAAAACCAGCCCATTTTTGAAAACCGCAAATTGAAGTTTGCAAAAAACGCTGTAGGACTTCTCGCAGGTTGCCAAAGCAGTCAAAAATGAATGAGTCTTGCTCTTAAAGGTTCCACAAACACGTTGAAATCGTTACATTTGACGTTTGAGTATTTTCAACCCCCTTATCATCCCCTAAGCATGGACTACCATTGGGGCGTCTGAGAAGGTACCGGTTGTGTTTAACCACCTGAAAACCTGCACACCGTCCTCAGTTGCTCAGGCCTCCGGCAATGTTCACCCCCCCCCCCCCCCCTAACACCCTCAACTGGCATGGGACCAAACCACCCCTCCTCGATTCACCCCTAAGGAAGGTTTTAATCGAAATGTTTATCAGTGCTGCTAATGGGGGGGTCTTCCCCTAACGTTTCAAAACAGGTGCTGTGCCTGTGCCACCACCCCTTCCCCTGCTACCCCCGTTTTTATTATTTTTGGAATCAGGTCCTTTTTAAGGGCTGAAACGAGGTCTTATTCGCTGAAAGGGCTGTAAAGGTCCTTAGAAGTAGTGGTGACACGAAATCAACCCCTCCCGATCGTTGATTGACATTCCGTCCCCCAAACTTGAAATTTTTGCACAAAGTTCGTAATGAATGTAAATTTAACGTATTATTAGTATTAAGCATCAATTGAATAGTGTTAGTATTAGAGGGTTAAGTATTATTTTATTTATCGTGTCAGAAGTACAAAGTAAACATAGACACATTAAAAAATAGAAAATTAATATTAAACACTGGTTGACCAATACGGTAATTTGCCACGACAAGTGCATTTGAAGTTGCTCTCATTAAGTTTTTAATGGTGAAAGTGTCTGGAGAAGAAAAACACAGTAGAAGATGATCATTATTCTGCCTAATACCACACTCGCAGTAAACTGATCCCACAGGAAGGCCCCATTTCTGCTGGTTAGTCTTGCATCACGTGGTACTGGAGCGTAGCCGATTAAGAGCCTTCCATGTTGTCCACATTTCTGAATTTCCAGGGCGAAGCTCTTAATTTAGAACCATCCATTCTCTCAAATATTGACATTTTCCCCGCCACATCGAGATTCTTACTTGCTGTAACCAGAAGTAACAGAGTTATTTAAAATGAGATCTAGGGTTAAGTAAGGATTGGGTTAGCTCAGGGAAGAAAAGCATTTCTACAGAAAAGGAAATTGTTGACATCGAATATAGATTTAGGTATTAGGAAGCAATTTTTGAAGGCCTTTGTCTGGAGCGTGGCACTCTATGGAAGTGAAACTTGGACTATTGGTGCAGCAGAAAAGAGGAGAATTGAAGCATTTGAAATGTGGTGTTACAGAAGAATGATTACAGAAGAGGGTTACAGACGAAGAGGTATTAAGACTAGTGGGAGAGGAGAGATGTTTCTGGCGACTGCTAATGAAGAGAAGAGATAAGTTGGTAGGACACGTACTAGGACACCCAGGAATAGCAAGCTTAGTTATGGAAGGAAGGGTCGAGGACAAGAACAGTAGGGGTACACCAAGGTTAGAATATGTTAAACAGATTGCCTCGGATGTAGGGTGTGGTAGCTATGTAGAGATGAAACGATTAGCTCAGGACAGGGAGGCATGGAGGGCTGAATCAAACCAGTCAAAAGACTGAAGACTCAAACAACAAACAACGGGAAGGAGGCAGCCGTGGCTTTTAGTCTGGAACCATCCCGACAGCCTGGAGTAGAATTGGGAAACTTCCTCCAGGATGACTGAGGGGCATTTAGGTAAATCTGCCCAGCCGAAACCACACGCTAACAGTCACTGCTAGTCGAACTAACTTCTAAAAGTTCTCCTGGTGCACACACTATAGTTTGGTTGGTTGGTTGGTTCCATAGTTTAGAGGCTACGACAGCGCGGTCATGTAGCCCCGTTTACTTTGGGTGTGTGTAGAATCTTTCTGATAACCGGTGTTAATTGTGATGACTGTATTAGTGCATGTATCTGTTTTAATTTAAGTAAGGACTGCAGACATTCAATTTTTCCAAGTCGTTCCTACTTTTGTCGCCAAACGACCAACTAGTTCAGAACGTAGTTACCTGATGCCACCGCAGTCGGCTCTTGACAACGAACGTAGGTACCTAAGAACGTTGGTCAAATGTTCAAGCTATATATAATTTAGCTTCACACAGGTGTAATTAGTGGAAGGTTCTTTAACATGCCATAAATCTATGACATGGGACCGCCGGCTTTACTTCCCTTCCGAAGGAAGGCATACTGAGGGATTTTTAACGTTCTTAAAAAATCCGACGACTTCGGCCGGGTTTGAATCCGCGATCTTGGGCATAGAAGCGCAGACTATAGTTTAGAATCCGATAGTAATGCCCTACAGTGACCTCTGGTGGTGAAGTGACTTGTGCTACACCCTGTAACCTGTTACATGTGGCACGCGAGCCGCAGCTTACTCGAGTAATTTGCGTGTTGCAGGCTAAAACCGTATTCATTCGGAAACTCTGTGAAGTCTGTCGTGATCGATCAGTTGGCGTCCTGCTTTGCTTCCATGCTTCAAGGTAGCAGGCTTTCTTAATACCCGTCACGGTCTAGGGTAGGGAGAGTGGTTGTTGTTGATTCATTTAGAGGCTTCCAGCATAACTTCATCATGATGATGATAATTATTGTTGTTTTAAGGGGCCTAACATCTAGGCTATCAGCCCCTAATGGTTTGGGTGATCGTGAAGATGATAATGAAAAGTTAACTATAGCTAAATCAAACTACTAACTTATATACTAGAAGAAGAAATGGAAAACAAAAGGAGAATAAGGCAAATAAAGGACAGGAGAAAAAGAAATGCCCTCAACCCTCGAAGAATGCGGATTGAGGGACTTGGAATGAAGGAGAGCCATGGACGGCAGATAGGAAAATGAAAGAGGAGAGGGTCCGTCCTAGAGGTAATGGATAAAAGAGGGAAATCCGGACCCAGCTCGGGAATTCCTCGGGTCGCCAACTCCCGAACTCACCAGCCGTGAGCCCCTGAGGGTGTAGCAATATCCAGGGTGCACCAGAAGTGGTGGGGCTACATACACCCTGCCTCCTTGAGGGCCTTGATCAGAAGGCAGGAGATAACATGAAAAGAAAAAGAAGGCTGACCCCTCGCAGAAGGAGGGTATCAGAAAAGATGAGACAAGGGCCAATTAAGGTGGCAAAGGAAGAGTCTCCCAAGCCTCGGATACCCTAATACCGTCGGGATTTGAAGAGAACAAGAGTTGACCAAGTGAGGTCGACAAGAAAGAAGACGGAGAGGAGCCTGGCACAAGTAGCCTAAGAGGAAGCAATGCTGGACTCAGTTGGGGCCCCGTGGTCGCCAACCCACATCCCACTAGATGTGAGCCCCTGGAGGGAACATAACTTCAGGCCTTCATGACATTGTAGTCAGTCTAATAACACAGATTATCAGACAAATCCTATACACATAGCCAAGTACACAGGGCTAAATGACAAAGATGTCGCAGCCCCTAAAATAAAATATTGGGTGTGTGCAACTACGATGCGCGACGATATTTGAGCTTGACAACGTTTTCTCGGACTGATTTGTTTAAACTGTCGCTCTTGCGAAATTTCAGCTTCGTATATTTCTTAATTATGTATTTTGCGGAACGGAAAGTTCACAGGTGAAATGAAGAAAAGCCGAAATGCACTTCCAGGGAAACTCCAAACACAACCACTCTTCTCCGAAGTTTTAACTCAACACGACTCGACAGTTTGCTGCTGGCTGTATCTGGGGGTAATATGTTCGCCCGATGGCTAGGCTGTAACTGGGGTGATAGACTCGTCCCTAGCCAGCTCGTAAACTGTTGCCTCAGTATTTGAATGAAAATTGTTGGAAGAAATGAAAACGTAAACTCACTTATAGTGGACGATGTATTGAAGATAGAGATATGCTGTCGCGGACTTCTTTGTAGAACTTTTCATGCTGAACAATTCTTACACTCATACATAGTAATTTTTAACGGTTTGCCTAGCGTAAGCTTAAAAAGCGCACGGACGCTATGTGTTCATTTCGACTTTTTCACTGAAATCGTTACTGCTCGGCTTCCTTTGATTATAAATAATTTATTTTCTACAGAAATCTTCCTCAAGATATCCTTTACAGAATGATGATAACCGCATCAAAATCCATCCAGACGTGACATCCAACAACGGCAGTAACGACACTCGAGCGCAGCAACAGAAGAGAGAGAGAGAGAGCGTTGCTGCAGAAGAGAGATAAAACGATATCATCACCTTTCACTGTAACACTTTTTAACGAACGTCCCTGTATTACAAGAATGTATTTGATGTTGTCACGTCAAAAATAACAACGAATTATTTATACACGTATTAACACATTTTTTCAAACAAATGATGGGTGTTTAATTGATGACATCTTTCGCTCGTCATGCGAGCATCATCAGATCCAAATATTCAAAGCAAAATTGCTCTACAAAGCACTACCAAAACCCATTATTTAGCGGGTGGTTGTTGTTGTTGTTGTTGTTGGAAAGCCACGACTGTTCGTGGGTGGCATTATGTGTAATGGTTGTGTTTTGTAGAGTAATATTTTATTTTTATATTTAGACATGGTGAGGCTCATTTGACAAGCGAAACTTGCCATCTAATTTAACCCCCAATTTAAAGTGTTAATTAGTGTATTAATAGTACATGTAACATGTCCTTGAGGTCGTAGGGTGATTAATTAATTAGTAATTACCGCCTAATCTAATTAGGTAGAAGACGTTGTATTGGCTTTCACGGCCAGTGAATTAATACTCAGCAATTCTTCTAGGATTGTGCCGTGTCTTGTGTGGGGTTTCACCTGGGACACCAAGCTGGCTCATCAGCGGGTTCTTGGTGTCCCCGACCAGACCCCCACTGGAGTAGCGAACTACACGCTACCTCCCTTTTTATGAAGCGCACCTACGCCTCTTTACTGCGAGAACTAAAAGCTCAAGCAGCCATAACCTCCCTATGAAGGATGAGTTTTAATTGGGTAGACTTGTGTTTACCGACTGAAAAGTAATTCAATTGATTACAAATATTCAGCTCAATCTTGCATATAGTTCCTTGTGCAATAATTTGAAAATTAGGCTATCGAGCAAATGATGAGATCATGTGATGTGAATGAGAGAGGGGGTTAATAATTTCGGTTGTAGAAGGTAAGAAAAGCAGAGGTAGATTTGGAACGCGATGGTGAGATTCAGTGTTGAAATGCTTCAAAGTGAGAAGTGTAGAAGCTGAAGAAGCCAGGGTGATAATAGCTAATAAATTCATTCATTCTTTTATGTGCTTTGCGTCATCGTGGTCGGTAGCCTCGTGTACTTTGGTGTGTCACAAAATTGTCTGGTAACCTGTGTCACAATAATGTATCTACTAGTGTGTGTATTTGTAATTGAGTTAGGAATTGGGTAGGTAGCGGCCGTGGCGTTAAGTTAGGTGCCATCCCAGCATTTGCCATGGAAAACCACTTCCAGGATGGTTCTGGAGAGACTTGAACCCGCCTCTTTTCAGTTCTGCCTCACGAGGCTGAGTGTACTGTACCCATGGTACTGGTGCTGACTGGCATCGAACCTGATACTCTAGGTAGCAGAAATCATGCCTATGATTTGAGAGAGTATCGAACTAAAGGTCTCTGAGGGGGAACAACCTCATGGAACCCAAGACCCACATAAATAAAGATTACTGAAGTAATCTCAGCTTGATTCCTGTTGTCTATAAGGAATTATAAGCAATTTTGTACATAAAGAAAGCATGATTACTACGGTAGCATGCAGGACTTGAGCCGAAAACAAAGATTTCGAGGCAAAGTGACACTTGGCAGATTGGCCTAAGCAAATGGGCGGGCCAGACTGCCTCTACTGAACTACTTTCAAGCGTCATAGGGGGAGCAGGACAGCTAAAAATGACCCTAAAAATCCCCGAAGTACAATGAAGAGAAGATGGAAGGGGATGGTGGCTAAGAGAAATAAATTGATTACTTGGAAACGATACATCCGAGAGAATCAAGATGAACACCCAGATGAATGAAATCCCGAGAGGAAAATTATGGAACCAGCAAATATGCCAATCGAAGCCTATAAAGTATCGGAGGAAAATCACACGCAAAGAGCGGAAGGAAAGACATTAGCGTAAACCTACAGGGGATTCCCCCAAGTGGATGGCGTGGGTACGCTACCACAGAAACCAATTAATATCAATTAATTGGGGGATCGAATCGTTTGCACGAGGCAAGAACTGTAACCTCCTTGAAAAACTGAACAAGAATTCATTTCCAGGGCCGGAAATTGCAATTATGAACGAAAGGACGCTCTGATGATCTGAGGGAACTACATTTTTGACAAATCCCTTATATGGAACAGCGAGGCTTGGAGAAGCCAGTCCATTTTGAGCGTTCACGCGGAGAGGAAATTGTAAACGACGCCGCGCCAGTGAATTATAAAAGTGATTATACAGTCAACATGAAAATTGTAAACGACGCCACACAACGTGAAGTGAAAAGTCATCTTACAAGTGTTTGAAGTAATTATAAAGTCTTTGTGAAGTACTCATGTGGGGAGAATGTTACTCTTCAGCATGAAATTGGTAAACAAAGCTACGAGTGCGAAGACAATGGAACTGTAGTTGGAGCTGAGTAAAGCTTGCAATTATCAAAAGCCGCACAAGAAGTGACGCGAATAGTATGTGAACATTGTAATTACACCTGTTAACGGGTAATTTTGTAAGAGATTCGCGTTGTCATAATTGAGTTTTTGCCGTGATTATACACTAATAAATTCACGATAGCTCATGGTATGGGAAGATATCACAGGCAGTGTGATTATATTCAAGTCACAGATATTACATTGATGGAGGATGGAGGAACATTTTCACACACAATCGAGGATAGACTCATTGTTTAGGGGCTGATAACCTCGATGTTAGGCCCCTTAAAACAACAATTATCATCTTCATCATCATCAGACTCATTGTTGAAGTAGGATTTGGGAGCCGTTGGATGAGGATTAGTCAGGATGAACGCGCATGTGATCGAAACTTTCATTGGAAGGATAGGTCAGAAATCCTGCAACTCTGATATCGCGCAGATGTGAAGCCAAAGAAGGCACTCGTGTGTAAATCAATTGTATTATAAAATTTCATGTGTTAAAGAGTTAACCTAAAGTGCTGTGTTAGAAAATATTGTATAAAATGAATGAAAGTAATAAAGTAATGATGTGTAATATCAAAGTGGAAAGTGATGAGAAACCACAAGAAAGGTATAATGTGACCACCATGATTCAATGTTAGATGCAAAGATGGTGGGTCGCAAGCTGTATCGTTGGATTCGTCCACCAAATGAGAAAGACGTAAGTACCGTTTCAATGTTGTAATGTATCGGTTGAGCACACCATACGTCCGTGTCAAAATAAAGCAAAATAGGGAACTTGAAGTAAAGTTTATACGAGTTTCATTCCTCGTAATTGCCGTAAAGAGTTTGCAAATTGAGAATGATTTGCCTTACGACTGATATGCGTAAGATCATAAGAAATCTAATGTTAAAGTTAATAATTAACTTAATGAGTGGTCAAAGTCGAAAGAAAAATTAATATTCAGAATGTTATGCATGAAACGATAAATTGCGTCAAATTCCAAGAAATTGCAAGGTAAAATAGTGTAAGAGTGGAATATAATGTGTCAGGAAATAATGTTATACATGTTCAAATATAATTATTGTATTGAATCACGCATTAAGCATTGTAAAGTAAGAGCCAGTAGTTATACCATTAACACATGCCAACTTATTGAGAAATAATGTGAAGCCATCGAGCAAACTCTATGAAAGGGAAACTGAACTGTCATATGATCCGGAATAATCCAACAGACCTAGTTGTTTTAACCGCTGATATGCGAGCCGTCTAAAGTAAAGCCAATATTTTTACTTTATTTAATGCAAGGAAAATTCTGTAGCACATTGTCAGGACAATATTGGGCTAATTCTTCGAAGGTATTATTGTTGTACAGCCTGAGAGCGTACTGGTATATTGCGGATGGAGACAGGTGATGGTACCTAGTCGGCCATGCCAACGTCATTTTCAGCCAATAAGGAATAACCGTGTCACCTTAATTGAGCTGTATTATGGAGTGATCCTCCCGTCGTGGTGCAACACCACTGAATTTACGGAAGGGTCTGTGGACGCCTTACCGATACTGCGCACGCAGGAGTGGCAAGCGGTAAGACCACGATCCCACGCGTTTAAAAGCCGTATTCGTTCCTCAAGACCTTTTAGCTACCAGAAACCCATTCCTTTGCCATAATATTTGATTGAGCCATGTATTGAGCCAATTAACATTACCCTATCGATAGGAGATAAATATTTGGATTTCCAGATCATAAACGATGACACAGTTTACGCCCTTGTCCATAGGAAAGAAAGTGAATGAGAAACAGTTGAGACTGCGTTGGCATTGTATGAATGACTAATGAGACAGCTGGAGAAGGAGAGGACTGGTCGGCAAGGGTCGAGCCAGGCGGCCATCTTCTTTTGGGACCAGCAGGTATAAGCTTTTGTTCGCACAGTAGGAGGTGCGGTTAATGACCGACCCTGTTAATATTGTACTGGGAAATTGGAATGTATAAACTAGCATTGTTAATTAATGAGAAATTGATTGTTTTGATTGCAAAAATCAATTGTTAACATTCAGAGGATGTGGATCCCTCTTTTATTTGTTGAAATCGAATGATATTTAGCCGAGTTAATGTTCATAACAGATAACTTCGCTAAAATCACTGACACATATGTTGAGGAATTAAAACCCAGTTAAAATAGGCATATTTGCATACGGGTAGCCCTTATACGGGTTTGACGCAATTATAACATTAGATCGACTTAAGGTATTTTGACCGACACAAGGATGTATGGTGGTGCGATAACTAACTAACATTGTTTATGTAGAGTAGAAAGGTACTAAAGCCCGCGTTTGTGAGAGAGGGCGGAGGATGTTGATTGTTACACAGAATTAAAGTAAATTGTTGAACACGTAACCAAACACACCAATGGTTAAGGCATTGTTGAATATTAAAGTAAAGGTAAATGTCCCAAAAGCACTATGGACAGTTAGATGCAATCGAATACAGTATCATTTAACAATAGGAAGTGCTATTTATGTACAGTATTATCTCATGTTGTTTGATTTGATTCTTTTATTTGGATATTGTTGTCGTAAATGATGTGCATGAATTATGAACATTCGTCGAATGACAAGAATGCTATTCCAAACATGGAATTTATTTAGTGAAAGTGTAGACTAGGGTGTTGAGACACCGCATGTAGATTTATGGACTCACAAGAAGAGATATTGTCGCAGCATGCCTGAGGAGATCAAATGTTGATCCGAGCTGCGGAGCGGAATTATCATCTGTGTGCCCCAAACTTTATTTGCTGTTATTGGGAGTAATTTAAAATGTAATTGATGTTTTTGTGTTGTTTTATAATGCCATGATTTTGAATTAAATGCAATTATTTTAGGAATGTGTTTGTTTTTCCTGTAGAGTAGTACCTGGTAGCATTCAAATCCTGAGCATGTGTTCGCACTGTGGGGGAGACGTAACGCACCCCGAAAGGGCAGAGCTGTCGGGATGTGAACACATGTTCTCCATATAATGTCAAATGGGTACAGTACCTCGTACCAGCCCTCAAACCAGAAGTAAATGTCTTGGCATAGCCGAAGTTCAAACCCAGGTCTCCACGGTGACAGCCCAGTACGTTAGCCACTATAACTGCTAATAGGAGATAATGGAGGCGACTTGTTAACAAACAGAGGCTCGCTGACTGGACACCATTGTTTGAGGGTACAGAGACACATTAGTCACAAATCCCTTGTAATTAGCTGATTCGGTTGAAGTTCACTGATAACGAGTGCTATTGTGGAGAATATTGCAGAGTGTAACTATAAATGAAAGTTGTCTTAATTCTTGGCTGTTTTTCCGGAGGTCTGTGTTCGATTCCCATCTCAGCCATCCTGGAAGTGGGTTTCCGTGAATTCTCACTTCTACTCTAGGCAAATACATGGATGCTTCCTAACTTAAGTTCACGGCCACTTCTTAACTCCATCCTCTCCTAAATTACAAATACACACACTAATACAGCAATCACAATAACACAGGTTATCAGAAAAAAAATCCACACTTACCCAAGTACACGGGGATTAATACCACGATGTCCATTTCTCTCAATTGAAACAACAACGGAAATGGTTTAATTGATTTGCTACGTTTACAAAGAAGAGACAATACTACGAAGTACATAACGATTCATGGACTGAAACGAAGCCTTTCCGAGGGTGTCAGAATATCTCCCAAAATCATAATACTGTACAGTATGTAGGCTAATCGAAATAAATTGTTTCAATTTTTTAAGGACAAATCTAATTTATATATATTTTGTCATGCATCCCTCGATTGTAATTAATCAATACGAGTTGGCCGTTTAAACACATATATGTTATAAAACAAGCAGAGTATTAAGGCAATACCGATCGGGTTAACTCTATGCGTTAAGGTAGATGCCCTGCACCTCGCTCTTGCTCAGCCTGCAGTCTCATGCTATGCAACCCTCCAAACAGTCGTGTTCTTGTGGTGGCTGTACACAAGGAGCATGTGGTTAGTTGTCTTAAAATGAATGCACGGTAACACGACCTGAACTGCTTCGGGACATTTGAGAATGAAAACCAACTGAAGAAAATTTTACAATTTTGTTTCATAATTGTTCATCCGTTCATATGCTTTATACTTTATTTCTTTCGTGGCGTAGGACTGCATGTTAATTCGTGCTTTCCAACTGCAATTTCATCCCGTCGTCACCGGAATTCGAACTCCGGCCTTCCGGGTGAAAGACGATCAGTTAAGTCGCTGCGCGATCACGCTACGAAAAATTAGAAACTATTTTTTTAAATTAAAAATTAAAAACATAAGAATTTAATAATTTAAAAACTGAGAATTAAGAATTATAAGAAAAACAATTAAAATTTAAATTAAGAAATTAAATAAAAATAACATTAATAAAAATTTAAAAAAAGGAAATAATAAAAATAATAATGATAGTATTAATAATAATAATTATAATAATAATAAAAAAGAAACGAGCCTTACAGTAGTCGCATATGATGTGTAACATCTGACATGTTATCCTACTCGTATACTACACAGCTTGGACATTCTTAAAATGTTAATTTACACTCCATTTTCATATTGGTACTATGATGAATGTATATATTGAATTGGAGATATGCTACTGTCACATTTGTGGCGCAGCGGTCAAGCTGTTAGTCTCTCACCAAGGTAGACCGGGTTTGATTCCCGGTCAATACATGTGAGATTTTCATATTGAAATGCCATGTCCTGTGGTTCGCATTCCACGTAAAAGGGAGGTACCGTGGATCATGATCGTGAGATTAACGGACACGCAAAACTACAAGCTTCCTTCCTTCCTTTTGCATTATTAATTCATAATAACAAAGTGACACACAACGTTGACAGTACTCTCAAATACTGTGAGCACATTCCTCAGTAACTATAACATTCATTATTCTCAAGGCTCTGATACAGTTCGCCGTAAACAATCAAAACATGGCTTCCTACAATCATGAAATGACCTAGTCTCACATATGATGAAAATACAGCTTTTATTCCACTCATATAACAACATTCTGTTATGCATTTAATATTTGACTACTCACCCACAGCTTGACAATAATGCCGCTTACTTAAATGTCATTTGTCGTCTTTGTTCTACCCCATGCAATATTCAACCTTGAACGTGAAGCTTCATAAACTGCTCAATGACAAATGAAAGTCGGTGAAACATTTGCCACTGTGCTCGTCAAACCAGTGCCTGCTAAATGCACTGCCTACTGTATTGCCATAACATTCTCGCGTTACAGAGAACACACTGCCTTGTTTCCAATACACACATTTTCAATTGTACATCCAGCTGGCAGTGCGTCTTCACTTCCGTCCGATCCACTTCCGTTCAATCCACTTCCGCCCGATTCACTTCCGTCCCATTTTTCTGGCAGTGCGTCTTCACTTCCGTCCGATCCACTTCCGTTCGATCCACTTCCCCCCGATTCACTTCCGTCCCCAATTTTCAAAATCACTCCCACAAAACTATCCAGCAACCGAGCGGAAAGATGTTGCACATCAATAAGTAATGCAACTCCAGGAAATCGAGTATTTTACCGTGTCTGTTCCTGGGTTTTCCCTATGCCACATAGAGCAAGGTTCGCTAACCCAATGAGGTCCAGACAGGGTGTACCTTAATCCTGTTGATAATCCCAACTCGGAACACCTGGACGGGAGCCCGCTACAGACACGGCAAAAGCCTAAAGATTTGCTGGAATTTCAATACTTGACCATGTAAGCCAATATTCCATTGAATGTAGTATTGGTGTAGCGAGTCTGTGCCATTTTCAGAGATTCAAATGATTGTTTTTGTACCACTTCACAACCAACATGTCCTGTCACAACATATTGCTATCGATAAACATCTCCCTTTCAGCGAATTGATGTGGGCAAATAAAACTCGCACCATTTCAAATATCACTATTGCCTGCAGCTGCAGGCTATAAAAGCGTTTTCAAAAGAAAACAAGTCGTTCCCTGAAGAACTAAATAGCCTATTTTCATATATCCCTCTGGACTCTCCTATTAAAAATTTCCTGCCTATTCCAAGGATTTTCCGAGAAACATCTACATAAATACTGGATTTGAATTTCGCATCGCCGCCATGTTGGATTTGTGTTCTTCAGGTTATTGAAAAGCCCATGGTGAACTTATGTTAATAGCCTCTATCAGCAAAGTAAATTTCAGTTTGATTGCTGTAAACGATTCGGAGATATTGAGAACCGTCGAAATATTCCGGATGATCGCCATGTTGGATTGTTCTGATGTAGACCATAGAGTTATATACCATTAGATTAAGAATATTACATACGTTTATTATTCAAACGTTCACTTCAATTGCATGATTTGGAAACAAAAAATAAGAAAATATTTTTAAAACTTCGCACAGCAACCATCTTGTTGTTATGAAAAAAAATGAATTTAATCAGATTCTAGTAGATTAAATCTTGTATAAACATCTATACTACCAAGTTTCACTGCGTTCGGTTGATTACATCTCGAGAAATTATCATTTAAATATTTAAACTTCGCTTGGCCGCCATGTTGGGTTTTTACTTCCCTATTACCGTACAAAATTTCAGGGTGATATCAGCAATAGTTTCGTAGATATAGAATGCCGGTGAAATATTTCGTACAGCCACCATGTTGTATTACTGTGACGTATTAAAATTTGAAGGGCAAGGTCGGGGTCGGACAAATAGTACTAAGTCCTTACCAAGTTTCATTGAAATCTTTCCAGCCATTTAGATTTAATTATGGACACACACACGCGGACAAAAGGCGATCTCATGAGCCTATTTTCTAGCCTACTTTTTGTAAGAAATGAGGAAAAAGTAGACGTATGAGATTGATCCGGGAAAATGTGTGTCTGTCTGTCTGTTCTTCAGTCTGTGTCTCGACCCCCTATCAACTCCTAAACGGCTGCAGCTATTGTAGCCAAATTTGGTATGAGTAAAGATCTATACCTGAATAACTCACAGCCATATTTGGAAATGTCGTCAGTGCTACCAACTGATTAAAAAATCGCAATTGAAATTTGAGCTCCATGTTGGATATCTCAGAAGATATACATGGGAGCTATTCCAAAATTGGCACACACATCGATAATAATATTTCAATTTAATTTCCAGGAGGCCGTACATGAGAGTGTTGCCAATATGATTCTAAGTCTGCTGATACGTCCAATTTTTAAATGCATGTAACATCCGTACTATCAATTCGATTTCAACCAAATTTCGTATGTACTATGTGTACTATAACAGATATGACGATGCGTATTCTTAAGAGCAATCAGAGCTGCCAACTATTAATAAATGTTTTCTTTCTTTTTTTAATCATAACACCAATATATCAGAAAGTATGCAAGCCAACAGCTCGAAACTTTGCATACGTATAGTACATGACATTCTACATTAATTTGGAGTAATTAATGTACTACAGTGCTGTTCACACGATTCTAAGCCTGCTGATAGGTCCAATTGTTAAATGCATGTAACTTCTATACCAACAAATCGATATCAACCAAATTTCGAATGTGCTTTGTGTGCCATAACTGATATGACTATGTGCATTCTTAACAACCAACAGGGCTGCCAATTGTAAATAAATGCTATCTCTATTTTCACCCTAATATCAATAAATCAGAAAATATGCAAGGCAACAGCTCTAAACATTGCGTGCGTAGAGAACCCAACATTTATAAATTAATTTGGAGTAACTAATATACGTCAGTGTTGCCAACATGATTTAAGCCTGCTGATAGGTCAAATATTAAAATGCATGTAACTTGTATACTAAGAAAAGGATTTCATCGAAAATTGACACAATAATACAGTAGATCATAATATTTCAGAATGATTCTAAGCAAAACATACATGAAATTGTCACCAAAATGATTTATCGCGCGGTGATAGATCCAATGTCTAACTGCATGTAACGTCCATATTATCCATTGGACTTCAACCAAATTTTTATGTGCATTCTGAACCATAAGAGATGGATGTAAGTATAAATTCAGAGTTACAATGGCTGCCAAATGTAGTGCTCTATTAGGCTACACTATTTCAGGTATACTTCGAACAAATTAGAAATGTCAGTATTACCAACCCAATTCCGTCATTATTTTAGACGAAATCACTGGCATGAATCTTAAATTTAAAGAAAAGTAGGCTCTTTAGTTCGTCACGGAACTAATTGCTCATAAATGAAAATAGGCTGATAATTAAGTTTTTATATCCTGTGTCCTAATCATGCTATCGAAGTGAACGTTAGAATAATAAACCTTCGCAATACTCGTCATCTAATTGTACATAACTCTATGGCCTACACATATAACAATCCAACATGGCGACCATCCGAAATATTTAGACGGCTATCAATAGTCTATCTACGAAACTATGAGAGCAATCAAACAGAAATGTTGTAGTTTGATAGTGGCTATTAACATAAGTCCACCTATGGACCATTCAATAACCTGGTGATCACAATACTAACATGGCGGCGACGCGAAATTTAAATATTTAAATGGATTTTTATCGCGAATTTTTATCCGAACGCTGTGAATCTGGGCACGGTGTATCTTCATAAAAGCCTCAATACACTGCCGTCTAATTAAAGGCATTTTATGTAAATTTAAAAATGGCGGATGTGCAATTTTTTTAAATCTCGTTTTCCTTTCTTGTGTCCTAATAGGATAAATGAAAATAGGCTATTTTGCTTTTCACGTCTTGCCACGGTGGGTGAGTGGTTATGGTGTCAGATTACTAACCCCCAAGCTTGCAGGTTCGCTCCTGGCCGTGGTAAGTGATTATTGAAAGGCGGCAAAAATTACAACACACATGTCATACGATGTTGGCATGACAAATAACCCATTTGAATAACGTAGGCCGTGTTCATAATGGCAAAATTAATCTCGGGAGTTTCCGCCAACACAACGTTCCTCATTTCTCTACTAGAAAGCGCTATATTGTTCAAGGAGCTTAGATATCTAACCTCCTTGACTTTCATAGTGTTCCAAGGAACGACTAAATTCGACATGCAAGCTGCCCTCTGGGTGTCAATTAACAAAGCTTTCACCCGGTACCTGGGGCCATACGATATTACTATTATTATGATAATTATTATTATTATTATCATTAGTTCTTCACGGAACTACTTGTTACATTTTCATTTCTTCCAACAATCTCCATTCAGTGGAAATTTAAATTACTAGCTTCGGAGCGAGTTTACGAGCTAGCAAGTCAGCCTATCACCCAAGCTTCGGCCAGCATCAAGCTGTCGAGTCGTGTCGAGTTAAGACTTCAGAGAAGTATGTGTTTGGAGTTTCGCTGTTCTCCTTGGCCTTTTCTGAAATGCCTCTTGGACCTACCATTCGTGCGCCTCTTAAGCTTACGCTGGGTAAACCGTTAAAGTTACTGGCGAAGTAACATCTATAGTAACAGTCCTATATTCATAATTATGGCTCGGAATTTTAGCTGCTAAAAATTGGGAAAATATTTATTTTTATGTATTAAAAATACCTGAAATGTGTGACTAAAAGTAACAAGAAGTTCCGTGACAAACTAAAGAGCCTACTTTTCTTAAAATTTAAGATTCATGCCAATTATTAATCTATATGGATCTATCTAGAATAATGACGAAATTAAGTTGGTAATATCGAAATTTCTAATTAGTTCGAAATACTGTATAACTGGCATAATGCAGCCTAATAGAGAACTACAGTTGGCAGCCCTGGTGACTGAATATATTCTTAGTTCCATCTCTTAAGGTACAGAATACAAAATTTGGTTGAAGTCCAAAGGATAGCATGGACGTTGCATGCAGTTAAACATTGGATCTAACAGCGCGCGTAAAATCATGTTGGCAACAATGACATACATATATTGGTCAGAAGTAATCTGAAATAATCTGATCTATTGTTGTGTCAATTTTGAATGAAATCCATTAGTTAGTATAAAAGTTACATGCATTTTAAAATTGGACCTATCAGCAGGCTTAGAATCATGTTGGCAGCACTGGCGTACACCTATATTAGTTACTCCAAATTAATGTAGAATGCCAGGTACTATACGTGTGCAAAGTTTTGAGCTATTGGCTTGCATACTAGGCTTGATATTAGGGTTAAGGGGGCGTGGTGGCTCAGCGGTGTAGCTGTATGCCTCTCACCAAGGCGGTCCGGGTTCGATTCCCGGTCAATGCATGTGAGATTTTCGAAGTGAAATGCCATGTCCTGTGGTTCGGATTCCACGTAAAAAAGAGATCCCGTGGCTCATGATCTCAAGATTAACGGTCACGTTAAACTACAAGCTTCCTTTCTTTTGATATTAGGGTAACAAAAATAGAGACAGTATTTATTAACAGTTGGCAGCCCTGGTTACTCTTAAGAAACGGCATACTCATATCTGTTATAGTAGACATAGCACACACGAAATTTGGTTGAAATCCAAATGATAGTATAGAAGTTACATGTATTTAAAGTTGTACATCTCAGCAGGCTTAGAATCATATTGGTAGCACTGACGGATATAAGTTACTCCAAATTAATATAATATCTCAGGTACTATACGTGTGCATAGTTTAAAGCTGTCGGCTTGCATACTTTCTGATATATGGGTATTTGGATAAAAAATTGAGAGCATTTATTAACAGTTGGCAGCCCTGGTGGCTATTAAGAATACACTCAGTCATATCTGTTTATGTACACATAGCACATACGAAATTTGGTTGAAATCCAATTGATAGTGTAGAAGTTACATGCATTTAAAATTTGGACCTATCAGCAGGCTTATAATCATTTTGACAACACTGCCATGTATGGCCTCCTGGAAATTAAACTGCAATATTATTATCTATACGTGTGCCAATTTCGAAATAGCTACATTCATACCTTCCAAGATATCCAACATGGAGCTCAAATTTCAATTGCGATTTTTCAGCAGTTGGTAGCACTGACATCATTTTCAAATATGGCCGTGAGATAGTCAGGTATAGATCTTTACTCCTACCAAATTTTATTTTGATTGCTGCAGCCGTTTAGGAGTTGATAGGGGGACACACACACACACACAGACAGACAGACACACAGAAGGACAGACAGACACACACACATTTGCCCGATCTCATAAGTCCACTTTTTCCTCATTTTTGCAAAATGTGAAAAGTAGGCTAAAAATATTTAATTATAATTTAGTTTATTAATCTCCACTTAGTATGAAACAAAGTCCCCGATTTGAGTTTGTTACGGGTCAACTCGAGATCCACTGAGTGGTTTTTGATGCGGTTTCCACCATTCTGTAAAGGATATCTCGAGGATTATTTCTGTAGAAAATTATTTATTTATGATCAAAGAAGCCGAGCAGTAATGATTTCAGTGGGAAAGTCGAAAAAAAAACTGGCGTCCGAGCGCTTTGTAAGCTTACAATGGGCAAACCGTTGAAAATATCTCAATACTATGAGTGTAAGAATTGTTCAGCATGAAAAGTTCTACTAACAAGTCCGCGAGAGCATATGTGTATCTTCAATAGATCGCCCACTACAAGTGTGTGTTACGTTTTAATTTCTTCCAAACATGTCCTTTCAACTACTGAGACGACAGTTTACGAGCTAGCTAAGGGCGAGTCTATCATCTCTGTTACAGCCTAGCTAGCGGGCGAACCTATTGCCCCAGATAGAAGCCAGCAGCAAACCGTCCAGTCGTGTTGAGGTAATACTCCTGAGAAGGGTGGTTGTGTTTGGAGTTTCCCTGGAAGTGTAACTCGGGTTTTCTTCATTTCGCCTGTGAAACACAGTCAAGTTAAGATTGGACGAAAGGGGGATTTGAGTTTCATTCACCTCGCCATTCCCTGGAAGTGCAACTCTCATTTCGCCTGTGAACTTTTCGTTCCGCAAAATTCACAGTCAATTTAGATTGGACGGAAGGCGGATTATATTATATTAAATTATACTGATTGGCGTATAATCTCTACTTAGTATAAAACGAAGTCCCCGATTCTTGAATGTTACAGGTAAACTCGAGAACCACTGGATGGATTTTCATGCGGTTTTCACCATTCTGTAAAGGATATCTCGAGGATGATTTCTGTAGAAAATAATGTATTTATGATCAAGAAAGCCGAGCAGTAACGATTTTGGTGGAAAAGTAAAAAAAAACTGGCGTCCGAGCATTTGTAAGCTTACGCTGGGCAAACTGTTAAAAATATCTAAATACTATGACTGTAAGAATTGTTCAGCATGAGAAGTTCTACAAAAAAAGTCCGCGAGAGCATATGTCTATCTTCAATACATCGCCCACTATGAGTGTTTTTACGTTTTAATTTCTTCCAACCATGTTCATTCAAATACTGAGGCAACAGTTTACGAGCTATCCAAGGGCGAATCTTTCATCCCTGTTACAGCCTAGCTAGCGGGCGAACCTATTGCCCCAGATACAGCCAGTGTGTAGATTATTAGCTTGGGAATAACCTAACCCCCAAGGGAAGATGATGAAGAAAAAGAAGTGGGTTTTGGACTGGAGAAAAAGGATGGAGAAATAGGAAGAGAGTCCAAAAGAAGTTATAATTTTAACTTTAAGTATACTCAAAGGCAGCTGCCACTGCAAATCCGCTTTCCGATACCTAAAGTGGATAGGGACCTGGGCGAAGCTAACAGAAAACGCAGCTGGAACTTGGTCTGTTCGCAAGAAAGCTGCTATAGCGTATTCCCTCTCAAGCATAAATATGCCTACTATGGGGAAGGGTGGTGGTCTGGCAAGACAAAGAGTAACCGATTTTTTGTGTATCTGTACAAAGGAGTTTGTTTCTAAACAAGTATTTTGAAGAGTACAAATAATTTGAATAAGCCTTGATATTTTAGGGGTTGAAATTGTAGAATTTCTAAAGAGCGACCGAATGCTTACATGAAGGATAGGAATAAAGCAATTATACCCTTGGGAATAATTTTGGTAAGTGTACCAATAGTTGCATTTAGAAATGACTAAGCTTTTACCTAGCAAGGCGCCGACTAAAAGTTTAGACAATGAGAAACACGTAAATTTTGAAAAGCCAACCATAAGTGGTAGAGAGAATCTCCACAAGCAGGAAGCTGGCGTGTTAGAATTAGCTATTAAAGCTAAGAGAGACTTTACTAACTTGATAACTAAGAGTTCTTGCTCAAATGCAACAAGTGGTGAAAACCTTATCAATGGATTTATTTTTATTAAAGAGGGCATAAACCTAGGAAGAGTCAAGGAAGACAGGATCTTGCCTAACCGTTATGTTAGAGAAATGATAAAGCAAATAACAAATCTTAATTTATTTAACAATGTAAAAGGAAGTGGTTTATGTAATAAATATATAATCTTGATTTTATAAACAATTGGGGTCGCAGACCTCCGAAAACTTTTAAAGCTTGCGCCAGGCAATTAACAATTATTTTGGTTTTAAACCCTTTATATGCTTTAAAATCTTCGTAAGATTTTGAAATGTTGTTAAGATTAACAATGGGAAATTTAAATATAATTGACGTAATTAAGGTTAACTAATAAATCAAGTACAAGATGTGTACTTTAAGGATTTCTAGATAGGTATCTTAGAAATATGAACAAATAACAACTTCGAAAGTAACAACAAAAAACAGGAAGAATGAAATAGAAGTTTCTATAACTTCTTGTATTGATACAGAAATACCTGGGTAGATTATACAAATAGGGCAGGTCACTTATTCTGAAACCTGAAGAGAAAAATTGAAAGGAAGTTTCTAAAACTCCTATGTTTAAGTAGGGATCACGAGAAAAATGGGCAAATTTCCCTTTCCTGAAACCTAGAGATAACTCACTTTTGAGTAGAAAGAATTGTATTCCCTTATTAGAAGGGAGAAACAATATAATTTAAGGCGTGTTCTAGACACGAAGTTTTACAGACATTAATTCGTTATACGTGGAGCAAATAAGGGAGGGCACTTATGTAGAGTGACACCTCATTGAAAAAAGACCTAAAGTAACAATTTTATTATTTTAGTTTGTTAGTAAAGGGTTTGGGAAAGATCAAATGGGATTGTGGAAGAGTGTTCATGGCCGTATTTATTGTACACGGACGAGCGCGACGCGGATGAAAAGTTGAACAGGCACTGTTTTCACTATAGTCTCTGTTGATATAGTTGAAATGTTCACTGTAGTAGCACAAAAAGTTGACAGCAAAGAATGTTATTGCAATGGTGGAAAATAACTAGTTACACTAGATTTGCGAGAGTCTATTGCTTGAAAAACTTGTAGGTTATAGTTGAATGAACCAGAAAAATCCCAACGGAGGAAGAAAAATTAGATATTGATTAGCAGTTCATAAGGAAGATTCCTTAGGTTGAAAAAGTATTCCCATATGTGAGTGGAAAGTACATGACAGTATAACTGGTAGATAGAGTGTAGGTTCTGGAAGGTTCCAGAACAATGACAAGTTGTTTAAATTGGGTAGAGAATCCCTCGGCGGAAAACTAGATTATATAGACAGTGGGTATTTTAGAAATATCCCTCGATGTGAGATAGCATCTCAGAAAATCTTTCATTTTGAAAGATAGACTTGATATTTTGAGTTTCATCAAGATCTCTTGAAAGCAGTTATTATCACATAGCAACTTTCACTGTCTATAAAATCCAAATAAAAGCATTGAGCCTTTTAAAAGCGATGAAAATGTGGTTAAAACATGAAGTCGGTACTTCTCTTTGCTTCATGAAGAAGGTGATGTTGCTGTTGACGATTGGTCCTAAAACTCGAACATGGCGTCGAATTTAAAAGGTTTGCCTCTAGAGCAGAGGAGGCGAGCTTTAGTTAAGCTCCATCTGACTGGTTTGACTTCCGACGTACAAGTGAGGGCTGCTAGACGCAGCGAAAGAACACTAGCCTAGACGGCATGTCCAACAAGAAGTTGAGTTCACTTGAGAGAGTGAGCGGTTGCTCACGGCACGGAGACAAGTCGAGAAGAAGTGAACGAGCGAGCGAGCAGCGTGCGTGGAGAAGCGAGCAGTAGGAGGAGGCAAGAATAGGGGGAAGCGGGCGAGTAAGGGGAGGAAACAAAGAGGTTATACATAAACATGAAAAAACTTTACAAAAACGAAATTCTTCTTGGAGCGGTGTCTTCATGGAGTAGTTGGTTGGTGAAGAACACGACGCCCTGCGGATTAATGTAGAAGTCTTCAAGGCTTGAAGCAATGGAAGTTCGGAAGGCAGCGATGGGACGCTGTCAGGCTGGTTCAGCGGATTATGCGTTTCTGTAAAAAACTGACAGAAAAAATTAACAAATGCACGGGGCAAACAGGAGATAACAGTTCGATGTTGGTGTGTGCGGGAAAGAAATGTAAATAAATGGACTGATATAAAGTAATGAAGAACAGCATAAGCTAATTCTTTTTTTCCGTGTATTTCCAAAAAAACACCAGCCAGCAGCAAACCGTTGAGTCGTGTTGAGTTAAGACTTCTGAAAAGGGTGGTTGTGTTTGGAGTTTCCCTGGAAGTGCAACTCGGGTTTTCTTCATTTCGCCTGTGAACTTTTCGTTCCGCAAAATTCACAGTCAAGTTAAGATTGGACGGAAGCTGGATTTGTGTTTCATGCACGTCGCCATTCTTAAATTACGTCTGACAAGAACTTGTTGCACATGCATTTCCTTGATGAAAAATGAAAATCCACTGCCTGCTTCCAGTTTCCGACCGGGTCAGGAATGGAATGAATGAAGCCCCCATCTAGCGGCGAGGATATGAAGTGTGCCGGCTGCCGAAGCCTGTCGCACTCCTCTGGGGCAATGATTAAATGAATGACAGATGAAATGAAATGATAGTGGCGAGTGTTGCTGGAATGAAATTGTGACAGGGAAAACCGGAGTACCCGGAGAAAAACCTGTCTGCCTCCGTTTTGTCCAGCACAGATCTCTCATGGAGTGACCGGGATTTGAACCACGGACCCAGCGGTGAGAGGCCGTCGTGCTGCCGCCTAAGCCACGGAGGCTCCATTTCCTTGATAATATAACTAATAGTCCAGTCAGTGATTCTAAACCATATGCCGAGACGTAAAACGGATATTGGTCGTTGTTCATTGACACTGGAGAAAAAAGGCGCTTATCACGTAATGCATTCTCCCGGGCGAAGCCGGGTCGGGTTGCTAGTGTGAGTATAAACAGCTCACGAATGCAATTTACGCTATGTCTCACTGACTGCTGAAGCATTACAGTACACAACGAGATACATCTTCAGGTTGTCCATCACAAATGACTGACGATTATCGCAAAACACTTCTTCTGAAGGCGCAAAACTGCGGCAATATAATTCTTGCCCTTGAGGTGTTGTGTAAGTTGAGATCACTGTTCAGCCTTGATTGCTTTCGCGCATTATCAGAAGAGAACCCCCCTCCCAACAGAAATAAAATTACCTTTATCTTCTGCAACATACTGCTGCAGACGATAACTTATAGTTGTTTCTACTTTAGGCATCGTAGAACTGCCTTACACTTCACAGTGCCAGAAATGAACTGCAGGTGAGTGACACTGGTTCCAGGTAGCTGGGGTAGGGGAGGTGTAGAACGTGGTGCAATATGTCTATGGACAAGGATATCCCCGGCTTACACAGTAAGTGGCACGGGGCGACAAGTAAAGAAAAACACAGTTGACATACGCTCTGCATGAAAATTAGATAGCTCACAGGTTCGTTGAAGTAACACAGAACAAAAAATCACATTTGTACTGACCGGGAATCGAACCTGGTCCGACACGGTGAGAGACCAATAGCGTGACCGTTGCGCCACCTCGCCCCTAAGAAACAACAGACTTACGATGCATAGTGAGAATTTACTGGCTTCTGTGTGGGCGAAAATTACTGCCTGTACCACAGTATTCACTTTATCACACATAGGCAAATCGCGCCCGAGATGCAAACCTTTGAAACAAAGAAGACAATTATAAGCTTCTCACTTCGTAACCGATCGTAAAGCTACGGCTTTCTCCACTACCATGTGGCGACTCGAAGACATGATGTACTTCGTAACCAATCGTAACACTTCGGCCTTCTCAGCTACTCGAAGCCATATTCCTATCTGTCTGTAACGTCAAGTAATTTTTCTAGGTTTGTGCCGTGTCATGCGTGGGGTTTCGCCTAGGATACCAAGCTGGCTCATCAGCGGGCTCTTGGTGTCCCCGCCAAGAAATCTTGGTGTCCTAGGCGAAACCCCACACATGACACGGCACAAACCTCGAAAAATTGCTTAGTGTTACCCGGACACCTCATTACCTACCATAAGACAACACCTCAAGTACCATCAGACCCCTCAAGCTGGCATTCACTGCCAGTGAATTAAAACTCAGCAATTTTTCTAGGTTTATGCCGTGTAACAGGCTGCCTTCTCGCACTTCGCACTCGCACCAGACAACTCATCAAGTGCCACCGGAAAACGTGTCTTGCATCACTAGGTATTAAACTCAACTATGAAGGTGAGCGTTTCTCAGGGCCGTCATACGGTCGAGACGTAGGATAAGTGTTGAAACTGACACTAATTTCGGTTTGCACCGCACAGGAATACTCATTTCCACACCACCATAAGGTAGAGTACATGGCGCGTTTTTTTTTTTTTTTACGTGGTCTCCCCAGTAGGCCTAGTCCACGGTTTCTGTGGCAATTGAGGTTGTCCACATTTAAATTCGGGTTCGTTTCCTTCTGAAACTGAGTACATTCCGCTGTAAACTGCTTGTAACGTTTGATTATTTTGTTTGTCGGTGTTGACGAGCCGCCCAAGCTTCCTTTAAACATAGAAGTTATAATCACGTCCGTTGTTACTTGATTTTCTAAATAATTCAGTTGATTGTATTTATTCTTCATTCTTGTGTGTCTTCTGGACTGACACGGTGCTATCACCTCAACATTAGTATTCCCTCTTCATGCAATTTCTCACACTCCGTCTTCTTGTTCTTATTTAGATGTGTCTCAGAGTTGATGTTTAACTGCTAGCTGAATCATGTGAGAGTTCTCCTGTATATTCATTCAACCTGAACCCATTCACTAGAGCTCGAGCTATTTTACACTAGGGTATTCTCTTACAGTAATACACACACAATAAGCCCATAACCACAGTGATTGTACATTATCATTTAACTAATTCCCTTGCGGTAGATTTGTTATGAGCGATGGTTACCCTGAGAGACTATCGATGCCGTCCAACCTCTTTCCAAAAACAATGCCTGTTCTTGCTCCAATGGTCAAAAGAGAACTTCAAACCCCACATATACACATACACACAAACTCCCCATTAGACACACATTAATGGGAGGGTGTTGAATGATACAGCAGTCTCACAACCAATGGGGGTCCAGTAATGGGTACGTAACCTCCTCACTGACATTCCAAATGACACGAAAACATATCTGGAACGGCCATACGACAGGTTTGAATTTCTCTTTAGAACATTGGCCGCAAGAACAGGCATTGTTTTTGGAAAGAGGTTGGACGGCGTCGGTAGTCTCTCAGGGTAACCATAGTTTTTTATCCCTTTCACTTCTGTATTTTAATGAACTACGACTACTTGCACAATATCGAGAGCTTATATACAGAAGGATAATAATATGTCCGTAGGCATAACGACTGAGTTGAGGAGGCCCAGGAGTGCAAGTACGAGACAGAATGATCCTCCCTCTGCCAAATGAGACTAATTGATGAAGAGCACTAAAGAAGCACCTGCATGAAGACCGCATCCTATAACCAGGGTCTGGAGAGCCGAGACGGTAGTTCTACGGAAGATCAAATCCATTATGATGCTGAATATTATGACGACTTGCGCTGAGAAAGCCATGTAGAAGAGCACATATTCTCCAATTCATAACAAACCTACCGCAATGGGATTAGTTAAATGATAATGTAGAATCACTATGGTTATGGGCTTATTGTTAAACGAATGGTTTGTTGCGTTCATTTCATAGTCCACTGAGATAACACTAATAGAGCGAACAAATAGCCATCTTATTAGCTATTTGGAGTGATTATCTAGATTCTAAGGCAGGCATCATGTTCACCGATCCCACTTCGTATAGTCACGACCGATTGGATGCGAGCTGCGCTCTCCACAACCGACCTAGACAATGAGACTTTTTACATGAAATCCCTTTAGTTACTCGACTGCTCACACTGCGCTGTCGACCAAACATAGCACGATAGAGACTTATCTCTACTTAGTATAAAACAAAGTCCCCGACTCTTGGATGTCACGGGTAATCTCCAGAACCACTGGATGGATTTTGATGCGGCTTTCACCATTCTGTAAAGGTAATCTCGAGGATGATTTCTGTAGAAAATAATGTATTTATGATCAAAGGGAGCCAAGCAATAACGATTTCAGTGAAAAAGGTCGAAAAAAAGAATCTGGCATCCGTGCCCTTTTAAGCTTACGCTGGGCGTCAAACCGTTAAAAATATCAATATATTACGAGTGTAAGAATTGTTCAGCATGAAAAATTCTACAAAAAAAAGATATGAGCCTTACAGTAGTCACATATTGTACCCGATACCTAGTTGAGGCTATCGGCTACGCCAGCAGACATTAAGCCGTAGTTGAGATTTTGGGAAGAGTTAAGAAAAGATAGCGCTCAGATCGAGTCAAGAGGAATGTCAGGATGACGTAGAAGGTCTAGGATCAAGAAGGCACTGACAGCTGTAAGCGGATGGAATTATGGATGGAATTATGAAACTTTATTAAGATCTATATGGAACATGGTATTTAAACATCTCAGAAGAGGAGATATAACATGCATTATATGTGGTAATAATTTGAAGGAAGTCAGATAACCCTTAAGTTATTTTATAACTTAATAGCCGAGATGATGAGGGTTCGAGATTATAGTTGTGACGCAAGAGCACAGTGGTGGGGAGAACGCCACGTGACTGCGCCAGGCAGGTAAGGGTCAAGGCAGTCCAGAGACAGTCAGTCGAGCTCTGTGAGCCAAGCAAGAGAGTCGAGCTGAGTAGCACACGCCAAGCGCATGGTGCAGGTCGCGCAGCGAACAGAAACTGTCACGGAAAGTGAAAGCGACAGTTTCAACTTCACCGAGCAGCGAACGACAAGTAGGTCAGTGAGCCGGGCGGACATCCGCAGTAAGCAAGCATAGGAGGCCGGGGTTTTAGGACAGCATTGCGAGTAGTTGGAGAACTTTATTCCAAGCTGCATTTCAACGCAGAACAGCATAGTAGAGCGACATGGCGAGGCCAGCTTTAGGCGGAGATGATTATAGCATTGCAGTAGGACCGAGCGGGTTATTTCCCATTATATACGCAAGCATTATGACAGAAGCTGAACTTCATTACTACATTGAGTTGGAACGTTTATACAGCACTTGAATTATAAAAGCAGATAGTTACGAGATACTGCAACTGTGAACTTCGAATGAACATAGTTTTTCTTAATGACATTACGACTTTGCATTTCATAACGCATTCCAAGTAACATTAACAATTTCTAGGCAAACGGAATGTTGTAAGCATATGCACTTAGGAACATTAGCACGTGCATTAATGCAATTATTTCTTATGCAGTGTTGTAAATTACCGAGTATGAACACAGCTACAGGGTGTTTGATAAACTTAGACACTCTCATATAAAATTTTATTTTATGAAAGTGAGACTTAGCAGTTATTGGAGATTGAACTTTCAACACTCAAACCGAACATTGTATGGAACAGTGGCGTAACGTAGAAGAGGAATAGGGGGTCCGCTGTTTCTATGAACTTTTTCGTGAGGATTTGGACAATATCCGCTATGGATAACCAGAAGTTCATCATGTCGGAGTAAACGCAGACAGAGACGCGATGGCACCACAGAGCGATGGATTCGATTCCTGACGAGGAGGAGGTCCACCAGCTGATTCACTTGGGATTCGAAGGCAATCGTCATTGCGTGGTTGGAATGATTTTCACGCCGATCTTTCGAGAAATTCATTACATAAGGAAAATCGACGATCTTTGAAATTTAATAACAGCTAATTATGAAAAGGTACTGTAAGAGTTATAACTTCCTGATACGATTATTTTCATGAATACTGGGCACACATGTATATTTTTCTAATAGGAGTGATACGATTGTTTGGACATGGCTTTGACTTTATATGCTTCGAATTTTTGCTAGAATATGGCGTGACCATATGATATGGCAGGCATCATTATACGAAATGCTCACCATTGGTTGGCTTTATTAAGCAGATGTTTGGTCTTTTAGACATTTTTCCAGCAAGGATAGTTTTCATGAATAGTTTTTTTTTGTGTGACGAGTATTTCGAACTCGTGATCTGCAATTGATTATCTAAATTACTTCGTCAGTTCATTGCATACTAGCGAGTGTGTATTATTCATCAGTAGAGATCTTTTCCATTGGATTGTTTGGAGATATTAAGATGTTATTCACTTTAGTGAATGAATATCGCTTTTATATGACAACTAGAGACTTGTTGATTCCTATCTGGTACATTCACTCATTCAGTCTTCGAGATGGGGTCTTTCGTATGTATACGATTGTATGGTGGTTACTCATCTTACCCATCGCTCAGGGCACTATAATGTTAGTCGACGGGGCGAGGTCTTTCGTATTTATACGATTGTACGGTGGTTACTCATCTTACTTGCCATTGAGGGACTCATTTTTATCATCCGAGTGTACTTGAGATTGTAAGAGGATCAAACAAGGAACTACTAGTCACATATCAGTCGAAATTTTGTTAAATAAAGTACAGATAAATGTCAGCAGGGTTACATTTGTAATTCTTGTTTGCCAATCCAATATTTTGTTGCTATACTCTTTTGAGAGTAATTTCAGTTTAACAGCTGGTACAGCTGATGCTTTTGATGATTTTTATAATTGTATTTGATACCTTTGAGAAGGATTTAAAGTAATTGAATCTTGTAAGATGAATCATTAATGGTCACATTTATTTTAAGGCAGATCAGTATTGCAGATTTTGATATGAGAGATTATAGCACATTGGTGTTTTTCTGTGATGTGAATTATGAGAATTGTAAGAGAATTTATGCTATTTGAAAGCAGATCTTGAATTACTAAGGTAATATTTTTTCTAATTGTTTAAGAAGTTGTCTAGATGTGATAAGAGTAATTACAGTTATTGGAGATTGTGTGCGTTGATAATTTGAAGCCAGTTATATATTTTTTTGTAGATCATGCAACATGGTTAAGTGAAGTTTGTGATAGGCATTTTGTGGAAGTTGCCAAGTGATAGTTGCAACGTTGCTAATGTATTTTGAAGCAGACATGAGGTTGTCGAACCCAGTCTAGCGTATTTGTTGAGATTCAGGCTGTATGCTGAATATTTATGGAGTTTTGTGGAATAATTGTTGTATTCAAATGTGATATTTGAAGAATTGAGGATATATAATGTAGTTGTGGATAGTCAGATCCAACGTGATGTCGTGAAGGCAATAATATTTTTTGGCATGAAATTTAAATACGAGATATAACTTGGAAGTGATAAAACTGTAAGACAACGTTCTATAACCCATATTAAACAATTTGTTAGGAAATTAAACAAATAAATAAAGTTGATAATACAAAATTTTCTGATAATAATAATTAATGAAATAATAATCTGAAATTTAAGCATATTAATGATCTGACCTAATGAAATAAAAATCAGAATGACTGGATGAAATAATAAAAATCTAAATAACCAGAAGAATGAAATTTAAATAAATTGATAAATTAAATTTTGGAATAAATCAATGAATTAAATAAATGGATGAATTAAAGATTGGATAAATAAACTGATTTAAATAAATTAATAGATGATCGGATAGATGATGAATAACTGAATTAGAAGGTGATAATTAATTAAAGAAGCTGATGATTAATGAATTTATATGGAATTAAATAAATTTAATTGAGATATAATTTGAGGAATTGCAATTGAGTTGAGGATTTAAATGATTTAATGGTGATGAATTAATGATTCTGACAGGAATATGTTGAATTTTTAAATGAGGATTAATGTGAGAAATATTTAATTTTGATGATGATGATCATGACCAATGAGCAGTGAATTTTCTGTAATTCACAAACAAGTAATTATGAATGACAATGTAAATAGTGTAAATTAATTATTCGATGTTTAGGAGCATTTTTCTAACATGTTCAACATTTAAATTATGCCATGCAAGCCATAAATTACGTGATATTTCAAATATGTGATTATAATATGTGTATGTTTAGACAGATTAATAACTTTTTCAAATCCTCTTTTATGATGTTAAATTAAAGAGAAATTAGGTCTCAGGTATCACAAATGTCAGTGACGAAAGACATAGTGCTACAGTGATCCTGAGAACCCAAGAGAACTTTAGAGATTTTTCTTGTTCTATGTGGATGAAATATTTTTGATTAGAAAAGAGATGGTTCGATTTTTGAACAATGACAATTTAACGTTGGCATTCGACCATACTCTCAGGTAGGATGATTATTTGAAATGCCTGTCTGACTATCAAAGTGAAATAAATTTGTTTTTATCTTAGTTGTGATCTGATGATGGTGTGATTTTCCTTTTTCTTTCCTTGTCTTGATTAAGGCTTAACCGGAAAGGATGTGGTTTGCTAGGAGTTCAGTTGATTGCGCCCATTTATATTTGATTTTTTTTATTAAACCTAAGCCCGTAACGACCCTAGAGATACTTTGTCTCGTGTTACCCACTGCTTTTTCGATAACTCAGCTGAATTTTCGACACATTCCTTATTTGACTAGAGGTTCATTTTACTCCGCTCTGTCCTGGAACTCCAGGAATGCGATGTAATAGCAGATGTGTCATCGCATCCTCAGGACGAACGGGTACAGAGAGAGAGGGAGAATTGGCTTTACCCACCTGTGGGGCTTCGATTTTGTTTATTCTATGGAATCACATCAGATTTAGATTACGGAGAGATTGATCTCAAGTTCATTTAATGGTGTTACAAAATTTATTAAACTTAGTCAGACAATATACTTGTGTGCCCATTCCAGTGTTCATGTTAATCGTATTAGTATTATATCATGTTAGTTATAAGTCATATTTTTTCCTATACCCAAGTGAATGCAGGAATTGAGACATTGTGATGTGTTGTTGTCTAACGTCTCTGAATAAAACGTATATTGAAAATATAATCATCTTGCCGGAAGATTTAGCTAAGGTATTAGGCGAGTTACAGAATGGCATGTCTGGTATTGCAGAAACTATTTCTAAAATGGAAACGGAAGTTAAAGAACAGATAAATAATTCAGAAGCTAGATTAGAAGCTAGATGTAAAGAAAATGTGCAAGCATTACAGACTAGTAATGAAGATAATTTAAAGTCATTAGAGACTAGGCTACAGTCAAATAGTGAAGAAAATTTAAAGTCATTAGAGACCAGATTACAGTCCAGTAGTAAGGATGAGTTGAAATCATTACAGATTAGTAACGAAGCTAATATAAAATTATTACAGTCAAATAGTGAAGATAATTTAAAGTCATTAGAGACTAGATTACAGACTAGTAACGAAGAAAATTTAAAATTATTACAGTCAACTAGTGAGGATAATTTCAAATCATTGGAAGAGAAATTACAAGCTCGTAGTGAAGAAACTAACACAGAGTTAGAAAACAAGTTAACTAGGTTAGAGAATAGATTAACTTTAAAGAATAATGAAATGCTTAAGACTTTACAATTAGATATAATTGCAGTAAATATGAAAGGAGAGGAAAATGTTCAAATATTAAGAAAGAATATTATTGAATTAGAAAGTAGAGGAGAAGAAAACATTCTTACTTTAAGAACAGGCGTTATGTCTATACAGAAAGACATTAAATCGGACGTATCGAAGTTGAGATTCGACATCGATGGTTTAGTGGCAGATGTAGGCAAAATTCAAGAGTGGTCTACCGAAGTATCTTTCGAAACTAAAATCAAAGGTCTAGAGATGAATCTAGGTAATGAGATTAAAGATTTAAAGTCAGTAATTGGGACCATTAAAGAGGAAGTCTTGGGAGAGGTCAATTCTAATTTAAAATCATTAGAAAATCAATTGCAGAAAGACATTAGGAAGATGGATGATGATATAGAGCAAAAGGTTAATGAAAACTTAGCTTTATTCAAAAATAGAGTCGGTGCAATCGTGGAAGAACGGTATAGTGAGGTCGATGCCGAAGCAAAAGAAAAACGTGCAGGATTAGATGAAAAATTAATCGCAGGTATGGCGAACATAGAAGCGAGGTTTACGGAGAACAAGGAAGCGATGAAGATAGATTCAACTCTATTTAGGACAGATGTTGATCTGTTAAAGGAACAAGTCGCGTCAGTAAAGAATACATGCGAAGACAAGATTGACAAGTTGAAAAACGATTTAGACGAGAGTAACAAAACGCAGAATGTTACGTCGCTAGATGAGTTGAAGACTCAGGTCAAGACCGCAGAGAAATTGGCAGAAGATAGGATAACTAAACTAGAATCTATGATTAACAGTTTCACCAGTCAAAATATTACATCAGGGGAAATATCGATAAATCAGACAGCGATAGACCGCAGTATGAGTAATCAAGAAGTTAGCATGGGAGAAGACCGCCAATCGCAACCGAATGTGACATTCGAAAGGGCAAGTTCAACCCCTCAGGATAATCCGAGTTCGAATAGGAGTACGTTGGGTACAAGCGAACGATACTCAGGTCCAGTTACCATTATCAGAAATCTGGATGACAAGCCGAGGAAGTTTTCTGGAAATACAGGAGTCACACCAGTCGAATTTCTGCGAGATATTCGAGACTACATGGCGGAACATAGAGTAGCCAAAGAAAGAGAGCTAAGGAAAGTCGAACGCGCCTTAGACGGGTCTGCGTTAACTTGGTTTAGGGCATTCAGAAGCAATTTTGCGAATATGGAGCAATTTGCCATAGCATTCTTGAGGAGATTTTGGAGTGCAGAGGATCAGCTGAACGTAAGAGCAGAAATGTACTCGAAGCGTTATTCTACGTCACATCCGACGCATTATGCCAATTATTTTACGTTACAGTTGGCTAAATTACAGTTTCTGATTCCTCCATTGCCTGAAGAAGAGCTTTTGCAAGCTATAGCGAGACAGTTACCGATTGAGGTACAGCGATCACTAATAGCGTCGGGAGCAAACACACTTGAGCACTATGACGACATTTTACGGCGATTAGACTATACAAGCGCTCAAGTTACGCCTAGAAATGCAAGAAACGACAATAGGAACACGCAAGAGGTGAATGCGGTAGTCGTTGATAACGCAGCTCAGACGGACAGAAGAGATTCCTGGGAAAACAGAAGGAACGAAGGAAATCGAGGAAACATCCGTAACGTTCGTGGAAATGATCGATATAGAGGACCATATGAGAGGCCATACGATCAGGAAGCAAGAGACAGCCGATACAGAAATTATAACCAGAATTCCAGATATCAAGATAGGAATCGATACAACAATAGATATCGTGGTAGAAATAACTGGAGCCAAGGTCAACAGTATAATCGGAACGACAGGCAGGATGGCCGAAGAAACGATCCTAATGAAGGACGAGATAATCGTGGATATGAGAGGTCGAGGCAAGAATGTAGACAGCCTAGTACACCACCCGAGGAGACAGTCAGAGATGTCAATCGAGCAAGCACGAGTAGTGAAGGAAGAAACAGACGTCAAAGTAATACAGAGTCAAGATGCTAATCATTGGGAATCGATCATCATTGTTGAGAGTCAGAAAGTACCATCATGTTGATTAAGAGGATTGTAGAGCTATCGTGTACATGTGTTATATATAGAATGCCTGAGAGTGTATTTTTTTTCTCAATCCTGATAAAAAAGGAGATGTACGGGAGAGATGTACCCGATACCTAGTTGAGGCTATCGGCTACGCCAGCAGACATTAAGCCGTAGTTGAGATTTTGGGAAGAGTTAAGAAAAGATAGCGCTCAGATCGAGTCAAGAGGAATGTCAGGATGACGTAGAAGGTCTAGGATCAAGAAGGCACTGACAGCTGTAAGCGGATGGAATTATGGATGGAATTATGAAGCTTTATTAAGATCTATATGGAACATGGTATTTAAACATCTCAGAAGAGGAGATATAACATGCATTATATGTGGTAATAATTTGAAGGAAGTCAGATAACCCTTAAGTTATTTTATAACTTAATAGCCGAGATGATGAGGGTTCGAGATTATAGTTGTGACGCAAGAGCACAGTGGTGGGGAGAACGCCACGTGACTGCGCCAGGCAGGTAAGGGTCAAGGCAGTCCAGAGACAGTCAGTCGAGCTCTGTGAGCCAAGCAAGAGAGTCGAGCTGAGTAGCACACGCCAAGCGCATGGTGCAGGTCGCGCAGCGAACAGAAACTGTCACGGAAAGTGAAAGCGACAGTTTCAACTTCACCGAGCAGCGAACGACAAGTAGGTCAGTGAGCCGGGCGGACATCCGCAGTAAGCAAGCATAGGAGGCCGGGGTTTTAGGACAGCATTGCGAGTAGTTGGAGAACTTTATTCCAAGCTGCATTTCAACGCAGAACAGCATAGTAGAGCTACATGGCGAGGCCAGCTTTAGGCGGAGATGATTATAGCATTGCAGTAGGACCGAGCGGGTTATTTCCCATTATATACGCAAGCATTATGACAGAAGCTGAACTTCATTACTACATTGAGTTGGAACGTTTATACAGCACTTGAATTATAAAAGCAGATAGTTACGAGATACTGCAACTGTGAACTTCGAATGAACATAGTTTTTCTTATTCTTAATGACATTACGACTATGCATTTCATAACGCATTCCAAGTAACATTAACAATTTCTAGGCAAACGGAATGTTGTAAGCATATGCACTTAGGAACATTAGCACGTGCATAAATGCAATTATTTCTTATGCAGTGTTGTAAATTACCGAGTATGAACACAGCTACAGGGTGTTTCATAAACTTAGACACTCTCATATAAAATTTTATTTTATGAAAGTGAGACTTAGCAGTTATTGGAGATTGAACTTTCAACACTCAAACCGAACATTGTATGGAACAGTGGCGTAACGTAGAAGAGGAATAGGGGGTCCGCTGTTTCTATGAACTTTTTCGTGAGGATTTGGAAAATATCCGCTATGGATAACCAGAAGTTCATCATGTCGGAGTAAACGCAGACAGAGAGGCGATGGCACCACAGAGCGATGGATTCGATTCCTGACGAGGAGGAGGTCCACCAGCTGATTCACTTGGGATTCGAAGGCAATCGTCATTGCGTGGTTGGAATGATTTTCACGCCGATCTTTCGAGAAATTCATTACATAAGGAAAATCGACGATCTTTGAAATTTAATAACAGCTGATTATGAAAAGGTACTGTAAGAGTTATAACTTCCTGATACGATTATTTTCATGAATACTGGGCACACATGTATATTTTTCTAATAGGAGTGATACGATTGTTTGGACATGGCTTTGACTTTATATGCTTCGAATTTTTGCTAGAATATGGCGTGACCATATGATATGGCAGGCATCATTATACGAAATGCTCACCATTGGTTGGCTTTATTAAGCAGATGTTTGGTCTTTTAGACATTTTTCCAGCAAGGATAGTTTTCATGAATAGTTTTTTTTTGTGTGACGAGTATTTCGAACTCGTGATCTGCAATTGATTATCTAAATTACTTCGTCAGTTCATTGCATACTAGCGAGTGTGTATTATTCATCAGTAGAGATCTTTTCCATTGGATTGTTTGGAGATATTAAGATGTTATTCACTTTAGTGAATGAATATCGCTTTTATATGACAACTAGAGACTTGTTGATTCCTATCTGGTACATTCACTCATTCAGTCTTCGAGATGGGGTCTTTCGTATGTATACGATTGTATGGTGGTTACTCATCTTACCCATCGCTCAGGGCACTATAATGTTAGTCGACGGGGCGAGGTCTTTCGTATTTATACGATTGTACGGTGGTTACTCATCTTACTTGCCATTGAGGGACTCATTTTTATCATCCGAGTGTACTTGAGATTGTAAGAGGATCAAACAAGGAACTACTAGTCACATATCAGTCGAAATTTTGTTAAATAAAGTACAGATAAATGTCAGCAGGGTTACATTTGTAATTCTTGTTTGCCAATCCAATATTTTGTTGCTATACTCTTTTGAGAGTAATTTCAGTTTAACAGCTGGTACAGCTGATGCTTTTGATGATTTTTATAATTGTATTTGATACCTTTGAGAAGGATTTAAAGTAATTGAATCTTGTAAGATGAATCATTAATGGTCACATTTATTTTAAGGCAGATCAGTATTGCAGATTTTGATATGAGAGATTATAGCACATTGGTGTTTTTCTGTGATGTGAATTATGAGAATTGTAAGAGAATTTATGCTATTTGAAAGCAGATCTTGAATTACTAAGGTAATATTTTTTCTAATTGTTTAAGAAGTTGTCTAGATGTGATAAGAGTAATTACAGTTATTGGAGATTGTGTGCGTTGATAATTTGAAGCCAGTTATATATTTTTTTGTAGATCATGCAACATGGTTAAGTGAAGTTTGTGATAGGCATTTTGTGGAAGTTGCCAAGTGATAGTTGCAACGTTGCTAATGTATTTTGAAGCAGACATGAGGTTGTCGAACCCAGTCTAGCGTATTTGTTGAGATTCAGGCTGTATGCTGAATATTTATGGAGTTTTGTGGAATAATTGTTGTATTCAAATGTGATATTTGAAGAATTGAGGATATATAATGTAGTTGTGGATAGTCAGATCCAACGTGATGTCGTGAAGGCAATAATATTTTTTGGCATGAAATTTAAATACCAGATATAACTTGGAAGTGATAAAACTGTAAGACAACGTTCTATAACCCATATTAAACAATTTGTTAGGAAATTAAACAAATAAATAAAGTTGATAATACAAGATTTTCTGATGATAATAATAATTAATGAAATAATAATCTGAAATTTAAGCATATTAATGATCTGACCTAATGAAATAAAAATCAGAATGACTAGATGAAATAATAAAAATCTAAATAACCAGAAGAATGAAATTTAAATAAATTGATAAATTAAATTTAGGAATAAATCAATGAATTAAATAAATGGATGAATTAAAGATTGGATAAATAAACTGATTTAAATAAATTAATAGATGATCGGATAGATGATGAATAACTGAATTAGAAGGTGATAATTAATTAAAGAAGCTGATGATTAATGAATTTATATGGAATTAAATAAATTTAATTGAGATATAATTTGAGGAATTGCAACTTGAGTTGAGGATTTAAATGATTTAATGGTGATGAATTAATGATTCTGACAGGAATATGTTGAATTTTTAAATGAGTATTAATGTGAGAAATATTTAATTTTGATGATGATGATCATGACCAATGAGCAGTGAATTTTCTGTAATTCACAAACAAGTAATTATGAATGACAATGTAAATAGTGTAAATTAATTATTCGATGTTTAGGAGCATTTTACTAACATGTTCAACATTTAAATCATGCCATGCAAGCCACAAATTACGTGATATTTCAAATATGTGATTATAATATGTGTATGTTTAGACAGATTAATAACTTTTTCAAATCCACATTTATGATGTTAAATTAAAGAGAAATTAGGTCTCAGGTATCACAAATGTCAGTGACGAAAGACATAGTGCTACAGTGATCCTGAGAACCCAAGAGAACTTTAGAGATTTTTCTTGTTCTATGTGGATGAAATATTTTTGATTAGAAAAGAGATGGTTCGATTTTTGGACAATGACAATTTAACGTTGGCATTCGACCATACTCTCAGGTAGGATGATTATTTGAAATGTCTGTCTGACTATCAAAGTGAAATAAATTTGTTTTTATCTTAGTTGTGATCTGATGATGGTGTGATTTTCCCTTTTCTTTCCTTGTCTTGATTAAGGCTTAACCGGAAAGGAAGTGGTTTGCTAGGAATTCAGTTGATGGCGCCCATTTATATTTGCTTTTTTTAATTAAACTTAAGCCCGTAACGACCCTAGAGATACTTTGTCTCGTGTTACCCACTGCTTTTTCGATAACTCAGCTGAATTTCCGACACATTCCTTATTTGACTAGAGGTTCATTTAACTCCGCTCTGTCCTGGAACTCCAGGAATGCGATGTAATAGCAGATGGGTCATCGCATCCCCAGGACGAACGGGTACAATATGATGTGCAACATCTGACATGTTATCCTACTATGAAATTGAGATGAAATGTATGTGAAGTCATCTGACATGTTATCCTACTCTTATACTACACAGCTTGGACATCCTTAAAGAGTAAATTTACGCTCCGTTTGCATACTGGTACTATGATGAATGTATAGATTGAATTGGAGATATGCTACTGTCACACACGTTTGAACAAACATCACATATTATATTGTAAATTAAGAGGAGGAATGAAACCATGGTCTCTAGCCTATCTATAGACTACTAGAAATAATGTTCAATACAATCAAATTTCCCAAGTCCTGCTTGGTGAAAACTATTGTAATTAAAATTAGATAAATCGTAATTTCATGTAGATACTGTTAAAATGACGCATAATGTTATGTTAGGTATCGTTTAAATCGATTAACTGGTAGCAAAAATAATTGCCGGGAGTGGGGATCGAACCTGAGACCTCATGATTCGCAGACCAAGATGCTATTCACGCAGCCATTACAACCACATAAATTTAGAGTGCAAGACAGTTACTTATTTTCACGTGCCGGTAATAATATGGAAGTATGTTTTTAAGCTCCATTAATATTTTGCTTTTTTTCGATAATGTTCCTGCGTGGAATTGCGTTTTTAATTAGTTATGAATACGCATAATTGACAGTAAAGGGAATTCCTATTATGGTCCATAAAGGGCTAGCCCAGTTCCCGTATAAAACATCAGTATTATTACATTGATCACTGCATTACCGCAATGTGGGTAAATATCTGAATAGTCATTGTGCAGAAATATAATACCTGCTTTGCCGACTAGTTATAATGTTTCATATTATAGCATATCATCATTTAAATACTGATACGAAGACTTTTAACGTGTGGTTTGTGTTTCAATCAGTTGACACCAGAGTTCGCATGAGCGTTTACCGTTCAGTATGAAAGTGTTGAGCAAAGTTACCCGAGGAGTGGATGCCCATCACTTTTATCCAGAGATTGAAAAACTGACTCTTAATAAATCATAATTGTTTCCAGCATATATGATATAATGAATATTTTTACACCAAAGAACGACAACTTGAAGATGATTAATTGTAGAAATATCTGTAATGGCGCCTCCAAACTTTGAAGTAACCCGTATGTGATGTACATTTCACATGGCCGACAGTGCGTCATGTTACCAATCTCTGACACCGCGCGCTCATTGTTTCCTCTTACCACTGCCTGCTCGATCGCATCCCTCCTGGCTGCTGGAGGGATGCGATCCAGCTGGCAGTGCGTCTTACACACTTCCGTCCAATCCACTTCCGTCCCATTTTTCAAAATCACTCCCACAAAAATATCCAGCAACCGAGTGGAAAAATGTTACACATCAAAAATTCAATAAACTGAAAAATCTAGCATACTGATTTTAAAAAATGTAGGCTTACTGTTAATATATATCTTTTTATGTTGTAATAAATGAAAAGCAGGAATTTATGTATTTATAGCCCCACTCATGAGTAGGGCTCGGAATTTTAAGTGCTAAAAATCGGGAAAATATTTATTTTTTATGTATTGAAAATACCTGAAATATGTGGGGGAAAAAGTAAAAATATTTAATTACAATTTAGTTTATTAATGTGAATGAAATATATGCTATGCCTCGCTGACTACTGAAGCATTACCATACACAACGGGATACATCTTCAGGTTGTCCATCACAAATGACTGACGATTATCGTGAAACACTTATTCTGAAGGCGCTAAACTGCGGCAATATGTTTCTTGCCCTTGTGGTGTTGTGTAACTTGAGATCTCTGTTCAGCCTTGAATGCTTTCCCACATGGTTAGCAGAATAGAACGCCCCCAAAAGAAGTAAAATTATCTTTAAATTCTGCAATATACTGATGTAGATGATAACCAGTGTTGTCAATTTGGTGTTTTTAGCACCAGATCTGGTGTTTCTGAAGCACATCTGGTGACAGAAATTTTCATATAGCGCCATAGCAAAATACTGGTGTTATTTCATTAAAACCAGTGCCAAATCTGGTTCTTAACGGATTTTTCCATGAAATTGTCTCCTGTGACTAATAAGTAAGTCCTGAAAGCCATGTAATAATTTTCATAAAGTTAATCAATAAATTTTTATTTTTTATTTAGTCAATTTACCCTCTAGGTTGGTGGTTCCCACGGACTCAGCGAGGGAACTCACCACTACCGCCTCTACGGGCAGTGTCCTGGTCGGGATGGATAAAACTGGGGAGGTGTGATCAACACTTAGCCCAGGCGGCCTCACCTGCAAAGCGAACAGGGGCCTCATGAGGGATGGGAAGGGATGGAAGAGTGGGATGGATAGACGAGGAAGAGGGAAGGAGGCGGCCGTGGCCTTACATTAGGTACCATCCCGGCATTTGCCCGAAGACGAAGTGGGAAACCACGAGGATGGCTGAGGTGGGAATCAAACCCCCTCTACTCATTTGGACCACCCGAGGCTGAGTAGACCCCGTTCCAGTCCTTATACCACTTTTCAAATTTCGTGGCAGGGCCGGGAATCGAACCCAGGACCTCCGGGGCGGCAGCTAACCATGCTGACCGCTACGCTACGGAGGCGACATGTTAATAAATAAAGATAGGCAAAATTCAGCCTTACACGTGTCACGGTCAACACTCCAGCAGGGGGGGAAGTCCCTGAAATTCTTATTCTCGTGCATAATTGCTAATTAAGCGCAACAAGCAGGGTTCAGTGCAAGTGCACTTGTACAAAGAGTCTGCCTAGTCGATAACTTGTAGTTCCTTTTACTTTGGGCATCGTAAAGCTGCCTTACACTTCACAGTGCCAGAAATGAACTGCATGAGTGACACTGGTTCCAGGTAGCTGGGGGAGGGGGAGGTCTAGCACGTGATGCAATATGGATATGGATAAGGAAATCGCCGGCTTCCACAGTGAGTGGCACGGGACGACAAGTTAAGAATAACACACTTGCAAGCCGACATACGTTCTGTATGAATATTAGATAGCTCACACGTTCTTCTCCGTTGAAGTAACACAGAACAAAAATGCAATAAACTGAGATATCTACCATACTTATTTTTTTTGCCTATTTTCAATTTTGAAAAAATAGGCTTATGAGATCACCTTTTGTCCGTGAGTGTGTGCGTGTGTGTGTGTGTGTGTGTGAGGTGTGTGTGTGTGTGTGTGTGTCCCTAATAAAATCTAAACGGCTGGAGCGATTTCAGTGAAACTCGGTAAGTTCATAGCACTATTTCCGGCGACCTCGACCGTGCCCTTCAAATTTTGTTACGTCTCACCAATCCAACATGGCGGCTGTGCGAAATATTTCACTAGCATTCAATATATCCGAAACTATTACCGATATCGCCCTGATATTGTGTACGGCGATGAAGGGCACTACTAGATGTTCACCTGTGAGACTTTCAAAAACCTGGTGACCACAAAACCAACATGGCGGCCAAGCGAAGTTGAGACTTTTAAATAGACTTTTCTCGCGATTTAACTATCCAAATGTAATGAAACTTGGAACAGCAAATGTTTATAAACATTGCAATGTACTGGAGTCTAATTTAGTTCAATTGTTTATATAACCTCAAAATGGCGGCTGTGCCAAATATTTCACTGACATTCTATATCTCCGAAACTATTACAGGTATCACTCTGCAATTTTGTACAGTGATAAAGGGTACTGATACAAGTTTACCTATGTATAACTCATAAACCTGTAAAGTATAAAACGAATATGGCGACCAAGCGAATTTGAAATATTTTAATAGACTTTTCTCGTGAGTTAACTCTCTGAGCGCAGTGAAATGTGGTACAGTAAATGATTTTGCAGATTGTAATGTACTTCCATCTAATTTAATTCAATTGTTTACATAACCTCAAGATGGCGGCTGTGCGAAATTTTAAAATTAAGTTTTTATTTCTTGTGTCGTAATCATGCGATCGAAGTGAAAGTTTGAATAATGAACCAAGGCAATAAGTGTCCTTGAATGGTACATAACTCTATGGCCTATACATATAACAATCCTAAATGGCGAGCTTCCGAAATATTTAGACGGTTCTCAATATCTATGAATCTTTTACAGCAACCAAACTGAAATTTTTATGTTCATAGAGACTATGAACATATGTTCACCTATAGGACTTTCAGTAACCTGGTGAGCACGAATCCAACATGGCGCCGACGCGAAGTATAAATATTTAAATGGACGTTTCTCGCGAATTAACTATCCGAGTGCCGTGAAACGTTGAACGTTAAATGCTTACGCAAATGTTGATCCACTGGCATCTAATTTATTTCAATTGTTTGCATAATCACAAGATGGCTGCTGTGTGTAATTTTAAAATCTTGTTTTTGCTTCTTGTGTTCTAATCATGCGATTGAAGTTTGAATACCACACGTACACAATAATCTTAATATTATAGTACAAAAATAAAAATCCAACCTGGCGACCATCTGAAATATTTAGACGGTTCTCAATATCTACGAATCTCTTACAGCAATTAAACTGAAATTTTGTATGTTGATAGAGGCAATTAACGTGAGCAGGATATATGAAAATAGGCTGTATAGTTCTTCACGGAACTACTTGTTAAATGTAAATATTTTTTATGATATACAAACACTACTGGATTCTATTTCTGAAGAGAGTAACGCCATGGGATTACATTTAATTGTACAAAAAACTAAGTGGATGGTTGTTAACAGAAACAAAGATGAAATTCAGGGCATTCTTACACATGGTAATGAAATAATTGGAAGGGTTTCATCATATAAATATTTAGGATGTCAAATCAATGATAACTGGGACTTAAATCAAGAAATTCGCTGTAGAATTGAGCAGGCCAGAAGTTCTTTCATGAAAATGAGATAAGTTTTGATCAGCCGCTATTTAAGTCTGTCATTATGCACCCGACTGCTTCGATGCTACTTTTTTAGTGTCCTGCTCTATGGAGTTTAATCATGGACACTTACCAAGGTTTTAAATAAGAAACTGACAGCATTTGAAATGTGGACGTATTGCAGGATTTTAAGGATATCATGGACAGCTAAAGTCACAAATGTGGAAGTACTGCGGCGTATGAACAAAGACTTGGAAATTCTCAGTATCATCAAAAGGAGAAAACTAGAATACTTTGGTCATTTCATGCGCAACAACAAATACCACCTCTTGCAATTAATTATCCAAGGGAAGATTGATGGCATTAGGGGTCCAGGACGCAGACGAATATCCTGGCTAAAGAACTTTAGCCAGTGGTTTGGACTTAATACAGTGTCACTGTTTAGAACAGCTATGGACAAACAGAAGATCATGCAACTGATCGCCAATGTTCTTGGAGGACGAGGCACCTGATGAAGAAGAATATGTGCTATTAAGTGAAAAGCAGGAATTTATGTATTTATAGAAAAAATGTTTAATATATGTATTTACATAAAAATATTTATTTACCTAAAAATCCGAGCCCTATTCATAATCATTATCTCGTATTAGAAAGGCGGCTTCGGGGGCATTGTTGGTAGCATGCTGAGCTTTTATGCCCAAGGGCGCGGGTTCAATCCCGGCCGAAGTCGTCGGATTTTTAAGAGCGTTAAAAATCCCTTAGTATGCAATCCTTCGGAGGTGAAGTAAAGCCGGCAGGCCCATGTCATAGATTTATGCCATGTGAAAGAACCTTCCACTAACTAAACGTGTATGATGCAAAATTTGTAGGTTAGATTTGATTAATGCTCTTAAGTTCCAACGTTCGTCACCAGGCGCTGGTTGCGATGGCATCTAGTAGTATCCAAGTTCACAGCTAGGTGTCGTGGTCAGTAGCATTTGGTAGCGAAAGTAGGAACTACTTGAAATCATACTGTAGTCTGCAGTCCTTACTTGAATTAAGAGCAAATAACACACACTAATACAGCCATCAAGCCTCCGTGGCTTAGGCGGCAGCACGCCGGCCTCTCACCGCTGGGTCCGTGGTTCAAATCCCGGTCACTCAATGTGAGATTTGTGCTGGACAAAACGGAGGCAGACAGGTTTTTCTCCGGGTATTCCGGTTTTCCCTGTCAACAATTTCATTCCAGCATCACTCCCCACTATAATTTCATTTCATCTGTCATTCATTTAATCATTGCCCCAGGGGAGTGCGACAGGCTTCGGCAGCCGGCACAGCTCATATCCTCGCCCCTAGATGGGGGCTTCATTCATTCCATTCCTGACCCGGTCGGTCGACTGGAAGCAGGCTGTGGATTCTCATCAGACATATTCTACACACACCAAAAGTACACGTGGCTACATGACCGCGTTGTCGCAGCCCCCTAAACTAAGGAATCAACCAGCCATCGTATTAGGATAATAATAATAATAATAATGTCGTATGACCTCGGGTGCCGGGTGCAAGCCTTGTTATCAGACACCCAGAGGGCAGCTTGCATGTCAAATTTTGTCGTTCCTTGGAGCACTATGAAAGTCAAGGAGGTTAGATATCTAAGCTCCTTGAACACTATAGCGCTTTCTAGTAGAGAAATGAGAAACTTTGTGTTGGCCGAAAATCCCGAGATTAATTGTGCCATTATGAACACGGCCTACTGAATTCAAATGGGTTCTTTAACATGCCAACATCGTGTGACATGCGTGTCGTATTTTTGCCGCCTTTCAAAAAATCACTTACCATGGCCAGGAGCGAACATGCAAACTTGGGGTTAGTAATCCGACACGTTATCCATTCACCCACCGTGGCAAGCATTAGGATACCGGTAATATGTTCTTTATTTGACATCAGCTTACAGTTCCTTGTCTTCGTTGGCAACCCGAATTGATCGGGAAGCTATTCTAATAATAAATAGTGGAGGTGGCAACTTTGACGGAAGCATCATTATATCAATCACCTTTCAAGTTAGATTCTTCACTGCTGCCATCTCGTGGCTCGACAATCAATACCATAATATCTGCGTCACTACTCCCACGGTGTGTGGCCATGTGGGCAGAACAATCGGCTTGCATCTGGTGGCAGAGCTTTGGAATTTGTTAAGGATGTTGTGATGGGCGTAGGCGAGCGTAGGTCGCTCCTCAATCCTTATTCTTTGTAGATCTCAAGTATTTCTAAGAATACACCTCTAATTAATGGTGAACATAAGCCTTAGAGGCATCTGATCAGGTTTCTGTTTCATGCCTCATAAAATACAGATGACTAACATCAATCACAGGATGATATAGATTATTTCATTTTATTTAATTTCCACATACCATGAAGTGTTATTTTCCTTGAAAAACAAAAGGACACAGTACTTGGAGTGCCAAACAAAAGACTGAAATAATAACTAGTATTTGTGCGCAAATAATTAGTATTTGTCAAATAATAATTATATTATATTAGGTACCTGTTAAAATCATTTCAACATACAATGTCGTAGTCTGTTTGCAGTGTGTGATGAAATTATATTAATTTTATTCAAATTTTATTCAAATCTTTCCACTAGGTTGCTGGATATTTTTGTAGGAGTGATTTTGAAAAATGGGACGGAACGATCGAACGGAAGTGTGCTAGTTGGCAGTGGTGGATCGATCGGAAGTGTAAGACGCATTGCCAACTCGATCGATCGATCCAGCTGGCAGTGGTAAGAGAAACAATGAGCGCGGTGTCGGAAATTGATACCATGACGTACTCTCGGCCATCTGGAATGACATACTGAACGGTAAACGCTCATGCGAACTCTGGTGTCAAGTGATAGAAACAAAGCACACGGTACATGTTCGAAGTCTTCGTATCAGTATTTAAATGGTAAAACTGCCTTAATATCAAACATTGTAAGTAATCGTCATTGCCGGTATTATGTTTCTGCACAATGGCTATTCAAATATTAACCCACATAACGGTAATGCAGTCATCAATATAATATAATCGTTGTGGTTATACGAGAATTGAGCAAGCCTTCATGAACTATTGCTGAATACATTCTCTTTACTCACAAGAGGGCCTATTCATAAGGCATTTTAAACTCAATTTCACGCAGGAACATTATCGAAACAAGCAAAATATAAATGAAACTTAATTCCGTAAAGCAGTATTATTGGAACGTGGAAATAAGTCACCATCGAGTGCACAATATTTGCGTAGTGGAAATAGCCGTGGTGTTAGCGCCTATGAATCTAGAGATCTCGGGTTCGAATCCCGGACGGGGTGGATATTTTTGCTACCAGATTATCATTTTAAACGATATTTATCATATCAATATGACTCATTTTAACAGAATCCATATGAAATTACGTGTTGGTCTGTGAATCAAGAGGACCTGTTTATAAGGAATTTAAGGTTACGAGCGGTGTCACGTCAATTAATCTAGTTGATCCATATCGTATTCTTTATTTAGGCTAGTGCTGGTGTAAGCTACAAATCATCTAATAAAATGAGTTCCGTATTATAAACTACAATGTCTGTCAAATACTCCCTTTTACAATAGATTAATATTTGTGCCAATAATAGTATAAAATACCGGTATATCAACAATTTCACGTGAGGTTTCTTCTATGTCAGATGTTACAAATCATAAGCGACTACTGTAAGGCTCGTAATTTTTAGCCTACTTTTCACATTTTGCAAAAATGAGGAAAAAGTAGTCTTATGAGATCGATCCGGGAAAATGTGTGTCTGTCTGTCTGTCTGTCTGGCTGTGTGTGTGTCCCCCCCCTATCAACTCCTAAACGGCTGCAGCAATCAAAACCAAATTTAGTATGAGTAAAGATGTGCACCGGAATATCTCACGTCCATATTTGAAAATGATGTCAGTGCTACCAACTGCTGAAAAAACGCACTAGAAATTTGAGCTCCATGTTGGATATCTCGCAATGTATGCATGGGAGCTATTCCAAAATTGGTACTCATGCAGATAATACTATTTAAGTTTAATTTCCAGGAGGCCAACAATGACAGTGTTGCCAAAATAATTTTAAGCCTTCTGATAGGTCCAATGTTTAAATGCATATTACTTCTACACTATCAATTGGATTTCAACCAAATTTTGTATGTAATGTCTGTACATAAACAGATATGATTGAACGTATTCTTAAGAGCCACCAGGGCTGCCAACTGTTAATAATTGCTCTATCTACTTTTTTTTATCCAAATACCAATATATCAGAAAGTATGCAAGCCAACAGCTTTAAACTATGCACACGTATATTCTGACATTTTATATTAATTTTAAGTAACTTATATACGTCAGTTCTACCAACATGATTATAAGCCTGCTGATAGTACCAATTTTTAAATACATGTAACTTATATACTATGAGTTGGATCATAACCAAATTTCGTATGTGCTATGTGTACCATAACAGAATGACTGTAAGTATTGTTATGAGCAATCAGGGCTGCCAACTGTTAATAAATGCTGTCTATATTTTTTTACCCTAATATCAATATATCAGAAAGTATGCAAGCCAACAGCTCTATACTTTGCACACGTATAACACCTGACATTGTAGATTAATTTGGAGTATTTAATACAGGGCAGTGCTGCCAACATGATTCTATGCCTGCTGATATGTCCAATTTTAAAATACATGTATCTTCTATACTAACAAATGGATTTCATCCAAAATTGGCACAACAATATATCATAATAATTCAGATTATTTCTGACCAGCACACGCACGGTATTGTTGGCAACATGCTTTTACGCGTGCTGATAGATCCAGTGTCTAACTGCATGTAACGTCCCTTGGACTTCAACCTAATTTTGTATTCTGTACCTTAAGAGATGGAACTAAGGATATATTCAGTCACCAGGACTGCCAACTATAGTGCTCTATCAGGCTACATTATACCAGGTATATTTTGAACTAATTTGATATTTCGATATTACCAACTTAATTTTTTCATTATTCTAGATAGGTTCATATACTGTAGAATAACCATTGGCATGAAAAGTAGGCTGTATAGTTCTTCACGGAACTTCTTGTTTTTTAAGTTTTCGGGTCATTTTATGGGATTTTTGCAGTCATTTTATAGGTCATTTTTTAAACCTTTTAGGTCATCAAAATCAGGGCCCTGAGTGAAACCTAAAACTAATAACTAAATGTAATGTCATTGTAATAGTGAGTCATTTGACAGTTAAAACTAAGTGTAATTTTCTTCGATAAATTAGCAAGGAAATTTCAAAATCTAAATCGTTGTCAGCTGAGAGCCTGTTGTAAGTACAGCACATATTCAATATACTGTACAGTAGTCTACTGTAGGTGATGAAAATCTGTATTGAATTTTTTGACCAATAGAAGTTCTCGTTTTCCGACACATTTCTTTCCCACGTTGAAATTTATTTGCCCTTGGCTAGGTTGCGTAGTAACCGTAACATATGATCAGAGTTTCCAACCTCGCAAATCTCCAAATCCCAACCCAGAATGTCCCTTTTCACTAGAAAATATCCCACGTACACATTTATTTTGTTCAAAACAAATTTAAAATGAATAAAAATGTGCTTAGAGTCTCGATAATGTGTTTCTAATTGCGCTAAAATTGATTTTAACGAAACACAAAACTGCCTTGTAACCTATCATCATACACTTAAACATTCACTTAATACACGTTTTTATTCATTTAAAGATTGAGATGTTTATCTTTCCCTGTATAAGTCTTTGAATTTTAAAAAAATGAAGATTTCACAAAAACACACAACATAATCTCCCAAAACACACTAAACTGTCTGTTATCGCACAAGCAGCAGTTGGCGATTGTAATGTATAAGGTGCGTTCAAAAAGTAACGAGCCGGAGGCATAATTACAGACACCAGTACCTGTATGTTAGAAATATTGGCCCTGGCTGTTGAGGCACTTGTCCCACTGTGACACGAGGTGAGCTGAGACATGAGGCTGTCTCATAAAATTCCCTGGGCTGCGATGTGAACCAGTTCCGCGCCTACAGCTGGACGTCGACATCCGAGGTGAATCGTTGGCCCCGCAGAGCCCTTTTCAGGGGACCAAACATGGCATGATCACAGGGAGAGAGGTCTGGTGTATGGAGGGTGGCCGAGAACCTCCCATTTGAATTTCTGCAGGATTGCCACGACTGTGTTGGCCGTATGAGGTCGTGCATTGTTGTGGATCAAAATGACCCCATGTGTGAGATTGCCTGTTCGTTTTGTTTTGATCGCTTGGCGAAGGGTGGTCAAGGTTTGCGAGTAACGCTGGGCATTCACAGTTGTCCCGTGCGGCATGAAGTGTATCAGAAGGGGGCCATCTTGGTCGAAGAAGAACGTCAGCATTACCTTTCCTGCACTCGTGTGGATGACCTTGCGTTTTTTTGGGTGGTGGTAACCCTGGATGCTTCCACTGGAGACTTTGTCGTTTGGATTCTGGTTCGAAGTGATGACACCATGACTCATCTCCAGCCACCACTCGTGCCAGCAACCCATTCCCTTCCCTCGCATAGCGCTGCTGATAACCAAGACAGTGGGCCATTCGACATGGTTCTTGGTGTGGTTGAAAACTGTGGGGCACCCATTGGGTACACACGTTGCGCAAGTGCAGTCGTTCCTTCATGATGGTGTGCACACTTCCGACGCTCAATCCGACCATGGCGGCTATGGCGTTCACTGTCACTCGGCGGTCCTGGGTAATGAGTGCATCAACCAGCTGGACGTTTCATCGGTAATGCAGGGGGTGCCCCAGACCGGGCATCATCGGCTAACGACACCCGTCCTTCCCTGAAGCGCTTGTGCCACGCCTTGACCCTTGCAAGGGACATGCAGTGTTCGCCGTACACTTGTTACATTCGGCGATGAATGTCCGTTCCCCCTACTCCTTCCGCTGTCAGAAACCGAACAACACCTCTTTGCTCTTCGTTTGACGCATCCATGTCACTGTTTGCAATGCGACTGGCAGCGTTGGATGATTTATGCATGCTGCTGCTCCCTTTGTATCGTCACATGACGTGCACGCATGCCCTCTAGCGACGGGCTGTGACCTTCCACGATCTGGTCAGAACCACTCATCGTTACACACGCCACGATTAGCCGATGTCGTTAACGGTTTGCGCATTCCAGCCTCCGGCTCGTTACATTTTGAACGCACCAATACTCTACTTCCGAGAAAGGTTTATTTTTAGTCTATCAGCAAGTATGGATCGTACCTATTGTGCGTGTTTGCTGTGCAATCGAAACTTTTATGTATTCAAGGCAGCTCAGCTGGTGATATATGACATCGGCCAAATTCATCTCACTTTTTGCAAACAAATCCCTTTATTCCTTTCCTACAAATATTTGTCTAAATGTCCCACAATTTGGGACAAATCCCACGGGTTGGCATCACTGCCTTATTCGTGTTTCAATCGTTGTTTGTCTGATTCACCATATGCAACATTGTTGAATAATCAATGTATTATTTTAAATGACAGATTCACCACGGAGGTGGACTTATTAGTTTATCATAACATTCCCTCAACGTTGATTACTGGGGAATAGAATAAACAATTGATCTTTCAACTCTTAAGGCAAGAGCCTAGACCGCAACAGTGCACATAGTAGGAATATTTTTAAAGATGCCATTGATCATAGCATATTATCTGCTAAATGGATCCTACTTAAACAGTCTGCTATACATTGTGCAAACATCCTACAGTGTAACAGCTGCTGCCATCTAGGATCTCATATTTGTGATTTTAAGGTGTTTAATACAATTAGAGGTTTGGATATCGTACTCTTGCGTGTACGTGTGTGTGTGTGTGTGTGTGTGTGTGTGTGTGTGTGTGTGCGTATGTGTGTCCCCTAATAAAATCTGAACGGCGGGAGCAATTTCAATTAAACTCGGTAAAATCATAGTACTATTATGGCCGACCACTACCGTGCCCTTAATATTTTACTACGTGTCACTAATCCAACATGGCGGCTGTGCGAACTATTTCACCGGCATTTTATATATCCGAAACTATTACTGATATCACCCTGAAATATTGTACGATGATAAAAGGCACTACCAGAAGTTCACCTATGTGATTTTCAAAAACCTGTTAACTACAAAACGAGCATGGCGGCCAAGCGAAGTTGAAACATTTAAATAGACTTTTCTCACGATTCCACCATCCGAACGCTGTGAAACTTGCTACAGAAAATGTTTATACACATTATAATGCACTGACATCTAATTTAGTTCAATTGTTTACATAACCTCAAGTTGGCGGCTGTGTAAAATTTTAAAATTAAGTTTTATTTCTTGTGTTCTAATCATGCGATCAAAGTCAACGTTTGAATAGTGAAATTGCGCAATAATCGTCATGTAACAGTACATAACTATACGGCCAATACATAGCGACCATCCGAAATATTAAGACGGACCTCAATATCTACGAATCTATTACAGCAATCAAACTGAAATTTTGTATGTTGATAGAGGCAATTAAAACAAGTGGCGTATATGAAAATAGGCTATATAGTTCTTCACGGAACTACTTGTTATAATTTTGTTCTTAGAACCCCCAAGTAAAATATTATTAACAAAGCTTTGCTCGTATTTACATTAGTTTCCTTTCTCCTTAACAACATTCCTGAAAAATGCCAAAATGTGGCCGAAAGTGGCATATTTCATTAATGCACACTGGCGGAAAAAATATTCCAACACCATGAAATAAGGAATGTAGAGTGCGGACATTTCGGCAATATATTTGGCGAGGAAACATATTTAATTTAGGTACAAGACAACAGGTTAATGTCCGCGCGAGAAAATCCATCGCAAATGTGCCATGCGGGTCCATTAATAACCGGTAAAATCGCCGGACTGTTGAATGCAGGCATGCAATAGTACGATGCAACGAGCCTATAATGGCAATAATTAAGACACGAGTATATTTATATTACGCTCGATTTATTATTTCCATACGAGTGTCTTAATTACCATTATAGGCGAGTTGCATACGACTGTTTATGTTCGACGATAATTATATTTATTTTATGTTCGAACATAAATATTCACAAATATCTGTCGAGATTTCGCCAGTTTCATGTACTGAACAGAGCGCATGGGACGCAGAGAATACCTTGTATTTGACCATGGCCTCCTGGAATACCTCACTATGACACTTGCCACGCAGTGAAATTTAAAATAGGGGGCCATGGAAGTGAGCACAGGTGCGATGCTATCCTCACCTAATTGGTCACACAACTGTTTCTTGAGCTCTGATTGGTGGGAGAAACAGTATCATAATGAAAACTTTTCTGACATATAATATTTACATTTCGCAAGGGTCGAACATAAACGTGCATTCATTGCGTCGTACAGATGTCGTTCTACAATAGCGCGGAAGCCCTATTACACGGCCTCGTTGAATCGCAGTGAGCTGTCGATACTGGCCTCTTCGTCGTCGTGAAGGCATTCTTGACCCACTCACAGTCACTCCGTCCAATCTCACAGGTAACCAAGGACCATATAACAACAGAGTATGGACTCTTTGGTAAATCTGCGATTCGTTAAATGCAGGGTGATTGAGTCATTGTTTGGGCTCGAACTGAACGCACATGGCGAATTCCAACGCCACGGAGATGCATTAACTGATTATCATGAAAGGAAAGAATATAACTGACCGAAAGATCTAGAAGGGTTTTGCCGACAGTAAGTACCAACTTGAAAACGAAAATGCATAGCCTGCTTCCTGTCGACCGACCGGGTCAGGGAATTGAATGAATGAAGCTCCCATCTAGCGACGAGGATTTGAATTGTGCCGGCTACCGAAGCCTGTCGCACACCCCTGAGACAATGATTAAATGAATGACTGATGAAATGAAATGATAGTGGAGAGTGTTGCTGGAATGAAATTTGTAACAGGGAAAACCGGAGTATCCGGAGAAAAACCTGTCTGCCTCCGCTTTGTCCAGCACAAATCTCACATGGAGTGACCGGGATTTGAACCAGGGACTCAGCGGTGAGAGGCCGGCGTGCTGCCGCCTAAGCAACGGAGGCTTGCAAGTACCAACTTATGCAATGAAAATGACGGAGAGTTATCACAAACATAGATCATGATTGATTGTATTAAACAACCGATTTGTGTATTACAACGTAGAAACAAAGAATGTGGAATGTTAAGAGGCAATGCGCCTGCGGAAATTAAGATCTGTTCACAAGTTGCGTTCCACAATGTTGGTAACATTGCTAATTTAGATGGATGAGTCTTGGTTTTATTTGCCTCTTTTTAAGTTATAGACAGTATGGGAGTACAGGAGAATAGTGTTCTGTAGGTTGGTTGGTTCCTTAGTTTAGGGGCTGCGACAACGCGGTCATGTAGCCCCGTGTACTTTGGGTGTGTGTAGAATCTGTCTGATAACCGGTGTTAATTGTGATGACTGTATTAGTGTGTGTTATCTGTTTTTTAATATAAGTAAGGACTGCAGACGATTGGTTTTTTCAAGTAGTTCCTACTTTTGCTACCGAATGTTACCGTCCACGACACCTGGCTTGCGGACTTGCCTACCAGATGGCAACGAAGTCAGCACCTGGCGACAAACGTTAGAACTAATAGAGCGTTATCAATTCTAACCTGCAAATTTAACTTCACACAAGTGTAGTTAGTGGAAAGGTTCTTTTACATGCCATAAATCTATAACATGGGACCGCCGGCTTTAGTTCCTCTCCGAAGGAAGGCATACTGAGGGATTTTAACGCTCTTAAAAAATCCGACGATTTTGACCGGGTTTGAACCCGCGATCTTGGGCATAGAAGCTCAGCATGCTACCAACTACGCCACCGAAGCCGCCTTGTTCTTTGTAATGTCTGAACTTTGTTTAATAATAAAATGTGAAAATGCTGCTGTTCGTAACATTATGTTACCATAACCTTCAAATTTCACGCCAAGATAATCAGTAGGGATTGTTTCTTGTCTTGCATTGCGTATATTTGGGAACAATATCATACAAGGCAGTTAAGTTGCTTTCTGAGGTACAATTAACCATGAAGAGGTCATCAGAGCATCAATCTAAATATACAGGTCGTGTAGGGGACGGGTATAGAAGTAATTTGAGATAGGGAACTTGGGGTCCGAGTGGCCTCCTTAACCGCTAAAATAAGGGTTGATTCAGGCCATCCACCCTGTAAGTTAGGCAACCGACTTAAACAATTTAATGCTACGAAAGCACAAAGATCGGTTTAATTTACCGAAGGTATTAAGCTTTAAAACCTTACACTAATTAAGTACAAGTTTTTCGGGCTTGTAGGCCGTGGTCCAGACAGGATATCTCCCGACGTTTCACCGGAAACTGCGTCCGGCATTATCAAGGGTTCCGCTCCTTTCCTTGGTCAGCAGTGACTGCGGAACCCTTGATAATGCCGGACGCAGTTTCCGGTGAAACGTCGGGAGATATCCTGTCTGGACCACGGCCTACAAACCCGAAAAACTTGTACTTAATTATGAACGCCGGCCGTGAAAGCCTAAGCTGTTATACCTTACACCTAAAATAACATTTCAAAAATTGCCCAAGCCCGGAATCGAACCCGGGACTACCAGCCATTCGCACCGCAACGCTATCCATTACGCCAGCGCCACATGGTAAAAATTAATCATGCCAAGAGTTAAAGGATTGAGAAGGTAATAGTGGCTTGGGTTGGTTGCCTAACTTACTGGGTGGAGGGCCTGAATCAACCCTTATTTTAGCGGTTAAGGAGGCCGCTCGGACCCCAAGTTCCCTATCCCAAATTACTTCTATACCCGTCCCCTACACGACCTATCATTCTCCAAAGGTACATAAAAGACATCCTGTATAGCATGACCATGGGATGTTGATTGGATTCATCAGCATAACATTCTGATTAATATGAACAATACAATCAAATACCGGTACCCTATAAACCTTCAGCTAGCTACACACACATAATAGTACATTATGCAACGAACCATTATAGGCGAGTTGCATACGACTGTTTATGTTCGACAATAATTCTTATAACTTTATTATATGTTTTAACATACATATTCATAAATATCTGTGGGATTCAGTAACTTCAGTTAGTGAACAGAGCGCGCTGGGTGGTTTGCTGACTGAACAGAGCGCATGCGTGGGTCAACGAACTTCGAAAGCAGAGACCATTTGCTTTGCTTGGCAATGCTAACGCTATTGTTTACAGCCAGCATGATGACCAGTGTCGTCCAGCTCTAGCATTCACTAATATTGTCACCGAAGTCGTTTGAAAGCAATGCGCTGTGTAGAAATTGGAGTTGGGGATATTAATGTACAGTGCTAATTCTTGTCTCATATCCGCCAGTTTATTTACGCGAACATGTGGGACGGTGCACTTTCCATGTCGGTAATTTATATAGAAGGATGCTGTGTTGCTAACTTCTGGATGTAGATTCATAAATTTCTTGCATATGTCATAGTATTTTCTTGTTACCGTAAAGGTTCGTGCTGATTTTGTCTTTGTGTTTGCGATTGTAACTGCAATGGTTGATCCGATATCCAATTTGAACTTTCAAGTCATGTAATTCATGTCCAACATGTTGGATTTTGAGCGCATGCGCGAAGCTATCCTTACCTAATTGATAATGAATGAGCTCTGATTGACTGGAGAAACTGTTTCATAATGAAGAATAGTACTATAATGATCCTCATTATGATACAGTTTTCTGACGTATAATATTTACATTTCGACATCGTCGAACAAAAATATTATTATTGAGTTGAGGCCCAAACACAAATCTCTGGCAAATAATATAAAATGAACTGACGCTTCGTGTGCATAAGAGTTTCTAAGGCCTGCTGGTAACTGACCCCTCACACAGTACAGTCCGTATTTAAAGCAAACCCGATGTGCTACGTCACGGGGCCACATCTAGCTCCACGCTGATACGATTTGCGGGAAATGTTAATCAACGTAATCTTAATCAACGTAATCTTTCAGATGTATAAACACGCTTACCAACGTTCGTTAATCTGGCACAGGGTTTCCCAAACTTTTTCTGACCATCGCCCACTTTCAAGATTTATAATTTGTTTTCTCCCACCTCATTTCAAAGGACGCACAAATCTTAAGATTACTAACACATACATTCAAATACCTACATAAAAGTTGAGAAATGAGGATTTTTACGGACATTTTTCTCTTATTAGGTACATCATGTTTATTTAGGTATAATTATGTACATTAAAATGTACAAATAATAGGTCTAGAAAATGATGATGATGATGATGATGATGATGATGATAATTGTTGTTTTAAGGGGCATAACATCTAGGTTATCGGCCCCTGATGGTTTGGGTGATCGTGAAGATGAAAAATGAAAAGCGAACTTAAAACTAAAACTAACTAATAACCTACATACTAGAAGAAGAAATGGAAAACTAAAGGAGAATAAGGCAAATAAAAGGACAGAAGGAAAAGAAATGCCCTCAACCCTCGGAGAAGGCAGATTGAGGGACTTGGAAGGAAGGAGAGCCATGAAAGGCATATAGGAAATTGAAAGAGGAGAGGGTCCGCCCCAAAGGTAAGGGACAAAAAGGGAAAACGGACCCAGCTCAGGAATCCCTCGGGGTCGCCAACTCCCGAACTCACCAGCCGTGAGCCCCTGAGGGTGTAGCATTATCTAGGGTGCACCAGAAGTGGTGGGGCTACATACACCCTGCCTCCTTAAGGGCCTAGAGCACAAGGCAGGAGGTAAAAGGAAGAGAAAAAGAAGGCTGACCCCTCTCAGAAGGAGGGTATCAGAAAAGATGAGACAAGGGCCAATTAAGGCGGGAAAGGAAGAGACTCCCTAGGCCTCGGATACCCTAATACCGTCGGGGTCGGAAGAGAACAAGAGTTGACCAAGTGAGGTCGACAGGAAAGAAGACGGAGAGGAGCCCGGCACAAGTAAGTGGAAGCAATGCTGGACTCAGCTGGGGCCCCGTGGTCGCCAACCCACGCCCACTAGAAGTGAGCCCCTGGGGGAAGGTCTAAAAAAGGAATAACAATTATTAATGAAATGAATTATAGAGAAAAAAAACTACATGACTATTTATATCTAATTAATTTAAAAAATTAATACCTATGTCTAATTAATGTGAGGGATGGATATGATGAGTTTCAATCAATTTGTTGATGTCAGGAGCCATTTATGTTAGAAAAATTCTAAGACCTCCTCTGCGTTTCAATTTCTAACCTATTTCTAGATTTCGTGGCAAGATTATGTGACTTATTTAAATAACTTGTTTGCAATTTTATTTTATTCCTTGTTTTTCTAGGCAAACAATTCTCAGACATATTGTGTATATAAAAAACTGCGAGTAGCTGCGAGTAGCTGTAGTACGGAAGACAATCAGATAAGTAGTTAGCCTAAAACTTTTATAGTTTAACCATAGTTTACAACCATATAATCTCTCTAAAGTACAATCTACGGATAGCTATCACCATTTAGCATTTCACCTAACATATATACTGCATTTAGCATACACTGACAGTTGCAGTACCAATACTGCAACTAAATAATTGTACATATTGTAAATATTTTCACCTGTATTTCAAACATAGATTTGGTAGCCTAAGTGTAATGGATCTGATGATGATCGCTTGACGATCGAAACTGGTCATCCTAGTGTTTTATTAATCTCATGTAATTTATTTCAGGATTAGGGCATAACCCATCTCTTTTGGGTACATTCGTGTTGAGCGACTGAAAAGCACTAAACTCTTGTTATATAAAAAACTGAATTATTTTCCCACCACCTTTTTTTTTTCAAATCGCCCATCGAATTCACATTCTGTCAGTTTCCCCCACTGGCGTGCTAAAATCGCCCACTACTGGACAAATTCGACCAGTTTGGGAATCTCTGATCTAGCACAACCCCTTCTTGTTGTTGGGATTTTTCTTTCCGCCAGTGTATGTTAATTTATTTTATTAAATATAGTGTAAAACATTCATTAAAATAATACCCGTTGGTATTTCATTTAGATTGGTAATCACTAGGGCACAGATGTTTAAGACCTAAAAATAGCCCGAATATGCAAGCAAATATGACTCAAAAATGACAAAATACGACCTGAAAATTACTGATTTCAATATGGCCCATTTTTGTAATTATAAATCCAATCGACAATCCCTTCGAGATTAAATTGCTAACTAAATTTTTTACTCCTATATTCATATTAATTTTCTGAATATACATGTTCAAGTGGTTATTTCCAGTCAATTTCTATAAACACTGGTTCCCGTTCGGTAAGTTGAGGATGATTGCACTCCTACAGCTGCCGTTAAACTACCGAAATATGACGTTCTTACCATAGAATACTCAAAATATGACTTAATGGTAAAAAAGGTCGAAATATGCATTTATTTGACAAATAAAAACCACTGCATTGTGACGGTAACCACTTGATTAGCATCAGAAACCAATCGGGCATGAAACTAGAGGCAAAGAAAAAAATCCTAAACACCCGAGCCCTAGTAAATGAAAATCCACAGCCTGCTTCCAGTCGACCGACCGGGTCAGGAAATGGAATGAATGAAGCCCCCATCTAGCGGCGAGGATATGAACTGTGCCGGCTGCCGAAGCCTGTCGCACTCCCCTGGGGCAATGATTAAATGAATGACAGATGAGATGAAATGATAGTGGAGAGTGTTGCTGGAATGAAATTGTGACAGGGAAAACCGGAGTACCCGGAGAAAAACCTGTCTGCCTCTGCTTTGTCCAGCACAAATCTCACATGGAGCGACCGGGATTTGAACCACGGACCCAGCGGTGAGAGGCCGGCATGCTGCCGCCTAAGCCACGGAGGCTGCACCCGAGCCCTAGTAATGACAAATATTTGAAAATTCAGTCGCAGTGTCCCTTGAAGCAACAATCACCCACCCCCTCTCCCCGAATACGATCTGCCACCACACGTGCCCCCGTTGATAAAATATTCTGGCGATGCTACTGCCTGGCGACCCCAGCTTACCATCGACCCCTGATCTGCATAGTACAGTCACACAGGCGCAGGGGGCATGCCAATGAGTCGTAACATTTCACTACAACTCGCGCAACAGCTGTGCTTGGAAAGTTGCCTGCTTACAGGCGATTCTTCATACACCGTCTATTGAGCTAGACTCTCCCCAGAGTACAGTATGTTAGTATTCGAACTTCAAACGCTCCCTGTAATATGTGTGATATATCGTCACAGTGCATTGGCCCTTTGTGTAAGCAAGGCTATTTGTAGGGTACAATATGTTATCTAACTGCGCAAGATGTTGCGGGATCGAATCCTGGCATTTAAAGGTATTAAAATGTCAGTAGGCCTACATATTTACTGACAAGGTCAAGACACTCCCACGACCAAGTTTTGAAACTCTGGCGCCTAGAAAGAAAAAGCGGCTGTTGTTATGACGCCAATCGCATACCGTTATTCTTTTTTCTTCGTTTTGCCCACTTAGGGAGCGCGCTTGAACTTGTTGACTCGGGTTGATGGAGCTTTCCTCTTCTTCTCCTCCCAAAATCTCCTCATGAACTCACTATGCCCCTTCTTACGTTCCTCCGTCTATTTTTTTCAGTGGTTTTTTTAGCTTTTTCGGTGAGAGACTGATTTGTAACTAGAGTTCCAAACGTTTTGCGATTCATGATGCTATCTTCTGTAATGTTTATTTCCTTTAAGTCCTGTTTGATTTCTTCTAACCAACTGATTTTGACCTTCTTTGAATTAATTATATCAAGCAGGTTTTTTTTTTGCATATTTGGTGTTGTACATTCTGCAGATGTGACCATAAAATTTCCATCGTCTCTTGCTGCGCACTGTATCAGTGAACTTATTGATTACTGTGTACAAGTCTGTGGTTTTCCTTTTAATCCATATACCATTAACATAAACGGGGCCATATATTTTCCTGAGAAATTTACGTTCTTGGATTTCGATTTGACAGTTATTATTATTATTATTATTATTATTATTATTATTATTTTCGTTTCGGTCGTCTCAGGAACATGAGTCAAGTTCAATGCTTTGTCCTTTGCTATTCCTTCTTCTTCCTCCAGTATTCCTTAATCATCTCACTGTGTTTCCTCTTTCTTCCCTAGGACCATTTCGAGCCGGTTCTCTCTTCCTTTCTCCCTTGGAATCCTTCCATTTTTAGCACTTTATGCCTAAAAGTATATATCTGTGGTGTATCTTCTTCTCTGATATTGTTTCTTTCCAAATCCTTTTCGACTTGTTGTACCCAGGTTGTTGTTGACTTCTTGTTCCACAGGAAGGTGAAGATCTGCTTGGTTAACCTACTGTCATCCATTATTATTATTATTACTATTATTATTATTACTAGTGGACCCAAGCGAGAACTCGCCCGGCTTTATTGGTATGCGGGTTCAACGCGACACAGTCCTGGCAGGGGCTCTCGACTTGTTTGTTTAATCGCACTATTTAAACAATTTTTTGATACTTAAGAATAATAAAATAACCCCTGGCACTACAGCCCGTGAAGGGCCTAGGCCTACCAAGCGACCACTGCACAGCCAATTGGCCAGCAGATATTGGGGTGACGCGTGATCAGCGCCTCGGGTCCCCTCGACCGTTAATCTTGGTTTTGGTGATCTGGGCGCTGCCTCACTGTCAGACAGCTACTCAATTGTCCTCACGAGGCTGAGTGTACCCCGTTCCAGCACTCATGTCAGTTCCTAAAATCCCTGACGGAGCCGGGAATCGAACCCGGGGTCTCCGGGTGAGAGCCAGGAGCGCTACCCCAACACCACGGGGCCGGCTTGATATGTATGAAATCACAGTACAATTCGTCACTGCTGCGGGTGATTCTCTTTCTTTAAAATTCTTATTTACGATTGGTTACGTGTGTAATTAGAAGATTTTGGTACAAGCCGCATCCTTCTTACTCGATCTAGTTTAATAGCTTAAGTTTTGTGATACATTCACCTTGGCGTTTTATATACATGATTATTCCTTCTTACACCGTTATGCCCTACTCTATTGAACCTGCTTAGCTCATGTGTTGGACTTCTTTTCCTCCCAAAATATCTTCATCCTCTCGCTAAGCTTCTTCCTTCGTTCTTCTGTGCAAGTTATGGTGGCTCTGGTGTTGGGTTTGTCTCCAAATTGGCGATTGTCGATTTTGGTTCTGAATTGACATCTGTCCCGTACAATGTATTCTGTGATGTTGATTTCCCAGAGATCTGTTTCAAATTCACGAAGCCAGTTGTTCTTGGTTTTTAATGAATGGCCAGGTTGAGATTTATTTTAGTTAGTCTGTTATTGTTCATTCTATTAATGTGTCCATAGAATTTTAATCGACTTTTCCGAAAAGTGTGGGAGATTTTTTCAGATTGACAATATTTTTCCTCGGATGATTTTTTCCTCCATATTCCCTCTATAGGCTAAAAACTGGGCCAAAAATGTTCAGTAAAATTTTCCTTTCTTTTTTCTATATGTCTTTGGTTAATATATATGATTATAATTATTATTATTCCCAGATCACGGGTTCGTATTCTGGCTAAGAAAAATGGATTATTAAAAGGTGGCAAAATCACGGACTCCGAGTATTCTGATGTAGGCCCGTAAAAGATATCTTGAATGAACAGTTGTTGTTGATTCTTTAAGGGTTTTGCGACATCGTGATCATGTAGCCCCGTGCACTTGGGTGTGTATAGATTTCGTCTGATAACCTGTGTCACTGTCATGTCTGTACTAGTGTGCGTATTCGTATTTGTCATAGGATTTGGGTCGGAAGCGGCTTTAGACTTAAGTTAGGTAACATACCGGCATTTGCCTGGAGTGGAAGTGGGAAACCCACTTCTAGGATGACTGAGGTAGGAATCGAACCCACCCCTTCTCCGGTTAGTATCCCCGCACTATCAGGGGTCATCCTGAGTGTGGTTTATTGACCATATATCAACACGTTCTCTAGGTAGCCTATATTCCGAGATGGTACCTTGCTTCAAGTCCCACTACTATCACCACAGGTTATCACACGGCACTCCCTCTCTACTTTTTTTTCTCTCCTACTTTCAACCTAATTTCTTGCAATATTTATTTCGTTTGTCTTTACTTTCCTTGTTTTTTTATCACATTCTTTCTTTAATTGTTTCTTTTTTCTTTCTCTCTCAAATACTTTATTTTTCTTTCCTCTTTCCTTACTTATGTCTTCCTTATTTCCATCAGTCTCTTACATCTTTCTCTTTTCTTCCCTTCTTCCTTCATTCATTCCTTCGCCTCTTTCTTCCTTCCTCCCTTCTTTCTTCCTTTCTCCCTTCCCTTTTTTCTTTCTTTCTTTCTTCCCATCTTTCTTTCTTTCTCCCTTCCCTTCTTTCTTCCTTTCTTTCTTACTTCCTCCTTTCCTCCTTCCTCTCTTTCGTCCTCCCACTTTCTTCCTTCCCTCTTCCTTTCACCCCTTTTTTCCCTCTTTCTTCCTCCCTTCTTTCTAACTTTCTTACTTCCTCTATCTTCCTCCCTTCTTTCTTCCTTCTTCCCTTCACCCCTTTATTCCCTTCTTTCTTTCTTTCTTTCTTTCTTTCTTTCTTTCTTTCTTTCTTTCTTCCCTGCACCCCTTTATTTCCTTCTTTCTTTCTTTCTTTCTTCCCTTCACTCCTTTATTTCCTTCTTTCTTTATTTCCTTCTTTCTTTCTTTCTTTCTTTCTTTCTTCCCTTCACTCCTTTATTCCCTTCTTTCTTTCTTTCTTTCTTTCTTTCTTCCCTTCCCTCTTTTATTCCCTTCTTTCTTTCTTTCTTTCTTTCTTTCTTTCTTTCTTCCCTTCACTCCTTTATTTCCTTCTTTCTTTCTTTCTTTCCTTCACTCCTTAATTCCCTTCTTTCTTTCTTTCTTTCTTTCTTCCCTTCACTCCTTTATTTCCTTCTTTCTTTCTTTCTTTCTTTCTTTCTTTCTTTCTTTCTTTCTTCCCTTCACTCCTTTATTCCCTTCTTTCTTTCTTTCTTTCTTTCTTTCATCCCTTCACTCCTTTATTCCCTTCTTTCTTTCTTTCTTTCTTTCTTTCTTCCCTTCACTCCTTTATTCCCTTCTTTCTTTCTTTCTTTCTTTCTTTCTTTCTTTCTTTCTTCCCTTCACTCCTTTATTTCCTTCTTTCTTTCTTTATTTCTTTCTTCCCTTCACTCCTTTATTTCCTTCTTTCTTTCTTTCTTTCTTTCTTTCTTTCTTCCCTTCACTCCTTTATTCCCTTCTTTCTTTCTTTCTTTCTTTCTTCCCTTCACTCCTTTATTCCCTTCTTTCTTTCTTTCTTTCTTTCTTTCTTTCTTTCTTTCTTCCCTTCACTCTTTTATTCCCTTCTTTCTTTCTTTCTTTCTTTCTTCCCTTAACTCCTTTATTTCCTTCTTTCTTTCTTCCCTTCACTCCTTTATTCCCTTCTTTCTTTCTTTCTTTCTTTCTTTCTGTCTTATTACCAAACTATTACTATGCTATCCGAGGAGTTGACTAAGGTCCCATTAAGATTGAGTGATTTGCGGTCATACATCACCCGAATGGCAGACGAACTTGAATTAATTATATAAATGCTTCTCCAATCTCTCTGATCGAAAGCTGGAATTCTGCCAGCTCACAGAGCCAGGGTTCATTCCATCACCATTATCGTCATCTTCTATGATTGCTCCCATTTGTGCTCATTCCTAAAGCTGATGCTTCCGTAGATTACGGCGACATAAATTGTACTGTAGCTGATGAAATTATCCCTACCAACAGCTACAACTGGCAGTTTCAGATATAACCAAGGACATTTCGTATAACATATTAATCTATTATTAAATTATTTTCAGTCGGTCAACACGAGTGCACCCAATTAGATTGGGCGGGGAATTACCATTAAGGAGGCCCTATTTTAGGTTTCGGTTGAAAAATGCAATTTTCTCTTTTCTAATGTTTAGGGGTTTCAGGTTGGTTGGTTCCTCAGTTTAGGGGTTGCGACAACGCGGTCATGTAGCCCCGTGTACTTTGGGTGTGTGTAGAATCTGTCTGATAACCGGTGTTAATTGTGATGGATGTATTAGTATGTGTTATCTGTTTTTAATTCAAGTAAGGACTGCAGACATTGAATTTTCAAGTAGCTCCTACTTTTGCTACCAAACGCCACCGTCGACGACCAACTAGTTCTGAACTAGGTTTCTAGATGCCACTGCAGTCGGCTCCTGGCGATGATCGGTGGAACCTAAGAGCTTTAGTCAAATTTATCCTGTAATTTAGCTTCACACAAGTCTAATTAGTGGAAGGTTCTTTATCATGCCATTTTATTTATTTATTTATTTATTTTATTTAGCGTATGGCTACATCACAAAATGTACAGTTAATAAATCTATGACATGGGACCACCGGCTTTACTTCTCCTTCGTAGGAAGGCATACAGAGGGATTTTAGCGCTCTTAAATAATCCGACGACTTCGGCCGGGTTTGAACCCACGATCTTGAGCATAGAAGTTCAGCATTCTACCAACTACGCCATCGAAGCCGCTTAGGGTTTTCAGCATATTGAAATATCATAGGAAGTTAGTTTGGAGCAAAAATGATAATCTGTTTCCGAGTTAAAAACTTTTGAAGTTTATCAACATTGGTAAACATCCACTACATTTGTATTTATTTACCTTTACAAACATTTCTTTGACAGCCATTTCTTCCAACTTTCATTTTTGTGCAAATAAGGGACATTATCTCAGATATTGCTGCACCGATCTACTTGAAATGTTCACAGTATCTTAATGTTGTTGTTGTTGTTTGAGTCTTCAGTCGTTTGACTGGTTTGATCCAGCCCTCCGTGCTATGCTTTCCTGTCCTGAGCTAATCGTTTCATCTCTACATCGCTACAACACCCTACATCCGAGGCAATCTGTTTAACATATTCTAACCTTGGTCTACCCCTACAGTTCTTGTCCTCGACACTTCTTTCCATAATTAAGCTTGCTATTCCTGGGTGTCTTAGTATGTGTCCTACCAACCTATCTCTTCTCTTCATTAGCAGTCGCCGCAAACATCTCTCCTCTCCCACTCGTCTTAATAACTCTTCATTTAATCGGGTGAGTTAGCCGTGGTCGTTACGGCATGACTGCTGGCAGTCGCTCACATCCGGGAGGCGAGGAGGTTCGAATCCCACCGCCGGCAACCTTGAAGATGGTCTTCTGTGGTTTCCCATCTTCCTTCCAGGCAAATGCCGGGGTTGGTCCCCAACTATAGGCCACAGCCACTACCTTCCAACTCCTCGTCCTTAAATTCCAACTTCCCTCCCCAACGGTACTTGTAGCTCACCCATTGGGTGTCCGTCTCGAAGCAGCTACAAAACTGGTGAGCCGAACATGTCCTCGGACACTCCCGGCACTAAAAGCCATACGCTAAAAAAAAAAAAAAAAAAAAAACTCTTCATTTGTAACCCTATCTACCCATCTGATCTTCATCATTCTCCTGCAACGCCACATTTAAACGCTTCAATTCTCCTCTTTTCTGCTGCAGCCATAGTCCATGTTTCACTTCAATAGAGCGCCACGCTCCAGACAAAGGCTTTCAAAAATGAGTTCCTAATTCCTAAATCTATATTTGATGTCAACAGATACATTTTGTAGAAAAATTTCCTTGCCTGAGCCATATCTATGTAAATATGACCTCGAGTAATGGCTGCAGTATTTAAGTAACTTGAGAAAAAATGCATTATTTTAAAACTTTCTAAACTTATCAAAGAAAAATTTAGAAATAAGAACGATTCTAATTTGTATTACAAGCCATGGAATCTTCTGCAATTGTAATAAGTGTCAACCCTTTAACTTCAATAGTTAGGTCATAAATGAATCTAACAAAACAATTTCAAAAACCCTTACAGTGGAATCTTTTGTACGCGGACGATGTGGCACTATCTGACAGTATTTATGACCTACAGGAGAGTTTAGACCAATGGAGCCGAGCTCTCGAGTCTAACGGACTGTGCTTTAGTCGAACTAAGACTGAACATATGGTATGCGACTTCCACAACAATAACCCAAGTATGACAAATATTGAACTTAAACTAGATGGTGAAACCTTACTAAGAGTAACAAAATTCAAATATATAGGTTCGGTCATTGCTGTCATTGTCTGAGTGGAACAAATGGCGCGAACTAACAGGAGTCTTATGTGATCCGAAAATACTCATAATAACGAAGGGGGAAGGTTATAAAACTGCCGTAAGACCAATCCTACTCTATTGTAGTGAAACATGGGCTACTACAAAGGAACATGAGCAAAAGCTACATACCACTGAAAAGCGTATGTTACGTTGGGCATGTTGAGTTACTCTCAATTATAAAATCCGTAATAAGCATGTGCGGGGCAGTTTCAAAGTAGCGCCTATAACAGAGAAACTTTTAGAAACCAGGCGAAGGTGGTATGGACATGTTATGAGAAGACCGGATAATCATGTAGTGAAGAAGTGCCTTTCCATGAGTAAGCAAAAGAGAGGGAGCGGCAGACCTCAAACAACATGGATGACTAATGTCCAGAGAGACATGAGAGTATTGGGCCTATCTGCTGATGATGCTTTACAAAGAAATGAGTGGCGCCTCAGGATTAAGAAAGCAGACCCCGCGTAACGGAAAAAGGCAAGGAGGAAGAAAAAGAATTAATTGTAATGTTGGTATCAGTGACTTAACTATTTTATCCTATGAAGGTTAATGTTGAAAAATTCCAATTATATTGATTGAGTAGTTTGTGTGGGAGGATCATATCAACAAACTGTTTTGTTCAACTATTCAATTAGCGCCACCTTAATTTTCTTGTACCTGAAATAAATTACTTGAATTATTATTTATACACTGTAAATAGACTGATTTTTGGACGCTCACTAGGCGGGGGTGTTAAGGATTGTTACAACGTGAGATGGGGGAAGTCAGATAAAATTTTATGGCACTTTACCGAACGTATTTTTTGGAATGTTCTCCTAGTTTGAACAGTATGAATTACTAGCAGTATTACCCAGATTCGACTAGTGGATTTATTTATGTATTTTATGGATTATAATGATTACTTCTACTGAACTGACTGAAATGGTGTAGATTATATTTGTGCTTAAGGGCCTAAATATAGTGAAAGGAGAGGGCTGTCCAAAATTTCAAGTGGACAGTGTTACACGCAGTGTTCCAAATGGTAGGTACGGAAAATTTGGTTCAGATCGGTGAAAGGTGCCAAAGGGCTTAAATGAAGGGAATGGAGAGGGCTGTCCGAAATTTCAAGTGAACATTGTTACTAATCGGATTCCAAAGGGTAAGTACGTAAAATGTGGTTCGAATCGGTGTAGATTTGTATACATAACAGACAGGCAAACAAACCAACATTCAGCTTTATACTGTAGAAGAAGATGTGTTCGTGCCTCAAATCATCTCCTGAAGTTTGTACAAATACTGTAGTTTTCACTCATTATTTGTTTTGACTTTCTTTAGTAAAATAATTAAAATAAATATAAGTACAGACGTGGCCAAATTATTGGAATCAACAATATTTTTTGACATTTTATTATATATTTGCAACATTGATGAAGTATTTAGGACAATTTATTAATAACGCGGAATGAGATATCACTCGTACTATAAAAGTTCCTAAAGGAATGAATTTAGCCCAAATACCTTCCCTAATGATGAAATATGAATCATAAAATGATGTAGTAATACTGTAGATGTTTACTCCTCCACTGTCCATAACCCACCCGCCATCCTTTATTTAGATCACGACTTATAACGGGTGAATGAGCTGCTCCTAATAATATATTTGTATGCAGCCCAACTAACGCGCGTTGTCAGGAAGGTCGATATTTATGTGCTTGCATCCCGTATGGTACTAATACACTGCAAGCATATGCCGCAAACGATAATGAACCCTATAATTTTCCCTCGCAATAGTCTGTAGTCACATCGAGGGAAAAATAATAGAGTTCATTATCGATTGTGGGACATGCTTGCAGTCTATTAGTACCAAACAAGCGGCTTCGGTGGTGTAGTCGGTAGCATGCTGAGATTCTATGCCCAAGATAGCGGGTTCAAACCCAGCCGAAGCCGTCGGATTTTTAAGAGCGTTAAAAATCCCTCAGTATGCCTTCCTTCGGAGAGGAAGTAAAGCCGGCGGTCCCACGTCATAGATTTATGGCATGTTAAAGAACCTTCCACTAATTTCACCTGTGTGAAGCTAAATTGGATAGGTTAAGAATGTAAACAACGCTCTTAGGATTCTACGTTCGTTGCCAAGAGCCGACTGCGGTGGCGTCTAGTAACTAAGTTCTGAACTAGGCCTAGTAGTCGTTGACGGTGGCGCTTGGCGGCAAAAGTAGGAACTATCTGAAAAATTCTAAGTTGCAGTACTTATATTAAAAAACAGATAACACACACTAATACAGTCATCACAATTAACACCGGTTATCAGACAGATTCTACACACACCCAAAGTACACGGGGCTACATGACCGCGTTGTCGCAGCCCCTAAACTTAAGAACCAACCAACCAACTGAAATATATCCAATGCCAGATGTAGTTGCTGATATCATTGTTCACTTGGAAGCCCATCAAAAAAGTTTCAATAAACATTTCTCCGAAGATCATTTCAAATTTGCCTGGATCAGAAATCGTTTTTCAGGAACCACACCAAATGAGTTGAAATTAAAAGAAAGTTTTATCGATCTAACAGAAGATTGTTCCAGGAAAGACAGTTTTAAACAGAAATCTTGAATTAACTTCTGGATCGGACGTAAACAATGAACCCAAGGATCTTCCGGCAAGCTCTACTTGTGTGAGAGTGGATTTTCTGAACTTTTGTACATCAAAAATAAACATATAAACAGAAAAATAGTTGAAGAAGACTTAAGAGTGAAGTCAAGTTCAAGTACTCCTGAGTACTCCTGATATTGATATTTTAATCACAGGCAATCAACAACAAATTTCGCACTAAGAATAGATTTTGGATGATGTTGATGGGTTTTTTTCCTTAGTTTATATTAATTATGTAAAATTGTATTATTTTAGACCTATTAGTAGAGTAATAACACTGTAATTTGAAATAATTGATTTATTTTTAGCCTACTTTCGATTTTTGCAAAAAATTAAAGTAGACTTATGGGATCAACACAGGGCGGAAAAAAGTGTCTGTCTGTGTGTGAGTCTGTGTGTGTGTGAGTGTGTGTACTCTGAATGTCTGCCCCCCCCCCCCCTATCAATTCAAACACGGTGAACGCGAATTGAACGAAATTTGGTACAATGGTAGCACTAGCAAAGGACACCTCAGTGTCATGTTTCATATCGCCGCCATCTTGACGGAAACGTATTGGATGTTTGCGGATGGCGGCCATCTTTGTGTGAAAATCGATTCCCCCTATTAATTCGAACACGGTGAAACCGCATGGAACGAAATTTGGTACAGAGTTAGTACTAGCAAAGGGAATCTCAGTGTCATGTTTTATATTGCCGCCATCTTGACGGAAACGTAATGGCGGCCACACAAATGTTCAAAGATTAAATCAAATTACGACTAATCTAATCATCCGATCTCTACCAAACTTTGCAACAACATACCGTTATGGAGCAAGCATCTTTTGACCAAATTAATAGGTCATTAGCCTAATAGTTTGCGGATGACGGCCATCTTTGTGTCAAAATCGATTCCCCCTATTAATTCAAACACGGTAAAACCGAATGGAACGAAATTTAGTACAGAGGTAACACTAGCAAATGGCACCTCAGTGTCATGTTTTATATCACCGCCATCTTGACAGAAACGTAATGGCGGCCACACAAATGTTCAAAGCTTAAATCAAATTACAACTAACATAATCATCCGATCTCTACCAAATTTTGCAACAACATACCTTTATGGAGGGAGCATCCTTTGACCAAACTAATAGGTCATTAGTCTAATATTTTGTGGATGGCGGCCATCTTTGTGTGAAAATCGATTTCCCCTATCAATTCGAACACGGTGAAACCGAATGGAATGATATTTGGTACAGAGGTAGCACTAGCAAAGGGCACCTCATATTCATGTTTAATATCCCTATAGCACGTTGTATTTCAACAAGCTACTACAACCAACATTCAATTATACTCCTTGAAAAGGACAAAGAGTTATAACAATACCCATGCATTTAGGAGAAAGTAGGCTATATGTCCTTAACTGAACATCTTGTTTCCTTTATTATGAAAATGTTATAAAAGCCTCCGTGGCTTAGGCGGCAGCACGCCGGCCTCTCACGGCTGGGTCCGTAGTTCAAATACCGGTCACTCCATGTGAGATCTATGCTGGACAAAACGGAGGTCGACAGGTTTTTCTCCGGGTACTCCGGTTTTCCCTGACAAAATTTCATTCCAGCAACACTCTCCACTATCATTCCATTTCATATGTCATTCATGTAATCATTGCCCCAGAGGAGTGCGACAGGCTTCGGCAGCCGGGACAGTTCATATCCTCGCCGCTAGATGGGGGCTTCATCGATTCCATTCCTGACTCGGTCGGATACTGGAAGCAGGCTGTGGATTTTCATTTCATGAAAATCTTATAAATATACATATACTATTATTAAATATGAAGTTTTCTAAGTACTTTAATTAAGATAAAACAAGTCATTGGGCACTTTTCGGACAGTAAATATATGTTTCTAAAAATAATATAGGACTGTTGGTACGCCAAAATTTCTAAACATTTCAAGTGGCACGCAGTTGATAAAAGGTTGGGAACTCCTGGCCTAGATCGATATTGTTAGGTAGCGTGGCCCTGAAGGCCGCGTTAGCCATATACTGTATACACCCCTGGTTTTTGTCACGCACAGTTCGTTAGTCATGCACCAATAATATTTAATTACCGTGGTGTATTTTGTATCCCACAAGGTCTGTACCAAATACATTAAAGACTATATAATTTTATAGAATACTAGCTATACCCAGCATGCGTTGCAATGCCAATCAAAAACAGATAGAAATAAAGGAAGAAGATCGCGGGTTCAAACCTAGCCGAAGTCGTCGGATGTTTTTAAAGAGCGTTAAAAATCCCATAGTATGCCTTCTTTCGGAGGGGAAGTAAAGCTGGCGGTCCCATGTCATAGATTCATGGCATGTTAAAGAACCTTCCAGTCATTACACTTGTGTGAAGCTTAAGTATAGGTTAAATATTTAACAAACGCTCTTAGGTTCCAACGTTCGTCGCCAGGAGTCAACTGTGATGGCATCTGGTAACCAAGTCCTGAGCTGCGTAGTCGTTGACGGTGGCGTATGGCGGCAAAAGTAGGAACTACTTGAAAAATTTCAATGTCAGCAGTCCTTACTTGAATTGAAAATAGATAACACACACTAATACAGCCATCACAATTAACACCGGTTATCAGACAGATTCTACACATACCCAAAGTACACGGGGCTACATAACCACGTTGTCACAGCCCCTAAACTGAGGAACCAAAGTCTATTTAAATGTTTCAAATTCGCTTAGCCACCATGTTTGCTTTTTACTTACCAGGGTTTCGAAAGTCACATAAGTGAACTTTTAGTAGTACCCTTTATCACCGTACGAAATGTCAGTGTGATATCTATAATAGTTTCGGAGATATAGAATGCAGGTGACATATTTCGCACAGCCGCCATGTTGGATTGGTGAAACGTAAGTAAATTTGAAGGGCACGGTCGGTGTCGGACGATATAGTGCTATGACCTTACCGAGTTTCATTGAAATCGTTCGAGCCGTTTAAATTTTATTAGGGGCACACACACACACACACACACACACACACACGCGGACAAAAGGTGATCTCATAAAACTTTTTTTTTTTCATAAATGAAAATAGGCTAAAAAATACGTGTTATTTTAATGAAGAACTGATGTATACTTGTCAATGATTTAGGCTTAATCGAATAATCTAATATGCCAAATCGTGAGAAGGAGAGCTGATATGCAAAAATTTAAACCATTTTCAGAATCTACGACCCAAGAATATCCCAAAAATGGACTAACATCTTAGACAACCAAAAATCGTGTTCCCCAGTGTTATATGTTGCAATGTTGAGAATGCTATCTTTCGACGCCCTTAAAGTTACAATACAGTAGTGTCAAAAAGTAATCGTACAAAGAATGCCGTATACAAGACAATCCTTCAGTAAATATTTTCCCACTGACCGTTATGTTTTAACAAGTTTCAACTAGTAATCAATGAGATCACCTACCTTCGAAGGGACACGTCGTTCTAAGAAGAAGAAGACTTTCATGATCTGTCCCCCCCCCCCCCTTATCCGATGGCGCCTTATTGAGAATACATCACTAGTGTCTGTGTCTACCGCAATATTCAATGAGCGACAATGTGCATGATATATCAGTGAAGGACCATCACCTAACGTGATGGAAACAATATCACTATCTGGGTCATGTGCAGTACAATCGATAACCTCTCAATATATCATCGATAGTGACGTCCTGAACCTCGACTAAATGAGATTTATAATACTCGGAGCATGTTCCCGTCAGGTTCAGATTAAAACTGATCACCAACTTGTAAGGAGCATCCACGCGCTGTATATCATCCATGTAATAGGTGTTGGGTCTCATAGAAAGACCTGTTGTTGTTGCTGTTGTTTCATTAATTATGGGCTTGGACATCGTGGTCATTCAACCCCGTATACTTGGGTGTGTGTTGAATTTTGTCTCACAGCCTCTGTTATTGTGATTGTTATTATTATTATTATTATTATTATTATTATTATTATTATTATTATTATTATTATTATTATTGAAGGTTTACCTCTTTTACTTAGGTAGCAAAATAACCAGTGATGGACGAAGCAAAGATTTAGGTATTCGGAAGTCATTTTTGAAAGCCTTTGTCTGGAGCGTGGCGCTCTATAGAAGTGAAACTTGGACTGTTGGTGCAGCAGAAAAGAGGAAAATTGAAGCGTTTGAAATGTGGTGTTACAGGAGAATGATGAAGATGAGATGGGTAGATAGGGTTACAAACGTAGAGGTATCAAGACGAGTGGGAGAGGAGAGATGTTCCTGGCGACTGCCAATGAAGGAAGAGATAGGTTGGTAGGACACATATTAAGACACCCAGGAATAGCAAGCTTAGTTATGGAGGGTCGAGGACAAGAAGTGTAGGGGTAGACCAAGGTTAGAATATGTTAAACAGATTGCCTCGGAATGTAGGGTGTGGTAGCTATGTAGAGATGAAACGATTAGCTCAGGACAGGGAGGTTTGGAGGGCTGCATCAAAGAAGTAAAAAGACTGATGACTCAAACAACAACATTGTGATGGATGTATTACAGTAGTGTGTGTATTTGTAATTTCGATGAGGATTGGGAAGAAGGCGACAGTGCCCAAGTCAGACACCATCCTGGTATTTGTCTGGAATAGAAGTGGGAAACCATTGAAAACCACTTCAAAGATAGCGGAGGTGATAACCGAACCCCCCCTCTTCTCAGTTGTGCCTCATGAAGCTGAGGTAACCACGTTCAAGTCCTCAGACCAGAATTAAATTTCTTAACAGAGTCAAGAATCGAACCTGGATGTCCGGGGTGATAGTCAAGAATGCTAGTCCCTACTCTGCGGGGTGGATTGCAGTATATGTTAGTTTTGATTTTTTGTCGTGTGGCCTCCTCAGAGGTCTTTCTAGTCGACGCCCGTGCGCGTCGGGATGAGAGATGGAATGGGTGAAGATGAATGTTAAGGATGTGGAAGGAAGCGGCCGTGGCCTGTCAGAAGGTACCGTCCCAGCATTTGCCTGGTGTTGAAAATGGGGAAACCATGGAAAACCATTTCAAGGACGGCCGACAGTGGGGCTCGAACCCACGCGTCTACCGAGCCAGCAGAGAGCTAGGCCCCAAGACCTAACGCTGCACTTTAGCCAGCGTAGCCACTGCTGTCGGTTATAGGTTAATGGTCTGTATATTAACCACCTGCTATGTCAAAGATGCTGATGGTTGAATCTTTCAGCCATATGTCAATGAATCTTCTTTCCGAAGTGTTAATATTTCATAAAACCAAATAATACGGTTCTATCTTCTTGATCTAAGATGACCTTGATGAAATTTAGTTCTTTTAACAAAAAAAATAATTGTCGCCTCCGTAGCGTAGCGGTCAGCATGGTTAGCTGCCGCCCGGAGGTCCTGGGTTTGATTCCCGGCTCTGCCACGAAATTTGAAAAGTGGTACGAGGACTGGAACGGGGTCTACTCAGCCTCGGGTGGCCCAAATGAGTAGAGGGAGTTCGATTCCCCCTCAGCCATCCTCGAAGTGGTTTTCCGTGGTTTCCCACTTCGTCTTCGGGCAAATGCCGGGATGGTACCTAATGTAAGGCCACGGCCGCCTCCTTCCCTCTTCCTAGCCTATCCATCCCAATCTTCCATCCCTTCCCATCCCTCATGAGGCCCCTGTTCACTTAGCAGGTGAGGCCGCCTGGGCGAAGTGCTGATCACACCTCCCCAGTTGTATCCATCCCAACCAGATGTTCCAAGCTCCAGGACACTGCCCATACAGGCGGTAGTGGTGAGTTCCCCCGCTAAGTCCGTGGGAGCCACCAACCTAGAGGGTAAATTGACTAAATAAAAAACATTGAAACGTAAAAAATAAAATATGTTGAAAATAAATAAAATTGAAAATAAATAAGCTTTTACAATTTAAAAAAAATAAGCATATAAAATAAGAAATATAAAAAATTAAGATCATAAATATTATACAAAAAATAAATTATAAAAATATATAAACATAAAAATTAAAAAGATAACACAAAATAAAATTAATAAATTAAAATTAGGATAAAATAATTACACAAATACAATATAATTATTAATAATAGTTCTGTCGCCTCCGTAGCGTAGCGGTCAGCATGGTTAGCTGCCGCCCCGGAGGTCCTGGGTTCGATTCCCGGCTCTGCCACGAAATTTGAAAAGTGGTACGAGGACTGGAACGGGGTCTACTCAGCCTCGGGTGGCCCAAATGAGTAGAGGGGGTTCGATTCCCCCTCAGCCATCCTCGAAGTGGTTTTCCGTGGTTTCCCACTTCGTCTTCGGGCAAATGCCGGGATGGTACTGTCCCCGAAATACCTACCATCAGCATGCTGGAATCCCACGAAGACAGCTGGATCGTAGAGCCTGGAAATCCCGGCTATAAAATTTGCCAGATTCTACCCAACATGAGACGAGGAAATGGGGTACATGAATTCCTAACTGAGACTACGTTAAGAAAAACCAAGGTGAACGGCATAAAAACTCGAAAGCACAAGAGTAACAATAAACGCAATCTCAGGTGTGTGGGAAAACCACTGAAATACCCACCGCTGGCCTTCTTAACGTGGTCTCTTATCGTTTCTATAAAGTATCACACTTCGAATATTTTAAACTGATCAAAGAAAATTTTATTCAGAAAAAGAAAATATAGTGTAAGTCACTATACTATACTTCAAAGCAAAGTGCCCAACTTCCATCCGAAGTTTCATGAACATGGAGAAAAGAAAGAAATTAGCCCCACATTCATCAATGTAATTGACAGCATTTTACCCAAAAATGGTGAACACCAATCAAGTGTATATTCCAACATAGATGCTGATAGCAATAGCAACATTTAAAAATAAAGCCTGGAAATTTTCATATTTACAATACATATCAATTTATACCCTAAAAAAAAATAATTATTTAAAGCTATATTACAAATGTACAGTCATTTTCGCAACACCTTCTTAGCGTGTTTCTTTTTATAGGATTCAGAAGTGACATCTTCCACATAATTTATTATATTTATGTTTGCTGGTTTTCTTTTATTTGATTTTGATTTTATTCATCTCTTTTGACCGAACAATAAAGCTGAGTCAAAAATTTAATTCTTTCTTTTAATTTTAACACCCTTCAAATGAACTGTCCTCGCCAGACTGGAATTAATGATTCTTAAAACGCCTGTTAAGCATTGCATTGATACAAATAATCGAAAATTTTACCATATAGGTTTATTTCAACATGCCTGAAATGCATGAATTTCACAACAAATTATTTACTTGAACTGATAGTGAAGTAAATTGCCCTAATTTCACAATCTATCTGAGTGGATTACTCTCTATATTACAACTTGGAATATTCCATTGAATACCCTTTTAAGAATCAAGGACATTAGTCTCAACATGGCTTTGCCATTCAATATCATGCTATATTAAGCATTCATCTTATTCATATTATCAGGCATTACTATTATCTCTTTAGCGCTTCAACTAGTTATCTTTCTTAGTGGACAAAAATTCAGCTTAATTTACAAGTCACATTCATAGTGAAATATTGTTGCTAAATTTATACAAGTTTCTTTACAATTCAATTAATCACTGTTAAATTATTATTTACGATCAATATGCATAGCTTTTAGTAAGGGTTAAATAACAATTACATTTTTGTCGATATATCTACTTCCACATAAATCTAGTCTGGGATTCGCGTTAATAACATAGGGTGAATGTATTCAAATGTCTTCAAATTGTGTTTAAAACATCTGTCTAGTCCATTAATAATGGATCTTGATCGAATCTATTAAAGCAAACGTGATGTAAGATCACAAAAAAAAACGTTAGAAAGAAATTGGATCAAGTCAAAATTGCAAATCAAAGCAAATCCGCTTTCTTCACTGAACTCGCTTCCTACAGCTTACTGCAATATTCGAAAATCAACTTGAGTACTGAAATTTCACTTTTGAGCGTATAACAGCCCTCTACAATAGGCTTACGGAAGTAAAAACTCCAAAATGAGTCTACTCAAGCTCGAATAATGTCATATGAAGGCATAAAACTATTGTTCATTTTCAATATAAATCAAACACGAAAACTGATTAATTCTGAGTGGCCTAAAGTTCCTCTTCTCTACATTAAATAAATCCCCAGAAAATTAATTTGAATTTACAGTAATCAATAGAAAAGTACACTATAATGCAATTAATTACAATGGGTGCATCCTTTTAGTAGAATCAAGACCCTGTCCAGAATAGAATCAGTCTTGACACTGGAATCAAGCCTAAACTCCATTCTTAGACATTTTACAAAAATTCCCAAAAAGAAAATAAGTGTGGCAGGGAGGTAACGTTAGAATGAACATGCTTAGCTACAATTGATGATGGTTAATCCAGTACCTTAGATGATTCTTGTAGATCTCGACACGACACAGTCATGTCCAATGTGACTGTACCCTCCATGCAAACAATGGAAGTCTTCACTGTCCCGGAAAGCGAGAAACGAACCCTGGATCTCCAGACATCGCCCATCCAGACTGAATGTTCCACTCTAATACCAACGACAGTTTCTTTCATCTTCGGATAACGTCCCATCAACCGCAGCACGCAATGCTGTCTACATCGGCCCGAAAACCAAAGTTCATCGGCCCCGCGTGATCGGATCATTTTGATACACACTGTACTGCCAAACAACAGCTGTGTTCGCAATCACCAGCACGGGCCGTGCGACGTATAGCAATGGAATGCACGTAACTTCGCTCGGATAGTGACACTCATGTTTAAAACATCTAGCCGCACATGCTCAAGTCACTTAAGTTCATGACAGCCTTTCCTCTCGACAAGAACTTGCTCAACATAGTTGCAAGATCACAGACATATGAGTTAGGCCAATTATAAATATAAAACGAATATACAATATCCAAGCACTTGTATTGAGAAATACTTATCAAACGAAGGTGCTAAATGTTCTGACAACACACACGAAGTAAGTGTATCGTTGCAGCCCGTTCCAATGCGAAGAATGTCTACTGAAAGAACATTATGACTGTGTTCTTGTTAAAGCAAGTATCCACCTTTCATGCGAACACTATATGGCTGGCCTATAATGCACAGCTATCTATCAAGACAAACTGCGTTTTCATTTCGATTGCCATTTCCTAACCAGAACTAAAATTGGAGTCCTTTCCGACACTAAGGTAACTCTCCTCGGTACAATGATAGTACACTACTCAAGACAAACTTTCACTCACGGTGCACGTGACGTTTCGCCGGCGGTCACCGGTATATCTCCAAACATGTGTATTCGTGCGTGGCTTAAATCAATCTACCCTCTCCGTTTTTCAAGCCACATCGCGACTGCGAGGTCACCTACCGTCGCGCCACGAGTGCTCAAAATAGGAACTAATAAGATGCAAAATATCTTATTTCCGGGTTCCTAAGAGTACAATTAATTGAAATAAGTTAATAATCCAGCACCTGCTATAATTACAGACATGTTAAACTATGCCCGAACGTATAAAAGACTTGAATTCCCTACCACAAAAGCATAGTCTATCTCTAGTTGCTAATCGATAAAATAATCAATACTTCTAACCAAACAGCTGTGACGACAGTACAAGCAACGCATGCGCCCCGCTTCTCTCGTCGAGATCGCTATCCCAAGTCAACTTGTGGGTCGCGAAACATATGATCCTGTCTCGCCATTCTTGTTAACAGAAAAAGAACATATTACCTTCCCATAAAGGCATTCCAGTCATGAGAATGAAGGTACATATTCCTCTCGACAAGATACATAAAGTCGAAACAGACTTATATGTATACGAAAACAAACCTCTCAAAATAATGGAACATCATTCTCATTTATTCATATAATCTTCTTGTAATATTTTCTAATGTTCTTCAATTGCCACCTCATCTGTAGCATCTTCCTTGATTATCTCGTTCTTCTATTGCCACCTTTTCTGTAGCATCTTCATTAAATCTTTATATATATATATTATGGAAGTGTCGAGTTCTGAATTCCTACTTTCGTTTCGCAACTGATGTTTTCCTTTTCTCTTCGTCAGGATCTCGTTCATTTCTCCCCTGACGACTAGTACTCGGTCTACTCTCTCGCTCATCAATCTCCTGATTTTCCCTCTCTCCTGAATTTTTTTGTCTGTTATGTTTAGACTTTTCCTGCTCGCTTCTGAGCCTTTGTTCCTCTTGATTTCGTTCAAATTCCTCCGTCCTATAGTTTTTGTATCTGCTATAACCAATACGTGGTCTATAGTTGGGGTTGTATGGTCTATCTCGGTACTTATTTCGATCATATTCATTATTCCGACGATAGAAATTTCTTTCTTCGTATTTTCGTGTCCATGGTTGTTCATTTTGTTCTGCGTATCGATCGATCTGACGATCGTTCCTTTGGTAATTGTTCCTATTCCATCCTGGTTTAACATAGTTTCTGTTTTCTGGTTTGGCTGGATCTGTTTGCTGTGTTCTGTCCATGACGATAGTATTCACGGATCTGTGTTCATGTCGATTGTTTCTCATCACTGTGGGTGTCGTAACAGCGCTCACATAGTCCAGACGTCTCAACAAATCGTCCATCGCGCCCAAACTAGTGATTCCGGATGAAATTATGTTCCTCCTTACGTCAACAGGAAACTGTCGAGATATCGCCTCGATCAATTGTTCTTCAGTTAACGGAGGACTTAAAAATCTCAATTTCGATAACTGACAGGAAAAATACTCCGAGTAACTGGTCGGACCAGTACTTGAGTACTTGCTCGAATAGATTTCGGAACGAACGTTATTCTGAACTTCCGTAGACCAAAAACGATTGATAAATGCTTCGGCAAACTCCTCGAAGTCGTTAAACGTGTATCTAAACGCCCTGTGCCACTGAAGCGGTGCATCGGAAAGAAAACGCTCTACCACACGTAGTTGTCTTTCCCTTGGCACGTGAGATTCAGTAAAATAATCACGCATACTTCTTATGAATTCTATAGGTGTCGTCCCATCAAGATTATTGAAACGACGAGGCTTATCTTCAAAATTCCTAATAATTGTAATGTGGCCTGCCCCATTAGATGTGTTCAGATTGTAGGCTCCCGTTCCTGTATGTGTCATCGGTGACGGGTATGTTTGGACACGTGGATTAACTGAGCTCAAATTTGGATTAATTTGATACTGTGGACTACTATTTGCCATAGGAATTGGATATTTATCGCCTCCTTCCCTTTCATGTGAAGTGAGATTAATCTCCTTAATCGTGGTCTGGAAATCTGCGATCCAATTTACCCTTAATTTATCCCTTAACTTATCCAGATCTAAACCGTCCCCAATTGTTAAACTCTCAAGTTGATCTCTGATTTGGTTGATTTCCGAAGTCTTTTTCTCACGCAATTCAATTAATTCCGTTTTGCCTTGATCAAATTTTACCTCTAAAGTTTGAATTCTATCCTCCATGTTACCATGGTTTGTAGTTTGATTGGACTGAATAACATTCAACCTTTTTATCAGGTCCTCCCTTACATCTGTGATTTCCTTGCTGGATCTAATTTCACCTTCTACAATATTCTTATTTACCTCTAATTTGAAGTCTTTGAAATAGTCTTCATTAATTTTAGTCATCTCTTGCCTTAAAGTGACAACATTCTCGTTTATGATTCCTTTTATATCGACATCAAAGTCGTCTTTGATAAGTTTATTGTGGTCCCTAACTTGTATTTGCAACAACAATAATTCTTCTTTTAAGTTTTCTAAAGATGCTTGGGTGTGAATTGTGTCATTTGACACTTGTAATTGAAGTGCTTCAATATTATTTTTAGATTCTCTCTTATTATTGGATAATTCTAATCGCATTTCTAATTGAAAATCTTTATTGGATTGTTCAGCTTCATTCAACTGGACCTGTAACAATTTCTGATTGGCATCTACTATGTCTATCTTGGTTTGTATATTTGACTGTGTAGATTGCATCAGGCTTTGTGTTGATTCAATTTTAAGTAACTTTGTTTCTGATTTATCCTGGCTAGTTTTAATTTTACTTAATTCTGTTTCAAGGTTATCCTGGCTAAGTTTAACACAATCCTGACTGAATTTAATGCTATCTTGGCTAGTTTTAATTTTACTTAGTTCTGTTTCAAGATTATCCTGGCTAAGTTTAACACAATCCTGACTGAATTTAATGCTATCTTGGCTAGTTTTAATTTTACTTAGTTCTGTTTCAAGATTATCCTGGCTAAGTTTAACACAATCCTGACTGAATTTAATGCTATCTTGGCTAGTTTTAATTTTACTTAGTTCTCGTTGATGGCTATCTTGACTAGATTCAACTTTACCTATTTTTAATTGAAGCTCATCAACTGTGGATTGAAGTTTATTACCGCATAGTTCTAGCTTCATTTGTCCAGTTTGAACTGCTCCTAAGTCCGTTTGTACTTTATGAATGTCTGTATGGGCTTGTTTTACGTCCACTTGGACCTCATCTACTGTTTCATCTACCCTATTCACTTTGGTTTCTACTCTTTTAGAGCTATTTTTTAGTTCCTTAGAACTATTTTGTAGTTCCTTTAATGTGCTTTGGATGCCCGTAATATCTTGCCTGAGACTTTCAGCAACTACATCCTGTATAAGACTTTTGCTTGTATTTGTCCAATGATCATGTATGGCATCGATTTTATTTTGTAACATAATATATAACGACTTAAGGTCCACTACCTCCTCTTCTCCAGACATGGTATAATTAATATAGTTTACTAAAGACAAACAACATGAGTATCACTATAACTAAGCAAAGCACGAACATTCCAATGAAATCCACTGCCACATGGGAATTTATTTAATGTATTGCATTACCTTATAACTAGGCTAACTTAAACATAACTAATAATAAAGTCAGCTATAAATATGAAATTTTCCACTCCTAAACGTGTGATGCTTTATATCGACGATAATAATATTAAAGATCCTAATTTGACCATAATTTAAATGAATAAAAACCCTCCTAATTACGATGAGTTCAAAAATGCTCATCAGCCGGATTTAACTACACCTAGCACTGTGTGTGTAGCTCAAACGAGAACTACATCCAATGCCCCAGTCGACCAAACACGTCAGTAAAGATTCCATAGTATTCCTTTCACTGTTCATGTTCCAATCGTATATTTATTACAAACAAGTGTAGCACCACTATTAATAAAAAGAAAATCTATTAATGGTTGCGTATCTACATGTATGCCATGCAAATTGAGTGTCCTCATATACGCTTTGTTCACAAGTGAATTCCGGCATTTTGTGCTAAAAATGTCAGTACACCATTACTTTCTGACGTTCATTCAAAGAATTCGCAATGATCGATGTAATGGCGTCAGAGTATACCCGTTTATGACTCCTTCCACGCGTTTGACAGCAATGTCGAACACTAGCATGAAATGGCGTCATTCAACCGGCCTATAGAACCATCATGGAGTATGACATCTCTGTCTAAGTCTCCATAAGCTATGGCTCTCTCTCTTCCATTCCATTAATATCACTTCCAAACATTGGTCTCAAAAAACCATGGAATTTAATGGTACTCCAGTAAATTCTCGCCCCTGAACGTTGGAAGCCATTTTCTATGTCCCCGAAATACCTACCATCAGCATGCTGGAATCCCACGAAGACAGCTGGATCGTAGAGCCTGGAAATCCCGGCTATAAAATTTGCCAGATTCTACCCAACATGAGACGAGGAAATGGGGTACATGAATTCCTAACTGAGACTACGTTAAGAAAAACCAAGGTGAACGGCATAAAAACTCGAAAGCACAAGAGTAACAATAAACGCAATCTCAGGTGTGTGGGAAACCCACTGAAATACCCACCGCTGGCCTTCTTAACGTGGTCTCTTATCGTTTCTATAAAGTATCACACTTCGAATATTTTAAACTGATCAAAGAAAATTTTATTCAGAAAAAGAAAATATAGTGTAAGTCACTATACTATACTTCAAAGCAAAGTGCCCAACTTCCATCCGAAGTTTCATGAACATGGAGAAAAGAAAGAAATTAGCCCCACATTCATCAATGTAATTGACAGCATTTTACCCAAAAATGGTGAACACCAATCAAGTGTATATTCCAACATAGATGCTGATAGCAATAGCAACATTTAAAAATAAAGCCTGGAAATTTTCATATTTACAATACATATCAATTTATACCCTAAAAAAAAAAAAATTATTTAAAGCTATATTACAAATGTACAGTCATTTTCGCAACACCTTCTTAGCGTGTTTCTTTTTATAGGATTCAGAAGTGACATCTTCCACATAATTTATTATATTTATGTTTGCTGGTTTTCTTTTATTTGATTTTGATTTTATTCATCTCTTTTGACCGAACAATAAAGCTGAGTCAAAAATTTAATTCTTTCTTTTAATTTTAACACCCTTCAAATGAACTGTCCTCGCCAGACTGGAATTGGTGATTCTTAAAACGCCTGTTAAGCATTGCATTGATACAAATAATCGAAAATGTTACCATATAGGTTTATTTCAACATGCCTGAAATGCATGAATTTCACAACAAATTATTTACTTGAACTGATAGTGAAGTAAATTGCCCTAATTTCACAATCTATCTGAGTGGATTACTCTCTATATTACAACTTGGAATATTCCATTGAATACCCTTTTAAGAATCAAGGACATTAGTCTCAACATGGCTTTGCCATTCAATATCATGCTATATTAAGCATTCATCTTATTCATATTATCAGGCATTACTATTATCTCTTTAGCGCTTCAACTAGTTATCTTTCTTAGTGGACAAAAATTCAGCTTAATTTACAAGTCACATTCATAGTGAAATATTGTTGCTAAATGTATACAAGTTTCTTTACAATTCAATTAATCACTGTTAAATTATTATTTACGATCAATATGCATAGCTTTTAGTAAGGGTTAAATAACAATTACATTTTTGTCGATATATCTACTTCCACATAAATCTAGTCTGGGATTCGCGTTAATAACATAGGGTGAATGTATTCAAATGTCTTCAAATTGTGTTTAAGACATCTGTCTAGTCCATTAATAATGGATCTTGATCGAATCTATTAAAGCAAACGTGATGTAAGATCACAAAAAAAACGTTAGAAAGAAATTGGATCAAGTCAAAATTGCAAATCAAAGCAAATCCGCTTTCTTCACTGAACTCGCTTCCTACAGCTTACTGCAATATTCGAAAATCAACTTGAGTACTGAAATTTCACTTTTGAGCGTATAACAGCCCTCTACAATAGGCTTACGGAAGTAAAAACTCCAAAATGAGTCTACTCAAGCTCGAATAATGTCATATGAAGGCATAAAACTATTGTTCATTTTCAATATAAATCAAACACGAAAACTGATTAATTCTGAGTGGCCTAAAGTTCCTCTTCTCTACATTAAATAAATCCCCAGAAAATTAATTTGAATTTACAGTAATCAATAGAAAAGTACACTATAATGCAATTAATTACAATGGGTGCATCCTTTTAGTAGAATCAAGACCCTGTCCAGAATAGAATCAGTCTTGACACTGGAATCAAGCCTAAACTCCATTCTTAGACATTTTACAAAAATTCCCAAAAAGAAAATAAGTGTGGCAGGGAGGTAACGTTAGAATGAACATGCTTAGCTACAATTGATGATGGTTAATCCAGTACCTTAGATGATTCTTGTAGATCTCGACACGACACAGTCATGTCCAATGTGACTGTACCCTCCATGCAAACAATGGAAGTCTTCACTGTCCCGGAAAGCGAGAAACGAACCCTGGATCTCCAGACATCGCCCATCCAGACTGAATGTTCCACTCTAATACCAACAACAGTTTCTTTCATCTTCGGATAACGTCCCATCAACCGCAGCACGCAATGCTGTCTACATCGGCCCGAAAACCAAAGTTCATCGGCCCCGCGTGATCGGATCATTTTGATAAACACTGTACTGCCAAACAACAGCTGTGTTCGCAATCACCAGCACGGGCCGTGCGACGTATAGCAATGGAATGCACGTAACTTCGCTCGGATAGTGACACTCATGTTTAAAACATCTAGCCGCACATGCTCAAGTCACTTAAGTTCATGACAGCCTTTCCTCTCGACAAGAACTTGCTCAACATAGTTGCAAGATCACAGACATATGAGTTAGGCCAATTATAAATATAAAACGAATATACAATATCCAAGCACTTGTATTGAGAAATACTTATCAAACGAAGGTGCTAAATGTTCTGACAACACACACGAAGTAAGTGTATCGTTGCAGCCCGTTCCAATGCGAAGAATGTCTACTGAAAGAACATTATGACTGTGTTCTTGTTAAAGCAAGTATCCACCTTTCATGCGAACACTATATGGCTGGCCTATAATGCACAGCTATCTATCAAGACAAACTGCGTTTTCATTTCGATTGCCATTTCCTAACCAGAACTAAAATTGGAGTCCTTTCCGACACTAAGGTAACTCTCCTCGGTACAATGATAGTACACTACTCAAGACAAACTTTCACTCACGGAGCACGTGACGTTTCGCCGGCGGTCACCGGTATATCTCCAAACATGTGTATTCGTGCGTGGCTTAAATCAATCTACCCTCTCCGTTTTTCAAGCCACATCGCGACTGCGAGGTCACCTACCGTCGCGCCACGAGTGCTCAAAATAGGAACTAATAAGATGCAAAATATCTTATTTCCGGGTTCCTAAGAGTACAATTAATTGAAATAAGTTAATAATCCAGCACCTGCTATAATTACAGACATGTTAAACTATGTCCGAACGTATAAAAGACTTGAATTCCCTACCACAAAAGCATAGTCTATCTCTAGTTGCTAATCGATAAAATAATCAATACTTCTAACCAAACAGCTGTGACGACAGTACAAGCAACGCATGCGCCCCGCTTCTCTCGTCGAGATCGCTATCCCAAGTCAACTTGTGGGTCGCGAAACATATGATCCTGTCTCGCCATTCTTGTTAACAGAAAAAGAACATATTACCTTCCCATAAAGGCATTCCAGTCATGAGAATGAAGGTACAGTACCTTCTTCAAGGCCACGGCCACCTCCTTCCCTCTTCCCTGTCTATCCATCCCTTACCTTCCCTCATGAGGCCCCTGTTCGCTTTGCAGGTGAGGCTGCCTGGGCGAGGGACCAATCCCACCTCACCAGTTATATCCCTTCCGATTCGATGTTCCCAGCTCAAGGACACTGCCCGTAGAGGCGGTAGTGGTGAGTTCCCTCGCTGAGTCCGTGGGTTCCACCAATCTGGAGGGTAAACCACAAAAAAAATATATATATAGTTCTGCCCTATAAAGGGTTAAGCCTAAATATTGTAATCTAACGTATTACGATTTGTAGGGCTTGAAGTACAGTACATTTATATGCAACAAACAAAATTTAACGGAAATGTCGAGATGTTTCACTGATAACTCGCGTCTGTAAGAGTTTTGTGACGTCATGTGCCTGGCCTTGAACTGCATTTTTAGCTTATTTTCATCTCCGAAAAATAAGCTTATGAGATCACATTTGGTCCGTGTATGTGTGTGTGTTCCCCCCCCCCCCTCCCCCTCACCTCCCCCTCCCCTAATAAGGTCTAAACAGCTGGAGAGAATTCAATGAAACTAGGTAAGGTCAGAGTACAATCTCGTCCGCCCCAACCGAGCCCTTCTAAATTTTATTACGTCTCACCAATCCAACATGGCGGCTGCGCGAAATATTTCACCGGCATTCTATATCTCCGAAACTATTACTGATAGCACTCTGAAATTTTGCATACACCTATGTGACTTTCAAAAACTTGGCAAGCTCAAAACGATCAATGCGGCCAAGCAAAGTTGATACATTTAAATATACCTTTCTAGCAATTTAACCATCCGAGCGCAAATGTTTATACACATTGTAATGCACTGACATCTAGTTTAGTTCAATCGTTTACATAACCTCAAATGGCGGCTGTGCCAAATAAATCTATTTTTTTATTATTTCTTGTATTCTAATCATGCAATTGAAGTTTGAATAATAAACCTACGCAATAATCTTCATCTAATAATACATAACTCTATGTCCAACATATATAAAATTCCAACATGGCAACCATCCGAAATATTTAGATGGTTCTCAATACCTACGAATCTATTACAGCAATCAAATTGAAATTTTGTATGTTGATAGAGGCAATTAACATCAGTTGGATATATGAAAATAGGCTATTTAGTTCTTCACGGAACTACTTGTTTTTAATAAGAAAGTAACCGAGGAATCAACGTCACTGTGCTATATGAACGTGTTACGCTTTGTACAGTACAAGACCTATTAGTCACCTATTAGATACCGGTAATTGAAAGTACTGTATCGTTAAATATATCCTATTTTATTGTATTTAGCCAACTTTTCACATTTTGCATAAATGAGGAAAAAGTAGACTTATGAGATCGATCCGGGGAAATATGTGTCTATCCTTCTGTCTGTGTATATGTGCCCCCCTATCAACTCCCAAACGGCTGCAGCAATCGAAACAAAATTTGGTAGGAGTAAAGATCTATACCTGAATATCTCAATGCCGTATTTGAAAAAGATGTCAGTGCTACCAACTTCTGAAAAATCGCAATAGGAATTTGAGCTCCATGTTGGATATCTCGGAAGGTATGAATGGGAGCTATTTCAAAATTGGCACACGTATAGATAATAATATTTCAGTTTAATTTCCAAGAGGCCATGTATGGCAGTGTTACCAAAATTATTATAAGCCTGCTGATAAGTCCAATTTTTAAATGCACATAACTTCTACACTATCAATTGGAATTCAACCAAATTTGGTATGTGCTATGAGTACATAAACAGATATGACTGAGCATATTCTTAAGATCTACCAGGGCTGCCAATTGTTAATAAATGCTCTCAATTTCTTTTATCCAAATACCAATAAATCGGAAAGTATGCAAGCCGACAGCTTTAAACTATGCACACGTATAGTACCTGACATTCTATATTAATTTGGAGTAAGTTATATATTCGTCAGTGGTACCAACATGATTCTAAGCCTGCTGAGAGGTCCAACATTAAAATACATGTAACTTCTATACTATCATTTGGATTTCAGCCAAATTTCGTATGTGCTATCTGAACCATAACAGATATGACTATGCGTATTCGTAAGAGCAACCAGGGCTGCCAACTGTTAATAAATGCTGTCTCTATTTTTGTTACCCTAATATCAATATATCAGAAAGTATGCAAGCCAATAGTTATAAACTTTGCACACGTATAGTACCTGGCATTCTAGATTAATTTGGAGTAACTACTGTACGTCAGTGCTGCCAACATGATTCTGAGCCTGCTGATAGGTCTAACTTTAAATTGCATGTAACTACTATACTAACTAGTGGATTTCATTCAAAAATGGCACAACAATAGATCGTATTATTTCTGAACAATGCATGCATGGCATTGTTGCCAACATGATTTTACGCACGCTGTTAGATTCAATGTTTAACTGCATGTAACGTCCATGCTATCCATTGGGCTTCATCAAATTTTGTATTCTGTACCTTAAGAGATGGAACTAATAATATATTCAGTCACCAGGGCTGCCAACTGTAGTGCTCTATTAGACTACATTATGCCAGGTATACAGTATTTCAAACTAATTTGAAATTTCTATATTACCAACTTAATTTCAACATCCCCACCCCCTCCCTCCCCACCTCCCCCTTCCCTCTTAATGTACGCTTATGTTTGTATGTGTACCATTTAGCGCCTACTGCCTTTTAAGGTTGGTTGGTTGGTTGGTTGGTTCCTCAGTTTAGGGGCTGCGACAGCGCAGTCATGTAGCCCCGTGTACTTTGGGTGTGTGTAGAATATGTCTGATAATAACCGGTGTTAATTGTGATGGCTGTATTAGTGTGTGTTATCCGTTTTAATTCAAGCATGAACTGCTGACATTTAATTTTCAAGCAGTTCCAACTTTTGCTACCAAACGCCACCGACAAAGACAACTAGTTCTGAACTTGGTTACTAGATGCCACCGCAGTCGGCTGACTTTTAAGGTTGATTGGCACTATAAACTTTTTCTGTCGCCCCCCCCCCCCCCTTCTGAAACATGAAATATCTAGCGCCCTTCCCTTATTCTTGTTCTTTATTAGGACTGAACATTTCCGAAGGAAATTTATAAGGTCTCTTTTAACCACCGATAATAAGCCACTTATCCATAGGTATCAGGTTATTGTAAATCGGGCTAACCACTTCCAATGAAAGCGCACTAGAATTCACCTGTTCACTCACTGCCTTTGAACTGACTACAAAGACCTGGCTGATTTCGAGTCGACAATGACATAAGAAGAATCTATTCCTGTAAGGAAGTGGCGGTCGCATTGCCAAGCGGCTTATTGCCATTAGTGGTTGTTTGGGTTAGGCCAGACATGGGCAAACTTTTTAGGGACAGGGCTAGGTGCAATAAAAAATAATCTAGGCGAGCCGAAAATACACGTGTTTATAGATAGATTATAAACTTTTTAATTCTGAATTTTAAATCAAACAAAACTTATAGACTACAATGGTAGAAAACTTAGGGGAAAAGAACACACCTTCTTCTTCTTGGTTCGTTGAGGCCCTTGGACCACGTGGTTCCTAACTCGGGTAGGCTTTCTTTTTAGCCCAGTATTGCTTCATCTTGCACTATGAACACTCCTCCATTATTTGTTTCAAGAGGAAGGAGTACAGTATGTGACAAGGGGAGGCGTTCAGATGCAAAAGGGACATTATCCACGCAGCAGTGAACTGCTAAAGGTACACTATCCTCTCCACCAATAAGAGACATGAATAAGAAGTCACATGATGCCAACAACAAAGATGGCGTAAAGCTCACAGTTGTGATTCATTTCGATTGTCTGTAAATAAATTTGCTAACAAAAAATAGTTTTGTAATACTAATTAATTAGTGAAATGGAAGAATATGTGACATCTGTTCTTGTTGGAGGGGTAACAAGGTAGAAATCAAGGACACCTGGACAGTGGAAGCGGGGAAAAGCCAAGCAAGTTCCAGTAGTTCATTTATTGTAGACCTAATTCTGATCACGGGAGTGCTATTCATTGGAAATGGAAATATTAGATGCTGCATTCAGTTTTCAAATGCAAATTTTGTAATTGTTATAATAAAACTTATTTTTGAAATTCATATTAACCAATCCATCATTTCCAATCAAAAGGTACATTATCCATTTTATAATACTTTGTTGTTAACTTCTTATGATTTTTGTAACAGGAAATTGCAGACTTAAACTTTGTCATCAAATGTTAATGAGTTAGTGAACAGAAATCAATAATTGCACAACTATATGAGTGACTATAAGTTTTTCCATCTTTCTATCATTTTTTTAAAAGTGGATAATGTCCCTTTTGCATTTGAACGCCTCGCTGAAACTGTGACTGTGCTTCTAAAATGTTTCATAATCTGGTTGAGACTGGGATGAGCTGATTCTTAGTAGCGCAGCTAAATAGTGGTCTATTAATCTATTTCTGACGCTGTTTTTGCGAAGCTTCGTTGCTATAGACAAGGGGTTTCCAACCGGTGGTACGAGTGGGTGATACGAGTGATTACGAGCGATAGGCTAGTAAGGGCCTCTGTGTGTGTGACCACGCAACTTTAATAATGTGTTTTTTTGTTTTGTTTTGTTTTACGTCCCTTTTAACTAGTGCGGCTTTTAGAGACGCGGGCGTGCCGGAATTTTGCCCCGAAGGGGATCTTTAACGTGCCAGTAAATCTACCAACACGGCTCCCTCACATTTGCCAGCTGCGTGCGCCAGGATTCTAACCTGCAACCTTGAGCATAGCAGGCGAGAACGTTACCGCTGAGCTACGCAGCCAGCCACGCAAACTTTACTCTGCAGTCCGTCTGCCGGGCTCTTTTGCATAGTTTGTACTAATTATATAAAATTATGTGTTTTTAGATCTATGAGTGATAAATAAAATTGTAATTTACTGTAGGCCTAATAGTTTTATTTTCTTTTAAAAATGTTATTAATATACATACCGGTATATCTATATATATTTTTAAAACAAAAATTAGCAAGAAAAAAATTATAAAAATCTACATATGTTGTCCTGATAAAGGGTTGAAAAGACCGAAATACCAGTGCATTAATAATTAAATATGAAGTTTTCTCAGTAATTTAATACATTACAATAAAACAAGCCATGGGCACTTTTCCCACAGTAAATAGGCTATATGTTTCTAAAACAATAAAGAACTGTTGGTACGCCAAAATTTCTAAACATTTCAAGTGGTACGTGGTTGGTAAAAGGTTGGGACCCCTGCTATAGACGGTCCGCCCGGGGATTCCCCTTACCTGTGTGGATGGGCGAGTTGTGACCGAGTTGTGTGTACAGTAGTAGCGTAGGATAGCAGGCAGCTGGATAGCTCTTGGCCCAGATAGCGAGCGAATTGGTCAATACGACGCGACGGTGCTGCTATTCACGGCCAGTGGCGACCTTCACACACACACACAGATCTCAGTCGCCGAGCAGTGGGAAAATAAATGACTTTATGAAGTCGTTATAGAATCTGTGCCAAGACAAGTTCTTCTGTACGGTACATCATCTATGGGAGATGAATTAACTTGACCAGATAGAATCACTTGATATTAGATTATTCTACTCCAAGAGCAGTATTTTCAATAAAAGAACGATGTTTGTGTTACATTCCTCCTTTCGATTCAGAGTATCCTGCAGCACAGCTATGAGCGTTAAGTCACTCGCTACAACTGCAAAACGAGCTAGAATCATAAGGGGAAATAGAATCGCCTATCTTCACAATGTTCCGACGCGGCGTCTCGTATCAGCTCCCTTCGCGTGCAGAGGGGCAATTACTCAGTGACATGATGTCTCCTGAAGCAACAGGATACTGTATTTCCTGCTCGTAACTAACAGTCGTTGACAGATTAATTCACAAAACGTATACAAGGTGTAACTAAATATGTGGGAAAGCTCAGAGGATTCGATAGAGGACCTGACAGCAAGCAAAACCCTCCCACTCTTCCTGTTCCTTCATCAGGCACCTGTTCGCAGGTGAGGCCGCCTGGGCGTAGTGCAGGTCACACACCCCAGTTGTATCCCCGACTCCTAATCTCAAGCTCCAACAAATGCGAGGGAGCCGTGTCAGTAGATTTACTGGCACGTTAAAGATCCCCTTCGGGGCAAAATTCTGGCACCCCGGCGTCTCTAAAAGCCAGTGTAGTTAAAAGGGACGTAAAACCAATAACATTATCTCAAGCTCCAGGACACTGCCCTCAGTGGCGGTAGAGGTGGGATCCCTCGCCTAGTCCGTGGGAACAGCCAACCCTGGAGGGTAAAACGATAGCGAAAAAGAAAAAAATGGTATTTAATATAATGCTATTTAATGTAAAAGAGTGGATTGAATGCAGCAAATGGGGCTTCATAGCCCTGGGTATACAGTATAGGGAATCCTTAAATAAACAATAAATCTCTCTCTCTCTCTTTCTGTGTGAGAAAGAGAGAGACGTTCGTGGCCTTAAGCCAACACCACCTATATACAAGGCCTTGGCACTGAATTGAAAATAAGCAAGATGGCGGATACCGAAGGCAGAAGTTTGTGTTCATACATTTGTTGTTGTTTTTGTGCGATTTTTTCAGTTTTTTGCTGTAAAATATGGTTTACAAGTGTTGTGTTCTGAAGTGCAGGGGGAATTATGATCATGAGAATAAAGTTCGAGTGTTTAAGTTCCCCGAAGAAGAGAATTTGAAGAAACTTTGGATATCAGCTATTAAGGAAACATTGTGTGGTAAGTAGGCTACCAATACGGTACACGTATTTTAATTATCTAAGCAGTGTTAGCCTACCGTACCACATAAATAGCCGATATACCGGTAATCTTAATAATGTAAAGAATTACCTAGGCTGCTATAAATAGTTCTAAGAACTATTTCATTGCCTTGCAAGCAACACGTAAGTGACCAAGCCTAGTCATTTTAAGGTTAGAGTTGGAGCAATACTTTGCATTTAGGCTAAGTTTCAAATAATAATAATGAACGGTGTTTCCTCATTAAATAATTAATAAACGAATCTCCCAACATGCGAGGCAAGTTTGTTGTGCATGGGTGAATTAAACATGTTGTGATCAAATACTGAAAATGTTTTAGTGTGATAATTATAGATTCATTTTTAATGCATGCATATTGAGAATCGGTGTTCAAAGCTAATGATTTATATAATTGAGTCTGGCCTCACTGGAAAGTCATTTAATATGCACCACAAATTGCTCAGATTCCTGATTAAGTAGGTACCTAACCCCTTTATTGCTCCCAGCGGAGATGTTTTAATAGGAAATTCCCCAGTGAAGGTAATTGTTTAAAAGCAAGATATAAAATATAAGTAGACCTGTAGCTCAATAGTTTGTTCTAAAACTAATCTTCTGATACCGGTACCTTATAGTACGGTACTCGAGACGAAAGAGTAGGCCTAGAAAAAAATTTAGCCTATGGTACTCAATGATTTACAGTACCGTATTTATACCTTGGTTGGTAATTGATATTTTTAAATATAGGCTACTCTATACATGCCAGAAATCACTACTATTTCCCTAAATATACCCAGGTGTGTAGGTTACTTCGATGATAAGCTGTATTCTTTGCATATTCATAACATTTTCTTGTCCAATATACAACTTTTTATGGAATTATCTGCTGAATTTTAAGAAATTTGGTCAGTTATCATGAACCATATCACTAAGATATTTCACAATTCATTGAGTAATAATAAATACATTCCTAGATCACTTGGAAAGTGCAGCAGTTATCTCACTAGGACCCAAAGAGCCCAATGTGGCGATGTAGCTCAGAATGTAAGATTAATTATCGGTAGGCCTATACACTTTACTTCAATGAATGTTACTCAGTATGATTCTTTTGCAAATTGCAGGTTTGTGAACTGCATTTTAATGCTCAAGACATTCGACAGAATACTGTATTCAATTGTGAAGATGGCCAAGAGATTACACTCCCATCAAAAGTGCCAAGACTTAAACCTGGTGCTGTTCCATCTCGTCTACCAAATTGAATCAGTGACCCATGCATCGTATCCTCCCTTTGTTAGTAATGAATAGAACTCACTTTAAATAGCCCAATTCTATCATCACGTGTAGTATTTCAGTGTTCCAAACCACCGCAGTTCCCTGCAGTCAGCTGATCGAAATGTTGCTGTCAACAATGTGATGTCATCAGCCATCTATTGGATGTATGATCGAAAAGACATTCAAATAAAATGCAACGACCTCGTAATTCTGCCCCTTAAAACAACAATAACTACCGTACCTAAAATTCAATCTTCTCCTGTGATATTTGTAAATATTTTCTAGTATAATACCTATTTCATCCAGAGTTTTTCAGTTGTCATGTTTGATCTGAGAAGTGAATTCATGCCTGCCTAGTAGCCTAATTATAAAATATGTTATATTATATTTAATGACAAAAGGTGCATCCTGTCACTGTTATAATTACAAATCACATTTTTACAAAAGTTAGCCTAATTTTATAATATGCATTGTCAACAAGAATCAGTACCCCACTTCAGTCCCTCTGTTGTGTTCAAAATCATTTTCAATATTCCTCTACTCCAGTATTTTAAATGTGATCATTGCAGTTGGCCTTTAAATGAATCCAATATAGCACATTGTGGTTCCCCAGCTACCGTATCTGTCTTCCAAGGTACTTTGTTTTTCACTTTTTGCTACTGTGCCTGAAATTAACAATCGCCCAATAAAACTGGAGCGCCTGTTTTTCCAAAATCACCGTACCAAAAATAGATAGACCCTCCAGCTACATAACTGTGATCCACCCGCTAGGCTTTTAGAATATTTCTATATGCCACATTGTTTCTGGTAGTAATACAAAACCCAACTTGAAAATGGCTTTTGAATACCAGCCATTTATGTGTCAAATCTGATTTTATGGCAGATGTATATTTTGATCTCTCTGTTAATAGTCAGCCCAAAGGCTGGTTGGATCCTCAACAAGCACTACTGTAAGTTATGCTAATAGAAACCCACAAAGCAGCACCACGATGAGACATACTAGGCAAGGTTCCTCTGTACAACTTGAGTACAGTTAGTGTCAGTACTGATGTACTGTGTCAGTACTGATGTACTGACTCAGTACATGGCACCAGCCATACCTTGGTAGCTTCCACATAATCGCAATCATGAATGAGATGAGACATTAGTGAAAAGCCACATTTTGCTCTAGCCTGTGCGACAGACACAAAAACACTACAATCATCAAGAGATGGCACAAGTAAATATTTGGATCATGTTTGTCGAATTTCAGGTTGTCATACTTATTTCCGATGAGAAGATGCAACTGTTTAATTATATACTCTTATTAGATTCAGCTACTCCTCTATTCACACCATAAATATATCCATTCAGCAAGTATGTCAACAGACAATCTTGACAGCTTATGAAATTTGAAATCAATTTTATTGTTTTTTAGTCTAATAAGTGAATTTAGTTTCAGTCGGTCTTCATGTTAAGGGACACTGGGACTGAGTTTTCATATTTCTGTAATTATCAATGGATATTATTCTAATTTTACACACATCACTCAAATACTAATATACACTATGCTACTGATTTACACTTTTCGATCTCTAACCGTTTAGGAGATATGATTATTTTTATATAGAAATTATGCAAATTTTGAAAATGGTCCTTGCGTTAAACAGATAGAGGTAGCTCATTTATCATGACTTTCCCATATAGATATTTAGTATGAAAGCAATCCTAGTTATTGGTTTTGAGTTCATATGAATATGTGTTGAGATATAAATTAACTCATTTCACAATTTTTTTTATTCCATTAATTGCCTATTATTTAAAATTAAAATATTTTTAATGGCAAACCTAAGAATACTACAGTAAAACTAATCACTGAACTTATGGATGCATTAATATAGAATATGAATACAAATTTGCAATATTATAGCAGCAAATCTAATGCACAAGGACCAAATGTTGTATCAAAAAATGGGAAGCCACGATAAATGGACTTTTATAAAAAACATGCATATTTTTTGGTTATCAGCTTTCAATTTTAGGTAATTATCAATGGATATTGTTATAATGTTACACACAGCACTCTAATAGTAATATACACTAGACTTCTGATTTACACTTTTCTATCTCTAACCGTTTAGGAGATATGATTATTTTAATATGAAAAATATGCAAATTTTTAAAATGGTCCTTGCGTTAAACGGATAGAGGTAGGTCATTTATCATGACTTTCCCATATAGATATTTAGTATGGAAGCAATCCTAATGATTGGTGTTAAGTTCATATTAATATTTGTTGAGATATAAATTAACAAATTTCTCAATTTATTTATCCCATTAATTGCCTATTATTTGAAAATTAAAATATGTTTAATGGCAAAACTATGAATACTACAGTAAAACTAATCGCTGAACTTATGGATGCATTAATATAGAATATGAATACAAATTTGCATTATTATAGCAGCAAATCTAATGCGCAAGGACCAAATGTTGTATCAAAAAATGGGAAGCCGCGGTAAATGGACTTTTATATAAACATGCATATTCTTTGGTGATAGGCTTTCAATTTTAGGTAATTATCAATGGATATTGTTTTAATGTTCCATACAGCACTCTAATAGTAATATACACTAGACTACTGATTTACACTTTTCTATCTCTAACCGTTTAGGAGATATGATTATTTTAATATGAAAAATATGCAAATTTTGAAAATAGTCCTTGCGTTAAACAGATAGAGGTAGGTCATTTATCATGACTTTCCCATATAGATATTTAGTATGGAAGCAATCCTAGTGATTGGTTTTAAGTTCATATGAATATTTGTTGAGATATAAATTAACATACAGTATTTCACAATTTATTTATCCCATTAATTGAAAATTAAAATATTTTTAATGGCAAAACTATGAATACTAAAGTAAAACTAATCACTGTGCTTATGGATGCATTAATATAGACTATATATAAAAATTTGCTACATTATAGCCACAAGTCTGATGCATATGGGGCGAATTTTGTTCCAAAAAATGGGAAGCTCAGAAAAATGCACTTTTATAAACCCATGCATATTTTTTTAGTTATCAGCTTACCTTGTCAGCTAAAACTGCCCAGCACCATATGTCAACACCCTATTTCTTGCTTTTCTGAGCTCCTTATTAGGAAATTAAGTACAGAAATACTCGCCTCAATGAAAGTCCATGAATAGGAGGCGTTTAGATACCATGCACTAGACATTTCAAGAATTCGCTGGGCCTTTAAATATGGCGGAATTTGGAAAAGACTTTCACTAAATTGTCCGCTGGAGTCAGGGGCATAATTATATCAAAGAATAAAAAAATCAATATTTTTGCAATTTCTGACAAAAACTCAGTCCCAGTGTCCCTCTGTACCCAATTAAATTGGGCGAGGAGTAAAACTTTTCAATTCACACTTGCGTACAGTACCTCTAAAAAATACTTGGATTAATTAAGCACTTAAGTGTATAATTAATCCAAATAATTTTTCCACATTGACAGAAAGTTGTGAGTCGATAGTCCTACGTTTTACTCCCCGACCAATTTAATTGGGCCAATTAACATGTGGAGCAACTAAAATGCAATTAATTCATTAGATTATGAGCGCAACATTGAAAAATGACTTCGAAAAGTTCAAGTTGTATGGACACCATTTTTGTGGCACCAAATATTAGAATGTTATCCTGAAAGTCTTGAAATAGCCTATTATGAACAGTCTCTCCTCCTCTCACCCTGTCTGTTGCATTTCTCCGCCCTTTGTAGCCTTACAGCCTCAATATATTAAAAAGCCATCCACTGTGTTAAAGTTTCATTGTCTCTAAAACTTATACAGGATTGTCGGCCTCTCCCCCCATGTGTCCAATGACATTTCAAATATCTTCAAGCTCAAATGAGTGCCTTTTGTTATGGTTTAGAAAGTCATACCTCACATATAAAAATATTTCGTTTAGTAGTGTAGTCATTGTGCTTCAACAGCTATTGGATCAAAATTTAATGCTTTTCAGTCGGTCAACATGATTGTATCCAATTGTAATGGGTGTTTCTCTACTCTTGAAAGAAATTTACATGAGAGTAATAAATACACTTAGATGACTAGTTTTGACATAGATTAATAGCCTGAGTGAAAAGGATCTGATGTGGCATTGTGTGTTTATGTGAATAGCCTACTATATATTTTAAACTAGCAGAGACATTGCTGTGTTAAGGGTATTTTATGCTCAACTTTGCTTCCACTCACAGTGTATGTAAATATTTAGGATGCTCTGGATATAAATGATAATAATAAAATATACACCTCATATTTGTAGGTGACAGGTATGATGTGCAATAAATTACTAGAAAAAAGCCAATCAAATTAAGAAACTGTTGCTTTGGTAAGAGCATAAAGTAATTGTAATTTCGGTTGTACTCTAATCTTAACTTATTGGCTGTTATAAACAATATTAAGATTGAAATTAGATTAACTCGTGGTGTAGTAGCTAGCATTCTTGGCTGCCGCCCCGGATGTCCAAATTCGATTCCCGGCTCCCCCAAGAAATTTTAATTCTAGTCCGAGGGCTGGAACGGGGTACTCTCAGACTTGTGAGGCAAAACTGTGAATTCCACAGTACGGTACATTTGAGAAATAAATTATCAACTTGTAAAAAAAAACACTGTTTACCTTTCTGCTTAGTAAATTGACAAATATTTAGACATTTGCCATTCATACTCCATAGATCATAATGGAAAATTCATTAAGTATAAAATTTTATTTGTGGGTTGTGTTGTATTTTACTTTTTTTGTATTGCTAGTAATTGTAGGCTATATAAACTTTGAATCTTATCTAAAATAATTACACAACGTTATATGCTCTAAGTTATTGGTTGATATTTCTGGGATTATGCGGTGACAATCCCCTGAAAATACTCACAATTTTCCAGGATAGCCAGTCCCCCCCCCCCCCCCGAAATAAAATTGTATATACGCCCCTGACACTGGCTGATGGCATCATCATAATAGTAAATCTATAATTTAAATGATGAAATGTGTACCCGGAAGTTTTCGTGAAGAAGACACAGTTGTTTATATGTCAAGTCCAGATATCTAGCTAAAAACCTGATCTTATGTAAATATTGAACATAACTGTATCAAATGCGTATATTTTACTGCTGTTAATTTAGCGCTATGTTTTGTGGCCAGTGAACTGTTGACATAAAATTGATCCAGAAACATTAAAATAGTGTATGTTTCATTTTTTCCTACGGTACGGTACCTAGTTTCCCGTGAGGTTTCATTTTCAGGTGAAGGATGAGAAGAAGCTTATTCAGTAGGCCTAGTATATTTCTTACGTAAGTAAAGGTAAGAAGGATGAAGTTATCATAATAGCCTAAAAATGCTGCCGACTACGATGAATCAGTTGGAAGGAACCGATCATATGGGTCATGGCCTGCGGCGAGCTCCAGCAGTGCCCGCCATCTTGTTTGAATGCAAAGGCCTGTTATCTAGGTGGTGTTGCTTAAGCTAGGAAACATCGACACATCTTGGTACTTGCCTAGAGTTGAAGAGGCATACCACGGATAAGCCATTGCAGGATGACTGAGGTGGGAATCGAACTTATACTCCCGCGGTGACAGCCAAGAATGCTAAGCACTACGCCACGAGTACAGCTGCATCAAGTCTGGAGACCACAGGTTCGAATCCTGGCGCTGGCAGCTGCTATCCTGAGTGTGTTTCCCCTCCATTTTCCATCCTTCCTCCGAACAAATGCCAGTATCGTGTCTTACTTCAAGTCCCGGGGCGCTACGCCATGAAAATTAAAATCCACAGCCTGCTTCCTGTCGACCGACCGGGTCAGGGATGGAATGAATTAGGCCCCCATCTAGCGGCGAGGATATCAACTGTGCCGGCTGCCGAAGCCTGTCGTACTCCCCTGAATCAATGATTAAATGAATGTCAGATGAAATAAAATTATAGTGGAGAGTGTTGCTGGAATGAAAGTTTGACAGGGAAAACCAGAGTACCCGGAGAGAAACCTGTCTGCCTCCGTTTTGTCCAGCACAGGTTTTACATGGGGTGACCGGGATTTGAACCAACGGTGGGAGGCTGGCGTGCTGTCGCCTAAGCCACGGAGGCTTTGCACTACCCCATCCCTGTCCTTAATACACGAATGCAATCATCACATAAATGTCCGGCTCCGTGGCTAAATGGTTAGCGCGCTAGGCTTTGACCCAAAGTGCACCGGGTTCGATTCCTGGACGAGCCATCAGGGATTTTAATCACCTGGCATTAATTCCCGTGGCTTGGGGACTGGGTGTATGTATCCTCGTCTTCATCATCACTTCATCCTCATTACGACGTGCAGGTCGACCACGGGCGTCAACTAGAAAGACCTGCACTCGGCCTCTCCGACGGCCATACATTCATTCATCGCATAAATACAGGTCATCAGACAAGTTCGACACACACGGTGCTGATGATAGGTCCTAATACTGATTGCAACGATCCTCACTGTCACTCGTCAGACAATCTCCAATACGGTATAGTATAATTATCTTGAACATAACTGACCTTCTTCTACTTCTAGTCCCTATCCATTCCGGATGTCGGCAACCATCTTGGCTGTGCTTTCTCTGTTCTGAGCCGTTTAGAACAACTCTTCCGATGTATTGAGAGTCCAGTCTCTGAGGTCTTTTAGCCAGGAAATTCGTCTCCTGCCAACACATCTCTTTCCTGGTATTTTTCCTTGCAGTAGATGGTATCTGCTTCTGTTGCGCATAATGTGATGTACTTCCTATCCTTTCCCATTCTTCGAAGGATCTCGGCAGTTGTGATATGATCTGTCCATGATACTCTTCGCATCCGGCGATAGAGCCACATCCCACAAAGGCCTCTAATTTTTTATTGAGTGACTTTTTTAAGTCCATCTTTCTACACCGTAATGAAGAACAGAAAACACATAGCAGCGAACAAGTCTCATTTTAGCGGTTAGTTTTAACTCGCGACTTTTAAAAGTTTTCCCATTTTGTTGAACACAGTTCTAGCTTCACTCATTGATCGTTAATGATGGTTCCGAGATATGTGCAATTCCGGACTCTTTCAACAGGCCTTTGATTGATTACAAGATGACATGCAGTGTTTACATTCTTTTGCTTATGACCATAAATTTGGCTTTCTTTATATTTATGTCAAGACCATATTCGTGACATCTTAATACTACTCTGTCAATGAGGCATTGTAAACTTTCTGGTCTATCAGTAAACTCTAAATATTTATAAATCGAGACTTCAAATTAACACAGAATTCGAGCCCAAATCAACATTATTTAAATTATTCATGGTGGTTCCATATTGACATGCTAAAATAGTTATTAAAAATAATTATACACCCGCCTGAATCAATACTATAAATAAATAAATTATTAAACATGTTCTTGGTACATGTTTCGGGGATTAATCAATGTTATCTCCTTCATCAGCTAAAAACATATTGAAAACAAAATAAAGCGCACCTCTGTAATATGAAAGGTTATTAAACATAATATACATCTTCATTAGCATCTGCAGTCTGATCACCGTCACCAACTACTTCATTTTATTCTAATTTTTACAACCTAAATATATGGTGCACCGTGTTAGGTTTAATAACCTTTCATATTACAGTGCTACGCTTTATTTTGTTTTCAATATGTTTTAGCTGATGAAGGGGATAAAATTTGATTAATCCCCGAAACATGTACTAAGAACAAGTTTAATATTTAATTTATTATAGTGTTTTAGATCCCTTATTTGGGGGTAGCAGGATCTAAAACGGAAGAGTTATTGTGTTGATTTAGAAGGAAATGTCTAAAAGGGGGTAGCTTCCCGTAGTCGGGCAAGCTGACCAGTGTAGAGTGTTGTTTTAGTGTTGGGGTGCTAGGGGATGCTCTTGTAAAAGATCTAGGTGTATTTTAGGGGATGGACTTAGCGTAAGGTCAACGCGCTGGCTTATGTAGTCGTCCAGCTGTCTGGTTAGATAATAGACTTGCACGCGTCAGCTAGAAGGCGCGTGCCGTTCCTGGCAGTCAGGCCGGTACGGGAATACGATGATGCTAGCACTAGCAAGTATCTGGCTACTATAAGTCACGTCTAATAGTGACGGAGAGTTCAGGAAGGGAATTAGGGCGTAAAGAAACGTGTAGACAGTAATGCAGGTGTAAAGTACTGACCAAGTGTTTATTGGTCAGTAATAATGGATATGTGAGTCCCTTTTAAGGGATGTAGTGATGTTACAATGTGTACACTTGTCTATACAAATTGGGTGTAAGGTTACAAAGTTATAGGATTCTGAACACGTTCTGACTCACTCACCTGATGATACCAGCGTAGCCTTCGGCCGTCACACTGTAAGACTGATAATTGAGAGCTCTTCTGACCTCCTTAGGACTCCCTTTTATATTCTTCGGCGCTATGCTGTCAGCATTGTGATGGCATAGCTGCCCTAGTTAATAGTGTGTCGATGTTTGTAGTGGTTATGCAAGGATTGGGCCAGCTTTCCAGAATGACAAGCTGTCCTTGTGGTATTGATAGATGTTGGTCTGGCTTTACAAGGATTGCCAGTTAGGAGATTTAAATAGATGATGGGGGGATGGTCTCCAAGGGGTGCATACCCCTGGGGTACTGTACAATAGTATTGATTCAGGCGGGTGTATAATTCTTTTTAATAACTATTATATCATTGACATGGTCGTGATTTTGAAGGTGTCTCCAGAGCTACCTGTATGCCATAGCTGGAACCTTACTTACAATGACCTTTTTTGTTACCTCTTCGTGGTGTAGCGGCTAGCATTCTTGGTTGTCGCTCCGGAAGTCCGGGTACGATTTCCGGCTCTGCCAAGAAATTTTAATTCTGGTGTGAGGGTTGGAACTGGGTATACTCAACTTCGGGACACAAAACTGAAGAGGCGGATTTGATTCCCACTTCAGTCATTCTGGAAGTGATTTTGGTGGTTTCCCCACTTCTACTCCAGACAAATACTGGAATGATTCCTCACCTAAGGAAACGGCCGCATCATTCCCAATCTGATCCCCAATTTACAAACACATAGACAAGTACAGACACCTTAATAACAAGGTTGTAACTCAAATTACACACACAAATACACGAGGCTATATGACCACGATGTCGCAAAGCCCCTAAAGAATCAACAACAAAAACAACAACAACTCATACAGAAGTTTATTTACACAATGTACGTTTTATGAACGACTGGAATCTCCGAAGAGGCAAGTTCTTGGCAGGCCCTGGCAGTGTGTTCAATAACCGCGTAGAGCGGCTGTAGAGACCCGTCAGGCGTCTTCGGTGGCGTAGTTGGTAGCATGCCCAAGGTCGCGGGTTCAAACCCGGCGTTTTAAGAGCGTTGAAACTCCTGCAGTATGCCTTCCTTCGGAGAGGAAGTAAAGCCGGCGGTCCCATGTCACAGATTTATGGCATGTAAAAGAACCTTCCTATAGCTACACTTGTGTGAAGCCAAAATTAGTAGTTAGAATTGATAACTCTCTATTAGTTCCAACATTAGCCAACAGGTGGTGACTGCCATGGCATCTAGTAGCCAAGTCTACAAGCTAGGTGTCGTGGATGGTAGTTAAAGTAGGAACTACTTGAAACCACTATCCTTACTTGAATTTAAGAAAAAGATACAGTCAGTCTGAGAGACTAGACTTTATATAATTTGAAATGATGCATGCTACAAATGCTACACATGTTAGAAAGGCTCAGGAGGGCTTCTCGCTTCGCTCGAAGCCCCAGGACTCTTTGCACTCTGCTGCATGACGTCACGCACTCGCCGTCTCCGTATCGCATAACGCCAGACTCCAGGAGTAAACTCAGACTCAACAGACACCATTACGCTTTAACTTAGGCTTCCCGCGCGGGGGCTGCATGACGTCACGCACTCGCCGTCTCCGTTCGCACAACACCAGACAAACTCAGACTCGGTGCAGATGCACTGAACAACATGATGACGTCATACACGCCGTAAACGTGACGCATAACGGTAGACCTAAGCATGGCGATGAAGTCGACAAGATTATTTGAAATTATAAAAAACAGGTACACACTAATACAGCCATCACAATTAACACCAGTTATCAGACAGATTCTACACACACCCAAAGTACACGGGCTATATGATCGCGTTTCGCAGCCCCTAAACTAAGGAACTAACCAACCAGAAACCTGCCAAGTAGGCATTGCAACGAGGGAAGGATGGCAGGTGAGTTACCCCTCGTCCTGTCCGAACTGAACGATATACGTTCTGCCCCTTCAAAACAGAAATCCTGGATACGCGTCTGACTTCTACTACGTAACCAGGTCCCTGTTGAGCACCTACAGTATACAGTATTCACGAGCACCAGAGCACGTAGTCTAGACAGACGACAGCTGTCAGTTATGTAGGCCACGTCCTACGTTCACTCTAGCACGCTCTATTATCGCTGTCAGCCTACAAGGAAGTGTATTCTTTTCCTCGAACTGACACATAGTGAAATATTACCAGGCTTTCTCCGTTTTTACATGCAGTGTGAAACAAAAGTTTGGTGATTTTCAGTCAGTCAACACGATTGTACCCAAATGAGGTGGATTATTTCCTAAATCTGAAAAAAAAATACATGAGATTAATAAATACACTTGGATGACCAGTTTCGATCGTCAAGCGATCATCATCAGATCCATTACACCTAGGCTATAAAATCTATGTCTGAAAATATGGGTGAAAATATTAACAATATATACACTCATTTAGTTGCAGTTAATAATGCAACTCGTCAGTATTTGTTAGTTGAAGTCTATGTGATGTTTTGTTGAGATACTGGAAGTGGTGATTGACCTCAGGAATTTGCCTGTTTGGAGTGAATATGTGGTTGTTGTAAATGGTCAATTCAGATTGTATTGTACAGGCTACTTAGGCTATCTGGTTGGGGTCTTGCGCGGTCCTGTTGAGAGCATATTCACAGGGTTCAAACCCGGTCGAAGTCGTCTGATTTTTTAAGTGCGTTAAACATCCCTCAGTATGCCTTCCGTCGGAGGGGAAGTAACGCCGGCGGTCCCATATCATAGATTTATGGCATGCTAAAGAACCTTCCACTAATTACGCCTGTGTGAAGCTAAATTATAGGTTAAAAATTTGAACAACGCACTTAGGTTCCAACGTTCGTCGCCAGAAGCCGACTGCGGTGGCGTTTAGTAAGCAAGTTCTGAACTAGTAGTCGTTGACGGTGGCGTTTGGCGGCAAAAGTAGGAACTACTTGAAATTCAATGTCTGCAGTCCTTACTTGAATTAAGAACAAATAACACACACTAATACAGCCATCACAATTAACACCGGTTATAAGACGGATTCTACACACACCCAAAGTACACAGGGCTACATGACCGCGTTGTCGTAGCCCCTAAACTGAGGAACCAACCAAATTGCTCACGCTGAATCCAGATAGACATATCCATATTTAAAAAGTAGGCCATTTCAACCTCTTTGGTTAATCTAGCTACAATGCTCAAAGCACTGCCAGCTAGATTGCATCTCGGCTGCCAGAATGCGATCCAGCAGGCAGTGGTTCCTTCCGCACCCTTCTCCATCTCGATGTTTTGAATATCTCTGGCCACTGGAAAGATATTACAACTTACAAGATCTTTGGACCGTTGTTCTAGCTTCTTCATTCAATAGTTCTTTGCTCTTCGACATAACCTCTATAACAGAAACCTCCACAACACAGAAAGAAACACGCTTACGTTATTTTAGAACTGTCAATATAACAATACAGCCACCATCGTTATTTCTATGTCAGTGGCCAAAGTAAGAGAATTGCTTTCTGGTGAACTGAACTGAATTTCACCATTGACACGACCTCTTCTTAGGGTGAAAGAATTGCGCCGTTGAACAGGAACAATGATGAAATGACTCTCATGAACGGTTTTCTTCCTGTTCACAAAAATTTCCTAAGCTCCACGATTTCCTTCAGATTGGAATTGCTGGTACCTCCAATTACAAAATGAAGTAGCACAGTAGTGACCCTGGTAGAAACAAGCCTTTGTTTTCAAAAGCCGTATATAATCAGGCTGTGTATAAAATAGTTCATTCTTCTTACATTGTCTGAACAGAAATTCGGACAGCCCACCTTTTACCAAATAAGTCACCTTAAATACATCCATACCGACGCTTGAATATCAATTAAATACATTGGAATCCCAGAAGGTCTATAATATTCCTAGTCTTCTTCACGATTTTGTACCAGGTGAGAATGTGTCCCTACAAGTCTGAATTTTTCAATTCCTTCCACGAATACTATTTTTGTTCACACAGAGTATTTTATTGTACTTCCGCTCTATGTTTCAACGGCTTGGTCATCCCGGTCAACATCACCATGTACTTTGAAGTTTAGCAAATGAAAACACACTTTGAAGTATATAGAATTCGTCTAGTAACCTGTATCATTGTGATCTGTACTCTGTAGAAAATTGTGCATTTGTAATTAATTGAAAATAGCATTGATAAGAAAGCGGCCGTGGCCTTAAGTTAGGAAACATCCCCGCATTTCCTTAAGTTGCCTGTACACTGGAGAGTGATTTTCATAGAGCAAGTCTAGCTAGACCGCTCTAGCTGAACTGAATGCGTGTACACTGTAGAGTGATTTTCCCTAGGTAGAGCATTCGTAGAGCGGAGATAGACAAATCTACCTAGAGCACTCTCTGAACCTGTGTACACTGTCAAACGTAAATGCACTAGGTAGAGCAGCGCTAAAACATCCTGAGAGCAGTGTGAGTCTAGTTTTTGTGCACTGTGTTGTGAAGTTAAAATGTCTTCAAGAGAGATTTTAGCATCTATGGTGGTTGTGTGTGCCTTGTCAAAAAAGAAAACTATGAAGAGGAAATAAAGGTTGTGGGTGTCGAATTGGATATCAAAAAGAAAATACGAGGGAATGCACGCTAAATATTATTGCAAGAGTTATGTTCAGAAGATTCTGTAGCGTATAAGAACATTTTATGAATGAACAAAAATGACTATGATTATATTTTGGCCAAAATTAACCCCAGGATCAGCAAACGGGATCACCCGAAACGACTGTGCCTTCAAATTTCTGTCTCTGTATTCTTTCCGAGTACAATTCAAAGTTTCTGGATGGGCTTCAATATTTTCAATTAATGTTATTGTTTTTTCGCGACTCCACACAAATTCAGCCATATTCAAACACTATAATTAACAACTAACAAATAACCCCAATAATCCACCACTGACTCTACATAGAGCACTTTCCAATATTCAACCGAACGAATAGAGCTAGACTGGTCTAGCTTGGACACCCAAATACTGTTTACACCGTAGAGTCAGCCGGCCCTAGCTAGAGCTTAGAGCGGTCTCCGCTAGGGTTCTCTACCACCTGTGTACACTGGAGATGAGCTTAGAGTACCCTAGATAGAGCTACTCTACGCTCTAGCTAGGGCAAAAGCTCTCCAGTGCACAGGCACCTTGAGAGTAGAAGTGGGAATAGATAGGTTTGAAGTCATTTTACAGTGTTGCCTTATTGACAATTTATATTTTAACTTTCAGTCGGTCAACACAATATAGTTCCAAGTATTGGAATGTGCGAAAAAATAACCTGAATAAAATTACATGTGATTAAGATATATATATATATATTTATTTATTTATTTATTTATTTATTATGGACTCAGAGGGAGAAAAATAACGGATGACATATTTCTATCGTCAAGCGAGCTTCTTTAGATTTAAATATACAAGACAAAATAGCTCTACAAAGCACTACCAAACCTACAATGACATCCACAGACAGCCTCTGCTCTCCGAAAACAAAAACAAAACCGTCACAAAACTCAGAATGTGTGGCAACTATCACTGATAAATATTAAGCATTGTCTGTTAGGTAGTCAGCCCGAAGGCTGGTTGGATCCTCAAAAAGCACCGCCGTTACGTTATGTGAGTAGATACCCACAAAAACCCAAGGCAGCGCAATATTGAGGCATTCTAGGCAAGAAGAGGAGTGAGGTAGTTTGCCATTGCTTTCCTCACTGAGTCAGAACAGTAGTCCTAACCCTATGAGTAGAACCTTTCACAGCATTCACAGGCACTGACTGTGCCCTGAATGCCATTACTAAGCACCACCCATACCTCAGTAGCTTCCATATAATCACAGCCATGAGTGAGACTGAGACATCGGTGAAAAGCCACCTTTTACTCTAGCCTGTGCCAACTGACAAATGCAAATGTACTGTATTCATCAAGAGATGGCAAACAGGCCACATTAAGCATTAAGCACCCGGAAAAGAACTATTCATTTTAAATGTTTCATGACTGAGAAATGACGATCCCATAAACCAGACATGGGCAATCTTTTTAGGGACAGGGCCAGATACAAAATACCGGTAATTTAGGGGAGCCGAAAATAAAACAACACGTGTTTACAAATTGATTATAAACTTTTTATTTCTGAATTTTAAATCAAACATAACTTATAGGCTACAATGGTAGAAAACTTAGGAAAAAGGAACACACCTTCTTCTTGGTTCGTTGAGGCCCCTTGGACCACGCAGTTCCTAACTCTGGCGAGCTTTCTTTTTATCCCAGAATTCCTTCATGTTTGCACTATGAACGCACCTTCATTATTTGTTAGAAGAGGAAGGAGTATGTGACAAGTGAAACTGTGACTGTGCTTCTAAACTCTTTCATAATCTGGTTGAAACTGGGATGAGCTGATCCTTAGTAGCGCAGCTAAATGGTGGTCTGTTTCTGACGCTATTTCTGCGATGCTTCGTTGTAGAAAACACCGTCCTGTTCTCAGATATAGGAAGATGCGAACATGGCAGTTATCTTCTGTGCATGAGATTTCAAGTTTGGGAAGCTTGATTTTGGTAGGGCTTTGTGTAGAACTCAATTTTCGAAACGTTGAGGAATAATTGCTTTCATTGTGATATTGTAAATCAATCAGTTCTAGCTGCTACTCTATTGCACAAAACGCATAAACACAATGAGATTGAAACAGTTTTTCACATCTAGGTACACAGAACAGAACAGAAAATATGACCTATGTGCAATCATAGATAATATAATTCGAAAGTATGTCGCGGGCCGGATTAGACTAGCTCAAGGGCCGCACTTGGCCGCGGGCCATGAACAGTCTCCCTCACCCAAATAATCTATGAAGGTGTAGCTACTATCGCGGTGATGCACTTAAGCAATAAGACCTAAACTACTGTAGAATTGTAAACTACTATGCAGAAATGACCTACGAGTATTCTATTGTGCTGATGGTAAAAGGCTAGAACTACAACATTGTCTACTAATAATGTGTTGAAAGATCTGATGTAGATTTATTTATTTATTTATTTATTTATTTATTTACTTATTTATTTATTTATTTATTTATCGTATGGCTTTTAGTGCCGGGAGTGTCCGAGAACATGTTCGGTTCGCCTGAGTCTGTAGCTGCTTCCAGCGGACACCCTTAGGGTGAGCTACAAGTTCCACTCAATTTCAAATAGTTCCAACTTTAGCTACCAGATATCAATGATACCTAGTTGTGAACGTTGGAATTTTGATAGAGCGTTCCGACGAAATCTAACCTAACAATTTAGCTTCACACAAGTTTAGTCTGTGGAAGGATCTCTTGCATGCCATAAATCTATGACATGGGACCGCCGGCTTTACTTCCCCTCCGAAGGAAGGCATACTGAAGGATTTTTAACGCTCTTAAATATCCGACGACTTCGGCCGGGTTTGAACCCGCTATCTTGGGCACAGCAGTTCAGCATGCTACCAACTATGCCACCGAAGCCGCTATCTGATGTAGAGACCTATCTGAAATTGTGGAATGTCTTCAGGTTGCTCAGACCACCACTTTTCTGATGTAAATAAGATCTGTATCTAGAAACACTTCCAAATTATTACTTTGAAGATTAATTATTTGAATCTGAAAACTTTTCAATAGCTAACTGCTTTTATAAAAGCTCCTCACACTTTTCAAGTTTAGTCTGTGGAAGGATCTCTTGCATGCCATAAATCTATGACATGGGACCGCCGGCTTTACTTCCCCTCCGAAGGAAGGCATACTGAAGGATTTTTAACGCTCTTAAATATCCGACGACTTCGGCCGGGTTTGAACCCGCTATCTTGGGAACAGCAGTTCAGCATGCTACCAACTATGCCACCGAAGCCGCTATCTGATGTAGAGACCTATCTGAAATTGTGGAATGTCTTCAGGTTGCTCAGACCACCACTTTTCTGATGTAAATAAGATCTGTATCTAGAAACACTTCCAAATTATTACTTTGAAGATTAATTATTTGAATCTGAAAACTTTTCAATAGCTAACTGCTTTTATAAAAGCTCCTCACACTTTTCAATAGCTAACTGATTTAATAAAAGCTGTCCCGCCCCTTAAAACTACAATAACTAACTAATCAACCAAAAGAAAAACAAGGACAGCTCTGTCCCAACGTACCAGCCATTCCAACATACGTCCATCATTCAGAGTCAATCTTGAACATCCTTGACCTCCCTGAATTATCCCTCTGTGGGTGGTACAGTATTCCCAGCCTGTAGTAAATGGTAACTAAAAGGGCGGGGTGTATGTAGTCCACAACGCATGGGATTCTAGAGCTTAATCCTGTTTCCTTTGTGACGTCGGGATTGGGCCTTGACTCTTTCTTGTCTGCCTTCCATGGCCCTACTTCTTTCGAAGTTTCTCAGCCGTTATTCTTTGAGAGCTGAGAACATTATTGTCGTATATTTCCTTCTAATGCGTAATAGTAGTAGTAATGCACAAGCGCCAATAATGACAGGAAAATGAAGTACCCCCTAGGCCTTGGATACCCTTATACCGTCGGGGTCGGAAGAGAACAAGAGTTGACTAAGAGAGTTCAGTTTGGTAGGAAAGATGAAACTGAGGAGCAATGCTGGACTCATGGAATTCCGTGGTCGTGAATCCACGTTCCACCAGTTGTGAGCTCGTGGGAAGGCTAGTTAGTTATTGCTGTTTTAAGGGACGGAACGGCGAGGTCATCTGCACCCCTGGGAAGGCTGTTCCATTGAAACCCTTAAATGCTATTGGACTGAGCTAAGATCGAACCCCCTATCCTAGGTTTTAAGGGCTGCGCTGAAACAACTGCGCCACTGAGTAGTAGTAGTAGTAGTAGCAGCAGCTGCTGCTTGCATGCTTGGGTGTCATCCATGAGGTCTGGGTTCGATTCCAAGTTCTGCCTAGAAATTCTGGTCTGAGGGCGGGAACGGAGTTCAATCAGCCTCGTTCGATTCCTATCTCAGGAATTCTGGAAGTGGCCCTCCTCAGTTTTCCACTCCTACTCCAGGCTAATGACAGGATTGTTCTGAACTTAAGGCCTCAGCCGCCTCTTTCAAAATCCTACACATTTACAAGCACCACAATAGCACAGGTAATTATACAAATTCACACACATCTTAAGTGCGTGGGGGTGGCTAAATGAAACAATGCCAACATTGCCATACTTAATATCCTATAAGCCTGTTGTTTCATTTAGGGTGTTTGTAGAATAAGACTGATAGCATATGTTATTTTAGTGTGTTTATTTGTAATTTAGGATACGATTGAAAAGGAGACAGCCTAGAAGTGGGAAGCCATTGGAATCCACTTCTAGGATGGCTGAGATGAGACTCAGTTTTGTAACACGAGGTTGAGTGCACTCCATTCCAAGCCTCAGACGAGAAGTAAATGTCAAAGGCGGTGTTCCTTTCAGACTTAAGCTGTGTGGCTGACAGCACGCGCTTTGCCATTTCTCGGAGTAGTAGGGCAGTACTTGTCGTGTAGGATGACAATTACGGTATCAAAATACAAGCGAACTATGTAAACGGGAGCAATGTCAGAGTCATTCTAACAGTAGGTTGATTAGCAATTATACAGTGCCATGGCCTAAATAATGCATGTCAATGTTAGTGGGATGCACCCTTTGTGTGTGTATAAATGTCTCCATTCACGATATCCGCGCGTTAGTACGTTATTTTAACGCGACAGTGAAGAGCCTATTCCAGTGTTTTATAGCATAGTTCCAGTGTTGTGAATGAAGGTCATGAAGTAGAATCGGTGGATTATCACTTCTCAAACTGTGTGAAAAGGATTATAGCCAGCAATGTAGTTCAGAAATTGTGGGAAGATATTATTGATTATGTGTTATGTTCCGCTGAAATGTTAGCATCATTTGTTACGGTTTAACGTCGTATTTAAAATAGGGGAAAAAACGTGTGATATTTCCAGAACAGTGGCTGTAAATCTAATCATGACTTCCTTGATGAGAAATCAATAGCCTGTCCATGTCCCCACCTGATGGGAGATCACTAGTGAAGCCGCAGTCATCGCGATATTGTACAGTGAATACCGTAAAACAAGTAACCAATCCAGTGTCACTTTGATGGTAAATCACTAGTCAAGTCACAGCCATCACGATTCTCGAGTGTACAAAACGAAGTTATAAATATGAGAGACACGGTAGCTCCTAGTACTAGCCTGGACTATTTATTCACTGCAGTTATTTTAGAAGAGGATATAACATCTTCTGGATGTTCTTCTGCCTCCTCAATAAGTTCGATACTAAGTCGCTGTTCTCCTGATGTCCACAGCAGTGCCCCCAGCATTACCAATGGCGGTCTCCTCGTCAAGAAGGTGCCCAACAACAGTTTCCCGGGTGTTGTCGACACGAACAACAGGCGAATCATGGTGATGAGTCATTTACCCAGCAGACCACCCGTTGACATCCAGTTCACAGACCTCACCTACTCCGTGTCCGAAGGACGTAAACGGGGTAAGTACAATTCAGTAACTTGAACAACTTTTTAAGTTAAGAAAGATTAAAGAAAATAGTCTGGCTGTTATACACAGAGAAAATATTTCCATCTTTTGTATTTCATATTCAAAATGCTATAGTAGGCCTATGGTCTTTTAAGAAACTTCTGTACTATTTCTGTCATTTTTACAGATCGATGTTTATCTCGTCAATTGTGTTCTTTTGTTGGGCATATTTGCAAATAATTGGCTAAAATTTATTTGCGCTTTATTGTTTGTTTTAAATAGCCTATCATAATCGTCTAAGGCTTACGATAGCAGTTCTATTTTGATAGTAAAGAATGGAACTCTCCCTTTCTCCAACAGGACCGGCTGGAATGAAGGCTAAATTACCTAGAAACTTACATTTATCACTTAAACAGTCTTTTTATTGTTTTAAAGGGCGAGATATCACTTGTTATATGTAGCATCACTTTACTGCTACAACATTCATTGTACTCAAAAGTACTGTACATGTCTAATGGCAAAATTTACTAATTACTAAGATTTATCAAGCCATTCATAAATACACAAAAGGACAGAACAGATATTGAAATACCGGTTGTAAGACTTAAAATATAATTGTTTTCACGACAACCATGCGCCATAGAAAAACAATGGATTAATGCTAAATTCCGATGTGTTCCAGTGTTAAACACCATCTTAAATGGAGTTAATGGTAAATTATGATGTTTTCCAGGGTTTAACACCATCCTCAAGGGAGTTAATGGCAAATTCCGATGTGGGGAGCTGACAGCTATTATGGGACCATCAGGAGCGGGCAAATCCACCCTCATGAACAGCCTAGCTGGTTACAAGTAAGTAGACTATTACTGTACATTACAAAAGTGATTTTAGGTTGTAAGGTGGAGATATTTGAGTTGTGAAATAACCTTCATTACCGAAACTTAAAAAAAGGTGGGGGGGGGGGTCACATTATTGTCTGTATTGTTAAACGTGACCCATCTTGTCCCAATTTCAAACAAAGCAAAGGTATAATACAAATTTGTTTCCATATTAAATACATGATGATGATGATGATAATTGTTGTTTTAAGGGGCCTAACATCTAGATTATCGGCCGCTAATGGTTTGGGTGATAGTGAAAGATGAGATGAGAATGAAAATTATAACTAATACTAACTACAGACTTACATACTAGAAGAAGAAATGGTGAAGAAATAAAGGATAAAGGAAAACGAAGGACAGGAATAAAAGAAATGCCCTCAACCCTCGAAGAATGAGGATTGAGGGACTTGGAAGGAAGGAGAGCCATGAAAGGCATATAGGAAAGGGAAAGAGGAGAGGACCCGCCCAAAAGTCAGTGGAAAAGGGGAAAAAACGGACCCAGCTCAGGAATCCCTCGGGATCGCCAACACCCGAACTCACCAGCCATGAGCCCCTGAGGGTGTAGCAATATCCAGGGTGCACCAGAAGTGGTGGGGCTACATACACCCTACCTCCATGAGGGCCTTGATCAGAAGGCTGGAGATAACATGAAAAGAAAAAGAAGGCTGACCCCTCAGGAAAGACGAGACAAGGGCCAATTAAGGCAGGGAAGTGAAAGACTCCCTAGGCCTCGGATACACTAATACCGTCGGGGTCGGAAGAGAACAAGAGTTGACCAAGGCAGGTCGACAGGAAAGAAGCCGGCGAGGAGCCCGGCACAAGTAAGTGGAAGCAATGCTAGACTCAGCTGGGGACCCATGGTCGCCAACCCACGTCCCACTAGATGTGAGCCCCTGGGGGTATATTAAATACACAACAGTGACGGAGAAGGACACATCAGGTGAAATGAAAGAGTGAGACCCTAAATAAGGGAAAGAAACACAGACCAGAAAGAAGGAGGACGAGAGAAAGCCAACCCAGAGCAGATACGAGGTGAGGTATCCTAATACACACTCTAGTAAAACCATCACAATAACACAGGTTATCACGCGATGACCGCGATGTCGTAGCCCCTAAAATAAGCAACAACAACGAACTTAAATCAAGGTAGGATATTTTGGCTTTAATTAACATAATGGATATTCAAGGATATTTCTTCACTACCTCGAAAACTTCTATCTTAATTGCAGGTGATTTACAGAGAACCAAGCATAGAGGTTTCCATTGGTGGTTATTTCAAAATAATGATTAAAATAGGCTACAATCAGAATGAACCGAGCTGTGCGTACCAACTGTCCCACTCCTACACGCCCGTCCTCCCCCCCCCCCCCCCCTCCATTGTGGAACTGGACCATATAGGCTACTTTACGGTGTTATCTCTTTATTTTATTCATTCGTTTATTCAATCTTATTGCATCATATAAATGATTTAGGATGTAAAAAACAAGTAAACATACATTAGCCTATGCATACACAGTGATAAGGGTATAAGCTACTCGTATATACACATCAAAAAACGTTTTGCATATACGAGGGCAGATCAAAAAATAAGTTGCACTTCCCAGTTATGGCCATTTATTACACCACCTAAACAACAGCAACACGCCTATAACGACATACAATGTAACGCCACTTTTCCACATAGTTTCCAAGAGACTCCAAACAGGGCCGATAACCTCGATGTTAGGCACCTTAAAACAACAATCAATCAGACTCCAAACATTTCTGCGAACGCACAACCAACTTGTCGATGCCGGATGCATAGAAAGTACCTCCAGCGTTCTGCAACCACACGGAGACAGCGGCCTTGACCTCCTCATCGGTCTGGGAATGTCGACCACCGTTCTGTCTAATGATCGCATTCACACTGTTGACATTTGCGCGGGTCCTGGACGTTGCGGGCCTGTCCTCGCGATATCCGTGCGTCTGGCTTCGAATTGTTGACACCACTTTACGATCCCTTGCCGGGAAATGGCCCGCTCCCCATACACAGCTCTAATTTCACGATCAATGTTCGTGCAATTCTTCCTTTTGGCCCATAGAATTAGGATTGTCGCACGCACCTCATATTTGGAGTGAACGTCCAGTTGACGCGCCATTACTTTTGGCCGCTATTCACACCATACAAGACGAGGCACCACAGCGACCTGCCTAACTGACGTGAGGGGCAGTGTCTGTCTCTTTCTCTGCTGTGCCCACATTTACGACACACAGCGCACTGCTGCAGCGCGTTAGTGCAACTAACTTTTTGATCCACCTTCGTACTTACCACATCAAGCAGCGGTGGTACAAAACTTCCTCCGGGAGTCCGCCATTGCACGAATGGAATGGCCTGCAATGTTGCGTCCACGCCCTCCCATAACCCACCAAGGGATCATGGAGGCCACCGTCGAAGAGTAGGATCGCCTGCCTCAAGAGGACCAGGACAACTTGATCTGTGGTATACCACGGCGAGTAAGAGCTCTGCTGGACGCCCATGGTGGCCATGTTCCTTATTGAAACGTCACAGGATGGCAAGATTACAACACATATCAGTCCCTGTTTAACAGGCCAAATGTCATGCTGTTTGTAATTTTCTTCCACACTTGAATAGTCTGCTGGATTTGTCAGAATGTCGTCTCTTTTGAAATAACCTCGCCAACAACCCTACATACGCTCTGCATTATGGCAAACAAGTGATATGCAAAACTTATTTCGATGTGTACGGTATATATAGAGGAAACTTTGCTAATTCCACAGTACGGCTAATTCCGCAGTACTTGAAATATACCTTTCCTGCAGAGTTACCCCAGCGCAAGAGACGGGTTCATCTCACCAGTTGTATTGAGTCAGCTATGTAATATCCCCTAGCTATGAATTTCGAAACGACAAATACTACCACCTGGTGGTAAAATTGTGAAAACCCGTCTTGAATGTTGGTTGTGAAGTATTTATAAAATTACACGTGATTCAGTGATTTATTTGGGTGGTAGTGGTAGAAATGAAGCATAATATTACACACACTATATTGTAGATTTAGACAAGATACAGTGCATTTAGCTATAATATCACTAATATCGTTGGATATGGCCAGGAAACAGATCAACCAGCCTCAAACACAAGCTGCAAAGGCGGGCCTCCTGATCTCTTTCGAGAAAACAGAATTAATTTATTACTAACATCAAAATGGCTCCAAAACATATTGAAGTGAATCATGGGAAAATCAAGCGGGTTGTGAAATTTAAGTATCTTGGGGAATGGATAGACCCTACAATGTCCGAAAACGAGGCTTTTGCGTCACGCTTGAATTAAATTGAAATGGCTTACCATCTAACTAAGAATGTGTACAACAATGCAAAACTGAAGCACTACTGCACGGTCATCCGGTCAGAAGCTTTGTATGCAGCGGAAAGTCTCTCCATGAATAGAAAAGGCATAATGGAAAAACTGGAGACCAAGGAAAGGAAGATATTGAGGAAAATCCTGGATCCAGTCAAAGAACACGGCGAGTTCCGAAGACCACGAGTTGTACACTCACGTAGAGAAAATAACTGACGTGATGAGGAAAAGGAGGATTTCTTTTTATGGACATATAACCCGAATTAAATCAACACGGCTATCCAACAGAATTTTTGCTTTTCTCCGTGAGAAAAAGACAAAGTTCAGTGAAGTAGATAAAGATCTGTTGGAGACTGGGATAACACGTGAAGATATCCAGGAGCGTGGCCCACTTAGGGAAAAACTTCAGAAACATCGGAGTTTTCAACTTAAGCCGAAACTAAAAACCGGGAAGGCGTGGACAACACAGAGAAAGATGCAACATCGATTGTTAATGAAGAAGTACTGGGCCAACATTAAAATGCAGAAAAAACAGTTGACATGACGTGGTCCTTAGTTGGCCGTAACGAAGGAAGAAGAAGGAGAAGAAGAAGATCAACCAAAAATCCCTCAAAAGTTACTAAATAAAATGTCTTCGAAAGTGTTATTTTAAGTATTAAATGATTTAGACAATCCACGCCAGATGACATTTTAAGAATTGAATTTGTTACAAATATGTAGTAATTATTTAATTATTTTGTATGTTAATTATTTGAAATACTTTTCCTTAATTTGTCATGTTCACCATCAATTCCTTAATATTGTGAATTTAGCCGAGTCTCCTCTACAGTATTGATAGAAAATAGCATATCATACAAGGAATTCCAGATAAAACGGCGGGCGGTCAATCAGCATTTCTCTTCCTTCTTGCCACCTCACTTCACCCCTCAAGTACAGTACATGGAGCGGAAACCCCAGCAGTAGTCTATTCTACTCCCTATTCCTTGTAACTTGCGTCCGATCAAAACAAATGCGTTCAGGGAACGCCTGAAGTTCGCCTGGTGCGATTTGTCTTGATGAGTTTCACGTGAGCGGCTTCGGTGGCGTAGTCGGTAGCATGCTGAGCTTCTATGCCCAAGATCACGAGTTCAAATCCGGCTGAAGTCGTCGGGTTTTTAAAGAGCGTTAAAAGTCCCTCAGTATGCCTTCCTTCGGAGGGGAAGTAAAGCCGGTGGTCCCATGTCATAGATTTATGGCATGTCAAAAACCTTCCACTAATTACACCTGTGTGAAGCTAAATTGTATAGGTTAAGAATGTAAACAACGCTCTTAGGTTCCTACTTTCGTTGCCAGGAGCCGACTGCGGTGGCGTCTGGTAGCTAAGTTCTGAACTAGGCCTAGTAGTCGTTGACGGTGGCGTTTGGCGGCAAAAGTAGGAACTATTTGAAAAATTCAAAAGTCTGCAGTCCTTACTTGAATTAAAAAACAGATAACACACACTAATGCAGTCATCACAGTTAACACCGGTTATCAGACAGATTCTACACACACCCAAAGTACACGGGGCTACATGACCACGTTGTCGCAGCCCCAAAACTTAAGAACCGAGTTTCACGTGGTAACCATGTGACTTCCGTGAACCGATAACAATGCATCTTTTCGCAAAGGCTTACAATTTCAAAGTTTCGATCAGGCGTCATGTTACAATAGTGGGCTACGTGGCGCAGTCGGTAGAGGCACTGAGCTTCTAACTGAAAGGGAGTGGGTTCGATCCCCTCCCAGGTAGTGGATTTTAGAAACAAAACTACCACCTTCGGAAACGCAAATAGCCCTGGGGTTTACTCAGCCTACACCAGAAATGAGTACGGTACTAGGGTAATTCCTGGGAGCAAAGACGGCCGGGCGTGGAGCTGACAACTCCATCCCATCTAGTGCCGATGTCACAAAAAGTGGAAGCCTCTGCCTTCCACTACTCCCAGGGTCTCCATGGCCTCTATGGAGATGGCTTTGTTTTTTTGAGATGTTACAGTATTTGCAACAGAGAATATACCACGCGAAGTTCTAGTTCCACAAGCGTACTGCATTGCATATTCGGCACTTTGCACGTACCTGCAATTTCGAGCTTTTTGTAAGCTTTGCGCCGGAGCATCTAATGGGCTAATTAATTCAACACAGAGTCAAATGATTGTTTCATTGATTGTGATTGATTTATCCTCGCCCATGATCAGTGACGGCTGGTGGAGTTTTATCCTGGTTGTAGCATTCTTTTCAGGAGAAGGAGGGAACTGGGGAATAACTGATGAGCTAATCAGTGTCAACATGGGAATAAATGCATGCGATTGACAGGTGAGGTTAAAATTGTATAGGCCTCATGTGTAGGGTATTCATAAAGTGAGTTGCACATTATTACGCCAGATCTATTAACCTTTATTGAGGGCCACAATCTACTGTGCGAAGCAGCGTTGGTTGATTGGATCCTCAATTTTGGGGCTGCGACAACGCGGTCATTTAGCCCCGTGTACTTTGGGCGCGTGTTGAATCCGTCTGATAACCAGTGTTATTGTGATGACTGTATTAGTGTGTGAATCTGTTTTCAATTCAAGTAAGGACTGGAGACATTTGAGTCGTCCAGTTGCAAAACTTATTTAATCCACTTGTGAATAAAAATCATTTTCATGAGAAACGTTACTCTGGACTTTGTCTTTGTTTTCTACTTTGTACTCTTTGCTTTGTGTTTTTGGTTTTGTGTTTGCTTTGTGCTTTTGCTTTTGAATTTTACTTTTTGCTTTTCTTCCTTGGTTTTGGTTTTGTGTTTGTTTTCTGTTTTTGCTTTTTTTGAATGTTGCTTTTTGCTTTGTGTTTCTTGATTTTTGTTTTCTCCTTTTGCTTTTGAATTTTTCATTTTGCTCCTTGTTTTTGTTTTTGGTTTTATGTTTATTTTCTAGAAATTACAATAAAACAAAACAAAATAAAAATCAAAATACACAAAACAAAATTAAAATAAAGCAAAATAAAATAAAACAAAAAAATAAAAGAAAAGAAAATACAATAATTAAATAAATACTACAAAATTTTTAGCAAACAACTACAAAGATATGAACCTCCGACATTAATGTTAAAAGACAAAAATGGCGAGTTAGCTCATAATAATAAAAGAAATACAGAAATTTTAGCAGAAACATTCAACAAGTTGCTAAATTGCGAAGATCCACCCGAACTGCTTCAAATAAATACAGACACCACTATTAAAACACCATCAGAAAACATAAATCCACCCACAATCCAAGAAGTCTACAAAGCGCTGAGAGAGCTCAAAAACTACAAAGCGAGTGGAGAAGATCAAACATTTGCAGAATTGTGGAAATATGCAGCAGAACCAGTAAAGATTTCATTACACCAATGCATAGTGAACATTTGGATCAAAGAAGAACTGCCAGACCATTGGACTACTGCTATAATACATCCATTACACAAGAAAGGAGAAAAATCAAATCCTGACAACTATCGAGGAATTTCCCTTTTGGATATCACATATAAAATCATGTCACGAATTCTATATAATCGTTGTAAAGATCAATTAGAACTGGAAATAGGAGAATATCAAGGTGGATTTCGGCCATGGCGAAGCTGCCCTGAACAGATAATCACCTTAAAATTAGTAATGGACTACTACAAACGTAGACAAAAACAGCAAGTCATAACCTTCGTAGACTTCAAAAAAGCTTATGATTGTATACATAGATCTTCATTGCTGAAAATACTAAGGAATTTCGGACTTCATCCCAAATTAATAAAAATTATAAAACTAACTCTAACAAACACCAAATCTAAAGTAAAATTCCGAGGAGAAATATCTGAACCGTTTACGATTAAAACAGGATTAAGACAAGGAGATGGTTTATCGCCTCTACTTTTCAATTGTGCTTTGGGATATGTAATGAGGGAATGGTACAGGGAAAATCCTAGGAACATAAAAATTGGAACCAAGAAAGATCAAATAGACTTAAATTGCTTGGGATTCGCAGATGGCTTAGCGTTACTGGCTAATAATATTCAAGAAGCCAGAAATCAAATAATAAGCCTACAAAATATAGCACAAAAATTGGACTTCAGATATCATTTGAAAAGACAGAGATAATGGTAGCAAATCCACTTGTAATCAACCACATAACAGTAAATAACAAGAAAGTTAAAATAGTGAAGCAATTTAAATACTTAGGAGAAATTATAACTTACAACTTGGATGAGAAACCTGCATGGCAAGAAAGAACTAATAAAATGATAAAAGCCCAAAAATTAACATGGTCTACATATAAAAGAAAATGTCTATCAATCGCAACAAAATTAAAACATTACAAGACGGTGGTTCAACCAGAGGTGACCTATGGAAGTGAAACTCTTTTTAAAGTTACTCAGAAAAACAGAATCGACAAAATTTTAAAAGTAGAAAGAAGAATAGCTAGAACATGCATAAATAAAAAATATCAGAAAGATGGACAGTGGCGGATAGTACCAAATGAAGTGGTATACAGAGAACTGGAGACCATCACTGATACTATTCGGATGAAACGGCTTTCTTTCTTTGGTCACATCATGAGGACACCAGAAACCAGGTTATCTAGAAAAATTTAGTGAAACTTTGGAATATGAAACAACAAGTAGGATGGATTAAGGAAATTAGAGAAGATATGAAAGAATTGGAAATAACCTTGGATGACTTGCAAAACAAAACAACAAAATTAAAAAAACTGAGAGATATAAAAATAAGATTCAGGCTAAAATAGACAAACGTAATACAGTAAAAAGGTTATTTACAGATGAGGAACGCCTGAGAAGATCAGAGCGAATGAAGAGCTACTGGGCGACTCGGAAAGGAAACTTACTGAAGAAGAGGACCAAGAAATGATTGACTGAAGTGGTCCAATGAGCCGTAAAAGCAGAAGAAGAAGAAGAATTAAATAAATAATTTTACGACGTGATCCTTATTCACAAGTGGATTAAACGAGTTTTGCAACTAGACGACTCATATTTTAATTTTTTCAAGTAGTTCCTACTTTTGCCGCCAAACGCCACCGTCAGCGACAACTAGTTCAGAATCTGGTTACCAGACGCCACTGCAGTCGGCTCCCGGCGACAAACGTCGGATCCTAAGAGCGTTTGTCAAATGTTTAACCTAACCTAATTTAGCTTCACACCGATGTAATAGTTGAAGGTTCTTTAACAAGCCATAAATCTATGACATGAGACCGCCGGCTTTACTTCCTCTCCGAAGGGAGGCATACTGAGGGATTTTAACGCTCTTAAAAAATCCGACGACTTCGGTCGGGTTTGAACCCGCAATCTTGGTCATAGAAGCTCAGCATGCTACCAACTACGCCACCGAAGCCGCCGAAGCGGCGTTGCCTGACGCGAAGAGAGCAGGACCGTGGACAGCGAGATCGGGACCTGGGACTTTTGATTCCCGAGTCCCTCTAATTGTGTTTCTCTCTTGCAGCTTAAAAGGTGATCCTTATGACCCTAGAAATAGAAATTAGGTGTGTGGATTGCTGTGCATTGAGAACTAGTAGATTTCTTGTTTCTGAACTGTTATATCCCCATTTTGAACATGTGAATGTATTGCGTAATATTAGCCTATATGTAATTTTCGTCATAATGATCAGAGTATGACAACGATTTAATTATTTATTTCGAGTTGTTCCCCTGAACTTACAACAACTATAGACGGAAATAATTTTGGAAAAGGTTTTCTTGCCAGATAAGAAGTTTAGAAGCTTTAAACCCTTAAAAAAAAAAAAAAAAGATATTTGAGAATATATTATCGAGTTGGAAGCCATTTTTTCAGTGTTGCCTTTGTAATTGAAATTTAATATTTTTTCCCTAATCCTGAAAAAAAAATACAAGAGATTAATAAATACTCTTGGATGACCAGTTTCGTTCGTCAAGCGAACCTCATCAGATCTTTTACATTTAGATTATTAAATCTTTGTCTACAAGTATGGGGGGTGGTATTTACAATAAAGGAGTGAATCTTTTCTAAGCAGAATTGAAGAAATATTTTAATATTTTTCTTTTGGCTATATTTTACCTGGAAGGAAAATTCAAAGCAATTAAGTTGTCCAGGTTTTTCGCAGTAGCTTCGGGCCCTTCAGGGCGCCCGAACCCCAGGGCAACAGCCCCATTTGCCCCTTCCTCTCTTCAAGCCGGGAAGAGAGCGCGATGATTCTGTTCCTTGTGCCGGCCGGGTCACTATGGCTAGCCTCGTATCGAGCAAGGCACTGGCGTCAGCAGCAGCGTAGCGCCCAACTAGTTCAAAACATTTACACTTTTTAACGTATTTTATAATCATTACTTACATGAATTACAGATTTGTTGCTTGAAATGCTGTTCTTAATTGTGTATAAACACACATTGGACCAACGTAGGAAGTTTTGGTACACTCGCCCTTATTTATCCATCAAATCAACTCCATGTCACTGGTTACCCATGCTGAGTCACATCCCTCCACCACACTTAAGGAGGAAGCAAGCTCTACTAAGGGAAGCTAAGAAAATCTTTGCATCACCCTCTTTGCCATTGCACCAAGAATTCTGCCATCCATCACAGCAACGACTGAAATCTAGAAGGCCAGTAAGTGTCACTGCGGGGCAACTAATTGCTGCTGGATTTGACCTAAATGAAAGCTGGAAGCATGAGTGGTCAACTAAAACATTGGGAACAAGTGCCCACCATCTTGATCCCACGAAGAAACCAAACGGCTTTGACTTACCGAGGAACTTCTGGTGCCGCATCAACAGGCTGAGGACTGAACATGGTTGCAGCAATTATTTCAGGTACAAGTGGGGCTGGATCAGCTCACCAATGTGTGAGTGTAACCTGGTAGAACAGACGATCGAACATCTGGTCCAACGCTGTCCTCTTTATTCGTACCCTGGCATTCCTGACGATTTGTTCGCTCTCACACCCGACTTAACCGAATGGTTGAGAAGGATGGACTTTAAAGTTTGAATATAGCTTGTTATGTATAATTGTATATTGTATAAATTACCATACGATTAAATACATACGGTAAATCCTCAATTAAGGCTTGGTTTCTCAGAACCGACCAATGCGGGGTCTCGCACATATCCAGACTACACGAGCTTATGGCAGTAGTTCTCCACGCTGCGCGGTGCGCAGTCTGCGCAACTTCGCAGTGAGACCTCTCAGCGTCACCCCGCACTGATTCGTCCCGCCAGATTTGTACGAGGCGACAGCAGTGCAACGAGATGAGCTTTACGGACGAAATGGACGAGAAACAGATTGAAGAAGTGCGAATGCACCCCGTGTTGTATAATTTACAACACAAAAGCTACAAAAACAACGTTGTGAAAGACACCTTTTGGAAAATAATCGCACTGAAGTTGAAAGTTTAAAGACATCGCTACCCTCTCCGCCAAAACAACGCATGATAATTTCCTCTTCATCATCCACTTCCTCTTCCAAGACAAGCACACAGGCTGCGAGATCCTTTGGACAAGTCATGTGCTCAGCTACTGATCCGCTTCGCAGCGTGGGAAATCACGAGCCTTGCAGCGTCATTGCGACGAAAGTACGCGTCGACCTCGCATATCGCATGCGTCGGTTCTGAGATACCAAGCCTTGCTAGTTCGTATCAGTGCAGTTATTTCGTTTTCGAGAGCCTCCAGAGGAGGTGGCTAGTAAAATTGTAATGTATTTGCTTCGCTCCGCGTTGAGCGTGTAAATGTAATGTTTTCTACTTGGACGGACTATTCGCCAGAAAATACTACTGCTAAGTTTGATCTATGTTGGGCGCCAAGCTGGATACACTGTGTTCCAAGCTACATTTATATATTTAATATCGACCCCTAGCGTGAGTAGAACATATGAGAAACTCTTAATGACTAGGCCGTGGGATGATTGGATCATCAACCCAGACAACATTTGATTGTGGAGAAGGATGTGGTATTACAACTATTGCTACCTACTGGAATCAAAGAATCTACTTTGTAAAAATTGAATTTAATATGCTTAGAAAACATTATAGCATCTTGAATAAAATTAACACTATTAACGGAGCATACTACTTTAACCATTGCCACGAACAAAATTACTTAATACGCCGGTCGGGAGAATAACGTGAATTTAACTTATTGCCAAATTTATGCTTAAAGAATTTATATTGGCCCTATCGAAAAACAGAGAGTGTGTGTCGTAGATTACTTGTGCTTACCAACGGAAACATAGTCTCGCCACGTGCTTGAAGTCTCGTTGCGTCTGATGTTCTGCATCGGAGTTGACGGCGTCAGGTTCTTCCTCGTAGATCAAAAGTTATCGTTACTGCTTGTGGTGGAGTATATTCCATGAACCACAACACGTCGCCTGCCTTAGCACTGCAAGACGCGTGGAACCCATGATCTGATGTGATCAGCGGAGTTAGCGTGAATAATTTGTCCCACTTGGGACTAACGAACAAAGTACGCGCTTACTGCTCCAAGCGTAATGTCTTAATGGATGCCCTCTCTCAACCAGCGCGTTCACTATATGCTTCCAGCTTCTCCCTCCAGAGTCTCGTTTAGCACCGCGGCCTCGCTGCTTCGACCAATCCGCGTGCGTCACGTATCTCGCCACGTGCTTGACCTACGTTGCTTCTTCTTCCTTGATTGGCTGGTTACCTCACGTGGCTCTTCGCGCCATGAAGTTCCTTCCCCCGGACAGGACCCGTCTCTGTATATTTCCGTTTTACCGGGCAAGACGTAAATCATAGCACGTTTTCTTGGTTTTAAGTGTTCCCTCGGATTTCGTAATGCTATTGTACTCCAGTCTATTATTGTATTGAAATACCCAGTGAGTCACACACCACACTCTCTAGCCCTAATGAATAAAATCCCGTCTTTACGTATGAAATGATTTGCCGTGCAATTTATATATTGGAATCATCCAATATAGATACGGATTTCTACTAGTAGAAATCCTATCTGTAATCTTCCAAATTTAAAAGCTCCAAAAAAATGACGTAATAAATATTAATAATAATAATATGAAATATAAAATTGAATAAACTGAAATAATTCAACTTGGCCGGATTATTGCCGCGTTTAACAAATATGATATAGTCCGACTAACTTGTGTTAGTGGCATAAAACCCCCTAGAAAAACATGTTACAACGCGTCGACCTCGCATATCGCATGCGTCGGTTCTGAGATACCAAGCCTTGCTAGTTCGTATCAGTGCAGTTATTTCGTTTTCGAGAGCCTCCAGAATACTCGGATTTTTTCTGTATACCTTTTGTTTGAGGTTCCCCCACAAGTAAAAGTCGCACGGCGCTGAAACGTACAAACACATTTAGTGGAAGACTTCTTCTTGAAAAGATAAGCTGGACATCCGGCGCTAACTTAACCCCTCCTCCCCCAAACCGTCACACGGCCCCAGCGAGGTTCTGTTCTATAGAAAAGGCCCTCACTGTATTTCAACTATGTGAAACTCTGTGAGATATTATCCCTTCCGGCTTTATTTATGTCTTTTGGATGTGTAACATCTTTACACTCGGTTGCTGGATATTTTTGTGGGAGTGATTTTGAAAAATGGGACGGAAGTGGATCGGAACGATCGAGGTGGCACCAGCTGACACACTTCCGTTCGATCGAACGGAAATGTGCTAGCTGGCATTGGTGGATCGAGCGGAAGTGTAAGACGCATTGCCAACTCGATCGATCGATCGATCCAGCTGGCAATGGTAAGAGAAACAATGAGCGCGCGGTGTCGGAAATTGATACCATGACGTACTCTCGGCCATGTGGAATGTATAGACATACTGAACGGTAAACGCTCATGCGAACTCTGGTGTCAAGTGATTGAAACAAAGCACATGGTACATGTTCGAAGTCTTCGTATCAGTATTTAAATGATAAAATGCCTTAATATCAAACATTGTAAGTAGTCGGCAATGCCGGTATTATGTTTCTGCACGATGGCTATTCAAATATTAACCCACATAACGGTAAAGCAGTCATCAATATTATATAATCGTTGTGGTTATACGCGAATTGAGCAAGCCTTCGTGAACTATTGCTGAATACATTCTCTTTACTCACAAGAGGGCCTATTCATAAGGCATTTTAAACTCATTTTCACGCAGGAACATTATCGAAACAAACAAAATATAAATGAAACTTAATTCCGTAATGCAGTATTATTGGAACGTGTAAATAAGTCACCATCTTGAGCACAATATTTGCGTAGTCGAAATAGCCTCTGACTGTGAATCAAGAGATCTCGGGTTCGAATCCCGGACGGGGTAGATATGTTTGCTACCAGATCATTTTAAACGATATGTATCATATCAATATGACTCATTTTAACAGAATCCATATGAAATTACGAGTTGGTCTGTGAATCAAGAGGTTCTGTTTATAAGGAATTTAAGGTTATGAGCGGTGTCGCGTCTATTAATCAGGCGCGGATCTAGAGTTTGACTTTGGAGGGGTCAGAGAATTGAAATTGTTAAGAAAAATGGTATCACTAAAAACGCAATCAAAAAATAACCAAACGTACAAAACCAGACCAATTTTTTTTGTAAGCTACATGGATAGAAATTTGATGCGTTTAGCGCACCAAAAATATTCGTACAAATTGCAACGGCGTGTTTTGCGACTTTTACATCGAGCTTCAAGAAAAGTATCAAGGTACGTTACAGTTTCGGCAAGTCGAGTTGGTACCGACAAAAGGAGAAAGTCACAGCTTAAATTGCCAACCAAGCTTGCAGTTTGGACGTCGGCAAAATTTTTTGGTGCGAAAAAGGCCCCGAATTCCTATCCGTGTATATATATATGACAAACAAAAATGTTTTTTTATAAACCAACATATACTCGGCACAACAATCAGTGGGCCACTTTTCTATGCATTTTAATGTCCAAGTGGCCCGTTAATTGCTGTGCCAAGTAGCCTATATAAAAAAATAGTTGTGTAAGAATTAGGTATGAAGTTGTAAATATGTACAGTTGTATTTTTTATTTTTTATCGAGTTTACCCTCCAGGGTGGTGGCTCCCACGCACTCAGCGAGGGAACTCACCCCTACCGCCATTTTCAGGCAGTGTCCTAGAGCTGGGAACATCTAATCGGAGTGGATACAACTGGTGAGATGGAATTGGCACCTCGCCCAGGCGGCCTCACCTGCAAAGCGAACAGGGGCCTCATGAGGGAAGGGAATGGAATGTTAGGATGGATAAGCAAGGAAGAGGGAAGGAGGCGGCCGTGGCTTACAGTAGGAACCATCCCGGCATTTGCCCGAAGACGAAGTGGGAAACAACGGAAAACCACTTCGAGGATGGCTGAGGTGGGAATCGAACCCCCTCTACTCATTTGAGCCACCCGAGGATGAGTAGACCCCGTTCCAATCCTCATACACTTTGTACAGTTGTAACAGAACATAATAATTGCAATAAAGATATTTTCAGTATTGAATAAAATGAAAAAATAACTGTTTTTCAGTTTAAATTCGATAAGTTTTATTTGTCTGGTTATTGTGTTTTCGTTTTTTGAGTTAGCAAAAATTTTGTCTCCGTTGGGGAGGGGGGGGGGTCATGACCCCCGTGACCCCCCCCCCCCTTTGAATCCGCGCCTGCTATTAATCTAGTTGATCCATATCGTATTCTTTATTTAGGCTAGTGCTGGTGGAAGCTACAAATCATCTAATAAAATGAGTTCCGTATTATAAACTACAATATCTGTAAAACACTCCCTTTTACAATAGATTAATATTTGTGCCAATAATAGTATAAAATACCGGTGTATCAACAATTTCACGTGAGTTTTCTTCTATGTCAGATGTTACACATCATATGCGACTACTGTAAGGCTCGTAACATTTTTTTCTTTCTTGTGTGTAGGACTTCTCATCTAACTGGATCAGTGCGGATCAACGGGAAAGAACGCCAGCTAAGGAGGTTCCGCAAGATGTCATGTTACATTATGCAAGATGACCAGCTACTGCCGCACCTCACAGTATTGGAGGCGATGAACATCTCAGCCAACCTCAAACTGGGTAAAGACACATCCAGAGCAGAAAAGAAGGTTGTGGTAAGTGATTCACATTTCACTCATAATGTCATAAACACACATCATAGGGGCAGATGACCTCGTAGTTCCGCCCTTTAAAACAACAATAACTAACCAACTAACACACATCACTTTGACGTTCCCTGCCAGCAAATACTGTATGTGCTGCCCCAAATTGGTCAACATAACTCTAGCAATTTGAATTGTCCATTGCGGATAGAAAATACTTTCTTCTTCGCCTTCCCCTGCCTTTCTTCCGTGGAATATTTCACCATTTTAAAATACAGTAAACCCTCGATTTAGCGGACCCCGGTTCAACGGACTTCGGTTTTAGCGGACAGAATTAGACCAACTGAGATATTTTTTTTGTTTTGTTTCGTGCGCCCATCGAATCGGAAGTGTTATCTACAGCACGTGCGTCCCAAATTCTTATTATTTAGAAAAAGTACAGTGAAACCTCGTTAATTAGTGGCCGACACGATATAAACATAACCTTACTGCTGCGTAGAATATTCCTGTTTATTAGCGCAACCAAATGAAACTACAAAATGATTTTCTCAGATACATCGTTTCATCGGCCTTAATCGAGGTTGCAAGAATATACAGCCATTTTTTTTATATAGAACACATCTAACCGATCTTTCCGCGGGCAATACAATCGTTCGATAATTCACAAATATCGAGTATTCATTAGTACTGCCCCCGTAAATTGAATTATATTGAGACCATGATGGCTGTATTGGCAAATATGAATAAAGTTATGGATGTCATAGTTGTGACGTGTATATTCATGACGTAGGCACGGATGACGTAGACTTCATGCAAGTAGGCTGGTTGAGCTGAGATTCTTGGCGACGTCATGATTTTGTTCGAGAAAGATCTGAGATTTACGACGCAGTCGCAGGAAACAAGGAATTGTGCTAAGGAAGAAGTTACGCTATTGGAGGAAAGGCTCGAACCAATGAACGATAGTTTGGAAGGAAGACGGAGATTACTGAAACTACGATATTTAATTACTTTTGGCATGCAGAATTGTGGAAATCTATTTTCAGTTATGGCATTGATTTGGAATTTTGAAGAAATTAATTTTGAGTTTTTGAAATTTGAAAATCCGTTAAGTATAGCCAAAGTTAAAACTTCTAGCAATGACGGAGCAACAGGCTATGGAAGGGATGGATACGCCCCTTAAGAAGTTGATAAAAGGTCGTGCACAGGAGAGAGGAGCTCTCATACCGCTCATACCGCATATATATTTCAGATGTCAGATAGTCATTTTCGAGTGAATAAGTGAAGCAAGTCGTCTTTAGCGTGTGGTTAAAGCCCGGCGCATCGAACGAACACGGAGCAGTTCCATTTTACGGTGTTCGAAACTAGGCGAAGTTGAGACGCTCACATTAACGTTTGTACCAGAGAAGATATCAAGAGTTAACTTCTGCCTTTATTATAATTCAATTGGGCAGTACAACAGTGAGGTGTGTAGAAGATTTGAACAATTTCACGGTTATAATTCGAAAGATATTGACATTTTAAGACTGCAGACAAAAGTGATTTTCTCGCCACCTGAGAAGCACTTTTAGAATTCCACATTATACGCTACGGCTGACACGTGGATTGCAACCGTGATATTGAAGAATACGTTTGGTGTTACAACGATACAGTCTACTATGGAACATTATAATCTTGCAGTGCTTTCAATGATTATCACAGAAGTTGAGATGGAAGGCTAAGGCTTTAATGCAATTGGGACATATATCGATGGAGTGAAATAACAGCATGGAACTTCGTTAATCGTCTTTCTACAAAAGCGAGCATGTAGTGAACATCCAACTACACTCATGTATCGTGAATCCATCGCTGAATTATATCAAATGACAGTGGAAATATTTTCATACTCCACGATTATGAATATTTCTGCGGAAATAACTGCAATAAACTTCATGGCGAATTCCTACCAGAACTTCAGGGAACTTTCAAGAGAGGCCAGGGTGGACCCGGCTCACAAAGAAGAGTTTTGCCAGAAGGATGTCTTTCGTATACATGGAGCAGTGCAATTTCCGGAGGAGGAAGCAGTTCGATTCTCCGAGGGCGCTGATTCCAGGTTCGAGGTCGGAGCACATCTTTACGCTGGTGAAATGGAACCAACAGCAGTTTTCTTTGAAAACTTTCCTCTAGAACTTCAATCAACAGATAAGGTAGTCGTGAACGTTTCTTGTATTATTTGAGTCATGTAGCGATATCTGAGCAACCATTTTTCCCATATTTTCTGTCCTATCTTTTGCCCCATTTTCTTGCTTGACATTTCTGTACTCAGTACACTTCGATGATTTATGCCTTTTTCTACGTTTTATTGAGACATTGTTATGTCATTGGCATTCTTAAATAATTTTGGATCAGTTGAGACTGATAACTTAGATTCTTTCAATAATTTGCATATTTTTGTAGTCACGATTTAACTGTAAAGTTAACGATTTCCTATGGCAGATTTGAATTCAGACAGCGTGTCATTTTATTAAAGTAATTCTATTCAGTAAATTACTTTGACCAATTTTCTGTCATCCTCAAGAAAGAAGAATGATTAAAAGATTTTAGAGCGTTAAAATCTATTACGTTATCGACGATCTTTGAAATACTAGTCGTCTTATGAACATGATTGCAACATAGACATTTATCATTGCATTATAGACAATTTTATGAAATATGAACTTTGAATACGATTTATTGAATACACTATAGTAATGAACATTTGATAGGAGTTTTCCCAATTATAGATTGGAACAATAATGTTTGCATTCCACAATCTAATTGTATTCTATTCGACTATTTATGCAGTTTAGATGAACTTTGATTGAAGATAGTATTTTTATACTGCGATACTTTGATGATATTAATCTCAATTTTGATAGACCAGGGAGGAGTGTCTAATCGTATTTGCTATTAAATTTATTTGTGATTGGCAAATTTTTACTTCATATCGATTCATGAATGGAACCCACGAAGGTTAAATAATAACAGTCATTAATACAATTGATGAACAGAGCCTCCGTGGCTTAGGCGGCAGCACGCCAGCCTCTCACCGCTGGGTCCGTGGTTCAAATCCCGGTCACTCCATGTGAGATTTGTGCTGGACAAAGCGGAGGCAGACAGGTGTTTCTCCGGGTACTCCGGTTTTCCCTGTCACAATTTCATTCCAGCAACACTCTCCACTATCATTTCCTTTCATCTGTCATTCATTTAATCATTGCCCCAGAGGAGTGCGTCAGGCCTCGGCAGCCGGCACAGTTCATATCCTCGCCGCTAGATGGGGGCTTCATTCATTCCATTCCTGACCCGGTCGGAGACTGGAAGCAGGCTGTGGATTTTCATTTTCAATACAATTGATGAATATAAGAATTTTTAAAGAGGAACAATGGATGTATAATCGTTAGTTCAGTGGACGTGTAAAAGTCGCTGATGAATAATGCCCTTGAATAGTGAAGGAGGTTCCCACAGTAAGATGGATGATGTTGTTGAATTTATAAGTGGAGGTTTTTGTATGTAGTGTGGAAGATTTTGATGCCATATATATGAAGATATATGATGAATTCTGGGCCAAATTGTTGTGCAATTTTGTGCGTTTTGAGCGAAGTATTTTTCCGCTGAATGTATTGTCCTGGTTCTTTGAAAGTTATTCATATGAAGATACTGTTAAAATTAACAAGAGTGTTAAATAATTTGAGATGAAGATTTTGAATGGAGGTTACCGTCACAAATAACAATAATAATAATTAAACCTTATTAAACCTGAATTTGACAGTTAAATATAACTAACCTTCATTGGTCGATTATATCAACACGATTTAAGTAATTATCAACCGGATAAACGTGTGGTTTAATGTATTTCTTGTATAAATAATATAAACAATATTAATATTGTAAATAATTTTGTAAATATCTTTGATAATAATTTGAAATGAAAGGGATTAGTAGAGGCGTGTATAAGTTTTTCAATTGTCATTTGACATTGTTATAAACAATTTATAATTGTTATAAATAATTAATGAACTTTTGTCATTAACATTAAGAGTTTTGTTATTATACTCTAAACAACGCTAGTTAAGAAAGTGGATTGAACAATTAAAGATGATTTAGGATTGTTAGAGTATTCCATTGGTGTTTGAATGGAGCATTTAAAAGATTTGCGTGATAATATTTCAGTTGAGATGTGGACATTTAACGTGTTTTGAAAGGAGAGCTAGGCTCTGATGTAACTCGCATATGCTGGGGTTGAACGGACGGGTGAGTCCACTTTGACGGTGCAGGTGCATTGCAGCTGGCCAGGACAACTGTATGATAGAGGCCAAGGACGTCTCCATAATAGCCTTGTGTCTATAAATAAAATGTGATGTGTATAAACACGTAAAACAATTGATATATGTCTCGTCCCAAATCCCGTTTCCATTCCAAGTGCATTATTATTTTTACGTTACTATGAGCTTGAGAAAGCTGAAACATTGTATGTAGAGTATACAAGTCCTGCAGGAGGACATGGTTATGTGGTCGATGGCTTCTGATTGCCACGTTTATTTTGTTGTTTTATTTTGTTAAATCATTCTTTATGTGAAATAAATTATTGTGCAGTTTAAGGTTTCTCGTCTTTGTTATGGTTCATTTTAAATATCATGGTGGAGGTTATTGTGAGGGCATACTTTAAGTGATCCAGTTGACAACCCAGTCCCCGAGATAAATTTAAAAGGTAAGTATGAACCCCCGTATATTTTGGTGTGTTCCACAATAATTTCTTGTTAACTATTGTGCTCTAATCTCGATAGTATCTGTCAGTGCCATTTTCATTGATGTAGCTGTGCCGGTGCGATTGATTATTGGCAATCCGATTGAGGGGGCGGATATCTGACAGCCTACTATCTGGATATCGGGGACAGTACGTCGATATTTTTTATCGCTCGAGAGCTGCGCAATTGAGGACGCGCGGGTCGATGGATTTTGAATGATGAATCGCGTTGTTTTTCTTTTTAATATTTCAAATTAAAAGTTTTAATTTCTAAATTCGCGATTTAACGGACGAAAATCCACCCCAATTTGCCGCTAAATCGAGGGATTACCGTACTCTGTACTGCTATCAATTTCAAGTTTTTTATTACTATAAGCTAGGGCACTTGTGCGAGAAATCTCGCGTGTGCATAAACCACCCACCCGGTTTTGCTGTTATGCCGGCTTCGTGTTTATTTTATTTAAACGCACTTTTTAAACAAATTATCCTATCGATATTTAAGAAATAACTGTGCAATTCAAGGACCAGATGACCTCGTAGTTCCGTCCCCTAAAACAATAATAACTAACAGTGCAATTCGTCACTGCTGTGGGTAATTCTCTAATCATCTTTCTTTTGAATGTACGATCGGTTACTTGTGGAGCCCCCATATGTATAGACCACCCGCTCGGCTTTACTGTTGTTTGTTAACGCACTTTTTAAACATTTTAAGCATTTTCTACGGATTTTCATCTCTTGTTTTTCTAAATTTTTGGTTAGTGATCTGCCTCCAATGATCAGGGTTTCTGATGCGTATAATGCTTGAGGTTGAATTACCGTGTCATAGCGTTTTAATTTTGTATTCCGAGATAGCCTACAGTGTTGATTTTGTGTTGTATCTGTTCCAGGTGATTCCATAGGCTCTTTGTAATTTGGAGATTCTCTCTTGGTTAGCTTCACGATTTAATCCAGATGGTTGCATGATTTCCCCAAAGTATTTGAAATTATTTACCTGAGGGATTTTTCCAAACTATTATTTATTATATTAAGTATTCATGATAATTGAACTCCCATCTACAGGGTCATTATCTATGTGCGCCCCGATAAACACGGCAAGCTAAGCCGGCTGTGACTGGAACTGATCGCGGGCGCGCGTACCCGGTTCAGCCAGTAGTTTGCGCGCACTTTCACACTTTTATCAAACACGTTCCATAATGTGTACTGTACTTACAGTGCTCATAGGCGATGCTTAAAATGTCCTCCCTCTCTTGTAACACATACCTGACATCTTCTGATGAAAGAATGTATGTCAAGTCTTTTATTATTTACAGAGCCTGTTTTCTTGAATCGTTTAGCGAGTCTCCTAATTGTACTGGCATTAGAAACAGGCCTTCCTGGAAACTTGATTCGAAATTTTCGTCTCGTTTCAGAACAAAATTTTTCATATACGAATTATGGATTACGCAAGCGTTCGCGCAATGCGAATTGGTGTCTAAGCATGACCAACAATCACAGTAATCACAATACTCACTAAACGTTCAACACTAACGTCTAAGCTTTGCAGATACACGTCCATATGAATGACAAAACACGTGTGAACTAACGATATGAGTCAGCGGAGCGCGCGAACTACCGGCTGAACCGCGTACGCGCGCCCGAGATCTGCGCCAGTTACAGCCGGCTTAGCTTGCCTTGTTTATCGGGACGCACAAAAATAATGACCCTGCATGTGTTGAATGAGTGAAAAATTAAATTTACATTGAATCTAACAAGAAGACACTGCAAAAATGGCTTCTAAAAATTCTGTTCCGAGATATATCTTGCATCTGTCATGTCAACAGGTGGAGGAGATCCTCGAGATGTTGGGCCTGGCAGAATGCAGCAATACTCGCACTTCCAACCTGTCTGGTGGTCAGAAGAAAAGACTGTCCATTGCCCTTGAATTGGTCAACAATCCACCTGTCATGTTCTTTGATGAACCAACCAGGTAAGACCATCATCATCGTGATCATAATCTGTTCCCTGTTCCTAATTGTCTCGGGGTATGGTAGTGCACTAATGCCCTCCACTTCACTCTGTCCTTCCACCACTCCTCTTTGAATACACTGTCGTCGTTGTTTCCTCTGTCCTTAATGCACTAACTCATTATATTCTGGTTCTACCTTGAGGCCTCTTCCCTATCATCCTTTCTCTGGGGGCATGGTGATGCAGTGGTCAGGCTATTTGCCTCTCACCAGGGCGAACCGAATTTGATTCCCAGTCAATGCATGTCAGATTTTCGAAGCGAAATATCACATCCAATTATTCGGATTCTACATAAAAATGATTGTGAGATTAATGGTCACGCAAAACTACAACTCTTTTCTGTACGCCAGCTTTGGTATTCTTTCTACTGGCATTTTCTTCATGTGCTCAAACCATTTCAATTTCTCTGAACCTATCTTGTTCTGCAATATCTCAGCACAAATACTCTGTCTTGTCACTTCAATGAATACCGGTATCCTGTCTTATCCAGATTTTACTGAGACGCTTCTCAGGAACCTCTTTTCTGCTGCTTGAATCTTGTTACTACTCTCGGTCAGTGTCCAAACTGCTGAAGGATAATTATGAAGGTATCAGTGTAAAATAAGTCTTGTAAAGAACCTCCATGCATTTTGTCGGCACAGCTTTGTCTCATACAACTCTGATAAAACTTTGTGACTTGTTCAATTCATGTATCTAGATTTAAGAAGACACTAGTAGGTGCAGCAGAAGCAGTATATGGGAGGACAAGTAGTAAGAAGAGGTGGAAGGAAACACCATGGTGGAATGAGAAGACAAAAGATATAGTAAGGGAAAAGAATAGAGCCTTTAGGAGGTGGTTTCAAAATAGGACGGTGGAGACAAGGGAAGAGTACCAGGAAAGAAAGAAGGAGGCGAAGAGAGTAGTGGCTGAGGAGAGAAGAAAGTGGATGGAAGAGTGGACAAAGATGACGAAGGAGGATAGTGAAGGTACAAAAAAAGTCCTGTATGGGATGGTAAAAAATAAGAGTCGGAAGGATCCTACGGATTATGTTAGAATGGTGAACAAAAGGGGACAAGAGATAGAAAGTAGGGAAGAACTGAAGAAAATGTGGAAAGAATATTTTGAAGAACTTCTGAACCCAAATGGAAACCACGGCGAGGAGGAAGAAATCGGAGAAGAGGAAGATGAACTGCAAACAGAAAAGGACTTAACATGGAAAGAAGTGGAAGATGCAGTGAGGAAGATGAAAGGAGGGAAGGCACCGGGTGTGGATGAGTTGAGTGTGGAGATGGTGAGAGCAGCAGGAGAGGTGGGGATACAATGGTTGTACTGAGTGATGACGACAGCATGGAAGGAAAGTAAGACCCCAGAGGACTGGAAAAAAGGAATAATTGTCCCGATCTTCAAGAAAGGTAGTAGAACAGAATGCAGAAACTATCGGGGAATAACACTGATGAGTCATTGTGCAAAGATCTTTGAGAATGTTTTGGAAAGGAGGATTAGGACAAGGATAGAAGGAGGGATGAGGGAAGAGCAACATGGCTTCAGAGCAGGAAGGTCCACAGTGGATTTTATTTTTGCTGTAAGGCAGTTACAAGAACAGCACTATGAGTATGGAACAGATCTACTGATGGCCTTCCTGGATATTGAGAAAGCATATGACAGTGTATGCAGAAACAAAGTATGGAAGTCCCTGGAGGATAGAGGAGTAGAGAAATGGGCTATAAAGAGGATAAAGGAGATGTACAAGGGACGTGTGAGCTGTGTGAAAGTGGGAGGAGAGAGGTCGGACTGGTTGGAACAGAGAAGCGGCCTGAAACAAGGAAGTGCACTGTCACCGATACTTTTCATTGTGGTGATGGATGACATAATGACCCGAGTGGCACAAGTAATTGGGGAAGGAAAGATGAAAGCAATGGTGTTTGCAGGTGATTTGATGATTTGGGGAAACAAGGAGGAGGTACAGGAACAGTTGGACGTGTAGGAAGGAATAATACAAGGATATGGGATGAAATTTAGCATAAATAAGAGTGAGATGGTGATCACAACAAGGAAGAAGGAAAGAACCACAACGGGAATAACAATTGGTGGGGAACAGCTGAAGAAAGTGGAGAGTTTCAAGTATCTGGGAAGATAATGGAAGAAACGATAGAGAAATAAATGAGCAGGGGAGACAGGCAGAAGCATTCCGGAGCAGTGTGAGAAGCATGTTATGGAGCAAGGATGTCCCTCAGAACAGCAAAAAGATCATATATCGGACGTACTATGTCCCTATCCTGACGTATGCCTCGGAGACCTGGGTTATGAAAGGAAGGGAGAAGAGCAAAATACAGGCCAGTGAGATGAGGTTCTTGAGAAGCAGTATTGGGGCTACAAAGATGGACAGAATAAGAAATGAGAGGACCAGAGAATTAATGAAGGAGGAACCATTACAGGATGATATAGAGAAATCTAGACTTAGATGGTATGGACATGTAAAACGAATGGAGGAGAAGAGGATACCCAGGAGGGTACACGGGACGAAGTGGGAAGGAAAGAGACCGAGAGGAAGACCGAGAGACAGGTGGCTGAAGGGGGTGGAAGAAAGCGTGAAGAAGAGAGGAGAAGACTGGACAAGGGTGGAGGCTGAGAGATGGTGGGAGGACAGAAGACGTTGGAGAGGCTTGTGTTCCAAACAGACCCGGCCAGTGGCTGGAAACTGTGCAAGATGATGATGATGATGATCTTCGTCCAATCTCCCATCCTCTGAAAATGTTATTGCTATTGAATGGCAGATCTTTGCATTTATTCCATTAATCTTCAGGCAACCCAATGGAGTCTTGGTAGATCATCGATCTCGTGGGAGTTACAATCCAATTTCGGGCACACTATGAAGTAATCATAATTCATTATTGTATTCTGCCTTTCGTGTATTTTGAAGCGATGGAGTTTTGCATTGAGGCAGTCATGACCTGGATTGTTTTTTTTTTCTGCCTATATATCGGAAGAGCTGCAACAGTCTGTCAACTGGTTCAGGAGTGCATGTGAACGTTTTGGCCTTACCATGGCATAAACATTCAGAAGATCAAAGTATTAGCTCAACCTGTTCCTGGAACCTCTATCCCAGGTTTTGATATTACTATCTCTGGCACATCTTTGGACCAAGTCGGTCACTTCTCATACCTTGGGAGTATTCTGTCTACGCAATGTACTGTTGAGAAGGACGTGGATAACAGAATCCGTGCTGCGCATGCAGTGTTTGGTCGTCTCTGATGTCGTGTAATCCAGAGCAAAGATCTAAAGGCTCGTTCTCACGATGGCACTGATGTCACGACATTGATGTCATCAAATTTCACGACATTCGATGCCATGCTGTTATCTGTTCACACGATAGGTACAGAAGTTTGGGCTTTCGTGGAATTTTCGCGCAACATGGTGGACGTTGTTTGTGCCGTTGCCAGAGTTGTTGGAGAATTGATAGCTCTGGAGGAGAGAACATGTAAGAAGAAGGAGAAAGAAGTGTGGGTGAGGAAATGGATACTACGCAGAGGAAAACTAGGTGTATCTGAAACGCTACTGAGAGAATTGGCATTGGAAGATTCTCGGTCATTGACCAATTTTCTACAAATCGACGAGAATATGTTTGAGGAACTCATACGAAAGCGATATTGCTGATATTGTTCCAGAAACTGAAGAATATCAAACGCAGCCATAATATAATTACACACAATACACGTGGTCGAGTGATGCAATGTCACGACACGACTGGCGCAAACCCGTTCTCATGACGACAATGTGTGTGGAAGTTCACTTTAGTTTCACGACAGCGCTGATGCCGCGGTGTCGCATATCAAATCTTTTGAATACGCGACACCACTGCCACGGCACTGTGACGTTGGCATCAAATACTGTTCCGACAATGACACTGCTGCGACATTTCATGTCATAACAGCAATGTCGTGACATCAGTGCCATCGTGAGAATGAGCCTTTTAAGAATCTATACAAAACTAATGGTATACCAAGCTGTCGTCATTTCCACGTTGCTCTATGGATGTGAGACCTCCTCGAACCTAAACCGCCAGACCATCAAAAAACTGGAACGTTTTTACCTGCAGAAACTCCGTTCCATTATGCACGATGACGACGATATTTAAATTCGCTGTTTTCATTGTTTTGTGACTGCTCTTCTGTTCTAGCGGTCTGGACAGTGCATCTTGCTTCCAGTGCCTATCATTGCTCAAGTCTCTGGCCCGTGGTGGCAGAACCATCATCTGTACGATCCACCAACCGAGTGCACGACTCTTCGAGATGTTTGACCACTTATATATTCTGGCCGAAGGACAGTGCATCTACCAGGGAAGTGTCCAAGGGCTGGTTCCTTTCTTGTCTTCTCTGGGTTTTGTCTGTCCTGGCTATCACAATCCAGCTGACTATGGTAAGTTCACACTACAGTAATATGTAGCATTAGCAGTAGTGCCCGGCTTCGCCCGGAGGATTTATTTGTTTTACAGAACTGGAGCGGTCAAGGATACGGATCGGAATAAATGAAAGTAAATTTGAAAGCACCAACGCTTATTGCAGCTGATAACCTCAGTATACTGCACCAACACCATCGCCCTTATACAAAGGCATACTATTGTTATGATGATAACTGTTTTAAGGGGCCTAAGAAATCTTTTTGCACTAATTACTCCCCGTGACTGCAATTTATAAGCAGCTCGCGATTCTGCACCAGAACATTGGTAGGGGCGACGTGATGCGGCCCGCATTACATGGCAACAATAGACTTCGGTATTATTGAAGCCGTTCTGGAGTGCTTGTTCTTCCGACTTACTGAACAAAAATCAATCTCTAAGGTTACTTGAGACGTGTAGCCTAATGCTATATAGCCTAAAATATTCCTCTTGAATCAGGCTATCATATAAAAAAAGAATTTTTCGAATCCGGCTGGTAGTTCCAGAGATTAGCGCGTTTAAACACATAAACACACAACCAAACACACAAACTCTTCAGCTTTATTATATTAGTATAGATCAGAAGTACAATGAAACTCTCGTAAATCATTCTTCAAGGACCCACAATCAGTGTGGTCAAGTTTGAGGAATTTTAATTGATTTGTGGAATAAATGGTCGTGTGAGGTTTTCACAACCTTCACACAAGTTATAGTCTTTAGTCTTTTAAACTAAATAATTGTATATATTGTTGAACATGAGTGTAATATACATATACACCTACTGGCCAAAGTTGTCGGATTTTAAGAGCGTTAAAAATCCCTCAGTATGCCTGCCTTTGGAGGGGAAGTAAAGCCGGCACGGTGGGCCCATGTCATAGATTTATGGCATGTTAAAGAACCTTCCACTAACAACAATTGTGTGAAGCTAAATTTGTAGGTTAGACTTCATTAACGCTCTATTAAGTTCCAACATTCGCCGCCAGGTGCCGGTTGGGGTGGCACTTAGTAGCCAAGTTCACAGCTAGTTATCATTGACGGTAGCATTTGGTAGCAAAAAGTAGGGACTACTTGAAATTAATCGTTTGCAGTCCTTACCTAAATTACAGATAACACACACTAATACAGCCATCACAACTAACACGGTTATCAGACAGAATCTACACACACCCAAAGTACACGGGGTTACATGACCACGTTGTCGCAGCCCCTAAACTGAGGAACCAACCAACATATTCTCCTCAACTTAAAAAGAGGATCTGATGATGTTCGCTTCATGAACGAAACCAGTCATACAATTTAGCCCCCCATTTATGTGAGAAGTGCATAAATAATTTATGTAATTTATTTCAGACACTAGGAAATTAATTGCAACTGCCCGCCCAATCTAATTTGGGTACACTCTTGTTGACTGACTGAAAAGTTTGTGATATAGATTATGTAGAAAACACCAAAATATAGCTTCTAATAGTTCAATAGTATTGCTGTGAAATACTTCTTAAGTGTTAAGCACCCTTAAAAATGTAATCAGAGCAATTAACAATTAATCACATGTCAATTTCTTTCAGGGAAAATCACATATATTTACAATCCAATTTAATTGGGCATATACTGTATTTGTGTTGATTGACTAAAAGTTACCATTCAATAATATAACATCTAAAACGAAAGAAAAATATGAGGTTCACTTAGTTAAACCACATTGAAAATACCAAGTGTAACAGTTGGGGGATCAGTGTCAACAGTTTAAGGTGAGAATATGGGGGTACCTCAGGGAAGTAAGTTGGAACCTTCACTATTTCTTATGTAAATGACATAGGAGTAGAAATATAAGCCCAGCTCTTCTGTATTCCAAGTTGGAAATATAGCCACTATGTTGGACATTACCAGCATTGAGATATCATTCATAGCAATGTCTGTTGGAATAAAACGAAACAGTAGAACAGAGATAACTTAATCAATGTAATTTTGGAAACAAATCAGCACATTGAAGTAAGGATCTATAGCTCCCCTACAGACAACGGCACATCATTTAACTATTCCATGCAATATTTACATAATATTATATTAAGCATAATGGAGGCTCTAAGACTGGGAATATTCTGTAGGACTGAACAGAAGAGTAGTATGAATTGTGAGATCTTTTTTGGAGAGGATAAGTTAAAGTGTAAGGGTTGGGGAATCAATGTCAGAACAAATTAAGGTGGGAATATGGGGATACCTCAGGGAAGTAAATTGGGACCTTTACTTTTTGTTATGAAAATGACATAGGAGTAGAAATTTAATCCCTGATAAAGTTATTTGCCAATAATATAGTATTATCCAGGAAGTAAATGACTGCATCACTTGACAAAGGGATGTGATTGCTGGTGATACAAGTATGGACGAATAACAGTTATATGAAAATAAATTCAAATAAATGTCAGCAATGGGATTTGTCAATAAAAGGAATCAAATTGTTTATGAATATTCAGTTGGGAGGAAAATTAGACTTATTTTTGGGAACGAATGCAGGTATTTAGGAGTGAATTTTTAATAGGGTAAGCACATTGAAGAAATAGTGAAAAGAAGCATACAAATCGCTACACATGATTATGCGAGTGTTCAAAGGGGCTGACAGAGAGATTAATAAGGGAAAGGGCATACGTGTCCCCAGTGTATCTTTAGCTGGTGGAGTGTGGAATCCTTGATAAAGAGTTGGAAAGAGTACAAAGGACCGCCAGGTAAGTAATAGGTAGGCAAAATTATTCGAAATTTGGGATGGGAAAGTTAGGCTGATAAGATATTCAAGAGCAAGACTAGGAGGTATGCTCTTAGATTACAAAGGAGAAATTGCATGGGAGATTGAGAATAGAAGGATCATATAGGGATAGAGTATTACTAATTAAACTAAGTTGAATAGTTACTGGGGTAAATATTCCTTTATTGGGAGCCGGGAGAATGGTGCCATTTGTCAGGGGACATTTTTAGTCCTTTGCCTGCTAATGTTAGGAGCTGATCAGAATAAAGGGATGTACATAAGTTGATAAGTGAAGCAAAGTGTTAATGAGCATACGTCTTAGCTGTGATTATTCTTATCATCAGTTTTGCTATTCTTCTTCCAGTGACTAACCTGTATTTTTAAATTGCATTTTATTGCAATTTGACACCATGAACAGTGTCCACATTTGCAAATAAATAAACTTCTTTTATGATAGTTCACATGTAATCATCACCATCATCAAGTTTACACTCCAGTTTCCCGGGTGTGGTTTGCGAGCTCTCTCCATTTTAGTCTATTCATGTACCACTGCTCCTTCAAGACTTCATCCCAGTTGATTCCCTTGGATGTGATATCTTCCTTCACTTGGTCCAGACATCTCCTCCTAGGTCTTCCACCAGGTCTCTTTCCAGTAATCTCAGTATGCAACCATTGTTTTGCAATTCTTCTTTCTGTCATACGTTTGACGTGACCAAACCATCGCAAACATGCCCTAGTTATGGTCTCCTTCAGGGACTGATTTATTCCAACTTGTTCTCTAATCATCTCATTTCTTACTTTGTCTTTCCTAGTTTTTTGAAATAAGTATGCTTCTTAGAAACTTCATTTCTGAAGCCTGAAGTCTGCTGTCAACTTTTATGGTAGTTGTGCATGTTTCCAATCCAAAAGTAAATATAGGGACAAGGTATGTTCGAAACAGAGTTTGATTGATCTTAGTGGCACTTGCTTATTCCTCAGTAGATTATCAAACTTGCTGAAAGAATTAACTTGATTTCTGAATACGGTTATTTAATTCAAGCTGTATTCTGTTGTCACTTGATATTATGCATCCAAGGTACTGATACTGGTTTACTGTTTCCATGTAAGGTAGGTAAATTCACTTGCCTACTTATTGCAGGGAAGGCCTATGACTCATTGAATAAATTGTCATGTTTGACTTTTCAGTGATGGAAGTGGCCTGTGGCGAGCATGGCGAATGTGTTCATAAGCTGGTGATGGCCGTGAAGAATGGCAAGTGTAATAACCTCAGCTTGCTGCCTGCAGCCTCACCATGTGTTGCCAAGGATGTCGTCAAGAGCACCACTAGAGAAAGTGAGTACCGGTATACCAAACCTTTTATGCAAACATGTACCCAAGATTTATTCGTAGAGGTTGCTCAATCCTTAAATACATTCCTGTTTATGAAATATGCAACATCATGAAGGAGGTGGCAGAAAAGGATGCCATTTACAGGACGTACAAAATGAATATATAACATGTAAATGATTCGAAATGCAATATGAATTCTGAACGGACATGTGAGTGTGCAGGGCCGGATTTAAGAATATGCCGCCTATAGGCTAAAGTCCATTTGCCGCTCCTCTATAGTTCATATTTGCTTAATATATTTGTTTTATACAACGAAGGGATAGAGTTCATTGGCGTTTACAACATTTTTAAACATAAAGTTTATTTAGTTTACACAAAACTACAATTTTAATGCTTTACATAATAAATTATATAATGAAATTACTAAGGAATTTCCCGTTTTGGATATCACATATAAAATCATGTCACGAATTCTATATAATCGTTGTAAAGATCAATTAGAACTGGAAATAGGAGAATATCAAGGTGGATTTCGGCCATGGCGAAGCTGCCCTGAACAGATAATCACCTTAAAATTAGTAATGGACTACTACAAACGTAGACAAAAACAGCAAGTCATAACCTTCGTAGACTTCAAAAAAGCTTATGATTGTATACATAGATCTTCATTGCTGAAAATACTAAGGAATTTCGGACTTCATCCCAAATTAATAAAAATTATAAAACTAAATCTAACAAACACCAAATCTAAAGTAAAATTCAGAGGAGAAATATCTGAACCGTTTACGATTAAAACAGGATTAAGACAAGAAGATGGTATATCGCCTCTACTTTTCAATTGTGCTTTGGAATATGTAATGAGGGAATGGTACAGGGAAAATCCTAGGAACATAAGAATTGGAACCAAGAATGATCAAATAGACGTAAATTGCTTGGGATTCGCAGATGACTTAGCGTTAATAATATTCAAGAAGCCAGAAATCAAATAAGAAGCCTACAAAATATAGCACAAAAAATTGGACTTCAGATATCATTTGAAAAGACAGAGATAATGGTAGCAAATCCACTTGTAATCAACCACATAACAGTAAATAACAAGAAAGTTAAAATAGTGAAGCAATTTAAATACTTAGGAGAAATTATAACTTACAACTTGGATGAGAAACCTGCATGGCAAGAAAGAACTAATAAAATGATAAAAGCCCAAAAATTAACATGGTCTACATATAAAAGAAAATGTCTATCAATCGCAATAAAATTAAAACATTACAAGACGGTGGTTCAACCAGAGGTGACCTATGGAAGTGAAACTCTTTTTAAAGTTACTCAGAAAAACAGAATCGACAAAATTTTAAAAGTAGAAAGAAGAATAGCTAGAACATGCATAAATGAAAAATATCAGAAAGATAGACAGTGGCGGATAGTACCAAATGAAGTGGTATACAGAGAACTGGAGCCCATCACTGATACTATTCGGAAGAAACAGCTTTCTTTCTTTGGTCACATCATGAGGACACCAGAAACCAGGTTATCTAGAAAAATTGTAGTGAAACTTTGGAATATGAAACAACAAGTAGGATGGATTAAGGAAATTAGAGAAGATATGAAAGAATTGGAAATAACCTTGGATGACTTGCAAAACAAAACAACAAAATTAAAAAAACTGAGAGATATAAAAATAAGATTCAGGCTAAAATAGACAAACGTAATACAGTAAAAAGGGTATTTACAGATGAGGAACGCCTGAGAAGATCAGAGCGAATGAAGAGTTACTGGGCGACTCGGAAAGGAAACTTACTGAAGAAGAGGACCAAGAAATGATTGACTGAAGTGGTCCTTTGAGCTGTAAAAGCAGAAGAAGAAGAAGAAGAAGAAATTACTTATCTACTTGTTTTTTTTTTCTTTTAAGATTCGTTAAAAAGTGAAATGGTTTCAAACTTCATTAATTAATTTGTTCTTGGAGATCAGTGATCACTGTTTTACACATATTTTTATATTTTAATACTAATGAGTAATGACTATTTTTTTTTCGTAATTGAAGAACTGTGTTCAATTTTAATTAAGTTGTCCTACACGGTAAAATGAAATTACACAAAATGTAGTTAATTACTGGTTTATTTGTTGAAAAATATACAAACTTCTCTAAGACAACTCACTCCACGTAATCTTGATGTTCAAATTTACATAGATTTCTTAATGGCAAACTCGTTAATAATGTACTCATATGAAAGTGTTTTTGTTGTATTTGTATTATGTTATAGTTTTAGAAAGTAGGCTATGTAGAAGGTCTAAAACATATTTTTAAGTAACATGTATTCTTTAATTCGTACGGAAAATATTATTAACGTCTGAAATACTTCATTTTAACTTTTGAATGAATTACCAAACTGCCGCCCCTGAAAATTTGCCGCTCTAGGCTGCAGCCTACTTAGCCTATTTAGAAATACGGCCCTGTGAGTGTGAGGTATACAAATAGAGACCTGTTGTGGAGACAGAAACCTTGCGTATTGTCGTCTGCGAGCTGCTGACTGTTGTGTTACAGTCACTATAGAATGATATGAATCTAATTATGGTAGATTGAGGGCCTGTATTGACCTGATAATACTCACTCTGCAGGATTCTATGGGACTCAAAGATCCCGTGCCTATCTTTCTAAATGCCTCCATTGATTGCTATCTTGGGTAAGTTCCTGCCAGTCATCTACGAGTAGTCTGCCACATAGTTTGGTGATCTTTCTCTTCCAGGTGCTTCATGGTCCACCAACAGGTCTAGGTCTTTTCTCCCATGACAATTTCTTATATGCTTGCAGGACCATCCTGTTACCCTCCATCCTTAGAAGATGACCAGCCCACTGGAGTATTTTACTGTTTATAATGCTAAGTAAAAGGAAAAACAGGAAGCATATGGACATAAAGAAATGAAGTTACTATTATTTGCGGACGATATTGTGGTCTGGGGAAGGAACACCGAAGAAGTGCAAAAACAACTAGATGCACTGAACGAAAATATTCATAACTATGGCCTGAAAATCAGTATAGAGGAAAGCAAGACCATGGTGATGACAAGAGGAGAAAGACAAGGAAAGGGCACTGTGAAAATTGGAAGTCAGAGCTTGGAAATTGTGGACACGTTCAAATACCTAGGAAGTGAATTGATGCAAACTGGTAGGTTGGACATGAAGATTGGCAGGAGGGTACAGCAGAGCAATGCATTCTATCAAAGTGTAAGAAAACTTGTTTGGGATAAGGAAGTACCAAGGAAAAGCAAGGAGGTAATGTATAAAGTGTACTATGTACCCGTATTAACTTATGCAGCTGAGACTTGGACCCTGACAAGCAGGCAAGAGAGTAAAATCCAAGCCAGTGAAATGAAATTCCTAAGAAGTATGATAGGAAAGACAAGGAAAGACAGAGTGAGGAACGAAGATGTTAGGAAGGAAGTTGGGATGGGAAAACTAAAGGAGAGAATTGAGAAGAATAAATTTGGACATGTAAAGAGGATGGAGGAAAATAGAATACCAAGACAGATGCTGGAGGCCAAGTGCAAGGATAAGAGAGCAAGGGGAAGACCTAGAACAAGGTGGATCGATTCAGTGAAGAACAGCGTAAGAAAAAGAAATCTGGACTGGGACAAGATTGTGGAAGAAGAATTGTGGAAGGAAGTGGACAAGTGCCAAAAATACCCCGACCCGGCAGGAGCTGGATAAGGGGAAATGATGATGATGATCATGATGATGAATGCTAAGTATCGGTGATTGCTGTGGTACAGGGTTATTATGTATGTGCGCGCGAGTAAACACGGCAAGCTAAGCCGGCTGTGACTGGCGCTGATCGCTGCCGCGCGTACCTGGTTCAGCCGGTGGTAGGCGCGCTCCGCTGACTCATATCGTTAGCTCACACTTGTTTTGTCATTCATATGGAAATGTATCTGCAAATCTTAGACGTTACTTCACCTTTAGTGAGTATTGAGATTACTGTAATTGTTGGCCATGCCTAGACACCAATTCACATTGCGCGAACATGTCACGGGTTCAAATCCGGCCGAAGTCGGCAGATTTTTTAAGAGCGTTAAAAATCCCTCAGTATGCCTTCCTTCGGAGGGGAATTGAAGCCGGAAGTCCCATGTCATAGATTTATGGCATGTTAAAGAACCTTCCACTAATTACACCTGTGTGAAGTTAAATTGAATAGGTTAAGAATGTAAACAACGCTCTTAGGTTCCTACGTTCGTTGCCAAGAGCCGACTGCGGTGGCATCTGGTAGATAAGTTATGAACTAGTAGTCGTTGACGGTGGCGTTTGGCAGCAAAAGTAGGAACTATTTGAAAAATTCAAAAGTATGCAGTCCTTACTTGAATTAAAAAACAGATACACACACTAATACAGTCATCACAATTAACACCGGTTACCAGACAGATTCTACACACACCCAAAGTACACGGGGCTACATGACCGCGTTGTCGCAGTCCCTAAACTTAAGAACCAACCAACCCTGGGTATGTTCATAATTCGTATATGAAAAGCAGAAAATCTTGTTCTCAAACAAGACGAAAATTTCGAATCACGTCTCCAGGAAGACCTGTGCCTAATGCCAGTACGAATAGGAGGCTTGCTAAACGATTCAAGGAAACAGGCTCCGTAAATAATAAAAGAGTTGACAGATATTTTTTTCATTAGAAGATGTCAGGTGTGTGTTACAAGAGAAGGAGGACATTTTCAGCATCGCCTATGAGCACTGTAAGTATGCATTATTGAACATGTTTGGTTAAAGTGTGAAAGTGCACGCCAACCACCAGCTGAACCGGATATGCACAGCCACGATCTGCGCCAGCCACAGCCGGCTTAGCTTGCCGTGTTTACTGGTGCGCACATAGCTAATAGCCCTGTAGTATGTGTATATGTAAGTTTGACCTCTTTCTCCAATTCTGTCACACTGAGTTATAGAAAGCTCCATAAATGTTTCTGTAACTTTGTTTTCTGAAACCTGTAATTGATGTTCTTCATTCTTGGTAATACTCCACGTTTCTGCACCTTAAGCGTTATTGACACTAGAAGATTGTATGTTGTTCTTCTGTTGGTGATAATACATCATTATTATTTTTTTATTTCTCGTGTCGGAAACATACAAATGTACAGTTTCTATACAGGTACATAAAAGGGTAAAACTGTCTAATTATATAACACGTGCCCAATACTGAGCAACATCCAAGGCGCTCTGAGTGGCTAACAGGAGATCTTCTTCTGCACAAGATGAAGGGCACAGAGGGCAATGAAGCATGTGTCTTGTGGTTTGTTCTTGTCCACATTCGCAAGACGTGTCACGTGTACTGAGGCCCCATCTCCTCAGATTGTCTTGGGATCTTCCAACTCCAACCTGTTTAGGGATTTCCACACCAACCAGCTTTCGTTGTGACCGGGTGATTGTTCTTCAGCTACTGGCATCAAACCGCAGGGGTAAGGTCGATTTCTTCCATATTTCCAGCCTTGCCTTCTCCGGTGAGACGGTATGCATCTCAGATGTCCTCAGGAAGCTCTTTCGGGACCTCAGCTGTTGCTGAGGAAGATTATATCTATGCAGTGGGTGGGTGCTGTTCTCTTCCACTCTCAGCCTCTCCCTGTTGGCAGCCACCTCTCTGCGTACACAAGGTGGTGCTATTCCAGCCAGGTAGTAGAGTTTATCTGTTGGGGTAGGTTTTAAGCAACCTGCCTCCCCGAAAATTGTGACCTACAGTAGAGTTATGAAGCAATCGGGCGTTCCCTGGGCAACGGCGAAAACGCCGGCTAATCCTTTCACACCGGAAACATCATCTAGGTGCTCTTCAGAACCACAGTTGACCATCATAATACATAATATAATACTAATACTACTAAAATAATGCACTACTGTTCAGTTGAGCACATGAAAAAAGTCCACAGCCTGCTTCCAGTCTCCGACCGGGTCAGGAATGGAATGAATGAAGCCCCTATCTAGCGGCGAGGATATGAACTGTGCCGGCTGCCGAGGCCTGACGCACTCCTCTGGGGCAATGATTAAATGAATGACGGATGAAATGAAATGATAGTGGAGAGTGTTGCTGGAATGAAATGTTGACAGGGAAAACCGGAGTACCCGGAGAAAAACCTGTCTGCCTCCGTTCTGTCCAGCACAGATCTCACATGGAGTGACCGGGATTTGAACCACGGACTCAGCGGTGAGAGGCCGACGTGCTGCCGCCTGAGCCACGGAGGCTCAGTTGAGCACATAAATGCCTCAAAACTACAGTATGCACTTAACATAAACTTGAAATACTCAACTGAACAAATGCAAATCTCGTGAGACAATGAATCACTGACACACAATGCAGACTGTACCAATATTTCCAGGAACACAGATTGCGTCACATTGTTGAGAACTCGTAGTTCATATATTTACCGCCGGCATGGATTCGTCAGTTGCATAATACCGTTTGACGTTCGACCGATCAACCACAACACAGCATAGGTAGTATGGAAAGGAGTAAGACGGGAAAGCGAGCGAAAGGGTCATACACCATTGCCGCAAGGCCGATCGAACCAGAAATATGCTGGCGTGCAGCCAGCCTGCTGTATGGACACTTCTGCTCTAGTCAACAAATAACGTCCTTATCTTAATTTCATTTCTTCGTATTTTCAGCGTATGGATAAACTTTGTGAAAATTTCCAAAATGAATGCCAGCAGGCACCAATGATGATAAAAAAAGCAATATTTTAAACAATTGTTCTGACTGATCAATACAAAAAAAAAGAAACATTATTATTTGGACATGTTTCTACCTATATTAACTCTTTATCAGCAAGCAAAGAGGCACGGAGAGGCAGGCCAGAAACATCACCTGGAAAAGGAGCGCAGAGGTAGAAGGTAATCAGAAAGGTGGGAAGACCTGGATGAAGATCAAGACCAATGACTATTCCTGTGCTATACTGAAGCTATGACACCGAATTCTAGCAATTTTAATACTTTCGGGATTACCACTTCAGTACATCACCGCAATAGTAGCATCCATCACCTTCATAGATTAGTTGGTGGAGGGAGACTGTTGATGAGATTGTCATTTCTTGTTTTGCAACCTTGTAGATATTAAAATAAATAGTCCTTCTTTCATGTGCTTAATGCTTTAGTATCTCTCAGCAGTAGTAGCCACACTTTTTAATGAAAGGTTGTAAGCCCTATCTCCGCCATGTTAAATTTGTCATCTTCATGTTCCTTTTTCTCATTAAGTATTTAACCTATTGGAACAAAACCTTACAGATATTTAGATCTATATTTTATCTTTAAATAGTTGTTTTTGGAAATGTGTGAGTTTGTAATTTTTTTTTTTTTTCAAAGGTTACATTTTTTCTCTACGAAAACATAAAATATTACTTTTTCTATTCATGATAAAATCACAAGAAAACATAAGTTACAATCCTTTAGTTGATCATATTGAATTACTGAAATAAAATTCAGAGCGCTATTGTTAATACTTCCTGAGGAAAAGGAACATTTGTCTCGAAAAAAGAAACAAAAGTGAAGAAATATGCTCTTAAAAATAAGTGTTACCTTAATGTGCACCAGGCCCATCTGGGTTGTCTTCATCTTCTCAGTCCATCTTTTGGTTTCTTTTTAACTTCCTAGCTTCTTTAGAGAAAGAAAAGAAGGGGAAGGAGAAAGAGAAGGAGGAGCAGGAGAAGAATGATGAGAAGGAGAAGAAGGAGCAGGAGGAATAGGAAAATGAGCAGGAGAAGATGGAAGAGGAGAAGGATAAAAAGAGGAAGGAGCAGGAGAAGAAGGAGAGGAGAAGGATGAAAAGAGGAAGGAGCAGGAGAAGAAGGAGAGGAGAAGGAGAAGAAGGAGAGGAGAAGGAGAAGAAGGTGGAGCAGGAGAAAGAGGAGAAGAAGAAAGAGAAGGAGCAGGAGAAGAATGAGGAGAAGGAGAAAGAGAAGGAGATGGAGATGGAGATCAAGGTGTAGAAGGAGAAACGGAAGAAGGATCAGGAGAAGGAGGAGGAGCTGGAGAAAGAGAAGAAGGAGGAGATGAAGAAAGAGAAGGAGCAGGAGAAGAATGAGGAGAATGAGAAAGAGAAGAAGGAGATGGAGATCAAGGAGGCGTAGAAGGAGAAACGGAAGAAGGAGCAGGAGAAGGAGGAGGAGCTGGAGAAAGAGAAGAAGGAGGAGAAGAAGAAAGAGAAGGAGCAGGAGAAGAATGAGGAGAAGGGGAAAGAGAAGAAGAAGGAGATGGAGGTGTAGAAGGAAATAGGGAAGAAGGAGCAGAAGGAAGAGGAGACGAAGGAGCAGGAGGAGGAGAAGGATAAAGTTAAGAAGGAGCAGGAGGAGGAGAAATAGAAGAAGGAGGAGAAGGAGAAGGAGGAATAGAAGAAGTTAGTTATTGTTGTTTTAAGGGGCAGAACTACGAGGTCATCTGCCCCTGAATAGAAGAAGGGGCAGGAGAAGGAGCAGGAGCAGGAGAAATAGAAGGAGGAGAAAGAAAAAGAGAAGAAGGAGCAGGATAAGGAGAAGGAGCAGAAGGAGGATGAAGAAGGAAGGAAGATTGTAATTTAACGTGACCGTTAATCTCGCGATCATGAGCCACGGGACCTCCTTTTTACGTGGAATCCGAACCACAGGACATGGCATTTCACTTCGAAAATCTCACATGCATTGACCGGGAATCGAACCCGGTCCGCCTTAGTGAGAGACATACAGTTTGACCGCTGAGCCACCACGCCCCCAGAAGGAGGTTGAGGAGGAGAAGAGAATTGCCAGTTCTCAGGAACAGATCTTCAAGGGGGGGCATGGCTTCAAATGACCTATAAAAGGCTTTTAGCAAACATTTTCAGCAAAGAAGCATATTATGTACATTATAAATTGGACTTCAGGCTATCAAAATAACATAAAATCTAAAATTCCACTTTTTGACCCAAAGCAGCTTACAATCTCCCCTTAAGTTTTTGCTGTGACTTAGTGGGTTGTTGTAGGAGGGCAACGACCATTCGTGGATGGCTTTTGGGGTTTGGTAGAGTTTTGTAGAGCAATATTGTCTTGTATATTTGGATCTGATGATGCTCGCTTGACGAGCGAAACATGTCATTCATTTAAACCCCCACCATTTGTTAGAGAAGTGTGTTAAGAATATTCATGTAACATTTCTTTCAGGCAGTAGGGTGATAAAATAATTGTTATTTCTGCCCATTCTAATTGGTACACTTGTGTTGACGGACCAAATAGCAAATCTGTTTATTTATTTGTTAATAATATTATTGTATGGCCTCGGTGCCGGGTGCAAGCTTTGTTATTTGACACCCAGAGGGTAGCTTGCATGTCGAATTTCGTTGTTCCTTGACTATGAAAGTCAAGGAGGTTAGATGTTCGATATCTAAATGAACATTATAGCGCTTTCTAGTAGAGAAATTAGGAACTTTGTGTTGGCGGAAACTCCCGAGATTAATTTTGCCATTATGAACTCGCCCTACTGAATTCAAATGGGTTCTTTAACATGCCAACATCGTATGACATGTGTATCGTATTTTTGCCGCCTTTCAAAAAAAATCACTTACCACGGCCAGGAGCGAACCTGCAATCTTGGGGTTAGTAGACCGACACGATATCCACTCACCCACCGTGGCAAGCTATTTATTTGTTTATGAAGAGACATGAAAATAAGCATGTCTATAAAGTGATCTTTATTGACAAAGTTTAATAGACAACGAAAAAATATACCACTAGTCAATAAAATTATTATTCATGTAGTTCAATATACCAGTTTCGGTCATATTATGACCTTCATCAGCAAATGTAAATAAATACTGTAATAGAAAATGAGTTGCAAGTCTGTGTGATAATTAAATTTATAAAATGCATGCCGAAATAGGCATAAAAGGACAAGACAAAGCTCATTTTCAGCCTCTCAATGTGAGTAACAAAACTCGGGGTCCATATGGACCCCAAAATCACCTTTTTTTTTTTTTCTTTTTTTTTTTTTAGGACCTAAAATCAACAGTTTCTGAGATATTCCCAGAAAACTAATTTCATTTAAGAAACTATTGACGGATTACAAGCGTTCATCAGTTCTCACTACCATCATTCATTCATACTGTACTTACCGGGTGAGTTAGCCGTGGTCGTTAAGGCACGACTGCTGGCAGTCGCTCACATCCGGAAGGCGAGGTGTTTCGAATCCCCCCAGCGGCAACCTTGAAGATGGTCTTCTGTGGTTTCCCAACTTCCTTCCAGGCAAATGCCGCGGTTGGTCCCTAACTATAGGCCACAGCCGCTACCTTCCAACTCCTTGTCCTTACAATCACACTTTCCTCCCCAGACAACACTCCACACACACCGGTACGTGTAGCTCACCAATTGGGTGTCCGCCTCGAAGCTGCTACAAAAACTGGCAAGCCGAACGTGTCCTCGGACACTCCCGACACTAAAAGCCATACACTAAAAAAAAAAAAAAAAATACTGTACTTCATAACGGGACTCGGAGATAGATGAGTGAGTCGCACACATAAGGGAGCTGCGAGATAGGAAAGATATTTCAACACCTTTCACTCTAACTTGATTAGTTGCATAATGTGTAGACAGTAGACACTGACAGGCAACACAAGCTGATGTCTGACAAAATACTTGTATCAAGGATACAAGGGAAGAACGATAAGATGAGTGAAAGACTCCATTCTTAGTCCAAGTACGGCTAGAGTCCAAGCTCTGTGAACCTTAGAGAAATGTGGATCGTGAACGATAAGGAGAGATGTGGGGGGTTCCCAGTCCGTGCGATGTAGCAGAACCAAATACATTGGTCGGACACCCACTCACTCATTCGCAACACCTTACACCACGCTGGTTTAGGCAACAGCCCTATGTTAGCAGTATTCCATCCGGTAAGTACAGGAATTCCAGACAACATGGTGGGCTGTTGACAGGCCCTTCACTTCTCGCCTCCGTATTTTAAGGCCGTAAATTTAACAGTGACTGTGACAATCCCAGGAAACTAAATTCACTGTGGTAAACTGATGAAGGAATGGCAAGCCCCTAACCATTGCAACAATAGCTCAATTGATAACATCTGGATATTAATGCTGAAGACCGTTCGAAGAACGGGTACTTCTGCTAGTATATATAAAACACTAAGGTATATGTTTCACAAAGCTCAAGCTCTTAAATCAGAGGGGGTTAGAAGGTGTTGTTTGTACCAAAACCTTGCAAATGGTTCCAATTTCAATGTTATTAGACTCCTTATTGGAATCTGTTAGGTCCGTATTGACAGCAAAATTGCTAAGACAAATATTAAGGAACTCCGTCAATCAATACTAGCCTATATAATTACAAAATTTTACCAATCAGGGTACATGTTTTGAGCTATAAATATCCCTTCCTCAGCGTCAAAACAATCATGCAATGTCAACAACATATCAACATCATTTCATCATATAAAACACTAAAAACTAAACAAACACATGATAAAAAACACTTTAAAATAACACTATAAAACTTCTTATGAATTCAGTAACGTCATATTTGATGACTTGAAATGTTCTTAAAAATAAACTACACAAAATATTGTTCCATATAACAGTGAGCTTGAATTTGTGTAATTGAGCTTAGAAAGTTGAGCTGTATCATTCTTGATGGGGCTAGTTGATATTCAATGACGGAGGACCTCTGCTCAATTAAACAAATAAACAATTAATACTTCCTTTGAGTTGTGTAGTTACTCGCCCAAATACCAGTGTATTATGCGGCCGGGGACTAAAAACCATGTCCAAGCCCGAGATTGATTGAATGATCTTGTTCACATCTGGATGGTGTTGGGATGGAGCTCACTGACTTAATCGAATATCAACTAGCCCCATTCAAGAATGATACAGCTCAACTTTCTAAGCTCAATTACAAATTCAAGTTCACTGTTACAGGGTCTTTCATATAAAATAAGAGCGCCAAGCGGCAGCTTTGTTAACCGCGGCTGCGGTCACCTTGGCCGAGCTTTTAGCGCACCAAGGCCCCCTGCTTTAAACGTGTGTACAATGCTGAAATCTTACTTTAGTTAGTTATTGTTGACGAAACCGAAACACCTACTTGTGCTAATTTTGTGAGTGATTTATTCGGAGACCGTTCAAGATTCTCGCCAATGTCATCTAGCTCATCCTCTGTTAAAACTGTTCATGTGCGGGCATGTTTTTTATTGAGCACCGAGCCAGTAGTGTCAAACTTATTTGCAATTACGTGAATCTGTGCTAGTGCACTTCATCAGGAAATTACTGAACAAATGCATCACGTACCCGCCGAGCCGACTCGTACTTAAAATAAGTTTTACATTAAAAAATATGATGTTGCAATGATAACTGTCTCACCATGTTAGCACTTGAGGTTTAGACTGGCGACTGAGCAACTGCACGCTTATTGCAAGGTCAAGTTTGGTAATGTCAATCTGTTATTTTTATACAGTCCATCAGAACTTGAAAAAAAAAAAGCGCGCCAAAAGCTCGACCAAGGTGACCGCAGCTCCGGTTAACAAAGCCGCCGCTTGGCGCTCTTATTTTATATGAAAGACCCTGTATATGGAACAATATTTTGTGAAGTTTGTTTTTAAGAAAATTTCAAATCATCAAATATGACGTTACTGAATTCATAAGAAGTTTTATAGTGTTATTTTAAAGTAGTTTTTAGCAAATGTTTGTTTAGTTTTGAGTGTTATATATGATGAAATGATGTTGATATGTTGTTGACATTGCATGATTGTTTTGACATGATAGGGCTGAGGAAGGGCTATTTATAACTCAAAACATGTACCCTAATTGGTGAAATTTTGTAATTATATAGGCTAGTATTGACTGATGGAGTTCCTTAATATTTGACTAAGTAATGGTTTCAATAGTACAGAAAAAATCTTGCATCCATGAAAAGTCAATGGGAATTTCTATTTGTTTATAAAATGCATTTAAACAAATAAACAAGATGATAGCCTCTGTCAGAACTGTGTCACGTCGAGCCTGCATACTAATAAAGCCAGGCGGGTGGTTTATACAAATGCAAGAGTTCTCGCATGGATTCGCTAATTATTATTATTTGGTATACTATATTTTGACTATGATGTATTCTTGTTTTGCTTCTAACTCCAGGCAATAGGATATTCCAGTTTAACATGTTCCATCATCATGTGATTTTAGAAGTCCATGCGAATGGCATCCCTGCCCCAGGCACTGGTGAACCTGTCCCTACACCCGGAGGAGTCAACTGCACCACCTCTCTCTTGGACTCTGACGAGAGTCTCATGTTAGGACATAGCACAGGATTCCCTACGTCAGGTCTCCTACAGTTCTACATCCTGTTGAAACGAACCTTCCTCTCAACATTCAGAGACAAGGTAAGGAGAAGAAGTTGGTTGCATTGTTAATTCATTATATATGATCTAGAGTCACCTCGGTCATCAGCTCTTTATACTTGGGCATATATATAATTTGTCTGATAACCTGTGTTTCTATTGTGACCATAGTAGTGTGTGATATTCAGGATGTCTACCAAAACAAACTAACAAATTTCCCTGACAATTCCCTGATTTTTCCAGGATAAATCAGAAAATTCCCTGAGTAACAGCAACGACCATAATAAATATATAAAACAGAGTTTGTCCTTAAAGAGCATTTCAAAAAGTGCTCGAACAGTAGAGGGTTGCATGACAAAGTTGGAAAAGAAAGAGCAGAAAAATAGATTTTCTATATTTTGCCAATTTTTAAATATTTCATCCAGAAATCTATTGTACATAGGTTGGTTTTTTAGTTTTGGCACCTTAGTTATAACTGGATTAATAACTCACTTAGATGGTTCCAAGTTTCACAGGCCCTCGATGTAGTCCCCACCGTTGCGTACAACGTGTTCCCAGCGATGCGGAAGTCGTTGGATCCCGTTGGCACTGCCCAATCTATTGATGGTACGAAGAGAGCGCTCGGCAGCCTGCTTAACGTCTTCAATGGTACGGAAGCGCTTCCCGCGCATTGTCATCTTCATCTTCGGGATGAGATCATATTCGCAGGAACTGATGTCGGGAGAATATGGCGGGTGATAGAGGACCTCCCAGCCCCAGCGATCCAACAATGCCGACACAACGCCTGCTGTGTGTGCCCTAGCATTGTCATGCAGAACGATGGGCGGTGTAACCATGTGGTGGCGCCGTTTACTTCTCAGAGCTCCTCGGAGATGGTCTTGCAGAAACGAACAATAGTATGCCGCATTAACGGTTTGCCCTCTGGGAACAGTATGGCAGCGCTTCCGTACCATTGAAGACGTTAAGCAGGCTGCCGAGCGCTATCTTCGTACCATCAATAGATCGGGCAGTGCCAACAGGATCCAACGACTTCCGCATCGCTGGGAACACGTTGTACGCAACGGTGGGGACTACATCGAGGGCCTGTGAAACTTGGAACCATCTAAGTGAGTTATTAATCCAGATATAACTAAGGTGCCAAAACTAAAAAACCAACCCATGTATTTGTGAGTATTGAAAGTAGGTTGTCATTAGTAATGCTCTCAAAAATCATACAGTTGCACATTTATATACAAATACACATGTAATTTGTGTGCTCCATCTTGCAAGATATGAGAGCTTAGTGATATAATGCCAGTAAGAACATTCATCACCATAATATATGTACTTGAATAAATAATTTCCAATTATTCAAGGTAAAACTAAAATTCCCTGAGTGCCATTAAAATACCCTGATATTTCCCTGAAGTTTCCCAGCTTTAAAAATTCCCTGAGAATTCCCTGTTTTCTAGAGTAGAAAATTTAGGGGATGAGTTGTGAATTTTGGGGTCCAGAGTTGGGGTACATACCCTGGGAATTGGAACAGGATATCATCCTGGTATTTTCCTGGAGGGAGTGTGGAAAAAACAGTGAATAAACCACTCAGGATGGCCACTGTCAGTGTCAGAATATGAATCTTTGATCCCTGGATTTCCTGCAAGTCCCCCGTGCAGTCATGGAGCATGATTTAATGAACAAGGATATGCTGCAGGGGATGATGATGATGATGATTGTTTTAAGGGGTGGAACAGCAGGGTCATCTGCCCCTTGTAGGAATAAGAAGGTGTAGCTAAATATGAACGTAACCACTGTGTTACCAATTCAATCAAACAGAAAGATCCCGAGAGCTGAGAAGCCTCCATTGTCTACTGTCACAACATGGCATAACAGTGGAAACATAATTAATTTTAGAGGAGTTTAGCCTGAAAATGTAGTCAATTTCAAGTCAATGAAATGTTCTGAATTGCATGACTATTTGCTATGCTATTTTTCATATAAACGGTTATGTCAAAAAGTACAGTAGAAGTACAGAATCAAGATTGGTAGCCTAAAATCTTTGCATTACTGCACAGAAGAGAGGATTTGTCAACGCTCAGTATAACAGTAAGTTGCTATAAGAGTGTGTTAAGTTAATGTTGGCTTTTTATTTCCTTTTTCTGGTCAAGTTATATAAGTGGTAAGTTATATAAGTAGAATTTGGTCCAGTGAACACAATTTGTAATGTGCCCAGGATTTTGAAAATATAATGGTGATAACCCTAGGCAGTGCTTTTTTTTTTTTTTTTTTCAGGGGGAACGCAGGGGTGCCCATGCCCCTTAAACATTTGAAAACTGTTTAAGAAAAAATATTGGCACATTTGTATCGAGTCTGGCAAATATAACTTCCAACTTGAAAGTTCATTGATCAGTTGGCGTCAACGTGTTGTTCACAACAGCAGGAGGAGATTTCGAGTAATCCTAAATTTAAATCGATCTGTCGAATCAGTTTCTTTTGGTCGGCAACTCGGCACTCAGTTCTTATAAGCATGCAGGCTAGTATTTGGAGGCAGGGTAGGTTGTTATTTTGGGCGTGTGGTTAGACATACGGCGACCGACACGAAAAGCAAGCAGAGGAAGCGTGAAAATGGCAGTGATCAGCCTCTTTTACCAGTGTGGAACTTACTGTAAGAAGGACAGCAAAATGAGACACTACCACAGTGCTTTTATTTATTTCACTTAATTTTAAAATGTAAAATGATTAGAAATACTGAGTCCAGTTACCACCTTGACATATTGACCTCAGATAAATAAACCCAATGCAACCATGCATTTAACGTGTCAGCCCGAAAAGTAATAACCGGATTCTGCAAATTGCCGAAAATTGCAAGGTCGTGATGTTTTGTCGACTACAACTGAGAGTACCCCTTAAATTGTTTTTAGAAAAAAAAGCACTGACCCTAGGAGTTCACTATCTCATTCTTGAGGCAGTTTTTCTTGATATTTGGTTGGCTACACCAAGTTAGATTTTGTTTACAACAAAATATATGGTGCATTCAAATTTTTAGGGTTTATGGATTATAGCATTTTTCTGTCACAGTAGGCTACTTTCGTTTCTTTTCTTTGGTGGTGGGGAGAATACCTAGAGGTTGTCACTTCCTTTATGTACCCATCAATGATGGGTAATGAATAGGGACCCTGATTTATGGTAATATAAAAGGCTTCAAAGCGGTGAAATAAAATAGTCTATCCATTCCGGTAAAATAAAACAAGTGAGGTGTGAATGTGCTAAATGACTATGTGTACAATGCACGGATTTGGTTAAATAATGAACACTATAGAAACATTTGAAGGAATAACAAACAATTTATTCTAGTTAACTTATTATTATTTTGAAAGGACTAAAACTCAAATGAATTATTATTTTCTATGTTTAATACCTAACCTAACGTAACCTAACTTTCACTTAAATAGTCTCCATGACTACCATCTCTGCCATAGTCATTTTATCACTAACTTGTGGAACATAAATTGTCCCCAAAGTATAAGCAGAGCATTGTTTCCATGATTTAACGACTTCAACCAATCAAGCTCGAGAAGGGAGTTCGTTATCATTTCTTATTTTCTATCAAAGGACAAATACTGGAACTATTTCAATTAAATTTAACCCATAAACGCCTAGTGCTACCATACGGTAACGCAGTACCGGTCATTGCATTTATTGCTCTACAGAACCTTTGCCAGATTAAGATATTAGAATTTCGCGCTTATATGATCAAGGAAGGTCTATTGATTCATTTCCCGCACACAAGTCACTAGGGAATGTCTTGGGTAATGTCCCAACAATTGGGTGCATTTCGTGGTTTGTTTCTCACGTCATGATGGCATGCCGCAAAGGGTACGGCATGCTAAATTATTGCGTAAAATGGAAATAGTTTACTTTGTCTTCGGGATTATGGTAGTAAACATATCTAATTTATAATTCAGTAACATATCTTACGTGTTTCTTTATACCTGCTCAAGCCCGGGACTAATTTTCCCAGCGTTACCGTACGGTAACCTAGGCGGATACAGGGTCAGTGGTAAGGCAAGACATTTTCTGTAGCACATTCATATGAAATGAGTTAGAATTCATTTCATGCACTTTTACACAAAACGTTTTTCCATATACAGCTTTTTTAACAGTGCATGCCTTCATATAATATGTTTTATGTCACCGTAGCATATTTTTTATGCCAGTACCGTATTCAACACCATACCTTTCCCGAGATATCTGGCTGTAGGCAGTGTTTCAGAAAATACAATACGAGAATTATTTCGATATTTCAGAGGTCTAGACTGGCTGCGTGGCTCAGCGGAAACGTTCTTGCCTGCTGTTCCCAAGCTTGCAGGATCGAATCCAGGTGCAGTCAGCTGGCATTTGAGGGTGCGCAAATGCGAGGGAGTCATGTCAGTAGATTTACTGGCACGTTAAAGATCCCCTTCGGGTCAAAATTCCAGCATCCCGGCGTCTCTAAAAGCCAGAGCAGTTAAAAGGGACGTAAATCCAGCAGAAATATTGGAGTAAGGGGAAAAGGAGTAATGAAGACATGGTTATAGTTCGCTGACATGAAAACAGCACAGTAACTGTTGCCTCCACGACTGTCCCTGTTTTCCCCCCCTCGACCAGGTCAGAAGGTTCTCTCGGGCTGAAAAGAAAAATAGTTACAATCCCGCGTCCTCTCCAGATCGGCCCTACAACAAATTCATGGGAGGAACGAACATTATGGATGAAAATGTGAACTGATATCATGTGTCAATAAGAAACAAAAAGTGGTGGTGCGCCATATTTTCTTGGCTTCTTGTCGAGAGTCTCCAAAACGCAAGGTACCTCATTACAATATCACGGTCAAGGACAACTCAACTGGAGTTCAAGAGGGGTGGCACAATTCTACATAAAATCGTACGGTGTAGAACCACGTGGAGGCAGGCGGCTGTCAACAGCACGTGTAGGATAGGGCCGCGACATTGAAGACTTGTAAACCGCACTCGTTCCAGGTTCCGTATTGACCATGTTTACAAGATGTATACATCTTGTATTGAAGACTTGTGATAATTATGATGGAAGTAATCTTCTGGTCATCAACGTCCCAGGACATAAGTGGAGGTGGTGTGCCGGTAAATTGTGTGTAAGCAGTGTCCGCACTGCATGTTGTAAATGTGATGTGAGACTGTGCATATCATGCTTCTTGACGTTCCACTCCAAGTAACTAGTCACTTGACTATATGATCGAAGGTTCAAAGGTGTCAAAATACTAGCTCAGTGCTTTTTAAAGTGTAATATTATCAAGATAAGTATTTAGCAACAAATATGAAATTGGAACATTATTTATTAATAAATCACCATTCAGAATATGCAGAAAGGGTTCTGACAACACAAGCGCCTAGCGTTACATATATGTAACGCCCTGTATTTCGGGAATTTAATATGCCACCTTCGTAAAATGTGGTTTGAGCAGCTTAATATCTCCCTATGGTATCACTTATTAATACTAAAGCAAAATTTTCAAAAAGTATTAATTCGGGCGTTCATGAGCTCAGGCTCATTGGGACCTATGTAAATAAATAAATAAATAAATAAATAAAAACAAATCCTTATTACCAGCATTTTGTTGGTATTTAGCATGTAAAGGTGAAAATAACACATTTCACAAAATAAAATTATTTCACGATATTTCGCGCCTTCAATATCTAAAAAATGCCACATTTGTGGTAAATACATAGTTGTGATAACATATATATGTTTGCCAAAACATTTCGCAGATAGATTTTCAACCACAAATCCAGGACTAAAAAAGCTAGTTTGCTATAAAAATGCTTAATCTGAAAATCATAGATGCTACAAAATGGTAGTCAGAATTCAAAATACAATATTTTGGATTAATAATTTTGCTAAAAATTACGGTATCAACTCTAATTATGTTTTCTCTCGGCAGCTGCAACTGTGACGGGAATAGTAGCATCTATTCTAAGTACAATACTTGTACTGTATTTGGATAAATTTCACTCAGATTGTTCTCCACAATGTACTTCAAAGCCGTTACAATTCCACTTCAATTCTTTTCTTCTTCTACCTCCATCATTACAGTGAGAATATTCTTAATTCTTCAAGAAGATCCATTCCTTCTATGTCAAGTCGGTCTCCTACGGAAAAAATAATCTTTATTAATTTAAAAAAAATGTTATTCTTTTTGGTCACCAATACTTGCACCCTAGTTTTGAAACTTATGATTATGTTTTGTTATTCCAGACCCTCACGCTTATGAGGCTGCTATCCCACGCGGGACTGGGAATTCTCATCGGGATGATCTACTTCGGCATTGGCAACGATGCATCCAAGGTGATCAGCAATTCGGGATGCATCTTTGCCTCTGTGTTGTTCCTCACTTTCAACGCTATGATGCCCACCATTCTTACATGTGAGTATGAGTAATCTTTATGTTTCAGTAAATATGTTTTCTTCTTCAGTTTAGATAACAAAAGTTCTCAGTGGCAGCGCTAGCCATTGCGGGGTCCTGTTGTAACCTTACGTTCTTCTGGGGTTTTTATTAGAGCGTGTGTGTATCCACACTAAGGAAATTTCGTTGACATGGCACTTCCATACACATACTCTCACCTACACTCCACATCAAGCTCTCTTTCTCTTCTTCAATTCAATTCTCCACATATAATATCTGCCTCACTTTTCTAAAAGGTACTTCCTCCTTATTTCTTCTCATGTACCAACAAATTTCAACATACATAACTTACGTCATTCTTGCTAATGTCAATCTGAACTATATCTCTTCTCTGCTCATATTTTTCTACCATCTCAATAGAACATTACAACAGATACGGTACTCTAATAATTATGAACAATACCCTATCTAAGTCTAAGAATATCAAAACTATATATAATAAACAAAATAGCATCATAAAAGGAATATATAAAAAATCTAACTTAGATGAGCATGGCCTCCTCTCACTTTTACTACTGAACTATTGCAAGGAATATACAAGCTCTGCACTAAGGCCTACAACAGTTCAGCAGTAATAGGTAACCATGCTCTTAACCTAAAATTACTTCCAAGAACATGTAACCTCATTAGGTTACAATTCGCCCCCTAATGTGATTCTCATGTGAGAAGCACGTAGGATCACATTCATAAAAATAAAATAAAACACACTACATAAATGAAAGTATTACACCTATAACATACACTATATGTTCACATTAATCAGATGTTACTATGTCTCTTAGATCATTGTAACTTGCTATTATCTCCTATTCTTCTTTGGCATAAACTTCATCCGTGACGTCAACATATAACTGCATAGTCTCTTAGGAATCTATATTATTATTATCATCAACAGAATATACTTTTCCCCCAACAAAATTTAAATGCTTTAGTTTTACAAGGTTGGACCTTGTAAAACTAAAATTCCCTGAGCGCCATTAAAATACCCCGATAAATCCCTGAGTTTTCCAGGATTTAAAAATTCCCTGAGTATTCCCTGTTTTCCAGAGTAGTCGACACCCTGACCCACTCCTCTCGAATCACGGCCATGGTTCTCCATCTCTTTACTCCCATTCTCCCCAGGTCATCCTCTACGTCATCCAACCATCTAATTCTTCGTCTACCCCTCATACGACGCCCTCCAGGTTTACCTTCAAAAACTTTCTTTGCCATCCTGTTCTCTAATATATATTTGACTTATAATCAATACGGAACCATGATTGATTCTACTAATCCTGTTCTCTGTCATTCTTTCAACCTGCCCTAGCCATCTCAGTCTATTTCTATTTCAGCTACTAAATCTGGTTTTCCATATAGGTAGTTCTCTGATCTCTCTATTGTTTCTGATTCGCCAAAATCCACTATCATTCACTGGCCCATATATTTTCCTAAGTAACTTCCTTTCCCATCTTCGTAATAGCTCCTCATCCCCTTGCATCACAGTCTATGCCTCTGAACCATAGGTCACCACCGGTCTCACTACTGTGTGATAGATAATTAATTTCAGATTCCTACTTAGGCTTCTCGTCTGGAATACCTTGCCTAATGCATAGTAACTCCTGTTACCAGCTGCAATACTGGTATATACAGTATTTCTTCTCTTATGTTGTTAGGTTAGATATTTGAATTCATTGCCATTTAAATGCACTTTTGTCATTTCACTGTATTTTCTCCTGGATGTCAGCATGTACTTGGTGACTGGTTTATCTTTAGCCCCATCTCAGCGCTGTGTTTTTCTAACTTTCCCAGTTTTCTTTCAAGATCCCGCTTCCTCCTAGCCAATATGTCAATATGATCTGCACATGTGAGATCTTGTGTCACTCGGTTCAATAATATTCCCCCTGGGTTGCAATCTTGTGTCATTCGCATGACTTTCTCTAAGGCAATATTGAATAGAAGTGTAGAGATTACATCACCCTGATGCAATCCCTGATTAACCTCAAAGGTCTTTGATTATATACCTTCCACCTTCACTTTATACATGGTTTTGCTTAATATCACTTGTACCAGTCTTATAAGTTTAGCAGGTACTCCTGCCTCTTAAATTGCCTTCCATCAATTATGGAAGGGGTTCAATAACATCTAGGAATAAAAATAGGTGAAATAAATTGAGTGAATTTTAATATTGTTATTTTAAAATACAGTACAGTATTACTATTTCAAAAACTTACAGTAACAAAGAAAGCTAAAAACGAACTCTTCTGCTCTTTTTCTGGCCGAAGTCTTTTATTAAATCTTTATAGTCCGAAGTAGATGCCGATTCATTTTCTATGGACAGGATTGAGAGGGCTCAGAGTCTGTTGTGGGTCATGGTGTTTCTGAGATAGGTTTTAATTAAATTTAATTTTGAGAAACTACTCTCGGCAGCCGCAACTGTGAAGGGAATAGTAGCAACTATTCTAAGTGCAATACTCGTATTTGGATAAATTTCACTCAGATTGTTCTCTACGATGTACTCCAAAGCCGTTGCTTTTTTTTTTATCCTTCTACCTCGATCATTACATGTGAGAATATTCTTAATTCTTCAAAAAGATCCATTCCTTCTATGTCAAGTTGGTCTCCTACGGAAATAGCACCTTTCAAGATCTTTGCAGCCTAGGTACCGTCTCACGGCTCTCTGGCCTTCATCTTACCATGCCAGGCGCGGATTCAAGGGGGGGGGGGGGGGTCACGGGGGTCATGACCCCCCCCAAACGGAGACCAAATTTTTTTTGCAAACTCAAAAAACGAAAACACAATTACCAGACAAATAAAACTTAACGAATTTTAACTGAAAAACAGTTTTTTTTTTCATTTAATCAATACTGAATTATCTTTATTGGAATTATTATGTTCTGTTACAACTGTACATATTTACAACTTCTAACCTCTTGTATAAAAACTATTAGTTATACAACAAAATCAACTCGTCTATTTTGTTTAGCAAACCTTGTGATTACCGAATCCATGTTTATAGTGATGTAACGTTGAATGTGCAGTAATGCACGGATAGGAAACTGGGGCTTTTTTCGCACCAAAAATTTTTGCCGACGTCCAAACTGCAAGCTTGGTTGGCAATTTAAGCTGTGACTTTCTCCCTTTGTCGGTACCAACTCGACTTGCCGAAACTGTTACGTACCTTGATCCTTTTCTCGAAGCTCGATGTAAAAGTCGCAAAACACGCCGTTGCAATTTGTACGAATATTTTTGGTGCGCTAAACGCATCAAATTTCTATTCATGAAGCTTGCAAAAAAATTGGTCTGGTTTTGTACGTTTGGTTATTTTTTTGATTGCGTTTTTAGTGATACCATTTTTCTTAACAATTTCGATTCTCTAAACCCCCCCAAGCCAAACTCTAGATTGATTCCTGACCCCCCCCAAAACCAAACTCTTGATCCGCGCCTGTACCATGCCTCCCTGTGTGTACAGCTGCACACTTGGGTTGAAGTGATTTTGATGCTGAAAGGACAACAAATCCAATAAGTGGGATAACACTTGGAGGTGGACAGCTGAAGAAGGTGGAAAGTCTCAAGTACTTGGGAAGTATAGTGGAGGAAACTGGGAGAAATGACAAAGAGATTACGGAACGTGGCAGACAGGCAGAAGCATTTCTGAGAAGCATTAGGAGCTTAGTGTGGAATAAAGATGTCCCACAAAAAAGCAAGGAAGTGTTATACAGAAGCTACTATATCCCAATACTGACCTATGCTTCAGAAACGTGGACAATGAAGAAAAGAGACATAAGCAAATACAGGCAGGTGAAATGAAGTTCCTGCGAAGTAGGATCGGAGTAACAAGAAGAGACAGGGTGAGGAATGAAAAGGTCAGGGAAATGGTGAAAGAGGAGCCCTTGCAAGGTAGGATTGAGACATCAAGACTGAGGTGGTATGGGCACTTAAAGAGAATGGATGAGAAGAAGATTCCCAAGAGGATACATGAGATGCAGATGCAGAAGAAAAGACCAAGGGGAAGACCAAGAGATAGATGGCTGAAAGGAGTGGAGGAATGTGTCAAGAAGAGAGGGGAGGACTGGACCAGAGTGACAGCGGAGAGGTGGTGGGAAGAAGGAACTAAGTGGCGAGGCTTATGTTCCAAACAGACCCAGCCTGGGGCTGGAACCTGTACAAGATGATGATGATGATGATGGTTGTTTGTTTTCAGAAGATTTGAATCCAGATCTTGAAATTAAGACCCGTATAGAAATGGCAAGGTCAACTTTCAAAAAAATGTGATGCCTTAAATTTAAAACTAAGACAGCGTAATTATTGTGAAATGTTAAGTTTGCTCCACCTTGCTTTATGGAGTAGAAGCTTGAACTTTAATATTGTCCTCCATTAAAAGGCTTGAAGCTCTGGAAATGTGGTTCAATTGAAAGATGCTGAAAATCCCCAATACAGTAATAGTGTGGCACACTATCCAAGTTCAAACTAAAATTTTCTTGTTTCATTCAAGATACAGAGGGATCCAAAACTCTGTACTCACTCTTCTTTTATTAATATCTTGGGAACAAAATGACATAGACTTTCCATTCTTTCATCATAGTGTAGTTTATTAGAAATAATATCCATTTTAGGTTCCGTATTGACTGTTTGCCATCTCTTGATGAATACAGTACATTTGCATTTGTCAGTTGGCACAGGCTAGAGTAAAAGGTGGCTTTTCACCGATGCCTCAGTCTCACTCATGGCTGTGATTATATGGAAGCTACTGAGGTATGGGTGGTGCTTAGTAATGGCATTCAGGGCACAGTCAGTGCCTGTGGATGCTGTGAAAGGTTCTACTCATAGGGTTAGGACTACTGTTCTGACTCAGTGAGGAAAGCAATGGCAAACTACCTCACTCCTCTTCTTGCCTAGAACGCCTCAATATAGCGCTGCCTTGGGTTTTTGTGGGTATCTACTCACATAACGTAACGGCGGTGCTTTTTGAGGATCCAACCAGCCTTCGGGCTGACTACCTAACAGACATTGACAGTGATATGAAAATAAGACTTTTTTCCGCCTATTCAATACGGTACTTTTAATTCTAATGCACTTCAGGGGTACATGTTTCGGAACCTATTGATTCCTTCCTTAGCCCATAATCCTATGTTTAGGGCACATCATGAAATAGAACGTCGGATCTCTCAAAACAATGGCAAAATACACTTTATGCAATAAAAACATTTAAAAGAACTAATTAAAAACTAATATAAAACAACATGTAAGGTTCTCAAGCACTCAGGTACACTCATTGCAATATGCTTCTGTCCTGTGTTATGATGAAACATCATTTGGCACTCAATAACACTTAGTTGAATACCAAAAACATGAAGTGACCTTGAAGATTGCTCAATGTCTATAATTCAATTATGCTACTTATGTAGCGTATCTTATAATGGTTGTTGAAATGTTCTTGACGAAACACTTTGAGAAAGGTTATTGAGTGCCAAATGATGTTTCATCATAACACACGACAGAAGCATATTGCAATGAGTGTACCTGAGTGCTTGAGAACCTTACATGTTGTTTTATAGTAGTTTTTAATTAGTGTTTTTTAAATGTTTTTATTGCATAAAGTGTATTTTGCCATTGTTTTGAGAGATCCGACGTTCTATTTCATGATGTGTCCTAAACATAGGATTATGGGCTGAGGAAGGAATCAATAGGTTCCGAAACATGTACCCCTGAAGTGTATTAGAATTAAAAGTATTGAATAGGCGGAAAAATTGAAAAAGTCTTATTTTCATAGTGTAGTTTAATGTTTTCTCAAGAATTGCACAAGTCATTGTATACTCAGTCTTTGATGATATCTCAGTAAACAGATGACTTTCCATTCTCATGCCATTGAGTACCCCACCTTCTACCTATGGGGGACCATGAAGAAGTTTATTAGGCAAAAGCCAGCTACACTGGAAATGCTACATGAATCCATCAAACCATCATGTGCAGCCATCACACCGAACAGTGTCATCCGTAGTTCACTCTGCAATTCATCGCATTTGATGCTGTAATGCCATTAATGGTGGTCACTTTGAACACCTACAATGACTCGTGTGATTATTGCCATCTGTTCAGAAAGCAATACACTACATTACTGCACAAGAATTGTTAGTCTATGCCATTTGGTTCCCAAAATATTAATTAATAAAGATTGAGTGCATAATTTTGGACCCCTCAGTAATATGTAGCTTGAGATAGAAACAAACCAAAATGAAAAAGTGGTAACTCTTTCCATCCTTAGAAGTGGTACCGCATGCAGGGACATGGGCCTAGGGCTGCCCTTGGTGAGACTGGTTGCTACCCTAGAGCCTGGTTTCGATTCTAGATGTTTTTTATTCTTTTGTTTCATCTAATATATAATACTTGAGTATCGAGTTATTATTTACCATATAGAACGAAGATATCATATAGCATGTAACTTTATCCAATGATGCCCATGATTTTTTTGGGGAAAGATTTGTGATTTCATGCATGAAGTTTCTCTTACTTTAGACAGTGTCTTATTATATTTTTATTATGTTTCAGTCCCTGTCGAGATGGGTGTGTTCATGAAAGAACATTTAAATTACTGGTACTCCCTGAAATCATTTTATTTTGCCAAGACGATGGCAGACCTACCCCTGCAGGTGAGTGAAATAAGGTAATTCATTTGTTTTATGAGAGAGACTAGGTGCATCACCTAAGGGACATCAATAGGGTGCTTCAAAACGTACAAATTTACATTGTACACTAGTGAGCACATGCAAAGCTTCAGCACTTGACCGTAAGAGCAACGAAACGTGGACTGAAATCTCATTAAAAAAGAAAAGAAGTAACTTTTTATGGGAAACATGAGCACAAAGCAACATATATTTTGAACCATCTCCACCAGGCGTTCTCAACCTGGTGCTTTTGAAATTAAATTTGGTGCTCTCGGCATACCAGCTAAAGTGTGCTCTTTAAATGAAATTTGCTGCTTTTGTCATCTCTACTTACAAGGGAACTGTCCATACGGTCATATCGAAACTGACAATGAAATTTCGTAGAGATGATGAGCAAACCATAAATTGTCGATGTACTCAAAATTCGCTGCCATTTCGAACTGCAAGGTATCGAAATCTTGATACAAAATCCGTGACACAACTACTACTGGACAACCCTTGCATTTTGCTGGCTCGTGCAGCGCACGGCGGAGTGAAGTTGCAGTTGTCCTGGAGAGAGAGAACGAACTGGCAGGCTACCACGCACCAAGGACACTTCATTGTTAGGGAACGAATGTGAAACATAAATGAGATTCGTTAATCGCATGATAACAACAGAAATATTTTTGGCACCATGCATAACGAATATGCAATTTGAGGCCACATTGTTCTTCACTGTTTTTCTTCCTTATTTGAAGGCAATATTTCGCAGGTACCGGTACTTCGAACTCGGGAGGTCTCTCAGTTGTGATGATGATGATAATTGTTGTTTGAAGGGGCCTAACATCTAGGTTATTGGCCCCTAATGGTTTGGGTGATCGTGAAGATGAAAATGAAATGGAAACTATAACTAAAACTAACTACTAACTTACATACTAGAAGAAGAAATGGAAAACAAAAGGAGAATAAGGCAAATAAAGGACAGGAGGAAAAGAAATGCCCTCATCCCTCGAAGAATGCGGATTGAGGAACTTGGAAGGAAGGAGAGCCATGAAAGGCTGATAGGAAAGTCAAAGACAAGAGGGTCCGCCCCAGAGGTAAGGGATAAAAGGAGGAAAACCGGACCCAGCTCAGGGATCCCTCGGGATTACCAACTCCTGAACTCACCAGCCGTGAGCCCCTGAGGGTGTAGCAATATTCAGGGTGCACCCTGTCTCCTTGAGGGCCTTGAGCAGAAGGCAGGAAATAACTTGAAAAGAAAAAGAAGGCTGACCCCTCGCAGAAGGAGGGTATCAGAAAAGATGAGAGAAGGGCCAATTAAGGTGGGAAAGGAAGAGACTCCCTAGGCCTCAGATACCCTAATACCGTTGGAGTTGGAAGAGAACAAGAGTTGACCAAGTGAGGTCGACAGGAAAGAAGACGGAGAGGAGCCCGGCACAAGTAAGGGGAAGCAATGACGGACTCAGCTGGGGCCCCGTGGTCGCCAACCCACGTCCCACTAGTGGTTGCGAACCACGAATATTTAACCATGTCCTTGAACTGTGGGGAAGAAAATTGAAAATGAATGAAGTATTGCATTTTCAGTACGATGTTTCTCTGATATACATCAAACTGAACGTCTTCACAATCCGACACAATGTCTGTTAAACGACGATACAAAGCTTTCCATTGCCGGAAGAAAAACTAATCCAAGTGCTGTATTTTCCCTGTAGTGCTGGGAGGAATCTGGAGAATTTCTATACTGTTGCCTGGAGGAATGACTTCAAGACAGCCTTTATCACTATATGTAGTCCAGGAATCTAATAGTAGCAAACACTTCTCTTCCGCAAATGGGACTCTTTAAACCAATATTTTAATTCCTTTTTCCTCACTTTTCCTGATTTTGTGGCTGTTACCGGCATGAAACATTTCGTTGGAAACTCGTGGACCGAAAGTTCCAGTTGCCTTCTGTAGTACAGTGAATAATTTCGTGAAAAGTGTACCGGCCATACTAATTGTAGGCATAATTGTGTACGAATGGGTGAGTGCATGAACTGATTGAGCAATTCTCACTAACAAACGATAGAGTCCTTTTCGCTTTCATTTCGCGCACGAAACCACTCTGATCTGTATTGTATATTGAAGAAGGGGTGTAGTCTAAATATCGCTCTGTAGCTGCTTCTACAAATTTCTTTGCGACTTGATCATTTTCGTCTTCTTCTTGCAGATACTTACGGAATATATATATAAATACGATGTTGCAGCACCGAAAATAAGCAACAACAACATAGTTTCTCCCTCCCCTGTTTCATTGTCATTATACATTATCACATCACTACCATTGAGCTATCTGAATAACATGTACTGCATTTACCCCTTATAGGGCAGAAATATTATTAATATAATTTTTTTGTATTTATTTAATTATTTTATCCTAATTTTAATTTATAAATTTTATTTGTGTTATCTTTTTAATTATTATGTTTATATATTTTTATAATTTTATTTTTGTATATTTTTATGATCTATTTTTATAATTCCTATTTTTTTAATTGTAAAAGCTTACTTAATTTTGATTGTAATTTTAATTTTTATAAGCATATTTATTTTCAATTTTTTTCCATCATATTTCATTTTTTACGTTTCAATTTTAATTGTTTCTGTAAAAGGAATTAAATTTCATCAAGCATCTTTTTCACGGAAATAACGTAATGCATACTCTAGAACATTAACCGGATTCATGACTGCTCTCTCAAAGGCACATGTGATAACTGCCTAGCACAGAGCGCTCAGGGTTACGCGCACGCTTCAGCTGGTCGCCAGGGCTGTCCACGTAGAGCTATATGCTGGCGCGTACAATCCTATTAGAAATCTCCGTGCCGATTTCAGGATCTTCCAGTTCGAAATGGCAGCTAATTTTTTGTACATCGCTAATTTATAGTTTCCTCATCATCTCTACAAAATTTCATTGTCGGTTTCGATATGACCGAATGGACAGTTCCCTTATTAGTATAAAACGAAGTCCCCGATTCTTGGATGTTACGGGTAAACACGAGAACCACTGGATGGATTTTGATGCGGTTTTCGCCATTCTGTAAAGGATATCTTAAGGATGATTTCTGTAGAAAATTATTTATTTATGATCAAAGGAAGCCGAGCAGTAACGATTTCAGTGGAAAAGTCGAAACAAAAACCTGGCGTCCGAGCGCTTTATAAGCTTACGCTGGGCAAACCGTTAAAAATATCTAAATACTATGAGTGTAAGAATTGTTCAGCATGAAAAGTTCTACAAAAAAGTCCTTGAGAGCATATGTCGATCTTCAATACATAACTCACTATAAGTGTTTTTACGTTTTAATATCTTCCAACCATGTCCATTCAACTACTGGGGCGACTGTTTACGAGCTATATAAGGGCGAGTCTGTGATCCCCGTTACAGCCTAGCTAGCGGGCGAACCTATTGCCCCAGATACAGCCAGCAGCAAACTGTCGAGTCGTGTTGAGTTAAAAACTTTAGAGAAGAGTGGTTGTGTTTGGAGTTTCCCTGGAAGTACAACTCGGCTTTTCTTCATTTCGCCTGTGAACTTTTCGTTCCGCAAAATTCACAGTCAAGTTAAGATTGGAAGGAAGGGGGATTTGTGTTTCATGCACCTCGCCATTCTTAAATTACGTCTGACAAGAATTTGTTGCACATACATTTCCATGATAATATAATTAATAGTCCAGTCAGTGATATTAACCCATCATGCCGAGACATAAAACGGATATTGGTCGTTGTTCATTGACATTGGAAAAAAAAAGCGCTGATCACGTAATGCATTTATAACTGTTCCCGGGCGAAGCCGGGTCGGGTTGATAGTACAAGATAAAAAGTTCTCGCGAGCACCACGGCGCTCTTTAAATAAATTTGGTGCTCTCGTCAAGGAGAAATAATTTCAACTGTGAGATTTGCAGATGACATCGACATCTTAGCCGACACACCAGAGGATTTGAATGAGTTTTTAAATGGTATGGATTCTGTCTTGAGGAAAGAATCCATGATGAAAATTAATAAATGTAAAACAAAACTATTGGAATGCAATCGAAAGAAATCAGAAACCCCTATGGATGTCGAATTGGCAGGTGAAAAGCTAAAGTAAGTAGGTGACTTCTGTTACTTAGGAAGCAAGATAACCAGTGTTGGACGTAGCAAAGAGGATATAAAAAAGTAGGTTAGCACAGGCAAGGAAAGCATTTCTACAGGAAAGGAATCTGATGACATCGAATATAGATTTAAGTATTAGGAAGTAATTTTTGAAAGCATCTGTCTGGAGCGTGGTGCTCTATGGGAGTGAAACATGGACTGTTGGAACAGCAGGAAAGAGGAGAATTGAAGCATTTGAATTGTGGTGTTACAGGAGAATGACATTATCTTATTAAAACCGCCCAGTCAAACACTAAAGAAACGTTTAATTATATTATTAATCGTACATGTTTCGGTATTTCATTGATACCTTCCTCAGCGTGATTGATATTAAATCTTAAAACTAGTTAACAAAGCCAAAAAGAAATGGATATCCTTACAAAAATTGTTTTAAATCAAAAATGGAAAAGCTTGCAAATAATTAAATGCCATGTAAAATGATAGTAAATTGATGCTATTAAAGTGGTTGCGAATTGCCCCATGATTTGTCTGGAAATTATGCTTCAGTTTAACAAAATATTAGTTTCTCCATTGCAAGTTGGAGCTTACAGTATTAGACTTCAAAAAGAGGTTGCAAATTGCCCCATGATCTGTCTGGAAATTATGCTTCAGTTTAACAAAATATTAGTTTCTCCATTGCAAGTTGGAGCTAACAGTATTAGACTTCAAAAAGTGGTTGCGAATTGCCCCATGATCTGTTTGGAAATTATGCTTCAGTTTAACAAAATATTAGTTTCTCCATTGCAAGTTGGAGCTTACAGTATTAGACTTCAAAAAGAGGTTGCGAATTGCCCCATGATCTGTCTGGAAATTATGCTTCAGTTTAACAAAATATTAGTTTCTCCATTGCAAGTTGGAGCTTACAGTATTAGACTTCAAAAAGAGGTTGCAAATTGCCCCATGATCTGTTTGGAAATTATGCTTCAGTTTAACAAAATATTAATTTCTCCATTGCAAGTTGGAGCTTACAGTATTAGACATCAAAAAGTGGTTGCGAATTGCCCCATGATCTGTTTGGAAATTATGCTTCAGTTTAACAAAATATTAGTTTCTCCATTGCAAGTTGGAGCTTACAGTATTAGACTTCAAAAAGAGGTTGCAAATTGCCCCATGATCTGTTTGGAAATTATGCTTCAGTTTAACAAAATATTAATTTCTCCATTGCAAGTTGGAGCTTACAGTATTAGACTTCAAAAATAGGTTGCAAATTGCCCCATGATCTGTTTGGAAATTATGCTTCAGTTTAACAAAATATTAATTTCTCCATTGCAAGTTGGAGCTTACAGTATTAGACATCAAAAAGAGGTTGCAAATTGCCCCATGATCTGTTTGGAAATTATGCTTCAGTTTAACAAAATATTAATTTCTCCATTGCAAGTTGGAGCTTACAGTATTAGACATCAAAAAGTGGTTGCGAATTGCCCCATGATCTGTTTGGAAATTATGCTTCAGTTTAACAAAATATTAGTTTCTCCATTGCAAGTTGGAGCTTACAGTATTAGACTTCAAAAAGAGGTTGCAAATTGCCCCATGATCTGTTTGGAAATTATGCTTCAGTTTAACAAAATATTAATTTCTCCATTGCAAGTTGGAGCTTACAGTATTAGACTTCAAAAATAGGTTGCAAATTGCCCCATGATCTGTTTGGAAATTATGCTTCAGTTTAACAAAATATTAATTTCTCCATTGCAAGTTGGAGCTTACAGTATTAGACTTCAAAGAACCACAGAGGATTCAGTATAGTATATAAATAACATGTTAATTTCCTGACTAATTTGTGCCTTAGTACAAAATTCTCAATGTACGTAAATTTTATGCATTTATTAGTTTCAAACATCTATTGAATAACACAAGTCAACAAACAATTATTTATATTCGACCCTGACAATTATATGTCAAAAAAACTGTACTATAATGAGGCTCTTTATAACACTATTTTTCATTATGAAACAGTTTCTCCCACCAATCAGAGCTCAAGAAACAGTTGTTTACCAATTAGATAATTAGATGTGGTGAGTTCCACGGCCTTCTAATTTAAATTTCACTGCCTGGCCTAGTGTCATAGTAGGGTAATCGAGGAGGCCATGGTCAAATACAAGGCATTCTCTGCGTCTCATGCGCTCTGTTCAGTACATAAAACTGGCGAAATCTCGACAGATATCTATACTAATATAATAAAGCTGAGAAATGTGTGTGTTTGTTTATGTTTGTAAACGCGCTAATCTATGAACTACCAGTCGATACAAAATTCTTTTTGTATATGATAGCCTGATTCAAGAGGAATAGTTTAGGCTATGTAGCATTAGGCTACACCTCTCAGGTAACCTTAAAGATTAATTTTTGTTCAGTAAGTCGAAAGAACAAGCGTTCCAGAACGGCTTCAATAATACCGAAGTCTATTGTTGCCATGTAATGCGGGCCGCATTACATAGCCCCTACCAATGTTCTGGTGCAGAATTGCAAGCTGCTTATAAATTGCAGTCACGGGGAGTAATTAGTGCAAAAAGATTTCTTTGGCCCCTTAAAACAGTTATCATCATGACAATAGTTTGCCTCTGTATAAGGGCGATGGTGTAGGTGCAGTATACTGAGGTTAACAGCTGCAATAAGCGTTGATGCTTTCAAATGTACTTTCATTTTTTCCGATTTCAGCAGTGTCGTGAATGCCACAATCCAAGATAACAGCGGATCAAATACTAACGGCAATACCCCGGCTAATAATACTTACCGTAATATCCGGCATCACACACTCTGCAAATCGTGGACACATATCAGGCGATATTATCAACACGCAATGGATAATCCTCCACAGGATCAGCGACAACACACACACCTGAGCGCAAGACTCTCATTCACACGGGCGTAACAGGGACAAAGGAATGGATAAAAATGGTTCAAGCCGCTACAATAACCATTGCATGATCCTACCCTCCCACTATCTAAAAATCATAACGCAAGAGTATATTGAAAATGGTATAAGCATACGCAAATGCATGCCCAAATTTTATTCAAAAAGGTAGACACCGCAAAGATGGATATAAGCAAATCGAAGATCCATAACCAAATGTCATTACAATTCGTGTCTTATGGCACAAACTCTAACATAACGTCAGTTAAATTACATAAATAACGACTTAAAAATCAACAATAAATAAAATGGCAACATATCGCTATGCCTTTTCTATCAGGATCAATAAAAATAAATTTATGAAGAGAAAGAAAAAAAGAAACAACCCCCTTAATAGAATTAAATAGTGACGGCCTCTCACTATTTACAGTATCAATATTTTTACTCTATACATAGATCCTGAGTTCTATTCTTTATTGGATTATCGAAATACCTTTTAATTCAAAATACAAAATTTAAGAAATACCTAATATTATCATATACGTGTCATTCTAGAACACTATCTACACCAATGTTCCTCCACTAATCTATATAGAGACCTTTGATTCATCAACACTCACTGACAGTGATCAACATCGAGGTTATCAGGCAAAATATGGTTTAGCATATTTAAACACAAATAGTGCTAAATGTTCCGGCATAACTCAACAAGATGACAGTGTTTCGCCCCGGTGTGCTATTGGGCTCTTCAGTTGGTTAAAGCACACCTCACCAAGTCACTGTCTAGTACACACTGGGAAGGCCATTGCAAGACGTATTTGATACATGTGTATCCGCGTCCGCGTCTTGTTGAGTTATGCCGGAACATTTAGCACTATTTGTGTTTAAATATATTATGGCTCAACGGACAATGCATATTTTCTTATGAAAATTGTATATTCAATGCCAAGGTAAGGTTATAATTGCTTTGGAATGGAGTTTCGACTCCCATAGTGCACTGGCTTGCTCGTGACGCGGATACACATGTATCAAATACGTCTTGCAATGGCCTTCCCAGTGTGCACTAGACAGTGTCTTGGTGAGGTGTGCTTTAACCAACTGAAGAGCCCAATAGCACACCGGGACGAAACACTGTCATCTTGTTGAGTTATGCCGGAACATTTAGCACTATTTGTGTTTAAATATATTATGGCTCAACGGACAATGCATATTTTCTTATGAAAATTGTATATGGTTTAGCATTCCGACCAATGAAGATGAGAGTGCTATCCACTGAACCCCTGTTATTATCCAATCTTCAAAAACAATAACAATCATCATAAACTGAATTAATATCAACGTCCTGAATACTAAACTTTTGGAGCACCCGGTATCGACAACCCAGCTGATCTGCAAGAACGCGACAGCCTTCCAGAATAGAAAGAAATACTGTCATCCAACACAGTAAAATAATCTAACAGCAGTCGAAATAAACTCCACAAACCCTAATACCTCAACATTCCAACGAACGGCAACCCCAGCTTAAAGCTGACTAACAAGACTGCAATCCTAAACACACACACTAAACGCAGCCCCTCCCCAAAAAAACAACAACTATTGACAGAGGAAAGGTTCCCAGGACATAACATCCCTTACAGGGGTCGACCTTCGAAATACCAAAAAAAAAACCAATTGGTATTATCGCACACCTCTTCAATGTAAACACCACCATCCATCACTATCAAAAATGACCATCTCTCCCTCAAGTTATAAGTAATTCTATGACGTTGATACTAATTTTAAATACGCTGTACAAGCGATATCAGTTACAAGTCAACTGACAATTTCCTAGTGCATGTTAACCAAGCAGGAAATATTTCTAATTATAATCCGATTCAAGTTACATTGATTGTGAGTGTCCACTCAAAAACATTTGCCACTGATGTGTGCACTATATTCATTAAATATTTAAATAAATAATTATGTATATACACTGTGTCACTCTATAACGACAGTCGAGAACATCGCTCGAATCATCATTACATTTTATCATTCAAAATTGTTTTCGAAAGAACTCTTCGTCTGAACGATCAGAGTAGCAACTAACTTCAAATCAACGAGAAATTTTCTAAAAGTCAAAACTGTAAATTAATAATACTTCCAAGGGAAGAAATTTTTTTTTTGGAAAATCTCAAGTCAGGATTGAAGTCCCAAATTTCTCAAAATTCAAAATTAATCAGAATTTTCTGAAAATCTGAGGAAAGATTTAATTCAAATTCCAATATCAAAATGGAATACATTTTCAGAGTGAAAATTTCAAAATCCAAAAAAATTCAAAATTCAAAATTCAGAAAATAATTCAAATGGTAAAGTCGGATAATTGTGCAAAACCACAATATGAAAAGAATCATCGCAGATCCAAAAATAGCTAAATCCAAAATTTCAAAATTCAAAATCTAAGATAATCTGATTTGCGAAAGCAAATTTTCAAAAACTAACTCCTCTGAGACTGTGAAGTGGCAACAGCGCAAAAATAAGAAAATGCAAAGAAGAAATTGCGCAAGAAACTGTTCATCTCGAAAAACTCTTAAATCCAAAAATAATTATTTGCGAAAACCCGAGAGGTTGAAAATTCAAATCTGAGAAACATCTTACAATGGTTAAATGCCAGCGGTAATCATCGAAGCGAGGACTCCACAAACCCAGGCACGGTCAACAAGAAGTTAACTCGCCCGCAAAGATCCCCAAACATGCTGGAACTGAGGCTAACTAGCCTACTACAAGCACAGCGTGACTTGCTTCGATGAATAAAATCACTGACCACCAGGTCTAACCATCTACATCACAAAATTTCTACTGAAATAAAATGATCACACTAAGCATCTACAAGAACACAGAACTAAAAACTGGGGCTACAAATATAGAAGGACTGGTCTTACTTTCAGCTGAATCGGAGACGAACAACGTGAAGAGCCATACACGTTCAGAACAGGTGCTGGTTTCCATATCACTCGGCTGACATCTGGGTAGCCTCGCAGCTGCTCGTTCCCTGCTATCGGCCATCCGAGTTCTTGAGAGGTTCTTGATTACCTCGGCGTTCGGTTCGCCCCCTGACAGACCCCTCGTTCGATCCCTGGTCTTCATCCCGGCGTTTTCTTCTTCTCATCCCTCCGGAAAATCTTGTAGTCTCCTTCCATACATGTGTTGGCCACAATTCGTAATGTTCTCTAGTAGATTGTGCATTTTTGAAGTGGCTGCGTGAACTTTGCTTTTCCGCATATCGTTCTAAGTGACTCCACTCGTAGGAATTCTCGCTTTCATGATGCAGGCCACATTTCCCTCAGCATAATTTAACAATATACCATGACTTCCTCTGACAAATCACATTTTCCTTCCGGCCACGTGTCCATAATGTTCTCCATTTTATTGCTCACCAATTCCTCCTCGAACATATCTTTCCGAAGTAACGTGTCTCAAGGATTTTACTTACAAACATACACTTACAGTACTTTTCACGAAGTATATTCACAATTCCCTTTTCTCCACGAATAAGTTACACAATGCTGACTGACAATTCGTCTCCCCATGCCACCGGTCTTACCGTGGAATATTCCAGAACCCACTCAAAATCACACATAAACTTTCGTGCTTCGCAGAATTTAGCACATTTAGACACGATGTTTCACACGTTCATATCACTTCCTGAATCATCACACATGAACAACCACTCCCATCACGCGTTTTACGCAGCGCTCTGCTCGCCTCTCTGTCTCAATTGACTCTCCTCGCGTCACCTCACACACTCCCCTCATCCTTCTCTCACCTTCTCGAACCATCTGCTCCCTTCCTCAATGCTGCCAACCCACACTCGGACATGAATATCCTCATACAGGCTTCGGGCGTTAATATCCAAAGAAGACATTTCCTGATTATAACTTAATTAATTTCCTCAATTTATTTCCCATGGTCAATGCTTCCAAATACACTAAATAGCCTACTAGTCAAGATAAAACATTCCATTTCTGACTTCGCTCACCGGATCTTCCAATCCCATTCTCTTTTTTCAAGTACCGGTGGTGGTCTATTTCGTAGGATGATCCAATCAAATCTGCCCTTTCTAGGAGGAAATTACATTCAGGGAACAAGCTTCTTGTTGGGCAATACTTCATGACTATAAAGCTTGTGTAATAGACCTGTTCCAAAATTTATTATTCCAATAGTAATTAAATGCTCCCTTTTCTAAGGCTGCCTTTCATATCTGCTCCTAGTATCTCTTTATACGAATTCGGGGACAGTATCCTTGAGCGCTCCAGTTCTGTAAAACAAATAAATCCACCGGGCGAAGCTGGGCACTACTGCTAGTTTATGAATATTTATGTTCGAACATAAAATAGTTATAATAATTATCGTCGAACATAAACAGTCGTATGCAACTCGCCTATAATGGTAATTAAGACACTCGTATGGAAATTATAAAACTCGCTAACGCTCGTTTTATAAACATACTCATGTCTTAATTATTGTCATTATAGGCGTGTTGCATAATGTACTATTAATGCGTATATTCTGTCTACATCGGACATAGATAGATAGATATTTTATTCAATTAATTCCAAAGAGCCATAGGCTCGTACAGAGGAATTGTACAGTAATATGTGTGTTTACACACCAAGGAAGAAAATTCTGAAGGTAACACAAATTGATGAATAAGGACATAGGCCTATTAGTAAAGTTGATACTATATCTAAGATAGTTCAGACCAAGGTCTCTTAAAATGATAAGCATTTAGGAATTTTAAGCTTATTTGATGTATTAAGATGCATCGAATTTTTCCCACAATACTTTCATAGTTTTCCTCTTAAATACTGACAAAGTTGGTGCACTTTTTACTTCATCGGGAAGTTGATTATATGACTGTGATGCAGAGAACTTGAAACTATTCCTACCGTATTTAGAAGAGTGAATGATATATAAGGCTACGTCCTTCGCATGCCTAGTTCCATAAGAATGATTGTCCGAGTTCAAGATGTAGGGAGAGCTATAGAGTATCGTGTTGTGTTTAATTTTGTATATTAGCATAGCTGCTCGGAGATCGGCACTTATGCTGAGGGGTAGAATTTTACTTCTGATGTACAGATCTTTAACTGGAGTGCAGTAAGGAAGGTTAAATATGTTTCTAATAGCCCTATTCTGAATAGTCATTAAATCATTCAGTGTGGATTTCCTGCAGTGAGCCCAAATAACATTTAAATATTAGAGCTTGCTATGAACAAGTGAATAGTAGATTTGTTTTACAAGGTTTAGGGGAATAAGATACCGAAGTTTCTTAGGATCCCAACTTTTTAGAGGCAGGGCCAGATGCAATGCAAAATAATCTAGGCGGGCCGAAAAAAAGAACAACACATGTTTATAGATAGATTATAAACTTGGGGCAGATGACCTAGTAGTTCCGCCTCTTAAAACAACAATAACTAACTAACTAGATTATAAACTTTTTAATTCTGAATTTTAAATCAAACAAAACTTAGGCTAAAAATGGTAGAAAACTTTGGAAAAAAAGAACACAACTTCATTATTTGTTAGAAGAGGAAGGAGTATGTGACAAGTGAAACTGTGACTGTGCTTCTAAAAGTTCTTCATAATCTACAGAAACTGGGATGAGCTGATTCTTAGTAGTGCAGCTAAATGGTGGTCTGTCAATCTATTTCTGGCGCTATTTTTGCGAAGCTTCATTGCAGAAAACACACCTGTTCACAGATATAGGAGAATGCGAACATGGCAGTTATCTTCTGTGCATAAGATTTCAAGTTTGGGAAGCTTGATTTTGGTAGGGCCTTGTAGAACTCAATTTTCGAATCGTAGAGGAAAAGTTGCTTCAATCCATTGGTACATTGTAACTAAATCAGTTTTACCTGCAACTCTGATTTTACTGATTTACAGTCAACATTAAATGGCATGCTGAAAACGTCCAAGTCTTGTTCAATAACTTTAAAGTCCTGAAATCCTCATTCAAATTGGTCGTGGAGATTTTTCAGACAAAAAGATATAACACAAAATGCATAAACACAATGAAATTGAAACAGTTTTTCACATCTAGGAACACAGAACAGAAAATATGACCTATGTGTAATTGTAGATAGTACATAATTCGAAACCATATGGCTGGCCGGATTAGACTAGCTCAAGGGCCGCACTTGGCCCGCAGGCCGTACTTTGCCCATGACTGGTCTACATCGAACAGTAACTAAAAATGCCATTCATAGTTAATCAAGTTTGTTTTTGTACTTTATGCAATTATAATGAAAAAGAAGCAATAGAATACAGAACAACGAAATTTAAACAAGCACAAAGACTTACCTGGCCAACCTATAAAAAGAAATCTCTTTCGATAAACGCTAAGCTGAAACACTATAATTCCATAGTTAAACCAGAGGCAACTTATGCTAGTGCTAGTGCTAGTGAAACTTTATTCAAATTGAATGTAAAACCTACAACAGACAAATTACAGAAAACTGACAGAAGAATTATTAGAACAATTATTAACAAAAAAACACCTAAAGGTGGGTATACACTTGCGCGCCGCGCACTGCGCGTGGTGCGTGCGTCGCGCGTGTGTTGCTCGTCCAGAATTATTATTTAGACGAACCTCCCGCGATCCATAGGAAACCCACGAACATTCACTAGTCAGTTTGGAGTGTGGTAAATATAATCATGTCTCCGCCGCACGAGGAAAACCTCGTGATTGCGGTGATGAGTGGTGCAGCTTTTTTAATGGCAAGTTTATGCAAAAAGAAAAAGAAACGACGACGACGTTGGTGGCACACTGACCTGTTTTAAAAAAGGAATGGTGCGGAGCTAATGATGGACATAAAGTCACAAGAAATAAGCGGCCAGTATAAGAATTTTACTCGAATGTCACCTTCTGACTTTGAGAATCTGCTGCAGAAGATTGGACCCCACATTTCCAAAGAAGATACATATTTCCCTCCTGCGATTTATTTTACTTTTCTCACGCCGGTAGGAAGACAGCAGAGATATCACCTTCTTCTTGCATTGGTCCGCAGATACAATATATCCATCTCAGCCCCTATTTCCCTCCAGGCATCTGCTTTTAGTCTAATGGGTTCTTAAAATGATCCTTCTGTTGAGGATCCCACAGAAGAGGCTTTTTGCGATAAGCATCGATCAGTTTTATCACTCCATTATCACCACTCAAAACGCACAAATATTGCAATCAGATGCGCGCCAAAAACAACGAACTTCTCACAATCCCGTCCAAATCTGAACTGCGAACACTCAAAGTGCGCGTGAAAAAAACCGACAGGAGATGGATCGTCGTGCGCCGCGCTCGCGCAGCTTCGAAACCCCGTACTAATCTTGTGAACTTGCTGCGCGCGAGCGGCGCGGCGCGCAAGTGTATACGCACCTTAACAACATCGTCTATCGTGAATGTGAATCAATAATATCTACAATGTTAAAATAAGAATTTCCTTTTTCTGTCACATATCAAGACTGCCAAAAATCAGGATATTGAAACAAGTATTTGATTACTTTTTGAAAAATAAAATCAATAATAATTGGTTCAAAGAAGTTCAGGATGATTTGGAAGAATTGGGTATAACTCGGCAACAAATCAAAGACAGAGAAGAGAAGAGGATTTTGAAGAACAAAAGCATAAGTCTCACACTAAAAACAGTTGAACGGAAACAATATACTATATCGGACACACAAAGGGCTTCCAGGTCGGAGAGGACGAGAAAGTTCTGGGAGGAGAAAAAGAAGAAATTTACTCAAATATATTGATTTAAGTGCTCCAATGTGGGCGTAAAATATGTAAATAAATAAATAATAATAATGTTGCATATAAAATTAGGCCTCATGAAGCAGTTTGTGAAGGCTCTTCCACAAGATTCTGAAGCTTTTCAATATTTTTTTTTTTTTTCCTAAATTGCCAGAAGCTAAAATTAGAGTTGGTATTTTTGTCAGTCATCAAAAATACAGAAACTAATGGCCAGTGAAGAATTTTCACAACTACTCAACACCCACTAAAACCAAGCAGTGATCCATGACTTCCTTGGAAATAAGAAAGCTGAGCATTACAAAGAGCTTATTTTCACTATGCTTGTCCCGTGACTCATAATCACTAGATTCACGGTCACGTAAAACTACAATCTTCCTTTTTTCCACTATGCTTGAGAACCTTAAACTCGTGGGTTGCAGAATGTCCCTTAACCCTGCGTAACTCGCGCACGGTCTCACGTTCCGGGCGTAGGTTGTGTTTGTTATTACGGTACATACTGTAGCTATTAGTTGCCTAAAAGAGCGGCAAGCCGGTATAGCTTCCGTTTCTAACCCCCCAACCCCACCCCTACTCTTTCGTTCAGTCTCTGGTGTGACCTTGAGTTGTAACAGTGCTGTTTTATCCAAACCCGGTCTGTCATTCCGTGCGTGAGTAAATGTGTTTGTGCTTTTTCAACTTTTTAGTATATACTGTTATGTCTAAATCCTAAACAAAATGGATCATAATGAGGAGAATAGGATTCTTCGTCTACTAACTGAAGTGTTAAGTGAACCTGATATATTTGATGATTTTCTGGAAGAAACAGATTCAGATTAAAAAGTGTCAGTGTGGATGTGTAAAAGTGTCAGATGTTTACAGAGTTGACATTAAGCTAACCAAACAGATTTCTTTACATTCACGTTTTCTAAGATGTCATTTTCAAAAGCAATGTTGTTTGAAAAGTTATTTCCAGTAAAAAGGTTTTTCAGTTATTAGTTCTTTAGTTATACATTTTTAGTAGATAAGTACATATATTGTAGGCTTGTACGCACGTAAAACAGGCAATTACCACTAGCATACTTCTATACTTCTAATGTAAATTAGAGTTTGCCAAAAATATCAAAATTTGTTCATTATAACCAAATTTTAACAATGAAAAGAAAACACGGTCTCTGAGTCCGTGCGTGGGCATTGGTGTAATTGTGTTAGCACGGGTAACGCAGAGTTAAAGTACACGTAAGTGCATGCTCACTTGGACCAATTTATAGATAACTTGGGGGCATATTCAGGAGAGCAAAGGGAACGTTTTCACTAAGACGTGATGGACATTGAGCAATGTTATCAAGGACAATATAATGACAAAGTGATGGCTAATACGAGAAAGTTTGTACTCACACAGTAGAAGCACCAAGAATGTTCATGTATAAAGCTCGTTTGTATTGCTTTTTCAATTTGTAAATTCATTTTAACTATGTTTTGTAAATAGGTTGGTGGGTTGGCTCCTTAGTTTAGGGACTGCTACAACATGGTCGTGTAGCCCTGTGTACTTTGTGAGTGTGTAGAATCTGTCTGATAACCGGTATTAATTGTGATGGCTGTATTAGTGTGTGTTATCTGTTTATAATTCAAGTTTTTTTTAAAATCATATGGCTTTTAATGCCGGGATTGTCCAAGGACATGTTCGGCTCGCCAGAGTTTGTAGCTTCTTCTAAGCAGAGACCCATGGGGTGAGCTACAAGTACCATCGCGTGTGGAGTGTTGTCTGGGGAGGAAAGTTTGAATGTAAGGACGAGGAGTTGGAAGGTAGCGGCTGTGGCCTATAGTTAGGGACCAACCCCGGCATTTGCCTGGAAGGAAGATGGGAAACCACAGAGGACCATCTTCAAAGTTGCCGGCGGGGGGATTCGAACCTCCTCGCCTCCCGGATGTGAGCGACTGCCTGCAGCCACGCCTTAATGACCATGGCTAGCTCACCTGGTTTTAATTCAAGTAAGGACTGAAGACAATCGATTTTCAAGTAGTTCCAACTTTTGCTACCAAACGCCACCGTCAACGACCAACTAGTTCTGAACTTTGCTACTAGATGCCACCACAGTCGGCTCCTGGCAACGAACATTGGAACCTAAGAGCTTTAGTCAAATCTAACCTATAATTTAGCTTCACACAAGTGTAATTAGTGGAAGGTTCTTTATCATGCTATAAATCTATGAAATGGGACCGCCAGCTTTACTTCCCCTCGATAGGAAGGCATAATGAGGGATTTTTAACGCTCTTAAAAAATCCGACAACTTCGGCTGGGTTTGAACCCACGACCTTGAGAATAGAAGCTCAGTACGCTACCATGTACGCCACTGAAGCTGCCTTTTGCAAATAAACGTGATGTAAATATACAAATTAAGGGTATTTTTTCGTTTGAACTTATAAAAGTAGAGAATTTCTTTCAAGTATGAACTTTCGTTGTGGTAGCTACAAAATCAAACTTTATTAGGTAAAACTATTTTTTAGCCTACTTTTCACACTTTGCAAAAATGAGGAAAAAGTAGACTTATGAGATTGATCCGGGCAAATGTGTCTCTGTCTGTCTGGCTGTGTGTGTGTGTGTGTGTGTCCCTATCAACTCCTAAACGGCTGCAGCAATCGAAACAAAATTTGGTAGGAGGAAAGATCTATACCTGAACATCTCAATGCCATATTTGAAAATGATGTCAGTACTACCAACTGCTGAAAAATTGCAATTGAAATTTGTGCTCTATGTTGGATATCATGGAAGGTATGAATGGGGGCTATTTCAAAATTGACACACGTATAGACAATAATATTTTAGTCCAATATCCAGGAGTCCATACATGGCAGTGTTGCCAAAATGATTATAAGTGTGCTGATAGGTCCAATTTTAAATGCATATAACTTCTACACTATCAATTGGATTTCAACCAAATTTCGTATGTGCTATGTGTACATAAACAAATATGACTGAGCGTATTCTTAAGAGCCACCAGGGCTGCCAACTGTTAATAAATGCTGTCTCTATTTTTGTTACCCTAATATCAATATCTCAGAAAGTATGCAAGCCAATAGCTCTAAACTTTGCACACGTATAGTACCTGGCATTCTAGATTAATTTGGAGTAACTAATATACGTCAGTGCTGCCAACATGATTCTAAGCCTGCTGATAGGTCCAATTTTAAAATGCATGTAACTTCTATACTAACCAATGGATTTCATTCAAAATTGGCACAACAATAGATCATATTATTTCAGATTATTTCTGACCAATACATGCATGACATTGTTGCCAACATGATTTTATGTGCGCTGTTAGAACGTTCATGTTATCCATTGGACTTCAACCAAATTTTGTATTCTGGACCTTAAGAGATGGAACTAAGAATATATTCAGTCACCGGGTCTGCCAACTGTAGTGCTTTATTAGGCTATATTATGCCAGGTAGCCTATACAGTATTTCGAACTAATTAGAAATTTCGATATTACCAACTTAATTTCGTCATTATACTAGATAGATCCATATAGATTAATTATTGGCATGAATCTTAAATTTTAAGAAAAGTAGGCTCTTTAGTTTGTCATGCAACTTCTTGTTTTTTTTATTAGTTTGGCATAAAAAAATCAAATTCATACATACAGAACCCAGACTCAAAATTTGTGTTGACTTGTGTAATGTTAGTATTCTAGTGTTAATAGGCATTATACAGTGTTTGCTTCCATTATAAATAAATAAATGTGGGAACTGTTATTTGTTTCAGAGTCTGTGCTCCATTGTGTACGTGACGGTGGTGTACTTCATGACGTCGCAGCCGCATGACCCTTTGAGGTTCATGATGGTCCTCAACATGTGTGTTCTGACATCGCTTGTCGCTCAAAGCTTAGGACTACTCGTGGGGGCAGGAATGAGCATCGAGGTCTGTCAATACTTAAAATAACCCTACATTAATGTTTCTCCTATGCAACAATGACTAGAGGCACCAAAATGTTGTTTGTTGTGAAATCGCAAAATTGATCTTGCAGTTGTTAACCATATCACTTTCAAGCTCTCAGCTGTTGTGTGAATACTGTCAGCCATATTTACCAAAAGATGCCAACTTCTTTAAAATTACATGGAGGGCTCACCGATAAAGATATACGAGGGTAATTCCAAATGTAAGGTCCGATTCGCCGTAAATATTTGAAAGCGGCGCCAACGGCAAAACACGCATGCGCGCCGACTCCTGGCATGCCTTGCGCAGCAAAAGCCGCCAGTAGCGTTGTTACTGTTGCTGTTGATAGTGTCAGTTCACAATGTTTAAGACAATTAATCAGCCCGCCGATTGTGAAGTAAGGGCAGTGAAGATCGACGATTCACTATTTCAGGGACAACGATCAATAAAGCCGCCTACTGCGCTATCCTGACTAACCTTCGACGTGCAATCCAGAATAAGCGACGTGGTCTTTTGTCGTCTAGAGTGTTGTTATTGCATGACAACGCCAGACCCCATACTGCGAATGACACGCAAACTCTAATCAAGAAATTTGTTTGGGAACAGATGGACACCCACCGTACAGTCCAGACTTGGTGCCAAGTGATTTCCACCTGTTCCGCTACCTAAAGGAGTTTCTTGGCGGAAGCGCTTCGACACAGAGATGAAGTGAAAGAAGCTGTTAAAGACTGGTTAGCTTCGCAGGCGGCCGAGTTCTACGACTTAGGCATTCAAAAGCTTGTGGAACGATGTGACGGCATTCAAAAGCTTGTGGAACGATGTGACAAATGTGTAAATAAGTATGGAAATTATGTAGAAAAATAGATAAAGACGTAAGGAATGTCAATAAAACAATTGTTTTGGAAACAATTTTGATTTTGGATGTTGTTTTTTTTAACTGGACCTTAGTTTTGGAATAGCCCTCGTAAATAGTGGATTCTGAACATCGTTATCAGTGATGTAACTGGGATTGGCTCTTGAACAGAGTGAAAATTACATATGGGGTGAGGGGTCAGGGAAAATGAGACATAATCAATGAAATTAGATAATACAATACCGAAAGTTAGAAACCTGGTATCTATACCTTTTTTGTTTGATTTCAATAGTATTTGCACAAGTATCAGTGTGCAAGAGGCAAAAAATTAACAAATTTAAGCAAAAAGTAATTTGCATGTGCCACATGTTAAAAGGGGTAGAGGTTACAAGGATGACACGTTTTGTTTGTCAAGCAACATCATCAGATCCCGAGCAATCAAATCTTATCATATACAAAACAACAAAATTGTGTTGCTGCAGCGAGATTGTAACCTTACCTCATGCCTTTGGTGTGCTTTTTGTTCGGCATTCAACGCCCGGGGTATCCACTGGCTGCAGACCTTCAGGTAGCAATGCCCTCAAACGGAAACGTTTTGATCATGCCTTGTAATTAGATGTGAAATAGGAGACAGATACTATTGTGGGCCATGTAAACTAATGTTAGTGTTATGTCAAATGGTTGTAGATTTTCTCAATCTAATGTAGACCAATCTCCCCTCCTGCCACAGCTAAGGGTTTTGAGGGCTCCATATATGTGGCCAACTGGTTTTAAAGGCAGGATATAGACTCTACAAAACTGCCTAAATTAGGCCTTGGTTTGTTGAGAATAAATACAACACATATCAATGTAGGTAAATGATTGATTTGATTTACCTGGATCTGATGATTTGCATATTAAGGCTTTCACGGCCCGGATTATTTTATAAACAATTCATGCTTTTGGATTAGCCCAAAAGCATGAATTGTTTATATAATGGATCTGATGATGTTCACTTAACGAATGAAATGCGTTATCCTTGTAATATGTGCAAATAATAATAAATTAATTATTAACTCTGCTGAATTTCTAGGTTAGATTTCCTTGGAATGCTCTATCAAAGTTCCAATGTTCACCACTAGGTATCAATGACATATGGTAGTGAAAGTTATAACTACTTGAAATGGAACGGAACTTGTAGCTCACCCTATGGGTGTCCGTTGAAGAAGCTACAGCCTCTGGCGAGCCGAACATGTCCTTGGACACTCCCGGCACTAAAAGCCCATACGATAAATAATAAATAAATCTGCCTAATGTAAATGGGCATAAATGTTGACTCAGTCTGTCTGTTAGGTAGTCAGACTGAAGGCTGGTTGGTTGACTAAGTGAAAGTTATCAAATAATTGCAACATCTATATTTTGCAGTGGATTCAATTTTTTTTTAATGTATGTTTTTTGCAAAATCTTTAACACAAATAGTCTCTCAAAACAAGCTGCTGATCTTCCATCCAAGGTAGACCGAGTTCGATTCCCGGTTAATGCATGTGAGATTTTCGAAGGTCAAATGACACATCTAGTGGTTCAGATTCCATGTAAAAAGGAGATCCAGTGGCTCATGATTGCGAGATTTTTGTCTGAGCCTTCAGTCTTGTGACTGGTTTGATGCAACCCTCCATTAATGGCCACATAAAACTACAACCTTCCGTCCTTTAAAGTAGATTTCATTGAACAGCTACCAATTGCAATGGGTACCAAGTTACGACTTCCGGAAAATTTTGACATATCTTCACGCTTCACATTCCCCAGGCCCCAAAACCACAATCAGTTCTGAAGTTTATATATAATTTATCAGTATATCTCTTTCTTTTAGACACAATAACTACCGTCATTTTGCACCATCATCATCATAATCATCATTTCCCCTTATCCAGCTCCTGCCGGGTCGGGGTATTTACACCTTACTCTTTCCTTCCACAATCTTGTCCCAGTCCAGATTTCTTTTTCTTACGCTGTTCTTCACTGAATCGATCCATCTTGTTCTAGGTCTTCCCCTTGCACTTTGCCTCCAGCATCTGTCTTGGTATTCTATTTTCCTCCATCCTCTTTACATGTCCAAACCACCTTAGTTAATTCTTCTCAATTCTCTCATTTAGTTTTTCCCATCCCAACTTCCTTCCTAACATCTTCATTTCTCACTCTGTCTTTCCTATCATACTTCTTAGCACTGCTTGATTTGTAAAAAATGAGGTTCCGGTACTGTGGGCTACCGGTTGGTGGTGGGAGGGGGTGGGCTTTATGGAATATGGATTTGAGTCTAAAAACGATATTTTTACGCTTTTCTGAACACCTTTAAAAATTAATCAGTGAACAAAATAGCAATCTAATTCTATTGGAAGTGTCGTGCATTTTTCAGTTTCTTCATCTAGTTTTGTTTTCTTCAGTTTACTAAAATAATTAGTTATTTTATTCATTGTAAAGGCACGTACACGTACAACAATACACAATTAGCGAAATTTACGGCTTTGATTCCAAAACACTACACGATTAAAGAGAACAAACCCATAAAACAGTGACAGGCCGTCGAATGTTCTAACTGCACTGACTTGACGGCTAAGTGAAAGCTGAACTCTTACGGGCAAGGATGAGTCAGCTCGCACCTTGCGTAGGGCTAGAAGTACAGTCCAGTCAAAGACCAAGTTGACCTTGACTTACAACTAACGTTCTACAGTTCTAAAAATTATGTTATATATTCGACTTTTCCCCCGATCAGAGGTTTCGGTACAGCGTACCGGTGCGTACCGTCACAAATCTAGCCCTGCTTCTTAGGAATTTCATTTCACTGGCTTGGTTTTACTCTCTTGCCTGCTTGTCAGGGTCCAAGTCTCAGCTGCATAAGTTAATACGGGTACATAGTACACTTTATACAATACCTCCTTGCTTTTCCTTGGTACTTCCTTATCCCAAACAAGTTTTCTTACACTTTGATAGAATGCATTGCTCTGCTGTACCCTCCTGCCAATCTCCATGTCCAACCTACCAGTTTGCATCAATTCACTTCCTAGGTATTTGAACGTGTCCACAATTTCCAAACTCTGACTTCCAATTTTCACAGTGCCCTTTCCTTGTCTTTCCCCTCTTGTCATCACCATTTTGCACCAATCACTTTCAAATTTATACGTAAAATATACGGTAATCATTTAAAATCTCGGTTGTGTTTGTGAATGGGCAAAATCTGACCATGAGGGTGGAAATGGGTGGCCTTTTTCGAAAAAGTTAAATATCGCTATAACTATCACAGTGTGAGAAAAAACGAATCCATTCAAGGTCAAACTATTCTTCGGATAAGGGCCATAAACTTATCTCTGTAAAGGTGTTTGGTAGCACCAACCATTTACGAAAGGGGTGGGAAAAATTGAGTTTTGAGAGAGAGAAAAAATCATACCTCCCTTAATAGGCACAATATCAAAACTGTTTAAAACCGGTCAATACTCCTCTAAAAATTACCTAAAACTTCTGTCTGAAATAATTTTTTATATGACCCATCCTTACACCAAGGGATGAGCAAAATATTTTTGGAATTATAAGAAGCAATTTGGTCTGAATATAAGCAAGTCCAAAATGGTAGTGATGCCCGTTAGTCGACAAAACATCTGTACTGACATCACTCTGAATGGTACAAAGTTAGAACAAGTACATCAGTTCTGTTACCTTGGCAGTGTAGTGTCTGCTGAAATCTCTAGTAGAGTTCAACATGGAGCACAATTTTATCATCTCGTGAGAGGGCTTTTTTGGGATAAGCAAGTTCCTTTAAGATCAAAACTAATACTCTACAAGAGCTTCTTTATAACTGTTACTACATATAGCTCAGAAACCTGTACCCAATCCAAGAGAAATAGCAGCAAACTACAGGCAGTGGAGATGAAGTTTTTAGGAACTATGATTCTTCTTCTTCTGCGCGAATGGGTTTCCTAGGACCACACAGAATCAACACTTCTTGGCCTTGATGTTTGCCCAATAACTCTTCATGCGCAACGATTGAGCAAGTCTTCCTTGCTGCGACCAGACGTGTCTGGTAGGTCTTCTCTCTTCTGCCTCAAAACCCCGTGTATGAGTAATTTTCCTAATTTCCTCTCAATCCTTGAGATTCAGATTCAGAAGACAAAGAGGGACAAAATAAAAAATGATAAGATATGCCATCTTGTTCAAGTAGAACAATCTCTTAATGAGATCTGTGTTGAAGCCAGGCTGAAATGGTTTGGTCATCTCAAAAGAATGGACACACAAAGAACAGCTAGAGTCTGGTTTGAGAAAGAACTGAAAGGCAAGAGACCAAGAGGTTGACCGAGGATGAGATGGATCTACCAGGTTAGAAATGATCTTGCAGGGAGAGGTCTGGATTTACAGCAAATCATGGAGGAGGAAAAATTCTTGAGAGAACTAAAAGGAGAGCACTCATTCACCACACCCGAAAAACTGGAGCCGGTTTATGATGATGATGATGATGATGAAGAAGTTAGTTATTGTTGTTTTAAGGTACTCAACAATTGGCAAATTTAGAGTGGAGAAAAATGGGAGAAATGACAAAGAGATTACGGAACGTGGCAGACAGGCAGAAGCATTAGAAGCTTAGTGTGGAATAAAGATGTCCCACAAAAAGCAAGGAAGTGTTATACAGAAGCTACTATATCCCGATACTGACCTATGCATCAGAAACGTGGATAATGAAGAAATGAGACATAAGCAGAATACAGGCAAGTGAAATGAAGTTCCTGCGAAGTAGGATCGGAGTAACAAGAAGAGACAGGGTGAGAAATGAAAAGGTCAGGAAAATAGTGAAAGAGGAGCCCTTGCAGAGTAGGATTGAGACATCAAGACTGAGGTGGTATGGACATTTAAAGAGAATGGAAGAGAAGAAGATTCTCAAGAGGATACATGAGATGCAGATGCAGAAGAAACGACCAAGGGGAAGACCAAGAGATAGATGGCTGAAAGGAGTGGAGGAATGTGTCAAGAAGAGAGGCGAGGACTGGACCAGAGTGACAGTGGAGAGGTGGTGGGAAGAAAGGACTAAGAGGCGGGGCTTATGTTCCAAACAGACCCAGCCTGGGGCTGGAAACTGTACATGATGATGATGAGTGAATTCAAAACATTTTGCTTTGCCCAGTGAAATCTTCCTCCACCTTCCAGCGTGCCGAGTGATATTTTTTCTCTCAAATCAAACAAGAACCTGTAATTTATTTTTACCAAAATATTTGACTCTAGCAACTCATTGTTGACACAGGGTATTTCAAAATACTGTTAATGTATTATTGATACTTCCACATATAGCACTGAATGTCTACTTATGTTAACTTCATCTTGTCTTTGCAGAATGGTATTTTCTTTGGTCCAGCGTCATCAGTGCCAATCATCCTGTTCTCTGGTTTCTTTGTGAACTTCAATGCACTACCAACATACATGCAGTGGTTACCGTACATCAGCTATGTCCGTTATGGTTTTGAGGGCACAATGGTCGCCATCTACGGCCACGGACGAGAGAAACTTCAGTGTTCCGAAGCTTACTGCCACTTCAAGAATCCTAAGAAGTTCCTTGAGGAAATGGACATGGGAAAAGCAGAATATTGGATCGATGCTGTCGCATTGGTTGGATTTTTTGTGGGCATTCGCTTCATCACATACTGGGTGTTCCGTATGAGGCTACATGCCAAACGCTGAGCTCTGCAATTACAACCGATCTTGTGTTTTAATAGTGGGTGCTCTTCACTTGCTGTGTGAAGCTCTCTCTTCACTCTGTTAGAAGAACGGAGTCCCTGAGAATGTACAGCACTTCAAGCACCCTGTCTTTTTATAGGAGTATACACCGTGAGAATGGTACAAGGAGAAAAACGTTTTCAATTAAATATTTCTTGGGTGTAGGAGAATAAAATAGTCAAATGCTATTTTGGTCACACTCAAGTTTTCATTTATACTGTATTTAATGTTTTATCTCCAAATTCTTATGAATACTTATGTACATAATTGTATTTCATACTATTTGATACAACATAAAATATTTAAAATGGAATTTATTTACAAGAAAATGGTTGAAGTTAAAGAAACATGTGAACTGAAAAATGTATTCTAGATGCAAAGCCCTTCAATGAGTAGGAAGAAGGAACTAATCATACATGAAAGAGTAAGATAACAGTAGTTGCCTTTCTTTAGACATTAGCATGTTTATTTGTGCAGAGTCTGCACTTGGGTATAGCACACATGATGATTTAGGTGTCCAGCCTTGTGGCTAACTTGATAGGACACTAAACTTGGGTTGAATGGGCTCTGGGTTCAATTCTTGGTAGGGTAGGGAAATTTTATCTTCATAGAGTTGATTCCTGGGGGGATTGGGTGTTTGTGACATACCCATTGTTAATTTTATCCTCATCACAATAAATCACTGTGCCAGTACAAATTTCAGTGGTTATTCATCAGCAACTTGACTAAAAACACGACCTAGTAAGATGGTCAAGACCTCCTACAAATATTTTTAACACATTGAACAGAAACACGTGTAAAATGTTAGACTCACTTGGGACTTGAAACAGTAAAGATTGACAAGACAGTTTCTATATATATTCTAAACTTTCTTGTAAGAATAATTACTGTTTGTATTCAGGACCAAAAGCTTTTATTGATGCCATTATTATACCATCAAATGGAATTTGGTAGTAACACAACACAATATAAATGTCTCCAACAACCTTCTCATTATGTTCCATCATCACCATCTAGGAATCTGATATACGCTTTGAGATCCATGGTTTTCACCACCAGATTTTCACAAAAGACATTTTCCATCAACCAGATAAATTCTGCCTGTGCAAACCTTGTGGTGGTCAAGGCAACAAATGCCACATAATAACATGCAAACACAGAGGATACAATTCTGTGAAAAAGAAACTTAAAAGTCTATACTTGATTATGCACATTGTGCAAATCTTTTGCCTGAGTATATTTGTTACGACTTTAGTAAGAGCAATTCTATCATTTTAATTGCTGTTTCAAATACATTTTACAAAAATATAATTTATTAAGAAATAACCATCAACTTCCCATACATATCGGTTGCCAACAATGAACAAAGAAAACAAAAAACAAAACACTTTATGGCCCAGACGAAGTTTATTGGGACTCTGGAGTAGGATGTGGAACTACCCTGGGAAATCTGGGTTGAATATGTTCCCTTTCACCATTATTGAGTTAACTCTTTTGCCTTGGATGGTAGGAAAGTAGAATCTGTACATACTATGTAAATACCAATAGTGCTTTGTCTCTATTATGTAACCTTCCTTTAGATATAGGCATGCTCAAATGTGTTTATGGTGTGCAATCAACTTGCCACCTGATGCCATTTCCAAATTGCAGATAAAATATTATTAGATGATTGGGCTTTGCAAACTTACCATCCTGATTATAGACTCCATTAAAAAAGTATGAATATGAGTAATTTGGGCTCTTGAAGACTGAGATTGTTGATGTAGGAAACATGAAGGACCATGGAAGGCAAAATTCAAAGTCATTAAACAAGGATTGCTCAACTCGTTTAATACTGGGGTTTCATTTGGATTGCAAGGGTAGCTGGCAGACATTGTATGGTTCCTTTAGTCCTGAGTGATATCTTGGGGTGATTTTGAGCACTATAGTTTGAGGCGGTCACCCCTAAGCTCATTGCATTGTGGGAACATGGCTGGGCTTGTTGCTCACTGAACATTGCAGTCATAGTGGATGCAGTGCAATCAGATCTCCATTCTATTCGATTCCATAAAGGAGTCAGTGAGGTTCGTGTTGACAATGAAACTGTTATACCAAAGTTGAGGAAAAAACTCTGTCAATCAACACAATGTATTGTAAAAAATCCCAGTTAATTAGGGTACATGTTTCGAGCCATTTCCTTGGCCCTTCTTCAGCCCTGACTTATAGCAATTAAACAATAAATCACTGTACATCATCATTCTTCAACTAAAATGCATGCTAAACTAGACACTGAAAACTAACATATTAATAGTCATTATAGATGTATTTCATAGTGTTTTAATATGTTAGTTTTCAGTGTCTATTTTAGCATGCACTTTAGTTGAAGAATGATGATGTACAGTGATTTATTGTTTAATTGCTATTGATAAGTCAGGGCTGAAGAAGGGCCAAGGAAATGGCTCGAAACATGTACCCTAATTAACTGGGATTTTTTAAAATACATTATGTTGATTGACGAAGTTTTTTCCTCAACGTTGGTATAACAGTTCTCCATATGTCGAGCACAAGGCCGACCACCCAAACTTGAACATTCCACAACAGCCCTAAATATCACTGAGCCAAAACCATTTTAATATCTGAGAAGTACAACATCTCTCAGTCAGCTCCCATATAACATGAATGAAATACCAGTTTCAAACGAGTTGAGTTTATCTTGTTAGCCCTTGGCAACCTAATTTTAAAGGAATTTGAATGGAGCAACAGTTAACAAAGTGGAAAATGGAATGCAGGATCCTGGCAAGAGTAAGTGGAACTTGTGCTGGAAAGATAACGAGTGGCATAATGCAAAATTAAGAAAAGACAGGTAAGAAACACAAAAAGTACAAGGTGTGATCATTAAATTACCCGATTTTAATTTATTTGCCATCCTCTTCAAAGTAGTCCCTTCGGAAACTATACACAGTACCTCTGCCATTTTTGGAACGCACCCTGGAAGACTATCAAGCACCTTCTGTAATTCACGTTGGACCTCCTCCACTGTGGCAAAATGGTAACTCTTTAGCTTCAGTTTCATCTTTAGAAATAGGAAGAAGTTGCAGGGTGCCAGATCTGGTGAATACAGGAGATGCAAAAAGGACAACCACATTGTTACAGGTACGAAACTGGCATGTTATGAGAGCTTTGTGAGCTGATACATTGTCATCATGGAGCATCCAGTTTCCTTCTCACCAGAATTACATTAGTTTCCGGCAAATGTCCTCCCTGAGATGTCTCAAAACAATGCAGTAGAAATCAACATTTACTCCTAGAGATGCAGGGACGAACTCACAGTGTACAATCCTATGAATTCACAGCTTTTCCACAGTAAAGATTGCTGCTCGATCCCAGGATTGAACCCACAGACCCAACTCTAAACTCTGGTAATGATCCTCGGCAAGAATTCTGGGTCATCCTGAGACCTCTGATGGAGATCTTGACAGACTTCGACATGGTACTCCTTTTGCTTTTGTGGCAGACGTCTTGGTACAAACTCGACAGCAAAGCAACACTTGATCAAAACAAATGTGAGGATCATTTGAACATCTCTAAATAACAAGTTGATGAAGTTAGCAATTTCTCTGAATGTCAGTTGTCAATCATCATGTAAAATCTGCCAAATGTTTTCCACATTTTCTGAAGTATCACACGTGTTGTCCTGACCTCTTGTCATCCTCTAGCGACGTTCTGTAATTTTTAGAATACAAGTACTGCTCAAAACAGCTTGCCTGACTCATTGCTTCATTCCCATAAACTTGTATCAATATTCCACGAGTTTAAGTTGCCGATTTTCAAAGTTTCACTCAGAATTTGAAGTTAACTCTTGCTCCAATTTTGAATCCGTTGTGATCTCGCAACTGAGCAGATGCACGTGCTATTAAAAATGTGTGTAACACAGAACTGAATGAAGATAGTGCATTGAGACTCTTCAAAGTTGTAAGTCATCTCTGCACGTGCATGATCCATTCCATTCATTCTCAGCAGGTACAGTGTTGGAATAAAATGATCATACCTTGTATATCACATGGTCTAAAATCTTTTAGCGATCCTTTATTGGGGAAGAATGATCCACTGGCTGGATGCACTTAGACTTTACTATGGGGAAGTATGACCCTAACGTGGGGCAGGGACAAAACTGCAACCCAAAGAACTGATATTGGCCAGGAAAGGCAGTTGCAATTATCTAGTCAGTGAACATAGTTAACTATATCTGTATGATACATACATGTGTCATACATCTGTTTTCAGGGCTTAGTAGCTGCCCACATCCACCAGTTAGCAAAGTGTATTCCTGCCTCAGATTAACTTGTGATCTAGGCACAGTATATTTTGAGCTGATTTGGCATCAAATTGGTTTCTACCCATCCTTGGTTGCTAACACAGCTAGTAATGTATTGAGTAGTTTAATAAAAAATAAAAAAAAGTATATTTTAACTCAACACAGAACATTAATTTAGATAATTGAATTCTTAAATCCTAATTATCTATAGATAGAAATTAAAATATTTTTGAAGAATGGAAAAAGAAGAATTTAAAACTGTATGATGCCAAAATCAACCAAAGATATAAAGCCATTAACAAGCAAACAAGGGGCAAATATTAGGCAAAAGAAATAACATTTTTAGTCAAATTAACCTATTGTGACCAAAATTGTATTGGACTTAAATCCTTCTGCCTAGAATGATATTGATTTGATAGGTTTTATTTCTTGTATCATTTATACTTTGTACATCAATTCTTGAACGAAATTTATAATTACTCATTTGCTTCGTCTTTTAAGTCAGCTTTACTGTGGAGGCTGAAGTTCTCTTGAATGCAGTTTCTTTGAGAATAATACAGCCTCTCAGTATTTCAGAGCTGGGCCAGCATTTGATTGATGATGGCTTTAACTCTTATTCCTTCCAAGAATGTAGACTTCAGTTTACTACTAATTTTATTCATGAAAGGACATGAATTGACAGACATTTACTAATAACTAGCTGTCATGTTCAGGAAGATTTCTATGCAATCTCAACTTATTTCTGAGAACCGTAGCAACACTAGTCTGTGGCGAGTGTTTTATACAAGATCTTTTTTTATTTTTGAAACTGGTTGAGTGGTCGAGTGACTTTCAATAATATTTCTTATTCTAAACGAATTTTGGAAGCAAGGAATATGGAAGTGTGTTTTAATTTGTATGCCTGTGAATCAAATCAAGAATATGTGAGGAAGAAGAAAAAAAAAACATTGAACTTTCTACTTAATGGTCAGTGCAACGTGTGTTCTTAAAATAATATGGCCTTATGTTATTTATCTCTTTTCATACTATTATCGTTTGTTCACCTTTTCTTCATTCACTCAGTGCGGCAAGAATGGTCTGAGTATAAAAGTAAAATAAATACAATTCACAATAAAATTTTCGTAAAGTGATATTATCCCATGAGGGGAAAAAGCATGTGAAATTTTAACTTTAAGGACTTCTAGAAGACTTAATATTATTGCACAATATTTGTATTGAGCAATAATTATTGCAGGTGAGGATGAATAAACAAGCTTTCTGAAACTGTGGCATTAGCGTTTTATTTACAGAAATACATTTTCACAGGTAAAAAGAGCTCACATGGAGAAAATTTATTTTATAGGCAGATATAAGGACACTCAATAGTAGGGCTCTGATACGTACTGTATATGAGGTAAAAACATTAACCATCATCATCATCATCCTTTCATGTGCTAGTCCTAGAAGAACTGTTACGGTCTACACAAAAGATTTGAATTTTCACTCCATCTTTTCCTGGGGCAACCTAGAGATATCTTCCCGCCAGGGCAGTAGTTGACGACTGCTTTAGGGATCCTGCTTCTGTCCATCCTGTTGAGGTGTCTTAGCCAATTTCTTTGGTATTCATGGATGTATTCCAATATAGGTCTGCTGTTAAGACCATTCAGCACTTCTGTGTTTCGTTTGTGATCCCACTTAGTGACTCCTGTTGTTCGTCGCATATATATCATTTCGGCTGTAGTTATTCGTCTCTCATCACATTTCTTCAGGGTCCACGCTTCGTTACCATAGCAAAGAACTGGTCTTGCTAAGGTTTTGTAAATTCTTGTTCGGGAGTGTTTTTGAACTAATGATGGTCTAAAAACTTTATTGATGATTCCTAAACATCTGTTGAATTTATGGATTTTCTCAGGTATGTCCATTTATTCAAGGAAAGACAGTTTGTAACCAAGGTATTTAAAATCGTTTACTCTTTCCAAAATGTTATTATCCAAGCAGATCTTACTTCTTCCTGGTTTCGTGCCACAGAATGCCATTATCTTAGTTTTCTCTAGCGATAATTTCATTGAGTAGTTTTCTAAGACTAGTTTCAGGTTATATATTGAACACTGTAAATCATCTCCTGAGGTGGCAACCAGCACTAAGTCGTCTGCAAATAATATTGTGTCCAGCTGTAGATTTCTGTTAATGCGGATGGAGCTATGTCTTGTTTCTCTAAATTCTCGTATAAGAGCATTCATATATATAGTATGAACAGGAGAGGGGAAAGACCGCAACCTTGTCTCACTCCTGTGTTTATCGATTTCCACTCGGATAATTTATTATTAACCTTTACAGAAATCAAGTTATGAAAAAAAAACATGAACCATATTGGATGATAATGCTTTAGTTCTGTGTACTTCATTAACTAATTAAATTGTTTGACACCTGTTATTACTCATGTTTCCTTCTTTATTGAAAAATTGTTTCCGGCCCTTCAGTAGGGTCTTTTTCAGCTTGGTTGCTTAGCTTAACATTTCATATTATGTACAGGGTCCTTCATATATAGTAAGAACGCCAAGCAAAGGTTTTGTTATCCACTCCGGTGGCCTTGGCCGAGCTTGTGGCATGCCGTGGCCCCCTGCTTTAATCGTGTATACAAACCTAAATGAAATATTACCTTATAAAAGATGCTGGAAGTGTCGTCCTTCGTGGGCTATACAGGCATTGTATCTGGTAACATCATTCTGGCTGACGCGAGTGAAATCTGCCACTGTAATGTTTCAGATCTTTTATTTTATGTCCTTTATTGAGCACTGAGCCAGTAGTGTCAAACTTATTTTCAATTACGTGAATCCGTGCTAGTGAAGGAAATTGCTGAACAAATGCATCACGTACCCGCTGAGCCGACTCGTACTTAAAATAAGTTTTACATACAAGAATACTATGTTGTAAGGATAACTGTCTCACCATGTTAGCATCCGAGGTTCAGACTGGATACTGAACACCTGCATGCTTATTGCAAGGTCAAGTATATACTATGCGCGTGCTTTCAATACTACAGCAGGGCGCCAGGCGCGGATCTAGAGTTTGGCTTTGGGGGAGGTCAGAGAATCGAAATTATTAAGAAAAATGGTATCACTAAAAACGCAATCACAAAATAACCAAACGTACAAAACCAGACCAATTTTTTTGCAAGCTACATGGATAGAAATTTGATGCGTTTAGCGCACCCAAAATATTCGTACAAATTGCAACGGCGTGTTTTGCGACTTTTACATCGAGCTTCGAGAAAAGTATCAAGGTACGTTACAGTTTCGGCAAGTCAAGTTGGTACCGACAAAGGGAGAAAGTCACAGCTTAAATTGCCAACCAGGCAGTTTGGAAGTCGGCAAATTTTTTTTGTGCGAAAAAAAGCCCCCAATTCCTATCCGTGCATTGCTGCACATTCATCGTGACATCACTATAAACATTGATTCGGTAATCACAAGATTTGCTAAACAAAATAGACGAGTTGATTTTGTTATATAAATAATCGTTTTTATATAACAGGTATGAAGTTGTAAATATGTACACTTGTAACTGAACATAATAATAATTGCAATAAAGATATTTTCAGCATTGAATTAAATGAAAAAACAAAATCTGTTTTTCAGTTAAAATTCGTTAAGTTTTATTTGTCTGGTTCTTGTGTGTTTGAGTTTGAAAAAAAAAAATTGGTCTCCCGTTTGGGGGGGGGGGTCTTGATCTCCGTGACCCCCCCCCCCCCCCCCTTGTGCCTACAGGGCGCAGTGGTGCGCCACAAGCTTGGCCAAGGCCACTGCACGTTCTTACTTTATATGAAAGACCCTGTATTTTGTGAAAAGAATGATGAGAGGACAATATAAGTAACGTACTCACTATTTCGAAATAGACGTCCTTACATTTCAATTATGAAAAATATTTCTCGTATTCAAATCAGAAAGCAAAAAGTATGGTTGGTTAGTTCCTCAGTTTAGGGGCTGCGACAATGTGGTCATGTAGCCCCGTGTACTTTGGGTGTGTGTAGAATCTGTCTGATAACCGGTGTTAATTGTGATGGCTGTATAGTGTGTGTTATCTGTAATTCAATAAGGACTGCAGACAATCAATTTCAAATAGTTCCTACTTTTGCTACCAAATGCTACCATCAACGACACCTAGCTGCGAATTTGGCTACTAGATGCCACCGCAACCTGGTGACGAATGTAGCAACTCAATAGAGCGTTTGATCAAATCTAACCTACAAATTTAGCTTCACACAATTGTAGTTAGTGGAAAGTTCTTTTACATGCCATAAATCTATTACTTCTACTCTGAAGGAAGGCATACTGAGGAATTTTTAACGCTCTTAAACAATTTGACGACTTCGGCCGGGTTTGAACCCGTGATCTTGGGCATAGAAGCTTATCATGCTACCAACTACGCCACCGAAGCTGCTGTTGCTGTAATTATGTCCTTGTTTATAATCCTGGACCTCCATGGTCACCTTAGTTGTAAGGCTGGTGCCAATTTCGAGGGAAAACAATTTCAGTGTTGCCTTATTGACAACTGATATTGCAACTTTTCAGACGGACAACACAAATATAATCCAAATTACTTACTTCCTCGGCGCTACAGCCCAGGATGGGCTTTGGCCTCCCTCACGATTCTCGTGCTTGCCACGGTGGGTGAGTGGTTATAGTGTCGGACTACCAACCCCAAAATTGCAGGTTCGCCCCTGGCGATGGTAAGTGATTTTTGAAGGCGACAAAAATCACGATACTCATGTCATACGTTGTTGGCATGTTAAAGAACCCATTTGAATTCAGTAGGCCGTGTTCAATGGCAAAATTAATCTCTGGATTTTCCGCCAACACAAAGTTCCTCCATTCTCTACTTGAAAGCGCTGTAGTGTCAAGGAGTTTAGATATCTAACCTCCTTGACTTTCATAGCGTTCAAAGGAACGACGAAATTCGACATGCAAGCTACCCTCTGGGTGTCAATTAACAAAGCTTGCACCAGGCACCCGAGGCCATACGATATTATTATTATTATTACGATTCTCGTTCCTGTGTCATTTCCCACCACCTTCCAACCCACATTTGCCAGGTTCATCAACAATAAATACACCAGTGTTCCGAGGCAATCTTGAGGGTTTCGTAACAGGAATCTTTTTATGGTGCGGGGTTGTTAGCCCCACGCCCAACTCCCAACATGGAGGGCCAGGGTACCGCTCTTAGTCTGTCTTAATCATCTTAGACCTGTCCAGCTTGGGTGCCCCTACCAGGAGCCGAAGCTCCCTCTGGCAAAGCCCCAAGGATCATTTGAGCTCTCAAGCCTCAAGTATTCAGAAGACTAGACGAGACAAAATAAGAAATGAGTCAGTCTGCCTAAACCTAGGGCTGAAAAGCAGTGTGCTTGACATTCTTGAGGAGTCGAGATTGAAATGGTTCGGTCATCTGATGAGGATGCCCTCTAGTAGAACACCCAAAGCCTATTTTGAAAGGGAGATAATTGGCAAGAGACCAAGAGGTAGACCTCGAGATGGGTGGATGAAGCAGGTCCACAGAGCTTTGACTAAGAGGAGCGTAGAATGGAGGTCAGTGGCGGAAGAAGAATGGTGGCAGGACAGACGGCTATGGAAGGGGCTTGTTCATTCCCACACCCGGTCTGCTGGAGTGGAGAATTGATGATGATGATGATGAAGCCTCTAAACACCCGACAATACCTGATTGCCTTCTTCAAGGTGACGGTACCGGCGGGAGGCATCCAAATTACTGGAAAATGTGAAAAATAACCTTAAAGATATGCACCGTTGGCAGAAGAAATCAGGAAGATGTGGCAAGTGACAATTTTACCACTGGTGATGTCAGCAAGGGAATAGTTCCAAAGGCTCTGGAGGATCTAAAAATGAAACATCTTATCACCAGAATGCAGTGTTGCTCGGTACATGCCACATAGCCGATTATTTTTATCCCAGTAATTAATAGGGTACTTGATTGTAAAGTCTGTATGTTGAGATTCACCATATCCAACAGGAAATAAGCATGTCTCCTTCACACTTAAGCGCACTCAAATGTCAACTGGCTATGCCAGATTCGATCCTGCTATCTTGGGATCAGCAGCGAGAACGTTACCACACCTTACATCCAAGGCAATCTGTTTAACATATAACCTTGGTCTACCCCTACAATACTTATCCTTGGCCCTTACTTCCATAGCTAAGTTTGCTATTCCTGGGTGTCTTTGTATGTGTCCTACCAACCTATGGACAGCCTTGTCCTCTCTATAGCTAAAGTGTAGTAAGTTGCACTAATCCAATATGCCTTGAAGAGTTAAGTAGGTACTTATTAGCATTGGAATCTATAGCAAGATATGAACATTAGCTACACGAATGGGAGAGGAGAGATGTTTCTGGCGACTGCTAGAGAATAGATGGTTGGTAGGACACAACTAAGACACCCAGGAACAGAACACTTAGTTATGGATGGAAGGGTTGAGGACAAGAACTGTAGGGGTAGACCAAGGTTAGAATACGTAAAGCAGATGGTGTGATAGCTATGTAGAGATTATACGATTGGCTCAGGACTGAGAGACATGGAGTGCTGCATCAAGCCTGTCAAAAGACAAAATGCTCAAACACAGAACAGAAATATTTAATTATCCTGTTAATTGTTTTAACCCGACAGTGGTCGCGCACATAGTGCATCTTAAAGAGGTCGCGGTGGGTCACCATGACCCACATATTATTATTTAATTTATTTCGTCAGGACTTGCACTTTTTTAAAACTCTGTTTGTACATCAACTAACACTATTATTTTAGACATATAAACAACCATACCTTTATTTATGTTCTTATTATATAACTACAGGTTTATTTTTAAATAGTTAATACAAAACTTCCACTTAATTGCATGTGATACAATGTTGGTATTTTTTTCTGGAATATTGGCAAAAGTTTGAAATAGTTTTACACTAATGCCTTCTAAGAGCATGAAGAAAGTCATAAAGTTCAATTTTGAACAGGCACCATAAGGAATTTTTCAAAGATTTTCACACATATACCTTTGGTACGAGTAAACATAAAAAAATTAACAGATACAAATAAATGTCAAAAAACGAGTGATACATTCAGAATCTCTGGCTAGGATTAAAAAAGTATTTACAAATCAAGCTTCTCATTGTTCTCAATCTCTGGTTTAGGCATTTTCCAGACAGTCTAGGCAAGTCAGTTTCCACATTCAAACTTCTTACAGATGGCACACGTCTGATACGTTTTATTGCCAGTCCTGGAGCATAGTGCACATCTTTTTTGTTTTCTGGTACCGTCATCTTCTTGAGGCTCCTCAGGAAGTAGATTCTTTTGCTTCTCAAGTATTTCCCAGCTAAAAAGGAGACTGCGTCACTTCGGAATGAAACTCATTATAACTACCATATGTGTAATAAACATGCCAGCTATTTCCTATTCAAATGTGACAAATTAAATAACTTTCATTTTCATTTTTATTTTCATTTTAGTCACCTCCGTCGTGTAGTGGTCAACGAGCTTAGTTGCCACCGCGGAGATCCGAGGTTCGATTCCCGGCTCTGCCATGAAATTTGAAAAGTGGTATGAGGACTGGTCGTTCGTTCAGAGTATGCAGTATTTCCGTCCTTAGCTTACGGCTAATTACGGTGTAATCAACGATCTTCTGTAGAATATCGTCTGTGAAGAAACACTGCCACGCTTTCTTCGGTGTGTTAGCCTCTTTCACTGCTCCTTTGCAGCCTGGAAGGTGAGTGACAATATTCCGGCGTCTTGTACGGAGTGATTGTGTAGGTTCAGCCAATTTCCATGTAGTGCCGTCTTTACTGGTATATTTGCCTCTATAAACCAGTGGGAGTCATCATCTGAAGTGGAGTTGTCTTCCGAATGTTCACCCTCAGTAGCTACTTCGTCATCACTGTCATCACTTTGTCCCGTATCCGTGTTCTGGGCTTGTTCGTCTTGTATTTCTTCTTGTGGATCGACATCAGACCCTACATCACTTTCATCACCACCCATTTCATTGTCTGTTTCTGCCGAGAATGATTCATTCAGCATAGAAAGAATATGGTCTGCTTCTCTCTCATCCATTTCACCGAAACAAGGAAAACGCACTCAAATGTAAAATTTAACTAAGAATTTTTATGTGAACACAAAAGGTCGCGGTGGGTCGTGGTGACCCGCACACTACTTTCTTCGAGAACTGCTATACCCAAACCAAATTCTGCCTGCTGTACTGTGTAGAGGGGATAGACTTAGGAAGGTACTGGGAGGGGGGTTGCTGTGTCACCGTTGGTGGAGGGGGGATCAACGGAAATGTTAGCGTGCTGGTCATGATGACCCACAGCGACCGTTCTCGGGTTAAAATTAGATTGTAAGATTTACATTAAGATAAATTACAATGACCACAGAATAAAAAGAGAAAATAATTCGGAGAAAATGACAGTAGCCTATAAAACATTTTTTATTCTAATAATAATTTAAAAAAAGAAGACTGTCGACCTCCTGAAACAGTTTATGACCTCAGCCATACTTTGGGAACCGCTGTGCCAGTCATTTGCTTCTTTCACGCAAAATCCCATACAAACTGAATGAGAATGTTGGATATTTGCATCTTTCTGACACTTTCTATTCAAGTGAAAGTGACGTGGATGATAGCTCGGCCTACTGTATTTTTTTATAGTTGTGCAGAAAACAGTTTTATTTAGGCGTTGCTAAGAAAATAGTGACAGCATTAATTTGCATCAATTACTGAAGTTGCCATGCCCATGTGAGAATATTAACAAGTCTATATAATAAAATAACAATCATAAAATTAAGACGAACAGTGAGTTCTTTCTCGTCATGGTCTCTGTTTGTTGTTGTTGTTTGTGTTGCGTTGCTGGACACAGAAGCTTCTTCGCCCAATAACATCCGGCATGGGAATAGTCTACAGTAGCCATCGCAGTAAAATGCCGCAGCAAATTGGTCCATATGTTCAAAACCACTAATCTCTTGAACTTCGTTTATCACATTGCAACTGATGTCCACATTATCCTCTTCACTATCGAAGCTGATCTTTAGCACTGATGTCTAAATTTATATAATTATCGCACACGCCAAATATGAGAAATCAGGGAAACAAGATCTATCCGTATATGTATATGGGTGACCAAAAAACCGAAAACCACACCCAGGAGCACCAGAAAGAATAACGGGAAGGACCCCCTAAGAGCCCACCTAAGATTTTACAATTGAAATGGAAGGTGATCCAAATATGACATAATAGCATCCACCAATGGAACTGTAGGACTATGTACAAGTGACGCGATGTTTAACGGCAAGGGATAAGCAAGTCGCCTCAATTTCTCCAACATAATGTCCCGCTGCGGATTGAAGGTTTCGCACTGAAACAATATGTGATGTAAAGTACCTCGTGCCCTACCACATACACACCTATCATTGTCCCTGAGATGCATGCGCTCCAAAGCTACTGGTGTAAGAGCGTGCTGGAACCGCATTCGAATGATGGTAATAATATGACGCCGCGAATATTTTCCGACCCGGAACCAAGGCGCTGTAGTTACGGATGGTTTTATTAAGAAAAAATGTTTTGCTTTACATTTTGCTATCTCGGTCCATTCATTTTGCCAAGCACTAACGACTCGCTGATGAATTATCGGTACTATATCCGGATACGGTATCCCGATATTATACACTGTTCCCTGACCGCATGCCGCATTCTTAGCCCAGAGATCGACTGTTTCGTTTCCTGCTATATGACAATGCCCAGGAATCCACATGATGACCACGTCTTGTCCTGTGAGGGTGAATGTATGGAAATATTGCACTATTTGGTAGAGATACCAATTATTTGAGTGCAGAAAATGAGGTAAGGCATTAATAACACTCAAAGAATCCGTGCATATTAGCGCGTGATGTAAACGATGGGCATGAATATAGTGACAAGCCTGGCGTATAGCAAAGAGTTCAGCTGTAAAGATTGTAAGATGAGGGGGGAGGCAATAAGTGCGACTAACCTGTAAATCAGGAGAGTAAAAAGCCGACCCCACGCGATCCGGTCGAACCATCTTTGAACCATCCGTATAAAAAATCTTATAATCGGAATACAAATCCTGAATATCTCGAAATGCACGAGAAATGATATTCGGATGATGCTTGAACATTTGAAATAGCAATGGAAAGGAATTATGCAGAATCTTAGGTTGGGTATGCAAAACCTTGTAGGGGATTGTATATGGAAGTGCTAAACGGGTTTGTAACACATCCTTCCTGAAGGGTTGTAAAATCTCATAAGCTATGACCAGTGCCGGTTTATGTGAGCGATCTAAACGATTTTGTGCGTAATATTCCATCAGAAGTTGTAATTTAGAGATAATCGGAGACGCCACTAACGACAATTTGTAGGCCAAATATTTGCCCGCTATAAATGTGCGTCGATGTGACAAAGGTAACTCACCGGCTTCCACCAACAATGCACTCGTGGGGGTGGAGGCCAAAGCCCCTAGAATGATGCGGATGGCTTTATATTGTAGTCTATCTAACATTAACAAGCGACTGTTCGCCATTAGATCGTAAAAGAAACTGCCGTAATCTAATTGTGAACGAATAATGTTCTTGTACACTGTCAATAATAATGCGGGGTCCGCACCCCAACGACGCCTTGTCAAAGCTCGAAGGACCTGTAACCGTTTTTCGATTTTAACTTCAAGATATTGCACCTGCCGTGTCCACCGGAGTTTATCATCAATATAAATGCCTAAATATTTGATATTGCGCACAACATCTATGGTACCCTGTCGAAATAAAATAGGGCTCTGATCGTACCGCCGTTGATGCGTGATAATTATAGCAGAGTTCTTACCCGGAGATGTTTCCAAGCCATGATTACTTAGCCATTCATGGGCTAGAGTTAATGCAAGATATAAATCTGTTCGACATTGATGCAACGAGTCACGGGAACAATAAATCATAAAATCATCCGCATATTGTATGATACGGGCATAAGGCAAAATCACCGCTTCTAATTGTTGAGTATAAATGGAAAACAGAAAACCACTAAGTATGTCCCCTTGCGGCAAGCCCTGAGACGTCTGACGGTGGTCCAGCTTCCCCTCGGGGGTACGTAATATGAGACGCCGATGAGTTAAAAAATTGTGAACAATACAAAGAAATGGAGAGGGGAAATGAAGCTCCTGCAGTTTCCGTTGTAAAATCATGGGATCTACTGCATCATACGCCCCCTTAATATCCAGACAAACAGCAATAGTATGATGTTTACGTCCTTTAGCTAATAACACATCAGTTAAGAAAATCGAAATAGCATCGACAGTACTGCTACGTTTACGAAATGCGAATTGATACTTAGAGAATAAGTTGTAATATTCCATACACCATTGCAAACGTTGCAATAATACTTTTTGAAATATCTTCCTCACACAGGAGCCTAAATTGATCCCACGATAATTCTGAGGGTCACGTGCGTCCTTCGAGATTTTTAAGATAGGCAGGACCTCAAAGATATTCCACTCAGTGGGAAACGTGCCAAAACGTAATACTTCATTATATACAGAAATAAGTATCTCGAGTGCCTTGTCTGGAAGATAGGCAACCATCTGATATGTTATAGAATCGACACCAGGACTTGTCGATTTCGTACCTCGAAGAGCAGATTGAACTTCCGCGTGCGTTATAGGTTGCAGTAGAACATGGAAATGATCTGAAGCTGTATAAGACGGAAGCGGGCCCATATTGATAACTGTATCTGGCGTGAGATTTATATAAAATTCTTGAAAACCCTGCCGGCTAAGTCCTGTAGACGGCCCCATATAACGAGTATTGGACAAACTTTTGATGGTAGACCATAACTTAGTTAAAGAGGTTGTGGCATTTAATGAGCTGATGTGATTCTTCCATGCGTCTCGTCTCTTTTCATTAAATACTCGTTGGATCGTGGCTGTGACGCGCTTATACAAGATATAATTGTCATGTGTACCATGTTTCCGATATTTTCGTAAACACGCCTTCCGTCTTTTTACTAGTAAGGCGCACTCTGCATCCCACCACTGTATAGTCCCAGGGCGTTGGAACCTACTATACGGAATGGAACGCTTCGGGTGATAACAATCCAAATATTGTTGAATAAGGTGATACAAAAGAGAGTATTTCTGACGTGGGAGGGGTGGGATACGGCCCAGATTATCCTGAATGAATGTCTGAAAGAGGTCGAAATCAAAGTATTTTAAAGAACGAGTTATTTTAGTGCCCCGGTGTATCGATGGTGCGACCCCAGTGCGATCATAAAAAATTAAAATAGGGAAGTGATCACTCTGATGCGTGTCCCCGATCGTGCTCCAATCTAATTTATGCGACAAGTCCGGGGTAGTGAGGGTTAAATCTACCGCACTTTTTGGACTGCCCGGGGGTGTCAATCTCGTAGGAGAACCGTCGTTTAACACATTTAAGGAAAATGTGGCAATCGCATGAGCAATATGTCTACCTTTAGCATTTGTTCGTTCACTGCCCCAGAGGCCATGGTGTGCATTAAAATCACCTAGGATAACATGCTTAGATCTTTGTGACACGTATTTAAAATACATGTGCCACTGTTGTTGCGTGCCCTGAACACGTGGTGGGCAATAGATATGACTAACATATATATCCCCCACCCGAAAAAATTGATGATAACAAAAAGGGAGGTGATACGGCAAAGACAGCGGAGTAATTTGTAAATCCGATTTACAGAGGGTTATTAAGCCTCCGTATCCCGGACCATCTTCACGAAAGACCGTATAATTGGGAATTTGAAAACGGTAATGTGGGTATAGCCACGTTTCTTGGATAAAAACGATCTCAGGGTGATATGTCGATATTAAATGAAGCAATTCATGCTTCTTATTTACCACACTCCGACAGTTCCATTGCAGCAGCCACATCCTTCACCTATGAACGACATGAGATGAAGAAAGAGACGAAACGAATCAACCCAAAAAAAAAAAAAAAAACTATTGACAAAGTGCACCAGTGCCCCTTGGTAGTGGTTTTTCGAGGGGTGGAAGTAATGGCAGTATTTTATCTAATAACTTTTTAACACAGTGCGCCCACTGTGCATTGTGGCCTAAAAGCTCCATGAGTTCTGTAAATTCGTCTAGGATTTTTTGAGTAGGAGCAGTTTTATCGGGCCCCGAATCGGGCTCCAGTCGCCGGACACCGGATGTGCCCGGTTCGCTGGGCTTCTCAAGTGGTGATATCCGTTCCACGCTTGGGGTTTCTATCAGTTGCAAATATGCCGACCTATCATATCCCAAAGGTGTAATCAATTTCGGAGCCGGATGTACCAACTCTGAAAATTTACGCTTACGCGGAGGATCAAATCGTTGCCCACTAGGTGATGCTGCCAAAGGGGGGAATTGTTGGGGAAGTGCTAAAGGGTGAAAAGGGGTACTTGTCTGGCGCTTCACAATTTCATTATATGATTTGTTTTCAGTACACACCAGCCTCTTTATCTCTATTTGCTGCTGATGCACCTCACAGCGCACCGCCCCTGCCATATGATTGCCTTGACAATTAACGCACTTGAATATCACTTCTTTGCAGTCACTCGTTAAATGCTCCTGCGCACATTGTCCACATCTAGGTCCCCGAGCCCTACAGTGAAGTTGCACATGCCCGTACCTCTGGCACTTCTGACATCGAAGAGGTGAAAAAATGTACAAACTTACTTCTAAGAGAACATTGAAGATGCTGACATGAGTAGGCAAGTTTTGAGTTTCGAAAAAAATTTTCACCGTGCCCGTTGCTATTTTTTCCGATTTTCCATCTACGGTTTTAGTACGAAAAAAACGTTGTAAACGTACGATAGGTACAGGAGAGTCAATGAAACGCATTAGTTCCTCCTGCGTAAGGGAGGTATCTACCCCCCGAATGAGTCCCACTCGTTGTATGCTTGACGATGGTATAAAGGCCATCATATTTCTATCCTTTAACACCGGATGTTCCAAAAATGAATTGGCATCTCGTAGTGACTTAAATTGAACTTGAACCCGATTGCGCCCTTTTCGTTGGATTTCTTGAATTCCTGGGATTTTACGTTCATAAAACAACCGTCCCAAGGCCATTGGATGCAAATGTCCAATCGCTTGAGGCTCAACGCCTTGAACGAAAACTATATACGGCCCCGTATGATTTGAGTAGTAGCGATAGTCACTAGGAGGAGTACGAGGTTGTACAGGGGTTTGGACCACAGGAATAGCCCGAACTTCCGACATTTTAGTGTTCTCATGTTCATCCACAATATGCATTGATTCAATGTTGGCGTAACCATCAATAATAACCGCCGATGGATTATCCGGTGGGAGGCCTATTTGACCTCCCCCACTCTTCTCCGACATTGCGGCGAAGAATTTCCGAATGTATAGTACTTACATAAATCGTCACCAAGCACAAGGAAATAAAGACGAAAACAACACACTTAAATATGGATAGCAAATCGCACACCACACCGCTCACCGCACACACAAACACCAGACGAAAGCGACGGATATGTTGCTGCGTTCACAGCGGACGAGCGACTCGTCATGGTCTCTGAATTCACAGCGAGCTTCTGTTTCCGGTCAAAGATCACCTGTCGAGCCAGGCCTAAGAAAGTCCATACTACTTTCTCCGTCCGTTAAATAATTATTCTTTTGTTTGGGCCCGAACTCGGTAACTTATGTTTCTAAAGTTGGTTGTCACTAGATTTTAGGGGCTTTCCGTTTATTTTGTTGGTCATTGGGAAAATTATTGTATATTGCCATGGCAACGTAATCATGGACGGTGATGGATACATGTGATGTGGAGTTCGCAAATCAAAGTAATTATTACGTCTCGACATTTGGTGATTTACAGAAAGGTAATGGTAGTTTCAGTCAATAAAATGGCAGTATATTGTTGGTTGATTGAGTGTGAATTAAGTTCTGTATTTGGTCATGCTAAGTTTATAATAATAGAGACTTAATGAGATCCTGTATAGGTTAACTGATCTTAAGGTCTTCAATATTTGAGAAGTAATGATAGATGTGGTGTGTGTTGCCCGTAATCCAGTCATCGGCTAGAAGTTTAGAAAATCTGCCCGCGTATGAATGAGAAATTATTATATTATATTGAAAATGTGTTAACACATACCAGTAGACTTTTTCTATTGGGATTAATGCTGTACATTATATTTAGGAGAAGGATGAACATCCTCTTTATTCTCTACATGTAGCCTACATTCTCATCATTTCTCAAACCTTTGTTTCACTTGTTGTTCATGATGAATAGTCTGTCACTTTATTGCAGAATTACCGTGTTGGCAAGGTCGTGTACTGCTCTGAATTGTGATGGCGATATCTAACCAGCATAGGCACCTGTGTAGATTTCCCTTGGATTATCGTATGGTAGTAGTTTTATACAAATCTTTTGTATAAACCAGGTACAGTATTTTCCATTTTAGTCACCTTTATCTGTGATGTAGATTTGTGTCTGTTCATTCCTGTAGTTAGGCTATTAGTCAGTTAGGTAATTAGTTATTGAGGTTTTAAGGGGCAGAACTACGAGGTCATCTGCCCCTATCAGTAGATAGCGTAAGCTTCACCCAGATGTTTTCCATGAGGAAGTTTTGTTTCCAGTTTGACAAATCATGATCATTATGTCTATGTTGACACCTTGGAAGAATTATACATGTAATTGCAAGTTTCCACGGTTAACATAGAGCCAAAAAATTAGGCTTGTGACTGTTTGGAGTATGATAAGTTATAAGCAGGGCCCGGATAATGGTGTACTTAACTCCCTCCTCCCAAATGCCTTGCTGTTTGGTGGGTTGTAATATCTGGACTTGTAGCGATGAATTCATAGACTTGCTAATATTACGAAATGCCTTAATTGGAACAACTGTGAATGTGGATGCCATTGCTATTGTAACCTGGGTACCAATTGCCAGATCAGGTATACTGCCACTTGTCGCACATCAACTATGCACAGTGACTGACCATATACATAACTTCTTTTGTGCCTCATTGTGTAGTGGCTGTCACTGCGGAGGCCCGGGTTTGATTCCCAGCTCTGCCAAGAAGTTTAATTCTGGTCTGAGTGTTGGGCAAAAACTGAGAAGAGGCTAGTTCCAATCCCACCTCAGCCATCCTGGAAGTGGCTTTCTGTGGTTTCCCCACTTCTATTCCAGGCGAATGCTTAATTAAGACCACAGCTGCCTCCTTCCTAATCCTCATCTGAGTTAAAACTACACACACTAATACAGCCTTCACAATAACACCAGTTACCAGACAAATTCCACACACACCTAAGTACACGGGGCCACATGACCACAATGTCGCAAAGCCCCGAAATGAATCAACAACACAATATAATTTCTTTGTGTGGCTTCAACACTGCAGCCCCCAGTGGGTGGGGGTTCAGACTACACCCATGGTATCCTCTGCCTATCGTACGAGGAGACTAAAAGGAGCAACCTTGGCTATTCTTTGAGGCTTCCTACTTGTCTTATGAATTGTGCCCCCCTCCCATGAGTGGGAGGGATGGAATACACCCACAGGCAGAGTTGGACGGTTGGCACACGTGCTGTGAAAAATAGTTAGTTATTGTTGTTTTAAGGGGCAGAACTATGAGGTCAGCTGCTCCTTTGCTGTGAAAGTATTCTGGAAATACATATAATCTGGTGTAACAGTATGTTTAAGTTGTAGTAATTTCCAAAGGAGATACATTTTTCTTTACATTGCACTTTGTCAGTACATGTGTGTGTACTGTATATAGTTTAATGTAAAGTTTTTACATATTTGGTAGCTGCATTCATGTACGTGCAGTGCTAGGCCATGGGGCCAATCTTTCTGGTGACTGGTTTTGGAATTTTTTTGGTCATGTTTACCGTTTTCAACATCCCCCAATGGCCTGGCCGGTACCTCGCTTCATTCCAACTGCTTGGTCATATTCATTTATTTCATCCTTTTATCAGCTCCTTGTGATGTTGCCATTGGTTACGACATCCGGCTGTACACATTGGCTAGGTGGAACCGCATCGACTTAAATTAATGCAATATTTCAATGGTGGTATTGTATTGGATGGCGGTTCATTGAAATCTTGTTTCAATTTTTATAGCAATACATTGTATCTCATCTCCGATCCCTCTGAAAAAAAAAAAAAAAATTAGGTGTAGGTATGCCGGCAGCTAAAGCGCAGCGTTCGGCCTTGGGCCCAAGCTCAAGCTCTCTGCTGACTCGGTGGACATGGGTTCGAACCCCACCGTCGGTCATCCTTGAAATGGTTTTCCATGGTTTCCCATGTTCAACTCAAGGCAAATGCTGGGACGGTACCTTCTGACAGGCCACGGCTGTTTCCTGCCATATCCTTGCCCAGTTTCATTAATTCATCTCTCATTCCGGTGCGCAGGTTGCCCACGGGCGTTAACTAGAAAGACCTGTACTCGGCCTATTAGGAGGCCACACGACCAAAATATGACGGGGTAGGTATACATGCACTTGTTTTGAACTTCTCCAGTCCTTCTTCAACAAAGCAACAATGTCATCTTTGCCTAACTTTAAAACGATAGATTTTAGCATTTAATGTGCACATTTCAAAACACACATGTTGCGAGATAATGGGTGAGGTTAAAGACCAATTGTAAATTTATATTTAAAGGGCATAGAATATTTTCAAGAATATTGACAACTTGTCTGTAGGACACACTCTTTCCCTTCTCTCTTTTAATACACTATTAAATATACAATATTCCTCTGATGCAGATTTTTTTCTGTGTATTTCACAGTAATATGATGTGGCTCCGTACATTTGGCCTGCAGGGGTCCTTTTATCATGCCCGAAACAGGAGGTTTTAATTGCCATTAAACTGAGGTGGGGGTATTGAATGTAATTGGTAATGTGTTGCACCATTACGTTCAACCACATCTTCCAAATGTCCAGGGCCGGATTTAGATTTTATGCGCTCCTAGGCCCGTGGGTTATTGCCGCCCCCTCTTCATACCATCATAATGAAGGGAGAATTTGGACCTCAGAAAGGTCTTTGTGAAGGTAATTTTTATTTTATTCTAATGTATCGGGAAGTAAAATCAATTAAATAAAATACAATGATGAGAGAATCAACTGTTTCTTAATTTGTATATATCAACTATAAATAAATGGCCCAACGAGATATTAAAATAAGTTTAAACCTTTTAAGGCTCGTTATACACTAACAGATATGGATATACATATACACTAGGCCTACATCATACAACTTACAACTATGCATAGGCTAATTAATTATTCAAATTAAACTGATATTAATATTCAAGACTTAAATTTTCCCCTAATAAATCATTAAAGATTCCTGTTCTAAAGCTGAAGTCGAACAATCTGCTGTTACAACACATTCGTTGGGAAATGATGGCCACAATATAAATTGGAAAAGTGTCAAAATTTGGAAAGTTTAATTTAAGTAATCAAATTATACGGAATCAGTGTATTGTAGTCTATAACATTTTATGGAAATTTTCTGACAAAAAAAATTGCAGATTAATTTTGCGACCCTCAGCATGGTGCGCCCCTAGGCCGGGGCGTTAACTGGAATTGTGTTGCTTTACAGGCTGAAAATTCATGTTAAACCAAAAATAATCCTCTTTGAGTTTACAGCTTCTTCAGCCTGAGGATTGATCGGAGCTAGCCAAGAGGTTTTACTGCGTTGGAGTGTACTTGGCTGTGGGTGATCAGTTGTTCTCCACCTTCCTGCAGCGTAGCCGATCATCTGAGTGCAGCCCGGCATGGTCTTCTTCAATCCTGTCTCCAGTCGACTAAGCCATTGACGTTCACACATCAGAAGTTATGACTCACGTGTGAAAGAATGTACAATGTGTACCATGATTGAACATACATTAATAAAACAATTGAAACTGCCTGGAAAATCAGCTTTCTCATTTCCTCGACAATCCTCTACCCTGCCTATAGTTTTTCTGTAGATGCAGTTGAAAATCATTTAACCGTTGAGGGCAAGTAAATTGCAATGAAATGACATTTCTTGGGCATATTCAATTTATTTAGGGAAGGAGGTATATCTGACATCAGTCATAGTGGCGTACTGGGTCGGAATATGGGTACGGTCTTTTTGAGGTTATGGTACCATAATATTGCAAACTTGCATGAAACTTCATAATGTATTTCTTTTTAACGTTAGAACTTCAAAAAGGCCAATCGCTCGCACTTTACACGTAATAAAAGGGCTGAACAACTAAAAAGTAGGATATAAATAAACGACAGTCCATTTTTTTTTCTAAAATTCATACCAACGTTATAGAACAGAATGCATGTACAAAATTTAATTTTCGGGTGTCCGTTGCCTCTTAATATCCAATCTACGTAATATATTGTCGTTCAAAAACAAAACGGAGTTGCTTTATAGCAACAATAACGATGTATATCCAGATTAATCAATCTCGATTCGATTTTCTCTCATTTCGTAAGTTGGCTAACATACTCGGCGAAAGCAACCTAGATCTTTCGGTCACTTATATTTCTTGCATAATATACGGCCAGTTATTGCATCTCAGTGGCGATGGAATTCGCCACGTGGCGACCATGTGCTTTTGAGTTGGAGCCCAAACAATGACGCAATCGCACAGAATTTAACGAACCGCGGATTTACCAGAGAGTCCCTACTCTGTTATTATATGCTCCTTGCTGTCGAGCCATATGACTAAAGTAAACAAACTGGGCTAACTTATCTGTCTCGGTTGACAGATGTCTATTTGTACTATTAAATAGAGTCTAAATAATTTAGGATGAACGAATCCGTATATTTATGGCTACCTTGAGGTGAACTGACTTCCGGACAGTTAATGAAACGTAGAGATCAAAAGTAGGTTAAGTCAGTCTGAAGTCCTACTTTCAATATTGCTTCTTCAGTGAGAGTGTAAGTGATATCGTAAGTTTCCTTGTTGTGGTTCGGTGAAGAATGTCTTCATATATATTTAACAGGTAAGTATTGTTACAGAATTGCGTATGTGCACGCCATTAAGATGTTCATTTAATCATTACTTTGTGCTAGAAATGAATATTAATAAAGCTGAGATTAAGTTTCTCTTTTCCATGGTGCAGGATTTCTAATTTCACTCGTCATTGACTACGTGTTTAACTGTACGAGAATCTCAGTAAGATGAACTTCTTAAAATGTACTGTAAAATGACGAGTAAAATATTATTTATGTAAACATGTAGCATTTTCCTTCGTTGTTGACTGTACAAGTTTTATGGATATTAATATTCTTAATAAGGTGATTTGTTGGTGGAATATGTGCTGCAGCCCTTCTGTGACTGGGGAAGTCAGCAGATAATTGGGTAAAATAATCTGTTAATAAAGTGAATAACTGTTAATAACTTACTGTACATCATTTATTATGTTAGGCCATTTTTAATTATTTTGAGCTAAATGCGTCCTTTATATAAGTTAACCTGTATATATGCAAACATTTAATGTATAGGGTGACTGCACCTATGGTTGAATGGTTACCAGTGGATGAACAGTATAAATCTAGAAGTTCATAAGGTTCAGTAGGAAGACAAACTTGAACATGAAACGGGCCTTGTGCCAAGATGCCGTAAGACTCTTCAACTACAGGAGATGTCTTACGGCATCTTGGCAAAAGGCCTGTTTCATGTTCAGGTTTGCCTTCCTACTGAACCTTATCAACTTTACCTAAATGGTTACTGTTCATCCACTGGTAACCATTCAACCATAGGTGCAGTCACCCTAATTGCCATCATTATTACTTCAAAATAAGAGAGAACCTCCGTGGCTTAGGCGGCAGCACGCCGGCCTCTCACCGCTGGGTCCGTGGTTCAAATCCCGGTCACTCCATGTGAGATCTGTGCTGGACAAAACGGAGGCAGACAGGTTTTTCTCCGGGTACTCCGGTTTTCCCTGTCACAATTTCATTCCAGCAACACTCTCCACTATCATTTCATTTCATCTGTCATTCATTTAATCATTGCCCCAGAGGAGTGCGACAGGCTTCGGCAGCCGGCACACTTCATATCCTCGCTGCTAGATGGGGGCTTCATTCATTCCATTCCTGACCCGGTCGGAGACTGGAAGCAGGCTGTGGATTTTCATTTTTCATTACTTCAAAATAAGACATGAAGTTGAACAAGCTTGTGCTACAGGTAGGTTGAATGTCAACAGACAGGGGACAGAAGCAACAAGTAATCTGAATGGGAAAATCCTAGAGATCATCAAGGTACTTACTCTCAGAGTGCAAGCTATGAAGCCCTCGTAGCAATGTGGTGATGTGGATTTTGCAAGTTGGTGATTGCTTATAAACATACTATGCAAAACAAGTAACCTATTCATGTATGAACTTGGAGAAAAACCACACACTCAAGATATGGTACTAAGGTAGTAATTCCACCAGAATGCTCAATATTCTCCCCACTGACTCATCATTTTCTCACTTCAGAACTGGTGAGGAGACTGTACTGTAGCTTTGTAGTGTTCTTATGACAAAAGTTAACAAAACTGGAGTTGTAAATTGAACATAGAAACCAGCACCTTGTTAGGAACTCGGGTGGGAGAAAGGAGTGCCTCAACGAACCAAGATTGCATTGGTATATATTTGCTTTCACGCCCAGGGAATTAAAACACAGACATTTTTCTAGGTTTGTGCCGTGTCTTGTGTGGGGTTTCGCCTAGGACACCAAGCTGGCTCTTGATGTCCGTGCCTGGACAACCACACGAGTAGCCAAGTGCGTGCTATCTCCCTTTATATGAAGCGCACCTGCACCTCTTTCACTGGCCGTGAAAGCCAATATACGATCTTTTTGGAAGCCTTCATAGGGAGGTTAAGACTGCTTGAGCTTTTAGTTCTCGTAGTAAAGAGGTGCAGGTGCGCTTCTTATAAAGGGAGGTAGCGCACCGTTCGCTATTCCTGTGGGGGGTCCGGGCACGGACATCAAGAGCCCGCTGATGAGCCAGCTTGGTGTCCTAGGCGAAACCCTACAGAAGACATGGCACAAACCTAGAAAACTTGCTGAGTTTCAAGATTACATTGTTCATGACCTTCTATATCCCTGTCTTAATATGTGGAATGGAGACCAGTAAAGAACAAGCATCTGAAATGAAGTTTGAGATCTCTTCTCAGAGCAAGGAGGGTAAAAATATGCAACCACATCGGCAGGAATGATCCTGGTGTGGATACGAGCTTATTAGATCCTCTAAAGCAAACCAGTATTTGGAAATGAAAGTAGGCCTAGTTGGAGAAAGATCAGTGAGTATGTCCAAAAAGCATTGGTTAGATCAGTGATCACCAGGGCCTATTGGAGCAGTATCGTTCAGTTCAGTGAGAGTTGGCAGACTGCGTGGGAAAGCACAACTACAGGGGAGACCTACACTTTCACCGGACTGGTACGATGATTGCATTCTACCAATTTAAAAGATACCGTTTACAATATTTCCACTGAAGTTTCAAAAATTAAAAATGTTCTCACTCAAATGAAAATACAATATGTTATTGGTTTTATGCCCCTGTTAACTACTGCGACTTTTAGAGACGCCGGGAGCTGGAATTTTGCGTTCTAACGGGATCTTTAAAGTGCCAGTGAATTTACTGGCACGGCTCCCTCATATTTACGCACCCTCAAATGCCTAATGGCTGCGCCAGGATTCGATCCTGCAACCCTGAGCACAGCAGGCGAGAACGTTACCTCTGAGTCATGCAGCCAGTCTCACTCAAATGAAAATAATACGAGAGTAATGGACCTCCAATGGTCCATAAAAAATGACAAGTGTAAGGTAAATAACAAACTGAATCTATTGCCATACCAAAAGTTACGTACAAACATGGTCACTTTTCAACATTATTACCATGAATATTGAGGCATTTGTCATACCTGTGGATGAGCCAGAGAGTTGACATGGGCCTTAACGCTGTTTTAAAGCTCATCAACAGTCAGGAACCTCTGTCCTCCTAGTCACTTTTTCAGTTCATAGAAGTGGAAGTCACTCGGCGCAGAGTTGGTGCTATTTGGCCGGTGTTCAAAATCTTCCCATCGAAATTGCTTAAAAAAATGTTGGGTTACAGCAACACTGTGAGGACGGGTGTTGTCATGTAGCAGCCATGTTCATCCTAGAAGTGGTTTTCTGTGGTATCCCAATTCTACTTTAACAAAACTTCAAAAAGAAGTTTGAAAAAAAAAAAAAAAAAAAAAGGCCCGGCTAACTCAAACATTTTACCAGCGTTTTGCCCCAGTGTACTATTGGGATCATCAGTTGGTATGGTACAGCTCACCAAGACGCTTGGTTAGTACAGTAGAACCCCGTTTTAACGAAGGACACAGAAGCCTTCTTTCAGTGCTCACAAACGACAATGAACACATGTAGAGAACAGCTCTGTTGGCAAGTCTGTGTTCTTTGTTCCGTCAGTTGTTTATCGGATGTTCAAAGTGCGTATGTTCGTAAAATTGTTGTTTTGTGCGCTCCACTGTACAGTAAAGTATTTTAACGAAAGATTGTGGAATAGGTGATAAATGAAAAAAAGTTGTAGTGACTATAGATGAGAAACTATGTGCTATAAATCGACTAGATTGTGGGGTAACAGCCAAAATTATTGCCTTGGAGTTAGGGGTAGGAAAAATGAACAGTTGGAGACTGGAAGAAAAATCGAGCAGAAATTGACAAATGGTGTGCTGCCCAAAATTATTAATTTATTTCTCGTAAGGTACAAATTATCTACATATTCTGTATGTACAAATATGTACAGTACATAATAATCAGAAATGAACATTAAGGCTCTTCAACCAAGAAAGAGCTGAGCTGATGCTTGCATGAACTCTTCCCTTTCGGCTGCAAAGCTACGCTGTGGGTACTCCCGAATGATGTGGTTCATCATCTGTTCTTGAACTCCGCAGTCACAAGCTGGTGATTCTAGCCATCCCCATTTGTGTAGCATAGCTTTGTATCTTCCACGACCAGTTCGAGCACGATTTAGTTGGCACCACGTAGCTCTTGGTAGTTAAGTTCCTGGGATATGCTGGGAAGGATCATCTAAGTGGTGTGATAGTTTTTATTTTTTTATATATAACTGAGAAGTTAGAATCTCTGAGATTGTCTATGAAGGAGAAGGTAGAATCTATGAAAGTGGTTGTAAATGAAAAGGTAGACTTGGAGAATGAGAAGCTTGACTCAATAAGTGAAGTACTTGCAGGAATGCAGGGAAATTATCAAGAGAGGTGGGGGGCATAAAGAAGATGATTATGAAGAGGAAGAAATGAAAGATGGACGAAAGAGAGAGAAGCAGGAATGGAAGGCAAAGAGGAGGAGTAGGAAGAGAACGAGATGTCAGGCAGATGGAGATGAGAGAGTGAAGGATCAGAAGAAGAAAAAGATAAGAGATAAAGGAAAAGAGGAAAGAAAAGACAAGAAGAAAGGAACTATTAGGCAGGATAAGACAAATGAGGAGGAAGAAGAGAGAAGCAGTTGAGAAGGAAGACGAGGAGGGCAAAGTGGTTGAGGAGGACAGGCAGGATGACGAGGGAGTCGAAGAAAAGGACGAGATGGAAGGCAGGAGGAGGAGGAGGAAGACTAAGAGAAGAACAGAAGAAAAAGGAAAAGAAAGAATGGGAGGAGGGGAAAGGTGGATATCGAAGGCGTGATAATGATGAAAATGGTACTGGTGATACTCCGCGCTTTGGAAGAAATGATGGAGACAGGCCCTGGAGAGATCGGAAGGATGATGGAGATGAAGACAAGTCTGAGAAGCCTTGTGTAGAACTTCATATTCCTCCAGAATCAACTGAAGATGAGAAAGTTACGTCTGCTGGCGGTATTTGTTCCGGGTTGACTGTAGGTGCCCTTAGTGGATAAAATATGAAGTTCCCTAGTGGATAAAATATGAAATAGTTTTGAGACTTAACTCCATGGTTTAGGCTGTAAGTTTTTATCTTTGGTAATTGATAAGTGTGTTAAAAATTCCGAGACAAATGTTTGTTTTGAGTGTTAAAGAAATAAAAGTAATTATTAATCTTATCAAGCAGTTGCTGTTATAGATTTAATAGCAACATAGTGAAGGTTACACGAATTACGTTGTATCAAAGAAAACTCATTCCAGTGGTGATTGGATTGTACCAGAGATACAGATGTAAGATAGAAACGTAATCAAACTAAGTTTAATAGATGAAAAGGTAGAAGAGAAAGGAGAAACGAAGAAGGGAGAAGGTAAAACGGAGGAAGTTCGAGGCTCTTTCTCGCAGCAAGAACAAAGTTTTGTCATATCTGCAAGCTTAACTTCAGAATACTAAAGTCAAAACATGTTCCTTTGGAATATAACCGGAAATTGGTGAAATTCTTGATGCCTATTTGTTGTGTGTGAACTTTAATTTAAATCTTCTATGCTGTATGAAGACGACTTTTGTTCTCTGGATCATATAAAGCGTAAGGCTGCCAAGGTTGAAGAATGAGGATGAAGATATAGTTCTCAATCATGATAACTTCATGATTTTGGATTCTTTTGGTGATGATAATTCTTCAGACGACAATTAAACAGGAAGACGAAGATAGGTCTGATGACGATTCTATCGTTCTTTCTGACTATGATTGTTGTTGGATCCTCTAATGGAGGAGGAGTGTCTAATAGACTTGATGAGATAGTTTCGGCTACTCAATCTGAAAAAAATAAAAATATAATGAACTGTCACAGTGATTTGGCGAAGTGAAGAAAAATCTCTCCACCTTTCCTTCCAGATTTTGTTGATGTTGTAAGGCCCTGGCTGCTTAATAATGTCATCACCCCAAATGATTTTCTTACTTTCATTCCACTTCCACTATTTTGGGCAGCTGCCCACGCTTGGAAAACTTACATCTGTTCTGACTTCAAGCGCCTTGAACAGGAAGGTGCTTGAAGTCAGCACATGTAAGTTTTCCAAGCGTGGGCAGCTGCCCAAAATAGTGGAAGTGGAATGAAAGTAAAGGCCTACACACAATGCGCAGATGGTAGTGGGTAGTTGACAGTCCGTAGCTTCAGTCGGAAGTCGGTAGTTCACAACCTAGCCACCCACAATGCGCAGTCGTTAAAATGCTAGGAGTAAATAATAACTTGACTTTCATTTATTCCTTGAGAAAGTTGTCAATTTTCTTGTCGATAAATTAGATAATGAAAGTTATTATTATATAAATGATCCTACCTTTCCAACCCATTGCATCGGCAATGAGCCTCCACGTCGGATCTTTGAAGAGGTTATCTTTATACTTGGGCTCATTCATGTCCCACAGCCAACTGTGTTCCCTCACAAGATCAATGAATATATATATTCTATCCCAATGTCAGCACATTCAGTCATCATCTTTTTATATAATTAATATATAATATAACAACGAACTTATGCGAAGAATATACTGCGAATACAACTAGTCAACTACACAGCTGATGACGAGCGGGAAAACAACAAAGTGACATCAGCTTGTGATCTTTTCTGATTGGCTCATAAATATGCAGTTGGCAGTCATAGATAAAATTGGCGACAGCCGACTACATGCTGCCGATTGTCACCTATCAACCACCGACATACGACTACACATTGTGCATGACGCCATAAGAGAGCACGGGTCTGACTTCAACTGCCGACTGTGAACTACCCACTACCGTCTGCACATTGTGGGTAGGCCTTAAGAAAAACGACGTTGAAAGGTAAGCAAAGAGATTGGAAGAGAGAATAATTATAGAACTCCAGCATATCCGGCTTGACCTTCCGCCACATTAGGCCGGATAGCCGAGAGTCTACCTAGTGTTGAAGCCATTTCTCAGTTTTGCCTTATCAACAAATAATATCGTAGCTTTCAGTCGGCAAACAAAAAATCATTCCAATTACTGGAATATGTGAAAAACAACCTGAAATAAATTACATGTGATCAAGATTTATACGTATATTGTTACAGACTTCTTCAATAGTCCGTATCAATGTATATAAATCTTAGTAATTCTTTTATATATTCCAGTAATTGGAATGATTTTGTGTCGACCGACTGAAAGCTACAATATTAATTCCTCAGCTGTATAATTCAGGATGTATCAAAATGAATATCGGGGTTTTAAGACTTTGTAGTATTTATTACAGTTAAGGTAAGATTATACGAGGTCAGATCAAAAAATAAGTTGCACTTCCCAGTTATGGCCATTTATTACACCACCTATACAACAGCAACACGCCTATAACGACATACAATGTAACGTTAATTTTCCACCAAGTTTCCAAGAGACTCCAAACATTTCTGCGAACGCACAACCAACTTGTCGATGTCGGATGCATAGAAAGTTCCTCCAGCGTTCTGCAACCACATGGAGACAGCGGCGTTCACCTCATCGGTCTGGAAACATCGACCACCGAGCTCCGTTTTGAGCTTACCGAACAGATGAGTCACATGGCGCTAGGTCGGGACCGTAGGGTGGATGTTGCCAGACCTCCCACAGCTTACGATATCCAAGGTCTTCGTCAACAATGCAGAATACACTGCCATACGACATGTTCAGCCGCGTCGCGATTTCTGTAAGTTGAATGCGCCGGTTCTGTCTAATGATCGCATTCACACTGTTGACATTTGCACGGGTCCTGGATGTTGCGGGCCTGCCTTAGCGATATCCTTCCGTGATATCCGTGCGTCCGGCTTCGAATTGCTGACACCACTTTACGATCCCTTGCCAGGAAATGGCCCGCTCCCCATACACAGCACTAATTTCACGATGAATGTCCGTGAAATTCGTCCTTCAGTTGTTACAAGACCAAGATTTGTATTTTCCCTGACTTAAGATCCCATTTTCCCTGACCACCAATACTTTATCCTGATCACCGTATGAACATATTAAAAAAATGTCGAATTGATCAAACGATAGTTTCTGATTTACATCTTCGAATCGCAGGACATACGGTGATTAAATTTTTTATTTTTCTTTAAATACACGTCCATGCTAACTTTTTTTTCCAGCTACTGTATTACACGAGATATGTAAGCTATCTCATACAGAAAAAGAGTTTCTTTTCAGAGATTGTAAAGAAATGGCTTAAAGAAAGAATTTTAACAAAAGGCTAATTTTAAGAATTAGCCCAGTTTTAGATGCCGTGAGTACTTCAGAAGGCATGGAAAAAACTGGCTTCGTCTGACTTTTTTAATGAATTAATCGGTTATGCTAAAAAAATAATAACACGACAAAAAATTTAAAAAAAATTGGATTCAAGGAACATAATTTTTAACTTCTTTCTTTGTTAGTACACTCAGTTCACAATGAAATTTCTTACATTCAAAAAGTTATTGCAATATTGTTATAACTAATGACTTAAAAACTATGACCTAATAGTAAAATAATACGATGGGTAAGTAACGTACATGGCACGGATTCTTTCAAAATTATTGCTAAGGTAAGAAAGAAATTAAAAATAGGTAATCAAAAAATGGCCCAACGAAACCATTTAATTGGACTCAAAAGCTATCGGACTTATTTACATCGATTGACTGCAAAAGCCCTTTTCATTGTCTAGGAAGCAAACAAGTATTGCACGGACCCACAGCCAACACAAAAAGACATTTAACACTTTGTAATCTTTTACGTCTTACGACTGCGCCATGACTGACATCAATGGATTACAAAATCCATACGCAATCTAGGTGACACTAAGTCTGGTATGGCACGGATTCGTTGATACCTTATCCTATACTGATCAAAATTGAAAAACAAAAAGAATGGTTTGAAACTTAAAAGCTTTAACGGACGCCTGACGTGCCCGTAAGATCTTATTGCTATAATTACTAACACTTAAAATACATAAACAATACTGAGAATAAATATAGACATCGAAAACACAAAATTTAGTGACTGTTACTGGTAAAGAAATCGATGGACTAAAACAGGAAATCCATGCATTTGGCTCGGAGTATACACCTTTTTGCTACACTCTTAGCCAAAGTAAGTACGATCACATTTTGAAAAGCTAACACACTAGCTTTAAAACTTTCGTTGCATACATCTATTTGAATAACTCTCTACAAGTACCCGCTGTTTAGCACTTTTAAACTTTGTTCAATATCATTTAGTTCGGCTTCTTTTTCTAACATCAATTTGACTCTTTTGGTTTTCAACTCTTTTACCTCGTCTACAATTGCTCTCTTCTGTTTATCTTTGGCCTCGTTTTCTTTTCGGCGGCCCTCTCCTTAGGTGCATTTTCATATTCTGAACGAGCATGCCTCGCCTTAATGAGCATTTCTTTGGTGACAGTCACTTTACCTAACTCTCCCTCGGATTGAACACCATCTTACACTTGTCGTAGGCCTATGAGAGAACGTTCGAGCTGATTTTCTACTATCATCTCTGTATTAGTAGATCAAGAATAGGTGCTATGCCGAAGGTACACGAAGCGGACGAGATGAAAGGGGACGCGAGGGGGATGGTGCATGTGGAGTAGAGGCTTTGGCCCCGAACAAGGGCGATTCCCGACGAAACGCGTCCAACTAGGGCAAGGGAAAGTGGAGGAAAGAGTGTAGTGGGGACAAACGACGAGACGAAGTATCGAGAACAGCAGGACTACCGCAATGTGTTCCTTTCTTGCTCTCTCTCCTCTATTTTACAATTTTAGCATTTTGCAGCCCTAACCCGACAAAGCGAAGGAGCTTTGCGCTACAGGCAAATAGACAGGTTCACGCTTTTATTTTTAAAAATAAAAAGTTCCCTGACCTTGCAGAAAATTTCCCTGACATTTCCCTGACTTCGCTGACCTGTAACAGTCCTGGTCCTTTTGGCCCATAGGAATCGGATTGTCGCACGCACCTCATATTTGGAGTGAACGTCCAGTCGACGCGCCATTGCATTTGACCGCTATTCACACCATACAAGACGAGACACCACAGCGACGTTAGGCAGTGTCTGTCCCTTTCTCCGTTGTGCCCACGTTTGCAACACACAGCGCGCTGCTGCAGCGCATTGGTGCAACTAACTTTTTGATCCACCTTCATAAATAATACATCAAATGAAATAGCAACTCAAACAGTTTGCCCTACAAGTGTTCGTACCTATCCACATGCACTGGTTCCTCAGTCTTCCCTTAGAAGCGCAAGTGGCCAAGATGGCGACTAGGGAGCAGAAAGCTCTTTGTGTTTTACAGTTTGCAAGGACTGAATCCGTAGTTAAAGTGCAACGTGCTTTCCATATTAAGTTCCGGATTACAGCTTGTTTCGCATGGCCTCCACGTTCACCCGATTCTGATGTCATGCGATTTTTACCTTTAGGGGTTCGTAAAGGATGATGTGTATGTGCCTCCGCTACCAGCTGACCTAACCGACATAAGAAACAGGATTGAAGCAGTTGTTGCAACAATTACTCCAGAGACACTGAGCAAGGTTTGGGACAAACTCTGCTATCGACTCCATGTGTGCCGTGTGACGAATGGTGCTCACATTGAACACTTGTAGGACAAACTGTTTGAGTTGCTCTTTCATTTGATGTATTATTTATAATTGTAAGTTAACTGGAATAAATACAGAGAGTTTGTTTTATATGCGACGGGGACCCTCGCTTGCCCGCGTTGCGCGTATGTCTCCCGCCAGGCACTTCGCCGTTATGCTGCGCTCGCGTGGCACTATGTCATTGAGTATAGGAATTTGTACTTCAATGTAATCCTTGACCAATTTTTTGATGAACTGACTTACGGAGAGCGATTGTCAAATTATTTTCCACAAGATTCTGCCACTGCTCACACTATACAATATTCATAAGAAAATATGCATTGTCCGTTGAGCCATAATATATTTAAACACAAATAGTGCTAAATGTTCCGGCATAACTCAACAAGATGACAAGTGTTTCGCCCCGGTGTGCTATTGGGCTCTTCAGTTGGTTCAAGCACACCTCACCAAGACACTGTCTAGTGCACACTGGGAAGGCCATTGCAAGACGTATTTGATACATGTGTATCCGCGTCACGAGCAAGCCAGTGCACTATGGGAGTCGAAACTCCATTCCAAAGCAATTATAACCTTACCTTGGCATTGAATATACAATTTTCATAAGAAAATATGCATTGTCCGTTGAGCCATAATATATTTAAACACAAATAGTGCTAAATGTTCCGGCATAACTCAACAAGATGACAGTGTTTCGCCCCGGTGTGCTATTGGGCTCTTCAGTTGGTTAAAGCACACCTCACCAAGACACTGTCTAGTGCACACTAGGAAGGCCATTGCAAGACGTATTTGATACATGTGTATCCGCGTCACGAGCAAGCCAGTGCACTATGGGAGTCGAAACTCCATTCCAAAGCAATTTTCATAAGAATTGCTCGTGACACGGATACACATGTATCAAATACGTCTTGCAATGGCCTTCCCAGTGTGCACTAGACAGTGTCTTGGTGAGGTGTGCTTTAACCAACTGAAGAGCCCAATAGCACACCGGGGCGAAACACTGTCATCTTGTTGAGTTATGCCGGAACATTTAGCACTATTTGTGTTTAAATACTGCTCACACTGCCGAAGCATCCATGACAGAATTGCGTCGCATTTTCGGTACTAGGATTATAAGTCGGAACGTGTGGCCCCTGCAAAGCCCAGACTTATCCCTTTGTGACTTTTATCTGTGGGGGACGCTTAAAAATAGAGTGTATGCGAGAAACCCTCACACTATAAAGGAGCTTAAAGGCTAAAATACAGTCAATCGTTGCTGAGGATCCTCAGAAAGTAAACGACAATTTCATAAAGAGGTGCCAGCGATGTGTAGCAGTGAATGGCGAACATTTTCAGCACCAGCTGTGAACTAGGTAAGTACAAATTCCTATACTCAATGACTCAGTGCCGCGCGAGCACCGCATGACGGCAAAGTGCCTGGCGGGAGACAGATGCGCAATGCGGGCGAGCGGGCAAGTGAGGGTCCCCGTCGCATATAAAACAAACTCTCTGTACTACAAAGCCTTAAAACCCCGATATTAATTTTGATACAACCTGTATTTTCCACAAACACATTAGTAACATAAGTAAAATGCTATCATTAATGCATGCAACCCTACTTGACAATATAAACACTCTTAATGGTAAAAAAAATCCTCAAACATGATACACAATGTTAAAAATAATATTGTTGATTGTGTATTATGTTTGAGGATTTATGAATTCCTTATATAGTTATCATCATCTCCAGTGCCCAAGTTGCCCACCTTTGGGTTATTTCAGAGAGGCCAACCCAAGCACAGCCTGAACATGAAGTATAACATAAATTTCTCGCCAAATCAATACTTTTTACTTACTTAAAAATCGATGTTTTATGATGTTTAACACCAATAAGTGGGCTGAGGAAGAAAACATTGTGTGTTTTCGAAACATGTACCTATAGAATTTTTAAGTAAGTAAAAAGTATTGATTTGGTGAGAAATTTATGTTATACTTCATGTTAACATGGTCAATACGGAACCTGGAATGAGTGCAATCAAGCACAGCCTTGTTAATCACCATAACCCCTACACCAGGTAAGTATGCATGAACTACTGTTCTCAATCTCTAGGTCATCTTAATGGATACACCACGACTTGGTAATAATAATGATGAAAGTTGGTTGAAAAATAGGAAAGTCTTATCTATATTAACCCTCAGAGCGCCATAAGCTATTACAGTTTCCTTACTGCTGATCGCCAAGACCACTCACAGTTCAGCTGTAATTGTCGGTAGAAACTTGATTTCTATTTTTGTTATATTTCACAAATATGATTGCCTATACAAACAAAGTCCTACTTAGTTAATTTATGACCATTAGTAAACACTTAGCAGCCAGAACCAAAAAGTATTAGGCCTAATTAAAAACAAAACAAAGTTAAGCAATAAAATGTACGGTATGTGGAACAAAAAATATTTTGTTCATCGCAAACATATTTGTTGAATGGTACAACTTATTATGAAGCTATATTAAAAATGTCATTGATTTTTAACCTAAAATAAATCATCATCATCATCCTCCTGAACCAACTCCAGTTGCCCGGGTGTGGTATATGAGCCCCCTCCATTTCATCCTGTCCTTGTACCACTCCTCCTCCACCAACTTGTCCCAATCATGACCTCTCTGCAGTACATCGTTCTTGACTGTATCTATCCACTTCTTTCGTGGCCTCCCCATGGGTCGTCTTCCTTCTACTTTTCTCTCAAATTCCCTCCGTGCAGTTCTGTTTGGTGGCATCCTCTTCATGTGACCAAACCACTTCAGTCTTGAGATCTGGATCTTATTGAGGAGAGAATCATCTATTCCTACTTCTTCTCTTATCTTCTCATTCCTGATCTTGTCTTTCTTGGTTTTCTGAATCATGGTACATAGGAATTTCATTTCGGCTGCCTGGAGTTTAGTTATCTCTATTGGTTAGTGTTGAGGTTTCGAGACTGTATGTAAGAATCGGTGTATAATAGGACTTGTACAATGTTATCTTTGATTTCATGGGCATTTGCTCATCCCACAGAAACTGCCTTACCTGGTGGTAAAATTGTGCTGCCTTATTAATTCGATTGTTTACCTCATGTTTTGCTAGGTTGTCACTTGATAGAATGCTACCCAAGTACTTTAAAACTGGAACGCTGTCCAATTTGGCTTCATTTAGCATGACTATTGGTTCTGCTCCTTCCTTATACACTTTCATCGCCACCATCTTTGTTTCGCTGATGTTTAAACCATATTTCTTACACTCCTCATTCCAGCTTTGCAGCCTCTCACTTAGTTCCTCCTCTGATTCACTCCAGATCGCAACATCAACTGCAAATGTGAAGGCTCTACTATCTCCATGTACTTTCCTTTTAATATATTTCATTACCAAATCCATCACAATGAAGAATAGAAGCGGTGACAATGAGCTGCCCTGCTGCACTCCACTCTTTGTTTCAAACCAGTCTGACAAATCACGTCCTACTTGAATACAACTTCTGTTCCCATTGTACAACATTCCTAAAATAAATATGCCGTAAAAATAATTCATTTAACTTACATACCATACCTAAATGGCCCAAACATACAACACAAGTCTAGTTACGTTTCAATGTTTCATTATATTTCAATACTTGCATGCTAATGGTACAAACTTCTTTACTAATTCTGCAAACTGTGAGAACATGCCTTTTCGTAACTTTTAACAAGGTATATTATTGAAAATGAAGTATTTATGATTGACAAACCTTTCTCGGAGTTGTTGGGAGTCGTTTCACAATTTCAATTGCCACTGCTGCACCGGAAATAATTACCTTTAACGTAAATAAAGCATTATTGGTCGTGTTCATTTGAACAAGGTCGGCCATTTTCCATGCACCCCGGACACTACGTCATACCCACGTGACACGTTGCCAACATGAATAATGAAATACCGTAATAGAGAAAACCATTGGCCTGGATAAAGATTATTGATGCGTGACTTCCCCACTGTGCGTGACAAAAACCAGGGGTGTTATCTATTAGCTAACGCGGCCCTATCAATCCACCATTGGTCTGGACAAAAATATTGGTCTAGGCAAAACCATTGGTCTGCCACATGCGATATAGTTCCGAATGCGTGGGGTTGGCATTATGGACTCCTTCACAAAGATGGCAGTCAGGGCAGCAATTTCAACTATATAAGTCGTACTATTAGGGCTGGATGGTGGGTCTACAGCAGCGGACGAGTGAACATCTATTACTATATCATCCCCAGATACCATTACTACAGTTATTTTGGCCAATTTCATTACTTACAATGTTTTAAACACATGTTCTCATACTCTGCAGCGCCACCGCATCAGCAGTTACGTTGGCAGCGCGGCTGCTGCTTGTATCAAAACAAACTGTAAACGATGTAGGTTGTACTCGCCACAGCCATTCATAACAGAAGCTGGAAGTGTTCGAAGACAGACTTCAACATGTTTACACATATAGTCGAAGACTTTCTTGAGCTAATTTGAGTTTTATTTTCTTGGAGATTTCATCAAGTTTATCGTCTGTTAAAAGCGTAGGCTGGCCTGTTCCCGGTACATCGTGAACTGAAACGGTCACACGAAATTTACTTATCAAATCCGAACGGTATTCCGGTTTGGAAACTTTGAGTTAGGAAACCCACATGAAATTTTAGTTTTACATTTTCTGTAAACCGATCGCCTTCACGGAAAACGTATTCCAACAAAAAAGCTCTTTCTTCAGAAGTAAACATTACCGCTTGTACACCGATGCTCTCTTCCAATAATCTATCTGAACTCTCGCTTACTGTAATACACACTGACGATTACAACGCCCCACAACCCAGACGTGTGGCCTTCACTGTACCGCTCTCCTGTCAAGGACACCGTGCTGTCAACTAAACCGCTGATGATACCCCTGGCAGCAGTACGTAGTCACTGCGGAGAACATTCCCTGGCGCGCTGTATCACAATTAATTAGGCTACAGTAGTCTAATACTACAAATAATAATAATAATAAATATGATAACAGGAAGAGTTACCAAAATCAGTAGATTTTTCCAAGGCCTCAAAAACACGTACATGTTGTGTCAAGCACAACCGATGGATGACTTTCTTGTATAACTAGTTTACAAATATAGTAAAATAAAAGATCGAGAGCAACGAGACACAGAGTGGAGCATGCGCACAGCGAGACTGCTAGTGTTGATGCTGCGCCAATAAATATGTCTGCTGACTGGACTGATATACTGAAACTATGGCCTTGAAAATAAAAGAGGTTGTTTATCGCAAAATGTTGCCACTAAATAAGTAGGCCTTTATTGGGATATTATGAAAGGAAATGACTATTATTTTTAATAATAATAAATAAATACTGAACATTCTTTTGAAAGGTCATTCACATATTTTAGATAAACCAAATGGGCTTTCAAAAGGACATTTGTGCTTTAGAGGGTTAACAGTTGTCAGCTGGTTATTGATTGGAGCTATTCATTGGATTGATTGCATGAATGCCCAGCTTTGAAGATGGCAGTCTTTCTAGCTAAGTAAATTGTCCTTTACGTTCTTTTAAGAAGGTGTTTCTCTTTCATCTCTCCCTATGCTTACATCTCTTGGAACTCGTGTATTACCCGGTGTCCGCCGCCATGAAAATCTGAATTTTGTTTTATAGTAATACCTAATGTTAGTAAGATACAGGAGTTGAACATTTTATCGCTAGAGGGTATTTTTCAGTAGTGCCAACATTATTGCTTGGCACTGGTCTTGCCACTTAGTTCGAAACATGGAATCCTTGCGATCAGCGTTCATTACAGTGCCGGATACTGTTCTACACACAAAACAAACCTAACTTGGGGCTTACGCCCCAGACCCCTTGCTTGTAGTGCAATCAGTAATTTTCGTCCAGACAGTCATCTAACCAAGTAGCGACCAATGATTTCGTCCTGACAGTCGTCTAACCAAGTAGCGACCAATGGTTTAGTCCCAACACCCATTTTCATCAGTATTTTTCATCCAGACAGTCGCCAAACCTCGCTACAGGGGATTGCGGTGAAGTGAAGTTGGCACCATTGCTCAATACAAGCCTTATCCAACATGGCGACTTGTTTCTTCGTCAGTTTATTACTTGCAAGTGAATGTTCATAATTTCCTTATTTTAAAGTGTGAACTTGGTGTTTGTTAAAAGCAGTTACCTTCAATAACATGGCACAGTGAATACAAACAATTTCCAGATTGCTAATAACAAAAATAACAACATTGAAACAGGACACCGTGTAATACACAAGAGCGGTAAGAGCCTTCAGCAGCCCAGCTGATTCTGGGCAATAAATATAGAGAGTAACTTATATTGTTAAATGTGCAATTTTCCCTCCTCTAGATAAAACCAAGGAAGAGTTACAATATTCAACACAGGTTTTCACCAACTGCAAAGAGGGGAAAACAGTTCATTTAAACAGATAGCCTACTCTGTTTCTTTTCTATCCAGAGCTGGCTACACAGGGGAGACAACTGGGCTATTGAGGGTATGACCATCAGTTAGCAATCTCTAAATTTCTTAGTGCGCTTGCCAAAATTGATCTGTATAATAAGTTGAGTTTGCTAGATAGTCGGGTCAAAACTGACAAGCAAAGAAATATAACGGTTGTTCAAATGAAGCATAGACCAATGTCTAGAAGCAGACACAATATACAATATATCACAATGACATCATATAGATGACAGTTCAAGGAAGTCTAGATATTCATCGCCACTGATATCCATCTGTCCCAGCACTGAACAAGTTTTTCTATACCCTTCACTAAGAAGGACACTTGTTGCTGTTGAAATTGCTCTTCCTCAGCACCACAAATCACTCGATTGGTGGTGAAATATTTCAGAAACTTCTTTGATGTACCAAACACGTAGTTGCAGGGAAAGAGATTTGGGCTGTAAGAGTGGTTTAAAATTTAAAAATTAATGGCACTTTTATACTTGCAGAATGATTCTATTTGTTCAAAATACTCATGTCAGTGGAAGACTAGGATATGTCATTAAATTTAATTTTCTGTTCTTGACTATTTTTAAACAAATACAGGAGCCCTCAAACAATAAGGATTGAGGGACTTGGTAAGACCTAAGCCTTGAAAGGCAAATAGGAAAGGGAAAGAAGAGTGGGTCCACCCTAAACTCAATGGAAAAAGGAGTAAAAATGGACTCGGCTCAGGATTATTTATTTATTGTATGGCTTTTAGTGCCGGGAGTGTCCGAGGACATGTTCGGCTCGCCTGAGTCTGTAGCTGCTTCCAGTGGACACCCTAAAGGGTGAGCTACAAGTTCCGTTCAATTTCAAGTAGTTCCAACTTTCGCCACCAGATATCAATGAAACCTAGTGGTGAACGTTGGAACATTGATAGAGCGTTCTGACGAAATCTAACCTAACAAATTTTGCTTTACACAAGTTAGTCTGTGAAAGGATCTTTTACATGCCATAAATCTATGACATGGGATCGCCGGCTTTACTTCCCCTCCGAAGGAAGGCATACTGAAGGATTTTAACGCTCTTAAAATATCCGACGACCTCGGCCGGGTTTGAACCCGCTATCTTGGGCATAGCAGTTCAGCATGCTACCGACTACGCCATCGAAGCCGCTACTTGCTCAGGAATCCCCTAGGGTTGCAAACTCCCAGCTCTAGTTCGGCCCCCTAAAACACCAATAACTAACAACTCCCAACTCACCTGCTGTGAACCCTTAAGGGTCCATCATGCATGGTGGGGCTACACACTGGTATAGCCTACTCCGTAAGAGTCTTATGGTAAAAAGGAAATATATGAAAGAAAAACAGAAAATAAAATAAGAAGCGATCTGACCCCTCAAAGAATGAGGGTATCAGAATAAAAAAAAAGGCAAGGTTCAAGCATGAAAATGAAGGACAACTTACACCTCGGATTCCCTAATACCATACCTTAGGGGTGGGAAGAGAACAAGAATTGACCAAGAGTGTTCAACAGGAAAGATGAAAGGGAGGAGCAGCACAGCACAAGTAAGTGGAAGCAATACTTAATTCAACTGGGATCCCTTGGTAGCCAACCCACATTCTATTTATTGTGAGGCCCTGAGGTATTAGTTTTTGTCAGAGAGCAGAACAATACTGTATTCATACCGTACTTATCTGATGGAAGCACACCATAATGAATAGTATTTCAAATAGGCTACATAATTAACTTAAATTGATGTTGTTCAAACATTATGTATCAAGTGAAGGGGAGAAAAACAAAGCCCTTTCTGCTGTAAGTTAGCTTAAATTTATTTATTTTTCCTTATATTAGGAGCTATAGATTTTTTGTTAATCAATTTACTCCCAATAGACAAAATAACTTACCCGGTACTTTAACAATAGTTGTTATTTAACAGTGAATACACAAGCCTAGTGTTTCTATCCTAAATAATGCTCCTATTTAAAAGGAAATGAGTACGATATGTTCCCTATCCATAACCTATACATTTAAAAGAAGACTACAAGTAATGCCATGACATCACTAATCTTATGGGAGTTAACCAGTCAAATCCTTCAAACTCTTACCTATGTCGAAAACGGAGGAGAATGCTTTGTTGCTTAATTCTCACACCTACTAGAACATTGTATTTAAAACTGTTGAGACCCTTGTTTGCAATTCGTGGACGTGCCTGGATTTGTTTTACTACCAAATAGTCTTATCAAGCTTTGCAAAAATAAATCTTATAGGTTACCGGTAGGTCTATTAATTGGAATGTTGTAAAAATATCGACACAGCTGTCGCAACAGGTTTCCAAACACTTATTTTGGCAGGGAAAGATGTGACGTAAGATAATAAAGTAGCCTACATTAGCCTATTTATGGAGTTATGACAAGGAAAATTTATAAATTAGAATTTGTTTACCTGCAAGAAAATCCCACTTGATTTGCTTGACTTCTATTAGGCCTACCAATGTTTAACATAGGCCTAATATGCTGTAGGCTACCTGTAATGTAATCCATTTACATAATGTATGTCTGTACTCCTCTTCTTTTTACCACACTTTTCCCGTCCACTATCAATTATGTTTTAACAACTTGTCCTAAATCTGGCTGGAAGAAGAACGAATCGAGTTGTTGACAATCATTATACTACAATGTCTTGTATAACAGTGAGATATCAACAATTAGCTCTAGGAACCATTCTGCGACATACCAACTGTTACAGTTTAATGGTGTTACATGTTGTTAAATCTAGGATCATTTATTGTGAATAAACGGACAAAAAATTAGTCAACCTGCGGATATCCTACTATTAGTCAGCGTCACCTTAATTACCAACAATGCAACGTCATCATTTGTCACCCACAATAATTTCCTACTCTTGGTGTGAATCAGGGCTGCATTCAGTGTTGCCACGCATGTTTCAATGTCACCATCTTTGCAGACACGAACTGGCATTGATACTGCTGGGATAATGTAACTTTAAAATTGACCAACTGAGAAGCTTCTAATAACAGTTTACTTGGGTATCACTGAACAATGGCTTCTAATATTTCAGTTAAATGAAACTCCTATCGAAGAACGCTGATACGGGGAGCCCGAATCGCATGCGCCATAGCCGTTCGTTATTCCTCGTCTTGCGCATGACGTCACTGTAGGAGCACGCTGCGCGACACACAGTTCGTTTATGCTTGTATTCAGGTGATCACCGCATGTGTATTCAAGTTTTAATAAGTGTTAAAAGGCTAGTCCACACCAAAGTTAATGAACAATGTTAATGAAAACATCTTGGTGTGGACGAGCCTTTAGAAATGACAGGGTGTTTGTCATACAGTAGAAAGACAAAAGGTACAGATATAGTATATCATTCATTTCCTAAAGATCCGCAGCTACAAAAGGTCTTGGTACTGTACTGAAGTGCAGAAGGAAATATCCTTTTAATGTTAAGACTTCTACCGTGTGTTCGCGGCATTTTACGGGGGAAAATTACATTCGGGACTTGAAAGCTGAATTATTGAATTCACCTCCAAAAAAGACGCTAAAAGAAGATGCAGTACCAACAGTGAACCTACCTGAGAGCAATGACAATGGTAATAGAATACCGGGGACAAGTTCTGAAAGTGTAGGCCTACCTCTATTTACGGACCATGCGTCAGATGTACAGTCTTCAGGAGGATATGCAGAAATAAATAGAACTGAGAGGCTGTATTCCAGGGATGTTCGGAAGAGAGCAATGGAGTCTCTTGCTAATGTGTCGCCGAAGAAAAGAAAGTTTCATCAGTCTACCTCCACTGATGATACTACCTCTGGCGAAGTACAGCAGCTATTGAAGCAAATAGAAGTCTGGAAGAGAAGAACAAAAGATTGGTCCAGATGTGTTCCAAACTTCAAATAAGAAACAAGCACCTTAACGAAGAACTGAAGACCAAGAGACGAAAACTGAGACGAAGTTCCAACCTACGAGTTAAACAAGTGGAGACTGAAGTGCATAATATTCTTGTAGAACTATTTTCAAACAACCAGATTAAGTGTTTGTAAAGAATAATAAGCAGGCTAAATGGAACAGGGAAGACGTCTGCAAAGCAGTAGCACTACGTGCAGTTTCCAGAAAGAGTTACATTTACTTAAGAAATAAAGGATTTCCATTGCCCGGAATATCAACTTTAAAGAGATGGGTGAATCGTTCCTTCCGTTGTCGAGCAGGAATTCTGAACGATGTGCTTCAACTGATGAAAGCGCAAGCCGAGTGGTTCACCAGCTTGGAGCGTGTGTGTGTTTTATCATTTGATGAAATGAACGTTGACAATAGGATATGTTACGATCAGGATGAAGTTCGCATTAGGCTATTGGACCTCACATTAATGTACAAGTAGTCATGGCTCGAGGACTATTTGCTAAGTGGAAACAGCCAATATTTTATGATTTTGATGTGCAAATGTCAGCAGTTTTGCTGAAAGAAATAATAGCCTCTCTAGAAGATGTCGGGTACAGTGTTGTTGCCGTTATTTCTGATCTTGGAGCTAAAAACCGTACTGTGTGGAATGAACTTAATGTTACACACACCAACACATGTTTCCCCAATCCACGAGTCCCAGAGAAAAGAATATGGGTATTTGCAGATGTCCCACACCTATATAAATTAATGAGAAACCATTTCATTGATGATGGACTGACTCTTCCGGGTAACATTAAGGTAACGAAGGGAACCATTGAAAATTTGCTGACTTTAGATAGTGGTGAAATGAAGATTTTCCCTAAGCTCTCACTTCATCATCTAAAATAAGGAAGGGAGCGCCAGCGAGTGTATTTGGCAGCGCAGTTGTTTCCAAACCACACTGCCGCAGCTATCCGCTACCTTATGCCAGACGAGGAGCATATTGCCGCATTCATACAGCTGTTAAATGACTGCTATGATACCGGTATTCTTAATGCAAGAATACCCAGTGATGACAAAAAAAAAACTCGCGTGTGGTTATGGGAAGGACCTTGAAGCCCAAGAAAAGCTTTTGAGGAGGTTATATGCATCAATGCATGTTGCGAAGGTATGAAAGTAGGGAAAGCAAAACATTTGCTTCCGTTCCAGAAAGGATTCATGACCACAATTCGGTCATTATTTGGACTTTATAGTGATCTTCAATCAATGAATGTGAAGTACATTTTGACAGCACGACTCAACCAAGATTGTCTGGAAAATATATTCTCTCAGATAAGAGGACTTGGACATTTCTACGACCATCCATTGCCAACAGACGTAAAATTCCGGTTGCGCTTGATTCTACTAAGCGCTAATTCGTCTGATATTCCCTTGTCAAACAAAGCTATGGTGTCACCAGAGGTTGATGGCGAGTTACTAACTTCTAAACTCTTAAGAGTTTCTGCCAGATATGTCTGAAGCTCTAAGTATGATTGACGGTGAAACAAAGATCCGAGACATTACCCTGGAAAACAGCACAACAAATGACCCGCATTCGGTAATGATGGGACCTGATTGCCAGTAGCGGCTATTCAGGTGAAGAGAGTGAAGAGCCTCTTCACTAACCATCCCTTAAATAAAATAAACATTATTTTTTCTTATTTAAATAAAAATGTTGTCATTGTCTTGGGCTACTTTTTCATGTTGTGTACTGCTATTTCTACACTCCGTCGCTAGATGGTGCGCAAGCAAGGCTGCATGACGTCCTTGTGGCAGTTGTACTCCCTGTCGCTAGATTGTACTGCCGTAACTTGGAAGGAAATATGTAGGAGACGAAGTATCTTTTTTATATCAGCCACATCGTCTCGTTGCCATGGTAACCTGACGTCAGTTGTGACGTCATTACCTGCCGTTAGACAGACGAGTGAAGATGTTCCTGTGTCGGCAAGGCAATACGTCTAGTTCAGTTGATGAAAGTTTACATTACAACAGGCTTCTTTTTTCTTTTATCTTGAGGCTTCTATTTACTTTCCCAATAAATAGTATATATTTATAACGTTATATACACTGTTGTTGATGAAAGTTGATGGCTTTTAGTGTATAATGTTTGCTGTGAAAGACACGTTATTAATTTTATTAGAAATTCCCTTCAGTAGGTGGAAAGATGAAGACAAAAGGGATTTATTAATTAATTTATTAATTTGTGGCCGTCCAAAGAAATTAATAGAACTGTGCACTAAAGAAATAAAACCAGAAAGTCCTATAGCCTTCATTGCAAGGGATCTTGGTTCGAACAGTTCCCATAGTTGTGCAGTAGTTATAGAACTGTTCTGCTGGCCTTGCTTACTTTACAGTAACAGTAACAAATTTCCAAAACATTATGCGCGGGCTGAACAAACACAAAGACAGTGAGCAACATTTAAAGAACCAGTTACCTCTTAGAACACGCACACAAGCATTACATCTGACATTTTAAGGGAAAATGCAAGACTAAGTGCACTTAAATGTAATGTGAATGTGACTTTAAATAGGCAGATCCTGGGACTTGTGATTAGAGTTGTTCTATACTTAAGTTTACAGGAACTCTCTTCTAGAGGACATGACGAGACCGTGTGCGCTTTAAGGAATATTATTGAAGATACTGATATCTAAAAAGCCCTTAGAACCTCAAAATTATTAAAATAAAATTCAAAGTGTGTTCCCTGGAAATAACTGATGCAATATCAGAGTATATCAGAGATCATATTAAGGACCGGCTTAATAATGTTCCGCTTTTTTCTATGCTAACGCATGGCTGTGATAAATTACAATTCTTAAATAAGTCTTATTAGATTCCAACAAATTTGAGCTGCATAACAAACATATTCATCAATACCCCCACATTTAAGAAATGAACTGTCACTATTTTATGCTCATGAATCCTAGGCCTACAAAGTAAAAATAGTCGGGAGAAATGCATCAAGAACTCCGTGAATAGAAGAGACTTACAAACTTTTGCTTAATTGGGTACTGACAATACCTGCTACAAGTACATCAGTAGAACGCAGTTTCTCTTGTTTGAAAAGATTCAATACTTTTGCAAGTAACACAATATCTCACTCCAGACTTACATCATTGGCTATCTCCATAAACCGTGAATTGTAGTTGAAATTGATTGAAGACCTTCTATGAGGACATCATAGATAAGATTGCCGACCTTAGGGAACGGAGGATTCATTTAAGCTATAAAAATAAGCGAGTTTGACTTTTTAGTACGATAACTTATGTTTGGTTTGGTTTTAAGTGTTAGGCTTTTAGTAGATATTTTAGCATTGGTTGGTTGGTTGGTTCTTAAGTTTAGGGGCTGCGACAACGCGGTCATGTAGCCCCGTGTACTTTGGGTGTGTGTAGAATCTGTCTGATAACCGGTGTTAATTGTGATGACTGTATTAGTGTGTGTTATCTGTTTGTTAATTTAAGTACTGCAACCGACTGCAACTAAGAATTTTTCAAATAGTTCCTACTTTTGCCGCCAAGCGCCACCGTCAACGACTACTAGGCCAAGTTCAGGACTGAGCTACTAGATGCCGCCGCAGTCGGCTCTTGGCAACGAACATAGAAACCTAAGAGCGTTGTTTACATTCTTAACCTATCCAATTTAGCTTCACACAGGTGCAATTAGTGGAAGGATCTTTAACATGCCATAAATATATGACATGGGACCGCCGGCTTTACTTCCCCTCCGAAGGAAGGCATACTGAGGGATTTTTAACGCTCTTAAAAAATCCGACGGCTTCGGCCGGGTTTGAACCCGCTATCTTGGGCATAGAAGCTCAGCATGCTACCGACTACGCCACCGAAGCCGCTATATTTTAGCATTAAAATACGAAAAAGAATGTCAATATTCACAAACGCAAACATGATGAAATTAGGAGTATGGCTCTTCACCTGATAAACCATCTGCGAGCCGCCACTGCTGATTGCTCTGTTGAAGGATTCCGCTACATCGCTGGTTATATCGCCTACCGAGGACGTGAGCATGATCGATCAATGGGATGCCCGACAGGGCAAATACTTCCTGTATCTTCTGATACAGCACCTGAAGGTTGGATCGAAGTCTTGTCACGTGGTGGTCTACTCGTTCCATCAAGTGAATGGCTAAATAAAATTAAACGATTTGAGTTAACTTTTACGGACGTTCATGGAAATAGTGCTCTCTCACGGGACCCTAATATTTTGGGAAAACTATGTAAATTAATAAGCAACAAATTTCCAGATGTGCCAACAGAGGTTGTTAGGATATAGGCCTACGCCAGAACTAGAATATTTCTGCGTATGCGGCAATTGAACGCTAGGGCGAAAGAAGCAAAAGTCGCGGCTGCGGAGCAACGAAAGGCACGCAAATGGCTTGCGTCTTCAAAGGTTAACACCGCTCAAGACCCGAAACCCCAGTCTCGAAAATAAAGGTAAGCGTATGTGTTAAATGACTATTATATTGTGAGTAATTTGTTGTACAACTGCTGTAGAATGAACGATAATTCTAAAATGAGAGTTGCAATTTGAATTGTTTATCAACAAGTGTTTTGATAATTTCTGTGTTTATAAAATATGCGTGGTATAGTTCAGAGCACGAGTTCTGAATAGTTTGTATCCATGCACTGTTATGAAACACTGGTGGGTGTTTGAGCATCACTCATCAAGAATCATAATCCAAATTTAATGTTTTCAGTCGGTCAACACGATTTTACCCAATTGTAGTGGGTGCTACCCTAATCCCGAAAAAAAAATACATGAAATTAATGTAAATTTCAATTTCTTTTGAGGATTAGAGAACCACCCACTACAATTGGGTACAATCGTGTTGACCGACTGAAAACATTAAATTTCGAGTACTAAAGGCAACACTGAAAAATCTCTTCCAACACGATAATAAAATTCATAATATTTCGATCATTTCAATGTTATGTTTGTTGTTGGCGTTAATTCATTTGAGGTGCTTGGGACATCTTGGCCATCAGCCCCGTGTATTTGGGTGTATGTTGAACTTGTCTGATAACCTGTAAGTTATTGCTGTGATGACTAGTAGTGTGTGTAACTGTATTAGGTTAGGAACAGGGATGAGGTAGGTTCCCCGGGACTTGAAGTAAGGTACTACCCCGGCATTTGGCTGGAGGGAGTGTGGGAAAACGCGGGGAAAAACAACACTCAGGATAGCGGCTGTCAGCGCCGTAATTCGAGCCTACAATCTCCGGACTAAATGCAGGAACCCTCGAGGCCGTGGTGCATGATTTAACGAGCACGGCTTCGCCGTGGGGCAAATGTTATGTTACCACCGTTTTTATTTTATTTTAACAGAAGCCGTTACTACGTCTTGACCTATGCTTATTGGCCGTGTGTGATTTACCATGAGCAATGCTAAGCTCGTTAAAACTATTGTTTTATTTCTGTTACGTCTTTCTGTATTGCTTGTATGACGGTGCGAAGCTAGCTTGCTCCTACGGTGACGTCACTCTGTCAGCCAACGTCGGAGGCCATGGCGCGGATCTGTGACGTCAGAGGAGTGGTGTCGCTCGCTCGCCTCGCCGCATTGATTGCACCAAGGTATTCTCATCTATAGAAGCCTACCAATAGCCGAGTAAATTTGTTAGTGTGAATTTAAGGATACTCAAAAATAAAGTTAATAGCTGTGGAAGAAATCCACCCCTATCACTAGCTCAAAACCTTAGAGCAGTAGAATATTAAGCAGTGTAATACAAACTTTGAATGGATGTTCCAGTTTATGCAGATATACAAAACTGTACATATTATCCTCTTATCTTCGTTCATCAATAAGTTGTTTCCATATACACCAGTTTACATGTAAGTTTAACTTTAAAAGCAGCTGGAATACAAAAAAAAAAAAAGAAGAAACAACCAAGCATTGCATTAGGAGAAAGTACCCAGTGCTTCATTTATTGCAAGGGAAGAGTCATTCATGCCCCAAAATAATAAAAACGAATATAAGAAATTTGAGCCCACACTCGTGGTTTTTAGCATTTTGCTTTTTTGAGTAGGCCTACCATAAGACAATCTTTTTCAACAACAAAAATTTAATGCATAGGACTACTTCAGATACATATATGAATTGCTGAGATTATACTTACCTCCTTTGGCAGAGAGCCTTTTATCTGACACCAATCTCCTACAGTGGCAGGTTTACTTCTTGTGGCAACTACCTTCATGTTGGACATGTTTAACGGTTCTCTCCCATTCCCAGTTAGGCTTAGGTCAAATTTACGGTTTTATGGGCTCAAGATTTTTATAACGAAGTATATTACTACAAATGAAGGACCTTGGAAACTTATTCATTGTGAGTTAATTCAGTGGATTGAAATGTCGTGGATATCAGCCCCATGCACTTATGTGTGTACTGTACTTGTAATAGAAAAGGATGTGGTAGTGGTTTTCAGTTAGCTTTTATTTACAGTTGAGTTGGGAAGACACTTCCAGGATGCAAGGAGTGGGATTCAAATCATTCTATCAAGAGCGTTTGTGCGAAGCTTTGAAGAATAAATCCTATATCAGGTTTCAAATACTCCTTCGCAAAGCAGGTCACCTGGACAAGAAGCCACTTTACTTACCCCTACTCCATGTAGGTGGAACTGTTCCATTTATTAAAATTAAAGAAAGACTATACTTGCCATTGTAATTTGGATCTATGCTGGCTACACGGACATGGTATCTCCCTCCCAATAAGATGTCCAAGATCTCCGCCAAATGTCAAACGAGACCCTTCAAATTATTCAAATAAAAGCATTCCTCAACTTTTAATTATTTTTTCTTATTTTTTGTTTCACCCTGGTGGTCTGGGGATGAAGAATTTTATAACATACCCAGTCCCCCCCTACCCCTTCCTCCCAGAAAATATCATATACTCCTCACCACATCCATTCCCCCTGAAAAAGAACATGGGCATCCTTGCAGGCCACATGGAAAATAAGCAGTTAACAGTACTACACACTGGGTAAATCGGTTTGAAATGGGTAAATCTAGAGCTTTAACAGAGAATTCTGGATGTGGTGATTGGTAGGGCCCTGGAGTACAAAACTATGCCCATATCTTCAAGAACACTAGCAAATTGCAAGTAATCTTCATCCAATGACACAGTAATGTTTACACTTAATTATAATAAGCACACACAAAATGTATTACAGACATTAGTTTATTTAGGACATTGGTTATAAATATAAGCATCTCAAGCACATTAACACATTGTCTGGAAGAATCCTAGAATGTAGAAAATGTAGTTTGCAGGTTTCACCAAGTAGGCTATAAAGGTGATATCTTGCTGATCTTGGATATATTACTGGAGATTATTAGGATCTAATATCCTCCAGCTATTAATATTCTCAAAAAATCCTGCACTGCACATAGGGCCTACAGCCATTATACCCTGCTGATGATTCATGATCTCTTCAGGATTTTAAATTTTTCTGACACCATTTCTCAATCTCACTGGAGCTTAGTGGGTTACAAATTCATCGTTACAAAGATGCATGAACACAATTTGAGGACTGGACATGTCTAACTTGCTTCCAGCTGCCTGGCTACGGTTTCCTTATGTAGCACAAAATCACTATCAATTACATTGGTATCTTGCAGCCTTGGCAACGATGTATTAACTCTTGTACTATTTTCATCTCTAATTTATCTCAACAAAACAAGCCTGCCAACTTGTGTCAATAGCTTTAATGTGGACATGTAATGGAATTTACACTTACAAAATTCCCCTAGACACAAAATGGCATCATCCATGACAACGTGGACAACACTTAGGGTTTAAACGCTGCATACATGTTCAATTCTATGTGTTATACTCTGATTTACAAAAGATGAACGGTGCAAGCTGCCATCCGCTTGAATGGTGAGGTGAGGAGTGGAGACAAGAGGGGTAACGGTGTCCATAGCAACAGCGAGCAGTGTTGCAATGAATGCCGACACAGCAGTGAGCACATGGTTTGACGCAGTGTTCTACTGTGAACTAACTCGTCACTGCCATTAGTAATATCCCGTGTATATATTGAAGTGCATTTGCTTATTCTGTCATAGGCTACAGTAAGCGTTATCGTTCTGTTTTTGTTGGAAGCGTGTGTATATACAGATTTTGAGTTTATTTCTTTTATTTTCATCATCGTGTCTATTTTCATTGTGTAAAAAGGCATCGGTACATGCTCGCGGAAGGCCCAGGATCCATTCTCTGCGACAGAACAACTTCAGGTCGTGGTGTGACTCTCCATAGCCAAGTAAAGGAGATGGTATGTGCGGTGAGGAATTTTATGGAGGAAGAAGAGGAAAGTATGCGCTTACGGGAGGAACCTCTGATTCCATTTGTTCAGGTGAGGAAAAGAACTGCCATGACTCTTGGTGTGAGTGAAATCACTGCATACCGAGTGACGGAAGGGAAGTTCCTGTCTGATGATGCTGGCCCGTCTAAACTATCAACTCCAGGGAAGAAGAGGCATAGAGAAGGGGTGGTCACTAATTTAGATGGCTTTCAACAAGATGCTGTTAGACGGCATATTTATAGCTATTATTTTAGGAAAGAAATTCCAACATGTCGCAAACTTCTTGTTTTTGCTCAGAGAGGCACAATTATTTCAAGGAAGCCTTTCTTCACTGAAAGTGTTACACGATCTGGGATTTAAATATGAGAAAATTAACGGGGGGAAGGTGATCATGGAGAGGCCAGATATTGTGGCTTTGAGGTGTCAGTTCCTACATGAAATGGGGAGACCCTACTGAGTTGTAGGCCAAAAATTACAAACAAAAAACCAAAATCTGGTTTCATGTCCTAGAAGTTACCTTATCACTTGGGGCACTTAAATATACATTTGTTTTTTATGTACGGCCATTTTTAAATACCTTACGGGGGCTTTTAAAGAACACGTGCTTAGATCTTGAAATGGGCAACGCCTACTTCCTAGAACCAAAAACCCCTCAATTTTGTTGTAATTTCATACTCTTGGCCAAGATTATCAAGCCAATCATCTGAATACAAGCTTATGGTGCCATCTGTTGGTAAATTTATCAGTTATGAGTAGCCTAGGCAATGTTTGTCAAGTGTGAAACTTTTCTTACCGTACATGTTATTTTCTTATCCCATATAATTTTTAGCTGTATGGCATTCACTAAAAGAATATCATTACTATACACATGCACATATTTAACATCGAACAGAAGTATTTTGGTTTGTAGTAAAGTATAGGCCATTTTGGATACATGGTGGAACCATGCCTCTTTGTTTATTTTGATGGTCAGTGGCTTTAGTGAAGTTTATTCGCAAGAATTATATTTTTATTGGTTTACTGTGAGTGGTGGAACTTGTGTAAGTTAATGGTATTTTAGAGATTTGTGTGCAGTTTAATAGATGTATTCAGTATCTAGTCGATGGCGTAAACCGAAAGTCCGTGAAACAAAGAAATGGAATAGTGCTATTTTGAATGTGAAGTTAAGTAATGCAAGTTCAACAGCTGCAACTACTTCTTCTGCCAGTGTCAGAAAACTGGAATAGGCCTATTTTAGTGAGGAGAATACTGTTAGACCTAGTGTTAATGACAAGCACATTCTCATTCATATATGGGTGCCCTCCAAAATTTGTTTACAGACCTGTGTGGTGAATGTGGCAGTAAATCTTCGTGTCAACATCAGGGAGAAAGATGGGTTTAGTAATAAGTTACCTCTGAAGTGTGGGAAAAGTGATTTGTAAACTCAGGGAAGTCTTGATGCAGGAAATTCCACTAAAATACTGTATTTTTTAATAAAGTTAGCTTTTTCTCAATACTGTATTTTTCAGCATTTTAAATGTTCCAGTTGCCTGCGTTTTGATCCCATTACCTTCAAACTTGGTTTGCACATACAATTTTGTGGTCTTAATAATGTGTGGAATCCATTTTGAAAAATATTAATAACTTTCAGAAATATTTAGGTTCAAATTTGAAAAAAAAAATGACATATTTTAAGTGAACAACAGGTCATTCTAAGAAAAAAACATTTTAATAATAAACCATTTGCACTGATTTTAAAAGTAATACCAATTTTTATTTGTAGACCATTGATGATCATTTCATACAAGTTTTAGATTGATAACTTTAAACTTGATGTACCTGGGACATTTTCAAAATTTGCATATTTATTACATAAAATGTTATAATTTCTAAATGACTGAACCAAATAGCTCCAAAGTTTAGAATTCCCTTAATTATGCTCACTTTAAAGAACCTACAAAATTAGGTGAAATTTGGGTGAAAATAGGCTACTGGAAAATTCAAAACTTAAGTTAATAGGGCAAAAATGTTATGGATATTTTGTGGTTAGGTGAAATGTGGGTCAATGCTGGTCACACAGTGTCTAAAGGTTGGAGTGACAACTCAGTTCAGGGGACAAGGAAGGGCCGTCAGGCAGAGGGGGTCGATTTATTATTCTACATGCTGGGCTATCAAACGGCTTTGTTAATAATACACTTTTGCTCTTTAGGTCGAAAAGAACTGGTGATTACCATGAAGACATGGACGACAACTAGTTTTTAAAATGGTTCCAGGAACAATTGTTACCCAACATCCCTGAACACAGTGTTATTGTAATGGACAATGCTTCGTACCACACAGTACAGATAGAATAAGCTCCAACAACTTTAAGTACGAAGCCGCGAATGTTGGAATGGCTCGACCGCCATCGTGTAGCCTACCATGCGACAGCTCTCGGACAAAAGGAATCCTTCTCGGTAGTGCTGAATGAACATAGAACGAGCGATAACATTCTATATAATACATGAATTAGCCAAAATACCGTATAAAAGGATGAGAAATAAATCAGTAAGCAATGTTTTAATAGATGTTTCCTCCTCCGCCGTCTGTGACCCACCCAGCCATTCCAAATATAGCGAAAATTACAGCAGTGAGGGGCATTGTTCAAATCAATCTTCAAAAAAGTACCATAACAGTACTGCCAACCTCGCCCTTACGGTACAATGTGAAACAAAAAAGTGCCCAATTCAGTCTCTAGTGGGCATCATTCGTTCGCTAGTGTGTGCGATATTTTGCATCTCTGTACGGCTGAAATGAGTGTTTTTTGTTATCTGCTCTGTAATAACTATGCAGTATATCGCTCTCCTGTAATAAGTATGTGTATTTTTTTCCGCACAACTGTGGTTTTGACAAAGGTTACAGCCTAACGCACCCAGATCAATGATTTTGTGTCAACCATGCCCCGCTAACAGCGCGCGGCCAAGGCTGCACCTACACCCGACCATTCTTACCTTCACTTTGTCCAATCCAATGGTTTTTGACAATGGTTACAGCCTAACGCCCCCAGATCAATGAGTTTTGGCAATGGTTACTGCCTAACGTGTCCCGATGATTCTTTCTTTTTATCAACAGTGATTTTGCATCCCACTTCTTTTTATCAATAGTGATTTTGTATCTCACATGTGTGCCTCGGTGCGTGTTGCTAGAGTGAGCCTTGATGACGGTTAAACGAGATCAAGTGCTATCGAAGCATGGCAGCTGTTTTTAAAATAGCAAAAAATAAAAACACATATTTACGTACTTTAGCACATATATGAGCTTCAGTAGTAAGTTTTAATTAGGGTTCCTAATTTCAATACGTAATATCGCCCAAAAAATGAAACAAGGACATAAGGTATGTAAAAGTACATTCATGTCTGCTACAAGTGTATAAGCCGCATTCCACTTTCATTCAGAATTAATATCCTTCTCAACCTTATACAGCAGTGCAAGCCTAAACCCATGTAGGCTACCACGTGGATGAACTGGCGAGAAAGCATGGCCATGAGATCATCACGCTGCCCCATATCATTGCCACTTCAATCCTATAGAAATGATATGGGGTCAAGTGAAGGGTTATCTAGCACGGCATAATAAGAATTTCACACTCCGTGAGGTTGAGAAGCTTACCGTTTAGTCTATTAGGGAAGTGACTTCATAAAACTGGAAGCGTTTTGTGTTAATAGTGCAACGAGAACTGGATGAGGCTACGAAACGTGAATGTATACTCCATGATGGGGTAGATTGGTTCATCGTTTCCCTGGAAAGCAATTCCAGATCCAATTCAGACACAAGTGACGAAGAGGGGGCTATGAAAGGAATAGACCCATAATTAAGTTAGTAGCAGCTAGGGCGAATAGGCAACTAAAAATTCCCCTAAACTCACGTGCATCGCAATGTTTAATTGACCCTTCACACGAATATGGCTGACACACCACAGATCCCAGTATTTGTGTCTTCCTGGAAGCGTCTTGGAATGTTATGAGTCATGATCTGCCTCAGTGGCAATGCAGCATTTCCTCACGTGTTAGCTTTGACAGCTGCCAGCGCTCATTATTGGTACCGGCAATACAGAGTATTCTTTGCGTACAAACACAAACCTAACCCCAGACCTCCTTGCTTGTACTACTAACAATAATTTTGGTCCAGATAGTCGCCTAACCAAGTAGCGACCAATGGCTTTGTCTCGCCATAGCTTTAGAAGAGTACAGTTCAACTTTTCCATTAAAATGAACTACGGTAAAAGTAATTTATGAACATTCATGATCTTTCAAGAAATTATTGTTCTTTAGACTGAGATAGGCTACTCAATACTCCCAATAATGTCAAAAGTACTCAAATCAAACTTACCAAGCAACTTTTGAAGATTTGATGGATGAGGCAGATATAATATGACCACTCCGATGTAACTTTTTGTACACTGATGACAAGTGAACATATTATATGGAAGCTGCCAAGAGTAACGTGTCTCCACTGTACCTACGATTGTTTGCCTAACATCTAAAAAATTAATTTGCTCTATTAAAGACTATAATGGTGTGCAATCATCACTCGAAAAACTTCTCTGTAGGATGTTCACAGGAGCATTCACTGCTGACAACTTTCTTCCATTTTCATCGCACTCAGAATTTTCAATGAACTGAAGTAGGCTAATTCATCAAATGAATTTTTATCAGTAATGCAAAGAAAGTTTTGTGGAACTTAATGTTTGGGAATCTGCAACCCATTGACAGCCAGCTCAATGCTGAGGTTATTTAGAATACACATAGAACCTGTAATTATGGGCACTGCATCACTCAAATTCTTCAAGCACTTCACCAACTTGTCTTCTGTCTTGATATGTGTCCATTCCTGCTTAAATTTATTCCTGTTGGAGGAGAAGTGTTCAGATATATCCGATAGACTGTGCACAGAATTCTCTTCTTCGTAGTGTCTGAAGTCTTTCAAGCTCGCTTCTATGGCTTTATCCGAGATTTTCTACCTCTGCATCACACAGTCTTCTAGAAGAAGGCCCAGGAGTGGATAGCTATCCTGGCAAATTCGAAAATATTGAAGATACTGCATCAGGTTTCAACTTCGGATAACTCCTAGCAAATGTATTTACTTCCCCATCAACTTGCTCTGTCCTGATAACAGAGCTATCAGGAAAATGTTTTATACACATTATAGGCTTGCTCACTTTAGAGAAGTCAGTGGGAATTTTTCTAGGCCATATATTTCTTAATTTTTCGTCCTTTGGGAGAGAAAATGTAGAAACATTTTCATGCTGAGATCTGTAATTGTTCTTACAGCCAGCCACATTACAGCATCTCGGAATTTTGATTTCCTGTAAAGAGACACATTCATTAAATATCTAACTTTAACTCAGATAATTAACTTAGCATGCATTGTAATAGTCTTTAAAGGCTAGTCCACACCAAAGTTAATGAACAGTGTTCATTAACAAAGTTAACGAAAACATCTTGGTGTGGACGTACCTTTACATCCACAATATTAGGCTAACGTAAGTTCGTACATAACCTGCACCACACGTGCGTTTGATTAACCTGTATCATTAATGAGAAATAAAGTGTTAACACTTACCCTGTAGGCTACGTGATTATTGCAGCTACATGATGCACCACAACACAAGTTGGATGTAAAGTTGGACATTACACTTTATAAAACACTAACTATTCTCACACTGCTATTCACAAGAAATTCACAAACAAGTCTTCTCAACCGGAGTCACTACATCGCCTACGTCACAGACAAGATGGCTGAACGCACTGGGGCCAGTATCTTTCGTGGGCCACGGTCAGCCAATGGTAGCTCGTAACGCGTCGGGCCCAAACTTCAGTATATTCAGAAACCTTGGCTGATACATTTTCACTTCATAGGCTATACCAACAGTCGACTTCATCTACTACGTATTCTTGTATGTGATTGGCGCAAGATTATCATCTATAATATTGAACCACTTTTATGTTATTTTTCGAAGATCACGAAAGTTGGATAACTCGGGTGAGAAATTTTCCCCAAAGAATGAATAACTTACTTTTTAATGAGTTGGCCTATAGTCCTCGTCACCTTAAATAAGTTACAAACAATGTAACTTTATCATTGGTCCTCCATTACTACAAACATGGTGATATATAGCGTAATTTCAATCTGTTGGGTTGAATCTGGGCTGCATTCTTTGTTGCCACGCATAGGCCTATTTAAAAGTCACCATGTTTACAGATCACTTGCAGACACTGGAATTGGCATTTTATAATGCAACTCGAAAGTTGGCAGCCATTTGTTGATAGTCTTCTGTCATGACGTCATCCCATGTTCGCCAATCTTCACACCGTTAGCCAGATAGCACCCCAGCAACACAAAGAAATATCGAGTCGGACCACTAAAAAGTAAATTATTTCTTGTTTAAAGAAAATTTCTCGTTCGAGAAAAAGTTGCTAACATAGATATAAACTCCCGTAACCGTCGTATTATTACCCTGCAATAACATAACAGTACCGTAGGTCAATTTATAGATGCCATAATCTTGCGCCAATCATATAGCCTATACAATAATATATAGTGGTTAGAATATGCACTCCACACGATATGAGAATGTATCAAAGTGTTTCAGTAGCATCGCTTTATAGGTTGCGGTATGTTAGTAGAGGTGATGGAGCATTTCTAACCAGCTTCCCCTCCGAAGGAAGGCATACTGAATGATTTTAACACTCTTGAAATATCCGACGACTTCGACCGGGTTTGAACCCGCGATCTTGGGCATAGTAGTTCAGCATGCTGCCAACTACGCCGCCGAAGCCCCTTAATTAATTCGTAATTAATAAAGTTTGCTTTTGTACTTAATGCAATGATAAATAAATATTTGAAGTCTTGGCAGATTGTCTAAAGGGTAACGGCTTTGGATACGTAAGAGAGGGGATATTTAAAGACTTTTATTTTCTAAACTGTCAGAAGTTATTTGTAAATAAACGTGATGTAAATATACAAATAAACGTGTATATAACCAAGAATGTTCATTTTTAAAGCTTGTTTGTGCTGTTTTTTGACTTTTAGATTAATTTTAACGATGTTTTGTAAATAAACGTGATGTAAAAACACAAATTACGGTGTTTTTGTTTTCGTTTCCTTAGGGGCAGATGACCTCGTAGTTCCGCCCCTTAAAACAACAATAACTAACTAGATAGAATTTCCTTCAAATTTGAACTTTCGTTGTGGTAGCTACAAAATCAAACTTTATTACGAAAAACTATTTTGTAATTCCCAATTACAAAAGCGAACTTTATTAGGTAAAACTATTTTTTTCTTTTTTATTTAGGCATGTAAATCAAATTCCGACATACAGAACCCAGACTCAAAATTCGTGTTGACTTGTGTAATTCAAAGCTGAATTTGGACACTTTTGTGGTCGTAAAAATCCAATACTGTACATCGGTAATTACTTTCCATTCAGTGTCCCATTTTGTTTGCACTGCAGTGTACACCTGATGTAGAAGTGTTGACCAATCATCAGTGAGATAAGTTAGTAACAACATTCTTGACCTTGTTGTACTTTAGTCGAGTACTTTGTATAGTTACAACATCTTACCAAGGTTTTATGATCATTAACTGTCAAGGAATGTATAGAGAGCTTGGACGCATTTCTTTAGTGTTGCCTTATTGATAATTGATATTACACTTTTCAATCGGTCAACACAGTGTAACCCAGTGGTGGCTGGCGTATGATTTTTTTTTCTGGGTGTTGCACTGAGGGGAGGGGGGATAAGTGGTAGCGTAAAGACTGCTTGATATCAGAGAAAACCGTATTCAATTGCGCGGTAAAACGGATGTACCTCATTCATCACGAATACTGCATTTCAGAGAACATCACATCGTCATCGGATTAAATGGATCTGCATGAAAACCTTCATGAGAACAAATCATCGTAAGTTATATACGAGGGCGAGTGTCACAAGTACGTGCAAATTACATTGCAAGACATCGGCAGTTGACGGAGTATCACGGATGTCTCCGTTCGCGCCTCTGCTCCCTTGTTGCAATCAGCGGGCAACGACCAACCGAGTTAACTGTTGGGATGGGACTTACTCGGTCTAGCATCTCTGCCATACCCTCCAATATTGTGATATGGTCGGTGCTCGTGCCTGGCAACGACCAAATGGACGAGCGCTCCTAGACAGTTGGCGTGCTTCGCTTCCTCAGACAGTTCACAGTAACTTACTATAAGATTACCTGAATTATTAAAGAGTAGAATTATCAATTCCTATACCGTACATATAAAAGGAAACATACAGCTATTATAACACAAAATAAAAAAACAAAAACAAAAAAACAAGTAGTTCCGTGAAGAACTATACAGCCTATTTACATATATCCTGTATGTTGTATGTCTACCCCTTATGATTCCCGTTTTCCAACGGGGTCGGGGATGAGATGCGATGGAAGTCTTTATGGCGATGGTTTTTACTGCCTGATGCCCTTCCTGACGCCAACCTCATGAGAGGAGTTAATGAGAGATGAAATGAATGATGGTGAATGAAACTGGGCAAGGATGTGGAAGGAAGCGGCCGTGGCCTGTCAGAAGGTACCGTCCCAGCATTCGCCTGGTGTTGAAAATGGGAAACCACGGAAAACCATTTCAAGGACGGCCGACGGTGGGGCTCGAACCCACGCGTCTACCGAGTCAGCAGAGAGCTTGGCCCCATGACCTAATGCTGTGCTTTAGCCAGCGTAGCCACTACTGTTTACATATATCCTACTTATGTTAATTGCCTCTATCAACATACAACATTTCAGTTTGATTGCTGTAATAGATTCGTAGATATTGAGAACCGACGAAATATTGCGGATGGTCGCCATGTTGGACTTATAAATATGTAGGTCTTAGAGTTATGTAATGTTACATGATGATTATTGTGTACGTGTAGTATTCAAATTCAATCGCATGATTAGGACACAAGAAGTAACAAGTAGTTCCGTGAAGAACTATACAGCCTATTTTCATAAATCCTACTTATGTTAACTGCCACTATTTAACATACACAATTTCAGTTTGATTGCTGTAATAGATTCGTAGATATTGAGAACCGACTAAATATTTCGGATGGTCGCCATGTTGGATTTTATATATGTAGGTCCTAGAGTTATGTACTGTTACATGCAGATTATTGTGAACGTGCAGTATTCAAACTTCAATCGCATAATTAGGACACAAGATGTAACAAGGAGATTTTAAAATTGTTCACAGCTGCCATCTTGAGGTTATGGAAACAATTGAAATAAATTAGATACCAGTGGATTAACATTCGGATAAAGATTTACTGTACCAAGTTTCACTGCACGCGGATGGTTAAATTGCGAGAAACGTCCATGTGAATATTTATAATTCGCGTCACCGCCATGTTGGATTTGTGATCACCAAGTTATTTAAAGTCCTATAGGTGAACTTAAGTTCATAGCCCCTATGAACATTAAAAAATGCAGTTTGATTGCTAAAATAGATTCGTAGATATTCAGTATCGTCTAAATATTTCGGATGGTCGCCATGTTGGATTGTTAAATGTATAGGCCATTGAGTCATGTACCATTAAAGGAAAATTATTGCGTAGGTTCATTATTCAAACTTTCACTTCGATCGCATGACTACATCACAAGAAATAAAAACTTAATTTTAAAATTCGCACTGCCGCCATCTTGAGGTTATGTAAACAATTGAACTAAATTAGATACCAGTGGATTACAATGTGTATAAATATTTCCTGTACCAGGTTTCAGTGCGCTTGGAACATTAAATCGCGAGAAAGGTCTATTTAAAATGTTCAAATTCGCTTGGCCGCCATGTTCGTTTTGTAGTTAACCGGTTTTTGAAAATCTTATAGATGGACTTCCAGTAGTGCCCTTTATCTCAGTACAAAATTTTAGGGAGATATAGAATGCCGGTGAAATATTTCGCACATCCGCCATCTTGTGATTATGTAAACAATTGAACGAAGTTAGATGTCGGTGCATTACAATGTATATAAACATATACTGTACCAAGTTTCATTGCGTTTGGTTGGTCAAATCGCGAGAAACGTCTATTTAAAAGTCGCAAATTCGCTTGGCCGCCATGTTCGTTTTGTAGTTACCAGGTTTTCAAAAGTCACATAAGTGAACTTATAGTAGTTCCCTCTATCTCCATAGAAAATGTCAGGGTAATATCGGTAATAGTTTCGGAGATATTGAATGCTGGTGAAATATTTCGCACAGCCGCCATGTTGGATGGGTGAGTCGCAACAAAATTTGAAGGGCACGGTCGAGGTCGCCGGGAATAGTGCTATGAACTTTCCGAGTTTCCTTGAAATCGCTCCTGCCGTTTAGATTTTATTAGGGACACACACACACACACACACACACACGCACACACACACGGACAAAAGGTGATCTCATAAGCCTATTTTTTCAAAATTGAAAATAGGCTAAAAATGAGATTTTAAAATTTCGCACTGCTGCCATCTAGTGGTTATGGAAACAATTGAAATAAATTAGATGACAGTGGATTATCATTTGTATAAGGATTTACTTTACCAAGTTTCACTGCACTCGGATGGATAAATTGCGAGAAACGACTATGTGAATATTTATACTTCGCGTCGCCGCCATGTTGGACTTGTGATCACCAGGTTATTGAAAGTCCTATAGGTGAACTTATGATCATAGCCCCTATGAACATAAAAAAATCAGTTTGATTGCTATAATAGATTCGTAGATATTAAGAGCGATCTAAATATTTCGGATGGTCGGCATGTAGGATTGTTATATGTATAGGCCATAGAGTCATGTACCATTAAAGGAAAATTATTGCGTAGGTTCATTATTCAAACTTCCACTTACGACACAAGAAATAAAAACTTAATTTTAAAATTCACACAGCCGCCATCTTGAGGTTATGCAAACAATTGAACTAAATTAGATACCAGTGCATTACAATGTGTGTAAACATTTGCTGTGCCAAGTTTCATTACGTTTGGATCATTAAATCGCGAGAAAAGTCTATTTAAAACTTTCAACTCCGCTTGGCCGCCATGTTCGTTTTGTAGTTAACCGGTTTTTGAAAAGTCTCATAGATGAACTTCCAGTAGTGCCCTTTATCTCCGTACAAAATTTCAGGGTGATACCGGTAATAGTTTCAGAGATATAGAATGCCGGTGAAATATTTCGCACAGCCGCCATCTTGAGGTTTTGTGAACAATTGAACGAGGTTAGATGGCGGTGCATTACAATGTGTATAAACATATACTGTACAAAGTTTCATTGCGTTTGGTTGGTTAAATTGCGATAAACGTCTATTTTAAAGTCGCAACTTCGCTTGGCCGCCATGTTGGTTTTGTAGTTACCAGGTTTTCAAAAGTCACATAGGTAAACTTCTAGTAGTTTCCTTTATCACCGTACAAATATGCAGGGTGATATCGGTAATAGTTTCGGAGATATTGAATGCTGGTGAAATAGTTCACACAGCCGCCACGTTGGATTGGTGAGACGTAACAAAATTTGAAGGGCACGGTGGGGGTTCCTGGAATAGTGCTATGAACTCACCGAGTTTCATTGAAATCGCTCCAGCCGTTTAGAAGTTATTAGGGACACACACACACACACACAGAGATAAAAGGTGATCTCATAAGCATATTTTTTGATAAATGAAAATAGGCTAAATATTACGGTATTAAATGTTTTTCATGAATTAACCTGGTCGTTGTGCAACACTGCAAACTTACTACCACTGGTGTAACCAATTACTGGGACATGCGGTAAATAACCTAAAAATGTCTCCTTGGTTAAAAGCTACAAGACTGGGAGCCTGTGGCACAATGTAATCCAAAAAGACTTAGATACCGCCGGGTTCAGAGGCGTATCTAGGGTATGGCACGTACCATGGGCGCCACTCACAAGGGACGCTAATTAGTATGCCACATTTGAGACTGAAGGTTCAATGTTTTTTTTTTTTTTCAATTATGGAAATGAACTTTACACAAAAGATGAAAGTGTGAGGGTTGGAACGGGGTACACTTGTGCTTGTGAAGGAAAACGGGAAAGAGCTATCCTGGAAGTGTTTTCCCGTGGTTTCCCCACTTCTACTCCAGGAAAATGCCGGGATGGTACCTAACTTAAGGATTGGATGAAGTTCTGCATCTCTACCAGCTCCCTTTGCTTGGCCTCCAAGAAGTCCCGATCTGACGACACCAGACAATGTTCTCTGGGGTTTCATAAAGCAACAAGTAAGAAACACTCGATATCACACAACACAGGAATTACGAGCACCTGTGGAACACACCTTCACCCTCGTGACTCCGGAGTATCTCTGCGAGAACATGGCGCAGAATTCAGCTGTGTTACGCCAAGGATGGTGCTCATACCGATGCTTATGACTCTTAAGACTTCAAGGTAACAGTTTATAACAAACATTCACCCATAACTATCATGATGTTGGAAATAAGGGGGGGGGGGGGGTAAGCTCCCACTTCCGGACCACCCTGTACTTAAATTGTCCACCTGATCCAGTTTAGTTATCCTATTTTCTTGTATTTCTTCCCTACCGCATCACCTTCGTTTTTCATGCCATATTCCCTACATTTCTATTCAAGTTCTAACATGTTAGCTTTTAAGCTTTCGACAGAGTTTGGCATTACGACCATGTCATCAGCATAGGCCAGGTTGCTTTCCACTTAACATGAAAATTATATTGCTCTGTCTTGTCCGAAAGTCGGCCGAGTTGGCAAGACTGGGTTCTTATTGCTGTGGGTCGTTGTATTCTAGGCAGCTAGGCACGTGCTGCCAACAGTGAGAGGAAACGTGACTACAAGAGAGCGCCGCAAATGCCGATACAGGGGGTGTCAACCAGATAGGGATCATGATGGCTATTTTGTGCAGAAATAAGCTGTTGTTATTGATTCATTAGTTTGCCACGGTGGGTGAGTGGTTCGCTCCTGGCAGAGGTAAGTGATTTTTGAAATCACGACATGCATGTCATACGTTGTTGGTATGTTAAAGAACCCATTTGAATTCAGTAGGCCGTGTTCATAATGGCAAAATTAAACTCGGGATTTTCCGCCAACACAAAGTTCCTCCATTCTCTACTAGAAGGCGCTATAGTGTCAAGGAGCTTAGATATCTAACCTCCTTGACTTTCACAGCGTTCCAAGGAACGACATGCAAGCTACCCTCTAGGTGTCAAATAACAAAGCTTTCACCCGGCATCCGAGGCCATACGATATTATTATTATTATTATTGATTCGTAATTTTGCGTTTTCTTCATCTTCTTTCTATGGTCATGATTTTGTTTATGTCACCTCTCCGCATTGGTTTTATTGTTTCTGCTCCTAAGGGAGCCTCAGGCCTCACCGCTGTATTGTAATATTTAATTATTATTATTATTATTATTGTTTCGAAATATAGGCCTATATAAAAACATACTTGGTGTATTTTGAAATCTACTCTTCAAATGTATGAGCGCATTATCACAAGCAAACAGACATCTTACAAATCAGTTTACTGGAACGCACGTGACCCTAGAATAGTAGGCCTACAGTATGTAATGAGAGGGCAGACATAACCTATTGTTGAGGAGTTACAGCAACCTTGACCGCGTAGTTGTTTCAACATTCTAAGCACGTGGGGTTCGTGTATCCAACTCAACAACAGAAATACTTCTTGAAGGTCACACCCACTTATGATGATGATTGTACTTATTATTTACGTACAGGTTTTGGGCGCATTTAAAGTGGAAAGGGGTGGGGGGAGGAGGATTCCTAATGACACACTAGAGGCCACTATGGCGCTACAGTCGCGTGCGAAATTGAACGTGCTCGCTGTTTGGCAGTGTTGTTGTTTGAGTCTTCATTCATTTGATTAGTATGATGCAGCCCTCTATGCTTCCATGTCCTCAGCTAATCGTTTCATCGCTACATAGTTACCATACCCTACATCTGAGGCAATCTGTTTAACATATTCTAACCTTGGTCTACCCCTACAGTTCTTATCCTCGACCCTTCCTTCCATAACTAAGTTTGCTATTCCTGGGTGTCTTAGTAAGTGTCCTACCAACCTATCTCTTCTCTTCGTTAGCAGTCGCCAGAAAGATCTCTCCCCACCCAATCTTCTTAATACCTCTTCATTTGTAACCCTATCTACCCATCTGTTCTTCATCATTCTCCTGTAACACCACATTTCAAACTCTTCAATTCTCCTCCTTTCGGCTGCTCCAACATTCCAAGTTTCATTTCCATAGATCGCCACGTTCCAGACAAATGATTTCAAAAATGACTTCCTAATACATAAATCTATATTCGATATCAACAGATTCCTTTTCATTAGAAATGCTTTCCTTGCCTGTGCTAATCTACCTTTTATATCCTTTTTGCTTCATCCATCACTGGTTACTTGCTTCCTAAGTAACAGAAGCTCCTACTTGGCAATGTCACTCGAAAATTTCTCCGAAGGAAAACATTCGTCCTTTGTGCTGTTCACGTTTTGCAGAATGGTGCAAATTTTACAAAGGAACTCTATGGCAGTGTCAAAACAAATCACTATTAAAGACAGTTGGAACTTGATTCAGTGTCGTCTCAACAGTTCTCATCATTATCGTTTTATTATATAATACGCTAAGGTGTATGTTTCACAAAACTCAAGCTCCTAAACCAGAGGGAGTTCGATGGTGTGGTTTGTACCAAAATGTTCCAAATCGTCTCAATAGTACTGGAAAAATCTTGTACTTCTTGATAAGTCAACAGAAATATATTTATTTGTTTATAAAGTGTTTTTAAGCAAATAAACAAGACGATAGCACTTGGCAGAACTGTGTCGCGTACAGCCCGCATAACACTAGGGCCGGGTGGGTAGTCTGTACACATGGGGCCCACACAACCCATTATGCGAGAGTTCTCGGATGGGTCCACTAGTTGTTATTATTCTTCTCTCTCTTTCTTTCTTTCTTTCTTTCTTTCTTTCTTCGTTATGCCCATTTATAGAGCACGTTGGAACTTATTAGTTGGCTTTGTGATTTTTGCCTTCTATTTCTTCCAAAATCACTTCATGAACTCACTGTGTTGCTTCATGCGTTCTTCTGTCCATCTTGTACCAGTCGTGCACGCTAAATGTGTGTTTATTCACTGAGGTTCTGATGGTTTCTTGTTTTTTCATTATGTTCTCCCCGATTTTCAACTCATTCAGGTCCTCCCTTGTTTCCTCCAGCCAATTTATCCTCAAATTTTGTGTATTAATTATATTGAATAATCTGTTAGTCAATTATTGTCCAACCTAAATATGGACCCAAAATGTCAAACGTCTTCTGCGTACAGTGTTTGTGCCAGTGGCGGCTGCTGATTTTCTCATTTTAAATTATCTTGTCGACTTCGTCGTTACGCTGAGGTCTGGCGTTACGTTACGGTGAAGGGACGAAATGTACCTAGAATGCACTGAGGTGTGTGACGTCATAGTACGATGTAGCAGCCGATTACCAAAAAGGCAGTGCGAGAACAGAGTTTCAAGAAGGCAGTGCGAGAACAATCAAGTAGGCAGTGAAGAAACAAAATAGAATCTTGAAAGTCTGTTCTTGCACTGCCTTCTTGGTACTCGGTTGCTAGCACTTCTTCTTCTTTATCTTCGGCTTTTCCCAATTAACTGGGGTCGCCGGAGCCAACCAGGCTCATTTTGGTTTTGGCCGGGGATTTAAGGCCGGATGCCCTTCCTGACGCCACGTGATTTTTCAGGTGAAAATTCCACACCGCTGTCACCGGGATTCGAACCCCGGCCGTTCGGGTGAAAGACGAGCAGCTAAGCCACTGCGCCATCACGCTCCCACTCGGTTGCTAGCATTTAAAATGATATAAAGTCCATTCTTTCAGGCTGACTATCCTTCTCCTTTTATAATGTGTAGGACGTAATATGATAGGCTTAACTTAAGATAATTATTATAGCTGGGCTAAATTGAGATATTAGACTCAGTCTAATATTAATTATTCAGTCGCACAGCACTATTATAAACACATTACACAATACAATACAATCGAATACCACTCCAAAGATGTGCACACGCTGAAAACAGACTATCCATTCTGACCGCGTAACCAATAAGCCCGTAGTGTTGGTTTAAATTCAACCAATAGCGAGACTTGAGGACCTCAGTCGACGTCCTCAGAGCGCCGTTAAACAGACCAAACCTGCCCGTTCCCCCTCAAGGGTTCCCATACATTTCTAAAGCTATAAACACGTGCTTTGAGGATGCAAGGCTTCCTTCCCCAACTTTCTACTCGGGCGATGAAGGTCACACTTCACCCATCTATGGGTGAAATGTGGAACTAGTTACAAGTACTGACAGTGACAGTGAGACAGAACTTATCGAGAGGGCGCGCAAGGTAGCCCCGAAGACTATTTTACAAAACAATCAATTCAATTTTTTAAATCAATTACAGCTGAGAGCTGACTGTAGGATGATCCTCACGGCCTACATGGAGGAATCACCATTGGTTTGTGAAACTGTCTGTGTGACTATAGAGGTCTGCCGTTCGTCTCTTGATCCAAATTCTATTTTCTTGTGTACAGCCGAATATTTTTCTAAGAATTATTATTATTGATATTCCTCAGTGGCAACTGATATCTGGAGTCCAACGAAGAAGAATTTTCAGTGTCAGACATTGCGTGTTTTAAATATGCACCAGTATCCTCCTCCGATGTGAAGAAAAGCTTTTCGCAATACAAGAGTGTAATTGCTCCTTTTTAAAGAAGTTGAAAATGCTGCATATTGTGCATAACAATGTTAAATCGTAGAAAGAAGCTTCGACCCGTGGAGTGTTTTCTTCTTGTACATTTAGAAATTCGTGAAATCAAAACAATTTGTTCTTTCTGTTTGTAGACCTATGTGTATGTTAGGCACAAGCAAACTACAGGGTCATCGAAAAGTAATGCCTATATTTTAAATAATTGCTATAAATAAAATTATTGGGTGTGTGCAACTACGATGCGCGACTATATTTGAGCGTGACAACGTTTTCTCGGACTGATTTGTTTAAACTGTCGCTCTTGTAAAATTTCAGCTTCGTATATTTTTAATTATGTATTTTGCGGAACGGAAAGTTCACAGGTGAAATGAAGAAAAGCCGAGTTGCACTTCCAGGGAAACTCCAAACACAACCACTCTTCTCTGAAGTTTTAACGCAACATGACTCGACAGTTTGCTGCTGGCTGTATCTGGGGGTAATATGTTCGTCCGCTAGCTAAGCTGTAAGTGGGGTGAGAGACTCGCCCCTAGCCAGCTCGTAAACTGTCGCCTCAGTATTTGAATGGAGATTGTTGGAAGAAATGAAAACGTAAAAACACTTATTTTGGGCGATGTATTGAAGATAGAGGTATGCTCTCGCAGACTTTTTTGTAGAACTTTTCATACTGAACAATTCTTACACTCATAATAGCCTATATAGATATTTTTAACGGTTTGCCCAGCGTAAGCTTAAAAAGCGCACGGACGCCATGTGTTGTGGTTTTTTTTTCGACTTTTTCATTGAAATCTTCACTGCTCGGCTTTCTTTGATCATAAATACATTATTTTCTACAGAAATCTTCCTCGACATATCCCTTACAGAATGGTGAAAACCGCATCAAAATCCATCCAGAAGTTCACCCGTGACATCCAAAAACGACGGTAGCGACACTCGAGCGCAGCAACAGAAGAGAGAGAGCGTTGCAGCACAAGAGAGATAGAACGATATCATCACCTTTCACTGTAACACTTTTTCACGAACGTCACTGTATTCAAACAATTTATTGCAGGTAATGTAGCCTTAAAATGCATGGAAAATACAACATTTTTTTTCATACCCTAATAAGTTTCAATGTGAGCTTTGTTTGTTGCTCTGCATACGTCTAATGTGTATCAATGTGTGGTGCGGGTTACGTCATGACCAAGTTATTGGACCTTTATTTTTCGCTGAAAATAAATAAATAAATAATCTCTCTATATATAAAAATGAAAGTTAGTCTGTTTTTTCTGAATTTCCACGGAAATTTTGCGATATTTGCTTGTTTCAAACTGTTTTATGACGGATTCACATAAAAATATTTTGTATGTCTGTCTGCGGACAATCTTTTGTGTCCTTATAACTCGAGAACGGCTGGGTGGATCAACGTAAACATTCATACAGATATCCATCAGGGGCACGACACTCATCATTGATGTAACTCTTCTCCGTACCTCTCATAAAAGGGGGCCTACTCCCTTAAAATACATGCTGAAATAGGCGTAGAAGGGTGAGACAAAGCTCATTTTCAGCCCCTCAATGTGAGAAACGAAACGCGGGGGTCCTAAAGGGACCCCGAAAGCCACATTTTAAGCCCTAAAACCAACAGTTTTTGAGATATTCCCAGAACTGATTTCACTTAATAAATTAATGAAAGAAAGCAAGCCGGTAACCATGGCAACGGAATCTCAGAGGTCCATCTATTTCTGTAAGACGCAATGCAATTCCATTTATTACATTACTGTGAAGCTTTGCAAACGGCTATAAGGTTATAACGGATCCAAATTAAGCTGAAATATTTTATTCATCAATACATATAATGCGCTTAAGGGGTCAAGGGGTACTCTTCATCTTTTCACGCGATTTACACGTGCGGGTGTTGTACGGAAGGTCTATTATATCCCTTTCCCTATATTGTTATATTATTATTATCATTATTATGGCGTACAACGACGAGACAAAGCTCATTTTCAACCCTTTGGTAACAGAAACAAAACTCGGGGCCCCTAAAGAGCCTTAATGGGTCCCCGAAAACTACATTTTAAGGCTCTAAAACCAACACTTTCTTAGATATTCCCAGAAAACTAATTTAATTTAATAAACTAATGAACGAATGCAAGTCAGTAACCATGACAACAGTATCTCAAGAGGTGACATCCAACTTTCTATCTATTTCTGCAAGAAGTGATGCCACTCCATTTATTACATTTCTGTGAAAGTTTGCAAATGGCTATAAGGTTATCACGGAACCAACTAAAACTGTAAAATTCATCAGTGCGCTTAAGGGGTTCAAGGAGTACCCTAGATTTTTTTCACGGGACTTGCACGTGCCATATGTCGTACAGAAGGTCTATTATATCTCCAGACAGCAACATTATTTTCAAAAATTCCTGATTTGAAATATACTTTTTTTTGCTGCTTTTAGGAATTTATGCCATTGGAGGCTAAAAAAAACGAATTTTCATGCACCACAAGCCTTTATAATTTATAAGAGGGGTCTTCCTCTGGTTGGGCACCTGACACAACGGTAAGGGTCAGTTTGTATGTGACGTGTATTGCGATTGGTCTACGAGGTTTTCAATTTATTTTCACGTCAGGAAGAATACGTTAGGTAAATTTAGTTTGAGAGCACATTTTAAATAATCATTTTTCTTTGTGGACAAACAGGTTCCAAGCCCCTAACCATTGCAACAGTAGTTCAATTGATAACGTCTGATTATTAATACCGAATATCGTTCGAAGAATGGGTACTTCTGCTGATCAGTTTGTGTACGCTCAAATAGAAGACATCGGACAACAGGACAACGTGTCATTTTTATCGCGCGGTTCGCGATACACGCGACGTTCGTCTGCAGGACAACAATTGAGCTCACCTTCGAAGTAATTAAGGTATGAAAAAAAAAAACATCTTTTCCAAGCATTTTAAAGCTAAAACCATTACATTACCTCTAAAAGTTTTTTTATAGCAATTATTTAAAATCCAGGCATTATTTTTCGCTGACCCTGTATTTCAATAAAGTAGTTTCGTGTATCCTATGGCACAGAGTGACGTAAGTAGAGTGATTTTCATCTAAGTTTGTTGTAAACATTGATGTTATGCGCCCAAGATCGCGGGGTCAAACCCGGCCGAAGTCGTAGGATTTTTTAAAGAGCGTTAAAAATCCTTCAGTATGCCTTCCTTCGGAGGGGAAATAAAGCCGGCGGTCCCATGTCTTAGATTTATGGCATGTAAAAGAACCTTCCACTAATTGCATTTGTGTGAAGCTAACTCACACGTTAGATTTTACTAACGCTCTTAGGTTCCAACGTTCGTTGCCAGGAGCCGACTGCGATGGTATGTAGTAACCAAGTTCAGAACTAATAGTCGTTGACGGTGGCGTTTGGTAACAAAGGTAGGAACAACTTGAAAATTGAATGTATTGAATTAAAAACAGATAACACACACTAATACAGTAATCACAATTAACACCGGTTATCAGACAGATTCTACACACACACAAAGTACACGGGGCTACATGACTGCGTTGTCGCAGCCTCTAAACTGAGCAACCAAACAACCAAACATTGACGTTCAGCCGATGGGATCACTGGAAAGTTCTTTGCGTAGGCCTATATTATGTTACAACTTGGAAATTATACAATTCTGTTTATTTGTGTGTGTAGCCGATATGTTTTAAATGTCTCGCACATGTAAATAATGTTTTAGTATTCTTTCTGCATTAAAATAAGTTGCTTATGAAAACCAAATAGTGTATTTTAGTGCATGATCAAAGATGTTCCTGTGTTTAACACTGTCTAACTGTGTGTGTTAGTATAGTTATGCAGGAGGCGAAATATAATTTACAAGTAGCATTATAAGACAAAACAATCAGTGCCATGAATGTTTATGAAGTGACCTTTCTTCCGCTCTTTAGAATGAAATTAAAAAACAGAACATGTATGTTTTTGAATCGCGCATGTGCAGTAAGTATTGTACGATTCGGAAATTGAGGCAAGCCTCGGCCTAATAAGCGGGAGCATTTGTACTGTGGACTGGATAATCCAAACAGCTGGACGTTTAAACTATTTCTCGAGTAAATATGATAAAAAATTTAAAACAGATTTTGAAAACTTAAATCACATTTTTTCTACTTTTAAGCACGCAAATCTATATACAGTATATATATATATATATATATATATATATATAAGCTCAATGTTGGTTTGTCTGTTATTGTATCAACATTTGTATACTTACCCTTTAGAACCCTGCGGGTAACACTGTCCACTTTAAATTTCGGACAGACCACTCCCTTCCTTGCATTTACTGTAGCTCCTTTGGCACAAACCTACACCGTTTCACCGATATGAACCAAAACGTGTATACTTACCCTTTAGAACCCTGCGAGTAACACTGTCCACCTTCAATTTCGGACAGACCACTCCATTCCCTGCATTTTGACCCTTTGGCAAAAATCTACACCGTTTCAACGATCTGAACCAAAATGTGTATAGGTACCCTTTTGAACCCTGCGGGTAACACTGTCCATTTGAAATTTCAGACAGACGACTCCATTCCCTGCATTTAGGCCCTTTGGCACAAATCTACACCGTGACACCGATCTGAACTAAAATTTGTATACTTAACCCTTTGGAACCCTGCCGATAACACTGTCTGCTTGAAATTTCGGACAGATCTCTCCATTCCCTGCAATAAGGCCCTTTAGCACAAATCCACACCGTTTCACCTCCTGTAATTGCACCGACTTTTTGAAAATATTTGTTTCAGTTAGTTTAAGTATCACGTGCCAGTTCTGTTGTAGTATTCATTATCATCCATAAAACAAATAAATCCACCGGACGAAGCCGGGCACTACTGCCAGTAAATACATATTTCTGAAAATGTAAGTACATAATTATCCGCGCCCTGCTAATCACCAACCACGTTGAGATGGAAATAATGAGTAGGCATACAAAATATTGCGTTTGAATTGTCACATTCAATTGCTAATACTTAGCTGATTTTTTTAAAACCTATTACTGATTTGAGTGAAACTTAATTCAGATTCTAGACGTTAAAGTGGGGAAGTTAAGAGTTGACAACGCAATGCCTAAAATATGAGCTGTGTTGATGATTGACATGGAAGACCTTGGTTCCATAACAGGCACGTGAGCAGACAGAGAAACTACTTATCATACCCACCCATCCTTCACATGAAGTATTCACTGATTACGTCACTGCCTAATCAAAGGTCGATGAGATATCGTCCTCTGCCGTACCTTACACTTTATACTTCTTATAGCTGCCCATATGGTCACCTAGGGGTGTACAAAGTTGCGATAGAAATGTATCCTCAAGACTGTCCACGATTGAAGATCCACTACATCCGCTGCCATTCTGCACCACAAAATGTGCAAATATCTTTGTTCTTAAAGACCTGGAATTTATATTAAAAAAACGGAGGAATTACTTTGATGAATGCGACGACAGAGAATTTGTTATGAGATTTCGGTTGTCAAAACCTTCTGTGTTGAATGTTTTGCAGATGATTGAACCTACGCTGGAATCCCTATCCCTATCTGAGTTTTAATTCACCGGCCGCGAAAGCCAATATACCATCTTTTTGGAAGCCTTCATAGGGAGGTTAAGGCTGCTTGTGCTTTTAGTTCTCGCAGTCAAGTGGTGCAGTTGCACCTAATATAAAGGGAGGTGGCGCGCAGTTCGTCCCTCCTGTGGGGGTCCGGGCGGGGACACCAAGAGCCCGCCGATGAGCCAGCTTGGTGTCCTAGGCGAAACCCCACACAAGACACGGCACAAACCTAGAAGAATTGCTGAGTTTTAAGATTTGTACCGTTGTTTATTTATGTGTAATATCATGTGATGCATTACGGTATAGCACATACAGTTAATTTAATAAAGAGACTACCTAGACATCACAATATCACTCCTCTTATTTTCAACGATTTCACGTTGTTTGGTTTTTTTCCCTCTAAAGAAACATTCTTTCTTCCTATTTCTTGAGCGGCATGATCGTCAAAGTTGAGAATAAAGTTTAATGCACGCTCCATTTTGGATTGGAATGCCAAGTAAATCGACCGTCAGCTGTTAATTGTATATAGATACAGCAATTAGTTTTAATGGCTCGTTAGGGAAAAATTAAGAAAAAATAAAATAAAAATCAGAAACCCCTATGGACACCAAATTGGCAGGTGAAAAGCTAAAGGAAGTAGGAGCCTTCTGATACTTAGGAAGAAAAATAACCAGTGATGGACGAAGCAACAGGATATAAAAAGTAGGTTGGCTCAGGCAAGGAAAGCATTTCTACAAAAAAGGAATCTGTGGACATCGAATATAGATTTAGGTATTAGGAAGTCTTTTTTGGAAGCCTTTGTCTGGAGCGTGGTGCTCTATGGAAGTGAAACTTGGACTGTTGGTGCAGGAGAAAAGAGGAGAATTGAAGCGTTTGAAATGTGGTGTTACAGGAGAATGATGAAGATCAGATGGGTAGATAGGGTTACAAACGAAGAGGTATTAAGACGAGTGGGAGAGGAGAGATGTTTCTGGCGACTGCTAATGAAGATAAGAGATAGCTTGGTACGTCACATACTAAGACACCCAGGAATAGCAAGCTTAGTTATGAAAAGAAGGGTCGAGGACAAGAAGTGTAGGGGTAGACCAAGGTTAGAATATGTTAAACAGATTGCCTCGGATGTAGGGTTTGGTAGCTATGTACAAATGAAACGATTAGCTCAAGACAGGGAGGCATGGATAGCTGCATCAAACCAGTCAAAGACTGAGGACTCAAGCAACAACAGGGATGCTAATGGACTGTTATGATGTGGCGAACCACGACATTTCGATAATCGTCCGTTAACGACCTTTAATGGGTTGTTAACATTTTGATGAACTATGGGGAACCCGGCCCTTAGAACTCTGAAGCGACAGGATCCAAATTTTCGTTTATGGTTTATGGGATATCTGGAACACAAATTTACCATAAATATGAATTCAATTTAAAAGGCGTATGCTTTTTAAATGCAGGAATACCTGAGAAAATTTCTAGTGCTAATACCTCAATTTACTGACATCGGATCTTTGTTATTAAAACCGCCTAGACACACACTAAAGATTGTGGTTTAATCAGAGTATTAAACGTACATGTTTTGGAATATAAATGATTTTATCATCAGCGTGAAAAAATACTAGACCTTAAAACCTAATGAACAGTATCAAGAAAATGGATATCGTTACACAACAGTTTAAAATTTAAAATAATGAAAACATTCAAATATACTAAGTGACATGCAAATGGAAAAATACCTTAAAAATGATATTTTGATATTCTATTAATATCTCGAATAATATAGACTTCTCTTTTCGCAAATTGTAGATATGTAAAAAGGTACGTAAATCAACGTTTCAATTTGAAAATTTGTCGAGAAAGAAAACGTAATCAAATATTGTCAAAAAATCAGTCAAAAACTTCTAGGCTATACCTAGACACTTTACTTGTCTCATACTCCAACTTGAAGGTGACAATTCATAAGAAGATATTTTTGACACGTCAATTGATAATCATTTCACATAGAAAGCGACAAGCAACAAGTAAGAAACATCTTCAATTCATTTTGAAGGTTAGAAGAGGCTATATCTAGACACTTTACTTGTCTTATACTCCACCTAGAAAGCAACTGGTCATAAGAAGATATTTTTTGGCAAGACAATTGTTTTTTTTTTTTAGCGTATGGCTTTATAGTGCCAGGAGTGTCCGAGGACATGTTCGGCTCGCCAGTTTTTGTAGCTGCTTCGAGACGGACACCCAATGGGTGAGCTACAAGTACCGTTGGGGAGGGAAGTAGGAATGTAAGGACGAGGAGTTGGAAGGTAGCGGCTGTGGCCTATAGTTAGGGACCAACCCCGGCATTTGCCTGGAAAGAAGATGGGAAACCACAGAAGACCATCTTCAAGGTTGCCAGCGGGGTGATTTGAACCTCCTCGCCTCCCGGATGTGAGCGACTGCCAGCAGTCATGGCGTAACGACCACGGCTAACTCACCCGGTAGTCAATTGATAATGATTTCATACTACGTACATTATGTTTTATGGTCACATGTGAAGTGAAGTATCATTTTGAAGTTTTTGACTGATTTTTGGACAATATTTGATTACGTTTTCTTTCTCGATTAATTTTCAAATTGAAACGATGATTTACGTACCTTTTTGCATATCTACAATTTACAAAATTCCAAAACATGTACGTTTAATACTGTGATTAAACCACATTCTTTAGTGTGTGACTAGGCTGTTTTAATAAGATAGTTATTGTTATTACGAGGTCATAACATAATATTATCAGTAAACACGGATATTAATTATTACCATTGTCATAATGGTTTAATGTTTGAGCATTAAGCCAATTATGTTAATTATTATTTATTGAATATCCAAACAGCTTTAGGTGGCGTAGTGGGTAGCATGCTGAGCTTCTATGCCCAAGATAGCGGGTTCAAACCCGACAGAAGCCGTCGGATTTTTAAGAGCGTTAAAAATCCCTCAGTATGCCTTCCTTCGGAGGGGAAGTAAAGCCGTCGGTTCCATGTCATAGATTTATGGCATTTTAAAGAACCTTCCACTAATTACACCTGTGTGAAGCAAAATTGTATAGATTAGGAATGTAAACAACGCTCTTAGGTTTCTACGTTCGTTGCCAAGAGCCGACTGCGGTGGCGTCTAGTAGTCTAGTTCTGAACTAGGCCTAGTAGTCGTTGACGGTGGCGTTTGGTGGCAAAAGTAGGAACTATTTGAAAAATTCAAAGTTGCAGTTCTTACTTGAATTAAAAAACAGATACACACACTAATACAGCCATTACAATTAACACCGGTTATCAGAAAGATTCTACACACACCCAAAGTACACGGGGCTACATGACCGCGTTGTCGCAGCCCCTAAACTAAAGAACCAACCAACCAACCAACCTCCAAACAGCTTGAACCCTATTGTACATGAGTATATAAGGGTTATAGTTTTGAACAGTTAATTATTGGTCCTTAACACAAAATTATGAAACTAGATTATTGTAGATGTGGTGAATGAAATTCAGGAACTGTTTGTAACAGCAGGATTTCTTAAACAGGTGGAATAATGGTTTTTAAAGTTCCATATTACAATTGTTTAGATGACACTCAAGTTCGAATCTTGTCCTGCAAAACATGGCTCAGTCGAAGAGTAAATGGTCCACTGTTTGAGAAGATCCACTAAAGCACAAGTAATCGCCTGCAATGTTAATTTTAAAACGTTTAAGCCAATTATATTAAGGCAGATAGCTTGCCACGGTGGGTGAGTGGTCAACGAGTCGGTCTACTAACCCCCAAGCTTGCAGGTTCGCTCCAGGCCGTGGTAAGTGATTTTTTTTGAAAGGCGGCAAATATTACGACACCATGCCATACGATGTTGGCATGTCAAAGAACCCATTTGAATACAGTAGGCCGTGTTCATAATGGCAAAATTAATCGCGGGAGTTTCCGCCAACACAAAGTTCCTCATTTCTGTACTAGAAAGCGCTATAGTGTTCAAGGAGCTTAGATATCTTTGACTTTCATAGTGCATCTAGGAACAACGAAATTCGACATGCAAGCTACTCTTTGGGTGTCAAATAACAAAGTTTGCACCCGGCACCTGAGGCCATACGATATTATTATTATTATTATTATTATGATTATTATTATTAACTTATTATTAAGGCAGATCTTAGGGAAGAATTCATTGCAGGTGCCTAGATCTAAATCTGTGGTTGCTAGGTCAAGGTACGGCTGTTTCACTGAATTTTAATATTTAGCAACGCCCTTGAGCCACATTACATACCGGTACATTTTAATGCATGATCTCCAGACTTGCCCAGCATTGCTTCACTGTGGTATTGAAACTAACAACAAAGCCTAGAGCTGGCGCACTGCATCTCTGTTAGTTGATGGTTGGTTCCTCAGTTTAGGGGCTGCGATAACGCGGTCAAGTAGCTCCGTGTACTTTGATAACCGGTGTTAATTGTGGTGGCTGTATTAGTGTGTGTTATCGGTAATTCAGGTGAGGACTGCAGACATTCAATTTTCAAGTAATTCCTACTTTTGCTACCAAATGCTACCGTCAACGACAACTAGTTATGAGCTTTGTTACTAGATGCCACCGCAGTCGGCTCCTGGCGACGAACGTTGGAACTTAAGAACTACGAGCGCTAGTGGTGGCCCATACATTGTCAAATCAAAATCGAAATATCTACTTCCGCTGTATGAAATTTAAAAAATGCTCTCCACAAATTGAAGAATCAAAGAATAGAATAAAACAATCAAACTTTAATTTAGACTGTCTGTGTGGCTCAGCGGTAACGTTTTCGCTTGCTGGGCCCGAGGTTGCAGGTTCGTATCCTGGCACAGTCAGCTGGCATATGAAGGTGCGGACATGCGAGGGAGCCATCCGTGTCAGTAGATTTACTGGCACGTTAAAGATCCACTTCGGGTCAAAATTACGGTATCCCAGCGTTTCTAACAGCTAGAGTAGTTAAAAGGGACGTAAAACCAATAACATTATTATTATTATTAATTTAATTTAATTTAAATCTGCAGAACAATTTCCATTTAAGAAAACGAGCTGCTTTTTGCAGGTTTGTTGAAAATATCATTTAAACTGGAAGTAATTTTCAAAATTTTATTTTGAAATATGATTAAGCTTTTCAAGACACGCATTTTGACACTTTTCTGGGTCTTCTAGCTGTTCATTTTTTGGTACAATTGTCAAAATAGCTTAATTTGACGTTTTTGCTAAACTGGACCCTGAGTGCTCCTAGTGACATTTAAAAATGCTTTCAGCATTAAAATGGCGGAAATTATTCAAAAAAAAAATCAGAAATTCAGAAGCTATTCTTAGGAAGAATTTCCTCTTCACGCCATTATCTGGGCATCGTGATGAAGATGAAAATGAATGATTAAGACATTACCTACAGTGTCCCAGCCATGAATCGAATCTTCAGATAATAAACAAGCGTCCTATCCACTTAGCTAGGTACTGATAACCTGAGTTTCTATGGTGACTGTAATGGTGTGTGCTCATCTATGCTGAGGGAAAATGTATGGCATCACAATATTGCCACCAACACCTGGTGAGTTAGCCGTGGTCGTTACAGCCAGGCTGCAGGCAGTCGTTCACATCTGGAAGGCGAGGAGGTTCGAATCCCCCCCGCCAGCAACCTTGAAGATGGTCTTCTTTGGTTTCCCATTTTCCTTCCAGGCAAATGCCGGAGTTGGTCCCTAACTGTAGGCCACAGCCGCTATCTTCCAATTCCTCGTCCTTATATTCACACTCTCCTCCCCAGACAAAACTCCACCCGCGACGGTACTTGTAGCTCATCCCATGGGTGACCGCATAGAAGCAGCTACAAACTCTGGCGTGCCAAACATGTCCTCGGACACCCCGGCACTAACAGACATACGCTAAAAAAAAGAAAGAAAAAGATTGCCACCAACGCCTGGGTAGTTCCATGTAGGCAACCCTTCCTTCTGAACTGTACGATTAGTTTATTATTGCAACCAACGCCTGGTTAGTTCTATTTAGGCAACCCTTCCTACTGAACTGTACGATTAGTAGTCTGGGTATTTCGAAGCTAGGAACCATATTCTGTCCGGAACAAGTTGTCTCATGAGTAAGGCTAGGATTTTTATGTACATACAGTCGAACCTGGTTACAAGAAACTTGAAGGGGAAAGTGTTATTCTTTCTTATATAGAGGTTTTCGTTACACCCAGGTTGTCTTATACCCAAGTTTATCCAAGTCCGAAAACTGTTTCCGCTTCGTAGACATTGGGATGATACCGTAACGCGTTTACTCCTAAAACAGACTGAACTCTGACAATAGAAACAATGCAGTACAGTACAGTACGTAGTCTGATGCAGAGAGTAAACAGGGAAAACAACAGGAAGAAAGAGGCACCACTTCCTTATGTAGAGGTCATGAACCTACCTTCTTTCCTAAACGGAGGTGCAAATGTTTCTAGTATAGACCTTTTCACCGTAAAAGCAAGTAGTTCCGTGACGAACTATACAGCCTATTTTCATATATCCTACTTATGTTAATTGCCACTATCAACATACAACATTTCAGTTTATTTATTTATTTATTTATTTATTTATTTATTTAGCGTATGATGAAAACAACCTATAAACTATTTACATATCCAGTGGAAGATAGCTCAGAGTAAATACAAATTATCATGTATATTCAAAGCAATTTACGAAGCTTGAGAGAAAAAATAACAGGAATAAAACAATATATATATACATCACTATCTACCTGACAACTTCGACAGTTCAGTTGTAAACATTGAGTGTGAGTGATGTACGCCTCACTAATTGTGAATGTCAAATTCCGCTACCCACTTCACTGCTTCCGGTGTTGCTGAGTTGAAGTCCTCCATGGTGCCAGAGAAAGCACGGAGTGGGCATTCCTGCACTACATGTCTCATTGTTTGGCGAACCTCCCCACAGTCACATTAATGGGGGGAAACTGACCAGCCCCATGTGTGTAAAGTAGATGCTGTTCTACCTACTCCACATCTCATGCAATTTAGTCTACTGCAGGTGCAGCGTGGCAGATCGAAGCCTGCCAGTTTTGTAGATGGATTATTAATGTCCACTATTGCACGAGGTGGGGATAAAGACCACTCTGTTGACCACTTAGAAGTGGAGTTGAAGGAGCTGGATGTTAACTTCACAGTCGTTTTCCAAGCAGGCCGACGATACTTAAGGCGTGTGCATTTCTATCTGATATCCTCATGAACAGGTAGATGTTTCTTCAACATTCTTGTCCACAGCTGAAAAAGGGCCTTCTGTCTCCTGATATGTGGAGGTACTATATTGCTGATTAACGGTAACCATTTGATCGGTGTAGCACGAAGTGTACCAGTTATGATCCGCATGGTTTGGCGAAGTTGTGAATCTACTAGATGTGTGTGAGCACTATTAAGCCAGATACCAGAGCAGTATTCTGCTGCAGAATAGACCAAGGCCAAAGATGTTGCCCGTAAAGTGTTTCCATCCGCTCCCCAAGAAGTTCCAGCCAGTCGTTGGAGAATGTTATTGCGACTTTTTAGTTTGTTGGCGGTTTTCTACAGATGATGTTTGTACGTAAGAGACCTATCCAATGTTACTCCTAAATAACTGGGATTGGCACAATATTGTAGTTCATGACCCTTGAGGAATAGCCTTGGATGGTAGTTCGCTTCTGCGTTGTTTAGATGAAATCTAGATGTCACTGTTTTCTGTGAGTTAGGATGTAGATACCATCTTTGAAAATAGTCTTCCAACAGTTCGATGTATCGATTAAGAACTATTTCAGCTTCTGCGAAGTTGGGTCGCTGAATTGTAAGGCAAATATCGTCCGCATATATGAACTTTCGGGACACTGTTTCAGGCAGGTCGTGGATATATAAGTTGAAAAGAGCAGGAGATAGAACCGACCCTTGTGGCAGACCATTATTGACTTTGTGGAATTTGCTTCTGTTGTGTTCTGAGTGAACTTGAAAACATTTCAGTTTGATTGCTGTAATAGATTCGTAGATATTGAGAACCGACTAAATATTTCAGATGGTCGCCATGTTGGATGTTTATATATGTAGGTTTTAGAGTTATGTAATTTTACATGAAGATTATTGAGTACGTGTAGTATTCAAACTCCAATCGCATGGTTAGGGCACAAGAAGAAGGAAGAGATTTTAAGAATTATAGAAACAATTGAAATAAATTAGACGCCAGTCGATTAACATTTTTTGTAAGGATTTACTGTACCACGTTTCACCGCACTCGGATGGTTAACTTGCGAGAAACGTCCATGAAAATGTTTATACTTCTCGTCACCGCCATGGTGGATTTGTGATCACCAGATTATTGAAAGTCCTATAGGTGAACTTATGTTCATAGCCCCTACGAACATAAAAAAATCAGTTTTATTGCTGTAATAGATTCGTAGATATTGAGAACCATCTAATATTACGAATGGGCGCCATGTTGGATTTTTATATATGTAGGTTTTGGAGTTATGTACTGTTACATGAAGATTATTGTGTAGGTGTAGTATTCAAACTTCAATCGCATGATTAGGACACAAGAAGTAAAAAGAGATTTTAAAATTTCGCACAGCTGCTATCTTGTGGTTATGGAAACAATTGAAATAAATTAGATGCATGTGGATTAACATTTGTATAAGCATTTTCCTTACCAAGTTTCACTGCACTCGGATGGTTAAATATCGAGAAACGTCCATTTAAATATTTATACTTCGCGTGGCCGCCATGTTGGATTTGTGTTCACCAGGTTATTGAAACTTCTATAGGTGAACTTATGTTCATAGCCTTCATGAACATAAGAAATGCTGTAAAAGATTCATAGATATTGAGAACTGTCTAGATATTTCGAATGGTCGCCATTTTGGATAATTATATGTATAGGCCATAGAGTTATGTACCATTAAAAGAAAATTATTGCGTAGGTTCATTATTCAAACTTTCACTTCAGGCGCATGATTACGACACAAGCAATAAACACTTGATTTTAAAATTTGGCACAGCCGCCATCTTGAGTATATGTAAACAATTGAACAAAATTAGATGCTAGTGCATTGCAATATGTATGATCATTTACTGTACCATATTTCACTGCGCTCAGATGGTTAAATCGAGTGATTTGTCTATTAAAATGTTTCAACTTTGCTTGGCCGCCATGTTTGTTTGGAACATAACAGGTTTTTGAAAATGACATAGATAAAATTGTACTATTAGTGTCCTTTACACCGTACAAAATTTCAGGGTGATATCAGTAATAGTTTCGGAGATATAGAATGCCAGTGAAATATTTCTCACAGCCGCCATCTTGAGGTTATGTAAAAACTGAAGTAAATTAGATGCCAGTGCATTACAATGTGTATTAGCATTTGCTGTACCAAGTTTCATTGCGTTTGGAAGGTTAAATCACGAGAAAAGTCTATTTGAAAGTCTCAACTTCGCTTTGTCGCCATGTTGGTTTTGTAGCCACCAGGTTTTTGTAAGTCTCATAGACGTACTTCTAGTAGTGCCGTTTATCACCGTACAAATTTTCAGGGTTATATCAGGAATAGTTTCGGAGATATTGAATGCTGATGAAATATTTCGCACAGCCGCCATGTTGGATTGGTGAGACGTTATAAAATTTGATGTGCACGGTCGGGGTCCGCCGGAATGGTGCTATGATCATACCGAGATTCATTGAAGTCGGTTCATCCGTTCAGAAGTTATTAGAGGGACACGCACACACATCACACAGACAGACACACGTACCGACACACACACACACGGACAAAAGGTGATCTCATAAGCCTTTTTTTTCTTTCTTCATCAAATGAAAGTAGGCTAATGACGGAACCAAGAAATGTCTTTCCAATACAGAGGTTTTTCTTATTCAAAGGTTCAATATAACCAGGTTCGACTGTGCATATTCTTTCCCTTAGCTTATATAGAACTAACAAGTAGTTCCGTGAAGAACTAAAGCCTATTTTCATATATCCTACTTATGTTAATTGCCTGTTACAGAATTTCAATTTGATAGATTCGTAGATATTGAGAACAGTCTAATGTTACGGATGGTCGCCATGTTGGATTTTTATATATATAGGTCTTAGGGTTATGAGTTATTACATGAATATTATTGTGTACGTGTAATATTCGAACTTCAATCGCATGTTAGGGCACAAGACTTAAGAACGTGATTTTAAAATTTCGCACAGCAGCCATCTTGTGGTTATGAAAACAATTGAAATAAATTAGATGCCAGTGGATTAACATTTGTCTAAGTATTTAGCGTACCACGTTTCACTGTACTCGGATGGTTAAATCGCGAGGAACGTCCATTTAAATATATATATTTCGCGTCACCGTCATGTGGGATGTGTGCCCACCAGGTTATTGAAAGTCCTATAGGTGAACGTACGTCCATAGCCTCTATGAACATAAGAAATTCAGTTTGATTGCTGTTAAAGATTCGTAGATATTGAGAACCGTTTAAATATTTCAGATGATCTCCATTTTGGATTGTTATATGTATAGGCCAGTGAGTTATGTACCATTAAAGAAAAATTATTGCGTAGCTTCGTTGTGCAAACTTTCACTTCGATCGCATGATTACGACACAAGAAATGATAACTTAATTTTAAAAAATTTGCACAGCCGCCATCTTGTTTTTATATAAACAATTGGCCTAAATTAGATGCCAGAGGATTACAATATGAATTGTCACATACTGTACCATATTTTACTGCGCTCAGAGAAAAATCAATTAAAACGTTTGAACTTCGCTTGGCCACCATGTTTGTTTTGTACTCTACAGGGTTTTCAAAGTTACATAGATAAACCTGCAGTAGTGCCCTTTATCATCGTAGAAATTTCAGGGTGTTATCAGTAATAGTTTCGGAGATATAGAATGCCAGTGAAATATTTCGCACAGCCACCATCTTGAAGTTTTGTAAACAATTGAACTAAATTAAATGCCAGTGTATTACAATGAGTATACAAATTTGCTGTACCAAGTTTCATTGCGTTTGGATAGTTAAATCGTGAGAAAAGTCTATTTAAAAGTCGCAACTTCACTTCGCCGCCATGTTGGTTTAGTAGTTACCAGATTTTTGAAAGTTCCATAGGTGAAGTTCTAGTAGTGCTCTTTATCACCGTACAAAATTTCAGGCTATATAGGTAATAGCTTCGGAGATATTGAATGCTGCGTAAATATTTCGTACAGTCGCCATGTTGGATTGGTGAGACGTAGTAAAATTTGAAGGGCACGGTCGGAGTCGGCCGAAATGGTGCTATGACCTTACCAAGTGTCATTGAAATCGCTCCAGGCGTTTAGATTTTATTAGGGGACACACACACACACACACCACACACACACACATACACACACACACACACACGGAAAATAATTATTTAAATTTACAATAATATGGGCGTGTTTAATTAATTATTGTACTACACTCTATTTTGCAAACATATAATGATAATGAATAAAATGATGAATCTTCAAGTAATATCATGTGCAATATATCATTTACATAAAAATTAAATTAATATTACATATTTCGTTATAATATTTTAATGTAATATTGCATATTTCACCTAATACAGTGTGGCCCGAGAAAAGAGTTCCAGGTTACAAAGAAACACACCAAAGGAATAGAGATAGGTTGGTTCGTTCCTTAGTTTAGTGGCTGCGACAACGCGGTCATGTAGCCCCGTGTACTTTGAGTGTGTGTAGAATCTGTCTGATAACCGGTGTTAATTGTGATGGCTGTATTAGTGGGTGTTATCTGTAATTCAGGTAGAAGGACTGCAGACGATCAATTTTTTCAAGTAGTTCCTACTTTTGCTACCAAATGCTACCGTCCACGACACCTAACTTCGGACGTGGCTACTAAATGACATCGCAGTCAGCACCTGGCGGCGAACGTTGGAACTCATATAGCGTTATCAAACTAACCTTCAAACTTTAGTTTCCACAAGTGGAGTTAGTGGAAGGTTCTTTTTCACGCCACAAATCTACGACATGGGACTGCCGGCTTTACTTCCCCTCCGAAGGAAGGCATACTGAGGGATTTATCACGCTCTTAAAAAATCCGACGACTTTGGCCGGGTTTGAACCCTCGATCTTGGGCATAGAAACACACCAAAGGACTGGATACACTGTAGTTCACTAACCTGCTTATAGCAGATGTTGAAACTGACCACCATTCTTCTCTCGGCACCTTTGAGCCCTGGTCAGCACGTTGCGGAAGGCAAATCGCAGCTGGACCGCTGGAATTGCTGCAATCTTATCATAAATGTTCTGCTGCAGTTCTTGAAGGCAATGGGGGTTGTTACGATACACCTTAGCTGGCAAACTGTATTATGGTGACATGTACCGTCAGGCAATGCTACCATCTGCCGTCATTAACATGCAATCGCTACAAACAGCCCTTAAGAGATCTGACACGGTATATACCACCCAACATACGGTACTGCTGTAGGTGTTGCCTACCTACAGGGATGCTGCTTTGCTAGTAACCTGGAACTGTGTTCCTCGGGCCACTTTAATTTTCCCCACCCAGTATTTTTACATGATTATGTACATATTTTATATGTTACTATTACATAAAATTACTATCCCTAGTTATTACGCAGCTCTGGATACCCCTGTAGCACACAGGGGTGGGGGATGGTCGCATACCCAGGATACCAAGACCACCAATCGTACAGTTCAGTAGGAAGGGTTGCCTATATAGAACTACAAGATGTATAACACAATTTACACTCGCCAAATCAATACTTTACTTTACTAAAAATACTATAGGTACATGTTTCGGAAACTTGATATGTTTCCTTTTTCAGCCCATATGTTGGTGTGAAACATCATATGACATCGAAATCCTAACCAAAAATAAAAATACAGTTCGTACTTTTTCTCTTGTTCTTCATTTGTTGAGCCTGTGTCATTAAACATATTAATGTCAACCATGGAATAAGCACTTATTATTTGAAGTGATGAATGAGTTACGTAGAAACGTTAAATATTTATTCCTTGTAAGGATGATTGGGTGTGGTGTCAAGAAATTTTGATCAAGTCAGGATATATGTAGGAATTAATCTATTACGGCGGGGGTTGAGGTGGCAGTTTTCTTTTTTGTTATTTAAATGATCTGCTAATGTATCAAATAATACGTTAGTCTCAAAGTTAATCTCGTTCAGATTATTGCATTCATTAGATCTCTGATAAGTGTTGATATGAATATTTTCCAAAACATTCATATAGCTGCCTTTCGATGCGTAATGCAAAATTTTGACATCATTATTTATGTCCGTGAACTTATGTCCCGTTTCTTCCATATGTACCGCCATGGCTGAGAATTTCCTGTGCTTTATGGCCGAAACATGCTCAGTATAACGAGTGCGTATGCTCCTACCTGTTTGTCCCGCGTAGTTTGATTTGCAAAAATTACATCTGAGCTCATAAATTCCCGATTTTAAATGTTTATCAATACTGTTAACTTTATTTGTGTTGAAAAATTTGTTGAAGTTTGAATTATTTGTTTTAAAGGCGATGCTCATACAGTGTTTCTTGAGGATATTGGTTACTGTGTACACACTTCGATCCACGTAGGTGAAGGTAGCAAAAGTCTTCTTAGATGTGTCCTCTCTAAGTAATTTAGTTAAGGGTCTATTTTTTAACTTGTAAATTAATCTGCTGACATAATTGTGGTTATAACCATTGAGTTTAGCTATTTGATATATAATATCAATTTCTTGCTTCTAACCAGGCGTTGGTTGCAATACCTAATAAACTAAACGTACAGTTCAGTAGGAAGGGTTGCCTATATAGAACTGCCCAGGTGTTGCTTGGCAATATTGTAATGCCATACATTTTCCCGCAGCATATTCGAGCACACACCATTACAGTCACCCTAGAAACTCAGGTTATCAGTACCCAGCTAAGTGTATGGAGATAGTAATGTGGAAGGTCCCAAGGTTGTGTGTGTTATGATGCAGCTTTGGACACCCTTCTAGCACACAGTGATGAGGGAAGGTCCCACGGCTGTATGTGTTATGACGCAGCTTTGGACACCCTTCTAGCACACAGTGATGGGGAAGGTCCCTCGGCTGTATGTGTTATGACGCAGCTTTGGACACCCTTCTGGCACACAGTGATGAGGGAAGGTCCCACGGCTGTACGTGTTATAACGCAGCTTTGGACACCCTTGTAGCGCACAGTGATGGGGGATGGTATAGGTTATGACTTAAACGTAGTTCTGAATGCCCCTAGAGCACCCAGAGGTGAGAGAAGGCTGTACGACGCCAGCTCTGGATACCCCTGTAGCGCTCCGTGGTGGGAGAAGGCCGCACGGCTATGGCGCGACGCCAGCTCTGGATACCCCTGTAGCGCTCCGTGGTGGGAGAAGGCTGTATTTGCTATGACGCAGGTCCCAGCGTCGCAGCAGTTCACGGATGTCAGTGGCCGGTGTAGGATCACAGTTCTGTAGTGGTTTTGATTGAACCTACACACACACATAAACAATGCCGTCCACTGTGGAACTCTTGGAGAAGAATGTGATGGCAGATCATAAAGCTAATAATGGTCGTGTCATGTCTGTGTCCGGCAGGAGGAAATCCTCGGTCAAGGTTACCATCGTGCCATGCCAACCCAAACAGCTGACGCACCTGCCCAAGAGACCGCCTGTCGACATCGGCTTCTCAGATCTCACCTACACCGTGTCGGAAGGCCGCAAGAAAAGTAAGTGCTAAATTATATTAATTCAATTATTCTTATCAGCGCACACAGGGTCAAAATCGAAATCTAGGGGGACAAATTTATTTTTACGTTTTAATCATGAATTTAGAGTGAAAGCAAAGTAGATAACTTGTTTACTTCATAATAAACATCACTTAAGACCTTTTTAAAGCTACGTCTACACATGCAAGAAATTGTCTATGACTACGAGTTGGATAGAGCATTCAGTTATCTCTTCAGAACAATTTTCTAGCCCTAATTTACATTTATCAAAGTCACAAACTTCCACTTTTGACATAATCGTCGAACCCAGTGCTTCAAACAGTTGTAAACGTGTGAGAACTGGTTGCGCGACATCTTCTAAAACGTAAAATAACTAAGTAAGTTGCAAAAAGATGCAAAAAATCTTATAACAGGCTTTAACTACAAGACATTATTTAGATTTTAACATTAAGTAGAAAGTGAGGCAGATTGACGCGACATACTAAAAATCTAAGTGAAAATATAATTTTAAAAATAATAGTTAAATATTATATAATGCAAATATAGCTAAAATTACGTAACGATTACGCCCATTAACAACTGAAACACGTTACAAAGATCATATCTTTAGCTGCAAGTTCCATCTTAAAGCAGCACACTAACCACAAAGACAACCAAACCACAGCCACTTACATTCACCCTCCAATTCAGACTGCTCGAACAGTGGTGACAGATTTACACTAAGATGCGTTTATATCCCAAAATAGTGAGCGGCAATTATATGAGAATGCTGTAGAAGTAATATTTTTTTTTTTATTATGAAAATAAATAATTTTGTCCTCCTAGATTTCGATTTTGACCCACTATGCAGTGGTCTCTTATACGTACCATACAGAATAGCCGTGTTCATAAGTCAAGCATCACGAAAGTATATTGGTAGTAAGAATTCTGAAGGTCGAAGGTTCAAATACAGGTACTGACAGTGCCCATTCTGCATGGTTCTTTTCCAGGGTTTCCACATTTGTTTGAGAGAAATGCCGAGATTTTACATTACTGTATTTCGAGACCCGGTGCTCGGCCCTTTATGCTAAAACATAATATAAATAATAGTAAAAATAATAATAATTAACTTAAACTAATCTAGTAATCACAGAAATGCAGATTATTAGACAAATTCAACACACATCCAAGTACACGGGGCTGACGACCAATATGTTCCAAGATTCTAAAAAGAAACATCATCATTATATTTGCGACATCGTTCCGAAGCCGTAGTGGATAGCATTCTTGGCTGTCACCCCAGAGGTCCGGGTTTGATTCCCGGCCCTGCTAAGAAATTTAATTCTGGTCTGAGGCCTGTAACGGGGAACACTCAGCCTTGTGAGGCATAACTGAGAAGAGATGGGCTCTTGGAAACGGTTTTCCGTGGTTTCCCACTTGTACTCCAGGCAAATGCCGGGATGGTACCTAACTTAAGGCCACAGCTGCTTCCTACCAAAATCCTAGCTCGATTACAAATACACACACTAGTACAGACATCACAGTGACACAGGTTATCAGACAAATTCTACACACACCCAAGTACACGAGGCTACATAAACAAGATGTCGCAAAGCCCCTAATAGAATCAACAAAAACAACGTCTCTGCGGTAATGTAATCCCATGTGCTTACTTCGGGTGTATGTGGGATTTATCTTATAACCTGTGCCATTTTGATCGCTGTACTAATGTTAGTTAATGTTGTTTTAAGGGGTGGAACAGCGCGATCATCTGCCCCTAGTGCGTGTATTTGTAACTCAGGCTGGGATTTGGATAGAAGTTGGTCATGGTCACAATTCAGATACCATCCTGGCATTCGCCTGGAATTGAACTGAAAAAGTACAGAAAACCACTTCCAGGATGGCTGAAGTGGAATTCGAACCCATCTCCTCTCAGTTCTGCCTCACGGGACTGAGTGAACCCCGTTCCTGCCCTCAGACCAGAATTATATTTCTTGGCAAAGCCGGGAATTGAACCGGTGACAGCCAAACGCCCTAGTCACTACGTCACGAGGTAGACCATCATTATCTCTTACGCCGACTCTTATAATGCCATTGTTTTGTTAACCTGTGTTTCTGAAGTGACTGTAGTAGTGTGAAAAATGAACAAAAACTAAACTCAGCATGGTCAATGACTTCCAGCTTTTTGTTGCGACCGTTCTGTGGAACTTTGATACGCTTGGCTATGCAGGTCTACGGAACTAAACTCAGCATGGTGGATGGCTACCAACTCCCCGTTGTGATCGTAATGTGGAACTTTGATACGCTTGGCTATGCAGGTCTACGGTTACGTTATTTCTATATCTGTCAAATCCTCAAAAGTAATATCTCGAACCAATCAAACCGTCGTCTTGAAATTTTGCGTAATTTTGTAGGGGAAGCCAGTGTATTTAAACATAGGGGTAATTAGAACAAAGTCCAATAAATGCCATACGTGGGGAAATAAGAAAAACATAATGGCATGGATTTATGTCTTGGGCTGTTCTCTGTGTGTATGTCACATTTCGCTGGTCAGTTTTTCGGAGGGACAGATGTCCTTGCTGTTACGGTCCTTAAAGCAACAGTAATTAACCAACTAAATAACTAAATATTTCGTATTTTGGCATTTATATTGCCCTCATTTTAAACAAAAACCAGTAATGGTCCGTCTGCATTGGCATGCATTATGGGGATTTACTCAGTTTGTTCTACAGTAGTTGACAGATGATCCAATTTCTTTTAATTACGGAGCGTTGGGGGTGGAATTGTGCTACAAAATGTGATATTAGTAATGTATTTTTATCTTACAGTATATATAAGATAGATAGGTGACTTCGGTGACGTAGTTGGTAGCATACTGAGCTGCTATGCCCAAGATGGCGGGTTCAAACCCGGCCGAACTAATTGGATCTTTTAAGAACGTTATAAATCCCTCAGTATGCCTTCCTTCGGAGGGGAAGTAGAGCCGGTGGGCCCATGTCTTAGATTTATGGCATGTTAAAGAAACCTCTATGGAGATCAAATTGGCAGGTGAAAAGCTGAAGGAAGTAGGAGACTTCTGTTACTTAGGAAGCAGAATAACCAGTGATGGACGAAGCAAAGAGGATATAAAAAGTAGGTTGGCTCAGGCAAAGAAAGCATTTCTACAAAAAAGGAATCTGCTGACATCGAATATAGATTTAGGTATTAGGAAGTCATTTTTGAAAGCCTTTGTCTGGAGCGTGGCGCTCTATGGAAGTGAAACTTGGACTGTTGGTGTAGCAAAAAAGAGGAGAATTGAAGCATTTGAAATGTGGTGTTACAGGAGAATGATGAAGATCAGATGGGTAGATAGGGTTACAAACAAAGAGGTATTAAGCCGAGTGGGAGAGGAGAGATGTTTCTGGCGACTGCTAATGAAGAGAAGAGATAGGTTGGTAGGACACATACTAAGACACCCAGGAATAGCAAGCTTAGTTATGGAAGGAAGGGTCGAGGACAAGAACTGTAGGGGTAGACCAAGGTTAGAATATGTTAAACAGATTGCCTCGGATGTGGGGTGTGGTAGCTATGTAGAGATGAAACGATTAGCTCAGGACAGGGAGGAATGGAGAGCTGCATCAAACCAGTCAAAAGACTGAAGACTCAAACAACAAAGAACCTTCCACTAACTGCAATTGTGTGAAGCTAAATTTTTAGGTTAGATTTTATTAACGCGCTGTAAGTCCCAACGTTCTTCGTCAGGTGCCGATTGCGGTGGCATCTAGTAGCCAAGTTCGTGGCTATGTGTCGTTGACGGTAGCATTTAGTAGCAAAAGTAGGAACTACTTGAAAATTGATCGTCTGCAGTCCTTACCTGAATTACAGATAACACACACTAATACAGCCATCACATATTATTAACACTGGTTATCAGACAGATTCTACACAAACCCAATGTACACGGGGCTAAATGACCACGTTGTCGCAGCCCCTAAACTAAGGAACCAACCGACCTTAAGACAGAAAGTCTAATTGAATTCGAATTAGAAGAAATTAAACATAATCTGAAAGAATATTTATATAATTCGTTCAGGTTATTTCTTTACTTTTCTCTTTCCAGTATTTGGAATGTTGACCGACTGAAAGTTAAATAAGGGAACACTGAAAAATGGCTTCAAAGCTATGGGCGAAGTATCGAATTTGCCATAGAGGGAACAGACAGTGGTCGGTCATGATGTAAGAAACTAAACTCGGGTAGTTCCTTATGGACTACAAAAACACGTTTTAAAGCCCTTAATACCGTTTTCCAGATATTTGCAAATCATTATTCCTGCTTGGCGAACTCGCGAAATGTTCAGCTCCTTATCACGGAAATGCCAGCTCAACTTTCCATCCGAGAGAGTGCTTTTTTCTTTGTTTCCTTAAATATCATATGAAATAGCTATATAGAGCCCTGTTAAAAGGCGATCTGTTTTCATTTTCTATCCCAAATTAAATCAGAATCCTCTATGGACATCAAATTGGCAGGTGAACAACTAAAGAAAGTAGGAGACTTATGTTACTTAGGAAGCAAAATAACCAGTGATGGACGAAGCAAAGAGCATATAAAAAGTAGGTTAGCTCAGGCAAGGAAAGCATTTCTACAGAAAAGGAATCTGTTGACATCGAATATTGATTTAGGTGTTAAGAAGTCATTTTTGAAGGCCTTTGTCTGGAGCGTGGCGCTCTATGGAAGTGAAACTTGGACTATTGGTGCAGCAGAAAAGAGGAGAATTGAAGCGTTTGAAATGTGGTGTTACAGGAGAATGATGAAGATCAGATGGTTGGATAGGGTTACAAACGAAGAGGTATTAAGACTAGTGGGAGAGGAGAGATGTTTCTGGCGACTGCTAATGAAGAGAAGAGATAGGTTGGTAAGACACATATTAAGACACCCAGGAATAGCAAGCTTAGTTATGAAAGGAGGGATCGAGGACAGGAACTGTAGGGGTAGACCAAGGTTAGAATATGTTAAACCGATTGCCTCCGATGTAGGGTGTGGTAGCTATGTAGAGATGAATCGATTAGCTCAGGACAGGGAGGCATGGACAGCTGCATTAAGCCAGTCAAAAGACTGAAGACTCAAACAACAACAACCCCAAATGATATTTATCAGAAAAGCAACATAAATGAGTCAAGACAAGAAGAGCAGTGGAATTTCTTTCTTATAATACCATACTCATTCACTCTGCTTGATAGTTGATAAATTTTTAACAATATTTCCGAGTATTTCTATAATTAAAACTCAGCAATTTTTCTCGGCTTATGCCGTGTCTTGTGTGGTTTTCGCCTAAGACACCAAGCTGGCTCATCAGCGCTCTCTTGGTGTCCCCGCCCGGACCCCCACAGGAGTAGCGAACTGCGTGCTACCTCCATTTTTATGAAGCGCACCTGCGCCTCTTTACTGCGAGAGCTAAAGGCTCAAGCAGCTTAACCTCCCTAAGAAGGCTTCCAAAAGAGATGGTATCCTATTGGCTTTCACGGCCAGTGAATTAAAACTCAGCAATTTTTCTAGGTTTATGCTGTGTCTTGTGTGGGGTTTCGCCTAGAAACACCAAGCCGGCTCATCAGCGGGCTCTTGGTGTCCGTGCCCGGACCCCCACAGAAGGTGCGCTTCATTTTTAGCCTACTTTTCACATTTTGCAAAAATGAGGAAAAAGTAGACTTATGAGATCGATCCGGGCAAATGTGTGTCTGTCTGTCTGGCTGGCTGGCTGGCTGGCTGGCTGGCTGTGTGTGTGTGCCCCCCCTATCAACTCATAAACGGCTGCAGCAATCGAAACCAAATTTAGTATGAGTAAAGATGTATACCGGAATATCTGAAGCCCATATTTGAAAATGATGTCAGTGCTACCAACTGCTGAAAAAACGCACTAGAAATATGAGCTCCATGTTGGATATCATGGAAAGTATGCGTGGGAGCTATTCCAAAATTGGCACACATGTAGATAATAATATTTCAGTTTAATTTCTAGGAGGACATAAATGACAGTGTTGCCAAAATAATTTTAAGACTTCTGATAGGTCCAATTTTTAAATGCATATAACTTCGACACTAACAATTGGATTTCAACCAAATTTTGTGTGTAACATGTGTACATAAACAGATATGACTGATCGTATTCTTAAGAGCCACCAGGGCTGCCAACTGTTGATAATTTCTCTCTCTCTTTTTTAAATCCAAATACCAATATATCAGAAAGTATCCAATCCGACAGCTTTAAACTATGCACACGTATAGTACCTGACATTTTAGATTAATTTTGAGTAACTTTCATACGTCAGTTCTACCAACATGATTCTAAGCATGCTGATAGGACCAATTTTTAAATACATGTAACTTCTATACTATCAGTTGGATTTCATCCAAATTTCGTATGTGCTATGTGTAACATAACAGATATGACTATAAGTATTCTTAAGAGCAATCAGGGCTGACAACTGTTTATAAATGCTGTCTATATTTTTTACCCTAATATTCTAGATAGGTCCATATACAGTAGATTAATCATTGGCATGAATCTTAATTTTAAGAAAAGTAGGCTCTTTAGTTCGTCACGGAACTTCTTGTTATAATCGTGTGGATATAAGTATGAAAGTCAAAGTACTTGAGCATATTACAGCTGTTTACAAACTGTTGATATACTGAAGTGACTATGTGGCAAGCCTTTTACATTATGGAGATTTGCTGATTCCGAAGTCCAGTTGCGTCTGGATTGACCTTCAGCTTCCTTGTTAGTAGTCTGTCGACAGAAATAATTCTTTCATTCAGTTTCCACGCATGCGCTATGTAGGTCTATCCAGATCTCTGAAGATCACCTATTTTCTCTCAATATTTAGCGTATTTTTAAAGAAATTTGCTCCTGATTGTAACGACGAAAGATACATTTAATCAGCGTGGTTGTGCGTTCGAATCCCGGCGCCAAGAGGGACTATCTTAAGAGAGGATTTTTTTCCCACTCTCTCCCCAAGCAAATGCTGGAATGGTACCTTATTTTCAGTACCAGGGTGTCTCCCCCAGTTCTAGATTCTAATAAGTACAGTTGCATACACCACTACAGTCATTATATAACCCCCTAGGGGCTCACATCTAGTGGGACGTGGGTTGGCGACCACGTGGCCCCAGCTGAGTCCGGAATTGCTTTCACTTACTTGTGCCGGGCTCCTCTCCGCCTTCTTTCCTCTCGACCACTTGGTCAACTCTTGTTCTCTTCCGACCCCGACGGTATTACGGTATCCGAGGCATAGGGAGTCTCTTCCTTTCCCGCCTTAATTGGCCCTTGTCTCATCTTTCCTGATACCCTCCTTCTGTGAGGGGTCAGCCTTGTTAGCCTATTTTCAATTTTGAAAAAATAGGCTTATGAGATCACCTTTTGTCCGTGTGTGTATGTGCGTGTGTGTGTGTGTGTGTGAGAGGTGTGTGTGTGTGTGTGTCCCTAATAAATTCTAAACGGCTGGAGCGATTTCAATGAAACTCGGTAAGATCATAGCACCCTTTTGGCCGACCCCGATCGTGTCCTTTAAATTTTATTGTGTCTCACCAATCCAACATGGCGGCTGTGCGAAATATGTCACCAGCATTCAGTATCTCCGAAACAATTACTTATATCACCCTGAAATTTTGTGCGGTGATAAAGGGAACTACTAGAAGTTCAAATATGAGACTTTCAAAAACCTGGTAACTACAGAACCAACATGGCGGCCAAGCGAATTTGTGACTTTTAAATAGACTTTTCTCGCAATTTAACCATCCAAACGTAATGACACATGGTACATCAAATGTTTATACACATTGTAATACACTGGGGTCAAATTTAGTTCAATTGTTTACATAACATCAAAATGGCGGCTGTGCGAAATATTTCACTGGCATTCAATATCTCCGAAACTATTTACGATATCACCCTGACATTTTGTATGGTGCTAAAGGGGACTGCTACAAATTTATCTATGTATCTTTCAAAAACCTGTAGAGTACAAAACGAACATGGCGGCCAAGCGAACTTGAAATATTTTAATAGACTTTTCTCGTGATTTAACCGTCTGAGCGCAGTGAAATGTGGTACGGTAAATGATTATTCATATTGTAATGTACTGGCATCTAATTTAGTTCAATTGTTTACATAACCTCAAAATGGCGGCTGTGCCAAATTTTAAAATTAAGTTTTTATTTCTTGTGTCATAATCTTGCGATCGAAGTGAAAGTTTGAAAACTGAAGCTACACAATAATTTTCCTTTAATGGTACATAACTCTACGACCTATACATATAACAATCCAAAATGGCGAGCATCCGAAATATTTTGACGGTTCTCAATATCTACGAATCTTTTACAGCAATCAAACTGAATTTTTTTATGCTCATAGAGGCTATGAACATAAGATCGCCTATATGACTTTCAGTAACCTGGTGAGCACTACTCCAACATGGCAGCGACGCGAAGTATAAATATTTAAATGGACGTTTCTCGTGATTTTACCATCTGAGTGCAGTGAAACTTTGCACGTTAAATGCTTATACAAATGTTAATCTATTGGCATCTAATTTATTTAAATTGTTTTCATAACCACATGATGGCAGCTGTGCGAAATTTTAAAATCTCGTTTTTACTTCTTGTGTCCTAATCATGCGATTGAAGTCTGAATACCACACGTACAAAATAATCTTCATGTAATAGTACATAAATAAAAATCCAACCTGGCGACCATCTGAAATATTTAGACGGTTCTCAATATCTACGAATCCATCACAACAATCAAACATAAATTTTGTATGTTGATAGAGGCAATTAACATGGGTAGGATAACTGAAAATAGGCTGTATAGTTCTTCACGGAACTACTTGTTTTTCTTTTCATGTTATCTCCTGCCTTTTGCACAAAGCCCTCAAGGAGGCAGGGTGTGAGTATCTCCACCACTTCTGGTGCACCCTGGATATTGCTACACCCTCAGGGATTCATGGCTGGTGAATTCGGGAGTTGGCGACCCCGAGGGATTCCTGAGCTGGGTCTGGTTTTATCCCTTGTTTCCATTACCTCTGGGAAGGACCCTCTCTTGTTTCATTTTCCTATCTGCCTTTCATGGCTCTCCTTCCTTCCAAGTCCCTCAATCCGCATTCTTCATGGGTTGAGGGCTTTTCTTTCCTTCCTGTCCTTTATTTGCCTTATTCTCCTTTCGTTTTCCATTTCTTCTTCTAGTATATACGTTAGTAGTTAGTTTTAGTTATAGTTTACTATTCATTTTCATCTTCACGATCACCCAAACCATTAGGGGACGATAACCTAGATGTTAAGCCCCTTAAAATAAGAATTATCATCAACATCATCATCATCATATAAACATAGGTTAGCAGACAAATGTTACATACACCCAAGTACACGAGTTTGCTGACCAATAAAATGTTCGGCTTAGCCAAGCTCGTTAAATCGTGCACCACGGCCGTGAGGGCAGCTGCAGCAAGTCTGGAAATCGTAGGTTCAAATCCCAGCGGCTATCTTGAGTGTTATTGAATCGGTCGTAGCTGAAAAGCATTAAGTCAAAAATGGTATTTTTTTAAAAACAATTATTATTCTGAAGTATTGACCCAAGGGCCTAGGAGCGGTATAGGAAAGAATAGGGCTGTATAGAACTAGCACCGATAGAGCGCACTGCTGTTGTACTGGGTAAGCGCAAGGCGCTCTTCATTTGTCTCCTGTGTTCTCATGCCGCTAATATCCACGAATTTAAGTAGTTTAAATTGCTATTTTCGTGACTATGCCGAGCTATTGCAGTGTTCCTCTTTGCAAAAATCAGGGCAGCCCGTTTTCGTGTCACCAATTTTCACAAAATAAAGAAATGAGGAAGAAATGGTTACATGCTATTAGAAGGAAACATTTCGGTGAAGAAAATCTGACCGAACATATTAAAGTGTGTTCCCATCATTTTCAACTCGATGACTTCACGAAAACTGTGTTGGGCAAGCGTGATTTACAAAGGGAAATAATTCCTACCTATAAACTGATTAGACATTTCGATAACAACCACTGAATTTATGCGTTTGCATTTGAAGGTGAGAGAGCAAGATTAAAACCGGACACTGTTCCATCGCTTTTTCCGTGGACCCCGAACACAGCCAAAATAAGGAAGAGGCCGCACACAAGAAAATTGCTGGTTTACCACAATAATCCTACAATATCGGATCTGCATAAATCATCTCCATTGAAGTACGGTACGGGAAGAAATCGTCAAAATACAGGAAGAAGTGAATGTAACATTTGTGACTCCCATTTTCAAAGGCATCAAAACTCGGACAAATACTTCAAGAATAAATGTCACAACATTAACAGCCAAAAACGTATTATGGTTGGTTTCTTGAAATCAGAATTAATCGTCAACTTCCATCTGCTACGGAGAATGTAGTACCGGTAGCGACTGACTTCTACATTCTTGAGACATAAGTTAGCCAGATGAATGGAAACAGTTCGTGGCCCTAAAGCAGGGATTCTCAAACTTTTTAAATAAGTCGTTTCTAAGGGGTACGGAAACGATTCGTACTAAGAAATTGACGAAATTACATAAGAACCAAACGTTGCGATGCATTTTGAGGTATATAATACCGGTATCAACTTTCTTTGATTATGTTTACCTTAAAACATGACAGTAAGCTATCAACCAAAAAAAAAAAAGACATGAATCGAAGCAAGGGGAGCAAGTGAATATGTAAATCTCTATTTATAAAAGGAACATTGTAGTTTTACGTGACCGTTAATCTAGAGATCATGAGCCACGGGACCTCCTCTTTACGTGGAATCCGAACAACAGGGCATGGCATTTCACTTTGAAAAACTCACATGCATTGACCGGGAAATCTCTATTTATGATTTAAGCCTTATGGAGATAAATTTATCAATATAGGCCTACAATACTCAAGCATTCTGACTCCTATTCATTATTTGAATAATAAAGCGTGTTAGAATTTTGTTATTACCGCTGTAGCCTATTAATTCTTCCTTCCTCCCACTAGTTTTAGCACCCATAGTCCGTAGCTCATTTTGCAGCTGTTTAACGCTTAAACGCTGAAAATCGTTCATAATATATTAGAGGATATACCTATAGAATTAATTAATATAGTCTTGGAGTAAAATTGAGATGATATAATTTACTTTAGCTTAGAAAACTCGGTCACAATCTAGACATTCCTCGTAGCTGACTGGGGGAAACATAGGACGATCGCTTTGCGCTTACCCAGTACTACACGAGCGCTATCTGGCGCGAACTTTCTCAGGCTACATCCCTATTAGTCAGCCTTCTGTTTAAACCAGAAACCACAGCTACATGTGGTGAGATCAGAGGAGAAAAGCATTAAGTCAATGACGCTGCCTTTCAGTGCCGTATTCCGCCAGCTTGTGGTTATGTAAACAATTGGACTAAATTAGAAACCAGTGCATTACAATGTGTATGAACATTTCCTGTACCAAGTTTCATTGCTTTTGGATAATTAAATCGCGAGAAAGGTCTATTTAAAATGTTCAACTTCGCTTGGCCGCCATGTTCGTTTTGTAGTTAAACGGTTTTTGAAAGTTTTATAGATGAAATTCCAGTAGTGCCCCTTATCTCCGTACAAAATTTCAGGGTGATAGTTTCAGAGATATAGAATGCCGGTGAAATATTTCGCACAGCCGCCATCATGAGGTTATGTAAACAATTGAACAAAGTTGAAGTCGGTGAATTATAATGTGTATAAACATATACTGTACCAAGTTTTATTGCGTTTGGTTGGTTAAATCGCGAGAAACGTCTGTTTAAAAGTCACAACTTCGCTTGGACGCCATGTTGGTTTTGTAGTTACCAGGTTTTCAAATGTCACATACGTGAACTTCTAGTAGTTTCCACCGTAAATAATTCCAGGGTGATATCGGTAATATTTCCGGAGATATTGAATGCTGGTGAAATATTTCGCACAGCCGCCATGTTGGATTGATGAGACGTAACAAAATTCGAAGGGCACGGTCGGGGTCGCCTGGAATAGTGCTATGAACTTACCGAGTTTCATTGAAATTGCGCCAGCCGTTTAGAAGTTATTAGGGGGGGGGGAGGACTCACACCATCACACACACTATCACACACACCATCACACACACCATCATACACACACACAGACAGACACACACGGACAAAAGGTGGTCTCATAAGCCTATTTTTTTCATAGATGAAAGTAGGCTAAAAATGAGTTGGTGTGTGTCTGTGTGTCTGTGTATTACTCAATCAAGCAAGAACCACTGGTCCGATTTACATGAAATTTTACATGGAAGTAGCTGAATTACCTGGTTAACTAATAGGCTACTTTTTATTTCGATACTTTTCCCTATTTAAAGATGGCGACCATTTTAGTAACATCACTACACCCTTTGGTTTCAAACTTCATATTTCCATTTCAAATAAAAAGAGAATGCGAAGAAATAGCAAACATTTGATGGCATATACAAGGTTTAAAATTTAATTTTCTATCCGAAAGGTCCTTATCACTATTCGTGTTTCTCCAACGGTTAGCGAGTAAAACCTAAATATGTGCTATAAAACACGGTCAACGCCGAGCGGTGTAGTTGGACACAATGTTCCATCCTTACTCACCCTCCGCGCAGCCCTCGCCTATCCCCTGTTTTAACTGTCACCTTCACATTTTAATTTATTTATTACCCGTAGCGAAGCACGGGTACTTCAGCTAGTATCTACATACATCTTAGAGAATCCATGGTATTTGGACCGTAATTCTTAGGGTGTATTGGGCAGGCAATACGCGGAATAAATGTCGAGCGTTGTGTTTCTAGTGGGAAGGCACAAGAATGGCCGCACGCAAACGAAGAAAGAGAGCTTTCCCGGTATTAGCTCAATTTGGTGAGGCGTTCAGATGAAAAAGGGACATTATCCACTTTTTAAAAAATTACAGGAAGAGGGAAATACTTATAGTCACTCATATAGTTGTGCAATTATTGATTTACGTTCACTAACTCATTAACATTTGATGACAAAGGTTAAGCCGGCAATTTTCAGTTACATAAATCATTGGAAGTTAACAAAAATGTATTATAAAATGGATTTTGATTGGGAATGATGCAAAAAGGACATTATCCACTTTTTTTTCTTTCAAAATTACAGAAACAGAAAAGAACGTAAAATTACTCATATAGTTATGAATTTTTTAATTTCTGTTCACTAACTCATTAACATTTGATGACAAAGTCTGCAATTTTCAGTTACAAAAATCATAAGAAGTTAACAAAAATGTATTATAAAATGGATAATGTACCTTTTGATTGGAAATGATGGATTGGATAATATGCATTTCAAAAATAAGTTTTATTATAACAACTAGCATACGTACCCGCTCTTCGAACGGTTTTAGGTATTAATAACCAGACGTTATCAATTGAGCTACTGTTGCAATGGTTAGGGGCTTGTTATTCCTTCATATGTTTATCAGAGCGAAGTTAGTATTCTGGGAATATCATACACACACTGTTAATTTAAGGGCCTTAAAATGTGGTTTCCGGAGACTCATTATAGACTCCCGAATTTTGTGTCCCACATTGAGAAGCGCAACATATGCTTTGGTCGTCCTTCCAGGATAATTTTTATATTTCGCATATTCTAGCATGTATTTTGAAAAGTTTCTTCCTATACCAATCCTTCAATGAGAAGTAGGCTACGGCGAAGAGTTTTATAAATAATAATTGGTGTATTGACTCTCATGGATACCTAATTTTACGATGCTCCAAACATTCGAACACGAGTTATAGGCGTACATAAAGATACACAGAAAGGCCGAAAATCCCTAAGTATGCCTTTCTTCGGAGGGGAAGAAAAGCCGGCGGTCCCATGTCATAGAATTATGGCAGGTAATAGAACCTTCCACTAACTACAATTGTGTGAAGCTAAATTTGTAGGTTAGATTTGATTAACGCTCTATTAGTTCCAAAGTTTGCCGCTTGCGGTGGCATCTAGTAGCCAAGTCACAGCTAGGTATCGTTGACGGTAGCATTTGGTAGCAAAAGTAGGAACTACTGGAAATTGATCGTCTGCAGTTCTTACCTGAAATACAGATAACACACACTAATACAGCCATCACAATTAACACCGGTTAGCAGACAGATTCTACACACACGAGGTTACGTGAACGCGTTGTTGCAGCTTCTAAACTGAGGAACCAACCAACCAACCAACCTTCAACATATTACCCAGAAGTCCGAATATGGATATATCAACCACACGGTTTCAAACAAAATTATCCTTACGATGAACCCGTTTGTCGAAAAAATAAGTCAGAATGTGCTCAATCAAAAATTCACCTAACGTGTACTTCCTGACGTGAAAATAAAATTGAAAACCTCGTAGACGAAACGCAATACACCTCACATAAAGACTGACCCTCACCGTTGTGTCAAGTCCCTATCCACAGGAAGACACCTTTAACAAATTATAAAGACTGGTGGTGCATGGATATTCAGGTTTATTAGCCACCAATGGCCCAAATTCCTAATAGCCGCGAAAAATACTATTTCAATTGAGTATTTTTTGAAAATAATGTTGCTGTTTGGAGATATAATTCTGTACGACATATCACACGTGTAAATCACGTGAAAAAATTCTAGGGTACCCCTTGACCCCCTTATGCGCAGTGATGAATTTGACAGTCTAAGTTGGTTCCGTGATAACCTTATAGCCATTTGCAAATTTTCACAGAAATGTAATAAGTGGAGTGGCATTGATTTTTACAGAAATAGATGGAACGTTGGATGTCTTCTCTTGAGAACCTGTTGTCATGGTTGCTGGCTTGCCTTCCTTCATTAGTTTATTAAATTAAATTAGTTTTCTGGGAATATCTCAGAAACTGTTGGTTTTAGAGCCTTAAAATGTAGTTTTCGGGAACCCTCGAGTTTTGTTTCTGCCCCCGAGGGGCTAATAATGAGCTTTGTCTCGTCGTTGTATGCCATAATATAATAATAATAATAATAATAATAATAATAATAATAATAATAAATACAATATAGGGATAGGGATATGAAAGACCTTCCGTACCACACCCGCATGTGAAAATCGCGTGACAAAATTCTAGTGTACCCCTTGACCCCCTTAAGCTCATTATAAGCATTGATGAATTTTACAGCTTAATTTGGTTCTGTGATAACCTTATATCCGTTTGCAAACTTCACAGTAATGTAATAAATGGAATTGCATTGCGTCTTACAGAAATAGATGGTCACCAGATTGCATTCTTTCATTAGATTATTAAATGAAATTAGTTTTCTGGGAATATCTCAAAAACTGTTGGTTTTAGGGCCTTAAAATGTGATTTTCGAGGACCCTTTAGGGCCCCCCGAATTTTGTTTCTCACATCGAGGGGTTGAAAATAAGCTTTGTCTCGTCCTTTTACGCCTATTTCAGCATGAATTTTAAGGGGGTAGGCCCCCATTTATGAAAGGTACGGAGCAGAGTTACATCAATGATTAGTGTGGTGCTTCTGATGGATATCTGTATCAAATTTTACGTTGATCCACCCAGCCGTTCTCAAGTTATAAGGACTCGAAGTTGTCCACAAACAGACAGACAAAAAAATATTTTTGCGCGCATCCGTCATAAAACAGTCTGAAACGCGCAAATAACGCAAATTTCCGTGGAAATTCAGAAAAAACAGACAAACTTTCATTTATATATATATATATATATATAGAGAGAGAGAGATTACAAAATTTGCATTTGAAAAGTGAATGCAGCATCTAAGAGACATTTTCAAATATTTAGAAGAGGAGCATCTTCCGCAGCTTTGCACGTAATGTCATCTTGGTTCACTGCTGCATGGATAATGTCCCTTATGCAGAAAGACGCAATATTCAATGTGTAACTAAACCAGGAAAATGTCCGTTTTGACGTAAAATGCTACTACTAAAATATGATTATTTAATTCCACAAGATAATTTCTAATTTCACAAAAAGTGGTTAATGTCCCTTTTGCATCTGAACGCCTCCGAAATGATGATGATGATAATTGTTGTTTTAAGGGGCCTAACATCTAGGTTATCGGCCCCTAAATTGTAAATGATTTAAATTCAAGTGCTCCAGAAATATCCAGTGAATCTGAAGTTTTCAGCTCTGACTGGGCAAATTACAAGTGCTGATTTTATGAAATTCCCGCATGCTTTAATTTCAGGTTTGCAACCACTGTCTGGTTTTTCTCTTTCAACATCGATATACATTTCCATGCTATTTTTATCAAATGAAACATTGAAGGAGATATTCAATGGATCACACCAGTATGCTAAGGGCATCCTAGTAATAGTCATACATTTCTAGAGAAATAAATAAGAGTTGAGGTAAGTGACACATTTGAGTGCTAAGGCATAATAATTTTTTGCTAGCTGTTCTATCGATATTTTCGATCTCACCGTCTTAGCACTTGTTGACTTGATCTACGCGAAGGGAATGAAAGAAATAGGTGAGCAAGGAGTTGTAGGAGGTTTTTCTTTTCGCATTACAGATCGGTGGTCAAGCCGTCATAAATATCCTCACTTGAAGTTTTTGGAAGAAAAGAAAGAAAGAAAGAAAGATGTTTCATTTGAAAACAAACTTGTAGTTTTCGCATATACATAGCATTTTATGGTTTTTTCGTAGTTTTAGTCAATTACGCATTTAATCGCTTTTTCAAAACACATTAAAAAGTAGTTTACTGGTCGAGAAAAATGGAAAAACATGAGTACAAGCCTTTATGAGCATTTCGCGCTTGATCCCATTTGCGAAAAATTACCACTCCCAATAATAATAATAATAATAATAATAATAATAATAATAATAATAATAATAATAATAATAATATCGTATGGTCTCGGGTACCGGGTGCAAGGTTTGTAATTTGACACCCAGAGGGTAGTTTGCATGTCGAATTTCGTTGTTCCTTGAATCACTATGAAAGTCAAGGAGGTTAGATATCTAAGCTCCTTGAACACTATAGCGCTTTCTAGTAGAGAAATTAGGAACTTTGTGTTGGCGGAAACTCCCGAGATTAATTTTGCCATTATGAACACGGCCTACTGAATTCAAATGGGTTCTTTGACATGCCAACATCGTATGACATACGTGTCGTATTTTTGCCGCCTTTCAAAAAAAAAATCACTTACCACGGCCAGGAGCGAACCTGCAATCTTGGGGTTAGCAGACCGACACGCTTTCCACTCACCCACCGTGGCAAGATACCACGCCCAATTATAAGCTACCTATATTTTAATCAGTGATGTTCGAGTCTGTGATTTAATTCACAGAAATAATACGAGGTTTTCCCCTCAGGTTTTACCAAAGTTTGTAAGGCACTTCGTAGGAAGTTCCAAGGAGAGATTCTGATTCCTGGCACGGATGTTAAACAAGTGCACGTGCTATGCATCGTACTTAGCCTAGACTGTAAGACTGGTTTACAAGACTGTGTTTCATCCAACCTTGCATTGACCACCTCTGGGCTGTCACACGGGAGGTCCGAATGCGATTCCCAGCTCTGCCACGAAATTCAATATTGGTCTAAGGGCTGCAACGGGGAACACTCATCCTCCCAAGTAAATCTGTCATCATTACAAACATTCATTTTTAGTCTATTTTCATAAAAAAAAAGGTTTACATATCACCTTTTGTCCGTATGTGTGTGTGTGTGTGCGTCGGTGTGTGTGTGTCCTAATAACTTCCAATAGGCTGGAGCGATTTCTTTGAAACTCGGTGAGGTCATAGTACTATTTTGGCCTACCTCCGACCGTGCCCTTCAAATTTTACTACATCTCACCAATCCAACATGGCGCCTGTGCGAAATATTTCACCGGCATTCCATATCTCCGAAACTAATACTGATATCAACCTGAAAATTTGTACGGTGATAAAGGGCACCACTAGAAGTTTATCTAAGAGAATTTCAAAAGCCTGTTAACTACAAAACGAACATGGCGGCTAAGCGAAGTTGATACATTTAAATAGACTTACATCGCGATTTAACCATCCAAACGCAATGAAACTTGTCACAGCAAATGTTTATACACATTGTAATGGACTGGCATCTAATTTAGTTCAATTGTTCACATAACCTCAAGAGGGCGGTTAGCGAAATATTTCACCTGCATTCTATATCTCCGAAACCATTACTGATATCACCTTAACATTTTTTATAGTTATAAAGGGCACTACTAGCAGTTTAGCTATGAGATTTCCAAAAACTTGTAAAATACAAAACGAAAATGGCTGCCAAGCGAAGTTGAAACATTTTAATTGATTTTTCTCGTGATTTAACCATCTGAGCGCAGTGAAATATGCTATAGTAAATGTTTACACACATTGTAATGCACTGGCTTATAATTTCGTTCAATTGTTCACATAACCTCAAGATGGCGGCTGTGCGAAATTTTAAAATTATGTTTTTATTTCTTGTGTATTAATCATGCGATCGGAGTGAACGTTTGAATAATGAACGTACGAAATAATCTTCATCTAATAGTACATAACTCTATGGCCTACTAGGTATATTAAAATCCAACATGGCGACCATCCGAAATATTTAGACGGTTCTCAATATCTACGAATCTATTAAAACAATCAAACTGAAATTTTGTATATTGATAGAGGCAATTAACATAAGTAGGATATATGAAAATAGGCTATAGAGTTCTTCACGGAACTACTTGTTAAGCATTTTTGTGGGGTTTGAAGCCATTTTTTCAGTGTTGCCTTAGTAAACAAGAGTTTAGTGCTTTTCAGTCGGTCAACACGAGTGTACCCAAAAGAGCTGGGTTATGCCCTAATCCTGAAATAAATTACATGCGATTAGTGTTGACCGACTGAAAAGCACTGAACTCTTGTTGTTAAGGATTAGTATATTATCTAACAACTTCATGACAATATAAGCATGCACAGAGAATAGTAATTACCTGGACACGAGAGTTTTTTATCATCGCTTCTCGCTAATAGCCACCGGCTAATTTGCTTAACGATTTCTAAACAATTTACATAAAACTTTCCTGTCACGTCTTAATTACAATCCGCCAAGGTCATAACAACAGGCTTCATTAAGCTACCAAAGAGGATGGAAAAATACGTTTTTTCTTTGGTGTATTAGATAAGGATGTAATTACGGCCGACAGGGTGACCCAGACCGATATTGCATTGACTGTCATAGCAGAGGCCTGAGATCGATTCTCGACTCTGTCAAGATATTTATTTCTTGTTTGAGGGCTGGAATGAGGTACATTCAGCCTCGTGAGGAAAAACTGAAGAGGGAAGTATCAGGTAAGACAGGTCGAAACCTATTGTGTTACTTTGTGGACGCAATCATTGTACTATAAGAGGACAATGTGCGGAAAATCAGCCGCCAGATTAAACTGCAAGGCTCCGCAATCGCACCTGACATCCTGGTACGGCTGGAGGAGCTGGACATCCCTGTGGCACTCGGAGTAGTAGCGAGGTGGGGCGTATATGCTGACTGGAGTATACGGCTGCTTTCCACCGACCGTGAGTGTTTGGGCCGTCAGGGCTGTCCATTCCAACCTGTATGAGCGGCTTCGGGGGCGAAGTTCATGGCATGCTGAGCTTCTAAGCACAAGATCGCGGGTTCGTTCAAACCCGGCCGAAGTTGTCGGATATTTTAAGAGCGTTAAAAATCCCTCAGTATACCTTCCTTCGGAGGGGAAGTAAAGCCGGCGGTCCCATGTCATAGATTTATCGCATGTTAAAAAACCTTCCACTAATTACAGTTGTGTGAAGCTAAATTATAGGTTAAATTTGACTAACGCTCTTAGATTCCAACGTTCGTCGCCAGGAGCCGACTGCGGAGGCATCTAGTAACCAAGTTCTGGACTAGTAGTCATTGAAGGTGGCGTTTGGTGGCAAACGTAGGAACTACTTGAAAAATTCAATGTCTGCAGTCCTTACATGAATTAAAAACAGATAACACACACTAATACAGCCATCACAATTAACACCGGTTATCAGACAGATTCTACACACAACCAAAGTACACGGGGCTACATGACCGCGTTGTCGCAGCCCCTAAACTGAGGAACCAACCAATCAACATTAACGGTACTCGCTACTTCCCATTGATTTATATAAGAGATTCGCCACATGATTTTGGAGCCTCGCAGTTCAATCTGACGTCCACAAATGTCAAGATAGGTTTCGACCTGTTTTACCTGATACTTCCCTTGTGAGAAGAGACGGGATCAATTCCTACCTCATCCATCCATGAAGTGATTTTCCATGGTTTCCACACTCTTACTCCAGGAAAATTCCGGGATGCTACCCAAATCCTCTCTCAATTACAAATACACCTGCTAGTACAGACATAACAGTGACACAGATTATCAGTCAAATTTTACACACACCCAAGTACACGGGGCTACATGAGCAAGATGTCGCAAAAGCTTCTAAAAGAATTAACAACAACGATATTGCGCAAGGAGACTTTAAATAATATCGTATAGCCTCGGTGCCGGGAGCAAGCTTTCTTATTTGTCGCCCAGGGGGCAGCTTGCTTGTCAAATTTTGTTGTTCCTTGGAGCGCTGTGAAAGTCAAGGGGGTTAGATATCTAAGCTCCTTGACACTATAGCGCTTTCTAGTAGAGAAAGGAGATTAATTTTGCCATTACGAACACGGCCAACTGAATTCAAATGGGTTCTTTAACATGCCAACAATGTAGGCTTATGCTATGCGTGTCGTGATTTTTGTCGCCTTTCAAAAATCACTTACCATGGCCAGGAGCGAATCTGCAAGCTTTGGGTTGGTAGTCTGACACGATAACCACTCACCCACCGTGGCGATGGATCTTGGTTAACTCAAGACTTCGATTCCCACCGTCAACCATTTTCGGAATGGTGTTCTGTAGTTTCCCATTTTCAACTTCAGGCAAGAGTCGGAACATTATCTTCTAATAGGCCATGACCGCTTCCTTTCGTAATTCCATTCATCTCCATTCGTCTCATCTCTCATTAAAGCAATGCTGCTGCTGCTGATGATGATGATAATTATTTTTTTAAGGGGCCTAACATCTAGGTTATCGGCCCCTAATGGTTTGGGTGATAGGGAAAGATAAGATGAGATTGAAAACTATAACCAATACTAACTACAGACTTACATTCTAGAGGAAGAAATGGTAAACAAATAAAGGATAAGGCAAATAAAGGACAGGGAGAAAAGAAATGCCCTCAACCCTCGAAGAATGAGGATTGATGGACTTGGGAGGAAAGAGAGCCATGAAAGGCAGATAGGAAATGGAAAGAGGAGCGGACCCTCCCCAAAGTCATTGGAAAAAGGGAAAAATAACGACCCAGCTCAGGACGCCCTCAGGGTCACCAACTCCCAAACCCACCAGGCGTGAGCCATTGAGGGTGTAGCACTATCCAGGGTGCACCAGAAGTGGTGGGGCTACATACACCCTGCCTCCTTGAGGGCCTTGTGCAGAAGGCAGGATATAACATGAAAAGAAAAAGAAGGCTGACCCCTCGAAGAATGAGGGTATCAGGAAAGATGAGACAAGGGCCAATTAAGGCGGGAAAGTAAGTGGAAGCAATGCCGGACTCAGCTGGGGTCCCGTGGTCGCCATCCCACGTCCCACTAGATATGAGCCCCTGAGGGTCATTAAAACGTCTGAAGAGATAGGTATCAGGAAGAGTATCTGTGGCCTCCTGAGAGGCCGAGTGCTGGTCTTTCTAGTTGACGCCCGTGGGCGACCTGCGCGCCGTAATGAGTATGAAGCGATGATGATGACGTCACATACACCCAGTCCTCGAGCCATGGGATTTAACCCCAGGAGATTAAAATCCCTTATGGCCCGGCCGGGAATCGAACCCGGGACACTTCTAGCCAAAGACTAGCACGCTATCCAATTTGCCATTGGGCCAGACAAGTGAATTACAAATACACACACTAATACAGCCATTACAATAACAGAGGTTATGAGACGAAGTTTATACAATCACCCAAGCTAAATGGTCATGATATTTAGGTTTTGCACGAACAGAGATGTTTGTTCAAACAAATTGGTTGGACATCTCTTTAGTGTATGGCCGGCTTAAATTTCAATCATATGGCAGATGACCTAGGTGTTTTCCCTTTTTCATTTTTTAGTCGGTTTACCCTCCAGGGTTGGCTTTTCCCTCGGACTCAGCGAGGGAACCCACCATTACCGCCGCCAGGGCAGTGTCCTGGAGCTTGACACATCGGGTCTGGGGATACAACAGGGGAGGTGGGACCAGCACCTCGCCCAGGCGGCCTCACCTGAAAAGCAATCAGGGGCCTTATGAGGGATGGGAAGACTGGGAGGGATAGGCAAGGTAGATGGAAGGAGGCGGCCGTGGCCTTACGTTAGGTACCAATTGCCCGGAGACGAAGTGGGAAACCACGGAAAACCACTTCGAGGATGGCTGAGGGGGGGGGGGATCGAACCCCTTCTACTCATTTGGACCACCCGAGGCTGAGTAGACCCCGTTCCAGTCCTCATTCCACATTTCAAATTTCATGGCAGAGCCGGGAATCGAACCTCGGACCTCCAGGCTGGCAGCTATGTACGCTGACCACTACACTACGGAGGCGACGTTCAACCTTTTAAAAGAACAACTATCCTAAGATGCAATCTAACCTATTAGTGTACATGCGAAAACGATTTGGTTCAGCGTTTCGCATCTCCATTGCTGTTCCAAGCCGATTGTTCTAGTGTTTGGTTTCGCTAGTGTGTGGCATTTATGAAAGCCTTCAGCAGGCATTTGATGGTCATTTGTTAATGGCATCTCGAAATGTCATGTTTAAGTTGCTAATGCATTCATTACACAAGACATGCAAACGTGTTACTTATTGGTATATTGGCTTTCACGGCCGGTGAATTAAACTCAGCAATTCTTCTAGGTTTGTGCCGTGTCTTGTGTGGGGTTTCGCCTAGGACACCAAGCTGGCTCATCGGCGGGCTCTTGGTGTCCCCGCCCGGACCCCCACAGGAGTGACGAACTGCGCGCCACCTCCCTTTATATTAGGTGCAACTGCACCTCTTGACTACGAGAACTAAAAGCTCAAGCAGCCTTAACCTTCCTATGAAGGCTTCCAAAAAGATGGTATATTGGCTTTCACGGCCGGTGAATTTAAACTCAGCAATTCTTCTAGGTTTGTGCCGTGTCTTGTGTGGGGTTTCGCCTAGGACACCAAGCTGGCTCATCGGCGGGCTCTTGGTGTCCCCGCCCGGACCCCCACAGGAGTGACGAACTGCGCGCCACCTCCCTTTATATTAGGTGCAACTGCACCTCTTGACTACGAGAACTAAAACTCAAGCAGCCTTAACCTTCCTATGAAGGCTTCCAAAAAGATGGTATATTGGCTTTCACGGTCGGTGAATTTAAACTCAGCAATTCTTCTAGGTTTGTGCCGTGTCTTGTGTGGGGTTTCGCCTAGGACACCAAGCTGGCTCAACGGCGGGCTCTTGGTGTCCCCGCCCGGACCCCCCCCCCCCAGGAGTAACGAACTGCGCGTTACCTCCCTTTATATAGAGTGCAACTGCACTCCTTGACTGCGAGAGCTAAAAGCTCAAGCAGCCTTAACCTCCCTATGAAGGCTTCCAAAAAGATGGTATATTGGCTTTCACGGTCGGTGAATTTAAACTCAGCAATTCTTCTAGGTTTGTGCCGTGTCTTGTGTGGGGTTTCGCCTAGGACACCAAGCTGGCTCATCGGCGGGCTCTTGGTGTCCCCGCCCGGACCCCCACAGGAGTGACGAACTGCGCGCCACCTCCCTTTATATAGAGTGCAACTTCACCGGCCGTGAAAGCCATTACAGTATACCATCTTTTCAGAAGCCTTCATAGGGAGGTTGAGGCTGCTGGAGCTTTTGGTTCTCGCAGTCGAGAAGTGCAGTTGCACTCTATATAAAGGGAGGTAGCGCGCAGTTCGTTACTCCTGTGGGGGTCCGGGCGAGGACACCAAGGGCCGCCGATGAGCCAGCTTGGTGTCCTAGGCGAAACCCCACACGAGACACGGCACAAACCTAGAAGTATTGCTGAGTTTAATTCACCGGCCGTGCTGAGTGTTACTTATTGTTAGTTAGTTATTGAGGCTTTAAGGGGAGGAACTACGAGGTCATCTGCCCCTATACAAACGTAGAATGGTCTACTACGCGCGTTGATAGGCTGGACAATGTGGCCCAGTTTTCTGTATTTTAAGAAGACAAGTGTGAATGAATCCCAATGCAGGACATCTTTCTTTTGCTTTGTGTCGCAAAGGTACTTTTATCAAATTCACAGCTTTTATTATATTTCATAATCCTAACCCTAGGAACAATATACACAGCAACACGACACAATAGAGCAGAAAGAAAGAAGGAAAGAAAGATAGGAATAAGAAAAGAATGGAAAACGAAAAAAACAAAGATAGAAATAAGGAATGAAAAGAAAGAAACAAAGATAGGCATAAGGAAAGAATGAAAGGAAGGAAGAAAGAAAGAAAGAAAGAAAGAAATAAGCAATCAGTGAGGAATAAGGAAAGAAAGAATAAAAGAATGATTGAACGAAAGTAAGAAAGAAAGGAAAAAGAAAGAAAAATAGGATTTGGGGGAAAAAAGAAAGAAAGAAAGAAAGAAAGAAAGAAAGAAAGAAAGAAAAATAGGATTTGGGAAAAAAAAGAAAGAAAGTAAGAAAGAAAGAAAGAAAGGAAGAAAGAAAGAAAAATAGGATTTGGGAAAAAAAGAAAGAAAGTAAGAAAGAAAGAAAGAAAGAAAGAAAGAAAGGAAGAAAGAAAGCAAAATAGGATTTGGGGGAAAAAGAAAGAAAGTAAGAATGTAAGAAAGAAAGAAAGAAAGAAAGGAAGAAAGAAAGAAAGAAAGAAAAATAGGATTTGGGAAAAAAAGAAAGAAAGAAAGAAAGAAAGAAGGAATGTAAGAAAGAAAGGAAGAAAGAAAGAAAAATAGGATTTGGGGAAGAAAGAAAGAAAGAAAGAAAGAGAGAAAGAAATAAACAAAGCGAGGAATACGGAAAGAAAGAAACAAACATACAAAGATAAGAATAGAGAAAGAATGAAAAAAGAAAGAAACAAAGATAGGAATTAGGGAAGAAAGAAGGAAAGAAAGAAATAATACTGTCAACTAGCTGAATTGTTAGTTCATATTTACCCTGCGGCGTAGTCATGCGTGATAAATCACTCACCACGAAACGATGGAGTGATGCAGCAAGTTTGGAGAATGAAGGATCGAATCCCAGCACCGACAGTAGCTATCCGAGTGTGTTTACCGCGTTTTTTTCCACACTCCCTCCAGGTAAATGCCGGGATAGCACCTTACTTCAAGTCCCAGTGCCGCTACCTCATCTCTGTCTCTAATACAGCCACCCTCACTACTACAGTCATCACATTAATACAGGTTATCAGACAAAAGTGTTCAACACTCGCAGAATTACACGGGGTTGATGACGAAAAATTCCCAAGCCCTTCAAATGAATTAACAAGTGGTTGGTTCCTCAGTTTAGGGGCTGCGACAACGCGGTCATGTAGCCCCGTGTACTTTGTGTGTGTGTAGAATCTGTCTGATAACCGGTGTTAATTGTGATGACTGTATTAATGTGTGTTATCTGTGATTCAGGTAGAAGGACTGCAGACGATTATTTTTTTACAAGTTGTTCCTACTTTTGCTACCAAATGCTACCGTCCACGACACCTAGCTGTGGACGTGGCTACTAAATGCCATCGCAGTCAGCACCTGGCGGTTAACGTTGGAACTAATATAGCGTTATCAAACTAACCTACAAATTGTAGCTTCCACAAATGTAGTTAATGGAAGGTTCTTTTTCATGCCATAAATCTATGACATGGAAGAGCCGGCTCAACTTCCCCTCCGAAGGAAGGCATACTGAGGGATTTTTAACGCTCTTAAAAATCCGACGTCTTCGGCTGGGTTTGATCCAGCGATCTTGGGCATAGAAGCTCAGCATGCTACCGACTACGCCACCGAAGACGCTTTAGCAACATAATGTTAATGTTATTGATTTTACGTCCCTTTTAACTACTGCGGCTTTTAGAGACGCCGGGGTGCCGGAATTTTGCCCCGAAGGGGATCTTTACCGAGCCAGTAAATCTACTGACTCCCTCGCATTTGCGTACCCTCAAATGCCAGCTGACTGCGCCAGGATTCGATCCTGCAACCTTGGGCCAAGCAAGCAAGAACGTTACCGCTGAGCCACGCAGCCAGCCAGACAACAAAAACAACAACAACCCATATTGAATGCTGTCGATCGTGATCTTGAAGTCCAAGAATTGCCACTTTGTTAGTTCCGGCCTTGGTGCATTGCTAATTAAACTCATAAGAAAGAAAATTCTTGTCAACCAATTTAGGTAATTGATTGACCTTCATCGTCTAATTCTCTCTAGCAACTGAGAGCTAAGAGTATAAAGAAATCAGCGCTGATCAGGTTTTCAAGGCTGTGACGACTGCTAGGACCGTGATGGCCGACAGACCTTCCTTCATTGCATTGTCCAGCATAATGTGGGGATTTGCCTGTGACTCCACAGACAATGAGCCATCTTCTTGTCTGCAGGTTGTGTCCAACTAGGCTACATGCTCTCCCCAGAATGTAATAATTGATGTTACCACAGAAGCATGTGAACTTGCCGCATACTGGTCAGGAAAAATCTAATTTAATTAAATTCATATTTGTGTGTGCCACAACTTAATGTTTATCAGAAATGACAATGTTTATAGTACCAGTTCTTGATTTTATCTTTTTTTGTTTGTAATTTTTAGCCTACTTTTCACATTTTGCAAAAATGAGGAAAAAGTAGTCATGAGATCGGGCAAATGTGTGTCTGGCTGTGTGTGTGTGTGTGTGTGTGTGTGTCCCCCCCTATCAACTCCTAAACGGCTGGAGCAATCGAAACAAAATTTGTTATGGGTAAAGATCTATACCTGAATATCTCACGGCCATATTTGAAAATGATGTCAGTGCTACCAACTGCTGAAAAATCGAATTGAAATTTGAGCTCCATGTTGGATATCTTGGAAGGTATGAATGGGAGCTATTTCAAAATTGGCACACGTATAGATAATAATATTGCAGTTTAATTTCCAGGAGGCCATATATGGCAGTGTTGCCAAAATGATTATAAGCCTGCTGATAGGTCCAATTTTTAAATGCATATAACTTCTACACTATCAATTGGAATTCAACCAAATTTCGTATGTGCTATGTGTACATAAACAGATAAGACTGAGCGTATTATTAAGAGCAAGCAGGGCTGCCAACTGTTAATAAATGCTGTCTCTATTTTTTTACCCTAATATCAATATATCAGGAAGTATGCAAGCCAATAGCTCTAAACTTTGTACACGTATAATACCTGGCATTCTAGATTAATTTGGAGTAACTAATATGCGTCAGTGCTGCCAACATGATTCTAAGCCTGCTGATAAGTCCAATTTTTAAATGCATGTAACTTCTATACTAACTAATGGATTTCATTCAAAATTGACACAACAATAGATCATATTATTTCAGATTATTTCTGACCAATACGTGCATGACAATGTTGCCAACATGATTTTACGCGCGCTGTTATATCCAATGTTTAACTGCATGTAACGTCCATGCTATCCATTGGACTTCATCCGAATTTTGTATTCTGTATCTTAAGAGATGGAACTAAGAATATATTCGGTCACCAGGGCTGCCAACTGTAGTGCTATATTAGGCTACATTATGCCAGGTATATTTCGAACTAAATAGAAATTTCGATATTACAAACTTAATTTCGTCATTATTCTAGATAGATCCATATAGATTAATCATTGGCTTGAATCTTAAATTTTAAGAAAAGTAGGCTCTTTAGTTCGTTACGGAACTTCTTGTTGTTGTCTTGTTTCTCCTTTTTCTGTTATATTTTGTTGTTTGTAACAAATGTTTCTAACACGATTAAATACATAAATTTTCCAGTATGTTTAGAGTGTTTTTAGGCGTCTTCGGTGGCGTAGTTGGTAACATGCTGAGGTTCTATGTCCAAGATTGCGTGTTTTAAGAGCGTTACAAATCCTTCAGTATGCCTTCCTTCGGAGGGGAAGTAAAGCTGGCGGGCCCATGTCATAGTTGTATGGCATGTAAAAGAACCTTCCACTAACTACAATTGTGTGAAGCTACATTTGTAGGTTAGATTTGATTAACGCTCTCTAACTTCCAACGTTCGTCGCCAGGTGCCAGTTGCGCTGGCATCTAGTAGCCAAGTTCACAGCTAGGTGTCGTTGACGGTAGCAAAAGTAGGAACTACTTGAAAATAGATCGTCTAGTCCTTACCTGAATTACAGATAACACACACTAATACAGCCATCCCAATTAACACCGGTTATCAGACAGATTCTACACACACCCAAAGTACACTGTGTGTATTGTGTATACTGTTTCGAAACGTATCCCTTTCCAACATTTGGGCCTCTGGGATGTTAAGATCTTTCGAGGTCTTTCCGAGTTTCTTCCATGATGTAGTTGTTTCTTTGTTCCAGAAGTAGTCAAATAACTGCTTGGTTAATCTGGATTTGTCCAATCAGTACATGAGTCCAAGAAATCTCGCAGAGATATTTTCTACATTATTGATTCAAGCTACCGACAGTGGTAGCTACGCTCACCAAAGCGCAGCGTTAGGTCATGGGGCCAAACTCCCTGCTGACTCCGTAGACGCGTGGGTTCTAGCCCCACCTTCGGCCGTCCTTGAAGGTGTTTTCCGTAGTTTTCCATTTTCAACTCCAGGCAAATGCTGGGACGGGACCTTCTGACAGGCCACGGCCGCTTCCTTCCACGTCCTTGCCCAGTTTCATTCCCCTTCATTCATTTAATCTCACATTAACTCCTCTCATGAGTTGGCGTCAGGAAGGGCATCCAAACATAAAAACTATCCCCCACATAAACTTTTATTGCATCTAATCCCCGAACCCGTTGGAAACGAGAATAATAAGGGGTAGACAATACAATTGGTTTAAAGTAGTTCTTCTTCGATGCTCTCTTTTGATTCCAATAGCTTTTGAACCCGGCTGATAATTTATCTTTCTCTCCTGTGAGAGAGATTTCCTGCTCTACTATCCGATTTCTTACTATGGATACTCGAGATTACAAACAAACCAACAGAGCTATTGAAAATGAGTAATACCAATATTTTCCTTGTTTAATTGGGTTAGTCTATATACCGTAAGCCAATTATTCTCAAGTTTAATAATTATTTTTTATTTGTGGTTGTATGAAAAATTGTCTGGGTTTTTGACGTCTTTTCTAGGAACCGCTCACTTAAAACTATTTTTTAGTCAATTTTACCCTCCTTACGCCTTTCCAGGCAGTGTCCTAGAGCTCGGAACACTTGGTCGTTTGGATACAACTCGGGAGGTGTGATCAGCACTTCGCCCAGGCGGCCTCATCTGCAAAGCGAACAGGGGCCTCATGAGGGATGGGAAGGGAAGATTGGGATGGATAGGCAAGGAAGAGGGAAGGAGGCGGCCTTGGCCTTACAGTAGGGACCATCCCGGCATTTGCCCGAAGACGAAGTGGGAAACCACTGAAAACCACTTCGAGGATGGCTGAGGTGGGAATCGAACTCCCTCTACTCATTTGGACCACCCGAGGCTGAGTAGACCCCGTTCCAGTCCTCATACCACTTTTCAAATTTCGTGGCAGAGTCGGGAATCGAACCCAGGACCTCCGGAGGCGGCAGCTAACAATGCTGACCGCTACGCTACGGAGGCGACTTCACATACATGGAAAACTACTTGGCTGAGGGTAATGACATTGTTATATGTTATAGACACAAGTATTGGTGGTGTAAATCTCAAGTTTGAATTTCTTTCAACAACCCAATAAAAAGTTCTTATACTTTTTCTGAAGTAACGTTTTCTCAGCCCAGGATAAACGTGCAGTAGAACTCTTGGCCTAATTTTGAAGCTCTCATTCGTGATTATCGGAAACTGCGACCACTGTAAACATGAATTTATGAAGATTAATATTAATGGCAGGTTTTGTGCGTTCTGGCTCGTGCGATTAAAAGCGGGCGAGCTTGTGAAATCTGTTGCAGCGTTGCCGCGTTTAGTTGCAGTAGTATTTATCACTACAGAACTTTGAGTTAATCACTCGTTCAGCCTTACCAGACGTCAGAGAAAGAAAGCCTCAATAATTACAAACCTTGAAAACCATTGCCGGTGACCTCAAAAACCTGTTGCGTTGCTCTCTTTCCATCTTATCACAGCACAAATAAATAGTGGATACGTTTTAAGTGAGAAGATACAGCTCAAAGAGTCAACGAACGTAACGATATTAAATTATACACAAAATTATCTTAATTCTCATAGAGTCAGACATATTTTTACCTCGTCGTGATGTAGTGGCCAACAAGTCTGGCTGTCGCCCTGGGGATCCGGGTCGAAGTCCCGGCTCTGCCAAGAAATTTAATTTTGGCCTGAGGGCTAGAAGGGGTACACTCAGCCTTGTGAGGAAAAACTGAGAAGAGGTGGGTTTGATTACCACCTCAGCCATCCTGAAAGTGGTTTTACATGGTTTATCACTTCTACTCCAGGCAAATACCGGTATGATTCCTAACCTAAGGCCACGGACGCCTTCTTCCCAATCCTCACCTGAATTAGAAATACACACACTACTTCAGATACCGCAGTAACACAGGCTGTCAGAAAAATGTTTCACACACCCAAGTACACAGGGCTAAATGACCACGATGTCCAAGCCCCTTAAATGAAACAACAACAGCATCGCTTCTCGCCTGAATTCAGCTTTTGCTTTTCTTGGAATATCTGCTTTCTTTTTGAGAGAAACTTATTCCAGGATGTCTTCATGCGTGATTCCTACTTGTAGAAGGTCTTTTTCAACCTCGGCGAACCTGATTTAATCATTATTAATAATAATATTAAACAGTAGATCACTTAGTCAGTATTCAACCACGTCTTGTTTTGGCACCAATGCGAGCTTGCGGAGAAAGATGATAACCCGTGTTCTCCTCATGTTATGCAACCCACGTGACGCCCGAGTGATTGCGAACAAAGGCCAACATAATGTAGGGAATTTTATTGGTATCGCTGAACTATTGAAGTTAAACATTTCATGATTGATATCCTATGAGGTAAGATTATTTCCAATGGATTAGCTTTGAAAGGATGAACCAGAGCTTTTATATCCGGCACGGTAGTATTTTTTTAAAAAGTAGATGAAACTAGAAGGAATCCTGAAGACAATCATAGAGGGGTATGTTGATGGAACCTAGAGCAATCATGTGCAAAGTACGACCCGCGGGCCAAGTCTAGTCTAATCCGACCCACGACATGGTTTCGAATTATAGGTAAATATATTATAAAAATATCCACTTTACAATACATTTTTTTAAAATCACACGATGTCCTTACAACTTTGATACATGTTTCCTCTCATTTTGAGCCTTCCTCAGTCAATAGCACAATTAAAATTCTCATAAAACAGTCTATGGTTGATCAGTGTGACCTCTCAATAAAATTTGTTAAAATTTTAAAAAGATTTTCACATCCTCTTGGTAATTAAAACAAATGGACATACAATGCTTAAAGAATTTTAAAAACTATGTAAAACACTCAAGTCGTGGACTCATCGTCGTTGAAATCATTTCCAAACAAGGGACCTGCAACAACAAAAAGCTCCTAAGAATCTACATTTCTTACTAGGAAAACCTAAACTGATAACTCTGATTGGGCAATAACTTACCCCATTGTACAAGCGTCTTGTATAAGAATCGATTGTGTTAGTTGTTCATGTAGAGACGAAAAAACGGAAGTTGCTTGTTTAATACTATCTATTATATACTATCTACAATTACACATTGGTCACATTTTCTGTTCCGTATACCTAGATGTGAAAAACTGTTTCAATCTCATTGTGTTTATGCGTTTTGTGCAACAGAGTAGCAGCTAGAACTGACTGAGTTACAATGTAACAAAGAATTGAAGCAACTATTCCTCAACGTTTCGAATATTGAGTTCTACACAAAGCCCTACAAAAATCAAGCTTCCCAAACTTAAAATTTCATGCACAGAAGATAACTGCCATGTTCGTATCTAGCTATATCTGAGAACAGGTGTTTTCTACAATGAAGCTTCGCAAAAATAGCGTCGGAAATAGATTGACAGACCACCATTTAGCTGCGCTACTAAGAATCATCTCATCCCAGTTTCAACCAGATTTTGAATAACTTTTAGAAGCACAGTCACAGTTTCACTTGTCACGCTAACAAATAATGAAGGTGTGTCCATAGTGCAAAGATGAAGGGACACTGGGCTAAGAAGAAAGCTCTCCAGAGTTAGGAACCACGTGGTCCAAGGGGCCTCAACGAACCAAGAAGAAGAAGGTGTGTTCTTTCTTCGTATTGTAGCCCATAAGTTTTTTTTTTTATTTAGTCAATTTACCCTCTAGGTTGGTGGTTCCCACGGACTCAGCGAGGGAACTCACCACTACCGCCTCGATGGGCAGTGTCCTGGAGCTTGGAACATCTGGTCGGGAGGGAGACAACTGGGGAGGTGTGATCAGCACTGCAAAGCGAACAGGGGCCTCATGAGGGATGGGAAGGGATGGAAGAGTGGGATGGATAGGCTAGGAAGAGGGAAGGAGGCGGCCGTGGCCTTACAATAGGTACCATCCCGGCATTTGCCCGAAGACGAAGTGGGAAACCACGGAAAACCACTTCGAGGATGGCTGAGGTGGGAATCGAACCCCCTCTACTCATTTGGGCCACCAGAGGCTGAGTAGACCCCGTTCCAGTCCTCATTTCGTGGCAGAGCCGGGAATCGAACCCAGGACCTCCGGGGTTTGATTTAACATTCAGAAATAAAAGGTGTATAATCTATTTGTAAACACGTGTTGTTCTATTTTCGGCTCGCCTAGATTATTGATGTGTAACATCTTTCCACTCGGTTGCTGGATATTTTTGTGGGAGTGATTTTGAAAAATATGACGGAAGTGTATCGGACGGAAGTGTGTAAGACGCACTGCCAGCTAGATCGTATCCCTCCTGGCTGCTGTGGAATGTATATCTCATACGGATTACTTCAAGGTTTGGAGGCGCCATTACAAATATTCCTACAATAAATCATCTTCAAGTTGTCGTTTTTTGGTGTAAAAATATTCATTATATCATATTTGCTGAAAGCAATTATGATTTATTAAGAGTCTGTTTTTCAATCTCTGGATAAAAGTGATCGCATCCACTCCCCGAGTAAATTTGCTCAACACTGTCATTCTGGCGGTAAACGCTCATGCGAACTCTGGTGTCAACTGATTGAAACTCAAAACACATAGCACATGGTCGAAGTCTTCGTATCAGTATTTAGATGATGATATGCTTTAATATGAAACATTGTAAGTAGTCGGCAATGCCGGTATTATGTTTCTGCACAATGTCTATTCAAATATTAACCCACATAACGGTAATGCACTCATTAATATAATACGGTATATATCGTTGTGAGCATGGTTAGCTGCCGCTCCGGAGGTCCTGGGTTCGATTCCCGGCTCTGCCACGAAATTTGAAAAGTGGTACGAGGACTAGAACGGGGTCTACTCAGCCTCGGGTGGCCCAAATGAGTAGAGGGTGTTCGATTCCCCCTCAGCCATCCTTGAAGTGGTTTTCCGTGGTTTCCCACTTCGTCTTCGGGCAAATGCCTGGATGGTACCTTCTTCAAGGCCACGGCCGCCTCCTTCCCTCTTCCTTGCCTATCCATCCTAACCATCCCTTACCTTCCCTCATGAGGCCCCTGTTCGCTTTGCAGGTAAGGCCGCCTGGGCGAGGTGCCAATCCCACCTCACCAGTTGTATCCCTTCCGATTCGATGTTCCCAGCTCCAGGACACTGCCCGTAGAGGCGATAGTGGTGTGTTCCCTCGCTGAGTCCGTGGGTTCCACCAAACTGGAGGGTCAACGACTAAAATATATATATATATATATATATATATATATATATATATATATATCGTTGTGTTTATACGGGAACTAGGCAAGCCTTCATCATCTATTGCTGAACACATTCTCTTTACTCACAAGAGGGCCTATTCATAAGGCATTTTAAACTCAATTTCACGCAGGAACATTATCGAAACAAGCAAAATATAAATGAACTTAATTCCGTAATGCAGTATTATTGGTACGTGAAAATAAGTAACCATTTTGTGCTGAATAATTGCGAGGTCGAAATAGCCGTGGTGTTAGCGTCTTTAACTGTGGATCTAGAGATCTTGGGTTCGAATCCCCGGTGGGTTGGATATTTTTGCTACCAGATTATCGTTTTAAACGATATGTATCATATGAATATGACCCATTTTAACAGAATCCATATGAAATTACGTGTTGGTCTGTGAATCAAGAGGTCCGGGAACTGGTCAAGCCTTTCATGATCTACTGCTGTGCACATTGCATTTACTCGCAAGTTGGCCTATTTATAAGGAATTTTAGGTTATGAGCGGTGTCGCGTTTATTAATCTAGTTGATCCATATCGTATTCTTTATTTAGGCTAGTGCTGGTGGAAGCTACAAATCATCTAATAAAAATAGTTCCGTATTATAAACTACAATATCTGTAAAACACTCCTTTTTACAATAGATTAGTCTAATATTTGCGCCAATAATATTATACCGGTGTATCAACAATTTCACGTGAGGTTCCTTCTATGTCAGATGTTACACATCACATGCGACTACTGTAAGGCTCGTCAAGTGTTTTTTTAATTGCATCTGGTCCTGTCTCTAAAAGGATTGCCCATGTCTGACCTGGAGGAAGACCACGCCTGAGGAATATGGATCAAATTAAGGAAGATGTGGGATGCAAGACCTACGGAGAAATGAATAGGAAGCGGAAAGACGCGAAGAGTGGAGATTTGCTGCATACCAACTCTTGGATTGACCACTAGAAAAAAATAGGTAATATTAGAAGAAGAAAGAAACAACAGAAATATTTTTTTTATTTAGTCAATTTACCCTCGGACTCAGCGAGGGAACTCACCACTACCGCCTCTATGGGCAGTGTCCTGGAGCTTGGAACATTTGGTCGGGATGGATACAACTGGGGAGGTGTGATCAGCACTTCGCCCAGGCGGCCTCACCTGCAAAGCGAAAAGGGACCTCATGAGGGATGGGAACGGATGGAAGATGGGGATGGATAGGCTAGGAAGAGGGAAGGAGGCGGCCGTGGCCTTACAGTAGGTACCATCTCGGCATTTGCCCGAAGACGAAGTGGGAAACCACGGAAAACCACTTCGAGGATGGCTGAGGGGGAATCGAACCCCCTCTACTCATTTTGGCCACCCGAGGCTGAGTAGACCCCGCTCCAGTCCTCGTACCACTTTTCAAATTTCGTGGCAGAGCCGGGAATCGAACCCAGGACCTCCGGGGCGGCAGCTAACCATGCTGACCGCTACGCTACGGAGGCGACTAGAAATATATTATGCCAGAGATAAATGTTACGGTGAAATGAGAAAAGTTATCTGCCATTTTCTACGTGACAAAGAAAACCCGTTTAAGCATCAGCGTAGCCGGGCGCATTAAATCACGCTACACGACAGGATTTAGGAGCTGCTGCAAGTTTGGAAATTCCCGGTTTAAATTCCGAATTTCTGAGTTACCACACTCTCTGCAAGAAAATGCACGGATTGTATCTCATTTCAAATACGGTGTTCCTACCCTAATCTTAGGAGTGTTTTGTCGCATTGTTCTTGCTTCTTACGTCTCATCAAAGTGAACCGGGCTCCATTCCCGGTAATGCATGTAAGATTGTCGAGGTGAAATATCACGGCCAGTAGTGGGGGTTCCACGTAAAAAGGAGGTGCTGCGTCTTATGATCGTGGTGTTCAGATCCACGTAAAAACACAAGCTTACTGTTTGCTACCCCAATCCTGGATTCTGATATTTACAAATTGCTCATACTTCTACTATTTAGGAAGCAAAATAACCAGTGATGGACGAAGCAAAGAGGATATAAAAAGTAGGTTGGCTCAGGCAAGGAAAACATTTCTACACAAAATGAATCTGTTAACTTAGAATATAGATTTAGGTATTAGAAACTCATTTTTGAAAGCCTTTGTCTGGAGCGTGTCGCTCTATGGAAGTGAAACTTGGAATGTTGGAGCACCAGAAAAGAGGAGAATTGAAGCATTTGAAATGTGGTGTTACAGGAGAATTATGAAGATCAGATGAGTACATAGACTAACAAATGAAGAGGCATTAAGACGAATGGGAGAGGGCAGATGTTTCTGGCGAATTCTAAGGAAGAGAAGAGATAGGTTGGTATGGCACATACTAAGACACCCAGGAATAGCAAACTTAGTTATGGGAGGAAGGATTGATGATACGAACTGTAGGGGTAGACCAAGGTTAGAATATATAAACCGATTGCCTCACATGTATCGTAAGGTGTGGTTGCTATGTAGAGATGAAACGATTAGCTCAAGACAGGGAAGAATGGAGGGCTGCTTCAAACCAGTCAAAGAACTAAATATTCAAACAACAGAAAATTATTGTTTTACCTTTATCACATTATTAGACAAACCTGCAACTTCCGCCTGAGCCTCGGAGGCGTCTCTGAACAATTCAATTTTTGGACTTGTCAGGTTTTTGGAATCAACCCATCAATTCTTTTCATGTATTTATGCTGTATATAGTGGTCATTCGGAGCCTCCGTGGCTTAGGTGGCAACACGCCAGCCTCTTACCGCTGGGTCCGTGGTTCTAATCCCGGTCACTCCATGTGAGATCTGTGCTGGACAAAACGGAGGGAGACAGGTTTTTCTCCGAATACTCCGGTTATCCCTGTCAAATCTTTCATTCCAGCAACACTCTCCACTATCATTTCATTTCATCTGTCATTCATTTAATCATTGCCTCAGAGGAGTGCAACAGGCTTCGGCAGCCGGCACAGTTCATATCCTCGCCGCTAGATGGGGGATTTATTCATTCCATCCCTGACCCGGTCGGTCGACTGCAAGCAGGCTGTGGATTTTCATTTTCACAGTGGTCATTCAGGATGGCGATGTTAATTACAGTAAGTACATGTGTTGGCTCTTCCTGTTAGATAAGTTATGTCAATTCTATTACGAGGAGTTGATTTAACGGTTTGAATAGTGTGATCCCAGTCAAGATTAAAATATTCGTTCTATTTGGAAAGTATTTGTAGTAATGCGTCCTCTTGGTGAGTAATTACGGCAACATGGTTAAGTCTATCGTTGCAGGATGTCGGCGCTAGAAATCTGCAGCTGCTCGTGATATGCTCAATGATTTCTGGGCCTATGTTGCACTTCCTGCACTCGAAGTTTGTAGCAGTATGACTGTCAGGATGTGTTTCCTGTAGCTTATTGTAGTGATAACACAAATATTATCAAACAATTCCAACGCACATCCAAGTATACGGGGGTGAATGACTGCTTGATCACAAGACCCTAAATTAATCAATCATTGTCTAAAAAAAGCTGTTAAAAAGACGCCAATCAATACTGCTGTATGGAAGCGTATCTATTCATAGTAATAATGTTGTTCTATTGCGTCCCTTTGTACTACCAAGGCTTTGAGAGACATCGAGGTGCCAGAATTTTGCCCCAAAGGGGATCTTTAACGTGGCAGTAAATCTACTGGCACGGCTCCCTCGCATTTGTGCATCTATTGAATTATAGCATGGGCACACATGTCTTGGTTTGAATATGAAGCCTTCTTCAGTTAAAAGTTCAATTAATAATATTAATTAAGATATCTAGATCGTTGGCTTTCGCGGCTGTAATTGCAGCAGCCTTAAGCATGGGCACGAGTTCGTGTCAGTACTCAAACTGACCAACACCCAGAAAGCCTACATAATAAATTAATTCAGATATCGTTGTGTCAAATCTATTTAATGGAGCTAGATCCGCATTTTACACCACTGCCGCAATGTCAGGTAGAAGCTACGCCACGCTGCATATTCCTGTTTCCAGGGTCGTGGGGGGTAATTGGTTAAGCATAAACACACCTCGAAAATGAGAAAGCTTTAGTTGTTTAGCATAGCTTTCCACTTGTTGATGAGTCAGGGCATGTCTTGCTATGGCTGAGGTTTTTTTAAAATTTAAATGGTGAGATCCCAAATCCTTGTTGATAAAAGGCTGGCTTTAAATTGGCATTTCTAGCCCCCATAGCAATCGCTTCCATTGTTTCATGGTGTCGCTGACTTTCTTTTAGTTGTTGCTTGCCCTGCTGTGCAGCTTTAATGGTTTTCGCCACCTCACTGGCACCACCCAAAAGTGAACCCAGAGCAGCCAGACCGGCAAATAAAGCAGGTAAAAATCCCGCTCGTTTGGGGACGGGAATCACTCGCCCTTGTTTTGAACCCTGTCGCTGACGTTTTGGAATAACACGTCTCTGTGCTGCTCGAAGGGCTTTTCTTATGGTCAACACGTTATTTTTTTTTTCTTTCGCAAGGGCTTGTCCACTAATGCCTTAAGCCCATGCTTTGTCAAGGACAGGGTCTTATTTTTAGTCTTTTTAGCCTGTCTCACCACATATCTTTCTTTCACCATGATGATGACCAACAACTTTTCACAAGAAAGTTTAAGTGACAACTAACGTGTCATCCTTATTTCATAGCTATATATTCCAATTCCACATAAAGTGGGAAATCGTTTATGGTTTTCCCGCTTGATTTTCATCCCATGTCAACATGAGATTGCATTGACCATTTCATTGTTATGGATCAACATCCTATGACCATTTATCTCTATTTGTAAATGGTTTTCATCAGTCATCGCGTATTTCAAGTGAATGGTTCCATTATAGTGTAATCGATAGTGGCTTAAACCCGAAGCAAGCACATAGGCTATCCACGGTTCCCATTGTAAGTTATGCACAGAGAACTATGTAAGAACATTGAGAACAATGTGGTCAGAAGTGTGAAACTTATCATTTTGAAGTTTGTGTAAGGAGGACAAGGTCACTGAAATTTGTCTCTCTCCCTAACTGCCCATTTGGGCGCAATTAAATTTAATAAATCTATGAATTTAAAAGATATGTACGGTATGTAAATTAATCTATCCATTTATTTTAATATTTATTTCTAAGGTTCAGTCATAGCTCTTAAAGGAACATCACAGCAAGCAAGAATCTCGATGTGGTGGGAGAAAATGTCAATATTTGTGAGAATGGATGGTCCCAAAGGAAGAGCTTCCCCCCTGGACATTCAGAAAAGTGGACAACATGGAAGGCTCTTAATCGGCTACGCTCCAGTATCACGAGATGCAAGACTAACCAGCAGAAATGGGACCTTACTGTGGAATCAGTTTACTGCGAGTGTGGTACTAAGCAGACTAATGGTCATCTTCTACTGTGTCCTTCTTCTCCACACACTTGAACCATTAAAGACTTAATGAGAGCAACTTCAAATGCACTTGTCGTGGCAAATTATTGGTCAACAGTGTTTAATATTTATATTGTTTAATTTGTCTATGTTCACTTTGTACTTCTGACACGATAAATAAATTGTTCTTTGTAATCAGTAATTTATAGATTGGACACAACGATATCTTAATTATAAGTTGCGTTCAAAACGTAACGAACCGGAGGCATAATTACAGAAACCATTACCTGTATGTTAGAAGAATTGGCCCTGGCTGTTGAGGCACTTGTCCCACTGTGACACGAGGCGGTGAATGGCTGTCTCATAAAATTCCCTGGGCTGCCATGTGAACCAGTTCCGCACGTATAGCTGGACGTCGGCGTCCGAGGTGAATCGTTGGTCCCGCAGAGCCCTTTTCAGGGGACCAAACCTGGCGTAATCACAGGGAGAGAGGACTGGACTGTATGGAGGGTGGCCGAGAACCTCCCATTTGAATTTCTGCAGGAGTGCCACGACTGTGTTGGCCGTATGAGGTCGTGCATTGTCTTGGAGAGACCACGGCGGCTATGGCGTTCACTGTCACTCGGCGGTCCTGGGTAATGAGTGCATCAACCAGCTGGACGTTGTCATCGGTAATGCAGGAGGGTGCCCCAGACCGGGCATCATCGGCTAACGACACCCGTCCTTCCCTGAAGCGCTTGTGCCACGCCTTGACCCTTGCAAGGGACATGCAGTGTTCGCCGTACACTTGTGACATTCGGCGATGAATGTCCGTTCCCCCTACTCCTTCCGCTGTCAGAAACCGAACAACACCTCTTTGCTCTTCGGTTGACGCCTCCATGTCACTGTTTGCAATGCGAATGGCAGCGTTGGACAATTGAGGCATGCTGCTGCTCGCTTTGTATCGTCACGTGACGTGCACGCGTGCCCTCTAGCGACGGGCTGTGACCTTCCACGCTCTGGTCGGAACCACACCTCGTTACACACGCCACGATTAGCCGATGTAGTGACCGGTTTGCGCAGTCCAGCCTCCGGCTCGTTACTTTTTGAACACACCTGATAATATTATTAAATGCAGTTTTAGCTGAAGAAGGCTGCTTTGTCAAGCCGAAACATGTACTATCTCTATGTTATGATAGAATAGATACGTTTCCACACAACATTCTTGGTTGGTGTATTTTTAACAGATTTTGTGAACTAGAAACATTAATACAGAATATTACCAACACATTGCCAATAGACACATGATTTTTTCGCACTGATTTTTGAACTATTTCGCAACAAGGATACTAATTTTCGCGGTATGTCACGAAATAGATCGCTTTAATTTCGCTTTAATGAAATTCTAAAATTAATCATTAAAGGTTTCATTTTTTAATTTTTTACTATCGAATTTGGCCAACTATGGACCGCAAGGAACTCAAGACTTATTGGCTTTCTTTCTCTTCTCTTCCCAGAACTTCTTCATCCTGTCACTTCTTTGTTTTCTCTCCTCCTCGGAAATGATCCGTTTGGTCCTCCTGCTTGGTGGTTTCTCATGAAATGATTTTACTCCGTCAACTTGACTGCGGAACTCTCTTCTATCGTGGGCCATCGGTGGTGTAATTCCAACTTCCGTTGCATCCCTCTTCACCTCATCTACCCATTTAGATGTAACCTTTAACCCCCTGATGTAGCTGAAGATACTTTTGGTCAGCCTGCCTTCGTCCATTCGTAGTAAATGTCCGTAGAACTTTAGCCTCCGCTTCTTCATTATGTCTGTGATCTTTTCAGTGCACTCATAAAGTTCTTCATTTTTCCTCTTCTTCCATGTCCTATCAGCAGTCTTCTGTGGTCCAAGTATTTTTCTCAGAATTTTGCTTTCTTTCTTTCTTTCTTTCTTTCTTTTCTAGTACTTGAAGTTCTCCCTTTTCACTTAAAATAAGACACTCTGAAGCGTACAATCCTTCAGGTGTACTGCCAATTTTTAGTGTCTGATTTTGGCCTTGTACGATAAAGCTCGTTTGTTGTATTTATTCTGGGTTAGGTTTCATTATTGTGGTTCTGAATTATTTATATGAATGTTTGATGTATAAATTACTAGTATGCATCCAATATTATTTTATTATATTCCTGATTTTGCATTAATTTTAATGCTAGCAGTGACTGAATTATTTCAACTTGTTGAATCATTGTTCGCTCTTCCCTTTCTTTTCAAACATAATCTTGAAACAAAATTTCAAGCTCATTATTCACTACAGATTTCGCTGTAATATCGCGCTTATCGAGAAATAATTGAAATTCACTTTAAAATGGCCGCATCGCGTTGATTCGCGAGCATAATGTCCTTATTTTCTTAACCAGAATCATATGATTTGTAAGGATATCGCAAAATCGCTTCAAAATATTTTTGTCGCGTTTATCGTTAATGCTCAATAATCATGCCTCTACGGGCAATACGGTAAATTGTTATTGCATTCATTATATTAGTCGATAGTCTGGAAATTTCGGGTGGGGTGTCCAGACTTCCTGAACCTTCCTCCCTACCCTCGACTATCTCTCTGAATAAATATTGCTTAAGCAAGATGAGTTGCTGAGTGATAGTACGTCCTCCTTGATAATTTTGGTGCCATGTTTACCTGCCTGGAAAGCAATGGATGTAGCTTTCCATGATCAGATATGTAGCCTGTTACGTTCTGCCCTTTGACCTGGCGTAGCAGTACGCGTTAAATCCCTTACCAAGAATCCCGGCGCTAAGAGTGGCTATTCCGAGTGAAGTTCGTCGGCGGGCTTTTCCACACTTCCCTCATTTCAAGTCCCGGAGGACGTACCACAACCCCACCCGTAATAGTTACAATAATAATTACAGGTTAATGGACAAATACTCGTGTTTGATGATTAAGATGTTCCAAGTCCCTAAACAAATTAACATTAATAATAATAATAATATTAAAACATGGATCAAACAAGGAAATTGTTTATCTCCAATATTGTTCAATCTCTTGCTAGAGATCCACTTCGTGGTGTACGGCTAGCATTCTTGGCTGTCACCCCGGGGTTCGGATTCGATTCCCGGCTCTGCAAATTAATTTCAATATGGTCTGAGGGCTGGAACGGGGTACACTCTGCCTCGTGAGGCAGACTGAGAAGAGGCGGGTTACATTCTGACCTAAGCCATCCTGGTAGTGGTTTTTCGTAGTTCCCCACTTCTACTCCAGGCAAATGCCGGGATGGTTCCTAACTTAAGGCCGCAGCCGCCTCCTTCCCAATCCTTGTCTGAATTAGAAATGCACACACTAATACAGCCGTCATAACAACACAGGTTATCAGACAAATTCTACACACCCACTTAAATGCACGGGGATAAATGACCAAGATGTCCAAGCCCCTCAAATGAAACAACAACAGCTAGAGAAAGGAATTCGAACCTCGGAAAATGAAATAAAAAAGATTAATATCGGCAAGCAAGTTTAAGTTAAAATTCATTTCAAATTATGATTTCACATAATCTCAAATATTTGTCATAATTCGTCTAGTAATTCTGGTTGGTTGGTTCCTTAGTTTAGGGGCTGCGACAACGCGGTCATGTAGCCCCGTGTACTTTGGGTGTGTGTAGAATCTGTCTGATAACCGGTGTTTATTGTGATGACTGAATTAGTGTGTGTTATCTGTGATTTAAGTAATGACTGCAGACTATAATTTCAAGTAGTTCCTACCAAATGCTACCGGCCGCGACACCTAGCCTGCAGACTTGACTACTGATCTAGTAATTCTGTCCAACAATAGGAAAAATGCTATTCATTCCCTAAAAAAATCATGAAATTGCATGTAAAACAGAACTTTACACTTCATATGAGAAGACCCGTTTCCTTGAAGGATCTCCTCGATAGTTACAAGGCAGGTAAGACAGGTCGAAACCTATCTTGAAACTTTGTGGAGGCAATCGTTGTATTATAAGAGGACAACGTGCGGAAAATCAGCCTCCAGATTAAACTGCAAGGCTCCAAAATTGCACCTGACATCCTGGTACGCAGGCATGATGGCTGGAGGAGCTAGACATCCCTGCGACACTCGTTATTGCAGTTATTTGTTATTGCTGGACGCAGTGGAACACACCCAGCTGACTGGAGAGTACGCCTGCTTCCCACCTAGAACAGATACAACATAAAATACATATCTTGGAATGAAAAATTGAAACATTAGATCATGATAATTCAACCTGAAGCATTATAGGCCTCAGAAACCCTGATCATTGGCGGCAAATAACGAGCTTAGCATTTAGAAAAACAACAAAGGAAAATATTTAAGAGAATCGTTGGCCCAGTGTGCACGGAGGAAGTGTGGATGAAAAGGAGGTCTCACGAGTTGTACCATCATTCCGAGAAAATATACACATCAAAAAACCGTTTTGCATGTACTGACCACATCGAGCGACGGTGGTACAAAACTTCCTCCAGGAGTCCGCCATTGCACGAATACGATGTCGCCGGACATGAACTGTATCGAACATATCTGGGATATGCTGAAGCGTGTTATTGCTCAGCGTTCACGCCTTCCTATATCCCGCCAGGAGACCGTGGAGGCCGCCGTCGATAAGACTGGGATCGCCTGCCTCAAGAGGACCTTGACAACTTGGCATGTGGTATACCATGGCGAGTAAGGGCCCTGCTTGACGCCACTGGTGGCCATGTTTCTTATTGAAACGTCACAGGATGGCAAGATTATAACACATGTCAGTCCCTGTTTAACAGGCAACATGTCTTCCTGTTTGCAATTCTCTTTTCACACACGAATAAGGTGTGCAGGATTTGTAATAACCTCACCCACAATCCCACATACGCTCTGCATCATGGCAAACAAGTGTTAGGTAAAACTTTCTTGATGTATCAGACACTATTAAAAAAAGACGATTGTAATTTTATGGGCATATTCAAAAATTAGACAACGAAAGGCTTACCTAAAGGATATTTAATCATGCATCCGCACTAAAGTTAAGAATAAACGGATAATCGATATTGTAAATGACCCTCAAGATATCAACGTAACAGACGGACTTCAATGAGCGTTGGTGAACAAACATAATTTTGCTGCAAACCCCTAGATGACAGCCACTACTGCATGGGCAGAAGAAAGGAAGAAAAATCATAGTGGGAGAATAAAGAGATTCACATTCATCTGTTACATAGGTTCAATTGTGCTCCTTAGTTTGGCATAACGTTATATTAATAATAATAATAATAATAATAATAATAATAACAAACAGGGTTAATCAATTCAAGTACTTGGGTGAAATTATTGAACCCACAGGTATGGAAAGAGTGGCGCAAAAATCTCGTGAACTTAAATTGCGGAAAGCATACGGAAAAATCTCAAATATTTACAACAAGAAATGCATGAGCATCAACACCAAAATTCAACACTACACGATTGTCATCAAACCTGAGACACTTTGCACCAGCGAGACACTAAACCGCAACTACAAAGGGGATCTTGAGAACATCAAGAAGGCTGAGAGAAAAATCATCCGTAAAATATTGGGCCCTAAACTCACAGATGATGGAAATCGTCTGCAATCACACACAATCACAGAGAGATACTCTAACATCGAGTCAGATTTCCTCAAGCGACGACCGAGATTCTACGGCCACATTATGAGACTGAATGACGACCGGCTAACAAAGAGAATATTGACTTACTTACGGAGACTTAAAGTGACAACAGTCTGGGTTACCCAAGTCCAAATTGATCTTGAAAGTGCCAACATCATACCAAATAGACATAGACGATCGAATGACTTTCCGACATAAGTTCCACAGTTGGGAAGTCACACATGAAGATCGACCAAGGAGACCAGGGAAAGGATGGACGGAGGAATGTTGAGTCCGACACAGTGTGATGATGAAGGAGTTCTGGAAGCACAAGAAGAACAGCACCAGAACATAATTTGCTTAATGTGATCCTTTGGGGGGTCTAAACAATGTAAATAAATAATAATAATAATAATAATAACTTGTGAGAACACCCTTCATCAAGCAGTGTGCTCGGAAGTTCTATCACTAGATAGAGCAGATGCTGAGTTCATTTTGAAGTCGGTAAAACAGCGGATAGATGACTGGAGGCAAAACACCCTACATGGAAAATATGCTGCTCATTTGCATTCTGAATCTACCGTACTACGAATTCAACAGGGTGGCTTCGGTCGGCTGGCTTATTTGGAGAAACAGACGGATTTCTTTTCGCGATTCAGGACCAAGTTGTGTGCACATTCTTGGGAAGGATACATCGGACAAGTGCCGTCTGTGCAATAGATCTAATGAATCGATCCAGCACATCACTGGGGGATGCCAAACGCTTGCTCCAAAAGAATACCTGGAGCGGCATAACAACGTAGCGAAAGTAGTTCATCAAGCTCTTGCGTCGTGATACGGTTTTGTTGACAAGGAAGTCCCATATTATAAATAAAGACCTGATCAGAATCTGAACAATGACAAGGCCAAGATATTATGCGATTCCACTATAATAACTAGGGCTCGGATTTTTAGGTAAATAAATATTTTTTTAAGTAAATACATATTTAAGGAGCCTCCGTGGCTTAGGTGGCAGCACGCCGGCCTCTCACCGCTGGGTCCGTGGTTCAAATCCCGGTCACTCCATGTGAGATCTGTGCTGGACAAAACGGAGGCAGACAGGTTTTTCTCCGGGTACTCCGGTTTTCCCTGTCAAAAATTTCATTCCAGCAACACTCTCCACTATCATTTCATTTCATCTGTCATTCATTTAATCATTGCCCCAGAGGAGTGCGTCAGGCCTCGGCAGCCGGCACAGTTCATATCCTCGCCGCTAGATGGGGGCTTCATTCATTCCATTCCTGACCCGGTCGGAGACTGGAAGCAGGCTGTGGATTTTCATTTTTCATATTTTAAGAATTTCTTTTATAAATACATAAATTCCTGCTTTTCACTTATTAGCACATAAAAAGACATAATATTTACATTCTTTAAAAACAGTATGCTAGATCTTTCAGTTTATTGCATTTTTGTTCTGTGTTACTTCAACGGGGAAGAACCTTTGAGTTATCTAATCTCCATGCAGAGCGTATGTCAGATTGCAACTGTGTTATTCTTAACCTGTCGCCCCGTGCTACTCACTGTGGAAGCCGGGGATTTCCTTGTCCATAGCCATAATGCACCACGTACTAGACCTCCCCCTCCCCCAGCTACCTGGAACCAGTGTCACTCACATGCAGTTCGTTTCTGGCACTGTGAAGTGTAAGGCAGTTCTAAGATGCTTAAAGTAACAACAACAACTACAACTACAAGTTATCGTCTGCAGCAGTATGTTGCAGAATTTAAAGATAATTTTACTTTTGATGGGGGCGTTCTATTCTGCCAACCATGTGGGAAAGCATTCAAGGCTGAACAGCGATCTCAAGTTACACAACACCTCAAGGGCAAGAACCATATTTCCGCAGTTTCACGCCTTCAGAATAAGTGTTTCGCGATAATCGTCGGTCATTTGTGATGGACAACCTGAAGATGTATCTCGTTGTGTATTGTAATGCTTCAGCAGTCAGTGAGACATAGCATGAATTGTATTCGCGAGTACTGCAAATTAATAAACTAAATTATAATTAAATATTTTTACTTTTTTGTCACATATTTCAGGTATTTTTAATACATAAAAAATAAATATTTTCCCGATTGTTAGCACCTAAATATCCGAGCCCTAATAATAACAGATATTTCTATAGAAGCCAAGATGCCAGACCTTGAGATATTCGATAAGGAATCACACAAAGCTACCATATTTGATGTAGCTGTTCCACTCGATGAAAACGTACAGAATACAGTGGCTGAGAAAAGGCGCAAATACGAGCCACTTGCCGCTGAGTTCAGTGGAAGCTTTCGTTATACCAGTTGTTGTCTCTGTGAATGGTTTAGTCAAAAAGGACTGGGAAATGCAAAGGAGAGCCTTGGCTTGAAGAGAAACCATAATTATGCAGTTAATGCAAAAAGCTGTCCTCCTTGGTACCGCAAGTATAGTACAGCCTGTTCCGATTCAACACGGAACTGTAAAATGGGTTGCCTACCCACCCGCAGTCGGCTTGAAATCTGCTCCCAGCGCGCTAGCGACGGGGCTGAGTTCGATTTCATTGATTGCTGCCTTCTTATGCAGCATTGTAAAGTATTTTGCTCTTTCAAAATATATTTACACAGGCTTCACAATAAGTTTGAACGATTTCTGTTTCAGAACTTGTTATTTTACGCTTCTGTTAATAGCTTTTGCAGAGCATTTCTATGAAATAACATTTTATTTTACAACATAGTTTATTACAACACAATGTATTTTAGTGTTGTATTTTATTTACAACACAATTTATTGCTTTTTAACCCAATACCACAAAACGAGATACAATTTGGAAATGATTTGTTACAAAATTGTAATCAGTCTTCGATGCGACTAAAACAGTTAATTTATAACAGACGTTACATCTACTGCAAATGGACATTTACAAATGGTGTTCGAAGTGGCGTTCATCATTTTCCAAGCAGAGGGCTGCTCGTCGCAGGAAGTTCTATCTTGCGTTCGACAACATCTGAGGAGTAATTTCCGCAAAGGCTTCGGTAATAATAATACTTTATTGCGCACAATGTGCATGAACGTGGTTCTTAGGAACCATCATTAATACAAAATTTTGTCGTTGTCACTGTAAATGCCTCTTTCCGAGGGGTGTCCATATATTTCTAATTTTCACAGAATTTCGTCAGAGACACCTCTCTGCACTTGCTCGTCCTCAAGTGGTATCTGTCGCAAGGACCCCTACAAAGCTTGCACACGCATAGTTCGTCTGGTTGGTGATAGACGTCTCTCATGCAGATCCGGTGGTGGAAACCATGGACCGCAAAGCGCGTCAAGATATGTCTCAGCTCGTAGGATCCTTGCATCCAGTCCTGTGTAGTCATAGCGTCCGTCGTATAAAATTCATGCCAAATGTCATTTCTCTTTGCTGTCATGAGACGTAAATACTCCCCAAATCCCGGTGTGTGCGGCAGGAGCATCTGTAATCTGACTTCTTCCATAAAGGGTAGTTCCCTTGTCATGACATACACAAGAAGTTCCGTGAAGAACTATACAGCCTACTTTTCATGCCAATGATTATTCTACAGTATATGAACCTATCTAGAATAATGACGAAATTAAGTTGGTAATATCGAAATATCTAATTAGTTCAAAATATACCTGGTATAATGTAGCCTAATAGAGCACTACAGTTGGCAGCCCAGTGACTGAATATATTCTTAGTTCCACCTCTTAAGGTACAGAATACAAAATTTGGTTGAAGTCCAATGGACGTTACATGCAGTTAGACACTGGATCTATCAGCACGCGTAAAAGCATGTTGCCAACAATACCATGCGTGTGCTGGTCAGAAATAATCTGAATTATTATCGTATCTTGTTGTGCCAATTTTGGATGAAATCCATTTGTTAGTATAGAAGTTACATGTATTTTAAAATTGGACATATCAGCAGGCATAGAATCATGTTGGCAGCACTGCCTTGTATTAATTACTCCAAATTAATCTAGAATGCCAGGTGCTATACGTGTGCAAAGTATAGAGCTCTTGGCTTGCATACTTCCTGATATATTGATATTAGGGTAAAAAGAATATAGACAGCATTTATTAACAGTTGGCAGCCCTGATTGCTCTTAACAATACTCATAGTCATATCTGTTATGGTACACATAGCACATACGAAATTTGGTTGAAATCCAACTGATAGTATAGAAGTTACATGTATTTAAAAATTGGTACTATCAGCAGGCTTATAATAATGTTGGTAGAACTGACGTATATAAGTTACTCCAAATTAATCTAAAATGTCAGAATATACGTGTGCATAGTTTAAAGCTGTTGGCTTGCATACTTTCTGATATATTGGTATTTGGATAAAAAAAAATAGAGAGAGCAATTATTAACAGTTGGCAGCCCTGCTGGCTCTTAAAATACGCTCAGTCATATCTGTTTATGTACAGATATTACATACAAAATTTGGTTGAAATCCAATGTATAGTGTAGAAGATATATGCATTTAAACATTGGACCTATCAGAAGGCTTAAAATTATTTTGGCAACACTGTCATTGTTGGCCTCCTGGAAATTAAACTGAAATAGTATTATCTACATGTGTGCCAATTTTGGAATAGCTCCCATGCATACCTTGCAAGATATCCAACATGGAGCTCAAATTTCTAGTGCGTTTTTTCAGCAGTTGGTAGCACTGACATCATTTTCAAATATGGACGTGAGCTATTCCGGTGCACATCTTTACTCATACTAAATTTGGTTTTGATTTCTGCAGCCGTTTAGGAGTTGATAGGGGGACACACACACACACACAGCCAGACAGACAGAAGGACAGACAGACAGATAGACAGACAGACACACATTTTCCCGGATCGATCTCATAAGTCTACTTTTTCCTCATTTTTGCAAAATGTGAAAAGTAGGCTAACAAGCCGCGAGGGCGTGAACTTGGATAGGCATAAGGCTCTTTTTAGATACATTGCCTTGGTCCTTTCCAGCGATGCCAGATGTCTGTGCCTAAGATGTTTCCTAATAATTTCCAGGCCATACATCGTCACTGGTGCTATTTTTAACCAAAAAAGTCGTATTGCCGTCTTCAGGGATAGGCTGCGTAGATGCTCGATGTCGCTCATAGCCGGCTTCGGTAATGACAAGCTCCATTTCTTCGGGTGTTTGTGGTGATCTTAAAAATACTCTCGACCTGACTCGACTCAGCCCCGTCACTAGGGCGCTGTGAGCAGATTTCAAGCATATTGCGGGTGGGTAGGCAACCCATTTTACAGTTCCGTGTTGAATCGGAACACGGTGTACGTAAGGTTTTATCTCTTCAGTGACTTGCTCTGAACATCTTGAGGTCCAGTGCTTTGGCTCGCAAGGAGTACGACGGTGATGGTTTTGTATTTTCATGCAAATGTTATATATATATATATATATATTGAACCCATGTACCATAGGCCTCAAAGGGAGTCGAATCCATGTACTTTGAGAAAGGAATGAAAGAATCATACAGTTTCTAAGGGAACGGAGAGAGATTTCAAGCCAGGATTACAGCCTAACATTGTGCAAGCGCTAGGGCCAGGTGTTCCTTAGATGAGCTCATGCCTCTTGACATTTATAAGGAGCCAGTCATGGATATTATTAGAACGAGTGGAAAGTTTTGACTGTAAGACGAAGAAGCTGGACTCGGAAATTGCTCTTACGTTGCAGGAATATGGCAACCTCGCTGCTGAGTCAGAACAGGAATAATTAAATTTAACCCGTTTACGAGTATAAAAATAAGTAAACAGATACAGTACGGTGAATCATTTTGGATTAGAGATTTTTGTGTAAAGATAAACCTTGTAAAAATTGCACAGGAAAAAACTGCAAACGCAAGTAGACGTCATTGGGGGTTCACCGAGACCCAAGGAGGGGGAGAATAAAAAAAGAACAGCACCACCCACACAGTTGAGGACGAGAAATTAATTAATATCTCGGAAATGCACGATCGATTTCTATGGACAGGAAGATTATTTTACGTTTGGAAGACGAGCTGTCTGGAGATACGATTTTTATAATTGTGCGACAATTAGTTCAGAAGTTGGTCACGAAAAGGACTAGGATTTTATCTTTTTGTGACTGAAAGGTATAAAACTCCTGGCCTCACCAAGCCAATCATGCAGTCTACGAGAGCCCGTGAGGGGAACGTCACGCTGTATCAGTACATGCAATATTAGTCCGTCCAGGGGGGCGTTACGCTGGAGCATCATAATCATCAGTCTACGAGCATTCCGTGAGCGGAAGTGCTGCACCACATCGTATACGCAGTATTCAAGAGCCCGTGAGGGGGACGTTAAGCTGTATCAGACATTGATCCAGAGCCTGTGGGAGGCTATGTTACAAGTTCACCGAGTGTAGACCAGTTACGATATAAGTACGCTACGCTGAGGGTTAGCAGTTCGAGACTTTGAAGAGTCCTAAATTATAAAGAACATTAAATATACGGACTTTAAAGCAATATCGCCAAAGTAAGATACAGCGATCAGTAGGGAACTTCGAGTTCCAGAAGAACACTGTTCGATACAGTTACGAAGTTATAAGAACTCCAACAAATAAACGGCGTTACGTTTAGTAAAGACATTGTTAAAGACATTAAGTCCTGTAAAGGAACTTTACAGTAATTACGATCGCGAAAGATAGAAGTTCAAGCGAAAGGAACTTAGGAACTTAGTTTCGAAACCAGAGGAAAAACGTACTCTAGTGAGAAAACGTCAAAAATATACGATAGACAGTATACGGTCCTCGAAGGGAGGCCAAGATATAGAAACTATAGGGTACGATAGACAGTATACGGTCCTCGAAGGGAGGCCAAGATATAGAAACTATAGGGTACGATAGACCACCATATATAAATAGAGGTGACGGCAAAGAAAAGACATTTATCGCCTAGTTAAAGCAGATAAAGTAAAGCCGAGTAATAGACAATAGAAGCGGTTTTGAGAGACTGAAACCAGTAGTTTCCATTGTAGGAGAGAGCAACTTTGAACGAGTAAAATCACACGTCCAATGCAGGTCGATAGGATTCACATCAGGGATCATCAACAGCCGACAGAAATTGTAAAAAATCGTTGAGATACGCCCGTGTGATAAGAGTGAAGTGTAAATATTGTAAGAAAAGAAATAAGAGTGTCATTTTAAGTGTTTTAGGTCAAGTGAAAGCGTTTTATGCACAGTGATATGTGTTATAATATGTACCAGAGTAATATTTTTTAGTGTTTTAATGTGTGTTCAAAAAGGATACACCAGTGTATTTAAAAAAATGTTGTCAGTGTTAAATATAGTGACTATGTGTCAAGAAATTTCTGTACATAAGATGAGATTGTACAATATGGAGTAGGTCAAGCAGGTGGGCCAAAATGTCACATCAAACGAGAATAAAGGTCAGAAAGCGACCTTAAACATGTAAGTAAAGATTTTCATTATGTTTTGGTGTCGGGAAAAATTTTGTGTACAATTCCACCGGAGTTTTGAGTAGAAGGGATGTTTTTAAATGAATAATAACTAAATAAGAACGCGATCTGAACGAAAATAAAGTTTTAATAAATAATAAATAATTATGTGAAATAATAAATCCTGTAGAGGAAATGCATGGAATAAAATGTCAGTATTTAATGAATGTTATAAAAGCAAGCGTGATAATAATAATTATAACAAAGATATTTACATAAAGGTAAATTTGAATTATATGAAAGAAATAGCTTTTGAGCTTTTGTAAGGAATGAAAACATGATGTGAATAACAAGGTAAAGAAATCTAAATAAAGATTAAATTGAATGATATAAAAATATAGAGCGTTGAAGCCTTAACAAATGTATAAGACATGATGTGAATGCATGTTCTTAAAAAGGGAGCGATTTATTGTCAACGGAAAAGATTAATATAAGAATTAAGATATGTATCAATTGTTACTATGAAATTTATCAGTTCTTTGGAAGACATTCGGCCGTAAAGTAATGTGTAGCGTAATGGAACGCAATTAAATAAAAAGTCACGCTAGGAACGCGTAAAAGTTAAAGTACTTGGTAAGTTACTTATGGAGGGTAGTTGATTGCAGTGAATTGAGATATGTTGTAAGTCCTCTAAATTGTGACGTGGATCACGAGGCCATGTGTGTATTATTTAAAAGGGAGCTAATGTATGGTATTATTGAGCGTAGGTCATGTAAGCTACGGCTTGACCCTAAATCGCGTTTTGTATAAGTCCTCTGATGTGGAAATGTTCCCGAGGCATGTTAAGAGATTCGAACCTAGAATCTTTTTGTTGTTAAAGCCCCTAATTATTCGTCGTAGAATGTGTATTAATCTTCCCAATCAATGAGGACCCTCTCATAATTAATAAATGCCAAGGTTACGAAAGTGGTTTGTGAGCCAAAGAATATTGTTGAATGGAAATAAGTGAAGTAAAAGCCAGGTCTCTCCACAGAACTGAGAATAATGTGAAGGTTTGTTTTAAAGTATTGAAGAGAGCTGCCACCGTAGGTTAGGCAGAGAATCGCTTTCCTTGTCATAAATCACGTCCGAGTATAATGGCCTGACCCTCATCGAGCGAGGGTGGGTAAAAACCGTCTTGTAAGATGTGTTAAATACACCGTGAGTGTTTCAAGTTGTTAATGACCCGGGCGTTGAACCGAGGTCCTTGTAGATTGATATTATCGCTTGCCAATTCAGATCGTAGTTTTCTTATGTGATAATGGTCTTATAAGACAAATGAATTAAATAAAATCCCTATTGTAATATTGTATGGAAAAGAAGGAATCCACGAGTTTTGTGAAGATAACTAGGTTTCGGGAGTGATCATAGTTTTTGACTTTGTCAAGTAATCTTTATAACTCTGGAGTACACAAATAGTTTTCCCGATCAACGTAGTGAATTTGCAAAACTTGAGAGAGATAGTAAATATGGAGAACATGTGATATGCCCAAATATTGAAGTGAATAATTAACATGTAAGTTTAAATGTAATTATATATTTGTTTTGATGATAAGAAAAGATAAAAATAATTCTTGAGGTGTACAAAAATATGACACCATTATTATGGGAAAGTATCGAGCCAAAGAAGCTCGTAGTTATTTGGAACTTTAAGATAAGTACTTTATGGAAGTGAAAATAATCGTGAATTGTTGGTTTTAAAGAAAACCATGTGTTTTAATCTAATATTTGTTTTATTTTTATGCTATTCCTTGTTCACTTTGGACAAGTAGAATGATATTAGTCAGTAGTTTATGTGTTTATTTGTTTGTAGCGCCATAATTTTTGATTAATTAAATGTGTTAAAATAGGAGTTGATTTTGTTGTTATTTTTGCAAGTGTATCCTCTATTTAATCCAAAATATGTAAGTCACAGAGTGGGAGAACATACCGCAGCCCCGAAAAATCCCGAATTGAGCAATGCTGGCATACTGTGATTTGCATATTTCTTGCTGCAAGGGCACAGGGGGGGTGAATAGAAGTACTGTGCTTGGATTAATAATTAGAGGAACACTAAAGACGGTCGATTCATGTAAAAGTGAAGTAATGATAGGAGTAGCTACAACGTATAATGTTAACTGACCGCATGGGTCCCTAGAAACTCACACCGAGCAGCCCTGGATGTAAACAACCCATTATCTCTTTCATGGCGCCCAGTACGCAGGGCCGAGTTTTCCTAGGGAAAACCCGAGTTTTCTCGAAAAATCAAAATTTTCATTTTTTTGAAGAAAAAAAATGGTTTTTCGAAATTTTGAATTTTAAATACTTCCATAAAGATCTTTGAGTTTGAAGCAGAGTATCAAAAGGGTACGGTGTAGTAAACACCCGTACCAAAGTAAAATTTTTAAAGAAATTGGGGCACAATGGTTCAGTAAAAATGTAGACTTTCACGACCGGCGTTGAAATAGGAATCTCTGTTTCGCGGGCTTATAGGTCGTGTTCCAAGGACATTTTGTCGTCCTGACGTTTCGCTGAATACTGCGTTCAGCATGTTCACAGGTTACATAAAGCGAGGTAAAACAAGTAAACAGAAGATATATAAATAGTCAACAACCCACACATAGAGGCTACCATAGCAACGGCTTACCACATAAAAGTAATGCATCAAGGACAGGGCGGCTCGTCTGTTGCATCTTCTCGTCTACGACGGTCAATAAGGGCAGGCTTGAGGGGATTAAGGACTGGAAGCCAAGCTCTGTTCACACGTTCTGCTTCCTCCTTAAGATTGAAGCTGTTAGTATGCTTCAGGATTTCAATGGCCTCCCTTTGTAGCCTGGCATGATAAGACACCGTGGTGGACAGAACTTCGGTGTCTCCATATCTTATATCGTGACCTGCAAGTAGCGAGTGTGCTGCTACAGTGGATTTATCTGTTTGTCCCAGCCGGCTGTGTCGTTCGTGCTCCTTGAGGCGAGTGGCAATACTTCTTTTCGTTGTTCCAATATATACTTGGCCACAATCACACGGGATTTTATAAACCCCTGCCGCGGTATGAGGATGTCGCTTATCTTTAGCGGACCTAAACATGTCCTTAATTTTTCGTGTAGGCCTGTATATGGTCTTTATATCATGGGACTCGAGTAGCCTCCCTATTCTGTCCGTGACCTTTTTTATATATGGAAGAAAAGCTCTAGCCAGGGGCTGCTTGTCTCCAATTACCCTTGTAGTTGGACGTCTCGGATGGAGTGCTCGCTGGATATCTTTCTGGCTGTACCCATTTGCGCGTAAGGCCTCGTTGAGGTGTTCAAATTCTTGTTTTAGGCACTGCTTTTCACAAATTCTTTTAGCGCGGTCAGCCAGTGTTTTTATAACTCCGTATTTCTGTCGTGGGTGGTGGTTGGACGTCTTATGTAGATATCGGTCAGTATGGGTCGGCTTACGGTAAACTGTATGTCCCAAAGTTGGATCTGCGGTCTTCGTTACCATAACGTCGAGAAACGCGATTTTCAGTTCATTTTCTAACTCCATGGTAAACTGAATGTTCGAGTTCTGGCTGTTAAGATGTTGTAAAAACAGATTTAATTGATCTTTACCATGGCCCCATATTACAAAGGTATCGTCCACGTATCGTAGCCACACTTTAGGTTTCAAAGGTGCGGTCTCTAGTGCTATTTGTTCAAATTGTTCCATGAAGAAATTCGCGATCACCGGACTAAGGGGACTGCCCATGGCGACCCCATCAATTTGTTCATAGAAATCACCCTTCCACAGGAAATAGCTAGCGGTGAGGCAGTGGCGGAATAAGGCGGTGATATCATCAGGAAAAATCCGTGCGATGTATTCCAGGGCTACCTTTATAGGTACTTTCGTGAAAAGAGAGACCACGTCAAAACTTACTAGTAAGTCACCAGCTTCTAGTTGAATAGTTTTCAATTTTTCAATGAAATGGCCGGAATCTTTGACGAACGACTGTGTACCGCCGATATGTGGTTGAAGTAAGGTAGCTAAATGTTTGGCAATGCTATAAGTTGGTGATCCAATAGCACTCACGATAGGACGAAGAGGAACATTATCTTTGTGTATTTTAGGTAAACCATAAAGTCTTGGTGGTAAAGCTTCACTTCTGGTGGTTCCCTTCTTTACGTTTTCAGGTAGCGAAGATGCCTTGATCAGGCCGTTTGTTTCACGAAGAATCCGGTTGGTAGGATCTCTAAGTAGTTTGCGTGAGTGCTATTGGATCACCAACTTATAGCATTGCCAAACATTTAGCTACCTTACTTCAACCACATATCGGCGGTACACAGTCGTTCGTCAAAGATTCCGGCCATTTCATTGAAAAATTGAAAACTATTCAACTAGAAGCTGGTGACTTACTAGTAAGTTTTGACGTGGTCTCTCTTTTCACGAAAGTACCTATAAAGGTAGCCCTGGAATACATCGCACGGATTTTTCCTGATGATATCACCGCCTTATTCCGCCACTGCCTCACCGCTAGCTATTTCCTGTGGAAGGGTGATTTCTATGAACAAATTGATGGGGTCGCCATGGGCAGTCCCCTTAGTCCGGTGATCGCGAATTTCTTCATGGAACAATTTGAACAAATAGCACTAGAGACCGCACCTTTGAAACCTAAAGTGTGGCTACGATACGTGGACGATACCTTTGTAATATGGGGCCATGGTAAAGATCAATTAAATCTGTTTTTACAACATCTTAACAGCCAGAACTCGAACATTCAGTTTACCATGGAGTTAGAAAATGAACTGAAAATCGCGTTTCTCGACGTTATGGTAACGAAGACCGCAGATCTAACTTTGGGACATACAGTTTACCGTAAGCCGACCCATACTGACCGATATCTACATAAGACGTCCAACCACCACCCACGACAGAAATACGGAGTTATAAAAACACTGGCTGACCGCGCTAAAAGAATTTGTGAAAAGCAGTGCCTAAAACAAGAATTTGAACACCTCAACGAGGCCTTACGCGCAAATGGGTACAGCCAGAAAGATATCCAGCGAGCACTCCATCCGAGACGTCCAACTACAAGGGTAATTGGAGACAAGCAGCCCCTGGCTAGAGCTTTTCTTCCATATATAAAAAAGGTCACGGACAGAATAGGGAGGCTACTCGAGTCCCATGATATAAAGACCATATACAGGCCTACACGAAAAATTAAGGACATGTTTAGGTCCGCTAAAGATAAGCGACATCCTCATACCGCGGCAGGGGTTTATAAAATCCCGTGTGATTGTGGCCAAGTATATATTGGAACAACGAAAAGAAGTATTGCCACTCGCCTCAAGGAGCACGAACGACACAGCCGGCTGGGACAAACAGATAAATCCACTGTAGCAGCACACTCGCTACTTGCAGGTCACGATATAAGATATGGAGACACCGAAGTTCTGTCCACCACGGTGTCTTATCATGCCAGGCTACAAAGGGAGGCCATTGAAATCCTGAAGCATACTAACAGCTTCAATCTTAAGGAGGAAGCAGAACGTGTGAACAGAGCTTGGCTTCCAGTCCTTAATCCCCTCAAGCCTGCCCTTATTGACCGTCGTAGACGAGAAGATGCAACAGACGAGCAGCCCTGTCCTTGATGCATTACTTTTATGTGGTAAGCCGTTGCTATGGTAGCCTCTATGTGTGGGTTGTTGACTATTTATATATCTTCTGTTTACTTGTTTTACCTCGCTTTATGTAACCTGTGAACATGCTGAACGCAGTATTCAGCGAAACGTCAGGACGACAAAATGTCCTTGGAACACGACCTATAAGCCCGCGAAACAGAGATTCCTATTACAATGGTTCAGATTAATATCTCTCAAGCATGTTCTAGCGATGTGGCATGGGTAGTCCACTATATTCTAATAAGATGACATTGAGTGAAGAGATGCAACGGCTCTTGGAGGCCATAAACAATAAATTGGGAACAATAGACAATACATTGGGCCTCCAAAAGGATGAAAATAAAAAAGAGTTCGAATCCATAAATAAGAGTTTGAATCAATTGGATAGCCAACAGAGTGAAAATAAAAGGGATTTAGAATCCATAAATGAGAGTTTGAATAAGTTGGACAGCCAACAGGAAGAAAATAACCAAAAGTTAGGATCCATGAATCAAAGTTTAGAGTCACTAAAAACTAATAGTGATAATATGGGAACTAAATTAGAAGCCATCGAAACTAATAGTGATAACATGGGAACTAAATTAGAAGCTATCGAGGCCGACGGTATAAAAATGAATAAGGAACTGAAGGCTGAGATAGAAAGCAAATTCGATAGTATAAAAACAGAAAATTCAAACCATTTTTCAGCACAATCCAAGGTTTTGGAGGAAACAATGAATAATAAATTTCAAGGTTTTGACACTAAGTTTGAGAGTAAGTTAACTGAGTTAAAAGAGGAAAATAAAGGATTTCATTCAGGATTGCAAGCCCAAATAAATACTATGAACAAAAATATGGGAGAATCACAAAATGAATGCCGAGAAAATTTTAAAATTTTAGAGGATAATTTTGGTAATATAGAAACTAAATTAAATAGCATGGAAAAAGCATGTAAAGAAAATGTAGAGGAATGTGAAAAGAAACTTGTAACCCAGATCCAAGATGTGCAGAAAAAATTAGAAGCTCAGATAAAATCAGACAGCGATATCTGTAAAACATCCCGGGATGAAATAAAACAAAGTGTGAATGAGCTAGGAACCCGATTTGGAAAGGTTGAGGAGAAAGTAGGAACCCTCGAGAACAAAATTGGTGTAGTTCAGACCGAAGTAACTGAGATGAAAAATCAAAATCAAAAGGATGCGCGGGATATGAAAAGTCAATTTGAGCTATTTACCGGGCAGGTAGATGATAACTTAAAGAAGTATGAGGGTGAAATAAATCGAAGATTAGGTATATACGAGGGGCATCTCCAGAGTGAAAGAAAACAACGAGAGGACGAAAATAAGGAAAGTACCCATAAGATAGATGAAATAAGTCAGGGTATTAAATGATGTTCAGGGAACCATCGGAACATTAAAGGTCGAAGTAGGAAAAACTCATATGGAAGTAGGCCAGATCCAAAATGACTTGATGATATTATATAAGAGTCAAGGGAAAACTGAGGAAAAACTGGAAGGAATTAAAGTAAATATGGTCAAAGGACAAAGAGTGATGGAGAAAAAGATAAAGGAAATACGAGAAGACCTAGATACCAGAGGTGACGTTAAACCAGAAATTATAACAGAACAGGTCATGGTCATCAAGAAAGAGGTAGAAGAACACTTAAATGAAATCAGGAATAGCTTCAGGAACAACAAAAACCAACTCAAACAAGAACTGGAAACCAGTAAGAAAAATCAGGAAAGAATTCAAAATGAATTAGGATCCCGGTTGGAGAGGACTGAACATAAGAACAGTCAAATGGAAATCCAACTCATGGCTAATGAAGAAAGTGCCCGAAGGGAAAGGAAATTAGAATTTGAGAATCAGGAGGAGTTTCCAAAGACAGGATGGGTAGATTCCCGTGAACAAGGCACAGATACCGATAGGGACTTAGGAGGGGAGAGCCCTTAGAAGAACCCAGGATATCCGATGGCGATGTCAACCCCATACATGAACCAGACAAATGGTCAGATAATAAACATTATCAAATCGAATGAGGACAGACCGGTAAAATTTACGGGTAATAACATGTCAATTACTCCAAAATACTGGCTAAAGGAAGTCGCAGAGTACTTAAACGAAATGAAGATTCCTCAGGATCGGAGACTGAGAGCTATTGAGAAGTTGTTGGCAGGTGATTGTCTCACCTGGTTCAGAAGCTTCAGGTACACCTTTGATACGGTGGAAGGCTTTAGAGAAGCCTTTTTAAAACGATATTGGGCAGCAGACGTCCAGGAGAATTTGAGGCTAGATCTGTACTCTAGGAAGTACAGCACAAATGCACCAACTAAGTACTCGGAATTTTTTACCGCTCAGCTATGTAAATACCGCGAACTTGATATTGCTCCAGCTGAGAACGACCTGTGTGCCGCCATTGCAAGACAACTTCCATATGAGATTCAGAGGTTGTTAATCTCATCCAAAGCCAGAAGTGCTGTGGAAGTGGAGAGTGTATTACGTCAATTAGACATGACGACGTCACACGTAACTCCTAGGCACCAAAGACAGACTGAACAGGTACACATGGCCAGCAGTCAGGAAACCAGCGAAAAACCATCGACCAGGAATCAGTCCACCAGCACTGATACTCAAGGACTAGGTCGAGAGTATGGGCACCAAGAGCCTAGAGGAATACAGCCATACCACAGAGGAGGATATCGAGGAAGAAATCCTAGGAATACGGGTTATAGGCAACAAGAGAGCCGACCCTATAACAATAACCATCAAAGGCAAGAAAACAGAAAGAAATGGGAGAATTATCCCCGAAGGAACGTAAGGCCAGAGGATAGGGATGATGAATATCGGGCCGAAATAGAGGAAAGATATCAGGAAAGTCTTCGTTACATGAACGAACGACCAGACGAACCTGAAAGGCACAAAGTCCGTTGGAGTGAGGCCATCAAGAACCGGAAATCACCCGACCGACTAGATGGAGCTCAAAGCTTGGAACTACAAGCTCAGTTAAAGAATGAGGGAAAAGGGAGCCCTCAGGATAAAAAAAACTCCAAATTTAAATCGTCAAAAGTGGAAACATACCAGGAGCTGGGAGGAGGTAGAAATTGTGAATTGGATAGCAAGACCAGATGAGCTAATTAATGAGGATGTGGAAGGAATCCCACCTATCAAAAGAGAATTACCCATAATTATGCTAAGAATAGAAGGATTACTGGTCAGGGCATTGATTGATACCGGATCAACAATAAGTTTAATTACGCAAACCCTTCTGAATGAATTGGAAACAAGAGGCCGCGTATTAAAAATCCCCACATCAAGTGTAACGATTAAGGGAATTATCCCTGAAAATCTTTAACATGCAAATTTCAGGTATACATTGATCTGATCATGGGTAACGCTGAAATTTCGCAATGCTTTTTGCTGGTAAATCAATTACCGTATAATGTCATATTAGGTATTGATTTTATCCGTGAGAACAAGGTCATCATAGACCTAGCGCAAAACTGCATTAGAATCCAAAGAGAGGATGTGGATGAACAAAACATTAACCTACAGGAACAGGATGTGAAAATAGGAGAACAGGTATGGCATGTGGAAGAAGTAACGGAAGAAGGTTGTAAGGACATAGAAAGGATATTTGAGGTCCTCAACATAGAACTCGAAGATAATTTGGAAACTGAGTTCGAGACCAACCTGTCAGGAAAAGTAGAGGAAGCTAAAGTGAACCTCGAAAATAAGGAACAATTAAAGAAATTATTATTGAAGTTTAGGGACGTATTTGATTCCAAGCCAGGGAAGATTGAAAATTTTAAATACGCGTTCCAAGTCAATGATTGGGCACCGTTCAGACAAAAACCATACCCGGTTGCGGAAAAACACTACCCACAAACTAAGAAAACACTGCAGGAGATGAATGCAGGTGTTATAGAAAAGATGGCGACACCATATGTTAGTCCATTAGTGATTGTGAGCAAACCGGATGGCTCAGTAAGGGTGTGTCTAGATGCCAGAAATTTAAATGCAAAAATCATACCAGAAAATGATTCGGCACCACCCATAAAAGAAATACTGAGGAAGTTCAAAGGCAAGAAGATTTTCACAAATATTGACATGACTTCTTCGTATCATCATCTCGAACTGGAAGATAAAACCAGCTTGTTGACTGGATTTCAGTTCGACCAACAAACCTATTGTTTTAGGAGATGTCCGTTTGGATTGAAGACCGCGGGATCTGCCTTAATAAGAGCGCTTGATCGAAACCTGTCAGAGGAAGTGAAAGAGTGCACTATCCGTTATGTGGATGATATTTTGCTTACCTCGGAGAATATTGAGGGACATTTAGAAAAATTGAAGAAATTATTGGAAGACTTAAGAAGGGCAAATTTTAAAATCAATTTAAAGAAGTCAAATTTTTGTCAAAGGCAAGTAACATTTTTAGGGCATGTGATTGATAAGGATGGTGTTAAACCAAATCCATGCAAATTGGAATCGATAAGGGATTTTCCAAGGCCTTTGAAGGTGAAGAACGTTCGCCAGTTTTTGGGATTGATTGGTTTCTTCTCAGGACATTGTCCATCATACACAAAAACTGTTGCACCACTACAGGACCTTCTGAAGAAGGGGGGCAAGTGGAAATGGACGGAGGAAACAGAAAAAGCATTCGTGGAGGCCAAGGAAATGCTCTTAAACTATGTGAAGCTAGGATATCCTGATTTTAATCAGAAATTTATAATTCAAACAGATGCATCCCAGATTGGAATAGGGGCAATGCTATATCAGGAAAACCCGGATAACCCTGATAAGAAAAATTATCTAGCTTTCACAAGTCGGAGACTGAAACCACACGAGAAAAATTATACGATCAGCGAAATCGAGCTGTTAGCGATATTGCACGCGCTGCAATATTGGCGAAAGATCGTATATGGTTTTCAGGTCATTTTAAGAACGGATCATAAAGCCTTAACCTTTTTGATGAAGACTGATCTATCCAGTCAAAGGTTGATGCGTTGGGCTTTATATATTCAACAGTTTGATGTAAAGATAGAATACTGCCCAGGAAAAGAAAATATAGTTCCAGACTACTTAAGTAGACAGCCAGGGTTCACAGAAGAGGAAGTAATGGCTATTGATTTGGAAGACAGGGATCAGCGTACTCTAAATGAGTTAAGGAGCATTAGTCAACGGCAACGTGAGGATCCATGGATGAACATGCTCATATCTTTCCTCGAAGGAAGTTTGATAAGGGGAACACCAGCGTACACAGAAGCTAATAAGATAGCTCAAGATTACACATTTTATAATGGATTATTATATAAGTTTGTGGACTCTGACCATACACGATTAAGGATTGTTGTACCTGCAATTTTGCAGAGGAAAATAGTATGGCTAGCCCATAGATCGTTCGGACATATGGGAGTCGACAAAACAGTCTCGATGCTGAAAGAAGCATTTGTATGGCCGAGACTGAGAGAAACTGTAAGGGACACGCTAAAGACATGTGATTTATGTCAAAGGATCAAACCAAATGCATTTCTGATGAGACAAAAGCCTATACCATTGTTGCCCGAAAGGCCAGGTCAAATCATATCTATTGATAACTTCGGACCTTTGCCAAAGGCAAGAAGAGGAAATCGACACATAATGGTGGCTATGGATGTCTTCACTAAAATGGTTGTCCTTGCTCCCATACAGAAGACTAGTACCAAACAGGTGTTAAAACGACTCAAAGAAAAAGTGATACCGATTCTGGGAAAACCTGAGAATTTGTTGTCGGATCACGGTAGTTGTTTCACCAGTGTAGAGTTCAGACAAGAATTAGAAAGACTTGGAATACGTCAGATTTTGTCAAGTATTCGCCATCCTGAGGCAAATCCTGTAGAAAGAGTGATGAGGGAGACGGCCAAGTATTGTAGGATATACTGTGCCGAAGAAAATTGGAAGTGGATAGATATCTTGGATATTATCGAATTTTGTATAAACAGCACAATCCATGAATCTACGGGAGAGATACCAATAACGTTACATCGGAATGAGCAACCAGAGAGACCTTGGAGTCTGGTAATTCCTAGGCCAGCAGACGCTCAGCCTGGAAGAGATGTACGGATAAGAAGAGCCTTTGAGCATCTAAAAGCTCAAGCCGACAGGAGACAAAGAAGAAATAGGCACAAGAGGTATCATCGGCCATTATTAGCAGGGGAAATGGTGTTAGTAAAAAGACCCGCCATTTCGGATCCAGGGAACCGCGTGTACAAAAAGTTCCAGAAAATGCACCACGGACCGTATCAAATAATAAGGGATTTGAGAAATAATGCCTATAGAATTCGGCACTGTGAAACGAATCATGAAGTGACCATGAATTCAGCAAATTTAAAAGTGTATTACCCTCCCGAAGACTTCGATGAAGCCAATGAACAAGCCCTGGTTATGGAAACATTTAGAGATGAAGAATCCAATTTTGATAGAAACAAGAATGATATAGAAAAAGGAAACAGAGCTCAAACATTCGAGTGCGAATGCGAATTGGAGAAATTATATTGGGAAATAAAAGAAATAATTGATTTTATTGAAGAAGAAAATTTCAATTTAAGGGAGGAGAATGATGAAATAAGGGAACGGGTAGGGATAGACCACACCCGTAAAGAAGAATGAGGTTCTGGAAACCTAATATCCAGACAAATAAAAAGGAGAAAGAAAGGGTAGGGACAGAGCGTACCCAACCGACACAATTACCGGATATGACTTAAAAAGATGAAAGAAATCAAATTATCGTGGGATTTTTAGGAATAAAGAAACAAAAAGGACGGAGAACGTTATAATGGCTTCGACTATTAAAGGAAAAATAAGATTTTTATAAATAATTGAAATAAATTTCCTCAACATTTTTCGAAAATTTATTTACCTAAGGAGGGGAGAGATGAAACCATGTACCATAGGCCTCAAAGGGAGTCGAATCCATGTACTTTGAGAAAGGAATGAAAGAATCATACAGTTTCTAAGGGAACGGAGAGAGATTTCAAGCCAGGATTACAGCCTAACATTGTGCAAGCGCTAGGGCCAGGTGTTCTTTAGATGAGCTCATGCCTCTTGACATTTATAAGGAGCCAGTCATGGATATTATTAGAACGAGTGGAAAGTTTTGACTGTAAGACGAAGAAGCTGGACTCGGAAATTGCTCTTACGTTGCAGGAATATGGCAACCTCGCTGCTGAGTCAGAACAGGAATAATTAAATTTAACCCGTTTACGAGTATAAAAATAAGTAAACAGATACAGTACGGTGAATCATTTTGGATTAGAGATTTTTGTGTAAAGATAAACCTTCTAAAAATTGCACAGGAGAAAACTGCAAACGCAAGTAGACGTCATTGGGGGTTCACCGAGACCCAAGGAGTGGGAGAATAAAAAAAAGAACAGCACCACCCACACAGTTGAGGACGAGAAATTAATTAATATCTCGGAAATTCACGATCGATTTCTATGGACAGGAAGATTATTTTACGTTTGGAAGACGAGCTGTCTGGAGATACGATTTTTATAATTGTGCGACAATTAGTTCAGAAGTTGGTCACGAAAAGGACTAGGATTTTATCTTTTTGTGACTGAAAGGTATAAAACTCCTGGCCTCACCAAGCCAATCATGCAGTCTACGAGAGCCCGTGAGGGGAACGTCACGCTGTATCAGTACATGCAATATTAGTCCGTCCAGGGGGGCGTTACGCTGGAGCATCATAATCATCAGTCTACGAGCATTCCGTGAGCGGAAGTGCTGCACCACATCGTATACGCAGTATTCAAGAGCCCGTGAGGGGGACGTTAAGCTGTATCAGACATTGATCCAGAGCCTGTGGGAGGCTATGTTACAAGTTCACCGAGTGTAGACCAGTTACGATATAAGTACGCTACGCTGAGGGTTAGCAGTTCGAGACTTTGAAGAGTCCTAAATTATAAAGAACATTAAATATACGGACTTTAAAGCAATATCGCCAAAGTAAGATACAGCGATCAGTAGGGAACTTCGAGTTCCAGAAGAACACTGTTCGATACAGTTACGAAGTTATAAGAACTCCAACAAATAAACGGCGTTACGTTTAGTAAAGTCATTGTTAAAGACATTAAGTCCTGTAAAGGAACTTTACAGTAATTACGATCGCGAAAGATAGAAGTTCAAGCGAAAGGAACTTAGGAACTTAGTTTCGAAACCAGAGGGAAAACGTACTCTAGTGAGAAAACGTCAAAAATATACGATTGACAGTATACGGTCCTCGAAGGGAGGCCAAGATATAGAAACTATAGGGTACGATAGACAGTATACGGTCCTCGAAGGGAGGCCAAGATATAGAAACTATAGGGTACGATAGACCACCATATATAAATAGAGGTGACGGCAAAGAAAAGACATTTATCGCCTAGTTAAAGCAGATAAAGTAAAGCCGAGTAATAGACAATAGAAGCGGTTTTGAGAGACTGAAACCAGTAGTTTCCATTGTAGGAGAGAGCAACTTTGAACGAGTAAAATCACACGTCCAATTCAGGTCGATAGGATTCACATCAGGGATCATCAACAGCCGACAGAAATTGTAAAAAATCGTTGAGATACGCCCGTGTGATAAGAGTGAAGTGTAAATATTGTAAGAAAAGAAATAAGAGTGTCATTTTAAGTGTTTTAGGTAAAGTGAAAGCGTTTTATGCACAGTGATATGTGTTATAATATGTACCAGAGTAATATTTTTTAGTGTTTTAATGTGTGTTCAAAAAGGATACACCAGTGTATAAAAAAAAATGTTGTCAGTGTTAAATATAGTGACTATGTGTCAAGAAATTTCTGTACATAAGATGAGATTGTACAATATGGAGTAGGTCAAGAAGGTGGGCCAAAATGTCACATCAAACGAGAATAAAGGTCAGAAAGCGACCTTAAACATGTAAGTAAAGATTTTCATTATGTTTTGGTGTCGGGAAAAATTTTGTGTACAATTCCACCGGAGTTTTGAGTAGAAGGGATGTTTTTAAATGAATAATAACTAAATAAGAACGCGATCTGAACGAAAATAAAGTTTTAATAAATAATAAATAATTATGTGAAATAATAAATCCTGTAGAGGAAATGCATGGAATAAAATGTCAGTATTTAATGAATGTTATAAAAGCAAGCGTGATAATAATAATTATAACAAAGATATTTACATAAAGGTAAATTTGAATTATATGAAAGAAATAGCTTTTGAGCTTTTGTAAGGAATGAAAACATGATGTGAATAACAAGGTAAAGAAATCTAAATAAAGATTAAATTGAATGATATAAAAATATAGAGCGTTGAAGCCTTAACAAATGTATAAGACATGATGTGAATGCATGTTCTTAAAAAGGGAGCGATTTATTGTCAACGGAAAAGATTAATATAAGAATTAAGATATGTATCAATTGTTACTATGAAATTTATCAGTTCTTTGGAAGACATTCGGCCGTAAAGTAATGTGTAGCGTAATGGAACGCAATTAAATAAAAAGTCACGCTAGGAACGCGTAAAAGTTAAAGTACTTGGTAAGTTACTTATGGAGGGTAGTTGATTGCAGTGAATTGAGATATGTTGTAAGTCCTCTAAATTGTGACGTGGATCACGAGGCCATGTGTGTATTATTTAAAAGGGAGCTAATGTATGGTATTATTGAGCGTAGGTCCTGAAAGCTACGGCTTGACCCTAAATCGCGTTTTGTATAAGTCCTCTGATGTGGAAATGTTCCCGAGGCATGTTAAGAGATTCGAACCTAGAATCCTTTTGTTGTTAAAGCCCCTAATTATTCGTCGTAGAATGTGTATTAATCTTCCCAATCAATGAGGACCCTCTCATAATTAATAAATGCCAAGGTTACGAAAGTGGTTTGTGAGCCAAAGAATATTGTTGAATGGAAATAAGTGAAGTAAAAGCCAGGTCTCTCCACAGAACTGAGAATAATGTGAAGGTTTGTTTTAAAGCATTGAAGAGAGCTGCCACCGTAGGTTAGGCAGAGAATCGCTTTCCTTGTCATAAATCACGCCCGAGTATAATGGCCTGACCCTCATCGAGCGAGGGTGGGTAAAAACCGTCTTGTAAGATGTGTTAAATACACCGTGAGTGTTTCAAGTTGTTAATGACCCGGGCGTTGAACCGAGGTCCTTGTAGATTGATATTATCGCTTGCCAATTCAGATCGTAGTTTTCTTATGTGATAATGGTCTTATAAGACAAATGAATTAAATAAAATCCCTATTGTAATATTGTATGGAAAAGAAGGAATCCACGAGTTTTGTGAAGATAACTAGGTTTCGGGAGTGATCATAGTTTTTGACTTTGTCAAGTAATCTTTATAACTCTGGAGTTCACAAATAGTTTTCCCGATCACCGTAGTGAATTTGCAAAACTTGAGAGAGATAGTAAATATGGAGAACATGTGATATGCCCAAATATTGAAGTGAATAATTAACATGTAAGTTTAACTGTAATTATATATTTGTTTTGATGATAAGAAAAGATAAAAATAATTCTTGAGGTGTACAAAAATATGACACCATTATTATGGGAAAGTATCGAGCCAAAGAAGCTCGTAGTTATTTGGAACTTTAAGATAAGTACTTTATGGAAGTGAAAATAATCGTGAATTGTTGGTTTTAAAGAAAACCATGTGTTTTAATCTAATATTTGTTTTATTTTTATGCTATTCCTTGTTCACTTTGGACAAGTAGAATGATATTGGTCAGTAGTTTATGTGTTTATTTATTTGTAGCGCCATAATTTTTGATTAATTAAATGTGTTAAAATAGGAGTTGATTTTGTTGTTATTTTTGCAAGTGTATCCTCTATTTAATCCAAAATATGTAAGTCACAGAGTGGGAGAACTTACCGCAGCCCCGAAAAATCCCGAATTGAGCAATGCTGGCATACTGTGATTTGCATATTTCTTGCTGCAAGGGCACAATATATATATATATATAAATAATAACAATAATATTTTTTTGTCGTGTGGCTTCCTGAGAGGCCGAGTGCAGGTCTTTCTAATTGACGCCCGTGGGCGACCTGCTCGTCGGGATGAGAGATGGAATGGATGAAGATGAATGAAACTGGGCAAGGATGTGGAAGGAAGCGGCCGTGGCCTGTCAGAAGGTACCGTCCCTGCATTTGCCTGGTGTTGAAAATGGGGAAACCACGGAAAACCATTTCAAGGACGGCCGACGGTGGTGCTAGAACCCATGCTCCTACCGAGTCAGCAGAGAGCTTGGCCCCATGACCTAACACTGCACTTTAGCCAGCGTAGCCACTGCTGTCGGTACAATAATAATGATGCATTTCTACACTCATTATTCCCGCTTTCCAAAGGGCTCGGGGATGAGATGCGATGAAAGTCTTTGTGGCAGATGGTTTTTACGGCCGGATGCCCTCCCTGACGCCAACCTCATGAGAGAAGTTAATGCGAGATGAAATGAATGATGGTGAATGAAACTGGGCAAGGATGTGGAAGGAAGCGGCAGTGGCCTGTTAGACGGTACCGTCCCAGCATTTGCCTGGAGTTGAAAATGGGGAAACCACGGAAAATCACTTCAAGAACGGCCGACGGTGGGGCTCGAATCCACGTCTACCGAGTCCGCAGTGAGCTTGGCCCCATGGCCTAGCACTCCGCGTTAGCGAGCGTAGGTACCGCTGTCGGCAGTAATAATAATAATAGGCTAATAATCTTATTATATAATACGCTAACGTGTATGTTTCACAAAACTCAAGCTCCTAAACCAGAGGAATATAGAAGATGTCATTTGTACCAAAATCTTCCAAATCGTCTCAATAGTACAGGAAAGATCTTGCATTTCTTAATAAGTCAACGGAAATATATTTATTTGTTTATAAAGTGCTTTTAAACAAATAAACAAGACGATAGCCCCTGTCAGAACTGTGTCGCGGCCTGCCCGCATAGTAGTCTACTTGAGTCGGTTGGGTAGTCTGTACACATGGGGCGCACACAACCCATTATGTGAGAGTTCTCGCACTGGTCCGATAGTAATAATAATAATAATATCTTGCTTTCTATTGCGATGTTTATGATAAATCAATTTACCTCCCTCCCTTCCTGAAGGTGGTTCAACACCCAGGGCAGAAACCCACTACTAGCCACTGCTTCCTGAAGACACAAAAGTTCTGCCCTGTGACTGTCCGCCCTCTCACAACCACTTGTCGCTGATGTTCCCATGTTAAGTCACGTGGTCACTGTTGTCATTGTTCGACCCGCTGCGCTGCATGTCGTGTCGACTCACATTCATGCTGAGTCACTAACCCGGGCAAGGTCGAGTGTTCTCACATTTAACATTTATTAATGGATTAATTTCCTTCGTGAACAACCGAGGTAGCTACATGCGTTGAGGCGCAAGGCTATGAAGTCAGGTTATTTCAGACGTCGCAATAGAGATGGGGTTCAACTCCACCCTCAACGTCGTTGAAATGCTTTTCCGTGATTTCGCACTTCTGGTTAATTGGTTCCTCAGTTTAGGGGCTGCAACAACGCGGTCATGTAGCCCCGTGTACTTTGGGTGCGTGTAAAATCTGTCTGATAACTGGTGTAAATTATGATGACTGTAATAGTGTTAATAATGTTATTGGTTTTACGTCCCTTTTAACTACCCTGGCTTTTAGAGTGTAATAGTGTGGGTTATCCGTAATTCAAGTAAGGAATGCAGACGATCAATTTCAAGTACTTCCTACATTTGCTACCATGCTGCCGTCAACGACACCTAGCTGTGAACTTGTCTACCAGATGCCACTGCAACCAGCACCTGGCGACAAACGTTGGAATTTAATAGAGCATTAATAAAATATAACCTACAAATTTAGTTTAACACAATTGAAGTTAGTTGAAGGTTCTTTTACATCTATGGCATTGGGACCGCTGGCTTTACTTCCCCTCCGAAAGAAGGGATACTGAGGGACTTTTAACGCTCTAAAAAAATCCGACGACTTCGGCCGGGTTTGAACCCGCGATCTCCTGCAGTTCATGAATAAAAATAATGTCCGGCCTGTTTGCTGATATATTTTCATTATTGTTGTTGTTGTTGTAGTTGATGTTAAATATTCTTTATTTGTCAACTTCTCGCAATTATCTGCGTCACCTCTGTAGCCTCGCTGTGACGCACGATGCCTGGAGTTCCTCCAAATAAACATTTCTCATTCACTGCAGATGCTAAGTCACGAGTGCCATTCCCTTTCTACATTTGAATAATTCAGGGTGAGTCACGTAAAACTTGCACCGCAAATATTTCGGAAATGGGAAGTGCTATTGATGCGTGGTTTTCACAGACTGGCTTGGTGGTCAGAGGCTCGTAGGTTTGACCTAGAAGCAGATTTGAATAAAACTTCTAACGTGTATTGTTTGAGCAAACATACACTTTTGGATGTGTATCATCTTTCCGCTCGGTTGCTGGATAGTTTCGTGGGAGTGATTTTGAAAATTGGGGACGGAAGTGAATCGGGCGGAAGTGGATCGAACGGAAGTGGATCAGACGGAAGTGAAGATGCACTGCCAGAAAAATGGGATGGAAGTGAATTGGACGGAAGTGGATCGAACGGAAGTGGATACGGACTGCCAGCTGGATGTACAATTGAAAATGTGTGTATTGGAAACAAGGCAGTGTGTGCTCTGTAGCGCGAGAATGTTATGGCAATACAGTAGGCAGTGCATTTAGCAGGCACTGGTTTGACGAGCACAGTGGCAAATGTTTCACCGACTTTCATTTGTCATTGAGCAGTTTATGAAGCTTCACGTTCAAGGTTGAATATCACATGGGGTAAGACAAAGACGACAAATGACATTTAAGTAAGCGGCATTATTGTCAAGCTGTGGGTGAGTAGTCAAATATTAAATGCATAACAGAATGTTGTTATATGAGTGGAATAAAAGCTGTATTTTCATCATATGTGAGACTAGGTCATTTCATGATTGTAGGAAGCCATGTTTTGATTGTTTACGACGAACTGTATGAGAGCCTTGAGAATAATGAATGTTATAGTTACTGAGGAATGTGCTCACAGTATTTGAGAGTACTGTCGACGTTGTGTGTCACTCTGTTATTATGAATTATTAATGTGAAAGGAAGGAAGATAGCTTGTAGTTTTGCGTGTCCATTAATCTCACGATCATGATCCACGGTACCTCCCTTTTACGTGGAATGCGAACCACAGGACATGGCATTTTAATTCGAAAATCTCACATGTATTGACCGGGAATCAAACCCGGTCTACCTTGGTGAGAGACTAACAGCTTGACCTCTGCGCCACAAGTGTAACAGTAGCATATCTCCAATTCAATCTATACATTCATCATAGTACCAGTATGAAAATGGAGTGTAAATTAACATTTTAAGAATGTTCAAGCTGTGTAGTATACGAGTAGGATAACATGTCAGATGTTACACATCATATGCGACTACTGTAAGGCTCGTATCTTTTATTTAAATGAAACAATGCCTACTGTATTGATATTAACAAAATAAAAGTTGGGTCAATTAGAATGTCACCCCTATAAACGTATCAACAACACACCGCGATGTATTGAGATGGATCACCACTGACTCACCGTTAGGGTTGCCAGACGTTCCGTTTTACCCGGAACAATTCCGTTTTTTTCTTGTTTTGTTCCGCCTTCCGTCTCATTCTTTAGCGGAACGCCAAATATGTCGTTTTTTGGTTAATTTGATAATAAATTCAATTTCGCAGCCAATTTCAATTATCCCGCCTCAGAATTGATTGTAATATCTAGCTTGTTTTCTGGTGATACAGGTGCAAGTTGAAAGAGAAAATGATTTCTATATCTGTGTCAGATAGATGGGTACATGTTATAGATTTATTAGGGGGAAACAAAATTAAGGAATAGCGTAGTCCTTGTGAAGTTAATACTCAGCAATTTTCTGTCATGAATATCTCAAATGGAGAGATGATAGAAACAGAAGCTCCATTAGTTTGATAAAGCAAGAATTGTTCACATATTACTATTATGGCGAAAATTGTAGTGGATTTTATCAGAAGGTATCCTACTTACAAATAAAATATCCTTGCAAAGGGTCGTTCAAATGAAAAGGATTTGTAAGTTGCTGGTGTCATAGGCCTATATGATATGTCAGCAATATCTAGTTTTAATTTTGAGTGTTTGATTATGTAATGCTTATTTAATACATATGTGTATTATTTATTACAACATTAAACAACCTTGATTTAAAAAAAACAACAATGTTTTGGGACGTGTGTTCAGTTTTTCCATTCTTGAAATCTGCAACCCTACTGACCGTAGTGTACTCAATAACTATTTATCCCTGAAGTAGTTATATTTTTGTTTTGTGTTTAAAATTATGTTTATTTGTAACATGTATGTTCTTTCCTTTGCAGGTAAGTACAGGAACCACACATCTTGAGCAGATGGAGGCGTATTATTCTCATATTCATTGTGCTGCAATTTGAGGTATGTTCTAATACATTATTATAACGATGAATGAGACGTCATATCTCTCATTTTCTGCAACAGCGACATAACTCAAATGTGATGTTTATAGGAAACTGCATTTAAATATTTAAAGGCATTTACTAAACTGTGGATTATTTAAATAACGTCAAGATTGTGGCGCCATATTGAATTGGGGATTTATTACTTTGTTTTAGACGAGTGTAACAGGCAGTATCAGTGTTCTTGATGTAATTGCAATATTTTCAGAAACTGGCACAACGAATTGTGTAGTCTCACGTCACCAAGAAAAACGATAGGGTAGTATCGATTTAATGAATCGTTAAAGAATATTTTCCAGCACTATACTGAAGTAAAAACTGAAAAAATACAGATTTCTAGTTGTGCCACAGTTATAGAGAAAAAAGAGCGATACTATCCACAAACATGTAGGTACATTATGTAAAGAAAGAATGAAAGGAAGGAAGAAAGGAAGAAAGAATGAATGAAGGAAGGAAAGAAGAAGAAGGAAAGAAAGAAAGAAAGAAAGAAAGAAAGACTAAAATAAAAGAAAGAATAAATGAATGAATGACAGAAGGAAAGACAGAATAAATGAAGAAAAGAAAGAACGAATGAATGAATGAATGAATGAATGAAAGAAAGAAGGAAAGAAAGAAAGAAAGAAAGAAAGAATGAATGAATGAATGCATGTCAGAAAGAAAGACAGAATAAATGAAGAAAAGAAAGAATGAATGAATGAATGAATGAAAGAAATAAAGAAAGAAAGAAAGAAAGAATGAATGAATGAATGCATGTCAGCAAGAGAGAATAAACGAAAGAAGGAATGAAAGAAAGAATAAATTAATGAATGAATGAGGGAAAAAAATAAAAAAAGAAAGAAAGATTGATTGAATGAATGAATGAATGAATGAATGAATGAAAGAAAAAGAAAAAAAGAAAAGGAGAAAGAAAGAAAGAAAGAAAGAAAGAAGAAAGAAAGAAAGAAAGAAAGAAAGAAATAATGAATGAATGGAAGAAAAAAGGAATGATAGAAGGTGTTTGAGGGCCGTTATTCTGTTACATGATTGGCATTGTGGGATTTGGCAGTGTCTTGCGGAGCTAATTTGGCTTGTAAATTTGAACTTTGAAATCTGACGTTGCTCGCTTGTCGTGCGAAACCTATCATCCTATAGTTTTCTCCCTCTTCTTTAATCTGAACAAATATTTTTTAATCAAAAGTGTTTTTTTTTAGTGTTTTTCACATGTCCGAGTAATTGGGATAATATTATGTTGACCAACTGAAGAGTTTCAATATCAATTGAATTTCATTAACCCTAGAATACTAACATTATTCAATTGATGCCTAATACTAATTATACGTTAAATTTACATAGGCTACATTACGAACTTTGTGCACCAATTAGTTAAGTGATCGAAATTAATATATATTTCGTAAGTAACACTATTTATATATACTGAATCCTCTGTGGCCTTTGAAGTTTAATACGCTGAGTTCCATCTTAAATACAAAAATTCAGAAGTCGTTTACTTTGACGTAAATATCAGTACGTAATCTCTCCAGCCTCTTATACTGTCTCTGGTTTTTATGAGGTTGATTTTATAATCCTTCTGAAGTGATGTGACATATCTACAGTACATAAAATTCCCCACCTCTTTGTTATTGCCATGGAGAAACCAATATTCAAGGATAGTTTCCAGGCAATTTTTTGCCTCATGATTATGCCTCTAAAACTGATTGGCATTAATAACAAAAGCATTGACATCACCACCATAGACCAGTAGAAGCACTGGGGACAGATATAGAGGGAAATCTTACGTATGTCAATAACGTTGTTACCCCCCTCCAAAATGTCCCTGCAAACTCTATGAGGTCGTGATTTCTTTTCGTTCACACGTGCAGTATGTTGTGTTCGTCTGGAGAGACTGTATGGACCGCTGTATGACGTGATGTAATGTTGTGATGGCAGTTACATCACTTAGAGTGACTCGTGACCTGCATTGTGGACAAGCTTTACTGTAATTGCTACAACAAATATTTGAGAGTTGCCTTACAAGGGATGCAGGCACTGGGAAACCGCTGGAGCTTCATACACTAGGCTACATAACATTCTACGGGAGTGTGTTTTCTACTCTTTTGACGTCAAATTGGCAGGTGAAAAGCTAAAGGAAGCAACATAACCAGTCATGGGCGAAGCAAACAGGGTATAAAAACAAGATGTTCAGTAAAGAACATATAGCCTACTTTCTCCTAAATGCAAGGGTATTGTTATAACTCTTTGTCCTTTTCAAGGAGTATAATTGAATGTTGGTTGTAATAGCTTGTTGAAATACAACGTGCTATAGGGATATTAAACATGGATATTAGATGCCCTTTGCTAGTGCTACCTCTGTAAAAAAATCATTCAATTCGGTTTCACCGTGTTTGATTTGATAGGGGGAGTCGATTTGCACACATACCTGGCCACCATCTGCAAACTATTAGTCTGATGATCTTGCAGTTTGGTCAGAATATGCTTCCCACATAAAGATATGTTGTTGCAAAATTTGGTAGAGACTAGATTATTAGGTTGGTCGTAATTACATTTTAGCTTTTAACATTTGGGTGGCCGCGATTACGTTTCCGTCAAGATGGCGGTGATATAAAACATGACACTGAGGTGCCCTGTGCTAGTGCTACCTCTGTACCAAATTTCGTTCCATTCGGTTTCGTCGTGTTCGAATTAATAGGGGGAATCGATTTTGACACAAAGATGGCCACCATCCGCAAAATATTAGGCTAATGACCTATTAGTTTGGTCAAAGGATGCTCCCTCCATAAAGGTATGTTGATGCAAAATTTGGTAGAGATCGGATGATTAGGTTAATCGTAATTTGATTTAAGCTTTTGCCATTTGTGTGGCCGCCATTACGTTTCCGTCAAGATGACGGCGATATAAGACGTGACACTGAGGTACCCTTTGCTAGTGCTACCTCTGTGCCAAATTTCGTTCCATTCGGTTTCACCGTGTTCGAATTAATAGGGGGAATCGATTTTGACACAAAGATGGCCGCCATCCGCAAACTATTAGGCTAATGACCTATTAGATTGGTCAAAGGATGCTCCCTCCATAAAGGTATGTTGTTGCAAAATTTGGTAGAGATCGGATGATTAGGTTAGTCGTAATTTGATTTAAGCTTTGAACATTTGTGTGGCCGCCATTACGTTTCCGTCAAGATGGCGGCGATATAAAACATGACACTGAGGTGTCCTTTGCTAGTGCTACCTTTGTACCAAATTTCGTTCAATTCGCGTTCACCGTGCTCGAATTGATAGGGAGGGGGGGGGACAGACATTCAGAGTACACACACTCACACACACACAGACTCACATACACATACACACACGCACACACACACAGACAGACAAACTTTTTTTCGCCCTGTGTTGATCTCATAAGTCTACTTTCATTTTTTGCAAAAATCGAAAGTAGGCTAATATTGGGGGTGGGCAACTACGTGCGCGACGATATTTCAGGGTGACAACATATTCTCGGACTGATTTGTTTAAACTGTCGCTCTTGCGAAATTTCAGCTTCGTATATTTTTTTAATTTTGTATTTTCCGGAACGGAAAGTTCACAGGCGAAATGAAGAAAATCCGAGTTGCACTTCGAGAGAAACTCCAAACACAACCACTCTTCCCTGAAGTTTTAACTCAACTCGTCAGTTTGCTGCTGGCTGTATCTGGAGTAATATGTTCGCCCGCTAGCTAGGCTGTAACTGGGGTGATAGACTCACCTCTAGCTAGCTCGTAAACTGTCGCCTCAGTATTTGAATGGAGATTGTTGGAAGAAATGAAAACGTAAAAAAAGATAGAGATATGCTCCCGCGGACTTTTTTGTAGAACTTTTCATGCTGAACAATTCTTACACTCATAGTACCGTATATAGATATTGTTAACGATTTGCCCAGCGTAAGCTTAAAAAGTGCGACTTTTTCACTTAAATCGTTACTGCTCGGCTTCCTTTGATTATAAATAAATTATTTTCTACAGAACTCTTCCTAGAGATATCCTTTACAGAATTGAGAAAACCGCATCAAAATACATCCAGAGGTTCACCAGTGACATCCAAAAACTACAGTAGCGACACTCGAGCGCAGCAACAGAAGAGAGAGAGAGCGCGTTGCTGCAGAAGAGAGATAAAACGATATCATCACCTTTCACTGTAACACTATTCCACGAACGTCACTGTATTACAACCATTTAATTGACGTTGTCACGTCAAAAAGTAGTTTGGCACAGGCAAAGAAAGCATTTCTACAGAAAAGGAATCTGTTGACATCAAATATAGATTTTAGGTATTAGAAAGTCATTTTTGAAAGCATTTGTCTGGAGCGTGGCGCTCTATGGAAGTGAAACTCAGACTGTTGGCGCTGCAGAATAGAGGAGAATAGAAGCATTTGAAATGTGGTGTTATAGGAGAATGATGAAGATCAGAAGGGTAGATAGGGTAATAAATGCAAATGTAAACCTCAGCAATTGTTATAGGTTTGTGCCGTGTCTTGTGTAGGGTTTCACCTAAGACACCAAGCTGGCTCATCAACAGGCTCGTGTGCCCCGCCCGGAGGTAGCGCGCAGTTCGCTACTCCTGTGGGGGTCCGGCGGGGACACCAAGAGCCCGCTGACGAGCCAGCTTGGTGTCCTAGGTGAAACCCCACACGGCAAAAACCTAGACAAAATTGCTGAGTTTTAATTCACTGGCCGTTAAAGCCAATATACCATATTTTTGGAAGCCGTCGTAGGGAGGTTATGGCTGCTTGAGCTTTTAGTTCTCGCATTAAAGAGGCGCAGGTGCGTTTCATAAAAATGGAGGTAGCTTCGCTACTACTGTGGGGGTCCAGGTGGGGACGCCATCTTGGTGTCCTAGGCGAAACTTAGAAAAATTGCTCAGTTTTAATCCACTGGCCATGAAAATGTATTAAGATGAGTGGAAGAGGAGAGTTGTTTCTGGCGATTGCTAATGTAGAGAAGAGATAGGTTGATGGGACACATACTAAGACACTCAGGAATAGCAAGCTTAGTTATGGAAGGAAGGGTCGAGGATAAGAACTGTAGGGGTAGACCAAGGTTAGAATATGTTAAACAGATTGCCTCGATGTAGGGTGAGGTAGGTATGTAGAGACGAAACTATTAGCTCAGAACAGGGAGCCATCGAACGCGGCATCAAATCAGTCAAAAGACTGAAAACTCAAACAAAAACAACCTGTGAGTATTTGCAAGTCATGTGAGGATTGGGAAGGAGGCGGCCATGGCCTTACGTTAGGAACCATACCGGCTTTTGCCTGACGTAAAAGTGGGGAAACCAAGGAAAACCACTTCCAGGATGGTAGAGGTGGAAATCCAACCCGCTTCTTCTCAGTTATGCCACACAAGGTTGAGTGTACCCCGGTCCAGCCCTCAGACCAGAATTACATTTCTTGGCAGTGCCAAGACCCGGACCTCCGAGGCGACAGCCAAGAATGCTAGACGCTACACCAGCAAGTGGTTACCAATATTTCTACTGAGTTTATTATTATTAATATTATTATACAGATTCATAAATTCCTCATATTACAATGGTACAATGACTGAAAATACGGACTAATGTCAAGCACTTTTAGAGTTCATTCTTCATTTAAGAATCGTCGCATTGTGTGGCACGAGTCCAAGATCACCGACTTTTGGATCTGTCCCAGCTTGTGAGCCTGTAGTTAGTCCACCAGTCTTGAAGGTACAATTCCAGTTGAAGACTGAATGCGAGGCCGGATGTACAGGTGTTCCGATTCAACACGGAACTGTAAAATGGGTTGCCTACCCATCCGCAATCAGCTATCTGCTCGCAGCGCGCTAGCGACGGGGCTGAGTTCGATTTCACTAATTGCCGCCTTCTTATGCAGCATTGCAAAGTATTTTGCTCTTTCAAAATATATTTACACAGGTTTCACAATAAGTTTGAACGATTTCTGTTTCAGAACTTGTTATTTTACGCTTCTTTTAGTGGCTTTTGCAGAGCATTTCTATGAAATAAAATTTTATTTTACAACTTAGTTCATTACAACACAATGTATTTTTGTGTTGTATTTTATTTACAACACAATGTATTGCTTTTTAACCCAATATCACAAAACGAGATACAATTTGGATATGATTTGTTACAAAAGTGTAATCAGTCTTCGATGCGACTAAAAAAGTTAATTTATCACAGACGTTACATCTACTGCAAATGGACATTTACATAAGGTGTTCGAAGTGGCGTCCATAATTTTCCAAGCATGAAGTTCTCTCTTGCGTTCGAAAACATCTGAGAAGTAATTTCCTCAAAGGCTTTGGTAATGACGAGCTCCATTTCTTTGGGTGTTTGTGGTGATCTTAAAATACTCTCGACCTGACGTAGCTCCAAATGAAGAAATCCAGGACGGTCAGTTCAGTTGAACGTGGTGAGAATTCTATAAAGCCGCCAATCCCTATTCATCGGCCAGGAAACAAACGGTTTAAAACTTCTCTCGCCAGTCTGGAGGAGTGCGCTGGATGACCATCTTGTTGAAAAAGCATGTTTTTCAACTTCGCCAATGTAAAATCATCCAAGATGTCCTGGAGTATGAAGTACAGTGAGACTAAACTGCCTGTGTTCGTCGTTCTATCATTTTACATTGTTGCAGGTAAATAGTTCTAAAATAGAAATCGTTGAAACTTATTCTTAATTAAACTCAATTTTGTATCATTTCCAAATTGTATCTCGTTTTGTGGTAATGGGTTAAAAAGCAATACATTGTGTTGTAATAAACTACAAGGTGCGTTCAAAAAGTAACGATCCGGAGGCTGTAATGCGCAAACCGGTGACGAAATTGGCTAATCGTGGCGTGTGTAACGAGGTGTGGTCCCGACCAGAGCGTGGAAGGCCACAGCCCGTCGCTAGAGGGCACGTGTGCACGTCACGTGACTATACAAAGCTAGCAGCAGCATGCATCAATCGTCCAACCAATACCAAGACAGTAGGCCATTCGACATGCTTCCTGGTGTGGTTGAAGACTGTGGGGCACCCATTGGGCACACACTTTGCGCAAGTACAGTCGTTCCTTCATGATGGTGTGCACACTTCCGACACTCAATCCGATCACGGCGGCTATGGCGTTCACTGTCACTCGGCGGTCCTGGGTAATGAGTGCATCAACCGGGTGGACGTTTTCATCAGTAATGTAGGGGGGTGCCCCCGACCGGGCATCAACGGCTAACGACACCCGTCCTTCCCTGAAGCGCTTGTGCCAAGCCTTGACCCTTGCCAGGGTCATGGAGTGTTCACGGTACACTTGTGACATTCGGCGATGAATGTCCATTCCACCAACCCCTTTCGCTTTCAGAAACCGAACAACACCTCTTTGCTCTTCGTTTGACGCCTCCATGTCACTGTTTGCAATGCGACTGGCAGCGTTGGACGATTGATGCATGCTGCTGCTCGCTTTGTATCGTTACGTGACGTGCACACGTGCCCTCTAGCGACGGGCTGTGACCTTCCACGCTCTGGTCGGAACCACACCTCGTTACACACGCCACGATTAGCCCGTGTCGTCACTGGTTTGCGCATTCCAGCCTCCAGCTCGTTACTTTTTGAACGCACCTTATATGTTGTAAATTAAAATTTTATTTCATAGAAATGCTCTGCAAAAGCCATTAACAGAAGCGTAAAATAACAAGTTCTGATTGCGGGTCGGTAGGCAACCCATTTTACTGTTCCGTGTTGAATCGGAACACGCTGTACACCTGCATTAGCTTACACATTTGTTTTACTTCAATGCCCAGTTCAGTGTATTTATTGACCTTTTGGGCATAGACTGTTTGAAGGTTGTGGTTGAGTGGTACGAATGTATCGATTATCACAGCTTCGTTCTTCTGTCGATCAAGGAGAAGAATATCAGGTTGGTTGGCTTTTATGGATTTATCAGTGCGGATTTCTCTGTCCCTGAATATGGGTTTCATTGTCCGAAACATCTTTTGGTTGGTACTTATAATACGGAAGCGAGGAGTTATCTAGTCGTGTAGTGTTGGCCATCTCCTCCATGTGCACGATCTTAGGAACATTATTGTTGCACTCGGTGTAGTCCATATTTGCCAACGTTAGACATCCACTGATAATGTGATTCAAGGTTTCACCCTGCTTGATAGATTTACGATATTATCCTCAACTTCTGTCTGTTTTTATTATTATTATTATTATTATTATTATTAACCAACGGCAGTGGCTACGCTCGCTAAAGCACAGCGTTAGGTCATGGGGCCAAGCTCTCTGCTGACTCGGTAGACGCGTGAGTTCGAACCCCACCGTCGGCCGTCCTTGAAATGATTTTCCGTGGTTTCCCATTTTCAACACCAGGCAAGTGCTGGGACGGTACCTTCTGACAGACCACGACCGCTTCCTTCCACATCCTTGCCCAGTTTCATTCATCTTCATCCATTCCATCTCTCATTCCGGCGCGCAGGTCGCCCACGGGCATTGACTAGAAAGACCTGCACTCGGCCTCTCAGGAGGCCACACAAAAAAAAAATTATTTTTATTTTATTATTATTTATATTATTATTATTTATTCGCTTTGCCCAACTAAAGCGCGTTACAAGTTATTTAGCACAATGTTTCCTCTTTTCTTCCCAATATCTCTTCATCCGTTCTTCTGTCCATCCCGTGCTGTGTTCATGACACTTCTCTTGTAGTTGTGCTGTGAAGATCATATCCGCCGTGCTTCTGTTTGGCCTAAATTCACATTGGGTTTCTGGTAGAATGTTTCTGCCAGTGGTGTGATACGGTTTGCTAGTATCCGAGTGATCTTCCCAGCAATCGATAAGACCAAAATTCCACGATAGTTCCCACAGTCTGCTCTATCGTCCTTCTTGAAGATGGCAACTAACAGTGAGGTTAGAAAATCTGGTGGGATCTCCTCATTGTTCCAGATCTTGGCTATAAGGTCATGCGAGTGGTTGGTTAAAAAGTCCCCACCTTCCTTAAAGATTTCTACGGGGATGTTGTCTGGACCAGTAGCTTTGTTCGCCTTAGGCTGTTTAATAGCCTTCTGGACATCTCTGAGAGTTGGGGGAAGGGCAAGTTGTTCCTGAACTGGTGCCTGAATAATTACATTGAATAAATGTTCGTCAATTTCCGATTCTATATTTTGTTCTCTCCAGCGCCTACTAACCGAGTCATTGTCTTTAAGAAGAAATGTTCCATATTTTGATCTAAGAGGGGTCCTGCCATATATAGCCTTAGTTGTCTTGAAACACGCGTGCGTATTATTTGTGTCTGCAAAAAGCTGCATTTCCCTTGATTTGGATTTCCACAAGTCATTTTTAAGCTTATGCGTTTTTCTTTGCACCTCCCCCTTGAATTCCTGAAATATTTTCTTCTTTTTCCGACAATTTACATCTCGGCAAATGTGTGTCTATTTCAAATCAAATGTGTTTTAAAGCTCTCTATAGATTTGTAGTTTGTTTGGAAATAAACAGTTTGTCTGTATCTGTACTCGTTTGGTTTTTATTACCAAACGGAACTTACTTTCTGAACGTACAAGGTAGCTAAGTGTCTTAGCATCGACCTCTACAACAAGTACCTTCCTGTGCCCCTCATAGCCACCGGCTGTTTTGTCTTGGACTTTATGAAGCCGTAAATTTTCCAATGAAGGAGGAAGTGGCGAGGTCATGTCCTCTAGTGGGCATGTCAGTCTCGGCCGGCGGGGATTGGGTAGAGGTTGAGCTCAAATAATGAGCATTGTTATGGCCGCAGGGCTAGGATTTTATGTAATATCAACATGCAAAATATGTAATATTAATTACATTTATTTTTTATATAAATAATATTGGAAATCCCTCATTTTATTCATTATATTTTTTGCAAAATAAGGTAATTAATAATTTATATAATTAAGTAATCAATTAATTACGTCCATGTTGTTGTTGCTGTTGTTTGAGTCATCAGTCTTTTGACAGGTTTGATGCAGTGCTCCATGCCTCCCTGTCCCGAGCAAATCGTTTCATCTCTACGTAGCTACCCCACCCTACATCCGAGGCAATCTGTTTAACATATTCGAATCTTGGTTTACCGCTACAGTTCTTGTCCACGACCCTTCCTTCCATAACTAAGCTTGCTATTCCTGGGTGTCTTAGTCTGTGTCCTACTAACTTATCTCTTCTCTTCATTAGCAGTCGCCAGAGACATCTCTCCTATCCCACTCGCCTTAATACCTCTTCATTTGTTACCCCTTCTACCCATCTGATCTTCATAAATCTCCTGTAACACCACATTTCAAACGCTTCAATTCTCCTCTTTTCTGCGCACCAATAATTCAAGTTTCACTTCCATAGAGCGCCACGCTTCAGAAAAAGGCTTTCAAAACTGACTTTTTAATATTTAGATCTATATTCGATGTCAACAGTATCTTTTTCTGTAGAAAGGCTTTCCTTGCCTGAGCCAACCTACTTTTTATGCCCTCTTTGCTTCGTCCATCACAGGTTATTTTGCTTCCTAAGTAACAGAAGTCTCCTACTTCCTTTAGGTTTTTACCTGCCGATTTGATGTCCATAGAGGTTTCTGATTTATTTTGGCTGCATTTTAATATTTTCGTTTTACATTTATTGACTTTCATCATGAATTCTTTCATGTCCATATTATAGCAAATTTAAATCTTCTTCTTCTTTCTCTATACATCATTCCCACTCCTATGTGGGGTCGATGTTACTGACAGCTCTCCTCCATTTAGCCCGGTCATGCACATCCCTTCCGTTAACTGTTTTTCCCTGAGGTCCTTCGGCAGTCAATCCATCCATCGCTCTTTAGGACTGCCTCCCGTTCTCACTCCCTCTCCTCCCCACGTAGGATTCCTCTCTTCTTCTCACATGCCCGTACAATGAAGTCGTTTCCTTGTACCTTCTTAGATATTTCCACAGCCTTCAATGTTTCTCTTATTTATAGCAAATTTAAACACATTCCATTATAAGAAAATATTATCTCTCTATATATAAAAATGAAAGTTTGTCTGTTTTATCTGAATTTCCACGGAAATTTGCGTTATTTGCGCGTTTCAGACTGTTTTATGACGGATCCGCGCAAAAATAATTTTTTGTCTGTCTGTCTGTCTGTCTGTCTATCTGTCTGTTTGTTTATCTGTCTGTTTGTTTATCTGTCTGTCTGTGGACAACTTGGAGTCCTTATAACATGAGAACGGCTGGGTGGATCAACGTAAAATTTGATACAGATATCCATCAGAGGCACCACACTAATCATTGATGTAACTCTTCTCCGTACCTCTCATATGAGGGGCATACCCCCTTAAAATGCATGCTGAAATAGGTGTAGAAGGGCCAGACAAAGCTCATTTTCAGCCCCTCAATATCAGAAACAAACCTCGGAGGCCCAAAGGGCCCCGAAAACCACATTTAAAGCCCTAAAACCAATAGTTTTTGAGTTATTCCCAGAAAACTAATTTGATTTAATAAAATAATGAAAGTATGCAACCCGGTAACTATGGCAACAGAATCTCACAGGTCCATCTATTTCTGTAAGACGCAATACAATTCCAATTATTACATTACTGTGAAAGTTTGTAAACGGCTATACGGTTATCACGGAACCAAATTACGCTGCAAAATGCACCAATACATACAGTATACTGCGCTTAAGGGGTCAAGAGGTACTCTAGAATTTTTTCACGTGATTTACACGTGTGGGTATGGTACGGAAGGTCTATTTAATCCCTATCTCTCTATATATAAAAATGAAAGTTTGTCTGTTTTTTCTGAATTTCCACGGAAATTTGCGTTATTTGCGCGTTTCAGACTGTTTTATGACGGATGCGCGCAAAAATAAAATTTTTGTCTGTCTGTCTGTCTGTCTGTCTGTTTGTTTGTCTGTCTGTCTGTCTGTCTGTCTGTGGACAACTTTGAGTCCATTTAACTTGAGAACGGCTGGGTGGATCAACGTAAAATTTGATACAGATATCCATCAGAGGCACCACACTAATCATTGATGTAACTCTTCTCCGTACCTCTCATATGAGGGGCATACCCCCTTAAAATGCATGCTGAAATAGGTGTAGAAGGGCCAGACAAAGCTCATTTTCAGCCCCTCAATATCAGAAACAAAACTCGGAGGTCCAAAGGGCCCCGAAAACCACATTTAAGGCCCTAAAACCTATAGTTTTTGAGTTATTCCAAGAAAACTAATTTGATTTAATAAAATAATGAATGTATGCAACCCGGTAACTATGGCAACAGAATCTCACAGGTCCATCTATTTCTGTAAGACGCAATACAATTCCAATTATTACATTACTGTGAAAGTTTGTAAACGGCTATACGGTTATCACGGAACCAAATTACGCTGTAAAATGCATCAATACATACAGTATACTGCGCTTAAGGGGGTCAAGAGGTACTCTAGAATTTTTTCACGTGATTTACACGTGTGGGTGTGGTACGGAAGGTCTATTTAATCCCTATCTCTATATAATTATACAATTGTCATTATATAATGGCACACAACGACGAGACAAAGCTCATTTTCAGCCCTTCGGAGTTGGAAACAAAACACGGGGGCCCTAAAGTGTCCCCGAAAACTAAATTTTAAGGCTCTATAACCCACAGTTTCTGAGATAATCCCTGAAAACTAATTTTATTTCATAAGCTAATCAAGGAATGCAAGCCGGTAACCATGACAACAGTATCTCAAGAGATGACATCCAACTTTCCATCTCTTTCTGTAAGAAGCAATACCACTCCATTTATTACATTTCTGTGAAAGTTTGCAAATGGCTATAAGGTTATCACGGAACCAACTAAGAATGTAAAATTCGTCAATGCGCTTAAGGGGGTCAAGGGGCACTCCAGAATTCTTTCACCCGACTTACACGTGCGATATGTTGTACAGAAGGTCTATTATATCTCCAAACAGCAATATTATTTTCAAAAATTCCTGAATTGAAATAGTATTTTTGCGGCTTTTTAGGAATTTGAGGTATTCAATTTTATTTATTTTAGGTGAATTTAGTTTGAGAGCACATTTTAACTAATCATTCTTTTTTTGTCAACAAACGGGTACATCGTAAGGATGATTTTGTTTGAGTTAATTATTGTTGTTTTAAAGGGTGGAACTACGAGGCCATCTACCCCTTGAATTTGTTTGATACTGTGTGGTGGATATATCCATATTTGGACATCTGGGTGATACGTTGTAGTCAATAGAGTTAGTTTGCCTCATGGCCACTAGCTGCCTTTGCTCTTGCATAAATACACCTATCTATAAACATATGATTGTTTGTTTATTAAAGTTTCAATCTTGTTTCTTTTACGCGTTTCGGTATGTTTTTTGACGGATGCAAACAAAACGTGGATTTGTGTGTCTGTATTTCTGTGTATCTTTATGTACGCCACTCGTGTTCGGATGCTTGGAGCATCGTAAAATTAGGTAGGTATCCATGAGGGTCAATACACTAATCATTTATGAAACTCTTCACTGTACTTCTCATAGAAGGGTAGGTATAGGGAAAAAAGTTTCAAAATACATGCTAAAATAGGCGAAATATAAAAATTATTCTAGAAGGACGACCAAAGCATATGTTGCGCTTCTCAATGTGAGACACAAAATTCGGGGGTCTATAAAGGGTCTTCGAAAACCACATTTTAAGTCCCTTAATTTAACAGTGTGTGTGATATTCCCAGAAAACTAACTTCGTTCCGATAAAACTTTTGAAGGAATGACAAACCGCTAACCATTGCAACAGTAGCTGAATTGATAACGTCTGGTTATTCATACCAAAGACCGTTCAAAGAACGGGTACTTCTGCTAGTAAGAAAATACGTACGAACTCAATAATACGTATTGTGAGAAGCACTTTTTGTTTGCGGAGTGGAAGGAAATATAGCAGCCTTTTTGAACAACAGGTTGAAAAGTAGAGTCTCAGGCAATCACAGGACAACTGAAGTCGCTGTCTGAATACATGCCCAAGGAACTTGGTTGTCCTCTTCCTTTTGTTTTTAATAAACATTGATTCTCCTTCACGTCCTGCAGAACAGGATCGTTTGTTTTCCTGGCCATCCAACTTGTTCTGTCATTCTTCTCCAAAACCACATTTCTGCAGCCATAAGTTTTGTTTCCCCCAGTTTCCCTAATGTCGCATCCCTACAGTAAGACACTCCAAACAGAGGTCTTGAGAAATGACTTTCTTGTCCTCAAACTGAGGTGATTATTTAGCAATATGTCCTTTTTATTTCGGAAGGCTTGTTCTGCTACCATTATTCTTTTCTTGATTTCCGACAGGCACTTGTTATTAGAGGTTATCACACCACCCAAATATGGCAATTCTGTGATTTGTTCAATTGCATTGTTATTCACTTTTATGTTTGTTCTAAACCTAAAAAACTTAATTCAACTTCAGAATAAAGACACATATTTCATGTCTGGGGAACAAAATATAATTTGAGTCATCGAAATATTCCAATTAGGGAAACATTATGACATATATAGCAAATTCGTTAGAACGTCACCAGGAAAATAAAATTACTTCGAGATAAAGAAGTTCGACTGCTTTTTTATGCTCGTTCGTTTCCGAGTCCAGTTATCAATTCCAAAGTTTTGCTTCCTCAATGGCCTTGTCACTTCCTCTATAAACATCTTCCATAGTGCAGGGATTGTCCAGAAGAGGGCATATGAGGGCATGGATCTTGTTCGGCTCCACATTCACAAGAAGTGTCCGCGTCCACCGGAAGAATGCCCCATTTCTTCAAGTTATTATTATTATTATTATTATTATTAATCGTATGGTACACACTTCATCATATTACAGCTTAATGAAATATTGAAAAGAAAAAAAAACAGATAGTCTCATAATTTAATATCTAAATTCAAAATATAGTCCACCGATGCAGGAGTCATTGAGGTAAAATCCATTATGTTACCACCGTAGGCTCTTATAGAACAGTCCTGAATGATGTGCCTCACCGTTTGTCTAACGGCTCCACAGTCACACTTTGGAGTGGGTAACCTGTTGCACTTGAACAAAGAGTCCGAACAAACACCAGAATTGGTCCTTATCCGGTTTAATTTCGGCCATATCCGACGAGAAAGATCAAAGCCTACTTTAGATGTGGCACTTCTGTGGAGCATAAATCTTCCAATCATGAGGCCACTGCTGGACTATGTCAAAGTTATCACTGATAAGTCTCGTAGCTGTCTTTCACAAGAGGCTGCCTTGAACGAAGTCTAGGTAGACAAGCAGCAGGTATATCAGCATGAATAGGGAGATCCTGATTTTGAAGTATCTTGTGGTATGTTTTGACCAGGATATTACACCTGCGGTGAAGGGGTGGAGAAATGTAGCTCAGAACAGAAAGCCATTGGATAGGGGTGCATTTAATGGTACCAGATATCAATCGCATGGACTTGTTGATTTTACATCGATCTTCCTTATGTGAGGGCTGTTTAGGTTGGTCTTGCATCGGGGGACGCCCACTCTTAGACGATTAAGAGACTTCCATAGATGGTAGGGAAGTTCGCTGCCAAGAGCTAGTTCTTCCTTGGGTGACATATCTTGGGACACTAAACTCCTCCGTCTGTTAAGACGATTTGCCTCCTGTGTTCCCTGCAGTGGAAGAGTCCTAGCAATGAAACTCTTTCGGGATCTGAGGCGAGATTTTGCTGCCTGTTGATCGAACATTGGCTGTCGAGGGTCAGTTTCCTTCATTGTTCTCTCGGCATCTGCAGCAACGGCCCTCCGAATGTTGGGTGGTGCTATTCCTACAAGTGGGTACAGTTTCCGTACTGGCGTTGGTTTCGGGCATCCTCAACCTGCTCTGCATGAACAGATGCATTCCACACAGGAGCAGCATATTCAGCAGCTGACATACACAAAGCAAGTGCCTATTATATTGGCCAGTACTGTACGCAGAATGTTTCTGGTTCATCAAAGCCGTTAGCTGTGTTTTCCCTCATCTCGAGTATCTTCCACTATGTGGACTTGGGAGTATTTTCTGCTTATTCATCGTCTGGTTTCCTGCAACTGTCCCACTTCCGTATTCGCGTGCTACTAACTCTTGTGAAATGTGACTTTAAGGCGAATAGGCTGTGTTTGACATCATCTTTTACATATGCGACTTCGGTGGAGTGGTTGGTAGCATGCTGAGCTTCTATGCCCAAGGTCGCGGGTTCAAACCCAGCCAAGGTCATCTGATTTTTAAAGAGCGTTAAAAATCCCTCAGTATGCCCTTCTTCCGAGGGGAAGTAAAGCTGGCGGGCCCATGTCAGAGATTTATGGCATGTAAAAGAACCTTCAACTAACTAAACTTGTGTGAAGCAAAATTTGTAGGTTAGGTTTGATTAATGCTCTAAGTTCCAACGTCCGTGACCAGGCGCTGGTTGCGATGGCATCTGGTAGTAGCTAAGTTCACAGCTAGGTGTCGTGGACGGTAGCATTTGGTATCGAAAGTAGGAACTACTGTACTTGAAATTATCGTCTGCAGTCCTTACCTGAATTACAAATAACACTCACTAATACAGCCATCACAATTAACACCGGTTATCAGACAGATTCTACACACACCCAAAGTACACGGGGCTACATGACCGCGTTGTCGCAGCCCCTAAGCTAAGGAAACAACCAACCATCTTTTGCTTGTCTGTAGCTGTCCAGATAAAATAATAATCTCTTGTGACCTTATTCGTGTCGCCATCAACTTTTGTACTTTGAATCTATTAGTTTAGACTGAAATGCTCAGGCCTTTATCTTCTCCATTGCCTCACATTACTTCGCCTAAATGAAGTTGTTGTCTCGTTCAGGGCATTATTGTGACGTCATAATCATCATGATGGGGGAATTTGTCCGTTAATTCTAAGTTAGAGAGCATAGCGAAATTCCTTGGGTCCTCCTTGTGGCATACTGTTAAGCATATTGGCTGCCATCCCTGAGGTGCGGGCTTAATTCCCAACTCTGTCATGAAATTTAATTTTGGTCTGAGTGCTAGCCTCGTGAGGAAAAACTGAGAAAAGACGGGTTCGATTCCCACCTCAGCCATCCGAGAAGTAGTTTTCGAAGGTTTTCCCATTTCTACTCCGGGATGGTTCCTAACTTACGGTCATCACAAATACACTCACTAATACAGACACCACAGTATTACAGGTTATCTGACAAATTATACACTCACATACTAGTACACGTGAATGAATTGACTACGATGCCCAAGCCCCTCAATGAAAATAATAAAAATGTATGTATATCTACCCATTATTATTCCCGTTTTCCAACGGGGTCGGGGATGAAATGCGATGGAAGTCTTTGTGGCGGGTGGTTTTTACGGCCGGATGACCTTTTTGAGACCAACCTCATGAGAGGAGTTAATGACAGATGAAATGAATGATGGTGAATGAAACTGGGCAAGGATGTGGAAGGAAGCGGCCGTGGCCTGTGAGAAGGTACCGTCGCAGCATTTGTCTGGTGTTGAAAATGGGAAACCACGAAAAACCATTTCAAGGACGGCTGACGGTTGAGCTCGAACCCACGCGTCTACCGAGTTAGTACAGAGCTTGGCCCCATGACCTAACGCTGCTCTTTATCGAGCTTAGCCACCACAATGAAAACAATAAAAATAAACCCACTAATACACCCATTGCAATAACACAAATTTCACACACACCCAATTAAACGGGGCTACATAACCACAATGTTTCATAACTCCTCATTCAATCAATCAATCATCATCAACACCAATATCAGTAATTCCTTGGATGAGGAGTGGGAAACCACGGAAATACCGGAACTGTGACTTTTAATCGGCCAAGGCTGAATGTGATGAAGGGTTATAACGGCCGGATGCCCTTTCTGACGTTAACTTCATCAGAAAAGTTAACGAGAGATCAAATTAATGAAGATGTACAAAACTAGGTATAAATTGGAAGGAAGTGGTCATGGTCCATTGAAAGGTGCCTGTTCTTGAAAATTGAAAACTACGCAAAATCCTTCAAGGATGGTCAAATTCACTTGTCTACAAGTCCGTAGATAGCCTGGACTTGACATGGTTAAGGAGAGGGACGGGCAAACAGGGCTGTAGCCCCGATGCTCTGGGCCGGGGGACATTGAATAAAACAATCCCATTTACTTAATCACCCTGAGCCGGATATTCGATATACAGTACAAATATAGTGGGAAATCGATGGAATATTATTTTATCATTTTAAATGATCTTGTCGACTTCGTCGTTACGCTGGGGTCTGGCGTTACGTTACGGTGACGGGATGAAATGTACCGAGTTGCACTGAGGTGTGTGACGTCATAGTATAGCTTGGTGCATGTGTTCCCCGACAATCTCTACTTCGTTAGTATAAGACAAAAATACCCGATTCTTGGATGTCACGGGTAATCTCGAGAACCACTGGATGGATTTTGATGCGGATTTCACCATTCTGTAAAGGATATTTCGAGGAAAGATTCTGTAGAAAATAATTTATGTATTATCAAAGGAAGCCAAGCAGTAACGATTTCAGTGAAAAAGTCGAAAACAAACTTGACGTCCGTGTGCTTCTTAAGCTTACGCTGGGCAAACCGTTAAAAATACCAATGTTCTATGAGCGTAAGAATTGGTCAGCATGAAAAGTTCTACAAAAAAAAGTCCACGAGAGCATACCTCTATCTTCAATACATCGCCCAGTATAAGTGTTTTAGACTGGATGGAAGGGGCACGTCCCCGCGCGCTCTGGTGAGCGTGACGGCATCCCGCGCGCTTGACCTTGCTTTTCCCTTGGTTTGCACTTGCCGTTCGCGAGTAATTTTAAACACGGTAAAGTATTATAAAGCAAGATAAGTATTATGCAGATAATTTTCTAGCATGTCAAGAGTCTTTGGCTTCGAGCGAAGCGAGAAGCCTCCAACCTTTCTAGCATTTCTTAGCATTTGTCTTTCAGACTGACTGTCACTTTTTTAAAAACTGAAGCTTGCAGATAAGAATCACACTCTTTAGATTAAGAAGGTAAAAATTTTAGCAGATAATTCTTCTTCTTTCTTCTTTTCCTTCGACTTTTTCCACTCAAGTGTGGTCGACGTTTCTGGCAAGTCTTCTTCACTTCCCTCGGTCCCATACGTCCTCTTCCCTTGGATGTTTCTCCCTCAAGTCATCTCGTATACAGTTCCTGCATCATCTTCTTGGTCTTCCCCTTCCACTACCATTACTGTCATTCTCTTGCCAACATAAGTGTCGTCCCTTCCCATGACCACTGCAGTCTTCTCTCTTAAACCTTCTTTGATATCTCCGTCACTTTAACACTGCCTCTTAGTCTCTCGCCACAAATTCTTCTTAACATTTTCATTTCAGCCACATCCATTGCCTTACAATGTGCCTTAGTTGGTGAAGATAATTAACATAATTTAAAACACATCGTGTGAGATATGATCAATAAGATAAGTTATTTTAAATCGAAAATGTTTCTAATACCTAAATCAATATTTAACGTCAACAGATTTATTTTCGGTAGAAACGCCTTCCTTGCCTGAATAGTTTTTAACAATAATTATACAACCGCCTTAGTCAAATTTTATAGTATTTCGTAATTATTTCAATCTATAAATTTCTCCTCGGTCCCTTTTATGATGGTCTTTGTTTTTCCATTGCTTCTTTTAGCTAACCTCATTGCCATATGAAGTTCTTCCTTCCACTTTTCGTTTCTATGCAGGCATTTGATTTGGCTTATGGATCTGTTAAGCATAAGGCTTCTTCATTGATTGTGTACAGATGGTGATGTGTTGTGATCCCGCTTATGCCATTTCAAGTTTTGACTTGTGCTTAGAGCGGATATGTGAATGAACTGTCCAATGGTTCTCTACGAATATCATCACCGTTTCATAGTTTTTAGTTTTGATCTGTGCTTTAAAATATTTTTCTGCGACCTACGTATATGGTGCACGATATTAAGTCTAATAGCCATTTGTTTTTGAGTGCCACGCTACTTTATAATTTTATTCAGGTTTTAAAATTGACTGTTGAAGGGGATAAAATCAATTAATCCCTGAAAAAAGTTTTATGTATTGACTAAGGCGGATGTATAATTGTTCTTAAAAACTATTTAGTACGTCAATACGGAACCATCATGTAAAGTAATTTAAATAATAGAATTCCTTGCCTGAGTCAACCTAATTTTTATATCCTCTTTGTTTTATCCATCACTGGTTATTTTCCTTCCTAAGGAGCAAACGTTTCCTACTTCCTTTGGCCTTTCACCTGCCAATTAGACGTCAATATGGTTTTCTGATTTCTTTCAGCTGCAATCCATTATATTTCTTTAACATTTATTGTTTATCATCATGAATTCCTTCCTCAAGACGGAGTCCATACCATTTAAAATTGCATTCAAATCCTCTGGTGAATCGACAATCTCATCAGAAAATCTCAGAGTAGAGATTATTTCTCCTTGAATCTTTCGGCCATCTTTATATTTTTTCACTAATTCCCTTCATTGCTTGGATTGAAAAGTATGGGTGATAAGTTGCAGCCTTGCCATACACTTTTCTGAATACCAGCTGCTCTCTCATGTCCTTCGAATCGAATAACTGCCGTCTGGTTTCTGTATAGATCACCCTCTAATCCCTGTACTTAATTCGAATTCTTTTCAACATGTCAAACAACTGAATGCTATGAACGTCATCAAAAGCCTTTCTAACTCTACAAATGCCAGTAATGTTCCCTTATTTGTCCTAATAATAATATCGTATGGTCTCGGGTGCCAGGTGCAAGCTTTGTTATTTGACACCCAGAGGGTAGCTTGCATGTCGAATTTCGTTGTTCCTTGACTGTGAAAGTCAAGGAGGTTAGATATCTAACCTCTTTGATCACTATAGCGCTTTCTAGTAGAGAAATGAGGAACTTTGTGTTGGCGGAAACTCCCGAGATTAATTTTGCCATTATGAACTCGGCCTACTGAATTCAAATGGGTTCTTTGACATGCCAACATCGTATGACATGCGTATCGTATTTTTGCCGCCTTTCAGAAATCACTTACCACGGCTAGGGGCGAACCTGCAATCTTGGAGTTAGTAGACTAACACGCTATCCACTCACCCACCGTGGCAACCTTATTCTACCTTAAAAGTTTTAATTATACGCCAATACACACTTACACGAATATATCTCTACTTAGTATAAAATAAAGTTCCCGATTCTTGGATATTACGGGTAAGTCGACTATAACTGGTACCAGAGTGAACACGAAACTGCTTGAAGTCCCAGTTAGGAAGACAACCGAATAAGTATCAGCCTGTATTATTACAGTATAACCATAGTTGATTTTGTATAACCATATAATCACCCCTAACAGACAAATTCCGGATTTTTATCACCATTTTAGAATTTCACCTAACATTAGATATACCACATTTAGCATACACTGACAGTTGCATTACCAACATTGCAACTAAATAATTGTACATATTGTATATATTTTTCACCTGTATTCTCAAATATAGATGCTACAGCCTAAGTGTAATGGATCTGATGATGATCGCTTGACGATCGAAACTGGTCATCCTAGTGTATTTATTAATCTCATGTAATTTATTTCAGGATTCGGGCATAACCCAGCTCTATTTGGGTACATTCGTGTTGACCGACTGAAAAGCACCAAACTTTTGTTTACTTAGGCAATACTGAACAAGAAGTTCCGTGAAGAACTATACAGCCTACTTTTCATGCCAATGATTATTCTACAGAATATGAACCTATCTAGAATAATGACGAAATTAAGTTGCGAATATCGAAATTTCCAATTAGTTCGAAATACTGTATACCTGGCATAATGTATCCTAATAGAGCACTACAGTTGGCAGCCCTGATGACTGAATATATTCTTAGTTCCATCTCTTAAGGTACAAAATACAAAATTTGGTTGAAGTCCAATGAATAGCATGGACGTTACATGCAGTTAAACATTGGATCTAACAGCGCGCGTAAAATCATGTTGGCAACAAAGTCATGTATGTATTGGTCAGAAATAATCTGAAATAATATGATCTATTGTTGTGCCAATTTTGAATGAAATCCATTAGTTAGTATAGAAGTTACATGCATTTTAAAATTGGACCTATCAGCAGGCTTAGAATCATGTTGGCAGCACTGACGTATATTAGTTACTCCAAATTCGTCTAGAATGCCAGGTACTATACGTGTGCAAAGTTTAGAGCTATTGGCTTGCATACTTTCTGATATATTGATATTAGGGTAACAAAAATAGGGACCGCACATATTAACAGTTGGTAGCCCTGGTTGCTCCTTAGAATACGCATAGTCATATCTGTTATGGTACACATAGCACATACGAAATTTGGTTGAAATCCAAATGATAGTATGGAAGTTACATGTATTTAAAGTTGGACCTGTCAGTAGGCTTAGAATCATGTTGGTAGCACTGACGTATATAAGTTACTCCAAATTAATATAGAATGTCAGGTACTATACGTGTGCATAGTTTAAAGCTGTCGGCTTGCATACTTTCTGATATATTGGTATTTGGATAAAATAAATTAGGAGCATTTATTAACAGTTGGCAGCCCTGGTAGGTCTTAAGAATACGCTCAGTCATATCTGGTTATGTACTCATACAACATACGAAATTTGGTTGAATTCCAATTGATAGTGTGGATGTTATATGCATTTAAATATTTGACCTATCAGGAGGCTTATAATCATTTTGGCAACACTGCCATGTTTGGCCTCCTGGAAATTAAACTGAAATATTATGATCTGTACGTGTGCCAATTTTGAAATAGCTCCCATTCATACTTTCCAAGATATCCAACATGGAGCTCAAATTTGAATTGCGATTTTTTAGCAGTTGGTAGCACTGACATCATTTTCAAATATAGCCGTGAGATATTCAGGTATAGATCTTTACTCCTACCAAATTTTGTTTCGATTGCTGCAGCCGTTTAGGAGTTGATAGGGGGGGACACACACACAGCCAGACAGACAGACAGACAGAAGGACAGACAGACAGACAGACAGACAGACAGAAGGACAGACAGACAGACAGACACACACACACACATTTGCCCGATCTCATGTCTACTTTTTCCTCATTTTTGCAAAATGTGAAAAGTAGGCTAAAAATGGCTTCAAACCTCCCAATGGGTTCTTTAACATGCCAACATGGTATGACATACGAATCGTGATTTTTGCCGCCTTTCAAAAATCACTTTCCACGGGCAGGAGCGAAACTGCAAGTTTGGGGTGGTAGTCCGACACGATAACCACTCACCCACCGTGGCAAGCTTACTCTGGTTCATTATGGTTTGTATGTATCCTAATTATGCTGTACTACTCAGTCCCAGTAATTCAAGGAAATGAAGGACAGTCACCCAAAGCAAGCATTATCATTAAGCATATAAGTTCACGTCTTATCACGTGCTTATCGTGTGGAGATCTTGTCTCGTACAGCCTGGGAATATTCTCATCATACAGAGCGTGCCGGATGTAGATACTGCAGGAAATGACCAGATTCTCTTGGGAACTACTCACGCAAGTCATCATATGAATTCATGTTTCTTGGATATGGTCTTTGTGGAACTAAAACGAGAACATTTATGTTATGGTAAACGTGAATTGAGATCATTCATGTCAATAATAATAATAATAATAATAATAATAATAATAATAATAATAATAATAATAATAATAATAATAATTCTTTGAAACGGAGATAGGGCGGATTCAGAAAGTAAAGAAATTTAAATATCTCGGTGAAACGATACAGGACAATGGTCTATAGAAAGCTGCGGTAGGCGATAGGATCTCAAAAATGGAGAGAGAGCATATGGGCTTACAAAAAACATCTATAACAAGAAATGCATATCCTGGAATGCCAAAATAAAGCACTACGACACTGTAGTCAAAACAGAATGCCTGTACGCCTGTGAATGCCTTTAAATGAACTATAGGCTAGAGAAGTTGGAGGTTCTGGAAAGGAGAATCCTCTGGAAAATCATGGGCCCAATCCAGACGGAAACAGGATGGAAACTTCGGAGCAACGCCGAAGTCTACCAGAATGCAGAAAAAATCTTGGCGACCATGAGGAAACGGAGGCTAATATTTCTTGGACACATGTACAGATTGGACAAATCCAGATTAACCAAGCAGTTGTTTGACTACTTCTCGAACAAAAAAACAATAACATCGTGGATTAAAGAAACTCGGAAAGACCTCGAGAGATCTAACATCCAGGAGGCCCAAATGTTGGAAAGGGATACGTTTCGAAACAGGATAGCCTACACAATTTGGAAGGGTTTCATGACGAGACACGAGCTACAAAGACCGGAAGAGCTTGGACGGCCGAACAACGGCAGCAGCACAGCGATCGCATGAAGGAGTAATGGGGGCAGAGGAAATTACAACTAAAACAGTGAAATTGTAGCGTGATCCTAAGTGGTCAATTCGCAAGTTTAAAAAATACAGTAATAGTATAAATAATAATAATAATAATAATAATAATAATCAAGAAAAGACCCTATAGAACAACCAAGAATACCTCGGTACCTTAGGGTCAGACTAACGTAACTACACAAATACATGTCAGAGAAACGTATCAGCTTTTATGTTCGACCCTGACTGTTATATGTCAGAAAACTGTACTATAATGAGGCTCATTATAACACTATTTTTCATTATGAAACCGTTTCTCCCACCAATCAGAGCACAAGAAACAGTTGTTTGACCAATTAGATAATTAGATGCGCTGAGTTCCACGGCCTTCTAATTTGAATTTTACCGCCTGGCCTAGTGTCATAGTAGGGTAATCGAGGAGTCCATGGTCAAATACAAGGCATTCTTTGCGTCTCAAGCGCTCTGTTCAGTGCATAAAACTGGCCAAATCTCGACAGATATTTATGAATATTTATGTTCGAACATAAAATAGTTATAATAATTATCGTCGAACATAAACAGTCGTATGCAACTCGCCTATAATGGTAATTAAGACACTCGTATGGAAATTATAAAACTTGCATACGCTCGATTTATAAACATACTCGTGTCTTAATTATTGCCATTATAGTTTAGTTGCATAATGTACTATTACGCTTGTGTGACTCTTACAAAATATATTATTTTATAGATAGGTCGACGCCTAACTGCTAAACAATTACAGCTAGAGATACGTTTGTCTGTCGCTAAGGTGAAACACAGTTGACTGACTACGGAAGTGGTCATAAGTCAAAAATGGCAAAAATGGCAAAAATGGTCAGAGGAAAGGAGGAGGTACCACAGCGACAGGATGAAGAATTCTGGGTGAGGAAAAGGGAACTAACCAGCAAATCTATTGTTTCCCGTGGTTCACAGTAGGCCAAATTCGAAGAAAGAAGATTTATTTCAATTTTAATCATTTTGTTTTATAAAAAATATATAATTTTTAATTTTGTTTTTATATATACACTTATTTATATATAACTTATTTATTATTTTATTAAAATTATTTGTATGTGGGTTAAAATCCGGCCTAAGCCATTGGATTTTTTAACAGCGTTAACAATCCCTCAGTATGCCTTCCTTCGGAGGGGAAGTAAAGCCGGCAGTCCCATGTCATAGATTCATGGCATGAAAAAGAACCTTCCACTAACTACACTTGTAGAAGCTAAAATTTGTAGGTTAGTTTGATAACGCTATATTAGTTCCAACGTTCGCTGCCAGGTGCTGGCTGCGATGGCATCTAATAGCCAAGTCTGCAGCTAGGTGTCGTCGACGGTAGCATTTGGTAGCAAAAGTAGGAACTACTGGAAAAATTAATCGTCTGCAGTCCTTCTACCTGAATCACAAATAACACACACTAATACAGCCATCAGAATTAACACAGGTTATCAGACAAATTCTACACACACCCAAAGTACACGAGGCTACATGACCGGGTTGTCGCAGCCCCTAAACTAAGGAACCAACCACCCAACCAAATTTTGTATTATTTATTTTTTAAATTTATTGGATTTTATTTTTGTAGTACCTCCGATTTTATTTTTATTTTTGTTTTATATAGACTCATGAGATCGATCCGGGAAAATGTCTTATCTGTATGTCTGTCTGTCCTTCTGTCTGTCGATGTGTGTGTCATAATATCTTAGATTAAATCTGAACATCACATACATGACATTGTTCCCAACATGATCTTACGTGCACTGATAAATCCGATATCAAACAGCATGTAACGTCCATACTATCCATTAGACTTCAACCAATTTTTAGCCTATTTTCGATTTTGAAAAAAAAAAATAGGCTTATGAGATCACCTTTTGTCCGTGTGTGCGTGTGTATGTGTGTGTGATGGTGTGTGTGTCCCCATAATAACTTCTGAACGGCTGGAGCGATTTCAATGAAACTCGGTAAGTTCATAGCACTATTCCGAAAGACCCCGACCGTGCCCTTCAAATTTTGTTACGTCTCACCAATCCAACATGGCGGCTGTGTGAAATATTTCACCAGCATTCAATATCTCCGGAACTATTACCGAGAGCACCCTGAAATTCTTTGTGACGATAAAAGGAACTACTTGAATTTCACTTATGTGACTTTTGAAAAACGGGTAACTACAAAACCAACATGGCGGCCAAGCGAAGATGCGACTTTTAAATAGACGTTTCTCGCGATTTAACCAACCAAACGCAATAAAACTCGGTACAGTTTATGTTTATACGCATTGTAATGCACCGACATCTAACTTCGTCGAATTGTTTACATAACCACAAGATGGTGGCTGTGCGAAATATTTCACTGGCATTCGATATCTCTGGAACTATTAGCGGTATCACCCTGAAATTTTGTACGGAGATAAAGGGCACTACTGGAAGTTCATCTAAAAGATTTTTAAAAACCGGTTAACTACAAACCGAGCATGGCGGCCGAGCGAATTTGAACATTTTAAAAAGACCTTTCTCGCAATTTAATGTTCCAAAGGCAATGAAACTTGGTACAGAAAATGTTTATACACATTGTAATGCACTGGTATCTAATTTAGTTCAATTGTTTGCATAACCTCAAGATGGTGGCTGTGCGATTTTAAAATTAAGTTTTTATTTCTTGTGTCGTAATCGTGCGATCGAAGTGAAAGTTTGAATAATGAACCTACGCAATAATTTTCCTTTAATGGTACATGACTCTATGGCCTATAATTTAACAATCGAACTTGGCGACCATCCGAAATATTTAGACGGCTCTGAATATCTACGAATCTATTATAGCAATCAAACTGATTTTTATATGTTCATAGGGGCAATGAACATAAGTTCACAAATAGGACTTTCAAGAACCTGGTGATCACAAATCCAACATGGCGGCGACGCGAATTATAAATATTCACATGGACGTTTCTCGCAATTTAACCATCCGAGTACAGTGAAACTTGGTACAAATGTTAATCCACTGACATCTAATTTATTTCAATTGTTTCCATAACCACAAGATGGCAGCCGTGCGAAATTTTAAAATCTCGTTTTTACTTCTTGTGTCCTAATCATGCGATTGAAGTTTGAATGCTACACGTACACAATAATCTACATGTAACAGTACATAACTCTAGGACCTACATATATAAAATCCAACATGGCGACCATCCGAAATATTTAGTCGGTTCTCAATATCTACGAATCTATTACAGCAATCAAACTGAAATTTTGCATGTTGATAGTGGCAATTAACATGAGTTGGATGTATGAAAATAGGTTGTATAGTTCTTCACGGAACTACTTTTACTACTACTACTTAAGAGATGGAACTAAGAATATATTTAGAGTCACCAGGGCTGCCAACTGTAGTAAGTTACTCTTTCAAGCTACACTATTCCAAGTGTATTTCAAACTGCAGTACTTAGAAATGTTAGTATTACCAACTTGATTTCGTCATTATTCTAGAAAGGTCTATGTAGATTGGCATGAATCTTAAATGTTAAGATAAGTAGGCTCTTTATGCGTCACTGAACTATTTGTTAACTTATTTTATGTTCGACCCTCACTATTATGTGACAGAGAACTGTATCATAATGATGGTCATTATAACACTGTTTTTCATTATGATACAGTTTCTCCAGCCAATCAGAGCTCGTTCATTGAACCAATTAGGTAACGATACTTTCGCGCATGCGCTCAAAATCCAAAATGTCGGACATAAACACAACACCGAACTATAATAAATTACCGACATGGAATACGCACCGTCCATATGTTCGCGTAAATAAACTGGTGAATATGAGACAAGAAATAGCACTGTACCTTAATATACCCAAATCCAATTTTTACGCAGCGCGTTGATTTCAAACGACTACGGTGACAGTTTTACTGAATACCGGTTTACGATCTGCACATATGGCATTGAAGCACACAGAGCGCATGCGTCGGTCGGCCAGAGAGCTTGGAACACGGAGATATGCTACCTAGCGCACCACCCGATCACAATATTCTAGTTGCTGAATATATATTTATGAATATTTATGTTAAAACATGTAATAAAGTTATAATTATCGTCGAACATAAACAGTCGTATGCAACTCGCCTCGTATGGAAATTATAAAACTCGCTAAGGCTCGTTTTATAAACATACTCGTGTCTTAATTATAGCCATTATAGGCTCGTTGCATAATGTACTATTAATTGACTTATTAATTGCAGAACGGATAAGCAAAGCTTGTCTCTAAATGTGAAATTGTCTCACAAGACGGAATTGTCTAAAAATGTAAACTTACGTGCTTTGTACAAAATAAATGCGATATTGTTGAGTAGTGACCTAGCACGAGGCACGCAGTGAGAACAAAGCCAAGTCAACCTCGACACATGTGCGTTAGTCACTGATAACAGACAACTGTTGAATCATCGTCACATCGCAAAGGTTGAAAAGCTTGGTGAGCTCACATTCACTTGGTGATCGGTTGGAACGGTTTTCAAGGGTTTAAAAGTGGGGAAATTCCAAGCTATTCGACAGCAAAATCCGGTTATAAGTCAGTGCCATAAGCAGCTAATTCTTATACGTACGGTGTATTCGTGAACTAGACCAGAGAAAAAATTATTAAATCAAAATAATAGGTATGTTGGGATTCGTATAATGTATAAATCAGTGATCGTGAAACACGGACGTCTTACTTAGCAGCCATCTTTTATTACACTAACTTATATCAAAGAGCTTCAAACATAAAGAATAAATACAAGAAATAAACCAAAGTAGAAATACATTAAATAAGCCAAAGATGTCCATCTTCTCAGTCCTCCACATCCTCCCCACCCTGGTCTATCTCGAGAGGGAAGACCAGCTGTACAGGCCGACTAATCTTGGTCCCGTTGGCCATCTGAAGGATGAGGATTCGCACCTTGTTGTCCCTGCCTGGTCGCCTTTCAGTTATTCGCGCCTTCTGCCACATGTGTCTAGGTCGCATGTCGTCCTGTAGTAGTACTATATCTCCTACTCGGCACTCCTTCGTCTGTCCATTTGGGCGGCGTACTTCGTGGTAGCTTCTCAGATCAAGAAGATACTCATTCCTCCATCTCTTGAGGAAGTCCTCCTGCATTTTCTCTCTAAGTCTCCTCTCCTTCCTCAGGTCTATTCGGGTCGTGGGTTCGGAGACGTTGGGCAGAGTAGTCAGCCGTGCCCCAGTCAGGAAATGACTTGGAGTCAGTGTCTCCGAGCCATCTTGGATTATGGGTCGGGAGTTAATGGCGGCTTCTACTTCTACCAATAGAGTTCGGAGTGTGTCCTCACTAATCAGAGCCTTTCCCAATACCTTTCTAAGGCATCTTTTAGTCGTACCCACCATTCTTTCCCACCAGCCTCCCCACCAAGCCGCCCGTGGGGCTATAAATTTCCACTGGACTCCGTTGTGGGCGAAGTGCTGGCTTGTTCGTGGGTCAGTGAGGACTTGGCTGAGTTGTGTCATTTCTTTGTGTGCAGCCTGGAACGTTCTAGCGTTGTCTGAGTAAATGGTGTTTGGAAGTCCTCTTCGTCCCGCAAATCGTCTGAGAGCCATCAGAAACGTCTCCGTAGTCATGTCCAAAGCCAGCTCAAGGTGAAGGGCCCTTGTAGTCGCACATGTGAAAAGCACAATATATGATTTCTGTACGAGATTCCCCACCTTAACGAGTAGTGGCCCTGCAAAATCCACACCCGTAACTGCAAATGGCGTAGTAAGTCGCACACGTTCTGGAGGCAACGGGGCTTCGATCTCGTTACCTTGTTGGCTTCTGGCGATCTTACACGGTAAGCACGTGTGGATGACCTTCTTGACAGCCTGGCGTGCCTTGAGGATCCAAAATTCTTCGCGTAGTACAGAGAGAACGATTCGTACTCCAAGGTGGTGTAGCCGTATGTGAGTCTGGAGGATCAACAACTTAGTGAAGTGGTGTGCACCATCGAGTACTATAGGATGTTTCTGCTGCGTTGGCAGGTCTGCATGGTGGAGGCGCCCTCCCAGTCGAATAAGGCCGTCCTGTAAGAAGGGGTTGTAGCGCGCAATCCTGGACTTCCCTGACAAGTTTCTCTCTTTTGTCAGAGCGTCGTACTCTTCGGAAAAGCACTCACGTTGGACTGTACGTATCCAGCACAATCGGGAAGCCTCTAATTCACGTGCAGTGAGATTCCCAGAATTTTTCTCCGACTGTCTGATGTTGTTCAAGAAGCGTAAAATCCAACCCATGATGTGCAGTATTTTCCAATAACTGCTGAATCTGGAGGCAATGATGAGAGGTTCCGTTGTAATGACGTTAAGTGTTTGCTGATGCGTCTTGCGAGTCTCTGGAAGTGAGGCGTTAGGCACACTGCTGTGGGGCCAAGAGCTTGGATGATCGGCTAGCCATACAGGCCCGTGCCACCAAAGTGAAGAAGACTGTAGTGCTTTTGAGGATATTCCTCGTGACAAGAGGTCGGCTGGATTATCCTGGCTTGGGCAGTACCGGCACTGAGCTGGACTCAGGATGCCTTGAATTTCCGTCACTCGGTTGGAGATGAATGTCTTCCAACGGTTTGCATCGCTTTTAATCCAACCTAGAGCGACCATGGAGTCACTCCACAGAGTAGATGTGGTGACATTAAAGTCTGTTGCTTGGCAGAAATACCTCAGAAGACGGCAACCCACTAAGATGGCCAGTAGTTCTAGTCGTGGGAGTGTAACCTTCTTGACTGGAGACAGTCTATTCTTAGTGCAGACCAGGTGTATGTAAGTGTTTACGTCGGCTGAAGTTCGAACATACAGTGCAGCTCCGTAGGCCCGCTCCGAAGCGTCGCAGAACACGTGGACATGTGAAGTCTCCGATGTTGTCCTTGATAAACCAATCCATCTTGGAATGACCACACTTGCCAGATCTGTGAGGCTGGTTATCCACAGCTGCCATCGCAATGCAATGTCATGTGGAAGTATTTCGTCCCATGCTATGCCCCTACACCAGGTGTCTTGGAAGAGAACTTTTCCAACTATGGACACCGGTGAAAGTAATCCAAGAGGGTCGTAGAACTTTGCGGTCGTTTTCAATAGCTTTCGTTTGGTTCCTGGATCCTGCGAAAGGTTGTCGGTGATATCTGTATGGTCAAAGAGTAGTGAATCTGATTCTGTGTCCCATCGTACACCTAGTACTCCAGTTTCCCTTTTCGTTTCACGTCCTTCGGCTCTCCATATGCCTTCCAATGGTCCAGAATTTGTTGCCCATTTTGCCATCGGCATCCGTATCTGTCGTAGTAGACCTGTCACCTCGTAATATAAGGTGATAACTCTGTTGTCATCTTCAGCTCCTGCAACAAAGTCGTCCATGAAAGTGCTTTGATCCATAAGTGCTGCTGCTGACGGGAACTGATCCTTGAATCTCGTTGCTAGTTCACGGAGAGTTGCAGACAGAAGAAAGGGACTGCTAGCAAGGCCGAATGGTAGACGAGTGAATCTATAGACGGCTGTATCATCTCTTGCTTGCCATTTTCCAAGTTCGTCCTTCTCCACATTGAACCAGAAGAATCTTGTTAAATCTCGGTCTTCAGTATCCAGGCATAATTGAAGGAAAGCTTGAGTTCCATCTCCTACTATGGCTTTGCGGTAAGTTCGGAAGCGGATCAACGTGGACAGTATTTCTGGTAACAGATTAGGGCCTGTTTCCAGAACATCATTGAGGGACGGTGCATCTCTCTCGTGGGATGATGCGTCAAAAACGATCCTCCATTTCTCTGTGCCATTTCTCTCTTTCTTGATAGCGTGATGAGGCAGGTAGTATACATCATTTGTAGTTTCCTCTGTAGCGATCAGCTGAACATGTCCCATGTTTACGTAGTCCATCATCTGCGCATGGTACATTTCTTTGTACTGGGCATTAACGGCAAGTTTTCTCTGCAATGTGTGAAAACGATTTAGAGCGTTCTTACGGTTTGAGGGTAAGACCAGATCTTCTTTCTTCGGTAGGGATACTACCCTCCGCCCGTCTTGTAAGTGAAACGAATCGTGGAATTCTTGAAGAATAGTGGCATCTTTCGTTGTGAGGGTCCTTTTCTGATCTTCCCTTATTCCTAGGGACTCTAGATCCCAAAATCATCGCATATCATCGTCCTCGACAGATGGGTCATTAGCAGTATGAATGTGGTGCACGTTGACGCTGTGGACAGTAATTCCTGACCTATTTCCACTCAGAATCCATCCAAATCTAGAAGGAAGCAGTACTAACGTGTCTGAGAGGCGTATTGGCTTGTCGTCAAGTATCACCTTCCAATAATGGTCTCCACCTATTAGAAGTTCTATAGGAAGTTCATTGTTGTCATCCTTGGGATCAGCAAGTCTCAATTTTCGTAAGCGTGACAGGGACTGGACGTCGAGTGGAACAGTCGGATGTGGCGAGTACACGTTGTCACTCTCAAATGCAGAAATACGCAGAGCAGCCTCCGTGCATAGTCCACTGATGTTGAGGTCAATGAGTCTGCGAGCTGAAGATGTGTGACGAGATGACTCGAATCCGGTAACTGTCAAATCCTTGTGTCCCACGATATTCAGTTGAAGCTGATCTACCAGACTTCGGCTTACGAAGGTTGATTGACTGCCAGCATCCAATATGCATCGTGTACGTTTTCTCAGTCCGGTGGGCCCTGTGATCCAAATATTCGCCGTTTGAAGATAAGTGAACTGCGGCATAGTAACGTCAATCTTCCCCACGGATATTGATGCGGGCTGTTCTCCGGTGCAGATGGAAATGTGATGATTCTTTTTGCACTTTGCGCATGATACCTTACTCTTCTTCATGCAGGTCTTCACACTGTGACCTTTATTGAGGCACAAGAAGCATCGGTTGGCAGTTTTTAACTTTTCAATCCGCTCAGCTATATTGCGGATCTTCACACAGTTCTGGGCCCAGTGGCCTTGAGTCTCACAGAACACACAGAATTCGGAATACACTTTCTTTGTGTTCATGCCCGTCCGTTTTGACTTTGTGTTCACATGGAGTGTCGTGGCAGTGCCTGAGAAGGATTCGAGTGAAGTGATATCTCCTCTGATCTTCTGTGTGATCACAGCGCCCTCTACCTCCTCGTTCAGGAACTCCATCAACTTGGTAATGTGACTCTCGGGAATGCTTTCTCGTTTGGAATAAATTATCCAACGGCGGACAATACCTTGAGGGAATGCTCGGAGAATTTTAGGGCATAACATCCGCCCGTAATTATCTACATTTTCCCCTAAGGCCCGTAAGGCTTGTACGCGTCTATTGCATTCTATGTACATGGCATTTAGATTAGAAGGAGTATCGTCTGAAATTGGTTGTAAGGCTTCGAGATAGTCAAGATGGGCCTGAATTATGCGGTCAGTGTTTCCGTAGCGAGAGATTAATATCCGTTTAGTTTCTTCATAAGCATCAGCCGTTATCGGTATTCCATCAACTAGATTCTTCGGCTCACCCTCCAGATATCCACGGAGATAGACGTGCTTGTCAATGTGAGCGAGAGATTGATTGTTGTCAACAGAAGACTGGAATTGCTCCCAAAAACGTGCCCAATTCTCAATGTCACCTGCGAATTTGTCTAATTTTACGGCAGGTAGCTTCACTGTGTGCGTGACGGGTGTTGAGACTGGAGATCCTGGCGTTGGTTGCATACTCATTCCGGCGACCGATGTTGTCAAACTGGAGAGTGACTTCGATTTATTCTCGGCGTGTGATGCTTTCAGAATCGCTCTCTTCGCGATGTCGATGTATTCCTCACATTTTTCGACATCGGCCTCGTATTCTGCGTCGGTCAAACATTCCTGTATACTATCGTCCAGAACTGTGAGATGATCTAAAGCTTCTTGGAGTCTAATGCGATTATATTCGTATTCTGAGATGTCGCCGACCGTAACACTATTTATTATCGTACTGAATTTAGTTATAGTTGCTCGTTCCGTCTTCCGCTTTCTTTTCAAAAACGCTAGTTTACTCTTAACACTCTCGTCTTGCATCTTGAAGAATGGGTGACGAAATAAATAAATAGTACCGTGCTGCGACAAGTTAAGGTGATTGTCTGATGTCAGCGCATGCGTGAGATCGTCTTGTAGTGTCCGTGATGGCTACGAGGTATTTAGTTTAGGATATACCGCAAGATGGCAGCACTTGCTCGTCTATCATTCGTGAATTCCGTTACGTGGTGTAAAGTAATTATATTACAATTCGTGCACTGTTTAGTGGTAGTAGTATCACTTTTGCAATAATATTAAAACTGAAATATCACGTTAGTATGTGGCGCGTGTAGAAGGTCCTGTATCTTCTTACCTCGTAATCCGGCGTGGCGTGGCGTGGCGTGGCTGCATGTACAAAACGTGATTGCTGTTTGTAGTGATAGCATCACCAGTTTACTTTGTACACAAGTAAAACACAATTGCCCGTATTCTAATGCACATTTCTACGTAATCTAAAGTTTTCGGCACCAATGTTGGGATTCGTATAATGTATAAATCAGTGATCGTGAAACACGGACGTCTTACTTAGCAGCCATCTTTTATTACACTAACTTATATCAAAGAGCTTCAAACATAAAGAATAAATACAAGAAATAAACCAAAGTAGAAATACATGAAATAAGCCAAAGATGTCCATCTTCTCAGTCCTCCACAAGGTATTTCTGTTGTTGTTGTTGTTGTTGTCGTAATGTAGCTCTGTGTAGCGGTCCCATGTCATAGATGTATGGCATGTAAAAGATCCTTCCAAAGACTAAGCTTGTGTGAAGCTAAATTTCTAGGTTTGATTTCGTTGGAACGCTCTATCAAAGTTCCAACGTTCACCACTAGGTATCAGTGACATCTGGCAGCGAAAGTTGGAACTGCTTGAAATTGAACGGAACTTGTAGCTCACCCATGGGTGTCCACTTGAATCAGCTACAGCCTCTGGCGACCCGAATATGCCCTCCGATACTCCCAGCACTAAAAGTCATACGATAAATAAATAAATAAATAAATAAATAAACAAATAAATAAATAAATTTGTGTAGAAGCTACCTCAAACCTACACCCTATTTATTAGTGACACACACATCAAAACAGTCATTACAAAAACACAGGTTCTTAGATGAATAGTACACACATCCAAGTAACCGTTTGTTATTGTTGCTTATTTCAGGGGTGGCGACATAGTGGTCACATAGCCTCGTGTTTTTTTATTGGTGCGTGTGGGATTTATTTGCAAACCTGTGTTATTGTGATGGCTGTATTCATGTTTCTAGTTGTAAATTGGGGATAGGATTGGGAATGAGACGTCCGTGGCCTTAAGTTATGAACCATTCCAGCATTTGACTGGAAGAAAAGTGGGGAAACCACGGAAAACCACTTTCAGGATGGCTGAGGTTGGATTCAAACCCTCCTCACGAGGCTGAGTGAACCCCGTTCCAGCCTTCACACAAAAATAAAAATTTATTTGCAGAGCCGGGAATCGTATCTGGATCTCCAGGGCGACAGCCAGGAAAGCTAGCCGCTACATCACAAGGTGGTCCCAAGTTATCGGGGCAGATGATCATATTGTACCTCATCACCTCTAAAGGAAATCGGCTCTCAATTTTATAGTTAACTAGCAGTAGTGCTAGGCTTCGCCCGGGGAATTTATTTGTTTTATGTATGTTAGTGAATACTACTACAGAACTGGCACATGATACTTAAACTAACAGAAAGAAAAATTAAAAATATAACTTTTTGTGGTGGTGGTGGTGGTGGTGGTGGTGGGGGGGGGGGGGGGGCTGATATGTACAGTAGAACCTCGATAATCCGAGGTAATTGGGACCAAAAGGAGCTCGAATTTGGGAAATCTCGGATTACACAAAGTTACGATATTTAAAGACCTTAAATTTGAAATAGATGCACAAGAACCTTGTGTTTAAATATTCTTATAGTAAACGGCATTATTTCATCAGTTATCGTATAATGTGTTGCATTAAGGCTTTGTTTCAGAAATAAAAACAAAATTTTACAAAAGAAATGCAAGTATGTACATATCCCTCCCTATATTATTCTGCTAAGGTCTCATTCCAGTTTTTTACCGAAAATAAGGTCCTATTAACACCAGCCTACACATATGGGGTACCTACATGTTCCGCATAACCCAATGTGTGCGCGGAATACACTCACTTCCTCTTTAAAGTCTCACAATTAAATAAATACCTTAAAAATGTACATTTACAATGAAAGCACCGTAACCAGCCATATAGCGGGAGCGCGGCGTACTGCTAGCTGAGGAGTCTCTCAACCTACATTCACGTTGCGAAAGCTCGCACAGGCCCACTAGTTTACTTAAAGTACAGAACAATATTTATTAGTTGGCGGGAGGGCGATAGCGGGCAGAATTGTAAACAACGCATGCGCGCATCTCCGCCAAAGGCCTTGGGTAAGCTATGCGTCTCACTGTCATCCACCTCGGATTAAACGGAAGATCGGACTACCGGGGCTCGGATTACCGAGGTTCTACTGTAGTACAGTATAATGGACGTAACATTCAGGTCATTTTCCCGTAATGATAATGATAATAATGAATATGGAAACGGCTATTTACTAACTACAGTGCTGACACATGTAATATACAAACGAATTGAAAAATATGATTAGAAAGAGTAGTAAGCGAAATAGGAGACACTGCCTAGGGCCTATATCTCATTGGCTGTTAGAAATCGACCAATAGTGTCGTCTTTTGTCGCATAGCACCGTAGGAAAATAATCAGAGCACTTTTGAAATCTTCGGCTATCCCGACCTCCTGGGGTAGCAATAGTGTCATTTATCGCCACATAGCGCTCAAGAATAAGGAGCGGAATATATGAAAGTAAATTTAAAAGCGCCGACGCTTATTGCAGCTGATAGCCTCAATGTACTGCACCAACACCATCGCCCTTACACAGAGGCATAATATAAGGTGCGTTCAAAAAGTAACGAGCCGGAGGCTGGAATGCGCAAACCGTGACTACATCGGCTAATCGTGGCGTGTGTAACGAGGTGTGGTTCTGACCAAAGCGAGGAAGGCCACAGCCCGTCGCTGGAGGGCACGCGTGCACGTCACGAGACGATACAAAGCGAGCAGCAGCATGCATCAAATGTCCAACGCTGCCAGTCGCATTGCAAACAGTGACATGAAGGCGTCAAACGAAGAGCAAAGAGGTGTTGTTCGGTTTCTGACAGCGGAAGGAGTAGGGGGAACGGACATCCATCGCCGAATGTCACAAGTGTACGGCGAACACTGCATGTCCCTTGCAAGGGTCAAGGCGTGGCACAAGCGCTTCAGGGAAGGACGGGTGTCGTTAGCCGATGATGCCCGGTCTTGGGCACCCCCCTGAATTACCGATGACAACGTCCAGCTGGTTGATGCACTCATTACCCAGGACCGCCGAGTGACAGTGAACGCCATAGCCGCCGTGGTTGCTCCACGACAATGCACGACCTCATACGGCCAACACAGTCGCGGCACTCCAAGGAGGTTATCGGCCACCCTCCATACAGTCCAGACCACTCTCCATGTGATTACGCCAAGTTTGGTCCCCTGAAAATGGCTCTGCGGGCCCAACGATTCACCTCGTATGCCGACGTCCAGCTGTACGTGCGGAACTGGTTCACATCGCAGCCCAGGGAATTTTATGAGACAGACATTCACCGCCTCGTGTCACAGTGGGAAAAGTGCCTCAACAGCCAGGAGCAATACTTCTAACATACAGGTACTGGTTTCTGTAATTCTGCATCCAGCTCGTTACTTTTTGAACGCACCATATATTTTCATGACAATTATTTTGCAGGAGTAAATATACGCTACCTGCTGTGGACTCGAGGGGGGGGGGGGGGGGGGCAGGTACGTACTGAGACTGTGGAACCTCAGCTGTTGTAGTACCAGTGCTTTTCCGTGGTTTCTGACTTTCACTAGAGACAAATTCAGTGATGATTCCTAAGTAGAGCTGGAAATAAGAGATGTTCAGTTATGTCAAATAAACCGTAAACGATTAATCGACGAACTGTTCATTCGATTAAGCAAATACGTAATAGATTAATTGGATAATCGAAGGATCGATTAATTGATTAATATTAATATCGTATGGCCACGGGTGCCGAGTGTAAGCTTTGTTATTTGCGCCCATAAGGCAGCTTAAATGTCGAATTTTGTTGTTCCTTGGAGCGATATGAAAGTCAAGGAGGTTAACTCCTTTGGCGCTTTCTAATAGAGAAAGGTGGAACTTTTGTGTTGGCGAAAAATCTCGAAATAAATTTCGCCATTATGAACACGGCCTATTGAATTCTAATGGGTTCTTTAACATGCCAACAACGTATGACATGCGTGTCGTGATTTTTCTCGTCTTTCAAAAATCACTTACCACGGGCAGGAGATAAGAACAAGAAGTTTAAATGAGAGGTCATCGCTTAAGTTGAATTACGCTTATAGAAATCTATAAAAGTTACTTTTTGCCTAAATAAACAGAGTGTCCTTCCTTGTTTATGTTAACAATAACCAAATAAGAGTCAGTGACAGCGGAAGGACAAACACAAACAAATTGGGAAGGGTTACGAAAACAGAAAACTAAGAGTTTTCAGCAAGGATTTTCAATTTTTGTTCAATATTTACAATTTAGGACAGGAAAATTCTCTTTGACTTTGTTTTTGCCTAGTTTTCACAAAGAAGGTACATAATTTTTTAAAATATGATACAATATCTCTACTTAGTATAAAACCAAGTCCCCGATTCTTGGATGTCACGGGTAATCTCGAGAACCACTGGATGGATTTTGATGCGGTTTTCACCACTCTGTAGAGGATATCTCGAGGAAGGATTTTGTAGAAAATAATTTATTTATTTTCAAAGGATGCCAAGCAGTAAGGATTTCAGTGAAATAGTCGAAAAAAAAACCTGGCGCCCGAGCGCTTTATAAGCTTACGCTGGGCAAACCGTTAAAAATATCTCTATTCTATGAGTGTAAGAATTGTTCAGCATGAAAAGTTCTACAAAAAAGTCCGCGAGAGCATATCTCTATCTTCTGTACTGCTCGAGTCTGAGCTGCGTGAACCTGAGAGGAATGTGCATCGCGGACTATCAGTAGTGGTATTGACGAGTGATGAGGTTTCTCGGTCCGTGCATAGTACAGAACCAAATACATTGGTCGGTGACTCACTCACTCATTCCTAACACCACAGTGGTTAGAGCAACGACCGAATGTTAGCAGTTTTGGAATGGAAAGGAATACCATATATCACGGTGGGCTGTTGACAGATCCTTCTCTTCACGCCCGACTCTTCGCTGCTCTTTCTCCTCACCCCGCAAGTTCATAGAGCTTGGACTCGAGCAATACATCGCCCACTATAAGTGTTTTTACGTTTTCATTTCTTCCAACAATCTCCATTCAATTACTGAGGTGACAGTTGACGAACTGGCTTGTAATAACTGTTCCCGGGCGAAGCCGGGACGGGTTACTAGTATAATAATAATAATAATAATAATAATAAATAATAACCCCTAGCACTACAGCCCGTGAAGAGCCTAGGCCTACCAAGCGACCGCTGCCCAGCCATTTGGCCTGCAGATATTGGGGTGAGGCGTGATCAGCGCATTGGGTCCCCTCGGCCGTTAATCATATTTTAATTAATGAAATGTCTGTTTTGCTCCTGTGAGAGCGTAGTGAGAGGAGCGACGTACATTGACAAACAATTAATCAATTAATCGACAAAACGATTATTAAACAAACAATCGATTAATCGTAATTTGTGCCAATCAATCGATTTTTCTGTTTCGATTAACTGTTTATTCGATAACAGAAATTCATCGGTTAAAAATAGCAGCCTATTCCTAAGTTGAAACCACCGTCGCTTCCTAACCTCAATTACAAATATACAGACTAGTACAGCCATCACAACGACACTGGTTATCAGACAGATTACACGTGGGGTTATATGATTACGATGTCGTAACGCCCGTAAATGGACAAACAGAAACAACAGACATGAGTGAATGTGAGATGTGAAGAAAGCAGGACAGTAACTGTACCTAACTTACTTAACATAGACAAGCTAATGAAACGAGATGTATGGAAACCGGAGCGTAGACCGCACGCAATACCAGAGTTCGCGTGACAACGTAATTCCTGCTCTTCTCTTCTTCAAAGCGAGACCTAGATATGAGCTGTTGTCTCCACATTTTAATCAATTGGAACAAAACTGCTTATCGATCCTATAGCTATCAATGTGAACCGCAGCACCCTCGGATGGGCAAATTCTCGTTTGACACGGATGTACGGTAATAGAAAGCAGCAGTGTATACAGTGTATACTTTTGAAACAGTCAAAAATTAAACACTTGATTTTGAAAATACACACATCAAAAAAAGTTTTGCATCACCTCGGTTCCCAGATCTCCGGCATATAGACGTTGACTGTGTATATTGTATCCAAGATACAGTCCCTTTGACTGTTCATAGATGTCACTAAAACTGCTCAAAGATGTAAACAACCATGCATGAGCAGGGCCTATTAGACGGAGGGGGTACGACAGCCGATCAGTTCCAGTCATTCCACCAGGACGAAGGTACGCTGCTCATGTTGTCTGTAGTTCTACCATGCCTAGAAGGTCAATACCGCAGTTCGATCGCGTCCGCATTGTTACTTTGTGTCAAGAAGGGCTCTCAACAAGGGAAGTTTCCAGGCGTCTCAGAGTGAACCAAAGCGATGTTGTTCGGACATGGAGGAGGTACAGAGATACAGGAACTGTCGATGACAGGCCTCGCTCAGGCCGCCCAAGGGCTACTACTGTAGTGGATGACCGCTACTTACGGATTGCCGCTCGGAGGAACCCTGACAGCAATGCCACCATGTTGAATAATGCGTTTCGTTCAGCCACAGGACGTCGTGTTTCAACTCAAACTGTGCGCAATAGGCTGCATGATGCGCAACTTCACTCCCGACGTCCATGGCGAGGTCCAGCTTTGCAACCCCGACACCATGCAGCGCGGTACAGATGGGCCCAACAACATGCTGAATGGACCCCACAGAATTGGCATCACGTTCTCTTCACCGATGAATGTCGCATATGCCTTCAACCAGACAATCGTCGGAGACGTGTTTGGAGGCACCCTGGTCAGGCTGAACGTCTTAGACACACTGTCCAGCGAGTGCAGCAAGGTGGTGGTTCCCTGATGTTTTGGGGTGGCATTATGTGGGGCCGACGTACGCCACTGGTGGTCATGGAAGGCTCCGAAACGGCTTTACGATACCTGAATGACATCCTCCGACCCATAGTGCAACCATATCGGCAGAATATTGGAGAGGCATTTGTCTTCATGGACGACAATTTTCGACCTCATCGTGCACATCTTGTGAATGCGTTCCTTCAAGATAACGACATCGCTCGACTACAGTGGCCAGCATGTTCGCCAGACATGAACCCTATCGAACATGCCTGGGATATGTTGAAAAGGGCTGTTTATGGACGTCTTGACCCACCAACCACTCTGAGAGATTTACGCCGAATTGTCGTTGAGGAGTGGGACAATTTGGACCAACAGTGTCTTGATGAACTTGTGGATAGTATGCCACGACGAATACAGGCATGCATCAATGCAAGAGGACGTGCTACTGGGTATTAGAGGTAGTGGTGTGTACTGCAATCTGGACCACAAATGCTGAAAGTCTAGCTGTATGATGGTACAACATGCAATGTGTGGGTCTCATGAGCAATAAAACGAGCTGAAATGTTGTTTGTGTTGATCTCTATTCCCTTTGTATTTAACGGTTCCGGAACTCTTGGAACCGAGGTGATGCAAAACTTTTTTTGATGTGTGTATCATTAACAGTCTTCTGTTTGATTACTCTGTCTCGGTTTTTGGTCGCCATACAGCGTAGTCGCCGCATCATACGGAAGCTCATGATTACGTTGATGACGTGCAGGGAGGGGATGAACTAAATTATTACGTAATTACTTAACAAATAAGAAAAATCAACTCATTACCTTAGCTAAATGTAAAGGTAATTTTTGTTTTACTTACAAAATTAGCAAAAACCCTACCTCGTAAGTTGAATGTAAAGGTCATTTTTCATTTACTTACAAAGTTAGCAGAAGCCTTACCTTATAAGTTAAATGCGAGGTCATTTTCGGGATACTTACAAAGTTAACAGAAGCCTTACCTTATAAGTTGAATGTGAGGTCATTTTTATTTACTTACAAAGTTAGCAGAAGCCTTACCTTATAAGTTAAATGTGAGGTCATTTTCGATTTAATTACTAAGTTAGCTGAAGCCTTACCTTATAAGTTTAATGTAAGGTCATTCTTGTTTTACTTGCAAAGTTAGCAGAAGCCTTACCTTATAAGTTGAATGTGAGGTCATTTTTATTTACTTACAAAGTTAGCAGAAGCCTTGCCTTATTAGTTAAATGTGAGATCATTTTCGATTTACTTACAAAGTTAGCAGAAGCCTTACCTTATAATTTGAATGTAAGGTCATTTTGATTTACTTACAAAGTTAGCAGAAGCCTTACCTTATAAGTTAAATGTAAGGTCATTTTGATTTACTTACAAAGTTAAGAAGCCTTACCTTATAAGTTAAATGCGAGGTCATTTTCGATTTACTTACAAAGTTATCAGAAGACTTACCTTATAAGTTGAATGTAAGGTCATTTTGATTTACTTACAAAGTTAGCAGAAGCCTTACCTTATAAGTTAAATGCGAGGTCATTTTCGATTTACTTACAAAGTTAGCAGAAGACTTACCTTATAAGTTGAATGTAAGGTCATTTTGATTTACTTACAAAGTTAGCAGAAGCCTTACCTTATAAGTTGAATGTAAGGTCATTTTGATTTACTTACAAAGTTAGCAGAAGACTTACCTTATAAGTTGAATGTAAGGTCATTTTTTATTTACTTGCAAAATTAGCAAAAGCCTTACCTTTTAAGTTGAATATAAGGTCATTCTTGTTTTACTTGAAAAATAATTAGCAGAAGCCTTATCTTTCAAGTTGACTGTAAGGGTCATTCTTTTTTACTTGCAAAATTAGCAAAAGCCTGGTCATTCTGGTTTTACTTAGCAAAATCCTTACCTTTTAAGTTGAATGTAAGGTCATTCTGGTTTTACTTACAAAGTTAGCAGAAGCCTTACCTTGTTCAAAGAATGTTTCTATTCAGATCAAAAAGATGCTCAAATAATATTTTTGATGAAAAATAAAGTAGGACTTTCGTCAATTGTTCGTAAATTTCTTGTGCTTTCTTTTGCCCCCCATAGCCCCTCAGGAAACTGAAGCGTTATAATACTTTAGAGTAATTGATGTCTTCGAAATTTCGTTTCTTGTTTAGTTTATTTATTCGGATAAATCGTGACGAAATCAGTAATATTAGGTATTGCTTTGTGATAATAATAATAATAATAATAATAATAATAATAATAATAATAATAATAATAAAAATAATAATAATAATATCGTATGGCCTCGGGTGCCGGTTGCAAGCTTTGTTAATTGGCGCCCATTGGGCAGCTTGCATGTCGGATTTTTGTCGTTCCTTGAAGTTCTATGAAAGTCAAGGAGGTTAGATATCTAAGCTCCTTGACACTATAGTGCGTTCTAGTAGAGAAAAAAGGAACTATTTTGTGTTGGCGGAAAATGTCGAGCTTAATTTTGCCATTATGAACACGGCCTACTGAATTCAAATGGGTTCTGTAACATGCCAACGACGTATTGACATGAATGCCGTGATTTTTGTCGCCTTTTAAAAATCACTTGCCACGGCCAGGAGCGAACCTGCAAACTTGGGGGTTCGAAGTCCGACACGATAACCACTCACCCACCGTGGGTGATTACTTAATATATTGACGGTCCCTTATCAGGCAAGTTCAACACACGCCCAACTACACGGGGATGATGACCAAGATGTCCCAAGGCCCTCAGTTGAACAACAAAGCTATTTACCGCCTGCTGCTTCAAAAAGCTCTCTGTGTAGCTTTAACCTTAAGCCTCGAATATCCTAAAAGCGTCGGCGTTATATAAAAAAAACAAGAAACGAAAAAAATGAAAGTAAGGTCATGAGCAGAAATAAGTAGGCCTACTTAGCTGAGGTCCTGTGGTCGCCAACTCACGTCCGACTGATTGTGAGCCCCTGACGGGCTGAAATTGAGTTTATAACTAAAGCCCTGCGCGGATGTGGATATAGTCTGCATGGCCATGCGGATAGCGGATACGCTGCGGATAATGTTTGGAGTAAATTTGCGGATAGTTTTTTAAAATACAATCCGAACTTGTTTTGTATCATTATTAGGACCCGGATGTTATGCCATCATATTTTTTCCGTTCTGTTTTTTTTATGACAAATGTAAGATGATGATTGAAGCTAATCTCATTCAAATGATGTCATTAAGCATAATTAACACTCCGAACAGGAAAGGATTGCAATTCTGGCTGTGTAACATTCATTTTAAACAGCACTTGACTTAGGGAACATCTTTTTCCTCAAATATCTAAATACAGTATGTTGCTTTGAAAATTCACAGCCTGCTTCCAGTCGACCACCGGTTCAGGGAATGGAATGATTGAAGCCCCCATCTAGCGGCGAGGATATGAACTGTGCTGGCTGCCGAAGCCTGTCGCACTCCCCTGGGGCATTGATTAAATGAATGACAGATGAAATGAAATGATAGTGGAGCATGTTTCTGGAATGAAATTGTGACAGGGAAAACCGGAGTACCCGGAGAAAAGCCTGTCTGCCTCCGCTTTGTCCAGCACAAATCTCACATGGAGTGACCGGCATAGGCTATTGGCTTCCAGCCGTCAGCAATATCCTTCCACCCCACCTTCGTAGAAAAGTTGCCTTGCTACGGGAGTACTACAAGATTATGGATTACCCTACACTTCCTATTCATGAAGACATCCCCTCTCTTCAAATGAACAGGCTCAAATCCAGGAAGCCACCCATTTGTCATGCCCAGAGGCTTGTAAGAAACCATTTTGATTCCAGCATGCAGTGGATTAGTGAATGGATACGAAAAGCTTGTCCTGAGTCGAGCTCCTTCCTGGACCCTACAAGAACAACCACTCCAGGTTCCGATCTGCCTAGGAGGGCTTGGGCAACTCTCAAAAGGATTCGGACAAACCACGAAGTATGCAATAGAACTTTCTTCAAATGGGGATAAATTTCGTCTCCTCAGTGTGATTGTGGTGCTCCTAATCAAACCATCCAACACATTACAACTGACTGTCCTCTTAGGGCATATGGAGGGGACTGGATCGACTTCCTGTTGGCGACACCTGACGTGGTCCAATGGATAGACTCATTAGACCTGAGACTGTAAATAGTGTAAATAGTAAAAATAATGTACAGTAGATTTTAAAGTGATTGTCTTTGTACTCTAAATTCTTGTATTGATTATATTGCCAAACGATAAATAAATAAACCGGTATTTGAACCATGGATCCAGCGGTGAGAGGCCAGCGTGCTGAAGCCACGGAGGCTCTGTTGCTTTATATATATACACCGCGGACAGGCCAACAAGGACCACGCAAATATCACTTCTTTATAGGTCTAGTTTCCTTCTTTCTCTTCCAGAAGTCTTTCATCCTGGTCGACTGTGCAGCTCTTCTTTCAGCAGTCCATTCTCCTCTGTTGAGATTTTTCTTCTCCCCGACAAGAATTTTGAGACCAAAAATTTTTTTTCTGTACTCTATTCGATTTAGACAATCTTCTTCAGTAATTTTGAATTTTTGAAGTTCTTCTTTCATTTGTTTTACATAGCCTCCTTGTCCTTTATAGTTCCAGATTTTATCAAAAATTTGTTTGTTTAACCTTGAGCAATCCATGCGGACCATATGTCCGTAGAACTGAAGTCGCCGTTTTCTGATCATCACTTCAAGGTTGTCGATTTTACTATAAATTTCTGCATTCGATCTCAGTCTATAACCTTCCTGTGTTTTCCTAGGACCATAAATCCTTCTTAAAATTCTTCTTTCTATCTTGAGCAAATTCTCCATTCCGGTTATATTTGTAGTTTCCATGCCGTACAAGATGACTGGTCTAACAACAGTATTAAAATGTCGTAATTTTGCATTGATAGACAGGTTCTTTTTATTGTATATATTTTTTGTACAAAAATTTAATCTTTCCAATTTCCCTTTTTTGTTCTCGATTGCCAATTTATCCGTCCCATTGCTACTAATTATTTCTCCAAGATATTTAAATCGGTCAGTGACCCTGGTGCTCCCATAATTTGTTTTTATCATTTTCTTAGTGTATTTCTGATCACTTGTCATCATCTCTGTTTTTACCAACGAAATCTGTAAGCCCGCTTTTTCCGCCGTTTCTTTTAACTGATCAATTTGGTTAATAGCTTCTTGTTCTGATTCAGCAAACAACGCTACGTCGTCAGCAAATGCTAAACCTTTGACTCTGAGGTTCTTATTCTTTGTACCAATTTTAGCACTTGAATCGTTCTTCTCCCAAAACGTCCTCATGACTTTATCCAAGACCAAATTGAAAAGCAGTGGTGATAGACTGTCCCCTTGTCTTAGCCCAGTTTTTACCTCGAAGGGCTCGCTAACTTCATTTAAAAATTTGACTCTGGAAATCGTATTAGTTAATGTAAGTTTTATTAAATTTATGGTTTTTTGATCAACTTGGTATTCCTTCAATGTGTCAAAAACAGTATCCCTATCCACTGAATCATACGCTTTCTGAAAATCAACGAATGAGATAAAGATATTCTTTGGCCTGTTGTTGTAATATTTTAATATCAATTTTAAACTAAGAATTTGTTCTGCACACGATCTATTCCTTCTGAAACCTCCTTGGAACTCGCCAAGCTGTGGTTCGATCTGTGGTTCAAGTCTGTTTAAAAGTAATTTGGCAAATATTTTATATGTGACAGACAACAATGAGATCCCCCTATAACTATTGACATCAATTTTTGAGCCTTTTTTATGTAGTGGATGAATTAAGGCGATTAACCAGTCTTCTGGAATTGCTTCCTCAATCCAAATTTTCTGGAATAGATTTGTCGTCGCTATTAAAAATTCATCATCTACAAGCTTCCACATTTCTGCAATTATTCCATCCTTGCCTGAGGCTTTATTGTTTTTAAGTGAGTTGATAATACATTTAACTTCATTTACATCTGGGGGCGTAGAGTCAAAATTTTGTGTTGTAAATTTGAAACTCAACTTGTCTGTCGGTTTTGGACAATTTAACAACTTCTCAAAATACGCAGCCAAGATATCACAATTTTCCTTGTTGTTTAATGCTAGCGTACCATCTTCCCTTTTGAAATTTAAACTCGGCGCTGAATATCCAGTGATTTCATTCTTAAATGCTCTATAAAACAATCGGGTGTCATTTTTCTTAAAATTGTCGTCCATTTCCATTATTTGGTCCTTCATATATTTTCTTCGAATCGTTCTTAAAGTCTGGTGGGCCATTTTCCTTAATCTTTGTACTTCCTCTAAATTTTCTGGAGTCTTGTTCCCGTTCCACTTGTGCCAAGCACAATGTCTTTCTTTGATCACTCTTTCACATTGTTCATTCCACCAAGCATGTTTCCTATAAAAGTTCAACGGTGCAATTTCCTGAGCTGGTTCAAGAAGGTTATTAGTAACATCATTCCAATTGGTTGGTATTTTAAGTTTTCCTTGAAATTCTATCCTTTTTTCATTTGTAAGAACCTCTCTATTAATTTTCGGAATTTTAATTCTAGTTGTATTTTGTTTGCGTGTAAAAGGTATGAAATTCATCTTGATTTGAGAAAGGTAATGATCTGAAGTTACATTAATGGATTTTCTGACCTTGACATTTTGAATTTCTTTGAAACAATTTCGAGAGATAGCTACATGATCTAGTTGAAACTCACCCAGCAACGCATTTGGGGAGACCCATGTTTTCTTTTTACTTGGTTTTGCTTTAAAATGTGTGGACATAATCTTTAAGTTTAGATGTTCACAGAGTTTAACCAATCTCTCACCATTCCTGTTGGTTCTATTGTGAGCGGGATATTTACCTATTATATCAGAAAATTTTCTCTCAGATCCAAGCTGAGCATTGAAATCTCCAAGTAAAATTTTTACATGATTAGAAGGAATTTTGAGAATTTCGGCTTCTAACTCGTCCCAAAATTCATCAACTTTCTCTGGATTCATTTTATTATCCTTATTTATAGGAGCATGGGCGTTGATTAGCGTGTATCTCTTATTGAGAGATTTTATAGTTAGAAAAGATAGTCTGGCATTCACACTTCTAAAAGCGATAACTGCGTCCAAAAATTTCTTGTTGACCATAAAAGCTGTTCCAAGATGTGGCATGTTCTTCATCACTCTCTTCCCAACTTTTCCTTTGAAAATTCGGAAGTTGTCAGATTCAAAGGTGTCCTCATCCAAGAACCTGGTCTCTTGAAGGGCTAATATTGTAATGTGATGTCTATGAAGTTCTGTTGTTAGTTGTTTTAATTTTCCAACCTGAATTAAGGAATTCACATTGTATGTTCCAAAAAAATATTTTCTCATTTTCTTGAATCTTGAACTGTTCTTGTGGTGCTCCGATTCACCATAATGTAACCCTAAACTGCTAGGCACCCTGGAATCCGATTTACGCCTAGCATTGTCTTCAGGGTAATCATGACCAATAGAAGCTAAATCCATGATATTAAAGTAAATGTGGGTTGGACAAAGTCCAACGTTATACAACTAAGATTGTGAGTCCTAGAGGTTGCCTCAAGATGTGTTCTGGCTCTTATTTTACGGCTTAAGCCAACCCTCCTCCTTTCTCCGGGCTTAGGACCGGCAACAGAAACTACTGAGCTACTCAATCCACCCAGTAGATCCTGCAGGCGGAGTTGCTCTGTTGCTTTAGTAATTTATTAAAAATATTATTGTAAAGCCAGTAGATTCGGATAACAAACGTACGAATGCAGAAATAAGTCGTGCGCATAACAGTCGTGCAGATGCGGGGTGGATGCGCATAACAGTCGTGCAGATGCGGGGTGGATGTGCATAACAGTCGTGCAGATGCGGGGTGGATGCGCATAACAGTCGTGCAGATGCGGGGTGGATGCGCATAACAGTCGTGCAGATGCGGGGCGGATGCGCATAACAGCGTGCAGATGCGGGGTGGATGCGCATAACAGTCGTGCAGATGCGGGGTGGATGCGCATAACAGTCGTGCAGATGCGGGGTGGATGCGTATAACAGTCGTGCAGATGCGGGGTGGATGTGCACAACAGTCGTGCAGATGCGGGGTGGATGCGCATAACAGTCGTGCAGATGCGGGGTGGATGCGCATAACAGTCGTGCAGATGCGGGGTGGATGCGCATAACAGTCGTGCAGATGCGGGGTGGATGCGCATAACAGTCGTGCAGATGCGGGGTGGATGCGCATAACAGTCGTGCAGATGCGGGGTGGATGCGCATAACAGTCGTGCAGATGCGGGGTGGATGCGCATAACAGTCGTGCAGATGCGGGGTGGATGCGCATAACAGTCGTGCAGATGCGGGGTGGATGCGCATAACAGTCGTGCAGATGCGGGGCGGATGCGCATAACAGTCGTGCAGATGCGGGGTGGATGCGCATAACAGTCGTGCAGATGCGGGGTGGATGCGCATAACAGTCGTGCAGATGCGGGGTGGATGCGCATAACAGTCGTGCAGATGCGGGGTGGATGCGCATAACAGTCGTGCAGATGCGGGGTGGATGTGCATAACAGTCGTGCAGATGCGGGGTGGATGTGCATAACAGTCGTGCAGATGCGGGGCGGATGCGCATAACAGTCGTGCAGATGCGGGGTGGATGCGCATAACAGTCGTGTAGATGCGGGGCGGATGCGCATAACAGTCGTGCAGATGCGGGGCGGATGCGCATAACAGTCGTGCAGATGCGGGGCGGATGCGCATAACAGTCGTGCAGATGCGGGGCGGATGCGCATAACAGTCGTGTAGATGCGGGGCGGATGCGGATAACGTTTTGTTTATCCGCGCTGTGCTCTATTTATAACTATAACTGTTAGGATCAACGACTGAGATGGGGTCACTAAGACGGTTTATCAACAAATTACAATATTTGAGAAATACGTACGATCAGCTGTAATTTAGGGTCTTATGGATTGTGAATTTTCTTGTGCACATCTACAGTATCTTGGTCGAACGCAACCTATCTTCATGTTCTCAAGTTTCTCAATCGAGATTGAAGTGGCTTCAACTTGATAACCTTGCATGCCTTATCTAATTAATGTCATGATAAAAAGATTGCAGTTATCTCGCAAAACTGATTCTTGCTGCCGTTCACGTCTTCTAACAATTCCGTACTTAATACAAGGACGCTTCAAGTTTAACGTTCAAAAATGGGGATTAAAGATAGCATTGAAGCCATTTCTTCAGTGTTGCCTTATTAAAAATAATTAATAATACTAGCATTACCCGTCGCGGCTTCGCCCGCGAATATTCTAGTTGTAAACAGTACACTTGACAAAACCTCAATCATAAATGCTATGACTGATTTATCCTTGGTATGAATAATCAGACTTTATCAATTCAGCTACTGGTGCAGTGGTTAGGGGTTTGTCATTCCTTCATAGGTTATCAGAGAGAAGTTAGCACAGACACTATTAATTTAAGGGCCTTTAAATGTGGTTTTCGGAGTTCCTTTATAGTCGGGTGAAAAAGACCTTTCGTACCACACTCACACGTGAAAATTGCGTGAAAAATTCTAGAGTGCCCTTTGACCCCCTTAAGCGCATTATACTGTATGTATTGATGAATTTTACAGCTTAATTTGGTTCAGTGATAACCTTATAAGCGTCTGGAAACTTTCACAGTAATGTAATAATTGGAATTGCATTGCGTCTTACAGGAATAGATGGATCTGTGAGATTCTGTTACCATGGTTACCGTGATGCATTCTTTCATTATTTCATTGTAAATATACATGTTTTAAGGTATTTATTTAATTGTGAGGCATTTAAAGAGTAAGTAAGTTAGTGTGTTTCGCTTTCGCATTGGGTTATGCTGAACCTGTAGGTACCCCATATGTGTAGGTTGGTGTTAATGGGACCTTATTCTCTGCACAAAACTGGAATGGGACCTTAGCAGAATAATATAGGGAGGGATGGCTTTCAGTCGGTTAACAGAAAATCATTCAAACTACTGGAATATAACAATAACCTTAAATAAATTGCCCCCAAAATCTTAAGTAAATCCTCTTAGGTTATGAAATACCATATTTATTGCAATTAAAAATTCATTTTTCAAGAAGACAGCTTTAGCTCACCTCGTAATGTAGTGGCTAGTATTCTTGGCTGTCTCCAAGGAGGTCCGGGTTTGAATCCCGGCTCAGCACAGAAATTTAATTCTGTTATGAGGACATTGAAATGCTTGTTGTTCATGTTATTGTTGTTGTTGTTGTTGTTTCATTTGAAGGGCTTGGACATCGTGGTCATTTAGCCCCGTGTACTTGGGTGAGTGTGGAATTGTGTCTTTACCAGTTCACCAGGAATTTTGTTACCCATCGCCACAACGTCTTCCATCTAGGAGACCAGCAAGTGTATTGGCCGGCCGACTCTTGAGGGACAATTTTAACCTAAACCGGAGCTGGCAGGAAGAGTGGTCTAATTTAACATCTGGTACTAATGCTCTTGAGATAAATCCAACTCGGAAAATGAAAACTATGGTGTAGCCTCAACAGACTGAGAACTGGGCATGGGCGCTGTAATTTCTTGCGCCATAAGTGGGGCTGGATGGATTCTCCAATGTGTGAATGCAGTGAAGAGGAGCAGACCATGGACCATGTCATCCTGCGTTGCCCTCTTCATGCCTACTCCGGAAGCCCCAGCGACCTGTTTAATCTATCAGGAAGTGCTGTTGTGTGGTTGAAGAACTGGACTTATGAATTCCTTGTTGTACTCACCATACGATAAATAACCTGTATTTTTGGGATAGCTGTATTAGTGTGTTTGTACTTAAGCCGAGGATTAGGAAAAAAGTGTCCGTGGAAATTAAAATAGGAACCTTCTTGGTAAACGCCTAAAGTAGAAGTGGAAAACCACGGAAAACAACTTCAAGGATGGCTGAGGCGAGAAACGAACTCACCTCTTCTCAGTTTTGCCTCACGAGGCTGATTGGACCCCGTTCCAGTCCTCAGACCAGAATTACATTTCTTGTCAGAGCCGGGAATCGAACGCGGACAAAACTGAGAAGAGGTGAGTTCTATTCCCACTTCTTATGCACGCAAATGCTAGGATGGCACCTAACTCCCAATTCTCACCTGACTTGCAAATGCACACACTACTACAACAATAAAAGGTTATCAGACATATCCACGTACACGGGACGAAATGGCCATGTTGTCAAAGCCCTGTCAAATGAAACGAACAACAACAACAACAACAAGACTATTTTAAACGTTCACCATATTCTTTCCATCTGTGTCTTGTTACGCATTCACATTTTCGGCGTCTTTGGTGGTGTAGTTGGTAGCATGCTGAGCCTCTATGCTCATGATCGCGGGTTCAAACCCGGCCTAAGCCGTCGGATTTTTTAAGAGCGTTAAAAATCCCTCAGTATGCCTTCCTTTGGAGGGGATGTAAAGCCAGCGGGCTTAGAATTATGACATGTAAAAGAACCTTCCAGTCGCCTTCGTAGCGTAGCGGTCAGCATGGTTAGCTGCGCCTCGGATGTCCTGGGTACGATTCCCGGCTCTGCCACGAAATTTGAAAAGTGGTACGAGGATTGGATTCGGTTCCCCCTCAGCCATCCTCGAAGTGGTTTTCCGTGGTTTCCCACTTCGTCTTCGGGCAAATGCCGGGATGGTACCTACTGTAAGGCCACGGCCGCCTCCTTCCCTCTTCCTAGCCTATCCATCCCAATCTTCCATCCGTTCCCATCCCTCATGAGGGCCCTGTTCGCTTTGCAGGTGAGGCCGCCTGGGCGAAGTGCTGATCACACCTCCCCAGTTGTATCCATCCCGACCAGATGTTCCAAGCTCCAGGACACTGCCCATAGAGGCGGTAGTGGTGAGTTCCCTCGCTGAGTCCGTGGGATCACCAACCTAGAGGGTAAATTGACTAAATAAATAAAAAATAGAACCTTCCACTAACTACAATAGGCTAATTGTGTGAAGATAAATGTGTAGGTTAGATTTGATTAGCGCTCTATTAAGTTCCAATGTTCGCTGCCATGGGACATGTTGATATGGCATCTAGTAGCCAAGTTCACAGCTAGATGTCGTTGACGGTAGCATTTGGTAGCAAAAGTATGAGCTAGTTGAAATTGATTGTCATTACCTGAATTACAGATAACACACACTAATACAGCCATCACAGACAGATACAGACAGATTCTATGCACACCCAAAGTACACGGGGCTAAATGACTGCGTTATCACATCTCGTAAACTGAGGAACCACTCAACCTTCTCATTGAACTGTGTGTTTTCTATGCCCAAGATAGCGGGTTCAAACCCGGCCGAAGCCGTCGGATTTTTTAAGAGCGTTAAAAATTCCTCAGTATGCCTTCCTTCGGAGGGGAAGTAAAGCCGGCGGTCCTATGTCATAGATTTATGGCATGTTAAGGAACCTTCCACTAATTGCACCTGTGTGAAGCTAAATTGGATAGGTTAAGAATGTAAACAACGCTCTTAGGTTTCTATGTTCGTTACCAAGAACCGACTGCGGTGGCGTCTAGTAGCTAAGTTCTGAACTTGGCTTAGTAGTCGTTGACGGTGGCGCTTGGCGGCAAAAGTAGGAACTATTTGAAAAATTCTAAGTTGCAGTACTTAAATTAAAAAAAAAAACAGATAACACACACTATTACAGTCATCACAATTAACACCGGTTATCATACAGATTCTACACACATCCAAAGTACACGGGGCTACATGACCTCGTTGTTGCAGCGCCTAAACTGAGGAACAAACCAACCTTCTCATTTAACTGTGTGTTGGACAAATGGGCCACACGTTGTAGCGGAAGTCGGAAGACAGATTCACCAGGAAATAACGCATGTTTCACCGGAGTGAAGAATGCCATCTCGAGGAAGGTCAGTGAGACAATTTGGCCGGAATGATCTTGAGGAGCGATAATAAATAATGATGTGCTTAGAATACCAATGTTGGTGTCGTTGTAACTTCCTTTCATAGGGGCTTAGGGCTTCTTGACCATCAGCCTCTATCCCCACGGTCTAGCGGCTTAGCCGTGCTCGTTAAAACGTGCACCACGACCACGAGGGCAACTGAAGAATGTCCAGAGATCGTAGGTTCCAGCGTTGGCAGTGCCAAATGCCAGGATAGTACCTTATTCAAGTCCCGGGGCACCTACCGCATCCCTGTCCCTAATACAACTACACACACTGCGACAGTCATCACAGCAATACGGGTTATCAGACAAGTTTTACACACACCCAACTACACGGGGCTGATGACCAAGATGTCCAAACACCGTCAACAATTAATTAACAACAACTACAACATACCCCACGGCCTAGCCGAGCGCGTTAAATCGTGCACCATGACTGTGAAGGTCAGAGGTTTGAATTCGAGCAATGACAGTGAATATCCTGGGTGTGGTGTTTCCTCGAGTTTTATTTACATTCCCTCCAGGAAAATGCTGGGATAGTATCATATTTCAAGTTCCAGGACACCTTACCCTTCCCTACCCCTAATACAGTTACACACACTATTACAATCTTCATAGAAACACAGGTCATCAGGCAAGGTTATTGGTTGGTTACTTAGTTTAGGGGCTGCGACAACGTGGTCATGTAGCCCCGTGTACTTTCGGTGTGTGTAGAATCTGTCTGATAACCGGTGTTAATTGTAATGGCTGTATTAGTGTGTGTTATCTGTTTTTAATTCAAGTGAGGACTGCAGACATTCGATTTTCAAGTAGTTCCAACTTTTGCTACCAAACGCCACCGACAATGACAACTAGTTCTGAACTTTGTTACTAAATGCCACTGAAGTCGGCTCCTGGTGACGAACGTTGGAACCTAAGAGCGTTAGTCAAATTTAACCTATAATTTAGCTTCACACAAGTGTAAATAGTGGAAGGTTATTTCTCATGCCATAAATCTATGACATTGAACCGCCGGCTTTACTTCCCCTCCAAAGGAAGACATACGGAGGGACTTTTAACGCTGTTAAAAAATTCAAAGACTTCAGCCGGGTTTGAACCTGCGACCTTGGGCTTAGAAGCTCAGCATGCTACTAACTACGCCACCGAAGCCGCCCAGGCAAGGTCAACACACACACCCAACTACACGGGGTTGATCACCAATATGTTCCAAAGCCCCCAAAATGAATTAACAACAACAACAGCTGTTAATTGTTGATCAGCACATCTAGCATGGCCTCCTGAAACTGGCTCTCCTTGCAGCAATGAACATGCTCTCTTAAAGGACTCACTTCTGCTCTCCTTGACTCGCACAGAGCATGATAGACTCTCAAGTCCTTCCGGATCAGAACACCAAGAATCCGCGGGTATGTTTTTACTGTAAAACATGACTCATGGTTGTTATAATAATAATATTAATTCTTGTGGACAAAATCCAAAGTCACACGCATTTGATAGACATTGCTGTGCCAAACACTCACAACGTGCAACAAGAGTACAGCCAAAAATATCTGCAAGTACAGTGAGTTGGCAGAATAAATAAATAAATAAATAAATAAATAAATAAATAAATAAATACGTACCGTAAATCAATAAATATATAAATAAATAATTTAATTAATTAATTAATTAATTAATGCAAGACTAAATAAATAGTAAATAGACAAGTAAATAAATAAATAAATAAATAAATAAATATGTACCGTAAATCAATAAATATATAAATAAATAATGTAATTAATTAATTAATTAATACAAGACTAAATAAATTAATTAATTAATTAATTCAAGACTAAATAAATAGTAAATAGACAAGTAAATAAATAAATAAATAAGTAAAGAAAGAAAGAAAGAAAGAAAGAAAGAAAGAAAGAAAGAATGTTAGAAAGAAATACAAAATAAACAAATAAATAATTGAACAAATAAAGAAAGAAAGAAAGAAAGAAAGAAAGAAAGAAAGAAAGAAAGAAAGAAGGAAAGAAAGAAAGAAAGAAAGAAAGAAAGAAATACAAAATAAACAAATAAATAATTGAACAAATAAAGAAAGAAAGAAAGAAAGAAAGAAAGAAAGAAAGAAAGAAAGAAAGAAAGAAACCCCAGCTACAAGTTGAATCTCAGTTATTTAAATATCTGTTAAATTGAACTCCATTATTCAATGTTCTTTCAGGGGAAACTAAAAAAACATTTAAAGTTTTATAGAAAGAGTAATTAAAGCCAAACAGGTTTCAGTGTGATTCATTTTTATATACACTATATATACAGGGTGTATCTTAATTATACCGACAAAAAATTCAGGGACGCTCTGCGTGTTATGTAAAAGACGATGCCGCAATCGGATTGGCGGAGAAAATTTTTCCCTTGGAGAAAATGAGGTTAGTTTGTTACTTCCGGGCGCGCGATTCAAATGTACGAACTGGCCGTATTTGCTGACCAAGGGAGCAAGCCGCCGGCCACCGCTGTGCTTCAGGCAAGTAAAGGGGGTGTGATAGAAGGAGACGGAGATATGCTGGCGGGCATGCGCCAAGTTTCCTCGATCGTCTAGGCTTGCCGCATGCCCACCTGCATATCTCTGTCTCCTTCTATCACACCCCCTTTACTTGCCTGAAGCACAGCGGTGGCCGGCGGCTTGCTCCCTTGGTCAGCAAATACGGCCAGTTCGTACATTTGAATCGCGCGCCCGGAAGTAACAAACTAACCTCATTTTCTCCAAGGGAAAAATTTTCTCCGCCAATCCGATTGCGGCATCGTCTTTTACATAACACGCAGAGCGTCCCTGAATTTTTTGTCGGTATAATTAAGATACACCCTGTATATATATCACTTCCTTGTGGACACGATCATTGCCGTCATTTTATTCCAATCACTTTCAAATGTATACGTAAAATATAACCAATCAAAATCTCGGTCGAGTTCGATAATGGGGAAGATTGGACCAAGGGGGTGAAAATAGTGAAAAAGTGAAATATCGTTAGAACTTTCTTAATCGTATTCATACTACTCTTATTCTTCGGATAAGGGCCAAAAACTTATCTCTGTAAATCACCAACCATTGACCAAAGGGGCGGGGATTTTTTTAAAGAAATAAATAGCCTATATCATATCTCCCTTATAAGGCACAATATCAAAATCGTTTAAAATGGTCAATAGTTTTCTAAAAACGTTTGAAATCTATCTCCATCTTCGGGCGTGCCGAGCGGGAATTTTTAATAGTCCAGATATTTGATAATTGTATTGACTGGAATGCTATGGATCATTGGCCACTGTAAGAGTATTTTCTGGTGCACATTTAAGGGTTGGATAATCCTACTCGTATGATTCGAGTGAATGTCAGAAGGACCTATCACATACACATTTGGAAATATAATGAACAGGAAGAATGAAGGTTTCCTTGGACATCTCGTCCAGAGTCTTGCAAGAATGTAGTTGAGTAAGTTCGCACGTGACTGTTGAAGGTCCTTGAGCCATGCCGTACTGTAGCTCCAAGGTACACTCGGCCGACCTCTGGTCGCTTAGTGACGCAAGTCATATAGAGACAAGTGATCAGTTCTTCACGTGGAATGTGCTCTCTCATCACCTCCCACGTCAATCATCTCCATCCACCTGACGACTCCGTGGACTGAGCATTAAGGACCCTAGAAGGATCAACAAGTTTTGCCAGGGTTGTGTACGTTAACCATGTTACTGTAGTTTATAGTAACCACCTATAACGGAAATTTATGTTGTCAAAGATGCAGATTGGGAATCCTTCAGCCATATTTTAATGAATTTTCTTTTGGAAGTGTTAATATTTCGGAAAGCCAAATATTATTCCTTTATTCCTTGACCTAAATTAATTTATGTTTAGTAAATATAAGGTGCGTTTAAAAAGTAACGAGTCGGAGGCATAATTACAGAAACCAGTACCTGAATGTTAGAAGTATTGGGCCTGGCTGTTGAGGCACTTGTCCCACTGTGACACGCGGCGGTGAATGGCTGTCTCATAAAATTCCATAGGCTGCGATGTGAACCAGTTCCGCACGTACAGCTGGACGTCGACGTACGAGGTGAATCGTTGACCCCGCAGTGCCCTTTTCAGGGGACCAAACATGGCGTAATCCCAGGGAGAGAGGTCTGGACTGTATGGAGGGTGGCCGAGAACATCCCATTTGAATTTCAGCAGGAATGCCGCGACTGTGTTGGCCGTATGAGGTCGTGCATTGTCGTGGAGCGACCACGGTGGCTATGGCATTCACTGTCACTCGGCGGTCCTAGGTAATGAGTGCATCAACCAGCTGGACGTTGTCATCAGTAATGCAGGGGGGTGCCCCAGACCGGGCATCATCGGCTAACGACACCCGTCCTTCCCTGAAGCACTTGTGCCAAGCCTTGACCCTTGCAAGGGACATGCAGTGTTCGCCGTACACTTGTGACATTCGGCGATGAATGTCCGTTCCCCCTACTCCTTCCGCTGTCAGAAATCGAACAACACCTCTTTGCTCTTCGGTTGACGCCGCCATGTCACTGTTTGCAATACGACTGGCAGCGTTGGACGATTGATGCATGGTGCTGCTCGCTTTGTATCGTCACGTGAGGTGCACGCGTGCCCTCTAGTGAAGGGCTGTGACCTTCCACGCTCTGGTCAGAACCACACCTCGTTACACACGCCACGATTAGCCGATGTCGTCACCGGTTTGCGCATTCCAGCCTCCGGCTCGTTACTTTTTGAACGCACCTTATACAATGAAAATTAAAAGGTAATAAATAAAATTTAAAAATAAATATGCTTGAAAGAATTAAAAGTAAATAAGCTTATAAAATTAATTATCCTAATAATTTTTAATCTTATTTTTAAGATTAAAAAAATAATATAAAAATCAAAGCTATGAAAACAAATATGAACATTAAAATGCTGAAGAAAACAATATTTATAATTTTTAAAATTAGGCTAAAATAATTTAAATTAAATTTAAATTAATACGTATAAAATATCTTAAATAACATTCTTTCCTAATTCTTAAAAGCAACTACGTTACAGTGATAGTCTCAACTCTATATATTATTTACGACTCGTAGATGAATTATTTAAGGATGAAATTCAAAAATTTTCTACCATAAATTTCTCGGTGATACAAGATTACTTCTTTCTCAAATCCTTATCTAACCTTAACCTAATGAGAACCTGATCAGAGGTTATTGGGGTCCAGGCAGCCTAGACATAATCTCTGATCAAAAATCTCAAATTTGCTCCAAGACACAGGCAGGAATTGTTTGACTTATCTTTTATATCTCCATTCAGTTACTGAGGCGACATTTTACGAGCTAGCTAGGGGCGAGTCTATCATCCCCGTTACAGCTTACCTAGCGGACGAGCTTATTGCCCCAGATACAGCCAGCAGCAAACTGTCGAGTCGTATTGAGTTAAAAGCTTTAGAGAAGAGTGGTTGTGTTTGGAGTTTCCCTGGAAGTGCAACTCGGCTTTTCTTCATTTCGCCTGTGAACTTTTCGTTCCGCAAAATTCACAGTTAAATTAAGATTGGACGGAAGGGAGATTTGTGTTTCATTCACGTCGCCATTCTTAAATTACGTCTGACAAGAATTTGTTGCACATGCATCTCCATGATAATATAATTAATAGACCAGTCAGTGATTTTAACCCATCATGCCGAGACGTAAAACGGATATTGGTCGTTGTTCATTGACATTGGAAAAAGGCGCTTATCACGTAATGCATTCATAACTGTTCCCGGGCGAAGCCAGGTCGGGTTGCTAGTTATATATAAAATTATATCTGAAATTTCACCGACAACGGTAGCTACGCTCATTAAGCTCAGCTCTAGGCCATGGTGCCAAGCTCCCTGTGGACTCGGTAGACGTGGGATTTAAGCCCCACCATCGGCCGTTCTTGAAATGGTTTTCCGTGGGTTTCCTCATTTTCAACTCCAGGCAAATGCTGGGACGGTACCTTCTGACAGGCCACGGCCGCTTCCTTTCACATCCTTTCCCAGTTTCATTCGTCTTCATTCATTTCATCTCACTTGAGGTTGACGTGACCATCCACCACATAGAATTTCATCGCATCTCATCCCCGACCCCGTTGAATACGGGAATAATAAGGATGATGATGATAATTGTTGTTTTAAGGGGCCTAACATCTAGGTTATCGGCCCCTAATGGTTTGGGTGATCGTGAAGATGATAATGAAATGTAAACTATAACTAAAACTAACTACCAACTTAGGCCTATATACTACAAGAAGGAATGGAAAACAAAAGGAGAATAAGGCAAATAAAGGAGAGGAGGAAAAGAAATGCCCTCAACTCTCGAAGAATGCGGATTGAGGGACTTGTAAGGAAGGAGAGCCATGAAAGGCAGATGGGAAAGTGAATGAGGAGAAGGTCCGCCCCAGAGGTAATGGATAAAAGGGGGAAAACCGGACCCAGCTCAGGAATCCCTCGGGGTCGCCAACTCCCGAACTAATCCGCCGTGAGCCCTTGAGGGTGCAGCAATATCCAGGTTGTATCAGAAGTGGTGGGGCTACATACACCCTGCCTCCTTGAGGGCCTTGAGCAGAAGGCAGGAGATAACATGAAAATAAAAAGAAGACTGACCCCTCGCAGAAGGAGGGTATCAGAAAAGATGAGACAAGGGCCAATTAAGGCGGGAAAGGAAGAGACTCCCTAGCCCTCGGATACCCTAATACCGTCGGGGTTGGAGAGAACAAGAGTTCAACAAGTGAGGTCGACAGGAAAGAAGACGGAGAGGAGCCCGGCACAAGTATGTGGAAGCAATGCCGGACTCAGCTGGGGCCCCGTGGTCGCCAAACCACGTCCCACTAGATGTGAGCCCCTGGGGGTGGAATAATAAGGGGTATACCTACACATTATAAACTTTTGAACTGATTGTGGTTTTAGGATTTAGGGAATGTGAAAGGCGCATATATGTCGATATTTTACGGAAGTCACAACAAGGTGTACCTACCCATTGCAACAGATAGCTTGCTCATGAAATCTACCTAAAAATGTTTATCCCATTAACTGCTCCCAAAAGAAACCGGGACGGGTATCTTGTAATTATTAAAACATTTACACGTTTTCTTAAGAAACGAAATTCTGCTGCATCTAGATGTATTCGTCATTCGCGACGCAAGTACTGATTCATACAGTTCACTAAATTTAGTCATGTCAAGAGTTGAGTGTGTAGTTTTATTGTGATATCGAGGTCCAGCAACATTTCAAAAGTCAGCTGTATCAATAGCTGTCCATGAGCGATATCAAAGTTCAGTACATCAGAACCTTGTGAGCGTGTTCGTCCGCTGATCGATCCGATGATGGGAAATTTCCCAATGCCATCTAGCCGGAGGGCAAAGCAGAGACTTTCCCTTTATTCCGTCACTCATTCTAATTCTTACGTAGAGTGAGGATATAATCATTTATAGAGTCCATCTCATGACGTAGTGACTAGCATTCTTGTTAATCACTCTTCAGATCCATGTTCGTTTCCAGGCTTTGCAAATAATAATAATAATAATAATAATTCTGGCCTGACGGCTGAATCGGGATTTATCATCCTCGTGAGGCAGAACTGTGAAGACGTGAGTTCGATGCTTACCTCAGGCCAGTGGCGTACCCAGGATTTCCTTCTGGGGGAGGGGGTTCGTTACTATAGAAGGGTAACTGTGTAGGCCAACACTATTAAAGGGGGTAGATGGCCTTGCTGCTCCGCCCCTAAAACGACAGTCATTATATTTTCAGCACAATAATAGCTTGCCACGGTGGGTGAGTGGTTATAGTGTCGGACTACCAACCCCAAAATTGCAGGTTCGCCCCTGGCCATGGTAAGTGATTTTTGAAGGCGACAAAAATCACGATACTCATGTCATACGTTGTTGGCATGTTAAAGAACCCATTTGAATTCAGTAGGCCGTGTTCAATGGCAAAATTAATCTCGGGATTTTCCGCCAACACAAAGTTCCTCCATTCTCTACTTGAAGGTGCTGTAGTGTCAAGGAGTTTAGATATCTAACCTCCTTGACTTTCATAGCGTTCAAAGGAACGACGAAATTCGACATGCAAGCTACCCTCTGGGTGTCAATTAACAAAGCTTGCACCCGGCACCCGAGGCCATACGATATCATTATTATTAGCACAATAATAAAATGACAATGAAAATATTTTTCTAAAATACGAAAAACAGTAACTAAATAAAATGTCTGAAATGATGCAGTGGTATCATCATCTCCTTACGTGACTGCTTTTAATATTGATATTATTCGAGAGAACAATAATGTTTTGCTCTCCATGTTCTTACTGCCATTACTGTTGGCTCTCAAAATGTGCCTATCCTAATGGCTTTATCTGCATCATCGATAGGAATAAATTACAGAAACTCCTCATGTACCGAATTATCTTTAACGAAACGGACACACACAATTAAAGCGATCTGATAAAAGTTATCGATCGCACACTTCAACAGAAAAACTGATCCGTGGCTAACTCCAACACTGAAGGAGTCGTCTGGCTGCGAGTAGAATGCAGGACATTGACCAAGTGACGAAAGTGATCACTAGGGCTCGGATCGATATGCTCGATAAAATCTCCAGATATGCTCGATAACCATGTGTTTTATGCTCGATAGACATGCTCGAAAAAACCATTATATGCTCGATAGATATGGTCGAAAACCCCATTATACGCGGTTAAATATGCAGAATATGGTCGAAAAAACACCGTTAAAAACTATAGAAAGGGAAGTGGAACGAAACAACCAATAACATACCTTTATATACGAGCTTTATTTTGTAATTGTATGTACGATACACTGCAATATACTCGCATTCAAGTTTCAAGTATATATACGAGAAGTTTTCTTATAAAAGTTACATTTTAAAAGTTCATTTACAAAATATTCAGAATTAGGCGAGTCAATGAAGTAGATCTGCATTGGTCTGTAGAACAAGAATATTTTCTATGTTTTCAGTTTTGAATGATTTTCTTAAATCAGTCAATAAAAGTTTCAATGATGAGAACGACCTCACAAAAGGTTAAAAACCTGCGGTTCTATTATTCGCACCAGATAGGCTTTTCAATAATTATTTCTGTTTTTGGACCTTAAGGATGGTCAGGGCCCCGAATTCGGGGGGAATTCGAAGAAAAACAAACTATTTAGACCGAAAACGACAAGAATATGCATTTATATGCTTCTATTCTGAAAACCGTGGTTTTATGCATTTATATGCTCGATAAATTTTAATTCTGTTGGTTCCAGAGAGGTGAAAATACCACCGAAAGGCTTCTTTCAATGTGTACTATTCAGGAAAAAAATATGCAAATATGCTCGAATCCGAGCCCCAGTGATCACATTTAATATACATACAGGAGTAAAGAAGGTGGTGATGTATAACAGGTGGGATTCAAGTAAACATATGTATCTGTGGGGGGGGGGGGGGGTTGAACCCTAACCTGCCACAATAGGTACGCCACTGCCTCAAGCATTCTAGATGTGGATTTCTGTAGTTTCCCACTTCTACTCCAGATGAATACTGGGATGATATCATGGTATCTTATATTAAGCTACAGCCGACTCATACCCAAATTCTAATCCCAATGACAAATACACTCTCCAGTACTGACATCACAATGACACGGATTGGTTGGTTCCTCAGTTTAGAGGCTGCGACAACACAGTCATGTAGCCCCGTGTACTTTGGGAGTGTGTAGAATCTGTCTGATAACCGGTGTAATTGTGATGGCTGTATTAGTGTGTGTTGTCTGTAATTCAGGTAAGGACTGCAGACGATCAATTTCAAGTGGTTTCTACTTTTGCTACCAAATGCTACCACCAAAGAAACCTAGCTGCGAACTTGGCTACTAGATGCCACCGCAACCGGCATCTGGCGACGAACTTTGGGACGTTATAGAGCGGTAATCAAATCAAACCTACAAATTTAGCTTCACATAATTGTAGTTAGTGGAAGGTTCTTTTACATGCCATAAAATCTATGACATGGGCCCGCCGGATTTACTCCCCCCCCCTCCCCCGAAGGAAGGCATACTGAGACGTTTTTAACGCTCTTAAAAATCCGACGACTTTTGCCAGGTTTGAACCCGCAATCTTGGGCATAGAACCTCAGCATGCTACCAACTACGCCACCGAAGCCACCAATGACACACATTATCAGACAAATCACACATCCAAGTACACGGGAGCTAAACGACCACGATGCGTGGCCCCATGTTCGATTCCCGTCTGGATCGTGGAATTTAACTTCGTTTGATTAAATGCCTTGTTTCGAGGACTGGGTGTCGGTAACTTCTTCATATATTTCAGAATATCTACAATGTGCTCATCGCTTACGGGCTCAAGTTGAATGATCTGGACAGGTGTCTCCGCACACAACACTTCTTCTTATTCTGGCTGCATGGCTCAGCGGTAACGTTCTCTCCTGCTGTTCCCAAGTTGGCACGATCGAATCCTGGTGCAGTCACCTGTCATTTGAGGGTGTGCAAATGCAAAAGAAGCGTGTGAGTAGATTTACTGGCACGATAAATATCCGCTTCGGAGCAAAATTTCGGCACCCCGGCGTCTCTAAAAGCCCCAGTAGTTAAAATGGACGTAAACCAATAACATTATTATTATTATTATTATTATTATTATTATTATTATTATTATTATTATTTATTGTAATAATTACTTATCCGCAATAACACAGATTATCAAAAATATAACGTGACACACAAGAACACAAAGCTGATGACCAAAAGTCCCTTATTAAAAGGAAATGAAATGCAGTAAGTAGACGGAAGTGTTAGATCGCTGCAGTTTGGGTGGTGTGATGTACGATGGGTAGCCTATATATTGGGCGCTTTCAGGTGGGGCGTTAAAAGTACTGTAGCATTGCCACCAAACTAAGATGAATTGAAATGGTAAAGATTTCAATTTAAGGATAAGATTTGAGCTGATTCAGTAAGCTTCTGGTAAAGGTCATTGGCCACGCTAACTGCGCATGTAGCTGCTAAGCGTTCCATGCGACTATCTGGTGCGAGGTCGAGCGATCGATCCTCGAGATTTCACTTTACAGTCCTGTCCTTCTGCTGGTGTCTGGTGTATTAGCATGCTTGTGTTCATAATGCATGTCAAAGAACCCATTTGATTCAGTAGGCCGAGTTCATAATGGCAAAATTAATCTCGGGAGTTTCCGCCAGCACAAAGTTCCTCATTTCTCTACTAGAAAGCGCTATTGTGTTCAAGGAGATTAGATATCTAACATCTAACCTCCTTGACTTTCATAGTCAAGGAACTACGAAATTCGACATGCAAGCTACCCTCTGGGTGTCAAATAGCAAAGCTTGCACCAGGCACCCGAGGCCATACGATATTATTATTTTGTGTTCATAATATTGTTGGTAGTGGTGGTGATTTATTTACGGGCTTTGTAACATCTATCACGTCACGGTTTCTTGAAAAATTCAATTTTACTTCAATTGAACATAATAGGAGAACGTCAAGAAGACGTTCTTTTTTTTTTTTTTTTTTTAAATCGAGTTTACCCTCCAAGGTGGCTCCCACGGACTCAGCGATGGAACTCACCCCTACCGCCATTTCAGACAGTGTCCTAGAGCTGGGAACATCTGGTCAGATGGATACAACTGGTGAGGTGGGATCAGCACCTCGCCCAGGCGGCCTCACCTGCAAAGCGAACATGGGCCTCATGATGGAAGGGAGGGGAAGGTTAGGATGGATAGGCAAGGAAGCGGGAAGGAGGCGGCCGTGGCCTTACAGTAGGCACCATCCCGGCATTTGCCTGAAGACGAAGTGGGAAACCACGGAAAAGCACTTCGAGGATGGCTGAGGTGGGAATCGAACCCCCTCTACTTATTTAGACCACCCGAGGCTGAGTAGACCCCGTTCCAGTCCTCATACCACTTTTCAAATTTTGTGGCAGAGCCGGGAATCGAACCCAGGACCTCCGGACCTCCGGGGCGGCAGCTAACCACGCAGACCACTACGCTACGGAGGCGACCAAGAAGAAGTTTCAAAGGAAAAAGACTACGTAGTTAAATAAACACGCTGTTTTTTTCTGATATTTTTTTGCTCAGTTTAAAATTTGTTTCGAACGTTCATTTGTTCCTCTTGGTCAATCGTCAGTTTTATGTTAGTTTCTCCCAGAAACTGCACCATAATTTGATGTAAAAAGTTTAAACTCAAGGGAATTTTTTTGCTCTCGATTTTAGCAAAAATATCGATATCGATTTTACAAAATACCCTAGCGTGATGGAAACAAAATGGAGGTCATTTTCGAAATAAGCACTCCAAATAACATAAAGGGGGCTGCGTGGCGCAGTCGGTAGTGGCGCTGAGCTTCTAACTGAATGGGAGTGGGTTCGATCCCCATACAGGTAGTGGATTTTAGAAACAAAATAGCCCTGGGTTTCACTCAGCCTACACCAGAAATGAGTACCAGGGTAATTCCTGGGAGCAAACACGGCCGGGCGTGGAGCTGACAACTCCATCCCATCCAGTGCCGATGTCATAAAAAGTGGAAGCCTCTACCTTCCACTACTCCCAGGGCTTCCATCACATGTACGGAGTTTGCTTTGCTTTTTGCTTTTGCTTTTTAAATAACATAAAAATTAGCGAGAACTTCTCTTGTATTTTTAAAAAACTTAAATTTCTTAGGTCTTGAAATCTATGTCAGTGTGGTACCTGTGTATTAGGATTAGTACAAACCACGGTAACCACTTTTAGGCCCTTTACCAAACCTAACTATCTGCTGACTCTGTAGAGGAATAGGTTCAAACCCCATCGTCAGCCATCCTTGCAATGGTTTTGTTGGTGTTATTGTTAATTCTTTAGGGGCTTTGCGACATCATGGTCATGTATTCCCGTGTACTTGGGTGTGTGTAGAATTTGTCTGATAACCTGTGTCACTGTGCACGTGCCAAATTCAATTACTATCCTTTGTTGTTTTATTTTCCTTTCTTTCCACTATCCCTTCATCAACTATTATTGTTATCATCATTATCAACATATTCTCTAGGGCAGGGGTTCTCAACCCGTGGGTCGCAACCCTCTTGGGGGTCGCGAGATACGGAGAAAAAGTAAACAAAAGAGTTATTGTTTTAGTTTTTAATTAAAAGAAGAATGCACTCGCATGGTTTAAACCTTTAATGAGGAACTTGAGTTTGTTTGGAATTAACCAGTTTTTGAATTGAATGAAAAATGAAAATCCACAGCCAGCTTCCAGTCTCCGACCGGGTCAGGAATGGAATGAATGAAGCCCCCATCTAGCGGCGAGGATATGAACTGTGCCGGCTACCGAGGCCTGACGCACTCCTTTGGGGCAATGATTAAATGAATGACAGATGAAATGAAATGATAGTGGAGAGTGTTGCTGGAATGAAATTGTGACAGGGAAAACCGGAGTACCCGGAGAAAAACCTGTCTGCCTCCGCTTTGTCCAGCACAAATCTCACATGGAGTGACCGGGATTTGAACCACGGACCCAGCGGTGAGAGGCTGGCGTGCTGCCGCCTAAGCCACGGAGGCTCTAGTTTTTGAATTAATGTTTATAAATATTAGTTACAAGTGTTTTTATGAACAATTATTGTAATGTTTTAATTATTGTTTTAACGTTAAAACTTAGGGGGGTCACGAAAATACTCAGCCTAAAAAGAGGATTGCAGTGCCCAAAAGGTTGAAAACCCCAGCTCCAGATCATCAAAATGATACAAAATGATACAAAATAAAGTTTATAAAAGAACTCTTTTCCATTTTGGTGTAACATGCTACTCCGATACTAGTTAATTATTATTGCAAAATGTATTACTAAGTTTAAAAGAAAAAACTGGTATCTATCAAACATGGCGTGAAACTAGTCGTGTAGTTAACAAACTGGCCGTCCTTCCTGTCCATAACCTGTCTCTCTCGTTTGGGTGACATTGAACGGAAAATTGTCTCGCCCCTACCTTGGCCGAACGTGTCGAAGACAAACTCCACCAGAAAAATGGTAATTCCAATTATTGTGGGTTTACGATCCCTGGTCACAGACACTGAATGTTTTTGCTCTACTGTCACCTCATGGAAATGCCGAGTATGTATAATGTTGTCTTATCACAAGTTCCTGGGCATCGAACTCTAAACCAATCCCAACTACATTTACAGCATCAGGCACTGCAATAACACAGGTTATCAGCACACACACACACACACACACACACACACTAGTATGACATAGAGGGCTGGAAACTAAATATGTCACTGTTCATCACATTCTGTATGTTGTATGCCAAATTTACGCGTTTTTCACATGTTTCAGACTGATGACAGATGACTGTCTGTTGCTACGTATTTAAGTAGAGAACGCCTAGGTAGGCCAAAGTGATGAGAGAAGTGGTTCCAATCGTTGCTATAGTTCGAGCCATTTAATTTTACTACTTAAAAGCAAGTGTTTTTTTTGTTTGTTTTTGTTTTTTACATTCGAATTTAGCCACTATGGACTACGGAGTAACAATCTAAATCAACGTTTCGTTCTAGATCGTCTGCCAGCTTTGATGTCCTGCCAGTATCTCTTGAGCCCATCACTCAGCGCCTTCTTCCGATCTTCTGAAAGAGGTCCCCTCCGTCTTTTGGGTTCTGCCCCTACCTTAAATCCCTGGTAATTTTTGATTAGGTGTCTGAATTCACACCTGTTCATAATTTTGCAGTCCGGAATACCAATTTCTAGAAGGTCTTTGTTACATTCTTCAAACCATGCCAATTTTTTCTTCTTTGGTTTCACGAAATTCCAAATTTTCTTAGTTAGACGATCGTTGGACATTCTGAAAATGTGTCCATAGAACAACAACCTTTTCCTTTTTATTGTTGACGTGACTGGTTCTATCTTTCTATATAACTCTTCGTTCGACTTCAAACGTATGTGCCCGTCAACCCATCTGTTGCCTAGAATTTTTCTCAATACCCTGCGTTCTCTTTTGACCAACTGGTCGACTAGTCCCCGCCTGTTCATAGTCAAAGTCTCCGAAGCATATAATGCTGCAGGTTTGACAACCGTCCTGTAGTGTCTTAATTTGGCTCCAATGCTCAGCGACTTCTTATTAGAGAGATTTTTCGTCAGGTGATAGGCTCGGTCTAATTTCCAGATTCTAAGATTAATTGTTTTTATTATTATTATTATTTTGGTTTTTTTTAACCGTCGACTTGAGCTTCTATGGACTGCGTGTTAACAACCACTCTCATTCCAGTGTCTGCGTCTTGTCGTTTGCCGGCTTCGACATCTTGCCAGTATCTGTTGAGCCCATTTATAAGCTTGTTCTTTCGCTCCTCTGTTAAAGGGCCTCTCCGTCTTCTGGGTTCAGCCTCCACCATAAAACCCTGATAGCTTTTCACCAGCCTTCTGAAACTATTCCTATCTTTGATTTTATCCTCCGTAATGCCCACCTGTTTCATATCTTTCTCGCACTCTTGGAACCATTTGAATTTGGAGAACATCGGTTAAAGAAAATTCCAGATTTTCTTTGTGAGCCGGCCATTATACATACGGAAGATGTGCCCATAAAACAGCAGTCTTCGGAAAACATGAAATTCGACGTGAAAACGTCTACTTATGATTATTACTTGCGGAGATTACAAGAGAGAGGGCGTGTTGGTTACAAGAATGACATGTTTCGTTCGTCATGTGAACATCTAATGATCACAGTCAATCGAATCATATATGTATACGAGACAACAAAATTGTTCTACCAAACATTGTTAAAACCCATTATGTCAGCCACAGAAGCCTCCATGGCTTAGGCGGCTGCACGCCGGCCTCTCACCGCTGGGTCCGTGGTTCAAATCCCGGTCACTCCATGTGAGATATGTGCTGGTCAAAACGGAGACAGACAGGTTTTTCTCCGGGTACTCCGGTTTTCCCTGTCAAAATTTCATTCCAGCAACACTCTCCACTATCATTTCATTTCATCTGTCATTCATCTAATAATTGCCCCAGAGAAGTGCGTCAGGCCTCGGCAGCCGGCACAGTTCATACCCTCGCCGCTAGATGGGGGCTTCATTCATTCCATTCCTGACCTGGTCGGAGACTGGAAGCAGGCTGTGGAATTTTTCATGTCAGTCACAAATAGTCGCTCATCTCCTCTATTATCTGAAGCAGTATTCGTCTACGAAGATATTAACGTTATCTGCAAGCTGCTCTATCAGCCACTGACTATATGATTTATGTTATTTGTGTGATAACCTGTGTTATTGTGATGGCTGTACTTATGTGTGTATTTGTAAATGATGGATAGGAATAGAACGAGATACAACTGGGGATGGTGAGAGGCCAATCGTCCAGGTGATCGCTAAATTTGGTCTAATGAAGGAAAGGTCAGGGAAGGGAGAGCGATGACGGCCGTGGACCTGTTGAAAGGTAAAAATGGGTAACCATGGAAAAACCCTTTTCAGGATGGTCGAGGTGTGGTTCAAACCCATTTCCGATACCAGCGGGGTGCTCTTGGCCACCGCGGTATTCTGCAAAGATGAGACTGTCACAATATTCATGTATAAAGCGGCTTCGGTGGCGTAGTTGGTAGCATGCTGAGCTTCTATGCCCAAGGGCTTTCAGAACTGACTTCTTAATTCCTAAACCTATATTTGATGTCAATAGATTCCTTTTCTGTAGAAATGATTTCATTGTCTGTGCTAACCTACTTTTTATATCCTCTTTGCTTCGTCCATCGCTAGTTATTTTGCTTCCTAAGTAACAGAAGTCTCCTATTTCCTTTAGATTTTTACCTGCCAATTTGACTACCATAGAAGTTTCTGATTTCTTTCACCTGCATTCCAATATTTTTAGCCTATTTTCAATTTTGAAAAAAAAAAAGGCTTTTGAGATCACCATTTGTCCGTGTATGTGTGAGTGTGTGATGGTGTGTGTGTCTCCCCCCTAATAACTTCTAAACGGCTGGAGCTATTTCAATGAAACTCGGCAAGTTGATAGCAATATTCCGGGCTACCCCGACCGTGCCCTTCAAAATTTGTTATGTCTCACCAATCCAACATGGCGGCTGTGCGAAATATTTCACCAGCATTCAACATCTCCGAAACTATTACCGATATCACCCTGAAATATTTTACGGTGATAAAGTTCACCTATGTGACTTTTGAAATACTGGTAACTACAAAACCAACATGGCGGCCACGCGAATTTTCGACTTTAAAATAGACGTTTCTCGCGATTTAACCAACCAAACGCAATAAAACTAGGTACAGTATATGTTTATACACATTGTAATGCACCACCATCTAACTTCGTTGAATTGTTTAAATAACCACAAGATGGCGGCTGTGCGAAATATTTCACCGGCATTCGATATCTCTGAAACTATTAGCGGTATCACCCTGAAATTTTGTATGGAGAGTAAGGTCACTACTGGAAGTTCATCTAAAAGACTTTTAAAAACCGGTTAACTACAAAACGAACATGGTGGCCAAGCGAATTTGAAAAAAAAAATAGACATTTTTCGCGATTTAATGTTTCAAACGCAATGAAACTTGGTACAGGAAATGTTTATACACATTGTAATGCACTGGTATCTAAATTAGTTCAATTGTTTTCATAGCCTCAAGATGGTGGCTGTGCGCATTTTAAAATCAAGTTTTTATTTCTTGTGTCGTAATCGTGCGATCGAAGTGTAAGTTAGAATAATGAATCTACGCAATAATTTTCCTTTAATGGTACATGACTCTATCGCCTATACATTTAACAATCGAATATGGCGACCATCCGAATTATTTAGACGGCTCTGAATATCTACGAATCTATTATAGCAATCAAACTGAATTTTTAGCCTACTTTTCACATATTGCAAAAATGAGGAAAAAGTAGACTTATGAGATCGGGCAAATGTGTGTCTGTCTGTCCTTCTGTCTGTCTGTCTGTCTGTCTGTCTGTCCTTCTGTCTGTCTGTCTGTCTGTCTGTCTGTCTGGCTGGCTGGCTGGCTGTGTGTGTGTCTCCCCCTATCAACTCCTAAACGGCTGCAGCAATCAAAACAAAATTTGGTAGGAGTAAAGATCTATACCTGAATATCTCACGGCCATATTTGAAAATGATGTTAGTTCAACCAACTGCTGAAAAATCGCAATTGAAATTTGAGCTCCATGTTGTATATCTTGGAAGATATGAATGGGAGATATTTCAAAATTGGCACACGTATAGATAATAATATTGCAGTTTAATTTCCAGGAGGCCATACATGTCAGAGTTGCCAAAATGATTATAAGCCGGCTGATAGGTCCAATATTTAAATGCATATAACTTCTACACTATCAATTGGATTTCAACCAAATTTCGTGTGTGCTATGTGTACATAAACAGATATGACCGAGCGTATTCTTAAGAGCCACCAGGGCTGCCAACTGTTAATAAATGCTCTCATTTTTTAAATCCAAATACCCATATATCAGAATGTATGCAAGCCGGCAGCTTTAAACTATGCACACGTATAGTACCTGACATTCTATATTAATTTGGAGTAACATATATATGTCAGTGCTACCAACATGATTATATGCCTGCTGAGAGGTCCAACTTTAAATACATGTAACTTCTATACTATAATTTGGATTTCATCCAAATTTCGTGTGTGCTATGTGTACCATAACAGATATGACTATGCCGATTCTTAAGAGTAACCAGGGCTGGCAACTGTTAATAAATACTGTCTCTATTTTTGTTACCCTAATATTAATATATCAGAAAGTATGCAAGCCAATAGATCTAAACTTTGCACACGTATAGTACCTGGCATTCTACATTAATTTGGAGTAACTAATATATGTCAGTGCTGCCAACATGATTCTAAGCCTGCTGATAGGTTCAATTTTAAAATACATGTAACTTCTATACTAACTAATGGATTTCATTCAAAATTGACACAACAATAGATCATATTATTTCAGGTATTTCTGACCAATAGATGTATGTCATTGTTGCCAACATAATTTTACGTGCGCTGTTAGATCCAATGTTAAACTGCATGTAACGTCCATGCTATCCATTGGACTTCAACCAAATTTTGTATTCTGTACCTTAAGAGATGGAACTAAGAATATATTCAGTCACCATGGCTGCCAACTGTAGTTCTCTATTAGGCTACATTATGCCAGGTATACAGTATTTCGAACTAATTAGAAATTTAGATATTACCAACTTTATTTCGTCATTATTCTAGATAGATCCATATAGATTAATCATTGGCATGAATCTTACATTTTTAGAAAAGCAGGCTCTTTAGTTCGTCACGGAACTTCTTGTTTAATGTTCACAGGGGCTATGAACATACGTTCACCTATAGGACTTTCAATAACCTGGTGATCACAAATCCAACATGGCGGCGACGCGAAGTATAAATATTCACATGGACGTTTCTCGCAATTTAACCATCCGAGTGCAGTGAATCTTGGTACAGTAATCCCTTATACAAATGTTAATCCACTGGCATCTAATTTATTTCAATTGTTTCCATAACCACAAGATGGCAGCTGTGCGAAATTTTAAAATCTCGTTTTTACTTCTTGTGTCCTAATCATGCGATTGAAGTTTGAATACTACACGTACACAATAATCTTCAAGTAACTGTACATAACTCTAGGACCTACATATATAAAAATCCAGCATGGCGATCATCCGAAATATTTAGTCGGTTCTCAATATCTACGAATCTATTACAGCAATCAAATTGAAATTTTGTATGTAGATAGTGGCAATTAACATGAGTAGGATATATGAAAATAGGCTCTAGTTCTTCACGGAACTACTTGTTTATTTATCTATTTATTTTATAACCGTTAACTTGAGCTTCTATGGACTGCGTGTTAACATCCACTCTCATTTCAGTGTCTGCGTCTTGTTCGTTTGCCGGCTTTGACATCTTGCCAGTATCTCTTGAGCCCATCTATTGGCTAATTTTCTGAACTTAGCTTTGTCTAGTACAATGTCATCTGTGAAGCCTATTTCTTGAAGATCTTTTCAAACTTCAAGCAGCCAGGTGTTTTTAACTTTCATTGACAGGGCAAGGTTAAGAATCCTTATGATCAGTCTCTGATTGCCCATCCTGAGGGTATGCCCGTAAAATTTCAATTGTCTTTTCCTAAATGTGTCTGAGATTTTCTCCGAGTGCTGGTACAAGTCTTGGGATTTTCTTTTCATCCAAATTCCTCCTATATAGACTGGTCCAAAAATTCTTCTTATGATTTTCCTTTCTTGTTTTTCCACATCTTTAATTAATGATCTGCCCCCAATAATTACCGTTTCATTTGCAATGATTATTTTTCATTATGAATTGGGCGGCTTCGGTGGCGTGGTTGGTAGCCTGCTGAGCTTCTATGCCCAAGATAGCGGGTTCAAACCCGGCCGAAGTCGTCGGATTTTTTATGAGTGTTAAAAATCCCTCAGTATGCCATCCTTCGGAGGGGAAGTAAAGCCGGCAGTCCCATGTCATAGATTTATGGCATGTTAAAGAACCTTCCACTAATTACACATGTGTGAAGCTAAATTATATAGATTAAGAATGTAATCAACGCTCTTAGGTTCCTACGTTCGTTGCCAGGAGCCCACTGCGGTGGCGTCTAATAGCTAATTTCTGAACTAGGCCTTATAGTCGTTGACGGTGGCGTTTGGCGGCAAAAGTAGGAACTATTTGAAAAATTCTAAGTTGCAGTCTGTACTTAAATTAAAAAACAGATACACACACTAATACAGCCATCACAATTAACACCGGTTATCAGACAGATTCTACACACACCCATAGTACACAGGGCTACATGACTGCGTTGTCGCAGCCCCTAAACTGAGGAAGCAACCAACCATCATTATGAATTATACACAAAGTAACTTTTATACATTTCTATTCATCATTCCGAAAATAAGCGAAACTCAACTTAAGTGATGACCTGACATTTAAACTTCTTTTCTTATTTCGTGTCTACTAATCAATTAATCGATTTGGTTATCCGATTAATAGTTTACGATTGATTCTAAATTATTCGATCAATCGATTATTAACGACTAACCGAACATCGCTCTACCCTATGTTCGACCATCGCAGCTGATTCAAGAGATTTGTCTATGCTTGAATTTCTCGAACAGGTACAGTATGTCTGTAATGCTTGAGATTAAGTTACGTAAATGTTCCTTTTGTGGAAAGGCTAAACTCCTGAGGCTATGTACTCAAGAAGCTTTGCTCTGAACGTCATATCCTTGCTGCTGGAGCTATGGCACAACACGGTTAGATAACTCTTGCCGAGTTTCTTTCTTACGCTTACTTTGAACATCGTTTGCAAGATGAAATGACCTCAGTGGCTACCTGCCTAGATGTTGATCTCCGGCGTGTTTTCAGACTGGCTACGTGGCGAAATGGTAACGTTCTAGCCTGCTGTTCCCAAGGTTGTAGGATCGAATCCTGGTGCAGTCAGTTGGCATTTGAGGGTGCACAAATGCGAGGCAGCCGTGTCAGTGGATTAACTCCCCACGGGCTCACATCTCGTGGGACGTGGGTTGGCGACCACGGGACCCCGGCTGAGTCCGGCATTACTTCCACTTACTAGTGCCAGGCTCCTCTCTGTCGGCCTCCCTTGGTCAACTCTTGTTCTCTTCCGTCCCCGACGGTATTAGGGTATCCGAGGCCTAGGGAGTCTTCCACTTTCCCGCCTTAATTGGTTCTTGTCTCATCTTTCCTGATACCCTCATTCTTCGAGGAGTCAGCCTTCTTTTCCTTTTCATGTTATCTCCTGCACAATGCCCTCAAGAAGGCAGGGTGTATGTAGCCCCACCACTTCTGGTGCACCCTGGATAGTGCTACACCCTCAAGGGCTCACGGCTGGTGAGTTTGGGAGTTGGTGACCCCGAGGAATTCCTGAGCTGAGTCTGTTTGGTTCCCCTTTTCTTCTGATTTCGGGCCGTCCCTCTCTTCTTTCCCCTTTCCTATCTGTCTTTCGTGGCTCTCCCTCCTTCCAAGTCCCTCCATCCTCATTCTTCGAGGGTTGAGGGCATTTCTTTTCTTCCTATCCTTTATTTGCCTGATACTTTGTTTACCATTTCTTCTTCTAGTATGTAAGTCTGTAGTTAGTATTAGTTATAGTTTTCATTCTCATCTCATCTTTCACTATCACCACACCATTAAGGGCCGATAACCTAAATGTTAGGCCCCTTAAAAATAATTATCATCACCATCAGTGGATTTACTGGCACGTTAAATATCACCTTGGGGGGAGAATTTCCTGTACCAGTAGGAGAGTTGCAAGACGAGGAGGGAGACATCGCGGTGACGGAGTATAGTGTCCACATAAGTCCAGCACTGCTAACAGGAGCACATGTCACCACGGAGGGGAGAATGAGGACTGAGTCTACTGGAGCTGAAACCAGTCTACAGTGCAATCTGACAAGTAAACTTGGCCGCCAGCAATCGTAACTCAAACGGGTAATACTGGTGACCTGCCTATTTATCGAACCAACACCCATTACTGATGGTAATGAAAGGCAACTGAATTGTGAGTATGGAATCCCAAGGCTAGTTAAGAACACATATCATTTCCCTTGCCGGAGATATGGCAATGCACTCATAATACCAGTTTAACCTTTATCGGGTCAAGACCTGAGTTAATGACAGTATAGGTGAAGTATTTATGATAGACTTCCATGTCTGAGGTGTAATTAAAGCTTAGTTTCAACACAGCCTGATACATGTCATGGTCTTGGCGTGGGGTGTGTTGTAGAATCAGACTAAATAAATATATCATATGAATAAAGATTGCGATAACCTACAATGTAATAAATATTTTAAGTCCTTTTTTCTGGCCTCTATCTTACAGGTCTTTAATAGGTCGAAAGGATCTGCATATTTATAAGTTTTTATGAATTAATAAACTTTCTATAGGTTATTACATTTATTATATATGCATATATATATTAACAGAATGATTTTGGAGGGTTCATCTATCAGTTTTCCTATTATCACTACGTATTTTTTTATTTAAGTCATATTATGACCCATAATCAAAACATATTTTTTAGAATAATGAAATATTTATGATACTTATGCATTATACTAACTCAATCAATTATCAATTTTATTATATACGTTTACATAAATAATATTGAATAATAAATAATTACCTTATAATCAAAAATTTCTAAAACATTCTTCCAAAAAAACACATATTTTTTCATTAAAATCTACATAAAACTAGTTAACGATCCATTGCTTAGAAAAATATTTATAAATAAATTCACTAATAAATTTTAAAAAAATATTAATTTTATCTATTTGAAAAAAAAAACAAGTAGTTCCGTGAAGAACTATACAGCCTATTTTCATATATCCTGCTCATGTTAATTGCCTCTATCAACATACAAAATTTCAGTTTAATTGCTGTAACAGATTCGTAGATATTGAGAACCGTCTAAATATTTCAGATGGTCGCCAGGTTGGATTTTTATTTTTGTAATATTACATTAAGATTATTGTGTACGTGTGGTATTCAAACTTCAATCGCATGATTAGACAACAAGAAGTAAAAACGAGATTTTAAAATTACGCACAGCAGCCATCTTGTGATAATGCATACCATTGAAATAAATTAGATGCCAGTGGATCAACATTTGTATAAGCATTTAACGTGCAACGTTTCACGGCACTCGGATAGTTAATTCGCGAGAAATGTCCATTTAAATATTTATACTTCGCGTCGCCGCCATGTTGGATTTGTGCTCACCAGGTTCCTGAAAGTCCTATAGGTGAACATATGTTCATAGTCTCTATGAACATAAAAAAATTCAGTTTAGTTGCTGTAAAAGATTCATAGATATTGAGAACCGTCTAAATATTTCGGGAGCTCACCATTTAGGAGTGTTATGTGTTTAGGCCATAGAGTTATGTACCATTCAAGAACAATTATTGCCTAGGTTTTTATTCAAACTTTCACTTCGATCGCATGATTACGACACAAGAAATTAAAACTTAATTTTAAAATTTCGCACAGCCGCCATCTTGAGGCTATGTAAGCAATTGAATTAAATTAGATGGCAGTGCATTACAATCTGCAAAATCAATTACTGTACCACATTTCACTGCGCTCAGAGAGTTAAATCACGAGAAAAGTCTATTAAAATATTTTAAATTCGCTTGGTCGCCATGTTCGTTTCGTACTTTACAGGTTTATGAAATATACATAGGTATACCTGTATCAGTACCCTCTATCACCGTACAAAATTGCAGGGTGATATCTGTAATAGTTTCTGAGATATAGAATGTCAGTGAAATATTTCGCACAGACGCCATTTTGAGGTTATGTAAACAATTGAACTAAATTAGATTCCTGTGCATTACAATGTGTATGAACATTTGCTGTACCAAGTTTCATTACATTTAGATAGTTAAATCGCGAGAAAAGTCTATTTAAATGTCTCAACTTCGCTTGGCCGCCATGTTGGTTTTGTAGTCACCAGGTTTTTGAAAGTCTCATAGGTGAACTTCTAGTAGTGCCCTTTATCACCGTACACAATTTCAGGGCGATATCGGTAATAGTTTCGGAGATATTGAATGCTAGTGAAGTATTTCGCACAGCCGCCATGTTGGATTGGAGAGACGTAACAAAATTTGAAGGGCACGGTCGAGGTCGCCGGGAATAGTGCTATGAACTTACCGAGTTTCAATGAAATCGCTCCAGCCGTTTCGATTTTATTAGGGGGGGACACACACACGAATCACACACACACACACACACACACGCACACACACACGGACAAAAGGTGATCTCATAAGCCTATTTTTTCAAAATTGAAAATAGGCTAAAAATTACAATTCTCTTAAGATCTCATATTCCAGAAGAAGGAAAACAAAAAAAAACTTTTTTTTTGTAATTTTATTGTAATATTTTACACTCCAAAAGAAATTTTATTACAGACAAATTTATAGCAACATAAACATATGTTTATAGGAACACTTTTAGAAACATTTATCAGTAGTTTCAAGCAAAGCTCACATTCTTCGGTATATACAGTAAAGCCTCTGTTAGTCTAAATGCAGTCGAAATTCTATAAGTCAAACTTCGATATCTCGAAGTAATTTTTATTTCCTGGCGAAGTTCTATACAATTAATGTAATGTTTTTTTTTTCTTCTATAAATCGAATATTTTGATAGTTCGAATTATTTTTGTTCCCCAGACATAAAATACGTGCCTTTATCCCGAAGTTGGGGTGAAAGTTCTTTAGGTGTGACGTGGGAATTGTAGGTACAATATGGATTCAGTTGTGTAGGGCACTCATAAATATACAGATAACATTTCGAAGGACATTTGTATGGAGTTTGGCTCTGGAAAAATCCAAAATCAACAGCATCCATGAAGGGTAGTGGTGTAGAACAGAGGGAATAATCATAACAGCTGTTGAGCGACTAGACAGCATGGGGAAACATGAAATATATAAATACCTAGGATTTGAAACAAATAGTTGGAGTCGACAGTAAATCTGAGAAGGAGAACCTCTACCAGAAATTTAATCGTAGACTTGGACTACTGCTGAAAAGCAAGCTTAGTGCTCATAACCTAACAAATGTTAGCAATTCATATGCTATATCTGTGCTGATGTATTCATTTGGTGTTTTAAAATGGTCTCAAACAGACCTAGAGAACATTAATCGCACAATAAGAACTATGCTTACGAAACACAGAATGTTACATCCCAATGTTTGTATATAGAGAGAGTAACAAAATCGAGAAATGAAGGAGGCAGAGGTATTCTTGATGCTATAGCTTTGCGCAATCAACAAGTTACACATCTAAGGAATTACTTTCATTCTCGGAAAGATACCAGTGTTTTACACCGAGCGGTAGCACAAGCTGACTTCAACCTCTCTCGTTTGAATCTCCATGAAGAAAATTTCGTCATGAAAGACAAGAACACTCTGAGCAGAGAGAAGATGGAGGGATGGGCTGGAAAAGAACTTTATGGCAGATTCTACAATCAGTGCAATGACAAGAATATTGACAAACAGCTTTTGAACATATGGCTGTCAAGGGGAGATCTGTATTTCGGTTCTGGAAATATAGTCAGTTTCATTGAAGGTCTGTAGAGATATGGTGGTTCTACAATAAATGGTTTTGTATAAATGTTTCCAGTTCATTCCTTACAGCCCTGTAATACCTCCCAGAATTGCTACAAGCACAAAAACTACAAGAAACATTTCCATTATTTCCGGAAAATTCATGATTCCCAACATTAACCTAACCACTCTATTCCCACATTACAAAAGCGTTAGCCATCGGCGATGACGACAAAGAAATTCCGCGATACGATGAAGCAATAATTATTGTAATTCTCCACATGTGACGGATGACCTTCGAGAACAGGCCTGTATTATAGACAAATGATGTGGGAGTCTACAAGTACAATTGGAACCTCTTCGAGACTTGCTATACCAACCAAATACGTTTTATACACTACAGCAGGACTGCACAACCTACGGGCCGCGAGACTATTTTGTGTCGCCAAAACTTTCAAACAACTAAATCCAACTGGACAAAGCAGTGAGTGTGCACCCCTACCCAAAGCAGTTTCAATCGTCGCACTAAGCTACATTATCATGAACTTTATTTCATAATTTGATAAATAATTGTGTCAGATGAACATAAATAATCACTCACTTTCTCATTTCTTGATCCATCCCTTCTTGTTATTCCTAATCTGTTTCTTTGAAATTTCATTTCGCAAGCCTGGATCCTGCTCACCTGTCTCTTCTTCTAAGCCACGTTTCTGATGCGTAGGGGAGTAATGGGTCATAATACGTTCGATACCATACCCGTTTGCTCTTCTGAGGTACGCCCTTGCTCCATACCAGACCTCTCACGCTCTGCAGGAATCCATGGGCTAGCCTTCCTCGCTCACTGACCTCCTTGTCATTTCTACCACTTACTTCTATTACAATCCCTATCCACCTCTTTAGTACTTCTCCTCCTATCATTCTACGAAGGTGGATCAAAAACTTAGTTGCACTAAAGCGCTGCAGCAGCGCGCTGTGTGTCGCAAACGTGGACACAGCGGAGAAAGGGACAGACACTGCCCACACGTCTGTTAGGCAGGTCGCTGTGGTGTCTCGTCTTGTATAGTGTGAATAGCGGCCAAATGCAATGGCGCGTTGACGGGGCGTTCACTCCGAATATGGGGTGCGTGCAACAATCCGATTCCTATGGGCCAAAAGAAGGAATTGCACGGACATTCATCGTGAAATTAGTGCTGTGTATGGGGAGCGGGCCATTTCTCGGCAAGGGATAAGGCATCAGCTCACAAGGCCCACCAAACGAGTGAACTGCTGCAGCGTTTCAAGTGGGAGGTCTGGCAACATCCACCCTACAGTCCCGACCGAACGCATCTGACGCATCCCGAATGCAAAGTGGGGCTTTGCTCTTTACAGAGACTCCCTTCAGTGTATTGTAAATATAGTGTAAGGCACAGATGAATAAATATGAAATAAAATGAAATGAAACGCCATGTGACTCTCATCTGTTCGGTAAGCTCAAAATGGAGCTCGGTGGTCGACATTTCCAGACCGACGAGGAAGGTGAAGGCCGCTGTCTCCGTGTGGATGCAGAACGCTGGAGGAACTTTCTATGCATCCGGCATCGACAAGTTGGTTGTGCGTTCGCAGAAATGTTTGGAGTCTCTGGGAAACTATGTAGAAAAGTGACGTTACATTCTAAGTTGTTATAGGCGTGTTGCTGTTGTATAGGTGGTGTAATAAATGGCCATAACTGGGAAGTGTAACTTTTTTTTTGATCTGCCCTCATATCTGTTGTTACTCTTCCCCTATTTTACGTTGTCACCATCAGTTCACACTTCTTTGCATTAAATTTCAAACTATACTGTTTTACTCTCTCAACCCCTACATTTAACCTTTCTTGTACCTCTGCCTCTCCATTGGCCCATATCATCTTATTATATAATACGCTAAGGTGTATGTTTCACAAAACTCAAGCCCCTAAACCAGAGAGGGAGTTAGAAGGTGTGGTTTGTACCAAAATCATCTCAATAGTACAGGAAAACTCTTGCATTTCTTGAAAAGACAACGGAAATATATGTATTTGTTTATAAAGTGCTTTTAAACAAGATGATAGGCCCTTCGAGAACTGTATTGCGTCAAACCCGCATAGCACAAGGGCCTGGCAGGTAGTCTGTACACAAGGGGCGCACACAACCCATTATGCGAGAGTTCTCGCACTGGTCCGATAGTTAGATATGAATACGTCAAAAAGTGAAAATGTGTTGAACTACAGGGTGTCAGAGAATGTTCTCCGCAGTGCCTAGGCACTGCTACGTTAGGTGAGAGCCGGAGTTAAGTTGGCAGCACGGTTGCTGCTGACAGCGCGACTGCCGCAGCTTGTATCAAATCAAAACAAACAACAAACAGTCCACTTAGAGATTCCTGTTTCTTGAGCTAATTTGCGTATTGATTTACTTGGACTTCGCAGCATTATATCGGAAATTGAATCGAGTTTTTCGTCTGTTAACAGCGTAGGCCTGCCTGTTCCTGGTACATCGTGAACTGAGCCGGTCACACGACATTTACCTATCAAATCCCGAACGGTATCCCGGTTCGGACACTTTGAATTAGGAAACCGCGCCTGAAATTTTAGTTTTACATTTTCTGTAAACAAATCACCTTCGCGAAAAACGTTGTTGTTGTTTGAGTCTTCAGTCTTTTGACTGGTTTGATGCAGCCCTCCATGTCTCCCTGTCCTGAGCTAATCGTTTCATCTCTACATAGCTACCACACCCTACATCCGAGGCAATCTGTTTAACATATTCTAACCTTGGTCTACCCCTACAATTCTTGTCCTCGACCCTTCCTTCCACAACTAAGTTTGATATTCCTGGGTGTCTTAGTACGTGTCCTACCAACCTATCTCTTCTCTTCATTAGCATTCGCCAGAAACATCTCTCCTCTCACACTCGTCTTAATACCTCTTTGTTTGTAACCCTATCTACCCATCTGATCTTCATCATTCTCCTGTAACACCACATTTCAAACGCTTCAATTCTCCTCTTTTCTGCTGCACCAATAGTCCAAGTTTCACTTCCGTATAGTGCCACGCTCCAGACATAGGTTTTCAAAAATTGTCTTCCTAATACCTAAATCTATATTCGATGTCAACAGATTCCTTTTCTGTAGAAATGCTTTCCTTGCCTGAGCCAACCTACGAAAAACGTACTCCACCAAAAACGCTCTCTCTTCAGTAGTAAACATTACCGCCTGTATCCTGTCGACCTTGGAGAAGACAAGCTAGTACATGTCTGTCGGCGAGTGAGCGAAAGTTCTGCCAACTTAACACCGACTCTCACCTAACGTAGCAATGCCTAAGCACTGCGGAGAACATTCCCTGACGCACTATAGTTGGGCGCTACGCTGCTGCTATCACCAGTGCCTTGCTCGACAGGTGGCTAATCACAGTGCCCCGGACGTCACAGGTTCCGGTCTAAAGGGAGGGTTCTCACTGTAAATACTGAGCGTTGTAGGGAGAGTTTTGTCACTACATTTACTTCTTTCTTGCAGAATACAGTAGATCACAACTAAAAACCTATTGCATTGGCTCAGGCGCGGATTCAGGGGGGGGGGGGGTGTCACGGGGTTCATGACCCCCGCCCCCCCCCCCAAACGGAAACAAAATTTTTTGCAAACTCAAAAAACGAAAACACAATAACCAGACAAATAAATCTTAACGAATTTTAACTGAAAAACAGGTTTTTATTTTATTTTATTCATTATTGAAAATCTCTTTATTGCAATTATTAATTCTATTACAACTGTACATATTTACAACTTCATACCTGTTATATCAAAACGATTATTTATATAACAAAATCAACTCGTCTATTTTGTTTATTAAACCTTGTGATTACCGAATCGATGTTTATAGTGATGTCACGATGAATGTGCAGCAATGCACGGATAGGAATTTGGGGCTTTTTTCGCACCAAAAGATTTTGCCGACGTCCAAACTGCAAGCTTGGTTGGCAATTTAAGCTGTGACTTTCTCCCTTTGTCGGTACCAACTCGACTTGCCGAAACTGTAACGTACCTTGATACTTTTCTCGAAGCTCGATGCAAAAGTCGCAAAACACGCCTTTCAATGTGTAAGAATATTTTTGGTGCGCTAAACGCATCAAATTTCTATCCATGTAGCTTGCAAAAAAAATGGTCTGGTTTTGTACGTTTGGTTATTTTGTGATTGCGTTTTTAGAGATACCATTTTTAGCCTACTTTTCACATTTTGCAAAAATGAGGAAAAAGTAGACTTATGAGATCGATCCGGGAAAATGTGTGTCTGTCTGTCTGTCTGTCTGTCTGGCTGTGTGTGTGACCCCCCCTATCAACTCCTAAACGGCTGCAGCAATCAAAACCAAATTTAGTATGAGTGAAGATGTGCACCGGAATATCTCACGTCCATATATGAAAATGATGTCATTGCTACCAACTGCTGAAGAAACGCACCAGAAATTTGAGCTCCATGTTGGATATCTTGCAAGGTATGCATGGGAGCTATTCCAAAATTGGCACACATGTAGATAAGACTATTTCAGTTTAATTTCCAGGAGTCCAACCATGACAGTGTTGCCAAAATAATTTTAGGCCTTCTGATAGGTCCAATGTTTAAATGCATATAACTTCTACACTATCAATTGGATTTCAACCAAATTTTGTATGTAGTATCTGTACATAAACAGATATGACTGCGCGTATTCTTAAGAGCCACCAGGGCTGCCAACTGTTAATAATTGCTCTCTCTATTTATTTATTTAATCCAAATACCAATATATCAGAAAGTATGCAAGCCAACAGCTTTAAACTATGCACACGTATATTCTGACATTTTAGATTAATTTGGAGTAACTTATATACGTCAGTTCTACCAACATGATTATAAGCCTGCAGATAGTACCAATTTTTAAATACATGTAACTTCTATACTCTCAGTTGGACTTCAACCAAATTTCGTATGTGCTATGTGTACCATAACAGATATGACTATAAGTATTGTTAAGAGCAATCAGGGCTGCCAACTGTTAATAAATGCTGTCTATATTTTTAGCCTACTTTCGATTTTTGCAAAAAATGAAAGTAGACTTATGAGATCAACACAGGGCGAAAAAAGTGTGTCTGTCTGTGTGTGTGTATGTGTGTGTGTGTGTGTGTGTGTGAGTCTGTGTGTGTGTGTGTGCGTGTGTGTGTATGTGTGTGTGTGAGTCTGTGTGTGTGTGTGTGTGTGTGTGAGTGTGTGTGTACTCTGAATGTCTGTCCCCCCCTATCAATTCGAACACGGTGAATGCGAATTGAACGAAATTTGGTACAAAGGTAGCACTAGCAAAGGACACCTCAGTGTCATGTTTTATATCGCCGCCATCTTTACTAAAACTGAATGGCGGCCACTCAAACGTTCAAAACGTAAAATCAAATAACGACTAACCAAATCATCCGATCTCTACCAAAGTTGGTAACAACATACCTTCGTATAGGATGCGTCTTGTGACCAAACTACATGGTCGTCCGCCATACCATTTCAGGATGGCGGCCGTGCGAATTATGCAAACTTTATAATCCATATCATGGGATCCACCAGTTCCGATTATCGAGCCGAGAATCGTTTTAACTGTTCTAAAGGAAGAGGCACGTTCGAAATTAAAAGTTTATTTTGTAATACTATAGTGCAGACGTGATTTTAAAAAGCTGAGCCGATTCAGTGATAAGACAAGATGGCAGCGGATATCTTGTGCCTGACTTATATTTCACTAATTTGAGTATTGCATGCAATATAGCGTACTGATACAAAACAAATAAACTTTGTATGAAATGCTTTATATATAAATAATATACTCCAGTGATGAAATCGTTTAGTATAAATCATTATTTGCTAACAAGTTCTATATAAGTCATTTTATACAGAACGATATTCGTTGACACAATTAGCTCAGTGGTATAAAGCTTTCGACCGCATCAGTCATGAATACTTGTACATGGTCTTGCAACACTTTGAATTTCCTGAAATCCTTATTGACTACATTCGTATGATAAATTGTAATGCTACGTCTCGAGTGCTCGTCAACGGTTTTCTTTCCCCTCTGATTCCAATACAACGATCAGTTAGGCAAGGATGTCCCCTTTCCATGCTACTTTTTGTCATTGGCCTTGAACCGTTCATTCGGACTACCCAGGTGAAGCTACAGGGTTACAAACTGTCCACACATGTTTTTGGAATGTGCGCCTATGCTGATGACGTATCAATATTGATCCGCAATAATGAAGACATCTCCCACATCGATAGCGCCCTTCAGCTCTACCATATCGCCTCTGGAGCACAATCGAACCCCCAGAAAACTGCTTTGCTTCCGCTCAATACTAACTCAGTGATTACCCAACAGCCCTGGTTCCGGATAGTAAATGAGGTGAAAATTCTTGGCATTACCTGGAAGCAATCGCTTCTGGACACAGTGCAAGCAAACTGGACTAAGGTCATTGCCAAAGTTAGGGGAGTGCTGATCCAATTTGGTCAAAGAAACCTCAATATAGTGCAACGGGTCATGATCCTCAACGTGTTTGCGCTCTCTAAAATATGGTATGTCGCACAACTTTTCCCACTTCCCAAAATGTTTGAGAGCCAATTGGCAAAATATACAGGTTGGTTTATATGGCAAGGATTTTTGTTCCGAGTACAACGGGAACAGTTGTATCTTCCATCCCGGCAAGGCGGGCTAGGGCTAACAGCTCATGGCATAAAATGCCGTGCACTCCTCTGCAAGAACGATATCACCATTCTTTCCCAACATGACACTTTTACAAAAGCGCTATACAAAGATATTCGAAACACAGCCCGTGGTTGTGATAGAGCTTTGCCGAAGATATTTAGGGACCATCAACAGCACCTTCTGGAAACTGTTCGCCAAATGCCTTCAGGGACTGTTCCAACGACGAAAAGTATTTATAACATGTTGCGGCAAGTGGTACACTCGAAACCGCGAATCGAGGCCACCACCCTCTAAGTCCATTGGCCCACTGTTTGGAAAAATTTTGGGGCTATGACCATTTCTTCTGCTGTACACTCCCAGGTTTTTATCTTCCTCAACGATCTCATCCCAACCGCTCTACGGCGATATACCATCCGTCTTGAAGCTTACCCATGGTAAGCTTCATGGTCAAACTGATACGGCGATACACCGCTTCACATCATGCACGCGAGTTGCCTCCACGTGGCTGTGGTGTAAGGGAAAAGTATGTCAACTATTAAATGTGCCCACGGATGACCTTGATGACAGGAAGTTGATTCGTTTGTCGATGACCGCCTTCCCCCAAATTAAACAGACTGCCATTGTGTGGATAATGGGCCAATATGTACACTTCGTGATGGACAATGATCAACATTTCTCGTTCCTGGATCTCCGGTATCACCTGCAGAAAGAGCGTTGGAAGCTAAGTGAAAGTGGACAATTGTACGATAAATATGGACACTATCTGGATTTCTTGTGATGTAATAGTATGGTATTTATCATCTCTGAAAATTCTGTAATTCTGTAAAGAGCTAATAAAACAAAACAAAAAGTGAAAAAAAAAGTGGTAGAGCGTTAGCCTATCGCTCAAATGCCTATGGTTCAAACCCGATCAGAGCTAGTTTTTTTGCTTGAAATGTTATATGTTTATTGTTTTGTAATGACTCAGATGTTTTAAAATTAAGCGTTATATTGTGCATATTATGGTGTAAAATATATATTGAATTAAAACATAATTCGCCAGCAGATTTACTCGAGACATCTAGCTGCCAAAAAGGTAACTGCACGCCGACCTACTTATTAACTTCCAGATTTTATTGAAAAGTTTCTTCTTCTGGCCGCTAGAATGCACTCGCTCTGTTAGGATTATATTGTTCGATATTTCACCACTTCACGACTAGTCTACGTGGGGTTCCATTGATTACTATACCATTAGCATTCTATGCGAATCGAATTTGAAGAATGACAAGATGATACTACGATACATTTTTACTTTTTATTTTAAAGGGTTTGTAACAGCCTATTTTGCGTTACTTGAAAATGTTATTTGAAGTAAAGAACAAAACGATTTCACATAGTAACTGAATTCAAGCCGTTGGTGTTAGTTCAGGTTATTAATTTCTACTTTTATTTCAGGCAAATAGCAATCGAAAATATCCACATAGTTTGTATACACACGTCTCTGTAGGGTCATGGAAAGATTTGTTAATTCAATTAGGGTTGTGAAAGCCATGCACAACCAGACGTGTAAAGACATGCCTCAACTCAAAGTTGGATGTTGCCCACGGCAGGTCGTGTATGTAATAATAATAATAATAATAATAATAATAATAATAATAATAATAATAATAATGTTATTGGTTTTACATCCCTTTTAACTACTGCTACTTTTAGAGACACCGGGGTGCCGGAATTTTGGCCCGAAGGGGATCTTTAACGTGCCCGTAAATGTACTGACACGGCTCCCTCGCATTTGTGCACCCTCAAATGCCAGCTGACTGCGCCAGGATACGAACCTGCAACCTAGGGCCCAGCAAGCGAGAACGTACCGCTGAGCCACGCAGCCAGTCCGGTCGATTATGTCTCCAGATCCATAACATTCTTGATATACTTCTTATCTTTCTTTCTTCAATGATGGTAGCAGTTTTTATCTAGGTTGTGGCGTTTGGTAGAGGTAAATCGTTTCTAAGGTCTTCAACAAAGAATAGTTCTATTATACTCTTTGATAATAACAACGAGTTATAACTATACTCATACATTTAGGAGAAAGTAGGCTATATGTTCTTTACTGAACATCTTTACATCTATACTTTGCACACGTATAGCACCTGACATTCTAGATTAATTTGGAGTAATTAATACAAGGCAGTGCTGCCAACATGATTCTATGCCTGCTGATATGTCCAATTTTAAAATACATGTAACTTCTATACTAACAAATGGATTTCATCCAAAATTGGCACAACAAGATATCATAATATTTCAGGTTATTTCTGACCAGCACACGCATGACATTGTTGGCAACATGCTTTTACGCGTGCTGATAGATCCAGTGTCTAACTGCATGGAACGTCCATTGGACTTCAACCAAATTTTGTATTCTGTACCTTAAGAAATGGAACTAAGAATATATTCAGTCACCAGAGCTGCCAACTGTAGTGCTCTATTAGGCTACATTATACCAGGTATATTTTGAACTAATTAGATATTTCGATATTACCAACTTAATTTCGTCATTATTCTATACAGGTTCATATTCTGTAGAATAATCATTGGCATGAAAAGTAGGCTGTATAGTTCTTCACGGAACTTCTTGTTCTTAACAATTTCGAATCTCTGACACCACGCCCACAAAGCCAAACTCTAGATCCGCGCCTGCATTGGCTTTTCTGCTCCTCGATTCTATTTCTTTTACTACAGTAACTTCCTGAGAGTATATATAATTCGTGTCTTCGGTGTCGTAGTTGGTAGCATGCTGAGCTTCTATGATCAAAATCGCGACTTCAAACCCAGCCGAAGTTTTCGGATTTTTAAGAGCGTTAAAATCCCTCAGTATGCCTTCCTTCGGATGGGAAGTAAACCCGCGGGTCCATGTTACAGATTTATGGCATGTAAATGAACCTTCCACTAATTACAAACACCTGTTTAAGAGTCACCTTGTATTCTTATCTGGCATCTTGTATATCTCTTTAGGAGTCACCCTGTATTCTTATGTGACATCTTGTACACCTCTTTAGGAGTCACCCTGTAATCTTGTCTGACATCTTGTGCACCTCTTTAGGGGTCACCCTGTATTCTTCTCAGCCATCTTGTACACCTCTTTAAGAGTCACCTTGTATTCTTATCTGGCATCTTGTATATCTCTTTATGAGTCACCCTGTATTCTTATCTGGCATCTTGTACTGTATTTTGCTCTGACATTCTGCACACCTCTTTAGGAGGCAACCAGTATTCTTATCTGGCATCTTGTATATCTCTTTAGGAGTCACCCTGTATTGTTATCTGGCATCTTGTACTGTATTTTGCTCTGACATCCTGCACACCTCTTTAGGAGGCACCCTGTATTCTTATCTGGCATCTTGTATATCTCTTTAGGAGTTACCCTGTATTCTTATGTGACATCTTGTACACCTCTTTAGGAGTCACCCTGTAATCTTGTCTGACATCTTGTGCACCTCTTTAGGAGGCACCTTGTATTCTTATCTGGCATCTTGTACACCTCTTTAAGAGTCACCCTGTAATCTTGTCTGACATCTTGTGCACCTCTTTAGGAGGCACCTTGTATTCTTATCTGACATCTTGTACACCTCTTTAGGAGTCACCCTGTAATCTTGTCTGACATCTTGTGCACCTCTTTAGGAGGCACCTTGTATTCTTATCTGGCATCTTGTATATCTCTTTAGGAGTCGCCCTGTATTGTTATCTGGCATCTTGTACTGTATTTTGCTCTGACATCCTGCACACCTCTTTAGGAGGCACCCTGTATTCTTATATGGCATCTTGTATATCTCTTTAGAAGTCACGTGTTCGCTTCGCTCAAAGCCCCAGGTCGCTCGCAGGACTCTTTCAACAGACTCCAATAACCATTAGCTTCTGCTTCCCTCGTAGCTGCATGACGTCACTTCCCGCGCGGCTCCGTCTCCGTCTCCGTAACGCAACCGTCTCCGTAACGCATAACGTTGGACCCAAGCATAACGACGAAGTCGACAAGATCATTTGAAATGATAAAATACAGGTGAAAATATTTACAATATGTACAATTATTTAGTTGCAGTATTGGTACTGTAACTGTAGTATATATGATGTTAGGTTAAATGCTAAATGGTGATAGATAATTGTACATATTGTAAATATTTTCACCTGTATTTTCAAACATAGATTTTATAGCCTAAGTGTAATGGATCTGATGATGATCGCTTGACGATCGAAACTGGTCATCCTAGTGTTTTATTAATCTCATGTAATTTATTTCAGGATTAGGGCATAACCCAGCTCTTTTGGGTACATTCGTGTTGACCGACTGAAAAGCACTAAACTCTTGTTTACTGAGGCAACACTGAAAAAATGGCTTCAAACACCACAATGAAGCTTAATTTATAGGTTAGATTTGATTAACGTTCTTAAGTTCCAACGTTCGCCTCCAGTTGCCAGTTGCGGTTGAATCTAGTAACCAAGTTCGCGGCTAGGTGTAGTTGACGGTAGCATTTGGTAGCAAAAGTAGGAACAACTTAAAATTGATCGTCTGCAGTCCTTACCTGAATTAAACTCCGGTTATCAGATAGATTCTACACACCGACAGTGGTAGCTACGTTCGCTAAAGCGCAGCGTTAGGCCATGGGGCCAAGCTCTCTGCTCACTCGGTAGACGCGTGGGTTCGAGCCCCACCGACAGCCGTCTTTGAATTGGTATTCCGCGGTTTCCCCATTTTCAACTACAGGCGAATGCTGGGACGGTACCTTCTGACAGGCCATGGCCGCTTCCTTGCACATCCTTGCCCAGTTTCATTCACCATCATTAATTTCATCTCTCACTAACTCCTCTCATGAGGTTGGCGTCAGGAAGGACATCCGGCCGTAAAAACCATCCGCCACAAATACTTCCATCGCATCTCATTAAGCGGCTTCGGTGGCGTAGTCCGTAGCATGCTGAGCTTCTATGCCCAAGATCGCGGGTTCAAACCCGGCCGAAACCGTCGGAGTTTTTAAGAGCGTTAAAAATCCCTCAGTATGCCTTCCTTCGGAGGGGAAGTAAAGCCGGCGGTCCCATGTCATACATTTATGGCATGTTAAAGAACTTTCCACTAATTGCACCTGTGTGAAGCTAAATTGCATAGGTTAAGAATGTAAACAACGCTCTTAGGTTTCTACGTTCGTTGCCAAGAGCCGACTGTGGTGGCGTCTAGTAGCTAAGTTCTGAACTTGGCCTAGTAGTCGTTGACGGTGGCGCTTGGCGGCAAAAGTAGGAACTATTTGAAAAATTCTAAGTTGCAGTACTTAAATTAAAAAACAGATAACACACACTAATACAGTCATCACAATTAACACCGGTTATCAGACAAAATCTACACTCAGCCAAAGTACACGGGGCTACATGACCGCGTTGTCGCAGCCCCTAAACTTAAGAACCAACCAATCATCTCATCCCCGACCTCGTTGGAAAACAGGAATTAAAAGGGGTAGGCATACAATCAGACAGATTCTGCACACCCGCAAAGTACACGGGGCTATGACCCTAAAACTGAGGAACCATCCAACATAATTCGTGTTCCATTTTCTATATCTCAGTAAATATCGATTCTAATCGCCGTTGCAGTTGTCTGCCAGAATGTTTCCTTAATGAAACAACAATTTAGGATGAACCTATCACTAGCATCTTATTTTATTAAAGACGTCAGTGTTTAAACTTGTTTGTGTTTCATTTTACGTGCTGTTGCGTCAAGGTAATTCTTATTTTTTTCCCTCACCATTTGGAATAAGCCTGAGGTTACCTCTTGTCAAGGAGAACTTGTCATTATTATTATCGTGTTTCGCTCACAAGTGAGTTAGTTATGCTTGTGCAACAACACTTGGAAATCCTTGTTTGTTCTTGTGTCATTTGGGAACGACGCGACGAGCCTTTAAATCCCTCAGTTTAAGTCTAGCACCATGATCATTAAGGGGAGCCTCCGTGGCTTAGGCGGCAGCACGCCGGCCTCTCACCGCTGGGTCCGTGCTTCAAATCCCGGTCACTCCATGTGAGATCTGTGCTGGACAAAACGGAGGCAGACAGGTTTTTCTCCGGGTACTCCGGTTTTCCCTGTCACAATTTCATTCCAGCAACACTCTCCACTATCATTTCATTTCATCTGTCATTCATTTAATCATTGCCCCAGAGGAGTGCGACAGGCATCGGCAGCCGGCACAGTTCATATCCTCGCCGCTAGATGGGGGGGCTTCATTCATTCCATTCCTGACCCGGTCGGAGACTGGAAGCAGGCTGTGGATTTTCATTTTCACCATGATTATTAAGGGGTAGCTGGGATTCCAGAGATCAAGGGTTCATACTCCCTGTAGGCAAATGTCAATATGGTACTTTAAATTCCAGCAAATCTGTCTGTTGCGGGGTTTTACCTAGACCAGTGGTTCTGAACCCGTAGAAGTCTGCGGACCACCCCTCCTCCCCCCCTCTACCCCCCAATACCCCTTATCAGTTGTAACCCATCCTCAATAACACTTACTTTAAAGATATTTCTATTCAAAACCTGACAGTCATCGCCGCGAATACATTTGGACGATTCTCGTTCAACGCACATCGTTTTCGAAATCCCCATTTATTGGCCACTTTTTTATACGTGCTGGTGGATCCTTCTCTCCCGCGGACCTCTCCCGAGGCACTCGCCGGTTAAGAACCACTGACCTAGACGTATCAAGTTAGGCTCATCAACAGGTTGTGGAACAAAGGAAAGAAGGTAGAAAAAAGGAAAGAAAGAAAGGAAGAAAGGAAGGAATGAAAGAAGGAAGAAAGAAATGAAGAATAGGAAGGGAGAAAGAAAGAAGGAAAGTAAGTAAGAAAGAAAGAAAGGACGAAAAAAAGAAAGGAAGAAAGAGAGGAAGAATATGAAGAAAGAAAGGAAGAAAGAGAGGAAGAATATGAAGGAAGAAAGGAAGTAAGAAAGGAAGGAAGTAAGAAAGAAAGAAAGAGAGGAAGAAAGAAAGGAAGTAAGAAAGAAAGAGAGGAAGAAAGGAAGAAAGGACGAAAAAAAAGAAAGAAAGGAAGAAAGAGAGGAAGAATATGAAGGAAGAAAGAAAGAAAGAAAGGAAGGAAGGAAGAAAGGAAGGAAGAAAGGAAGGAAGGAAGGAAGGAAGGAAGGAAGGAAGGAAGTAAGAAAGAAAGGAAGGAAGAAAGGGATTAAGAAAGGAAGAAAGAAAGGAAGAAAGAAAGAAAGGAAGAAAGAAAGAAAGAAAGAAAGGAAGTAAGAAAGAAAGAAAGAAAGAAAGAAAGGAAGAAAGAAAGGAAGGAAGTAAGAAAGAAAGAAAGAAAGAAAGAAAGGAAGGAAGAAAGAGAGGAAGAAAGAAAGGAAGGAAGAAAGGAAGAAAGAGAGGAAGAAAGAGACAAAGAAAGGAAGGAAGAAAGAGATTGAGAAAGTAAGAAAGAAAGGAAGGAAGAAAGAGAGGAAGAAAGAAAGAAGAAAGAATTAAAGAAAGAAGAAAGAAAGGAAGGAAGTAAGAAAGGAAGGAGAGAAAGAAAGAAAGGGAAGGAAGGAAGAAAGGAAGGAAGGAAGTAAGAAAGAAAGAAAGAAAGAGAGGAAGAAAGAAAGAAAGAAAGAAAGAAAGAAAGAAAGAAAGCTTGTATTTCTACGTGACCGTTAATCTCCCGATCATGAGCCACGGGACCTCCATTCTTTTACGTGGAATCCGAACCACAATACGTGATATTTTACTTCAAAATTCCTCGGAAATTGAACTCGGTCCAGCTTAGTAAGAGGCAAGCAGCTTGACTACTGCACAACCACACCCCCTGGTGAACCTTGACCTACGTCATTTATATGAAGCTGGCTATACATACTCAGTTGCCACAGGAACGCAGGTTATGAAACATGTTCAACACGCACCCAAGTACACGAGGCTGATGACCAATATGTCCCACACCCCCAATATAAATCAACAGCAAATAAACCTAAGGTGTTGGCTACTTTGGCCACCCTGAGTCTCATCTGCATCCTCCAGTTTGTTATTCGTATAGACACTTTCCATCGGCCACGGTGGCAGACTACCTCGAGCCTCGCTGGCTGGCTGGCTGGGTTCGAATCCCACCTCGGCCGTCACAACCAGGCAAACGCCGGGATGGTTGCTTTCAACAGATCCACGGCTGACTTCCTTCCAAAATCCTTCCTGGTGGCTTCGGTGGCGTAGTTGGTAGCATGCTTAGCTTCTATGCCCAAGATCGCGGGTTCAAACCTGGCCGAAGTAATTGGATTTTTAAGAGCGTTAAAAATCCCTCAGTATGCCTTCCTTCGGAGAGGAAGTAAAGCCGGCGGTCTCATGTCATACATGTAGGGCATGATAAAGAACCTTCTACTAATTACACTTGTGTGAAGCTAAATTAAAAGTTAATTTGACTAACGCTCCTAGGTTCCAACGTTTGTCACCAGGAGCCGACTGCGGTGGCTTCTAGAAACCATGATCAGAACTAGTAGTCGTTGATGGTGGCGTTTGGCGGCAAAGGTAGGAATTACTTGAAAATCGAATGTCTGCAGTCCTTACTTGAATTAAAAACAGGTAACACACTCTAATACAGCCATCACAATTAACACCGGTTATCAGACAGATTCTACACACACCCAAAGTACACGGGGCTACAAGACCGCGTTGTCGGAGCCCCTAAACTGACCCTTCCTTAATTAGACCCAAGTTAGCGGTCGCCTGTCATCATCCCCAGTTGTGTTCAGCTCTCGGACACCATCCTTGCGACGGTAGAGAAATGATCCCTCTCAGAGTCCGTGGGTGAAGCCGAGCTGGGAGGGTAAGTGATATAAACAAATGTATATACATACGCAATTTGTGATGGACGTGTTGTTTGAGTCTTCAGTCTATTGGCTGGTTTAATGCAGCTCTCCATACCTCCCTGTCCTGGGCTAATCGTTTCATCTCTACAGTGCATAGCTACCACACTCTACATCCGAGACAATCTGTTTAACATATTCTAACCTTGGTCTACCCCTACAGTTCTTGTCCTCGACCCTTCCTTCCAAAACTAAGCTTGCTATTCCTGGGTGTCTTAATATGTGTCCTACTAACCTATCTCTTCTCTTCATTAGCTGTCGCCAGAAACATTTCTCCTCTCCCACTCGTCTTAATACCTCTTCGTTTGTAACCCTATCTACCCATCTGATCTTCATCATTCTCCTGTAACACCACTTTTCAAACGTTTCAATTCCTCCTCTTTTCTGCTGCACCAATAGTCCAAGTTTCATTTCCATAGAGCGCCACGCAAGGACTTACTAATACCTAAATCTATATTCGATATCAACAGATTCATTTTTTGTAGAAATGCTTTCTTTGCCTGTGCTAACCTACTTTTTATATCATCTTTGCTTGGTCCATCACTGGTTATTTTGCTTCCTAAGTAATAGAAGTCTCCTACTTTCTTCAGCTTTTCACCTGCCAATTTGATGTCCGTAGAGGTTTCTGATTTATTTCGGCTGCATTCCAATATGTGTGATAAATTGAATTAGGAAACGTGGACGAGAAAGCATAAATGTCTCAAGGTGACGTAGTTCCCACATTAGAGGAAAATATTGTCTACGTGTTGTTATTTGAATGACGAGGAAAAACCATGTTAATAGAAATAATGCTTTGAGGCATCAACTGACATGGCATTTCAAGGATTCTACAGTCTATCTAAAAAGTAAATGATCACCCATCAATATCACATTCATAGCTGAAGCGTAGCCGTGCATGTTAAGGCTCGCACTACGACTGCAAAACGGAGTTGAAACCATCGAGACAACAATTTTTCTAGGTTATGCCGTGTCTTGTAAGGGGGTTTCGCCTAGGAACATCAAGCTGGATCATCAGCGGGCTCTTGGTGTCCGTGCCCGGACCCCCACAGGAGTCAGCATGGTGTTCCTAGGCGAAAACCCCACACAAGACACGGCATAACCTAGAAAACTTGCTTGGTTATAATAATTACTGTATTTTACACAAAAGTATCGGAAAAGTAACAATGAGTTAATTCGACTTCTGTAACTGTGACGCAGTTAGTTTAAAACGTATCTTACCCAACCCACTCTTTGTTTGATGTTGTTGTTGTTGTTGTTGTTGTTGTTGTTGTTGTTTACAATGTCCAGTCTAATCTGCTCTATCCCGGTGTTACTTATATGTGATGTAACGTCATACAGGTTTTTTACTCATGGACAATAGTCACTCACTCACTCACTCACTCACTAGGAAGCCGCGTAATATTGAGGGCACCATCTGCCCTCGGGCGATCAATATGGACGTACGGAAGTGTTTGTGAGAAAGGTGAAAGAACTAAAAGTAGCAAGAGACTGCGAAACATCTGGAATGATACTCTTTAGGATACAGTACACGTGTTTAGAGTGGTAATGCGCTCAATCCTCCGTGGTCAATAAGACTGAAGTGGACAGTACTACATTCCACTGTGCAATACAGAGCAGCATAATCATTCTCCTCTATTGAAAACATATAATATCTGCAACAAATTATCCACACGTTTCAACTTGAATATATTTGACAGAACCTTTCGTTCTTTTGTACCCTCATGTAGTGAAATCAATTAATATCATACTCTCCTTAGCGGTGATTTTGTAACGTAATTTTGAGTCCCGTAGTAACCTCTATACTACTAGAATAATAATTAGTGGAAGTATCCCTCCCTATATTATTCTGCTAAAGTCCCATTCCAGTTTTGTACCGAAAATAAGGTCCCATTAACACCAACCTACATATATGGGGTACCTACAGGTTCAGCATAACCCAATGCGTAAGCGAAACGCACTCACTTACTCTTTAAATGCCTCACAATTAAATAAATACCGTAAACATGTATATCTACAATGAAATAATGAAAGAATGCAACACGGTAACCATGGTAACAGAATCTCACAGGTCCATCTACGTATTTCTGTAAGACGCAATGCATTTCCAATTATTACATTACTGTGAACGTTTCCAGACGGTTATAAGGTTATCACTGAACCAAATTAAGCTGTAAAATTCATCAATACATACAGTATAATGCGCTTAAGGGGGTCAAGGGGCACTCTAGAAATTTTTCACGCAATTTTCACGTGTGAGTGTGGTACGAAAGATCTTTCCACCCGACTATAAAGGGTCTCCGAAACCCACATTTAAAGGCCCTTAAATTAACAGTGTCTGTGATATTCCCAGAAAACTAACTTCGCTCTGATATACCTATGAAGGAATGACAAACCCCTAACCACTGCACCAGTAGCTGAATTGATAACGTCTGATTATTCATACCAAGGATAAATCAGTCATAGCATTCATATTTGAGATTTTGGTAAGTGTACTCTTTAGGCTACAACTAGAATATTCGCGGGCTAAGCCGTGACGGGTAATGCTAGTTATTATAATTATTTTATATATATAATTTACTGGGGCCATCAAGGACCACGTTAAGTCTTGTTGCATTTCACACTGAACTTGGTTTCCTTCACAGCCCAGATTTCCCTCATTCTTTGTGAGTGGGCCTTCTTATGCTCCTCTGTCCAAGGGGCACAGTGTCTTCTCTTCGGTTGCTCGTCTCGGCTTAGCCCGTTCGTCAATATTTTCTTGCGGAAGAGATCTCTATTAAGGGCGTCTTCAGCATTCGCAGGTCTTCTTTGGTATTTCTACACCAGAGAATTGTGGTTTTGGGGTTTGAATCAAAAAAGTGAAACAACTCTTTAGTTAACTTTCTTCCGTCCATTCTTTTCAGAGGACCGTAAAATCACGCCCGTCTTTTTCGGTAGTCGGTTGCATGTGAGTTTCTATCCCCAAGATAGCGGGTTCAAACCCGGCCGAAACCGGCGGATTTTTTAAGAGCGTTAAAAATCCCTCAGTATGCCTTCCTTCGGAGGGGAAGTAAAGCCGGCGGTCCCATGTCATAGATTTATGGCATGTTAAAGAACCTTCCAATAATTACACCTGTGTGAAGCTAAATTGGATTGGTTAAGAATGCAAACAACGCTCTTAGGTTTCTACGTTCGTTGCCAAGAGCCGACTGCGGTGGCGTCTAGTAGCTAAGTTCTGAACTTGGCCTAGTAGTCGTTGACGGTGGCGCTTGGCGGCAAAAGTGGGAACTATTTGAAAAATTCTAAGTTGCAGTCTGTACTTAAATTAAAACAAGTAGTTCCGTGAAGAACTATACAGCCTATTTTCATATATCCTACTTATGTTAACTGCCACAATCAACATACAAAATTTCAGTTTAATTGCTGTAACAGATTCGTAGATATTGAGAACCGTCTAAATATTTCAGATGGTCGCCAGGTTGGATTTTTATTTTTGTACTATTACATTAAGATTATTGTGTACGTGTGGTATTCAAACTTCAATCGCATGATTAGACAACAAGAAGTAAAAACGAGATTTTAAAATTACGCACAGCAGCCATCTTGTGATAATGCAAACCATTGAAATAAATTAGATGCCAGTGGATCAACATTTGTATAAGCATTTAACGTGCAACGTTTCACGGCACTCGGATAGTTAATTCGCGAGAAACGTCCATTTAAATACACACATCAAAAAAAGTTTTGCATCACCTCGGTTCCAAGAGTTCCGGAACCTTTAAATACAAAGGGAATAGAGATCAACACAAACAACATTTCAGCTCGTTTTATTGCTCATGAGACCCACACATTGCATGTTGTACCATCATACAGCTAGACTTTCAGCATTTGTGGTCCAGATTGCAGTACACACCACTACCTCTAATACCCAGTAGCACGTCCTCTTGCATTGATGCATGCCTGTATTCGTCGTGGCATACTATCCACAAGTTCATCAAGACACTGTTGGTCCAAATTGTCCCACTCCTCAACGACAATTCGGCGTAAATCTCTCAGAGTGGTTGGTGGGTCAAGACGTCCATAAACAGCCCTTTTCAACATATCCCAGGCATGTTCGATAGGGTTCATGTCTGGCGAACATGCTGGCCACTGTAGTCGAGCGATGTCGTTATCTTGAAGGAACGCATTCACAAGATGTGCACGATGAGGTCGAGAATTGTCGTCCATGAAGACAAATGCCTCTCCAATATTCTGCCGATATGGGTGCACTATGGGTCGGAGGATGTCATTCAGGTATCGTAAAGCCGTTTCGGAGCCTTCCATGACCACCAGTGGCGTACGTCGGCCCCACATAATGCCACCCCAAAACATCAGGGAACCACCACCTTGCTGCACTCGCTGGACAGTGTGTCTAAGACGTTCAGCCTGACCAGGGTGCCTCCAAACACGTCTCCGACGATTGTCTGGTTGAAGGCATATGCGACACTCATCGGTGAAGAGAACGTGATGCCAATTCTGTGGGGTCCATTCAGCATGTTGTTGGGCCCATCTGTACCGCGCTGCATGGTGTCGGGGTTGCAAAGCTGGACCTCGCCATGGACGTCGGGAGTGAAGTTGCCCATCATGCAGCCTATTGCGCACAGTTTGAGTTGAAACACGACGTCCTGTGGCTGAACGAAACGCATTATTCAACATGGTGGCATTGCTGTCAGGGTTCCTCCGAGCGGCAATCCGTAAGTAGCGGTCATCCACTACAGTAGTAGCCCTTGGGCGGCCTGAGCGAGGCCTGTCATCGACAGTTCCTGTATCTCTGTACCTCCTCCATGTCCGAACAACATCGCTTTGGTTCACTCTGAGACGCCTGGAAACTTCCCTTGTTGAGAGCCCTTCTTGACACAAAGTAACAATGCGGACGCGATCGAACTGCGGTATTGACATTCTAGGCATGGTAGAACTACAGACAACATGAGCAGCGTACCTTCGTCCTGGTGGAATGACTGGAACTGATCGGCTGTCGTACCCTCTCCGTCTAATAGGCCCTGCTCATGCATGGTTGTTTACATCTTTGAGCAGTTTTAGTGACATCTATGAACAGTCAAAGGGACTGTATCTTTGATACAATATACACAGTCAACGTCTATATGCCGGAGATCTGGGAACCGAGGTGATGCAAAACTTTTTTTGATGTGTGTATGTATACTTCGCGTCGCCGCCATGTTGGATTTGTGCTCACCAGGTTCCTGAAAGTCCTATAGGTGAACATATGTTCATAGTCTCTATGAACATTAAAAAATTCAGTTTGGTTGCTGTAAAAGATTCATAGATATTGAGAACCGTCTAAATATTTCGGGAGCTCACCATTTAGGAGTGTTATGTGTATAGGCCATAGAGTTATGTACCATTCAAGGACAATTATTGCCTAGGTTCATTATTCAAACTTTCACTTCGATGGCATGATTACGACACAAGAAATTAAAACTTAATTTTAAAATTTCGCACAGCCGCCATCTTGAGGTTATGTAAGCAATTTAATTAAATTAGATGGCAGTGCATTACAATCTGCAAAATCAATTACTGTACCACATTTCACTGCGCTCAGAGAGTTAAATCACGAGAAAAGTCTGTTGAAATATTTTAAATTCGCTTGGTCGCCATGTTCGTTTCGTACTTTACAGGTTTATGAAATATACATAGGCATACCTGTATCAGTACCCTTTATCACCGTACAAAATTGCATGGTGATATCTGTAATAGTTTCGGAGATATAGAATGTCAGTGAAATATTTCGCACAGCTGCCATTTTTAGGTTATGTAAACAATTGAACTAAATTAGACTCCAGTGCATTACAATGTGTATAAACATTTGCTGTACCAAGTTTCATTACATTTAGATAGTTAAATCGCGAGAAAAGTCTATTTAAATATCTCAACTTCGCTTGGCCGCCATGTTGGTTTTGTAGTCACCAGGTTTTTGAAAGTCTCATAGGTGAACTTCTAGTAGTGCCCTTTATCACCGTACACAATTTCAGGGCGATATCGGTAATAGTTTCGGAGATATTGAATGCTAGTGAAATATTTCGCACAGCCGCCACGTTGGATTGGAGAGACGTAACAAAATTTGAAGGGCACGGTCGAGGTCGCCGGGAATAGTGCTATGAACTTCCCGAGTTTCATTGAAATCGCTCCAGCCGTTTCGATTTTATTAGGGGGGGGACACACACACGAATCACACACACACACACACACACACACACGCACACACACACGGACAAAAGGTGATCTCATAAGCCTATTTTTTCAAAATTGAAAATAGGCAAAAAACACATAACACACACTAATACAATCATCACAATTAACACCGGTTATCAGCCAGATTCTACACACACACAAAGTACACGGGGCTACATGACCGCGTTGTCGCAGCCCCTAAACTTAAGAACCGACCAACCAACATCTTTTTCGGATTGTGTCGCTAATTTTATCTATAGGTATTTTGCTGAAGACTTCCTCGTTGGATCTCTTTTGATGGATTCCATTTTTGTACTTTGAACCCAGGATTCCTCTCACAATTTTGCACTCTTTTATCTCCAGTTCTTCAAGGAGTCCTTTGTTGTCATTTAGAGATAGGATATTGGCAGCATATAGAACTACTGGCTTCAGAACTGTTTCATAGTGACGAATCTTGGTGTTATTTTATTATCATTATTGGTATTCTTTTAAAGCCTCCGTGGCTTCGGCGGCAGCACGCCGGCCTCTCACCGCTGGGTCCGTAGTTCATATCCCGGTCACTCCATGTGAGATCTGTGCTGGACAAAACGGAGGCAGACAGGTTTTTCTCCGGGTACTCCGATTTTCCCTGTCAAAATCTCATTCCAGCAACACTCTCCACTATCATTTCATTTCATCTGTCATACATTTAATCATTGCCCCAGAGGAGTGCGTCAGGCCTCGGCAGCCGGCACAGTTCATATCCTCGCCGCTAGATGGGGGCTTCATTCATTCATTCCATTCCTGACCCGGTCGGAGACTGGAAGCGGGTTGTGGATTTTCATTTCATTGGTATTCTTTTCTACCAATAGAGGTAGCTACGCTAGCTAAAGCGCAGAGCAAGGCCATGGGGCGAAGCTCTCTACGGACTTGGTAGACGTGGTTGCGAGCCCTATCGTCGGCCATTTTCCGTGGTTTCCCCATTTTCAACTCCGGGCAAATGCTGGGATGGTACCCTTTGATAGCCCACGTCCTCTTCCTTCCACAAGCTTGTCCAGTTTCATTCATTTCATATTTCATTAACTCATCTCATGAGGTTGGCGTGAGGAAGGGCATCCGGTCGTAAAAACCACCCGCCACATAGACTTTCATTGCAGCTCATCCCCAACCCCGTTGGAAACGAGAATAATCAGGGGTAGACAAACAGTACATTGCTATTTTTATTCTACTTATTATAATTATTATTTTACGTAAGGAAATTATTAAGTATAAAATCCATTTTTACAAGTGTTTCTCATAATTAGGTTGTAATCTTCTAAAAGACTGTAAATAAAATAAGTTAATTCATTAATCATTTTTATTGTCAACCTACCTTGGTTAATTCTAGTTCTCTTCCGACTCCGACGGTATTAAGGCAACCTGAGACCTAGGGTTTCTTTCACTCTCCTCCTTGATTGGCCCTTGTCTCATCATTTCCTCATTTCTTGAGGTGTCATACCTCTTCTTTTTTTTGAGGGGGGGGGGGGGAGTTGGGCGTGGTGGTGCAGTGGTCAAGCTGTTGGCCTCTCACCGCGGCGGACTGGGTTCGATTCCCGGTCAATGCATGTGAGATTTTCAAAGTGAAAAGCCATGTCCTGTGGTTCGTATTCCTCGTAAAAATGGAGGTCCCGTGGCTTATGATCTCAAGATTAAAGGTCATGTAAAACTACAATCTTCTTTCCTTCCTCTTCTTTTTTCTTTTCATGGCATCTGCCTTCTGCTCAAGGCCCTAAAGGAGGCAGGTTGTGTGTAGCCCCACCAATTCTGGTGAACCTTGGATAATGCTACAGCCTTAAGGGTTCACGGAGCTCAAGGAGTTCGGGAGTTGGAGACCCCAAGGGATTCCTGAGCCGAGTCGGATGTTTTCCCTTTTTCCCTTCCTTTTGGGGCGGGTTTCCTTCTCTTTCCCTTTCCTACCTGCCTTCCAAGGCTCTTCTTATTTCCTAGTCCCTCAATCCTCTTCTTCGAGGGTTGACAGCATTTCCTTTCCTTCCTATCCTTCATTTATCTTTCTTTTTCTAGTATGTAAGGTAGTCGGAAGTAGGGCTGCTACTTTTAATCGATAATCAATTATTCGAAGCAGAAAAGTCGATTAATCACTAAGCTCTCACAGAAGCAAAACAGACATTTATTTAATTAAAATACGTATATTGTATCATATATTTTCAAATAATGTACTTCATTGTGAAAACTAGGCTAAAACAAAGTAATACAAAAATGTTCGTCCTAAATTGTAAACATTGAACATCACCATCATCATATTCTAAATCAGGGGTTCCCAAACTGGGGGGCGTGAGGCTGGGGGGGGGGGGGTGAAGAGATTTCCGAATTAAGTTCTTTTAACTCAAATATTACAATTTTGTTCAATAAACATTTTTCGAATCTCTTCAAGTGATAGTCGCACCAAGTCAATCGTTCAAAAGCACTGGCAATTGCCAACTGTCGGCACAGGTTGGAGGTGAAATAAGGAATTTGCTGTGTTGTAAGGAGCAAAATTATGCCAATTGTATCGTCTCGTTGGCATATCTTTGTGATTTCTTTGAAGCTTTGAACAGGTTGAACTTACATTTTCAAAGACATATTTATGCGATTCAGGATTTTCATCGCTGAGTGTCATAGGAACAAAGCAGCTCTGTCGGCTTGATGTTTCAAGTGATCTCCGCTGTGCTTTGTCGAATATCAAACCAAACGTACCGAATCTTACCAAGAGAAAACAGTGTCAACCCTCTCACTGATATTTGTTGACTAATTTAAGGATTTGTTGTAAAAGTGTGTTCGTTGTATTGTGCTAAAATGAAGTTAGTAGATAGGCCTATTCCATTATGTACTGAATTTTTATTAGCTTAGGTTTATATCCTCCGCATCAATTGAAGTGGTTATAGAAGCGATGAGTGGTGGGGGGGGGGGGGGGGGGGGGGCGGCGCGATGAACTCCCGTATCTGAAAAGAGGGCGTCAGCTGACAAAGGTTGGGAACCACTGTTCTAAAGGTTAATGCCTTGTCGATGCAACCACACTCTTGTGTCGTCGGTAGTTCGTTTCAGTTCCATGTAAGTTTCACATCCCATTCTATTCTTGATGTGTTCCAAATACTTCGTCCTAGACCGTCCTCTTCTTTCTTTCCCAGCATTTTCCCTTCAAGAATGTTAACGATGAAAGTGTTATGTTTGATGACATGTCCATGTCTCTTTCCCATTTCCTTCATTAATCTTCTCTCTTCTTTAACTTCCAGGGTGGTTTTTCTTTCCATCCAGCTCGTTCTTGTCATTTTCCGCCATATCCACATTTCAGCAGCTTCAAGTCGATTCTTTTCTAATTAACACACAGCCCAACATTCACTTCCATAGAGCAGTGTACTCCATACAAATGATTTTGCAAAGGATTTACTTACATCTATATTCATATGTTTGGGTCTGGCTGCGTGGCTCAGGGGTAACGTTCTCGCTTGCTGAGCCCACGGTTGCAGGTTCGAAACCTGGCGCAGTCAGCTGGCATTTGAGGGTGCGCAAATGCGAGGGAGCCGTGTCAGTAGATTTACTGGCACGTTAAAGATCCCCTTCGGGGCAAAATTCCGGCACCCCGGCGTCTCTAAAAGCCAGGGTAGTTAAAAGGGACGTAAAACCAATAACATTATTATTATTATTATCATATGTTTGCTGGATAAAATGTTTTTTTTAGTCATAAATGCCTGTTTTGCCAATGCAATCCTTCTCTTCACTTCCATTAAGCAACTATTGTCTTTTGTGATTATACATTGAACAAGAATTCAAAATCTTTGCTGAACACTCTTCGTTTTCTATTTTCGAAACACTTCCCATTTTGATTAATGTTTGTCCTTCCACTGCCACTGACTCTGATTTCTTTATTGTTAACTTAAACATGGAAAGACACTTTGTATATTCAGGCAAAACGCAACTTTTAAAGATTTCTATACATCATTCCGAAAATAAGCATAACTCGACTTAAGCGATGACTTCTCATTTAAACTTCTTTTCTTATCTCGTGTGTCTACTAATCCATTAATCGATTCTTTGGTTAGCCGATCCATTATTCGATTATTTGATTAATCGATTAATCGTTATCCATTAATTTCCAATTATTCGATTAGGCCTAATCGATTATTAATCGATAAACCGAACATCACTTATTACCAGCTATAGTCTGAAGTTAGAAGTCGTTGTCACTGTGGCAATTAGGAAGTGGTTTTCTGTGTCTTTATTTTACTTTTACAGGCAAATGCCGGGATGGTTACTAACTTAAGACAATGGCCGCCTCCTTCCCAATCCTCAGCTGAACTATAAATACACACACTAAAACAACCATCTTAATAATATACGTTGGTGACACAAAATACACACGACCAGGTAAATGGGGTTAAATGACCACGATGTCCAAGTCCCTCAAATGAAACAACAATTAAACTCAATCTTGGCAACGTTGTACAGCTTTCCCCGTATCGGCTAGCTGCTGCACCGTGTCATTTTATCCTGGACAAATACAAGCCGATATAAAATAAGTGAATTCATTTACGTATTTCACAGTCATATAGCATAACCTTTTGATATATATATAAGGATTACAACGCGACAAGGAACGAAATTTTCCAACCACACTGAACCGACAAGAAGTTACCTTACAAGAATTATAGCAACTTTGTTTCTTGGGCGCACAAAATTTTGAAATTAATAAACTAGTTACACAACATTCTAATGTATACTGTGTTAAAATTTGGATTCGATTTGATGACGGGTTCTTGAGAAACAAACTCTTAAATGTGACGCAACGGCGGCAACTAAAGCCATATATGACATTAAATCACTCACGAAGCTCTCTTTGGGAACTGCTATGAGATTATTTGACGCGAAAATAGCGCCCATCGCCACAGATGGGATAGAAATCATCTGGGAGAAACTGACCCTGGCGGACTTGAGGACGCTCGAGGCAGTGAAGGCGCGCTTCCTAAAAGCAACCCTGGGATTATCAAAATATGCAAAATCTAGACTACTGTCGACCAAAGTATTATGTGTACTCGAGTTTGAAGGTTGTTTGTGACGTAACCAGAAGACATATATAAAATCCAATAACATCATCATTTTCGTCGTTCTATTTTACGTGAGTTCATGTAGGTTTAAAATATTTAGTTTATATTTTAATATTTTTTATCGCAGTTGGAACACAAAAAGTGCCCGTTTTAAAGCGTGTTTCAACCATGCGTCACACTTAAGAATTATTATCTCACAAACCCGTCATCAGATCGAATCCGAATTTTAACACAATATACATTGGAATGTTGTATAACTGGTTTATTAATTTCAAAATTTTGTGTGTCCAAGAAACAAAGTTGTTAACATTTTTGTAAGGTAACTTTTTCTCGGCTCGGGGTGGTTGGAAAATATAGCTCTTGGTCGCGTTGTAATCCTTATACATCAAGAAGTTATGCTGTATGACTTTAAAATCCGTAAATTAATTCACTTATTTTATAACGGTTTATATTTGACCGGGGAAATACGACCTCGCTTCGCTCGGCAGTGATGGGCTCCATCTCAGCAACGCTGTACAGCTTACCCCGGAGTGGCTGGCTGGTGAATTATGCCTTATTTCCACGAACAAATACAAACCTGTATAAAATAAGTGAATTAATTTACGTATTTCACAGTCATACAGCATAACTTCTTGATTATTGTGGTGTTTGAAGCCATATTTTCAGTGTTGCCTTAGAAAACAAGAGTTTAGTGCTTTTCAGTCGGTCAACACGAATGTACCCAAAAGAGATGGGTTATGCCCTAATCCTGAAATAAATTACATGAGATTATTAAAATTATCGTGTTGACCGACTGAAAAGCACTAAACGCTTGATAACTTCTTGATATATAAGGATTACAACGCGATCAAGAGCTATATTTTCCAACCACCCCGAGCCGAGAAAAAGTTACCTTACAAAAATGATAACAACTTTGTTTCTTGGACACACAAAATTTTGAAATTAATAAACCAGTTATACAACATTCCAATGTATATTGTGTTAAAATTTGCATTCGATCTGATGACGGAGTTTTGAGATAATAATTGTTAAATGTGACACATGGTTGAAACACGCTTAAAAACGGGCACATTTTGTGTTCCAACTGCGATAAAAAATATTAAAATATAAATTAAAAATTCCAAACCTACACGAACTAACGTAAAATAGAACGACGAAAATGATGATGTTATTGTATTTTATGTAGGTCTATTGGTTACTTCACAAACGACCTTCAAACTCGAGTGCACATAATACTTTGGTCGACAGTAGTGTACGAACTTGCCAAGGAGAACTTCTTCATTGAGGACCTACGGACGAAGAGAGGACTACCATCTACGGACGCCTGGAAAAGACTAATGCAAGAGAGAGTGAAGAAGAGAGATGAAATCTGGCTCGAATTTTACACAACGCAAGCCATGACGAATAGGGTATGGACTGACACCAATCAAGACCTACGACACTTCGTTAACTCGATGGCGGTACATGGGTACCACCATAAACTGTGCGTCACCGAGTACTTTCATGACATAGACGTATCCTGTACTTGTAAATTATGTGGTAAACAATGTAGTCGGTACCACGTAATCACATGTAAGAACCGGGGTCCTTCCATTGTGAAATTTTGTGAAGGTGGAAGGTGAAAACACTAATGTATATTCACATTTATTAACCCTATGCACAATTTGTGCTCTGTATTTTCAATAACAAATGTGACGCATGGTTGAAACACGGGCACGTTTTTTGTGTTCCAACTGCGATAGAAAATGTTACAATATAAAGTAAAAATTCCAAGCCTACATGAACTAACGTAAAATAGAACGATGAAAATGTTGATGTTATTGGATTTTATGTAGGCCTATTGGTTACTTCACAAACAATCTTCAAACTCGAGTGAACATAATATTTTGGTCGGCAGTAAATTGAAATCCCGAAATGGTTCAGAGATTTTCGAGGAACTATTAAGTTAGTTGCAAAATGTTAGTTTAATATTTGATACGGTACTTGTTTACTTCTTCCTGGAGGTTGATTAGTTTCAGGACCGGGTTCTTGTCAGAGGAGGCCCTCCATGGGTTAAAATCCTGTCTTCTCCTCTTGACGCACATCTTGCTAGATATTGTGTTTTTGCATCTGACTTGCGTGCCTTGACAGCATCATTTGCGAAACAGCCAGTCAGGTCTCGCGAGGTCACGGTCGATGTGCTGTCTATGTGGCCTCAATGCCTATCTGTCTGCCTCAACATCACTTCTGCCTGCCTGCTAGTACTTAGTCAGTGTCGCCAACAGGTTTTCAGTTAATGCTTCCACAAATTATCATAACTAGCCAACATGTTATCTGCTGAGAGTGGGAAGTTTATTCCACTGTATAGCCTATCCCAGGATATAATTTCTTGACTTATCATATATTATTTCAGTAGTATAGATCCCTCCTGCGGCGCTCACAAGCGACCAATCGAGACAAATGAGTATTCAAATGAAAGAGAATAGATATTAGCAGTTACGAATTGCACTCTAATTTCATAAATATCTATAATTTCTTTAAAAAATTACTTTTAAAAATGTGCGAAGTGTGTGATTTGCAGATACTGTTGCTGTAGGAAAATTCGCTCCATAATTGCTGTCCACTTCACATTTTGGCCGCTGTGACGCCTGTTTCGTGTCATTTTAACATTCTGAGGTCTTTCCTTTATCATTTTGCATGGATTTCAGAAAAAGTAAATCAATGGAATGAGTACTCAAATCGTATAATTTGATATATATCGAATAACTGGTGAGTGTTATGATGATCCAATTTTCAGTCATAGCCTTATTAAGTTAGGGAATGTAGAACTTGGAATTCTAACTGAAATGTAAATACTGTAGTGTTCTATAATCATTTGGTTGAAATAAAGACATAACCTTTCTCCTTAAGTCTCTCATTATAAACCTATTGGGGAAAGTGTGGTTTATGAACATGCGAGATTTCTCGCAGGGGTCCGCTAGTTGTCTAACTCCTGTTGTCCTTCCAGGAACATCAACAAAGCATCTTCATCTGGTCCTATTGACAGTCAATCTCTTCACCTCGCTCCAGGCCTTGCTTTATTCGTTTCCATTAAACTGATCTTCACCACATTAGTTTGGATCTCCCTCTCTTCCTTGTATCTTGCGAGTTCCAATCCAATGCTTCTCTTTCAATGCCTTCATTTCCCTTTCTCAGTGTATGCCCGATCCATGTCCATTTCCGCCATTTCATTTGTACAGCTAAATATTTTCATAATATTTTTCAAACTAAAAACAAATATTTTTCTTCGTATTTCTCAAAAACACTTTACATTATATTTACAAATCTAAATATTTTTAAGCATATTTCTCAAAAACTAAATATTTTTCATATTTCCTTTAAAAAAAATTCATCGTAGTTCTCAAAAAATACAGTCATGGTAACGTTAAAATGATTTATCTGTCCGGCTCTTGAGAAGAGAGTGACATTCCGGCAGCTCGTTTACGTGTCTATTTGACTTGGTACATAAACGATTACTCAATTCTTGTGACTTAACCTCAATCCTTATACTGGTTCAAGAGCAGGTAGGCCTTTCCCTTCCTGGACAGATTGTGTGTGTGTGTGTCTGTCTGTCTCTCAGCTGATCACACATTACAGCTGGCAACAATTCATCTATACTTTTAGGCTTTTGTCATGTCTGTTGTGGGTTTCACCTATATTATTAGTAATTGTTGTTTTAAGGGGCGGAACTACGAGGTCATCTGCCCCGGTTTCACCTAGGCATAGTCCGGCTCCGTGGTTAAGTGGTTAGCGCACTAGGCTTTGACCAGAAGTGCTCCGGGTTCGTATCCCGGCCGAGATATCAGGGATTTCATCTTCCTGGGATTAAATCCCGTGGCTCGGGGACTGGGTGTATGTGACGTCTTCAACATCACTTCATCACGTGCAGGTCGCCCACGGGCGTCAACTAAAAATACCTGCACTCGGCCTCTCGGGAGGCCACACGATCATTATTATTATTAACTTTTTATTATTATTAATGTTATTATTATTACCTAGACATACTAAGCAGTGGCGTAACTAGGATTTGCTTCTGGAAGCGGATGAGCTGAGTCATTATCTGAACTAAGAAGCTATGAAGAGCGTTTTATGATTTTGTTTTCGGCATTGTGTCTGTTTTCCTGTTGTGTTTATTGTCTTGAGTTTTGATTTTATTTGTTGATTTTTTTGTGTTGTTTTCTGCCTTGATTTGGATTTTTTTATTTATTTTTCATTTTAGTTATTTATGTTTGTTGTTTTCTGCTATCGATTTTTGAATTTTACTTTTTGATTTTATTTTTATTTTTGCTTTGCGTGGGGGGGGGGGGGCGGCGTTTATGCTGGAGCAAGTGTTCAGTTTAGGTAACACTTTAAGTTTTACACACGTAAGGAGAGAAATGTTCTGGAAGTAGTTAGTATAAACGTACGTAATCCAGTCAGGGGCAGAGTCGTTGTCTGGCATGTCCTGCCATCTATTGGGCATTATGTAGTACTACTTGAGTTTGGATTTTTGCTTCTGGAAGTAACTAACAGAGCATTTTGTAGGCGTCCATCCTCTACAGCTGGAGTTCATCTGAGATGTAAACAGGCGTGGGGAAATAGGAAGCAAATTCTTCACGCCGCGTTGTGATTTTTGATCAAAGAATATCAATTTATGTATGTACTAGTAAGGAGCAACAAGTAGTAGGCTACTTGCCTATTGATTTTAGGAAATAATTTTATTTTTGGCCCTTCATCCGACACAATAATTTTAATTTTGATTCGATTCAAAATAAAAATTCATGTAAATTTTGAATTTACTTTTAGATAAATAAATACCCAAAACCTACAGACACTTCATCTAGCCCTCCCCTTGAAGTTAATAATTATTATTTAGGCTTTACCATTTTTTAATGCAAATGGAAAAACTCAGCACTTAAGGTCAAAGAACGAAAATAACCAACTACACAATCCAATCGTTTGTAATCCAAAGATTGGATTTATCAAACTAAACATTTCATCGTATTACTTATTTTTATTATTTGGCTCTGAGGGTAATGACCCCCCTAATCACCCCTGTAGTTACGCCACTGGTACTAAGACAGGTTCAGGAGGGGTTTGGTACACTCTCTCTGTATCCTGCTAGGATAGTGAATATTGCGCTATGTCCCACATATAAATAACATCGTACTTCTTTTGCTGGGGGAACTAGAATACAATAGTCTACCCTCAGTTCCAAATCATCTCTACACAACCTACACCTGAAACTATCAGTTTAACATATTCTAACCTTGGACTACATCTACAATTCATGTCTCGACCCATTCCTTCCTTAACTAAGTTATGGGTTCCTTAGCAAGTGCTATACCAACCTATCTCTTCTCATCATTAACAGTCACCAGAAACAACTCTCCTCTCCCACTCGTCTTAATACTTCTTCATTTGTTACTATATCTACCAATCTGATTTTAATCATTCTCCTGTAACACTACATTTCAAATTCTTCTATTCTTCTCTTTTCTGCTGCACCAACAGTCCAAGTTTCACTTCCATAGAGCGCTAAACTTCAGACAAAGGCTAATACGTTAAACTATATAGGATATCAACATATTTATTTCCTGTATAAATGTTTTCCTTGGAGCCTCCGTGGCTTAGGCGGGAGCACGCCGGCCTCTCACCGCTGGGTCCGTGGCTCAAATCCCGGCCACTCCATGTGAGATTTGTGCTGGACAAAGCCGAGGCAGACAGGTTTTTCTCCGGGTACTCCGGTTTTTCCTGTCACAATTTCATCACAGCAACACTCTCCACTATCATTTCATTTCATCTGTCATTCATTTAATCATTGCCCCAGGGGAGTGCGACAGGCTTCGGCAGCCGGCTCAGTTCATATCCTCGCCGCCAGATGAGGGCTTCATTCATTCCATTCCCTGACCCGGTCGGTCGACTGGAAGCAGGCTGTGGATTTTTCATAAATGCTTTCCTTGCCTGAGCCAACCTAGTTTTTATATCCTCTTTGCTTCGTCCATCACTGGACGCTTCCTAAGTAGCAGAAGTCCCCTACTTCCTTTAGCTTTCCATCTGCCAATATCACGTCGATAGGGGTTTCTGATTGCTTTCGCCTGCATTCCATTATTTCTTGTTTTACATTTATTGAATTATTTTCTCAAGACGGAGAAGACGATATCAAGACTCATTCAAATTCTGTGGTTAATCGGCTAAGTTGACAATGTCAATCTCGGAGTTGAAGTTATTTATCCTTGAATCTTTACTCTTACTTTAAATTTGTCTCTAATGTCCTCCATTTATTATTCAACGTAGGCTATACAGTAGATTAGCAAGTAGCTCATACATCCTACTTATATTAATTGCCTCTATCAGTTTGATTGCTGTAATAGATTCGTGGATATTGAGAACCGTCTGATATTTCGGTTAGTCGCCATGTTGGATATTTATCTATGTAGGTCTTTTAGAGTTATGTACTATTGCATGAAGATTATTGTGTACGAGTACTATTCAAACTTCAATCGCATGATTAGGTCAAAAGAAGTAAAAACGAGATTTTAAAATTTCACACAGCTGCCATCTTGTGGTTATAGAAAACAATTGAAACAAATTAGATACCAGTCGATTGGCATTTGTATAGGCATTTACCGTACCAAGTTTCACTGCACTCGGATGGTTAAATCGCGAGAAACGTCCATTCAAATATGTATTCTTCGCGTCACCGCCATGTTGGATTTGTGCTCACCTGGTTATTGAAAGTCCTATAGATGAACTTATGTTCATAGCCCCTATGAACATAAAATATTTCAGTGTGATTGCTGTAAAAAATTCGTAGATATTGAGAACCGTCTAAATATTTCGGATGGTCTCCATGCTGGATTGTTATATGCATAGGCCATAGACAAAAACAAAAGTTTGGCGCTTTTCAGTCGGTCAACACGAATGTACCCAAAAAGAGCTGGGTTACGCCCTAATCCTGAAAAAAATTCATGAGATTAATAAATACACTATGATGACCAGTTTCGATCGTCAAGTGATCATCATCAGATCCATTACACTTAGGCTATAACATCTGTGTTTGAGAATACAGGTGAAAAATATTTACAATATTTACAATTATTTAGTTGCAGTATTGGTAATGCAACTGTGGGAGTATGCTAAATGTAGTATATCTAATGTTAGGTGAAATGCTAAAATGGTGATAGAAATCCGGAGTTTGTCTGTTTGGGGTGATTATATGGTTGTAAAAAATCAACTATGGTTATACTGTAATAATACAGGCTGATACTTATCCGGTTGTCTTCCTGGCTGGAACTTCGAGTAGTGTCGTGTTCACTCTAGCACCAGTTGTATAGGCCATAGAATTATGTACCATTAAAGGAAACTGATTGCGTAGGTTCATTATTCAAACTTTCACTTCGATCGCATGATTACGACACAAAAAAATTAGAAAACTTAATTTTAAAATTTCGCACAGCCATTATTTTGAGGTTATGTAAACAATTGAACTAAATTAGATGCCAGTTCATTAAAATATGTATAAACATTTACTGTACCATATTTCACTGCTCTCAGATGGTTAAATCGCGAGAAAAGTCTATTAAAATATTTCAAATTCGCTTGGCCATTTGAAATTTACAGGTTTTTGAAAAACACATAAATAAACGTGTAGTTGTGCCTTTTACCACCGTACAAAATGTCAGGGCGATATCAGTAATAGTTTCGGAGATATAGAATGCCGGTGAAATATTTCGCACAGCCGACATCTTGAGGTTATGTAAACAATTGATCTAAATTAGATGTCAGTGCGTTACAATGTGTATAAACATTTGCTATACCTAGTTTCATTGCATTTGGATTCTTAATTCGCGAGGAAAGTTTTTTTAAAAGTCTCAACTTTGCTTGGACGCCATGTTGGTTCTGGAGTTTCCAGGTTGTGGAAAGTCTCACATGTGAGCTTCTAGTAGTTTCCCCTTATCACCGTACGAAATTTCAGGATGATATCGGTAATAGTTTCGGAGATATTGAATGCTGGTGAAATATTTCACACAGCCGCCATGTTGGATTGGTGAGACGTAATATAATTTGAAGGGCACAGTAGGAATCGGCCAAAACGGTGCTATGTTCTTACCGAGTTTCATTGAAAATGCTCGAGCCGTTTAGAAGTTATTAGAGAGACACACACCCACACGGATAAAAGGTGATCTCATAAGGCTAATTTTTTTCTGTCATAAAATGAAAATAGGCTAAAAAGTATGGGTAGTAGGTTGCAGCCTTGTCTTACACATTTCTGAATACCAGGGATTGGTGGCCGAGGCCTAAAGTTAGGAGGCATCCCGCAGATTAAAAGAAAGGTAATGAATAACATCACCACCACATACACTAATATTGGCGTGTGCCGAAGGAGTTACTGTACACTAGATCAAATTAGACATCACAGATGTGTCATCAAATCTGTCTGAACTCAACGACAGTCCTCTTGCCCTTGACTAATGTAAATATGTGCTGAAGAAATAAGCAAACTCAGTCTATTATGTCAGGGCTGTTCCGTTTTGTAGGATCAGCAGGAAGTGACTATATAAATAGCACAAGACAATGTTTGGACTGCATCACGACGTGTTTCAAGGTACGACCTTTAAAGATTTCATTGTTGTTGTTGATTCGTTTCGGGCGGTCGTTCTCAACCTTGTTGACACTGTGAGCACCTCCTTCATGAGATACCCGCACACCTTTAAATCGAATTTATTAATACTAGGGATCGGTGCTTAACCCTTTATAAGTCAAAACTATTTTTTAAACTTTTATTTGTTTCTACATTTTAACTTATTTAAATGAATATAATTGTGAAAAATCCACAGCCTGCTTCCAGTCTCCGACCGGGTCAGGAATGGAATGAATGAAGCCCCCATCTAGCGGCGAGGATATGAACTGTGCTGGCTGCCGAAGCCTGTCGCACTCCTCTGGGGCAATGGTTAAATTAATGACAGATGAAATGATAGTTAAGAGTGTTGCTGGAATGAAATGTTGACAGGGAAAACCGGAGTACCCGGAGAAAAACCTGTCTGCCTCAATTTTGTCCAGCACAGATCTCACATGGAGTGACCGGGATTTGAACCACGGAACCAGTGGTGAGAGGCCGGCGTGCTGCCGCCTAAGCCACGGAGGCTCTAATATAATTGTAAATAATGTTATTTTTTGTTTCTCTAATTTATTTTTAATTATTTAAAATTTTCTATTTATGTTCTTATAGATTCAATTTTGATATTTTTATTGAATTAATTAATCAACTAATTCCGATTTGATTTTTAGCCTACTTTTCGCATTTTGCAAAAATGAGGAAAAAGTAGACTTATGAGATCGGGCAAATGTGTGTCTGTCTGTCTGTCTGTCCTTCTGTGAGTCTGGCTGTGTGTGTGTGTGTGTGTGTCCCCCCCCCCCCTCTATCAACTCCTAAACGGCTGGAGCAATCGAAACAAAATTTGGTAAGAGTAACGATCTATACCCGAATAGCTCACGGCCATATTTGAAAATGATGTCAGTGCTACCAACTGCTAAAAAATCGCAATTGAAATTTGAGCTCTATGTCGGATATCTTCGGAGGTATGAATGGGAGCTATTTCAAAATTAGCACACGTATAGATAATAATATTGCAGTTTAATTTGCAGGAGGCCATAGATGGCAGTGTTGCCAAAATGATTATAAGCCTGCTGATAGGTCCAATTTTTAAATGCATATAACTTCTACACTATCAATTGGAATTCAACCAAATGTCGTATGATGTTTGTGTACATAACCAGATATCACTGAGCGTATTCTTGAGACCCACCAGAGCTGCCAACTGTTAATAAATGGTCCTAATTTATTTTATCCAAATATCAATATATCAGAAATTATGCAAGCCGACAGCTTTAAACTATGCGCACGTATAGTACCTGACATTCTATATTAATTTGGAGTAACTTATATACGTCAGTGCTACCAACGTGATTCTAAGCCTGCTGATAGGTCCAATTTTAAAATGCATGTAACTTCTATACTAATGGATTTCATTCAAAATTGGCACAACAATAGATCATATTATTTCAGACTATTTCTGACCAATACATGTATGTCATTGTTGCCAACATGATTTTACGCGCGCTGTTAGATCCAATGTTTAACTGCATGAAACATCCATGCTATCCATTGGACTTCAACCAAATTTTGTATTCTGTACCTTAAGGGATGGAGCTAAGAATATTTTCAGTCACCAGGGCTGCCAACTGTAGTTCTCCATTAGGCTACATTATGCCAGGTATACAGTATTTCGAACTAATTAGTAATTTCGATATTACCAACTTAATTTCGTCATTATTCTAGATAGATCCATCCATATAGATTTATCATTGCATGAATCTTAAATTTTAAGAAAGGTAGGCTGCTTAGTTCGTCATGGAACTTCTCGTTACAATTATTATTTTCATAATTCTTCTATACTTGTGTTTATTATTTTAATTTTTATATTACGGTACTTTTATTATTGTAATCTTATTTTTATGATTTTTTTTCTATATTTCTCTTTTATTATTACACTATAATTGTTAATGTTTTTGGCTTTTTTAAGTTTATCCAACACATTACCTCAAGTTGATTCGTATAAAGGCCTAGTATTTGATTTTTAGAAATACTTACACTTCGGCATGAAAATGCTCCGAAATTTGGCTGAAAGATTCAACTATCAGCATCTTTGAAAGTATAAACTGTCCTTATGACAGGTGGTTAATATAGAGACCACTGTCCCATAAGGGGTTAACGCCTAAAAATAGCCCAAATATGCAAGCAAATATGACCTTAAAAATGACGAAATATGACTCAAAAATGTCAAAATATTACCTGAAAATGACTAATTTAAATATGGCCGTTTAGTACATTATGCAACGAGCCTATAATGGCTATAATTAAGACACGAGTATGTTTATAAAACGAGCGTATGCGAGTGTCTTAATTACCATTATAGGCGAGTTGCATACGACTGTTTATGTTCGACGATAGTTATTATAACTATTTTATGTTCGAACATAAATATTCATAAATATCTGTCGAGATTTCGCCAGTTTTATGTACTGAACAGAACGCATGAGACGCAGAAAATGCCTTGTATTTGACCATGGCCTCCTCGATTACCCTACTATGACACTAGGCTAGGCAGTGAAATTTAAATTAGAAGGCCGTGGAACTCAGCGCATCTAATTATCTAATTGGTCAAACAACTGTTTCTTGAGCTCTGATTGGTGGGAGAAACTGTTTCATAATGAAAAATAGTGTTATAATGAGCCTCATTATAGTACAGTTTTCTGACATATAATAGTCAGGGTCGAACATAAAAATATGATTATTACTAAACATCTGAGCTCTAATAATATTCATAATAATAATAATAATAAAAATGGAACAAAAGACAAGAACGAAAAATTCTTAGGAACATATATGGCCCTGTTCATGTAAATGCTATATGGTTTAAAAGGAAAACTACAGGCTTGTACGCAGTAATTAATAAGTTCATCGATGCTCTACGCAGGAGACGATTGGAATTCTATGGTCTCATCTGCAGAATGGATGACACTAGATAATGCAACAACAACAAAACTGCTTGATATAATAAATTCATAGAAGGTTAAAATCTGTTCGTTAGAAAAATCAAGCAGGACTTAAAAGAAATAAACACCACAATAGATACCATCAGGAATCGCAAGGCTTTTGGAACTCTGGTTGCAAAGCACACTTTCACGGAGAAAGCTAAGAAGACCACTGGGAAACAATGGACAGAAGAACGCAAGAAACAGCATAGAGAGTTCATGAAGAGATTTTGGGAGGAGGAGAAGAACGAAAAGAAAAGGCCATCAACCCAAGTTAACAAGTTCAAAAGTGCTCTATAAGTGAGCAAAACGAAGAAAAAAAGAATGAACAAGCATGCTCGTCTCTTTCCTTTTCCTGCCTCTCTCTCTGTCTGTCTACTCCTTATTATTCCCGTTTTCCAACGGGGTCAGGGATAAGATGCGCTGGAAGTCTGTGTGGCGGATAGTTTTTACGTCCGGATGCCCTTCCTGACGCCAACCTCATGAGAGGAGTTAATGAGAGATGAAATGCATGATGGTGAATGAAACTGGGCAAGGATGTGGAGGAAAGCGGGTGTGGCCTATCAGAAGGTACCGTCCCTGCCTTTGCCTGGAGTTGAAAATGAGAAACCACGGAAAACCATTTCAAGGACGGCCGACGGTGGGGCTCGAGCCCACGCGTCTACTGAGTCAGCAGAAAGCTTGACCTAACGCTGCGCTTTTGCGACAGTAGCCACCACTGTCGGTGTCGGTCTCGCTCTCCCTCTGAAGTGCTGAAATAGCTCAGGATTCACCGCTCACCAGGCATGATGCAACTGCTTGCAAGACTCATGAAGATAAGATACATTTACGTGTGGACAGTCGAGTCAAATCAGCATCTTTCGTGTTATTCATTAAAAAAGGGATGTCCAATTATATTTTACTGTAGATTAAGGAATAGTCTGTCGCCTCCGTGGTGTAGTGGTCAGCGTGCTTAGCTGCCACCCCGGAGGTTCACGATTCGATTCCCGGCTCTGTCACGAAATTTGGAAAGTGGTATGAGGACTGGAACGGTGTCTACTCAGCCTCTGGTGGTCCAAATGAGTAGAGGGGGTTCGAGTCCATCTCAGCCATCTTCGAAGTGGTTTTACGTGTTTTCCCACTTCGTCTTCGGGCAAATGCTGGGATGGTACCTACCGTCAGGCAACGGCCGCCTCCTTCCCTCTTCCTTGTCTATCCCGCCCATTCTTCCCATCCTGTCCCATCCCTCATGAGGCCCCCTGTTCGCTTTGCAGGTGAGGCCGCCTGGGCGAGGTGCTAGTCCCGCCTCCCCAGTTGTATCCCCCGACTCGATGTCAAGGTCCAGGACACTGCCCGTAGAGACGGTACAGTTGGGATCCCTCGCTGAGTCAGGCAGAAAAGCCTACCCGAAGGGTAAACTGACTACGAAAAAACAAAGAAAATCTTACTGTCAAAATTTGTAATGAATACACTATTATTCCGGTTCATCAAACCAAAATTTGAAGGAAAGAGTGGATCTCACGTACACGAGGTTGAGAACGCCTGGTTTAGGGTCTTGCGACATCGTGGTTATTTAGTCCAGTGTACTTGGGTGAGTGTAGGCTATGTCTGATAACCTGTCTTAATCTAATGTCTTTAGTAGTAGTGTGTAAATTAGTATTCGAAACTAGGCCCCCCAGGGGCTCACATCTAGTGGGACGTGGGTTGGCAACAACGGGACCCCAGCTGAGTCCGGCATTGCTTCCACTTACTTGTGCCGGGCTCCTCTCCGTCTTCTATCCTGTCGACCTCTCTTGGTCAACTCTTGTTCTCTTCCGACCCCGGCGGTATTAGAGTATCTGAGGCCTTAGGGAGTCTCTTCCTTTCCCGCCTTAATTGGCCCTTGTCTCCTCTTTCCTGATCTCTAATTCTTCGAGGGGTCAGCCGTCTTTTTCTTTTCCCGTTATCTCCTGCCTTCTGCTCAAAGCCCTCAAGGAGGGGGGGGGGGTGTATGTAGCCCCACCACTTCTGGTGCACCCTGGATATTGCTACACCCTCAGGGGCTCACGGCTGGTGAGTTCGGGAGTTGGCGACTCCTAGGGATTTCTGAGCTGGGTTCGGTTTTTCCCCCTTTCTCCATTGCCTCTGGGGCAGACCCTCTCCTCATTCCCTTTCATCTCTGCCTTCCATGACTCTCCTTCTTTCCAAGTTCTTCAATTCTCATTCTTCGAGGGTTGAGGGCATTTCCTTCCCTTCTGTCTTTTATTTACTTTCTTCTTCTTTTTGTTTCCGAAATGGAAACGTCCGTAGTTAGTTATAGTTGTAGGTTTCATTTGATCATCTTTAATTTTCATGATCACCCAAACCATTAGGAACCGATAACCTAGATGTTAGGCCCCTTAAAACAACAATTATCATCATGATCATGAAACTAGGATTGGGAAGGAGGTGGTCTTGGCTTTAATTTAGGAATCATTCCGGCATTTGCCCAGAGTAGAAGTGGTAAACCACGGGAAAACAGTTCTAAGATGACAGGTATTTCTTCGCAAATTCAAGTTACAGAATGCAAATACATTTGCCATTGATAGCACAATTCGAGTTATTGGACTTATTTTGTGCTGACTGACTGACTGACTGAAAGTTCCCATATCAAGACTCCATGCATGCGTAGCGTAACCTTCATGTTGCTGTAAGCAGTTGACCTATTACGAGGATGTTATTAGTGAGGTAATGCACCATCGTGTGCTCGAACAATAGATCTCTTTATGTTCCCTTTCACTTTCTCTGGCAGACCTCATGACACATTTCACGATGGTTATGTGAGCAATGTAAAAAATATATACTAGACTTTTATGGTACGAAGGAGGACATGGCCAAGTTCTTATATTTGGGAACTTACGTATTTCCTATGGACTTATTGTGAAATTAATAAATAATAATAATAACAATAATAAATATCAAAATTCATCACTACATCACTGTAGTCAAGCCGGTATCCATCTATGTGTCCGAATGCCTTATCCTCTCTCAGAAATGTGTGCTTGCTAAGTTAGAGCAAAAAGAGAGAAAGATTCCCCCACAGCATACTTGGTCCAAACTACAAAAACGGGATCTACGTAAGAAAATCCAGGCAAGAAATCTATTCTAAGATAGAGAAAATCACGGACACAATGCGCAAACGCAGGGCTCGCTTCTACGATCACTTGCGACGGATGGACAACTCTAGATGGACAAAACGTATATTTAACAATTTCTATCAAAACCAAAAACAACAGTTCCCTGGTACGTTAACGTCAATAAAGACCTCCAATAAATGGGCCTACGACCTGATGACGCGCACAAACAAGACCTTTTCCGAAAAAGCATCGTGACTTTGGGACTTTCCGAGATGAGAAATGGACAACCGGTGCAAAGTGGTCGGATGAACGCCGTGCTCGACACAGCAAGCTAATGAAAACCTACTGGATCAGTCGTAAATTGAATAAACGCCAGAATGTACAGTAGAACTTATCGTGGTCCCTAGTTGGCCGATTAGCGAATAATAAAGCGAGTGAATGTCTCGTACTGAACTACGAATTGGATAAATTAGAAGTAAGTTAGTAGAAAGAAGAATTATACGCAAAACACTCGGTCCTTTAACAACTGCAGAATTCTGGAAATTAAGAAGTAATGATGAAATACAGCAAAAAATTGAAAACATATCAGAAACAATACGGAAGAGGAGATTGCTATTTTTTGGTCATTTGTACAGGATGGACGACAGTAGGTTAACCAAGCAGATCTTCACATTCCTGTGGAACAAGAAGTCAACAACAACCTGGGTACAAGAAGTCAAAAAGGATTTGGAAAGAAACAATATCAGAGAAGAAAATAGAGAGAGATATTTTCAGGCAAAAAGTGCTAAAAATGGAAGGATTCCAAGGTAGGAAGGGAGAGAAAGAAAACCGGCTCGAAATGGTCCGAGGAAAGGAGGAGGAAACATAGTGAGATGATGAAGGAATACTGGAGGAAGAAGAAGGAACAGCAAAGGACAAAGCATTGAAATCAGCTCGTGGTCCCTAGACGACCAAAACGAGAATAATAATAATAATAATAAGGTATAATAATAATAATGAGATGAACATCGGAGGGAACATGATGAAATACCGAGAAATATTCAGAACCATTGTAAATGCGTACATATTTAGGGTGAAATCTAGCGACGGGACTGGTACAAGGAGGACAGAAGAACGGAAAAAGCAACACAGTGAGTTCATGAAGTGATTTTGGGAGCAGAAGAAGGCAAAAGTCATCAAGCCAATTAACACGTTCCAACGCGCTCTATGAATGGGCATAACGAAGATGTATTAGAAAAAGCTACACAACAATAATGGCTATGCATGGAATACGTTATATAAGATCCCTCAGATTAGAGACAGCAATGTCCCTATTTAAAGCAAAAATACTGCCAATATTGACGTATGGCTTAGAAATTATCTGGCCGTATCTCTCAATGAAAAACCTCTCCACAATAGAAAGAGTAAAAGCAGTATACATTAAGAAAGCAATTGAAGTTTCAAAGACAACAAGATCCAGATTAGTTTATCTCCTGGCAAGAGAATCCTTCCTCATAGAAGATCTTAGGACACAAATACATCTGCCCAACACAAATGCATCAGAGAACCTATTGGCAACACTCATCCAAAAGCGAGAAGACGTATATCCGGAGTTTTTTTGCATCTGGCGCCATGATTGATCGATCATGGACGAAAACAAACTTTGAAATGCGTCACGTCTATACAAGAATGGCAGTACACAGCTTCCATCACATCATTTGTCACAACAAGACGTATCATGAGCCTTCAATTACACGCAAGTGTTAACTGTGTGGACATGCATGCGATCGCTATGACCACTTGGAAATCTGTACAAAAAGAACAAGGACAATCAGTGATTATGCGAATTAATAGAAATTAAGTTTATATAAATAGTATTTTTGTAAACCTATGGCCACTTGGCTGCATTAAATGTTTAATTGTGTTTAAAATAACGAAGAAAGAAAGAAGAAGGTGTAACAAAAAATCCATCTTCCGTAAAGCAAAACTACATTGCAACACGGAAATCAAACTTGAGGCACTATACGCCTCTGAAACACTGAACATTGGGGGCAGATCACTAGTTTAAGATAAACAAAAACAAGAAAGAAATATCTTGAGGATGAGTTTTGGCCCCCAGTTTGCACTGAGGGAATTTGGATGAAAAAGGAAATCTAAGGAGCTTTATCAGCATTCGGAGAAAATCTCTGATATATTCAGGAAAAGACGTTTGAAATTTTAAGGGCATATTCTCAGAATGAGTGATTACAGGCAGACTAAAAGAATTCTAAATATTACTCTCTCAATGAAAGCTAAGATCAACTGGCTGCTGGCTGCTTGAAGTTGTAAAGTACTTTTAGGAAATAGTTATCTCAAGTGATGTGGTACTGGACAGATCTAAATTCAGAGAACTAGTTGACAATCCTACATTTTCAGACCACCCAAACATTACATCCAACGGAACCTGGACGGAGAAATGAAGGAAGGACCATAGCGAGAAGATGAAGAGGTTCTGGGAGAACAAGAAAGCAATATCAGCGGACCCGTGCGAGAAATCTCGCATGTTCATAAACCACACTTACCCCAATAGGTTTATAATGAGAGACTTAAAGAGAAAGGTTATGTCTTTATTTCAACCAAATGATTGATCATCATCATCATCAGATAAGCTCTACTACCTGGCTGGAATAGCACCACCTTGTGTACGCGGAGAGGTGGCTGCCAACAGGGAGAGGCTGAGAGTGCAAGAGAACAGCGCCCACCCACTGCATGGATATAATCCTCCTCAGCAACGGCTGAGGTCCCGAAAGAGCTTCCTGAGGACATCTGAGATGCGTACCATCTCACCGGAGAAGGCAAGGCTGGATATATGGAAGAAGTCGACCCCTCACCCCTTGGTTGGATGCCAGTAGCTGAAGAACTACCACCCGGACACAACGAAAGCTGGTTGGTGTGGAAATCCTTAAACAGGTTACGATCAGGAGTTGGAAGATCCCGAGACAATCTGAGGAGATGGGGCCTCTATACATGTGACACGTCTTGCGAATGTGGACAAGAACAAACCACAAGACACATGCTTCATTGCCCTCTGTGCCCTTCATCTTGTGCAGAGGAAGATCTCCTGTTAACCACTCCGAGCGCCTTGGATGTTGCTCAGTATTGGGCACGTGTTATATAATTAGACAGTTTTACCCTTTTATGGATAGGAACTGTACATTTGTATGTTTCCGACACGAGAAATAAAATAAATCATCATCCTCATCCTGAACCAACTCCAGTTGCCCGGGTGTGGTATATGAGCCTCCGCCATTTCACCCTGTCCTTGTACCTCTCCTCCTCCACCAACTTGTCCCAATCATGACCTCTCTGCTGTACATCGTTCTTGACTGTATCTATCCACTTCGTTCGTGAGCTTTCCACGGGTCGTCTTCCTTCTACTTTTCTCTCAAATTCCTTCCGTGCAGTTCTGTTTGGTGGGATCCTCTTCATGTGACCAAACCACTTCAGTCTTGAGATCTGGATCTTCTCTAATCTTCTCATTCCTGATCTCGTCTTTCCCGGTTTTCTGAATCATGGTACGTAGGAATTTCATTTCGGCTGCCTGGAGTTTAGAGTTATCTCTATTGGTTAGTGTTGTGGTTTCGAGACTGTATGCAAGAATCGGTGTATAATAGGACTTGTACAATGTCATCTTTGTCTGAAGGCAATCACTGAAAATTGGATCATCATAACACTCACGGGTTATTCGATATTTATGAAAATATACGATTTGAGTCCTCATTCCTTTGATTTACAGTTTCTGAAATCCATGCAAAATGATAAAGGAAAGACCTCAGAATGTTAAAATGACATGAAACTGGCGTCACAGCGGCCAAAATGTGAAGTGGACAGCAATTATGGAGCGTATTTTCGTACAGCAACAGTATCTGCTAATCGCACACTTCATACACTTTTTTAAACGTCATTTTTTTTTTAGAAATTATAGATATTTATGAAATTAGAGTGCAATGTCTATTCTCTTTCATTTGAATGCTCATTTGTCACGATTGGTCGCTTGTGAGCGTCGTAGGAGGCGTGCATACTACTGAAATAGTATATATGATAATAATTGCCACAGTAATAAAAACATGAAACACTCGGAAACTTCGATCATTGGAGGCAGATCTCACATTAAAGAAGTAGAGAAGAGTATGTGTGTTTGGAGTTTCACTGTTCACCTTGGCTTTTCTGAATTGAGTCTGGTCCGGCCGTCCGTGCGCCTTTTAAGCTAGCGTTGGTTAAACCGTTAAAGATACCGGGCAAAGCCGGTGTGGGTTACTATTTTGGAATAAATACAAAATTAAGCCATAAATTTACAACGTTCAAAGAGAAAGCTAACTTTATTTCTGTAGATAACTTCAGATGACCCACGATCCACCCACGCTATTATGGGTTCCCTGCTTTCTCGGCTGTAGAGGTAAACACTAACTAAAGTTTATATAGCGACAAGGTTCACTTCCTGCTGAGAGCACGATGTGCCATGACCCTGGCACAATAGACCATGTTTTCTGTTTCCCCAACGCGCATTTGCATTACTTCAAGGATACGAATACGTCTGTAAGAATAAACACACCGACCAAGCAAAGGATGTGTGATGTGTCTGCATGTTTGATTTTACGAGGTGAGGGATCTTTATGGTTAGTCTACTTATCCCATTTAAGTCCGCCTCGTTGCGTAGTGGCTAGTACTCTTGGCTGACACAGTGGAGACCCGGCTTCAACTCCCAGCTCTGCCAAGAAATTTAATTCTGGTCTGAGGGCTGGAACGGGAGACACTCAGCCTCGTGAGACAAAACTGAGAAGAGGCGGGTTCGATTCCCACCTCAGCCGTCCTGAAAGCTGTTTTCCGTGGTCCGCGCCCCCTCCCCCCATTTCTACTCCAAGCTAATGCCGGGATGGTTACTTGCGCAGGCAAGGAAAGCATTTCTACAGAAAATAAATCTGTTGACATCGGTTATAGGTTGGTTCCTCAGTTTACGGGTTGCGACAACACGGTCATGTATCTCCGTATTCTTTGGGTGTGTGTAGAATCTGTCTGATAACCGGTGTTAATTGTGATGGCTGTATTAGTGTGAGTTATCTATTCTTAATTCAAGTAAGGACTGCAGACATTCGATTTTCAAGTAATTCCAACTTTTGCTAACAAACGCCACCGTCAACGACCAACTAGTTCTGAACTTTGTTACTAGATGCCGCCGCAGTCTGCTCCTGGTGACGAACGTTAAAACCTAAAAGAGTTAGTCAAATTTAAACTATAATTTAGCTTCACACTAGTGTAATTAGAGGAAGGTTCCTTATCATGCCATAAATCTATGACATGGCATCGCCGGTTTTACTTCCCCTCCGAAGAAGGCATACTGAGGGATTTTTAACGCTCTTAAAAATCCGACGACTTCGGTCGGGTTTGAACCGGCGACTTTGGGGCATAGAAGCTCAGCATGCTACCGACTATGCCACCGAAGCCGCTCACATCGAATATAGATTTAGGTATTAGGAAGTCATTTCTGAAAGCCTTTGTCTGGAGCGTGGCGCTCTATGGAAGTGAAACTTGGAGTGTTGGTGCGCAAAAAAAAGAGAAGAATTGACGCGTTTGAAATGTGGTGTTGCAGGAGAATGATGAAGATCAGATGGGTAGATAGGGTTGCAAACGAAGAGGTATTAACACGAGTGGGAGAGGAGAGATGTTTCTGGCGACTGCTAATGAAGAGAAGAGATAAGTTGGTAGGACATTACTACGACACCCAGAAATAGTAAGCTTAGTTATGGTAGTAAGGGTCGAGGACAAGAACTGTAGGGGTAGACCAAGGTTAGAATATGTTGAACAGATTGCCTCGGATGTAGGGTGTGGTAGCTATGTAGAGATGAAACGATTAAAGTTTATACCTGTGAATGGGTGCAATGAATGATTCACCTTATGGTCAATAAATGTATTGGGAACATTTATTACAATACCAGTTTTGGTTATCTTGTAACCCTCTTCAGTTTTACTAAATGGTGCGGAGACATGGGCAATAACTAAGTCACAATGCCATAAGCTGGATGTGACAGAGATGAAGATGCTGCGCTGGATTAGTGGCGTCACTAGGATTGCTCACATCGCAAATGAGAAAATCAGGGGCACAGTTAAAGTAACAGTTGTCTCAAAGAAAATCCAGGAGAAAAGACTGCTGTGGTATGGGCATGTTATACGGCGGGATAATAACTATTAGGAAGGAGAGCGGATGTGGATGGCACGAGGAATAGAGGCAGACCTCGAAGAAGATGGACTGACAATATCCATGATGACCTAATGGAGAAGCAGTTCGGGGATCACGATGTGTGGGACAGAATGAAATGGAAAAGACTTGCCAGAAACATCGACCCCACTTGAAGTGGGATACGATGATGAAGAAGAAGAAGATTCTATTGAACAAAATAAACCTTAGAAATAAAATTATCGCTATAAAAAAGAAATTTTCAGTAAACTTCCAAATGGCGGCTTAGGTGGCGTAGTCGGTAGCATGCTGAGCATCTATGCCCAAGGTCGCGTGTTCAAACCCGGCCGAAGTCGTCGGATTTTTTAAGAGCGTTAAAAATCCCTCAGTATGCCTTCCTTCGGAGGGGAAGTAAAGCCGGCGGTCCCATCTCATAGATTTATGGCATGTTAAAAAACCTTCCACTAATTACACCTGTGTGAAGCTAAATTGTATAGATTAGGAATGTAATCAACGCTCTTAGGTTTCTACGTTCGTTGCCAAGAGCGGTGGCGTCTAGTAGCTAAGTTCTGAACTACACCTAGCAGTCGTTGACGGTGGGTTTTGGCGGCAATAGTAGGAAATATTTGAAAAATTCAAAGTTGCAGTCCTTACTTGAATTTTAAAAAAGATAACACACACTAATACAGCCACCACAATTAACACCGGTTATCAGACAGATTCTACACACACCCAAAGTACATGGGGTTACATGACCGCGTTGTCGCAGCCCCTAAACTGAGGAACCAACCAACCAAACTTCCAAATGATAAAAAAAAAATCGTTTAAAATACTGTTGCTTATAATAGAAATTGACCTGGGAGGAGTCGTTGAGACTCTGGCAAATGGGAGTGAAATGCGTCATATATTGGGTTCAGCAAGAGAACCCAAGTAGCCTCTTTCACGTCAACTTCAGCACGTAACCTACACGAGGTGCCCCTGTTAAACCGAGCAACCCAGTGAAAGGTTGGGTCCTTAATCCCAGCGGGAAGCTGGGTCGGTGAGCTGATCAGTGCTGAGGGCTTCAAGGCTTACTACCTTGATAGTTAAAAACTCGTTACCTTTTAGGTAACCATTCCTCTACAATTCTCGTAGAACTCGAAGCATGAAGAAACGAGTACTGGTAGAAGAGAAAAGACAAAGCGACGAGGAGATACGAGCCCCGTGGTCCTCAGTAGGCCCAAACGACGAAGAAGAACTATCTAATAAAATCTTTAAAAATATGGAAAATACCATCTAAATAAAATTGCTTCAAAAATCAGATCTGTTACAAATTGAGTATTAAGTAACATTAAAAAACAAACAATTTGACAAAAACAATACTGCTCATAAAAATTACCCTTATAAAAACCTTAAGAGGTTATAAAAACATAGAAATCCACTTTATGAATCAGTATTTTAAACGAATTTTTTTCTAATTTAATCTACTTTTTCCTGATTTTTTTAGCCTTTGCATAGTACACGTACAGAATAATGTACATGTAGTAGTACATGACCCTAAGTCCTTTACCCAGTATATATACAAATCCAACATGGCGACCATCCGAAATATTTAGACGGATCTGAATATCTACGAATTACAGCAATCAAACTGAAATGTTGTGTGTTGATAGAGGCAATTAACATAAGTAGGATATATGAAAATAGTCTGTATGGTTCTTAACTACTTGTTCTCATAGTGATCATTTTATTTCTAAGGCTCATTTTGTTTAATAGAATATTAACGTTAACGTGATGATCTTAGTTTATTTAGTAAAACCGAAACTGGTATTGTAATAACTGTTCCCAATACATTTATTGACTGTAAGGTGGACCATTCATTGTACCTATTCGTAGGTATAAACTTGAATTTATAAGTTACGTCAATTCGGACAAAAACATGAAATTGATGAAATTCATTTCAATACATGAACTCATTAGTTCAGGACGGGGAGGCATGGAAAGCTGCATGTAACCAGTCAAAAGTCTGAAAACTCAAACAACGTCACTGGGATAATGCTATCTCTCTTTGTCCTGTTTTACAACACCCACGGTGCCGTAAGCTTGGCCACTGACGGTGTTTTATCACCCGCTTGATTTAGTGCCCATGGCCGGTCCAATGTGCACCACACAATAGCCTTGCGGTATTGAAGATAACGAGGTTCATGACCGCTAAATGGAGCGTGGGACGTGCTGTCTTATTTTGTCTTTAATACCCCCGGCCAACTCCCATGAGGTTCCTGTATTACCAATTTCTACTTTTCAGTTGGTCAACACGCTATTAGACCAATATGATTGTAGCCCTGATTTCACAGCTATCTCTTTTAGTTCATTTATCTGTGTTATTGCTTCCCGTTCCGTTTCAGTCAGGAGTGCCAGATCATCGGCGAAGGCCAGACATTGGGATTTGATGTTTTTATTTTTACTTCCAGTTAGAGCCCCGGAGTCATTGTTTTTCCACAATGTCTAGAACCCCGTTGAACAGCGTCGGTGGTAGGCTGTCGCCCTGTCTCAGACAGTGTCGGATCCAGAGATTCACCTCGGAGGGAGCACTCGAGGATTTCAGAGTAGCTCCAGAAAATCTATATATATAAAAATCAATCTTACGTGATAGTTTGTCTGTGGGTGTGTGTGTATGTCTCCTATGCATTCATATACCACTCAACCGATTGCGATGAAACTTGGGTGAGATGTTGAGTACACTCTAAGGAAGGTTTCTGACTTAGTAAATCCATTTTACAATAGGTAGCGCACGCGTAGATTCAACAAATGAGTGACGATGCGCGAAGCGTTTCAAACAAGTCCCGTATGTGTTCATATACCATTCGTCCGATAGCGATGAAACTTGGGTTAGATGTTGTATACACTTACGTGAAGGTTTAAAAATTAGTGAGTACATTTCACAGTAGATAGCGCACGAGTAGATTCAACAAATGAGCGACGACACGCAAAGTGTTTCAAAAATGTCCCGTATGCATTCATATACCATTCGTCCGATAGCTATGAAACTTGCGTAAAATGTTGTGTACACTTCAGGGAAATTTTCTGGCTTATTAAATCCACTTTACAATAGGCAGCGCACGAGTAGATTCAACAAATGAGCTACGACGCGTGAAGCATTTCAACAAAGTCACGTATGCGTTCATATACCATTCGTCCGATAGCGATGAAACTAGGCTGAGATGTGTGCACTCCAGGGAAGGTTTCTGGCTTAGTAAATCCCTTTAAAAATAGGAAGAGCAGGAGCAGAATCAACAAATGAGCGACGACGCGCGAAGTTTTTCATCAAAGTCCCATATAAGGTCATATACCATTCATCCGATAGCGATGAAACTTAGGTGAGCTGTTGTGTACACTCCAGGGAAGGTTTCTGGCTTAGTACATCCATTTTACAATAGGTAGCGCAGCAGTAGATTCAACAAATGAGCGATGACACGCGAAGCGTTTCAACAAAGTCCCGTATAAGGTCATATACTATTCGTCTGACAGTGATAAATGTTTGGTGAATTGTTGTGTACACTACAGGAAAGGTTTCTGGCTTAGTTAATCCATTTTACAATACGAAGCGCACGTTTAGATTCAACAAATGAGTGACTACGCGCGAAGCGTTTCGACAACGTCCCGTATACGTTCACATACCATTCATCCGATTGCGATGAAACTTGGGTGAGATGTTGTGTAAATATATTTCACAGTAGGTAGCACACGAGTAGATTCGACAAATGAACGACGACACGCGGAGCGTTTCAATACACTCCCCTATGTCTTCATATCCCATTAGTCCGATAGCGATGAAACTTGGGTGAGATGTTGTGGACACTTACGTGACGGTTTCTAACTTGGTAAATACATTTTACAGCAGGTAGCGCACGCGTAGATTCAACACATGTGTGACGGAGCGTGAATCGTTTAAACAAAATCCGGTATGCGTTCATATACTATTCATCCGATTGCGATGAAACATTGATCAGTTATTGTGTACACGCCAGGGAAGGGTTTCGACTTAGTAAATCCATTTCACAATAAGTAGCGCAAGAGTAGATGCAACAAATGGGTGCCGACGCGCGAAGCGTTTCAACAAAATCCCATATTGGGTTCATATAACCTTCTTCGATTGTGATGAAACCTTGATGAGTTATTGTGTACACGCCAGGGTAGGGTTTCGACTTAGCAAATTCATTTCTCAATAGGTAGCGTACGAGTAGAATCAACAAATGAGTGACAGCGCACGAATCGTTCAAACAAAATCCCGTATACGTTCATATACCATTCATCCGATTGCGATGAAACTTTTGAAAGTTGTTGTGCACGCTCCCACGATTGATTCTAAATTAGAAAATCCATTTTACGATAGCATAGGGGCAGTTAACGGAAATTGAAAAACATGTTGTGTATCCAAAAGCATTTCAAAAAACAGAATTTCAACGCCAACACTTTCTTTGATTGGCATTGCAACGCATGCCGGGTACAGCTTGTATGTAATAAAATTACTAAATTTTTATTTAATCTACACACACTACACATAACATTCAACCACAATATTTTATAATTCTACAAGAAATTCATTATATTAAAATGGTTTATTGGTTTCAGATTCAATAACACAAGTCATTGTCATTATGTAAAAAAAAACTTTTTAATTCTACAGAATATGTACATTTCCACATTTTCATGCACATTACACAGTCTTAACATTTGCAATCATAGTGACCTGAAGATAATATACAAGTCTACCGAACTACACAAATGTTACAAAATATGTACATAGTACCAACATTGTCAGTCACTGAGTCACTACTAGTGACATAAATATAAATACAAAAAGAAGTTCCGTGACGTACTAAAGAGCCTACTTTTCTTAAAATTTAAGATCTATGCCAATGATTAATCTATAAGGATCTATCTGGAATAGTGCCGAAATTAAGTTGGTAATATCGAAATTTCTAATTAGTTCGAAATTTCTAATTAGTTTGAAATACTGTATACCTGGCATAATGTAGCCTAATAGAGAACTACAGTTGGCAGCCCTGGTGACTGAATATATTCTTAGTTCCATCTCTTAAGGTACAGAATACAAAATTTGGTTGAAGTCCAATGGATAGCATGGACGTTACATGCAGTTAAACATTGGATCTAACAGCGCGAATAAAATCATGTTGGCAACAATGACATACATGTATTGGTCAGAAATAATCTGAAATAATATGATCTATTGTTGTGTCAATTTTGAATGAAATCCATTAGTTAGTATAGAAGTTATATGCATTTTAAAATTGGATCTATCAGCAGGCTTAGAATCATGTTGGCAGCACTGATGTATATAAGTTACTCCAAATTAATGTAGAATGTCAGGTACTATACGCGAGCATAGTTTAAAGCTGTCGGCTTGCATACTTTCTGATATATTGGTATTTGGATAAAATAAATTGAGAACATTTATTAGCAGTTGGTAGCCCTGTTGGATCTTAAGAATACGTTCAGTCATATCTGTTTATGTACACATAGCACATACGAAATTTGGTTGAAATCCAATTGATAGTGTAGAAGTTATATGCATTTAAAATTTGGAACTATCAGCAGGCGTATATTCATTTTGACAACACTGCGATGTATGGCCTCCTGGAAATTAAACTGCAGCATTATTATCTATACGTGTGCCAATTTTGAAATAGCTCCTATTCATACTTTCCAAGATATCCAACATGGAGCTCAAATTTCAATTGCGATTTTTCAGCAGTTGGTAGCACTGACATCATTTTCAAATATGGGCGTGAGATATTCAGGTATAGATCTTTACTCCTACCAAATTTTGTTTCGATTGCTGCAGCCGTTTAGGAGTTGATAGGGGGGGGGGACACACACAGCCAGACAGACAGACAGACAGACAGAAGGACAGACAGACAGACAGACAGAAGGACAGACAGACAGACACACATTTGCCCGATCTCATAAGTCTACTTTTTCCTCATTTTTGCAAAATGTGAAAAGTAGGCTAACAATTGTATTGAATACTGATTGGGATTCTATTTGGTGACTATCCCAGGCAAAATTCATGCCTATTACAAAATAAGATCCAGGGCGATCCTTCCTTTACCCCCTTTAGAGGAACTTTCTACAACTTTTTCAAAGTCAACGGTGAACAAATAACAGACACAAGCCATTCAGCCTTTCCTCTGTCATTCGCGTTCGTAGCCATGTTTGACAAGTTGCAGGTTGCTGAAAGATCTCTCTACACTTGCAACACTGTCGATGTAGCGATTATATTAACAGTGTTGCCATTACATACTATATGATAACAAACATTGACCACATTCATGAATGCAGGCAATACAGCAAAGATTTTACTTACAGTGCAGTTTGCAGAAACAATAATTTTTATCGGCAATATCAATGTTTTTTTCGGGGGGGGGGGGGGGCACTTGCCCCTGGTGCCCGTCCCCCCCCCCCCCCTCTGGATCCGCCACTGGTCTCAGACCTGTTGTTGTCTGAAACTGTTTGCTGATCCCTCCTTGGAATTTCACCTTAGATATAGTGTTCGTTAGCGTCAGCTTAATTAGGTTGAGTTTCTTTTGATCAACTTGTTTGATATTATTATTATTAATTAATTAATTTATTTATTTATTTATTTATTCATTCATTTATTTGTTTATTTATGTATTTATTTATTTATTCATTTATTCATTTATTCATTTATTCATTTATTTATTTATTTATCGTATGGCTATTATTATTATTGGGTTTTGTTTATGACTATTATATTGGTATTAATGTGCGTTGTTTGTGTTGTTGCAGAGGAGAAGGTGATTCTCAAGAGTGTGAGCGGAAGACTTCGCTCTGGAGAGCTGACGGCCATCATGGGCCCCTCTGGGGCCGGCAAGTCCACTCTGCTCAACATCCTCACCGGATACAAGTGAGTCCCTCACACTAATTTAGAGTTAATTGTCCATAATTACACAAGTTTACAAGTTTCTTACGTATTTTAATGAACGAGATAGCCGCAACAACTAAAATAGCTAAATTCGTGCTTTAAAATCTCGTGGTTTATATCCATCTTCTCCAAAAGTATTTGCTTATTTTTCAAGTAGTACACTTCTTGCATTATTTTCTATGAACACTACTAATGAAAATCAACGCATACAATATCATAATTATGTCAAAATCAACCATAAATAATAATAATAATAATAGTTTTTTTTTTTTTTTTTTTTTTTTTTAGGGGAAGAAATGCATTTACGCACAGAGTGTCGGGCTCCTGCTACTGAGTAGCAGACTACCGACTAAAACTCCCCCTTTACTTTTGAACACTAGCCTGGAACCGTTTAGCACATTACTTCAGGCTAGAGTCATTTTATATTTGCCCGTAGGGCACTCTTCCGTAATGAATTATCTTCAGTGGCGATCCAGATCCGTCTTCTTTGTTCGGAGGATATCTTCAACAAAACTTGCTACAAGTTTCCAATGTTCTTCATTTTGTAGCATTACCGCAACAATATTGTCAGGAGATATCTCTACATCAATTTCATCTTGAAGAGACTGCCTACTTTGGACCCACCGTCCACAAGAGAAGAAGGTGTGATTAGCACTATCTACCTCATTAACACAGTAGATACAATCTGGTGAATCCACTTTCCCCATCTTCTTAAGATAAGAACTGAAGTACCCATGGCCAGTCAAAAACTGAGTGAGATAATAACCAACCTCACCATGTTTCCTCTCTGTCCAAACCTGCACCTGGGGTATCATTCTCCTAGTCCACTGGCTTCGGTGTCCTTGCTCCCATTTGATCTGCCAATTGTGAAAGGTTTGTGCTCTTGCTGTTCGTCTTGCATTTTGTAAACCTACTTCCGATTTCCTCCAGTAAATGTACTTGCGTTCTTTCGCTAGAAAAAAAATTGGAATTATCCCAGCAATAACAAGAACTGCTTCTTCAGAGACCGTGCGATAAGCAGATGCCACGCGTAAAGCACCCCGCCTCTGCACTTGTGCTAGTGACTTTCTATAAATTTCCTTATGCAGGGCATCCGCCCATATTTCCGCTCCATACAGCAGAACTGAATGGATGGCTGTCATCAGTAATCTCCTCTTACTAGATTTTGGCCCACCAACATTGGCCATTAGCCGACTGAGAGACGTTACTCCTCTTGCCGCCTTATCCGCAGTCCGTCTAATTTGTTCTCCAAAATTCAATTTATTGTCGATCATGAGGCCCAGATATTTTGCTGCTGGCCGCGTCTCTACTTGTATGTCTCCTACCTGTATTGGGAGTATTGTCTGAATTCTCTTCTTTGTTAGGACTACAATTTCTGTCTTACTAAGTGCTAGAGACAGACCATGTTCCTCCATCCAACTATTGATTGTACGCATTACCATATTGAGTCGCAACTGTGCCTGCTCGACACTTCTTCCTGCTACAAGAGCAGCAACATCATCTGCATAACCTACTAGGATAGTTTCATCTGGGACTTCAGATCTCAGCAAGCTATCATATGTGATATTCCATAGATCTGGTCCTAAAATCGAACCCTGTGCTGCTCCGGCTGAGACCCGTACCCTGCGTTGTCCTTCTGCCGTGTTATAAATCAACGAACGATCTTTCAAGTAGGAATTTATCATCCGTAAGAGATAATTTGGAACATGAAATGTATTCTCCAACGCATTCAGCATGTCACTCCACTTGACAGAGTTGAATGCATTTCTTACGTCAAGAGTAACAAAGAGAACCACACGACGAGAGTGGTGATTGTAATTCTCCGCCCGCTGGACAGCTGCAACAATTTCTTGTATCGCATCCAGGGTCGATCTTCCTGTTCGAAATCCATATTGTCTTGGTGATAAGTCGCCCGCTGCCATGATCGCTTGGCGCAACCTGACCCTCAGAAGCTTCTCAAAGAGCTTCCCTGTTGTATCGAGCATACACAGAGGGCGGTATGATGATGGTAAATCCGGGTCTCCCTTACCCTTATTAATGAGCGCCAGACGACAGACCTTCCAGCAGATGCTGAACACTCCTGCTTTTAGACACTCGTTGAACATTCGTAATATTAATTGTGGATGTAACTCGATTATTAATTTGAGAATCTCATTTGAGATGCCGTCAGGACCAGGGGATTTTTTGCTTCGCAGAGACTGAGTAGCCCTACTCAACTCATCCTCAATAAAAAGAGGAATTTCAACATCTACATCGAAATTCTGCTCAGGGATTGTTGGATGTGTTGGGAAAAGAGTTTGGACAATAATGGCCATACTGTTTGCATCCATGACGCACGGTGTTCTTTGTGACCCAAGCTTCTTTCTGACAATTTTATAACCCAATCCCCATGGATCAGTGTCAATATCCTCACATAGCTTCCTCCAGCTCTCAGCTTTGCTTTGATTTATGGTTTTCCGAAGTAGCTTCTTTGCATCTCTATGTTCGGCTGATAAGGCATTGGCATCATCCAGATTTCTTGTCCGTTGTGCAGCACGTCGGAGTCTAAGGCAATTCCGCCTCAATTCTGCAATTTCATGTGTCCACCAATATGCAGGGCTCTTCCGATGGTGTGATCTTAAACTTGGCATTGAGGTATCACAAGCCAATGTAAAAAGATTCATAGTTGAGGAAACGAGATTCTCAACATCAGCCTCTCCGTCAGGCTCCATATCCTCAATTAGTTCTACACCACTGGCTAACGCCTCCTTAAATGCATCAAGATGGATCTTATTCAAATTCCATCTCCGTTGTTTCTGAGTAGATAAGTTCTTCCCACTTATATTACTGCACCAAGAGCCCGCCGATGAGTCCTAGGCGAAACCCCACACAAGACACGGCACAAACCTAGAAGAATTGCTGAGCATATTTCGAACTTTTTTTTTTACCATTAGGTCATTTTTTGAGCATTTCTTGGCAAGAACGTCATATTTCGGTAGTTTGACGGCAGCTGTAAGTGTGCAATCATCCTCAACTTACCGAACGGGAACTAGTGTTTACAGAAATAGACTGGAAATAACCACTTAAACATGTACATTCAGAAAATTAATATGAAAACTGGAATAAAGAATTCAGTAAACAATATAATCTCGTTAGGATTGTCGCTTGGATTTATAATTAAAAACATCCATATTTAAATCAGTCATTTTCAGGTCATATTTAGTGATTTTTGCGTGATATTTCGTCATTTTAAGGTCATATTTGCTTGCATATTCGGGCTATTTGTAGGTCTTAAACATCCGAGCTCTAATAATAATAATAAATATTCCAACCTGTGCTCCACTCAGCAAAGAGTTTCTTCATCTCATAGACCACATCAAGGTTTCTTAAAGAACAAATATTACTCTATTTATGGGAATACAAGATTATGTCATTTTCTCACAAAATCTCTACTTAGTATAAAATAAAGTCTCCGATTCTCGGATGTCACGGGTAATCTCGAGAACCACTGGATGGATTTTGATGCTGTTTTCACCATTCTGTAAAGGATATCTCTCGAGGAAGGTTTTTGTAGAAAATAATTTATTTATGACCAAAGGAAGCCGAGTAGAAACGATTTCAGTGAAAAACTCAAAAAATACCTAGCGTCCTTGTGCACTTTAAGCTTACGCTGGGCAAACCGTTAAAATATCAATATACTATGAGTGTCCTAAGTATTGTTCCACATGAAAAGTTCTACAAAAACGTCCACGAGAGCATATCTCTATCTTCAATACATCGCCCACTATAAGTGTTTTTAGATTGAACGGAAGGGGGATTTGTGTTTCATGCACCTCGCTATTCTTAAATTACGTCTGACAAGAATTCGTTGCCCATGCATCTCCATGATAATGGTAATTAATAGTCCAGTCAGTGATTTTAACCCATCATGCCGAGACGTAAAACGGATATAGGTCGTAGTTCATTGACATCGAAAAAAGAACGCTTATCACGTAATGCATTCATAACTGTTCCCGGGCGAAGCCGGGGCGGGTTGCTAGTTATTTTATATTATCAAATTAAAGCCCACATTTGTGACAGAGCTGTTTTTAAATATATTTTTTAAATAAAAAAGTAATTAGAAAGACCAAGTTTTAATGTTATTGGCGGCTACGGTGGCGTAGTTGGTAGCATGCTGAGCTTCTATGCCCAAGGTCGTGGGTTTGAATCGGGCCGAAGTCGTTGGATTTTTTAAGTGCGTTAAGAATCCCTCAGTATGCCATCCTTCGGAGGGGAAGTAAAGCCGGCGGGTCCATGTCATAGATTTATGGTATGTAAAAGAACCTTCCACTAACTACACTTATGTGAAGCTAAAATGTGTAGGTTAGATTTGATTAACTCTATTACGTTCCAACTTTCGCCACCAGGTTCTAGTTGCGGTGGCATCTAGTAGCCAAGTTTGCAGCTAGGTGTCGTTGATGGTAGCATTTGGTAGCAAAAGTAGGAACTACTTGAAATTGATCGTCTGCAGTCCTTACCTGAATTACAGATAACACACTCTAATACAGCCATCACAATTAACACCGGTAATAGCCTATAACTGAAAAAACACGTGGTGTCAGGAAGGGCTTCCGGCCTTCAATCCCCAGTTGGTTGGCTCCGGTGACCCCAATTAATTGGGAAAAGCCGACGTATAGGCTATACAGTATAAAGTAAGCTTGCCACGATGGGTGAGTGAATAGCGTGTCGGTCTACTAACTTCAAGATTTCAGGTTCGCTCCTGGCCGTGTTAAGTGATTTTTGAAAGGCGGCAAAAATACGACACGCATGTGATACGATGTTGGCATGTCAAAGAACCCTTTTGAATTCAGTAGGCCGTGTTCATAATGTCAAAATTAATCTCGGGAGTTTCCGCCAACACAAAGTTCCTCATTTCTCTACTAGAAAGCGCTATAATGTTCAAGGAGCTTAGATATCTAACCTCCTTGACTTTCATAGTGATTCAAGGAACAACGAAAGTTGACATGCAAGCTACTCTCTGGGTGTCAAATTACAAAGCTTGCACCCGGCACCCGAGGCCATACGATATTATTATTATTATTATTATTATTATTATTATTATTATTATTATTATTATTATTATTATTATTATTATATTAGTATAAAGTATATATACACTTTTGAACTGACGATGTTTTGGGGCCTGGGGGATGTGAAACGCGAAGATACGTCAAAATTTTCCTGAAGTCGAAACATGGTAGACCCCTACCCTTTGCAATAGTTAGCTTTCTAATGAAATCTACCTAAAATCACACACAAATACAGCTATCACAATAATACAGGTTATCAGACAAAATTCCAAACTCACCCAAGTTCACGGTGCTAAATAACTACGATGTCCAAGTCCCTCAATTGAAACAACAAACTTCACTGCACACAGAGTAAGGCCTATCTGCGAAGGATGTTCTGATACGCTAACAAGTAGTTCCGTGAAGAACTATACAGCCTATTTTCATATATCCTACTCATGTTAATTGCCACTATCAACATACAACATTTCAGTTTGATTGCTGTAATAGATTCGTAGATATTGAGAACCGACTAAATATTTCGGATGGTCGCCATGTTGGACTTTATTTATGTAGGTCCTAGATTTATGTACAGTTACATGAAGATTATTGTGTACGTGTAGCATACGAACTTCAATCGCATGATTAGGACACAAGAAGTAAAAACTAGATTTAAAATTTTCGCACAGCCGCCATCTTGTGGTTATGGAAACAATTGAAATAAATTAGATGCCAGTGGATTAACATTCATATAAGGATTTACTGTAACAAGTTTCAATGCACTCGGATGGTTAAATTGCGAGAAACGTCCATGTGAATATTTATAGTTCGCGTAGCCACCATGTTGGATTTGTAATCACTAGGTTATTGAAAGTCCTATAGGTAAACTTATGTTCATAGCCCCTATGAACATAAAAATATTCAGTTTGATCGCTGTAATAGATTCGTAGATATTCATGGCCTTCTAAATATTTCGGATGGTCGCCATGTTGGATTGTTAAATGTATAGGCCATAGAGTCATGTACCATTAAAGGAAAATTATTGCGTAGGTTCATTATTCAAACTTCCACCTCGATCGCATAATTACGGCACAAGAAATAAAAACTTAATTTTAAAATTCGCACAGCCGCCATCTTGAGGTTATGTAAACAATTGAACTAAATTAGATACCAGTGCATAACAACATATATAAACATTTCTTGTACCAAGTTTCAATGCGTTCGGAACATTGAATCGCGAGAAAGATCAATTTAAATTTTCAAATTCGCTTGGCCGCCATGTTCGTTTTGTATTTAACCGGTTTTTGAAAATCTTATAGGTGGACTTCCAGCAGTGCCCTTTATCTCCGTACAAAATTTCAGGGTGATACCGCTAATAGTGCCACAGATATAGAATGCCGGTGAAATATTTCGCACAGCCGCCATCTTGTGGTTATGTAAACAATTGAACGAAGTAAGATGTCGGTGCATTACAAAGTGTATAAACATATACTGTACCAAATTTTATTGCGTTTGGTTGGTTAAATCGCGAGAAACGTCTATTTAAAAGTCGCAAATTCACTCGGCCGCCATGTTGGTTTTGTAATTACCAGTTTTTCAAGAGTCACATGGGTGAACATATAGTAGTTCCCTTTATCACCGTAAAAATTTCCAGGGTGATATCGGTAATAGTTTCGGAGATATTGAATGCTGGTGAAATATTTAGCACAGCCGCCATGTTGGATTGGTGAGACGTAACAAAATTTGAAGGGCACGGTCGGGGTCGCCCGGAATAGTGCTATAAACTTACCGAGTTTCATTGAAATCGCTCCAGCTGTTTAGAATTTATTAGGGACACACACACACACCTCTCTCTCTCTCTCTCACACACACACACACACACACACACACGCGCACACACACACGGACAAAAGGTGATCTCATAAGCCTATTTTTTCAAAATTGAAAATAGGCTAAAAATACATCTGGTGTGCACAGAATCACTTCCGCTCTAGCGAGAACTCGTACCAGGAGATCTTTCTACGCCGCTACAGTAGTCTCATAAAGAAGACTCTTGATGTCGCCCTATAGAAAGAAGTCGAGGGGCGTTAAATCCTGCGATCATGGTGGCTATGGAGTTGGTCCACTTCGATGTATGCAATTTCCCTGAATGTCCCTTAGTATCAATTTAGCACCGAAATGCTACGTTTTCGGACATAAGTTCCTCTTGCAAATGGTATTATCTACTAAGTCCTCTAAACCAGTGTTTCCCAAACTTTTTTGTGTGTGTACCACTTTAAGAGATGAGAATCTCTCGCGTACCACCTAATGGTTGGCAGATATAGTAACTATAACCCCCACCACCACTACGTAGCAGACCAAAAGATGGATTGTAAATTGTGTTAGTTAGAGTTAGACTGTTGTTCAAATAATAAAAAGTGTGTCCAGTTGTTTTATTATTTATTACCATGAGTATTCAATTCAAACATTCAGAAATGACACTGTACAAATAATATTAATAAAAGAACGCGTAATAATTAAACATAAAAACCAAAGTTTAATTAAAAACTTCAATGCGAAGGGTGAGCTTGAAGATTAGAAGCCAACTTCGGAATGTCTGGTTTAAGATTGCTGAGTCCTAAACGAAGATCGTTTTCCACTGTAAGGAATTTATTCTTGAGATAAACAAGTGAAGAAAATGCGGTCTCACACAAGTACGAAGTAGTGAAAGGCAGTAAAAATCTAACTGCTTTGTCAATTATGTCCGCATAGTCTGCACTCTTTTCAACCCAAAAGTTCACAAGAGCCATTTTTGAAAAAGTTTGTCTTAGTTCTGAATCATAATTCAATTCATAAAACTGCTCCTTGTCTTTGGCCTTTAAGTCCTCCGGCAACATATCAATGTTTTTATATTTTTAAATTTTATATTTTATATTTTTCGTAACGTACGGTATCTAATATTATTATTTTATTTTTCATAACATCACCGCGTACCACCGTTGGGGAAAGCTGCTCTAAACAACCACAAGACGTGTGTGATAGGGATTATGAAACATCCTGCATATCAGATGCATTCATACTTTCCATACAAAGCCGGTGCTACACCTTGTGACTGCAGTGTGTTCGTGAAGCTGAGAAAACATCTCAATGGGAAAACATTTGCCAACTATCGTTGAGCCGTCTAGATTTTAATCTCCTATGGCTAATTCCCCTGGACCACCTCATATCTGTCACCCCGGAGGTCCAGGGTCGATTCCCAGTACTGCCAAGAAATTGTAATTCTGGGCTGAGGGCTGGAATGGGGTTCACTCAACCTCGTGAGGCAAAACTAAGAAGAGGAGGATTTGATTCCCACCTCATCATTGAAGTGGTTTTCCGTGGTTTTCTCCACTTCTTCTTCTTCTTCTTCTTCATTTCCCGTTTCCAGTTTCCTGGGCCGGGTTGCGAATCAAGGACCTCCACAGTTGTCTATCCCTCCACCATTCATTTTCTTCTTTCAATACTTTATCTTTTACTCCTCTCTTCTCTATGCCCTCCTTCACCGTATCCAACCACCTCTTTCTGGGCCTTCCCCGAGGTCTTCTTCCTGGTATTTTCTCCATAAATATTCTTTTTGGTACTCTATATTCTTCTATTCTCATTATATGTCCGTACCACTTCAGCTTACTGACCTCTGCTTGCCACGGTGGGTGAGTGGATAGCGTGTCGGTCTACTAACCCCAAGATTGCAGGTTCGCCCCTGACCGTGGTAAGTGATTTTTGAAAGGCGGCAAAAATACGATACGCATGTCATACGATGTTGGCATGTCAAAGAACCCATTTGAATTCAGTAGGCCGAGTTCATAATGGCAAAATTAATCTCGGGAGTTTCCGCCAGCACAAAGTTCCTCATTTCTCTACTAGAAAGCGCTATTGTGTTCAAGGAGATTAGATATCTAACATCTAACCTCCTTGACTTTCATAGTCAAGGAACTACGAAATTCGACATGCAAGCTACCCTCTGGGTGTCAAATAGCAAAGATTGCACCAGGCACCCGAGGCCATACGATATTATACTGCTCAAAAAAATTAAAGCACCACTTTTTTCAAAGGCCACCAAATTTTGAAATGTTGACCTACAAGCTCGAAATCTCAGTATGACGTTTGTCCTGACGCCTACCAAGCATATGCTTCAGCACAACTCCCCAACTTGAGTAGTTTCGGGGTAGCACCCCGATAACCAGCCCATTTTCGAAAACCGCAAATTGAAGTTTGCGAAAAACGCTGCAGGACTTGTCGCAGGTTGCCAAAGCAGTCGAAAATGAATGAGTCATGCTCTTAAAGGTTCCACAAACACGTAGAAATCGTTACATTTGACGTTTGGGCATTTTCAACCCCCTTCATCATCCCCTGAACATGGACTACCATTGGGGGCGTCTGAGAAGGTACCGGGTGTGTTTAACCATCTGAAAACCTGCACACCGTCCTCAGTTGCTGATTGCAGTAAGTTCTTAAGGCCTCCGGCAATGTCCACACCCCCTAACACCCTCAACTGGCATGGGACCAAACCACCCCCTCTCGATTCACCCCTAAGGAAGGTTTTAATCGAGATGTTTATCAGTGCTGTGAATGCGGAGGTCTTCCCCTACCGTTTCAAAAAAGGAGCTGTGCCTTTGTCACCACCCCTTCCCCTGCAACCCCCGTTTGTATGATTTTTCGAATCAAGCCCTTTTTAAGGGCTGAAACGAGGTCTTAATCGCTGAAAGGGCTGTAAAGGTCCTTAGAAGTAGTGGTGACACGAAATCAACCCCTTCCGATCGATGATTGACATTCCATCCCCGAAATTCGAAATTGTTGCACCCCCAACCCTCCCTGTCTGGACGCGTAACGCGTCATGGCAGAGTTTTCAGAGTTGGATGGAAATGAAGCTTATGGCCTGACATGGAGCCCAAAACAGCAGGTTGGATCGAAATTCATCGGTAGGTAGGGAAACGGGACCAAAATGTTTCAAAAAAGTTAACAGCCTCTAGTAAATACACCAATGCATAGGCAACCCACATCACGTCATTTTTCTCTCATTGCCAAACTTTGTAACCTATTGCCGATTATAGGCAACCCACACGCACGGACGTGATGTGGGTTGCCTATGCAGGGCGTACTTACTGTAGGCTGTACACTTTTTTGAAAAATTTAGGTCCCGTTTCCCAACCTACCGATGAATTTCTATCCATCCTGCTGCTTTGGGCTCCATTGCAGGCCATAAGCTTCATTTCCATCCAACTCTGAAAACTCTGCCATGACGCGTTACGCGTCCAGACAGGGAGGGTTGGGGGTGCAAAAATTTCGAATTTGGGGGACGGAATGTCAATCATCGATCGGAAGGGGTTGATTTCGTGTCACCACTACTTATAAGGACCTTTGCAGCCCTTTCAGCGATTAAGATCTCGTTTCAGCCCTTAAAATGGGCCTGATTCGAAAAATCATACAAACGGGTGTTGCAGGGGAAGGGGTGGTGACAAAGGCACAGCTCCTTTTTTGAAACGGTAGGGGAAGACCCCCGCATTCACAGCACTGATAAACATCTCGATTAAAACCTTCCTTAGGGGTGAATCGAGAGGGGGTGGTTTGGTCCCATGCCAGTTGAGGGTGTTAGGGGGTGTGGACATTGCCGGAGGCCTTAAGAACTTACTGCAATCAGCAACTGAGGACGGTGTGTAGGTTTTCAGATGGTTAAACACACCCGGTACCTTCTCAGACGCCCCCAATGGTAGTCCATGTTTAGGGGATGATGAAGGGGGTTGAAAATGCCCAAACGTCAAATGTAACGATTTCTACGTGTTTGTGGAACCTTTAAGAGTAAGACTCATTCATTTTTGACTGCTTGGGCAACCTGCGACAAGTCCTGCAGCGTTTTTCGCAAACTTCAATTTGCGGTTTTCGAAAATGGGCTGGTTTTCGGGGTGCTACCCCGAAACTACTCAAGTTGGGGAGTTGTGCTGAAGCATATGCTTGGTAGGCGTCAGGATAAACGTCGTACTGAGATTTCGAGCTTGTAGGTCAACTTTTCACAATTTGGTGGCCTTTGAAAAAAGTGGTGCTTTAATTTTTTTGAGCAGTATATTATTATTTACTGACCTCTATCTTGTCTTGCAGTTTTGGGAACCCAGTTCTCTCCCTAATGTCCACATTTCTCATTTTATCCCTCCGTGTCTTCCCAATTATTCCTGTAAGGAACTTCATCTCGGCTGCTTGGATTCGGCTTTCATCGTGTTTTGTTGTGGTCCAAGTACCAGCTGCATATGTCAAAATTGGTGTGTAATACATTGAGAATAGAACTTTCTTGCATTTCTCTGCGACTTTCTGGTTCCATACTAAATCTCTCACACACTGGTAGAACCCATCAGCTTGTTGGATTCTCTTTCCAATTTCTTCATTTATTGTACCATCTTCTGTGAGTATGCTCCTCAAATACTTAAAGCTTTTCACCATTTCCAATGGACTTCCATTGACTTCAATATTCTGTCTTCCTTCTCTCTTGTATTTGTCATTACTACAGTCTTACTCTTCTCCACACTTATTTTCATTCCATATTTCTCTATCTCTTGTTTCCCCCTCTTCTATTCCAAGTAAATGCTGGGATGGCTCCTAACATAAGGCCACGGTCGCCTCCTTCTCTAATCTTATATTATGTAGGGCTCTACTGTAAAGGAGCTCTAAAGCTCTAAGTGTAGCCGTGGAAATAAAATCAAACAATCAATCAATCTCTGGGGCTCGCTCAGTTCCTATAAACCCAGGGCTACCCCTATACCACACTTACTGCGTTTACATGGCGAACTCAAATCGAATTTGAGTTCACTTACCTTATTGAATACGGTCATGTAAACGGAACTCAGATCGTATTGAGTTTCAAGGTCGATACGGTAAAATTGTGGGATCGGATCGTATCCAAACAAGTATTCAGGAGCATGTAAACGCGGATCATATTGAAAGCGATTCTGCGTGCTCTTGAGTTACACTTTTAAACTAATTTAGGCCTACTTTCGTCTGTCGCCTGACTCTCGGATCGCTTGTTTTATTTTCTGCCCATATTCTTCATTACTGTCCGTGTTCCTGTCGTGGTTGATAAGCGTAGTTTGTTTGCACGCGTTTTTAGCGTTAATGTATTTTTGTCTGTTTTACTTGTAATGCCTGATGTATCCGTACGTAAAATGTGGTCAACAGAGAAAATGAAAATACACTGTCTGACTTTGCCGCTTAATCCGTTCCTTGTTCCATTTGTCCACTAGATTGAATAAATTGAACACAGACTGGCTGAGTGGCGCAGCGATAATAACTTTGTCGCCTGCTTTTCCCAAGGTAGCAGGATCGAATCTTGGCGCAGTCAGGGTGTTTAGGCCTAAGTGCGAGGGAGCCGTGTCAGTAGATTTACTGGCACGATACAGATCCCATTCAGGGCAACATTCTGGCAGCCCGGCTTCTCTAAAAGCTTCAGTAATTAAGAGGGACGTAAAACCAATAACATTTTATCATGATTAAACTGAACATAAACTTGTTAAGAACAAACAACATCAAAATCTTACGCGCATCCATTTTTATGATAACAAACAACCCGTCAAAAAAACGTCGGATGATAATTACGGTTCTTACATGTTTTGCTGTTTAATACGATTTAGTCAACATAACTACAGGTTGACCACCATAAATTATATACAGTATTGAAATCGAGTTCAATACGAACTGAAACTGCTCATGTAAACGGGCAGCGTACTGAAAACAGGATCGTATTCAAATCGATTTCAGTTCGCCATGTAAACGTAGTAATAGTTAGCTGTTCACTTGGTAGGGCCAGCATATCCCACCAACCCTGAGGGTCAGTAACATAGGCTACAGCCTATCCGCTACTCCATAATACACTCTATAACCAACACTTTGCATCGTTTAGTTTTGAAATAAGTAAGCTACGAAGAAATGAAGACATTCTTGTTCAACCTCACTCACCAAGATCACCGTTATGGCGCGGCTGAAGAACTGTCCTACATTCTGGTGCTAAAGGCAGCGCATCACTGGCGCGAATCAGACGGTGATGCTTTGATCTAGATTAGTTAAGCTATACAAAGTAAGACCTTTACTCAAAATTACATAGTCACCAAGGTTGACCAATTCATAAATCCCCACTACCTTGGTTTGATCAATGATAAAATGTCCACCTCAAGATACCAAGACCAAGGGCTCGATTTCGGATTTTTGAGGGTGGCAAAAATCATGGCATTCCATGCCGTTCGATATCGGCTCGTTAAAGATCTCTTATATGCCATTTGTTTATTACAAGAAAAAACAAGTAGTTCCATGAAGGCCGACTTTTAAAAAATTTAAGAATCATACGAATGAATAATCTATACAGTATATCAGAAATTAAATGTTAGATTGGATCTATCAGTGCGCGTAAAATCATGTTGGCAACAATATCATGTATGTGTTGCTAAGATTTAATTTGAAATATTATGGTACCGTATATTATTGTCTCAATTTTGGATGAAATCCTTTTGTTAGTATCGAAGTTACAAGTATTTAACAATTGGACCTATCAGCAGGCTTAGAATAATGTTGGCAGCACTGATATGTATCAGTTATTCCAAATTAATCTAGAATGACAGGTACAATACCTGTGCAAAGTTTAGAGCTGTTGGCGTATATACTTTCTGATATATTGGAATTAGGATAAATAATTGAGAGAGCATTTATTAACAGTTGGCAACCCTGATGGCTCTCAAGAACACGCACAGTCATATCTGTTATGGTAGACAAAGCACATACGAAATTTGGTTGATATCCAATTGATAGTATAGAAGTTACATGTATTTAAATATTGGACCTATCAGCAGGCTTTGAATCATGTTGGCAACACTGCCATATATAGACTCATGCAAAGTAATCTTAAATATTATTATATCTGTGTTTGCCAATTTTGAAACAGAACCTTACACTAATTACACTTGTGTGAAGCTAAATTATAGGTTAGATTTGACTAACGCTCTTAGGTTCCAACGTTCGTCGCCAGGAGCCGAATGTGGTGGCATCTAGTAACCAATTTCACAACTAGTTGACGGTAGCATTTGGTAGCAAAAGTAGGAACTACTTGAAAATTGAATGTCTGCAGTCCTCAACTGAATTACAGATAACACGCACTATTACCATTACAATTGACACTGGTTATCAGACAGATCCTACACACACCCAAAGTACACGGGGCTACATGACCGCATTGTCGCAGCCCCTAAACTGAGGAACCTATGTCTTGTTCTATTCATTTACAACGATTAACATCAGCAACAATAAATATGTGTACTTCATGTTTCATATTTCAATAGTAGTCGTAGTATTGCAATACAGTGTGCATTTGAAACTGCTCGCATCATATACATGTCCGGAGCACCGAATGGTGGGCTCGCCCTTATCTAATTCACAAGTATGAACCTCCCACACTGATTATCTGCAAATGCACATGTGGTGGGTTCGCCCTTCTCTTACGGAACACTTCATATTCCCAATGATTCGAACCTTTCATCAATGTAGCATCGAAATGATGCAGGTGTCATCTACTAAGTCCTGTCTACAACCTCGAGACGTGTAATAGCAATTCTTAAACATCCTGGTTAAGACGTTTATCAGTGGCCTTCACGTACTCAATTCTCTCCTAACAATTTACTAATTTTTCCCCATATTTCTTCTTTTGGACTAGAGGCCAATCTCTACCATTACGCTTTTTTTTCGCTATCATTTTAGCCTCCAGGATCGGCTTTTCCCACGGACTAAGCGAGGGATCCCACCTCCACCGCCACTGAGAGCAGTGTCCTGGAGCTTGAGACTATGGGTCGGGGATACAACTAGGGTGTGTGAACAACACGACGCCCAGGCGGCCTCATCTCCAAAGCGAACAGGGGTCTGATGAACGGATGGGAAGAGTGGGAGGGTTTGGCAAGGAAGTGGGAAGGAGGCGGCCGTGGCTTTACGGTAGTCACCATCCCGGCATTTTCCCGAAGACGAAGTGGGAAACCACGGAAAACAACTTTGAGGATGGCTGAGGTGGGAATCGAACCCCCTCTACTCATTTGGGCCACCCGAGGCTGAGTAGACCCTGTTCTAGTCCTCGTACCACTTTTCAAATTTCGTGGCAAAGCCGGGAATTGAACCCAGGACCTCCGGGGCGGCAGCTAATCATGCTAACCGCTACGCTACGGGGGCGACTTCTCTACCATTACATATGTTGAAATTATACACTTCATACTATTCTATTGGCAAAATATTATTTCAGCGCAGTGACTTTGTTGTTGTTGTTTTTTTAAATATATTTTTACATTACTGGTGAAGTATTGAAATACTAAATATTTCCATCATTACTACTGGATTCCAACAACATGTTCCATAGTATTTTCAACTGTTGCTACCGTACTGAACCAACTGAACATCTGTAGACCACAGTGAAGCGTGTGTTCATTTTCATAAATTGTCTCGTCGATGAACACTCCTGAATATTTAAACTATCCTATTGAAAGTGTTCCTAGTTTATAAGACTTTTTACATAATTTTGTGTTACTTTAGGCGTTCAATTTCAATCTATCTTTATGGTGCAGCATATAAGATTTAGTGATAAGGGACTTTTTAGTGTTACGCTAAAAAAATATCTTATGTCGTATTCATTCATATCGGCTGATGAAGAGGCCAAAACTAATAATTAGGCCTCGAAACATGTCCCACCGATGACCACACAGTGATCATATTTAATAACTAGTATTGATCAGGCGGAATTTTTAACCTGTTTATTACTCATCCTATATAATTGTAAATAGCTTCACCTATCTCGGCTTGACTCTGCGATCCTTCAGGATTCACATAAAACAGCGAGTGGCATCGGCCACTAAAGCTATTTTCGATATTAGAAATATAAATCGACTTACACTGAAATCCGCCTTAGCACTCTTTGATGCCAAGATTGTTCCGGTCCTCGCATATGGGTTAGACATAGTCTGGGATAAAATAAGCTTGAGCGATCTCAAAGCGCGATACTTAAAGGCTGCCCTAGGAGTATCAAAATACACGCGCTCCCGACTTGTTTATGAACTTGCCAGGGAAACTTTCTTATTGAAGATTTCGATTACAATTGCCATCTACAAGACAAGAGCAGGAATTTCTAAGGATGAGACAAAGAAAGCGAGCGGAAATCGACCTGGAATTCTATGGGACTCATGCCATGTCTCAGTTAAATTGGTCTGAACCTAACTATGAAATGTGGAGTTCTCAGAATATACTTGCTGTACACGGCTTCCATCATAAGCTGTGCGTGCGACGTGGCTTTCATGAACCTTCTGAACAGTGTGCATGCTTATTATGTGCTAAACAGTGTGGTCGATACCATTTTAGTGAATGCTCTAAGAGAACACTTTCCTTATTAGATTACTCGAAAATGTAATGCACATTGTGGGCAGTTCCTTTCTTCTTCTTCTTCTGTCTGGCTGCGTGGCTCAGGGGTAACGTTCTCGCTTGCTGAGCCCAAGGTTGCAGGTTCGAAACCTGGCGCAGTCAGCTGGCATTTGAGGGTGCGCAAATGCGAGGGAGCCGTGTCAGTAGATTTACTGGCACGTTAAAGATCCCCTTCGGGGAAAAATTCCGGCACCCCGGCGTCTCTAAACGCCAGTGTAGTTAAAAGGGACGTAAAACCAATAACATTAACATTATCTTCTTCTTCTTCTTCTTCTTCTTCTCTTCTTCTTCTTCGTTTGGGCCTACTGAGGACCACGGGGCTCGTATCTCCTCGTCGCTTTGTCTTTTCTCTTCTTCCAGTAATTTTTCATTATCTGACTATGAGCCAGCTTTCTTTCCTCCGTCCATGGTGGTCTGCTGACTCCGGTGTTCTTCCTAGCTGTCAGTGATACAGGAAAAACTCCCCGTCGGATGGCTTGCCGGAATTGTTGGCGGTCCTGTATGGAATTAAGTGGGATCCCTAGGTGGTCTAAATCCGTCCTGACCGTAGAGATCCACTTGGTCCTAGAGGCCTTCCCTCTTCCTGCCACTGTGAAGATCTTACTGGTGAGCCGGCAAGGGATCATGCGGGTCAAGTGTCCGTAGAAGGCCAGGCGCCTTTTTCTTATACAAGTCACAATGTCTTATTGATGGCTGTAAAGCTCATCATTGTGCCGAATTCTGTAGGTGCCTCCCTCTTCCCGTATAGGTCCTAGTATCCTCCGCAGGATCTTCCTCTCCTTGAGTTCAAGTTTCCTGAGTGGGCCTTTCCTGGTCATCACGAGGAACTCAAAGGCGTACAGAACAGATGGTTTTACTACTGAATTGTAGTGTCTCAGTTTCAGGTTTTTTGGAGAGGAACTTTGATGCGTAGATGCTGCGGCAGGAGTGGTAGGCCCTCTTGAACTTGGTGCACATGGTGTCTATGGCCAGATTCTCACTCTGGTTCCTTTATTATTCTAATGTGACAAGTCCTAGATCACTGCGGCTACACAGAAGACAACGTTTCGTTCAAGTGTCCTTTATTCGTAACGCAATCATAGCAGTGCAATACAACAGAAAAACTTGTATTCATGACTGCCTGTCCTGCTTTCCAGACTTCTCAATGTCTGGACTGGTTTCTAACTAGCAATGTGCTCATACGGGGTGTATCTGAAATACTTTTAACGAAAGTTAGGGGTAGCTTGTAACTGCGTGACACTGAAGGTCAACCGACAGCGATGGCTACGCTCACTAAAGCGCAGCGTTAGGTCATGGGGCCAAGCTCTCTGCTGACTTGGTAAATGCGTGGGTTCGAGCCCCACCATCGGCCGTCCTTGAAATGGTTTTCGTGGTTTCTCCCATTTTCAACTCCAGGCAAATGCTGGGACGGTACCTTCTGACAGGACACGGCCGCTTCCTTCCACATCCTTGCCCAGTTTCATTCATCTTCATCCATTCCATCTCTCATCTCACCCACGGGCTAGAAAGGCCTGCACTCGGCCCCTCAGGAGGCCACACGACAACTTGGTACAGTAAATCTTTATCCGAATGTTAATCCACTGGCATCTAATTTATTTCAATTGTTTCCATAACCTCAAGATGGCAGCTGTGAAAATTTTTAAATCTCCTTGTTTTTTCTTGTGTCCTAATTATGCGATTGAAGTCTGAATGCTACACGTACACAATAATCTGCATGTAACAGTACATAACTCTAGGACCTACATATATAAAATCCAACATGGCGACCATCCGAAATATTGTCAGTTTGATTGTTGTAATAGTTTCGTAGATATTGAGAACCATCTAAATATTTTGGATGGTCACCATGTTGGATTCTTATATTATAGACCATAAATTTATGTACTATTACATGAAGATTATTGTGTAGGTGTTTTATTCAAACTTCAATCGCATGATTAGGACACAAGAAATAAAAGCGGGATTTTAAAATTTCTCTCAGCCGCCATCTTGTGGTTATGAAAATAATTTAAATGAATTAGAGTCAGTCGATTAAAATTTGTATAAGCATATATCGTATCAAGTTTCACTGCGTTCGAATGGTTAAAACGCAAGGAACGTCCATTTGAATATTTAAATTTCGCGTCGCCGCCATGTTGGATTTGTGCTCGCCAGGTTATTGAACGTCCCATAGGTAAAATTATGCTTAGAGCCTCTATACACTTACATCATTTCAGTTTGATTGCTGTAGTAGATTAATAGATATTGAGAACCGCCTAAATATTTCGGATGGGCGCCATGTTGGACTTAAATATATGTAGGTCATAGAGTTAGGTAATATTAGATGATGATTATTGTGTATGTTCATTCTGCAAATGTTGATTTGGATCGCACGATTAGAACACAAGAAATAAAAATTTAATTTTCGAAATTCACACAGCCGCCATCTTGAGGTTACGTAAACAATTGTACTAAATTAGATACCGGTGCATTACAATGTGTATAAACATTTGCTGTACGAAGTTTCATTGCGTTTGGATCATTAAATCACGAGAAACGTCTATTTAAAACTTTCAATTTCGCTTGGCCGCCATGTTCGTTTTGTAGTTAACCGGTTTTTGAAAGTTTCATAGATGAACTTCCAGTAGTGTCCTTTATCTCCGTACAAAATTTCATGGTGATACTGGTAATAGTTTCAGAGATATAGAATGCCGATGAAACTTTCGCACAGCCGTCATCTTGAGGTTATATAAACAATTGAACGAAGTTAGATGTCGGTGCATTACAATGTGTATAAACATATACTGTACCAAGTTTCATTGCGTTTGGTTGATTAAATCACGAGAAACGTCTATTTAAATGTCGCAACTTAGCTTGGCCGCCATGTTGGTTTTGTAGTTACCAGGTTTTCAAACGTCACATAGGTGAACTTCTAGTAGTTCCCTTTATCGCCGTACAAAATTCCAGGGTGATATCGGTAATAGTTTCGGAGATATTGAATGCTGGTGGAATATTTCACACAGCCGCCATGTTGGATTGGTGAGACGTAACAAAATTTGAAGGGCACGGTCGGGATCGCCCGGGATAGTGCTATGAACTTACCGAGTTCCATTGAAATCGCTCCAGCTGTTTATAAGTTATCCATCGCACACACACGCACACAGACAGACACACGGACAAAAGGTGATCTCATAAGGCTATTTTTTCATAAATGTAAATAGGTTAAAAAACTCATAGCTCAGGAACTATTTGAGATATTAAAATGTTTTTTTTTTTGTTAAATTCGCCAACTCAAACTTTTTTTCATACGTTATAATGTTTCTATGTGCGCTCCGTTGGTTCGTCAGTCGTTCTAGGGGGTCTTCTTCACGTCTTCACGCTGCCAGTTTCCTGAAACAGTTCATACCACCGTCTAATGCTATTAGCATGAGGGGGATCCCTACCATAAACACGTCGGAAAGTGCACTAAACCGTTATAACAGAAAACTCCGCTAACCGAAAAAAATCAGAAACTTCTATGGACATCAAATTGGCAGGTGGAAAGCTGAAGGAAGTAAGAGACTTCTGTTACTTAGGAAGCAAAATAACCAGTGATGGGCGAATCAAAGAGGATATAAAAATTAGGCTGGCTCAGGCAAGGAAACCATTTCTACAAAAAAGGAATCTGTTGACATCGAATATAGATTTAGGTATTATGAAGTCATTTTTGAAAGCCTTTGTCTGGAGCGTGACGCTCTATGGAAGTGAAATTTGGACTATTGGTGCAGCAGAAAATAGGAGAATTGAAGCGTTTGAAATGTGGTGTTACAGGAGAATGATGGAGATCAGATGGGTAAATAGGATTACAAACGAAAAGGTATTAAGACAAGTGGGAGAGGAGAGATGTTTCTGGCGACTACTAATGAAGAAAAGAGATAGGTTGGTAGGACACATACTAAGACTCCCAGGAATAGCAAGCTTAGTTATGGAAGGAAGGGTCGAGGACAAAAACTGTAGGGGTAGATCAAGGTTAGAATATGTTAAACAGATTGCCTCGGATGTAGGGTGTGGTAGCTACGTAGAGATGAAACGATTAGCTCAGGACAGGAAGGCATGGAGAGCTGCATCAAACCAGTCAAAAGACTCAAGACTCAAACAACAAGAACCACAACACACACTGTGCTTTCTGCTGAACTGTCGCCGTTGCAATCACACTACTGAAATAGTAGCTTGGCAGCTTCCCGTCGCGCACTCATTCTGCGCATTGGCTGAAGGTCGCGGGAGGAGTGCAGTCACATCTAAAACTAAAACTCGATGAGTTCTTGATTAGTTTTCAGGTCGAATTATTAATTTATCTCACTTACAACGGGAGATATGATTTTTGAAATTGCTGCAACCTTTTTCGATGACCCTGTATACTCGTATAGCCTATATAGTACAGTGGAACGTGGCTGATTCAAACTTCTATAACTCGAAATCTTCTTTAATTCGATTTTTCTTTTGGTCCCTAGCATTTTATATTCAATCAATGCTAAAAATCGTGGTTAATTCGAATTATATTTTGGATAATTCGAAGTTTTTACGTGTAAAACGCCGATCGGAAGCCAAACAGTTGGGTCAGGAATTCCCAAAAAACGACGTTTATTATTATTGGCATGCGGCCCCTACTCGATAGTTAGGCGTTTTTCTTTTCAAAGTCGAAATGGCGTAAGTGATTCTGTTTTCCGTTCCTTAAATTTGTTAGATTCTTTTGTGATGGCCGTGAGACTTAATTGTAGGAAACAGGTAAAAATCTCGAATCTTTTTTGAAAAATGGTAGATTTCTCTAAGACTTAAACTACATTCCTTGTTTACTACTGTCGTTAAATAGGTGAATAGTGCATTGGTTTTATTTTATAATTTGAAACTTTTGAGGTTATTCACGATACAGTCATTATAAAGTACCGTTGTCTGTTTTTTTTTTTTGCGTATGGCCTTTAGTGCCGGGTGTGTCCGAGGACATGTTCGGCTCGCCAGTTGTTGTAGCTTCTTCGAGGCGGACACCCGATGGGTGAGCTACACGTACCGTCACTTGTGGAGTGTTGTCTGGGGAGGAAAGTGTGATTGTAAGGACGAGGAATTGGAAGGTAGCGGCTGTGGCCTATAGTTAGGGACCAACCCCGGTATTTGCCTGGAAGGAAGATGGGAAACCACAGAAGACCATCTTCAAGGTTGCCGGCGGGGGGATTCGAACCACCTCGCCTCCCGGATGTGAGCGTCTGCCAGCAGTCATGCCGTAACGACCACGGCTAACTCACCCGGTACCGTTGTCTGTTAATCTGCTTTGTTGAACGTAAATTATTATGTAAACGTAATACATAGTATATAAGCACTTTACTTGTTAAAAGGGGCAGATGACCTCGTAGTTCCGCCCCTTAAAACAACAATAACTAACTAACTAACTTGTTAAAAACCTATGTAATATTATGTTTAATAATGGTCCTTGGATGAAAACTTAAAATTTGAATATTTTCTCCACCCTTTTCAAAGAACTTTCTTAATTCGAATTTTTGGATAATTCGATTTTTGTATCTGGTCCCTTGAGGTTCGAATTATCCAACTTCCCATGTATTAACAATATTAGCGTATCTATGATGTGATGTTCCTCAGTATAATGGAGGAACTTATGCCTATGTGTAGCTACCTTGTATATGTCTCTAGGTAGCAATTTGCAGAAGTTAGGCAATTTTCTAAACAGTCGATGTATTGTGATAGCGAACTAAGGAGCAGTAAATGTAAACGTTAATGATAGCTTCAGGAGAGCGATTTGATTACTATAATTGGAGCAGAATTGCAAAGGTTTTGCAACCGTTTATAGCATATTACACAGAGCTGTTATTATGAAGCAACAGAACTGAGCTCGGTCGATGGTGCCGAACAGCTAGCTAATAAATAGCACCTACTACTCTTAGGCAGTGCGCTTCGCAATTTAAATAACGAACATGGGAAACAAGTAGATTCTATCATAATAACTGCTCCACAAGGAGTATTTTATAGAAAGACAAGTAATAATAATATCGTATGGCCTCGGTTACGGGTGCAAGCTTTGTTAATTAACGCCCAGAGGGCAGCTTGCATGTCGAATTGTTTTATCGCTCCTTGGAGAGCTATGAAAGTCAAGGAGGTTAGATATCTAAGCTCCGTGACACTATAGCGCTTTCTAGTAGAGAAAGGGGGAACTTTTTGTGTTGGCAGAAAAAAATCCCGAGATTAATTTTGCCATTATGAACACGGCCTACTGAATTCAAGTGGGTTCTTTAACATGCCAACAACGTATGACATGCGCACCGTGATTTTTGTCACCTCTCAAAAGTCACTCACCACGGCCAGGAGCGAACCTGCAAGCTTGGGGTAGTTAGTCCTACACGATAACCACTCACCCACCGTGGCAAGTAGTTCCGTGAAGAACAAAATAGCCTATTTTCATACTTTCTATTGGTCATCTCCTTTAATAACTCTCCCGCCTATTAAAAGGATCACCATGTTGTATTGTTCCATACGTAGGATATGGAATTATGTAGTATACATAGATGAACATTATTGCATTGGTTCATTATACAAACGTTCACTTCGATCACATGATTAGGACACAAAAAATAAATCTTAATTTGAAATTTTTGCACAGTCGCCATCTTGAGTTTATGAAAACAATTGAATTAAATTAGATGCCAGCAGATTCTGTACAAACATTTACCGTACCAAGTTTCAATGTGCTCCGATGACGAAATCGTGAGAATTATTTGAAAAAAAAACTTCGCGTGGCCGCCATGTTGATTTTGTACTTAACAGGTTTTCAAAAATCACATAGATGAACTTTTCAGTCGGTCAACACAATATAGGCTGATCAGAATTACTGTGACATGCGAAGATACTGTACAACCTGAAAAAAATGTATATGCGATCAAATATATATTATATATACTGTATATATATATATTTGTTGTAGATTACAGAAGAGTTACGATGTCATATTTCGCTCATAACCATCTTGCTTGCACACACTACAGTGTGGGTTATTCATTGATGTGGCTGGAGAGATATATTACCACAATACCGGGAGATGTAGAGTCTCAAGTGCAAAAAGTGTGTACTGTAATGCGACTTGAAGAATGTGGTTTCCATTAGTCTAAGTTGCCGCGGGGTGTTCAACTCTTGTCCTGACCTTGCTGTATCCCTGCTTGTTGCCACGTCTTTTCTTTTCAAACAGTGCTTAACACCTGCTGCGATACGTCTTCAATGTACATAGAAAGTAATGTGAAACATTTTATCGATTTTGAGGAAATATATCCCCCTCCTCCTCCTGACTTTTCTTCTTTCAGAATTTAGACTACAAAGCTTCTTCTTCATCATCTTCTTCTTCTTTTTCTTCATCTACACATTAGGCTTTTAAAAGTTTTAGAGTTTCAGTCTCCAAGGATAGAGCACATTTAAGGACACCACGTACTCTTGCATGATGAAAAAATCGATTTTTTGATTTTGGCGCCATAAAATTCTTCATTCTTTTCTGAATCCGAATATATATAGTTTGTTGGGGTTTTAATGTCTACAACTACCTTAAATTCGTTTTTTTTTAATTAGCATCCCATGCTCTGAATAATACACTTTTAACTTTGCCGGCTGTTTTCCGTTAATACTCATTTTTCATGTTTAGGTACCAATAACTAGGAAACCATTTAAGATAGAGGGCTATTCTTTTTACATTAACTTGCCTAATGGAGTTGGCTACTTGAATGTTAACCTATTTTCACTTCCAAACATAGTAGGCATGGATTGGGGAGAGAAAAATTGATACATATTTTTGAATAAATTTAAAAAGAAAGAGTTCGGATTTTTTCTTGCATTCTGTCCCAGTAATAATGAAACAAAGTAGTTACCCATCTGCCATGATCCATTCCAAGTATGGGAACAAAATTTGAGAGTATTTGATTGAAAAACAACTGAGAAATGTGTACCTGAAGCAACTGATACAACATTTTTTTGAAAATGTATCTGTCCAAATTTGTATTCATTTCACACATCCTGTAAAAGCAAAGTAGCACTACATCGCCAAAAACAGCTCAGAATATACCGCTTCTTATATGTTACAATAATCATAGCTGTACCTTTAGCATAAACCCAGAAAATACTTAATAAGTGATGCCACAAAAATAGACTTTTTCATCGTGTAAGAGTGCGTGGTGTCCTTAAAAATTATTTTCACTAGTCCATGAATTTTCTAACTATACTGGTTGTCACAGTGATGACTGCTTTCTGTATTGGCTTGTAAACATTTATGTCTGCAATGAGTTCCTTACAACTATGCTGTAGGTTCCTTGGCTCAACACCAGTAGCCTATGAAATGACAATATTGGTATGATCTTTACCTAGCCGTTGCCCCTTTTAGGGGTTCAGTAAGAAACGTTCCTTGGCTCAACACCAGTAGCCTATGAGATGACAATATTGGTATGATCTTTACCTACCCGTTGCCCCTTTTAGGGGTTCAGTAAGAAACGTTTGTGTTTGAAGCCATTACAGTTTTGATGAGTGAATCTACACGGCTTTTCTTCTAACTATTACTTTTGTGGTGGCTCATCCTACAAGGTTTTTCTTCAAGCCATTATGTTTGTGGTGGCTCATTCTACAAGGCATTTCTTCAAGCCATTACGTTTGTGGTGGCTCATTCTACAAGGCTTTCCTTCTAACCATTACGTTTGTGGTGGCTCATCCTATAAGGATTTTCTTCAAGCCACTACGTTTGTGGTGGCTCATTCTACAAGGCTTTTCTTCAAGCCATTACGTTTTTGGTGGCTCATCCTACAATGCTTTTCGCCAAGCCACTACGTTTTTTGAGAATTGATTCTACATGGCTTTCCTTAAAGCCATTTTTCTTTTGGGAGTTGATGATAGGGCGTTTCTTCATGCCATTATGCTTTTGGGAGCTGAGTCTATAGGGCTTTTCTTACGAACTTTTGCGCTTTTGAGGGTTGAGTATTAAGGTCTTTCTTCAAACGATTACCTTCTTGGGGATTGATTTTACAAAACTTTTCATCAAACCATTATGTTTTTCCGTGTTTCAGCTCCAGGTTTCATTTTCAAAACTTGCGTTTTTTAGGATTCAGTCTAGTATGGTTAGGGTGATGCAATTTCTGTCTTGGCAAAGGTAACTCCTCTCTTGTACAGCTGGTTGATTATACAGCAGAGTTGCTTGACCACTATAATTTTCTTTACTGTATCCTTTGACAGTGGAGGACACATGCAGACTTCTCACGTGCTCGCTTCTTCAGAAAGGCGGAGCTTATCAAGGCCGTTCCAGAAAATTGTTCTCTGAATTTCTGTCCCGTGACCGCAGTCACGGCTGTTTGGACATAGTTAGGGTATTCGCAAACTTGCAGTAGGTATGAGGGTACCTTCCGCTGCAGCGCACATTTCCACTTTCTACTTCTGGAGGAGTGCGTGAAAGCAGTGGTGGCTGGTGGATAATTGCTTTGGGTGTTTACTATTTTCATAAAAGTGGGGGGTATAATGTATTGTGTATTCCAACTGGTTGCAGGTATTGCCACCAATTTTCTTTTTTAGACTTAGCAATAGTTGTGGATCATTTTGGTATAAATATACAAATTCCGAATATGCCAGTGCTGCCAACTTGATTCTATGCCTGCTGATAGGTCCAGTTTTAAAATGCATGTAACTTCTATACTAACAGATGGATTTCATCCAAAATTGGCACAACAATAGTCCATAATATTTCAGATTATTTCTGACCAACACATGCATGACATTATTGCCAACATGATTTAACGCGCGCTGATAGTTCCCATGTCTAACTGCATATAACGTCCATGCTATCCATTGGACTTCAACCAAATTTTGTATTTTGTACCTTAAGAGACGGAACTAAGAATATATTCAGTCATCAGGGCTGCCAACTGTAGTGCTCTATTAGGATACATTATGCCAGGTATACAGTATTTCGAACTAATTGGAAATTTCGATATTACCAACTTTAATTCGTCATTATTCTAGATAGGTTCATATACCAGAATAATCATTGGCATGAAAAGTAGGCTCTTTAGTTCGTCACGGAACTTCTTGTTGCAAAATGTGGAAAGTAGGCTAAAATTGCTGAGTTGTAATGCAGACTGTTGTCATTGTAAATTCTTTAGGACACCTCTGTAGGGGACACTGCCTCTACCCTCGGGGAATGCCTACCTCTCCTCCCAAATGTCCACCAATGTTGTACAAACTACAACCTACCGAATTTTTAGCCTACTTTTCACATTTTGCAAAAAGGAGGAAAAAGTACACTTAAGAGATCGATCCGGGCAAATGTGTCTGTCTGTCTCTATGGCTGAGTGTGTGTCCTCCCCCCCCCCCCCCCTCCCTATCAACTCCTAAACGGCTGCAGCAATCGAAACAAAATTTGGTAGGAGTAAAGATCTATACCTGAATATCCCAATGCCGTATTTGAAAATTATGTCAGTGCTACCAACTGCTGAAAAATCGCAATTGAAATTTGAGCTCCATGTTGGATATCTTGGAAGGTATAAATGGGAGCTATTTCAAAATTGGCACACGTATAGTGTACCCATTCCAGGAGGCCATACATGGCAGTGTTACCAAAATGATTATAAGCCTGATGATAGATCAAATTTTTAAATGCATATAACGTCTACACTATCAATTGGAATTCAACCAAATTTCGTATGTGCTATGTATCCATAACCAGATATGACTGAGCGTATTCTTAAGAGCCAACAGTGCTGCCAACTGTTAATAAATGCTCTCAATTTCTTTTATCCAAATACCAATATATCAGAAAGTATGCAAGCCGACAGCTTTAAACTATGCACACGTATAGTACCTGACATTCTAAATTAATTTGGAGTAACTTATATACGTCAGTGCTACCAACATGAGTCTAAGCCTGCTGAGAGGTCCAACTTTAAATACATGTAACTTCCATACTATCATTTAGATTTCAACCAAATTTCGTATGTGCAATGTGTGCCATAACAGATATGACCATGAGTATTCTTAAGAGCAACCAGGGCTGCCAACTGTTAATAAATGCTGTCTCTATTTTTGTCACCCTAATATAATTATATCAGAAAGTATGCAAGCCAATAGCTCTAAACTTTGGACACGGATAGTACCTGGCATTCTAGATTAATTTGGAGTAACTAATATTGGCCTACGCCAGTGCTGCCAACATGATTCTAAGTCTGCTGATAGGTCCAATTTTAAAATGCATGTAACTCCTATACTAACTAATGTATTTCATTCAAAATTGGCACAACAATAGATCATATTATTTCAGATTATTTCTTACCAATGCATGCATGACATTGTTGCCAACACGATTTTTCTCGCGTTGTTAGATCCAATGTTTAACTGCATAACGTTCACTCTATCCATTGGACTTCAACCAAATGTTGTATTCTGTACCTTAAGAGATGGAACTAGGAATATATTCAGTCACCAGGGCTGATTTCGAACTCATTATAAATTTCGATGTAACCAACTTAATTTCGTCATTATTCTAGATCAGTGTTTCTTAACTGGTGGTCCGCGGACCACAGGTGGTCCGTGGGAGGAAAGGATCCACCAGCACGTATAAAAGAGTGGCCAATAAATGGGGATTTCGAAAACGATGTGCGTTGAACGAGAATCGTCCAAATGTATTCGCGGCGATGACAATCAGGTTTTGAAATGAAATTTCTTTAAAATAAGTGTTATTGAGGAAGGGTTACAACTGATAAGGGGTATTGGGGGAAGGGGGGGGGGAGGGGTGGTCCGCACATAATTCAATTTCACGCTGAGTGGTCCGCAGACCTCTACGGGTTCAGAATCACTGTTCTAAATAGATCCATTTAGATTACTCATTGGCATGAATCTTAAATTTTAAGAAAAGTAGGCTCTTTAGTTCGTCACGGAACTTCTTGTCTTTATCAGGATGACGATGACGATTTATTATTATTAGTAGTAGTATTATCGACAGCGGTAGCTGCGCTCGCTAAAGTACAGCGCTAGACCATGGAGCCAAGCTCACTGCGGACTCGGTAGATGTGAGGTTCGAGCCCTTTTGCCATCGATGTGCCAATCTCTCCAGACCTTTCTGAAACCATTATTTCGGAGTGCTGCGTACCCATGCCTTGATAGCGACCACGCAGAGGTTTCTTCATGTTTCCGAACAGGACATAATCACTTGGAGCCAAGTCGGGAGAGTATGGTGGTATGGCAGCACCGTGAATCCCATTTGATCAATGGCAGCGGTGGTCTCTCGACTAGTGTAGGGGCGAGCATTGTCATGTTGCAGAAGCACACCTTTAGCCCATTTCCCAGGCCGTTTAGTTTGAATGGCGCTTAAGGGTTGCCACATTTGCTGCACTGCTAATCGTGGCCCCCAATTCCAGCCAGTCAATGAGGATGATGCCCTTTGTGTCCCAGAATACTGTCGCCATTCGCATGCCAACTAATGGCACTGTTCGACATTTTGTAACGTGTTTTTCGAGGGGTTTTTATGCAACTGGCATAAGTCAGTAGGAAGCCATTCTATATTTATTTACGCGGCAAATTGTTCAGCCAAGAGAATTTTTCATGTTAATTTATTATTATTATTAATTTATTATAATTTTTATTAAGGTATTTTCGGAGCATTTTATAAAAATTATTAGCATTCAGATAGGATTTCTATGTCTTAGAAAACGCTATCATGCAAATTATTACGAACGACGATATCATAGAAAATTATCTGATTACGGAATTTTACGGAGTTTTGTCAGTTAGGGTATTTGAGAGACATGAGTCACTGGAAATTCAAGTACACGCTTAATCTTGTCGGGAAGTATTACGCAAGCGGAGTTGCAGCGTCAAGAAAGGCGAATATATGGAACGGAAAACGACTTCTCCCTCTCGCGCGCCGTGTGTAATGAACCAGAGGAGGGGAAGTAGCGGCGTGCTCAGCCAATCAGTGGAGACCACGTAAGCGGGAAGTCTGGACTGGAGTGGGGATGCGACGGGTGCATATATCGTTCGACGCGCCGTGAAACGAGGACTATCTGTATAGAACTTCACGAGTACGGATGCACGCGGGAGTCGCTCCGATGTTCCGTGGATCGGAGGACTAACTTTTGTAAAACTTAACCAGTGTGGTTGCACGAGTGTTTGGGTTCGATGTACGGACCATAGAATTATCTAATCTACCAGAATATCATCAAATAACGAAGAAGATGGCGACGTCCAGGAGACTGTGGGAAGCACACAGCATCATCCAGTACGAGGGAAATGCTTTAGCAATTTCCAGTGGTAAGCGCAAATGACGCAGAAATACGCAATCTCTCGTTTTTCTTTGTTTTACATTTCATATTTCAGTAACTTCATAGCTTGGAAATAAGAGTAAAATCAATAATTTATCAGACTCCGTTTTCACGTAATTTTCTATCGGTAATATTCAAATCACAACGCTCCAATTTAAATTTTATACTTATTATTATTATTAATTTTGCTATTCTTGTTTTATATAATAAATTCATTTCTTTTACAATGCAATCTTTGCTTTCAGTAGGTAGCATTAGATATAGACCAATTCCTTCTCCTGATACAATTGTTTGTTGGGTTAATGATCAAATCATACCACGATCTGAGTGAATAGATTCTTGAAGGTGTTCTCCCAGAGCTAGACGTTGTTAAATACAAATTTAGATTTCAACATTGGATTGAGGTCTTGGCGCCCATTAAAACAACATAGCTTAGGCAAAGGTAAACAGTTACATTTCTCACCCAACAGTTAGGGGCTAGCAAAACGTTTCAATTTCTTGGGCGGTGGACTGCCCCCATGCTTTTATTGCATCGATTGTTGTTTCGTTTGTGGCTCATGGTAATGTGCCATCACCAGTCACAACCCTAGCCATGAAGTCGGCTGGATCTTGTCCGGAGAGACTGACACATCGATGGCAAAAGTGCATAAAGTTACAAGGAGATTATGTTGAGAAGGTGGACGTAACAACTGATGTGTAATGTACTTCATTTGGATAGAAAGAAATAACGTGCAAAACAATACAGGGTGTAACAAAAAGGTACGGCTCGAAATGCAGGAGACATTCCTCACACGTAGACGAAGATATTATGTTATATGAACATGGGTCCGGAAACGCTTTGTTTCCATGTTACACCTCATCAATCATGGGAAACACACAAGAACAGAACGTTAGAATCATGGGGAACATGCACTCTTGGTTACGTCTGGTTACGTTGTCATTATCGTAAGTGCACCGCCAGTGTTTTGTTTTACATGGCCCTGTTGCCATGCGACTTAGCAGTAGCTGTGCGTCAAAAATGTAGCCTACTTCATGCACGATGGAGCACCTCCTCAACGTGGCTTCTAAATAACAGATTTGTTGACAGATGGATAAGTAGAAATAGACCAATTTTCTGCCCCCCCCCACGCTCTCTGGACCTAAACCCACTGGACTTTTATTATTGGAGGCATAACAAAGCTCTTGTGTATCGACCCCAGTTCAAGATGTTCAGAGTCTCCGTGCCCGTTTTATGGAAGGCTGTGGTACCATACACAATTCGGTCCTGCAACCATGGACGAGAACATTACCGCAATACTCCAGAGATTCACTACGACGGCATGTGGTGTGCCGGTACGTTCCGTTCTTGTGTGTTTCCCATGATTAATTAGTTGGAGTCAATGAAGTATAACATGGAAACAAGGCGTTTCCGAACCCATGTTCATTTAACATAATTTCTTCGTCTACGTGTGAGGAATGTGTCCTGCATTTGGTGTCGTACAATTTTGTTACACCCTGTATAGTTCGCCCTTCGTAGTACAGTAATCAACTTAAGCTTTGGGACACGGCCTTAGTGCTGAACGATTTCAAAGTGAGAGGTGTAGAAACCGAGGAGGTCGCAGTGCTAACTGCTATTAGGGGATCATGAAGGTAACTTGTTCGCAAACAGAGGCTTGCAGACTAAACTGAACGCTGAAAGGCTAATACCGGTAATGTCATTGGTTTTACGTCCCTTTTAACTACCATGGCGTTTAGAGACGCCGTGGTGCCGGAATTTTGCCCTGAAGGGAATCTGTAACGTGTCAGTAAATCTACTGACACGGCTTCCTCACATTTGCGCACCCTCAAATGCCAGCTGACTGCGCCAGGATTCGATCCTGCAACCTAATGCACAGCAGGCGAGAACGATACAGTTGAGCCACGCAGCCAGTCAGACTCTCAAAGGTAAAACAGTCTGAAATGAAAAATTAAATGTATTATTATTATAAATTTCTACACTTGCGTTACCGGTAGAGATGAAATCATGTTTAAATTATCACTCTTTGACTTGAAAATAGACCCATGGGTCGCACACGTTGGTTGGCCTAGTTGACTCTGCGTCGTTGCAATAAAAGTTTAAAAAACCCATATGGCAACGTTGCAAAGCAAGGCGACGGTGTGACAATTAGTTTGCTCTGATCTTATGTGTAACAACATAACCTCGTATTACTCTCCAGAGCCTTCACGCTTAAGAACCTACCAAGAACAGCAACAAGTGCCCTTGAAGCGTGTGACAAAAGATTTCTTCCCGAACTTTTATACCCTTATCAAACTTTTGGTCGCCTCCGTTTCGTAGCGGTCAGCATGGTTAGCTGCCGCCCCGGAGGTACTGGGTTCGATTCCCGGCTCTGCCACGAAATTTGAAAAGTGGTATGAGGACTGGAACGGGGTCTACTCAGCCTCGGGTGGTCCAAATGAGTAGAGGGGGCTCGATTCTCACCTCAGCCATCCTCGAAGTGGTTTCCCGTGGTTTCCCACTTCGTCTTAGGGCAAATGCCGGGATGTTACATACTGTAAGGCCACGGCCGCCTCCTTCCCTCTTCCTTGCCTATCCCTCCCAATCTTCCCCTCCCTCATGAGGCCCCTGTTCGCTTTGCAGGTGAGGCCGCTTGGGCGAGGTGCTGATCATACCTCCCCAGTTGTATCCCCCGCTGAGTCCGTGGGAAAAACCAACCTCGAGGGTAAAATTGACTTAAAAAATCAAACTTTTGGCAGTTTTGCCTGTCTCTGTAGCTACCGGTGAACGGAGTTTTCCGAGTTTGAGTAGGTTGAATTCATACTTCAGAAATTCTACTTCTGAAAACAGACTCAACGGTCTAGCATTGCTATCTATTCACAACCGGGTGAGTTAGCCGCGGTCGTTACGGCATGACTGCTGTCAGTCGCTCACATCCGGCAGGCGAGGAGATTCGAATCCCCCCGCCGGCAACCTTGAAGATGGTCTTCTGTAGTTTCCCATCTTCCTTCCAGGCAAATGCCGGGGTTGGTCCCTAACTATAGGCCACAGCCACTACCTTCTAATTCCTAGTCCTTACATTCAAACTTTCCTCCCCAGACAACACTCCACACGCGACGGTACTTGTAGCTCACCCATTGGATGTCCACCTAGAAGCAGCTACAAACTGGCGAGCAATTTGGCGATGTTTCAAAAAACATCGACTTTAATATTACGGTGTAAGTTATAAATCAAAACAGTAATTTAGTTAGTTATTGAGGTTTTAAGGGGCGGAACAGTGATGTCATGTGCCCCGATTCAAACCAGTAATGTTCATTCTTTCTATCTAAATACTATAAAGTGTGCAAGATGACTGTATTAATAGAAAGTAACATACATTTTTCTCAGTTTTGTTTGACATTAACCCATCGCCGTCTGCTATGCTCTAACGCCTTCCCAATCAGCGCGAGTTGCGTGCTAAGCAACGAAATTCCCCTACTTGACGATCTTTCCGACAGTAGCGCTGCTAGGTTGAACCGATTGTGAGCCTGCCAAGCGCGATATTGCGCTTGTACTGTTTTGTGGCAAAATAAACGCAATTTTGCGACATTTCCGTTTCTTGCTTTAATTTTGGACAGCAGTGTAAGTGTTGCTGCTGATGCGTTGATATATTGTATTATTTGCAGTAGTTACGGCACTTTCACTACAACTCCATAATTTTGTCATACCAATGGAATATACAGACAGTCATGTTTATTTATGTTAGTTGTGTCAACGTAATCTCTGGAGTGTCAACCCACTAGTGCTGCGAGATAAGTGATGGAGAATTTTAGTACTCCTGCATGTTCGCTGTTTGGAGTGAAGTTGGGAGGCGTTAGAGCATAGCAGACGGCGAATTGGTATAAAATGTGATGCCAGATACCCTTAAAACTCATAATTTTGAACCAAATTATACAAAGGTTTCCCGGGGAGGAACTCCGGACCCCCTTTTCTTTGGGGGCTATTCCATGCCCCCTAACCCCTGGATGCCCTTCCACAAGAAGAACTCTTTATACGTCCCTGCCTGATATAGGCTACCTAACCAAGTGTTCATTTTTAAGCACCTGCCACCCAATATAGACGCGATAATTAATTTCCCTTGTCTTATTTTCCAGAACCTCCGGAATGAAGGGCTCGATCACAATCAATGGCCAGGAACGTAATCTGAGTCAGTTCCGGAAGTTGTCTGCATACATTATGCAGGACAACCAGCTGCACGGAAACTTGACGGTGGGGGAGGCCATGAACGTGGCAACTGGACTCAAACTGGGCAAGGATGTCAACAAGGATGAGCGTAAAGAAGTGGTAAGTATCAGTTTTGCCAACCTCATTGATAGGTCACTGTTTATAGAGCAGGGTTTCTCTAACTATGATACAATACGCGTGGTGAGAATGAAAACTGTCCTCTTAATAGTTGAAGATGTCCAGTATACAGTAACATACACCATATTAGGAGGCTCTAGACTTGGCAGCACACATATGTTACGAGGGTAGATCAAAAAATAAGTTGCACTTTCTAGGTATGGCCATTTATTACACCACCTATACAACAGCAACACGCCTATGACGACATACAATGTAACGTCACTTTTCCACATCGTTTCCAAGAGACGTTTCTGCGAACGCACAACCCACTTGTCGATGCCAGATGCATAGAAAGTTCCTCCAGCGTTCTGCAACCACATAATTTGGAGTGAACGTCCAGTCGATGCCCTTGCTTTTGCCAGCACTGAATGATTTTCACCTTTTTTTTGGAGAATTGAAGGTATGGTTGGGCGGCAACGCCTCGTCAAAAAGGAAAAAAAAACTTCAGGAGGCTTTCCAGACTTACCCATCTCAGTGGCGGCAGAATATTTTGCCGAGGGCATTGGAAAGCTGGTGTATCGATACGACAAATGTTTCAATCGTTTTGGCGATTAAGTTGAGACATACGAATAAAACAAGCAAACATTTAGTAGTAAAATCAGTTTGGTATGTCAATCTGTTAATTTTATACAGTCCATCGGAACTTGAAAAAAAAATCACCCCTCGTATGTCCTATGCGCGCGCTTTCAATAGTACAGCAGGGGTCCATGGCGCGCCACAAGCTCGGCCAAGGCCACCGCATCAGCGAATACCTAAACTGCCGCTTGCCGTTCTTACTTTATATGAAAGACCCTGTATACTGTGAATACCATCACCCATACTTGTGGACATAGATTTAATAGCCTAAGTGCAATGGAATATTTTTAATAAATGTAAAACAAAAATATGGGAATGCAGTCGAAAGAAATCAAAAACCCCTGTATATATCAAATTGGCAGTTGAACAGCTAAAGAAAGTAGGTGACCTCTGTTACTTGGGAAGCAAAATAACCAGTGATGGACGAAGCAAAGAGGATATAAAAAGTAGGTTAGCTCAGGCAAGGGAAGCATTTCTACAGAAAAGGAATCTGTTGACATCGAATATAGATTTAGGTATTAGGAAGTCATTTTTGAAAGCCTTTGTCTGGAGCGTGGCGCTCTATGGAAGTGAAACTTGGTCTATTGGTGCAGCAGAAAAGAAGAGAATTGAAGCGTTTTGAAATGTGGTGTTACAGGAGAATGATGAAGATCAGATGGGTAGATAGGGTTACAAATGAAGAGGTATTAAGACGGGTGGGAGAGGAGAGATGTTTCTGGCAACTGCTAATGAAGAGAAGAGATAGGTTGGTAGGACACATACTAAGACACCCAGGAATAGCAAACTTAGTTATAGAAGGAAGGGTCGAGGATGAGAACAGTAGGGGTAGACCATGGTTAGAATATGTTAAACAGATTTCCTCGGATGTAGGATGTGGTAGCTATGTGCAGATGAAACGATTACCTCAGCATGGAGAGCTGCATCAAACCAGTCGAAAGACTGAAGACTCAATCAACAACATCAACAGTGTAATGGATCTGATAATGATGGCTCGACGAGCGAAACTGGTCATCCAAGTGTATTTATTAATCACATGTACATTTCTTTCAGGTTTTGGGTATCACACCCATTAGAATTGGGTACAATCGTGTTGACCAACTGAAAAACATTAAATTTTGATTAAATACTCCTTCATTTAAGCCCTGATGGTCGTGTGTTCACACAGATACAAGAGATCCTGGAGACTCTGGGATTGCTGGAACACAGTCGCACCATGACGTCCAACCTGTCTGGAGGCCAGAAGAAGAGATTGTCCATCGCTCTGGAGCTCGTTAACAACCCTCCCATCATGTTCTTTGATGAGCCAACCAGGTTAGTTCCCCTTCTTACTCGAATATAATATGGTGTGCGGAAATTCTGAGAGTTTTTGACACTTGCATGTCACAGTGTTCTACAGCATGAGTAGGATATTATTAGACAGCTAGATCAGGAAGCGCCACAAGAAGTGAAGAAGGAGATGTTTAACGTGCTTATAAAATCTAGTGATCTGGGGCGAGGATGAGATGGAGGTACAAGAACAGTTAGACATAATAAATGAAAAGATTGAGCAATGAGGATTGAAGATATATGTGGAGAAGAGTAAAACAGTGGTGATGAGTAGAGATAAGAAAGAAGGAAAAGGAGTAATCAAAGTAGGAGATAAGGAATTGGAAGTGGTGAAACACTTCAAATACTTGGGAAGTGAGCTGACTGAAGATGGAAGACTAGATTTGGAAATAGGCAGAAGAATACAACTCAGGAGTGCTTTCTACCAGAGGTAAGGGGCTAGTATGGAACAAGGATATACCAATTAAGGCTAAAGAAGTTATGTACAAAGCATATTATGTTCCTATAATGATATATGCAGCAGAAACTTGGACAATGACTAAGAGGGATGAGAGCAGAGTACAAGCAGCTGAGATGAGATTCCTGAGAAGTATGGTCCAAAAAACGAGGAGAGACAGAGTGAGAAACGAAGATATACGGAAAGAACTGGGAGTACAGAAACTAAATGACAAACTGGAGCAGAACAGATTGAGATGGTTTGGACATGTCAAACGGATGAATGAAGTAAGGCTACCAAGACGAGCACTGGAACGACGGATGACAGGGAAGAGAGGACGAGGAAGACCAAGAATGCGTTGGATGGACTCAGTGGAGAATAGCATTAGAAAACGGAACCTGGATTGGAACACTGTGTTGGAGAAGGAATGGTGGAACGATAGAACAAAGTGGAGAGGAACCTTATTTGCCCCCACCCAGTTTCAACTGGAAAAGGGGAAATGAAGATGATGATGATAAAATCTAGTCGTATGTAGTGGCGGCTTTAGGGGCAGGGGCGTATATGGGAAGAGCTGTGGGGGCTGCAGCCCTCCTCCGAAAAAAGTCTATAATAAAGAAGAAAGTGTTGCTTCGGTAAAAGCATAAAATAATTGTAAATTTGGTTGTACCCTAATCTTAACTTATTGGCTAAGTTATAAACAATATTAAGATTGAAATTAGACTACCTTGAGATGTAGTGGCTAGCATTTTTAGCTGCCGCCCCGGAGGTCCAAATTCAATTCCGGCTTTGCCAAGAAATTTTAATTCTGATCTGAGGGCTGGAAAGGGAGTAACTCAGCCTTGTGAGGCAAAACTGAGAATTCCACATCATTAGATATTTGCCATTCATATTACATGGGACATAATATAAAATTCGTTAAGTATAACATTTTATTTGTGTGTTGTGTTGTATTTAGCAACTGTTTTGCATTGCCACTAATTGTAGGCTACGGTATATAAACTTAGAATTTTACATTTGGCTCTTATCTAAAGTAATTACACAAAGTTATATGCTCTACGATATTGGTTGATATTTCTGGGTATTTTGCGGTGACAATCCCCTGAGAATACTCAAACTTTTCCAGGAAAGTCAGCCGCCGCCGCCCCCCCCCCCCCCCCCACCCCGGGTAAAAAAAGTATATTCGCCCCTGTTTAGGGGTAGTGACACGGTGTTTCATGTCACTCCCCAGAGGGATGAGAATAAACTGAGAATAGTTATTTATTCTTAAAGTATGTATGACAATGTTTAAAAAAGTAAAAGAGTGGAGTAAAACTCACTCAAAACCCTAGAGACGAAACGACCCGCTCTCGGTTGAGCTCTGTAACATTGGCTTCAATGTGGTGTGCGCACGCATCCTTGCGTTCGTATGGGAGGAGGGACGCGATAACACAGGGCTTCCGTGTGACAGGCCAGGCTTGGCACCCAGCGCTGGTTTACAGCTTATACTTAACACAGGGGCGGATCCAGCGGGGGGCGATGGGGGGCGATCGCCCCCTCCAAGAGAAAAGAAAAGAGGGTAAAGGGAAAGGAAAAGGGGGGAAAGCGAAGGAGAGGAGAGAAGGGGGAGGAGAGAAGCGAAGGAGGAGACGCACAAAACGAACTATAAACAACGATTTTAACCTAACTAGTATTCAGTTAATAATCGTGCAATATAAATTAAATTACCTAGCCGCGACGTTACCCCGCTCGCACTGTTGCTATTGTTGTGACGAGCCGAGCTGTCTTAGCACAGCGCAGCCGCCACGCCCACGCCTGACCGAACGGAGCCGAGTACAAACGAACAATCCTCTTCGGCCCGCTACACCCGCGCCTGAGATATGTCTATCGAGGTGAATTGTATGATGACTTCATACGCTTTATAAATCTCCGAGAGACAGTGCACAACCGTTTAAGGGGGAAAAGACTTGATTAAAGGGAAAGTAACAGGAAGAAAAAAGTCGAAATCCCAGTATCCGAACAGGAAGTTATCGCCCGAAACGAAGGGAATGTCGATGGAAAGAGAAATAAAATTAATACTGAAGGGCTAGCGCAAGAATCGCCAAATCCGAAAACTGGAGAAGAGCAGCTAAATGATGACAATACTGAAAAAGCAAACAGCGTGACGGAAACAGAAACCTAGCGAGAGCTACAGGAAGGAAAATAACCAAAGAAAACAGAAACCAAAGAAGAAATCCTAGATGCCGCTGGTATGAAGAGACCTCAGGAACCAGAAACAGAAAAGGACGATGTAAATCCAAATGTGTGAAAAAAATAAGAGAACAGCAGAAACGGAAATACAAGCAAGAGATAAAGATGGAGAAGAAACTTAGGAGGATTTGAAGAGAAAATTCCAAGCCAAAAATAAAGCCAAGAAACAAGAAACCAAAGAAATTGCAGAGCCTACTATCAAAAAAAAAAAGAAGAAAGAATGTAGCAGAACCAGAGGATGAAGATGAATACGACCAACAAACAAGAAATGAAGATGCAGATGCAAGAACTTAGAGGAGAAGAAGAAAACGCAAACCAAAGAGAGAACCAGCAAGAAACAAGAAACCAAAGAGTCCCAGAGCCTACCGTAACCGGCAGAGACGTGGGTAAAACTGTGTTTAGTATTCTCAAGCATCACAGTCTTGTCCTATGTCGGTGTGTTGGCGTTGGTACTGACGGGTGCGCTATGATGGCATCAGAAGCTTGTGGTGCTGTCGCCGAGGTGCAAACCGAAGCAGAGCATGCCGTTAGGTGCCCTTGTTATAACTACGCTCTGAATTTGTCTATTTCGAAGTCCTCAAAAGTCGTCGCCGTGCGAAATGCAATAGGAGTTATGAAGGCCACTATTACATTCATTGATTCGTCCTCAAAACGCCCCTATGTATTTAAAGCAACTCTAGGTGAACTTTTATGTGGACTTTGTGAGACGCGGTGGATCGAACGGCTCGACGGGTTTGTACAATTTCGCTCTTTACTCCCGAACATAGTCGAGAGTTTAGATTCGATTACTTTACGGAAGGATTCAGAAAGTGCTTCTAAGGCAAAAACGCTCATAGCTGCTCTTTGTGAGAGTGATTTTATAGTTACCGTCATTTGCTTGTCAGAAATCCTTGGAGACATTAAAACACTCAGCATTTTGTTTCAAAAAGGGCAAATAGACTTGAAGGAAGTCCAGGATGCGCTAGACGACACTATTACTGTGTTGAGCAAGAGGCGCGAAGAGTGCGAAACACAATTTGCTGAGCTCTTCCAAGAAGCAGAACCTCTGGCAAAACAACTTGGAACCGAACTTCTGCTCCCACGCATCGCACGACTGTAAAAGCACCGCGAAAATCATCCAGCGTCAACCGTAGAAGAGTACTATCGTCGGGCCGTTTTCATACCCATTTTAGACTACGTCCTAGAAGACCTAAACACTCGCTTTCCTTAAGCAACGCAGGAGTTACACTGCCTATCAGCAATGATGCCAGTATCATCATGGACGTCAGCGGATGTGGACACAATCGCTGCAAAGTACTTCAAACTTCTCCATCAACATTCTGCCGCGTTTGCGGCAAGGCTTCTACAGGCTGAACTTCGTATGTGGAAGGCAAAGTGGTCCCGATAGCTTGAATCGGGGTCAAACATCCGAAAGAAAGCTATGGAAGCTTTAATTGCCTGTGATAAAGAGTGTACCCCAATATTCATCGATGTCTCAAGATTTATGCTACTTTACCCGACAGCGCCGCTTCATCGGAAAGGTCATATTCTTCTTTGAGAAGGCTGAAAACGTGGTTGCGGTCAACTATGCCCGATGGACGATTAAACGGACTTGCTTTGTTGCACGTCCACTACGGTGTTTATGCTGACCCATCTCGCGTGATTGATCGGTACGTGAAAAAAACATACCGGTGACTAGAGTTTGTTGTTTGGCTTAAAATTGTTTTTATGAACAAAATTGCCGTATTTGTAATATTTACGTAAAATTAGCAATACACATGTACCTGTCATAATTTTGGGTAGCCTTGTTCTTATTTCGCTCGACCTATACCCCTATAATGAAGGTTAAATATGGTTTTAAACTCCCGTAAATCTGATTAAATTGTGTCTTTAACGATCTTTTTCTCGTCGATCGATTAAAATTCCTCGGGCCTCGAGCCAGGTTTTTATTTAATCTTGAAGCTATTGTCTAAGCTATACAGTATAGTTATTTTTTACGGTTGTCAGTCAGCAAACTATATAACTCTGATTTTACTCTCCTACCCTTTAATTACATAAATACTATAAACTATGAACCCGGTATGATAGCGTTTTGGATAAAATTACAAGTCTATCTTTACGAAAGCGCTCTAGCGATATTATTGGCATGGCAAATGATAAAACAGAGTGCAGTGTTGAACTGGCCAATTGGGAAGAACGGGAGTTCCCATCGATGCCTCTATGAGTGCCGAGCCCCGCCCCTTAGGCCCTTGCGCAAATAGGCCTGTGACCCCAGTTATTAGCTAGCTAATATATTCTGCGTCTTTGTTTACAACTTAAGAGAGAGAGGGCTACTCGCAAAGGGGACAAAGTCAATCATTACCTATGAGGAGGTCCGGGGGACTTTTGACCCCGCTCGGACCATTCAAGGCATCTGAGGCATCAAGGGGCCTCGGGGCCTTAAAATTAATGACCTCGGCCCTTGTGCCAGTAGGCCTCTAACATCAGCTTATCATATTGTATCTAAAATTGGGAAGGGGGGGGGGGGTAAGTTCCGAAGGGGGCTCATTACGATCACAGTATTTCAATGCGCGCGATCCCCGTGTCAGTAAACTCCGCATAAAAATATTTTTCCGCGTAAAAATTGGAGCAAGTCACTGGGGAGTGGGGAGGGGAAGGCCCCTACTCTCCCGCTCCCATCGAGGCCTCATAGGGCCAGTCCGATACTGATAGAGTGTACGTAAGTATAGGTAAGTATGAGCAAACAAAATATTGTTTAGTGACCACACAGAAAGTAGGAAAGTAACGAAAAATTTCACATTTCGAAAAAATATCACATTTTGGGAAAAGTATGCGCAAATAATTCGATGTTTATTGTTAACTTTTAAATTTGCATATCTAATTATGGTATATTACCCCCCCCCCCCTCTCCATTTTGAGGACAGATATCATGACCGCCCCTCCCAAGACCATTGTCTGGATCCGCCCCTGTACTTACATGATCCTTGGTTTACAGGGGTGGAATGATACAGCCCACATTGCCAAATAGCCTACTCACTGTGTACCGGTACCTCCCTTCCAAATTATAGTGGCGTCATTTGCTTGCCCGCACGCGGTATACCGTATAAAGAAAGACGCTACCCACACCTCCGAATATGCAAACACAATGATATCGCTATACTGAATTCCGCGGACGCTGAAACTACGCCCCAAAATGGCCGTTGGAACGTAGGCATTTATATCTTACATCCTCATATTCTTTGTATCTTACCGCCAACTCACTGGGTTTGCGGTGGTAAGATTCGCAGTCAGCTCGTGAGTGACGCTAATCTTATCTCAGGGCCGTTATTTCTCGATATCGACTCTCACCACCGCCAAAAACAAAAACAAAGGGTGCGGGGATTATTCGATGGCGGGTTGTATTCGCGTATATACGGTACGATAGCTAAATAGTCTCCTTGGTTGTCTCAATTTTTACTGTAGTGCTGATAGGCAGTTCTAACTTTTACCATCTACAAGTTCATTATCTATGTCCACCCCCATAAACACGGCAAGCTAAACCGGCTGTGACTGGCACAGATCGTGGGCGCGCGTACCGTACTCGGTTAAGCCGGTGATGGCGCGCACTTTCACACTTTTACCAAATATGTTCAATAAAGTATACTTATTACAGTGCTCATAGGCGATGCTGAAAATGTCCTCCCTCTCTTGTAACACACACCTGACATCTTCTGATGAAAACATATCTGTCAACTCTTTTATACTATTATTTACGGAGCCTATTTCCTTGAATCGTTTAGCGAGCCTCCTAATTGTACTGGCATTAGCCACAGGTCTTCCTGGAAACTTGATTCGAAATTTTCGTCTCGTTTCAGAACAAAACTTTCTGCTTTTCATAAACGAATTATGGATATACACACGTTCGCGCAATGTGAATTGGTGTCTCACAGTAATCACAATACTCACTAAACGTGCAACACTAACGTATAAGCATTGCAGATAAACGTCCATATGAATTTTAGAAAACGTGTGAACTAACAATATGAGTCAGCGGAGCGCGCCACCACCGGCTGAACCGCGTACGCGCGCCCGCGATCTGCGCCAGTCACAGCCGGCTTAGCTTGCCGTGTTTATGGGGGCGCACATAGATAATGACCCTGTATTTTGCATTTGAATAGAGCTACTGTAGTACACAAGAAACAAGAATTTTATAACCTGAAAGTTCAAAGTCTAATTCCTCTAAGCTAGAAGGTGTCCAGAAGTTCTAAGGCAATGTTTTCTGTATGTTACAGTGGTCTGGATAGCTCATCATGCTTCCAGTGTATTTCGCTGCTGAAGTCTCTGGCCCGCGGTGGCCGTACCATCATCTGCACCATCCATCAGCCCAGTGCAAGGTTGTTTGAGATGTTCGACCACCTCTACACCCTTGCCGATGGTCAGTGTGTGTACCAAGGTTCCACGCTGAGTCTGGTGCCCTTCATGGCCACCCTGGGTCTGGTCTGTCCAAGCTACCACAACCCTGCCTCCTTCAGTGAGTATTCTTACAATATCCATAGCAGGGGCGTATTACCTATAGAGTTTTATTATGGTGGGTGCCCAACCAGCGGGCATGGTATAGATTCAAAGAATAGGGGGTCCGGGGTTCTTCCCGGGAACCTTTTGTATAATTTGGTACAGAATAATGACATTTAAGGCTATCTGGCATCACTTTTTCAACCATTTTGTTGTGATGTTTTATGTTTGATTAATGTCAAACACAATTAAGACCATTTTTTGTTACTTTTTATTAATACAATCACCTTGTCACTTTATAGTGTTTACAAGAATTAACATTACTGTTTTGATTTACAACTTAGACTACGGTACCGTATAATATAAAGTCAAGATTTCTTGAAGCATTACCAAATCGGTTTATAACTTCTTCGTCAGTGATGTATGTCTCTGTAACAATGCTAGACCGTTGAGTCTGTTTTCGAAGTAGAATTTCTTAAGTATGTTTTCAACCAACTAGAAATCCATTCGGCAGTACCGGTAGTTACAGAGAGAGGTAAATTCGCCCAAAGTTTCATAAGGGTATAAAAGTTAGGGAAAATATTTTTGTCACACGCTTCAAGGACACTTGTAGCTGTTCTTGGTACATTCATAAGAGCGAAGGAACTGGAGAGTAATAAGAGGTTAAGTTACTACGCATAAGATCAGAGCAAACTGACTGTCACACTGTTTACATCACTCTATCATCGCCTTGCTTTGCAACGTTGCCATGCGTCGCTTAGTAACAATATTGTGACAAAAATTTCGGGGGGGCCCGGGCAGTCCCCTTATATACGCCCCTGATCCATAGCAAGTTGCTTAGCTAAATGTAAGAGAGTCTGGTGCTCTTCATGAGGATGGTGTGTCCAAGCTACCACAACCCTGCCTCCTTCTGACTATTTGTGAGATGAATCCAAAGAATGGAAATATCATTCTCTATAAAAGTGATGTTTGCTTGTAATGAATCACAATTTCCTTGAGGTTATTGTATTTCATCCAATCAATTTGTTTTGTGTACTTTTTCCATCACTGTTAATTTTAATTTTATTTGGCAACTCAAATTATCACTAGCCTAAAATGAAGGTCAGGAAGGATGCTGTATTTACTGATGTACATGATGTGATAAACAGAAGATTAATTAACATGTGTTTTTAGGAGCAAGAACTTTACATTAAGCATGTGTATAAAAAATGTATCTCTTATATATCAATTCTCTGTACGAGTAAGCATATTGTAAGACTACAGACTAAAGAATAACGCAGACAGTGTGTAAACCGTGTTCCACTGGTTAGCGGCAAGTTCCAAAAAAATTGGCGAGGTTTCTCTACTAGTTTGACAAAATTTATTGAGTCTAAGGTACAATTAGTTAACTTGAAAATTGTTTCAAACCAAATAACACTGCTATTTGTCAAGCCACTAGTAGGCTACTATAGACCTAGTTACACATGTGAATTGCATCTGGTAATAATCTTTTGTTATTATTGTGGCATGTGTGTTAGTGTATGAGATAGAATCTCACACAAAACCAATTTGTTTATGAAAAATTTGCAGAATGAAAACGAAACTTCTACCAATTGTGATTTTCAGATAAAACTATTTAATATCATTAGAGTTATTTATTTAATTTGCGGCTTCGGTGGCGTAGTTGGTAGCATGCTGAACTGTTGAGCCCAAGATAGCAGGTTTAAACCCAGCCGAAGTCGTCGGATTTTTCAAGAGCGTTAAAAATCCTTCAGTATGCCTTCCTTCAGAGGGGAAGTAAAGCCTGCAGTCCCATGTCATAGATTTATGGCATGTAAAAGATCCTTCCACAGACTAAACTTGTGTGGAGCTAAATTTCTAGATTAGATTTCGTTGTAACGCTCTATCAAAGTTCCAACGTTCACCACTAGGTATCATTGACATCTGGTAGCGAAGGTTCGAACTACTTGAAATTGAACGGAACTTGTAGCTCACCCTCTGGGTGTCCGCTGGAAGCAGCTACAGACTCTGGCGAGCCGAACATGTCCTCGGACACTCTCGGCACTAAAAGCCATACGATAAAGAATTATTTTATTTTATTAATTCCAGTGTCTGGGCAGTGTGATCGAATGTAAAAATTCAACTCGAAGTGAAGTCCCAAATCGTACGCATAAAGCTGCCCAATTCTACAACCAAATATGATATCTCCTGTGGGATAATCAAGTACCCCATAAGGCAAAACAATGAAGCTCTACCTTCCACTATTCCCATGGCCTGTATGGAGTTGGCTTTGCTTACTGTATAATGTACCACATTACTTCATCATCATCATCTTGTGCAGTTTCCAGCCCCAGACTGGATCTGTGTGGAACATAAGCCTCGCCACTTAGTCCTTTCTTCCCACCACCTCTCCGCTGTCAATCTCATCCAGTCCTCGCCTCTCTTCTTGACACATTCCTCCATTCCTTTCAGCCATCTATCTCTTGGTCTTCCCCTTGGTCGTTTCTTCTGCATCTGCAGATCATGTATTCTCTTGGGAATCTTCTTCTCTTCCATTCTCTTTAAGTGTCCATACCACCTCAGTCTTGATGTCTCAATCCTACCTTGCAAGGGCTCCTCTTTCACTATTCCTCACCCTGTCTCTTCTTGTTACTCCGATCCTACTTCGTAGGAACTTCATTCAACTTGCCTGTATTCTGCTTATGTCTCTTTTCTTCATTACCCACGTTTCTGATGCATAGGTCAGTATTGGGATATAGTAGCTTCTGTATAACACTTCTTTGCTTTTTTGTGGGACATCTTTATTCCACACTAAGCTCCTAATGCTTCTCAGAAATGCTTCTGCCTGTTTGCCACGTTCCGTAATCTCTTTGTCATTTCTCCCATTTTCCTCCACTAGGCCTATACTTCCCAAGTACTTGAGACTTTCCACCTTCTTCAGCTGTCCACCTCCAAGTGTTATCCCACTCATTAATCAGTCCTTTTTCCTGGTCGTTAACAGGATCTCACATTTACTGATGTTGAACTTCCATCCGTACTCTCCCACTGATTCTTCCCAAGCCTTCAGTTGCTCCTGAATTTCCTCCTCCTTGTTTCCCCAGACCATGAGATCATCTGCAAACACCATTGCTTTCATCTTATCTTCTCCTATCTTTCCTGCTACCCATGTCATTACGGTACTTAATGGGCCTTATTTAAAAATGAAAAGTGGTCCAGGTTACATGAAAGGAGGGATAATAAATATATAATATGAATAAAGATAGCGATACCCTCATCATCATCACCATTCTCCACTCCAGCAGACCGGGTGTGGGAATGAACAAACCCCTTCCATAGCCGTCTGTCCTGCCACCATTCTTCTTCCGCCACTGTCCTCCATTCTACGCTCCTCTTAGTCAAAGCTCTGTGAACCTGCTTCATCCACCCATCTCGAGGTCTACCTCTTGGTCTCTTGCCAATTATCTCCCTTTCAAAATAGGCTTTAGGTGTTCTACTAGAGGGCATCCTCATCAGATGACCGAACCATTTCAATCTCGACTCCTCAAGAATGTCAATCACACTTCTTTTCAGTCCTAGCTTTAGGCGGACTGACTCATTTCTAATTTTGTCTCGTCTGGTCTTCTGAATGCTTGTTCATAGAAATTTTGTATACGGCTGTTGTCCCAGGGAGTCATTGTAGCAGCTTCTAGACCATAGATCAATTTGGGAAGTAACTAGAATTTGTACAGTGATATTTTAGCTTCCTGAGGGAAGTTTTTGTCCCATAGAAGCTCTGAAACAGAGTTGTAAAAGTTCGCAGCTGCTTGAACCCTACTGCTGGTTTCTTGGGTTAACCTCTTATCTGTCGACAAAACACTGCCAAGGTATTTAAAATGTTGAACTATTTCTATGTCATGTTATCCCAATTTCAGCTTGAGAGGTTTGCTTTCCCTGCTCATCACCAAACATACGGTTTCTGTTTGGCTGATCTGTAATCCAAACTTATCAAAACCTGCCTTCCACCAATTTAGTTGTTGTTGGATATCATCTTCTTTTTCTCCCCAGATCATGACATCATCTGCAAACACCAATGCATTGGATGTCATATCTCTCCTCTTAACCAACTTAAGGACTTCATCCATAATGCTTATGAAAAGAAGAGGAGACAAGCAACTCCTTTGCTGAACTCCACTTCTATTTACAAACCATCCCAATCTTCCGTCATGAACTTGGACACAGCTCTTGGTGTCTGCATACAATTGTTTAATTCGGGCCACTTAGCCTTCTGGAACACCCTTCTTTAGCACTACCTCCCAAATGTGATGGCGAGGGATATGGTCAAACATTTCCTCTATATCAAAGAAGACAACTATAACAGTCTTGTTTCTTTCCCAACATTTCTCAAACAGCATCCTGGTAGCAAAGATGAGATCCCCTATTTTTAAGATCCTTTTTTCTGGCCTCTATCATATAGGTCTTTAATAGGTTTTATTAATTTCAATGATTTATACCCATGGAAATGTTTTTTTTTTTTTTTTTTTCAAACATTTAGAATTTCACAATGTTAAAATTTAATTTTATATTATTATTTTTAATCCCTCTTAGTTATTTAAGTAAATTTTGATGGTTGGTTCAAAGTCTATTGTATTTGATAACTTTATTTCTCTCACTGAATTTTTGTAATTAGAGTTATATTTTTGGCATAGATATTTTATCTCATGGTTTAATTGTATTAAGATTTAAAATTTGTTCATTGATGAATGATGCTAGAGAACGTAAAATACTATAAATACTTGTTTACTTGTTTACAAATTAGATCTGGGTCATTGGAACTCCATGAGGGACTATTAGCTTATAGCCTATACACTTTAAGCACATATTTTAGATATCTACAGTAATACAAGCATACCAACCATCAAAATTTACTTAAATAACTAAGAGGGATTAAAAATAATAATATAAAATTAAATTTTAAAATTGATATTAAAATATTACAATAACAGGCCAAAGAATATCTTTATCTCATTCGTTGATTTTCAGAAAGCGTATGATTCAGTGGATAGGGATACTGTTTTTGACACATTGAAGGAATACCAAGGTGATCAAAAAAACATAAATTTAATAAAACTTACATTAACTAATACGATTTCCAGAGTCAAATTTTTAAATGAAGTTAGCGAGCCCTTCGAGGTAAAAACTGGGCTAAGACAAGGGGACAGTCTATCACCACTGCTTTTCAATTTGGTCTTGGATAAAGTCATGAGGACGTTTTGGGAAAAGAACGATTCAAGTGCTAAAATTGGTACAAAGAATAAGAACCTCAAAGTCAAAGGTTTAGCATTTGCTGACGACGTAGCGTTGTTTGCTGAATAAAACAAGAAGCTATTAACCAAATTGATCAGTTAAAAGAAACGGCGGAAAAAGCGGGCTTACAGATTTCGTTGATAAAAACAGAGATGATGACAAGTGATCAGAAATACACTAAGAAAATGATAAAAACAAATTATGGGAGCATCAGGGTCACTGACCGATTTAAATATCTTGGAGAAATAATTAGTAGCAATGGGACGGATAAATTGGCAATCGAGAACAAAAAAGGGAAATTGGAAAGATTAAATTTTTGTACAAAAAATATATACAATAAAAAGAACCTGTCTATCAATGCAAAATTACGACATTTTAATACTGTTGTTAGACCAGTCATCTTGTGCGGCATGGAAACTACAAATATAACCGGAATGGAGAATTTGCTCAAGATAGAAAGAAGAATTTTAAGAAGGATTTATGGTCCTAGGAAAACACAGGAAGGTTATAGACTGAGATCGAATGCAGAAATTTATAGTAAAATCGACATCCTTGAAGTGATGATCAGAAAACGGCGACTTCAGTTCTACGGACATATGGTCCGCATGGATTGCTCAAGGTTATACAAACAAATTTTTGATAAAATCTGGAACTATAAAGGACAAGGAGGCTATGTAAAACAAATGAAAGAAGAACTTCAAAAATTCAAAATTACTGAAGAAGATTGTCTAAATCGAATAGAGTACAGAAAAAAAAATTTTTGGTCTCAAAATTCTTGTCGGGGAGAAGAAAAATCTCAACAGAGGAGAATGGACTGCTGAAAGAAGGGCTGCACAGTCGACCAGGATGAAATACTTCTGGAAGAGAAAGAAGGAAACTAGACCTATAAAGAAGTGATATTTGCGTGGTCCTTGTTGGCCTGTCCACGGTGTATATATATATACAAGCATGTCTATTGCCTGTACAAACTCAGTCCAGTCGTATCTATAACTATAATTTATAAACATGGTAACTTATTGGTTAGTTGTTGTGCTAACACTGCCATTACATTCAATCTTTTCCCACTTTACAATTCAAATGTTTTCTTTCTTTTACACTGACATGTTTGACCTTCTTTAACTACAATGTAGCAATCTCTTATAATAAATTAAAATTTACCAAAGTTGAAAAAGGTTTAAAACTTAAAACCTGTGCTGGAAAACTAGTTTCCTTTTTAAATATTTTATTATAAGGACTAGACATCAATTTGAGGCATATTCAACAATTTTTCTCACATAATATTATGGAATAATGTTCCAAAAATATATTTTAAGTTTATTTTAATTTTTAACTTTTTTAAACTTTTATAAATTTTCATTTATTCTTTTTAATCATTGTAAGGCAAATTACAGTGTATTTTAAACTTATATAATGTGTTGCTAAAAATGTTTTTTTTTAAATTTATGTATAAGAGATTTCTTATTTTTTATGGTATAATAATTTATGTATAAGAGATTTCTACATTGTAATTGAAGCTCAAACAGACCAAAACATGAGGGGACGTGGTGGCACAGTGGTCAAGCTGTTGGCCTCTCACCAAGGTAAACCGGGTTTGATTCTGATCAATGTATGTGAGATTTTCGAAGTGAAATGCCATGTCCTGTGGTTTGGATTCCACGTAAAAATGTAGCGTTTCTTAATGCCCCATGATGGTAGCGACAAATGTAACAGTTTTGCTAGCCCACACGTTGAGCGTACAAGTGTAATATTTTCTATAGCCCTCACTGTTGCGTGACAAATATACTGTTTTCTACTAAGATATGTTGTTTTAATGGGCGCCAAGACCTCAACGCTATGTTGAAATCTAAATTTGTATTTAACAACACCTAGCTCTGGTAGAACATCTTCAAGAATCTTTACTCTCAGATCGTGGTATGATTGGATCATTAACCCAAAAAACAATTGTATCAGGAGAAGGAGTTGGTCTATATCTAATGCTACCTACTGAAAACAAAGATTGCATTGTAAAAGAAATGAATTTATTGTATAAAAAACAAGTATAGCAAAATTAATAATAATAATAAGTTTGAATTTAAATTGGAGCGTTGCGATTTGAATGTTACCGCTAGAAAATTACGTGAGAACGGAGTCGGATAAATTACTGATTTTACTCTTATTCCCAAGCTATGAATTTACTAAATTACTGAATATGAAACAAAGAAAAATGAGAGATTGCGTATTTCTGCGTCATTCGCGCTTACCACTGGAAATTGCTGTAGCATTTACCTCGTACTGGATGTTGAAGTGAGCTTCCCACAGCTTCCTGGATGTCGCCATCTTCTTCGTTGATATTTGATGATATTCTGGTAGATTAGATAATTCTATGGTCCGTACATCGGACCCAAACACTCGTACAACCACACTGGTTAAGTTTTACAAAAGTTAGTCCTCCACTCCACGGAACATCGGAGCGACTCCCGCGTGCAACCGTACTCGTTAAGTTCTACACAGATAGTCTTCGTTCCACGGAACATCGGAGCGACCCCCGCGTATAACCATACTCGGCAAGTTCTACACAGATTGTTCTCGTTCCACGGCGCGTCGAACGATATATGCACCTGTCGGCTCCCCCACTCTTCAGCCGACTTCTAGCTTACGTGGTCTCCACTGATTGGCTGCTCCCCACTACTTACCCTCTCTGGCTCATTACACTCGGCGGTAGGGTGAAGTCGTATTCCGTTCCATACATCCGCCTTTTCGCTAAGCTGCAACGCAGGATTGCGTCATGCTTCCCGACAAGATTAATCCTGTATATGAATTTCCAGTGACTCATGTCTCTCAAAATATCCTAACTGACGAAAACTCCGTAAAATTCCGCAATCACATAATTTTCTATGATATTGTCGTTCGTAATAATTTGCTTGATAGTGTTTTCTAAGACATAGAAAACCTATCTGTATGCTTATAATTTTACAAAATGCTCCGAAAAAATACCTTAATAATAATTATAATAAATTAATAATAATAATAAATTAACATGAAAAATTCTCTTGGCTGAACAATTTGCCGCGTAAATAAATATAGAATGGCTTCCTACTGACTTATGCCAGTGGCATGAAAACCCCTCGAAAAACACGTTACAAAAAGGTGGTCCTCTAGCTCATGATCACATGATTAACTGTCATGTAAAACTAAAAGCTTCCTTCCTTTTCTTTTAGACCAAAACATGTACTACCAATAGTGTAAAAGAAAAAAAAAATCTATTGAAAAGTAGAAAAAGATCGAATATAATCAACAAATCAACGCAGACATAGTATGACTTATGTCATAGAAAAAATACACTAACATTGGCATTTGCTCCACAGTAATCGAAGTGGCATGTGGAGAATATGGAGACAATCAGCGCAAGTTAGTAATGGCCATCGCGAACGGTAAACACGACATCCGCGACGGCAAGCCGTTCCCCACGGAACCCTTGGAGAGGCTCAACAATGCCTCCGAGGACACCAAGGTGGACAAGGAGACCGCTACTGCTAACGGTGAGGAGGCCGTCAGAGTGAGCAATGGATCGACCACCAACGTGAACTTGTTCCAACCCAACGTAACTAATGATATCACAAAAGAAAATCCAGGTGAGTGCATCTGATGGAATATATTGTGTATGGTTTGTGGAACTGGTTTTGTTGTTGTTTTTATTTCATTTTAGGGGCTTGGAACATCTTGGACATCAGTCCCTTGTACTTGGATACGTGTTTGAATTTGTCACTTCTTCTTCTTCCTCGCCTTTAACCGTTACGCGGGGTCGGCTTTCTTAATCCTGAGGCGCCAGTCGTTTTGTTGTAAAGCATCATCAGTAGATAGACCCAATACTCTCATGTCCCTTTGGACATTCATCACCCACGTTGTTTGTGGTCTGTCGCTCCCTCTCTTTTGTGTAGCCATGGAAAGGCACTTCTTCACTACATGTGTTTGAATTCGTCTAATGATATGTATTTTTGTTGTGGCTCTGGCAACTTTTTGGGTTTGGTTAAATGTTAAAACACATGTCACCAGAGGCATGAGGAGCTTTCAATACTTGGGTTAGCTCTAACTTTTTAACAGTAATGGCATGATTATTTCTTCTTCTTCTTCTGCTTTTACGACCTCATTGGACCACTTCAGTCAATCATTACTTGGTCCTCTTCTTCAGTAAGCTTTCTTTCCGAGTTGCCCAGTAGCTTTTCATTTGTTCTGATCTTCTCAGGCGTTCTTCATCTGTAAAAACCCTTTTTATTGTATGACGTTTGTCTATATTTGGTTGAAATCTTATTTTTATGTCTTTCATTTTTTTTAAATTTTTTTGTTGTTTGTTTTGCAAGTCATCCAAGGTTATTTCTAATTCTTTCATATCTTCTCTAATTTCCTTAATCCATCCTACTTGTTGTTTCATATTCCAAAGTTTCTCAACAATTTTCTAGATAATCTGGTTTCCGGTGGCCTCATAATGTGACCAAGAAAAGAAATCCGTTTCTTCTGTATAGTATCAGTGATGGGCTCCAGTTCTCTGTATACCACTTCATTTGGTACTGTCCGCCACTGTCCATCGTTCTGATGTTTTTTAATTATGCATGTTCTAGCTATTCTTCTTTCTAATTTTAGAATTTTGTCGAATCTGTTTTTCTGAGTAACTTTAAAAAGAGTTTCACTTCCATATGTCACCTCTGATTGAACCACCGTCTTGTAATGTTTTAATTTTGTTGTGATTGATAGACATTTTCTTTCATATGTAGACCATGTTAATTTTTGGGCTTTTATCATTTTATTATTTATAGCAATAATTTTTAAGAATGCAACGTTCATCCAATAGAAACTCAATACTTGAATTAAATTTAATAATTTGTATTTAAGAAATAATCATTTACATTCACTCACTAAATAACGTCCATAGGAACTAATGATGATAAAATTACATGCAAATACAACTTTCATTCTTGCTAATATGACTACAATCTCCTGTCACATGAGAATTAAAATTCTATAAATATTCCCAAGACCTAATACTACTGTAATACCTACAGTATGTATAATTCTTGCCTGTTTATTATGCAGAGCTGAACAAGGTTATGATCCCGGTGGATCTGACCAATGGGGAGAAACAAGACAATGTCCAGGCAGCTCTCTTGGATCCCACTCTCATACTGAGCAAGAAGCAGAGGCGCTATGCCACCTCCGAGTTAACTCAGTTCTGGATGGTGCTCAAGAGAACTCTGCTCTTCAGCAGAAGAGACTGGGTAAGTATCTGATGTTCCTCTGACAGTTCTGGGAGGGAGGTTTTGCCATTAGTGAGTATTTACTAGGGATTGCATTTGTTCTGATTTTCACCATATACTCGTAGTCATCATCATCCTCCTCCATATCCAGTTTAAAGCCAGGTCGGAGTGTTTATGGTAATCCTCCACCTTCTTCTGTCCCTCCACTACTTTTCTTCCAGAAGTCTGTTCCAGTCCATATTCCGTGTACATAAAAGGGTCATTATCTAAGTGCACCCCGATAAACACGGCAAGTTAAGCCTGCTTTGAGTGGCGCAGATTGCGCACGCACATACACGGTTTAGCCAGTGGTGGGTGCGCACTTTTACCAAACATGTTCTTACAGTGCTCACAGTCGATACTATAAATGTCCTCCCTCTCTTGTAACACACACCTGACATCTTCTGATGAAAGAATGGACAACAATCTCATCTAATTTTTGTTGACTGTTAACTTTTTTATTATTTACAGAGCCAGTTTTCTTGAATCGTTTAGCGAGCCTCCTAATTGTACTGGCATTAGGCATTGGTCTTCCTGGAAACATGATTTGAAATTTTCGTCTTGTTTCAGACAACTCACTAAACGATATGAGTCAGTGGAGTGGGGTATTGCGAGGTCCGCACCTGGCCAGCCAAATGACGCAATAGTTTGCCGCGGTCCACTGATTTGGCTGGCCAGGTGCACAGCGAGTGCACCTCGCAATACCCCGCTCCGCTGACTCATATTGTTAGTTCACACGTGTTTTGTCATTCATATGGACGTGTATCTGCAAAACTTAGACGTTAGTGTTGCACGTTTAGCGAGTATTGTGATTACTGTGAACTGAACTTAAACAGTACATAAGAGATGAAATCGAAACCATCACTGCTGTGGAACTTCAGAATGTTGTCCATTCTTTCATCAGAAGAAGTCAGGTGTGTGTTACAAGAGAGGGAGGGCATTTTCAGCATCGCCTATGAGCACTTTAAGTACACATTATTGAACATGTTTGGTAAAAGTGCACGCCAACCACCAGCTGAACCATGTACGCACACCAGTCAAAGCCGGCTTGGCTTGCCGTGTTTATCAGGACGCACAAAGATAATGACCCTGTAGTCTTTATCAATTCGACCCATCATGCTCGTGATCTTTCTCTTGCTCTCTTTCCTTCCCACAAATCCTCCAACATGGTTTTCAGTATTCTTCCATCTTCCATTCGTTTGTCATGTCCAAGCCATTTTAACCTGCTTCTTTCAATTCCATCATTCAACTTTTCTCCTGTAATGACCATTTTACTTCATCACTTTTCACTTCATCACTTCTTGATTTTCCTATCATACTTCCTAAAAACGTACTGCCAGGGGATCACAACTTTTGGGACATGAATTGGTGACCAGGGGACACCAGCTGAGTCCGGCATTGCTTCCACTTACTTGTGTCGGGCTCTTTCAGTTATCTTTCCTGTTGGCCTCCCTTGGTCAACACTTGTTCTCTTCAGATCCCGACGGTAGTAGGGTATCCGAGGTCTAGGGAGTCTTTCAATTTCCTGCCTTAATTGGCCCTTGTCTACCTTTGGGTGTGGAGAACCCATCGTACAAATAACCTAAATATGATAGTGTGTGAGTCGAGGCCTCGGATGGAAGTCACTGGAACAGGGAAATGAAGAAGAAGACTTCGTAAGAACTTCATTTCACTGGCCTGGCATTTACTCTCCTCTTTTCTTGTCACTGTCCAGGTATCCGCTAAATAGGTCAATATAGGAGTACATCTTGTACAACACTTCTTTGCATTTAATTATTATGTCCTTCTTTCAAACTAGATCTTAGTACCTGGACAAATTCTATTTGCGACACAAAAAGTTCCAGTTTTTCATTGTTGAAATCCTTGTTTTTATTTCTATTGGTTACATGCTGAATTTGAATCCAAAACATCGCTGGAGGAGGAAACCCTTCAGACAAGCAGTGACAGAACAAAACACATACCGTACAAATGTTATATTGGCTTTCACGGCCAGTGAATTAAAACTCAGCAATTCTCTTAGGTTTGTGCCGTCTCATATGTGGGGGTTCGCCTAGGACAACAAGCTGGCTCATCAGCAGGCTCTTGGTGTCCCTGCCTGGACCCCCTGTGGAGGGGGGACACCAAGAGCCTGCTGATGAGCCAGCTTGGTGCCCTAGGCGAAACCCCACACATGAGACAGCACAAACCTAGAAGAATTGCTGAGTTTTAATTCGCTGGCCGTGAAAGCCAATATACCATCTTTTTGGAAGCCTTCTTAGGGAGGTTACGGCTGCTTGAGCTTTTAGTTCTCGCAGTAAAGAGGCGCAGGTGCGCTTCATAAAAAGGGAGGTAGCGCACATTTCGCTACTCCTGTGGGGGTCTGGACGGGGACACCAAGAGCCTGCTGATGAGCCTGCTGATGAGCCAGCTTCGTGTCCTAGGCGAAACCCCACACAGGACACGGCACAAACCTAGAAGAATTGTAGAGTGTTACATACAAATGCATTTTCATAATATGTCAGACAAATCTGTAGCTGTCATATTGTTGTATCAACTAAGAAGTAAATTTTGCTCATGGCCAAAGAAACACAGTAAGCTATTTTTTTTTAAGAAATGAGTTGGTCATACAAATGGCAAGATTCTTTAAACAATATATTTTGTAAGTGAGTGCTGTCACTGACAGCAGTGGATCCTAAAGTAACAAATCACTATCAGTAATTTTTGGACAACAGCAGTTTTGGTATCAATTTCAAACATATAAGCATTATAGGAAGCATAACTGCAGGTCTAACCCTTTATGTACCACTTGCATTGCTTGCTTCGCACGTTTCTCATGAAAACGTGTCACAGCTCGACGTTTGCCTTCTTCCACTCTTCTGTTTCCATGGCATCGAGTTCTGGATGGTCTGATGCTTTTTCCTCTCTGTCCTTGATGTGGGCCTCATATGCTGGTGTGCTTTGAAGATCATTGCTCATCATTAACTCTATTAAGAAGATGTCAGTGTGCGCCAGTATGTAAACTATCCTCGTCCGTATTATTCTTGATATCTGGAGTGCTCTCTTTAGGAATGACGCTTTAACTGCTTCTAGTTCTCTTCAAGTTCGCAGCAATTAGATGTGGCCATATCTAGTTGAGTGAGGCGTATAGCTGTGGCTAGGGAGATCTTTTCAAGCTTTCTCGTACCAAACATAGCTGTAGCCACTACTGAGCATCTTTCATCTATGTGCTTAGTAAATGTTTTGCCTGACATTTGTAGCAGTAGTCCTAGGTACTTGTACGCGTTAACAATTTCTAATTTTTCACTGCCGTGAACGAAGATGTCCGTCTTGGAGACGTTTCCTCCTCTCCTTAAACTAAAATTTTCATCCACAGACTTCTCTAGTAACAATTCCCAAAGACTTTAAACAGGACCTCTACACAATCCAATTTGTTAGAGATTACTTGGAAAACAAGATACTTAATTTATATATTAAATAATATCTTTATACAATTTACTTTCTGGATTTGAATACCTGAAAATATCTTTCCTAATTCAAATTTTAAGGACGTCCATTTCAAAGTAAATTTATATCATCATTTTTTTTTTTCTTCAAATACCATAGGCAGTGTTAAGCTAAGCAACCAAAGCTGACGAAGGCCCCGCCGAAGGGCCAAAAACGTGTTACATCAATAAAGAAGATAACATTTTAAGTACACTGGCCAAAAGAAGCTTTGCATATTGCAATCTTATGTATTTGTGGACCAAATATAATTCACGTGCTTTATCCAATAACTTTTTATTTATTTATGTAGCGTATAGGCCCATCAAGCCAATAGTGGATGAAACCAAATGCTTTCAAAAATGGAACGAGCCTCGGACATGATGAATTTAATAGACGACGACACGGCTGTACACACGGACTAAGATTTGGAACTTTAAACCTAAGAACGCTGACGGGGAAGGTGGAGGAGATAGTGGATATGATGGAAAGAAGGAAGTTGGATTTATTGGGATTGGCAGAAACAAAGTGGAAAGGGGAAGGAAGGAGAGAACTGAGAAAAGGCTATAGACTGTACTGGAGTGGGAACGAAGAGGGAAAGAGGAATGGAGTGGGAGTAGTAGTACGAGATGGTTTAAAAGAAGAAGTGAGGAGAATAAGTGATAGAATGATGAAAGTGAAAGTAGCACTGAGGGGAGAGACCATAGAAATAGTGCAAGTGTATGCTCCACAAGTAGGCTGCGCCTCTGAAGAGAAGGAGGAGTTTGAAGAGGAATTGCAGAAGCAGCTGGTAGGAAGAAATATGATTGTTATGGGGGATCTCAATGCCCATGTAGGAAGAGAAAGACAAGGTTATGAGAGTGTTCTAGGACCAGAGGGTTGGGGCGGAAGAAATGAGACTGTTGGACTTCTGCCAGAGGAACAGCCTGCTAGTTGGGAACTCCTGGTTTAAGAAAAGAGAGAGCCACACAATCACATGGTACAGTGATGACTTTACCAAGAAGTCGGTGGTCGACTATATACTGTATGAGAAAGAACTAAGTAAGAACATCACGGACATCAAGGTTATACCATCGGAGAACCTGGATAGCGACCATCGATTGCTGGTAATGAACCTGAGAGGGAGTAAGGAGAAGAAAGGGAGAACCAGGAAAGACGTATAAGGATATGGAAACTGAAAGAAGGGGATAGAAGGGTCGAGTACCTCAAAATGGTAAAGGAAGGAATTCCAACAGATGAAGAAAGAGGGGTGGAAGAGGAATGGGCTAGATTTAAGAAGACACTAGTAGGTGCAGCAGAAGCAGTATGTGGGAGGACAAGTAGTAAGAAGAGGTGGAAGGAAACACCATGGTGGAATGAGAAGACAAAAGATATAGTAAGGGAAAAGAATAGAGCCTTTAGGAGGTGGTATCAAAATAGGACGGTAGAGACAAGGGAAGAGTACCAGGAAAGAAAGAAGGAGGCGAAGAGAGTAGTGGCTGAGGAGAGAAGAAAGTGGATGGAAGAGTGGACAAAGATGATGGAGGATAGTGAAGGTACAAAAAAGGTCCTGTATGGGATGGTAAAAATAAGAGGCGGAAGGATCCTACGGATTATGTTAGAATGGTGAACAAAAGGGGACAAGAGATAGAAAATAGGGAAGAACTGAAGAAAATGTGGAAAGAATATTTTGAAGAACTTCTGAACCCAAATGGAAAAGATGGTGAGGAGGAAGAAATCGGGGAAGAGGAAGATGAACTGCAAACAGAAAAGGACTTAACATGGAAAGAAGTGGAAGATGCAGTGAACAAGATGAAAGGAAGGAAGGCACCGGGTGTGGATGAGTTGAGTGTGGAGATGGTGAGAGCAGCAGGAGAGGTGGGGATACAGTGGTTGTACCGAGTGATGAGGACAGCATGGAAGGAAAGGAAGACCCCAGAGGACTGGAAAAAAGGAATAATTGTCCCGATCTTCAAGAAAGGTAGTAGAACAGATTGCAGAAACTATCGGGGAATAACACTGATGAATCACTGTGCAAAGATCTTCGAGAAAGTTTTGGAAAAGAGAATTAGGACAAGGATAGAATGAGGGATGAGGGAAGAACAACATGGCTTCAGAGTAGGAAGGTCCACAGTGGGTTTGATTTTTGCTGTACGGCAGTTACAAGAACAGCACTATGAGTATGGAACAGATCTACTGATGGCCTTCCTGGACATTGAGAAAGCATATGACAGAGTATGCAGAAACAAAGTATGGAAGTCCCTGGAGGATAGAGAAGTAGAGAAATGGACTATAAAGAGGATAAAGGAGATGTACAAGGGAAGCGTGAGCTGTGTGAAAGTGGGAGGAGAGAGATCAGACTGGTTGGGACAGAGAAACGGCCTGAAACAAGGAAGTGCACTGTCACCGTTACTTTTCATTGCGGTGATGGATGACATAATGACCAGAGTGGCACAAGTAATTGGGGAAGGAAAGATGAAAGCAATGGTGTTTGCAGATGATTTGATGATTTGGGGAAACAAGGAGGAGGAGGTACAGGAACAGTTGGAAGTGTGGGAAGGAATAATACGAGGATATGGGATGAAATTTAGCATAAATAAGAGTGAGATGGTGATCACAACAAGGAAGAAGGAAAGAACCACAACAGGAATAACAATTGGTGGGGAACTGCTGAAGAAAGTGGAGAGTTTCAAGTATCTGGGAAGCCTGATACAAGATAATGGAAGAAACGATAGAGAAATAAATGAGTGGGGGAGGCAGGCAGAAGCATTTCGGAGGAGTGTGAGAAGCATGTTATGGAGCAAGAATGTCCCTCAGAACAGCAAAAAGATCATATATCAGACATACTAAGTCCCTATCCTGACGTATGCCTCGGAGACCTGGGTAATGAGAGGAAGGGAGAAGAGCAAAATACAGGCCAGTGAGATGAGGTTCTTGAGAAGCAGTATTGGAGCTACAAAGATGGACAGAATAGGAAATGAGAGGACCAGAGAATTAATGAAGGAGGAACCATTACAGGATGGTATAGAGGAATCTAGACTTAGATGGTATGGACATGTAAAACGAATGGAGGAGAAGAGGATACCCAGGAGGATACACGAGACGAAGTGAGAAGGAAAGAGACCGAGAGACAGGTGGCTGAAGGGGGTGGAAGAAAGCATGAAGAAGAGAGGAGAAGACTGGACAAGGGTGGAGGCTGAGAGATGGTGGGAAGACAGACGACGTTGGATAGTCTTGAATTCCAAACAGACCCGGCCAGTATCTGGAAACTGTGCAAGATGATGATGATGATGATGACATACTAGCACAGATATCAACCTTATTGCGACCTTATGTCCAGTCTATTTTCTTCAGTCCTGGCTCGATGGTGTTGCACTGAAAAAGTTGTTAGGGTCACCTAAGTACGCTCTTAGTTTGCAGTTTTCGACAATGTGCCTGATGGTCTGGTGCAATGGACCGCAATCACAGCAGGGGTTTGGCCACTTCCCCCATTTGTGCAGGTTGTATGCACAAACTCCATGTCCAAAAACAGTGTTAAAGTTAACACATGAGCCAATGTGCAAAAACGATATGTCGTCATACAGCAATGAAAATACGACATCATGCAATATGCAAAACATTTTTTGATCAGTGTATTAACAGGTGTCAAAGCAATTTAATTAGTTACATAGAAATTCAACGCATCTTCTAAAAACGAGAATAATGAGTAAACATACATTTGCTAATATTAATATTATTGCTTTTATTCCAGACTCTCATGTACTTGCGACTGTTTGCACACATCCTGGTCGGCTTCCTCATCGGTGCGTTGTATTACGACATTGGTAATGATGGTGCGAAGGTACTCAGCAACCTTGGGTTCCTCTTCTTCAACATGCTCTTCCTTATGTACACATCGATGACCATCACCATTCTCTCATGTAAGTACCGTATCAAATGTCAATATGATAAACATAAGAAAATGACTCAAACTGAATATTCTATGTGTAAAAAATATTACATGTAGGACACTGCAAGACAATACAGGACATTATCCAATAAGATAGAAAAATTTAATGAAAAATAAATTGCAATTGAATCCGTCGGAGCAGAAAAGCATTAAGTCAAAAATGGTCATCTTTTAAACGTTAAGAATTAAGTCGACCTTCTGTTTAAGCCAGAAACCACTGCTTCATGTAGAGCGATCAGAGGAGGAGCATTAAGTCATTGACTTGCTGCCTTTCAGCGCCGTATTCTGTACTTAATGTTGACCGCACTCCAAGATTCCCGCGTGTTACCGTGCTATTGTAAATTACATTTGTACAGGATTTAAGTGGCTTTTATGTTACAAATCCGTTTTCAAATAAAATATCATGTGAAATATTCATTCTGGATGGCTTTATCCCGCACTAAACTGACCACGGAGCTGAAAGGCATTAAGTCACGTTTCCAAAATTGATTTGAAAAATATGTTTATTAAATTAAAATTCCGGTAACACATAACCTGAATAGTTATATAGTGTGTTAAGTTCTGTTTTGTCAATTACGTTTAACTGTCTCCTGTAAAGTAGCGAAAACTGACTGAATACTTGTCAGCTACAGCCGATTGTGACTTTTAACTCGTTCAACACAATATAATCCCAATCATCAGAAAATGCGAAAAGAACAACCTTAAAAAAAAGACATGGGATTAAATAAGTATTTGTTATGGATTCTAAAAATTAAAAACATCTCCCACATTGACCTGGCATCAGTTGCGCCTCTTAGACAGAGCAGTTTTGTCTCGGCGATCGCTTAGATTGCTTAGTTGTAAAATAAGTTTAAATGCCCTTATATATTATTAGTATCATCTAAAGTGAATGGAAGTAATAGAAAATAGACCAGGAAAGTATGCTAGTATGATCAGCTTAAAATAAGTATTCATATGATACTATTTAGAGGGAAGAATGAGAATTAAACATGAATTATCTCTCTCCAGCGTCACTTGCAAAATAATGTTTAATGTATGTTGTAAGACCGATCTAAACATATCCATTCTATCGCCTATGATTCCAACAATAGATCAAATCTAATAGAAGGCCAACTGCGCTCATCTGTAATTAGCACATAATGATATCTGCAAGGACTTCGGTAAGTGGCGCGGCGATCTGTGAGATCAAACTAGCTCCTGTACGGAATGCTACCGGTATTGATAGACGAGGAATTTGAATCACACTGAATGGTTCCAACCGTCAAGCTAGGAAGACAGTTGTGGGGTAGAGACTGGCCTGCCACTCTTCACGAAGCAAGAAATAAAAATGTCACTTCCCGATCTGTGGGATCAGCTGCGACTAATGCCGGGTTAAGCGCATTGTTGGCCAAAATCAAAGGTTACAGATCGAATCCCAAATGACCGACTGAAAAGGTGCAATACCAATTGTTAAAAAGGCAACATTGAAAGATGACTTCAAAGCTATCTCTAGATAAATAAAATAACAATTAAAAATATCATTGGGTGTGTACAACTACGATGCGCGACGATATTTGAGCGTGACTACGTATTCTCGGACTGATTAGTTTAAACTGTCGCTCTAGCGAAATTTCAGCTTCGTATATTTAATTATGTATTATGCAGAATGGAAAGTTCACAGGCGAAATGAAGAAAATGCGAGTTGCACTTCCAGGGAAACTCCAAACACAACCACTCTTCTCTGAAGTTTTGACTCAACACGACTCAACAGTTTTCTGCTGACTGTATCTGGGGTAATATGTTCGCCCGCTAGCTAGGCTGTAACTGGGGTGATAGACTCGCCACTAGCCAGCTCATAAACTATAGCCTCAGTATTTGAATGGAGATTGTTGGATGAAATAAAAAAGGTAAAAACACTTATAGTGGGCAATGTATTGAAGATAGAGATATGCTCTTGGGGACTTTTTTGTAGAACTTTTCATGCTGAACAGTTCTTACACTCATAGTGTATAGATTTATTAACGGTTTGCTCAGCGTAAGCTTAAAAAACGCACGGACTCCATGTGTTTTTTTTTACTTTTTCACTGAAATCATTACTGCTCGGCTTCCTTTGATCATAAATAAATTATTTACTACAGAAATCTTTATCGAGATATCCCTTACAGAATGGTGAAAACCACATCAAAATCCATTCAGAGATTTAACACCCAAAAATGACAGTACTGTCACTCGAGCACAGTAACAGAAGAAAGAGAGAGAGAGAGTTGCAGCAGAAGAGAGATAAAACGATATCATCACCTTTCACTGTAACACTTTTTCACAAACGTCACTGTATTCCAACAATTTATATTACGTCGTCACGTCAAAATATAAATAACCTATAAACAATTAGCCCAGTATAAAAGACAGTGGTGCAACGAAGAGAGGGGTATGAAAAATCTGATTATTATTTTGATATTGCCATCATGCGACAATAGTTGAGATCTCTTTATTTGATACTATTTTGCTTTAAGCATAGACTGTTAGTTTTAAAATAGTCTACCAAACCCCTGCCTGTATAATTTTTTGTTGTTGTTGGCCTGGAAGTACATCAAAGTCCAAGTAACTATGTGTATTCTGATGATACTGTTTTCTGTTTGCAGTCCCACTTGAAATGCCTGTGCTGATAAAAGAACACTTCAATCGGTGGTACTCGCTACGGTCGTACTACTTGGCTATAACTGTGTCGGATATTCCATTTCAGGTATGAACACATTACTTTCGATGACCTGCCTCTTGATAAATGCTGTGTTAGAAAAAACAAGATGTTCAGTAAAGAACATACGGTATAGCCTACTTTCTCCTAAATGCATGGGTAAAGTTTTAACTCTTTGTCCATTTCAAGGAGTATAATTGGATATTGGTTGTAGTAGCTTGTTGGAATACGTGTTATACGGATATTAAACATGAATATGATGTGCCCTTTGCTAGTGCTACCTCTGTACAGAATTTCATTCAATTCGATTTCACCGTGTTTGAATTGATATGGTGAATCGATTTGCACACGTACATGGCCGCCATATGCAAACTATTGGACTGATGACCTTATAGCTGGCTCAAAGAACACTTCTCACATAAAGGTATGTTGTTGCAAAATTTGGTAGAGATCTGATGATTAGGTTGGTCATAACTTGATTTAAGCTTTTAACATTGGGATGACCACCATTACGTTTCTGTCAAGATGGCGGCAATATAAAACACGACACTGAGTTGCCTTTTGCGAGTGCTACCTCTGTACCAAATTTCGTTCAATTCGGCGTCACCATGTTTGAATAGATAGGGGGAATCGATTTGAACACATACATGGCCGTCATCCACAAATTATTGGTCTGATGACCTTGTAGTTTGGTCAAAAGATCCTTCATACATAAAGGTATAACATTGCAAAATTTGGTAGTGATCGGATAATTAGGTTAGTCGTAATTTGATTTAAGCTTTGAACATTTGGGCTGCCGCCATTACGTTTCCGTCAAGATGGCGGCGATATAAAACATGACACTGAGATGCCCTTTGCTAGTGCTACCTCTGTACCAAATTTCGTTCTATTCGGTTTCACAGACATTCAGAGTACACACACTCACACACAAACAGACACACAGACAGACACAAAATTTTTGGCCCTGTGTTGATCTCATAAGTCTACTTTCATTTTTTGCAAAAATCGAAAGTAGGCTAAAAATTTACCACAGTATATACATTCTCAAGACAAGGGTTCATCTTCCTTTTATTTCTTACCACAGTATATAAATTCTTAAGGCAAGGGTACATCTTTGTTTTATTTTTTACCACAGTATATAAATTTTCAAGATGAGGGTACACCTTCCTTTAATTTTTAGCCTACTTTCAATTTTTGCAAAAAATGAAAGTAGACTTATGAGATCTACACAGGCCCAAACATTGTGTGTGTACTCTGAATGTATGTCCTCCCCCTATCAGTTCGAACACGGTGAAACCGAATTAAACGAAATTTGGTACAGAGGTAGAACTAGCAAAGGGCACCTCAGTGTCATGTTTTATATCGCCGCCATCTTGACGGAAATGTAACGGCGGCCACCCAAATGTTCAAAGTTTAAATCAAATTACGACTAACCTAATCATCTGATCTCTACCAAATTTTGCAATAACATATTTATATGGCGAGCGTCTTTTGACTAAACTACATGGTCATCAGCCCAATAGTTTGCAGATGGCGGCCATGTAAGTGTGCTAATCGATTCCCCTATCAATTCAAACATGGCAAAACCGAATTGAACGAAATTTGGTACAGAGGTAGTACTAGCAAAGGCAGTGCCGGATTAAGGTAAAATGAGGCCCAAGTCCCTCTGATTTTTGGGGCCCTTTTATTTTTTTTTCAAATATTTTTTTTATTTTTTAGCACCTGTACATTTAATAAAGTATATTCAAGAGTTTTTTCTCAAGATGAATAATATACTTTTTATTATTTCTTTTTTTCTTTCTTCAGCTTTTAGGTCTTTTTTTTTTTTTTTGGAGGGGCCCCAGATAATTGGGGTCCCTAGGCCTGGGCCTAGTCGGGCCTAATGGGTAATCCAGCATTGAGCAAAGGGCACTCCAGTGTCATGATTAATATCGCTGCTATCTTGATGAAAACGTAATGGCGGCCACCTGAATGTTAAAAGCTTGAATCAAATTACGACCAACCAAATCATCTGATCTCTACCAAATTTTGCAACATTATACCTTTATGTATAAAAAATGTTTTGACCAAACTACAAGGCCATCAACTCAATAATTTGCAGATGGCGGCCATGTATGTGTGCAAATAGATTCCCCCTATCAATTCAAACACGGTGAAACCGAATTAAACAATATTTGGTACAGAGGTAGCACTAGCAAAAGGCACTCAGTGTCATGTTTTATATCACCTCCATCTTGACGGAAATGGAATGGCGGCCACCCAAATGTTAAAAGCTTAAATCTAATTACGACCAACCTAATCATTTGATCTCTACCAAATTTTGCAACAACATACCTTTTGGTGGGAAGCATCTTTTGACTGAACTACAAGGTCATCAGCCGAATAGTTTGCAGATAGCGGCCATGTATATGTGCATAATCGATTCCCCATATCAATTCAAACATGGTGAAACCGAATTGAATGAAATTTTGTACAGAGGTAGCACTAGCAAAGGGCACCTCATATTCATGTATAATATCCGTATAGCACGTTGTATTTTAACAAGCTACTACAACCAACATTCAATTATGCTCCTTGAAAAGGACAAAGAGTTATAACAATACCCATGCATTTAGGAGAAAGTAGGCTATATGTTCTTTACTTAACTTCTTGTTTTACTACAGTATATAATTTCTTAAGTGAAGGGTACACCTTTTTTTTTTACCAGAATATATAAATTCTCAAGGCAAGGGTACATCTTCCATTTACGATTTATCTCAGTATATAAATTCTCAATACAAGGGTATAACTTCTTCTTTTTTCTAGAATACATTTTCAGAGCAAGCAATGAACACATTACTTTCGATGACTTGCCTCTTGATAAATGCTGTGTTACAGCATTCCATTTACGTTTTATCACAGTATATAAATTCTCAATACAAGGGTACATCTACCTTTCATTTTTTTACCACTGTATATAAATTCTCAAGGCAAGGGTACATCTTTCTTTTATTTATTAGCATACCATAGTATATAAATTCTCAAGGCATGGGTACATCTTCCTTTTATATTTTACCACTGTATATAAATTCTCAAGGCAAGGGTACACCTTCCTTTTATTTTTTACCACTGTATATAAATTCTCAAGGCAAGGGTACACCTTCCTTTTATTTTTTACCACTGTATATAAATTCTTAAGGCAAAGGTACACCTTCCTTTTATTTTTTAGCACAGTATATAAATTCTCAAGGCAAGGGTACATCATAGAGAGCATGTATTCTGTTGGTACTAATCACACATGTTATGTGACCAAGACATCTTTCTTCAGCCACGTCTATGTGTACCATACATTTTCCCTTACAGAACTAGTTGAAAAATTCAATACTTCTTGCTAAAGGACTCCAATTTCCATTTCTTAGCCCCAGACCTAATAACTTAAAATCCCTTGGTCATCTTTTCCTCTAATTTTCTCTTCAAAATTGCTATATTTTCATGTTTCACATGTATGTTAATCTCTGGTTATTTGATTTCAGGCCATCTTCTGTATTATCTACGTATCTATTGTCTACTATTTGACATCTCAACCACCGGAGATGTGGAGGTTTGCCATGTTCTTGGGAGCTTGTCTGCTTATCTCATTCGTTGCCCAGAGCGTTGGTCTTGTCGTAGGAGCAGCCATGAATGTTCAGGTAAGCAGGGAATAGAAAATAATAGCTTTTCACGACAGTATAAAAATATGATTAAAAATATAGCCAACATATCGTCCCTGGGAAGCCAGAGTGTCATGAGCAACAATTTTATGAAATGATAGTGATTTTGCTGACCGACCACGGTGGCTGAGAGCAGTAACACACTAGCTCATGCCTTGCTGGCATCAGGAGAGTGTGGGTTTGAATCCCACCTCGGCCGTCCTGAAAATGATTTTTGTGGTTTCCCATTTTCACCACAGGCAAATGCCGGGACAGTAAGGGCTTCCGTGGCGGTAGTCCATAGTATGCTGAACTGCTATGTCCGAGATCGCAGGTTCAAACCCGACCGAAGTCGTCGGATTGTTAAAATCATTAAAATCCTTTAGTATGTCTTCCTTTGGAGGGGAAGTAAAGCAGGCAGGCCCATGTCATAGATTTATGGAATGTAAAAGAACCTACAACTACAATTGATAGTGTGTAGCTAAATTTGTTGTTTATTTGGTTAGAACTGTATCAAGTTCCAACGTGTCTTCTTCCTTCTATTTTTAACACAGCCCGAGGCAAAAGCTCGTCTGTCTCAATTGATAAGTGTTGCTTTTTGCGTTAGAGCCTTATTAATTCCTTTCTTGGAATGCTCCCATAATTTGTCTGATTGTCTGCCCAGTGTGTTGTCGTTCATGCACGCACACACTTGCCACTCCTTCATACTGTAACAATAGCCGCTCACATCTGCCATGGCTTCACACTAACATTTGGAACTAAAAATTTACGCGGATACAGGGAATTCCCATACCACACCCGGGCAACTGGAGTTGGTTCAGGATGATGATGATGACAGGAAATTCCCAACCACTCTGTATATTTATATATATTGGATACTCAAACAGCTATTCAAATACTGTTGGAAAAGTAAAACCAAAAATCATTGGTTCAAAGAAGTCCTACTTGATCCATCTCAGATACTCCATTGGAGCAGGTAGACCACTTCTCGTATCTGGGCAGTCTGCTATCTGTATATGATAATTGTGGGCAGGATGTTGAGAAGAGAACGGTTCTGCCTATGCGGCATTTGGGTGACTATCGCACCAGGTCTTCTTGAATAAAGATCTGACCGTGAAGACGAAGCTCATGGTGTACCAAGCTGTAGTCATCTCAACATTGTTGTACGGCTGTGAAACCTGGACGCTTGATCGACATGACTTCCAAAAGCTTGAGCGCTTCCATCAACAGAAACTTCGATCCATCCTTAAGATAAAGTGGGAAGACCACATCATCAACCTTGATGTTCTTGAGAAAGCGCATGCTAATAGTGTAGAATCATCCATCATTGGTCATCAACTTAGATGGATTGGACATGCCCATCGGATGGATGGTAAAAGACTACCATGCCAGGTTCTGTATGGTGAACTCAGCTCCGGCACCAGACCTCATGGAGGCCCTAAGAGACGTTACAAGGACCAATTTAACCCTCTTAGTGCCAGAGTCGCTGTGAGCGATCCTCATGAAATGAACGAAACTTGCCAGCGTCGCTCTGAGAGACGCTTCGTTTTTGTATTCTTGGAGGGGTTTATAGACCGAAAATGGCGTCTTAACTTGACGTGACCGTTAAAGAGAGTTCTAGCTACCATTTTCTGGCAAACATCTTTTGTTTTCTGTCTATCGATATACTCGAGCAATATTTGAAGTTCCTTGACTTATTTACGCGCGACTCGTAAAAGCTAGGGATGGGTTGCGAACGGAGTCGCGAAGAGTCGAGACTGCTGCCGCTGGAACCGATACTCTCGACTCCAGTCTCGACTCCACTGATGCACTAACGCCATCTAACATCTGTTTTTGGAACTGCTTGAACATGTATGCCACACAGCGCCAGCAGCAACGTTGTTCGCCATCGCTGCGGCATGTTTACAATACAGCTGACAAAATCTTGCTGCTAGCTTGCCAGTTATACTTTTTTGGTATTGAAATGCATGGCAAGCTATTATAACCTGCAAAACGATTCAATATAATGATTATATGCATAGTCGTTCTTTGTTATGATCTACTGTAGGATTCTACAGTATGAGAATATGCTGCATAGTTATGGGATATTTATTTTGCCGGCAGGATCGTTATATGGAATGTCGAATACCAATTACGAAGTTCTTGGCACTGTGTGTGTATTTTTACTTTCATTATAGGGTGTTTCATTTACGTGTCTCAAATAACAAATGTTGGGTGTTGAATTAATGTAAGATTTGGCCTATGTTATGGTTTGTTAATTGCTTTGTTTAAGATGTGTGCACAGGCCTCTCATATTGTGACGGTCTTGTTATCCACCCACGTTCGTCCCTTGATACCTTGTGTTACGATGAATACAGTAGGATTATTAGCCAGCAAACATGGAAGATTGTTTCGGGTTATCATCGGTAATGTTGTAGGTGTAATTGTTATTGTGTTTATTATGATGATTATTACTTATAACAATAATAGTAATACAACCTGCCTAATGTGCAATATTACAACAATTTGGTGCAATGATTCTAAATAATAATAATAATAATAATAATAATAATGAGAGATTCGGAAAAAAAAGCGACCGTGTGCCCCCCGCAATACTCATCAGGTGAGCTTGGAGTCGCGAGGCTTAATGCGAAGCGACCCCGCAATACTCATCAGGTGAGTTGGAGTCGCGAGTGTATCATGCGAAGCGACCCCGCAATACTCATCAGGTGAGTTGGAGTCGCAAGTCTTCATGCGAAGCGTCCCCGCAATACTCATCAGGTGAGTTGGAGTCGCGAGTCTTCATGCGAAGCGGCCCCGCAATACTCATCAGGTGAGTTGGAGTCGCGAGTCTTCATGCGAAGCGGCCCCGCAATACTCATCTGGTGAGCTTGGAGTCGCGAGTCTTCGTGCGAAGCGGCCCCGCAATACTCATCAGATGAGCTTGGAGTCGCGAGTGTTCATGCGAAGCGACCCCGCAATACTCATCAGATCAGCTTGTAGTCGTGAGTGTTCATGCGAAGCGGCCCTGCAATACTCATCAGATGAGCTTGGAGTCGCGAGTGTTCATGCAAAGCGACCCCGCAATACTCATCAGGTGAGCTTGTAGTCGCGAGTGTTCATGCGAAGCGGCCCTGCAATACTCATCAGATGAGCTCAGAGTCACGAGTGTTCATGCGAAGCGACCCCGCAATACTCATCAGATGAGCTTGGAGTCGCGAGTGTTCATGCGAAGCGACCCCCCAATACTCATCATATGAGCTTGGAGTCGCGAGTGTTCATGCGAAGCGACCCCGCAATACTCATCATATGAGCTTGGAGTCGCGAGTGTTCATGCGAAGCGACCCCGCAATACTCATCAGGTGAGCTCGGAGTCGCGAGTCTTCATGCGAAGCGGCCCCGCAATACTCATCAGGTGAGCTTGGAGTCGCGAGTGTTCATGCGAAGCGGCCCTGCAATACTCATCAGGTGAGTTGGAGTCGCGAGTCTTCATGCGAAGCGGCCCCGCAATACTCATCAGGTGAGCTTGGAGTCGCGAGTGTTCATGCGAAGCGGCCCCGCAATACTCAACAGGTGAGCTTGGAGTCGCGAGTGTTCATGCGAAGCGGCCCTGCAATACTCATCAGGTGAGTTGGAGTCGCGAGTCTTCATGCGAAGCGGCCCCGCAATACTCATCAGGTGAGCTTGGAGTCGCGAGTGTTCATGCGAAGCCACCCCGCAATACTCATCATATGAGCTTGGAGTCGCGAGTGTTCATGCGAAGCGGCCCTGCAATACTCATCAGGTGAGTTGGAGTCGCGAGTCTTCATGCGAAGCGGCCCTGCAATACTCATCAGGTGAGCTTGGAGTCGCGAGTGTTCATGCGAAGCGGCCCCGCAATACTCAACAGGTGAGCTTGGAGTCGCGAGTGTTCATGCGAAGCGGCCCTGCAATACTCATCAGGTGAGTTGGAGTCGCGAGTCTTCATGCGAAGCGGCCCCGCAATACTCATCAGGTGAGCTTGGAGTCGCGAGTGTTCATGCGAAGCGGCCCTGCAATACTCATCAGGTGAGTTGGAGTCGCGAGTCTTCATGCGAAGCGGCCCCGCAATACTCATCAGGTGAGCTTGGAGTCGCGAGTGTTCATGCGAAGCGGCCCCGCAATACTCAACAGGTGAGCTTGGAGTCGCGAGTGTTCATGCGAAGCGGCCCTGCAATACTCATCAGGTGAGTTGGAGTCGCGAGTCTTCGTGCGAAGCGGCCCCGCAATACTCATCAGGTGAGCTTGGAGTCGCGAGTGTTCATGCGAAGCCACCCCGCAATACTCATCATATGAGCTTGGAGTCGCGAGTGTTCATGCGAAGCGGCCCTGCAATACTCATCAGGTGAGCTTGGAGTCGCGAGTCTTCATGCGAAGCGGCCCTGCAATACTCATCAGGTGAGCTTGGAGTCGCGAGTGTTCATGCGAAGCGGCCCTGCAATACTCATCAGGTCAGTTGGAGTCGCGAGTCTTCATGCGAAGCGGCCCCGCAATACTCATCAGGTGAGCTTGGAGTCGCGAGTGTTCATGCGAAGCCACCCCGCAATACTCATCATATGAGCTTGGAGTCGCGAGTGTTCATGCGAAGCGGCCCTGCAATACTCATCAGGTGAGTTGGAGTCGCGAGTCTTCATGCGAAGCGGCCCTGCAATACTCATCAGGTGAGCTTGGAGTCGCGAGTGTTCATGCGAAGCGGCCCCGCAATACTCAACAGGTGAGCTTGGAGTCGCGAGTGTTCATGCGAAGCGGCCCTGCAATACTCATCAGGTGAGTTGGAGTCGCGAGTCTTCATGCGAAGCGGCCCCGCAATACTTATCAGGTGAGCTTGGAGTCGCGAGTGTTCATGCGAAGCGGCCCTGCAATACTCATCAGGTGAGTTGGAGTCGCGAGTCTTCATGCGAAGCGGCCCCGCAATCCTCATCAGGTGAGCTTGGAGTCGCGAGTGTTCATGCGAAGCGGCCCCGCAATACTCAACAGGTGAGCTTGGAGTCGCGAGTGTTCATGCGAAGCGGCCCTGCAATACTCATCAGGTGAGTTGGAGTCGCGAGTCTTCGTGCGAAGCGGCCCCGCAATACTCATCAGGTGAGCTTGGAGTCGCGAGTGTTCATGCGAAGCCACCCCGCAATACTCATCATATGAGCTTGGAGTCGCGAGTGTTCATGCGAAGCGGCCCTGCAATACTCATCAGGTGAGTTGGAGTCGCGAGTCTTCATGCGAAGCGGCCCTGCAATACTCATCAGGTGAGCTTGGAGTCGCGAGTGTTCATGCGAAGCGGCCCTGCAATACTCATCAGGTCAGTTGGAGTCGCGAGTCTTCATGCGAAGCGGCCCCGCAATACTCATCAGGTGAGCTTGGAGTCGCGAGTGTTCATGCGAAGCGGCCCTGCAATACTCATCAGGTGAGTTGGAGTCGCGAGTCTTCATGCGAAGCGGCCCCGCAATACTCATCAGGTGAGCTTGGAGTCGCGAGTGTTCATGCGAAGCGGCCCTGCAATACTCATCAGGTGAGTTGGAGTCGCGAGTCTTCATGCGAAGCGGCCCCGCAATACTCATCAGGTGAGCTTGGAGTCGCGAGGCTTCATGCGAAGCGACCCCGCAATACTCATCAGGGGAGCTTGGAGTCGCGAGTCTTCTACAAGCCCCCCTGCTATAGTCTACTTAATGGCCAGGGAATTCCTGTCTTGAAATACTACTACTATACAGAGACAGGGGTACATTCACGAAATAGAGAGGCAAATTAAAGGAATTGCCAAGGGTCGAAAATGTCGGCAGCATTTATATAAGGAGTGCGACATACCACCAAATACAGGAAATATGTAGCCTACTTACAAATAAATTCGCCATAATATATGTATTTATTTATAAAAACGGCAAATATATGTAAATAAATAGAAAATATTTATTAAAATTAAATACATATAAACACATAACTATCCGGGCCTTACTCATCAGGTTAGCTTGGAATCGCGAGGCTTTATGCGAAGGGACCGTGTGGCCCCGCAATACCCATCACGTGAGCTTGGAGTCGCGGGGCTTCATGCGAAGCGGCCCCGCAATACGCATCAGATTAACGTGGAGTCGCGAGGCTTCATGCGAACCGAGACCGGTGTTCGGAGTCGATCGAGTCGACACTCTCGATTCCAGGCTTCAGTCGCGCCCATCCCTAGTAAAAGCATGGCATGGCGTCCAAGGGAAGGATGGATTGAGAGAGGAAGATATTGAAGAATTAATGATTGATGAGTCAAGTAGTGGACTCTTGGAATTCGTGGACATTGATTGTGATCTTGTGTGTGACGAATCAAGTGCCGATTCCGCTTCGCACAATGAATTACCTGCGCTGAATGCGATCGTACATAACCAAACAAGTGTTAGTGATGGTAATGATGTTGATAGTAATAGTGACTGGGAAGAAAGGAATGTTGACCAGGACAATCCTCCATAGGCTACACAACCACAAATGTGAAAGGTAAAACTACGGGGTCCCCTTCTGTTTATTTATTTTCACTGGAATTATTTTTATTTTATTTATATCAACAATGCCATTGTAGGTGTACAGTATTTTATGAATATGCTAGATTTTATAATTTTGGATTTTTGACACCCCTGCTGATATTTTTTAAACTAAAAAACTGCATTTCCTGGTTCTTTCATTATGTATGTGTGCTCTCCAGTGCTCATTTTTACTCCATTTATAAGTGTGTAGTAATAGGAATAATCACACTTTCTAATTTTTATTTTACAGAAGAAATTATTTTAATTAATTAATTAATTAATAAAGAACGAAATAAGTTTCATAATGATCTGAAAATTTCCCTGATTTTAGATAGCTATGTTTTGTACTCCCTAACTAAATTTTGCTTTCGTATCTTTCAAAATAGGGGATATACATATTTTTTTCTGAAAGCCTACATTTTCCATTAAAACAGCCCGGCACTTTTAGACTTCACCTTTACCTTTTCGCCTGGCACTAAGAGGGTTAAACAGAATATGAAGTTGACAGGTCTCAATCCACAAACCTGGGACAAGCTTGCTAAAGACCGTTCAACTTGGCACCAGGCCATCCCGGCTGCTGTCAAAATGTTTGAAGAAGAACCTAGTAGACTTGTTAAGGCCAAGCGACAAGCACGAAAGTTCTGTGCAGCACAGCCACGCCCTCCACCAACAGTTCTGTGTGATCTGTGTGGACGTTTGTTTCATGCACGCATTGGGCTGTTCAGTCACCGCAAACATGCCCACAGACATCAACCTTAGATTATTTTAGACTGTTATGGAAGAAAATCTATAGTCGGAAACGAGTTAAAGCCGAAGACGACGACATGATCTATGAATTAGGCTTGACAATGCAACAAATTGAACACCAGGAAGAGAAGGGGATCCTGAGAAACAAATACACCGTAACGGACGAAGAACAGGCCGCCAGGTCAGACAGAATGAAACAGTTCTGGGAGAAGAAGAAGAAGAAGCCAAATTTGTAACAAATATTCCTAAGACTTGACTGTATATAGATTGATTACAGTGCTCCAAGGTGGGCATAAAATAAGTGAAAAAAAGAATTGTATATTCTTCAATAGTCCGTAACAATATATATAAATAGAAATTATAGCCAAAAAAACAAAAAAATGGGATTACAAATTTCATTTGAAAAAAACAGAAATGATGCCAACTTTTAAAGTTGATCTACCAGTCGTTCACCTGAACAATAATAAAGAGATTAAAATTGTTCAGAAATTCAAATATCTTGGGGAAATAATAACATGGAACACAAATGAAAAAGAAGCAATAGAATACAGAACAACTAAATTTAAACAAGCACAAAGACTTACCTGGCCAACCTATAAAAATAAATCTCTTTCGATAAACGCTAAGCTGAAACACTATAATTCCATAGTTAAACCAGAGGCAACTTATGCTAGTGAAACTTTATTCAAATTGAATGTAAAATCTACAACAGATAAATTAGAGAAAACTGACAGAAGAATTATTAGAACAATTCTTAACAAAAAACACCAAGTTGATGGACAGTGGAGATTGTTGCTTAACAACATCGTCTATCGTGAATGTGAATCAATAATAACTACAATGCGTAAAATAAGAATTTCCTTTTTCTGTCACATATCAAGACTGCCAGAAACAGGATATTGAAACAACTATTTGATTACTTTTTGAAAAATAATAATCAATAATCAATAATAATTGGTTCAAAGAAGTTCAGGATGATTTGGAAGAATTGGGTATAACTCGACAACAAATCAAAGACAGAGAAGAGAAGAGAAGAGGATTTTGAAGAACAAAAGCATAAGTCTCAAACTAATAACAGTTGAACGGAAACAATATACTATATCGGATACACAAAGGGCTCCCAGGTCGGAGAGGATGAGAAAGTTGCGGGAGGAGAAAAATAAGAAATTTACTCAAATGAATTGATTTAAGTTCTCCAATGTGGGCGTAAAATATGTAAATAAATAAATAAATAAATCTGTTATTGGAATGATTTTTTGAAAGCTACAATTTTCATTGTTACTAAGCCAACACTGAAAAAATGGCTTCAAAGCTATCTCTAAGGTGGAGTAATTTGAAGATGAAAGTAATATACATTTTTGTCATAAATACAGTAAATATATCCATGTATGAACTGCAATATCTTTCTTGTGTTTCGACAGTGTTCTTACCTAGTAAATCACTGGTTTCTATCTGTACAATGTGCAGCGAATCCACGACCTACTAGCCGGGCTGTGCCACGCTGACTCGAATCACCTTTCTGTGGCTTCCAAGCCACATGGGAATTGCGGGAAATGAGCTAGCGGATCAAGCTGCAAAAGAGGCGGCATCACTATCACCTCGACCAATGGGGGTACCCGCTAGAGATATACGCTCTCAGTTACGCCTACAAGTTCTGGCTTTTTGGGAGAGTCAGTGGCTAGCTGACCCACTGCCCAGTAAACTGAGAGCGATCAAGGGAACTACTCGCGTGTGGCTACTCTTTCCGGTCATTTTTTGTAGGCTAAGGATAGGTCATACAAGATCCACCCACTCGTATCTGATGAGAAGGGAAGACCCCCCACTTTGTACCTGTGGAGCCGTTTTCACCGTGGCCCACATTTTCACCGAGTGTGTGGATCTTGCTGACTTACGAAGAAACCTTGGTTTCATCTGTAGATGACACTCAAACTTATATTAGCCGATGACGCGGTGGATGCTGATCGCGTTATCCGCTTTATAAGTGAGAGTGGGTTAGGGCCAGCAATCTAAATTCTCCAGTGAACATTGACTCAATGACTTGTTCGTTATTTAATTATAATGTTTTGTTTTTCCGTATTTTTTATTTTTTTAAATTTAATATTTTGTTTTTGTTTTATTAATTTTTGGTCTTTTTGAATTTAGGTGTCGACCTCAAAATTTTAAATTCAATTCCAAATTTGCATTCTTTAATCTGCGTTAAGAGGGGCAGATGACCTTGTAGTTCCACCCCTTAAAACAACAATAACTAACTAACTAACTATCTGCACAATCCTATATTTGCATGTAATTGAGTAGCAATAGAACGAACTCCCCAATCGGATGTACAAGATTCATAATTATTATCGTTCTGTGTTTTCAGAATGGTGTGTTTTTGGCTCCTGTGATGTCAGTGCCATTCCTCCTCTTCTCTGGTTTCTTTGTGAGCTTTGATGCCATTCCCATCTACCTCCGCTGGATCACTTACCTGAGTTACATCCGGTATGGCTTCGAGGGGACCGCACTAGCAACGTACGGATTCGAGCGTGAGAAGCTGAAGTGCTTCCAGGTAATTACAACAATCACTGCTATCTCGAGGATTTAAAATGGATAGCACACACTAATACAGTCATCCCTCCCTATATTATTCTGCTAAGTTCCCATTCCAGTTTTGTACCAAAAATAAGGTCCCATTAACACCAACCTACACATATGGGGTACCTACAGGTTCAGCATAACCCAATGCGTGAGCAAAACACACTCACTTACTCTTTAAATGCCTCACAATTAAATAAATACCTTAAACATGTATATTTACAATGAAATAAATAAGGAAGGCAACACGGTAACCATGGTAACAGAATCTCACAAGTCCATCTATTTCTGTAAGACACAATGCATTTCTAATTATTACATTACTGTGAAAGTTTCCAGATGGTTATAAGGTTATCACTGAACCAAATTAAGCTGTAAAATTCATCAATACATACAGTATAATGCGCTTAAGGGGGTCAAGGGGCACTCTAGAATTTTTTCACGCAATTCTCACCCGAATATAAAGGGTTTCCAAAAACCACATTTAAAGGCCCTTAAATTAACAGTGTCTGTGATATTCCCAGAAAACTAACTTCGCACTGATATACCTATGAAGGAATGACAAACCCCTATCCACTGCACCAGTAGCTGAATTGATTATTCATACCAAGGATAAATCAGTCATAGCATTCATGATTGAGATTTTGCTAAGTGTACTCTTTACAACTAGAATATCCACGGGCGAAGCCGCGACGGGTAATGCAAGTCACAATTAACACCGGTTTTGAGACAGATTCTACATACACCTAAAGACACGGGGCTACATGACCACTGGTATTACTTCCCCAATACAATAGAAATTCCTTCTTTGAGTTCATGTAAGGAATGCGGATTATCTCTATAAAATCTTTCTTTTAAATACTTCTAGAGATGAAAGTCTGGAGAGGTTAAATCTGGCAAACGAGGAGGCCAAATGTTTTAATGAGATTACTCGTTCACTGAGAAAATCTTGCAACATTGCCGAGGTCACATTAGCATTATGAAAAGTAACGCCATCTTGCTGGAATCAGCAATAGTGCTCATCCTCTTCCAATAAAGGCAAAATTGTTGCACTGTCTCTGTATCATACAAAGAAGAGGATTCATCGGGAAATCGATGTCTCCATTTTTTCCACACATCTCTCATAACCATTGCTCTCAAAATAAGCCTCCAATAAAGCGACCCGTCGCGCGCGCGTTAAATGCATTGTCACCTGCTTGACGTTCTACGACTCACTCTGGTCAAGGCGACGGCTGTACTGTTCTGACACCATTACAACCTGTTCTACCATGTCTGAAAACATCTCACAGCCAAGCTTGCCAACGTATTCTGTCAGATACGTGAGCTATGATTTTTAATACGGTAGTTATAGTCCTGTACGCCTGTAAGTCTCCATGGCTTAGGCGGCAGCACGCCGGCCTCTCACCGCTGGGTCCGTGGTTCAAATCCCGGTCACTCCATGTGAGACCTGTGCTGGACAAAACGGAGGTAGACAGGTTTTTCTCCGGGTACTCTGGTTTTACCTGTCAATATTTCATTCCAGCAACACTCTCCACTATCCTTTCATTTCATCTGTCAGGCCTCGGCAGCCGGCACAGTCCATATCCTCGCCGCTAGATGGGGGCTTCATTCATTCCATTCCTGACCTGGTCGGAGACTGGAAGCAGGCTGTGGATTTTCATTTTTTCAGTTATAGTCCTGTACGTACACATTCATTACAGACAATCATTTGAAAGGGAAAGAATACTGGAAACATGTAAAAAGGATAATCATAATTACAAGCAGGTGTGGGCAGAGGGAATTTTAGTGTCCATTTCCTGCCGTGTATGAGACTATGTGTCTGCCTATGTTGATCATTAATAAATAATAAGAGATTTCTTCCGCCTAGAAAATACTTTATGGTAATATTATTCAAATTTTTTCAGGTACATGTTTCGGGACACACTTTGTCCCTTCTTCAGCCCTAACATCTGCATAGGCAAACACTATTTTAACATCGACACATATTAAAATCTATAATGACATCATACAAATTAAAAAACTGCTTCGGTCGCGTAGTTGGTAGCATGATGAGCTTCTGCCCAAGATCGTGGGTTCAAACCCGGCCGAAATCATCGGATTTTTTAAGTGTTAAAAATCTCTCAGTATGCCTTCCTTCGGAGGGGAAGTAAAGCCGACGGTCCCATGTCATAGATATGGCATGAAAAAGAACCTTCTAACTACACTTGTGGAAGCTAAAATTTGTAGGTTAGTTTGATAATGCTATATTAGTTCCAACATTTGCCGCCAGGTGCTGACTGCAATTGTATTTAGTAGCCACATCCGCAGCTAGGTGTCGTGGATGGTAGCATTTGGTAACAAAAGATGGAACTACTTGAAAAAATTAATCGTCTGCAGTCCTTCTACCTGAATCACAGATAACACACACTAATACAGCCATCACAATTAACACCAGTTATCAGACAAATTCTACACACACCCAAAGTACACGGGGCTACATGACCGCGTTGTTGCAGTTCCTGAACTAAGGAACCAACAACAATTTAAAAATATATGGGCAACCGGCCTCGCTGGCATCGGGAGAGCGTGGATTCGAATCCCACCTCGGCCGTCCTGAAAATGGTTTTCGTGGTTTCCCATTTTCACCACCAGGCAAATGCCGGGACGGTTCCTTTCCACAGGTCCACAGCCGATTTCCTTCCAATATCCCTTCCCTGACCCGTCCTGAAAAGAAAAGTACATGGCCATTGGCTGCATTAATAAAATTATTAAAAATCTGGGCAAGCAAAATTATGTGACCTTAAACACAGTAAAATTGTGTACACTCTTATGTAATATATTAATAACCTTAAATCTATTTCTTATTTGTCAAATCAAAGCAAATTCACAAGGCTGTGCGATAAAATAAATACCTAAACATCGAAGCTCTATTCAATCTTGTTGTTTTTCAGACATACTGCCACTTCAAGGCCCCCATAACGACACTGGAGGAACTGGACATGGTGAACGCAGACTTCACCGTCGACATTGCAGCTCTCGTTGGCATCTTCTTTGTACTCAGAATCGCAGCGTTCATCTTCCTTCGCTGGAAACTCATGTCTCAACGATGAAGAAATAAGGATACACATCTGTGCTTTCAATCTACATGGTGCTACAATGCAGTGCCTTCTTATTCTAGCAAAGAAGTTAGAACATTTTCTGATTTGGAAATATTTCCAAAGAGGATCAACTGTAACTTTCTCACAGACAGTGGATGGGTTTCTTTTTGTTATTTACTTTAGGAAGCCTACGCCAATACAGCCGAAAATTTGTATGAAGCTCTTTTGCTTTGGAAACATTATCTATCGTGTTTTTAACTCTAGAAGATTGATTTCTGTGCTATTTTGTTCTCAAACTTTGGCGTGACAGAACCACAATAAGAATTCATTTTTTCGGTGTCCTGGTTTTAAAGTGTGTTCAGTGAAATTGATATTTAATTCACTGCATAGTTTTATTCAGAGAAGTAACTTTTTTAGGAAAAGTATACTGGTATACTGTATTTTTATGCTCAAGACATGCAACTTGTTCAGGTTATATATATTTTTACTGTAGTTGCTAGGATTATTTTATGTAAGAGCTTTCTGAAATGTAAATCGCTCTAAAGGAGTTTGCATCACATAATGTTTTTCACATGACATCACATTATAAACCTATAAGCCCGATCACAATTGATACATATATTTGAGCTGTTTATTTCCCCACTCCTAAAAGGCAGGAATTAATTCTGTGAGGACTGCTCCACATACTGATGAAAATGAAAATCCACAGCCTGCTTCCAGTCTCCGACCGGGTCAGGAATGGAATGAATGAAGCCCCCATCTAACAGCGAGGATATGAACTCTGCCGGCTGCCGAGGCCTGACACACTCCTCTGTGGCAATGATTGAATGAATGACAGATGAAATTAAATGATAGTGGAGTGTGTTGCTGGAATGAAATTTTGACAGGGAAAACCGGAGTACCCGGAGAAAAACCTGTCTGCCTCCGTTTTGTCCAGCACAAATCTCACATGGAGTGACCGGGATTTGAACCAAGGACCTAGCGGTGAGAGACCGGCGTGCTGCCGCCTAAGCCACGGCTCCACATACTGATGAAGAATTATATTTAATGTTATAATAATATTGTATGGCCTCAGGTGCCGGGTGCAAGCTTGGTTATTTGACACCCAGAGGGCAGCTTGCATGTCGAATTTTGTTGTTCCTTGGATTGCTATGAAGATCAAGGAGGTTAGATATCTAAGCATCTTGACACTATAGCGCTTTCTAGTGGAGAAAGGAGGACTTTTTTATGTTGACGGAAAATCCCGAGATTAATTTTGCCACTATGAACACGGCCTACTGAATTCAGATGGGTTCTTTAACATGCCAACAAAGTATAACATGCGTGTCGCGATTTTTGTCGCCTTTCAAAAATCACTTACCATTGGGCAAGAGCGAACCTGCAAGCTTGGGGTTGGTAATCCGACACGATAACCACTCGCCCACCGTGGCAAGCTATATTCAATGTTGACTAAATGACAGCTTCATGTCAGGAGAATCACTGGCATATTCTGACAATTCCAAAGTCTCTAAAGCCACAGCAGTTAAAACAAACGGTAAACAAATACAAACCTTCCAATATCTCAAATGGTTCGTAGATTGCGACAACAGGTGAAGAAAAAGTTATCTTTTGATACATTGATAAATTTTCTTTAAGGAAAACCTAATACAATCAAGATAAGTGGACCAGGTTAGATTCCCGGTCAATGTATGTGAGATATCACGTCCTGAGGTTTGGATTTCACGTAAAAATGGAGGTTCCGTGCCTCATTATCACGAGATTAACAATTACGTAAAACTAAAAGCTTCCTAGCCTTGTTATTAACTCTGATTGTAACTATCTTTAGAATATGCTAGTTTGAAAGATAAAAGAAATGAGAATGGAAGTCTGAATAACCTTGTAATTTTGAACAAGGATTAGTGTTTTTGGACTTTGAATTTTTCTGCTTGTTTGTGATTTTTAAATGTTTTAAATCAAAATTTTATTGTAAATTATGACATGATTTATTTTTTGCTAAGTATTTTGAAAAATTAGCTGCAGTTCCATGAATTTATCTAGAGAACAAATACAAACCTCGAAATATCTCAAAACTGCAAGAGCAAATTTATGCCATTTTGAAAACAAATATCTTTTTCATTGATGAACAGTAAATGAATTCATCAGAGGTCGGGATGGATTTCCTGACATGAAAGCTATTCTGCAGGCTGGAATAGTTCAAGATAATGAGGGAGAAATCCTCCCATGCAAATCATTCCGTCACCAAACAGCTCAGACATTTTTTAAATAAAACCTTGTATGATGCTTAACTTCTTTTGAGTAAAGATACACTCTTGTATACATCAGTGTACTGGTATTTTTCTATGGAGTGGACTATTTCTAGATATTATATCCATTTTCAGACTCGGCATGTCTACATTTCTTCCTGCGATTGCAAGGAGATCAGTGGTGTACGGGATCTATCGTATTTACTCACTTATTATCCAAACCCCCTATGTTGAGGCCCTGAAGTTGACTTAAAAAGTGTGGTTGATATGCAAGTAAATATGGTAGGTATTCTGTCATTGAGAAATCAGATGAGGATTGTAAACTGATTTTGAGGAAAGTGATGAATTTTTCCCTTTGGAAAACATGGTATACAGGCCTTTCACGGACAGTGAATTAAAACTCAGCAATTTTTCTAGGTTTGTGTCGTGTCCTGTGTGGGGTTTTGCCTAGGCACGGACACCAAGAGCCCACTGATGAGCCAGCTTGGTGTTCCTAGGCGAAACCCCACACAGGACATTGAGGGCCGGATTTAAGAGTATGCCGCCTATAGGCTAAAGTCCATTTGCCGCCCCCTCTGTAGTTCATATTTACCTAATACATTTGTTTTATACAACAAATGGATAGATTTCATTGGCGTTTTCATCTTGTTTAAACATAAAGTTCATTTAGTTCAGATAAAACTACCAATTTTAATGGTTTACATAATAAATTACAGTATATAATAAAATTAGTTATCTACTTGTTTTTTTTCACTTACTAATTTTATGCTTCGTTAAAAAATGAAATGAGTTTCGAACTTAATTAATTAATTCCTGGAGATCAGTGGCCACTATTTTACACATATTTTTATATTTTATTGCTAATGACTATCTTTTGCGTAATTGAAGAACTGTGTTCAATTTGAATTAAGTTATCCTACACGGTGAAATGAAATTACACAAAATGTAGTTAATTACTGGTTTATTCGTTGAAAAATATACAAACTTCTCTAAAACAACTCACCCCACGTAATTTTGATGTTTAAATTTACATAGCTTTCTTACGAGATTCTTAAACGCAAACTCGTTAATTATTTCCTCATATGAAAGTGCTTTTGTTGTATTTGCCTTAATACAAAGTAATGAAAGTGTGTTTAACCGTTTTTCAGAAATAGTAGTTCGCAGATAGTTCTTAACTCTTCTAAGGCAGGAAAAATGCAGAAGGACTAAAACATATTTTTAAGTAACTTGTATTATTAAATTCGTACGGAAATATTTCATGTTAACTTTTGAATAAATTGCCAAACTGCCGCCCCTGAAAATATGCCCCTCTAGGCTGCAGCCTACTTAGCCTATTTAGAAATACGGCCCTGAGGACACGACACAAACCTAGAAAAATTGCTGGGTCTTCCCTTTGGATTTGACATTTGCCCACTGTCAATTCAACTGATATATCCAAGCAAATTATTTAAAATTCTATAAGTAATGTGGCTTACTTTATAATATTCTGATTGAACAACAAAAGAAATGTTGGTGCTGAGGGCTCAAAATGCTCCTCTCTGATCTCTACTTTCCGGGTTGAAATGTATTGTGTGAATGTAATGCAATCAATGCAATCACTCTCTTTGTAAGACTTTTGTATGAGATTAGGTTGTTTCTTCATTGGTTATTCAAGGAGGTAATGAAATATGTACATTATTATTATTATACAATATATACTATTTTTACAACAACAATCATAGCATTTGGATTCACAATATTATTTCCTACTATTCCTACTTCCTACCATGCTTTGGTGGCATAGTCGGTAGCATGCTGAACTGCTATGCCCAAGATCGCGGGTTCAATCCCGGTCAAAATCGTCGGATTTTTAAGAGCGTTAAAGTCCTTCAGTATGCCTTCCTTCAGAGGGGAGATGTCATAGATTTATGGTGTGTACAAGAATCTACCACTATAAATGGTAGTGTATAGCAAAATTTGTAGGTTATATTTGGTTTTAACACAAAATATGATATGATGTTTTCTTTTGAGAACATTTCGATTCTATATCAATGTCAAGGTAAGATTTTTATTGCTTTGGAAAGGGAGTATTGACTACCGTAGTGCACTGCCATAGTTCGTGACGTAATTACACATGTATCGAAACGTCTTGCAATGGCCTTCTCAGTGTGCACTGGCTACGCGTCTTGGTGAGGTGTGCCATACCAACTGAAGAGCTCAATGGTACACTGGGGCGAAACGCTGGCAATTTGTTTGAGTCAACTGGACCGTTGTATCACATTTTGTGTTAAAATATATTGACTCAACGGACAATACATGTTTTCTTTCGAGAACATTTTGATTCTTTATATTTGGTTATATTTATATTGGTTATATTTAGCATAAATAATAGTGAGATGGTGATCACAACAAGGGAGAAGGAAAGAACCACAACGGGAATAACAATAGGTGGGGAACAGCTGAAGAAAGTGGAGAGTTTCAAGTATCTGGGAAGTCTGATACAAGATAATGGAAGAAACGATAGAGAAATAAATGAGCGGGGGAGACAGGCAGAAGCATTCCGGAGGAGTGTGAGAAACATGTTATGGAGCAAGGATGTCCCTCAGAACAGCAAAAAGATCATATATCGGACGTACTATCTCCCTATCCTGACGTATGCCTCGGAGACCTGGGTTATGAAAGGAAGGGAGAAGAGCAAAATACAGGCCAGTGAGATGAGGTTCTTGAGAAGCAGTATTGGAGCTACAAAGATGGACAGAATAAGAAATGAGAGGAGCAGAGAATTAATGAAGGAGGAACCATTACAGGATGGTATAGAGAAATCTAGACTTAGATAGTTGAAACGTTTTGCTAGCCCCTAACTGTTGGGTGAGAAATGTAACTGTTTACCTTTGCCTAAGCTATGTTATTTTAATGGGCGCCAAGACCTCAATGCAATGCTGAAATCTAAATTTGTATTTAACAACGTCTAGCTCTGGGAGAACACCTTCAAGAATCTATTCACTCAGATCGTGGTATGATTTGATCATTAACCCAACAAACAATTGTATCAGGAGAAGGAATTGGTCTATATCTAATGCTACCTACTGAAAGCAAAGATTGCATTGTAAAAGAAATGAATTTATTATATAAAACAAGTATAGCAAAATTAATAATAATAATAATAAGTTTAAAATTTTAATTGGAGCGTTGCGATTTTAATATTACCGATAGAAAATTACGTGAAAACGGAGTCTGATAAATTGATTTTACTCTTATTTCCAAGCTATGAAGTTACTGAAATATGAAATGTAAAACAAAGAGAAATGTGAGATTGCGTATTTCTGCGTCATTTGCGCTTACCACTGGAAATTGCTAAAGCATTTCCCTCGTACTGGATGATGCTGTGTGCTTCCCACAGTCTCCTGGACGTCGCCATCTTCTTCGGTATTTGATGATATTCTCGTAGATTAGATAATTCTATGGTCCGTACATCGGACCCAAACACACGTACATCCACACTGGTTAAGTTTTACAAAAGTTAGTCCTCCAATCCACGGAACATCGGAGCGACTCCCGCGTGAACCATACTCGGGAAATTCTATACAGATAGTCCTCGTTCCACGCCGCGCCGAACGATATATGCACACGTCGCATCCCCACTCTTCAGCCGACATCTAGCTTACGTCGTCTCCACTGATTGGCTGCACCCCATGTGCTACTTCGCCTTCTCTGGCTCATTACACTCCGCGGGAGGGAGAAGTCGATTTCCGTTCCAACAATTCGCCTTTCCTGGACGCTGCGACCCAGGATTGCGTCATGCTTTCCGACAAGATTAAGCGTGTACTTGAATTCCCAGTGAGTCACGTCTCTCGATATACCCTAACTGACGAAAACTCCGTAAAATTCCGCAATCACATAATTTTCTATGATATTGTCGTTCGTAATAATTTGCTTGATAGCGTTTTCTAAGACATAGAAAACCTATCTGAATGCTAATAATTTTTATAAAATGCTCCGAAAATACCTTAATAATAATTATAATAAATTAATAATAATAATAAATTAACATGAAAAATTCTCTTGGCTGAACAATTTGCCGCGTAATTAAATATAGAATGGCTTCCTACTGACTTATGCCAGTTGCATAAAAACCCCTCGAAAAACACGTTACATATTCGCCTCGGATCATCGGATGATTTACCGTGACGACGGTCCATTATCCGATTATCCCAGACACGTTAATAAACCCCATCCAAAATACATATTACATAAATGAAATCACCCTAAATTACAGATATATACACTCATAATTTTTCTTCACGCACTTTGCGTCAAAGTTTGTTGTCACTATGGATTGCACTTCGCAGCCAGTCCAATGTTTTACATATAGAATAGTGTTCCACTGATATTTCCGCCTCTCAAATTTCTCTATGTTGGAGAAATAGACATAATTAATGTGTGAGCACTATGTATTTATGATGTCATATCACACGCATTGAAGGTGTTCTGATATATTTATATCTCCATAGAACTTCCTAATTTCACTGGAGGTCCCTTCCTTATGGTGAAATTTAATCTCACTTATCACTGAGCACACGATCACACTATTGTGGCAGCGCCTCGTGACCATAATACTTAATCTCTCTTTAAAGTAGATTAAATTAATATTGACTTCTGAAAAAAAAAACAGTAAATGCGCATTACATATAACACCAAATATTTCTGTGCCGTAATCGCCCTGTCTTGTTAAGTTCCCGTAGACCATATTCTACTTAATACTAGTTCTCAACACAGATCAGTTCTTCTCACACAAATAATACCTTTGTACAAATTATCTTAAATTACACACTTACAAATCTTACATGGCGAGGCCGTAAACAGAAATCACGTGTGCTGATATGTATGAGTTTCATGAAGGACTGTCTCGCATTCTGATGGCCCATCTTTTGCCTCGTGGACGCCTTAAGCAAAAATACCCTGTTCAAGCCCTCACCCATCTCTTGGAGGCAAATGGGAATTCACCAGCGCTACCAAATTCTGGCCTTGGTGTATCGAGACATTTTAGTGCTCAAGAGCATCCGACAATCCCGTCATATTTCCCTGTACCTTCAAAACTCTCATTTACTTACATACTACCCCCCTGTGTGACTTCTGATACGCCTGCCTTGAAGACCAGATCTTCCACGCACCAGACACCACACTTACTCATTTGATAGGCTGGCTCGCCAGCTAAACACACTCACTTTATGACACATATTTTCGTAGACTATGTATATTATACGTTCCGTATAATCTGTTTCCCTCACTATTCTCCAGCACATATGCTGTTTTGCCAATACGTTTGGAAACTATAAATGGGCCCTCGTAGAGATAAAAGAACTTGGACATGACTTTCTCTAGCTTATTTGACTGTTTCGGCACTCTAAGTAAGACTCTGTCTCCCGGCTCGAATAGGTCAAATTTAGTTTCTTTTTGTTGGCGAATTCTCTTTTGTGCTGACTTAGATAAATTCTGTTTCGCCAACTGGACAATGTAATCCATCCCCGGTTGCTTACCCTCATTTAATCCCAACACCCTCGCTAGTTCATTTTGTGGTCTTTTTCCGAAGTGAACTTCGTATGGCGTCAATTTCGTGCTCTCATGCTGGACAGAATTCAGCCAAGTCTCGACCTTGGGAAGATGTCCAACCCAGGCCGCATGCTTGTCATGCACTAGAGTCCGAAAAAGACGAGCCACTTCCCTTAATGGACGCTCTGCAGAATTACCCTGAGGGTACCTTACAGAGGAATGAACGTGTGTTATACCAGCTTCCTGCATACTGGTTCTCCATTTCTTTGCAGTAAACTGTGGTCCACTGTCAGATAGTATCCTGAGAGGAATGCCAAACTCAGGTACATACTTATTAATGATCAGACGGCTACACGCTAGTCCCGTGGCTTTCCTTAGCGGATATAGCTTGACATACTTACTAAAAGCGTCAATAACTATAAAAATGTACTCGTAGCCGTACTGTCCTTTAACGATCGGGCCAAATAAATCCACACACAGTAGTTCGCCGGGACTACTGGTGAGAACTGCAGATCTCTCCCCCACTAAATATTTAACTGGATATTTACTCCTTTGACAGGTGTCACACTTAGCTAAAATCCTCCTAACATCCCTTCCCATTTTACTCCAAATGAAGTCACGACCAATTTCATAGAAGACCTTGGCAGCACCAAAGTGTCCTAATTCCCTATGAATGAACCAAATTAGCTCCTCCCGCAAAGTGGCAGGAACACATATTGCCCACCGATTGGGCTCTTACTAACCACTTCCTGAATAATACCTTCATCATTTAGTTCATGTAATAATTCATTTCTTACATTTAGGTCATAGGGTTCCTGTGTAATTGTATGGACAGGGCATGCTACAGACTGAGTTTCTGACCTTACTTCGCAGCCTGGTTCGCGTTTAAAGAACCGCTACAGCTGGTCGTAGTACTACTAACTACTAAACTGGTCTGGTTGTTCTGGGCTGTGTTGTCATTGTTTGGCTGTATATTGCTACCACTAGGCTGTCCTCTTCCTTGACCCCTATTCTGGTTGTAATTATTGTCATTATAATTTCTCCCTTGATTTCCCCTGAAATCATTGTTTCTCCCTTGATTTCCCCTGTAATCATTGTTCCTCCCTTGATTTCCCCTGAAATCATTGTTCCTTCCTTGATACTGATTACCATAGCCATTTCCTCTGTTCTGATTTAGCTGATTATTATTATTTCTATTTTGAGCGTTGGCTCCTTCGCCACCGTTCCCTTGAACTTCTTGATGCCTGGCTTCATTAGGTCTATTATTATTATTACCCTGGTTCCGATTGAAATTGTCCTCATAACCCCCTCTCCCTAGTGCATCAAATGTGCTTAACAAACTTTCTACTTGTTATATTGTCTTTACATTCTGGATACAAGCAGCCTCCTTGATCCTATAGGGAAAGTGCCTAAGTAGCAACCTCACCACATCACTTTCCTCCTTCAAGCCATCCAGATATTTACACACTAATACCTGCCCTAAAAAGTATTCGGTCATGGTGGAGCTTCCTTTAGGGTTATATTTACCACACACTACTCCCTCACGATGCTGCGACTGAATAACCTCATTCCAGAACTTTTCACAGAATTTCATTTTAAAGGCATTGATATCAGTAAACTTGTCTCTGTAGACAGCAAACCAATTCCTCGTTTCCCCCACAAACACTTGTTCTAAAATTTCAACTACCTGGCACCATTCAATACTACCATTTTCCAACCTTTCCCCGAATTTATTTTCTATAGTGTTCATGAACTCCATTGGGCAACCCTGTCGATTGCTGAACTTACCCAGTTCTACCTCCCTGTGTGTGCTATTCACAAAAACTGGCCTATTCTGACTATTTTCTTGCCTGATCCTAGCTTTTAATTTTAACTCTAATTCTGCGATTTTCTCCTCAGCCTTCCTCTCAATACTGTTTACTGTTAATTTAATGTTTCCTTCTGATTCTTCTACTTTATCATATAGCTTTGCTTGTTTCTCCTCCATCTTGCTAATGCTCTCTCTATTACTCTCTCTTAAATCATTTACTTCTACAACTATTTGCGAGTGGATTTTCTCAATTCTACCCCCCAGCTGTTCCTTAACCTCTTTAGTAGCTACCTGAATTTTGTCAATTTCTCCCCCCAATTGCTTTTTGACCTGCTGTGTTTCCAGTTGCACTAGTTCTTTTAAATTTTCAGCCTGTGTACTGATTCTAATTTCCAACTCCTCCTGTACTTTTCCTAATTTTCTGTCTACATCTGCAATAATCTCTTTAGCCTTTTCTTCCATCACCCCCCTGATCTCACCTCTAATCAGTTCAAATTTGTCACTCATTTCCCTACTGTTTTGTTCTAAGTTAGCATTTAAAGTTTCAGTACTCTCCCTATTTTCCTTACTGTTTTGTTCTAATCTGGCGTTTAAAGTTTCATTACTCTCTCTATTTTCCCTACTGTTTTGTTCTAATTTAGCGTTGTTTTGTTCCAGTTTTGCGTTTAAAGCGTCTGTACATTCTTTATTTTCCCTACTGTTTTGTTCTAATTTGGCGTTTAAGGCATCTGTACTTTCTTTATTTTCCCTACTGTTTTGTTCTAATTTTGCATTTAAGGCATCACTACTAATTTTGTTCTGATACATGAACTCGAGAAGTAAAGTTTTTAATTCTGGTTGGCCGCCTACACTCCCTGTTTCAGTATCGGGATTTACCTCCGCTACCCCGGTACTACCATCACTCGACATACTGCTCGTATCATCACTCTCCCGTTGATGACCACTACGTAACCTCATCTGTCTTTCTTTCTCATCCCCCATAATGATATACACTGATACAGACAAATAACCCCCAAAATACAGGCACAGAAATATATACCCTTCTCCTTCCACAAATGTTATTAGGTTTTCAGTCCCAAGTTGTCGGCGACAAATGAAACGTTTTGCTAGCCCCGAACTGTTGGGTGAGAAATGTAACTGTTTACCTTTGCCTAAGCTATGTTGTTTTAATGGGCGCCAAGACCTCAATGCAATGCTGAAATCTAAATTTGTATTTAACAACGTCTAGCTCTGGGAGAACACCTTCAAGAATCTATTCACTCAGATCGTGGTATGATTTGATCATTAACCCAACAAACAATTGTATCAGGAGAAGGAATTGGTCTATATCTAATGCTACCTACTGAAAGCAAAGATTGCATTGTAAAAGAAATGAATTTATTATATAAAACAAGTATAGCAAAATTAATAATAATAATAATAAGTTTAAAATTTTAATTGGAGCGTTGCGATTTTAATATTACCGATAGAAAATTACGTGAAAACGGAGTCTGATAAATTGATTTTACTCTTATTTCCAAGCTATGAAGTTACTGAAATATGAAATGTAAAACAAAGAGAAATGAGAGACTGCGTATTTCTGCGTCATTTGCGCTTACCACTGGAAATTGCTAAAGGATTTCCCTCGTACTGGATGATGCTGTGTGCTTCCCACAGTCTCCTGGACGTCGCCATCTTCTTCGGTATTTGATGATATTCTCGTAGATTAGATAATTCTATGGTCCGTACATCGGACCCAAACACACGTACAACCACACTGGTTAAGTTTTACAAAAGTTAGTCCTCCAATCCACGGAACATCGGAGCGACTCCCGCGTGAACCATACTCGGGAAATTCTATACAGATAGTCCTCGTTCCACGCCGCGCCGAACGATATATGCACACGTCGCATCCCCACTCTTCAGCCAACATCTAGCTTACGTCGTCTCCACTGATTGGCTGCACCCCATGTGCTACTTCGCCTTCTCTGGCTCATTACACTCCGCGGGAGGGAGAAGTCGATTTCCGTTCCAACAATTCGCCTTTCCTGGACGCTGCGACCCAGGATTGCATCATGCTTTCCGACAAGATTAAGCGTGTACTTGAATTCCCAGTGAGTTACGTCTCTCGATATACCCTAACTGACGAAAACTCCGTAAAATTCCGCAATCACATAATTTTCTATGATATTGTCGTTCGTAATAATTTGCTTGATAGCGTTTTCTAAGACATAGAAAACCTATCTGAATGCTAATAATTTTTATAAAATGCTCCGAAAATACCTCAATAATAATTATAATAAATTAATAATAATAATAAATTAACATGAAAAATTCTCTTGGCTGAACAATTTGCCGCGTAAATAAATATAGAATGGCTTCCTACTGACTTATGCCAGTTGCATAAAAACCCCTCGAAAAACACGTTACATAGTGTGGACATGTAAGACGAATGGAGGAGAAGAGGATACCCAGGAGGATACACGAGACGAAGTGGGAATGAAAGAGACCGAGAGACAGGTGGCTGTAGGGAGTGGAAGAAAGCGTGAAGAAGAGAGGAGAAGACTGGACAAGAGTGGAGGCTGAGAGATGGTGGGAAGACAGAAGACGTTGGAGAGGCTTGTGTTCCAAACAGACCCGGCCAGTGGCTGGAAACTGTGCAAGATGATGATGATGATGATATTTGGTTGGTTAGAAACGCTCTATCAATTCCAATGTTTGCCGCTAGTGTTAGTGACAGTGGCATCTAGTAGCCAAAATTGGAACTACTTGAAATTGAACTTGTAGGGAGCCAAAGGGTGTTCAATTACAATACCCTTGTATGGACATTCGGCTGCAATTCATATAATCTATATCTACCCCTTTTTAATCCTGTTTCTAACCGGATCAGGAATGAGGTGCGATGAAATTCCACGTGACTGATGGTTTCTACAGCCGGATGTCCTTCCTGACGCCAACCTCACAAGACGAGTTAATGAGAGATGAAGTGAATGAAAGTTCAATTTCTAGTAAGTTAGTTCCAACTTTGGCTACCAGACACCACTGTCTACACTTGGAACTTGATAGAGCGTTTCTCACCAAAAACCACGCTTCCAATTGTTCATAATTATAATAATATCATCCCTGTTTGTTTTTTCTCTTCACAGACATAACGGTAGTGATAGAAGAGAGGAAAGTACTCGTATTTATTTTACGTACAAAACATTCAAACATGGTTGCCGTATTTCAAACATTTTAAATTTGAACTTTTTTCTGTTGGTTCTTTCAATTCTGAATTAACGCTCTCAGTGCCACGCGCCGATCAGATCGGCTTTCGCTGCTCGCGCCGAAAGTGCCAAAGCCGATCCAATCGGCGCCCTGTTTATATTATATTTCTATTTTTCTGTAGGCATATGTCCGGGATTATTTCATACTGTTGGAAAAATGAGGTTACAAGCTTGCCTGTGCGGTGCTTACTTTTTCCATTCGAAGTCCACTACGCGATAGGTTTGAGTTTGTATTCACACCCTCCCTTTGCGCTCCCCCAATCACGCACGTTCCCGCCAAAATTGAGGTGCAGTTGTTTTCTTCTTGTTGAAGTTTTCTGCCTATAGATGTATGTAAGAACTTTCTACAGCTGGAAACGTAGTGTTTCTTTGAATATGACTCTTAGGTGTCCTTAATTTAGGCTCAAATCTGATTTTTTACACACACAAAAAATGAAAAATTGAACTATAATCAGAATAACCTCAATTAAAAAGGTTTAGATGCCGTACTTACTTTTATGGACATAATGTATGAAAGAATGAGGTATTGGTTATAATGCAAAGCAAAAATAATGATTCTATCGTTGGAAATGTGATATTTATGTTTTTTTTTTCGAATAGTCTGCATGACCATTGAAAATGGCTTGGCATTCTTGGCAAGTATTTCAGGAAATGGCTTGGCACTAAGAGGGTTAAGCAACTTTGACTGTATTTTATAAGTTTCATTTTTTATTAAACTTGATTTTTACTTTGTTTATTTATTTGTTTTTTATTCTGTATTTTATTTTACTTTTTTTTAAAAGGTTACCGGTATTTCATTATATTTTTCTTATGTTATTCTAAGCATATCAAAAATGTTTTGCATAACAACAAACATAATGAAGACTAAATATGCAGCATTTTTGAGGTTCCTGGAATCGAATACTTGGCGAAAAATTCCAAATTTTTTAAATTTGGAATTTGGAATCTGTGATCATTTCACCATCCATCTGTGTGTAAATTATGATAATAATCAAACTGGAAGTATTTTTAATTAATTATTTTGTAATAGCATACATGTAAAGATTTGAAGCTATTCTTTCAGTGTTGCCTGTAGAGTACCCGCAAGAAGAGCTTGCCGAAACTCAACGATGAGCAGAGACCAATATCAATTGGCGTAGTTTAATGCTCATTGCGGGGCTCCTGTGTGATCCCCGAATGCTAATTACTGGGCTCACTGCTCACTATCAGCCTATTGCCCCAGATACAGCCAGCAGCAAACTGTCGAGTCGTGTTGAGTTAAGACTTCAGAGAAGAGTGGTTGTGTTTGGAGTTTCCCTGGAAGTGCAACTCAGTTTTTCTTCATTTCGTCTGTGTACTTTTTGTTCTGCAAAATACACAGTCAAGTTAAGATTGGACGGGAGGGGGATTTGTGTTTCATGCAACTCGCCATTCTTAAATTATGTCTGACAAGAATTTGTTGCACATGCATCTCCGTCATAATAAAAAAAAAGATACGAGCCTTAAAGTAGTCGCATATGATGTGTAACATCTGACATGTTATCCTACTCGTATACTACACAGCTTGGACATTCTTAAAATGTTAATTTACACTCCATTTTCATACTGGTACTATGATGAATGTATAGATTGAATTGGAAATATGCTACTGTCACATTTGTGGTGCAGCGGTCAAGCTGTTAGTCTCTCACCACGGTAGGCCAGGTTTGATACCCGGTCAATACATGTGAGATTTTCGAATTGAAATGCCATGTCCTGTGGTACGCATTCCACGTAAAAGGGAGGTACCGTGGATCATGATCGTGAGATTAACGGACACGCAAAACTACAAGCTTCCTTCCTTCCTTTTGCATTATTAATTCATAATAACAAAGTGACACACAACGTTGACAGTACTCTCAAATACTGTGAGCACATTCCTCAGTAAGTATAACATTCATTATTCTCAAGGCTCTCATACAGTTCGTCGTAAACAATCAAAACATGGCTTCCTACAATCATGAAATGACCTAGTCTCACATATGATGAAAATACAGCTTTTATTCCACTCATATAACAACATTCTGTTATGCATTTAATATTTGACTACTCACCCACAGCTTGACAATAATGCCGCTTACTTAAATGTCATTTGTCGTCTTTGTCCTACCCCATGTGATATTCAACCTTGAACGTGAAGATTCATAAACTGCTCAATGACAAATGAAGTCGGTGAAACATTTGCCACTGTGCTCGTCAAACCAGTGCCTGCTAAATGCATTGCCTACTGTATTGCCATAACATTCTCGCGCTACAGAGCACACACTGCCTTGTTTCCAATACACACATTTTCAATTGTACATCCAGCTGGCAGTGCGTCTTTACTTCCATCCGATCCACTTCCGTCCCCAATTTTCAAAATCACTCCCACAAAACTATCCAGCAACCGAGCTGAAAGATGTTACACATCAAAAAGAAGCGTTTATCACGTAATACATTCATAACTGTTCCCGGGCGAAGCAGGGGCGGGTTGCTAGTAATAAGTAAATTAACAAATTTAGCATGCACTAGAAATCTCTTTGTAATGTTTACTTATCTTAATAGGGTACTCTTCACAGTAGTGTTGACTTGTCGCCTTGGTGAGGTGAGCTCGGGGCCTAGCATAGTATGCATGACTTCAAGCACGTCATCTGTTATCGGGAGTTGTAACTGATAATAAAATAACACCTGGCTCTACAGCCCATGAAGGGCCTAGGCGAACCAAGCGACCGCTGCCCAGCCATTTGGCCTACAGTTATTAGGGCGACGCGTGGTCAGCGCATCGGGACCCCTCGGCCGTTAATCTTGGATTTCATGACCGAAGCACTGCCTCACTGTCAGACAGCTACTCAATTGTCCTCACGAGGCAGAGTGCACCCCCTTCCAGCCCTCACGTCAGTTTCTAAAATCCCCGATGGTGCCGGGAATCGAACCCTGGGCCTCTGGATGAGAGGCAGGTGCGTTACCCCAACACCATGGGGCCGGCTGAGGTTGGAATGAATTATAGTTGTAACTAAACCGAACTGACTGAGGTTTGAATGACTTAAGAAAAATTGTAAGTTATGGATTCTGGAACTGTTTTCATTACAATCGCAGGCCATTTAAGCCGTCTGCCACAACAAGTGCATCTGCCCATTTTGGTTGCCACCCGGTCTATTAGATAGTTATTGGACCCTGAAAAACTACTAGATTAAGGTCTTGGTGTGTTGAAAATGTACACATAGTGCATACTCTTCTATAACATACTGTATTTCCCAATTATCCCTTCCCGTATGCATTCATTGCCTCATTTATACCTAAGTCTGTTCGCCGAGTTAAGATATAACAAAGGAGAAACTGTTCCGCTTAGTCAATACATTTATTTACAACAAGTTATAAACTTGTTATTATATGGTACATGTTTCGGGGCCTCTAGTACTGGTCCCTTCTTCAGCCATAAATTAAGATGTAAAATCCAGCATAATTAATGATATCATAAAAAAATACATAAAATGATGAGTGAATGGATGAAATGAGGTGAAAAAGAACATATTAACCATGAGAAGTAACATGAATGCGCATCAGTAAAAAGTAACACCATTGGTAGTGCTAGGTTCTTGTGAATAAACACTTATATAGCACTGTTCTAATGTTCGTGCGTGTGAAAATCACTTCACTTGGGATGTATGGCCTGTTGTTTACAATGCTGTTGACTGAAACTTGCTGTTCAAGCTGGGGCTTCTGAGCTTCTTTCAGAGTTGAGATATTGCGCGTAAATACTTACACGTGGTCACTTCACTGCATGGACTGGGAAACACGCCCAGTTCATGTCATTGGCTCTGCCGGACAGGGGTAGCCAAGAAGCTCCGAGATCATTAGTCATCTTCATTTTATTCGATTCCATAAAGGAATCTGTTAGGTCCATGTTGACAATGAAACTCTTATACCTTATACCTTGTGTTGATTGACGGAGTTTTTTCCTCAACTTTGGTATAACAATCGTTAGTCATGCCGTAGCCCTAGAAAAGACAAGACTTGCTGCACTGTGTACTGTTGCCTGTCATAAGCAGTTAAGAACTAATTAAGTAAATAAATACATTCTTCTTTATTATATGCCGTCTCCGCGTCTAAGATTGACGATCATCATTGCAATCCCTTGCCTCGAGGTTGCCGTTCGAAACAGAGATGCTGAGTCAAGTTCAAACCATTCCCACAAATTCTTGGACCAGGAGATCCTCCTCCTCCCTGGTCTGCGCCGTCCTTCAATCTTGCCTTCCATGATTAGCTGCTGGAGTCGGTACTTGTTATTTCGAATCACATGGCCGAAATATTGTAGCTTCTGTCGCTTGATGTTGTAGAGCACTTCCATCTCCTTGCCCATCCGATCCAGCACCTCGGTGTTTCTCACCTTGTCGGTCCACGATATACGAAGCATGCGACGATACAGCCACATTTCAAATGCTTCCAACTTCTTCTCCAAGGTTTTGGTTAACGTCCACCCCTCGTGTCCATACATTAGTATGGGAATTATGTAACACTTGAAGGCAAGTAGTCTCGTTCTCAGACTAAGATCTCGGTGACACAGCATTTTCTTCATTTTGATAAAGACACCCCTGGCTTGCTCAATGCGAGCTTTGATTTCATGGCTGCAGTCCCATTTGACATACAGGTAGCATCTTAGATATTTATACGAATGAACTCGTTCGATGGCTTTATCAGTAACTGATAATGTGGTATCAATTACTTCTTTGCTGACAACCATGAGTTTTGTTTTGAGAATGTTCATCCTTAAGCCATAATCATTGCTAACTGCGTTCACGCGATTCAGCAATGCTTGGAGATCTTCAATGCTTCCGGCGATCAGGACTGTGTCATCTGCATATCGGAAATTATTGATGACTGTGCTGTTGATGACAATGCCTTGATGAAACCCATCCAAGGCTTCCGACATGATTGCCTCCGAATATAAGTTGAAGAGCATTGGTGACAGCACACAGACTTGTCGAACACCACGTCGAACTTTTACTTCATCGGACAACATATCATCCTCCCGAATGTTCGCTCGTTGATTCCAGTAGAGATTGGCAATGATTCGTACGTCACTATTGTCAATTCCAACTCGTTGAAGGAGTTCTAGCATTTTAGTGTGCTGTATATGGTCGAATGCCTTCTCTTAATCAATGAAGCACAAAAGTACATCCTTGTTCATATCCTGGCAGCGCTGCACAAGGACTTGTATCGAAAACAAGGCTTCCCTGGTGCCAAATCCCCCCCGGAATCCGAATTGTGTGTCCGACATAAATTCTTCGCACTTTCTGAAGATTCTTCCATGAATTATTTTCAGAAATAGCTTGAGGACGTGACTCATCAAGCTAATCGTTCGATGTTCTTCGCAGTGCCTTGCATTAGGCTTCTTTGGTTGTGGAATGAAAGTAGACTTGAGCCAGTCTTCAGGGATCAGGCCTGTCTGGTAGATCTTATTGAAGAGGGATGTGAGAACATTTATGTTTTCATTGCCCAGAACCTTTAGTATCTTAGCATGAACATCGTCTGGTCCAGGCCCTTTGCCAGACTTCATCTCACAAATAACCTTCATCACCTCCTCTCTAAGGATACTTGGTCCAATATCCGTCTCATCAATGCCGTGATCTGCAACTCGGTCATCATTGAAGAGCTTGTGCACATACCATTCCCATAGCTTGATCTTGTCGCATGTCGTGGCAACCAAGTTATTTTCATCGTCCATTAACACCTCAATGCTTCGGCTAGGCTGTCTCCCAATCAGTTGTTTGATCTTTTTGTGCAGGTGGAATGTGTCGTGTTTATTCTGAAGCTCTTGGATTTCGCGGCACTTGGTCACCAACCATTTCTCCTCTGTAGAGCAATAAATAAACCGCGATGTACCATGTATTGGGAGAAATAGCCATCTTTCAAGGTCCGTATTGACAATTTGACTAATTTATTGATTATTCAATGGTGAAAGGTATTGATTGGCGGACCATTGAATAATCAATAAACTGTAGCATGTAACCGATAAGTCAGCCCGCTTCACATGTAGGCTATACACAGCACTGAAGTTGGCGTACGGTAAACAGGCACAGCTCTATGCACCCCTTGCGGGCAGTCCTGCAATCACGTGTACAACTGTGTTTACTTCCACTATCTCGACTCGGTGAACAGACTTTAGTGTCGATTCATTTTATTTAACAGCACGAAAAGTGGTGACCTTTCTAAAAATATGTGTTCATTTAGATAATTCAGCGAATACTTAAGAAATATTTTCTCAGTTTGTGTTGATTGTAGGAACTTCCAGGTTACATTTATAATACAGTAAAACCTACCTTCAACGGAAATATTTGACGGTCCCATGACTTCAGGAGTGAAAGACGTGTTAAATCCCAATCACTAAACGGAAACTGTATTGCGCGGACAATAGAAATCAATAGAAGAATTTTAACAGAAAATTTCCAAGTTCCAGAATGCAGGCACTCTGCGCCTTGTATGAAGTAACAGTTGATTCTGTAGCTAACAAGGAATGTTCAAATAGGTCTTCTTTCCTTTGTTCCCCTATTTACACGTCTATGTGCACAGCTAATTGCCTGTTTCCTGTTCCCCAAGCATTTCCGAATGCTTGCTTTAATGAGCCGTCAATGGGAATCAAAGCCACCTCTTCTCAGTTTTGCCTCACAAGGCTGAGTGTACCGTGATCCAGCCCTTAGATCAGAATTATATATTTCTCCTCAGAGCCAGGAAACGAACCTGGACTTCAACAGTGACAGCCAAGAATGCTAGGGGACACGTCGTACTAACCATTTGTCACTCTGCAATCTACAGGCCAAAAGGCTGAGCAGTAGTCACTTGGTAGTTGTCAGCGGAACAGGCTCCAGGCAAAGTCAATCAAACAACAGTTTAAACAAGCAAGTATTTATTTACTGTAAAATACATAGTACTTTTGACCCGATACGAGAACCGAACTGTGCGTAAGGATGAAAAAAAAACCACTGTGTGTGGATTGTGTGCGCATCGTAGATGGCAGCACTTTATTTGAAAAACACCGATACTCGCGTTCATTTGTTTATTATTGTGTCAAATGTGTTCTAACAGTTGTCCAAGGCGTTCATAAGCTGTAGTGATACTGTTTTTTCCTTTTACTGATAAAAACTGCTTACAAACTTAAATAGTGAGGTGTTGCATTTCTCAAGAGAAAAGTACCCTAGTAAACAGAGATTTACTTGCTGATGATTAATTTAGGGTCTTTGTGACATTATGGTCATGTAGGTCCCATGTACAGTACGGAGCTCACTTGATTGCTAGGTAGGGAAATGTAGCTGCCGAGCATTGTTGTTTGGCTGAGAGCCAGCAATATCTACCTTGAATTCTGTGATTTGCTCATGCACAGTGTGTGCAAGTCAAATTACATAAATAGAAATCCACCCCATTTTTACCTTCGGTCGTGAACTTGTATGGGCACAGCATAAGGAGACTGAAAAAAGTGGCCGCAATTCCAAAATAGCGTTGTCATGTACGGCATATGAGCTAATTAGAGAACCATTTTCCATAGAGGAGCAGTGACTGACGATGTTTCTATCTTCTACACCAAGCTACGCACTAGACCTGCAAGAACTGCAGCAGAAGAAAACAGAAATCCGGATATACTTCATGGATGCCATCACCTTGGGTGTTTCGAAGCAGGCTATGAATTGAGCCATCTGGTCACCCCGCTGGCAGTGCACAGGCTATGCGGGACGAAGACGATAGCGGCAGTCCAGGCTGTGCCTGCGATCTCTGTGACATATTTTCTGAAAGATACCATGTGTCAAATGTTAAAAAGAAAATTTATATACCTACTGTACATTTCGGCCATTGGCTGCAATCATTAAATTATATTAATATCTACCTTATCATCTAAATTAAGTGAGTCATTTCGGACCATCATGGAGTCGATCATTCCAGGATATCTACCTTCCCAAATACATTGCGCCATAACTTCCGGGCGCAATGTCTACTCACCCTACTGAGTGCGCAACCGACTAATATATTCTACCAGCTAGTAAACAGGTTGCCATAGCAATGAATGACGACTGTGTTTAGGGGAGCTCCTTCTTCCCTTCGTTCTCTGTCGCAACACTCGCAAGTACATGAGCTCCATACTGTACTTGGGTGTGTGTAGAATCTGTCTGATACCCTGTGTTATTGTGATGGCTGTTGTGGTGTATCCTTTTGCAGTTGAGGCAGGGACTTCGAAGGAGGTGGCCAAGGCCGTAAGTGAGGAACGACCCCTGCATTTACCTAGAGAAGAAATGGAAACCACATCTAGGGCAGCTGAGGCCGGTTCAAACCTGACTCTTCTCAGTTTTGCCTCATGAGGCTGAGTGTACAGTGATCCAACCCTCAGACCCGAATTAAATTTCTTGGCAGAGCTGGAAATCAAACCCAGGGTCTTTGGATCCAGAGTTTAAACACGTACAAGGGACTTCCTTCTTGCCTGTCATTAGCAAACATGTTCATGCTATCTTCATTAGTCCAATTTTACTTTCAAGTCAGAAATCAAGAAAAGAATAGTGGTATCAAAACAAGCCTTCCGAAATAAAAAGAACTTATTGCTAAATAATCACATCTGCTTGTGGACTAGAAAGTAATTTCTCAAGATCTTTGTTTGGAGTGTCTTACGGTATGGATGCAAAACCTGGACATTAGGGAAACTGGAGGGAAAAAAGTGACAGTCAGTCTGAAAGACTAGACTTTGTATCATTTTAAATGCTACAAATGCTGAAAAGGGTGGAGGCTTCTCGCTTCGCTCGAAGCCAAAGACTCTTGACATGTTAGAAAATTATCTGCATAATACTTATCTTGCTTTATAATACTTTAACTTGTTTCAAATTACTTGCGAACGGCAAGTGCAAACCAAGGGCAAAGCAATGTCAAGAGCGCGGTATGCTGTCACGCTCACCAGAGTGCGCGGGGACGTGCCCCTTCCATCCAGTCTAAAAACACTTATAGTGGGCGATGTATTGAACATAGAGATATGCTCTCCCAGACTTTTTTGTAGAACGTTTCATGCTGACCAATTCTTACGCTCATAGTATATTGATATTTTTAACGGTTTGCCCAGCGTAAGCTTAAGAAGCGCACGGACGCCAAGTTTGTTTTCGACTTTTTCACTGAAATCGTTACTGCTTGGCTTCCTTTGATCATACATAAATTATTTTCTACGGAATTTTTCCTCGAGATATCCTTAACAGAATGGTGAAAACCGCATCAAAATCCATCCAGTGGTTCTCGAGATTACCCGTGACATCCAAGAATCGGGGATTTCTGTCTTATACTAACGAAGTAGAGATTGTCGGGGAACACATGCACCAAGCGGTACTATGACGTCACACACCTCAGTGCATCTGGGTACATTTCGTCCCGTCACCGTAACGTAACGCCAGACTCCAGCGCAACGACGAAGTCGACAAAATCATTTAAAATGATAAAAACTTATGGCTGCAGAAATGTGGTTTCGGAGAAGAATGACAAGAACAAGTTGGATGGACAGGAAAACAAACGATCTTGTACTGCAGGACGTGAAGAAGGAGTGATGTTTAATAAAAACAATAAAGAAGATAGAAACAAAGTTCTTTTGACATGTATTAAGGCACGACTCTCTTCTACAAACCATTATCGAGGGCAAAGTATTGGGAAAGAAAACTAGGTGACGTCGAAGGATGTCGTACATCAAGATCTCCATTGGAGAACAGGCATGGCATGTGGTTCTTATGGCAGCATGAAGAGACTGGTAGAGAACTCTCAAATGTGGCTGCAGGGACAAGGCTTTGCCTTTAGTAAATGATGATGATGCATCAGATTCAATAGCAAAGACACCAAGATGACTAAGACGATACTTATTTTTTTGTGATGTCCTTAAATAATACCTTGAATTTTAGATACTTGATTTTAAATGCCTAAGCGGTTTTGAACAGCTTTACAAGTATTATGTTGCCCTTTTTGTCCCCCCATAAATACGGGCCTGGCTGTAAGGATTATCAATGTTTTAGGGTATATTATTATTAAGGCACGGAAGTTCATGCAAAATCATATTTTTGCATATTTATGCTTATTTTGGCACAAGGCATCATATTTTTCTCCTTTGCCTGTTTAAGTGCATATCTGCGCTTAAGAATGTTATAATTTCCTATTATTTTGATGCGGTTTTTGTTACTTCTTGTTCTTAAAGTCGTATATTTCGATTTGGACTCCAAGAGTCTATCACAGAATAATACTGAAATTGATGGGCACAAACCTAGAAGAATTGCTGAGTTTTAATACTGAAATTATTTTAATACCTAGTACGTTTCAGTCCTTTTTACAAGTTATCAATTATATTTATTCAGCATTGACTAAGTGAAAATGAAAATCCACAACCTGCTTCCAGTCTCCGACCGGGTCAGGAATGGAATGAATGAAGCCCCCATCTAGCGGCGAGGATATGGACTGTGCCAGCTGCCGAGGCCTGACGCACTCCTCTGGGGCAATGATTAAATGAATGACAGATGAAATGAAATGAGAGTGGAGAGTGTTGCTGGAATTAAGTTTTGACAGGGAAAACCAGAGTACCCGGAGAAAAACCTGTTTGCCTCCATTTTGTCTCACATGGAGTGACCGGGATTTGAACCACGGACCCAGCGGTGAGAGACCGGCGTGCTGCCGCCTAAGCCAAGGAGGCATTGACTATGTAAATATTATTAAACTATTTTCATTTTTAAAAATTCAATGCCTATTAAAATTCTATATCAGTTACAGTATACTTAAAAATTAACATAATAATTATTGATGGTCATCACCATTTAAAGCTTCTTAAAATAACATTTCCTACTATTTAGAACTGTTTCATAGTCGAGATATTTTAAGAAAAGTGTAGTTATATGTCTGTCTGTTCACATTTTCTTTATATTCAAAATAGAAACGCCATAGAATACGGAATGATCGTAATTGCCGTAGTAATTTCATAGTGCATATTTTTTGAATGTGTTGCATATTTTACCAATAATTAGTGCATTTTTGCATGCATATTTATTCATAGAGTAGTGCAAGTACTTCCAGGCTTTAATTATTATAATTTACTGATAAAAAACTTCAGACGCTTTCGATTGTTTGATAGATTAAATGATGGATAAAATTCCATTGACTTGATTTACTTACCCTTCAAGAAGCCAACATCTTCAGAATGAGCATGCTGCAGATGCCATGACTGGTTTGAAGAACACACAGACAACCTGTCACATCTCAAATGGCCCACTCAATCACCCAATCTTGATCCCATAGAAAATATGTGGGACTGTTCAGAACAGTGGACAAAACTGAGAAATCAGCATTTCCACAACTTGGTGGTTCTATGGGATCTAATAATCAAGTGGAAAAAAGGAAGATTGTAGTTTTACATGACCATTAATCTCAAGATCATGAGCCACGGGACCTCCTATTTTACATGGAATCCAAACCACAGGACATGGCATTTCACTTTGAAAATCTCACATGCATTGACCGGGAATCGAACCCGGTTGGCCATGATGAGAGGCCAACAGCTGTGCCACCACGGCCCCTTCATCAAGTGGCTTCAACTAGATATGGCTCATCTGCAAAAACTTGTGGACTTCCATCCTTCCTGCATCAAAGTTATTATCAAGGGAGGTGGCATTAAATGATATTAGAATGATCATGTTGTTGGAGTTACTACATTTGAGGGGCTTGGGACACAGTGGTCATTAGCCCCATGTAGTTGAATTTGTCTGGTAACTAGTATTTATTTAATGACTAACTTGCTGCAGTGGGTGAGTGGTTAACATGTCGGTCTACTAACCCCAAGCTTAGAGGTTTGCTCCTGGCCATGGTAAGTGATTTTTGAAAGGCGGCAAAAATTACGACACCATGTCATACGATGTTGGCATGTCAAAGAACCCATTTGAATTTAGTAGGCCGTGTTCATCATGGCAAAATTAATCTCGGGAGTTTCTGCCAACACAAAGTTCCTCATTTCTCTACTAGAAAGCGCTATAGTGTTCACGGAGCTCAGATATCTAACCTCCTTGACTTTCATAGTGCTTCAAGGAACAACAAAATTCAACATGCAAGCTACCCTCTGGGTGCAAATAACAAAGCTTGCACCCGGCACCCGAGGCCATACGATATTATTATTTAATGACTGTAGTAGTGTGAATAACTGCCGGCCCCGTGATGTTGGGGCAGCGCGCCTTCTTCTCACCCGGAGGTCCCGGGATTGATTCCAGGCATTTTAGAAACTGACGCGAGGGCTGGAACGGGAAGCACTCAGCCTCATGACGACAATTGAGTAGCTGTCTGACAGCGAGACGGCGCCCTGGCCACAAAAACCAAGATTAATGCTCGAGAGGATCCGATGTACTGACCACGCATCACCCCAATATTTTCAGGCTAAATGGCTGGTCAGCGGTCGCTTGGTAGGCCTTCAAGGGCTGTAGTGCCAGGGGTTATTTTTATATTATAGTGTGTATAACTGGAATAGGAACAGAGATGGGATAGGTGCCTCAGGATTAAAAATAAGGTACTATCCTGGCTTTTGCCTGGAGGGAGTATGAAAAAACAAACCACACTTACAAGGTAAGTATCAGGTAAGACAGGTCGAAACCTAACTTGAAACTTTGTGGACGCAATCTTTGTACAATAAGAGGACAACGTGCGGAAAATCAGCTGCCAGATTGAACTGCAAGGCTCCGAAATCATGTAGCAAATCTCTCATATAAATCAATGCGAGGTAGCGAGTGCCATACATGTTGGAATGGACAGCCCTGACTGCCCAAGCACTCAAGGCCGGTGGGGAGGACTCGTATGCTCCAGTCAGCATATACGCTCCGCCTCGCTACTACTCCCAGGGCCACAGGGACGTCCAGCTCCTCCAGTCGTCATGCCTGCGTACCAGGATGTCGGGTACGATTTCAGAGCCTTGCAGTTCAATATGGCAGCTGATTTTCCAAACACCAACAGTTCGTAGAGAAGGCCATTTCAAGCAAAATAATAGAACATAGCTCAGTTTTTTTCACGGTGTGTTAACGTCGTTCACAAAAGAAGAATATCACTCTTGTTTCTGCTATGGCTCAGTCGTCCCAAGTATAATTGTGATGCAGAGAATACCTTGTATTTGACCATGGCCTCCTCGAATACCCCATTATGGCACTAGTCACGCAGTGACATTTAAAATAGGAGGCCATAGACATCGGCGACAGTTGCTCTAGCTTGGCTGTAGCATGCAAGTCACTCTGTCTTCCCGCAGTGCGTATTGAAGCTGCCAGTCTATAGACTACCAAAGCACTCTCATTAGCCCGCAGCATTAAAAGGGACATAGTATGGTCCGGCCCAACCCGTGCGGTAACGTCACGGGCGCTAGGCTCGAGACTTGTCAAGCCCAGTGAGGTCTAGTGTCGAAGAAGTCCATGGGATGGGCCGCTGTGTAGGACCCTGGTGGGCTCCACAAGACACAGTTCCGGCAGGGGCTATCGTCTTGTTTAATTGTTTAAATGCACTTCATAAATATATTTCTGTTGACTTTTCAATAAATACAGGATATTTCCTGTACTATTGAGATGATTTTGGCACAAACCCCACCCTCTAACTCTCTCTGGTTTAAGAGCTCGAGGTTTGTGGTGCATATACCTTAGCATTTTATACATGAGTACGTGATGATTTTGTCTTGAAAAGTGGTATATATCTACTTATGGATCATGGCTCGCCAAGCTGTCCTATTTTTCTGCTCCATGGTGGCCACTCAAATCGGTCAACAATTTTCCGGGAGTTTTCCAGGAATTTTCCAGGAGTAATTCTCATTTTTCCAGACTTAAAAATAAGGGCGAGTCCCGGGGCAGGGGGCTTTATCGGTTGCCTACTTCAAGACCAAAATAAATCAGTTGTGTTTGGTTTACTTATACAGATGTTGACAAAAATTAGTGGTGATTGCGTTATTGATACGCAAGCCTATACACAAATGATTTAATTGTTGTTTTAAGAAAGCCAATATCCACTTAAAAAAAAAAGAATAAAAAGAATGCCGTCTGCTATTTTATTTCGGTGAAGTTGTCTATACTCGATATGTTTTACAAAAATACTATCGTGTGTTCTCCCACACAGAAACAGGTAGCCTGAGGAAATTTAATTTGTTAACGATAGAGTGCTCAGCCAAAACCGCAGCGGGAGTATGATTTATGATGGAAAGATTTTTATAATTAATTAAAAGTGGCTATTTTCCATGAGTTTTCAAAATTTTTGGCATTTTCAAGGAGTTTTCCAGGATTTCCAGGTGTAGTGGCCACCATGTATTCACTATGATCAGCATTGACAGGCAGATACCCAGATGGGTTTCTTCTATCCGTGTCCAAGGTTTGATCCTGGTGCTGACAGCGACTATGCTAACAAGGCAAGTATCAGGTAAGACAGGTAGAAACCTATCTTGAAACTTTGTGGACGCAATCGTTGTACTATAAGAAGACAACTTACAGAAAATCAGCTGCCAGACTGAACTGCAAGGCTCTGAAATCATGTGGCGAATCTCTCATATAAATCAATGGGAAGTAGCGAGTGCCGTTAATGTTGGAACGGACAGCCCTGACGGCCCAAGCACTCAAGGCCGGTGGGAAGCAGCCGCATGCTCCAGCTTCTGCTCGCTACTACTCCGAGTACCACAGGGATGTCCAGCTCCTCCAGCCGTCATGCCTGCGTACCAGGATGTCAGGAACGATTTCGGAGCCTGATACTTCACCTGTTAGACACCAAAAATCATGTTCCCCAATGTTATAGATGCTACAAAAGACTAAAATTCAGAATGAAAAATTCAAAATGCTATACTGTACATTAAGTCAATGTCCAAGAGTTGCCCTCCACTGAACGGATAAGATAATATAATACTGCCCAATATAATTGATTTCCTGTGTTGACGGCCTGGAACTCCATCTTTACATCGAATACAAAATATTCTGACAAAGTAATACAATCTCTTCCGTCCAGTCAATGTTTTTTAAGAGAAAATTTAATTTCAAATCCACCTATGACATGTAACATGAGTAGATAACCAACCCACGTTGGTTAGAAACATACAGTGGCGGCCGGTAATAAGGTTGCAATGTTGCACAATGTTTTCAATTTTTTTAAAGAATAATACTGTAACCGGTAATAACCTTTTAAGAATAAAGAGCTATGCGTTTCCTCTTACATGCATAGGAATTCATAGATTTGTCCTTTAATAATTCAGAAAATGTTTTAGTACTGTGAAACCTTCGGAAAAGCGAAGCACGCCAACAGTATAGGAGCTCTCCCCATGTGGTCGTTACCAACCAGATCTCAATAGTGGAGGGTATGGCAGAATAAGTCCTATCCCAACAGTTAACTCTGCTGGTCGTTGCCCACCGATTGCAACATGGGAGTTGAGGAACGGCCAATAGGGTTGCCAGATGTTCCGTTTTACCCAGAACAATTCCCTTTTTGATGTGTAACATCTTTCTGCTCGGTTGCTGGATAGTTTTATGGGAGTGATTTTGAAAATTGGGGACGGAAGTGGATCGGAACGATCGAGCTGGCAGTGGTGGATCGAACGGAAGTATGCACTGCCCGCTTGATCGATTGAACGGAAGTGTACTAGCTGACAGTGGTGGAAAACGGAAGTATGCACTGCCCGCTCGATCAATCGAACGGAAGTGTACTAGCTGGGAGTGGTGGAAAACTGAAGTATGCACTGCCCGCTCGATCGATCGGAAGTGTATTAGCTGGCAGTGGTGGAACGAACGGAAGTGTAAGATGCACTGCCAACTCGATCGATCGATCCAGCGGGCAGTGGTAAGACCCAGCTGGCAGTGGTACGAGAAACAAGGAGCGCGCGGTGTCGGAAATTGATACCATGACGTACTCTTGGCCATGTGGAATGTATAGACATACTGAACGGAAAACGCATATGCAAACTCTGGTGTCAAGTGATTGAAACAAATGACATGGTACATGTTCGAAGTCTTCGTATCAGTATTTAAATGGTAAAATGCCTTAATATCAAACATTGTAAGTAGTCGGCATTGCCGGTATTATGTTTCTGCACAATGGCTATTCAAATATTAACCCACATAACGATAATGCAGTCATCATTATAATATAATCGTTGTGGTTATACGAGAATTCAGCAAGCCTTTATAAATAAATAAATAAATAAACTATTACTGAATACATTCTCTTTACTCACAAGAGGGCCTATTCATAAGGCATTTTAAACTCAATTTCACGCAGGAACATTATCGAAACAAGCAAAATATAAATGAAACTTAATTCCGTAATGCAGTATTATTGGAACGTGGAAATAAGTCTCCATCTGGTGCGCAATATTTGCGTAGTCGAAATAGCCGTGGGGTTAGGGCTTATGACTGTGAATCTACAGATCTTGGGGTTTGAATCCCGGATGGGGTAGATATTTTTGCTACCAGATTATCATTTTAAACGATAGCTTACCACGGTGGGTGAGTGGTTATAGTGTCGGACTACCAACCCCAAGATTGCAGGTTCGCTCCTGACCATGGCAAGTGATTTTTGAAAGGTGACAAAAATCACGACACTCATGTCATACGTTGTTGGCATGTTAAAGAACCCATTTGAATTCAGTAGGCCGTGTTCAATGGCAAAATTAATCTCGGGATTTTTTGTCAACACAAAGTTCCCCCACTCTCTACTTGAAAGCTCTGTAGTGTCAAAGAGTTTAGATATCTAACCTCCTTGACTTTCATAGCGTTCAAAGGAACGAAATTCGACATGCAAGCTAACCTCTGGGTGTCAATTAACAAAGCTTGCACCAGGCACCCGAGGCCGTACGATATTATTATTATTTTAAACGATATTTATCATATCAATATGACTCATTTTAACAGAATCCATATGAAATTACGTGTTGGTCTGTGAATGAAGAGGACCTGTTTATAAGGAATTTAAGGTTGTGAGCGGTGTCGCGTCTATTAATCTAGTTGATCCATATCGTATTCTTTATTTGTGGAAGCTACAAATCATCTAATAAAATGAGTTCCGTATTATAAACTACAATATCTGTAAAACGCTCCCTTTGATAATAGATTAATATTTGTGCCAATAATAGTATAAAATACTGGTGTATCAACAATTTCACGTGAGGTATATTCTATGTCAGATGTTACACGTCATATGCGACTACTGTAAGGCTCGTAATTTTTTTCTTGTTTTGTTCTGTGTTCCGTTTTAATCTTTAACGGAACACCAAATATTCCATTTTTGGTTACTTCGATAATATACGGTATTCAATTTTTGCACCAATTTTCAAATGTCCTGCTTCAGAATTTATTGTAATATCTAGCTTGTTATCTGGTGATACAGTGCACGTTTGAAAGAGAAAATGATTTCTATGTCTGTGTCAGAAAAGTGGGTATATGTCATAGATTTATTAGGGGCAACAAAATTAAGGAATATCTTAGGCCTTGTCAAGTTAATACTCAGCATTTTCCCCTCCAAATGTTTCATGGAGAGAGTTTTTTCTGTCATGAATATCAAATGGAGAGATGATAGAAACAGAAGCTCCATTAGTTTGATAAAACAAGAATTGTTCACTTATTATAATTATGACGAACATTGTGCTACATGTTTCCCACAACACCTCCTAGTGCAGCGAATCCACGACCTACTAGCCGGGCTGTGGCATGCTGACACTCGATTCATCTTTCCCTGGCTTCCAAGCCACATGAGAATTGTGGGAAATAAGTTAGCGGATCAAGCTGCAAAAGAGGCGGTATCACTACCACCTTGACCAATGGAGGTACCTGGTAGAGATATTCGCTCTCAGTTACGCCTTCAAGTTCTGGCATTTTGGAAGAGTCAGTGGCTAGCTGACCCACTGCCCAGTAAACTGAGAGCGATCAAGGGAACTACCTGCGTGTGGCGGAGCTCTTTCCGGTCATGGAGTGAGTCCGTCATTTTGTGTAGGCTAAGGATAGGTCATACAAGATCCACCCACTCGTAAGTTACCTAATGAGAAGGGAAGACCCCCCACTTTGTACCTGTGGAGCCGTTTTCACCGTGGCCCACATTTTAACCGAGTGTGTGGATCTTGCTGACTTACGAAGAAACCTTGGTTTGCAGATGACACTCAAAATTATATTAGCCAATGACGTGGTGGCTGCTGATCGTGTTATCCGCTTTATAAGTGAGAGTGGGTTAGGGCATGAATCTAAATTTTCCAGTGAACATTGACTTGTTCGTTGAATGTTTTTTTTTTTTGTTTTTCTGTAATGTTTGTTTATTTTTATAATTTTTATTTTTTTTAGTTTTTGGTATTTTAAAATTTAGGTGTCCACCTCAAAATTTAAATTCAATTCCAAATTTGTATTCTTTAATCTGTGTTAAGAGGGGCAGATGACCTCATAGTTCCGCCCCTTAAAACAACAATAACTAACTATTGTAGTGAATTTTATCAGAAGGTACTTACAAATAAATAATCCTTGCAAAGGGTCGTAAATGTAAAGCATTTGTAAGTTGCTGGTGTCATAGGCTGATGTGTCAGCAATATCTAGTTTTAATTTTGTGTATTTGATTATGTAGGCCTAATGCTTATTTTATACATTTATGTGTATTATTTATTTCAACATTTGACAACCTTGATTAAAAATACAATGTTTTGGGCCGTGTGTTCCGTTTTTCCATTCTTGAAATCTGGCAACCCTAACGGCCAAAGACATCCGACATACTCCGTCTAATGCCGATAACAATGTCTTGCACTTGTTGTTCCGTCACGCTCTCGTGTATAGCTTACGCTGTTTTGTTCTTGTAAAGGTAAAAGCAAAAATAGTTACCATTTTAGGAGAATGTAAGAAAATTGTCGTATTGATTAATATATAATTAAATCAACCAGTAATCTACACCCTTTAACATCTGTGATGCCTCGCCCTCACTGCAAGTGGACGGAAGAAAGGAGAGCTGAACATTCATCAAGAATGAAGATCTACTGGCAGACAAGAAAACAAGCTTTACAGTGATCATATGAGTGAAGAACATCGTGGTCCATTGATGGCCGAAACGACTAAAAAAAAATATATATATAATTAATTAAAATTATACTAATTATATTCAAATGTTAGTGCATGTTTCGATATATGATGATATCTTCTTCAGCATTCATACAATATTAAAATGAAATAAAATGGATATCTTTACAAATAATTTGATTAAATAAAAGTCAAAATATTTAAATATAATTTTCAAAAATCCTGGGTCCAGTCAAATAAAACGGCAAGTTCCGAAGATGCCACAACCAAGAGTTGTACACACACGTAGAGAAAATAACTGACATGATGAGGAAATGGAGGATTTCTTTTTATGGACATATAACCCGAATGAAATCAACACTGCTATCCAACAGAATTTTTGCTTTTCTCCATGAGTGAAGTAGAGAAAGATCTGTTGGAGACTGGGATAACACGTGAAAATATCCAGGAGCGTGGCCCACATAGGGAAAAATTTCAGAAACATCGGAGTATTCAACTTAAGCCGTAGCTAAAAACCGGGAAGGCGTGGACGACAGAGAGAAAGGTGCAACATCGATTGTGAATGAAAGAGTACTGGGCCAATATTAAAATGCAGAAGAAACAGTTGACATGACGAGGTCCTTAGCTGGCCGTAACGATGGAAGAAGAAGAAGAATTTTCAAAAATACCCTGGAGATGCTGTCAATGGAGCTGTTGTTTGGTTCCTTAGTTTAGGGGCTGCGACAACACGGTCATGTAGCCCCGTGTACTTCATGTGTGTGTAGAATCTGTCTGATAATGGGTGTTAATTGTGATGGCTGTATTAGTGTGTGTTATCTGTTTTTAATTAAATTAAGGACTGCAGACATTCAATTTTCAAGTAGTTCCTACTTTTGCTACAAACACCACCATCAACAACAACTAGTTCTGAACATGGTTACTAGATGCCACCACAGTCGACTCCTGGCGACAAACGTTGGAACCTAAGAGCGTTAATCAATTAAATATGACATATAATTTAGCATCACACAAGTGTAATTAGTGGAAGGTTCTTTTACATGCCATAAATCTAAGACATGGGACAGCCGGGTTTACGTCCGCTCCGAATGAAGGCATACTGAGGGATTTTTAACGCTCTTAAAACATCCAACGACTTCGGCCGGGTATGAACCCGTACCCTGGGCATAGAAGCTCATGCTACCAACTACGCCACCGAAGCCGCTTCAATGGAGCTGTGATGGATGGTTGTGAAGTTTAAAAAACTTCCGAGCTTCAAATGTGAATGATTCCCTATATTAGAATCATTTACATAACAGCACAGAATGATTAGATCCGTATGAAGCATATAAGCATTGTATGAAGCAATCCAAACGACTACATTGAGAATAGGCTGGCAATTCTGGCTGTAAATTTGGAAGATGTTGTGAGTGGAAGTCTCAATTCCATCTGTCATTGTTTTCAACATCACAACTATCCATCACGGCTCCATTGACTAGTTTGGAAACAGCATCTCCAGAGTATTTTTGAAAATTATATCACCGGTATATCGCCCGGACATCAAGAAACTGGAACGTTTTCATCAACAAAAACTTAGATCCATCATGAACATTAAATGGAATGACTATTATAACTAATATAGGAGTCCTTGAGAAAGCAATGCTAAACAGTATTGGAGCCACCGTTGTTAGACATCGGCTTAGATGGGTAGGCCATATCCATCGTATGAGTGACAGCAGACTCCCTCGGTAAATCCTGTATAGTGAACTCAACACTGGCAAGAGGTCATGTGGTGCTCCTTTAAAACCATATAAAGACCAACTTAAGCAGACCATGAAAAGAGTAGAGATAAACCCAAATACTTGGCATACTCGTGCACTGGGTCGCCCTCGCTGGCGTGCTACCATCTCAACTGCAGTTGGCACAGTTTGAGCAGGAACGTCGGACACAGTAAGAGGAAATTCACCAGAGGAATAAGATACGTCAAACACTACCACGTCCTCCACCCTCCATCAGATGCAACATATGTGGCCGCATGTTTTATGCAAGAATTGGTCTGATAAGCCATCAGCTCCATCTTCATCATCTGGACTAAGGATTATGGAACTGTAGGCGAGAAACGAAAACTCAGATACCGAGTATCGGCTGACGATGACGATTTAAAACCTTTATCATCATCATCATCATCTTCGTTTCCCGTTTCCAGCTTCCTGGGTCGGGTTGTGAATTAAGGACCTCCAACGTTTCCTGTCTCTCCACCACTCCTCTCCTGTTTTTAGTACTTCTTCAGGTTTTCCTCCTCTCTTCTCTACACACTCCCACACTGTATCTGCCCATCTCTTTCGGGGCCTTCCTCGTGGTCTCTTCCCTGTCATCTTTTCACAGAAAGTTTTCTTTGGTACTCTCTCCTCTCCCATTCTCATCATATGTCCATACCACTTTAACTTTGTTGTTTCTATCCTGTCCTGCAACTTCAAGATTCCTGTCCTTTTTCTAATCTCTTTAATCAAATTATATCCCAGAAGTTGATGAAGCAGACCCGACCAGCGGTTGGAAACTGCTCAAGATGATGATGATGAAGTTGATGAAATCAAATTAACGTGGTTCACAGTCGGCCTAAACGGCAGAAGAAGAAGAAGAATCAAATTATTTGTAAAGATATCTATTTTATTTTAATCTCTAATAATTAGTATAAAACAAAGTCCCCGACTCTTGGATGTCACGGGTAATCTAGAGAACCACTGGATGGATTTTGATGCGGTTTTCAACATTCTGTAAAGGATATCTCGAGGAAGGTTTCTGTACAGAATAATGTATTTATGATCAAAGGAAGCCAAGCAGTAACGATTTAAATTGAAAAGTCGCACTTTGTAAGCTTATGCTGAACAAAGCGTTAAAAATATCTATATACTATGAGCATAAGAATTGTTCAGCATGAAAAGTTCTACAAAAAAGTCCGGGAGAGCATATCTCTATCTTCAATACATCGCCCACTATAAGTGATTTTAGATAGGACAGAAGGGGGATTTGTGTTTCATGCACCTCACCATTCTTAAATTACGTCTGACAAGAATTCGTTGCCCATGCATCTCCATGATAATATAATTAATAGTCTAGTCAGTGATTTTAACCCATCATGCCGAGACGTAAAACGGATATAGGTCGTAGTTCATTGACATCGAAAGAAAAGCGCTTATCATTTAATGCATTCATAACTATTCCCGGGCGAAGCCGGGGTGGGTAGCTAGTATTGTATAGACGCTGAAGAAGATATCATTGTATATCTAAACATGTACTAACATTTGAATAAAATTTGTATGGATTGACGGAGCATTTTAATTAATTCACATAAAGATATTCAAATAAGAACTATTCAATCCGGAGGTGAATGTGATGTTCTCTGGACGAATGAGGTACATCGGTTTTACCACGCACGTGTACACTGTCTTCTCTGAAATCATGTAGTCTACCCCTCTCCTATTCTTAGCAAGAATAGTGCAACACCCAGAACAATTATCCACCAGCCACTACTGGAAACATGAACCTGAAATCAATTTTCAATTTAAAAAAATTGACTGGGTGGAACAGATTGTACAGTGAGTCTCTCTCATGACTCGGCCAGCCGGCGCGCCCAGCTTATCTGTCTCCCGTTGACTCATCACTACCCGCTCGGCATAACATAGCACTTCACTAACGTTATCCGTGCATGACATGAGATAATTAAAATTAATAAAATAAGCTGCTACTACCTTATGACAGGAGATGTTCTAAATGTTCTCCTAGTACATCCACACATTTTCGGCATCGATTCACACGCATATGTTCGTCTTTCGTAAGTGAGGCTATTTCTCTCCGGATATGTTAATATTTTTCTCGGACGAAGCTTGGTTCCATTTACATGGGTATGGTTCGACGACGCAGAATAACAGATATTGGAGTAGAGAAACCCCACATGGCATATACGAAATTCCTCTACATAATGGATGGGTCGGAGTATGGTGCACAGTGAATGTATATATTATTATAGGGCCTATCCTTTTTAAAGGCACAATTAATACACAAAGGTAAAGGGATAATATACTCAAACCACTTTTTGACGAAATGACTGACACTAACTCTCTAAATGGATATATTCAGCAAGACTCTGCCACCACGCATACAGCTCACGACACATTAAACTTAATTGAGGAAACTTTTGAATACCGTGTAATTAGTACGGACTTATGGCTGTCACGGTCCCCATATTTAACTGTTTGTGACTTTTATTTATATGGGTGCTTAAAGAATAAAGGGTATGCAAAATCCCTCACACGTTGGGCGAACTGAAAAAACATAGCCAGAGAGATAAAAAGCCTCAATTACAGAAGACGAACTTATGCGTGTGAATCGGAATCTCCTAAGACGATGCCGGAAATGTGTGGATGTTTGAGGAGAAAATTTCCAACATCTCCTGTCATAAGGTACGAGCTTATTTAATTAATTGTTATTTTCTTAATTTTAATTGTTATCTCATGTCATGCACGGATAAAGTGAGCGAAGTGCTATGTTATGCCATGCGGGGAGTGATGAGTCAATGGGAGACAGATAAGCTGGGTGCGCCGGCCGGCCGAGTCGTGAGGGAGACTCACTGTATTTACCTTTAGATATTGAAGCCAATGGGGAGCGTGATGGCGCAGTGGCTAAGCTGCTCGTCTTTCACCCGGACAGCCAGGGTTCGAATCCCAGTGACAGCGGGGTGGAATTTTCACCTGAAAAATCATGTGGTGCCAGGAAGGGCATCCGGCCTTAAATCCTCGGCCAAAACCAAAATGAGCTTGGTTGGCTCTGGCGACCCCAATTAATTGGGAAAAGTAGAAGAAAGTATTTTTCAGATATCGAAGTCAATGCGGAATCAAATCTTGTAAAGATGAAAAAAATTATCTATAAGATAGTGTCCACTTTACAATACAAATTCCTTTTATCTACCACTCAGAAATGATACATGTTTTGGCTGTTATCAGCCTTTATCAGTCATTAGCAGCATACACTCTCTCCAACATATCGAATATGTTGGAGCATGTGTTGATCTTATAAATCTTGAACTCAATACGGAAAAAAAGAAAATGAGAAAGATGTAAAGATGAGATTTCTTTTCCCTTTCAAGCCCAATATTCTGAACTGTTAAAGTCTCGATCAAATCAATAATCATTAAGTGATGCATGAAGGCACTTCAATAAATAACATAAACCACAAAACATGTTTTAATTCTATATACAAACAGAAATACTTATTTGGATGGTTAAATACATATGGTAAGCATTACACTGAAACATTAAATGATTTGACCGTTTAATTCTCAACATGTCTTTGCATGTATTTACATCAAATGATTGATAAGTAAAAATATCATGTCTGTAGCAAATTATTTCAATAACCCTATATTTTTCTGGAAGGATATGAAGGTGAAGTCATTCAAAATTTTACTGTACCTAATTTTTCCATTTTTTTTTTCAATCTAAAAAATAATTAATGTACATGATTTCTATTTTATTAACAGAAAAGATGATATGATGCAATTTCTTTTATAACTTGTTTTCTTCTCATTCTTTCGTCGTATTCTGTACTGAGGCAGATGAGGCTTACTTCCATTGCTGTTAGATTTTCTCTCTGAAAAGAAACTCTCGGTATCTTAGTGCCTTGTGGTAGTCCTTTAATACAACCTAAAATGTATTTTTACAATAACAAACAAGATGTTCATTATATCTCCCATGATATACCAGTACATATACTTTGGTCATTTTCTTTATACTTTTTTTAAATTTTTATTTTTTTTAATGACTCATTATTTATTTTATTCTTCACATCTTTTTCTTTTCCTATTAAGTAGGTACCGTATATTTTATGTGATAACAGGATTCCTTGTTATATACACAACACAGCTTATTACAACTTCCACTTTGAAACCTGCAAATAAATAACATTTTTTTCACAACTAAAACAAATTTAACATCCAGGATACAAGAATTAGATAATAATATACGAGGGTTGGGGCAAAAGTCATTGCAACTATTTATTATTCGCAGACATGTGAGCGGTTCACACACCGTACTTTGTCATGCGGAAGCTATGCAGGCATAGTGTGTATTCACAACAACAGATGGCTCTGTGATTGCTGTGTGGTGAGCATCATACGAGATGGTAGTAACCCGTGTTGAGGAGAGTGCCTATATCAAAATACCGCTCTCTAGGGGAAAAATGCGAGAAATGTCACAGTGATTTGGTACAAGCGCTTCCATACCGTACAGTAGCATGGTGGGTAGGAAAGTTTCAGCAAGAACGTGTGGCAACGGGCGACCAGCTACGCTCGGGCTGACCTGGCAGTGTGCGAACCGACGTGGTACGTGCCGTCATCGAGCTGCTCCTGGAGAATGACCGACGATGGACGTTACTGAAGTTAGAGAAGGAAAGTGGCAATCAAAAGTTCTCGAAAGAGAAACAAAATGAGTATTGTCCGTTGAGTCATTATAATTAACTCTAAAAGTGTATTCAATGCCAAAGCAAGGTTTATTGTTTTTAGAAGTGGAGTGTTTGACTCCGGTGGTGCACTGGCATGCTCGTGACGTGGCCACATATGTGGCGAGGCGTTAGCATGGCCATCTCAGTGTGTACCTGCTACGCATCTTGATAGGTGTACCTTTACCAACTGAAGAGCCCAATTGGCACGCTGGGGCGAAACGCTAGCAATGTGTTGAGTTATGCTGAACATTTTTATCACTTTTAGTGTTAAGGAAAGTGGCATCGAGAAACGCACCATCCACACGATATTGAGGGCAGGGCTGCAATTGCGCAGAAAAAGCATCGCGGTGGACTACTTTGAGGGCCTTTAAACCCAGTGTTGTTATGACAAGAGTATGTGAGCTGTGATGTGCTGGAATGTAGGCGATGTGCTTGGCTGTAAGTTGTTAGTAATAAGTGTGGACCATGCAAACAGTTGTCATGAATGCACATGCAAGCCTTTCTTTCATTGCTACTTCACATCATACAAGGAGAAAATAATAAGGTCAAAGAAAGATACAAACAGAATTCATCGTTAATCCTCCACACCAGTATTGTCCTGTACACTACTGTAATAAATATGTGAGACACAATGTTTGTGTGTTTATCAATGTCATCACATGTAGTTCCCACCTCATCCTGACATTGCCCAACCAAGCTGGTATCTGCAGGAAAGAAAATGGTTGCAATCACTAATGCCCCCAACCCTCGTAAATAATAAATAAAGGTATTTTTCACTGAGTAATTTCTGTATATATATATATATATATATATTATATGTATATAGATATTTCTTCATGGACTAAACATTTCTTCTTCTTTCTTCTTCTTCTTCTTCTTCATATTGTACACAGACTATAGACATGATTTTTTGTTTAGCTAAATTACACACCCGAATTTTCCTTGTTCAAATATACACACCCATATTTCCACACACACACCAATTATATACACAGACATCCACTGGTCTACTTTTAGGTGAGTTTAGCATACAGAGAACATTAAAACAATACTTGGGGAAACAAAGGGTACATCTGTCACAATGATGAGAGAAGACTCTCTTAATACATCATTTGGAGTTGATAAATAGTGGCCATATATAATATATTTTTATTATTATTTGAATATTAGAGAATGATATTTAAAAGAGGCCAGTTTTTCCTTTTACTTTATGAAATATCCATTCACAAATGTTTTGGTAACCATTTACACATTGAAGCTATTTACAAGAATTGTACGCACAATTAATAGGAGGGAAGGTACGACGTAATCAGATCCACACTTAAGTAAGGGGAAATAAATGAACGTTTTTCCTGAATTTGTTAAGCTTTCAGTCATTATCTGTTCTACAGAAATTATAATAACATATTATTAATTTCATTTCTCAACGCACAGTCTAATACCTCCATTAATAATTATGTTATTTTTTTCAGGATTTGGAAAAACTGTATTGTCTAAATTTCCTTTAGCAAAATATGTGTTGGTTAAATAGTTTGCTCTTTGAACTGAAGTGATTCTTTTTAAAAATGGGGAAAGCATCACATCAAAATAGATGCTGATTTATTCCTTATAGCAGGGGTTGCCAAACCAATCTATCATCGTGTCATTTCTGGCAGCTCTTTAAACATTTAACTAGGGCACCCGTACTGCTCCGCAGCATTATTTTTCAGTATTGGAATTAAAAAATTATGACATTATGTAATAGTTTATAACCTTTATTTCACAATACTCCCTTCCAGACAATGTTCACTGTGCATCGACCCTTAGGTTTAATTTCTACTTCTACATCTTTAAATGATTTTCCTCGGGATAAGGCAACATAGAACATTCCATGGCCTAAAACAGGATCAGGCAAGTAGATTCCAACTCGATGAAGCGTTTGACCCTGCGCTTTGTTGATTGTAATACAAAACGCTAGTTTAATAGGACATTTCCGTCATTAGAACCAAATATATGAATGCTACAATGAGAAAAAATGTTGAAAAAATGAGATGTAATATCGAATGTTCACTCATAACTTTCCTCAGAATCAGCCGATTTGAATAGTTAAGAGCTCAAATGAAAGCGCTTGATTCACTGAGTGTTATTAGACCAAAACGACCTGCATACCTCAATTAGAACCAAAGATATGATTGCTTCAAAGTTGGAAAAAGTTGAAAAAATCAAATAATTTGAGAGAGGCGGAATTTAAGTGATCTGTAATACTTGATGACAAATCTGTGCATGAATACCTTTCATTTAAAAAAAAAGAATGAAGGAAATCGACCGGATAGAATGGCCGCACGGACTCGGATAAGTTTTCATAAATATTTTTAATATATAGATTACTCATAATGAGAAAATGAAGCCACTCTAAACAAATAAAAATAAATATTTATGATATATATACTGCCCTAATACTAAAATATGTAGTTTATTATTATTTAAACGAACATGTTTCGATATTCAATATCTTCTTCAGCACTCCAACATTAATAGCGATTATCTTCTTCTTCTGCTTTTACGGCCTCATTGGACTACTTCAGTCAATCATTTCTTGGTCCTCTTCTTCAGTAAGTTTTCTTTCCGAGTTACCCAGTAGCTTATCATACGCTCCGATCTTCTCAGGCGTTCCTCATCTGTAAATACCCTTTTTACTGTATGACGTTTGTCCATTTTTGGTTGAAATCTTATTTTTATGTCTTTCATTTTTTTTTTAAATTTTTGTTTTGTTTTGCTAGTCATCCAAGGTTATTTCTAATTATTTCAAATCTTCTCTAATTTCCTTAAAAAAAAAAAAAAAAAAAAAAAAGATAAAATCAACAGCCTGCTTCCGGTCTCCGACCGGGTCAGGAATGGAATGAATGAAGCCCCCATCTAGCGGCGAGGATATAAACTGTGCCGGCTGCCGAGGCCTGACGCACTCCCTTGGGGCAATGATTAAATGAATGACAGATGAAATGAAATGAGAGCGGAGAGTGTTGCTGGAATGAAATTTTGACAGGGAAAACCGGAGTACCCGGAGAAAAACCTGTCTGCCTCCATTTTGTCCAGCACAGATCTCACATGGAGTGACCAGGATTTGAACCATGGACCCAGCGGTGAGAGGCCGGCGTGCTGCCGCCTAAGCCACGGAGGCTTGTTCTAATTTCCTTAATCCATCCTACTTGTTGTTTCATATTCCAAATAATGCTTATCATTAATAAAATAAAAATGAATATACTTACAAATCTTGTATTCAATACACGAAACAAGGATCTGTTCAACAACATCTTCAGAAGTTCTCGGTCTACCTGGTGATTTTGCTTTTAAAACACTACCGGTGCCCTTGAAAGACTTTAATCAATGACGGATAGTTCTTGCTGTAGGTGGTTCACCACCATTCTGACGTCTAAAATTACGTTGCACTGTTATAACTGACTCAGTTTTCACAAGCCAAATAACACACTGTGCTTTCTGTTGCAGAGTACACATTGCTACTGAGTTGCTCTGCACTGCACTGCATGCACGCACGCCTAGAGGGAACAGAGGAAACAAACACTGGGGCCGTCTCAAGGTTAAGCAGACCAGCCAACTGCAGGGGAGCCAAACTTGGAGAGTTGATAAATCACACACCACAAACTAGAATAGTGTATGTCACTTTGTACAGATTCTAGGACACATTGAAACTAGGGAATTCTTTTTCTAACACCCTGTATTATAAGTTTCGGGGGCGTGGTGGCTCTGCGGTCTAGCTGTATGCCTCTCACCAAGGCGGTCCGGGTTTGATTCCCGGTCAATGCATGTGAGATTTTCGAAGTGAAATGCCATGTCCTGTGGTTCGGATCCCACGTAAAAAGGAGGTCCCGTGGCTCATGATCTCGAGATTAACGGTCACTTTAAACTACAAGCTTCCTTTTTGTATTATAAGTTTCACTCCAAACAATGCTAAGTTCTCTCGTGTCAAGCAGGTTATATTTGCATCACAGTTGAAAATGAATGATATTGTACTGAGGTATTGACAAGGCGTATTAAATAACATAAATATTTACCAATGGTCAATATGGATCAACCTTTGCCAAACCAATATGCTAAACATTATTTAAAATTAAAATAATTCAAAATCCGAGCTCTCTCGGCAACACTCTTTTCAAAGTATTAATATGGCCTCCCTTTATATTCTTTTATTAGAAGCAATATCTTCCTACTAACCAATGTAGATATGCATGCATTAATGAACCGTACAAGGCTACCTTTGGACTGAGGAGAACAGTGAATTCAAGTCCCACTGTCAGCATTCTCGTAATGGTTTTCTCTAGCTCCCAGTTTTAATTTAGAACATGGCAGCTTTCTCTCAACTTCTTGTCTAATTTCATTCATCTTTATAAATTTCAATTCTCATTATCTTCCTCTGATGAGGTTGGCATTAGGAAGAGCATCAGGGCATCAGAAATCATTCACCATATAGAGACTCAACCCACCCATAACCTCAACCTCATAGAAGTGGGACTAATGAGTGATAGAAATACGATTATATTTTCCTCTATGGGAGGGCTTGCTTGACCTCTGCTTCTGCATGACACAAGCATGTGGCACAACCATATTCTTAAGAAACAACCTTGCACATTGGTTCAATTCTTCAGAAATGGTCAATTCCAGCTCCATGCCAATCAAGGAGAAAGATACTTGAATGTGCTGTAAATACTGGACTGTACATAGGACGCGCACGAAACAACAATTTACGAACGTGCGCACTTTGAACTTCCGATAAACAACTGGCGGAACAAAGAACACGGAGTTGCCAACAGAGCTGTTCTCTACGTGTGTTCATTGTTGTTTGTGAGCGCTGAAAGAGGGATTCTGTGTCCCGTTTGTTAAAGTGTTCCGAAAACGTATTCAATACATACAGTACCTTATACCGGTAATTGTGGCGCCAGAAGTACAAGATATGCATAAAATATCTGGAAATACCACGTAGGGTTCTAGCAGGAGCCCGCTTGTTAAAGCTTTGGAAAAGTATTGGTAAAGTATTAAGTAGGCCGGATAGTCACGAGCCGGATAGCCGAGAGTAGGCCTATGCTGTACTATAACTTCTTTCGTCGTCGGCGGCGGCTATAACTCGATTCCGAGTACACACACTTCTACCTGCATAGAGCTCTTAAGACCAGCTTGTGGATGTGTTTCTGATGTCTAAACAGGCCAATCCTAGCATAAAACATGCACCCACATAAATTGCACTCAATGGTCGGGGAGGGCGGGGTTGTAATTGACGAAGCTTTCTTGCTTGTCGCTTGGCCTCTTCATGTCTGCGACGTTCTTCTTCAAATAAGTTGACAGCGGTCGATGTAGTGTTCTGCCACAGTAAACGGTCCGCAGCAGATGTTTCCCATGAGTGGATATGTATGCCAGTTGTCGTCATGATGTGTTTTGGCTGGTCTTTAAAAACGCTTCAGAGCCCGCATGAGGTCTAGTGCCGGAGCAAAGCTCACCATCTCAATTGATGAGCTATGATAGTTGCCTCAATGCTATTGAGATGCGCTCTCTCGAGAACTGCAGTGTTGGTCACGTAGTCCTCCCACTTGATATTCAAGATGTATCTCATCTTTTGCTGGTGGAAGCGCTCAAGTTTCTTGATATCACGGCGATAGAGTGGCCAAGTTTCACAGCCATATAGTAGTGTTGAGATGACGACAGCTTCGTACACCATAAGTTTGGTATGCATCTTTAGGTCTTTATTCATGAAGACTCTGTGCATTAAACAGCCAAATGCTGCATGGGTAGCTCCAATTTTTTTTTCAACATATTTATAACATTCATAACCTCATAAAAGAGTCACGCAGTTGTCTCGGAATGTTTTTGTGTTTTAATTAAATTTCTTACAACCTAATAGACTCAAATCAATATATGAATAGAGAAAAAAAGAAAATACTAATTAGAAATATTTGGCAACCCCTGCTTACTTACTTTAAAGGCCCTAAGAATAATTATTTCTCAATGTTGAAAAATACTAGCTGATGCAGTTGTTATTCTTAACAATCTATTGTCACTGATTTTCCAGAGAAAAAATCTCCTGCTAATTTGCATGATATCCTCTACCAACCTAAATCCTACTTAACAGATTTTGGTGCCCTCTTTAGTTTATTTTTTATTTCTTTGAAAGAAAGAAAAAATGGACTTTCAAACAGGTGGTATGAAAACACCTTAACTTTAATACAGTATCTGTCCAATATTTACACTTTGTGTTTTAAAATTACACATTTTGAGTGTAATACAACTTTCTCTGCATGGAAGATTGATTTTTAACATCATTTCAACCATTGACCCAACTTCCAGTTCATTAATCAATACTTTATTGTATTTTGATACACTTTCTTTCATATCAAATGGAATGCCATATGCTCAGTGGCGTTATCTGTTTCTTTGCAAAGGCAAGCAGCAAATGCATTTTGAAAATATGTACGGTATCTTACTTTTCCATGTAGTAATGTGGATCTTCTTTAAGTACTTCTTAAGGATTTAACATTGTCTCCATAAAAGAAAGATAACATGACATTATATTGGATAAGGGGGAAGATATATTTTACTATCTTTCTCCTTCAAGAGCAGAATTTTTCTAACATCACAATGTTTGAAAACAGTTATCATAGGACAAACAAATTACAGAATAAGGAAACGATGTTTCTTCAAGTTAAGTTTGAATACCTGACATTTATGGTAGTTTTACTTCATTTAAGACAATTAGCTTTAGTCCTGAAAAGAAAGAAAAAAAAAATGATTAGTGTAAGTAAATAGAACAAAAACCAACACCATTAAAGGAAATACAAATTAATGATACAAAAATTAAAATTGTAACACGATTCAAATATCTAGGAGAATTAATAACAAACAACTTAAATGAGAAAGTGTCAATTCAAATAAGAACCAACAAGTTATCTAGGGCACAAAAATTAACATGGGAAACTTCCAAAAAGAAATCATTATCAATTAATGCAAAAATTAAACATTACAATACAGTCATAAAACCGGAAGCCACATATGCAGCAGAAACATTATTCCATCTAAATGAACATTCTAAAACCGACAGATTACAGAAGATCGAAAGGCTAATTATAAGAACTTGTATCAATAAAGGATATAAAAAAGATGGGCAATGGCGAATAATACCTAACAATATGGTCAATAACAACCTAGAACCCATTAGGAATTCGTTTCTCACCAGTCCACAAATTTCGATCAACAATCACGCGGCGCTGATACCATGCGAAAGAAAAGACTAGGATTCTTTGGGCACATCATGAGAATGCCAGATTCACGTCGTCTAAAACAACTAGTACAGTACAATCTTGCTTCAAAAAACACAACAACTGGATGCCGATGGTTAAAAGAAATCAGAGAGGACTTAAAAGAAATTGGCCTAACTATTAGAGGTATTAAAGCGGCAATGAAATGTAACGCTCGTTTAAATGTAACTCAACTGATTTATTTAACACAAAATACATGAACTGTTTAAATGCGTTGTGCCGTGAACAGATCATAAAACGAACTGTTTAAAAGTTAGTTGAGGGCGCTAGTTGCGCCTATCGATCAGGATGGAGGTCGATACCGGCAGGTGCCGATCTTCACCAACACTTCCCCTCGACCAACAGCCGGAGTCATCCTGGTGCATGTGGTCTCAAGTCAAGGCTTTGAACACATTTCTCGTGCTTGGGCCATGACAATCCTTTTGTCAATATGTCGGCAGGCATCTCATCCGTTGGAGTGTACTCCACCGAAACCACCTTTTTGGCCACGGCATCTCGGACGGAATGGTGCCTGATGTCGATGTGCTTCGTCCGTGAATGAAACATAGGATTCGACATCAGCTTCTGCGCACCTACATTGTCGTTCTTCACTGGGACAACATCTATCGGTTTTCCGAAGTCTTTCAGGAGTTTCCTCATGTGTAGAGCTTCCTTGGTTGCTTCTGTCAAGGCCATGTATTCGGCCTCCGTCGACGACAGGGCCACAGTAGGCTGCTTCCTGGACTCCCAACTCACTGCAGCGCCGCCTAGTGTGAATGCGTATCCGGTGTACGATTTTCGATCCACCAGGCAGCTTCCCCAGTCAACGTCCACGTACATCACCGCTGGACCCCTGGATTTGGAGTACATGAGACCGAGATCACGTGTGTTAGCGAGGTATCGCAAGACACGTTTTGCAGCCTTCCAGTGCTGCTGTCCGTGCGTCGTTGAACTGAGAGAGAGAACTGACTGCATGGGATATGTCCGGCCTCGTTCCCACTGACAGGTACATTAGAGCTCCTATCAACTGTCGGTAGGGGACGCTCTCCGCTTGTTCTCCAGTGTTCACGTCTTCCTTCTGCAGCTTCGTACCTGGATCAATGGGAGTGGTGACAGGCCTGCACTCTGCCATTCTAAATCTCTCCAGGACCTCGTCTATGTATCCTTTCTGGCTGAGTTTCATCTGGTTGGCACTCCTCTCGAACTCCAGCCCCAGACAATACCGCACGTCCCCCAAGTCCTTGATCTCGAACTTGGTATTCAGATAGTCTCTCACCACGTCGATCTTCTTGTCGTCTCGAGCCATGATCATCATGTCGTCGACATAGATGATTATATACAGTAAATCCTATCTTCCACCGGTCCGATGTGGTACATGCATGGATCTGCATCCGAGCGAGTCGCCTTGAGATTTTTCATCTCTTCCTCGAGACGGTGATACCAAGCGCGTCCTGCCTGTCGCAGTCCGTACAACGCTTTGTTTAGTGAGCACACCATGTCACGATTGGTCAACTTCTCCAGCATTTCATCTGCGGTCTTTCGCACAGTCTCGTCAACCGACTCGTCTTGAACGGTATGGGCTAGAACGTCCTCGAAGTGGTCCGGGGCTTCCATGAAGATTTGCTCCTCGACTTCTCCGTTCAAGTACGCCGTCTTGACGTCTAGCTGTCGGATCTTTAGATTATCTTGTACAGCTAACGCCACCGCAGTCCTTATTGTGCTCAGCCTTGCGACTGGAGTGAACGTGTCGTGAAACTCTATTCCTGGTCTCTGCGTGAAACCCCTCGCTACCACGCGCGCCTTCCGCTTGCTGATAGTGCCGTCAGGGTTAAACTTATTCCGGAGAATGAATCTGCTTCCTATCACACGTTGCCCCTTGGGACGGTCGACCAGCTTCCACGTATTGTTCCGAATCAGTGAAACTGCTTCTTCTGACATTGCTTCGATCCACGCAGGTGAGTCATCTCCGGAGATAGCCTGGGTCAATGGGATTTCAGCGACGTTAGCCGCTTCCCCTGGTCAATCACCGCAGTCCTTGCGGGGTCACCCAGATTTTCCAGTTCTAATCAAACGAGGCCGTCCCCCTCTTCTCCTAGATGATGCCGCTTGTTGCTCATCAGATTGGATCTCCGGTTCAACAATGTAATCATCAGCAGGAAAGCCTATGAAGCCATCGGGGAATTCCCATTCAGCAACATCAGGTTGGTTTTCTGCCAGAACTTCGTCTCTCGACACCAGCTCGAACTCCAGTTCATGGATCGGATCCTCTGGTTCAATGCTTACTTTGTCCGGAGAGTCACGCGGGAACAGATCATCGACTGATTTCTTAGGCGCGGTCATCTCCTCACGAAAAACAACGTCTCTCGTGATCTCGATCTTCTTCGTTTCAGGAATCCAGATACGGTAAGCCTTCGACTGCTCTGAATATCCATCAAAAATTCTCTCTTTTGAGTGAGGGCTAACCTTCCCCTTGTTTGGGGTCTTGTCCAGGCTCCCAAAGTCCTTGAAATAGTGTGCAGTCGGAGTTCTGTCGAACCAGTCTCCCCGTTTAGCTTTTTGGTTGGACATCGGTTCCTCAGATAATTTGCGGTGTTGATCGCCTCCGCCCAGAATGTCATCGGTAGGCCAGATTGCAGGAGTAAACATCGTGCTGCCTCTTCAAGGGTCCGATTTTTCCTCTCGGCCACACCATTTTGTTCAGGCGTATATGGTGTTGTTAGACGGCGCTCGATCCCCTCAGATTTCAAGAACTCGTCAAATTCCCTGTTGACATATTCACGTCCATTGTCGGACTGTACGCACTTTATTTTCAGACCGTGCTGCTTCTCGACGAAAGCCTTGTACTCTCGGAACATTTGCAACGCCTCGCACTTCGTCTTCATAAACCGTACCTCTGTCCATCGGGAGTAGTCGTCCGTAAATGTGATCATGTACTTGGATCCACCGTTCGACACAACACCCACAGGGCCGCAAACGTCTGTGTGAATAATATCGAGCTTACCGGTCACACGATTTGACTTTTTCGGGAAATGTATTCGAGTCATTTTGCATTTCATGCAAATGTCACACGTTAGATCTCCACATCTCCCTTTTAGTTGCACACCCCGAATGGATCCGCTCTTCACTGCCGTATCGAGATCATGAAAGTTGACGTGACCCATCCTTCGATGCCACAGCTGCGCCACATTCTCGTCGCGCTTGTCTTCTGACACTGCGTTTCGACATTTTTCCAGTGTGGTGCCCTGTACGTAGTACAGATTGTCCTTGCGCTTTGCAACTAACCTCGTCAGTCCATTCTGGTCAAAAACTTCCGCCTTCCCTTTTGCCAAAAACAACCGAGAAACCACGGTCTGTCATCTTCGAGACTGATAAGAGATTAGTGCGGATCTCAGGAACGTGCAAAATCTCATTGAGAGTAATGTTGCAAGTTTTACCGTCTACACTTGTTGCAATTTTTGCAGTTCCTCGGGCCTTTATCTCTGCGGTTGCGCTGCTCGCTAACTTCAGCTTGCCAGTCTTGCCCTTGTCCATCTCTGTAAACACAGTCGCATCACCGCACAGATGAGACGTGCACCCACGGTCGAGACACCACAGGTTTTCGACGCTACTCGTCGCGATCTGGCACGTATCAGGTTCCTGGATTGATAAGAGTGACGCGTCCGACAGCTGATTTTTGTTGACCTTAACATTGCAGTCCACTGCCTTATGTCCCTTGATTCCGCACTTCGAGCATTTGAACGGAAACGATTTCTCCTCGTCACTCTTACCACCGGAGTAGCCGTGGTTTTTGTTTTGAGGCTTCGACTGTGGTTTCCTTGAAGGACCTTTCTTCTTCACGTACATGGCGCCTTGATTTTCCATCGGTGTTGACGAGGCAACTCTGGCATCGTGTTCTTCGATTATCTTCGTACGTAGATTCTCAGGCTTCGGTAGATCGTCCCGGCTCTCGATGGCAATTCTGAAATTTTCAAAACTTGCCGGCAAACTGTACAGCATCATGATGGTAAGTTGGTCTGGGTTAATAACTACGTCCATGTCAGCCAATTTGTCGACACAGTCAAAGTAGTTGTTGAGGTGCTCACGGATGTCGCCACCTTCAGTCATTTTTTGCAAGGTTAGACTCTTCAACAACGTGGCCTTGCGAGCCGGCCCCTTCGACTGAAACGTATACTCAAGTTTCTGCCATATCTCGCTTGATGACCTGCAGTTCTTCACCAACTTGAGCTGGCTTGGTCTGATGGACAGGATTAGGTCTGACATGGCCTTTTCATCCCTAGTCGTCCACTCGGTCACTTGGGCTGCATTGTCCTCACCTGGCTCGGGTTTGACGATCTGGCGGTTGACATAACCCCACGCGTCATTCTTTATCAGAATGGCGTGCATTTGCATTTTCCAGGTGTCGTAATTATCGCGCTCTAAGGCCTCGATGCGCACTACACCGTTTGAATTCATTGTCTCACTTCAATCGTGCCGCGTGTTAATGTCCGGAACACTCACGATTGTTCACAATAAATTTGCTGTGGCGCGTGTTATTGTTTGAAACACTCACAACCGGCCATACACTTTGCGTCGCGTGCTATTGTCCGGAACACTCGCAAATAGGCCTACGGAATTACGTGTCATGGACGTTTGTACACAACTCGCACGTTAAGCACGTTTTCTTGCGTCACGTGTTATAGTCCAAAACACTCGCAATAAGCCAAAATTTGCGTCACGTGTTATTGTCCAAACACTCGCGATTGGCTTTTTCACTGTTCACTCACGATCAAGCACACAATATTCGAGAAGACGGCGTTTGTTCCTTCTCGCTTTGTCGATGTCCAGAAGTTTCTCGAGAGAGCAAGATGTCTGCCGATTCGACGCGTTCTTCTCTTTGTGTGTCCGCTTGATCTCGCTGTTTCCAGTTTTCAGTTAATTTAAATCTGAGCCAATCGTTCTGGGTCCATAACCTATTAGAGGTTTTAAAGCGACAATGAAATGTAACGCTCGTTTAAATGTAACTCAACTGATTTATTTAACACAAAATACATGAACTGTTTAAATGCGTTGTGCCGTGAACAGATCATAAAACAAACTGTTTAAAAGTCAGTTGAGGGCGCCAGCTGCGCCCATCGATCAGGATGGAGGTCAATACCGGCAGGTGCCGATCTCACCAACACTAACAACAGAAGATGCTACAAATAAGAAAAGTTTAACTACAGCACTTAAAAATATGACATTTCATTTTCCACTCACAAAAAACAAAATTCCAACAAGAATATTTTCGGCCCAAGAAAGGGCAAGACGATCAATACGCATGAAGAAGTACTGGGAGAACCGCAAGGCTCGTACAGTTCCTACAAGTCGACGAACTAATGGTTGGTTAAAGTGATGCTATGTGGTCTCAAAAGGCGAAGAAGAATAGAACACTTAAGTATCTTTAACATCTAAAGACTAAATTTATCATTAAGTTTGTTGCAGATGGATTGGCTGGTGATATCTAGGGCTCGGATTTTTAGGTGCTAAAAATCGGGAAAATATTTATTTTTTAAGTATTAAAAATACCAGAAATATGTGACAAAAAAGTAAAAATATTTAATTATAATTTAGCTTATTAATGTTGTAACGTGTTTTTCGAGGGGTTTTATGCAACTGGCATAAGTCAGTAGGAAGCCATTCTATATTTATTTACGCGGCAAATTGTTCAGCCAAGATAATTTTTCATGTTAATTTATTATTATTATTAATTTATTATAATTATTATTAAGATATTTTCGGAGCATTTTATAAAAATTATAAGCATACAGATAGGTTTTCTATGTCTTAGAAAACGCTATCAAGCAAATTATTACGAACGACGATATCATAGAAAATTATATGATTACGGAATTTTACGGAGTTTGTCAGTTAGGGTATTTGAGAGACATGACTCACTGGGAATTCTAATACAAGCTGATTCCTGTCGAGAAGTATTACGCAAGGTCTAGAAAAGGCGAATTGTCGAAACGGAAATCGACTTCTCCCTCCCGCGGAGTGTAATGAGGAAGGAGTGGGGATCTAGCGCGTAGGGTGCAGCCAATCACGGGAGACGACGTAAGCTAGATGTCGGTACCATGGTGGGGGAGCCAACGTGTGGATATATCGTTCGACGCGCCGTGGAACGAGAACAATCTGTGTAGTTCTTGCCGAGTGTGGATATACGCGGGAATCGCTCCGATGTTCCGTGGAGTTAGCGACGAACTTTTGTAAAACTTGGTTGTACGAGTGTTTGGGTCCGAGGTACGGACCATAGAATTATATAATCTACCAGGATATCATCAAATTTCGACGGAGATGACGACGTCCAGGAGACTGTGGGAAGCACACAGCATCATCAAGAACGAGGGAGATGCTTTGGCAATTTCCAATGGTAAGCGCACATGACGCAGAAATACGCAATCTCTCATTTTCTTTGTTTTATATTTCATATTTCAGTAACTTCATAGCTTGGAAATAAGAGTAAAATCAATTTATCAGACTCCGTTTTCACGTAATTTTCTATCGGTAATATTCAAATCACAACGCTCCAATTTAAATTTTAAACTTATTATTATTATTAATTTTGCTATACTTGTTTTATATAATAAATTCATTTCTTTTACAATGCAATCTTTGCTTTCAGTAGGTAGCATTAGATATAGACCAATTCCTTCTCCTGATACAATTGTTTGTTGGGTTAATGATCAAATCATACCACGATCTGAGTGAATAGAGTCTTGAATGTGTTCTGCCAGAGCTAGACGTTGTTAAATACAAATTTAGATTTCAACATTGCATTGAGGTCTTGGCGCCCATTAAAACAACATAGCTTAGGCAAAGGTAAACAGTTACATTTATCACCCAACAGTGTGGGCTAGCGAAACCATTACATTTGTCGCTACCAACATGGGGCACTAAATAACCATTACATTTGTACGCTCAACGTGGAGCAAAGTAAATACCGTTTCACTTGTCATCCCAGCCTAAGCAAACCCATTACATTTGTCGCTCAACGTGAGGGCGAAAGAAACTGTTACAATTGGCGCCCAACGTGGGGCTGAAAACCTAATAACATTTGTGGAAGGAGAAGGGTATATATTTCTGTGCCTGTATTTTGGGGGTTATTTGTCTTTATCAGTGTATATCATTATGGGGGATGAGAAAGAAAGACAGATGAGGTTACGTAGTGGTCATCAACAGGAGAATGATGATACGAGCAGTATGTCGAGTGATGGTAGTACCGGGGTAGCGGAGGTAAATCCCGATACTGAAACAGGGAGTGTAGGCGGCCAACCAGAATTAAAAACTTTACTTCTCGAGTTCATGTATCAGAACAAAGTTAGTAGTGATGCTTTAAATGCAAAATTAGAACAGAATAATGCAAAATTAGAACAAAACAGTAGGGAAAATAAAGAAAGTACAGAAGCTTTAAATGCAAAATTAGAACAGAATAATGCAAAATTAGAACAGAATAATGCAAAATTAGAACAAAACAGTAGGGAAAATAAAGAAAGTACAGAAGCTTTAAATGCAAAATTAGAACAGAATAATGCAAAATTAGAACAAAACAGTAGGGAAAATAGAGAGAGTAATGAAACTTTAAACGCCAGATTAGAACAAAACAGTAAGGAAAATAGAGAGAGTACTGAAACTTTAAATGCTAAATTAGAACAAAACAGTAGGGAAATGAGTGACAAATTCGAACTGATTAGAGGTGAGATCAGGGGGGTGATGGAAGAAAAGGCTAAAGAGATTATTGCAGATGTAGACAGAAAATTAGGAAAAGTACAGGAGGAGTTGGAAATTAGAATCAGTACACAGGCTGAAAATTTAAAAGAACTAGTGCAACTGGAAACACAGCAGGTCAAAAAGCAATTGGGGGGAGAAATTGACAAAATTCAGGTAGCTACTAAAGAGGTTAAGGAACAGCTGGGGGGTAGAATTGAGAAAGTCCACTCACAAATAGTTGCAGAAGTAAATGATTTAAGAGAGAGTAATAGAGAGAGCATTAGCAAGATTGAGGAGAAACAAGCAAAGCTATATGATAAAGTAGAAGAATCAGAAGGAAACATTAAATTAACAGTAAACAGTATTGAGAGGAAGGCTGAGGAGAAAATCGCAGAATTAGAGTTAAAATTAAAAGCTAGGATCAGGCAAGAAAATAGTCAGAATAGGCCAGTTTTTGTGAATAGCACACACAGGGAGGTAGAACTGGGTAAGTTCAGCAATCGACAGGGGTGCCCAATGGAGTTCATGAACACTATAGAAAATAAATTCGGGGAGAGGTTGGAAAATGGTAGTATTGAGTGGTGCCAGGTAGTTGAAATTTTAGAACAAGTGTTTGTGGGGGAAACGAGGAATTGGTTTGCTGTCTACAGAGACAAGTTTACTGATATCAATGATTTTAAAATGAAATTCTGTGAAAAGTTCTGGAATGAGGTTATTCAGTCGCAGCATCGTGAGGGAGTAGTGTGTGGTAAATATAACCCTAAAGGAAGCTCCACCATGACCGAATACTTTTTAGGGCAGGTATTAGTGTGTAAATATCTGGATGGCTTGAAGGAGGAAAGTGATGTGGTGAGGTTGCTACTTAGGCACTTTCCCTATAGGATCAAGGAGGCTGCTTGTATCCAGAATGTAAAGACTATATCACAAGTAGAAAATTTGTTAAGCACATTTGATGCACTAGGGAGAGGGGGTTATGAGGACAATTTCAATAGGAACCAGGGTAATAATAATAATAGACCTAACGAGGCCAGGCATCAAGAAGTTCAAGGGAACGGTGGCGAAGGGGCCAACGCTCAAAATAGAAATAATAATAATCAGCTAAATCAGAACAGAGGAAATGGCTATGGTAATCAGTATCAAGGGAGAAACAATGATTTCAGGGGAAATCAAGGGAGAAACAATGATTACAGGGGAAATCAAGGGAGAAACAATGATGTCAGGGGAAATCAAGGAAGAAATTATAATGACAATAATTACAACCAGAATAGGGGTCAAGGAAGAGGACAGCCTAGTGGTAGTAATATACAGCCAAACAATGACAACACAGCCCAGAACAACCAGACTAGTTCAGTAGTTAGTAGTACTACGGCCAGCTGTAGCGGTTCTTTAAACGCGAACCAGGCTGCGAAGTAAGGTCAGAATCTCAGTCTGTAGCATGCCCTGTCCATACAATTATACAGGAACCCTATGACCTAAATGTAAGAAATGAATTATTACATGAACTAAATGATGAAGGTATTATTCAGGAAGTGGTTAGTAAGAGCCCCATAGTTAAATTTAACGTGTCCGAGGCGTACACAGATGTTTTAATTGATAGTGGTTGTATGAAGAGTTGCATAAGTAGTGCATTTTATGATAAAATGAAAGGAACTGGAGTAAATTTTGAGGAGATGCCAATTAAAAGCACTTTTGTTATCACAGCTGTTGGGAAGAGGTCTAAAGTAATTTCTAAGCAAGTTTTAGTAGACATTAAAATTAATAATCATGTAGAGAAGCAGATTTGCCTTGTAATTCCAAATTTAGTATTCAGTGTTATCTTGGGTTCAGAGTGGCTAAGTAGAGTGTCTGGTAACTTATGTTATGATGTAGGGAGTTTGAAATTTAAATGGGGAGATTCTGAAGTAGAAGTAGCGTTCAATGACCATATTCAGAGGAGTAGTATTGTAGGTGTGATTTGTACTTTAAATGAGATATCGCCAGCCGTAGAGCGGGGTTCTCCATGTTTTGTGGGCAGTGTGATTACGAACGGAAGTCTAGAGGACTCGTTACGTGAGGCTGCATTTCAGGGAAATATAGAGGATGAACAGTGTGTTCGGCTCTATGATGTGTTATGGTGTAATAGGAGAGTTTTTGAGGATCGCATTGGTATGGCCAATTGCTATACACATTCATTGAACGTTATTGATAGGTCAGTATTCACAGGACATAGATATCCTGTACCTTTCGCTTATCAGAGTGCAGTTGAGGCACAAATTAATCAGATGCTTGAAGATGGGATTATTGAGCACTCGAACAGTCCATATGTTAATTCTTTGATCACGGTACCCAAGACCGACGGCACTGTTCGTATTTGTTTAGACGCTCGTTTGGTTAACAGTAGAATTAGTTCAGATCAGCTGAAATCTATGTCAATAGAAGAATTAATGCAAACATTTGAGGGGAAGAAGTATTTCACTTGTGTAGATTTGAGTTCCAGTTTTTGGCAAGTGCCACTTATGTACGAAGATAGACCATTTACAGCTTTTAGTCATAAATATAACCTTTATCAATTTTGTAGAACACCTTATGGGTTAAAGAGTAGTTCAGCTGCTTTAATTAGGGCTTTAAACATCGCATTAGGGGATGACACAGGAGAGTTTGTAACCATTTACATAGATGATATGGTAATTAGTTCACGCAGTTTTGAGGAGCATCTACATCATTTAAATATAGTTTTTCAGAAGTTAGATCAGGCAGGGTTCACTTTGAAGCTGTCTAAGTCGTCATTCTGTCAGTCAGAAGTGACATTTTTAGGTCATAGAGTGTCGAGTAGAGGTGTAACACCAGAAGAAAGTAGGGTTAATAAGATACTTAACGCAGAGGTGCCACAGAATGTTAAACAGTTAAAAACTTACCTGGGAATTTGCAACTTTTTCAGGAGGTTCGTTCTTAAATACTCAGGGTTGGTAGAACCATTCAGGGAATTGCTTAAAAGTGGGACTCGGTGGAGATGGGAGTCCAAGCATGATCAGGCTTTTAGAGCGCTGAAGGAAGGTTTTGAGAAAGCTGTAGTGCTGAAATATCCGTTAAAAGATAAGGAATATGTGGTTATGACAGATGCTTCACATATAGGCATTGCTGGAGTATTATGTCAGAAAGATGATGAGGGTAATCTGTGCATTGTATCTTTAGCCTCGCGAGGACTGACTGCAGCAGAGAAAAGATACACGATTACTGAGTTAGAGCTTTTAGGTATTGTTTTCAGTTTAGGGAAATTTAGAATGTATTTAGTAGGGGGGAAATTTGAGATCCACACAGATCACCATGCGTTACTGTATATGAGAACTTGTAAACTCAGTTCTAACAGAGTTAGTAGGTGGATTCTTGCTCTGCAGGAATACGAATTCACAGTAAAATATATTAAAGGTAAAGATAACATTCTTGCAGACAGGCTATCGAGGGACACTAATTTATGTAGGGATTATCCTGTGGTTAAAGCAGAGGACGGTATTTTAATATGTGCATGTGTGGACAGTAGCAACAGGGCATCGTTACAGACACTGAGAAATATGCTAGGTAGAGCAACGTGATGACGTTCATTTAAAGGGAGCCACTTGCAAGGTTGGAAGCAGGTGACGCAGAAACATTTATAGTTTCCAAACGTATTGGAAAAACAGCATATGTGCTGGAGAATAGTGAGGGAAACAGATTATACCGGACGTATAATATACATAGTCTACGAAAATATGTGTCATAAAGTGAGTGCGTTTAGCTGGCGAGCCAGCCTATCAAATGAGTAAGTGTGGTGTTTGGTGCGTGGGAGGATCTGGTCTTAAGGCAGGCGTATCAGAAGTCACACAGGGGGGTAGTATGTAAGTAAATGAGAGTTTTTAAGGTACAGGGAAATATGACGGGATTGTCGGATGCTGTTGAGCACTAAATTGTCTCGATGCACCAAGGCCATTTTGGCAGCGCTGATGGGTTCCCATTTATCTCCAAGAGATGGGGGAGCGCTTGAATAGGGCTTGTTAGCTTAAGGCGTCCACGAGATAAAAGATGGGCCATCAGAATGCGAGACAGTCCTTCATGAAACTCATACATATCAGCACACGTGATTTCTGTTTACGGCCTCGCCATGTAAGATTTGTAAGTGTGTAATTTAAGATAATTTGTAGAATGGTATTATTTGTGTGAGGAGAAATGGTCTGTGTTGAGAACTAGTATTAAGTAGAATATGGTTAACGGGAACTTAACAAGATTACGGCACAGAAATATTTGGTGTTATATGTAATGCACATTTAGTGTTTTTTTTTCAGAAGTCAATATTAATTTAATCATCTTTAAAGAGAGATTAAGTATTATGGTCACGAGGCGCTGCCACAATAGTGTGATCGTGTGCTCAGTGATAAGTGAGATTAAATTTCACCATAAGGAAGGGACCTCCAGTGAAATTAGGAAGTTCTATGGTGATATAAATATATCAGAACACCTTTAATGCGTGTGATATGACATCATAAATACATAGTGCTCACACATTAATTATGTCTATTTCTCCAACATAGAGAAATTTGAGAGGCGGAAATATCCGTGGAACACTATTTTATATGAGAAACATTGGACTGGTTGCAGAGTGCAATCCATAGTGACAACAAACTTTGACGCAAAGTGCGTGAAGAAAAAATATGAGTGTATATATCTGTAATTTAGGGTGATTTCATTTATGTAATATGTATTTTGGATGGGGTTTATTAACGTGTCTGGAATAATCGGATAATGGACCGTCGTCACGGTAAATCATCCGATGATCCGAGGCGAATATGTAACGTGTTTTTCGAGGGGTTTTATGCAACTGGCATAAGTCAGTAGGAAGCCATTCTATATTTATTTACGCGGCAAATTGTTCAGCCAAGATAATTTTTCATGTTAATTTATTATTATTATTAATTTATTATAATTATTATTAAGATATTTTCGGAGCATTTTATAAAAATTATAAGCATACAGATAGGTTTTCTATGTCTTAGAAAACGCTATCAAGCAAATTATTACGAACGACGATATCATAGAAAATTATATGATTACGGAATTTTACGGAGTTTGTCAGTTAGGGTATTTGAGAGACATGACTCACTGGGAATTCTAATACAAGCTGATTCCTGTCGAGAAGTATTACGCAAGGTCTAGAAAAGGCGAATTGTCGAAACGGAAATCGACTTCTCCCTCCCGCGGAGTGTAATGAGGAAGGAGTGGGGATCTAGCGCGTAGGGTGCAGCCAATCACGGGAGACGACGTAAGCTAGATGTCGGTACCATGGTGGGGGAGCCAACGTGTGGATATATCGTTCGACGCGCCGTGGAACGAGAACAATCTGTGTAGTTCTTGCCGAGTGTGGATATACGCGGGAATCGCTCCGATGTTCCGTGGAGTTAGCGACGAACTTTTGTAAAACTTGGTTGTACGAGTGTTTGGGTCCGAGGTACGGACCATAGAATTATATAATCTACCAGGATATCATCAAATTTCGACGGAGATGACGACGTCCAGGAGACTGTGGGAAGCACACAGCATCATCAAGAACGAGGGAGATGCTTTGGCAATTTCCAATGGTAAGCGCACATGACGCAGAAATACGCAATCTCTCATTTTCTTTGTTTTATATTTCATATTTCAGTAACTTCATAGCTTGGAAATAAGAGTAAAATCAATTTATCAGACTCCGTTTTCACGTAATTTTCTATCGGTAATATTCAAATCACAACGCTCCAATTTAAATTTTAAACTTATTATTATTATTAATTTTGCTATACTTGTTTTATATAATAAATTCATTTCTTTTACAATGCAATCTTTGCTTTCAGTAGGTAGCATTAGATATAGACCAATTCCTTCTCCTGATACAATTGTTTGTTGGGTTAATGATCAAATCATACCACGATCTGAGTGAATAGAGTCTTGAATGTGTTCTGCCAGAGCTAGACGTTGTTAAATACAAATTTAGATTTCAACATTGCATTGAGGTCTTGGCGCCCATTAAAACAACATAGCTTAGGCAAAGGTAAACAGTTACATTTATCACCCAACAGTGTGGGCTAGCGAAACCATTACATTTGTCGCTACCAACATGGGGCACTAAATAACCATTACATTTGTACGCTCAACGTGGAGCAAAGTAAATACCGTTTCACTTGTCATCCCAGCCTAAGCAAACCCATTACATTTGTCGCTCAACGTGAGGGCGAAAGAAACTGTTACAATGTGAATATAAACAATATGCAGTACTCACCAATGCAATTTATTCTATGTCTCACTGACTGCTAAAGCATTACAATACACATCTTGTGGTTGTCCATCACAAATGACTGACGATTATCACGAAACACTAAGAAGGCGTGAAACTGCGGCAATATGTTTCTTGCCCTTGAGGTGTTGTGTAGCTGAGATCGCTGTTCAGCCTTAACTGCTTTCCCACATGGTAAATTTATCTTTAAATCAGACGATAACTTGTAGTTGTTTTTACTTCAGGCAACGTAGAACTGCCTTACACTTCACAGTGCCAGAAATGAACTGCATGTGAGTGGCACTGGTTCCAGGTAGCTGGGGGAGGTCTAGCACGTGGTGAAATATGGCTATGGACAAGGAAATTCCTGGCTTCCACAGTGAGTGGCACGGGGTGACAAGTTAAGAATAACGCTCTGCATGAAGATTAGATAGCTCACAGGTTCTTCCCCGTTGAAGTAACATAGAACAAAAATGCAATAAACAGAAAGATCTAGCATACTGATTTTAAAAAATGTATATATTATGTCTTTTTATGTGCTAATATGTGAAAAGCAGGAATTAATGTACTTATAGAAAAAATGCTTAAAATATGTATTTACATAAAAAAATATTTATTTACCTAAAAATACGAGCCCTAGTGATATCTATAGCAGATTTTCTCTCAGATGATAAGCAGGGAGTGGATTTTGACGACCTAAAAATAGGGCCACTGAGAGGATGCAAGTGTTTTCCTAGGCCCCATTTGAAATACTTTAAATTATTTCTATCCACTATTTGCTATTCTGGAAAGACAATGTCATTTTAAGAAAAACATCGGATGCACAGTCATCATAAAAAAAAAAGTCCTCTCGGCATGCCGGAAGGCGGAGGTAGATTTCACTGGTCAAACTTGGGGATAAGCGAAAATAGGCAGAATATGCAGGTTTTCGTAGAAGGATCAGACCTCATTTATTGTGAGAAAGTATTTTATAATTGGAGCATAATTAACTTTGTTTTTCGTCATTATATGCATATTTTAAACATTTTATTGTCTTATGGGGACGGTAACCTTCTTGTCATTTGGGGTACATTTTTATACTTGTGGTCACACTGTCCTTATGTAAGGTTTCGACACTGATGTGTAACTATCTAACGGTCTGTTACTTCTTCACGCAAAATTTTATCTCCCGCAGAGATTTTGGTTGGTTCCTCAGTTTAGGGGCTGCGACAAGGCGGTCATGTAACCCCGTGTACTTTGGGTGTGTGTAGAATCTGTCTGATAAACGGTGTGAATTGTAATGGCTGTATTAGTCTGTAATTCAGGTAAGGACTCCAGACGGTCAATTTCAAGCAGTAGTTCCTAATGTTGCTACCAGATACTACCGGCAATGACACCTAGCTGTGAACTTGACTACTAGATGGCACCACAACCAGCAACTCGCAACAAACGTTGGAACTTCCCCTCCAAAGGAAAGCATACTGAGGGATTTTTAGCGCTCTTAGAAAATCCGACGACTTCGGCCGGCTTTGAACCCGCGACCTTGGGCATAGAAGTTCAGCATGCTACCAGTTACGTCACCGAAGCCGCTTCACACTTAGTCAGATGGAAATCTGAATCTGATCTCGTGCAAGTGCGTTGTCATGGCAACGTCTGATGGCTCATCCCTCATCAATTTAGTAGTGATGCCATGGCAACCTCTGATAGCTCTTCGCATTTTCTAATAATTCCAAAATCATTTTTCTCATCCCTTGGTGTAATGGTGGGTCATATCAAAAATTCCTTCGGACAAAAGTTTTAGGTAATTATTAGAGGAATATTGTCCATTTTGTACGGTTTTGATATTGTGCCTATTAAGAGAGAGATGATTAATGTTTCCTGAAAAACCCACTTTTTCCCACCCCTTTGGTCAATGGTTGGTGCTATAAAAAAACTCTTCAAACATAAATTTTTGGGCTTTATCTGACACACAGTATGAACTTTGAACGAATTCGATATTTCACATATTAAGAGAGTTATAGCAATATTTCACTTTTTCGAAAAAAAAAAACCCTCATTTTCATCCCCTTCGACCGATTTAGCCCAGTAAAGAACTCGACCGAGATTTTATAGGTATACATATTTGGTAAAAAATCCAAAGTGATTGGTGCAAAATTATGGCAGTAATCGTGTCCACAAGAAACTGATATACATATATATATACATGTGGGAAGGGATTTTGACAAGCGAATAAACCGAACACGTCTTGTAGTAATTTTAAGTATAAAAACTGTATTTACACATAAGATTACAACAGATGAGATTGCACAGAACTTAGCGTGACTTCACTCGACACAAAACTGACACACTGATCGTCCTCTTTTTCTCACAGCTTCCTCTCGGTTCTTCTACGCGGCACCACCGGGTAGTGCCGAGACTGGCGGGAAACCCACAAACGGTTCATCATCTTCCGATTCCCACAATCGGCCATCCTGCAGATCATCCGCCTCGGATGATGAGTCGTCTTCAGCCTATGGTTTGAGGAACTCGGCACAAGTAGTTGTTCGATTGGGGCCTAAGTGATTCCCTTAAGTGTCATTTGGCTTGACTCTGGAGATTCTGTAAGGCCCAAGGTACTTTTTCTTCAATTTAAGGCCTGGTCCAAACTGGGTCCTCTTGATGGCGACGATATCGCCAACTTGGTACTGGTGTGCAGGACGTCGATCGAACGACACCCTGTTTTCTTGATGCACTTTCTGGATTTGTGCTCTCGCTTCTTCACGGTGTTCATCTCTCCTGGTCTCAAACTCATCTACCATCTCTTCATTGATCAACTCAACTATTCTCAGGTCATTTTCACAGCGCATTTTGGCTCCTGTCAAAAGTTCGAACGGCGTCTGCTTGATACTGCGGTTGTAAGCGGAATTCATGGCTCTTCGATCAGATTCGACGTGTTTGTACCAATCTCCAGGGTTTTCGATGGACAACTTGGCCAGCACGGAGATGATCGTGGAGTTCATCCTTTCTATCTGGCCATCGGCACGAGGGAGTCTGGTCGTGATCAGCGAGTGGGTGATGTTGTTGGCAGTGCAGTACTCTTCGAATTCATGTGAAATATACGCGGTTCCACGGTCGGTGACGATCTGCGCAGGATTACCAAATATTCCTTTTTGCACATCCAGTTTCTCCGTAGTTTCTTTCGTGATCGTCGTTTTAATGGGATACAGCCACACAAACTTTGTGAAGCTATCCGCTACTGCAAGAATATGCTTGTATCCTTTTTTCATTGAATCCAAGGTAAGTGTGAAATGGTGTGCTTTCTTTAAATAAGGGATGCAAGAGCCCCTTTTTCATCGTGATGCTCATCTCAACGCTGGTACTCTTTGCCTCTTCCGATGCCTTTTCTATGTCCATCTCCTCGGCTGCTACCACGTCGATTCGGTACAAGTACGCTTCTGATATGTCCTTGGACATCTTGACACCGGTTTTGCTGATGATAGTTACGGCTTGATCCAGCAAGTCGTTACCCATGATAGCTGGCAACTTTAGTACATCTCCAGACACCACATAGAAATCAGTCAAGTAAGTGTCGTCGTCAACCTGGACGTCGGTTGGAAAATATCCTAGGGGACGCACCTCACTATCTCCGAAATTCTGAGTACCAGGGCGGTAGTCTTCAGCTCAGGATCGCCTATCTCTGTGTAAATGTCTTCACGGATCAGATTGATTGGGCAGCCCGTGTCAACTAATGCGTTGATCTTCTGTCCCTGGAGCAACAATTCCTTCATCTTCATATTCGACTTGGTTCCCAAAGCGACGTTCACTGTCTTCTTCTCTGCATTCTGCTCAGGATTTGGGCACTTGGAAGCTATGTGTCCGAAGCTGCTGCAATTGAAGCACTTTGGACCCTGACTCTTGTGTGGACATCCGCTGGACTCATGACTGTTCTTCTGACCACAATTGTAACATCTCTTTACAGGCGAGATCTGCTTCTGCCTGTTGTCTTCTCTTGGTGTATGTTTGTTTGTCGTCTTCTCATTTTTTGTCAACTTCTTGGAGTTTCGTGCATAAGCTCTCTCATATATCTTCAACTTGTCCTTGAACTCCTTAATGTCCCTCGCTCCATACAGAATCATCTTGGATCCAGTGTCGTCCTCGATGCCATCGATGACGTATTGTATCAACGATTTATCATCGATTGCTGACCTGCTGGCTATTTCTCGCATCACCAGGAAATATTCCTGAAGAGTTTCAACTTTTGTTTTTCGGCGGTTGGTTAGTAGTCGATGAATCTCTGCTGCACTGGTATCATCTCGGAATTCTTTCTTCAGGGCTTTCTTCAACTTGTGCCAGGATGTGATGCCACGTTCACTCTGCATGAACAACTTAGCCAGGCCTGTCAGTGACTTTTTTGCAAAAACATATTTTTGCATATCGTCCCAGCCCATCAACGTTGCTGTTTCCTCAAAGTCCTCAATCCAACGTCGCACCGGATAGTTCTCGCTGCCATCATAGGTTCTGACAGAGCCCTCTACATCTCGGAAAGTTAACACAAACTTGTGTGAGACTCCCTGGTTTACAGTGTGCCACGAGTCCACCACGTCCTGGTCGGCTTCCCCTTCACTTGAGCTTTCTTCTCCAGTCTTCGATTTGTGTTTGGTCTTTGTTATGTTTTTATGGTTAGGCCTACCTCGTATTGCTTTGGAGACTTTCTGGTCTTTGGACGAGCTAGATGAATCCGATGATGATCCTGATGTGCTATAGGTTGAATGTTTCATGGATTTCATCCCAGCCATTTTCTCCTTTAACTCACGTAATTCTTCCGCCAGTGCTTCGTTTGCCTCTTTCATCTTGATCATCTCATCATTCGTTTTACCAGTCTCTTCTTCTTCTTCATCATCATCATCATCTTCGTCTTTGGGCATCCCCATCAACGAAAGGTCCATTAAGTTGTCACAGATGCGTTGCACAAGCACGGCTTTCTCTCCCGTATATTGAATGTTTAACACTGTGCAAATGGCAATTAGATCAGCATCGGTGAATTCGCACTCAATGAACTTCAATTTCTCCAGGTGTTCTGGTGAGTCACATTCAAACTCGAATCCTGAGAATTCTCTTAGGCGCTGCCTGTTCTTTCGATCCCGTGGCAGTTTTTCGAAAATGAGGTTATGTAACGTCTTAATCACGGCTGTAGGCGCCGTCTTAATGTTATTATTCACTTTTTCAATATCTTGTAAACACGCCACTTTGTCCGCCATTTTTCTTCGTCTTTCGGCACTCGCACTAATCACTTTTCTCTTCGTCGTCGTCTTAGGGTTCAGGATCCTGGAACTCGTCTTTTGTAGGCTGCTCGAACCACCGAGTCTTTCAGAGTTGAACAGCTGCCCGTCTTCTATATTCCACGGACCCACGTCGTCGTCGTAAATCTTGCCAGAAAAATGTCGTCAATTCACGCCTTGGTTTTATCGTTGTAGCCAAAATTGCCGTTCCGCACTCAAAGTCCTTCGTATCTCGGACGAGCCCCCAAAATGTGGGAAGGGATTTTGACAAGCGAATAAACCGAACACGTCTTGTAGTAATTTTAAGTATAAAAACTGTATTTACACATAAGATTACAACAGATGAGATTGCACAGAACTTAGCGTGACTTCACTCGACACAAAACTGACACACTGATCGCCCTCTTTTTCTCACAGCTTCCTCTCGGTTCTTCTACGCAGCGCCACCGGGTAGTGCCGAGACTGGCGGGAAACCCACGAACGGTTCATCATATTCCGATTCCCACATACATACATAAATTATAGATAAACTTTTGAACTGACGGTGGTTTTGGGGTCTGGGGGATGTGAAACGCGAAGATATGTCGAAATTTTCCGGAAGTCGAAACATGGTACCCACTGCAATAGTTAGCTTTCTAATGAAATCTACCTAAAAAACAACATACAAATCTTATTTCATTGAAAACATTTTAGTATTTATTTTATGAAATATATTTTGCAAAGTGCACAAAACAATTTGGGATTTTTAATACACTTAACATACATTGAGAAATATTTTGCAATTCTGTAAGTTTTCACTGTACAGTAATTACCAGTACCGGTACGTAAATGAATAAAAGGGCCATTTTAAAACTCCACTTTAGTTTGATAACATAATATATTATTATTATTATTATATTATTCAAAACTAAATTGTAGTAGATCATTCCTAAACAGTTATAACTCCTAACTCACAGTCATATATAGAATTAAATACTCTTCTAGGGGTAGAACAAGGTACATAAAACCTATTTATTTGTAATTTTCAGGATCGAGGAATTCTTTTACCAAATGCATGGTTTCTGCCAATACTTTCGCACTGTTATATGCCTCTGCATGGTGTCCACAGAATTTTCAATGTCAATTTTCCTGACTTTTCCTGACCATTTTTCAACAAAATTCCTGACTCGCAAAGTCATCGTAACATTGGAAAAGAGGTTTATTGAGCAAATACGTATATATCTTTTTTCATTTGCAGAATTTGCCCAACGCTCGCCTCTTTATTCATTTAAAATAGAAAATAAAGTAAATTATAATGCAATAATACATAAATCAAAGTGCATTATGAGGGGCAGATGACCTCGTAGTTCTGCCCCTTAAAACAACAATAACTAACATGTAACTAAAGTACTTAATAACCTAAACTATAGTGATGGGGTCGCCACATCCCTACGCCAACGCCAAAAAAAGCATACAAAAAATAGGTAAAAGAGGTTTTTACTATGAAAATGAAATGAAAAAATGGGAATGTACCATAATGTCCAGTGAGATATTGCTTTTTATCTTCAGAGATTAGTTGAACTAGTAACATCAAAATATGGCTGTAAAACACAAAATACTGTATGGTTAATATAAAATTCCTGACTTTCTAATACTTTTCGCCATTTTCTCCTGACTCACGCCATTTTTTCACACTTTTTCCTGACTTTTCCTGACCAAAAACAAAATTCCTGACTTTTCCTGACTATTCCTGACTTTTCCTGCCTGTGGACACCATGCTCTGAAGTGTTCCTTGCCTCATTTCTTTTGACAGTTAAAAGTTTGATAACATAAGATATCTTCTGCAGAGCTGTAAGCAAATCGATATCATTATTCTGCAAAGTTTCGGACAGGTTGTAAATTATAGACAACATTTTACATACAGTAATACAAACTAATGTGCATCACTAACGGGCTCTTATTGCTTACGGGCCCCTATTCATAGCCCTCCTTGTCGGTGGCCCTGCCTGAAAATGTTTACAAAATGACTGCAAAAATCCTATAAAATGACCCAAAAACTAAAAAAAATGACCTATAAATTGGAATTAAATTGTACAATCAATTTACTCATTGAAATGATGTAGGCCATATTTATGTTGCTGACATAATGTAAAGACACAAATAAATGTAAACATAAACTTTCACTAAGTTACACATAATTGGTAGACTGCCCGCAAGAAGAGCTTGCCGAAACTCAATGATGCGCCGAGACCAATATCAATTGGCGTAGTTTAATGCTCATTGCGGGGCTCCTGTGTGTCCCCCCGAATGCTGATTACCGGGCTCAATGCTCACTGCATTCTTTAACCCTGCGGACTCGCTGCGAGATGAGGTCTACAGCTGTAATTCAAGCGTAGAGTGCAAGGAAGCAGCAAACAATACAGGCTAACTAGGGTATAGGCAGGGGCGGATCTAGGGGAGGACGACCGCCCAGGTCCCCGCGGTCCGGGGGCCCCGCGCCATGGATTGATTTAAATTTAATTGATTAATTAATTAGGCCTATACTTTTCAAACTTTTCCTACTAATTTATAATTCATATTCCTTTTTCAGTGCAGCTATAACCTACCGTGACCGTTTAGCAAGTTTAGATTTCAGTGAAATGATGGAATACTTCAGCCGGGGAAAAAGTCGCAAAGTAATATTTTAATTTTCCAGACCTGTAGTTGGGCCGGTACGGCATACCCCCTAAAATCCAAATTCGTTATAAGCGTACCGGTTAAACTACCTTTTTAAATCTGTAAAAAATAGCCCTACTGTAAATTGTCCAATGGATTTCAGAAAGAAAAATCGGAAATGATTATTTACTTGTTCAGAGTTATCTCGTGGCACAACTTGGAACTAATTGGGCCCATAAGAATTGGAGTTTGACATTTCAATCGCACCCAGATGTATAATACATGTTCAGCTGTTGGCAACCGACAGTAGTGGCTACGCGGGCTAAAGCGCTGCATTAGGTCAAGGGGCCAAGCTCTCTGCTGACTCGGTAGACGCGTGGGTTCGAGCCCCACCGTCGGCTGTCCTTGAAATGGTTTTCCGTGGTTTCCCATTTTCAACACCAGGCAAATGCTGGGACAGTACCTTCTGACAGGCCACGGCCGCTTCCTTCCACATCCTTGCCCAGTTTCCTTCATCTTCATCCATTCCATCTCTCATCCCGACGCGCAGGTCGCCCACGGGCGTCGACTAGAAAGACCTGCACTCGGCCTCTCAGGAGGCTACACGACAAAAAAAAAAAAAAAAAAAAAAAAAAAAAGAAGAAGAGCTGTTGGCAACATTGTGAACTTGGTTTCTTTTGGCGGTAAATGCTTGCTTGTGTGTTTTCAGTGCCACGCTGTGCCGTTGTTTGAATTGAGTCTGATTTGTCGTTAGGTACTGTCTGTGTAAGGACGTAAAGTGTGTGTGTGTGTGCGCGTGTGAAAGTACGTACATCATAATTTCAAAGTAGTAATGAGCTTGCTTAACTTGTTAAATTGTGGCAAACAAAAAAACTCCAGATGATAACAGGGACGTTGAAGAGAACAGTGCTAGCTAAGACCAACAAGGCCCTTCGAAAAGATCGATCATCTCAAAGGACAAAGATTTTGAGGAGGAACTTAAGAATGTAGGAAGTGATTCAGTTATTCCTCCTGGTCAAGTAAGTTCAGTGATTCTAGATTATCCAGAATGCTGGTCGGAGTCTCAGCACATTTACTTTAAAACTGAAAACAGGAACAAAAAACTTGGTTGTTCTTATTGTGCTGAAGCTGGCAGGCATAGTTTCGGACCACAGCAAGGTTCAGGATTAAAACCAGCTAAAGAGTGGGTTGATGGGGAAATTACTTATTTTGGAAATACTAAAGATTTGCAGCAAAATAGTTTAAGAAAATATATGAACATAATAAATCTATGAGTCATATACGTGCAGAGCGGGCTAAGGCTAGTGCTGAGAGCAAACCTTTAGAATCAGGAGTAGATAAAATGTTAGTTAATCAGTGTAAGACAACAAGTAGACTGTTTAGGACTGCATATAAAGGGGCAAAGCTAGGAAGACCATTCACTGATTTTCCAATAGACATTCAAGGCCAGGAACTTAATGGTTTGGATATGGGAAGAGTCTTACATTCTAAGTTCAGTTGTACCAACATTACAGATCATATAGCTACAGAAATAAGGAAGAAAATAGCTAATCACCTTATAAAACTAATATTAAAATGGATGTTATGGTAGAAGAGTCCACTACCTCCAGTAATTTATCAGTACTTGTGTTATGTTTGAAATGTGCCATATCAGAAAACACTGTAGTTAAATCATTTTTTTGGGATCTCATTGAACGTAAAGACACGAAATACAGTTCAATCAAGGATGCCATTTTGCGGAATCTGAGTTTTTATGGTTTTTCTTATTCTTACCTCAAAGATAACTTTGTTGGATTTGCAAGTGACGGAGCCTCGGTAATGTTTGGAAAGAGAAATGGAGTTGCTGTGGCATTACAGAACATGTTTCCTCACTTGATTGTTTAGCACTGTGCTAACCACAGACTCGAACTAGCAGTACACGACACGAGAGATGAGGTTTACGGTCTTACCATTTTTCTTTGATAAACTGTATTCTGTCTATAGCATGTCGCCTATAAATGAAGCTCAGCTTAGAGAATGAGCAGCAGATCTTAGTGAAAAACTAAATAAAGTTGGGAAAATATTTACAATCAGATGGGTTGCCTCAAGTGCTAGAACTGTGAAATCTGTTTGCAATAACTGTAGATCTTGTCAAACATTTCACAGAAGCTGCTGCTGATAAATGCAGGGATTCTAGAGAAAGGTCTAAATATGCAGGCCTTTGCAAAACTTTGAGTTCTTCTGAATTTGTTATAAATTTTGCAGTTGTATACGATGCTTTAATTGAGCTCTCAGATTTATCTTTGTTTCTTCAAAGAAGAGACATGACAATTATCGAAGCTGACAAGACTATGAAACGTAGTATCCGGGTACTGGAGTCTATGGCATCTTCTCCAGGTTCTCATGCTGAGGATGCAACTAAAGCAGCTAAAAACAAGGTCTTTAATGACATTGAGTTACACAACAACCCTAAGGTTGTTCAAATAAGTAGTGGCCAGTTTTACCGAAGTCTAGCTGAAAATCTCAAACAAAGACTTATCGCCAATCCTAGCCATGCATCCCATATAGGTTCTCAGACCAAGCAAAGCAGCACAGAAAACGTAAAGAAGCTGAGGACTGAAGTACTGTTGAAAGATCTTGCTCTTGTAGCGACACGGCATTGGCGACAAGATACTGACATAACTTGTGGAGATAGGAGCATCTCTAATATATGTGAGGTTTTTAGACTTCAAGACAAGAGAAAATACATTCAGGCATTCAGGGAATATGTGGACACGAACATGAAACCTAAAGACCTTGAACAATCACTACAAATAATTGATTCAAATCCAATTTCCACATCAGAATGCGAAAGAGCATTGAGTGCTATGAATGACATTATTACTAAAAAAAGGAACAGTTTGTTGGTAGAACGAACCGGACGATTAATTTTCCTAAGAAGTGTTGGGCCGCCATTGGAAAAATTTAAACCAGAAATTTATGTGCAGTCTTGGCTCAGATCAGGAAGAAGATCAGCTGAAGAAACAGCGTGTCGAAAATGTGACCCACTCATCGAATTCCATTACGAGTCCATCTGGAACCTCCTTAAGTGATTTTTGGTGAGTACCGCCTAAATTTTTTTCCCAACTACAGCACTGAATATTTTATAGTTTACATAATCATTTTCAAGGGGACTTAAAAGTTTCTTTCATATTATTAAAAAAAATGTACTGTAGTGTATTTAAAATATTGTAATTATTCTTTATTTTATTATTATTTCAAAACTATTTTCCATTTGATTTGATATTATTTTTCTATTTCCTATTGTTGAGGGCCCCACCTTATCATATCGCCCAGGGCCCCGCAAGGCCTGGATCCGCCACTGGGTTTAGGTTACTGTGTCCTGGCTCAGGTAATAACTACTGTGTAAGGCATTACACGCACGCGCTGAGATCTCACTTGAACCCCAGTCACAGTTCAGCATGCCAAGCCTCAGGCTGAGCAGACGGTTCGTTCAGAACTGCTGCCAGCGAACTACTGAAGCAAAATGGGAGGGGTGTGTTCTGCCATTACCGAGCCCACCCGAACATTGCCGAAGATCTGCGCAGGATTCTGTGGTAAGCGAGTATTCTACAAAAGTATGTCAACATCGGTAGTAAAAATATCCTCGCTGAATTCTGAAATTATTTGTTTGAAATGCGCAGCCCTAGACGCCTTAACTTCGGCATTTTAAAATAAATCCAAAATAAAAATCGCAGCCGGTAACACAAATCCACTGTGCACACGTAAGGTTGCACCGAGTTACTGGGCCTACTGCAGTCTGTCCTGCTACCCTCGCTTTGAAGATCGCTCCCAGATTAGCTGCAAGCGCAGGTGTGTCTCCTGGAATAAGGATATTTTCAAGAAGTAAAGACTGAGTAAAGGCTTCAGATCGACAATGAGTCAAAGATTTTCATGACCTTGCATTCATCCTCACTTTAAGTTCCGATAATATCCAATACCATACGCAAAAATGGATCAAAACCCATAAAAATATGAGGGAATCACTAAAAAATTATATAATAGTCTGATAACTTCTATAAAATGACAAAATAATGATTTGAAGCACCGTACTTATAGATTTTAGGTTATACTATCGGCTATCTATGAACTTGGATTTAGTGAAGGAAAGAAGGAGGGAGGGAAGGAAAGGAAAGGAAGGAGGAAATGAAAGGAAGGAGGAAAGGGAAGAAAGGAAGGAGGGAAGGGAATGAACGATGAAAGGGAAGGGAAGGAAGGATATAGCAAAACAGCTTATTTGCTGATTCTCGCTGTAACATGTGGTTACAATGTCTATTTTAGATCTCTATGCATTTTCTATGTTCCTTTTTTGATGTTGTTTTGTTTTTGTTTTTTTTATTCCATGATTTTATACATATCTTTGACTTCTTGTGTGGGTCCGTACTGGAGGATTTTGTAAGAAAGTTTTTTCTTTTTTTTTATCTATGGAGATTGTAGGAAGCCATGTTAGATTATCTGTGGAGATTATTGGTTTGTTGAAGTTAGTTGAAGCTTGTGAAAAGATATTGGCAATTAAGAGAGTGATATATAATCGTCGAATTTAATAGTATTTATGAAAGCAATACAGTATGATATAAATGGTATGTGAGCTTATAGTAGCTATTGGTGATGAGTATGGGAAGTGATAAAAATAAATGGTATTAATAATGATTCATCTCCCAACCCCACCAACCTGGGCCCAATGTTTGGGAAGCCAGGCTCTGCCTGTCACAAGTCAGGACTAAGGGCGAGTGATAGAGGAGTAACACCTCTTTAAAAAACCTTGGGCCAGCTGGCCCGGCTGGTAGTACCATGTGAGGGTCCCTTGCCAGGGTTACGGTGAAGACCTCAACGGCATAGACAGTGGAGTAGATGGACTATGGAACAGTGTCAATGGTGGAAGAGGCATCCCAGTGCTCAGGAGAATAAGAGTAAAAGATATATGGCAACCATATATCAATTTAAGGGGACGACGGTTCCATATGTTAATGGCGGTACCCCGACAGCGTCTGTATCACATGTTAGTGGCGGCTGATTTTATAACACTCAGAAGTGGAACTCTGAGTTTATCCGACTGACTGGTCAGTCAAAATTTCAAAACATCAATTAAATCAACATGGACAGTGCACCTTCTAAAGCAAATATTTACCCCAGGGGTTTCAGTCCCCAAGTGGTCTCTTCGGATTCTGGGGAGACCACTGATGAGTGCATGGAAGTAAGTCGGAGTACTTCAAATCCCCATAGAAACAAGGTTAAAGCAAGATCTCGGATTTGGCTCATGACATTTAATGTCAATTCTCTTTTGAAAGTGGGAAAACTTAAACATATCCTGAATAAATCTAAAGAATGCAACATTAACATAATTGCATTCCAAGAACCACGCTATACTGATGAATACCCTTTTGATTCTGAAAACTATAGGATATTCAAAGGAAAACCGGGTGAACGAGTTATGGATCATTGTCCGCAGTTTGGGACGGGCTTTATAGTGGATAAGTCAATACTTGGCTCAGTTGTGACATTCGAGTCTTATTCAGGACGTCTTTCAATCTTAACGATAAAATCGGGGAAAAAAAATTATTCTCTAGTGAATGGTCATGCTCCAACTAACATTACGAATAAAGAAGCACCTGACAAAGCAGAGCAGTTCTGGAATCAGCTAGACAGTGTTTTACAAAGAATTCCAAGTCATCATGTCAAAATCCTTATGGGCGACTTTAATGCCCAAATAGGAAAGGAGAAGAAATATCGATATTGGGTTGGGAAATGGTCCGGCCATACACAAACCAATAAGAACGGCATACGACTCATTGAGTTATGCATCAGCCATGACTTGTTTTTTAAATCTACCTTTTTCAAGAAAAGCCCTTCTAAAACTAAGACTTGGGTCACACCTAATCCCTTATTAGGTGAATATCAACTGGATCATGTGCTGATTTCCCACCTGCATACATCTGAAATCATGAAACTCAAAGTTCTGAAAGGACTGGATTTAGACTCTGATCATTATCCAACAAAATTTTCCCTGGATATGATCCCTGAAAAGAGAAACTTTATGAAGCGAGCTCCACAACGAAAGTACGACACAGCAGGTATTAAAAGCAATGAAGACTTAAGAAAGGTACAGAACAGTTAGATCCACAAAATTGGACACAAATTAAAACAGGACTCTTACACACAGCCGAAACTACAGCACCACTCAGAAGAACAAGAAAACACCCTTGGTGGACAGATGAATGCGAAGAGTTAATACAACTTCGACAAAAAACTTGGCATAATTGGTCAGGCAATAAAACTCCAGCCACTTTTCAGGAACTTCAAAATGTTAGAAAGGTTGTTACTAAGTCAATAAGGAAAATTCGTAAACTGAGTGAGGATATGAAATTACAGTCTATAGAAGATGACTTTAAACAACATAATTCAAGGAACTATTATAGAACTTTCTAACAAAAGTTAACCAAATATTCTCCTCCATTACTCCATTTTGTCAATCATAAAGGAGAAATGGCTTATACCACTGATGCTAACTGCAAAATCCTCGCAGCATACTTTTCTAAATTACTTAATAGTGAAAGCCCTCTGGAAAAGTTTCAGTTCACTTCTAACCGAATTAATCAATATTCAGCCCCACCAACAGTTCAGGAAATTAGAGAAACAATTCAATCACTAAAAAATAACAAGGCCACAGGAGAAGATCAAATAACTACAGAACTTTGGAAAAATGCAGGGGAAAATTTCATCAAAAAACTTCACGACATTATGCTGGACATCTGGCAAACTGAAAAAATACCAAAGGATTGGAAGATGGCAATAATACACCCCATACATAAAAAAAGGAAGCAGGTCTGATCCAAACAATTATATAGAGGTGTTTCCCTTCTTCAAGTCACATATAAAATTCTCTCAAAAATTCTACTCAACCGTGCAGAGAGTCAACTTGACCAAAGAATTGGTGAATACCAAGGTGGATTCAGAAAGGGGAGATCCTGTGCTGAGCAAATTCTGAACCTGAAGAATACTATATCATATTTTCGGAACACAACAAACAAAAATTATGTCATCACATTTGTCGATTTCAAAAAGGCCTATGATAGTATAGATCGCATGTCACTTGTTAATGTTTTAACAGAATTTGGACTTGATAACAAAACAAGAAATATTATTAAAGATACACTAACTGAAACGAAGGCTAAAGTTAAATTTATGGGTGGTTGTAGTGATGAGTTTGAAATAAACACAGGTGTCCGTCAAGGGTATGGGCTCTCCCCTTTACTTTTCAATTGTGCTCTTGAGAAAGTTGTCAGAGAATGGAGGAAAGCAGGTGCACCATCTCACCGCCTGGGCCCAAAGATTAAGGGTATTGACTTAGATTGTCTAGCGTTTGCTGATGATTTAGCACTAATTGCCAAAAACGTCGCTGATGCACAGAAACAGCTTGTTATACTGGAGGAGCAAGCAGCCAAAATAGGACTAAAAATCTCCTATGAAAAAACTAAATTTATGACAAATATTAAGAATGGTCCACCTGAAATTGTCATTGGTATCAATAAGATTGCAAGAGTGAAAGAATTTAAATACTTAGGTGAATGGATCACTGAAAATGGCAATGAAAATAAATCTGTAGCATCACGAATTCAGAAAATGGAAATTGCTTTTCAACACACAAAGAATGTTTATAACAAAAAAAGCTTGTCCTGGAACAACAAAATTCGTCATTACTGTTCAGTGATTAAACCTGAAGCTCTATATGCTTCAGAAACGCTCAGTTTACATCGTAAGACCTTAAAGGAAAAATTAGAGATTAAAGAAAGGAAAATCATGAGGAAAATCTTAGGGCCCAGAATTGTAAATGGCATACACTATCCCAAACCCAACTCTGAAATTTATAAAAGAGTTTCTAAATTAACTGATACAATGAGATTGCGACGAATTCAGTTTCTAAGCCATTTGGAAAGAATGAATCCTACCAGACTCACTTATCGAATCCACAAATTTCTGCAAATCAAACGCACAAGACCAAAATGGTATAAACAAGTAGAGAAAGACCTTAATGAATTGGGTTCATCAAATTTACAAGATAGAAATATGATCCGGAAAATTGTTCACACAAGGGGATTTGAGGAAGATGAGAAGAAACCACAACGACGTACCTGGTCGGAGGTACAGAAATTACAGCAATCAGTGAAAATGAAGAACTATTGGGCAAGGAGGAAAGCTCAGAAAATGTTGATTCCGCGTGGTCCTAAGTGACCCATTCGCGAAGAAGAAGAAGAAGAAGAAGATTCATCTCCCTCTTGTGCAGTAAACAACCACGGCCCCGATAAGAAAAGTTACATCGCGAAGGTACTTTATTTCTTGAATCTAATGCACACCTAAATTTACGAAACCTCCAAATAAAATAAAATTGCATGTGAATGTAATGCACAACAACAAAAAGTACATCTGATACATTAATGAACTCATGTTACAATATCATTTGTATTATAAAGAAACGTGATTCATTGATTATCTCATTACTGTATTAATAGACACATGTACTTTGATTGATATTTCAAATGAAATGTATCACTAGAGGACAAGCTAAGAACTTGCGGTCCATTTTTTAAGGTTTATTCATGGTATTCCTTTTCTACGCTTACTGTACAGGAAGTTATCATCTATTTTGGACCCGGTTACCTAACAACACATTTTTTAAAAAAAATTGTAATTCTTGTATAAGATATTAACAATTTTCTTCTGGTGGGCACGGAAACCCCCCCCCTCTTGGTAGTTCGTGTGCCTCCCCATACTGTGCACTGTGGTAAGGGGGAAAAATACAACGCGGAAAACACAGTAAAGAACAGTCGAATGTTCCACGTGTGTTGAAGATGGCGAAGAGTATGATCAGTGAATACCGGTATCTTACTTTCTGAACTTTTTATTTCATGATTTTTTGATTTTGTTTTTGCATCTGTTGTTAATTAATTTATATTTTTGCCATTTAACCCTTAACTCTCTTTATTGTGGTTATGGACGAGGTAATGACACGGATAGCAGGAAAGATAGGAGAAGATAAGATGAAAGCAATGGTGTTTGCAGATGATCTCATGGTCTGGGGAAACATGGAGGAGGAAATTCAGGAGCAACTGAAGGCTTGGGAAGAAACAGTGGGAGAGTATGGATGGAAGTTCAACATCAGTAAATGTGAGATCCTGTTAACGACCAGGAAAAAGGACAGACCAATGAGTGGGATAACACTTGGAGGTGGACAGCTGAAGAAGGTGGAAAGTCTCAAGTACTTGGGAAGTATAGTGGAGGAAAATGGAAGAAATGACAAAGAGATTACGGGACGTGGCAGACAGGCAGAAGCATTTCTGAGAAGCATTTAGGAGCTTAGTGTGGAATAAAGATGTCCCACAAAAAAGCAAGGAAGTGTTATACAGAAGCTACTATATCCCGATACTGACCTATGCTTCAGAAACGTGGACAATGAAGAAAAGAGACGTAAGCAGAATACAGGCAGGTGAAATGAAGTTCCTGCGAAGTAGGATCGGAGTAACAAGAAGAGACAGGTTGAGGAATGAAAAGGTCAGGGAAATGGTGAAAGAGGAGCCCTTGCAAGGTAGGATTGAGACATCAAGACTGAGGTGGTATGGACACTTAAAGAGAATGGATGAGAAGAAGATTCCCAAGAGGATACATGAGATGCAGATGCAGAAGAAACGACCAAGGGGAAGACCAAGAGATAGATGGCTGAAAGGAGTGGAGGAATGTGTCAAGAAGAGAGGCGAGGACTGGACCAGAGTGACAGCGGAGAGGTGGTGGGAGGAGGGGGCTAGGTGGCGAGGCTTATGTTCCAAACAGACCCAGCCTGGGGCTGGAAACTGTACAAGATGATGATGATGAACCCTTAACTATGGATGTACATTTTCAGTGACATCAACATGGACGTGAGGTCAGAGGAACCGCATCAAAATTAATGTGGCTACGGAAGGGAGGGTTAATGAGAGAAATTGCTAGCTGTTTTCATTTGAATAATTAGGCCTACACTTTATTCGACCCAAAACCACAACAATAGTTTTCATTTGTTAATTTGTAGAACCCTCATACCTTCAGATTACAGTTGCAGCAATTTTTGTTACTCAGAATGCACTGTTCCATTTGAACACTCATATCTTTTACACTATCAACCAAAATGGACCCTAGCTTGGGTATTAAAGCTGTTTGATAACCACTGCATTGAAAATTAACCACACATGAGACCGATCTCTTGTTGGGGTGGAAATTGCAAGCACTGAACTTGACCCTCAATGTTACTCTCACTCAACACATTCGTAGCAGATCTTTCTTGTACACTGCAAGCATACTGGTTTTTCACATCTATAGCATTTGTAATATGTTTTCCTCTTCTTTGCTGGTGGGTACAGACGACAAGTTATCCGTTTTTCAAGCTTTACAAGCTTCTTCTCAGCAATGTTGATACGCTCCTCCACTGCTTCAACCGTGGACATGCGGTCACCCAGGCCGCTACGAAACTCATCAGCTTCTTATCGCGGCTGCATGGTTATCAATGACGGATAAGATAAGTGCAGTGGAGAGGTCTTCTTGACATAGAAAGGTACTGCAAGCAAATATACTGGGAGGGCGATAATCGAGGTGTGGCACGTGTTTATTTTTCCACCACGGTCATTTTGACCGCACGTCCATAGTTAAGGGTTAAGGTTCATTTAAGGTTAAAAATACAAGATATGTTGATTAAAGGATAGTGCAAATAGGAATTTATTATGGTGGTCACAAAATACCCCCCCACCCGTTGGTAGCCCGTGGTTTGAAAAATAGCATGATATTGCTAGGGTTAATGAGGGACATGTCATCTTTGGAATTGATCCTCTTGCCTTTGAACACTATGATGGGAAACAGTACATACAACAAGAAAATAGCAAAACCGAAATAACGAAGAAAAAATGGAAACAAAAATAATAAAACTCAATGCTAAAAGTAAACAAAATACTGACTAGGGCCCAGATGATGACATGTCATCTTTTTACTGAACTGTCTAAAACAATGCTGAAGTACATAGAAACTACGGACGGGCAACCTCGTCTTCAAATATGTCATTTTTATTTTGCACCTTTTTGCATTTTTTGCTATTTTTCCATTTTAAGAGCATTTTCTTAAGTTTGGTAGATTTTGGGTCTTATTTTAGAGAAATCGACCTTTTAAGGTCATCTTTTTCCAATTTAGATATGTCACAGCTTTATATGAGGGAGTTACGTCTCTCAGAGTTAAGAAGTTAGTAGCTGATACAAGATAATTTAAAATATTGAAATATTGATTCCATTTCCTTAATCAAACGGGTGGAAACTAGTCTTAGCAACAATCGTGGCAAAATTGCTGCGGGTATTGCATCAAAACTGAAAAAAGTGCTGGACAAAAACATCGGGTATAAAACATTATGCAAAATCTCAGACATTCTCTCTGGTGAAAACTATTGCATGGATGGGATTGAGGAGGATTTAGCAGCAAACGACCTTCCTCACTTCAAGTACGCTCCGATCACATCAGTTGATGTTGAACACAGCTTTTCGAGATATAAAAACTTGTTGGCTGATAACCGCAGATCATTTACATTTGACAACATCAGAATGACATTCGTAGTGCAGTGCAACTAAGACTAAAGTACACATGAACCTTCTGTTAAGTGCTAGAAATCTATTTTGATTGACTTTTCAGTTTGAGTTTGAAATATTGGTGAGTTTATTATTATAAGATCATTTTCTCCATTTATAATGCATTTTTTACAATTTTTAGGTCATTTATTATGCCTGTTGCTCACGGTAAAATGTTTCTTAAAATTTATTTTACAACTAATTTTATAAAAATTTGACGAAAGCAAGCTGTGTTGTTCATGGTAAAATTATTTTATAAAATCCATGGATGTATCAGGATCGCCATCTGCCGATAAACTTCTGAACAAAGCATCAGCTGTTCAACACACATTGGTTTGAGAGTATGGCTCCAACAAACAAAGCAAACGTTGCAAAAATTGCTGCTTGAGCTACAACTAAATGTCGTACAGTGGTAAAAAGGAAGAAAAGAAATGCTAGGAAGTCCTGGACTCGGGAATGGATAAAAAGAAGAGAAGAGTAGAGGAATACTCTCCTTGGTCGAAAATGAGTTGAGGTAAGAAATCAGAATTCATACAGGAATTTTCTAAGAATGGAGAAAAGCAGTTTTAAAAAACTCCTAGATCTCGCTGGTCCCAAAATTATTCGACAGGACACTTAACATGAGGCAAGGCATTTCTCTTGAAATGAGACTGTAAGTGAGTTTGAAACCCGTTTATCTTCGCCTTCACATCAGCCTGGCTTGTGTTTGGTCGAATTTGTGAAACATATTCGGCAATTGAGATTTCTGCCTCCCTTCTTGCATTTCTACTGTGGTATATGGGCGTTTTAACCTCATACAAACACTGATATTTCTGGTACTCGTCCAATAAAACACTAACAGCTTGGGAGCCCGTATCACACGACACTAGTTAGTATGAAAGCTTCTACCAGTACTGGTGTACACGCTGGTATAGACGCGTCTAGCACCGTGTGATATGTACCTTCCATGTTAGGTTCTGCCTTCCATAATAGCTTCCATACAACTCATGAAATTGAACAGGTGCCATATTTCCTGGCAGTTTTCATGGAAGTTTGAGTACAACAACCAATTGGATTGCTTTTCTCGTTCAGGTAGATATCCTAGGGGCAACATAAACAAGTAGATTTGTTATGTGGGTAGGCCTACGAAAAATACATCAGAATTAAACTATATTTTCTTTAAACGGCGTCTGTGTGGTAAGCGCTAGCTATATCCAGTAAATATAGCACGTGTCATATTATTATTATTCTGGGATAAATATTTAACTATTTAAATTCTAATAGTTATCACGAATGGTATCCGTCCATGGTTACAGTATTTAGGGAAAATAAGAATTTTAAATGGGAGAAAACACAAAACAAAGTTGCAATATTGCTGTACGACATAATAAGGAGGAAATTATAAAATAATTAAAAGGAAGTAAAAATCTCCGGCCCTGGATAGCCCTGAACCCGGGATCTTCAAATCAGCAAGCGAGCGCGATACCACTAGCACACTTTTCCAACTGACTATACAGCAATTTGTTGCGCTTCTTATCAGCGCGTATGGTTAAATATGCAATTATTACAATTATATCTTAAATATTGATTGGAATGAATTCATTCAGTACCACACATATTTTCAAATGTACTTAAAGCAAGTTACATGACCGCTTTGCGTTAATAATGCGAATCGACTGTAAATTTTACCCCCAAACGACAACCGTCCTCCATGTTTTATTTTCGAAGAGTTTGTTTACAAGCGAGCTTCACAATCTTCTCACCATGTGGCGCCAGCATCATCTTCATGTCAGCTTCCCTGATTGGTTCGTTTCGTAAAATTAATTTTACGGAATAGAACATGTCCTATTTTATGGAAAGTTTTATCAAAGGTTTTATAAAACTTGAATTTGACCGTGAGCAACATAAATTTTATAAAATTAAATTATTGTACAATAAATTTGAAGGAAAATTTTACCGTGAGCAACGGGCATTACAGTCATTTTTGAAAATTTTAAGTGCATTTTTTAAACTTTTTTACAGCATCAACATCCGGGCCCTATTAATGACAATGAAAAGAACTCTGACACAGACACTTAACAAGCGACTGAATGAACATGCGCTGGTAACGTGGTGTGCCCGTTGCTCACGGTAAAATGCTTCTTAAAATTTGTTGTTGTGTTGTTTGAGTCTTCAGTCTTTTGACTGGTTTGATGCAGCTTTCCATGCCTCCCTGTCCTGAGCTAATCGTTTCATCTCTACATAGCTCCGACACCCTACATCCGAGGCAATCTGTTTAACATATTCTAACCTTGGTCTACCCCTACAGTTTTTGTCCTCGACCCTTCCTTCCATAACTAAGCTTGCTATTCCTGGGTGTCTTAGTATGTGTCCTACCAACCTATCTCTTCTCTTCATTAGCAGTCGCCAGAAACATCTCTCCTCTCCCACTCGTCTTACTACCTCTTTGTTTGTAACCCTATCTACCCATCTGATCTTCATCATTCTCCTGTAACACCACATTTCAAATGCTTCAATTCTCCTCTTTTCTGCTGCACCAATAGTCCAAGTTTCACTTCCATAAAGCGCCACGCTCCAGACAAAGGCTTTCAAAAATGACTTCCTAATACCTAAATCTATATTCGATGTTAGCAGATTCCTTTTTTGTAGAAATGCTTTCTTTGCCTGAGCCAACCTACTTTTAATATCCTCTTTGCTTCGTCCATCACTGGTTATTCTGCTTCCTAAGTAACAGAAGTCTCCTACTTCCTTCAGCTTTTCACCTGCCAATTTGATCTCCATAGAGGTTTCTGATTTATCTCGGCTGCATTCCAGTATTTTTGTTTTACATTTATTAATTTTCATCATGAATTCTTTCCGTAAGACGGAGTCCATACCATTCAAAAACTCATTCAAATCCTCAGGCTTGTCGGCCAAGATGACGATGTCATCAGCAAATCTCAGAGTTGAAATTATTTCTCCTTGAATCTTCACTCCCACTTTAAATTTTTCTCTAATTTCCTTCATTGCTTGTTCAATGTAAAGATTGAAAAGTATGGGTGATAAGTTGCAGCCTTGCCTTACACCTTTCTGAATACCAGCTTCTCTCTCATGTCCTTCAACTCGAATGACTGCTGTCTGGTTTCTGTACAGATTGTATATCACCCTCCTATCCCTGTACTTTATTCCAATAGATTTCAAAATGTCAAACAATTTAGTCCAATCAACGTTATCAAAAGCCTTTTCTAAGTCTACAAAAGCCATGAACGTTCTCTTATCTTTCCTTATTCTACCTTCCAAAATCAGCCTAAGACTTAGTACAGCTTCCCTTGTTCCTACATTTCTCCTGAAACCAAACTGGTCTTCACCCAACTCCGTTTCTATCTGGCTTTCAATCCTCTTGTAAATTATTCTAGACAGGATCTTTGAAGCATGAGTAATCAAGCTGATTGTACGGTAATCTTCACATCTGTCAGCTCCCACTTTCTTTGGTATAGGGATGATAACATTCTTCTTGAAATCAGGGGGTACCTCACCTGTCTCATAAATCCTACACACCAAGTGAAATAACCTGATCAGACCTTCATCTCCTATGCAGCGTAGCAACTCAATCGGTATATCATCTATGCCTGGTGCTTTGTTCCTGCTTAAGTCTTCCAAAGCTCTATCAAATTCTGATCTCAATATTAAATCTCCTTTCGCATCCTCATCAATTTCCTCCTCCCTTTCCATTACATGATTCTCAATCTCCTTTCCCTTATACAAACTCTCTATGTAAGCTTTCCATCTCTCAACCTTTTCTTCCCTATCTGTTAGAGGCTTTCCATTTGTGTCCTTAATATTACAGCACTTAGTCTTCTTTTCCCCAAAAGTATTCTTAATCCTTCGATAAGCTGTGTCTACTTTTCCTAATTTCAGACAATTTTCTATACCTGCACATTTCTCTTTCAACCATTCTTCTTTCGCTTCCTTGCACTTCTTGTTAACCTCATTTTTCAGACGTCTGTATTCTGCTTTCCCCTTTTCGTCTCTTAGATTCTTGTGTTTCCGCCTTTCATCCATCAATTCTAGTATATCCTGAGTGATCCATGGTTTTCTACCTATTCTTTCTTTCCTACCAATGTTTTCTTCTGCGGATTTTGTTATTTCATTCTTCAAAAGTGCCCATTTGTCTGCAATTGAAGTTTGTTTAGGGTTTTTCATTAGTCCTTCCTTTATACTCTTCTTGAATCTTTCGTTTACATCCTTCTCTTTCAGTCTGTCTATTGCCCACCTTTTTGGCTCTTGACTTTTCTTCAGTTTCTTCAACTTTAATCTGCATTTCATTACAACCAGATTGTAATCAGAGTTTATGTCAGCACCAGGATATGTTTTACAATCCAAAATCTGGTTTCGAAACCTCTGCTTGACCATAATGAAGTCGATTTGGTAACGCCCTGTATCTCCTGGTCTCATCCATGTTATTTTACAACTAATTTTATAAAAATTTGACAAAAGAAAGCTGGGTTGTTCACGGTAAAATTATTTTATAAAATCCGTGGATGTATCAGGATCGCCATCTACCGATAAACTTCTGAACCAAGAATCAGCTGTTTAACACACATTGGTTTGAGAGTATGGCTCCAACAAACAAAGCAAAAATTGCAAAATTTGCTGCTTTAGCTACAATTATATGTCGTACAGTGGTAAAAAAAAGGCTCAAAAGAAATGCTAGGAAGTGCTGGACTCGGGAATGGATAAAAAGAAGAGAAGAGTAGAGGAATGCTGTCCTTGGTCGAAAATGAGTTGAGGTTAGAAGATCAGAATTCATATAGGTATTTTCTAAGAATGGAGGAAAGCAGTTTTAAAAAACTCCTAGATCTTGTTGGTCCCAAAATTATTCGACAGGACACTAACATGAGGCAAGCCATTTCTCCTGAAATAAGACTGCAAGTGAGTACGAAGCCCGTTTATCTTCGCCTTCACATCAGCCTGGCTTGTGTTCTGTCGAATTTGTGAAACATATTCGGCGATTGAGATTTCTGCCTCCCTTGCATTTCTATTGTGGTATATGGGCGTTTTAACCTCATACAAACACGGATATTTCTGGTGCTCGTCCAGTAAAACACTAACGGCTTCCTTAGTCCAGCCTGAGCCTGCCATTTTCGAAGTGTTTGTTTACAAGCGAGCTTCACAATCTTCTCACCACGTGGCGCCAGCATCATCGTCATGGCAGCTTCCCTGATTGGTTCGTTTCGCAAAATTAATTTTACGGAATAGAACATGTCCTATTTTATGGAAAGTTTTATCAAAGGTTTTATAAAACTTGAATTTGACCGTGAGCAACAGAAATTTTATAAAATTAAATTATTGTACAATAAATTTGATGAAATATTTTACCGTGAGCAACAAGCATGCTAGCTGTCAAACTCCAGTCAATAGGAGCTCACGGTGGCCATTTTATATAGTTCCCACCAAATGCTTCAGATTCTTTCTTTTGAAATAAAGGGTACTAGTGGACCTGTGCGAGTAATCTCGCATGTTCATAAGCCATACTTTTCCCAATAGGTTTATAATAAGAGACTTAAGGAGAAAGGTTTTTATGTTTTTATTTGAACCAAAAGATAATAGAACACTATTTACATTTCAGGCGCCCCTATGGCCAAAATGCGAACTGAACAGCAATAATGTCGCGTATTTTCCTACAGCAACAGTATTTGCAAGTCGCACACTTCTTACAAAAATTGATATTTATGAAATTAGAATGCAATTCGTCACTGGTAATGTCATTTGTGTGCTGAGTCCATTGATTGACAGCTTAGCTGTATCACTCACCGGTTATTCGATATTTATGAAATTATGCGATTTGAGTACACATTCCTTTAAATTACTGTTTCTGAAATCCATGCAAAATGATGAAGGAAAGACCTCAGAATGTTAAAATGACATGAAACAGGCGTCACAGCGGACAAAATGTGAAGTGGACAGCAATTATGGAGAGTATTTTCCTGCAGCAACAGTATCTGCAAATCGCACACTTAGTACAGTTTTTTTAAAGTAATTTTTTAAAGAAATTACAGTTATTTATGATATTAGAGTGCAATGCATCACTGGTAATGTATATTCTCTTTCATTTGAATGCTCATTTGTCACTATCGGTCGCTTGTGAGCCAAAGGAGGGATCTGTTGAAATATGTGACCATGGTTTGCGTTGGTCACACTGTTAATTATAAACCTGGTCCATAGAGATATGTTTCTCTTTTGTTTTATGGTAATGGTGTGTATAAAAAGAATGTTGTATCACCTTGTTCGTTCAGTTCTGTTGTAGTAAATGTCAAGTACATTAAACGTGTGTTCCATTTCAATTGCCTGTGTGCCTCGTAATCCTACAGGTTATGGGCCCAGCCACGAATCCACCGTGCGTATGATAGATTGATTGTTATATGAACTGTGAATTCGGCTACGTAGCGAAATTCAACATGTCTGCAACCAGCACCTCGTTACCGGCTATAGATAAGCTGCGAGGTAGTCTAAATTACGTGGATTGGCGATTCGAGATGGAAAACGTCCTAAGACTCGAAGATCTGTGGAGCTGTATAGTTGGCTACCCGGATGGAGATACTACAACATCTGCGAAGAAAGCAAAAGACGAAAGTCGGGCTAGGGCCAGACTTAACCTCATGGTGGATAAATCAATTTTCCCAATCGTCATGCCTTGTAAGACCGCGAAGGAAGTCTGGGAAGCTCTTGAAAAGGCCTACTCAGATAAAGGAGTGAATCGGCGGATCGTCATCTTGAAGAAATTGTGCAAAGTTAAATTAAAGCACTACAAGACGATGGAAGAGTATGTTAGTGAGGTTATGGGACTTGCTCAGCAACTTGCGTCTATGAATAAGGCACTGGACGACGAGTTTGTGGCAGCTCTTATGCTGAAAGGTCTACCAGATGAGTTTCAGCCTATGATTATGGCTCTGGAAAGTTCCGGAACAGACCTTACTGCAGACACAGTTCGAACCAAGTTGCTACAAGATACTACTTGGAGTGGGAAAAGTACTTCCAAGCCATCCAAGGATTCTGTTCTGTTTTCACGAGAAGACAAGACGAAGAAGAAGCCCTTCTGCTGGAAATGCAAGAAGCCAGGACACTGGAAGCGGGATTGCAGGAAAGAGGAGATGCAGAGCTCAACTCAACAGAAGTCGAAGAAAGACAAGATGATGCTGGCGACCGATGGACAGGCATTAAGTGCAAGGGCCTCTACAGGGGCCTGGTTCGTTGACTCTGGTGCTACTAAGCATATGAGTTCAAGCAAGACTGCGATGGTGAACTTTACTGCTGGTCCTAATCTGGAGATCAGTACAGCAAACAATCAAAAATTGTATGGCCAAGGATCTGGTAATGTAACTGTTCAATTAGAAAATGGTATTTCACAAACCTTGTCCAATGTAGAATATGTTCCTGGTCTCACTGCTAATCTTTTATCTGTGTCTGCTGCTACTCAAAAGGGTTATGCTGTGGTATTCACCGACAATACTTGTGAAGTTTATGATAGTGAAAACTTTGTTGCTACAGGTAATGTAGCACTGACTGCGAGTAATGTGGGGGGTGTTTACCAAGTCAATGCTCTCAGTGGTCAAGCTAATATTTGTTCAGAGGACTCAGAATATTTATGGCATAAACGACTAGGCCATCTTAACAACCACAGTATGAAGTTGTTAAGAGATAGTCTCACTCATGGAATTAATTTCTCAGATAATGGTTTTAAAAACTGTTTTTCATGTGCTGAAGGTAAACAAGCTAGACAACCATTTAAGTCAAGTAAGAGTAAAACTGTATGTAAAAATAAGCTAGATCTTATTCATTCAGACTTATGTGGGCCTATGCCAGTTCCATCTTGGAGCAATGCTCGCTATTTCTTGACCTTCATTGATGATCATTCTAGAAAGGATTTTGTGTATTTCCTTGCTAAGAAAAGTGATGTTTTGGATTGCTTTATTGATTTCAAGGCACAGGTTGAGAATCAGTGTGAAAGATCTATTAAGGTCCTACGCACTGATAATGGTGGTGAATTTTGTAGCAAAGCTTTTGAGAGGCTACTTAAATCAGAAGGTATTCAGCATCAAACTACAACTAGCTATTCTCCACAGCAGAATGGTGTAGCTGAACGCATGAATAGAACATTGCTTGATAAATGTAGAGCCATGATGAGCGAGTCTAAAGTAGATAAACGCATGTGGGCTGAAGCAATAAATACAGCAGCCTATCTTGTAAACAGGTCCCCAACCAGAAAAATTCCAGGTAAAGTTCCAGAGGAGATCTGGACTGGTAACAAGGTCAATATGGAGCATCTAAGAATTTTTGGTTGTGTAGCACAAGTTCATGTCCCTAATCAAAGGAGAAACAAGTTGGATCCTAAAAGTGAAAAACACATTTTCTGTGGTTATTGTGAGGACAGTAAAGCCTATAGATTCATGCATCCTGTTACTCATCAACTTGTTAAGTCCAGGGATGCACAGTTCTTTGAAGATGTGTTCCAGGAGGTGTCCGATGTGTCTCCAGGTAATGTTGGTCCATCCTTGCAGATTAATGAACCTGCAATGTTGCAGATCTCAGTTCCCACTGACAGTGAGGCAGAACCCGACAACTCAGGGGATGGGGCAGAGTGCATTTCGGAACTTGAAAGCGTATCGCCCATTAGCAGTGCTGGTGTGGCTGAGACTGTTGACTCAGCTGATTTAAGCTATGTCCTTAGTGGAACAGATTCAGACTGCAGTGATTCTGTGGGCTCTGCCACCATCGTCAATGAGCCAATGGAGGGGGATGCCGAAGGTAATCAAAGGTATCCTAGGCGCCAACAAAAGCCTGTAAACATGTCAGACTATGTGACATACTTGACTCTCACTGATGACTCTGAACCTAGTACAGTTAAGGAGGCACTGTCCATGCCTGATAGAGTTAAGTGGGAGCAGGCTATGAAAAGAGAAATGGAGATACTTCAGTTAAATGACACATGGGATCTAGTTGATAAACCCCAGGGCAAGAATGTTGTCAGTAGTAAGTGGGTTTTCAAAGTAAAAAGAGACTCTAATGGTAACATTCAAAGGTATAAAGCCAGACTTGTGGCCAGGGGCTTCACCCAAAGGTACGGAGTAGATTTTACAGAAACTTTCCCTCCTGTTGTTCGACACAGCACGTTAAGGATGCTGCTTGCCTTGGCTGTCCAAACAGATCTGAAGGTGGTACATTGGGATGCTGAATCTGCTTTTCTCAATGGAAAGTTAGATGAAGAGATCTACATGTATCAGCCAGAAAGTTTTGTCAAGAGAGGTTCAGAGCATAAAGTTTGCAAGTTAAAAAAATCTATTTATGGCTTAAAACAATCTTCTCGCTTGTGGAATGAGTGAGCTCACTCTGTTCTTGTCAAATTGGGTTACAAAAATTGTGCTGATGAACCCTGTGTATACTTTAAGAAACAAGCCCAAGGTATGGTAATTATTGCATTATATGTGGATGATTTCATTGTGGCTTATAATGATGAGTCTGAGATCAAGTCATTGAAGACCTGTATTGATAAAGAATTTAAGGTACGAGATCTTGGGCCAATTTCTTATATTTTAGGTATTAAAGTAAGGCAAGATAAGAAGAATGGTACAATGTATCTTAGCCAAGAGCAGTACATCAGTGAGATTGCAAAGAAATATGGTATGCACGATGCACGTCCCATTGGTACTCCCTTGGAAACCAAACCAAATCTTGGTGTTTCTGATACAGAAAATAGTGATCTTCCTTATAGAGAACTCATAGGTTCGCTCATGTATTTAAGTGTTTGCACGCGTCCAGATATAAGCTATGCGATATCATATCTCAGTCAATTTAATCATTGTTACAATGAATCTCACTGGTCTGCTGCAAAGCGAGTGCTGCGTTATTTAAATTGCACAAAAGACTTGTCACTTAAGTATGTCAGGAATGGAGGTCAATTCATGGGATTTGTTGATGCTGACTGGGCTAATGATAGCAATGACCGAAAATCATACAGTGGTTTTGTGTTCAAAATGGCAGGTGGTGCTGTATCATGGGGGGCTCAAAAGCAAAAATGCATTTCCTTATCATCTACTGAAGCAGAATATGTTGCACTGAGTGAAGGTGTAAGAGAAGCTGTTTGGTTGAAACGTGTTTTGTCTAACTTTATAGATCTCAAGTCACCCATCATATTATTGAATGATAGTCAATCAGCTCAAAAACTGGCAAAAAATCCAGTCCACCATAATAGGACCAAACATATTGACACTAAATATCACTATGTTAGAGATGCTTTGGATTCTAAAGCCATATGCATCAAATATGAGGAGACTCCAAAAATGTGTGCAGACATCCTAACAAAGCCTCTGCCTAAGCCTAAGCATATTTATTTTTGTAAAGACTTGGGTCTTAAATCATGTCCTCTACTCCCACAGGTTTAAGGAGGTGTGTTGAAATATGTGACCATGGTTTGCGTTGGTCACACTGTTAATTATAAACCTGGTCCATAGAGATATGTTTCTCTTTTGTTTTATGGTAATGGTGTGTATAAAAAGAATGTTGTATCACCTTGTTCGTTCAGTTCTGTTGTAGTAAATGTCAAGTATATTAAACGTGTGTTCCATTTCAATTGCCTGTGTGCCTCGTAATCCTACAGGATCTATACTACTGAAATAATATATATGATAGTTCCCCACTCCAAGACCCAGCTCCAAGTCCTCAAGCTAGTCCTGCATGACACTAATGCTTAACCCTTTATAGGTTAGTGGTCTGTATATTAACCACCTGCTATGTTGTCAAAGATGCTTTTGGTTGAATCATTCAGCCATATGTCAACAAATTTTCTTTTGGAAGTGTTAACATTTCAGAAAACTAAATAATATGCTTCTATCTTCTTGACCTAAGATGCTTGATGAAATTTAATTCTTTTAACAAAAACAATTAAAATTAAAACATAAAAAATAAAATATGATGAAAAAAAAATGAAAAATTAATAATCATATAGAATTACAATTAAAATTAAATAATCTTTCAAAATTAGAAATATTAAAAATATAAGATCCTACAAATTGGCATATCTTGGGATAACATCAATATTGATTGCCTCGCATTTGCTGATGACCTCGCTTTGTTTGCTTCCTCTCCAGAAATAGCCATTCAACAAGCAAATTACTTACATGATTGTGCAACCAAAATAGGACTCAAGATATCCTAGTTAGGGTGAGTTAGCCGACGTCGTTGCGGCATGACTGTTGGCAGTCGCTCACATCCGGGAGGCGAGGAGGTTCGAATCCCCCCGCCGGCAACCTTGAAGATGGTCTTCTGTGGTTTCCCATCTTCCTTCCAGGCAAATGCCGGGGTTGGTCCTTAACTATAGGCCACAGCCACTACCTTCCAACTCCTCGACCCTCCCTTCCAACTTCCCTCCCCAACGGTACTTGTAGCTCACCCATTGGGTGTCCGTCTCAAAGCAGCTACAAAACTGGCGAGCCGAACATGTCCTCGGACACTCCCGGCACTAAAAGCCATACGCAAAAAAAAAAAAAAAAAAAAAAAAAAAAAAAAACACAACCCAATTCATCTCTAATAAAAAAAGAAGCTCCAGCTCATCTTCAAACCACCCACGGCCAGATCTTAAAAGTTCAAAAGTTTAAATATCTCGGTGAGTGGATCGAACCAAATAATTCTGAAAAGTTCGCCATCTCAACACGAGTCAATAAATTCGAAACAGCCTTCCCTATCACACACCAACTGTACAAAAAAAGTCCATCTCTAGGAATGCAAAGTTAAGACACTATCAAACTGTGATTAGACCGGAGCACTGTATGCAGCGGAATGCCTAACAAACCACGCAGCTGGCCCGATTGAGGGACTTGAAGTTTAGGAAAGAAAGATCATTAGGAAAATTCTTGGTCCGAAGTTCAAAGATGAAGGTTACAAGCTCTGGAGTAATTCAAGTGTAATCCGGAAAAGGAGAATAACATTCTATGCCCACCTCCTCAGAATGCCAGTCAGAAGATTCTCCAACCGTCTATTATCATACTTCCGAGGCCTCTTTGGCTGGTGGAAGTGGACAAGGACTTGTTCAAGTTTGAAATTTCTGAATCAGATAATATCTTGCTCAGAACCCCATTGAAACAAAAACTCAGTCAGGTTCATCAAAGAGGAAGTAAAATCCAGCAAGAGATATGTTCACTCGGATGAATGGAAGAAATCCCATTCTGAAAGGATGAAGGTGTGGTGGGCTAACAAGAAGAAAAACAGCTGAGATCTTGTGGTCCCTAGTGGACACAACAATAAAAGCAAAGTAAAGTAAAAATATATAAACACAAAAATAAAAACTTAATACAAAATAAAATTAATAAATTAAAATTAGGATAAAATAATGAAACAAATACAAATAAAATATATTAATAATACCATATTTGCTCACATATATCTCGCCCCCGCGTATATCTCGCACCCCATTTTTTAATTTGAAATTTCAGGAAAAAAGAAGTACTCGCATATACCGTATTTACTCGAATACGACCCGCCCCCGAATAAGACCCGCACCCTGATTTTGAAGAACAAAATTAAAAAAAAAAAAAACTCAAAATTATTTACTATCTTAACTAAATAAACAGAATAGCATTTATCCAAAATAGTTTCCAACAGTTTTGAAGTCGTCCTAAAATAACACACATCAAACGATTAAAAATACAAATAAAAGTATACAAACACTTCATTCATCGTCATCAGAAGTACCAACTTCGGAACTTTTATCACCATCACTTTCCCACTAAATGTCGTCATCACTGCCATCCATAGCATTCGAAATACTACATTTCTTGAAGCTCTTCCGTATGAGATCTCCAGAGATACGATTCCATGCCGTCAAAATCCACGAACACAGCAGCTGAACTTTCGGGTGCTGAATACGACCAGTTGGAGTCGGTGTGTGCTTATCAGCCGCCATCCGCTCCATATACAGCTGTTTCAAGGCTGCTTTGAACGGGCGGTTCACGCAGCATAACATGAAGTATAACATAAATTTCTCGCCAAATCAATACTTTTTACTTACTTAAAAATTCTATAGGTACATGTTTCGAAAACACAGTGAACTGTGAACTGTGTTTTTGTTATTTAGTGAGGTTATCGATGTTTTATGATGTTTAACACCAATAAGTGGGCTGAGGAAGAAAACATTGTGTGTTTTCGAAACATGTACCTATAGAATTTTTAAGTAAGTAAAAAGTATTGATTTGGCGAGAAATTTATGTTATACTTCATGTTAACATGGTCAATACGGAACCTGGAATGAGTGCAATTCACGCAGCATAGACGTCATCCCGCTCAATCACGAATACATGACTCGTCAATAACATATTTCCTACTGGGCACGATTTCCAATAACTTCAGCTTCCCTCGCAACTTTCAATTTCTCACTCACAGTAAATGACCGCAAACGTTTCGTAGCATTCATGTTTACACTCGCAGAACGTGCGTGTGACTGTATGACGCCGCGTGCTTACGGTAAAACAAAGTTATAGCCGGAAGAAGGCTAGCACCATCTAGCGGATACTCGCAACACCCGATATCACGCGGCGGGCAATTTAAATCTTTCAAATTTTGATGACTCAAATAAGACCCGCACCCCAATTTTTCACGTCCGAATTTGTTTAAAAATGTGCGGGTGGTATTCGAGTATATACGGTATCTCTCATTCATTTCTGACGCCGTCATATAAATGACCGTAATAACCTTGAGGTAGAAACACGTTCGATTTAGTACGCCACAACAGTCGTCATTGTCTAGGAACTCTTTCGAGAACATTTGATTATACTAACAGGAAGAGCGAGCAACAACGAGTTGATCTGAACTTGTCCGATACGAGCCGATTAGGGAACGAGGCGCTGCCTTGAGACACGTTCAAATTAGCGATTAGCGCGCCATAACAGTCATCAATAGGAAATGTTATCGTTCGTTTTGGCGGCAGAGGTTTCCTTTATTGCTGTCCGTCAGTTGCCTTGTAGACATCAGTACAGATAATCTGTGCTATACCACTCGCACCAACATGCTCGTATGTTTCGAAGATTGCGCAAGTAGGCCTACTGTTACATCACAGAGAAACGCAGTTAAGTCTTCTCGAATCTTTACGCATTGCGTCGCAACAGAGCTCAGCCGCGTGCAAGTCTGCGTTGCGGCGTGAGTGTTAGCACACGGTACATCGTTAGTCTTAGGCCACGGTCGCCTAAGTTCAAGCTCGCTCGTGCATGTAGCGAGGAATCGATCTGCGCTCTAAATTCCTTTTCTGCCTTGAATCATCCTTATCGAGCATATGACGTCTTTTTCATAGGTTCTTAATGTCGCATAACCATAACGAATAGAAATAAATGGTGTCGACGGACAATGTTGTGAAGAGTTTCTTGAAGACGGGCATCGCAAATGCATTGGACGGAAGTCAGGAAGAAGCAGTATGGGATGATGACCAGAATGATGCACGCGAGAGTAACTCAGAGATTGGCAGCAGTGACGGCAGTGACAACGAATAGGGCGAGTACCGTATACCAGTTGCCTTGTTTTGTGTTTTTCGGGAATATGGTCATTCCCCGCATATATCTTGCACCGAAAATTTTCACACATATTTTCAGTCAAATAAGTGCGAGATATACGCGAGCAAATACAGTACATTAATAATAATAATACTTCTGCCCAATAAAGGGTTAAGTGAGTTTCAACAGTGGCCTATATCACATGCTCTTACAGAACTCTGAGAAAATACCTTTAAAGAGTAGTGGAATTCCTGATTTAGTCCTTCTTATCTTCCTCTGGATCCTTGAGTGTGTGCCACTGTGCTATTGGCCGACGTGGAGATGCCAACATGTCAGACCAGTGGCGTAGCTCAGTTCCGCTGGCATTGTAACCCAAGCAGACCTTCCCAATAGGCTCTGATGTTCCAATACGATCATAATCAACCACAGTGACCATCAGATTTACTTTCTGTAAAGGAAAGAAACAAAATACAGTAATAAATAATACAACTCATCATACAATTAGTGGCATTTTCAAAGTTTAAAAAGATCAGTCAAAATCCTCAGTGCCAAGTTCATCACCTTCCATCATTGGGCATTAACACGTTCCTTGCCTTTCAGGGTCACAAAATGTTCTGATGCATGTTATTCTTATGAATTAGCACTAATATTGCAAACTTTCCAAAATTGATGAGTAAATAACTACATTCTACTGGTAGATGCACATTTTTCAGAATTCATGGCAATAGTGTGTTCATAATGAAGTAAGAATTGAAGTATACTGCTTGTTTTGATTGGGATACCAGTGACCCAAATGCTTTATTTTGCATCTCCCATTCATATCGCTTTGAGTCAGTCTGTGTTCCGATTATTCGTAGCAATCGCTTTGTTTGCTTCCGGATGTGAAAGAAGCCTACAATGTTTCTGCCTTGAGCTGGCATATTGTTGTTTCATACGAGGAGTGGCACATCATTTGGCATATGTTTAGGCTATTCATTTGAGTAGACTAGTTATTGACATGTTTACTGTCTTCACTAGATAATATTTACAAGTTCACGTCTTTTTAGGCCCAACATGAAAAATCGAAACCTGCAAACATTGGAAGGCGATAATATTCTGTCCTACGTCTATACCTTATCCATCCCATATAATATAAGTTGAGAGTCAATGACACCACGCCAGAGCCGCGAAGAAGAGCTCTTACCTATATGAGCACACTATCTTCGATCGAAATTTAGAGACACCATATCAATTGTAAACTGGCTTTAAGGGGAGTACAAATGGCCAATCTTCTTAATGTTAATATTTAATAATTTCATGTTCCTATTTCGTAGAAACTACTGGGTAGATTTAGACGAAATTTTATTGCCGTAATTAGTGATCAATTCTTAGTACTTTAACATGGGCGTTGAGTGTTTCTACTATTGTGACCATAATATTTTTTTTTCTTTAATCTCAAATTTTTCGTTTAAAAAATCTAGATATATCCATTTTTTTCATAATGTATTTGAGCTAAAACAAAATCCCTGTGTTAACATCTCATTTACAAGCCAAGCTATGGGTGGGAAAAATTTGAGACTTCTGTGATAAGTAACAACTGAAAATATGGAACATTTATGTGCAAAAAGTAAGTTCTGAGAAAACGCCTTTGTATGTTCTAATTATCAATGTTTTCTAATGCGCACTGCATTATTTAAATAAATATTAGACATGTTTTGCAAATAACAAATATCAAGTGTTATACATCATTTAAAACGTCAAAGTCCCAGCTTTTACATAGTATACAAATCTGAAAATTGATATTTTTTTCATATTTTATCCATTGGAACTTCCCTTAACTTCATGTCAGTAAGAGGTTCCAGCTGTTCTTCGCGGCTCTGTCGTGTTGTCATTGACTCTCAACTTATATGGGATAAGGTATAGGAGCAACAAGTATGAGTATTGAGTGCTTCAATGAAAACTCATGTCATGCTAGTAAACATGAAGGTGTAAAACACAACAGTGGCAGTGCTTGTGTATTGTTTCTTCTGAAAATCAATTTCTTAACTTGTTGTTTTGTTTGGAGTGTAGCAATGTATGGAGCGGAAACTTGGACGCTTAGGAAAGAAGACGAGAGAAGAATAGAGGCTTTCGAAATGTGGCTGTGGAGAAGAATGGAGAGAATAAGATGGAAGGACAAAGTGAGAAATGAGGAAGTATTAAAGAAAGTAGGAGAAGACAGAATGATGCTACAGAAGATAAGGAAAAGAAAAATGAATTAGATTGGACACTGCATAAGGGGAGATGGTTTGGTGAAAAGTGCATTAGAAGGGACAGTCCAAGGGAAAATCCAAAGAGGAAGAAGAAGGTTTCAGATGCTGGATTCCATCAAGATTGATAAATCTTCTGACCTGATGAAACGTGCTGCTAAAGACTGGATAAGGTGGAGAGACCGACCATGAGGAAACCTGCTATCAGGAAGATAAACTGATGATGATGATATGATGCTGAATTTTCTGGAAATATTACGGAAGGGAAGTTACATATTTGTTCCTGTTTAATTGTCTTTATGGAAATGGGGAGGTCACATTGCGAGGATGCAAGACGACAGATGGACACACAAGACTACCAAATGGGACACAAGAATGGGAAAGTGTTAGAGAGGGAGACTGAGGATGAGGTGGTCCGACTTCTATTCTGCGTGGGCAGGCCCACGATGGACCAGAGCAGCAAGAAGCAGGAGGTTGGTTGGTTCCTCAGTTTAGGGGCTGCGACAACACGGTCATGTAGCCCCGTGTACTTTGGGTGTGTGTAGATTCTGTCTGATAACCGGTATTAATTGTGGTGGCTGTATTATACTCTGTGAGCTGCCTGAATAGCATTGACATTTGGCCGGATGTTTCACCTCAGTCATCACCTCTCTGCCTCTTGACCAATCCATGATCGCATAGTTGATGTCATAATTCTCTGCGTTGCAATATCACAGACCACGTGCGTCAGTGCTTGGTTAGCTCTGTCTCTGTACAGTGTGATCGGTTGTTATTCTAACTGTGTATTGGTGCTTTTTTTTTTTAACATTCGTATTGAGCCACTAGGACTACGGAGTAACAATCAAAATCAATGTTTCGTTCTAGATCGTCTGCCAGCTTTGATGTCCTGCCAGTATCTCTTGAGCCCATCACTCAGTGCCTTCTTCCGATCTTCTGAAAGAGGTCCCCTCCGTATTTTGGGTTCTGCCCCTACCTTAAATCCCTGGTAATTTTTTGATTAGGTGTCTGAATTCACACCTGTTCATAATTTTGCAGTCCGGAATACCAATTTCTAGAAGGTCTTTGTTACATTCTTCGAACCATGCCAATTTTTTCTTCTTTGGTTTCACGAAATTCCAAATTTTCTTTGTTAGACGATCGTTGGACATTCTGAAAATGTGTCCATAGAACAACAACCTTTTCCTTTTAATTGTTGACGTGACTGGCTCTATCTTTCTATATAACTCTTCGTTCGACTTCAAACGTATGTATTGGTGCTTTAGTGATAGTAATAGTGCTTTAATAATTGTTTGTGTCGTTCTTGGAGTAGAGCAGCAGTAACTTAGTTAAAAGTAATTAGTAACTTATATTTGTGACTTGATTCAGTTTTCATTGACATTAACAGTCTATTTTCATATTATATTTTGCTATGTCGGAGGCGGGTACGTTGGCTAAGGGAAAGGGTGAACTGAAAACCACAGGGCGAGGAATCGTTCTGAGAGGTCAGTCCCGTGAATTGATATGTACTTAGTGGGTCACCCGTCATCTAGCTACCAGTGTGAAGGTCCTTGATGCTATCCTTCAAATGGTAAGTTCCTTTTTTTAAAATCTCTGAACTGACAGTTCACTTTTTTTTTTTGGGCGTGTGTTTTCTTAAACATTATTTTGCTCTGAGTAACAACTTGCTCTCTCCGAAGTTAAGGCATAGATTGAGACGTTAAGCAAAGTAGCTGACTTGAGGAATGTTAATGATGCAACAATGAAAGCTAACAAGCTTACTGATAGCGTTATGACTGGTGCGTATAGCAATAATGGTAGTGAGAGCTGATGAAATGCTGAGACCTTTTACTCCAACATGTGGTACTTAATAAGCTGTAAAAAAAAAAGCACGTTGAAAGCATGTGAGTAAATATTTTTCGGGTTTAAGTGCAAACCTGGCCTAACTATTCCGTACGCAATATAGGAGCAAAATCCTCTTAAGCCTGAAACAGTAGATTTCCATAGAAGAAATGCAGGCTAATATTATTGTAAGTTATCGAACTCAGCGTTTTCTTGAAGCCATTACTATTATCGCAAAAAATAAACAGATATTGTATATTCTACATCTGTAGCAACTATTCTGTATTCTAAAAATTCTGTAGTTTATCACTGAAATAATTATTACATACCGGCATATTATAGCGAGTTGAATGAACAACTAAACACATTTGCCCACGTGCGCAGTAGGAGCGAGCAGTTTGGCAACCTCGTTCTCAGACCACATGGCGAGGCGAGAACTGTCAATCCCATTCTGGTAGCTCACAGAGTATAGTGTGTGTTATCTGTTTATAATTCAAGTAAGGACTGCATACATTTGATTGTCAAGTAGTTCTAACTTTTGCTACCATATGCCACCGTCAACAAACCAACTAGTTCTGAACTTGGTTACTAGATACCACTGCAGTTGGCTCCTGGCGATGAACGTTGGAACCTAAGAGAGTTAGTCAAATCTAACCTATAATTTAGCTTCACACAAGTGTAATTAGCGGAAGGCTCTTTATCATGCCATAAATCTATGACATGGGACCGCTGGCTTTACTTCCCCTCCGAAGGAAGGCATACTGAGTGATTTTTAACGCTCTTAAAAAAATCTGACGACTTTGGCCGGGTAGGTGGAAGGTGGAAGTGATAATTCAGATATAGACTTAGTTTATAAAAGTGATCATGGCAGCGATACCGAGCAGGACAGCTGTGCATCAGAATAAGAAGGTACAGTACTTCTTCCAGTGAATCTGAACATGATGAGGATAATATACTGTACCATTAGGTATGCGGCATGAGAAGAATGGTACCGAGTGGCACAAAAGTATCATTCCCCAAACCAGTCTCACCAGTGGACAAAATATCGTTATTCGTTTACCAGGTTCCAAAGGGGAAGCTTGATACGCAAAGACCACTATTGATTGTTGGGACTTAATGGTGGATGAGAGAATAATTGCTTTTGTTTCTTGGAAAGAGAGGAGAGTGAACTGATTGAGTTTCATAATGATAAACTGTTCAGGTAAAATTTACCAAGCGCAGGCCCATCAGTTACAAAACAGAGCATGCGTCCTGATGGGTTAATACAGGGCTGACGGATGTCCTGGAAAATGGCAGCTCATGAAGTGTTTCTAGAAAATCACCACCAGAATGTGTTCTACCCGATACCACATATAAGGGGAGAATATGAAAATTGACTGTGTCCAGGTTGTAAAACCACAATACCTACCTGGATTTGTTCGAAGGGCACCTCAAATGTGAACGACTCATTGTAATAAGGATTCAGCGTACACTTCTTGATACTTGTCTTCTTCTTCTTAAGCCTCTTGCCATTCTGCATCAGAGCGATCTTCACATAGGGATCTGGGAACAGACATCAACAAAGATTTCAACAAATGAAAACAATATAAAACATGAAATCCAATCAATTTTCCATTAATAATGTCGAGACTTTTACAGCTGTTATCGATGTTAAATTTTACTTGTTGTGTGTTTTTTATTTCTCTAACACACGTTTCATTTTAAAAAAGGTTTCAATGTTAGTATCCATACCTTCAGAATTTTGGTAACCTTTAACTTAGATGTCACTGCTCTAGGATATGAATGATTGTGATTTTTTCATCATCATTTCCCCTTATCCAGCTTCTGCCGGGTCGGGGTATTTATGGCACTTCTCCACTTTCCTCTTTCCTTCCACCATTCTTCTTCCACGATCTTGTCCCAGTCCAGATTTCTTTTTCTCACGCTGTTCTTCACTGAATCAATCCACCTTGTTCTAGGTCTTCCCCTTGCTCTCTTACCCTTGCACTTCGCCTCCAGCATCTGTCTTGGTATTCTATTTTCCTCCATCCTCTTTACATGTCCAAACCACATTAGTTTATTCTTCTCAATTCTCTCATTTAGTTTTCCCATCCCAACTTCCTTCCTAACATCTTCATTCCTCACTCTGTCTTTCCTTGTCTTACCTATCATACTTCTTAGGAATTTCATTTCACTGGCTTGGATTCTACTCTCTTGCCTGCTCGTCAGGGTCCAAGTCTCAGCTGCATACGTTAATATGGGTACATAGTACATTTTATACATTACCTCCTTGCTTTTCCTTGGTACTTCCTTATCCCAAACAAGTTTTCTTACACTTTGATAGAATGCATTGCTCTGCTGTACCCTCCTGCCAATCTCCATGTCCAACCTACCAGTTTGCATCAATTCACTTCCTAGGTATTTGAACGTGTCCACAATTTCCAAACTCTGACTTCCAATTTTCACAATGCCCTTTCCTTGTCTTTCCCCTCTTGTCATCACCATGGTCTTGCTTTTCTCTATACTGATTTTCAGGCCATACTTCTGAATATTTTCGTTCAGTGCATCTAGTTGTTTTTGCACTTCTTCGGTGTTCCTTCCCCAGACCACAATATCGTCTGCAAATAATAGTGATTTTTTATTGGATGCTAAATTACTGTATATCCACAACTAGCAGTAGTGCCCGGCTTCGCCCGGTGGATTTATTTGTTTTATGGATGATAATGAATACTACTACAGAAATGGAGCGCTCAAGGATAAGGATTGGAAAGCACCAACACTTATTGCACCTGATAACCTCAGTATACTGCACCAACACCATCACCCTTATACAGAGGCATACTATTGTCATGATGATAACTGTTTTAAGGGGCCTAAGAAATCTTTTTGCACTAATTACTCCCAGTGACCTCAAATTTATAAGCAGCTCGCAATTCTGCACCAGAACACTGGTAGGGGCGACGTGAAGCAGCCCGCATTGCCAGGCAACAATAGACTTAGGTATTATTGAAGATGTTAGGGAGCGCTTGTTCTTCCAACTTACTGAACAAAAATCAATCTTTAAGGTTACCTGAGAGGTGAAGCCTAATGCTACACAGCCTAAAATTCCTCTTGAATCTGGCTATCATATACAAAAAGATTTTTTTGAATCCGACTGGTAGTTCCAGAGATTAGCACGTTTAAACACACAAACAAACTCTTCAGCTTTATTATATTAGTATAGATTTGGAATTAGATATGAATAAATGGAAACCTGAAAGTCCTCCTACGTCCATCTTCTTCAGATTCTTAGCCTCGAGGATAACAACAGTCAACTTTCCTGCCGTGGGCACGTAACGCAGAGAGAAGCAGATGTCTCCCAGCTTGTTTTCCTGTGGAGAGAAAAAACCATCACCATTCAGATTATGTCTCATACTAGCTCTGCTAATTCAAACAAACAGGGCATCATACCAACATAAACATTAAAACTTAATCAGCTTCCAGGAATTTTAGCGGCGATATTTTATGCAAATTCAATCTGATTGCATCATTCTTATACCAGTGGCTGACAGGTAAAGGGAGTAGACAAAACTACTGAAGCAGAAATTAGTCATTATTTTCACAAAATTTAACTGTACTCAAAATGTAACGGCTCATTGTTTTCATTTAAACCTGTTAGTGCCAAGCCATTTCCAGAAATACTTGCCAAGAACGCCAGCCATTTTCAAGGGTCATGCAGACTATTCGAAAAAAAAATAATCATAAATACCACATTTCCAAGAATAGAATCATTATTTTTGCTTTGCATTATAACCAATTCTTCATTCTTTCATACATTATGTTCATAAAAGTAAAAATGGCATCTAAATCTTTTTAATTGAGGTTATTCTGATAATTGTTATATTATTCAATATTTTGTTGTAAAAAAATCAGTTTTGAGCCTAAATTAAGGACACTTAAGAGCCATATTCGAAGAAACACTACGTTTCCAGCTGTAGAAAGTTCTTAGATATATCTGTAGGCAGAAAACTTCAACAAGAAGAAAACAATTGCACGACAATTTTGGTGGGAACGCTCGTGATTGGGGGAGCGCAAACGGAGGGCGTGAATACAAACTCAAATCTATCGCGCAACGGACTTCGAAGGAAAAAAGTAAACACCGCACAGGCAAGCTTGAAACCTCACCTTTCCAACAGTATGAAATAATCATGGACATATGCCTACAGTAATCTACAAATATAAGATAAACAGCGTGCCGATTGAATCGGCTTTGGCACTTTTGGCGCGAGCAGCGAGAGCCGATCTGATCGGCGTGTGGCACTGAGAGGGTTAAATTAGTTCAAGGACTGAGTATTTATATGTCCTAACCTGAAAGAAATAAGATATTTATTAAAAAATAACCTTCTTTTATTTACCCCCATTTTTGTACATAAAAGCATGTTATTTTGGAATAATTATCTTATTTCTTTCAGAAATCTCTATGGACATCAAATTGGCAGGTGAAAAACTAAAGGAAGTAGGAGACTTCTGTTACTTAGGAAGCAAAGACGATATAAAAAGTAGGTTGGCTCAGGCAAGGAAAGCATTTCTACAGAAAAGGAATCTGTTGACATCGAATATAGATTTAGGTATTAGGAAGTCATTTTTGAAAACCTTTGTCTGGAGCGTGGCGCTCTATGGAAATGAAACTTAGACTATTGGTGCAGCAGAAAATAGGAGAATTGAAGCGTTTGAAATGTGGTGTTACAGGAGAATGATGAAGATCAGATGGGTAGATAGGGTTACAAACTAAGAGGTATTAAGACGAGTAGGAGAGGAGAGATATTTCTGGCGATTGCTAATGAAGAGAAGAGATAGGTTGGTAGGACACATACTAAGACACCCAGGAATAGCAAGCTTAGTTATGGAAGGAAGGGTCGAGGACAAGAACTGTAGGGGTAGACCAAGGTTAGAATATGTTAAACAGATTGCCTCGAATGTAGGGTGTGGTAGCTATGTAGAGATGAAACGATTAGCTCAGGACAGGGAGGCATGGAAAGCTGCATCAAACCAGTCAAATGACTGAAGACTCAAACAACAACAGGGCAGATAAATACCGGTACTTCCCACCTAATGTAATTGGACACAATTTGTGTTTACAGACGGGAAAGCTTTCTTTAATACAATTAAAAAATGTCTGCTTCAGTATTTAACTAACTCTGATGTTTTATTTTATTGGTTAACTCCCTTTTCCTGGCCACTAAAGATAAGGTTCACTGATGTTCATAATGAATAAGAAATCACTCAGAAATTTTAGGTTTAATCTCTTATACAGCATTTAAATGAAGAAGGTAGACCCTTATGGATTTTAATATTAAATTGTTTAATTTATTTATATATGGTAATTTGACAAGAAAGTTTTATTCAAATGAATATTTTACATTGCAGAAGCAAGTACTGTCCTTTCAAAATAATATAGAAATAACAAACATTGTTAATGCAGTACTTAAATACATAAATGCCAAATGGTTTGTAAATAATTCATAGTTGCTTTATTTATAATAGAATGCAATACATTATAATTCATTCATTATAAACTTCTGAGAAATTATTTTAACGGTTTGATTTAAAGAAATCACAGTTAATTTGTTATTTATTACTTGCAACTGAGTTATACATTCTAATGTATAAAAATTACAAGTTTTTAAAAGTATTTTTATTGTCTTTATTGAGACTTAAGGGACAAATTGACTAAAAATAATATTAAATAAAAACATGTCTAAATTCTTCAAATAAAACTATTTCTTAATATGGTGCAAAACATGTGAAGAATAGTAGTTTTAGAAATATTAAAAACTGCAGTTGCAACTAATATTAACAGTAAAAAAATATTTTGACAATTTGAAGTGCTTTGTTTCTATAATTCCCCATATGAGATTCATGATTTTAACATTTTACAGCCAGAGATTCTGAATGGCCACAGTTTCCTCAGTCAATCACTTATACAATGAAAGGCTGTTAGTATGGTACTACCGATTTTAAATATAATTGTCGATGGCCAAGTTAGACTTAGATAGTGAGCAGGATCTGTTAATGGTTTGTTTGACGATCGAAATATGTCATCCAATTAAGTACCGGTAGCCCCTCCCCCATTTTTGTACATAAAAACGTCTTATGGTATTATTTAAAAAAAATTGTTTTAACACCGGAGTATAAAATTAGAGTGTATTAAGTTAGCTATAAAACCTTGAATTATATTAATACAAAGTACTTACATTCAGATGTTCAATTTGTTGGTTGAAATGTAATGCAACAGGAAGTAATTTTATGACATCATTTAACCTCCTCAGATTCACTACAAAAGAATAACATATTTCCTGAACACTATTTATTGCGCTAGGTATATGACACACAAAATGAATACACAATTAAGGCTTATACCTACCAGCCTCAAGGAATGTCATTCATACAAATGTATTGAATTTCTCTTTTCAAGTTTCCTTGCAATATTAAGCAAGAAAAAAATAATTATAGGGATACTTTGTTCATAATTTTTAATTTCAGTTAATTACAAGTTTTTAGCGATTCCATTGTGTAAATTACCAGCTCATCATCGTCTTCATTTCCCGTTTCCAGCTTCCTGGGGAATTAAGGACCTCCAACGTTTCCTGTCTCTCCACCACTCCTCTCCTGTTTTTAGTACTTCTTCAGGTTTTCCTCCTCTCTTCTCTACACACTCCCACACTGTATCTGCCCATCTCTTTCGGGGCCTTCCTCGTGGTCTCTTCCCTGTCATCTTTTCACAGAAAGTTTTCTTTGGTACTCTCTCCTCTCCCATTCTCATCATATGTCCATACCACTTTAACTTTGTTGTTTCTATCCTGTCCTGCAGCTTCAAGATTCCTGTCCTTTTTCTAATCTCTTCATTTCTAACTCTATCTCTTCTGGTCTTGCCCTCTATACCTCTTAGGAATTTCATCTCCGCGGCTTGTATTCTACTCTCCTCTCTTTTTGTAGTAGTCCATGCTCCAGCTGCATATGTTAGTATGGGTCTGTAGTAGGTTGAATATAATACATTTTTACATTTCTTTGGGACATCTCGGTTCCACAGAATACCCCTTATGCTCTGCTATAATGCAATAATAGTAGTAGGTGATGTAAAGATATATATATATATATATATATATATATTTCAGTATTTAGATATTTTCTATGGATATTAACAAATTATAAATAAGAGATACTACCGGATGGATATCCTTACAAATAAAGTTAAAAATTTTACAGAAGGTGACAATATTTTCCATTTAAAGATATCGAAATTATAAACGAATTATGGTGCCGTATTCCTCAAAAATTATATGAAAATGTTAAAAATTGCAGATAGCTGTCTTGTACTATTTTATATTGTAGATAGAAGGTTTATTGCGAGATGGACTACGTAACTGATTTCTTTAGGTGCTAACCAGAACAAACCATAATGGTTGGAACAATGTCGATGGATTATTAATTACCGTATATGCCTATATCTCGCACCCTATTTTTAAATTTGAAATTGCAGGAAAAGATAATTCTCACATATATCTCGAATTAATTTCTGATGCCATCACATAAAGATGATCGTAGTAATTTTAAGATAGAACTCCCATCCACTGGACATTGCACGCTTTGTCCGCGATGTTATGGTTTGTTTCTTTCACGGTATTTGTTGTCCACCTATTGCAATTCGTCAAGTATAGTTCTTGCACTTTCCTCATTCACGCCTTTGAAATCTAGCTGGACGGATATGTTAACATTCCATGGCTGCTTGGAGCCAAGTCTTTCCCAGCGTGAGGCACAGCGTTGTCAACGTTCCACCATAGCCACTGAGAGCAAGGAGCGAGACTGGACAGAACTACGTGCAGATGTGCAACACTGGACACCTGCGTGACACATAAGCTGGCCGCCAGGGCGGAACTTTGGGAGTCCACGTGGAGTGATAGAGGAAGCATTCTATTGGTCAACAATCGTCAGCTGTTAGTCAGTAGCGAACAATGGTTATTGTCGGCTCATGCTACTGTAATACATTTGAGTCGCTGCTGACTACCCTGCCCAACGTCTCCGAACCCACGACCCGAATAGACCTGAGGAAGGCGAGGAGACTTAGAGAGAAAATGCAGGAGGACTTCCTCAAGAGACGGAGGAATGAGTATCTTCTTGATCTGAGAAGCTACCACGAAGTACGCCGCCCAAATGGACAGACGAAGGAGTGCCGAGTAGGTGAAGTAGTACTACTGCACGACAACCTGCGACCTAAACACATGTGGCAGAAGACACGAATAACTGAAAGGCGACCAGGCAGGGACAACAAGGTGCGAACCCTCATCTTTCAGATGGCCAACGGGACCAAGATCAGTCGACCTGTACAGCTGGTCTTCCCTCTTGAGATAGACCAGGGTGGGGAAGATGTGGAGGACTGAGAAGATGGACATCTATGGCTTATTTCATGTATTTCTTCTTTGGCTTATTTCATGTATTTCTTCTTCACGTTTAATAGCCTTTGTATAGAGTGTAATAAAAGATGGTTGCTAAGTAAGATGTCCGTGTTTTCACGATCACTGATTTATACACTATACGAATCCCAACAGCTGCCGGTGGAAAATTCATTGTGACTGAAATTAATATTCGCTACTGATGTCAAGAGAAATACGTGCTCGAAACCACACGGGGTTGGTGCTCCAAACACTAAAGTAGACTAATTGTTATGTTAGAACACGTCGAGATTTGGTATTGCTAGTTACGATAAGCTGACGACAGAAGACAAAATAAAGAAGGCCGTCAGTTGAACTCATGCGTGATGGGCATGGGTTATGGTGTTGACAGACGTTATTGTGAAGAGCTTCTTGAAGTCGGGCATCGCAAATGCATTGGACGGAAGTTGGGCTGATGATACACGCGAGAGTAGCTCGGAGATTGGCAGCAGTGATGGCAGTTGTCTTGTTTAAATAATGCAAGTCTTTTCGGGAATACGGTCGCACACAAATCCCCGCATATATCACGCACCGAAATTGTTCACACTTATTTTCGGTCAAAAATGTGCGAGTTATATGCAAGCAAATATGGTATTACTATGTTGTTGCATAGTAGGTGTTATTTGGAATTGAAATGGATAGTATATGATTGGTAAATGACAGTTCATATTGTTCGATATGCACCTACAAATCATTATGTAGTTAGACTTGCTGTCGTCATAAAAGAATGACACTCTTCTATGTAAAGGTTCTTGCCAGCCCTAACTTATGGGTTGGAACTGACATGGGATTGCCTAACTTTATCCGACGTCAGATTTGGAGAAAATGTCAAGGCGAGATTCTTGAAAAGAACTTTGGGAATCTCAAAAATGTCACCCTCCAGGCTAATATATGAATTAGCTGGAGAAACTTTTCTTATTGAAGATTTAAGAATTAGACTACAATTGCCTTCTACAAGTCAAGAACAGGAGTTCCTAAGGTTAAGACGAAGAAAGCGAGCGGAAATCGACCTGGAATTCTATGGGTCTGATGCTATGTCTAATAGAAATTGGACCGGCCCTAACAATGAAATGAGGAGTGCTTTGAATAGACTTGTTGTATACGGCTTCCATCATAAGCTGTGAAGTGTACCTTCTGTACAGTGTGTGTGCGTATTGTTGCATCCCTTAGGGGGATGCACCCCTACATTACATTATCGCCCCCATAACCCTACAATTATCATTCGTCAGACATTATTCCAAATACACTAGACTCCACTACAATCTTAAACACACTCACTGAACTCCCATGACCCCTTTGAACTGGCATGACCCCCACATCGGCCACATACAAGAAGGAATGTGCTGGTAATGCCTACCTAGCAGCACCAGACTTATAAAAGAGAGTCACTCAACTCACTCAAGGACTGTGTCTAGTGAAACCGCTGAAGGCCAACACCAGCACGGCTGCCACCTGGGTAAGTGTGCTTGCGAGGACTCTTCCATTACACCCACACATCTACACTCCATCCCCTTTACGTTTTGTATTTGTATTGGTCTTGTTGCACAGTAGAATCTTCAGCACTGATTCTGTGAATTTGTTATAACTTCATCAAGAAGTAATTATTAAACCATTTGGTCTTAGCTTCATTGATCTAGTAATTTATTTAATTGCATAGTAAGCCCCTACCTCCAACCCTGACTTAATAGGGCCCATAATTGCTTAATTTTTTAGAAGTACCAGGTAAGCAGTTCACTTGATGGCTCGCCACAGAGCATCTGTCAGAAAGTCTGCTGCACTCATTACTCGCTCACGTGCGCAGTCCGCAAGCACAAGTAACAGCTTTACATAATCAGATTATTAATTACCAATTAATCCTTCACACGCACCCCATCCCCCGAGCTCTCCAGCTACCCTGAACACCTGGGAGTTCTCCTTCGAGACACGTCCAAGTTATGTAGACGACTCTCCCGCACCCCCACAGAAAACACCTACTCAAACAGCCCCTATCACTACAACATTCAACTCAACCCCTAACACACTGTATAAGCCCTTCGAGGCCCATACAGTATTATGTGCTAAAAGGTACGGCCGATACCATTTTAGTGAATGTTCTAAGAGAACACTTTTCTAATTGGATTACTCCAAAATGTAATGCTCATTTGTGTGCAGTTCCTTTATTGATTATGTGTATAACTGGCCATTTGGCAGCATTATTAAATTATTATAATAGATCTTCTTTGGAATGTGGTGTTAATATATTTATAAGTGGATTAAATAGTTTGATGAGTCTTATTGTAGTGATTAATCATTAAATGTTTGATGAAGGCTTCAACGTTAAGCTGTAACATGTTTGCTGCTTAATTAATAGTACCGTACAGTAGGCAATGGACTTGGTGGATACTATTGAAGTTAATAGAAAAAGAGATAAATTAAAAATGGACGATTTCAATTGATAACACAAGGCATTTCCGTTTCTACTTTTTGGCCATGATGCCAGACAAAGCAAAATAAAAACATAAAAATATATCTGCAACATATTCACACAGGGGCAAAGGAAGTAGGCCTATTTGAACATAATTGAAAACTTAAAAGTCCATTATGTTTTTCCATTGGTTTCCCAGTTAAGCCATACTACTGATGATCCACAACTGGATAGTCGAGATTTACTCTGGATGTTAGGCTGCTCTTCATATATCAATCAATCTTTTCCATCTTGATGGCTGCTTTCTTACCTTTATTCAGAAGCTACCGTATCTCTGGCTGGTTGATTGATTGCAGTTTTCACCTTAAATTACTGAACAGCATTAAAACCAATAAATCAAGTTCTACCAAGAAACAATGCACTTCAAAATGACCCATAATCTTATAGTATAGTAACTACTTATATGTAATTAATGACACCCTGGAGTGACTAAAATAGCAATAATAAAAATAATTATATTTTTAACACTGACACAGATTACACATTTGCTCATAAGTGAGGTACAATTTCTAGCTTTCTGTTTTAATTTTATTTCTACGAACATCACAACATCTAAACTGTCTACACCAGTGTTTCCCAAACTTACCTCAAAGGTCACATAGGCAGCAATATTTATAGCCTCTACAATGAAGCAACAATGAGCACTGTAAAGATATGAGACTTTCTTTTAAAGTTTAATTCACTCCAAGAAGATAATTGGGCTGCCACACGCAGTAATGAACTTCTGGCTAGGCAACTGTCTAAGACACCAATCTCAAAGGGGATCTAGGACCATGGGACAAAATGGTAAACATTGAAGACACAGGACATGGAGAATAATGCCAATTTTTCAGAATGGAATAGAAAAGAATTGTGCCAGGTTTAATTTTTGACAGTTGAAGTGGCAACTCACTCTGTGTCCTTTCTTTGTGCATGTTTCGCATTACACCTTCCTTCATTCTATAACATTTTCTAGTGTGTAATGTCTCTATAAATCAGATTAGTATGGTATACCTCAGTAAATTGAACATCTTGTACTACGATATATAAAAACTTGCCCATTTATTTTGAAATGTAATGTCACCAGTATCCACTACTTTTGGAATTGAATGATCTAATCCACACCTATCTATAGAACAGCCATGTCATATCAGACCAACAATGCCGAGCAATCCACAGGGAGTCCTGCTTAAACCAGTACGGCACTTTGCACATGTGCAATTTCTAGCATTTGTGAAGGTCTGGTTTAACCCTTAGATACACGCTAAGCGGCACTCAGTGCCGCTTTTTTGCAAAATTTTGTTTGACGTGGTAAACACATACGAGTTCTGTGAGATCGCCCACTATATCCTTTGTTCGACATGTGCTTCAGGAGAGGGGGTAGGTTCGGAGCCTGTCTGGTTCCCAGTCAGTCTGAGACAGGTTGTCAAAGTGCGAAGTGCGCGAATGCGGCATTCCGTACCACTAGCGTGTAACAACTGGCTGGTATCGGCGTTGTGAAATAATGTAAGTATTTAACTTATTTTACCTTTGTTGTTTCTATGTTTCTATCATTATTACCGATGTCAGCACATAGTCTGCACGCTTGCCTTCTGTTTATAGGTCTCGACATGTCTGTCAACAACAGGAGATTGAGAGGTTGCTCCAAGTACTTGATGAGCAAGAAGGGTCACTGGATGAAGTGGATCTATTCGATTTTTAAGTCCTAGTGCAGAGTATTTTGTGTATTTAGGCACTGTATATTATTTCGAACTGTAACTTAGCAGAAAGTGTCCTTTTTCAAGCCAAGAATCTAAGTGTATAGGCCTACATGTTTCTGACGAACAGTTTTTCTTTTACTCTAGGTATTTCTTGAGCTTGTTGAGCATCAGGTACAATGTCTTGTAATATGAGCCTGAAAAAAGGCAAACTCAATCCAATAATTATCAATATATCTTTTGTGTGTGAAAATTATTATTTTTTCTTCGTTGTCCAATAAATGTTTATAAGAATTTTTAATTACGATAAGTATGAATAGTAAATATGTCCTTATCCCATCCCTCCAATAAAATATGTTATTAATAAGAATTTCATACATACTGATAAGATTTTTTCATTGTATTCTCATAGGTTCTGTATAATTCTCCCTACGAATCAATTTTAGCCTTTTAGCAAGTCACTAAATTACGAAAAAGAATGAAAAAATATATTGCGGCATAGAATGCCGCTAGTGTGTACGAATGTTAGTGAAAGAGATGCGTGTAGCTAAGGGTTAAACCTTTACACGAAATGTCATCCACAGTGTGTTCATTGCATTACTGGTTTGTAGGAGGAATTTTTCTGCCTTTTTACCTCATTCTCATGATTGTGAATTCAACCTAATTTTAAGACTTATACCGTGTGTCCATAAAGTCATGGTGCAGTTATGAACGCTTGTTGTAACAGAAACAAAACGAAAGGTTGAAACTTGCGTTACGATGGACAGTATCGCAAAGAGTTTCTGTAGTGCAACAGCGCATGCTCAGTTGATGGCCAACACCACAAACTAGATAGCAGCAGCGGATCAGGCCACATCAGTCGAGATATGGACGGTACAGAGGAAAGTTCAATGGCTTGGTAAATTTGAATCTGCGACCAAAGTTCAATGTGAATATTGTCCCGTGTACAACGAACAGCCACCAAATAGGAATAACATTAATCGGTGGGATAATCAATTCATGGATACCGGTAGTTTGTTGGACAAACCCCATTCTGGTAGGCCATCGGTAAGTGACGAGTCTGTACAGGCTATACGGGAGAGTTACCTAAGGAGCTTGTTTCATTGCTTTCCAGTGCCCAGTCAAAAGTGCACCATGACTTGACGGACACACAGTACGTTATGTGAATATGTATCTTGAATACTTCTAAGAAGGATACTGAAACAATGTGGCATCACTGTCATCATCCTGTCAGAACTCTGAGTAATCTATAATATTGCAACTAGTTAAGTTTACTGTAAACTTGTGCTTCTTCCAGTTTGTGCTGGGCTTTGTATTTCATATTTGGTTGGTTCCTCAGTTTAGGGGCTGGGACAACGCGGTGTGTGTAGAATCTGTCTGATAACCGGTGTTAATTGTGATGACTGTATTAGTGTGCGTTATCTGGTTTTATAATTTTATATGATTAAGTCGACTTCGCTGGGGTCTGGCGTTACGTTATGGTGACGGGACGAAATGTACCGAGAATGCACTGAGGTGTGTGACGTCATAGTATTGCTTGAGCTTCTTGCTTTCCCCACGCGCTCCGGTGAGCGTGACGTCATCCAGCCAGCTACCTCTTTTGACCCTTGGTTTGCACTTTTTTTAGCATTTAAAATGATATAAAGTCTAGTCTTTCAGACTGACTATCAGTGTTTTTTTTAAATTAAAGTAAGGACTGCAGACTTTTGAATTTTTCAAATAGTTCCTACTTTTGCCGCCAAACATCACCGTCAACAACTACTAGTTCAGAACTTAGCTACTAGACGCCACCGCAGTCGGCTCTTGGCAAAGAACGTAGGAACCAAAGAGCGTTGTTTACATTCTTAACCTATACAATTTAGCTTCACACAGGTGTAATTGATGGAAGGTTCTTTAACATGCCATAAATCTACGACATGGGACCGCCGGCTTTACTTCTCCTCCAAAGGAAGGCGTACTGAGGGATTTTTAACGCTCTTAAAAAATCCGACGACTTCAGTCGGGTTTGCACCCGCTATCTTGGGCATAGAAACTCAGCATGCTACCAACTACACCACCGAAGGCGCTATTTCATATTTGAACTGGAAATGTATGGTCTTATGCAATGGCTATTCTATTACAATGGCTATCAGGAGGGGTTTGGGTTTCAATCAGGTGCCATCTTCAGTGACCTCATTTGAACATGCAGGCAAGTTAGAGATGTAAATGCTACATTCATTTTACCTTTGTGATATAAGTTCCAGGACTGAGTCAATACTTCAGAAACAGTTATAGTACGTTAGAAATAGTTGTAAGGTTTATATGCTATGCTATACCCCTCCAGCTTGTTGCCAATATCTGGTTTTACCAAAGACTACAAATATTTTGAAAAAAATAAGAACATTAATTTTACGAACTTGGATACTGCACCACTATTACTATATTACCATACCGCTTAAAGCATTTATACCATCATTTGTTTAGTATTTTTTTGCTTTTATGAAGATATTATATTTTGCATTAAAATGTAAACATTGTTTTATAAATGAGGGGGGAATTACAACGCAAGAAGAAATGGAAGATTTAAAAAAATTCAGAATGAAAGCTAGAAGTCCTAATATTCAAACAATACGTAAATACCGAATCTACATTTAACAATGCAATCTGAATTGATTATGACCTGTAGTCAATTGATAACAAGATTACAGCTGTCATATTTTGGACACATTATGAGATGTTTTGATTCGTTGGAAAAGACAATTATGCTTGGAAAGGTGGAAGGGTCTCGGAGATGAGGGCGGCCAGCATTGAGATGGATCGACTCCATCAAATCCAACATGAATATGTCAGTGTAGAATATGAAGAATATGGTTGAATACCGAATCATAAGGAGACAAGCAATCCATGCAGTTGCTAGGAGTCGACGCCGACTTAATGGCACCTGATCATCATTAGTAGCATAAGTAGTACATTATAGGCACAGATAAATTAACCAAATATGCATCGGAATAAAACACAAATGCATATTTTGATTGGGAGTTCAGTCGGGTTAATGCGTTTACGATTTGGGGTTAGGAGTTAAATGATATGGGGGAGTACAACAACATGCTGAACAAACCTTATAACATTAATTATAAGTGTTGCATGTTTCGGGGTTATAACACCCCTTCATCATTATCATCATCATCATCATCATCATTTTCCGTATTCCAACCTAAGCTGGGTCGGAGCAAATATGACACTTCTCCACTTAACTTTGTCTGTCCACCATCCTTTTTCAACCACTGAAGTCCACTCTAGGTTCCGTTCTCTCACACTGTCTTTCACTAAGTTCATCATCCACCTCACTCTAGGTCTTCCTCGTCCTCTCTTTTCAATCATCTGTCTCTCCATTACTTGTTTTGGCATTCTTTCACCATTCATCCTTTTTCACCATCTCAATCTATTCTGCGGCGGCTTCGGTGGCGTAGTTGGTAGCATGCTGAGCTTCTATGCCCAAGATAACGGGTTCAATTCCGGCCGAAGCCGTCTGATTTTTTAAGAGCGTTAAAAATCCTTCAGTATGTCTTCCTTCGGAGGGGAAGTAAAGCCGGCGGTCCCATGTCATAGATTTATGGCATGTTAAAGAACTTTCCACTAATTGCACCTGTGTGAAACTAAATTGTATAGGTTAAGAATGTAAACAACGCTCTTAGGTTGCTACGTTCGTCGCTAAGAGCCGACTGCGGTGGCGTCTAGTAGCTAAGTTCTGACCTAGGCCTAGTAGTCATTGACGGTGGCGTTTGGCGGCCAAAGTAGGAACTAATTGAAAAATTCAAAGTTGCAGCCCTTACTTGAATAAAATAAAACAAAACAGATACACACACTAATACAGTCATCACAATTAACACCGGTTATCAGACAGATTCTACACACACCCAAAGTACACGGGGCTACATGACCGCGTTGTCGCAGCCCCTAAACTAAGGAACCAACCAACCAATCAATCTGTTCTGCTCCAGCTTATCATTAAGCTTATGTACATTCACTTCCTTTCGAATATCTTCATTTCTCACTCTCTCTCTTCTGTACCATACTCCTCAGGAATTTCATTTTGGCTGCCTGTATTCCATCTCTCCTAGTCATCGACCAAGTTTCTGATCCATACGGCACTTATGGTAAGGAATAAGTCTTGTACATCACATCTTTAGCCTTCAGTGGTATGTCTTTACCCCAAATTAAACTCTGAACCTGATGATAGAAAACACTCCCACATTGTGTTCTCTTGTTATATCCAAATCCAATCTTGCATTTTCCATCAATTCTCTTCCTAAATATTGGAAGTATTCTACTACTTGAAGATCTACATCTCCAATTTTAACAGTCCCTTTTCCTTCTTTCTTTCCTCTCGTCATTACCATTGTCTTACTTTTCTCTACACTGATTTTCATTTCCCATTTCTCAGTATTTTCCTTCAGTACATCCAGCTGTTGTTGGACCACATTCTAATTCTCTCCCAAAATCAGAACATCATCAGCAAATAGGATTATGTTCATTCTTGTACCTGTGTATGCTTCCTTTGTTGTCTTTAGTATATCATCCATCACCAGTATAAATAGCAATGGTGGGAGTACACTCCCTTGTTTTAATCCATGTTCAATTTCAAACCATTCTGTTTTTCCTAATTTGATTCTTGACACCCCTTCATCAAATATAATTATAAGTAACATAAGCGGCTTCGGTGGCGTAGTCGGTAGCATGCTGAACTGCTATGCCCAAGATAGCGGGTTCAAACCCGGCCGAAGTCGTCGGATTTTTTAAGAGAGTTAAAATCCTTCAGTATGCCTTCCTTCGGAGGAGAAGTAAAGCCGGCGGTCCCATGTCATAAATTTATGGCATGCAAAAGATACTTTCACAGACTAAACTTGTGTAAAGCAAAATTTGTTAGGTTAGATTTCGTCAGAACGCTCTATCAAAGTTCCAACGTTCGCCACTAGGTATCATTGATATCTGGTGATGAAAGTTGGAACTACTTGAAATTGAACGGCACTAGTAGCTCACCCTTTAGGGTGTCCGTTGGAAGCAGCTACAGACTCAGGTGAGCCGAACATGTCCTCGGACACTCCCGGCATTAAAAGCCATACGATAAATAAAAAAATAAGTAACATATCGTATTGACAAGGCTGACATCCAATTATCCTATAGTGTTATAAAGATTGTTCAATGTTATTCATTCTGACCATACCATTTGCTAGACTATGAATTTGGTAACATAATGAGTACATTGAAAACAAGCCATACATGGTAGATGTACAGTAAGAGAGAAAGTTGTAAAATTCCAATTCTTGGAATTCAGCCCAACAATCAGACTCGAGATTAACCCTTATAGTGCCAGGGACCAATATATTGGCTGAGGGAGCTTCTGCGAAAAGTGCCATGGGTTGAGCCAGCACCCGTTTTTATAAAATGTTTTGCGTTATTTCCAGGCACAATGCGAGAATCATTCTCTCTCTGGGTATATTGACGCATTTAAGCTCCTTGAATAACTGGATTCATTATGAGTACTCTTTGAACATGTTGCAGATGGCTGACTTTCCACACGTGTTATCTTTTGAAGTCGTGTTTGTTTACGGTCTTGCTCAGAACTAATTAAGATACGTGGTGATAAATATGGCTAGGTCTTTGAATGAAGAGGAAATAAATAAGGTTTTAACAAAATTATATTAAAATTTCCAAATTCTTTTTTAAATTTAAATAAACTATTGTAACTAAGTATTAATTATTATTTGTCATCTAATTAATATGTTTAAAATACAGCATATTTACCTGCTTTGAAAAAAATATAACCATTCTATGTTGAAAACTTGTAATTTCACATAACTTGGCTTGGCATGGCATTTTCAGTATAACTACTCATAATAATTGCTTGGCATCAAAAGGGTTAATGATAAAAAGAAAATGAATAAAAAAAATAACAATAAAAATTCATTTTTCCTTTTAGGGGATATTTGCAACTTCCTGCCCACTACCAGAGTTTCTCGGATCCATTTTCACATAACTGTTACTGAAAGAGACTCAGTACTGGAACTTCATTGACAAATATTGTATTTTCCTCTGATGTAAAGTAATTGTCCCTGCAACAAGTGCCTGTTTGGGAAACACCAGTCTACACACTCACCACACACTCACTAGAAGGTCTAAACAGAGGAATGAAAGAGGTTCTCCAATCTAAGAGGACATAAGGCTGGACACGGGGTGTGTAAAGATAGTGAGTAAAACATCAACCTACGACATCATTACTGTCAACATGGTATGAGGGTTACAAATAAGGCCATTCATTTTAAGAATATCCAATATAAATTTCAAGGTGGTCATTGATCTTTCCCTATTCCCAAAAAATACCACAAATTTGACCTGTGGAGTTGACAAAAATCAGAAAAATTATTTATAGTCAGCTTTAAAATGTTGCCATACACAGTGTATTAAAAAACTTGATTATCATTCTATCTTTTACACTGTATGCAAGAAGAGATTTGTTGGTGTGAACAGGGTCACTTTGGTCCACAAGAATATCTAACAATTAATTATTTTTCTAAATAATATTACTGCTGGTATAATATGTAGTTGTATAATGTGTAGGCTGTGTATTATGTTGCCTTTGAGGTGGCTCAAAACAACCCTGTGTACTGGGAAACTTTGGCCCGCAGGTATGTCAGATTTTTTTACATTATCATTGTTTGCATAGTTTCGGTAACTTTTCCTAGAACTTAATTTGAAATTTCGTATTTCATAGGAAATCAATAAAAAACATCAACTAAGGTGGATCAAAGTAACCCCAATTTATGGTATTCAAGAAGAATTAAATTAATTTATACCCATTTCCAAGATTAAAACTATTACAACTGATGACAGCAAAGGAAATTCTTTGTCAAATTCAGGGAATTAAAATTACAGTAAACTCTCGATTATCTGCGGGCGGTTTATCCGCGGTGCCTGTAGGAGATTTTTTTTATAAAAAAGGAAGGTTTTGAAACCGAAAATTATTTCTCAAAAATTGAAATAAAGTTACTAAATACTTAAACTTCAGTGGATTGAATATGATGCCAATGAACCGGGCTTTGAGCACCTCACAGATGAAAACATCATAAATCAAGTACGAGGGATTGAATCGGTTGAATCGGAAGACAATGAGGAAATGCAGATGCAGAGGACCGTTACTCATGATGCAGCATTAGGACACATTGACAGGATTCTTCAATACCTTGAAGAGCAAGACGACGCATCATTTTGTGACAAGATGGTGTTGAGAAAACTTAAATCACAAATAAAGAAAAAGTGTTTCACTACGAAAAAGCAAAAGCAAATGACCGATTTTTTTGTTATCAGTTAATAAGACTTTTTAATAACACACATGACATCGACTGAGTTTTGTTATCATTTAGGCCTACGTTCTCTTATTGAATAATAAACTTATTTAAAGCACTTGTGTGTTGTTTTTTAGTGCCTTCGACCTTTGTTTAACCATTACCAGCATTTTTGCGCCTTATGCACGAAATTCGATTACCCGCCGTATCCGCGCCAGTCAATTCCGCGGATAATCAGGAGTGTATACTCATTTGAGGCCTTTAGTCATGTCATTTTCTTTAGCAAAGAAGTGTACTAACTCTTGTGCTAATTAAACTCGTTAACTGCTTTCATGATAACGTATATAAGAATTCAGCTAATAGCTTGTGTTGAGTGTATTGAAAACAAGCCGAATCCAAGACAGAAAGTTGTGAAAATTGCAGCCCAACAATCAGACTTATGGTTAATGATAAAAAAATTAACGATTAAAAATAATAATTTCTTTCACTGGAAACTATTTGCAGATTCTTTTATGAATTTTAATTTAATTCAGTTTTGTTAAAGTTTAATATGTTATTTATTTAAAACCATAATTTTAATAATTTTAAACTTAAATTGACTTTTGTAGTATTTAAGGGCTGCCAAAATTGGAGAGTAGATCATCTAACTCAAAAGATCTATGCCAGGTAGCTGAGGCTATACTATTATTATTAACAATTTTTGTGTAATACACTATACACCATAACATGAAAATCTTTGAATGTACTTTACACTAAGCTAATGTTCACAATGAGTGCTTCAGTGACTGCCATGGCATATGATAAGTTCCCAACTACAAATCACTGAATATTCCATACCTTCTCTATGTTGTTGAAAGGGATCAGCTTACAACAAAAACCACCTTGAATATATAATTATTGAATATTCTTAAGAACTCATTCATACATATTTTATAATAAAAATATTAATTTATAAAATTTTATAGAAAAATCATTTGTATCTTTTGTGTCATCATTTATAATTAATGTTACATTACCGGTACTTCAGTTTGCATTTTTAAGATCAATATTATTCATCTGATATTAAATCATTAATCAGAAGAGCTTTATTGTTAGGTTGTGGGGAATACAATAGCTAAATTAAAATACACATGATACTGTTATAACATAGACAAATGATACCATAAAAAACTAAGCAAATGATCCATATATTCACCTTACGAATGTCACTCGATTGAAGGTTCAATAATAGGATCTCTTTATGCAATAGCACACTCTAAAAAGCTCTCACAATTTATAAAAAAAATATATATACTCAAATCACATACAATCTGCCATAAATTGCCAGCAAAATTTATATCTTTCCAACACGAAAGTCTGCAAGCAATTCCGCATATGGCAGAGAGACAGAAGCAACATTAAGGTTTTAAAAGCAAATGATGAATTTAGTACATTTAAGGTAAGAAACAAAAGAAATAGGGTTGTATGTTTGGTATGTTATGGTAAATACACTTCATTCTGTTTGTTTAGTATGGGAACAGAAGGTTGTTTAAGATGCAAATCATAACACTATATTTAGCATGGGTAGGATTTGTGAAGGGTTTTGGTATGGGCTTACAAGAACATGTTAGTTCACTGGTAATATCCAGGAAATGAAAAGACAAAAGATAAATCAGTTATGAATAGTCGATGATGAATTGAATTTGATGAAGCAACCACTCACTTAATTATGCAAAAAAATGTTTAAAAATGATTTCGACCTAAAAGAAATCAAGTCATTTTCTCATCCACATTCACACTTTTATACACATTGAACAACACACATTTTATGTTGAGTGCTACAGTGAATCTGGAAAATAAATATAGGATTTTGTAGAGCTATCTATTTGATAAAGTTGCGTTAAGTATTGGTTATCCATTTATAAAACTGTGGCTATAAGATTCTAACAAGAGCATTAGTGTGAGTATGAGATTAAATGGAAAATAGTGGTACGGTAAGTATTTTTGCATTGGAAAACTAAAAAAATGAAAGGTGAAAGTAACAAGACCACATGCTTTCATGCACAAACAAGAGGCTCATAACAGGCAATACTACAATCACAAGAAGGGTGTCACAAGGTGTGTAGCAGCCACAGCCCAAAAACTGAAGCCTAAGCTGAACTAAAATAAGTAGCAACAAACAACATTACGGTATGTAAGGATCCAATATTCAGCATTTCATTCCATTATTACTGTAGCAACTTTATATAACCTCTAAAATATATGGTACTTGATCATAAGTTATGACTTAAGGATACTGTGTAGACCTGTGAATTGTGTAGGCTACATTATCAGGCATCATTATACTAAGCTTTTCTCTTTTTTTTGTAGTAAGACCATGGCTAATATTCTTGTAACATGCAAAAAGTAACTTATTCTGAACTGGATGGTAACTACAGGGTCTTTCATATAAAATAAGAGCGCCAAGTGGCGGCTTTGTTAACCGCAGCTGCGGTCACCTAGTAGTGAACGTTGGAACTTTTTGATAGAGCGTTCTGACGAAATCTAACCTAACAATTTTGCTTTACACAAGTTTAGTCTGTGAAAGGATCTTTTACATGCCATAAATCTATGACATGGGACCGCCGGCTTTACTTCCCCTCCGAAGGAAGGCATACTGAAGAATTTTTAACGCTCTTAAAAAATCCGACGACTTCGGCCGGGTTTGAACCCGCTATCTTGGGCACAGCAGTTCAGCATGCTACCGACTACGCCACCGAAGCCGCTATTATATTTTAATGGATTATGTTGTATTCTCAGCTTGCTGATGAAAATAATTATATGTTAACATTCTGAAGTTAGCTATTCTCAGTATGTGAAAAAACTTACAGAGCATTTGGCTGAAACAACAAGAGGAGTGTTCCCGAACAAAACAATTTTACTCAATTTTTAAATCTTCTTTTGTTATAATTTGTGTTAATTTTCTGGATTTTGTAACCTCAAAGTATCATCATGATTATGGTTACCATCCAGTTCAGAAGAAGTTACGTTTTGCACATTACAAAAATCTTAGCCATGGCCTTACCACAAAATGCTTAGTATAATGATGTTGGATCATATAGGCTACACAATTTGCATTCTCAAGAGTACACAGTATCCATAAGCAAGATTATGTTGTAGTTTCAGTATTACACACTAGAGTATACAACAGAATATCTACAATATTAAGCAGGCTATATGACAATCCTGAAGACATATTTACTAACCTATACTGGTTTTCCTTGTACGGTAATCCACTGGATTTTTGTGTATCATCATATTTTTGTTATTGACTAGTCAGTAACTGATATAAGACATATTCATTCCTTAAATAATACCATTACAATTTTTAAAATGCCTTAAATTAATTTCTAAAATAAATCCTTAAATTATAATTACAGTTCAATAAAATGAAATGATAAATTTGAACCCTTCACATGCTTGTTTAACCAAAGTAGTCCTATTTAAGTCAGAAATCTAGTTATCCCTAATATTAATTAATATATTCACATTATTGTTGTATTTATTATTTTTAAAATTCACAAATAAATTGTATTGTTTTGTTTTGTTCTGTTTTGCATTTGTGTGGTTCTTTTTCTTTTTTTTAAGTAACTAATTTCTTTGATACAAAATACTTACGTGGATTTTTTATTTTGAAGCGGCATGCAATTTGAGTCCAAGGGCACAACCATATACACAGGCCAAAAGCAGAGCAGAGTAATTTTTGGGGAAAAAAGAGAGAGAAAAAGAGTCAAACATGAATAATGTAATTTAAAAAAACTGCTCCGAATGTTGGCCACTTTTTACTTTTATAAATATGTATAAATAAATAAAACAAATAAATATGTTTGATTATTTTAATAATATGCTTGCCAGTGTGCCAAGTTAAATTAGCATTCATTCAGCCTTATTAGAGGTAAAATGTAAGGCATCACAGGGCATTTTCAAAAAAGCAATTCATAACAAATCTGGCAGTCAATTACCGTATGTAATATTAAAGTAAAATAAATACCAAAATATGTGAAAATAATATAATAACAAGAAAGCAAAAGTTATATAAAAGTATTATCTGTACATTTGTTCTGTTAATATCTCAGAAAGTGTTGATTTGAGTTGATTTATAGTTTATGTTTTTGTAGGGTACGGTATAGACTATTGGCTATGAGTGTCTAAATGAATGTCTTGCTGCCCTAAATGTGATTCAGTCTATTAATTAATATTATTTTTCTACATCAACACAAAAAGCGAGTGAGAAATAAGTTCATATTTCTAACAATTTCTTACACTGATTCAAGATATGTACAAATTGATTCCCACACAAGACAGATTCATGTGACAGATTATAACCTTATATAACTTCTTCTTTCTTTCTCTTTTTGTGGTTGCAATACTTTCTAATATGTACGAAGAAAATATAAATTCAACCAACCAACTGTTAAATAAAAGTAAAATTCTCACTTGTGCTTTATTCTACTGTTTAAATATCAGTATCATAACAATTATAATATAGGTGTATAGTTAATAAATTAATTCCAAGGTCACGTTATAGCTTTCAATCTCCAAACATCATCAACTTTGAAACCAAACAAGATTTTGTGACAGTTTAGGTTTCTTAACCATCAAAGCAGGTTTTGAATAATTGCTTTTATAGTCTACTATTCAAACTTGGAATGAATATAAACATGTATTTTAGGTCATAATTAATAGCATGTTATATAGCCTATTATGATGATAGGCTCTGCAAACAATGTTCCTCTTCTATGCTCATCTACCTAGCACAATACATCATTATTTAATGTCTTTGGTTTTTGAAGCACATATCTACCTAGGTTCAAGATTTCTATTCTTTTAGGTAATATTAATGAGGTAACAATCAAAATGATAAAACCCCAGTCCTGTTAACCCGGGAGTGGTGGCGCGGAGTCTTGTGACACCTGGCGCTAATTTATTTTGTTAGAGTGTGCTTGTTTCTTAACTTAGCGACTTTGCCTGCCACATACCTCTCCCCACATTCCTTGCCGTTAGTCTGAGTTCAGTAACATTGTTGTGAAAGGTGTTCATTCTTAGAAAAAGGGATAATTGTAAAGCGGTGAATGTGCGAGAACCCCATACTTGATTTATTGAAAGCCTGTTTTTTCGAAAGTTTTGTAAATATTGGTTGGATTGTACTTAGTGTTTCATTTAACTACTGGGCACATCGTAATAATTTGCTTCGTGAACTCATTGGCTGTATAAACTTTGTTTCATAACCTGTGTTAGAGTGGTACCTATGGATTCGTGTATATTGTTTGGTAACCTATGCTGTGAAGCTAATATGCATTTATTTTCAAAAAAATATCATGCAATTGAGTTAATAAACACAATGCATCAATATATGATACATAAAACGCAGTAACTTTGTTATCAGAGCAAGTTCCGTCATAGCGGTCAGAAAGTCCCCCGCGCCACCTCTCACGTTGCATCAACGAGCGCCACCTTTCCAGGGTTAAAAATTAGTGGAAATGTTGACTAAATGACCAGAAAAACACCTGAGGTAGTAGGCTACTGCCAAAACATTTATTTTGGCCACTCCTAGAAAGAGCAAAATTGCACGAGATCAAAAATCACACACAAGATGTGAAATATCAAGTTGAATGTGCTTATCAAGCTCCCTTTCGAATCTACTGCTTTACAATCTCCACTTTTCTCACTTGCTGAAAGGACCTTTAGAATGAATACGTGGTGCTTGAAAGGGTAATACAGCATGACACCAGAGAGGAGCACTCCACAGAATTTACAACCATTATCCCTTGATAAGAGCCAGTGGTGAAGCTGGAGGGGAATCTTTAAGCATTAGAATACCCATTTCATTTTCAAGGAATATGCACATTTAAATTTTCCTATTTTTCATTGGCATCGGAAAATTAAATCTCTAGTTTTCGGTATTATTCTCTGTAACCACGGTGGGATTGACGCCAGCTTCTCAGTGCGGGACTGAGCAACCAGCGAGTCTCCTTTGAAACAGGCTCAAGTCTCTGTGGGTAGAGAAGGCGCATGCACCAAGCGGAAGGTCGATAGCAGAATGCGTCAGCAGAGAGCCTAGGCTCCAAATAGTGCATTCGTGAGGCGGGCGGAATCTCAGGGCGCGTGCATGTTCGTTTGTGAGTTTTAAAACATGGAACAGTGTAATGATTTAATAGTGTATTTAAAATAAGACCATGAAGAGAATATGTTTTGAACAACGGTCTAGAAAAAATATATCAAGAAAAAGTGTGCCTGTAAGACTGATTATTACCGTTCCTGTTTCTACTGCTTCGAGGGAACGAAGTATGAGTGCATTGAAGACAGTTAAGATATTTTTAAGGAACTTCATGTCAGATTCTAGACTGAGCAATTTGATGGTTGGTTCCTCAGTTTAGGGACTGCAACAACGCGGTCATGTAGCCCCGTGTACTTTGGGTGTGTGTAGAATCTGTCTGATAACCGGTGTTAATTGTGATGGCTGTATTAGTGTGTGTTTCTGTTTTTTAATTTAAGTAAGGACTGCAACTTAAGAATTTTTCAATTAGTTCCTACTTTTGCCGCCAAACGCCACCGTCAACGACTACTAGACCTAGTTCAGAACTTAGCTACCAGACGCCACCACATTCGGCTCCTGGCAACGAATCTAGGAACCTAAGAGCGTTGTTAACATTCTTAACCTATCCAATTTAGCTTCACACAGGTGTAATTAGTGGGAGTTTCTTTAACATGCCATAAATCTATGACATGGGACCACCGGCTTTACTTCCCCTCCGAAGGAAGGCATACTGAGGGATTTTTAACGCTCTTAAAAAATCCGACGGCTTCGGCCGGGTTTGAACCCGCTATCTTGGGCATAGAAGCTCAGCATGCTACCAACTACGCCACCGAAGCCGCCCTGAGCAATTTGAGTACTCTGGCTATTGAGGAGAGTTTGGTGAACTATCTTTCCAGGGATGACATTTTCAAAGAACGCATCATTGATATCTTATGAAGAATAAGAATTTTCATTGATATCTTTGCTGAACGAAAAACATGGCGACTGGAGTTTATCTATAAAAAACTATAAGGTATGCACATTAGAATAACCAGTTGCATGAATGTAGCTTCGCCACTGATAAGAGCCCCTGGAGCTTCTATAGAATACAACAGAAAGAAGCCTATGATTCATGATAATCCAGCACCATCCACTGCTGCACAGTTCTGGTTGGCAAGTGGATTGGCAGCCATCACAGTTGATTGGTTCTAGCAAAATGCTGACTTCATGTCATGACTTGACGGTGGCTGTGCCAATCATCATCATCAGTTTATTGCTCCAGCAAACCAGGTACAATTTGTGAACCTCTTCCACTTTTGTCTATCCAAAAACACTTTGTCTTTGAAGATGGTCTTGAAATCTCCTAATGTCTTTTTCTGCACCGACTAGTTTTTAAATACTAGCAACCTGCCCCGGCTTCGCCCGGTATTATTTAACGGTTTACCCAGCGTAAGCTTAAATGGCATTATGTTTTCCGATTTCATGGACTACGACCTATATGCATTTTTTTGCTTGGCATGATGGGTTAAAATAACTGGCTGGACTATTAATTATATTATCATGGAGATAACATGTACAACAAGATGTTCAGTAAAGAACATATAGCCTACTTTATCCTAAATGCATGGTTATTGTTATAACTCTTTGTCCTTTTCAAGGAGTATAATGGAATGTTGGTTGTAGTAGCTTGTTGAAATAAAACGTGCTATACGGATATTAAACATGAATATGAGGTGCCCTTTGCTAGTGCTACCTCCGTACCAAATTTCATTCAATTTGGTTTCACCTTGTTTGAAAAGATAGGGGTAATTGATTTGCACACATACATGGCCGCCATCCGCAAAGTATTGGGCTGATGACCCTGTAGTTTTGTCAAAAGATTCTTCATACATAACGGCATAACGTTGCAAAATTTGGTAGAGATCAGATGATTAAGTTAGTCGTAATTCGATTTAAGCTTTTAACATTTGGGTGGCTGCCATTACGGTTTCGTAATGATGGCGGCGATATAAAACATGACACTGAGGTGTTCTTTGCAAGTTCTACCTCTGTATCAAATTTCCTTCAATTCGGTTTCACCGTGTTTGAATTGATAGGGGGGGACAGACATTCAGAGTACACACACTCACACACACACAGACTAACACACAATTTTTGGCCCTGTGTAGATCTCATAAGTCGACTTTCATGTTTTGCAAAAATCAAAAGTAGGCTAACAAATTTAAGAATAGAGAGGTGCATAAAGCACAAAAACCCCTTCTGTCCAATCTAAACTTGACTGTGTATTCTGTGGAATGACGGCTGAAACTGGGATAATAAGTTCATTTGCTAACATTCAAACACACTGCTTATTTTCAAAATTCAGTTGAAATCCTATCTCAACATTTTGCAAGATTTTTATTTGTATTCATATAAATATCTGATACAGTAATTAAACGAAGTGGGGATGTCTCGTGTGGGCTCTTCAGCACGTCAGGGCCCTAGGACTGCCCCTCCCTTTTGTCAGACCTGCAGTGCAATTTCTGGATCGATATTCTCTAGTCTGAGATGGATGAAGTCAACATGTACTACTGTCAACAAACAAATGTTTAATAAATAGCATTTGCCTACGTACGGTAAATTAATTTGATCATATTCGGAGTGTAATAGTTCAGAAATTGTATACAATACTTAACTAATAATAAGCTTATGAGCACCATTTGCAGCATAATGGAGCTGAATAATTGCATACTTTGAAACATTGTTTGCAGAGCATCATCTCCTGAAGTTCTTGTGCCATGATGAGGATTTTGTATATATATATATTTACATTTTGCAATTGAACTATACAAGAACACACAATGATGCTGAATTAAGGCTTTTTGCATGGGCTTAAATTGACCTTCAATGAAACATATACTGTAGTTCCCCCTTCACTCCAAGGATTGTGATTGTGATGATTTATGTACAATATCAAGCAGAGTATGCACAAAGTCCACACACCACCTCTACTGCCAATCTGTCCATTATTTTCAATGGATACCAATATTTAGTTTGCAGATCCAATGTTTTTGCAAGGTTGATTATGGTATCCCTAACTAAGCAGCATATTTTCGACTGGATACCAGAGAATGTTGGACAGATTCTGCCACGTCTACACAAGTTTCGAGTCTTGTGGACAAACTTACACTTCTCGGCACATTGGGAACACTGCCTGTTGCAAACAATTTCATTTTTTCATTGCGTGAAAGTCTTCTTTTTGGTACTGCCTTCTCAAACCATACATCCGAGTTGTCCATAACACTGTACATCAATTTGCCATCGATTTGTTGTTCAAGTAGCTATCAATGCAAATTTGTTTAATTCTGAACCTGTTATTTTATTCTTCATTCCATTGGCTATACTGAAACTGTAATTCAAATACTCTTTTGACTGTAGATGGCTAATGCATCTATCCAGAAAGCAGGAGATTCAAGTTCAAAATCCTAACAGTGGCCTCATCTTTAAGTCTCACTCAATTGATTTTGCTATGCTTATTGCCCTGTCTGCATCATGTCTGGCGTATTTTCTTGTATCCCGATATTCTGTTCCTTCTTTTCAGTGATCAACATAGTGGAATAATTCAAGGAAAGCCTTGCCATATTATTAAATTCAAGTATCATAATACCGGTATCTAAGATGCTTCTTTATATTTTCCAGCCACTTATTCATTACCGGTATATAATGGAAATCAAGGAGTGGAAACTGACTTATTCCTACCACTTGAGTGAATCAGTTATTTCTTGATAGATGAGTTTCATTCATGAAACACTTTTCCAGTTTTATTTCTATATGTATTTTTCCTTGATTGATACCTCAAAATGGTAAAGGAAGGAATTCCAACAGATGAAGAAAGAGGGGTGGAAGAGGAATGGGCTAGATTTAAGAAGACACTAGTAGGTGCAACAGAAGCAGTATGTGGGAGGACAAGTAGTAAGAAGAGGTGGAAGGAAACACCATGGTGGAATGAGAAGACAAAAGATGTAGTAAGGGAAAAGAATAGAGCCTTTAGGAGGTGGTATCAAAATAGGACGGTAGAGACAAGGGAAGAGTACCAGGAAAGAAAGAAGGAGGCAAAGAGAGTAGTGGCTGAGGAGAGAAGAAAGTGGATGGAAGAGTGGACAAAGATGATGAAGGAGGATAGTGAAGGTACAAAAAAAGGTCCTGTATGGGATGGTAAAAAATAAGAGGCGGAAGGATCCTACGGATTATGTTAGAATGGTGAACAAAAGGGGACAAGAGATAGAAAATAGGGAAGAACTGAAGAAAATGTGGAAAGAATATTTTGAAGAACTTCTGAACCCAAATAGAAACCACGGCGAGGAGGAAGAAATCGGGGAAGAGGAAGATGGACTGCAAACAGAAAAGGACTTAACATGGAAAAAAGTGGAAGATGCAGTGAGGAAGATGAAAGGAGGGAAGGCACCGGGTGTGGATGAGTTGAGTGTGGAGATGGTGAGAGCAGCAGGAGAGGTGGGGATACAGTGGTTGTACCGAGTGATGAGGACAGCATGGAAGGAAAGGAAGACCCCAGAGGACTGGAAAAAAGGAATAATTGTCCCGATCTTCAAGAAAGGTAGTAGAACAGATTGCAGAAACTATCGGGGAATAACACTGATGAATCATTGTGCAAAGATCTTCGAGAAAGTTTTGGAAAAGAGAATTAGGACAAGGATAGAATGAGGGATGAGGGAAGAACAACATGGCTTCAGAGCAGGAAGGTCCACAGTGGATTTGATTTCTGCTGTAAGGCAGTTACAAGAACAGCACTATGAGTATGGAACAGATCTACTGATGGCCTTCCTGGACATTGAGAAAGCATATGACAGTGTATGCAGAAACAAAGTATGGAAGTCCCTGGAGGATAGAGAAGTAGAAGATGGACTATAAAGAGGATAAAGGAGATGTACAAGGGAAGCGTGAGCTGTGTGAAAGTGGGAGGAGAGAGATCGGACTGGTTGGAACAGAGAAACGGCCTGAAACAAGGAAGTGCACTGTCACCGTTACTTTTCATTGCGGTGATGGATGACATAATGACCAGAGTGGCACAAGTAATTGGGGAAGGAAAGATGAAAGCAATGGTGTTTGCAGATGATTTGATGATTTGGGGAAACAAGGAGGAGGAGGTACAGGAACAGTTGGACGTGTGGGAAGGAATAATACAAGGATATGGGATGAAATTTAGCATAAATAAGAGTGAGATGGTGATCACAACAAGGAAGAAGGGAAGAACTACAACGGGAATAACAATTGGTGGGGAACAGCTGAAGAAAGTGGAGAATTTCAAGTATCTGGGAAGTCTGATACAAGATAATGGAAGAAACGATAGAGAAATAAATGAGCGGGGGAGGCAGGCAGAAGCATTTCGGAGGAGTGTGAGAAGCATGTTATGGAGCAAGGATGTCCCTCAGAACAGCAAAAAGATCATATATCGGACGTACTATGTCCCTATCCTGACGTATGCTTCAGAGACCTGGGTTATGAAAGGAAGGGAGAAGAGCAAAATACAGGCCAGTGAGATGAGGTTCTTGAGAAGCAGTATTGGAGCTACAAAGATGGACAGAATAAGAAATGAGAGGACCAGAGAATTAATGAAGGAGGAACCATTACAGGATGGTATAGAGAAATCTAGACTTAGATGTTATGGACATGTAAAACGAATGGAGGAGAAGAGGATACCCAGGAGAGCACACGAGACGAAGTGGGAAGGCAAGAGACCGAGAGGAAGACCGAGAGACAGGTGGCTGAAGGGGGTAGAAGAAAGCGTGAGGAAGAGAGGAGAAGACTGGACAAGGGTGGAGGCTGAGAGATGGTGGGAAGACAGAAGACGTTGGAGAGGCTTGTGTTCCAAACAGACCCGGCCAGTGGCTGGAAACTGTGCAAGATGATGATGATACTACTGAACCTTAACTACTAGAGGATATTTAAAACTTCATTGGTTTTAATCACAAGAGTTGGAGATTGGTTTTAAGTGGAGGTCTTCTCTCTGCAGTGAAAAATTTAGCATGTCAGTAATTGCTAGACATTAGATTTGAGTAAATATGGTACATAACAGTTTTGAAATCAACACAGAACTGCTGGTCGACATTTCAGTACATTAGCTTTAATACTTAACTTACATCTGGAACTGGAAATAGGGGCTGACATATACATTTGTATCTCAGCACTGAGACTAGCACATGTGGCTAGAATACAGAAGGTTTTAGGTTTAAGTCTCTATTTGGATGTCATTTGCTATCTTATAACATGCTATTAATTAAGTAAAATTTGGCTGATTTGTTGTCTTAAAACGATTTCCTTAAATTAATATTTTTATTGAATACAGGGTGTAACAGACAGGTGTGTCCAAACTTCAGGGAAACATGCCTTGCATGTAGAAGATGAAAATATCTGATATGAACATGGGCCCAGTAACATTTTTAATTCTTGTTTAGAGCTTTGTGTCTACATCTTTGCAAACAGTGGGTGTACTGTATATGAAAAGGATTCAGTTCCAGACTTCTAATTTAGGAAAAATTATAGTTTAAACTGGAAACTGACATTCTTCTGACAAAAAGAAACTGAATCAGAAAATAAAGGCAAGTGCTAACAAACTAAGTTAAGACACAAAGAGTTAATATTTATAGATATTTTTTGTCTGTTGTATACTGTAAGTTTTTCTTTCAGAAGATAAATGATTAAATCAATCACTAAATCCTTACATGAAGGTATACAGCCTATAGCCAATATTAAACAATATTCAATACTAAACAACTGGGCCCTTTTCATATACACAATATTAATTACCATACAGTATGGAGGGTAAGATAACACACCACATGAATACCAGTCTCATAATCAATTCTCAAAATGTCCTCCAATAGTACAGATACCGTACATGCATCAACCTGTCGTTGTAGTCCAGATGCACTGATGTATTCTTGGGATATTGCCGATTGTCTCGTAACCTTCCTCAATATGGGCACGAAGACTGTCTTCATCTTGCATTGGGGGTTCCATATATAGGAGCCTTCAAATGCCCATACAATTAAAAGTCCAATGGGTTCTGATCTGGAGAGAGTGGAGGCCAATAAATGTCCCACGTTTACCAATCCATCTGTCCACCTACATAACTTCAACATAACTGCTTGCACAACTGTATATAAGGCATTCTATCAAGGACCAACATATTCCATTTATTGAACATATAACATATTTTCATCCTCTTCCTTGTACCCTTGAAGTTTTGACTTACCTTTTCACACCCTTGATATGAACATTTATAACAGATCCTGTATAGTTTTATCATGGTATGTTAACCAATTTATTGGACTCTTGGAATGTAAACAAACAGAAACAGCTGTTCCTAATTTAAACATTACATAAGTTAACTAAAATAGAGAGCCCGATCTGCAAGTAGACCCATGCAAAAGTCAATAACTGCCTTTTGACAGTTCAATGTTAAAACTGTATCTCTCATCATGCATTAAGGAAAACTTTGTTCCTCTGTTATAAATCCTACAGCATACAAAAAATAAAATGATTGTATGTTGCTCTTTTTGCAGAATATTAATATAATATTTTATTTTTTGTAAACATGTTTTAGTGAGTTGAAATAATGTAGTGTACTGTATTTTATCTTGCATGTGAGTGCAACATACACACCATCCATCATTCAATGTATTGTAATTTATATTAAGAGATTTAAAATATTGTTTAAGGCATTTACAAAGTAGTACAAACATTGAATATGAATAACTGATGCCATATAATACTTCCAGATGGCAATACTATAAATATATTTCTCTGAAATGAAAATATAAGTTCTTATTATACAAGGTGTCCGGGTTAAAGGTATAATAATAATATAAAATTTAATAACTTGGGAAATAATGGAGATATTTATTGGAAGTTTGTTTCTACAACTAGGGTAACTCAAAATGTTTTCTGTGTTCGCTTCCGGTGGTGCCACTTGTGCATGTGCGTAACTGCATTGTTCACGAGAAGCGCGCCAGTAGCCATGTGGACTCCACAGCAGAAGGTGTTCTGTGTGCTTTCACTCGCGGAGCTAAAATCCGTTACACTAGTACAACGTAGATTTCAGCGTGATTAGGGACTGTTACCAACTGATGATGTTCCCACTTACGTAACAATCAAGAAATGGAATTTCTTGAATCGTGAGTTCCGAGATCGCTGGATTGGGAGAGGTAGTCCATCAATTGCTTGGCCTCCTAGAAGCCCCGACATTACGCCACTTGATTTTTTCCTGTGGGGGTTTGTCAAGAATCAAGTGTACCAGACACCAGTTCGTGATCTATCAGATCTGAGTCATCGCATTTGTGCAGCTATTGCAAATGTTATGCCTACAATGCTGTAGAACAGTTTGGAGAGAAGTGGAATACAGATTAGATGTCTGTAGCGCCCAGGCCCCAGGCTATAAACGGGCATACTGGGCATTTGCCCAGGGCGCCAAATTTTAGGGGGCGCCGAAATTTAGGTGACGCTGAACGCAGAAAAAGGTTGATCCAACAATCCCAACATTAAAAATAAATATGACATGGAAATCTTTAAAAAGTAGGATAAAATAACTATTATTTACGTGAATATAAAATAAAAGTAATATAAAATATCACATACATTTGTAGTATTTATATTTAATCATGATTAGGCCTATATTATTCATGGACAGACAGCAAACTAAATTCTGTATTGTTATTGTGTTTTCAAAAATACGTTATCCTTGGCACATACTTTTCTGACATAAATAAATTTGCAAAGTTAAAAGCCAGAAAAAACCTTTGATTTGAAATGTTTCTGTATATTGTACTTTTAAAATTTAACTTTTGAATTTGTAATCTTGGGGTTTAGTGTGATTAATGTATCAATAAATGGCTACAACATTTATGAACGACTTACTTTTCTTATTATTTCCTGTGATACAATATTAGTAACGTAGTTGTTTGAAAAAAAAAGAAAACATTATGCAACGAGCCTATAATGGCAATAATTAAGACACGAGTATGTTTATAAAACGAGCGTATGCGAGTTTTATAATTTCCATTCGAGTGCTTTAATTACCATTATAGGCGAGTTGCATACGACTGTTTATGTTCGACGATAATTAGTTTAACTATTTTATGTTCGAACATAAATATTCATAAATATCTGTCTAGATTTCGCCAGTTTGATGTACTGAACAGAGACGCAGAGAATGCCTTGTATTTGACCATGGCCTCCTCGATGACACTAGGCCACGCAGTGAAATTTTAATTAGAAGGCCGTGGAACTCAGCGCAGCTGCGATGTTATCCTTATCTAATTGGTCAAACAACTATTTCTTGAGCTCTGATTGGTGGGAGAAACAGTTTCATAATGAAAAAAGTGTTATAATGAGCCTCATAGTACAGTTTTCTGACATATAATAGTCAGGGTCGAACATAAAACCTATTATGCTATTTTTATAACAAAAAATTGAGAAAAAGTGCGCCAGTAGACCATTTGCCCAGGGCGTCTATCACCTTAGCCCGTGGCCTGGTAGCGCCACTAATGGTGTGCATATCGAGATGTATTAGGTATGTAAAGAAACATTTTGAGTTACCCTATTCGTAGAAACAAACCGCCAATGAATATCTCCACTATTTCTCAAGTTATTAAATTTTATATTATTATACCTATAACCCGGACACCTTGTATTGTGTACTGGTATCTTATATTAATGGAAGATTCTAACTGGTCTGTGGAGTGTGTAACATATAATAATGTATAACTGGTCTGCCGATAAAATGCTAATTTAATGCCATACATTCACAACTAGCCTATCTCACTGGTTGATTCTGGCTGAGCAGATATCAAAACAAACTACTGATCTAGCTCAGTTATCTTCTACAGGGGCATTATTTGTCTTGCCCTAGTGGGCATAGGGGCCAGACCCATGGTGTTGGGGTAGCGCGCCTGCCTCCCACCCGGAGGCCCCGGGTTTGATTCCCGGCTCCGTCAGGGATTTTAAAATTGACGTGACGGTTGGAACGGGGTGCACTCAGCCTCGTGAGGACAATTGAGTAGCTGTCTGACAGTGAGGAAGCGCCCCGATCACGAAAACCAAGATTAATGGCCGAGGGGACCCGATGCGCTGATCACGCGTAACCGCAACGTCTGCAGGCCAAATGGCTGGGCAGCGGTCGCTTGGTCGGCCTAGACCCTTCATGGGCTGTATAGTGCCAGGGGTTTACTTTTTTTTTGTTGACTAGTGGGCATAGACCTAGGCATACTTTATAACCAATTTCTCAAAATATTTAGAATCTTCTAAGTTAATGAACATCAGGCTTGGTTTGTTGTGTTCACCCCAAAGCTCCCAAAACATGTGAGCTACCATAACCTTACATAAGGTAACCTTGAAGAAGAGCTGTAAACCAAATTGACATTATTGTATTAACAATTCATACCCTTTTTCACCAATTTCTGGTACTCTTATTTACAATACACTAAGATTGTAGACATTCTGTGTACTACCGTACTTATGCTGATTACTATATGATAATCTTACATGAAGAGCGCTGGTTATGAACATACCTAATGAAAATGAAAATCCACAGCCTGCTTCCATTCGGGAGTGTTCATGGCCTATTTGGGTCAGGAATGGAATGAATGAAGCCCCCATCTAGCGGCGAGGATATGAACTGTGCTGGCTGCCGAAGCCTGTCGCACTCCTCTGAGGCAATGATTAAATGAATGACAGATGAAATGAAATGATAGTGGAGAGTGTTGCTGGAATGAAATTTTGACAGGGAAAACCGGAGTACCCGGAGAAAAACCTGTCTGCCTCCATTTTGTCCAGCACAGATCTCACATGGAGTGACCGGGATTTGAACCACGGACCCAGCGGTGAGAGGCCGGCGTGCTGCCGCCTAAGCCACGGAGGCTTAACAACATACCTAATAACATTTCAAAATAGTATATTGATGAGATTAAAGCCTCCGTGGCTTAGGCGGCAGCACGCCGGCCTCTCACCGCTGGGTCCGTGGTTCAAATCCCGGTCACTCCATGTGAGATCTGTGCTGGACAAAACGGAGGCAGACAGGTTTTTCTCCGGGTACTCCGGTTTTCCCTGTCAAAAATTCATTCCAGCAACACTCTCCACTATCATTTCATTTCATCTGTCATTCATTTAATCATTGCCCCAGAGGAGTGCGTCAGGCCTCGGCAGCCGGCACAGTTCATATCCTCGCCGCTAGATGGGGGCTCCATTCATTCCATTCCTGACCCGGTCGGAGACTGGAAGCAGGCTGTGGATTTTCATTTCATATTGATGAGATTAAATTAGCAGCCATTGGATGTCAAAACATTAATTTCCAATTATATTTTCCGCGGTTAGGTCATGTTATATAGCCTATAGGAGCACAAGCCATGTGGTTTGCCAGATCCATTTGAGTAGTGCAAATCACCAGATTTTTCTCCCCTATAGTGAAATTTTGCATACTGTAAATATTTGGTATTTTAAATGAAGTCTGACCAAACTTCTTACTAACCTACCTACTTTATGTTATGATATGATATTTATTCAATTAATTCCAAAGAGCCATAGGCTCGTACAGAGGAATTGTACAGTAATATGTGTGTTTACACACCAGGAAGAAAATTCTGAAGGTAACACAATTTGATGAATAAGGGCATAGGCCTATTAGTAAAGTTGATACTATATCTAAGATTGTTTAGACCAAGGTCTCTTAAAATGATAAGCACAGGATTTTTAAGCTTATTTGATGTATTACGATGCATCGAATTTTTCCCACAATACTTTCGTAGTTTTCCTCTTAAATACTGACAAAGTTGGTGCACTTTTTACTTCATCGGGAAGTTTATTATATGACTGTGATGCAGAGAACTTGAAACTATTTCTACCGTATTTAGAAGAGTGAATGATATATAAGGCTACGTCTTTCGCATGCCTAGTTCCATAAGAATGATTGTCCGAGTTCAAGATGTAGGGAGAGCTATAGAGTATTGTGTTGTGTTTAATTTTGTATATTAGCATAGCTGCTCGGAGATCTGCACTTATGCTGAGGGGTAGAATTTTACTTCTGATGTACAGATCTCTTACTGGAGTGCAGTAAGGAAGGTTAAATATGTTTCTAATAGCCCTATTCTGAATAGTCATTAAATCATTCAGTGTGGATTTCCTGCAGTGAGCCCAAATAACATTTAAATATTGGAGCTTGCTATGTACAAGTGAATAGTAGATTTGTTTTACAAGGTTTAGGGGAATAAGATACCGAAGTTTCCTTAGGATCCCTACTACAGGTGAGAGTTTCTTAGCAATTCGTTCAACGTGTTCAATCCAGGTCAGGTGTTTGTCGATGATTAGACCTAAATACTTTGCCTGATTAACCTCTTTTATTTCAATATTATTTATATATATTTTGTCATGTGTGATTTCTTTCATGCTTTGTTTTGAAATTACCATGTAATTGGTCTTCTGTAGGTTCATTGTTAATTTATTGGCCTGGAACCATTGTGAGAGAGTATTTATATCTTGTTGCACATTTTGTATGATTTCAATTATGTCTTTCCCAGTGTAGAAGATATTTGTATCATCTGCATACAATTTGATATGCCCTCTCAAAATACATCTATCTGACCTATCATCTGCACGAGAATTTCAATGTCATCAAGCTTATTCCGAATACTTCTGCTATTAATGTACAAACACCTAACCTCTCCACCTAATTCTAATGAGTTTATGCATGCATGCACTTAACTGCGGTTATTGGGCTATTAGATGACCAGAATACACTAAAGCTCAAATTGCTAGATTTCTAGAATCAAGTTCTGGTGAAATTTCCATGTATCCATTGTGCAATGTTTGTACAACTTTATATAATCACCGTATTTAATTAATAAATCTAAGATACTATTAAATAAATGCAAATGAAATAAGTATGTTGCAAAAAATCTTTTTCCCATCCGATAAGCATGCAGGTGATTTGAGTCAGGCATCAAATTTATTTCCATAATATAAGCACTCATTGAATTAATTTTAAAAAAAATCAGGATTACCAAAAAATAATCAGGAAAAGAAATATTGTTTAGGAATAATCATAACCATGTATAATTAAAATATAAGCATATTCTTGCAGGACGGTGCAAAGCATTCTGAAAACTCTGTGTAAGATGTTTTGTGCAACTGCTATAGTACAACTTGTTTCCTCAACAGAACGATGAGTTTTTAAAATTTTCTTTTGGAAGTGCTGAAAATTATTGTTAAGTATATTTAGGAGTGATTTAAGATAGCATTTGTCAACTGGCCTTATCCGAGCGCCAGTCATCCGTGCTGGTTCAGGCTGTTGCAGTGTGCCAACCAGTGCCAACGCTTTGGGCAAAGCAGAGCACTTCTGGGTTTGTTATCATTCAGTTTGTATAATATTGTCACATAGTTATATAAATAATTTGCTCTTTATTAGGGGCATTATTGGAGTTTATCAAACTACGGTAGTGAAATTCAAATTTCCCCAGCACAGAAAGTGCATTCAGGATCCATTAACAGTAATCTATTTATGACATTCAGTGGAAAATTATTGCAATCTATGGTTGAATCGAATATGAATCAATTTATCCCATTATATATTAATCATTATCAGATTTCATTTTGCTCATTATTTATGATTTGGATTGTGATTTGATTTGCCATTGTATGCAGTGGCTCATTTTATTTTCAATATTTACCACTTTTCAATACAATTTTTTACATTTATACACTACTCGTATTTTTTGTAGTACTGTACATGTTTTGGTCTGATTTGATCTTCTTCAGCTACAAATTAGCAATCTCTTGTACATAAATTGTTAAAAAACTTTTTTTTTGCAACATATGTGAGTTGAAACATAAAATAATTTGCCTTGCAATGATTAAAAGGAGTAACATTTAAAATTTACAAAAGTTTCAAATGGTAAAAAAAAAAAAAAAAAAAAAAAAAAAAATTCTTTTGGAATTTCATTCCATTTCTAAGAGCAGTGCCATTGGTCCCTAATGTCATGTGATTAAAATTGTTGTATATGCCTCAAATTGAGGTCTTGTCTTTATAATAAAATGTTGTTAAAGAAAACTATTTTGCAGCACAGGTCCAATTTTTGTTCTATATGTATAATTTCAAGAATAGGAATCATTTTCAGCTAGAAGAAGTTGAGATGTCAAATCAAATATACTCTTGTGTATAGAATACAAGTCCGATTGCCAAGGCCGCCAAGTGCATCATAAACGAAACCGAGGAAATGCCGAGAAACTTGCTGCGACCAAACTCCTTAAGCTGATGCCTTATATTTTACCCCTAAAAATCAACAAAAAATAATTTAATATTTGGTTAAAATCTGTGAAATCTACGGAGGCGTTTTTTGTTCCAAAACATAAATTAAAATATTGACTTAGCTGCTTTTGCACACGTTTTGTGCAGTTAGCGACTTTTGCACCCGTCACGCTGAGAGTCGTTAATGAAACTTTGGTTGCAAACCCTACTATTTTTTGATATTACGAATGTATTTGGATAGAACTTAGAGATTTTGAATACAGAAATATTTTAGTTTCAAGGCTTTTTATTAGGAAAAAGCTAGCCAATTAAAAAAAAAATAGAACACGTATAATTGGTTAATTAAATGAACAAACAAGGCAGTTATTTTGTAAGATGAAGGTCAATGGAGGTCAAATTAACCAGCAAATAACCAAGATGTACGTGAATTGTATGGACACGATAAAATGAAAATTATCTGAAAATAAACATATAAAAAAAAAAAACATCTTACAAGTCCGTTTAATGTAATTTTGACACCATAAAAAATCGTACTACTTGTACTGTTTCCGTTTTATACTCTGTATTTGGAACTTCCACAATAGTATTACCTTCCACAAATGCAATAACTGCTTCAATTAAATCCACAATATCACTCATTTTCCTGGCTTGAAATGCCCACAAACGAGAAACAATCTGCCATCCAGCTGTGCCTTTAATCGGCGTGTTTCGACAAGACAGCCTGGCAGCGCGACGATGTGTACGCTTCTTCGACAGTGCAGCGAAACCAAATTCTAAGATTCGATTCGTAATTAACTGTAAAAGTTTTGTTGGTTGGTAGTTCTAGAACCAGTTAGCATGTTTTGCAGCTGAACCTGGCAAGCCAGATGCGATACGTACGGAACTAAGTGGTCTTTGCAGACATAGAGCATAAAACTGGCTTTGCAACCATGACCAACATGCATTTAGCGGTGTATGCAAACGAACGCGATTTTTACTGGCCATTTTCAATAGCTTTGAGCGGGTTTTGCACCCTGAAACTTATTCCATCGTGTAGTTGCTTAAAAGACGAACGTGACTGTGTGCTCAACTCAATATAAAATAGAAAAGTGCACTTAGCGGCCTTTGCATCTGGGCTACTCATATGTAAAAAATTGTAAAGAAAAGTGGTTAGTATTCAATATAGGCTTCTTAATCAACAAATCAATGCCGACAAAGAATGATGTATGTCATAGAAATACATTCCATTTTAAACAAATGAGGAATGAATGCTCTTTGAATAAGACACACTAATCCAAGATTTTCCTTTTGTGAAACATTTTTGCTTGAATTCCTGCTGAGTAAAATCTCATGTTTAGACTCTTAAAAAAAAGCCTTTCGTAAATTAAGAATAAACAATTGATCCAAATATTCTATTTAGATATACTATCTAGTATTTACTGTACAGGGAGAAATACTGTAGAAAAGAGGTGCTGACATATGATCTTTAGCGAAAGAGAAGACTAATTAATGGACACGGGTATAATAGTAACTTGCTGGAGGCATTGATGGTCTTCTACTTCAAATGACCTTGCATTATTATAGTAGGCTATGGTAGAAAACAAGCTTGCTCCTCGCAAGCTATTCTTCTCTTACAACATTAATTTGAGGAAAGATCATTAATGCCATGGCTAGGCATAGGAGTAACAGACTTCAAAGAATTCCCAGCTGCTAACAACTTCACATCAGATACGAGTCATTTAACGTCAAGTGAATGGACTCCACTTTTGAAATTGAATATCAACTATGCCAAACTTCAAGGAGTTCCTAGTAATGATGGTGAAAGGAGTGGATTATACCCTCGTAGAAAATGTACAATGGAGAAAGAAATGTCGAGCCATATACTTGGAAAATGTCCCTTCAGTTTGGTACATATTAGAGGTATTTTTAGGTAAAACATCAAATCACCAAAATCCTGGAGAGCAGAGAGACAGAATGTTTTGAAGAGGTTGCATCAAGGGTGAATCGATGAATTGATATTGTCGCTATCAAGAAAGATTCCCATGCATCCTTTATTAATAATCCCATAATCCGATACAAAACAAATTATATCGATTCAAGGCACCAACGATGATAAGGAAAAGAAGAGTCATTTCACTGTCAACGACCTTCTATTTAGTGCTTGGGAAACAATGTATTGATTAGTGGCCAATGTTCAAATACATTAGGTATTCTAAAGGAACTTGTGATAATTTCATTAGATGGCATTGTTGATATCTCTGTTGCCATTGTCCAGCATCATTTATAAACATCGACAAAATAAGATTAGCATATGTTGTTATGTTTTCTTTTGTGATGCCTTAAAAATAATTTGCTGTAAATTATATAAGATTGCTATATTGTCCAAATGATTAATTGGTATGATGTGTCTTTTGAAATTTGTAGTGAAACAAGCAAGTTACATTTTCTTTAATAAATTATAAATTATTTGAATGGGGGAAAGAGGAGTGATTTGTATTTTTCATAAAAATTAGAATAAGACACTTTGATGAACAATGTTTGCCCCTCCTTTGAAATGGAGTTGAAAATACAATTAGTAGTAGTAAACACTTTGGGCAGATCTCTGGAATCAAGATAATGGTAAGGGCTTTATCCGCCACTACCTCACACTATAGATGGCTTTCCCCCTCCATTCCCCCCTTCTTCTCTCTTCCCTCTCATTCGCTGGCAGTGGTTGGCTTACACAAGCCCAAGCGCTGCTCTGCTGACACAGTTGACAAAGCCTGATTTAAGAGAATTTGCTTCTATGGAATAATTGAATATCTAATAGTGAGAGTATGCTATAAAGATCTAGCATTCATTCAAGCAAATTATTCTTCACTAACTATACTGTCTCATGACAGAGCTGTAAGAAGGGATGATTGTGTTCTAGTCAACAATTTGTATCAAAGGGATATTATGGTCAGAACCATGCCCAATTAACTGATTATTTTGATAATCTTAAGGTTAACATGCAGAAAGATAGTACCGGTAGGTCTGTTGGAACCAAGTTCTGACAAACCTTTCCAGACGAGCCGAACCGAAATTTAAATCCATGTCTCCAATAACATGGATATTTTTATGATCTGAACTGTTTCAATAATCACAAAAATATGGCTCTGCATTTCTAGGATAGGAAATTAAGTAAATCACTCAGTGAATTGATCGTTTGTTGGATTGTTTTGCCATGCAGATAATAATTTAGTCATTCGAAAATCTAAGAATTAAAATATAAACTGAGATATTACTGCTATAGTGATTTTTATTACCAGGAAGCAATGTTTATTATGCCTTTCATTACATAAAGAATAAAAATAAAATGTTTAATTTTTAACTTGTAACTAAAGTGCAATATAATTAAGCAAAAGCACATGACCTTAGAGAAACTTAAGGTGCAAGAAAATGCACAGTTCTCCAAACCACTTGCTCTATGCCAAGATGCAAGTGCTATATTAAGATGAATAACAAACCGTTAGCTAATCAAGTCCAGTGATTTTAATCTGTAACTTTCTTTTAACTGACATTTTCCTAGAAAACAGTAAAATATATTAATAACCTTCTTTCTTTTTGTTATTTTGCATGAATGTGTTTTTATTTTTACACTAGAAATGCTTTAATGAAAATTGTGATGAAAAGTGTAGTTTTAAATCAATTGATGAATCTGTATGAGACTGGTTGTGTACAGAAATGTTTGCTGTATGGCCGAACAACACCGACATCCAATCATTCTGTATGTACACATGCTGGTATTAGAAAGCAATCGATGTACAGTACATCCGCTTATGACATAATGATATTTGCAAAAGATGGAGAAGGAAATGAGGATAGCTCTGTATGTAAGCTTAAATAAAATTAAATCAATTAATTCCTACATCTCTTATTACAATACCTTATCGTTGCCTTTCATTGATTGTAAAATAATTAAGAATGCAAATTAATTTAGAATTTGTTAGTGTGATGGGCAGGTCTGAAAACAAAGAAAATATTAAATGGTTCGTGTCACTGATGAAATCACAAATTACAGGTAATATCAAAATAAAGGAGAAAAGGAATGTATGAAGTGACTTCTTTTGTGAACAACATCTAATTCATAGACCCATACTAACATTCAATTTTCTCTTCATCAATGAATGTGAACATGACCATTTGATAAATATACCAATAGATGTAGATGATTCATTTAGGGGCTTCATGACATCGTGATCATGAAGTCCCGTTAGGGTTGCCAGATTTTAAGAATGGAAAAACGGAACACATGTCCCAAAACATGGTTTTTTAATCAAGGTTGTTAAATGTTGTAATATATAATATTAATTATTAAATAAGCATTACATAATCAAATACACAAAATTAAAACTAGATATTGCTGACATATCATATAGGCCTATGACACCAGCAACTTACAAATGCTTTTCATTTGAACGACCCTTTGAAAGGATTTTAAAGGATGTAAACAATTCTTGTTTTATCAAACTAATGGAGTTTCTGTTTCTATCATCTCTCCATTTGAAATTCATGACAGCCTCCGTAAAAGCATTGGAAGGGAAAATGCTGAGTATTAACTTTACAAGGACTAAGGTATTCCTTAATTTGGTTGCCCCTAATAAATCTATAGCATGTACCCATCTATCTGACACAGACAAAGAAACCATTTTCTCTTTCAAACTTGCACCTGTAACATCAGAAAACAAGCTAGAAATTACAATCAATTCTGGTATTTCACTTCGAAAATCTCACATGCATTGACCAGGAATCGAATCCGGTCTACCTTTGAGAGGCAAACAGTTATAGTACAAGACTAGCGGACCCGTGCGAGAAATCTCGTATGTTCATAAGTCATACTTTCCCCAATAGATTTATAATGAGTGACTTAAGTAGAAAGGTTGTTATGTTTTTATTTCAATCAAATGGTTATAGAACATCTCTCAGCCTCCACCCTTGTCCAGTCTTCTCCTCTCTTCTTCACGCTTTCTTCCACCCCCTTCAGCCACCTGTCTCTCGGTCTTCCCCTCGGTCTCTTTCCTTCCCACTTCGTCTCATGTACTCTCCTGGGTATCCTCTTCTCCTCCATTCGTTTTACATGTCCATACCATCTAAGTCTAGATTTCTCTATACCATCCTGTAATGGTTCTTCCTTCATTAATTCTCTGGTCCTCTCATTTCTTATTCTGTCCATCTTTGTAGCTCCAATACTGCTTCTCAAGAACCTCATCTCACTGGCCTGTATTTTGCTCTTCTCCCTTCCTTTCATAACCCAGGTCTCCGAGGCATACGTCAGGATAGGGACATAGTACGTCCGATATATGATCTTTTTGCTGTTCTGAGGGACATCCTTGCTCCATAACATGCTTCTCACACTCCTCCGAAATGCTTCTGCCTGCCTCCCCCGCTCATTTATTTCTCTATCGTTTCTTCCATTATCTTGTATCAGGCTTCCCAGATACTTAAAACTCTCCACTTTCTTCAGCTGTTCCCCACCAATTGTTATTCCCGTTATGGTTCTTTCCTTCTTCCTTGTTGTGATCACCATCTCACTCTTATTTATGCTAAATTTCATCCCATATCCTTGTATTATTCCTTCCCACACGTCCAACTGTTCCTGTACCTCCTCCTCCTTGTTTCCCCAAATCATCAAATCATCTGCAAACACCATTGCTTTCATCTTTCCGTCCCCAATTACTTGTGCCACTCGGGTCATTATGTCATCCATCACCACAATGAAAATTAACGGTGACAGTGCACTTCCTTGTTTCAGCCCGTTTCTTTGTTCCAACCAGTCAGATCTCTCTCCTCCCACTTTCACACAGCTCACGCTTCCCTTGTACATCTCCTTTATCCTCTTTATAGTCCATTTCTCTACTCCTCTATCCTCCAGGGATTGATCTGATTTTCCATGATTTCCTGAAGTCGGGTTTTGATGTATTGTGTTAGGTCCTCGACCTTTTCGGCAAGGGCAGCTATTACCACCCTACGAGATTTACTCATGTCCAGTGCCTCAGGGTTACATATTTTACACAGCCATATCAGTTTCCCGTTCTTTCTTTCAAGGTCTTTGACTTACTGACCAATGAGGCAAGTACAGTTCTCGTGGGTCTTTTCTGCGCACCTATCTCATTCGATTGTACTGTCCTCATCAGTGCATTGCCTCTGACATATCGGGCAGAATTCCTTTTTGTTGCTTCTGGGTGCACTCTGGGCAGAAAGCATCTTGGTCAAGATTTCCTGCTTTATCTTGTTTGCTGAGGATCCTCTTTCTCCCTTATCAGGACAGCCCTCGTTGTAAAACTTCCTCACGCCCTGCTTACAGTGAGGCTTCTTTGTTCCTAAGTCCAACGATCAGCGTGGCTGGTTTCTTTCTTTGATATTTATGAAATTAGAATGCAATTCGTCACTGTTAATGCCATTTGTGTGCTGAGTCCATTGATTGACAGTTTAGCCGTAACCCTCTCCGGTTATTCGATACATTAACTTTCAGTCAGAATTCCAAGTAGTACGTTCTCTAACTCAAGAAGGCAATCACTGAAATTTGGATCATCAAAACACCGGTTATTCGATATTTATGAAATTATACGATTTGAGTACCCAATCCATTGATATACTAATTCTGAAAACCATGGGAAATGATAGAAGATAGAAGAAAAGCCTGTAAAAGAATTAATGTTTTATAGTTCTAAGGTTTTAAACGCCATAACACTCGCCGGTTTTATGATTTAGAGTAGGGCCTACTCAATCCAGCGATTTACTGTTTCTGAAATCCATGCGAAATGATAGAAGAAAAACTGTAAGGGAATTAACGTTCAATAGCACACTTCTTAAAAAAATTGGTAGGGCTATTTATGAAATTAGAATGCAATTCGTCACTGCTAATTTATGAGGCCTATATGATGATGATAGTCTTAAGGTTTTAGACGACAACTCATATTATATCATGATACAGCAACAGTATTTGCAAAAAGCATACTTCTTACAAAAAACGATATTTATGGAATTAGAATGCAGAAGAAAAACCTGTACCTAATCCATTGCTTTACTGATTCTGAAAACCATATAGCAAATAGCACAATTCTTACAAAAATCGATATTTATGGAATTAGAATGCAGAAGAAAAACCTGTATCGCGGCATATTAACATACCTGGAATTTAATAAATCCATTGTTTAGACAGATGAGCCTAAATCATGTGTGTGCTGAGTCCATAGATTGAAAGCTTAGCAGTAACACTCGCCGATTATACGATTTAAGTACCGAATCCAATGATTTAGCCGACTGATTCTGAAAACCATGGGTAATGATAGAAGATAACGTGTAAAAGAATTACCTTAATGTTTAATAGTTCTAAGGTTTTAGACGAAGTAACACTCACCGGTTATACGATTAGGGTACTTAACGCTTGTTAGAGCATCAGTATTTGCAAATCGCACACTTCTTAAAAAGTGATATTTATGAAATAAGAATGCAATTCCTCACTGCTAATTTATGAAATTATACGATTTGAGTACACATTCCTTTGATTTACTGTTTCTGAAATCCATGCAAAATGATAAAGGAAAGACCTCAGAATGTTAAATTGACAGGCGTCACAGCGGCCAAAATGTAAAGTGGACACCAATTATGCAGCTTATCATCCTGCAGCAAATGTAACTGCAAATCGCACACTGCGTACAGTTTTTTAAATGTCATTTTTTAAAGATATTATAGATATTTATGAAATTAGAGTGCAATGCGTCACCGGTAATGTATATTCTCTTTCATTTGAATGCTCATTTTTCAAGATCGATCGCTTGTGAGCGCCGCAGGAGGGATGCATACTACTGAAATAATATATATGATTGCTGGATGAATTCGCATCACGAAACTCCTGTTGCCATGGTTACGGCTGATCTGCCGGACAACCTGTGTCATTGAATGGCTGTGCCAGTGTGTATTTATAATTGAGGCTAAAATTTGGTAGGAGGACAAAAAGGAAGGAAGCTTTAGTTTTACGTGACCGTTAATCATGTGATCATAAGCCACAGGACCTCCTTTTTATGTGGAATTAGAGCCACAGGACATGGGAATTCACTTCTCACATTTCACATGCATTGACCGGGAATCGAACCCAGTCCACCTTGGTGAGAGGCCAACAGCTAAAATAAGAAGAATTTGTGATGCATATGCAGAGGATAACACTTCCGTTTCGTCTGTGGGTCTCTCTGTAGGTTTGGTAGTGATTTGTAGAGCTATTTGTCTTGCATATTAGGATCTGATGATGCTCCCCTTACGAGCGCAACATTTCGTCCCATAGTTTTCTTTTTCAATAGTCCTTAACAATTATAAATCTTAATCACATGTAATTTATTGCAGGTTTTTTCACATATTTCAATAATTGGAATGTATTTTGCGTTGACCAATTGCAAGCTACAATATCAATATTGTCAATAAAGGCAACACAGAAAAATGGCCTCAAAGCCGTCTATGCTTCTCAGTGGTCCTCATTAAGCTGTGTGTACACCATTCCAGCTCTAGGATCAGATTTAAATTGTTGGCAGTGTATGGGATCAAACCCTGCACTCTCAAAACCTCTGTGTCACAATGGCGATAAAAAGTAAAGAATTAGAATGATTGGTTTTCAATTTCTTTTCTTGACGTTTGGCCCTTATAAGTTAACTAGCAGAAGTAGCCCGCTTCGCCTGGTGGAATGATCAAGAAGTCTTCTTAATATCCGTGGTCAGAAAACACTCAAAGTGGTGAATTATTTATTTACTAGCAGATACCTGCGGCTTCGCTCGCGATGAAGACAATTGGGACGATGCATTATTGCTGATAATTGGTCTATTCTATTACAGCAATCTCGGCTACAGGTGGGTCCATTTTAATTCTGAAAATTTTGATACATACAGTATATACAAGTAGGCCGAAATTTAACTGTCGTATCATCATGCACCAAGTACAAACGGAGAGCGAGGTGCAGAGTGGCAGACCCCAAAAAATAATAGGGAACAACGCCAGGAAGAAGAAGAAGACAGTATATTGATATGAGGAGCAAAGTGGAAATTTCATAGAGTTGAGATAGTCTGCAGGGCACGATGTTACCTATGTGAACATATTTGAAAATTAAGTTTTTGGTTTCGCCATCTTCTGCTGAGACATAACGATTTTGTTGTCCGGACACTCGTGAGCACGTCACATTCAGTTGCCCATGGGAAAAACTGGGTTTATCTAAATGTACAACTGCTGCTGTAAGTGCGTGTCATTGCACTTTGTTAATAATAATTATTGCGAATACTGTTTGAAGAGGGAACTGCACTCATGCACATTGGAATGGCAAATCGGAACAATTGGAATATGGGGAATTAAAAGTATTTTACCTTAATGTATTCAGGGTGAAATTTTTCCACAATTAATGATGATTTCAATGTCAACATGTCGCCATTAATAGACCAATAGAGATATAGGGATTTGTAACACAATATACCTAGGTACTCTTCTCTAAAGTTTTAACTCGACACAACTCGGCAGTTTAATGCTGGCCGAAGGTGGTGGCTAGCTCGTAAACTTGCTCCGAAACTAATAATTTAAATTTCCACCCAATCGAGATTGTTGGAAGAAATAAAAACGCAAAAACACTTACAGTGGGCGATGTATTAAAGATAGAGATATGCTGACGCAGACTTTTTGTAGAACGTTTCATGCTGAACAATTCTTTCACTCATAGTGTAGGCTATACATTAGATATTTTTAACTGTTTACCCAGCGTAAGCTTGAAAGGCACATGGACGGTAGGTTTTTCTTCGACTCGATTCACTGAAATCATTACTGCTCGGCTTCCTTTGCTCATAAATGAATGTTTTTCTACAGAAACTTTCCTCAAGAAATCCTTTACAGAATGGTGAAAACCGCATCAAAATCCATCCAGTGAGTCTTGAGATTACCCGTTACATCCAAGAATCAGGGACTTTGTTTTATACTATACATGAATGTTCACATTCATTTCCTGATTATGACATTACTTCTAGAATTGCACATTAAAATTCAGTCAGATATCTTTATTGAAAAAATAATAAATAATCATTTCATATATTAAGAAACAAAAAGAGTCACTTCATATATTGTGGAACAAATGAATGGAACCAAATGAGTGTTTGTTCAAATTGACGACCCTATTTTCATACCAAAAATTATGAATGCCAATTACTCGCTTACCCCATATTTGAGAATAGGTATGTGTTCATGCATGTCGATGAAACCATAGTCACCACAACATCTTATGTCATTGGGGTCGAGTCCCTACCTGTCCACCTTCACCTTCCACACCTTGCAGTTCACGCCATTCCTCGATGGTCTGGGCCAGATCAATTTGACACAATGGTACCTTCACTTCACCGATCTGGTCATGCTTTGAGAAGCGATCAAAGTCAAAGATGGCAAACACAAGGGTCTTGTTCATGGCGTCCGCATATGGAACACTCTAAAACAAACAAATCAATTCCTTTTATGAAACGTTACATAAAGATTCAAATTGTCTTTTACTGCTTTTCAGTCGGTCAACACGATTCTGCCCAATGAATTAGGTGGGGTACAAGTTATAAATAAGTAAAAACAGAGGAAGCAAAATAACCAGTGATGGACGAAGCAAAGAGGATATAAAAAGTAGGTTGGCTCAGGCATGGAAAGCCTTTCTACAATAAAAGGAATCTGTTGACATCGAACATAGATTTAGGTATTAGGAAGTCATTTTTGAAAGCCTTTGTCTGGAGCGTGGCGCTCTATTGAAGTGAAGCTTGGACTATTGGTGCAGCAGAAAAGAGGAGAATTGAAGCATTTGAAATGTGGTGTTACAGGAGAATGATGAAGATCAGATGGGTAGACAGGGTGACAAACGAAGAGGTATTAAGACAAGTGGGAGAGGAGAGAGGTTTCTGGCGACTGCTAATGAAGAGAAGAGATAGGTTGGTAGGACACATACTAAGACATCCAGGAAAAGCAAGCTTAGTTATGGAAGGAAGGGTTGAGGACAAGAACTGTAGGGGTAGACCAAGGTTAGAATATGTTAAACAGATTGCTTCGGATGTAGGGTGTGGTAGCTATATAGAGATGAAACGATTAGCTCAAGACAGGGAGGCGTGGAGAGCTGCATCAAACCAGTCAAAAGACTGAAGACTCAAACAACAATATCGTACACTCCTGGAAAAAATTACATGTATTAGTTAGTTATCACACTTAAATGGACAGGTTCAACTGAAATCAAATAAACAAGTATACAGCAAGATGGAACCGATAACAACAACAATTAGAAAACGAAGATTGCTGTTCTATGGGTACATCTTCCATATGAATAATGACCGGCTCAGTAAGAAAATCTGAAATTTTCTTAAACTGAAGATCTCCAAGTTGAAATGGTTCCAATAGTGTGAGAAAGATATGAGACAGGTGGGCATTACGAAGGAAAAAATCAAAGACAGGAATAGTTTCAGAAGGATAGTGAAAAGCTATGAGGGTTTTATGGTGGAGGCAGAACCCAGACGACGGAGAGGCCCTTTAACAGAGGAGTGGAAGAAAAGAGATACTGGCAAGATGTCAAAGCCAGCAAACGAACAAGACGTAGACACTGAAATGAGATTGGTTGTTAACACGCAGTCCACAGAGGCTCAAGTCGATGGTTAAAAAAAGAAAAAAATAGGCAACACTGAAAAAGAATGGCTTTAAATCTCTACATAAAGATTCAAATACAAATAATTTATCAACACCAAGTTCAGTCTGCAGAACTTCCTCATACTTGAGAATTAGTCTCTTACTTAGAGTGATAAAAACAACCTTGGTGGTAGTGATGGTTGTTGATTTAAGGGGCAGAACATGGCTGCGTCTCAAAGCATAATTGAGGAGCCGACATGCAATGACGAACACGTCCAAAATTTAAAAAAAAAAATGATATACAATAAGGAACAAGATGTACAGGAATGTAAATACATCATGCCAATTAAGAAAACTTGAATATGACCCGTGATACAAGCCTGTGAAAATTCATGGTTCAGAGCTAACACGAACCTGTCCACATATACATTTCCTGCAAGGAAGATGATAATAATAATAATAATAATAATAATAATGTTATTGGTTTTATGTCTCTTTTAACTACGTCTGCAAGGAAGAACTAGTCCATATTACCAGTAGGAAGCGCTGATTCAAGTAACATTATTTCCACTCCACCCAATCCCAGATGCCAAGAAGAAATATGTTGACAGTTTACTGAAATCTAATTTCGGAGAAGACTAACGAAATCTGGAGGACTTTTGTTGGTATACAAGGGGATACTAAAAAAAAAAAAAAAAAAAACGGAATAACATTGCTGTGGGTAGAACTTGTATAGTACGCATTTCTGCCGCTAGGCGTGTGTAGCGCAACTCACTGCCAGTTCAGTGCCACCTGTGCTGTCCACCCGGCTTGTCCTGTTCATCTGCGGTGGTTGATTTTGCTAGTGCTGTTTTGTTCTGGTGTAGTTTTTTATGATGGCAAGTTTAAATGAAGAACGTGCAACTGTGAAATTTTGTTTTCTACTCGGTAAAAATGCTGCTTAAACAGTTTTAATGTTGAAAACAGCTTACCAAGATGATGGATGCTATGAGAAAAACTCAAGTGTACAAGTGGTTTGCTCGGTTCATAAATGGCGACATATGGATTGATGACAAACCTCGTTCTGGACGTCCATCAACTGCCCAAATCAACGAAAATATTGAAGAAATTTGAGAGCTTGTGCTAAAAGACTGTCTACAGACAATTGATCAACTGTGAGAGATTAGATTGGAAGTTTTAAGAAGATTGTGCATAAAAGACCCGATTTGTGGCAGACAGGGGACTTGTTCATCCACCACGACAACGCACCTGCACACACAGCCATCTTTGTTAGACAGTTTTTGGCTAAAAATAGCAAGGCTCCACTGCCCCACGAACCTTGCTTGCCTGACGTGGCTCCATGTGACTTTTTCTTATTTCCACGGGGCATGAAAGGACAGCAATTTGACAACATTGAAAAGGTCAAGATAAAAAACGAGGGAGGAGCTGTCAGCCATTTTTAAAGATGACTACAAAAATTATTTCGAACAGTGGAAGCACCTCGGTGGGACAAATGAATTACCGGTAGTTGTAATCAGTGCTCGATTTCTAGAAATAGAGGAGCCGGAACTGTAACCTTCCGTGAGATGTTGTGGTGCGGGGAGGTTTTCAAATGATTGGATAGATAATAAGAAATCTTAAGATTATACATAAACTTGAACATTTTATTTAATTCTAAACTTTATTTTGCAAAACAAGTACGAAAATGGGCTGTAGTAAAGTAATAAAAGCAGTAAGAAAGCACAGTTTTATGATTGTTTAGGTTGTCTGCCCATCTTAAAAGATTGTCCAAAACATCAACATGCTATCATCATACTTCTTGTTTCTGGGTCTCTCCTTATTCTTCAATAAATGCTTTTATCTATAGTTTCCTTTTTCTCTAAAGAGAGGTACCGGAACACCGTTCCGCCTCAAATCGAGCCCTGGTTGTAATGGAGATTATTTTGAAGATAAGGTTGTTTTGTAAACAACCAGATTAAAATGATTTGGGCATGTTAAACATATGAATGGCACAAGACTACAATGAGGACTGCCAGGCAGGAGACCGGTTGGAAGACCAGGAAAAAGGAGGATGTGACAAGAAGAGAATGGAACTGGAAGCATGTCTTGGAGAATTAAATCTGTTTGGACAGGCAATGTTGGAAAATGCTTGTATAAAACCACCCTGGAAGGGCAAAAAGATTTTAATGATGGATAACACACAAAAAAGAAAATCCAATTTTAAAATTAAAATAAAATAAAAAAAAACCAACAAAAGAATATTATTTGAGTAAATTACACTGGAAAATATAGACATGTTTCCCTAATCCAGACTTTCCCATAAAGTAGATGACGTGATCAGCAGCCACCATGTCTTAAGCTAATACGAGATTGAACATATTGATTGTGCAGACCATTGAAGAATATATAAAGCCAAGATTTTAAAAATTTAGGTAAAATCAAGAAAATAGGTGAAAAACATCTACACTATTGCATTAAAAATTAACACAAACATACAGATCTCAGTGAAATAATGGCTCTCGAACAAAGGAGGATCAAACTAGACAGGCCATACTATAGTCCAGTCAATAGAGGCTCAAAATGGGGGTTCACCTTATATCAGATGCGGGATAGTTTTTTATTTTTTGATGTTGTTTAGGACCATTAGGTAGTTATTAATCCAAGTTTCCGTTATCCTCCCCCCCCCCCCTGCTTCGTCCGCCATCTTGAAAAAACTATCAGGAATCGGCATTTTTTTTTTCAGTTTTTGGCCTCTAGCCCATTCCCAGTTCATTTATTTGAAGATATGTCTAAATAAGAAAATGTTGATTACTAAATTTGCAACAACTTTGATGTGGAAGTTTTTTTTTGTCGGACCAAGCGTATTCGAGCTACGAGAAGGCGAAAAAGGGCGAAAATTGGCAATTCGGCATATTTTTCACTTTCGTTCCACTTTCCATCGCAAAAACAGGGGGGAAACTTGATTTCAGCAAAAAGTTTATTGAATGAAAGTTGTAGAGAATTTAATTTCCTTTGAAACTCCTGTATCAAAAAAAAAAAACAAATACGAGCAATGGGTAGGAGTAGGGGTAAATTTAAGAAAACTATAGGAAATACGTTTTTTGTGATTCAGCCCTGGAGCGCCGTGTTGGTGAAATTTTTTCCTTTTCATTATATTACAACCATTTTTTGAACACAGCAGTGCATCTAAATATTATTTGAACCATTTTTGTATAAATGTAACCACACACATACACTCACACTCTTACACACACGCATATTGTTTTGGTTTTTATCAGTTGATGTTCGTACCTCCAGTGTTCACATTGGGTTTAGTCAACGTGCTTGGAAAGAGTTTTCCTGTGGAGTGAGTTTTAGTGGTGAAGGATGGCTTCTTCATCCCAAACACCGGACAGTGAGTGCTTCATATGCGGGAAGAGTTTGGACGAAGGAGTTGTTATTACTGTGAAGAAGAAAGGAGTTCAGACTCTATTAAGCGCAAGTGTTCGAAGGGGGCGAAATGACCACTGCCAGATTTTGAAGGAAAGAGGTGAAATTAAAGTTCACAATGCCTGCTCAAAGAATTACACCGATCCAAGACGGATAGACGTAGCTCTATGCTCAGAATCCCCTACACCTGGACCATCTTCAAAGCTAAGGTGAGTAAGTGAGGCGTTTATTTTCAAGGGCCATTGCTTTCTATGTGCGGAAAAAATTGAAGAGGATTATATGAAAAAACAGAAAAAGGTCCCCTTGATTTCTCGAAATCCAGTTCGCTTGGTGGAGAAGATGGAGGTAAGGGACAACTTGTTGCTAGCAGCTCGGGCACGTGGAGATGAGGGGGCTCAACAAATACCGTATATACTTGAATACCACCCGCACATTTTTAAACAAATTCGGACGTGAAAAATTGGGGTGCGGGTTTTATTTGAGTCATCTTGATTTTAAAGATTTAAATTGCCCGCCGCGCACGATATCGGGTGTTGCGAGTATCCGCTAGATGGTGCCAGCCTTCTTCCGGCTATCACTTTGTTTTACCGTAAGCAGGCGGCGTCATAAGGTCTCGCGCACGTTTTCCGAGTGTAAACATGAGTTCTACGAAGCGTTTGCGGTCGTTTACTGTGAGTGAGAAGCTGAAAGTTGTGAGGGAAGCTGAAATTATTGGAAATCGTGACATACAACAGACGCTGTGAAGAAATTCGTCAAGGATGGGAAAACCGACCTAGCAATCATTCCGGGTGGGATGACGTCTATGCTACAGCCACTGGATGTCTGTGTGAACCGACCGTTCAAAGCAGCCTTGAAACAGCTGTATACGGAGTGGATGGCGGCCGATAAGCACACACTGACCCCAACTGGTCGTATTCAGCGCCCGGAAGTTCAGCTGCTCTGTTCGTGGATTTTGACGGCATGGAATCTTATCTCGGGAGATCTCATACGGAAGAGCTTCAAGAAATGTATTTCCAATGCTGACGACATTTTGTGGGAAAGTGATGGTGAAAAAAGTTCCAAAGTTGGTACTTCTGATGACGATGAATGAAGTGTTTAAGTCTTTTATTTGTATTTTTAATTGTTTCTGTGTATTATTTTAGGACGACTTCAGAACTGTTGGAAACTATTTTGTAGAAATGCTATTCTGTTTATTTAGTAAAGATTGTAAATAGTTTTGAGTAAATTTTTTTTAAAATTTGTTCTTCAAAATCAGGGTGCGGGTCTTATTCAGGGGCGGGTCGTATTCGAGTAAATACGGTAATTAATTGTGTTCCCCCAGACTTAGATCTTATTGCTGCTGACGGTCAGTACCACGATGCTTGTATGAAAAAGCTGTACAGACGACCGAGAGCTGGGAGAGGGGCAAGAGGATACAGAACACACCCCAGAGTTGATGAAGCAATGGAATATGTTTATGCTTTTCTGGAGAGAAACAAAGAAGAATGCCAATTCTCATTTGATCAATTGATGGGGGCCCTTAAGGAAGTTTGTGAACTTGATTGGAGAACAGTAAAATCCCGTTTGCTGAAAAAGTACGAAGATGACATCATGTTCGTTGAAACAGGCAATAAATCGACGGTCCGTTTCAAAAATACTGGTTATAAAATATTGAATGACACTTGGTATGCCAATATAAAATCGAATCCTTAGGAAGAAAGAATGAGAGTGGTGAAAGCAGCTGCAGATATAATTACAGAGGATATTCACTCCCGTGTGTTCAATACCATTGACTATCCACCCCCTGATAAATTTTTGAACAGTATCGAGTCAGACATTCCACCAAGGTTATTGACAATGGTCCAAACAATTGTGCTAAAAACAAACAAGGAAGTTAAGATAAATGGAAGAGGATCAGTATTGCCATTTCCCATGCAATCATTGCTGCTGCACATCTTCAGTCGTTTGGATCCTATAAGAAGGGAGGAGAGCATCAGCTCTGGTGTAGTAGGAAGTGAGCAGGTGAACTGCTACAAGGCTCAGCAAGTCGGTATGGCTGGACTCTCAAGAATAGTTGGAACAACCTTCGGTGAAGTGTCCTTCAAAAAGAAGGACAAAGTGATATCCTTAGCAACTGAAAAGAACATCTTGAAAGTTGGGGAGAAGAAGATTGCTCTGGACCCACTCACACTTTATCACAGGATGTGCATAGCAAAAACAACCCAGGACGACCTTGAGGAATACCTCTCTTATGAGCTTGCACCGTACCCTATGTCGTTGTTCAACGAGGATGTCATGCGCAAGGGCACAAAGTCTGCTTGATATGCAGCGTTAACACCCATAGATTTCGAGCTCTCAAATCACCTCACTGTCATCGATGGTGGGCATCTGCTCCACAAAGTTGTGTGGAATCGAAATTCGACTTTTGGAAAATTTTGTGACGATTATATCAAGTACATCCACCAGCATTATGGGACAGTGGTGATGGTCATCTTCGACGGGTACCCAGACAATCTTCTGATGAGTACCAAGAATGCTGAAAGAGCAAGAAGGCGCAAGCTGAACGCCTCAGCAGATGTGATATTTGATGAAGCCACAGTCAACACAACTCCTCAAGACAAATTTCTGTCCAATGAGAGCAATAAAAACGATTTGTTGCCCTCCTCAGAACAACACTTGAAGCGTCCAACGTCATGAACAAGAAAGCTGAAGAGGATGCTGACGAGCTCATTGTGACCACTGCAACATTGATGGCTTCTTCATACGACGCTGTAATTATTGTGGGGGAAGACATCGATGTATTAGCCATTCTCACTGGGACAGCAAATACGATGAACAACGTATACCTTAAAAAAAAAACAGGAAGAGGCAATTCACCTGACGTCATGTACTCCCCCTCATAATTTATGTACGACTTCACCGAGAACCTGCTGCTCATCCACGCCATCAGCGGGTGTGACACAACGTCAAACATTTATGGATTCGGAAAAAAAAAATTGTTCCCTGTTCCGGAGGAATCCATTATTGTTGGAGATAAGTGATGTCTTCATGGACCCAGAAGCCACATTAGAGGACATCTCCAAAGCAGGAGAGCAAATATTGGTCGTCCTCCATGGTGGGGAAATCGACCAATCACTTTCTGACCTCTGACACACAAAATTTGTTGCCACCACGACAAACTTGAACCTGAAAAAGCTGCCCCCAATCTCTGATGCAGAGCGATACCACTCCTTGAGGGTATACCACCAAGTGACGTCCTGGATGAGCAGGAAGAAAGACCCGATCATCTTTGGCTGGACAAGAGGAAGGAGGGGCTTGATCTCGACAACAAGCACAAGAGATGCTGCTCCTCGTATCCTGCTGAAGACGGTATCATGCAGGTGTGTCACCGGCTGTTCCGCAGCATGTTGATGCAGAAAAGCCGGTATGCATTGCTCCACTTTTTGCAAATTCTGCTGCGGCGGAAAGTCCTACGACAACCGTCCTTTGATAGTCGCTGATGAAAAGAGGAAAACATCGACGACCCGTCCATACCATTCTACGAAGACCCTGCCGAAGAGTCAACCCTCTCGACCCCCCTTGCGAAACGTCTCCGGTTACTGTAGCAAACCCCCACCCCCCATCTATTTTAAAGTTTTTATTTTAGTGTGTTCATTATTCCCTGATAATTAATGATAATAATATGATTGTCAGTGTGGAAAGAAATTATTATTTAGTGTAGTTAAGAGTAGAAGGAAGGAACATGTAAACGCTGGATTTGTGAAAAACAAAGAAGGAGTGATATTGAAGGAACCAGAAGAGATTAAGAACCGATGGAAAGAATATTTTCATGGACTGTTAAATGTCAGGAATGTAACGTACACAGAAGTTACTGTAGTGCCGGATGTGGAAGAAGAAGAAATGGAAGCGGACATTACAATGGCAGAGGTGGAATTGGCCATTAAGAAGATGAAGATGGGAAAAGCTGTGGGAGTGGATGAAGTGGCAGTAGAAATGATAAAGGCTGCAGGACCCATTGGAATATATTGGACTTCAAGAGTACTCAAGAGTGTGTGGAGAGCAAAACAAATTCCAGAAGATTGGCAGAAAGGTATCATTATACCAATATTCAAGAAAGGAGACAAGAAGGTGTGTGGAAATTACAGAGGAATTACTATTATCTCGCATGTTGCCAAGATCATGGAGAGAATACTAGAGGAAAGAATCCGAAAAAGGGTTGAAAACCAAATTCAAGAGGAACAATTTGGGTTCAGAAGGGGAAGATCAACAGTGGAACCTATCTTTGTTGTAAGACAAACTATGGAAAAACACTGGGAATATGGAAAAGACATGGTAATGACCTTTATTGACTTAGAAAAGTCATATGATAGTGTCCCTAGAGACAGAGTTTGGGAAAGCTTAAAACAGAAAGGTATTGGAGATGAAATGATACAAATGACAAAAGCAATGTACAGTAATTGTTGCAGTTGTGTGAAGACCCAAGCAGGTAGAACAGGATGGTTTGAAATTGAAACTGGTTTGAAACAAGGGAGTGTGCTTTCACCACTGTTATTCATAATGGTGATGGATGATATACTGAAGGCAACAAAGGAAGCCTACACAGGTACAAGAATGAACATAATCTTATTTGCGGATGATGTTCTGATTTGGGGAGAGAATGAGAAAGTGGTCCAGGAACAGCTGGATGTTTTAAAGGAAAATATTGAGAAATGGGGAATGAAAATCAGTGTAGAAAAGAGTAAGACAATGGTGATGACAAGACATAAGGAAGAAGGGAGAGGAATTGTTAAAATTGGAGATGTAAATCTGGAAGTAGTTGAGCACTTCAAATATTTGGGAAGTGAATTGATGGAAAATGCAAGACTGGATATGGAAATTAGCAAGAGAATACAAGGTGGGAGTGCCTTCTACTATCAAGTTCGGAATTTAATTTGGGATAAAGACATACCAATGAAGGCTAAAGAAGTGATGTACAAGACTTATTACTTACCAATATTGACATACGGAGCAGAAACTTGGCCTATGACCCGGAGGGATGAAAGTAGAATGCAGGCAGCGGAAATGAAATTTTTGAGGAGTATGTTACAGAAGACTAGAAGAGATAGAGTGAGAAATGAAGACATTCGAAAGGAAGTGAATGTACAGAAGCTGAACGAAAAGCTGGAACAGAACAGATTGAGATGGTATGGACATGTGAAGAGGATGAATGATGAAAGAATGCCAAAGCAAGTGATGGAGAGGCGAATGACGGGGAAAAGAGGACGAGGAAGACCTAGAGGTCGGTGGTTGGACCTTGTTAAGTGCAGCGTGATAAACCGGAACATGGAGTGGCGTTCAGTGCTTGAGGAAGAGTGGTGGACAGACCGAGTAAAGTGGAGGGGACTCATGTTTGCTCCGACCCGGCCTAGGCTGGAAAACGGAAAATGATGATGATGATGAATTAATATGTAAATAATTAATATATAAAACGCATTGTATTGTAATCTATATTTTGTACATACACACTAACTTCATAACCGAAGACAACGTGTACTCCTTAATGAAAACAGAACTGAGTGGAAGTTCAAAATAAATGGAGTACCTCAGGGTTCAATTCTCGGCCCCCTTATATTCATTCTATATCTGAACGACATCTCTTAGAAATCGAGTTAAACAAATGATTCGAAATAAAAAGTATGCCTACTTCCAACAGCTAGCCAGCAACTTGAATGCTAGGAGCACCTGGCAGCAACTCAGGTCGGTAGGTATTGGGAGGCGCACTAAAAATACCAATAAGCAGGATATTAATCCCAATGAATTAAATGCTCACTTTGCTCGAGAAATAATTAGTACTGATCCCCAAATAATACAAACATCAATAAATACACTGCAATGTGTCCCACTACCTCACCGACCGTTATTCAAGTTTCGTAAAATAGATGATACTGTCGTAAGAAAAAAAAATATCTATCAAATCACAAGCAGTCGGAATAGATGACATCCCAATTTCCTTTATCGTTAACCTGATAGAAGTATTACTGCCAATTATTACGCACATTTGTAACACATGTCTTTTAGAAGGTTTCTTCCCAACAATATGGAAAGATGCTTTAGTTATTCCAGTTCCGAAAAATTCTCTTGCAAATTCTCCATCCGACTATCGACCTGTAAGCATACTTTCCTCAATTTCCAAAATACTAGAAAAACTTATGCATGAACAACTTTTTCAGTACTTGACGCAATACTCACTACTTGATCCGTTAGAATCTGGATTTAAGAAAGGACACAGCACATCTACTGCACTCATTAAGATCACTGATGACGTAAGACAAGCAATGGATGAGCGTAAAGTGACTATACTCATTCTTCTAGACTTCAGCAGTGCATTCGACACCATTAACACGGACATACTTATGGCTAAATTGCAATCCTTCCATCTTAGCCCCGTTGCTCTCAAATTATTCGCCTCCTATCTTCATAACCGAAGACAGCGTGTACTCCTTAATGAAAACAGAACTGAGTGGAAGTTCAAAATAAATGGAGTACCTCAGGGTTCAATTCTCGGCCCCCTTATATTCATTCTATATCTGAACGACATCTCTTCGAAACTGGGAAACTGCAACTACCATCTATATGCTGATGACCTTCAGATATATTGCCACACAAAAGTAAACGACATAGATGCGGCAATTGAAAATATGAATCTAAATCTAAAGAGGATCAGCCGCTATGCAACTGAAAATTCTCTTGCCATCAACCCAATTAAAACACAAGCTATCGTAATAGGGCAGACTAAATTGCTTTTCCATTTACACAGTAGACCGCTTTCCTTAATTCAACTAAATGGTGTTGCTATCCCGTTCTCTAAATCGGCAAAAAGTCTTAGAGTCACACTAAATGAAACTTTGAATTGGGATGGGCACGTTACTAATACATGCAAGAAAGTTTACTCTTCACTTCATCCACTTAAGATTCACCAGTCCGTTCTACCCCGTAACTTGAAAATAAAACTCGTCCAAACCTTGATACTCCCTATATTTAACTACTGTGATGTTGTATTAGTAGATGCTACCGGTGAACAAAACAAGAAACTTCAGAGAGCTTTAAATTCCTGCATTAGGTTTATTTTCTCCTTGAAATTTTCCTCACGCGTGTCTCCTTTTTATGATCTACTTTCCTGGCTAAAAGTAGAACAACAAAGGAACCTGCACATATGTACCCTCATCTATCGACTTCTCAATGAAAGTACTCCTCACTATCTCTCTTGTAATTTTCGTTTTCTTTCTTCCTTTCATGATCGTCACACGCGATCTGGATCTATAATTGCAATTCCTCTACATCATTCTTCTGCCTTCAGTAACTCTTTCCTCGTGTCGGGAACTAGAATTTGGAATAATTGTCCTCGTGACGTCAGAAATTGTACATCCCTTACAACTTTCAAACGTGCATGTAAAGATTTCCTCTTGAATTCGTAGGCCAACTAGAACAATTTGTGTATGAATGTGTGAGTGAATGACCATAGTATAATTTTGTTAAAAATGTATGTCATTTAAATTGTATAGCTTAGTTAATATCACGCAGTCGCCAATTTAATTTAATTTAATTTAATTTTTATTTTATTCTAGTATTAATGGTTTTCCTAGTATTTAAGTTTGGTAGGTTAAGAATAACATATGTGAGTATTCATGTAAGTTGCACTGTGTGTGGTTAAGTGTAAGAGAGGGCCTAGAACCCTAACTTCGCCACAATAAAGGCACCAATAAATAAATAAATAACTTTCTTAAATGAATGTGTAACGAATTTGTTCTCTCCCATCTATTCATATTTATAGAAAAAATGGTTCAAATATTTTTTTAGATGCACTGCTGTGTTCAGAATATAGTTGTAATAGAATGAAAACGAAAAACTTTTACCAACATGGTGCTCCAGGGCTGAATCACAAAAAACGCATTTCCTCTAGGTTTCTTAAATTTACCCCCACTTCTACCCATTGCTCCTAATTGATTTTTTGATACATGAGTTTCAAAGGAAATTAAATTCTCTACAACATTCATTCAATACATTTTTTGCTGAGATCAATTCTTCTCCCTGTTTTTTTTGCGATGGAAAGTGGAGCGAAAGTGAAAAATTTGCCGAATCGCCAATTTTCGCCTTCTTGTAGCTCGAATACGCTTGGTCCTACAAAAGAACCTTCCAAATCATAGTTGTTGGAAATGTAGTAATCTACATTTTCTTATTTGGACATATGTTCAAACAAATGAACTGGGAATGAGCTAGAGGCCAAAAACTGAAAAAAGTGCTGATTTCTGACAGTTTTTTCAAGATGGCGGACGAAGCAAGGGGGAGAGAATGACGGAAACTTGGATTAATAACTACCTAATGGTCCTAAACAACATCAAAAAATAAAAAACGATCCCGCATCTGAAGTAGGGTGAAATTTGTTTATTGACTGGACTACTATGCTTGCAGAAAATTGTACTCCTCGAAACATCTGTCGATGAATGTCAAACTAAGACACTATAATGCAGTAGTCAGACCATCAATCCTCTACACAGCTGAGTGCCTGTTTCTAACTAAGAAGAGCCCCCCCCCCCCCCCCCCTAAGGGCCCCCGTAGTAGAGGAAAGGAAATTCTTGCAGAAAATAGTGGGACCAAGGATCTTACCAGATGGAAGACGATGGTGCAAACCAAATTGTGAACTCTACAAAAAACAGGAAAACCTCACTGATGCCTGGCTTTCTACGGCCACCTGTACAGAATGGACCACCACAGGCTGTCTTATAAGATCTTCAAGGTAGCCAAGAAAGGTAAAGCCACCACGCCCTTGTGGATCGAACAAGTTAAGAAGGATCTTGCTGAACTTAATATTCAGCAAGACACAATAAATGACAGGAGTCGCTACCATCTGACAGGAAACCAGGCCTTTCCTCACATGCATTACAGAAGTTCACCATAACCGTAACGATTGGAGGAGAAGAGGATACCCAGGAGGATACACGAGACGAAGTGGGAAGGAAAGAGACCCAGAGGAAGACCGAGAGACAGGTGGCTGAAGGGGGTGGAAGAAAGCGTGAAGAAGAGAGGAGAAGACTGGACAAGGGTGGAAGCTGAGAGATGGTGGGAAGACAGAAGACGTTGGAGAGGCTTGTGTTCCAAACAGACCCGGCCAGTGGCTGGAAACTGTGCAAGATGATGATGACCGTAACGTGTCCAGGAAATGGTCTGAGGAATGTAAGATAGAGTTCAGCAAGAAAATGAAGGATTACTGGTCCAATAGAAAGGCTCAAAATTTCAGCACGGAAGCAGCCACCAAGCAATCCACCAAAAACACCACAAGTGGCAGACAACAGCTAAAGCACAAGCACTGTGCTCCATAGGTGGCCCAAATGATCAAAGAAGAAGAGAAATAATTCAAAATGACACAGTATAAACGGGAAACAAATATGGCCAATTCTATAAAAACAAAAATAAAAAACTCACGAAGGAATACAGTTAAAAGCTGTTTAAACTAAAATAAACTTTTAAGAAACTTATCTTCTCTTGAATTAAATGCATGTAAGTTGAAAACTTTCTGGGCAAGCACAAAGATGAGAACTATGTAGAGCTAGTAAACAGAATGTTCAACCGTTTGAGATATCTAGGCTGTAATATAAGCATTAAGTTACATTACATACACAGCCACTTGGACCGTTTCCCTAAAAATATGGGTGATGCTAGCAAAGAGCAAGGAGAAAAACATCAAAACAATTAAGGACTGTTACCAGAGAAGATGGGATGTGCATATAATGATATATTACTGTTGGAACTTGCAAAGAGACAGGCCCAACAAATGTCATTCAAGAAAGCCCCACAAATGTAGCATCCAAGGTGGTGATCAACTGTTCCTCCCGTATGTGATTGATTATTTTGAAGACTATGTGTTGTTATAGACCAACTGTAATGTTAGCATGTTGCTTTATATCTTCTTCACATGCTTTAGAAACTAAAAAATGGCCTCTGCTTTTGGTTTTATATTTATTGTGTTCACTATAAGTCTATTAGAAAATGGAATAATATAAATAATGGTATCATATCTAAAAAGCTAGATCTGATGGGGCAAAACTGGTGGTATATTTGGCATCAGTGACCCAAATATACCCAAGAATAGGTCTAATTTCTAAGGCACCAAAATGGCTGTTGGGCTGTGTTATCAGTAAGCGTTAAACCAAAGAGATTGAAGTCCAGAAACCCATCATGGAAGCTAGGTGAGAAGCTCTTGGAAACACATTTTGATGCTCATGAGATCTGGCATGAAGATTGGACCTCTTCAAATCCTGACCGCCTGGGTTTAATCCATCATCCTTGTAGAGCTCCTCCTGGTTTCAACTTATCGAGAAGAGAATGGACATCTCCAAACAGAATCAGGACAAATCATGGCAGGTGTAAATTCTGGCTTCACAAGTGGGGAAGATCTGAAGACCCACTCTGTGACTGTGATAATATGCCCCAGACCATCCAGCACGTTTTTATGGACAGCCCAAAAAGAAGATTCAATGGATCTGTTCAAGAACAACATAGTGCATATACAGAGGCAGCGGACTGGCTGGAAAGTCTGGACATTACGTTTTTGAATGTTGACCTGTAAATAATCTACTATATAAAGCTCAAATACCACTGACTGACTCATTCATTCATCACGAAATCTCAGAAACCACCAAACGGATTGGAATGAAATTTGGTATGCAGCTTCCTCAAGGGCCGCAAACACCCACTAAGAAAGGATTTTTGGATATTCAGGTTCTAAAGGGGTGTTAAGGGGGTAGACCTGCATTTCATTGAATAGTAATATCTCCCGATTGGTTTCATTGGGGGATGTGATACTCGGCATATAAACTCATCATTAAAAATAAGAAGACACGTGTCTGAGGGTTTTTCGATGTGGTGTATATTATGAGGTGAAAGGGGTGAAAAGTGGGGGTTGAAGGATTCCTAACGGAGCGTGTATCTCTTAAACGACATAGGCGAGGAGTTTGGAACTCAGCCGAAAAAAGTCAGCATAAAAAATAACTAAGCAGGTGTTTGACAGTTTTTTCATAAATCCAATTTAAGGGGCCCATGGGGAGGGGTGAAATTATGGGGGAGGGGAAACGTAATATGTCTGAGTTTAAAATTATACATGGCCTATGTTGTAGACAATAACACATTAGAGCTTTTTTGTCTCTTGCTATTTCATCATACGACGAATACGTAGGGAGATATTAATGATTTTGTACTTTTTGGCCGGAATTTTCTAAGTCCCAGGAATGACATGAAAATTGATTCAAATGAAATTTCAAAAAATAGTTTTTTTTAATACTTTTATTATATTATTCACGTCTTTTAGGGTCCGAAACCAACATGATATTTTGATGTTTTTTTTCGTCCCATGCAATTTTGGTTTCAGGTGATAGAATTATTTTCCACTAGAACCCATGCTTATCTATCAATTTAACTAATGTTATAACGGGATTCCAAATGTTATTGCGGGCGAAGCCGCAGGTAACAGCTAGTTGTATATATAATTGTAAGATATACGTATTTATAATGTATCCTTGTTTTGCCATTCGATATAAATAAATCAGTAAGCATTTACTTCCATTAACAGTGTTTGTACGAACTCCTTTGAACTTGTGACTGGCATTATATGCAAAATTTTAGGCTGAGTGATACCAAACATAAAGGCTGTGACATACAATCAGAAGACATTATAGGATCATTCCTAGGGAACACAGAACATTAAAAATGTTTTTCTTTGGTAAAACTTACCTTAAACGTGAAAGTCTCATTGAAGACGGGACTGAGAGTTTTCCGATGCACCTTGGTCTCAAACTTCTTCTTCTTGTCTGGCAAGAGGTAGACCTTGACATAGGGATCTGATGTTCCTCCCATATCAAGGGCAGGAAGGTCCTCTGCCTGGATCACTGTCACTGCCAGACTGTTAGAGTTGAAGTCATACTCCAGCTAGAAGAGAGATAAGATCACTGTTATTTAGCTTCCATAATGACTCTGTCACCCCTTCTCTTTATTGTGGTTATGGACGAGGTAATGACACGGGTAGCGGGAAAGATAGGAGAAGATGAGATGAAAGCAATGGTGTTTGCAAATGATCTCATCGTCTGGGGAAACAAGGAGGAGGAAATTCAGGAGCAACTGAAGGCTTGGGAAGAAACAGTGGGCAGTACGGATGGAAGTTCAACATCAGTAAATGTGAGATCCTGTTAACGACCAGGAAAAAGGACAGACCAATGAGTGGGATAACACTTGGAGGTGGACAGCTGGAGAAGGTGGAAAGTCTCAAGTACTTGGGAAGTACTGTACAGTGGAGGAAAATGGGAGAAATGACAAAGAGATTACGGAATGTGGCAGACAGGCAGAAGCATTAGGAGCTTAGTGTGGAATACAGATGTCCCACAAAAAAGCAAAGAAGTGTTATACAGAAGCTACTATATCCCGATACTGACCTATGCATCAGAAACGTGGATAATGAAGATATGAGACATAAGCAGAATACAGGCAAGAGAAATGAAGATCCTGCGAAGTAGGATCGGAGTAACAAGAAGAGACAGGGTGAGGAATGAAAAGGTCAGGGACACAGTGAAAGAGGAGCCCTTGCAAGGTAGGATTGAGACATCAAGACTGAGGTGGCATGGACACTTAAAGAGAATGGAAGAGAAGAGGATTCCCAAGAGGATACATAAGATGCAGATGCAGAAGAAACGACAAAGGGGAAGACCAAGAGATAGATGGCTGAAAGGAGTGGAGGAATGTGTCAAGATGAGAGGCGAGGATTGGACCAGAGTGACAAAGGAGAGGAGGTGGGAAGAAAGGACTAACTGGCGAGGCTTATGTTCCACACAGATCCAGCCTGGGGCTGGAAACTGTACAAGATGATGATGATGAATGACTCTTCTCATTCTCATTAAAAGGTAATCAAGATGCTGGATAATCTCAATAAAATTGTTTTTAGGGAGGGAGAGACGAAAAGATCCCTTAGTTACATTTTTTATTTTTAACAAGTAGTTTCATGAAGAACTGAACATCCTACTTATATTAATTGCCTCTATTAACATACAAATTTTCAGTTTGATTGCTGTAATAGATTCTTAGATATTGAGAACCGTCTAAATATTTCGGATGGTCGCCATGTAGAATTTTAATATATGTAGGCCATCGAGTTATGTACTATTAGATGAGGATTATTGTGTACGTTCATTATTCAAACGTTGATTTCGATCGCATGATTGGGACACAAGAAATAAAACTTAATTTAAAATTTTCGCACAGCCACCATCTTGAGGTTATGTCAACAATTGAACTAAATTAGATGTCAGTGCATTGCAATTTGTATAGTCATTTTCTGTACCAAGTTTCACTGCGTTCGGATGGTTAAATCAGGAGAAAAGTCTATTTAAATGTTTTAAACATCGCTTGGCCGCCATGTTCGTTTTGTAGTTAACAGGTTTTTGAAAGTCACATAGGTAACTTGGATAGCAACCATCGATTGCTAGTAATATGAACCTGAGAGGGACTAAGGAGAAGAAAGGGACTGAGAACCAGGAAAGACGTATAAGGATATGGAAGCTGAAAGAAGAAGATAGAAGGGTCGAGTACCTCAAAATGGTAAAGGAAGGAATTCCAACAGATGAAGAAAGAGGGGTGGAAGAGGAATGGGCTAGATTTAAGAAGACACTAGTAGGTGCGGCAGAAGAAGTATGTGGGAGGACAAGTAGTAAGAAGAGGTGGAAGGAAACACCATGGTGGAATGAGAAGGCGAAAGACATACTGTAGTAAGGGAAAAGAATAGAGCCTTTAGGAGGTGGTATCAAAATAGGACAGTAGAGACAAGGGAAGAGTACCAGGAAATAAAGAAGAAGGCAAAGCGATTAGTGGCTGAGGAGAGAAGAAAATGGATGGAAGAGTGGACAAAGATGATGGAGTATAGTGAAGGCACAAAAAAGGTCCTGTATAGGATGGTAAAAAATAAGAGGCGGAAGGATCCGACGGATTATGTTAGAATGGTGAACAAAAGAGGACAAGAGATAGAAAATAGGGAAGAACTGAAGAAAATGTGGAAAGAATATTTTGAAGAACTTCTGAACCCAAATAGAAACCACGGCGAGGAGGAAGAAATCGGGGAAGAGGAAGATGGACTGCAAACAGAAAAGGACTTAACATGGAAAAAAGTGGAAGATGCAGTGAGGAAGATGAAAGGAGGGAAGGCACCAGGTGTGGACGAGTTGAGTGTGGAGATGGTGAGAGCAGCAGGAGAGGTGGGAATACATTGGTTGTACCGAGTGATGAAGGCAGCATGGAAGGAAAGGAAGAACCCCGAGGACTGGAAAAAGGGAATAATTGTCCCAATCTTCAAGAAAGGTAGTAGAACAGAATGCAGAAACTATCGGGGAATAACACTGATGAGTCATTGTGCAAAGATGTTTGAGAAAGTTTTGGAAAGGAGAATTAGGACTAGGATAGAAGGAGAGATGAGGGAAGAACAACATGGTTTCAGAGCAGGAAGGTCCACAGTGGATTTGATTTTTGCTGTAGGCAGTTAAAAGAACAGCACTATGCATATAGAACAGATCTACTGATGGCCCTCTTGGACATTGAGAAAGCATATGACAGTGTATGCAGAAACAAAGTATGGAAGTCCCTGGAGGATAGAGGAGTAGAGAAATGGACTATATGGAGATGTACAAGGGAAGCGTGAGCTGTGTGAAAGTGGGAGGAGAGAGATCAGACTGGTTGTAACAGAGAAACGGCCTGAAACAAGGAAGTGCACTGTCACCGTTACTTTTCATTGTGGTGATGGATGACTTAATGACCCGAGTGGCACAAGTAATTGGGGAAGGAAAGATGAAAGCAATGGTGTTTGCAGATGATTTGATAATTTGGGGAAACAAGGAGGAGGAGTTACAGCATTAGTTGGACGTGTGGGAAGGAATAATACAAGGATATGGGATGAAATTTAGCATAAATAAGAGTGAGATGGTGATCACAACAAGAAGAAGGAAAGAACCACAACGGGAATAACAATTGGTGGGGAACAGCTGAAGAGTTTCAAGTATCTGGGAAGCCTGATACAAGATAATGGAAGAAACGATAGAGAAATAAATGAGCGGGGGAAACAGGCAGAAGCATTCCGGAGGAGTGTGAGAAGCATGATATGGAGCAAGGATGTCCCTCAGAACAGCAAAAAGATCATAGGCCTATATCGGACGTACTATGTCCCTATACTGACGTCTCGGAGACCTGGGTTATGAAAGGAAGGGAGAAGAGCAAAATACAGGCCAGTGAGATGAGGTTCTTGAGAAGCAGTATTGGAGCTACAAAGATGGACAGAATAAGAAATGAGAGGACCAGAGAATTAATGAAGGAGGAACCATTACAGGATGGTATAGAGAAATCTAGACTTAGATGTTATGGACATGTAAAACGAATGGAGGAGAAGAGGATACCCAGGAGGATACACGAGACGAAGTGGGAAGGAAAGAGACCGAGAGGAAGACCGAGAGACAGGTGGCTGAAGGGGGTGGAAGAAAGCGTGAAGAAGAGAGGAGAAGACTGGACAAGGGTGGAGGCTGAGAGATGGTGGGAAGACAGAAAACGTTGGAGAGGCTTGTGTTCCAAACAGACCTGGCCAGTGGCTGGAAACTGTGCAAGATGATGATGATGATAGGTAAACGTGATAACTGTTGTTTTAAGAGGCCTAACATCTAGGTTATCGGTTCCTAAATATAGTTATAGCAGGGTTATTGTTATAATGAGGTTTTGTTAACTAGTACAGTACTGTACCTTAATGGTCAGTTTATACAGTAGTACTTTTCTGATGAGAAATAATAGAATAACGAAAATAATACAAAATAGATCTGGTAGAGTAGACCTACTGTACTAACGCATATGTACTCTTCATGCTTATTCATAACATTACAGCTGAAGGTAATGAATCAACTGATAAATTAAAGGAAGGTAAAATAAAATGTATGTCCTCATACAATTTTCAGCATCAGAGATTTGTTGATCATTTAATCACCAATGGTGTCAACTTGTGTGTCCCTGACACAGAGAAAAACCATTAGGCGTACTTAAAATTATCACAGATTGCAAAAAATACGGAAATAAACTGCGTGTAACCCTAACACTTATGACTGCAACTCAAGCTCAACAATGTACAGACTAAAACAGGACTGGTTCAAACACAGGAGCTCTATGACTCTTCCTACTTTGTCGCTCAGCAGAGCTCGCCCGCGGCTAATCCCTGTCTGCTACCTGCTTAATGTCAGCACATTATGTAGCACAGCTTCTGAAAATACAGCGCTGAAGGTTGAGAAGTTTAACAAACAATACGTACCATTATGGTCACATTCTTAGAAGCAAAAAATAGTAAGATCCGCGAAACTTTGTCTTCTTTATAACAGGGTGTTGCTAAAATTACTTCATCGTTGTAATGAGGGGTGATTAACATAATAAATATAGGGAATCAGCTGGGACTATATAAAATTATTGCTGTACCCGGCTTTATCGTTGTATCGGTAATCATTGTATGGAGGTTTGACTGTATTTAAAAATAGTAATATGTTTTGAAGCCCAATAACCAGATAAACTTATAGTGGACATTCTCGAGCGTGGTTAATTTTGTTTTTATTTTGAAGGAAATCATTCAAGGATCACAGGAATAATATAATCTGTCGATTTCCACAAGCCGAAGTAGTTAAAATCATGAATAAAGTGTGGTGCGAGCTGCTGCTGAGAACTATGTATTTCCCACTCCGCGCTTCTAGTCCCTTCTCACTCTTTCCTTTTTTTTTTTTTTCATTACACCATTTTCTTCTATATATATTATATATTACTAGCAGAAGTACCCGTTCTTCGAACGGTGTTATACATTAACACCAGACATTATCAATTGAGCTACTTTTGCAATGGTTAGCGGCTTGTCATTCCTTCATAAGTTTATCAGAACGAAGTTAGTTTTCTGGGAATATCACACACACTGTTAATTTAAGGCCCTTAAAATGTGGTTTTCGGAAACCCCTTATAGACTCGCGAATTTTGTGTCTCACAATGAGAAGCGCAACATATGCTTTGATCGTCCTTCTAGGACAATTTTTATATTTCGCCTATTTTGCATGTATTTTGAGAAGTTTTTCCCTATATCCACCCTTCTACTGTATGAACAGTACGGTGAGGAGTTTTATAAATGATTGGTGTATTGACTCATGTTCACCATACCTAATTTTACGATGCACCAAGCATCCGAAGACGATTTATAGGCGTACATAAAGATACACAGAAAGACAGACAGACAATTCTATTGTCTACAACATATCACCCAGATATCCAAATATGCGTATATCTACCATACGTATCAAACAAAATCATCCTTATGATGAACCCGTATGTCGACAAAAAAAAGATTAGTTAAAATGTGCTCTCAATCTAAATTCACCTAACGTGTACTTCCTGACGTGAAATAGAATTGAAAGCCTTGTAGACGAAACGCAATACACGTCACATAAAAACTGACCCTCTACGTTGTGTTAGGTCCCCATACACAGGAAGACCCATTTCATAAATTATAAAGGCTTGTGGTGCATGAAAATTCTGGTTCCTTAGCCTCAAATGGCCCAAATTCCTAAAAGCCGCAAAAAATGCTGATTCAATTCAGGAATTTTTGAAAATAATGTTTCTGTTTGTAGATATAATAGACTTTCTGTACTATATGTCGGACGTGAAATTGCATTAAAAAATTCTAGGTTACCCCTTGAGCCCCTTAATTGCATTGACGAATTATACAGTCTACATTGGTTCCGTGATAACCTTATAGCCATTTGCAAACTTTCACAGAAATGTAATAAATGGAGTAGCCTAATAATAATATCGTATGGCCTCGGGTGCCGGGTGCAAGCTTCGTAATTTGACACCCAGAGGGTAGCTTGCATGTCGAAATTTCGTTGTTCCTTGAATGACTATGAAAGTCAAGGAGGGTAGATATCTAAGCTCCTTGAACGCTATAGCGCTTTCTAGTAGAGAAATGAGGAACTTTGTGTTGGCGGAAACTCCTGAGGTTAATTTTGCCATTATGAACACGGCCTACTGAATTCAAATGGGTTCTTTGACATGCCAACATCGTATGACATGCGAGTCGTATTTTTGCTGCCTTTCAAAAATCACGTACAGGCCGGACGTTTGTTTTAGACGACTGCCCTTGACCTTCAAGCCTGCGGGTGAGCCTGTACAGAGTCACTCTCTCACCCTATAACTTCACTTTTTTCACGACCGATCTGATGTAATGGAATTCCAGACTTGAGCAGACAGTACAGTCCACGTCGAAGTATTGTGTGACACGGAAGTACACGTTACGTAGTTACGAACAGAACGCCATTATATTTGCCAGTGACTATACTTCAGCAATAGTGTGAAACAGCTTTATCAATCATCGGAGCGCTTGGGGCAGCTGATAACAACACAGGTACTGTAATAACTCACCTCCAGGCTTCCATTAAGATTTTTCACTCGTCTAAAACAAACGTCCGGCCTGTACCACGGCCAGGAGTGAACCTGCAATCTTGGGGTTAGTAGACCGACATGCTATCCACTCACCCACCGTGGCAAGGTATAACTGGAGTGATATTGCTTCTTACAGAAATAGATGGAAAGTTGGTGCCACCCCTTGAGATAATGTTGTCATGGTTACCGATTTCCATTCCTTCATTAGTTTGTTAAATTAAATTAAATTAGTTTTCTGGGAATATTTCAGATACTGTTGGTTTTAGAGCCTTATAATGTAGTTTTCGAGGCCCCCAAGTTTTGTTTCTGGCACCGAGGGGCTTTGTCTCCTCGTTGTTCGCCATAATATAATACTAATAATAATAATATAATATAAGGATAGGAATATAATAGACCTGCCGTACCACACCTGCAGGTGTAAATCGTGTGAAAAAATTCTAGTGTACCCCTTGACCCCCTTAAGCGCATTATACGTATTGATGAATTTTACAGCTTAATTTGGTTCCGTGATAACCTTCTAGCCGTTTGCAAACTTTCACACCAATGTAATTAATGGAACTGCATTGCGTATTACAGCAATAGATGGACCTCTGAGAGTCTGTTGCCATGGTTACCGGCTTGTATTCGTTCATTAGTTTATTAAATGAAATTAGTTTTCTGGGAATATCTCAAAAATGGTTTTAGGGCCTTAAAATGTGGATTTCGGGGACCCTTTAGGGCCCCCGAGTTTTGTCTCTCACATTGAGGGGCTGAAAATGATCTTTGTCTCGTCCTACTCCTATTTCAGCATGTATTTTAAGGGGGGAAGGCCCTCTTTTATGAGAGGTACGGAGAAGAGTTACATCAATGATTAGTGTCGTGCCTCTGATGGACATCTGTACCAAATTTAACGTTGATACACCCAGCCGTTCTCGAGTTATAAGGGAACAAAGTTGTCCACAGACAAACAGACAGACCAAAAAATTATTTTCGCGCGCATCCATAATAAAACAGTCTGAAACGCGTAAATAACTCAAATTTCCGTAGAAATTGCGAAAAAAACATACAAACTTTAATTTTTATGTACGTAGAGATATACTGCACCGCTCGGTGTTGACCGTGTTTTATTGCACAAATTGAGGTTTTACTCGCTAACCGTTGGAGATACAGGAAAAGTGATAATGACCTTTTGGATAGAAAATTAAATGCTAAATCTCGTGTATGTATCAAACGTTTGCTATTTCTTAGTGTTCTCTTTTTATTTGAAATGGAAATATGAAATTTTGAAACCAAAGGGTGTAGTGACGTCACTAAAATGGTCGCCATTTTTTAATAGTGCAAAATATCGAAATTAAAAGTATCCTATATGTAAACATGGTAAATCAGCTACATCCATGCAAAATTTCATTTAAATCGGACCAGTGGTTCTTGCGTTATTGAGTAACAGACAGACAGACAGACACACACCATCTCATTTTTATATATTAGTATGATTGTCTGTTAATTGTATTTATTACATTCATCAGTAATTTAAAAAAGATTGAAAAATTCTCTCTATAAACCGACAGATTAAGGAAATTCCTCCACATAGTTGTCAGATTATGGGTCAGCACGACAAGGACATCAAGCTGAACCATCTGACGCGCTCAAGTATTTCAAAGTCACGATTTTTTTGGCATTAAAAAAAAATCGGCCATGAGTTTTGGTCGCGTCCAAATAGTCAGTCTTTTGAATAGAAGCTCCTTTAGGATTTACTTAACATCCCTTCTAAATATCTGATGCACCCAAATAAATTTCTTTTTTTCCCATTTTCAACCACTTCATATGGCCACCCCCAGCAAGCAAACTGGCAGAATAATATTCCTCCGTTATCAGAATCACATGGGGCGCATTCACTATTAATATCTGAAACGCCCAAGTATTTCTTTATGACTATTTTTTTTACATTTTTGAAAATCTGTACTATGGGAAACCATGGTTAAGAAGAGACTGGGAAGAGAAATGTTGGAAATGGTGCAAGCAATGTACAACAACTGTGTTAGCAGGGTACTGACCCCAGTTGGAAAGACAGACTGGTTTAGGAACAAGACTGGACTAAGACAGGGGAGTGTGCTGTCACCTCTTTTATTCATAATGGTAATGGATGAAATTGTAAAGGAAACAAAGGAAGCATATGGACATAAAGAAATGAAGTTACTATTATTTGCAGATGATATTGTGGTCTGGGGAAGGAACACCGAAGAAGTGCAAAAACAACTAGATGCACTAAACGAAAATATTCAGAAGTATGGCCTGAAAATCAGTATAGAGAAAAGCAAGACCATGGTGATGACAAGAGGGGAAAGACAAGGAAAGGGCACTGTGAAAATTGGAAGTCAGAGTTTGGAAATTGTGGACACGTTCAAATACCTAGGAAGTGAATTGATGCAAACTGGTAGGTTGGACATGGAGATTGGCAGGAGGGTACAGCAGAGCAATGCATTCTATCAAAGTGTAAGAAAACTTATTTGGGATAAGGAAGTACCAAGGAAAAGCAAGGAGGTAATGTATAAAATGTACTATGTACCCATATTAACTTATGCAGCTGAGACTTGGACCCTGACGAGCAGGCAAGAGAGTAGAATCCAAGCCAGTGAAATGAAATTCCTACGAAGTATGATAGGAAAGACAGAGTGAGGAATGAAGATGTTAGGAAGGAAGTTGGGATGGGAAAACTAAATGAGAGAATTGAGAAGAATAAACTAAGGTGGTTTGGACATGTAAAGAGGATGGAGGAAAATAGAATACCAAGACAGATGCTGGAGGCGAAGTGCAAGGGTAAGAGAGCAAGGGGAAGACCTAGAACAAGGTGGATCGATTCAGTGAAGAACAGCGTGAGAAAAAGGAATCTGGACTGGGACAAGATCGTGGAAGAAGAATTGTGGAAGGAAAGAGGAAAGTGGAGAAGTGCCATAAATACCCCGACCCGGCAGGAGCTGGATAAGAGGAAATGATGATGATGATGATGATGATGATGACACGCTCCCCCCACCAGTGAAAGGGCATTCATCATATAACCTTTTTTTACTTTCTAGCATCTAATCTTCACAATCCAAAGGGTCCCCACGGCGCTCGAGTAAATCCCCATTTAGCCTCTTGGGCTCCCCTACTATAAGAGAGAATACACAGTAGCATACCTTATATTGGAGACGTCCGAGCTTCACTTCGCTCTGCTTGCTCTCTGCCTCGTCGCCACCTTCCTCAGCGTTCTCTGTCAGCTCCTCCATGTCCGGCTGCACCTATGGACACGTGACTCGCCTCATCACACAAGACCCAAACTATACCGAAGATCCGCACTGCGCTCACATGCACTAGCAATCGTCGTAGTCCTGGTCTTCATCTTCGTACGACTTCCACAAGCTTAACAGGGGTATTATATTCTGATTGTCATTATTAGTAATGTTTCAAAACTGCGATACCTCTTTTTCAGAATCATGTTTTAACCTCTTTTGTCCTTTATATATTATTAGAATGTGTGGTGTTTAGTATTAGTGATAGAAGAGAAATTTGTCAACGTGTAAATTGATGTACTTTCACGTTTGAACACTTCTACATATGGATTTTTGGCACATTGAATTATTAATGACAACATAAAAATTGTCTTAAAATGTTCTCTTTCTGCTACTCAAAATACAGGGTCTTTATTTTTGCTTGGCAGGACAATTCCGCTCGACCTTGACCACCGGTCCCTGGCCAATAGCCGGCTGGTTGGCATGTACGGTATCCGGCCATATTCCCACGCTCTTCCTGCAGTAGACATGTGAGCTCCAAGCTCATTGCATGTTTTATAAAGCTACTGTGTACTGTATATCGTACTGTATAGTGTTTTATTGCGATTACGTACAGTGCTGTAATTCCTTATCTGATATATTAGTTACGTGAACGTGTATATCTGCACAATACATACATAAAGTTCAGGAAATCGTATGCTAGAACAAGACAAAAGTTTCGAGTGAAATTCCTAGGGAGACCCATTTCTATAAATCAGACAATAAAACAACTAGCTAAGAGAGTCAAACGTACAGGTTCAGTAAACAATAAAAATAGACGTAAAGGTTGTTATTTCTTTACTGAAGCTAAATTAACCGGAGTAACCGGAAACTTAATTAGGAGATGCCGATTAAGTTTGGCAGCGGATGTGGAACATTTTCAGCATCTACTATAAACATGGTGAGTAAAAATGCATGATACTGATTTTAAGCACCGTATTCTGCCATACTGAGCCGTCACTGGCAGAGCGAGAATGTCCTTGCCAAGCAAATATAAAGACCCTGTATTTGTCTACTGTTTTCATTAGTATTGTAATCTTCTGTAAAAAATAAGAATGTTTTGAAAAGTACGGTATCTATTCTTTGGTGAACGTGTCTCTATTTTGAATTGATTGTACTTCTGATGCTTTTCCAGCCAAAGACCAAAAAGCTTTTAATTAGAACATTATTTGTAAGCAGTGATGCAAATCTAACCATTTTTGCTGATCCATAATGACTTACAATTATTTTATGTCAAAATGCTTTTTTCATCTTTAAAATAAATTCCACCTAATCAATATAAATTTTAGTTTTTATTTTAATTCATATTAGTTTCGGCCAATTATTATCTAACCTTCCACAGCAATGCTTATTTTTATAATTTAAATTGCAACACCTCTTGACATAAAATAGAGGTATTTTAATGCTGTGTTTTATGTTGTATTTTATGTCAAGAGATGTTGCAATTGGAATTATAAAAAAGGGCAATGCTGAGGAAGGACAGATAATTGCCCAAAACATGTACATTAATATGAATTAAAATAAAAACTAAAATTTGTATTGACAAGGTGGAATAATTTCAAAGATTAAAAAATAGCAAGAAAAAAATAATGTCATAAAATAATTGTTAGTATGTTTAGGCACGATGTCGATTTGTATATTTTTTGTGTATTATGTGATTCAAATGATGATTAAGGTATTATTATGTTGTTAAAATGTACAACATTTTAATGACATGTAATGTTGCACTTCAACATTGTTCACAATCAATTTGCTGCAAAATGCTAAATTTGATACTTAGAATGCTTATGTTGTACTGTATTTTTAAATGCTACAAACCTTGAACACTTATTTTTATTCATTTTGATAAAATCTTGTTTAAATCGCTGACATAAGGAAATAATTTCTTACATATCGAAGTTCATAAAAAATGTTCCTTTAGAATCTCTTTATACCTAAACACTTTAGGATTACAGTCATGGCTTAATCTCCATGTCTTTTGAATCGGCTTTTTATGACAAGTTCGATTACTATGTTACATTATGTCTGACAGAAGAGGTCATTTGGTGTTAAAGACTTCTTCTGTGAGACATTTGTGTGTTCACAGTATACAGTAAAACTTGCTCAAAACGGAACGTCTATAAAGTGGAAACTTCTCCGATATGAACAAAAGTTATGGTAGGACTTTGCGAGTTATTTATGTTGTATAAAGCAGAATCTGTTCAACGCAGAAATGGAAAGAAATTATGAATATAATTGTTCAAACCTTACTGTATAATGTGGGACTTATTCTTTAGCTGTGTACAGTAATTTATCTAGGCACATCTGGTACTGCAGTAAAATTGCTACATACATATTTCACCAGGGGCAGAGCCAAGAGTTTACGTACCATATCATGCTGCTCTAGAGGTCCGAGTTTCCCAAATTTCCCGAAGAATGTGATTTAAACCTCCACTAATTGTCTGACTCTTGCCATAGTTCGTAGAGATTCTTATCTCAATGCAAACCTTGAGCGCAATTCCAGCAACAGGTTTCATTGTGTTCACAACTATTGCTGCCGTGCAGAGCCAATACATTTTATGTTTCATTGGCGACTGTTGACCAAAGTGAAGCGCGTGTTTGTTTTCAAGACTTTACCACGTTTTTCCACATCATATTGTGTTGTTCTGGGCATTCAATTTCCCATCCTTCTTTAGGGTTTAACAAGGGACTCTTTAGTGTGTTATGCTATACATTTTGTTATGTCTTTGAAATTTATTTATTTATTTATTCATATCGGCCGATGAAGGGGCCAAAAACAAGTAGGCCTTGAAACAAGTTCCGCCAATGATCACACAGTGATCTTTATTTAATAAGAAGTATTGATTAGGTGGAACTTTCAACCTATTTATTATGCAATTCTAATGTAAATAGTTTTGTAAATTTGTGTCCTATCAGTAAATTTCTGCCAGTTGTGAAGATGGCATGAGAAATAAAAAAATTACATCAAGATATTGTGTTAGTGAGATATTGCAAAACCAAAAATAGACTAATGGTTCAGAGGTAAGTAATTTGTGTATCTATTTACATAATTTTGTTCAATCTGGAAATTTGGCTAATTCGAAAGAAAAAAAAAATAGAACTCGGACCCGTGCGATTCTGTTTTGAGCAAGTTTTACTGTATATGTACAAGCCTACATACAATATATACCTAAAGGAGACGAGTGTAAAAAAGTGCCTTCACTCTTGAGGGGATGCGACAGGAAACAGTTGAAAAACTGACGACTCCTTTTATGTCCAGACTGTAAACTAAATGCCATTTGGGGCAAAAATACTCAACATTGTTTGAAAACATAAATATACCGTAGTGAAGATACAGCTGTCGTTGGCCATTTCCAGGCTTAGCTTCAATAGTCGTGCTTTTTAAAGTTCCCGATGATCTTACTATTTTATTTTTTTAAGTACGTTGCTTAGAGATTTTAGTGCTCGAATGAAATATCTAGATCAAAAATGCCTTTCTTTACTTGCATCTAGAGGTACGTCATGCAAGGTAATCTGTCATGCTAATAGACTAAAATTCACTGCTTTCCTTTCTTCTCTTCAAAAAATGTGAGAATAGGACTCAAAATTTGTCTGCAAAATTGTCATTTACACAAATACTGATTTTCTTTTGAATCATAACTACATGTAATGCTATAATTTCTTTGTAATGTATTTTATTATCAATTTTCACACAGCAAATTAGATTTTCTATTATCAAGAAGGAAGGAATAAATAAGTGAAAGATGTGCATTTTTACTACAAAGTGTTGGACATTACCAAAATTACGCTTTGAAGCCATTTTTCAGTGTTGCCTTATCGACAATTTATTGGTATTGCATCTTTTCAGTTGGTCAACACAATATAATCCCAATTACTGGGAAATAAGAAATCAACCGGATAACGTTGTATGTGATTAAAAAGGAGAGGGAGAAACTACAGGATCACATGTTTCGCTCATCAAGCGAGCATCATCAAATCACAAATCACCCCGCCATCCACCCTCTCAGTCCAATTTTGCCTATTAATGAACTCGAGGTACAGGAACAGCTGGACGTGTGGGAAGGAATAATACAAGGATATGGGATGAAATTTAGCATAAATAAGAGTGAGATGGTGATCACAACAAGGAAGAAGGAAAGAACCACAACGGGAATAACAATTTTGGTGGGGAACAGCTGAAGAAAGTGGAGAGTTTCAAGTATCTGGGAAGTCTGATACAAGATAATGGAAGAAACGATAGAGAAATAAATGAGCGGGGGAGACAGGCAGAAGCATTCCGGAGGAGTGTGAGAAGCATGTTATGGAGCAAGGATGTCCCTCAGAACAGCAAAAAGATCATATATCAGACGTACTATGTCCCTATCCTGACGTATGCCTCGGAGACCTGGGTTATGAAAGGAAGGGAGAAGAGCAAAATACAGGCCAGTGAGATGAGGTTCTTGAGAAGCAGTATTGGAGCTACAAAGATGGACAGAATAAGAAATGAGAGGACCAGAGAATTAATGAAGGAGGAACCATTACAGGATGGTATAGAGAAATCTAGACTTAGATAGTGTGGACATGTAAAACGAATGGAGGAGAAGAGGATACCCAGGAGGATACACGAGACGAAGTGGGAAGGAAAGAGACAGGTGACTGAAGGGGGTGGAAGAAAGTGTGAAGTAGAGAGGAGAAGACTGGACAAGGGTGGAGGCTGAGAGATGGTGGGAAGACAGAAGACGTTGGAGAGGCTTGTGTTCCAAACAGACCCGGCCAGTGGCTGGAAACTGTGCAAGATGATGATTGAACCCGACTGAGATTTTGAATAATTATATTTTTTGTACAAATTTGAAAGGGATTGGTGCAAAATGATGGTGCAGTAGTTATCAAGAACACAAGAAAATGATATATATATAATTATATATGAACTTTTGAACTGACAGTGGTTTTGGGGTCTGGGGACTGTAAAATGTGAAGATGTAGGTCTATTGGAATTTTTATGGAAGTCGCAACATGGTAACTTTATCATGAAATATAACTAAAAACTGAAGTGTATTAGCCATACTTTGTAAAGATTCTGTCGATCCTATGAAGGTTTGCATTTGAGGACCATTACCGTTTATATTTCATGGTTGAGATTGTGGGATTTAGTAGTGTTTGTAAAACAATTTTGTCTTGTAGATTTGAACTTTGGGATCTGATGACGAGCAAAACATGTCATCCTGCAATTTCTTCCTCTTCTAGTAATCTATAGCAAATACTATTTTAATCACATATACTTTTCTTTCTGGTTGATTTTGCATTTCGCAGTAATTAGGATCATATTGAGTTGACCGACTGAAAATTTGCAATATCAAAATTATGCTTACGGGACTGCATACAGAAAGTAATGCAACTGAGCTCAAATGCAGATTTTGATTTTCAATAAAATTTTAGTTTAAGCCTTTACTTCCTTCAAATTAAAGCTGCAAGAAAATTCTAATCATTAGCTAGCTTATAAATATATAAATCGAAATTAAGGTGAATTTAAAAGCCTGTCTATAATTTTAAGTTAAAATTTGAAATATCATGCTTAGAATCAGGCCTGTAACCAGGCAGATAAACATTAAACCCAGAGTGGGTTATCAGTGCAATAAATGATCAATGTTCGCTTTTGGTGGTTTAGCCCTGTTATTATGGTGAGAGTGCCATTATGCTTTCTGAGAAATTTTGTTATAACCCTACAAGGAGAATATATAGATTGTTATCAAGATATGAAGGTAATCCCAAAAATAAGGTCTCCTATTTTTTTATAAATACATAGACCTGTTTATTTCTACAATGGTTTACATCATTTTACAGCTTGAACATTTAGCTATTTTTCTACATAATCACCATTTTGGTCGATGCATTTTTGTAGACGCTGTGACAGTTTTTGTATGCCCAAGTTATACCAGCTCGCCGCCATGCTGTTCAGGAAGTTGTGAACCTCATCTTTCACCTCGTCATCGGTGCTGAATTGCTTTCCGCCTAAATGTTCTTTCAACTTAGGGATCAAGTGAAAGTCACTGGGCGCCAAGTAGGTGGGTAGGTGATTATGTTCCATTGAAACTGTAGCAGGAGAGCAACGGTTTGCTGGGCGACGTGTGGACGAGCGTTGTCTTGGAGAATGTTTCAACTTTTCCGTTAATATTCAGTGAGCGCTTCGGGAAACCTCAGGAACCAAAGTGCAGAGATCATCCAGGGTGATCCGCCGATCTTCACCCATGATTTGCTCAACCTTCACGACTGTCTCGTCGGAAATTGACGGTCTCCCGCTCCTTTGTTCGTCATGAATTTTAGTCCGACCGGCTGCAAACTCTCTACCCCAGTTACGAACATTTTTGATATCCATGCACAACTCACCATACATTTCCGTCAATTGTCGATGGATTTCAATCGGTTCAGTACCCTTTGCGTTCAAAACCCAAATAACCGAGCGTACTTAGCACTTGGCGGTAACATCCAACGGGAGCTTCATTCTCAACGGCTGCCAAGCCAAGGATGAGTGCCTCAGCGTGGGCTTGCGCATGTTTATATGCGAGTGTGGGAAGCACAATTCACAGTATTGTGACCAACAGCCACATGAACAGAGTTTTGTATTTATAAAAAAATAGGAGACCTTAGTTTTGGGATTACCCTTGCCACTGAAAGTAATATTGCGGCACAAGGTAGCAGGCTGGGGCATGGTAATAGCTGTGGTAGCATTGACGTTACTCATAGAAATGAAAATAAGAATAAAACCAATACAATCCAGACATACTCTGGAGGATGCTTGCTTGTGCCACTTCACTGCTGGAATGAGCTTGTAGCATTGGCAGGCCACCAGTGGCATGAAGCTACTGGGAACTGTCACTAACAAGCCTGGGCTGGAGGAAGAACCTGCCAGTGGCTGCTATGCGAGCATAACGCTCCATGTTATTGAAAATGATCTTCTACATTATGTAGCTTGTGGCTTTGAACTTGAGCACGCACAAGTCGACACTCTCTCTGGCTGCAGGCCTGGTTTGAAAATAAACAACAGTATCTACATGAACTATTAAAACTAGATTATTACATAACATTAGGAAATAATTATTGCCTGAAAATGAGATTAATTCAAAAATTATTGTAGCTATTTAAAAGTGAATCTGAAAACCAAGGACATGCAGATAAATACTTGGGCTATACTTCTACAAATTGCTTGTGCATTATTGAACTGAAATTAATCCGTTTACATATCACTCGATATGAAACAATAGATCAGACGAGGGAGAAAGGATTGCAATGGGTCCAGTGCCTTTGCATATCACTCGATATGAAACAATAGATCACACAAGAGAGAAAGGATTGCATTGGGTCCAGTGCCTTTGCATATCACTGGATATGAAACAACAGATCACACAAGAGAGAAAGGATTGCAATGGATCCAGTGCCTTTGCATATCACTGGATATGAAACAACAGATCACACAAGAGAGAAAGGATTGTAATGGGTCCAGTGCCTTTGCATATCACTCGATATGAAACAATAGATCACACAAGAGAGAAAGGATTGCAACGGATCCAGTGCCTTTGCATATCACTGGATATGAAACAATAGATCACACAAGAGAGAAAGGATTGCATTGGGTCCAGTGCCTTTGCATATCACTGGATATGAAACAACAGATCACACAAGAGAGAAAGGATTGCATTGGGTCCAGTGCCTTTGCATATCACTGGATATGAAACAACAGATCACACAAGAGAGAAAGGATTGCAATGGATCCAGTGCCTTTGCATATCACTGGATATGAAACAACAGATCACACAAGAGAGAAAGGATTGCAATGGGTCCAGTGCCTTTGCATATCACTCGATATGAAACAATAGATCAGACGAGGGCGAAAGGATTGCAATGGGTCCAGTGCCTTTGCATATCACTGGATATGAAACAACAGATCACACAAGAGAGAAAGGATTGCAATGGGTCCAGTGCCTTTGCATATCACTCGATATGAAACAATAGATCACACAAGAGAGAAAGGATTGCAATGGATCCAGTGCCTTTGCATATCACTGGATATGAAACAACAGATCACACAAGAGAGAAAGGATTGCAATGGGTCCAGTGCTTTTGCATATCACTGGATATGAAACAATAGATCACACAAGAGAGAAAGGATTGCAATGGATCCAGTGCCTTTGCATATCACTGGATATGAAACAACAGATCACACAAGAGAGAAAGGATTGCAATGGATCCTGTGCCTTTGCATATCACTGGATATGAAACAATAGATCACACAAGAGAGAAAGGATTGCAATGGATCCAGTGCCTTTGCATATCACTGGATATGAAACAACAGATCACACAAGAGAGAAAGGATTGCAATGGGTCCAGTGCCTTTGCATATCACTGGATATGAAACAACAGATCACACAAGAGAGAAAGGATTGCAATGGGTCCAGTGCCTTTGCATATCACTCGATATGAAACAACAGATCACACAAGAGAGAAAGGATTGCAATGGGTCCAGTGCTTTTGCGTATTACTCGATATGAAACAATAGATGACACAAGAGAGAAAGGATTGCAATGGGTCCAGTGCCTTTGCATATCACTCGATATGAAACAATAGATCACACAAGAGAGAAAGGATTGCAATGGGTCCAGTGCCTTTGCATATCACTGGATATGAAACAACAGATCACACAAGAGAGAAAGGATTGCAATGGGTCCAGTGCTTTTGCATATCACTGGATATGAAACAATAGATCACACAAGAGAGAAAGGATTGCAATGGGTCCAGTGCCTTTGCATATCACTCGATATGAAACAATAGATCACACAAGAGAGAAAGGATTGCAATGGGTCCAGTGCCTTTGCATATCACTCGATATGAAACAATAGATCACACAAGAGAGAAAGGATTGCAATGGGTCCAGTGCCTTTGCATATCACTGGATATGAAACAACAGATCACACAAGAGAGAAAGGATTGCAATGGGTCCAGTGCTTTTGCATATCACTGGATATGAAACAACAGATCACACAAGAGAGAAAGGATTGCAATGGGTCCAGTGCCTTTGCATATCACTCGATATGAAACAATAGATCACACAAGAGAGAAAGGATTGCAATGGGTCCAGTGCCTTTGCATATCACTCGATATGAAACAACTAGCGGACCCGTGAGAGAACTCTTGAGTTTTGTGATACATTCAACTGAGCGTATTATATAATAAGCTAGATCACAGTTCATTGAAATTGACAAAGATCTGACAAACGCCAGAATTCAGACAGGCACAATAGCAAATAGATCACTCTTCTGAGACGCTATTCAAAAGGCAAAATTTCAAGAAAGGAAGAAACAAACTCGCAGAAAGTTGACTCGAGAGGAGAAAGATCGTCACTCTAGAAGGATGAAAGAAATTTGGAAACAAAGGAAATTGAATACAATGGACAATAGCCAACATTGATCCATCGTACCCTCCAAATGGGTTATTCGAAAGAAGATGATAGATCACACAAGAGAGAAAGGATAACAATGGATCTAGTGATGAATGCAGGTTCTTATTGTGCATCGATTACAGCCATGTTCATGTCTGGAGATCTTAAGGTGTGCAACTCAATCCAGTGTTTTCTGTGGCATGTCATTCTGTCCCCAATGCTGACATGATGATCTGGGAGGCCATCACATAAGACAGCTTGTCACCCCTAGCAGTGTTACGAGGGTCAATAACGATGCAGCAATAAGTGCAGGATATCCTTCGGCTACATGTCTTGCCACTCATGGCAGAGTATCCAGGGGGTCTATTCTAGCACGATAATGCTGGACCACATAAAACAAGGGTGACACAGGACTGCTTGTGCAACGTTGGCACACTGTTGTGGCCCACCTGATTCGCATATTTGTCACCAATCAAACATGTCGGGGATCAATTGGGACTTTTTACGTTATTTAATGGGCTAGGGTTCCACCTGAATCAATACTTTTATTGAAAATGATCACTTATGTGGTCATTAGAAATGGTACATGTTTCGAGGACTAATATATATTTTTTGTCCCCCTTATCAGCCAATATTAAGCACTAAATGAGAAAATGATTTGATTAGCATAGCACTAAAATGTCAATAGCCACTGAAGACGTATAAGTATTTAGTTGCCGTTTGCAGACCATAAGGAAGTATTCCGCATATTCTTTTCGTAGATGTCACATCGATAACAACTACATTGAATTGAACTGACCCAGTTAAAAGTGTATTTCCGTGTATTGTGCCTTAATCATTTCAAATATTCTATCTATCTATATGGTGCACCATATTAGGTTCAGTGGCTATTGACATTTTAGTGCTACGCTAATCAATAATTTTTTCATGAAGGGGACAAAAAATATCTATTAGTCCTCGAAACATGTACCATTTCTAACGACCACAAAAGTGATCATTTTCAATAAAAGTATTGATTTAGGCGGAACCCTAGCCCATTAAATAACTTAATTAGTATATCAATAGGGAAACAAAATGAATGTTTTTAATCTTAAAACCAATTGGGACACCAACTGCAGGAGCCGCGGAGTGAACAACATCTCGGGCACCAGTTGCAGCATGTATAGACAGATATGCAGGATACTATATGTACCCTGTATGCCCCCATGGCCGCCCATACTGCAGCCTGTATCCAAGCTAGGGGTGGACCAACAGTATACTAGAGCCTCCATGCAGGTGGTCAGTGTTCTGCGATACAAGTGTTATTTTGATCTCATATTGTAATAATGTACGTGAACCTCCATAGCTTAGGTGGCAGCACGCCGGCCTCTCACCACTGGGTCCGTGGTTCAAATCCCGGTCACTCCATGTGAGATTTGTGCTGAACAAAGTGGAGGCCGACAGGTTTTTCTCCGGGTACTCCAGTTTTCCCTGTCACAAATTTCATTCCAGCAACACTCTCCACTGTCATTTCATTTCATCTGCCATTCATTTAATCATTGGCCCAGGGGAGTGCGACAGGCTTCGGCACAGTTCATATCCTCGCCACTAGATCGGGGCTTCATTCATGAATTCCATTCCCTGACCCGGTCGGTCGACTGGAAGCAGGCTGTGGATTTTCATTTCATAGTAATAATTTGTGTGTATCAACATTAAAACCGTCGATAGTCGGTTTCATACAATTCTCACAATTCCTTCTTGGTGTATGATTTTTTTCTTTGTCGTCCAGTGTAATTTAAAGAAAAGAAAATTCAGAGAAGAGCTTTGTGGAGATTTATATGGAATTACCTGTACTAGTTTTGATGAACTATATAAGTATGCATTATATATTTCTTATTCACCTGTTCAATCTCACTTGTTTTGTGGCAAGGATAGATGATGTGAAATATAATACCAACACTTGTCAACTAGATGAGTTGCTGCAGATTAGTGCTGTATGAGAAGAGCAAGATATTTTTCATAAAATCGTTAAGTCGCAACACAACCTGGGTGGGCGGTAATCCTGTAAGATTATCTCCAAGTACCTAATAACATGCAAGGCAAGGTAATGTGATTGTTGGAATTATCAGTCAGTTAGGAAGAACATTCCCATATGTAACAGAGTACATATATCTAGGGCAACAAATCTCCTTCAAGGACAAGATAGACAAAGAAATAAAAGGAAGAATTGTCTGGTGCAGAAGAAATTCTGGTCCCTACAATTTTTACTTCTTGACAAAAAGTTGAACAGAAGATTATAAGACTCTAGAATCATGTGTCTTTCCAACATTAATATACGGTAGCCAAACGTGGTCAGTAACGAGAAGACAGATGAATTCTTCACAAGTGTGCCAAAGAAAGATGGATTTATATATTTATTTATCGTATGGCATACATGAAAATTATTTACAATTTGACATCAAGTTTAGAAATGTAATGAAGTGCCTGTGGTGTCCCTAGGAAGAAGTCGCTGAATTCACCACTGTAAGATGTTTGTGGGCATTCTTGAACTAGGTGCCGAACAGTCTGTCTTTCATCACCGCACTCGCAACATGATGAAGATTTTTTCCTCCACTTGTACAGGAGATCCCCGCATACACCGTGATTGGTCCGGATTCTACACTGACCGGCAAAAAAAGTGGAAATGTAATTTCTTAATTTATTCCACTAAAATGTATCGGTTTTCCAATATTTGCATTATTCATGTAAATTTTAGATGGTTGGCTACAGAAAATACCGAAACATGTTTCACAACACTCTTTAACTCACAAATATCGTTACATTTTGCAAATCTTACAATTTTCTATTTTTTAATGTTCTTTTTGGCTGGTTTTTATCGAAAGTATTGCCAAACAAAACAGTATTAATGGTTGCACTGCACTGCACGAGAACACTGGTCACTAAAAATGAGTGTTTCCACCCTCAGCGTCTATGACAGCTTGTAAACGCTCAGCCATACTGTTCACAACTCGTCGAATGGCATCTGCCGGGATGCGATCCCATTCCTCCAGCAGCGTTGTTCTCAGTTGTGCCAAGGTGGTGTGGTCACGCTGTCTGACATTCCTTCCAAGCATATCCCATTCATGTTCAATGGGGTTCAAGTCAGGACTATGAGTTGGCCAGTCCAGGGTTTGAATCCTCACTTCCTACAGATATTGTACAGCACAGCGAGCAGTATGAGGGCGGGCATTATCCTGCATCCGCATGCAATTCTGACCAATTTATTTATTTATTTATTTATTTATCGTATGGCTTTTAGTGCCGGGAGTGTCCGAGGACATGTTCGGCTCGCCTGAGTCTGTAGCTGCTTCCAGCGGACACCCTAAAGGGTGAGCTACAAGTTCCGTTCAATTTCAAGTAGTTCCAACTTTCGCCACCAGATATCAATGATACCTAGTGGTGAACGTTGGAACTTTGATAGAGCGTTCTGACGAAATCTAACCTAACAAATTTTGCTTTACACAAGTTTAGTGTGTGAAAGGATCTTTTACATGCAATAAATCTATGACATGGGACCGCCGGCTTTACTTCCCCTCCGAAGGAAGGCATACTGAAGGATTTTTAACGCTCTTAAAAAATCCGACGACTTCGGCCGGGTTTGAACCCGCTATCTTGGGCATAGCAGTTCAGCATGCTACCGAATACGCCACCGAAGCCGCTGACCAATGAAAGGCGCAAAGGGCATCACATGGTTCATCAGGATCTCTTCGTTGTACCTTTGGGAATTGAGCGTCCCGTGATCGATGCACTCCAACTCAGTGCGGGCCATAACGTTGATGCCACCCCACACCATAACCGAGCCACCTCCAAATGGACTCCTGGAGAAGAAAGCAACAGGGCTGTACCTCTCTCCGCACCTTCTCCACACTCTTTCTCTTCCATCAGGAGATCTAAGATTAAAGCGACTCTCGTCAGTGAAGAGAACAGAGGCCCACTGCTCGTGGGTCCATCCCAGATGCTGCCTTGCGAAGCGAAGACGCGCCTCTCTGTGATGTCGTTCGAGTGCGGATCCACGTGCAGGTCTCCTGGACGGAAGATGAGCTTCATCAAACCTTCTTCTTACTGCTCGCTCACTCACTCTCACATTTCTGACATTTTCCAGTTGTTTTCGTGCATGGACTGCTGTGGTATGGTGATCACGCAGAACTTGCAGGGTGAGAAATCTGTCATCCCTGGCACTTGTGCTTCTTCTACGGCCTGACCCTCGTCTCCTGTCGTAAGTTTGGAGTTCTCTGTAACATTACACTGCACGGTGAATGCTACCAAGAGATGATCCAATGACCCTCAGCAACATAACGGAAGCTGCGGCCATCCTCCAACAATGCAATTGACTGTGCAGCTCCTTCACGATTAAGAGGCATGTTTTAGTGTGAACTGCACATGGATAACTTGCTAAAATGTGTGAAAATGGTTCACACGAGATCAACAAATGCCAGTTGTTATCCCTAGAATAACAATAAGCGAGCGGCAACACTCATAAACCTTAAACGCTTATAGTGCGCTTCCCGCCATCAAGCCATTAAGATAGGCTCCTCAAAGATTGGGGAGAAATTGGTGGTAGTAAACCACCCTAAGAAATGTCATATTATCAATTTCTACTCACGGATGTTTCAGATGTTTGTTCTAATGCGTGGAAAGCTTTTAAAATGTGATTACATCTTTTTCATGGCTAATTTTATACTATTTATATTACTTTCTTAACTGTTCCACTTTTTTTGCCAGTCAGTGTATTTAATTTTGACCAGGTTTTTCTAGGCTGAGTGAACCCTGGCACCTTCTCAGTTATGCATTGCATTACTGAACTCTCCGGAGGGGCAAACGAATTCCAATCAGAAGACCATCTCTCAGTCAGGTTGAATTTGTTGGTTGCAAGATTCTCCGCTGTGAAGATAGGTGGATGTCTTGATCGTAATCATTTCACATATAGATCAGCAATGTCTCCATGGATAGGTAGTTGTTTGTTGGTCTGAATCTTTCTATATTCTCTCATAAAAATGTCGCATTGCCGCAAATGAGGTGGTGGCATGTGGCCGAGAACAGGAACATAAAATATCGGGAATAACAAGGAAAGATAGAATCTCAAATGAACAACTGTCAAAACTGTCGGCAATAAAGGATACTAACGTGTAGAAAAAGTCACCGGGCAGAAATGAAAATGGGGAGGTCACAATGTGAGGATGCAAGATGACAGATGGACACACAAGACTACCAACTGGGACTCAAGAATGGGAAAGTGTCAGAGATGGAGACCGAGACGGTCCGACTTCTATTCTTCATGGGCAGGCTCACAATGGACCAGAGCAGCAAGATGCAGGAGCAGATGGAGAAAAATGGAAGACAGAATATCGAGTGAGTGAAAGTAAAATGCAAGTGAAAAGTGAAAACCAGAAAACAAAATGCAAGTGTCATGAATAAAAGAAAATGGAAACCAAAAACTACCCATAGTTCTGCGACGAAAACCAGACAAAGAACGTTAAAAGAACTCTACAATCATTAAGTAGAAACCAAATGCGACTAGTTCACCGCATTACGGTAGTGTAAAAGAGCTACCCTCTTGTGGGAGGCCTTAATTCTTCATGGAGAAACAAGGTTATTTATTTCTAATGATAGAATGAGATTATGGGCAAGAACTGTAGAGGGGGTCAAAATTAGAACAGCCTACATTAGAAAGATTGCCTCAAATGTGGAGATAATGAAATTGGTGGGTAAGGAGGTATGGATATCTCTGCATCAAACCAATCAGAGGGCTAATGACACAGCTACAGGTACCCGTACACATATCTTTGATCTATTTGCTTCATGTTTGATCAAGTGATATTGTAAAAAGATTTATTTCCAATTTGACCATGCTAACATCCCCATTTATCCAGGGTACCTTTTCTTTGTATGCTGATCCTAAAAGCTGGACAGATTTGAGGTCCACTCCACCTTTTCCTTTCTTGCCATCTTTGGAGCGTCGCTTGCGACAACATCGACGAATGCAGCATCCGCAGATTATCAGGATGACCAAACAGACACCTATACAAAACAAAATTATACATATTTCACATTTAAAACAGAGACTAGCATGTGTCTAGTATTGCACACTAAGTTTAAATACAGTCTGGTTAAAGATATATGATTACGTGATGTCAGGCAAATTGTTTGTATAATGTTCATATATGAATGAATTGTTTGGAGATCAACATGCTTCATCTAAATATTAAGTTTCAATACTTTCCAGGCTGTTAAAGATCATTATTTTGAGTTCCTGCCATGTGTATTTAAATTTATTCACCAATGTTTGACCCTCCAATGTATAGGTCATTTTCAGGGTGGAGTATTCAAGTCAGATGCTGATGAGAGTTTTAACACTGGATAGGGTTAGGAGAAGTAGGCCTATCATAGAACAGTTTTAACATTGGATAGGGTTAGGAGATGTAGGCCTATCATTGTACAGCTTTAACTTTGGATAGGGTTGGGAGATGTAGGCCTATCATAGTAGGCTAAAGGGTTGTCTTAATGTGCTAGAAAAGGGCAGATTCTCAGGAACATCACCAATTAGGCTACTGACCAATACAATAATATGGAAGGGGGACCAAGTTCATATTGATACACTAGTTTGCCTGTCTTTTATCTATTTTAGCTTCTGGTTGTCTAGTTTACATTTAAGGCATTATTTTGCGTTAAAAAAATCTTACTAGGCTATTCACCATGAATAAAGTCTCATGTATTATGTCATTTAAAAACTCAAGTAGGCTAAGCCCTCATCACTTAAGCTTCTTTCAAGTACTGTACCTTCATTGTGCTAAGGTTGATGTGTAGAGCAGATTTTCAAGTTCAAGCATATTGTAAGATTTCTTTTATTCTAGGCTATAGGCCAAGCCTATGTAGGTTTCGAAAAACTAGATGTGAAACAGGAACATGGAAGATATTTATGTAATTCATAGCCTACACTTTGAATATACAAAATCAGTTATTGAACTAGAAACAGGTCATACCGAATAACAAAAGGAATTTTTGCTTATTTGAATAGGGTACGGTACCCGGTAGGATAGATTAAAAAAAAAAAAACATCTAGCTTATGAGCGAGGTCTTCTCAACTGTTACCCACTGTTTTCAGAACAATGATGTATATTACCGATAATGATAGCCACTAGAGCCCATGTCGGGATATTCAGCTTGTGTGCCAACTCCTTGGTGATCTCCACAGCCTGCTCTCCAACCTCTTCAGCCTTGCTCTTGGTAGGTGCTGGGGTGAACGTTGTCCCCTCGGGAGTCTCGGTGCTGGTCACCACCTCTGTTCAACAAACAAAAAAATCGTGTGAAACACTAAACTTGCAGTACAAAAATACGGGAAGTTAAACCAGTCTTCTACTTATGGTTGAGTTTTTGAGGTTTAGCAACACCCAAGGATACCAGTCAGTATAAACAATTGAAAACCTGCGTAAAATAATGGGATGAGACGGTTTCAGTGTTGCCAGCACAGGTTTTCAAAAAATTACTAAATAGCAGTCAAAGTCGCTAGATTCCTGTTATCAGTAAAGAAAACATATTTTTTGCTTTAACGGAAGTTTTTATAGTCGCTAAATCCCAACCTAAACTATACTAAATTTTAAATATTTTGTCACCGAAATTTTCAGAAAAGTCGCTATAGATCTAGGACAATGTCGTTAAATTGACAACACTGGTCGGTTTACCCCATTATTGAAGATAGCATCAGATTCTACCTCTTCAGTCCTTCATCTGCAATAATGAGTACGCCCTGAAAAAAAAAAAAAAAAAAAAAAAAAAAAAAAAAAAAAAAAAACCAGCGTAACTTGGAAATTTTAAATAATGAACACAAAATTATCTTTACGGTAGCCTACTTGCATTATTTCGCATTACTTAAATGCAACGAAGATAAACAGCAACTTAATGAAAGATAATTTTTCACTTAAAAGTTAACTTTCAGATAAGAATAAATGAACTTCTTTTGATTTTTGGCAAAGTTACATTATTTAGGGGCAGATGACCTCGTAGTTCCGCCCCTTAAAACAATAACAACCAACTAATTAAAGTTTCATTACCTGCGCCCATTGCCACCTAACGCAACAGTTCTTGCAGAATCTACAGCGCTTAAAGACATCTTTACTATAACCAAGGTGAGTTAGCCGAGGTCGTTACGGCATGACTGCTGGCAGTCGCTCACATCCGGGAGGCGAGGAGGTTCGAATACCCCCGCCGGCAACCTTGAAGATGGTCTTCTGTGGTTTCCCATCTTCCTTCCAGGCAAAATGTCGGGGTTGGTCCCTAACTATAGGCCACAGCCGCAACCTTCCAACTCCTCGACCTTTCATTCCCACTTTCCTCCCCAACGGTTCTTGTAGCTCACCCATTGGGTGTCCGTCTCGAAGCAGCTACAAAACTGGCGATCCGAACATGTCCTCGGACACTCCCGGCACTAAAAGCCATACACTAAAAAAAATAAAAAAAATAACATAACCAAAATTCTCGATGCTCTAGGAAGTAGACCTAATGACAAATCATAAGATGAGAGCCCAACAATGCCACAACAAACCGCCTTCTCACATACCAATACGAGCGGAAGCGCGAAGCTGTAAAGATAATGCAGATACCGGCATAACATTCCAAATCCAACCCTTTATAAACCGTACATTTTCATTTTCTTGTTCCCAAATGTACAAATCATGATCATTTGCCCAGAGACTTGAAATGAAACCATTCCCAATGAACGTAATTATGAAACACTTTCCGACCACTTACATTTTCCTAAGTGTTACCGTCTGCAGTATTTCTATATTGCCATATGTCCCCCTACTCAATTACATCAACACTAATAACGATACCACAATAACACAGGTTATCACACGTATTATATATATATATATATATATATATATATACACCTAAGTGTACGGGGCTAAATGACCACGATCAGGACCGAAGAGAGCGATCACGGGCCCAAGGACATGGTCTTCCGGGTCTCTCCATTTCTATTGAACCTGTGGCACAATTTTGGAATTACGGTATTGTCTGTCTGTTAGGTAATCATCCCGAAGGCTGGATGGATCCTCTAAAAGTACCGCCGTTAGGCAATGTGGGTAGATACCCACAAAAACCCAGGCAGACCTATATTGAGGCGTACAAGGCAAGAAGAGGAGTGAGGTAGTTTGCCATTGCTTTCCTCACTGAGTCAGAACAGCACTACTAACCCTATGAGTAGAACCTTTCACAGCATCCACAGGCACTGACTGTGCCCTGAATGTCATTACTCACCACCACCCGTAAACTCAGTAGCTTCCATATAATCACAGTCATGAGTGAGACTGAGACATCGGTGAACAGCCACATTTTACTCTAGCCTGTGCCAACAGACAAATTCAAATGTGCTGCATTCATCAAGAGATGGCAAACAGGCCTCATTACGGTATTAAGGTTGCAAATTTTAACCCCCCCCCCCCCCCAAAGAAAGCTCCGTGGAATTTTTCTTGCCCAACTGAGAATTTACTTTGTTTTTAGTTATTCAGCCAGTCATTTTCTTTTCTTATTTCTCATTGGTTGTTCTTTTGCTTCAAGATTTTAATCACTGTGCATCAAAATTCCATTCTGAAAGTGTTCAGGCTAATGGAATCAAACACGGAACAAATAGGAGGTTTTGGAACCTCGGGACCGTAAATTTGCTTTCATTGATTATGTCGCATTATGTCCGATCCCCTACCCACCAATGTAATTTTGACTTAGCTCATCCCCCTCCAGAAGCAAACCCTAGTTACGACACTGGACGGGACACATGAACGACCCGCTTGTAATGCAAGTTTTCTTCACAAATCCATGTGATTATTTATCCTCAACATTTCAGCCATTTTTCACGTGCAAATTGAGAAACAAAGGATTTCAGCATTGAAAGAGACGTCTACAATATTGGCGACCTCCTAGCAGAAGTGGGGGAAAAGTCAGAAATACTTCTGTTCTAAATGAGACGATTGTCCGGATTAGTTACCTACACAGGCAACAATTCAAATTGATTATTGATATACCATGAGAAATCGAGTTTCGTTCGCGATGTTGCCTGCACAATCGCGATATCGCGAACATCGATTTGTCGTGGTTATATCAATTTGATTGGCTGGTTAAAGTGATTTCACTTTTGGCCACTAGATAGCTCTTGCACAGCATTGAATCATCAAGTCGAAAGCAAGAATGGCATCACTGTAGATAATGAGGATCCCGTCAGAAAATGAGATGTGTTGAATATTACGACTAATGAATGAAAATCCACAGCCTGCATCCAGTCTCCGACCGGGTCAGGAATGGAATGAATGAAGCCCCCATCTAGCGGCGAGGATATGAACTGTGCCGGCTGCCGAGGCCTGACGCAGTGATTAAATGAATGACAGATGAAATGATAGTGGAGAGTGTTGCTGGAATTAAATTTGACAGGGAAAACCGGAGTTCCCGGAGAAAAACCTGTCTGCCTCCGTTTGTCTAGCACAGATCTCACATGGAGTGACCGGGATTTGAACCACAGACCCAGCGGTGAGAGGCCGGCGTGCTGCTGCCTAATCCACGGAAGCGATGAATATTACCCCTAATGAACCAATTTTATGATTGGACTGGCTTCAGTGCGGTGGCGTTGAATTCAAACAACCACGGTCGAGGGAAATCGTAGAAGCAAGTTTCCTTTTTGAATTAAAGCTGCCAGACGTGGAAATTAATTACTGTGAGCTGTTTGATGAAACAAACCACCTGAGTAGGTTTGCGTTAGTTGACAAAGTTTCAGCTTGGAACTCCCTAGCGGGCAAAGGGTGACCCGTGAACGTGTTTCCCAATTAACGTACGAATTCTGTTGCGAGTACTGAAATAATAATAATAATAATAATAAAAAGACTGTTGAATTTATTGTCATATCTTTGGGGCAAAGACAAACTACATTATGTCTCCGCAGGTCTAACGAACCCATTGAAAGAATCCTCTTATATATGAAAACTATTAGGCTATGACCAAGCTTGCGACTTTGTAGCGGCTTCAGAAATAGGGCTAATTAATTTCAGTTATCAATTAATTAAAGCAGAATAATCGATTAATTGCCACAAATAACAATTATTCGATTAATCGACTGGTTGTTTAATCGATTACTGTGTAGTTCGAATAATAGATTAATTAATTGATTTCTTCGAGTAATCGATGTACTTTGAACTTTCACTACGCTCCCACACAAGTAAAACTGACATTTAATTATTTTAAATATATTGTATCATATTTTAAAATAATGTACATTCTTTGTGAAACCTGCATTGAAGCAGCTACAGCCTCTAGCGAGTCGAACATGTCCTCAGACACTCCCAGCACTAAAAGCCATTCGCTAAATAAATAATAATTGAAAACATTAAACAAGAATTCGAAATCTTTGCTGAAAATTCCTAGTTTTCTTTTTTCGAAACCCTTCCCAATTTGATTGATGTTTGTCCTTCCACTGTCACTTACAAAAAAAAGTAGTGGTAGCATGCTGAGCTTCTATGCAAAGATCGCGGGTTCAAACCCAGCTGGAGTCGTTGGATTTTTAAGAGCGTTAAAATCTCTGAGTATGCCTTCCTTCAGAGGGGAAGTAAAGCCGGCGGGTCCATGTCATAGATTTATGGCATGTAAAAGAACCCTCCACTAACTACAATTGTGTGAAGCTAAATTTGTAGGTTAGATTTGATTAACGCTCTATTAAGTTCCAACGATCATCGCCAGGTGCCGGTTGGGGTGGCATCTAGTAGCCAAGTTCGGAAGAAGAAGATTGCAGTTTTATGTGACCGCGAATCTTGTGATTATGAGCCACGGGACCTCCTTTTTACGTGGAATCCGAACCATAGGACATGGAATTTCACTTCGAAAATCTCACATGCATTGAACAGGAATCGAACCCAGTCCACCTTGGTGAGAGGCCAACAGCTTGGCCACTGCACCACCACGTCCCCCATGGTGGCCAAGTTCGCAGCTAGGTGTCGTTGACGGTAGCATTTGGTAGCAAAAGTAGGAACTACATGAAATTGATAGTCTGCAGTCCTTACCTGAATTACAGATAACACACATTAATATAGCCATTACAATTAACACCGGTTATCACACAGATTCTACTCACACCCAAAGTACACGGGGCTACATGACCACGTTGTCGCAGCCCCTAAACTGAGGAGCCAACCAACCACTGTCACTAACTTTTATTTGGTTATTGTTAACATAAACAGGGAAGGACACTTTGTATATTTAGGCAAAAAGTAACTTTTATAAATTTCTATACAACATTAAAAAAATAAGTGTAACTTAATTCAAGTTAAACGATGACCTCTCATTTTAGTCACTTACATTATGCAACGAGCCTATAATGGCAATAATTAAGACACGAGTAGGCCTATGTTTATAAAACGAGCGTATGCGAATTTTATAATTTCCATACGAGTGTCTTAATTACCATTATAGGTGAGTGGCATACGACTGTTTATGTTCGACGGTAATTATTATAACTATTTTATGTTCGAACATAAATATTCATAAATATCAGTCGAGATTTCGCCAGTATTATGTACTGAACAGAGCATATGGGACGCAGAAAATACCTTGTATTTAGGGGGCAGATGACCTCGTAGTTCCGCCCCTTAAAACAACAATAACTAACTAACTACCTTGTATTTGACCATGGCCTCCTCGATTACTCCACTATGACACTAGGCCACGCAGTGAAATTTAAATTAGAAGGCCTTGGAACTCAGCGCAGGTGCGATGCTATCCTTACCTAATTGGTCAAACAACTGTTTCTAGAGCTCTGATTGGTGGGAGAAACTGTCCCATAATGAAAACTTGTACTATTATGAGCCTCATTATAGTACATTTTTCTGACATATAATATTTACATTTCGACATCGTCCAACATAAAAACTAAAAAAAAAAAATCTCTTGTCAACTAACCAATTAATCGATTCTTCGGTTAGTCGATATTTCGATTGAACGGCCAGTCGATTAATCTCTAATTATTCGATTACCGAACGTCACTTATTCCTCGCTCTAGTCAGAAACGCCACGATCCATTCGCAACAGAGGGAGTTTTCTTGGTGCGGTGACAAAGTTGCTGCACACAGTTTCTAAATACCCGTATCACACGACACTTGCTGGCAAGAAAGCTGTTGTGATGGCTGGTACTGTTCATCCTCGTCAGTACACCTGCTTACATGCTAGCAGTACCATGTGCGCTAAAATTGATTTGAACAAAACACAATACTGTCTTGTAAGCTATCATTATCATACACTTAAACATTCACTTAATACACGTTCTTATTCACTTAAAGATTGAGATGTTTATCTTTCCCTGTATAAGTCTTTGAATGTTTTTAAAAATAAAGATTTCACAAAAACACAAAACATAAGTTTTAATTTCCAAAACTGTCTGTAATTGTAATGTAATACTATACTTCCGTGAAAGTTTTTTAAAATTCTATCGGCATGTATGAATCGTACCTATGATGCACGTTTGCTGTGGAAACGAAGCTTTTATGTATTCACTAGCATTACCCGTCGCGGCGTCGCCCGCGAATATTCTAGTTGTAAAGAGTACACTTTGCAAAATCTCAATCATGAGTGTTATGACTGATTTATCCTTGGTATGAATGATCAGACTTTATCAATTCAGCTACTGGTGCAGTGGTTAGGGGTTTGCCATTCCTTCATAGGTATATCAGAGCGAAGTTAGTTTTCTAGGAATATCACATACACGGTTAATTCAAGGGCCTTTAAATGTGGTATTCGGAGATCCTTTATAGTCGGGTGAAAATACCTTTCGTACCACACTCACACGTGAAAATTGCGTGAAGAAATTCTAGAGTGCCCCTTGAACCCCTTAAGCGCATTATACTGTATGTATTGATGAATTTTATAGCTTAATTTGGTTCAGTGATAACCTTATAACCGTCTGGAAACTTTCACAGTAACGTAATAATTGGAATAGCATTGCGTCTTACAGAAATAGATGGACCTGTGAGATTCTGTTACCATGGTTACCGTGTTGCATTCTTTCATTATTTCATGGTAAATATACATGTTTTAAGGTATTTATTTAATTGTGCTGCATTTAAAGATTAAGTGAGTGCGTTTCGCTTACGCACTGGGTTATGCTGAACCTGTAGGTACCCGATATGTGTAGGTTGGTGTTAATGGGACCTTATTTTCGGTACAAACCTGAAAAGGAATCTTAGCAGAATAATATAGGGAGGGATGGCCGCTCAGCTGGTGATATATGGCATCGGCCAAATATCCCAAATTCGCCTCACTTTTTACAAAACATATCCCTTTATCCCTTTCCTAAAAATATTTGTCTAAATGTCCCACAATTTGGGACAAATCCCACGGGTTGGCATCACTGCATGGAGGACGGTTGTCGTTTGAGGGTAATATTTGCAGTTGATTCGCATTTTTAACGCCAAGTGGTCGTGAAACTTGCTTTAAGTAAATTTGTAAACATGCCAGGTGTACTGAATGAATGCATTTCAATCAATATTTAAGATCTAACTGTAATAATTGGATATTTAACCATACGCGTTAATAAGTTGTGCAACAATGAGCTCCAAAATCAATTTGAAAAGTGTGCGAGTGGTATCGCACTAGTTCACTGTTTTAAAGATCCCGGGTTCAAGGCTACACAACGGCGGGAAAATTTTACTTCTTTTGAATTTATTATTTTGTTATATTCTCCCTACCAAGTTTTCAACTTAGTTTTATTCACATGGTCTTCGAGAATGATTTAAATGATAAACATTGGTGGGAAATATTGTTTTCTTCTCTCAGTTAGTTAGCTATTGAGGTTTTAAGGGGCGGAACAGCGAGGTCATCTGCCCCTGTTTTCTTCCCTCATTTAAATTTGTATTTTCCCTTCTTCCTGCTCAAACCATGAATGGATGCTATTCGTGATTTTAACAGCTGGGTTTTTACTCTTCCTCTTTCCTCGTGTAGCCCGCGATGGTGCAGAGTCCGCTTGTTTGGTTGCTGTTCGCCACTTCTTCCTGTCAAGGGCATCTTCAGGTTTAAGTCCACACATCACCTAGTCTTCCTTGATTCTGCCCAGCCATCTTTTATTTGGACGTCCATGGGGTCGATTTCCTCCTTGATCGTATTGGAGAGCTGTTCATGCCACAGAGTTCTCATCACTTCTAGTGACATGCCCATACTACCGAAGCCGTGCTTCTCTCATTTTATCGGTAATGGCTGCAACTCCCATCTGTTTCCGGATATGTTCATTCCTGACATGATCAAGCCGTTTAACACCCATGGACCAACGTAACATTTTCATCTCCATTCCATGTAGGACTTGTTCATGCTTGGTTGAAGCTGGACATCATTCTGTGCCATAAAGCGCCACTGGTCGTATCATGGACTTGTAAACGTTCCCTTTCAAAGAGATAGGTACTTTCTTATCACACAGCACTCCTGAGACTTGGCGCCACTTCATCCACGCAGTGGTACCTTGTGCTCGAGCATCGAGAAGCGTTTCGCCATCTGAAGTGATAAGGGAACCGATATATTTAAAGTGTGTAGTTTTAGTGAGATGATGCTCTTCAATGCTGATGGTACCGTTGGTCTGTGTACCACATTGCAAGTATTCAGTTTTCCCTATGTTGAGTTTCAAGCCATTCCTTCCAGCACAGAGTCCGATTTTCTACATTTTCGCAAGAGAAACACATCATTATCATATAAGATCGTCCATGGATGAGGTGTCTGAATGTCAGCTGCCACCGTATCCATGCACAGACTGAACAGAAGCGGCGAGAGTGCTGATTTCTGATGAACTCCAACAGTGATAGGGAAAGCAGGTGAAATAATAATATGACATGTTCTGCGTTTACTCTACTGTTCTTGTACTCAATATGCCATGCAAACTGCCGGGAGGCACCTGTTCAATTTCGTGAGTTGTATCGAAGCTATCACGGAAGACAGAAACTAGCATAGACGGTACAAATTATTACACGGTGCTACAGGCCGGACGTTTGTTTTAGACGATTGCCCTTGACCTTGAAGCCTGTGGGTGAGCCTACACACACTCACTCTCTCACCCTATCGCTTCACACTTGTCACCACCAATCTGATGTAATGAATTCCAGACTTGACCAGACAGTACAGTCCACATCGAAGTATTGTGTGTCGCGGAAGTACACGTTACATAGTTACGAACGGAATGTCATTATATTTGCCAATGACTGTACTCCTAGCAGAAGTGTGAAACAGATTTGTCAATCATCGGACTGCTTGGGGCAGCTGATAACAACACAGGTACTGCAGTAACTCGCCTCCAGGCTTCCATTAACATTTTTCACTCGTCTAAAACAAACGTCCGGCCTGTAGACGCGTCTATACAAGCATGTATGCCAGTACTGGTAGGAGCTAAGGAGTGTCTTGTGGCTTGTTCCTTCAGCAGAAAAAGCAAGGAACTAATATTTTATGTTGGCATTGTGTTGTCAAGGCCATCAGAGATCAGAATTTGAAGAGAACTCCAATTAAAAATTTCCGCCCGAACAGGGACTCGAACCCTGGACCCTTAGGTTAAAAGCCTAATGCTCTACCGACTGAGCTATCCGGGCTCTGCACAATTTCTTAACAGGCTTTATTTTGGACGGAGCCACGCTAGCACAACACAGGTCGGACGATATCAATCAGCTGCTCATAAATGCCAAGATGGTATAATCAAACAAAGTAAATGCTTGTTATTGGATTAATAATTCACGAAAGTTGATAATCGTCCACAGTTGTAAGTTATATTTCTGACCACAGTGTATCAAAAAAGCAATAACATTTACCATGTTAGGGGAATCTGTGGTGTTGGGGTAGTGCGCCTGCCTCTCACCCGGAGGCCCCGGGTTCTATTCCCGGCTCCGTCAGGGATTTTAGAGACTGACGTGAGGGCTGGATGGGTGCACTCAGCCTCGCGAGGACAATTGTCTGACAGTGAGGCAGCGCCCCGATTACGAAAACCAAGATTAACGGCCGAGGGGACCCGATGTGCTGATCACGCGTCACTCCAATATCTGCAGGCCAAATGGCTGGGCAGCGGTCGCTTGGTAGGCCTAGGCCCTCACGGGCTGTAGTGCCAGGTATTATTATTATTATTTATGTTAGGAGAATGTATGATATTTACCGTATTGATTATAGATAATTCTTAGTGATACTACACCAATCAATACAAATTGAGAAACAACGATTCTATTGTTTAACGTCTATTTAATTATAGAATGAAAATACATTTGCCATTGATAGCACAAATGTTTGTAGATATCTGTATTGATAGATTAATTAAAAGTTTGCATTACACGCCAATCAATACTCACACAAATATATACAGGGTCTTTCATATAAAGTAAGAACGACAAGCGGCAGTTTTGTTTTTCGCTGCTGCGGTGGCCTTGGCCGAGCTTGTGACGCGCCATGGCCCCCTGCTGTACTATTGAAAGCGCGCGCATAGTACATACTGAACCCATGTACCATGGCCTCAAAGAGAGTCGAATCCATGTACTTTGAGAAAAGAATGAAAGAATCATACAGTTTCTAAGGGAACGGAGAGAGATTTCAAGCCAGGATTATAGCTTAACATTGTGCAAGCGCTAGGGCCAGGTGTTCCTTAGATGAGCTCATGCCTCTTGACATTTATAAGGAGCCAGTCATGGATATTATTAGAACGAGTGGAAAGTTTTGACTGTAAGACGAAGAAGCTGGACTTGGAAATTGCTCTTACGTTGCAGGAATATGGCAACCTCGCTGCTGAGTCAGAACAGGAATAATTAAATTTAACCCGTTTACAAGTATAACAAGAAGTTCCGTGAAGAACTATACAGCCTACTTTTCATGCCAATGATTATTCTACAGAATATGAACCTATCTAGAATAATGACGAAATTAAGTTGCTAATATCGAAATTTCCAATTAGTTCGAAATACTGTATACCTGGCATAATGTATCCTAATAGAGCACTACAGTTGGCAGCCCTGATGACTGAATATATTCTTAGTTCCGTCTCTTACGGTACTAAATACAAAATTTGGTTGAAGTCCACTGGATAGCATGGACGTTACATGCAGTTAAACATTGGATCTAACAGCGTGCGTAAAATCATGTTGGCAACAATGTCATGCATATATTGGTCAGAAATAATCTAAAATAATATGATCTATTGTTGTGCCAATTTTGAATGAAATCCATTAGTTAGTATAGAAGTTACATGCATTTTAAAATTGGACCTATCAGCAGGCTTAGAATCATGTTGGCAGCACTGACGTATATTAGTTACTCCAAATTCGTCTAGAATGCCAGGTACTATACGTGTGCAACGTTTAGAGCTATTGGCTTGCATCCTTTCTGATATATTGATATTAGGGTAACAAAAATAGGGACAGCACATATTAACAGTTGGCAGCCCTGGTTGCTCCTTAGAATACGCATAGTCATATCTGTTATGGTACACATAGCACATACGAAATTTGGTTGAAATCCAAATGATAGTATGGAAGTTACATGTATTTAAAGTTGGACCTGTCAGCAGGCTTAGAATCATGTTGGTAGCACTGACGTATATAAGTTACTCCAAATTAATATAGAATGTCAGGTACTATACGTGTGCATAGTTTAAAGCTGTCGGCTTGCATACTTTCTGATATATTGGTATTTGGTTAAAATAAATTAGGAGCATTTATTAACAGTTGGCAGCCCTGGTAGGTCTTAAGAATACGCTCAGTCATATCTGGTTATGTACACATACAACATACGAAATTTGTTTGAATTCCACTTGATAGTGTAGAAGTTATAAGCATTTAAAAATTGGACCTATCAGGAGGCTTATAATTATTTTGGCAACACTGCCATGTTTGGCCTCCTGGAAATTAAACTGAAATATTATGATCTGTACGTGTGCCAATTTTGAAATAGCTCCCATTCATACTTTCCAAGATATCCAACATGGAGCTCAAATTTCAATTGCGATTTTTTAGCAGTTGGTAGCACTGACATCATTTTCAAATATGGCCGTGAGATATTCAGGTATAGATCTTTACTCCTACCAAATTTTGTTTCGATTGCTGCAGCCGTTTAGGAGTTGATAGGGGGGGGACACACACACAGCCAGACAGACAGACAGAAAGACAGACAGACAGACAGACAGACAGACAGACATTTGCCCGATCTCATAAGTCTACTTTTTCCTCATTTTTGCAAAATGTGAAAAGTAGGCTAATAAGTAAACAGATACAGTACGGTGAATCAATTTGGATTAGAGATTTTTGTGTAAAGAAAAACCTTGTAAAAATTGCACAGGAGAAAACTGCAAACGCAAGTAGACGTCATTGGGGGTTCACCGAGACCCAAGGAGTGGGAGAATAAAAAAAGAACAGCACCACCCACACAGTTGAGGACGAGAAATTAATTAATATCTCGGAAATGCACGATCGATTTCTATGGACAGGAAGATTATTTTACGTTTGGAAGACGAGCTGTCTGGAGATACGATTTTTAGCCTACTTTTCACATTTTGCAAAAATGAGGAAAAAGTAGTCTTATGAGATCGGGCAAATGTGTGTCTGTCTGTCTGTCTGTCTGTCTGTCCTTCTGTCTGTCTGGCTGTGTGTGTGTCCCCCCCTATCAACTCCTAAACGGCTGCAGCAATCAAAACCAAATTTAGTATGAGTAAAGATGTGCACCGGAATATCTCACGTCCATATTTGAAAATGATGTCAGTGCTACCAACTGCTGAAAAAACGCACTAGAAATTTGAGCTGCATGTTGGATATCTTGCAAGGTATACATGGGAGCTATTCCAAAATTGGCACACATGTAGATAATACTATTTCAGTTTAATTTCCAGGAGGCCAACCATGACAGTGTTACCAAAATAATTTTAAGCCTCCTGATAGGTCCAATGTATAAATGCATATAACTTCTACACTATCAATTGGATTTCAACCAAATTTTGTATGTAATATCTGTACATAAACGGATATGATTAGGCGTATTCTTACGAGCCACCAGGGCTGCCAACTGTTAATAATTGCTCTCTCTATTTGTTTTTATCCAAATACCTATATATCATAAAGTATGCAAGCCAACAGCTTTAAACTATGCACACGTATATTCTGACATTTTAGATTAATTTGGAGTAATTTATATACGTCAGTCCTACCAACATGATTATAAGCCTGCTGATAGTACCAATTTTTAAATACATGTAACTTATATACTATCAGTTGGATTTCAACCAAATTTCGTATGTGCTATATGTACCATAACAGATATGACTATAAGTATTGTCAAGAGCAAACAGGGCTGCCAACTGTTAATAAATGCTGTCTATATTTTTTACCCTAATATCAATATATCATAAAGTATGCAAGCCAACAGCTCTATACTTTGCACACGTATAGCACCTGACATTCTAGATTAATTTGGAGTAATTAATACGAGGCAGTGCTGCCAACATGATTCTATGCCTGCTGATATATCCAATTTTAAAATACATGTAACTTCTATACTAACAAATGGATTTCATCCAAAATTGGCACAACAAGATATCATAATATTTCAGATTATTTCTGACCAGCACACGTATGGTATTGTTGGCAACATGCTTTTACGCGTGCTGATAGATCCAGTGTCTAACTGCATGTAACGTCCATTGGACTTCAACCAAATTTTGTATTCTGTACCTAAAGAGATGGAACAAAGAATATATTCAGTCACCAGGGCTGCCAACTGTAGTGCTCTATTAGGCTACATCATACCAGGTATATTTTGAACTAATTAGATATTTCGATATTACCAACTTAATTTCGTCATTATTCTAGATAGGTTCATATACTGTAGAATAATCATTGGCATGAAAAGTAGGCTGTATAGTTCTTCACGGAACTTCTTGTTATAATTGTGCGACAATTAGTTCAAAAGTTGGTCACGAAAAGGACTAGGATTTTATCTTTTTGTGACTGAAAGGTATAAAGCTCCTGGCAGAGCCAGACCAAACATGCAGTTATTCTGACAGCCCGTGAGGGGTTGTTACTCGGCATCAGTGCATGCAGTCTACGAGAGCCCGTGAGGGGAACGTCACGCTGTATCAGTACATGCAGTATTAGTCCGTCCAGGGGGGCGTGACGCTGGAGCATCATAATCATTCAGTCTACGAGCATTCCGTGAGCGGAAGTGCTGCACCACATCGTATACGCAGTATTCAAGAGCCCGTGAGGGGGACGTTAAGCTGTATCAGACATCGATCCAGAGCCTGTGGGAGGCTATGCTACAAGTTCACCGAGTGTAGACCAGTTACGATATAAGTACGCTACGCTGAGGGTTAGCAGTTCAAGACTTTGAAGAGTCCTAAATTATAAAGAACATTAAATATACGGACTTTAAAGCAATATCGCCAAAGTAAGACACAGCGATCCGTAGGGAACTTCGAGTTCCAGAAGAACACTAGTTCAATACAGTTATGAAGTTATAAGAACTCCAACAAATAAACGGCGTTACGTCTAGTAAAGACATTGTTAAAGACATTAAGTCCTGTAAAGGACAAGAATAAACAGTAATTACGATCGCGAAAGATAGAAGTTCAAGCGAAAGGAACTTAGGAACTTAGGTTCGAAACCAGAGGGAAACGTACTCTAGTGAGAAAACGTCAAAAATATACGATAGACAGTATACGGTCCTCGAAGGGAGGCCAAGATATAGAAACTAAACGGTACGATAGACAGTATACGGTCCTCGAAGGGAGGCCAAGATATAGAAACTATAGGGGGCGATAGACCACCATATATAAATAGAGGTGACGGCAAAGTAAAGACATTTATCGCCTAGTTAAAGCAGATAAAGTAAAGCCGAGTAATAGACAATAGAAGCGGTTTTGAGAGACTGAAACCAGTAGTTTCCTTTGTAGGAGAGAGCAAATTTGAACGAGTAAAATCACACGTCCAATGCAGGTCGATAGGATTCACATCAGGGATCATCAACAGCCGACAGAAATTGTAAAAATCGTTGAGATACACCCGTGTGATAGGAGTGAAGTGTAAATATTGTAAGAAAAGAAATAAGAGTGTCATTTTAAGTGTTTTAGGTAAAGTGAAAGCGTTTTATGCACAGTGATATGTGTTATAATATGTACCAGAGTAATATTTTTTAGTGTTTTAATGTGTGTTCAAAACGGATACACCAGTGTATAAAAAAAATGTTGTCAGTGTTAAATATAGTGAATATGTGTCAAGAAATTTCTGTACATAAGATGAGATTGTACAATATGGAGTAGGTCAAGAAGGTGGGCCAAAATGTCACATCAAACGAGAATAAAGGTCAGAAAGCGACCTTAAACATGTAAGTAAAGATTTTCATTATGTTTTGGTGTCGGGAAAAATTTTGTGTACAATTCCACCGGAGTTTTGAGTAGAAGGGATGTTTTTAAATGAATAATAACTAAATAAGAACGCGATCTGAACGAAAATAAAGTTTTAAGAAATAATAAATAATTATGTGAAATAATAAATCCTGTAGAGGAAATGCATGGAATAAAATGTCAGTATTTAATGAATGTTATAAAAGCAAGCGTGATAATAATAATTATAACAAAGATATTTACATAAAGGTAAATGTGAATTATATGAAAGAAATAGCTTTTGAGCTTTTGTAAGGAATGAAAACATGATGTGAATAACAAGGTAAAGAAATCTAAATAAAGATTAAATTGAACGATATAAAATATAGAGCGTTGAAGCCTTAACAAATGTATAAGACATGATGTGAATGCATGTTCTTAAAAAGGGAGCGATTTATTGTCAACGGAAAAGATTAATATAAGAATTAAGATATGTATCAATTGTTACTATGAAATTTATCAGTTCTTTGGAAGACATTCGGCCGTAAAGTAATGTGTAGCGTAATGGAACGCAATTAAATAAAAAGTCACGCTAGGAACGCGTAAAAGTTAAAGTACTTGGTAAGTTACTTATGGAGGGTAGTTGACTGCAGTGAATTGAGATATGTTGTAAGTCCTCTAAATTGTGACGTGGATCACGAGGCCATGTGTGTATTATTTAAAAGGGAGCTAATGTACGGTATTATTGAGCGTAGGTCCTGTAGGCTACGGCTTGACCCTAAATCGCGTCTTGTATAAGTCCTCCAAATGTGGAAATGTTCCCGAGGCATGTTAAGAGATTCGAACCTAGAATCCTTTTGTTGTTAAAGCCCCTAATTATTCGTCGTAGAATGTGTATTAATCTTCCCAATCAATGAGGACCCTCTCATAATTAATAAATGCCAAGGTTACGAAAGTGGTTTATGAGCCAAAGAATATTGTGAATGGAAATTAGTGAAGTAAAAGCCAGGTCTCTCCACAGAACTGAGAATAATGTGAAGGTTTGTTTTAAAGCATTGAAGAGAGCTGCCACCGTAGGTTAGGCAGAGAGTCGCTTTCCTTGTCATAAATCACGCCCGAGTATAATGGCCTGACCCTCATCGAGCGAGGGTGGGTAAAAACCGTCTTGTAAGATGTGTTAAATACACCGTGAGTGTTTAAAGTTGTTAATGACCTGGGCGTTGAACCGAGGTCCTTGTAGATTGATATTATCGCTTGCCAATTCAGATCGTAGTTTTCTTATGTGATAATGGTCTTATAAGACAAATGAATTAAATAAAATCCCTATTGTAATATTGTATGGAAAAGAAGGAATCCACGAGTTTTGTGAAGATAACTAGGTTTCGGGAGTGATCATAGTTTTTGACTTTGTCAAGTAATCTTTATAACTCTGGAGTACACAAATAGTTTTCCCGATCACCGTAGTGAATTTGCAAGACTTGAGAGAGATAGTAAATATGGAGAACATGTGATATGCCCAAATATTGAAGTGAATAATTAACATGTAATTTTAAATGTAATTATATATTTGTTTTGATGATAAGAAAAGATAAAAATAATTCTTGAGGTGTACAAAAATATGACACCATTATTATGGGAAAGTATCGAGCCAAAGAAGCTCGTAGTTATTTGGAGCTTTAAGATAAGTACTTTATGGAAGTGAAAATAATCGTGAATTGTTGGTTTTAAAGAAAACCATGTGTTTTAATCTAATATTTGTTTTATTTTTATGCTATTCCTTGTTCACTTTGGACAAGTAGAATGATATTGGTCAGTAGTTTATGTGTTTATTTGTTTGTAGCGCCATAATTTTTGATTAATTAAATGTGTTAAAATAGGAGTTGATTTTGTTGTTATTTTTGCAAGTGTATCCTCTATTTAATCCAAAATATGTAAGTCACAGAGTGGGAGAACTTACCGCAGCCCCGAAAAATCCCGAATTGAGCAATGCTGGCATACTGTGATTTGCATATTTCTTGCTGCAAGGGCACAATACGAGGGCTGTTACTTTTTTTTTCGAGTTCCGATGGACTGTATAAAAATAACAGATTGACATACCAAACTGATTTTACTACTAAATGTTTGCTTGTTTTATTCGGATGTCTCAACATAATCACCAAAACGATTGAAATATTTGTCGTATCGTTACACCAGCTTTCCAATGCCCTCGGCAAAATATTCTGCCGCCACTGAGGTGAGTACGTCTGGACAGTCTCCTGAAGTTTTTCCTTTTTGACGAGGCGTTGCCGCTCAACCATACCTTCAATTCTCGAAAAATGAATATTAATTAGGGAAGTTTCATAGACTAGAGACGAAAGGAATATTATTTCGGAAAGTTTCATAGACGAGAGCAGTTTTTCCCAGTGATTGATTGTTTGCTGCTGAAAATTAAGTGTACTTCCAGTATTCTAGCTTTCTTTGTAATCATTATTAGGGTTTCATATATGTTTACATCACATTTCATCCACATCATCCATTTTTCATCAATTTTAATGTCACAATGACTGGCCAGTACTAGCTGATGAAGGGGCAGATTTTCAAAGAAAATATTATGCCTCGAAACATGTCCTAAAATATTAAAGTTTTGACTAGACGGAACATAAGTGTTGGTTGGTTCTTAAGTTTAGGGGCTGCGACAACGCGGTCATGTAGCCCCGTGTACTTTGGGTGTGTGTCGAATCTGTCTGATAACCGGTGTTAATTGTGATGACTGTATTAGTGTGTGTTATCTGTTTTTAATTTAAGTACTGCAACTTAGAATTTTTCAAATAGTTCCTACTTTTGCCGCCAAGCGCCATCGTCAACGATTACTAGGCCAAGTTCAGAACTTAGCTACGAGACACCACCGCAGTCGGCTCTTGGCAACGAACATAGAAACCTAAGAGCGTTGTTTACATTCTTATCCTATCCAATTTAGCTTCACACAGGTGCAATTAGTGGAAGGTTCTTTAACATGCCATAAATCTATGACATGGGACCGCCGGCTTTACTTCCCCTCCGAAGGAAGGCATACTGAGGGATTTTAACGCTCTTAAAAAATCCGACGACTTCGGCCGGGTGAACATAAGTGTTTTTCAAATGTAACCCTTATAGGGCAAAATACTGGGGGTATAATTTTTTTTGCACATTTGTAATTGGGGGGGGGGTGATAGATGAGTAGGAATATACAACAATTTTATGGGTGTGGATTCTATTTTATGAAATATGGGTTGGGAAATTATTATCCCACCGCCCACACCCGACAGTATGTTTTCTTAAATGAGCAATGGGGTAATAATCTCCCACCTCCAAATTATGATGATACTGTGTTTATCACTCAATAATGAGGTTTATTTAACTGGATATAATATATAAAAACACCCATCACGCTCTATAATAAAAAAAAACAAGTAACTCAAACGCAACACAAGGTCAGTGACCTATATCATCTTTGCCGAAAACTGCAAAATAATAATAATAATATAAAAGTGATTTTTGAATGTTAAAAGTTAGTATATTCGAATATAATTCAATAATTTCAAAATAGTATTTATTAAAAATACAGCAAATTAATTTTAAATATCTTCTATTCTATGGCAAACACCCTGAGCAGGATAATTATTTCCATTCTAGCTGAAATATATTTACTCAAGTGACCAAAACCATTATTAACATTGTATTTCAGTTATATATCAACGTTTAAAAATCTCTTATCTTCAATAAAAACACCTTCTTCTGTAAAACAATGCATTTCTTTCACTCAACACAACCGAACTGGCGAGCACGTGCACTGTGGAGACCACTGGGATATATGCTTCCCACCTTTGGTTTCTGATGACAGTATACATCAAATTAATTGGTTTTCAATATTCCTCTGCATCTAGCTTGTGGATGCATGTGGAATGCTTGAAATGAAAGGGGTGGGAAGATTTTCTCCCTTATACCGTTCTATAAATACATGGTGGGAAGATAGTATCCCAAGGGCCTATAAAGCCCTGCCGGGATCCGCAACATTTTTCGCCATGCGGATATAGTTTGCATGACTGTGCGGATAGCGGATATGCTGCGGGTGATGTTCAGAGTAAATTTGCGAATAGTTTTTAGAATACAATGTTGAACTGGATTTTTTTAAATGATTTTAGTTTTAGCTAAGATCTGCGTCTTTCACGTTTCTTGTTATTCCCCTATTTCCTTTCGCCTGAATTGTATGAGAATAACAGAGAAGTGAGAGAAGCCAATCATGGAAATACCCTCAATTAGTGTTGACTTTTGCCACAAAAAGAATGTCATTTATACCTGCGCTTGCCTGCGTGGACGAGTAAGTACAGTAACAGCTATAATTAGCCTACCGCGGTTTTACATGGCGTTACTCAGAGCGACAAAACTCAGTCAACATTGCCTTGCGATTCACAGCGTAGGGGAACGAATTTCTCCACACATTTCTAAATGTACGGTATTGCTTTATTACTTTATCTCATAAATTAAAATATAATTGTAATGTCAGCAGATAAGTATAACAAACATGCGGATAGGGTTAAACGTCGTGAGGTTGCGGGGCGGATGCGGTTAACAGTCATGCGGATGCGGATAACAGTCGTGCAGATGCGGATAACGTTTTGTGTATCCGCGCAGGGCTCTACCTATAAAGGGTTCTATCAATGGTCAATACGGACCAATCATGAACAATGTTAACCCCAAACCTAGGATTATTTTAAGGTATCTACCTATTGTGAGGAGAAGTAAGATAGCTTGAGACTCACCAACTAATGTGGGCGCGGTCTGAGCACTGTGGGACCTCTCAGCCGAGGGAAGCACTGATAGCGTCGTTGTCGATTCCTCCTCTGCGATCTCAGCCTCCTCTGCAGGCGCCTCTCTCTTGAACACCGGTGCCATATTTCTAGAACAGAGGAACACTACAGATAAAATACAACATTCTAAAATTATTTGTTAAAAAAATTCAAATATAAGAACTAACATTAAGATTGTAAAAATAATTTACCATAAAAACATAAAATAAAAATGAAAATTAATATAAAGTCGCCTCCGTAGCGTAGCGGTCAGCATGGTTAGCTGCCGCCCCGGAGGTCCTGGGTTCGATTCCCGGCTCTGCCACGAAATTTGAAAAGTGGTACGAGGACTGGAACGGGGTCTACTCAGCCTCGGGTGGCCCAAATGAGTAGAGGGGGTTCGATTCCCCCTCAGCCATCCTCGAAGTGGTTTTCCGTGGTTTCCCACTTCGTCTTCGGGCAAATGCCGGGATGGTACCTACTGTAAGGCCACGGCCGCCTCCTTGCCTCTTCCTAGCCTATCCATCCCAATCTTCCATCCGTACCCATCCCTCATGAGGCCCCTGTTCGCTTTGCAGGTGAGGCCGCCTGGGCGAAGTGCTGATCACACCTCCCCAGTTGTATCCATCCCGACCAGATGTTTCAAGCTCCAGGACACTGCCCATAGAGACGGTAGTGGTGAGTTCCCTCACTGAGTCCGTGGGATCCACCAACCTAGAGGGTAAATTGACTAAATAAAAAAATAAAAAAATAAAATTAATATAAACATTAAAATTAAAAATAATGCTTGCCACGGTGGGTGAATGGATATCGTGTCTGTCTACCAACCCCCAAGCTTGCAGGTTCGCTCCTGGCCATGGTAAGTGATTTTTGAAAGGCAAAAAAATCACCACACGCATGTCATACGTTGTTGGCGTGTTAAAGAACCCATTTGAATTCAGTAGGCCGTGTTCATAATGGCAAAAGTTCCTCCTTTCTCTACTAGAAAGCGCTCTAGTGTCAAAGAGCTTAGATAGCTAATCTCATTGACTTTCATAGCGCTCCAAGGAACAACAAAATTCGACATGCAAGCTGCCCTCTGGGTGTCAAATAACAATGCTTGCACCCGGCACCCGAATTCATACCATATTATTATTAAAATAATTTAAAATAAACTAGCAGTCGCGCCCGACGCTGACAAGATATTTTGTTGATTCATTTAAAGGCTTACGACATCGTGAACGTGTATCCACCAGATATCAAGAATTTCGTCACGAGATTGATCCTCAGACCCTAACATGTGTTTCTTGCCCAGCAGGGAGGTAGTTGACTCTTAAGTTTTTCTCTCCAAGACAATGGTTACACAGTCACAGTATCTTTAAATACCTTTAAATCACGAGGGTCATCTGTTGTTGAGAGAAAATCGTTAATAATGTTATTGGTTTTACGTCCCTTTTAACTACCCTGGCTTTTAGAGACGCCGGGGTGCCGGAATTTTGCCCCTAAGGGGATCTTTAACGTGCCAGTAAATCTACTGACACGACTCCCTCGCATTTGCCCACCCTCAAATGCCAGCTGACTGCGCCAGGTTTCGAACCTGTAACCTTGGGCTCAGCAAGCGAGAACGTTACCCCTGAGCCACGCAGCCAGACTAAGAGAAAATCAGCCGACACCGAGCCCTCATAACTAGTTGGACGGGACTGAGCAGTAGGAATATGGATATAAAAGAGTACGCGTTGGCCGTTACGACTTAATTTGTCATTGGTACTAGGATTGGGTAGGAGGCAGCCGTGGCCGTAAGTTAGATACCATCCCGGCATTTTTTGCAGGAAGTAGTGGGAAACAGAAAAAAAGAAACATCGTATCTACTAGTTGAGGTGGGAATCGAATCTACATTTTTTCAGTTGTACCTCACAAGATTGAGCGCAATCCCTTCTGGTTCTCAAACTAGAATGTCAAACCACGATGTCGCAAAGCCCCTAAATAAATCAACAACAACAACAACAACAACAGCAGCAACAATGTAGTATTAGTATTATGTTATTATATTAGTTCCAGCAGCAGAACAGTACTTTATCTGCTAGTGTCAATAACTCTTGATGCGGAGTGTATATGTCTTCCCTCTTGTCCTACACTAGCCCTGACGCGCGGATAGACAGATGTAAACTCTTGGGGGTCGTGACCCACAGTTTGGGAACTGCCACTCTAGGGTAATCCAATTTCTGGAAGGTGGCAACACAGAATGATAAATTATAAGATTAATAGCCCTGCCATTATCCTTGTGTTTTATTGTAGCCTATAATAAATTCAACCAAACCTGTCCGCTTCGTTGTGTTGAGTAGTGGCTAGCACTCTTGGCTGCCGTTTGACGCCCGGGTTCGATTCCCGAAATTAAATTTTGGTCTGAGGGCTGGAACGGGGTACACTCTCAGCGTCGTGAGGCAAAAATGAGAACAGGCGGGTTCGATTCCCACCTCAGCCATTCTGGAAGTGGTGTTCTCCATGGTTTCCCACTTTTACTCCAGGAGAATGCCGGGATGGTTCCTAAATTAAGACCACGGCCGCCTCCTTCCCAATGCTCATATGAATTACAACTAAACACACTAATAGAGCCATCACAATAACAAAGGTTATCAGACAGATTCCACACACAAACATCCAAGTACACTGGGATAAATGACCACGATGTCCCAAAGCCTCTCAATTAATTAACATCAACCAAAGCCCTGGGTGTAAAGATAGAATACAACACAAAAAACTAGCAATACCCGTTTATTGATCTACGGTCCGGCCCTCTCCGCTATTGGGTCACGAACCATAATCCTATCAATCAACCTCCCTCCCTTCTATAATTCAATTTCTACACCGTAGGTGCGCCACATTAACACTCGTTAATGTTGCGGTAGCGCGCCTGGCTAGCACCTAGAAGCCCCGGGTTCGATTCCCGGCTCTGTCAGGGATTTTAGAAACTGACATGAGCATGGTTCCTTAGTTTAGGGGCTGCGACAACGCGGTCATGTAGCCCCGTGTACTTTGGGTGTGTGTAGAATCTGTCTGATAACTGGTGTTAATTGTGATGGCTGTATTAGTGTGTGTTATCTGTTTTCAATTCAAGTAAGGACTGCAGACATTGTTTTTTTTTCGAGTAGTTCCTACTTTTGCCGCCGAATGCCACCATCAACGACTACTAGTTCAGAACTTGGTTACCAGATGCCACTGCAGTCGGCTCCTGGCAACGAATGTTGGAACCTAAGAGCGTTTGTCAAATGTTTAACCTATAATTTAGCTTCACACAGGTGTAATTAGTGGAAGGTTCTTTAACATGCCATAACTGTGACATGGGACCACCGGCTTTACTTCCCCTCCGAAGGAAGGCATACTGAGGGATTTTTAACGCTCTTAAAAAATCGGACGACTTCAGTCGGGTTTGAACCCGCAATCTTGCGCATAGAAGCTCAGCATGCTACCAACTACGCTAACGAAGCCGCTGGAATGGGGTCTACTCAGCCTCGGGTGGTCCAAATGAGTAGAGGGGGTTCAATTCCCACCTCAGCCATCCTCGAAGTGGTTTTCCATGGTTTACCACTTCGTCTTTGGGCAAATGCCGGGATAACATCTACCGTCGAGCCACGGCCGCCTCCTTCCCTCTTCCTTGTCTATCCTTCCCATTCTTCCCATCCCGTCCCATTCCTCATGAGGCCCCCCTGTTCGCTTTGCAGGTGAGGCGGTCTGGGCGAGGCGCTAGTCCCGCCTCCCCAGTTGTATCCCCAGCCCCGATGTCAACCTCCAGGACACAGCCCGTAGAGGCGGTAAAGGTGGGACCCCTCGCTGAGTCCGTGGGAAAAGCCTACATGGAGGGTAAACTGACCACGAAACTGACACGAAAAAAAAAAAAAAAAAAAAAAAAAAAAAAAAAAAACTTAAAATAAAATATAATTAAAACCATTGGTTATTTTTCTGAAATACTTTCAGCACCTTCCAAACCAATTTAGTGCATTAAGGGGGGAGATCCAGCTTAAGAGAGGAATAAAATGTCAATATTCATTCGATTGTTGAACACGCTACAAATGTTGTTGACTAATGATGCCCATATCACAGTAATGGTATGTTTGTGGCAACCAAAAGCAACTTTTATAAAGTCAAAATTCTTATCATACGAGTATTTTAGAAACTTTTCGTAATATGCCAATTTTTTTTACTGTGCATCATCGTTTCCCTTATTTATCCCACGTTTATAAGACATTTCCTACTTTTCTTTCTTCAAGGTGTGGATTACATCTGCATCTACAAAATGTACCTCAATCACTAACATAAACTGCAAATTAAGTATTTTTATTGGATTTTTATTCAGAGCAGCTGAAAATGGCTCTTTATTTTAAAGAATATGTACAGTAAATAAAATCAAATAAAAATCCTAATGACCTGAATGAGGTACATTGTGTAAGTGCAGATGTAATACATACCTTGAAAAAAGAAAAGTAGGCCATTTTTTATAAACGTGGGATATATACGGGATTATTATTTAGCGTATGGCATGGTTACATAATTACAAGCTAAAGAACACATTAAACATATACATTAGTATTTATCCTAAAAGAACAATACATATTAAAATAAATTTTGAATGAGGAGACACATATTCAATTGATAAAATGTTCAGATTTACAAGGTAAGATTTAAATTTGAAATCCAATCTAGAGTAGCCTGCGTTGCATCATGAAAGTCTTTCAGGTTCCCATTATAGGCTCGAAGGCTGCAGTCCTCCACGATATGTTGGATGGTCTGTCTTTCAAAACCACAGTCGCACTGAGGTGAGGAAGCCTTATTCCACTTGAATAAGCTGTCTTGTAGTCAGGCCTAAAGGTTGTATCAAGACGAGTCTTTGACATTGCACATTGCTAATGAGAGAGCAGAAACCATGTTTGCACTCATTAAAAACACATTTGAAACTTGCAATGTGTGCCACATGGTAGAAATCTTGTTGGATTGCAGCAGCTTGCACTAATGTAATATTGGGAAGTATACTTTTTTTTTGTATACATACAAACCTCGATAGATCAATATTCATGGGACCATGAAAATGATATTGCTATAGCAGGGTTATTGTTTTAATACCGGGTGAGTTAGCCGTGGTTGTTACGGCATGGCTGCAGGAAGTCGCTCACATCCGGGAGGCGAGGAGGTTCGAATCCCCCCGCTGGCAATCTTGAAGATGGTTTTCTGTGATTTCCCATCTTCCTTCCAGGCAAATACCGGGGTTGGTCCCTAACTATAGGCCACAGCCGCTACCTTCCAATTCCTAGTCCTTACATTGGCACTTTCCTCCTCAGACAACACTCCACATACACAACGGTACGTGTAGCTCACCCCACTGACTCTGGCGAGCTGAACATGTCCCCGGACATTCCCAGCACTAACAGCCATACGCTAAACAAGTAGTTCCGTGAAGAACTATACAGCCTATTTTCATATATCCTACTTATGTTAATTGCCTCTAGCAACATACACAATTTCAGTTTGATTGCTGTAATAGATTCGTAGATATTGAGAACCGACTAAAAATTTCGGATGGTCGCCATGTTGGATTTTATATATGTAGGTCCTAGAGTTATGCACTGTTACATGCAGATTATTGTGTACGTGTAGTATTCAAACTACAATCGCATAATTAGGACACAAGAAGTAACAAGGAGATTTTAAAATTTCGCACAGCTGCCATCTTGAGATTATGGAAACAATTGAAATAAATTAGATGCCAGTGGATTACCATTCGTATAAGGATTTACTGTTTAAAGTTTCACTACACTCGGATGGTTAAATTGCGAGAAACGTCCATGTGAATTTTTATATTTCGCGTCGCCTCCATGTTGGATTTGTGAACACCAAGTTATTTAAAGTCCTATATGTGAACTTAAGTTCATAGCCCCTATGAACATTAAGAAATTCAGTTTGATTGCTATAATAGATTCGTAGATATTCAGAGCCGACTAAATATTTTGGATGGTCGCCATGTTGAATTGTTAAATGTATAGGCCATAGAGTCATGTACCATTAAAGGAAAATGATTGCGTAGGTTCAATATTCAAACTTTCAATTCGATCGCATGACTACATTACAAGAAATAAAAACTTAATTTGAAAATTCGCACATCCGCCATCTTGAGGTTATGTAAACAATTGAACTAAATTAGATACCAGTGCATTACAATGTGTATAAATATTTCCTGTACCAGATTTCAGTGCGTTTGGAACATTAAATCGCGAGAAAGGTCTATTTAAAATTTTCAAATTCGCTTGGCTGCCATGTTCGTTTTGTAGTTAACCGGTTTCTGAAAGTCTTATAGATGGACTTCCGTAGTGCCCTTTATCTCCATAAAAGATTTCAGGGAGATACCGCTAATAGTTTCAGAGATATAGAATGCCGGTGAAATATTTCGCACATCCGCCATCTTGTGGTTATGTAAACAATTGAACGAAGTTACATGTCGGTGCATTACAATGTATATAAACATATACTGTACCAAGTTTCATTGCGTTTGGTTGGTTAAATCGCGAGAAACGTCTATTTAAAAGTCGCAACTTCGCTTGGCCGCCACGTTCGTTTTGTAGTTACCAGATTTTCAAGGGTCACATGAGTGAACTTGTAGTTGTTCCCTCTATCACCATACAAAATGTCAGGGTAATATCGGTAATAGTTTCGGAGATATTGAATGCTGGTGAAATATTTCGCACAGCTGCCATGTTGGATTGGTGAGTCGTAACAAAATTTGAAGGGCACGGTCGGGGTCGCAGGGAATAGTGCTATGAACTTACTGAGTTTCATTGAAATCGCTCCAGCCGTTTAGATTTTATTAGGGGGGGGGCACACACACACACACACACATACACACGAATCACACACACACACACATACACACACACGCACACACACACGGACAAAAGGTGATCTCATAAGCCTATTTTTTCAAAATTGAAAATAGGCTAAAAAATAAAAATGTTTTAATGAAGTTTTGTTGACTGTGACTACTACAGTACTGTACCCTATAGGTCACCTATATACTGTAGTACTTTTCTGATGAGAAATAATAGAATAACGAATAAAATACAAAAATTAATCTGGTAGAGTAGGCCTACTGTAGTATGTACTCTTCATGCATAGTCATAACATTACGGCTGAAGGTACTGAATCAGCTTATAAATTAAAGAAAGGTAAAATAAAATATATGTACTCAAGCTTCTTACATTTTTTAAGCATCGGGGATTTGTTGATCGTCCGATCACCAATGCTGTCAACTAACGCGTTGCTGCAGAGAAGAACAGTTCGGCGTACTTAAAATTATCACAGATTGCAAAAATCACGGAAATTAACTGCGTATGACCCCGAACACAACACTTCTGACTGCAACTCAATCTCAATAATGTACAGACTAAAACATTTAAGACTGATTCGACTGACTCTTCCTACTTCGCCCGCGGCTGTACCTTATTCGCTACCTGCTTAACGTCAGCACAGCTTCTGAAAATACAGCACTGAATGTTGAGATGTTTAACAAACAATACGCACCATTATGGTCACATTATTAGAAGCAAAAATAGTAAGATTCCCGTTACTTTGTCTTCGTTATAACAGGGTGTGGCTAAAATTACTTTATCGTTGTAATGTGGTTTTGGAGACGAATGACCCGAACAAGCTGGGTGGAAAGAAAGAGAAATGAGCTTGTTCTGAACCAAATTCAGGAGAATCGATGCCTGTTGAACACCATCAAGAAAGGGAAATCAAAATTCATGGGACACGTACTCAGACATGACACTCTCCTCCAGGTCATATTTGAAGGAAAAATTTTGGGGAAGAAACCAAGGGGACGACCAAGACAATCGTATCTCAAGAACATTGTCAAGGAAATGGAATGTGAATCGTATGTCAATATGAAGAGAACTGCTGAAGACCGTAAGAAATGGCTGCAACGACAAGGCTTTTAGCCTTTAGAAGCTGATGATGATGATGAGGGGTAATTAACATAGTAAATACAATATAGGAAATTAGCCGGGACCATATAAAATTATCGCTGTACCCGGCTTTATCGTTGTATTGGTAATCGTTGTATGGAGATAACACTTCTTCTTTCCTCGATTTTGGCCATCTTTGGACCTAGTAAAACAACCCATTACATTCACTGTCTCTTATTTCCTTTATCCTTTCTTGGCTTCCAGTCAGGGGCGTAAATAAGAGGGGTGAGACCGGGGGCCCGCCCCCCTGAAATTTTTGTCAGATATATTATTTGTTTATGAATTAAAACATTAAACATCAATATAATCATGTACTATTGTTACTAAGTGACGTATGGCAACGTTGCAAAGAAAGGCGAAGGTACAGCGATGTAAACAGTGTGACAATTAGTTTGCTCTGATCTTATGAGTAACAACATAACTTCTTATTACTCGCCAGTGCCATCGCTCTTATGAACGAACCAAGAACAGCAACAAGTGCCCTTGAAGCGTGTGACAAAAGTTTTCCCCCTAACTTTTATACCCTTATCAAACTTTTGGCAAATTTGCCTCTCTTTGTTGCTACTGGTACTGCCGAACGGAGTTTGAGTTGGTTGAAAACATACTTAAGAAATTCTACTTCTGAAAACAGACTCAACGGTCTAGTATTGTAATCAATTCACAGAGACATACTTCTCACTGACGATGAAATTATAAACCGATTTGGCAATGCTTTAAGAAACCTTGACTTTATATTATAGTGTGAGTTGTAAATCAAAACAGTTAGGCCTATATAATTCTTTTCATGTAAACACTATCAAGTGCGCAAGATCATTGTATTAATAAAAAGTATCATAAAATGGTCTTAGTTGTGTTTGACATTAACCAAACATAAAACATCACAACAAATTGGTTGAAAAAGTGATGCCAGATAACCTTAAAACTCATCATATTGCCCAAAATTACACAAAAGTTTCCCGGGGAGAACCCCGGACTCCCTATTCTTTGGGCCTATATCATGCCCCCTAACTCCCGGTTGGGCACCCCCCGAAATAAAACTATATACGCCCCTGCTTCCAGTAGTTCTTCATTACTTCACCTTGTCGAAGTCCAGATGTTAACCCGCTTCTTCTTTTCCTTCTTCTGGAAACCCTTGACATTTTTGATCATATTTCTAAAAAGTGGTCTGTCCTGAATAATATATATTGTTACTTCCATCTCTTCCAATCCCTTTTTATACTTCGTACCCATTGATCACCATTCTTGCTTTAGTATACATGACTGTCAATTTGTTTTGTTAGTCTGGTGTTATTCATCCTCATTACGTGTCCAAAGAAATTACCCCTCCTTTTCCTGATCATATCGTAGATTTTTCAATTTCTTTATTTTTGTAGAGGTCGTCATTTTTAGCCTATTTTCAATTTTGAAAAAATAGGCTTATGAGATCACCTTTCGTCCGTGTGTGTGTGCATGTGTGTGTGGTTCGTGTGTGTGTCCCCCCCCTAATAAAATCTAAACGGCTGGAGCGATTTCAATAAAACTCGGTAAGTTCATAGGACTATTCCCGGCGACCCCGTCCGTGCCCTTCAAATTTTGTTACGATTCACCAATCCAACATGGCGGTTGTGCGAAATATTTCACCAGCATTCAATATCTCCGAAACTATTACCGATATTACCCTGACATTTTGTATGGTGATAAAGGAAACAACTATAAGTTCACTTATGTGACCTTTGAAAACCTGGTAACTACAAAACGAACATGGCGGCCAAGCGAAGTTGCGACTTTTAAATAGACGTTTCTCGCGATTTAACCAACCAAACACAATGAAACTTGGTACAGTATATGTTCATATACATTGTAATGCACCAACATCTAACTTTGTTCAATTGTTTACATAACCACAAGATGGCGGATGTGCGAAATATTTCACCGGCATTCCATATCTCTGAAACTATTAGCGGTATCTCACTGAAATCTTTTACGGAGATAAAGGGCACTACGGAAGTCCATCTATAAGACTTTCAGAAACCGGTTAATTACAAAACGAACATGGCGGCCAAGCGAATTTGAAAATTTTAAATAGACCTTTCTCGTGTTTTAATGTTCCAAACGCACTGAAATCTGGTACAGGAAATATTTTTACACATTGTAATGCACTGGTATCTAATTTAGTTCAATTGTTTACATAATCTCAAGATGGCGGCTGTGCGAATTTTAAAATTAAGTTTTTATTTCTTGTGATGTAGTCATGCGATCGAAGTGAAAGTTTGAATAATGAACCTACGCAATAATTTTCCTTTAATGGTACATGACTCTATGGCCTATACATTTAACAATTCATCATGGCGACCATCCAAAATATTTAGACGGCTCTGAATATCTACGAATCTATTATAGCAATCAAACTGATTTTTTTAAATGTTCATAGGGTCTATGAACTTAAGTTCACCTATAGGACTTTAAAAAACTTGGTTCCAGTTCCAACATGGCGGCGACGCGAATTATAAAAATTCACATGGACGTTTCTCGCAATTTAACCATCCGAATGCAGTGAAACTTGGTACAGCAAATCCTTATACGAATGGTAATCCACTGGCATCTAATTTATTTCAATTGTTTCCATAACCTTAAGATGGCAGCTGTGCGAAATTTTAAAATCTCCTTGTTACTTCTTGTGTCCTAATTATGCGATTGTAGTTTGAATACTACACGTACACAATAATCTGCATGCAACAGAACATAACTCTAGGACCTACATATATAAAATCCAACATGGCGACCATCCGAAATATTTAGTCGGTTCTCAATATCTACGAATCTATTAACAGCAATCAAACTGAAATTGTGTATGTTAATAGAGGCAATTAACATAAGTAGGATATATGAAATTAGGCTGTATAGTTCTTCACGGAACTACTTGTTTTTGTATCTGAACTCTCCACTTTCTGTTTGTAATGGTCCCAATATTTTTCTAAGTATCATTCTTTCCTTTTCTCTAACTCTTCTATTAGACCTTTTTTAAATTGGAAAACATATATTCTGAAGCATAGAGACTTTCCGGCTTGCCACGGTGGGTGAGTGGTTAACGTGTCGGACTACCAACCCCAAGCTTGCAAGTTCGCTCCTGGCCATGGTAAGTGATTTTTGAAAGGCGACAAAAATCACGACATGGATGGCATACGTTGTTGGCATGTTAACGAACCCATTTGAATTCAGTAGGCCGTGTTCAATGGCAAAATTAATCTCGGGATTTTCCGCCAACACAAAGTTCCTCCATTCTCTACTAGAAGGCGCTATAGTGTCAAGGAGCTTAGATATCTAACCTCCTTGACTTTCATAGCGTTGAAAGGAACGACGAAATTTGGCATGCAAGCTGCCCTCTGGGTGTCAATTAACAAAGCTTGCACCCGGCATCCGCGGCCATAAGATATTATCATTATTATGCCGTATTGTAATGGCGGATTCTAGTTGCAATAGAAAGATTTTTAGCCTACTTTTCACATTTTGCAAAAATGAGGAAAAAGTGGACTTATGAGATCGATCCGGGAAAATTTGTGTGTGTCTGTCTGTCTGTCTGTCTGGCTGGCTGTGTGTGTGTCCCCCCCTATCAACTCCTAAACGGCTGCAGCAATCAAAACCAAATTTAGTATGAGTAAAGATGTGCACCAGAATATCTCACGTCCATATTTGAAAATGATGTCAGTGCTACCAACTGCTGAAAAAACGCACTAGAAATTTGAGCTCCATGTTGGATATCTTGCAAGGTATGCATGGGAACTATTCCAAAATTGGCACACATGTAGATAATACTATTTCAGTTTAATTTCCAGGAGGCCAACTATGACAGTGTTGCCAAAATAATTTTAAGCCTTCTGATAGGTCCAATGTTTAAATGCATATAACTTCTACACTATCAATTGGATTTCAACCAAATTTTGTATGTAATATCTGTACATAAACAGATATGACTGAGCGTATTCTTAAGAGCCACCAGGGCTGCCAACTGTTAATAATTTCTCTCTCTTTTTTTAACCAAATACCTATATATCAGAAAGTATGCAAGCCAACAGCTTTAAACTATGCACACGTATATTCTGACATTTTAGATTAATTTGGAGTAACTTATATACGTCAGTTCTACCAACATGATTATAAGCCTGCTGATAGTACCAATATTTAAATACATGTAACTTCTAGACTATCAGTTGGAGTTCAACCAAATTTTGTATGTGCTATGTGTACCATAACAGATATGACTATAAGTATTGTTAAGAGCAATCAGGGCTGTCAACTGTTAATAAATGCTGTCTATATTTTTTTTAACCCTAATATCAATATATCAGAAAGTATGCAAGCCAACAGCTCTATACTTTGCACACGTATAGCACCTGACATTCTAGATTAATTTGGAGTAATTAATACAAGGCAGTGCTGCCAACATGATTCTATGCCTGCTGATATGTCCAATTTTAAAATACATGTGACTTCTATACTAACAAATGGATTTCATCCAAAATTGGCACAACAAGATATCATAATATTTCAGATTATTTCTGACCAGCACACGCATGGTATTGTTGGCAACATGCTTTTACGCGTGCTGATAGATCCAGTGTCTAACTGCATGTAACGTCCATTGGACTTCAACCAAATTTTGTATTCTGTACCTGAAGAGATGGAACTAAGAATATATTCAGTCACCAGAGCTGCCAACTGTAGTGCTCTATTAGGCTACATTTTACCAGGTATATTTTGAACTAATTAGATATTTCGATATTAGCAACTTAATTTCGTCATTATTCTAGATAGGTTCATACACTGTAGAATAATCATCGGCATGAAAAGTAGGCTGTATAGTTCTTCACGGAACTTTTTCTTCTTTTTGTAGGTGTCCTTCGTCAGTCGAAAAACTTTTTCCAATTTTCGTATTCTTGCTCTATTTGCTTCTTTGTCTATTCCATTAATTTTAATCATTAAAATGTGATATCACAATTTTTGTTTTCGGGCTGGGAGTGTATCTGTGATCAGCGTGGACAAAAACAATGTAGCGTATGATTGTAATTATTTAATTAATTAATTCATTCATTTGCTTTAATAGCAAATGGGAGTAATTCCCCGGTTGCAAATTGTGCAATTACTACGAACAATAATACCAGACACACTTAATGTTCACAAGTGGCTATTTGGCAACTATAGTAATTACATCGTAGTATTAACACAAAATTTCAATCTTCTCTTAAACACGTCATCCATATGTGAGTAGCCTAGAATCAAACCTCACGTTCTCCAAAAAGATGAATATTCAGTAGAGCCAAAAAACTGATTCCAGCTGAACTCAATGTTAATTAGTGAAACTGATGAGTGTATTTTAAATAATTCACTTCGGATCACATTTTCAATACATAAAACCCGATCTTATTGACCTACCTGAAAATTTAAGGAGATTTAATGTTGGAGAATGTTCACTTTGTCTCTAGGTCACGGATAAAGTGCACTTTGACTGCAACGGACGGTGGGTAATAGCAATCAAGGGTCAATATAAAATGTAATAAATACATCACATTTGTAAGATAATTTAAGGCATTTTAGACGTAATGCATATGTATAAGGTGAGTTCAAAATGTAACGAGCTGGAGGCTGGAATGCGCAAACCGGTGACGACATCGGCTAATCGTGGCGTGTGTAACGAGGTGTGGTTCCGACCAGAGCGTGGAAGGTCACAGCCCATCGCTAGAGGGCACGCGTGCACGTCACGTGACGATAAAAAGCGAGCAACAGCATGCATCAATCGTCCAACGCTGCCAGTAACATTGCAAACAGTGACATGGAGGCGTCAAACGAAGAGCAAAGAGTTGTTGTTCGGTTTCTGACGGCGGAAGGAGTAGGGGAATGGACATTCATCGCCGAATGTCACAAGGGTACGGCGAACACTACATGTCCCTTGCAAGGGTCAAGGCGTGGCACAAGCGCTTCAGGGAAGGACGGGTGTCGTTAGCCGATGATGCCCGGTCTGGGGCACCCCCCTGCATTACCGATGACAACGTCCAGCTGGTTGATGCACTCATTACCCAGGACCGCCGAGTGACAGTGAACGCCATAGCCGCCGTGGTCGGATTGAGCGTCGGAAGTGTGCACACAATCATGAAGGAACGACTGCATTTTGCGCAAGGTGTGAGCCCAATGGGTGCCCCACATTCTTCAACCACACCAGGAAGCATGTCGAATGGCCCTCTGTCTTGGTCATCTGCAGCGCTATGCGAGGGAAGGGACGCCGATGTCCAGCAGTACGTGCGGAACTGGTTCACATCGCAGCCCAGGGTATTTTATGAGACAGCCATTCACCGCCTCGTGTCACAGTGGGACAAGTGCCAGGGCCAATACTTCTAACATACAGGTACTGGTTTCTGTAATTTTGCGTCCGGCTCGTTACTTTTTGAACGCACCTTATATTTAACTGAAAAATGCAGACCATTACAAAAATTAAGATGAATAAGTGGATTTTAAAATAATTTTAATTATAGTAGTGATTCTTTTAAAAAATTGTGCACTAATTAACAGAACAAATTTATATGAAGACATTTTGTTCTTCATCCAGTGGTTGATAGGACTGGGTATCATTAACTCTTCTGCTTCCTCGCCTCCATCAATGGCATGCTTGTAGAACTGAGTATTCCTCCACTCGTCTCCATAATGTTTCTTCGGCAAGTTCTCTACGTCTTTCTTCTTTTCTTGAGTCACCTTAATCATTTTGTGAATAGTAATGAGGTCAATGTTACTTAATTGCATGAAGTCTTGTAAGTACCTACGTTAGTTTTGAAATGACGTTCTCCACATACCACAATCTTGTTTGTTTTGGACCGCTTGAAAAATACTCTCTTCATTCTTGAAATTTGAAAGTGCCAGGATGTACATTATTTACAACACCTTTCATGGACTCCTTAAAGTCATAAATTTTGGTGTCCGAACAAACTTCCTTGACAGATTAATACCTTGATACAAAAATCTATGGCGACGAATGGGAGGCTGCCATTGGCTGGCACTAACTTGGAGTCATTCTGCACTTTATTCGTAGGAGAATGTGCTGTTTGTCTCCAAACGGTGATTTCTTACCTATTTTTAACATGGATGTAGTGCAGTTTGACACTAACCCACTAGAGTATTATATTCTTCAGACAATTCCGCATTGAAACATGCAATAACCTCATTTTCGATAATTTTGGAGAAAGTGCGGTTTGATTCTAGGCTACTCATGTTTGGGGAAAGGCTCTAAGACTGTGGCAGGTAATAAGTAAAGCCCTGCGCGGATGCGGATAAACCCGCGGATATCCGCAAAATTTTTCGCCATGCAGATATAGTTTGCAAGGCTGTGCGGATAGCGGATAAGCTGCGGATAATGTTTGCATGGCTGTGCTGATAGCGGATAAGCTGCGGATAATGTTTGCATGGCTGTGCTGATAGCGGATAAGCTGCGGATAATGTTTGGAGAAAATTTGCGGATAGTTTTTAGTACAATCCGAACTTGTTTAATAAGTTATCATTAGGACCCGGATGTTTATGACATAAATCATAACATTCTTCCGTTATGATTTTCTCATGTCAAATGTAAGATGATGATTTAAGCTAATCTCATTCAAATTATGTCATTAAGCATATTTAACACTCTGAACAGGAAAGGGTTGTAGCACATTAATTTTAAACATAATAAATAATAACCCCTGGCCCTTGGAGGGCCTAGGCCTACCAAGCGACCGCTGCCCAGCCATTTGGCCTGCAGATATCGGGGTGACGCGTGATCAGCGCATCGGGTCTTCTCGGCCATTAATCTTGGTTTTCGTGATCGGGAATTTTAAACATAGCACATGGCATACAAAGTCTAAGGAAACGACTTTTCCTCAAATGTCTAAATATGTTGCTTAAGTAATTTATGCTTTATTTTATTAAAAATATTATTGTAATGCCAGTAGATTCGGATAACAAACGTGGGAATACGGAAAAAAGTCGGGTAGATGCGGGGCGGATGAGGATAACGTTTTGTTTATCCGCGCAGGGCTCTAGTAATAAGTTCTAATTATCAATACCACGATTAATGAAATAATATTTCCCATAATTTGTACCCTGCGGTCGGCCCTTAACTTTATCCGGATTATCTGCCCTGCTGGAGCCTCCGTGGCTTAGGCGGCAGCACGTCGGCCTCTCACCGCTGGGTCCGTGGTTCAAATCCCGGTCACTGCATGTGAGATCTGTGCTGGACAAAACGGAGGCAGACAGGTTTTTCTCCGGGTACTCCGGTTTTCCCTGTCAACATTTCAATCCAGCAACACTCTCCACCATCTTTTCATTTCATCTGTCATTCATTTAATCATTGCCCCAGAGGAGTGCGTCAGGCCTCGGCAGCCGGCACAGTCCATATCCTCGCCGCTAGCTGGGGGCTTCATTCATTCCATTCCTGACCCGGTCGGAGACTGGAAGCAGGCTGTGGATTTTCATCTGCCCTGCTCAGGTACAGGGTAGGTGGGATATCCCAGACGTTTGCTTAGTTCTCCTCAAGCTGGCCGATTAGTGTTAATGTTAAACATGGTGTATAGTCTAGATTTCGTCCTTCTATCTTCCAAATTTGTCGTCTCCATAGCGTAGCGGTCAGCTTGGTTAGCTGCCGCCCCGGAGGTCCTGGGTTGGATTCCTGGCTCTGCCACGAAATTTGAAAAGTGGTAGGAGGACTGGAACGGGGTCTACTCAGCCTCGGGTGGTCCAAATGAGTAGAGGGGTTCGATTCCCACCTCGCTGAGTCCGTGGGAGCCACCAACCTGGAGGGTAAATTCAATTTAAAAAAACACTTCCAGATTTTCCCACCGTAATTTCTCTATCATTCGGGTAACACTACTCTTCCGTGGTTTCCCCATTTCGTCTTCGGGCAAATGCCGTGATGATACCTACTGTAAGGCCACGGCTGCCTCCTTTCCTCTTCCTTGCCTATTCCTCCTACTCTTCCCCTCCCTTCCCTCATGAGGCCCCTGTTCGCTTTGCAGGTGAGGCCACCTGGGCGCGGTGCTGGTCTCACCTCCCCAGTTGTATCCCCTCCGATTAGATGTTCCCAGCTCTAGGACACTGCCCGTCGAGGCGGTAGAGGTGAGTTCCCTCGCTGAGTCCGTGGGGGCCACCAACCTGGAGGATAAATTCGATTTAAGAAAACACTTCCAGATTTTCCCACCATAATCTTTCTATCATTCGGGTAACACTACTCTTAGGATTAAAATCTTCAAGCTCAAACCTAGCAGCCTCCCTTTGTACCGGGAGCTCTAGTCTCAGGGTTTGTGGTCGCTATCTACGGCCCTGACAACCTTACACGACATGAAGGTGGTATCTGTTGTTTTACGGGACACAATATCCAGTAGTACAGAAAGTGGTAGTTCAGGGTTAAATTCCCGACTCTGCAATGACATTTAATTCTTGTCTGAAGGCTATAACAGGTTACACTCAGCCTTGTGAGGCAAACCTGAGAAATGTGGGTTCGATTCCCACCTCAGTCATCCTTGCCACGGTGGGTGGGTGGTTATCGTGTCGGCTAACCCAAAGCTTGCAGGTTCGCTCCTGGCCATGGTAAGTGATTTTTGAAAGGCGTCAAAAATCATGACACACATTTCATACGTTGTTGGCATGTTAAATATCCCATTTGAATTCAGTAGGCCGTGTTCATGAAGGCAAAATTAATCTCGGGATTTTCCACCAACACAAAAAAGTTTCTCCTTTCTCTACTAGAAAGCGCTATAGTGTCAATGAGCTTAGATATCTAACCTCGTTGACTTTCATAGCAGCCAAGAAACAACAAAATTCGACAGGCAAGCTGCCCTCTGGGAGTCAATTAACAAAGCTTGCACCCGGCACCCGAGGCCATACGATACTATTATTATTATTATTATTATTATTATTATTATTATCCTAGAAGTAGTTTCCTATAGATTCCCTTTTGTCCTGCGGGAAATTGCCGCGATGGTTTATAACGCAAGGCCAAAGTCACCTTCTTCCAGTCCTCACCTCAATAAATTACAAATACACAAACTACAGTACTACAGACAGCACCATACTATAGGTTATCAGATAAATTCTGCAAACACCCAAGTGCACGGTGCTGAATGACCATGATTTCCAAGCCCCTAAATAAATAAACACTAACAATAAGAAAAAACTTAAAAAGGAAAAAAATACAAACGAGTTTGTACAGTTTGTATATACAGTACGTGTCCCATTAAAGTTCCTCTTCATCCACCTCTAATTACACTGGTCTTTTAATTACTCTCCTGCCACTAGAAGCGCGCTGTGTACATACTGACAAGTATTAACCTCGACGGCAAGCGAATTCTCTGCTCCTCATGACACTTGGGCGAAATTACGTTCTTACCGGGAATTGAGAGTCCGGTCCATGGCTGACTGGTTGGTTCCTTAGGGGCTGCGACAACACGGTCATGTAACCCCGTGTACTTTGGGTGTGTGAAGAATGTGTCTGATAACCGGTGTTAATTGTGATGACTGTATTAGTGTGCGTTATATGTTTTTAATTCAAGTAAGGACTGCAGACGATAATTACAAGTATTTCCTACTTTCGCTACCAAATGCTACCGTCCACAACGCCTAGTTGTGAACTTAGCTACTACTAGACGCCATCGCAACCAGTGCCTGATAACGAACGTTGTAACTTCAGAGAATTAATCAAACATAACCTAGAAATTTTGCTTCACAGAAGATTAGTTCGTGGAACGTTCTGTTACATGCCATAAATCTATGACATGGGCCCACCGGCTTTAATTCCCCTCCGAATCAAGGCATAGTGAGGGATTTTTAACGCTCTTAATAAATCCAACGACTTCGGCCGGGTTTGAACTCGCGACCTTGGGCATAGAAGCTCAGCATGCTACCAATTACGCCACCGAAGCCACCCATTACACTTTAGCAGTATCTATTTATAATTTTCCCAGTGGAGTTGTAGTGAAGGATGCAACCCGCTTTTCAATTAAATCAGCCTCTGTCTCTGTACCAAGGGAAGGCATTAGATTGGGTGGATAGAGTTAATCTGGCGCGCCGGTATTAATTCAATGGAGCGGTAATCAACAACATGGCTAGGACTTTTCATTAAGGAATGTTTCGTCTCCCAATACGGGGCAAGCTGATTGCTTCTCTCTAAGACGGACTGTGTTCGATTCCCAGGTAATGTATGTGAGATTCTCGAGGTTTTAAGTCAGGTCCAACAGTTTGCTTGTTGTTGTTGTTTGAGTCTTCAGTCTTTTGACTGGTTTGATGCAGCTCCCATGCTTCCCTGTCCTGAGCCAATCGTTTCATCTCTACATAGCTACCACACCCTACATCCGAGGCAATCTGTTTAACATATTCTAACCTTGGTCTACCCCTACAGTTCTTGTCCTCCACCCTTCCTTCAATAATTAAGTTTGCTATTCCTGGGTGTGTTATTATGTGTCCTACCATTCAAAACGCTCTTTCAAGTTAAAACGTTCGCCGCCAGGTGTCGATGACAGTGGCACCTCAAGTAGCCAATGTTGGAACTATTTGAAATTGAACTTGATGGGGAGGGGCTACGGGCGTTCAATTAAAACACCCCACTATGGCGATTGGCTGCAATTCAAATATAATTAAATTAAAACCAAACATGGACCCAACAACCAATCATCCTACTAGAAGAAGAAAAGGAACATAAATCAGGAAAAGAAACCAGACAGGGAAAATACATCCCCTCAACCCTCGAAAAATGAGGACTGAGGGACTTGTAAATAAGCAGAGCCATGAAAGGCTGATAGGAAAGGGAAAGAGGAGTTAATAATTTATATTAATAATATTCGTTTTACGTCTTTTTTTATCTGCTCTGGCTTTCAGAAACACCGGGGTATCGGAATTTTGCCCCTAAAGGGATCTTTGACGTGCCAGTAAATCTACGAACACGGATCCCTCGTATTTGCGCAATCTCAAATGCCAGCTGACAGCACCAGGATTCGATCCTGCAGCCTTGGGAACAGCAGGCAAGAACGTTACCGCTGAGCCACGCAGCCAGCTGGAAAGAGGAGGGGGCCCGCCCCAAAGGGAATGGAAAAAGGGAAAAATCCGCACCCAGCCCAGGAATCCTTCGGAGTCACCAATTACTGAACTCACCAGCTGTGAGCCCTTGAGTGTGTAGCACTCTCAAGGGTGAACCATAAGTGCAATATAAATTAATTGATTTCTTGGTAACGGCTGAGAAGCGCACCTTACTACTTGCACCTGGTATACGCCTGGTCATGCCCTACACGTGTACTAAACGTGGTTCGAATCGGTGACCCATGCATCGTATCCTCCCCTTGTAAGCACTACACTACGAAGGGGTCCTTATCATTACGGGCAGATGTCTTAAATGTTACGTCCAATAAAACAGCAATTAAAATTCTATTGTTGTTTCATATTATTGGCTTGGACATTGTGATTAACTTAGGCTTGGATTGGGAAGGAGGCGACCCTGGCCATGGCTTCCAATTTTTGAACTCCAGGCAAAGGTCGGGATGGTACCTTCGAAAGGGCCACGGCTGCTTCCTTCCTCCAAATCCTTATCCAGTTTTATTCATGTTCATCTTATTTATTTATCGTATGGCTTTTAGTGCCGGGAGTGTCTGAGGACATGTTCGGCTCGCCAGACGCTGTAGCTGCTTCAAGCGGACACCCATAGGGTGAGCTACACGTTCCGTTCAATTTCAAGTAGTTCCAACTTTCGCTACCAGATGTCCCTGATACCTAGTGGTGAACGTTGGAACTTGATAAAGCGTTCCAACGAAATCTAACCTAGAAATTTAGCTTCACACGAGTTTGGTCTGTGGAAGGATCTTTTACAAGCTGGTGTATTCTTTGGAATACACGGTCAGGCAGAGTTAGCTTTTGCTGCTCTTTGCTCAAACCTTTTATTTAATTTCTTTCCTTGCAGACACCAACAGTGATCTATTTGTATTTCTTTTCTCTTGTAGAGGTATTTGTATTTATGTATCCCTTGGGTCTTTTCTAGAGATTTATCTTCCATGGACAACCTAGCGGCATCTGGCAGCTAACCTCTGAAGTTCCTCAATATCTCCATGCTCAAGAGGACTTCCTTACCATAGAATGCAAATACATTTGCCATTGGAAACAAATGTTTTAAATATCCGTATTGATGTTAGAATTAAACGTTTAAATTATACGCCAAATCAATACATAAACAAATATATATTTTATATATTAGTACATGTTTAGAACCACAGTGGGGTCATCCTCAGCCTAGAAAGAAAATCAATTAAGAATTGGAAAACTAAAATGGCATATGCGCCTTAAATCTAAATTAAAATGAAAATTAAAGATAATAATTGATAAAATATAGTAATAAAAATGGATATCCTTACAAAGTAGTATTAATTAAATAAATATAAGATTGGTCTTTTAACAATAATTTTAAAAAAGTAGTTAGAAATAAGAACTATTAGACGGTGAGTGTAAGAATGTTAAGCTTTAAATTTTTTATCAAAATATACACAAAATAATTTAGAAAATCAATAAAATAATTCAGCTCGGCCCTTGAGTTAAATAACTTGAATCCTCTTCAATACGGAGACTATTAACGATTTTTAAAAGGTGCCAACCAGTATTATGATGACATGAAATAACCTCGTTGTATGGGATGTAGAAATTGGGAAATTCGTACAAGAATTTGAGTTGAAATGCCCAATATGGATATGTGGCAATTCAAATAAATGTCCAAAACGTTGAGAAGAGAAACCGGGAATCTTGAGATGGAATTGCGGTATCAGAAGTTCCACTTTAAAATTGCCAAATAGTGTTAGGTTATGTATATGCTGATTTAATGCAACCGTCGTGTTGAAAATTCTCCCGTAGTACCATATGTACTGCATACATTAAGTATTTATCAAATCAATGAATTATAGGAGGCATGTCATTATTCGTCATTCCTTACCAATCAAACCACCAGGTTTCATCGTTGTCGCCAGCTAACATCTCCTTGAAGATACCGCTCTAAGAAGAATTCTATGTTCTTTATAAGAATTTTGTTTTTCTCATGTTTTATACCCTGATGCATCCTCTCTTGTCTCTTACCCCCCACCCTTTCTCCTCCTTGGTCCCCTCGTGCATCGTTGAGCCGCTCTCACTTCTTCGTTAGACGTCAAACATACAATTGGGGCTCTCTCATGAGCTTTCTCCTGTGCTCGATACACATTTTAAATCAGACGCCATGTCTGTATTTTAGACCAACCGTCAACAGGAACCATCGCCAGCTCTACATGCACAGAAAGCTAAGTACCAAACTTCAATGTTTTTAAAAGGATTTTAATGGTTTTAAATAGCTAAATGATTTTAATCCAATTTTATAGACAGTGTGTGGAATTGCGAAATATTATGCAATAACCGTCTTCGAGGGATCTTTCTTTGTCAGGCTATGTCTATCAAAGCTGACTTTCTAAAATGAAATTAAGTGCTTCTCTTACCATATAACTGAGAATATTTTCTCATAACGAGGGATTTAATTCAAATTATCCACTGTCTATAAAATCTTAGCTTTTTCCTCCGTGGGACCTCTCTTGACCATTTAACTGTCATCATGGTTCTGGAACATTCCACATGAACCAATATTTCTACAAGTAAAGCAATCTAGTATTTTCCACTTGATTATGGGAATACTTTTCCTCACTGAGGAATTTACGTTACATTAACTGCTGGTAACCTCCTAATTTGCTTGCCAACGTAGGAAATTTACCTCATCATTCAACCGCAATACATAAACTTTCTAACGCAATAAACTTGTTCAAGCTAAAATTCAACCAGTGATCTCCATAACTACAATACTTTTCTCTTCACAAGCTTTCTGTGCTGCAATAGTGAACTTTTCAAATCCATCAATAGACTATAGTGCAAAACAGTGCCCGTTCAACTACCAACCGCGTCGAATTCGAATGAGAGCAATAAATCTGGCCAAGACTTTTTCCTAAATATCATATTTTCATTCTCCCAAATACTTTTACTAACATTAATTAAATTAAGATTTCATCTATCTAAATTACTACGAGGCCTCGCTTGCGAGCAAGCGCCCTCTCAAATTTGGTATACTTATAATATCGTAATTCTGTATAAACTGTGGCTAGCCCACATTTTAAGGTTGTATCAACTATGCATCTCCTGAAAAGAACTGTTTCTTACACCCCACCTAACATACGTAAGCTCTTCGTCCAAACTCTCATCTTTCCAATCATTGATTATGGCTCTGCTGTATACAATGATTTACCAGAAACACAGAACATCAAATTACAAAGAGTCCAGAATGCATGTGTTCGGTACATTCTCGATGTAAGGCGAGATGAACATATCACACCTTACTACGTGCAGCTGAAATGGCTGAAACTCCACGAGCGCAGGCAGTTATCAGTTGCCATTCTGACACATAAAATATTACATACCAAGACCCCGTTATATCTCTACAATGCCTTTACACCAATGCATTCTGTTCATAATCGAGAAAATAGATACACAAAATTAACACTCCAGATTCCTATACACCGAACCATGAAGTTCAATAAATCTTTTGTTTGCACCGCCTCACGCCTCTTCAACACCTTCGATTTATATAAGTTCGTCAACATTGCAAGCACTGCAGCTTTCAAAAGACATCTTTCATCCTGCTTCTTGGAGCAGTATACCTCTCACATTTGATTACTGTATTATGTTAAAATACTTTTTCAAAGTTCAATTAGAACACAAGGACAATAGCTGACAACCTGTCTACTTCAATAGCTCTTCTTGTACAGTATATGGTGTTTGTTTTTCGGGCTGATAGTCTGTATGCACTCTCACTCTTTTGTATATAATTTTTCCATTATCATTAGTAATATTATTATTATTGTATTGTTACTATATTTTTGTTACTATAATTGTTAGACTATGATTATTTATATTGTGAATGTAGGTGAAATGTTTTATTTTTATAAGCCCTAACCTTATTTTATGTAGGGCGCTACTGTAAAGGAGCTCTTAAGCTCTAAGTGTAGCAGTGAAAATAAATCAAATCAAAAATAAATCAAATCCTTTCTGAAATTAGGGAATTGTACTTTTTCTAATAATGAAAGAGTTGTCTAATCTCTTCTCTCCAGGTTTCGTGAATACGACCTGTACATTCTTGTATTTCAAATAATGTTAAATTCTGCTTAAAATAGCGGTAATCTCCGCTTTCCAATTTTTTCTGTTCTCTTTTTCTTTATCCTGTTATGATCAGGGTTTAATCCATTTGTCTGCAGCTTGTTAGCTTGCTGAAAGTGCAGTCAAACAACGCTTGTAACTTACCTAATTTGAAAAAGTTACAATCGCTGTACAATTTATTGTTCATAAAAGCTTTAAAAACCCAATTTTTACGCACATTTTAAAACCTTGGTATAGGTTTAGTGCTTGTAACAAGTTTTGAACTTGTAATTACTTCATTATTGTTAACTATAAACTTTTATTTTAGTAGGTCTGAGACCTTTAAATATTTGTAAAATCAACCAAAGAAAAAGTTCTTCTAACTTTAAAGATACGATTCTAATTCTATCAATTGTTAATTGTCTACATTTTATATTCTTTGTTTAAATAAATCTTTGTTTTCCTTTGTTCGTTATCTTTACCGTTAGAATTACGAGTAGGCAGGACCTTCACTTCCCTGATTCTTCCTTTAAGCTTAAACACTTTTTTCGAATCTCCAAAACAATAAAGTTCTTACTACTTGTTGCATTTAACTTAAAACTGCGAATAAAAACATTTTTAAAGTTTCTCTTAGTTGTCATAGCTAATTCTAGCGGGCCATTAAGGCAAGTATATCCAGCTCTGCAAGCTTCCTATTTGTTGAGATTTTTTTCTCTTACTTATGGTTCGTTTCCAAAAATTTCAGTTTTGTTTGAGTTAGGTTTGAGGTTCTTCTCTGTCCTAAACTTTTAGTCGGCACTCTGCTGGGTAAAAGCTTAGCCTTCCTTAAGTGCAACAACTAGTATTTACATAGTATTTTCACAAAAAAACAATAACAACTTTGCGAAAATCATTAAAATAACTTCCTCTCTTCCCTCTCTGGGAGCATTCGGTTGGTCTGACGGAGATCCAACAGTGCCCAGAAATAAAATTATTACACCAAATTCAATTCTTTCCAGCTTTCTTGAATGCATTATAAAAAATAAACTTTCCGAAGTGAAAATTAGTACGTCCTTTCCTTTTGGCTTACTTTGCCTTGCCAGACTGCCACCCGTCCCCGTAGTAACGGAATACCGGCTTGGGAGGGAAAGAACGCTCACCGCTTACTTGCAAATAGCCCAAGCTCCAGCTACATTTCCCGTTAGCTGTGATCAGGTCCCCACCCACTTTAGGTGTCTCACGGGCATTTTGCGGAGGAACTTTTTATTGAAGACTTATTTCTGTTTGGTTTTGTTCTTTTGTATTGGACTCCCGTCCTATCTACCCATACTTGTTATCCACACCGAAACCCACTTCCTTTTTTTTTTCATTATCATCATCCCTTAGGTAGAGTTAATCCTCAGCTAAAACCTACCACAAGCCATAAATCTATGACATGGGACCGCTGGCTTTACTTCCCCTCCGATGGAAGGCATACTGAAGGACTTTAACGCTCTTAAAATATCCAACGACTTCGGCCGGGTTTGAACCCACTATCTTGGGCACAGCAGTTCAGTATGCTACCAACTACGTCACCGAAGCCGCCAATTGCTCTCACGAATTTCGTGAACGCAGGCAGTGGTCAATTGCGATCCTAACCCAGAAAATATTGTGTACAATAACCCCTTGTTATCTCTAAATGTGTTTAAACGAAATTCGTCCACAGCAAAGAAAATAGATTTACTAATGCTACTCAACAGATTCCTGTCCACCGTATAACAAAATACAATAAATCATTCCTTTGCACAGCTTCACGGCTCTTTAATACATTTCACCTTCACTTATTTACGAACTCTGTTAACACAACACAACTCAAGAAATACCTAATGTCAAGATTCCTGGAGGAGTACGAACACCTCAGTTGTTGAATTCGTAAATCACAAATATGCTTACAATCAAAAATATAAATAGTTCACACGAAATTTTTGAAATATATCTGTGCCATTCAGCTTTTTATAATATTTTTAGTTTCCAAGATACAGTACAACTTCCGTAGAATTGATAGTAGCTGGAGTAATCATGTCACTCATGTACTTGTTTTAATAATAGAATGGATGGATGGTGTAAAGGGAAGCATGACTACCAGAGGCTTAAGCAAGGAAGATGCTGAAGACTGAAATTTGTGGAGGAGTAGAATATGTTTGGGTTGAAGTAAAACTACTGTATTGTAGAATATTCCTGATAAGGAAGAAGATTATCATAATTCATATAAAAGTTGTAGTTCTTTTGAACATACTGTATTTTTTCAATAGATTTAATAATACATTAGGTAGGTTATATAAGGTGCGTTCAAAAAGTAACGAGCGGAGGCTGGAATGCGCAAACTGGTGACGACATCGGCTAATCGTGGCGTGTGTAAGGAGGTGTGGTTCAGACCAGCCCGTCGCTAGAGGGCACGCGTGCACGTCACGTGACGATACAAAGCGAGCAGCAGTATGCATCAATCGTCCAACGCTGTCAGTTCCATTGCAAACAGTGACATGGAGGCGTCAACCGAAGAGCAAAGAGGTGTTGTTCGGTTTCTGACAGCGGAAGGAGTAGGGGGAACGGACATTCATCGCCGAATGTCTCAAGTGTACGGCGAACACTGCATGTCCCTTGCAAGGGTCAAGGCGTGGCACAGGCGCTTCAGGAAAGGACGGGTGTCGTTAGCCGATGATGCCCGGTCTGGGGCACCGCCCTGCATTACCGATGACAACGTCCAGCTGGTTGATGCACTCATTACCCAGGACCGCCGAATGACAGTGAACGCCATAGCCGCCGTGGTCGCTCCACGACAATGCACTACCGCATACGGCCAACACAGTCGCGGGAGTTTCTCGTCCACCATCCATACAGTCCAGACCTCTCTCCCTGTGATTACGCCAAGTTTGGTCCCCTCTGCTGGGCCAACGATTCACCTCGGACGCCGTACGTGTGGAACTGGTTCACATCGCAGCCCAGGGAATTTTATGAGACAGCCATTCACCGCCTCATGTCACAGTGCCTCAACAGCCAGGGCCAATACTTCTAACATACAGGTACTGGTAACTATGCTTCCGGCTCGTTACTTTTTGAACGCACCTTATATTTACTTATTATATTCTAATTTGTTTTATTCGTCTTGTATACGACATGTTTGCTAATTGGCTATTTTATAAGATAGTTAATAAGAGTCATTTATATTTTATTTTATTTTATTTTATTTTATTAGTTGTTACGCTAGGTTTAGTTTCTTATTAGAATACTTGAAGTCAGAACAATGGGTACACTACATAAAGGTGCTCTTTAGCCTAAGTGGCAGTTCTCCATCAATACATTCGAATTCAATGAAGTTGGTGTAAGGAAGGACACCCATCGCATAGGAATCATTCCAGTTCAGTCCCCTGGTCCAGTTGAAAATGGGAGCAATGGGAGCTAGATATACAATAACAAGTTAAAGAATTGTTAAAGCAAGGCTTGGCGCGTCTGGGCGACTGGCGCCTAGCATAGTGTGGAGCCAGGGAGGCGTCTCAATGCACCACTATGTGACCTTATTGCGGATTGGAATAGAACAACGCATGTGTGTCTGAGGATTTGCTGAGTTCCCTCTGACACAATCTGTTAAATTAGCCTACAGTATCTACAGTATTTGCGAATTCAGGGTAATTGGCGTCCTCGATAGCTGTGTGATTATTTGCCTATTATTATTCTTCGGTCGTTTGGGCCACCTTTGGACCACGGTGCTTGTGCTTGAGCTGTTGTCTGCCGCTTTTTGTTGGATTGCTTCTGTGCTGAAATTTCGAGCCTTTCTATTGGACCAGTAATCATTCATTTTCTCGCTGAACTCTATTTAACGTTTCACGGACCATTTCCTGGACGCATTGTGGTGAACTTCTGTAATGCATGTGAGGAAAGGCGATAGCGACTCCCGTCTATTGTGTCTTGCTGAATATTAAGTTCCTTCTTAACTTGTTTGATCCACAAGGACCCAGTGGCTTTACACTTCTTCGCTACCTTGAAGATCTCATAAGACAGCCTGTGGTGGTCCATTCTGTACAGGTGGCGTAGAAAGCCCGGCGTCTCCTTCTGATGACAACGGTGAGGCTTTCCTGGTGTTTGTAGAGATCACAATTTGTTTTTTACCGTCGTTTTACATCTGCTAAGATGCTTAGTCCCACTATTCTCCGCAATAATTTCCTTTCCTGTACTTCGAGGGCCCTTAGAGGGGTCTTTTTAGTTAGAGACTGGCACTCAGCTGCGTAGAGGATTGATAGTCTGACTACTGCATTATAGTGTCTTAGTTTGACATTCATCGACAGATGTTTCGAGGCGTACAGTTTTCTGCGAGCATAGTATGTATGCCCTGTCTAGTTTGATCCTCCTTTGTTCGAGAGCCATTATTTCACTGAGATCTTCTGAAAACCATTCTTCAAGGTATTTTACTGCTTTCTATTATAATCCATTATATAATACGCCAAGTTCATCCGACAAAAAACTCAAGCTCCTGAACCAGAAGGAGTTAGAAGGTGCGTTTTGTGCCAAAATCTTCCAAATCGACTCAATAGTACGGGAAAGATCTTGCATTTCTTGAGAAGTCAACGGAAATATATTTATTTGTTTAAAAGGGGTGTTTAAACAAATTGGCAGAACTGTGCCGCGTCCAGCCCGCATAACACTAGAGACATGGGGCGTACACAACCCATTGTGCATTAACAAGAATATTCAAACAGAATTACTCGCAGCAGTGACGAATTGCACTCTGATTTCCTAAATATCGACAATTTATTTAAAAATTGCCAACAAATAAACATACGAGTATTGATACTGTGCCCAACTCTAGGAATGGGTATTCCAAGTTTCAGACACCTAGATATCAAGGGAAAGGCTGTAGCCGCTTTTGAAAGTTGAGATATTTGAATATCGCGCTACATTGCTTCTCGAAGCATTTGGAAATAATTTACCGATAGTTGGATGTCAAGTGACGTAGCGAGTAATAGCAGAGGTGGAGGCTATTTATTGATTAAATAGTTAACTATGGAGTAGAGACTTGAGACTGGGATCAGATTACTGGCACGGCCAAATGAAAGAGAATGCAATTAGTATCAAGTAAATCGGACCAGGGATTCAAGAGATATGAGGATTTCTAGATATCAGGTGATGACGCGTGACCCTGACAGTTTTGAATAAAAGCCAGCTGGCCGAAGCAACTTCAGCTCATTCTAACACAAGCACTTGGCGAGCAAGTTGCATCTACGCTGAGCCAAGGCACATGGTTGCCGGATCTACGCAGAAGTTCTTTTCAAGTCGTGATAGTCACGAAAAGTGCTGCGCTACGAGTTGGAACTTAGTAAGTTTACGGCGAGGAGAATCACTGAGGTGATTGATATTTCTACAGACATTGGTGGAAATATTTATATTTCTACAAGGACATATGCTAGACTTTGTCTAGAAAATAGTATTTTGTCACAGTCCAGTAATAACTTAATACTTGGATGTTTAAATCCATTCCAGTCAGTTTTCATTTTTTGTAACTAGTTAACCACTTCGATCTGTCAGTACACTGAAGACTAGTCTATAACGGTGGCGTTCATTAGTCTACGCAAGGGAAACTACAAGTTGCCTAGCGCATGGTAGATGGTGATATTAATAAACCATGCCCAGGGAACGATCTTCAGAACAGCCGTTAATTGCTTAGACTGTCAGTGTTTTTCTTGTACTGATAAGATTACCGTGAGTTATGTTACAACTGACATATTTAAGAAGAGATCACTTAGATCTGACCCTATTTAAACAAACTGTTATGGCTTTGATAGAAGCCCATATTAAAATGGAACCACAGTTTATTCAAACGTCAAAAGATACTACCACTATGTCTGACTAGACGAATGGTGGGTATATGATGGCGGCGGATACAAGGATTATACGTGCTTGTCCGATAGGGCATGTCTATGGATAAATCTGGTACAGACCAGGTTTACTACGCTTCAAGACCATCAAGAAATGTAAGCCACATTTGAATTATATTATGCCTAGATAATTGGAACAAACTATTTTTTCTGCAGATGACCAACACATTTTTTTCTTCGTATTTAAAGCTTGCAATGATTTACGCAAGACTTGTTAGAGTTATTCTGAGTATTTTCAGCACTCAGAACAGTTTAGGATCGATGACCGAGCATTTCGAGCATTTATTTGAATATTTCATATTTTTGGGAAATCACGGTAATCAGCCGATGTAACTGTAAAAGTTCAATTTATTTTTGTTGAGGGATGGATATTTTTTCCATATTCGAAGGTTCGAACATGTGGATTCTCACATAATGAGATGATAATTAAATATATGAAAATGAAAATCCACAGCCTGCTTCCAGTCTCCGACCGGGTCAGGAATGGAATGAATGAAGCCCCCATCTAGCGGCGAGGATACGAACTGTGCCGGCTGCCGAGGCCTGACGCACTCCTCTGGGGCAATGATTAAATGAATGACAGATGAAATGAAATGATAGTGGAGAGTGTTGCTGGAATGAAATCTTGACAGGGAAAACCGGAGTACCCGGAGAAAAACCTGTCTGCCTCCGTTATGTCCAGCACAGATCTCACATGGAGTGACCGGGATTTGAACCACGGATCCAGCGGTGAGAGGCCGGCGTGCTGCCGCCTAAGCCACGGAGGTTTTAATTAAATATATAACAAATAATAATAATAATAATAATAATAATAATAATCCACTAATAATAATAATAATAATAATAATAATAATAATTTTTATAATTTTTCGAAATAATTCTTGGATATTATATTTTCTAATAATCATATGTATTGAGAAAGAGCCTGTGAAGTAGTTTAATCATTTCTAGTTTGGAACAGGAGATTTTCCGAAGGAGAGTGGTTAGCGCAAGCCCGCATTCAACCAACATTTCAGTTCTGGTTGAACAGTTGATATTTGCAATGAGCAAAGTATATTTTTCAGATAACACGGAGAGGCATGAAACGGGAAGCAAATGATATTTGTATCAAATAGGATATTTTTGTATTTATATAAAATCATGACGTAAATACACTCGAAAGTGAAATGAAGATTTTCATAAGTATGGTAAATTCACGGGTTGAACTGAATGGTAAAATAAAATAAACTTGTCAGTTTATTAATCTTCCAGTGTTGATAACAAGCAGAGGCTTGATTTATTGTATAAATTTTGGGAAGATAATTTATATGTGTGGAGTAGTTGAAATGCCATTCCCAGGTGCGCATGTTTAAGTCGCAGGAATGAAGAGGTTTTTTCGAGCATCAATCAAATAGCAGGTTCGATGGCTCAGGTTTATAGTAGGAGTATTGGAACTACACATTTCGTTGGATGAATGACCCGAAGGTTATTTCTTGAAACCATCAGTTCTTATTTCAACCTTGTTTACGAATTCCATTTAGACTTTGATTTTGCTAGAACCCGGATTTGTCATGATAGTAGTTTATTCTTCTTCAGAGGAAGACCTTTGCCGTTGTTGTTGTTGTAATATTGTGTTCTTACACAAATAATAGAATGGGCCACTGCCAATTAAAAATAATTCTTTAACCACGAATAATTTGAAGGATATTTTCAATCCTAGTGCCATGAACTAAATGAATTCATTATAAAACTACAATTCTAATTTCCGCATTCTGTCGAAGAATTGCAAGTTGTAAAAATTGCTAAAAATGGCCATGAATATATATATTTTTTATAATAATGATTCCAAGTGGAAAATTGAATAATTGAATGGTTCAACCATTTATTGATCAAGTTGATGATTCAGAAATCATGTATTTTGTTAGGAACTTGAATTTCTTAATCGAGTCACTTCTCGAATGTTTAATGTCAGAAGAACAATTAATTGTTGTTGTGCTTCGCACAGTTCTTCGATGCTATGCTGAAGGTCAAATACTTTTCAGATGTTATTAATATGTGTAAATAATTTATGTTGCTTCAATGATAATAATATTTTTCGACGATATATTTTTGAAACTGGAAAAATAAGTGCAAGTTAAAAATTCTATGAACATTTATTCTACGAGTGTTAATATCATGTAAATATTCAAACAGTGATTTACGATATTTCCAGTATAGACAATTAACTTTGAACTGGAATTAAATATTAATAATTTTGGAACACAGTCTACAGGACTATTAATCGGACTTGTGTTTCCAAAAAGATTGTCAAATGTGTTTGGAAAATTTCTGTATATTGTGTGTAAATAAGAGTGTGGATCGCCACACGTGGATGATGCTGCTTTGAGCATCCTTGCAGTCAGATTTTAACTTCAAAATAAACTGAGATAATTTTACCAGATGTGTCATACCCAATTGAATCTCCTTCTATCCTTATTGTTGCATTGAGCCAAAAATCAGCAAAGCATTTTTTTAATTTGATGTCGTTTTTACGATTTGCTTTAACCCATCTGGCGCTCCGGGATATTTTGACTCTCGTGCTGACAGATTATTGGTAAAATGCATATGTGGTCGTGCGGACTCCGGTCTAAACGGGCACAATACAGCCCGCATAACAGTTAAGTCGGGCGGGTGGTTAATGAACACGCGAGATTTCTCGCACAGGTCTCCTAGTTATTATTCATCATCATCATCTTGTACAGGTTCCAGCCCCAGGCTGGGTCTGTTTGGAACATAAGCCTCGCCACTTATTTCTTTCTTCCCACCACCTCTCCGCTGTCACTCTGGTCCAGTCCTCGCCTCTCTTTTTGACACATTCCTCCATTCCTTTCAGCCATCGATCTCTTGGTCTTCCCCTTGGTCGTTTCTTCTGCATCTGCATCTCATGTATCCTCTTGGGAATCTTCTTCTCATCCATTCTCTTTAAGTGTCCATACCACCTCAGTCTTGATGTCTCAATCCTACCTTGCAAGGGCTCCTCTTTCACCATTTCCCTGACCTTTTCATTCCTCACCCTGTCTCTTCTTGTTACTCCGATCCTACTTCGCAGGAACTTCATTTCACCTGCCTGTATTCTGCTTATGTCTCTTTTCTTCATTGTCCACGTTTCTGAAGCATAGGTCAGTATCGGGATATAGTAGCTTTTGTTTAACACTTCCTTGCTTTTTTTGTGGGACATCTGTATTCCACACTAAGCTCCTAATGCTTCTGCCTGTCTGCCACATTCCGTAATCTCTTTGTCATTTCTCCCATTTTCCTCCACTGTACAGTACTTCCCAAGTACTTGAGACTTTCCACCTTCTTCAGCTGTCCACCTCCAAGTGTTATCCCACTCATTGGTCTGTCCTTTTTCCTGGTCGTTAACAGGATCTCACATTTACTGATGTTGAACTTCCATCCGTCCTCTCCCACTGTTTCTTCCCAAGCCTTCAGTTGCTCCTGGATTTCCTCCTCCTTGTTTCCCCAGACCATGAGATCATCTGCAAACACCATTGCCTTCATCTTATCTTCTCCTATCTTTCCTGCTATCCGTGTCATTACCTCGTCCATAACCACAATAAAGAGAAGGGGTAACAGCGCACTACCCTGTTTCAGGCCACTTATTTGTCTGAACCAGTCTGTTCTTTCTCCTCCAACTTTCACACAACTCACACTTCCACAATACATCTCCTTCACTCTGCCTACAGTCTCTCTTTCCACTCCCATGTTTTCCATTGCTTTCCAAACCTTCTCCCTACACACACTATCCTAGTTATTATTATTATTTCTAAATCGTTATGCCCGTTTAAGGAGCGCAATGCAGCAGATCTTGATTTTTCGTCCTCCCAAAACCTCATCATCTTCTCGCTATGGCTCTTTATGTGCTCCTCCGTCCAGGTTCTGTTGGATGCAATATTTGGGTGGTCTGAGAATTGATGATTGTCAACTAGTTGCAAGATAACTATTAAAACAACGCCTATAATTACAGAATTCTTCTTCTTCTTCTTCTTGCTGGGACGTCTGCTATCGAAGGTTGACGGTCATCAGTCTGCCATTTGGAAAATTGTCATCTCAAACCAATCCCTGAGGTTCTTCAGGCAAGAGATTCTCCTTCGGCCGGGTCTCCAAAGTCCCATGATATTTCCCTATATCACCAACTGTAGAATCCTGTATTTTTCAATACGCATCACGTGTCCGAAATATTATAGTTTTTGTTTCTTGATGGAAAGGAGCACTTCCATCTTCTTGTGTAATCCTTCCATCACCTCACAAGGGAAGTATCAAGTAAGACAGGTCGAAACCTATCTTGATACTTTGTGGACGCAATCTTTGTTCTATAAGAGGACAACGTGCGGAATATCAGCCTTCAGATTGAACAACAAGGCTCCGAAAACATGTGGCGAATCTCTCATATAAATCAATGGGAGGTAGCGAGTACTGAATATGTTGGAATGGACAGCCCTGACCGCCCAAGCACTCAAGGCCGGTGGGAAGGAGCCGCACGCTCCAGTCAGCATATACTCCCCACCTCGCTACTACTCCGAGTGCCACAGGGATGTCCAACTCCACCAGCCGTCATGCCTGCGTACCAGGATGTCAGGTACAATTTCGGAGCCTTGTAGTTCATTCCGGCAGCTGATTTTCCGCACATTGTACTCTTATAGTACAAGGATTGAGTCCACAAAGTTTCAAGATAGGTTTCGACCTGTCTTACCCGATACTTCCCTTGTAAGTATTCTTCATTATGTAACATCCGCCAATACACCCACATCTCAAAGGCTTCCAGCTTCTTGCACTGCGTCTGGGTTAGAGTTCACCCTTAATTCCATACAATAATGTGGGAAATACTGTACATAACCCTTGACCATTCATAGCCTAAGATCCAGACTTAAACTGCGGTTACTGAGGAGCTTTTCATTTTGATGAAGGTTGTTCTCGCTTGCTCAATTCTTGCCTTGATATCTTGACTGAGTTCCCATTGTTCATTCAAATTGCACCTAAGGTACTTAACCGTTGAGAACTGGCGTGAAATAATATAACATGAGGACTGGCACTGGGTCAGTTTGACACTTAATGTTTTACTCCCGTTTTGTCGTAGTCGTACGGATATTAATCAAGTAATTTTACACCTGGTGTCTTCCTATGAACTATTCCCAGTACCAAATGAGGTCTATTTATATGTTTCAAATTTAACATGTAGACAAATGACAATATATATTGTAAATGTATAATTGGCCTAGATAATGGGGACAAATCAGTCATCTCAGTTTTCTTGAACAGAGGAGCTGATGACGAAGGTGTCCCTAGACCCTAATCATGGATCAACAAGAACATGAGCTATGTCATTGTGCTGCACCAAAATAGGTAGATTTTCCCCCTCATTTTTTTTACAGATTGTTCCAACTAATAATAATAATTATTATATCGTCTGGCATCGGGTTCCGGGTGCAAGCTTTGTTATTTGACACTCAGAGGGTAGCTTGCATGTCGACTTTCGTTGTTCCTTGACTATGAAAGTCAAGGAGGTTAGATGTTAGATATCTAATCTCCTTGAACACTATAGCGCTTTCTAGTAGAGAAATGAGGAACTTTGTATTGGCGGAAACTCCCAAGATTAATTTTGCCATTATGAACTCGGCCTAATGAATTCAAATGGGTTCTTTGACATGCCAACATCGTATGACATGCGTATCGTATTTTTTCCGCCTTTCAAAAATCACTTACCACGGCCAGGAGCGAACCTGCAATCTTGGGGTTAGTAGACCGACACGATATCCACTCACCCACCGTGACAAGCCGAAAATTGTCACGCGAGGATTGATGTCATGGGTAAATCTGACCCAACCGTAAATAATATAGAAATAACTTGAGTGTTCAAAAAGCTCTAGACATGTTTCTTTTGCAGGGATCTGCCTATTCGTGCTGATATACCTGCTGCTCGTCTATCCAGACTTCGCTCAAGGCAGCCCCCTGTGAAGACAGCTACGAGACTTATCAATGAGAACTTTGACATAGTCCAGCAGTGGTCTCATGATTGAAAGATTTCTGCTCCACAGGAGTGCCAAGACATGCCATCTGTCACATCTAAAGTACCTGGATTTGATTTTCCTCATCGGATATGGCCGAAATTAAACCGGATCAGAACCAATTCTGGTGTTTGTGCGGACTCTGTGTTCAAGTGGAACAGGTTACCCTCTCCAACGTGTGACTGTGAAGCCGATAGACAAACGGTGAAGCACATCATTCAGGACTGTCCTCTAAGATCCTATGGTGGCAACATATTGGATTTTCTCTCAGCGACTCCTGCATCAGTGGACTATATTTTGAATTTTGATAATAAATTATGAGACTATCTGTTCTCTTTTTGTTTTCAATATTTAATTAAGATGTATTATGATGTAAGTGTGTACCATGCAATACGATAAATGAATTAAATGAAAATCCACAGCCTGCTTCCAGTCTCCGACCGGGTCAGGAATGGAATGAATGAAGCCCCCATCTAGCGGCGAGGATATGGACTGTGCCGGCTGCCGAGGCCTGACGCACTCCTCTGGGGCAATGCTTAAGTGAATGACAGATGAAATGATAATGGAGAGTGTTGCTGGAATGAAATTTTGACAGGGAAAACCGGAGTACCCGGAGAAAAACCTGTCTGCCTCCGTTTTGTCCAGCACAAATCTCACATGGAGTGACCGGGATTTGAACCACGAACTCAGCGGTGAGAGGCCGGCGTGCTGCCGCCTAAGCCACGGAGGCTCAATACGATAAATAAATAATTAAATTTGCAGGATGAAGTTCAAGGCTAGGAAGGAAGGTACAGTAAGCGACAGGAAATAAGGGCTGACCAAAACGAAAATATAGGGCATTATTTAAGTCTCGGGTCAGAAATACCCATGCGCCAGTCCTCAAGGGCTAAAAAGTTGAACACGTTGAACACATTCGATCTCCTTGGTGTAAAGCCTGGGTTTTGCTTGAACAAACCTCCGTTTGCTCACAATCATGAACAAAATACAAAATTAAGAAGATACTGGCGGACCCGTGCGAGAAATCTCGCAAGTCCATAAACCACACTTTCCCCAATAGGGTTATAATGAGAGACTTAAGGGGAAAGGTTGTTATGGTTTTATTTCCACCAAATGATTATAGAACACTATTTACATTTCACGATAAAGGAAATACCTCAGAATGTTAATATGACATGAAACAGGCGTCACAGCGGCCCGTGGACAGCAATTATGGAGCGTATTTTCCTACATCAACGGTGTTTGCAAATCGCACACTTCGTACAATTTTTTTAAATTCATTTTTTAAAGAAATTATAGATATTTATGAAATTATAGTGCAATAAAACACTGATAATGCATATTCTCTTTCATTTGAATGCTCATTTGTCACGATCGGTCGCTTGTGAGCGCCGCAGGAGGGATCTATACTACTGAAATAATATATATGATAATCCATTGTTGGTTCATGTTTCAACCTTTCAATAACAAATATTTGGAAGTTGGTGCATATAGAACTGTGTCAGTGAAGATTGTGATGGAATGTGGTGATTCGTTGGTTCCTCAGTTTAGGGGCTGCGACAACGCGGTCATGTAGCCCCGTGTACTTTGGGTGTGTGTAGAATCTGTCTGCTTATTATTGTTATTATTATTATGGTATCAGAAATACCATTTACACAGTTCAATTAAGCATAGTACACAAAATAACACATATAAATTGCAAAGTACTTTACACCAATCTCGACCGGAACTTAGCAACATCAAGTGCATTTTGTGTTGCATTAAAAAGAACATCTCCGGTACACAATGAACTCTGGAGCATTTGCTCCACAATTTGTTCTTCACCACACTCACATGTGATGTTGCCGGAATCGATAGAGCCCCATTTTGCTAGGTTGACTTTGGATCTGCCCACCCCTGTCCTCAACTGTTCAAGGACTTCCACACAGACCAGTCTTCATGACAGCCAGGTGGCAAACGTTCTGCAACTGTCATTTATCCTGGGATGACGGGGACCTTGGCTTTCCAAAGCCGTAGCCTACTTTCGCTGTAGTAGGTGATCCAGTTAGTTCCTCAGACGTACGTAGGAAGCTTTTTCTTGACTTAGGTCTCTGAACTGGAGGTGTATGGCCATGTAAGGGATGAACACTTTGTTCCTCCACTCTACGCCTCTCTTTGTCCGCAGCTATTTACCTTCGAATACAGGGTGATCTGTCTGATAACCGATGTTAATTGTGATCGCTGTATTAGTATGTGTTATCTGTTTTTAATTCAAGTAACGACTGGAAACATTCGAGTTTCCAACTTTTGATACCAAACGCCACCGTCAACGACCAACTAGTTCTGAACGTTTGCTACTAGATGCCACCGCAGTCGGCTCCTGGCGACAAACGTTGGAACCTAAGAGCGTTAGTCAAATATAACCTATAATTTAGCTTCACACATGTGTAATTAGTGGAAGGTTCTTTATCAAGCCATAAGTCTATGACATGGGACCGCCGGATTTACTTCCCCTCCGAAGGAAGGCATACTGAGGGATTTTTAACGCTCTTAAAAATCCGACGACTTCGGCCAGATTTGAACCCGCGATCTTGGACATAGAAGCTCAGCATGCTACCAACTACGCCACCGAAGCGGGTTCAAACCCAGCCAAAATCGTCGAATTTTTTAAGAGCGTTAAAATTGCCTCAGTATGCCTCCCTTCGGAGGGGAAGTTAAGCTGGCGGTACCATGTAATAGATTTATGGCATGAAAAAGAACCTTCCACTAACTACACTTGTGTGAAGCCAAACTTTTTAGGTTAGAATTGATAACGCACTATTATAGTTCCAAAGTTCACCGCCAGGTGCTGACTGCGATGCCATCTAGTAGCCAAGTCCGCAAGCTAGGTGTCGTTGACGGTAGCATTTGTTAGCAAAAGTAGGAACTACTTGAAATTATTGTCTGCAGTCCTTACTTGAATTAAAAACATCTAAGACACACTAATACAGCCATCACAATTAACACCGGTTATCAGAGAGATTCTACACACACCCAAAGTACACGGGGCTATATGACCGCGTTGTCGCAGCCCCTAAACTAAGCAACCAACCAAACATAACACTTGAGATATCTATTTCCTGAAGGTATTTTCAACTTCAAGCAGCCAGTTTTTTCTTAGCCTTCATTGGGAAAGTAAAATTAAGAACTATATTAGTGATCACTCATTCTGAGAATATGCTCATGAAATTTGAAACGTCTTTTCATGAAGGTGTTCGAGAGTTTCTCCGAATGCTGATAAAGCTCATCTTATTCCCTCAGTACAAACATTGTGCCAAAGATTTTCCTCAAGTTATTTCTTTCTTGTTGTATATCTATAATTAGTGGTCTGACCCCAATGATCAGTGTTTCAGAGGCATATAGTGGCTCGGGTAGCTTGCCACGGTGCACGAGTGGTTATCGTGTCAGACTACCAACCCCCGGGGGTGATGCTGATTCCTGCTCGTGGTGCCCCTGCATAGGTACTTGGATTATAATCTCCAGTACTGAACTGAACGTCAGCATTCCAGAAGTACCAACTCTATGAATCACTTAAGGTCTTATGATACAAAACGGTCTTTATTAAGGCCAAAACTGAACATCATATCACTAAACATCGAGGGCTTGTCAACACCTAAGGAAGAGTTACTACACCAACTCTGTCATACATATAACTGCGATATATTGTGCCTGCAGGAAACACACAGAGGTGAACACCAACGTCGTCCGAAAATCCCTGGCATGAAACTCGTGGCTGAGAGGCCCCACAGACAGTACGGGAGTGCTATATTGGTGAAACCTGAGCTCCACATTTTGTCTACTGCAATCACTGACGAAGAAGACGTAGAGATAATAACGATAGAGCTTAGCAACTGCACAATATCATCTATTTATAAACCTCCAAATGTGAAATTCTCCTTCAATCCGCCAAACAACTATCACAATCAAAAGGTTCATTTTGTAATTGGAGATTTTAACAGCCATAGTAGTATGTGGGATTACGCTAAGGATGACTCTAACGGAGAAGCTGTACTAGAATGGGCAGACAATTTCCAGCTCCATCTTATCCATGACCCCAAATTACCTCCATCATTCAACAGTAGCAGATGGAAGCGAGGCACCAATCCAGATCTGATATTTGTGAGTGAAAACGTGGCTCAACAATGTGTGAAATCAATCTGTAATCCGATTCCAAACACCCAACACCGGCCCATGATGTGTCAACTCTGGGCAGCAGTTCGACCAGCAACTATTCCATTCCGAAGGAGATATAACTTAAAAAAAGCAGACTGGCTGAAGTTTAGCACAACTCTTGATATAATGATATCAGACATCCATGCAGTGCCGGAGAAATATGATGAGTTTGTCGATTCCGTGAAGAAAGCTTCCAGAGTTTCCATACCACGAGGATGTAGGTCCAGTTACATACAAGGCCTAACATCAGAAACAGCAGCCCAAAAGGACAATTACTTCTCATTATTTCAAGAAGATCCTTTAAGCGAAGAAACTATTTCAGCAGGAAAATTGCTCCTTGCTTCTATTTCAGAAGCTAAGACAGATGCTTGGATACGCCTTATGGAGGAAACAGACATGTCGAGAAGCAGCCAAAAAGCTTGGAGATTGTTAAAACGACTCAGTAACGACCCAACTAAAGGACCGCTCCACGCCAATGTTTCCGCGAACCAAATTGCAAATCAACTTATCTCGAATGGAAAGACCAATCACCCTATCAGAAAAATGGAACACAGAATCCACCTAAGTGAAGACGCCAGAACTAATGACATGTCTCAACCATTTAAGCTGAGTGAGTTAGAAAAAGCCATTCAAAGCTGCAAAAACGGTAAGGCAGCAGGGCTAGATGATATTACGGTAGAGCAGATCAAACACTTCGGCACAGCTACGAAGGAATGGCTTCGGAATTTCTTTAATAGCTGCTTGGCATCCTCAAAGATTCCCAGAATATGGAGAAAAGCACGGGTGATTGCTTTTCTCAAACCTGGCAAGGAAAATTCAGATCCTAAAAATTTCAGACCTATCTCTTTACTATGCCACCTATATAAAATAATGGAAAGAATGCTACTTAACCGTTTGACGGGAGTTGTAGATGAACTGCTTATACCGCAACAGGCTGGTTTTAGACCGGGAAAGAACTGCACAGCACAGATCCTGCACCTAACCCAATGCATTGAGGACGGTTTCGAGATGAGAAAAGTCACAGGAGTAGCATTCGTGGACCTTTCCGCTGCTTATGATACCGTAAATCACCGCATCCTACTACAAAAACTGTACCGCACAACTGGCGACATCAAGGGGACGAAGATGATAGCTACTCTCCTAGAAAACCGTCGCTCCTTTGTTGAATTTCAAGGACAACGGAGCAGATGGAAGAATCAAAGGAATGGCTTGCCTCAAGGTAGTGTGCTGGCTCCTATACTATTTAACATCTATACAAATGTCCAACCACTACCAAAAGGCACTAAAAGCTTTATTTACGCTGATGACCTTGCACTTGTCACCCAATCTAACAGTTTTGATGAAGTAGAAATCTCTCTGACACATGCATTAGAAGAGCTTGGAACATATTACGACCAAAACCAACTGAAACCCAATGCCGAAAAGACTCAAATATGTGCATTTCACCTGCGACACATTCAGGCATCCCGACAACTCAAAGTGTATTGGAAGGGAAAGCTACTAAATCATTGTTTCACTCCAAGATATCTAGGAATCACCTTGGATCGTACACTGACCTACAAGAAGCACTGCCAAAACATCAGGCAAAAGGTATCCACAAGAAACAACATTCTTCGCAAGTTGACGGGAACTAATTGGGGAACCCAGCCACAAACCCTTAGAACATCAGCTTTAGCTCTGTGCTACTCTGCGGGCGAATATGCCAGTCCAGTGTGGTATAAATCAGCACACACTAAACAAGTTGACACTGCACTCAACGAAAGCTGCAGAATCATTACTGGTCGCTTGAAGCCTACTCCAGTTGTGAAAGTCCACTGCTTAGCTGGTATTGCTCCTGGGGAGATACGCAGGTAGGTAGCAGCCAAAAAGGAAAGATTTAAGGCATCCACATCGCAAACACACCCACTATTTGGATATTCCCCCGCCCGAACTCGCCTTAAATCTAGGAAAAGCTTCCTTCGGACAACAGTCAGCCTTAAAGGCAATGCTGACACTGCTAGGGCAAGAATGTGGAAGGAAAGAACTGGTCATCTGTCCGGCTGGATGACCCCAAAAGAAAGCCTTCCTCCGGGCCATATGGAAGGTTGGGCAACATGGAAGGCGCTCAACAGACTGCGGACTGGAGTTGGAAGAACCAAGATGAACTTGCAGAAATGGGTTTTTCCAAGTGACTCTCTCCTCTGTGATTGTGTGGAACCACAGACAATCCAACATCTTTACCAGTGCCCACTATGTCCAGCAACATGCACAATGGAAGACTTAACATTTGCCAACCCGAATGCTATTGACGTCGCCCGTTACTGGACAAAGAACATTTAATTTGGTTGCGGGCTACCTGGCAGTCAAATGTTTGTGTGTTGTACAACTGACTTGTATGTTTATGTCCTCACTTAATATTAGATCTAGAATAGTTTGTGTCTTTATTAATTATCATTATTATTTTTTATTTGAATTTGATTCTCACTGTTTACCATTTGTGATATATATTTGTGATTGGTGCTCCTGATACGAATAAAGAAGAAAGACCAACCCCCAAGCTTGCAGGTTCGCTCCTGGCCTTGGTAAGTCATTTTTGAAAGGCGATAAAAATCACGACACACATGTCATACGTTGTTGGCATGTTAATGAACCCATTTGAATTTAGTAGGCCGTGTTCATAATGACAAAATAATTAATCTCGGGATTTTCCGCCAACACAAAGTTCCTCCATTCTCTACTAGAAAGCGCTATAGTGTCAAGGAGCTTAGATATCTAACCTCCTTGACTTTAGTTAGTTATAGTTATTTATTGTTGTTGTTTTAAAGGGAGGAACTACGAGGTCATCTGTCCCACTCCTTGACTTTCACAGCGTTCCAAGGAACGACAAAATTCAACATGCAAGCTACCCTCTAGGCGCAAATAACAAAACTTGCACCTGGGATCCGAGGCCATACGATATTCTTATTATATAGTGGCTTGGGTTTGATTACCGTGTTCTATTGCCGTAATTTTGCTTTAAGGGAGATGGATTTCTGATACACATCCTGACTTCTTTAAGGCCTTGCGCAGAAGGCAAGAGATGCCATGAAAAGAAAAGAAAGAAGAGATCTGAACTCTCGAAGAATGAGGGATCAGGGACGATGAGGCAAGGTCGAATTAGTGTGGGAAATTGAAGGACTCCCTAGGCCTCGGATACCCTAATACCGCCGGCGTCGGAAGAGAACAAGAATTGACCAAGAATGGTTGATAGGAAAGATGGCAGAGAGGAGCCCGTTTAGCGTCTCGAGGTCGAGTACATACCGTTCTAGCAATTGATAACAATAATAATAATAATAATAATAATAATAATAATAATAATGTTATTGGTTTTACGTCCCTTTTAACTATTGTAGCTATTAGAGACGCCGGAATTTATCCCCGAAGGGGATCTTTAACGTGCCAGTAAATCTTCTGACGGCTCCCTCACAATTGCGCACCCTCAAATGTCACTGACTGCACCAGGATTTGATCCTTCAACCCTGGGAACAGCAGGCAAGAACGTTGCCGCATGCGCCACGCAGCCAGTCTGTGAAATAGGAATCGAAACCGTTCCACAGGGGTGACAGCCAAGAATATTATCTATTAAAGCACTAGCTGATCGTTTCGATTATATCAGACGCATGAGAGAGCTATATAACCTGGGTCAATACTCTGACATGCTCTAATGCACATAAGCATACTTCATATTATAAAGTCTTGCGTGACGCAAAGCTGTAACCAAACTGACATAAAAAGGAAGTGTTCATGCGTTTTCTACAAAACCAGATAGCTTTTAACACTTTCCACACGCAAAGAGCAGGAATAACATAGCGAGTTGTAAATCTTGTAGCTGACTGACACTAGTACATCTGTTCGCGGTGATGGATGACGGGTTTCAGATGTTTGATCATCCCATCTTATCTACAAAATAAATATCTAGCTATGTTCCTGAAATGAAGTGATACAGTGTTTTCACGGCACACACAAAGGGTTCTTCTTTTATCTCCCCATGTCTTAATTCCCCGTACAAATACAAACCGATATAAAATAAGTGAATTAATTCACGTATTTCATAGTCATACAGCATAACTTTTTGATGTATAAGGATTACAACGCAACCAAGAACTACATTTTCCAACGACCCCGAGCCGAGAAAAAGTTACCTTACAAAATTTATAACAACTGTCGTTCTTGAACACATAAAATTTTGAAATTAATAAACCAGTTATACAACATTCCAATGTATATTGTGTTAAAATTTGGATTCGATCTGATGACGGGTTTGTGAGATAATAATTCTTAAATGTGACGCATGGTTGAAACACGCTTAAAACGGGCACTTTTTGTGTTCCAACTGCGATAAAAAATATTAAAATATAAATTATAAATTCCAAACCTAGATGAACTAACATAAAATAGAACGACGAAAATGATGATGCTATTGGATGTTATGTAGGTCTATTGGTTACTTCACCAACAACCTTCAAACTCGTGTACACATAATATTTTGGTCGACAGTAATGTGTCGTCAACAGTGCCCCGCTAGTTTCCTTCAACCCGACCATTCTAACGTTCGTTTTGTCCAACCCAATGGGTTTGGCAACGGTTTTAGCCTGTGCACCGCGTTAGCCATATATGTAGAGCCCTGCGCGGATAATCAAAATGATATCTGCATCCAGCCCTCATCTACACAGCTCTTATCCGCATCCGCAAGACTTTTTTCCGCATTCGTACGTTTGTTATCTGAATCTACTGGCATTACAATCATATTTTAATTAGATAAAGCTTAAATTACTAAAGCAACATATTTAGACATTTGAGGAAATAGTCGTTCCCTTAGGCTTTGTATGTCATGTGTTTGTGTTCAAAATGAATGTTGCACAGCCAGAATTGCAACCCATTCCTGTTGGGAGTGTAAATAATGCTTAATGGCATAATTTGAATGAGATTAGCTTAAATCATCATTTTACATTTGTCATGAAAAAAATAACATAAAGGAAAAATATGATACCGATATGTCATAAACATCCGGGTCCTAATAATGATATTAAACAAGTTCGGATTGTATTCTAAAACTATCGCCAAATTTTCTCCAAACATTATCCGTAGCTTATCCGTTATCCGCACAGCCATGCAAACTATATCCTCATGGCGAAAAATTTTGCGGATATCCGCGGGTTTATCTGCGGCAACGGTTTTAGCCTGTGGGCCGCGTTAGCCATATATGCACCAGTGGATTTTGTCACGCGCAGTGGAGATAGTCACACATTAATCTTTCTCTAGACCAGTGGGTTTAGTCACGCAATACCTCATGTGGTGGTGTATTTTATACCTAGATATCTTACATGTTGGCAAAACTACCGTGATGAGAATGTGTCGTCATGTGTCGTCAATGTCTCCGCCCAGATAACAGTTGACGAATGCTCACCGCTTGAAGATCATGGCTGCCATCGTTCAATGAACAAGAAACAAAGACACATATTTACGTAAAGTACAGATGTGTGCAAATTATTAAACTCATCGCCAGTATTCCAAAATTTCATTTGATTTAATGCACTAAATATATTTACAAGGCGGTGAAGTTATTTGAAATATTTAACCAGCAGTCTTAATTACATTTTATTTTAAGAAATGTATAGTAGAATGATCTTTTGGAATTTCCACTAAAAGAGGGGCCTCGTTAATTCAAAATGCTACACGTTTTGTTTTGATTACTGTATTCTACTTTTCGTATGAGTTCAGAGCTGAGGAATTCAAATTCTTTTCTACTGATCATCCGCTCTTGAACTATACAAAGATTCATGGATCATGGATTGAAATCACCTGATTTAGAGGGCACATTCCAAAGTCAATGAAACAAGGGAAAACGCACCCAGTTCAGGTATCCCTCGGGTTGGTTAGTTCCTTAGTTTAGGGGCTGCGAGAACGCGGTCATATAGCCCCGTGTACTTTGGGTGTGTGTAGAATCTGTCTGATAACCGGTGTTAATTGTGATGGCTGTATTAGTGTGTGTTATCTGTTTTAATTTAAGTAAGGACTGCATACAATAATTTCAAGTAGTTCCTACTTTTGCTTCCAAATGCTACCGTCCACGACACCTAGCTTGCGAACTTGGCAACTAGATGGCAACACAGTCAGCACCTGGCGGTGAACGTTGGAACTAATAGAGCGTTATCAATTCTAACCTACACATTTTGACTTCACACAATATTGTAATTAGTGGAAGATTCTTTTTCATGCCATATATGGGACCACCGGCTTTACTTCCCCTCCGAATGAAGGCATACTGAGGGATTTTAACGCTCTTAAAAATCCAACGACTTCGGCCGGGTTTGAACCCGCGACCTTGAGCATAGAAGCTCAGCATGCTATCAACTACGCCACCGAAGCCACCAAGTTATATGTCTACAGGGGAGAAAACTTCACCAAGTAGGGTGATAATGGACGACAATTTCAATTGGTATTGTCCCCTGGAAGGGTACGAAAATCATATTATCCAAGTGGACGTGTACAAGTAAGGTTGTCGTCTCCTTCACTGTTAATTTCTGAGTTCTCACACAACGTAACTATAACTGTGACTTTGTTATTTCTTTAGGTGAGTAACGGCAATCGTAACGAAAGCTTAATGCTTTTCAGTCAGACAACACGATTGTACCCAAATAAGATGAGTTTCCCTAATCCTAAAAAAAAATACATTCAAGTAAATTTTTAGCCTACTTTCGATTTTTGCAAAAAATGAAAGTAGACTTATGAGATCAACACAGGGCGAAAAATTGTGTGTCTGTCTGTGTGTGTGTACTCTGAATGTCTGTCCCCCCCTATCAATTCGAATACGGTCAAACCGAATTAAACGAAATTCGGTACAGAGGTAGCACTAGCAAAGGGCACCTCAGTGTCATGTTATATATCGCTGCGATCTTGACGGAAACGTAATGGCGGCCACACAATTGTTAAAAGCGTAAATCAAATTACGACCAACGTAATCATCTGAGCTCTACCAATGTTTGCAACATTATACCTTTATGTATGAAGAAACTTTTGACCAAACTACAAGGTCGTCAGACTAATAATTTGAGGATGGCGGCCAAGTGTGTGTGCAAATAGATTCCCCCTATCTATTCAAACACGGTGAAACCGAATTGAACGAAATTTGGTACAGAGGTAACACTAGACAAATGCACCGCAGTGTCATGTTTTATATCGCTGCCATCTTTACGAAAACGTAATGGCGGCCACCCAAATGTTAAAAGCTTAAATCAAATTACGACCAACCTAATCATCTGATCTCTACTAAATTACGCAAAAATATACCTTTATGCAATACGCATCTTTTGACCAAACGACAAGGTCATCAGCCCAATAATTTGAAGATAGCGGCCATGTATGTGTGTAAATTGATTCACCATATCAATTCAAACACGGTGAAACTGAATTGAATGAAATTTTGTACTGAGGTAGCACTAGCAAAGGGCACCTCATATTCATGTTTAATATCCATGTAGCACGTTGTATTTCAACAAGCTACTACAACCAACATTCAATTATACTCCCTGAAGAGGACAAAGAGTTGTAACAATACCCATGCATTTAGGAGAAAGTAGGCTATATGTTCTTTACTGAACATCTTGTTAATAAATAATATGTATTTATTAATCTCATGTAAATTTTTAGTAAATAATAATTAGGCCTATGTGTTTACGCTTCTATTGACATATGGTTAGAATGCATCCAACAAGAATAAATAAACACATTTTTGATAAAATATATAATCTGAAGAGCCAAGGGGGTTACACCAAGCAGATGAAGGAAGAGCTCCGGAGGCTAGGAATTACAGATGACGACTGTCGAGACAGAACACAATTCAGGGAAATACATTCGAACATAAAGGTTCTTGTGGGAGAAAATAGAGAACGCAGGGGAGGATGATGGACAGCAGAGAGAAAGGTGCAACACTTTGAAAGAATGAAGGAGGTGTGGAGGAAGAGAAGGGAAGAAAGAACTATGAAAAGGAAATTAAATGATATTCGCGTCGTCCTTAGTTTTGGCCGGTTCGCATAATGTTATGTAATGTAATGTAATAGTTATGTATTTATTATTCTCATGTAAATTGTTTTGAGGATTAGGGAATAACCCATCTCATTTGGGTACAATCGTGTTGACCGACTGAAAAGCACCAACATTTCGTTTACTAAGGCAACACTGAAAATGGTTTCAAACACCATAATGGTAATTGTAGCAAGTGACTTTCCCCAATCCTGCTTAATTCCATTGGTTACAAACTCTGGGCATGCACCAATCTCGTAGATTGTTCGTAAACAATCTTGTTATCGACAACCCCGCAGAAAACATTCAATGAGTAAATGGCAATGTCTACTCACTCACATTTGTGTTCCTCTTTGTCCATATTGACGTTTTATTTATAGATTACATTTAGGTGTAATTTGTCTCACTAGCAGACACGGAACAGTTGGGGGTTGGTGTTTTACGTCAGATTACACGACAGAACTCGTCCATTAAGGTTTCGATGGAATCGTGTTGCCTGCACTGTAGCGATCAATACGAGAGAGTGGTGCTAACAGTAGGTCAGCACAGCGGAATGTGTTGTATAGGGGGACAAATATCAGGGACATTCGCCCTCGCGCAATATTTTGCCTCTTATAAAAGCTTCGATGTGAAAGCTCTAGAACAAATAGTACAGAAATGAACTGAAACACCTTGTTTTGTTTCTTTATACAGGGTATCCGCGTAAAAGGTTCCAATATTTACAAAAGAGTTAGTGTACAACAAAATAAGAAAAACATTCTATAAGCATTGATCGTAAACCTAATATCTTCTGAGTTATGGTCTTATTTCATACGAGGAGCACATATTGCACTGCGGGCACCTGGGCACGAAACAAATAAAAAAAAAAACACTGTGCGAGGAGCATATCTTGCACTCGGAGCACTTTGGCAAGATCGAAATTATAAAAAGCATTTTACACGGAGCATATCTTGCACGAAACAAATGAGAAACACATTGTAAGAGGAGCATATCTAGCACTTCGAGCTCTTTGGCACGAAAGAAATGAGAAGACATTGTACGAGGAGCATATCTAGCACTTAGAGATCGAAAAAAAAAGAGAAAACACTGTATGAGGAGCATATCTAGCACTTCGAGCTCTTTGGCACGAAAGAAATGAGAAAACATTGTACGAGATCTTTGAAATGTAACAATTGAGAAAACATTGTATGAGGAGCATATCTTGTACTCGAGCTCTTTGGCACGAAAGAAATGAGAAAACATTGTACGAGATCTTTGAAATTTAACAATTGTGAAAACATTGTACGAGGAGCATATCTTTTAATCCGAGAACTTTCGCACGGAACAAATGAAAAAACAGTGTACGAGGAGCATATCTTGCCCTCTGAGTACATTGGCACCAAATAAATGAGAAATAAATTGCGAGGAGCATATCTTGCACTTCCAGCTCTTTGAAACGAAACACAAGTAGCCCTCAGTCAAGATGGTGAACTACCGGTAGGGTAACGACCAAGAATTTGTGGATTTTAAAAGGTCAAATGAAAATAGTTGTTATAAAATCTTCTTAGCGAAGTGAAACATATGTGAAAATCATTTTAAAAATCTAAGCAATACGAAATTGTTTCAAAGTCAGTCTAAATATCCACTACCGTAGTAAATTTATGTAAAAAATGGATTTCTTGAGAAAAACAAGTGCAAACATTATAACGAAAGAGGAACACGAATAGATGTTACGATGCGGATCACTTTACAGCAGATGATAGGTTATGTTGGGTTATTAACTAACCTCACCTTCTGGTTTGGTGTTCATTCATAATGTCGTACCTAGTAAATTGCAATATGAAGTTGAAAATAGTTTTACGGCTTCTTATTGTAAAAGAAACAGAATATGGGATTATCTTATTATATAATACGCCAAGGTGTATGTTTCACGAAACTCAAGCTCCTAAACCAGAGGGAGTTAGAAGGTGTGGTTTGTACCAAAATCTTCCAAATCGTCTCAATAGTACAAGAAAAATCTTGCATTTCTTGAAAAGTCAACGGACAATTATTTATTTGTTTATAAAGTGCTTTTAAACAAATAAACATTAAGATAGCCCCTGGCAGAACTGTGTCGCGTACAGTCCGCATAGCACTAGAGCTGGGTGGGTTATCTGTACACATGGGGAGCACACAACCCATTATGCGAGAATTCTCGCACGGGTCCTCTAGTACAATGAGTCTCTCTCACGACTCGGCCGGCCGGCGCACCCAGCTTATATGTCTCCCGTTGATTCATCACTCCCCGATCGGCATAACATAGTACTTCGCTCACTTTATCCGTGCATGATATGAGATAACAATTAAAATTAAGAAAATAACAATTAATTAAATACGCTCGTACCTTATGACAGGAGATGTTGGAAATATTCTCCTCATACATCCACACATTTCCGGCATCGCCTTAGGAAACTCCGATTCACACGCATAAGTTCGTCTTCCGTAATTGAGGCTTTATATCTCTCCGGATATGTTCTTTCAGTTCGCCCAACGTGTGAGGGTTTCGTGCATACACTTTATTCTTTAAGCACCCATATAAATAAAAGTCACAAACAGTTAATTATGGGGACCGTGACAGCCATAAGTCCGTACCAATTACACGGTATTCAAAAATTTCCTCAATTAAGTTTAATGTGTCATGAGCTGTATGTGCGGTGGCAGAGTCTTGCTGAATATATCCATTTCGAGAGTTAGTGTCAGTCAGTTCGTCAAAAAATGGTTTTAGTATATTATCCCTGTACCTTTGTGCATTAATTGTGCCTTGAAAAAGGAAAGGCCCTATAATAATGTATCCATTCATTGCGCACCATACTCCGACCCATTCGTTATGTAGAGGAATTTCGTATTCTCTACTTCAATATCTGTTATTCTGCGTCGTCGAACCATACCCGTGTAAATGGAACCAAGCTTCGTCCGAGAAAAATATTAACATATCCGGAGAGAAATAGCCTCAAATACGTAAGACGAACATATGCGTGTGATTCGGAGATTCCTAAGACGAAGCCGGAAATGTGTGGATGTAGGAGGAGAACATTTAGAATATCTCTTGTCATAAGGTAGTAGCAGCTTATTTTGTTAATTTTAATTGTTATCTCATGTCATGCAAGGATAATGTTAGCGAAGTGCTAAGTTATGCCCAGCGGGTAGTGATGAGTCAACGGGAGACAGATAAGCTGGGCGCGCCGGCCGGCCGAGTCGTGAGAGAGACTCACTTTCCAATAGAAAATACGGTATATGTAGCAAGACTCGATTGAAAGTTCTTGGCCGTTTATATGAGTTATTAATGCCTGGGAAAACTATTTTGATATTTCCTTTACTTCGTTATGCCCGTATAAAGAGCGCGATTGAACCCATCTAGCTGATAGCTATCTTGGCCTCCCAAAATCTCTTCATGGCTCTTTCTGCGCTCCTCCATCCAGCTTCTTCTGTCCAATACCATAGTATTTCCTGAAGGTAATAGCCAGTTGTTCATAGCTTTCATTGAGAGATTAACATTTAGAATTCTTTTAGTCAGCCTGTGATTACTCATTCTGAGAATATTCCCATAACATTTCAAACGTCTTTTCCTGAATGTGTCCGAGATTTTCTCTGAATGCTGATAAAGCTCCTGGGATTTCCTTTTCATCCAAATTCCTTCAGTAGGCTACAAACTGGGCCAAACATTTTCCTCAACAATTTTCTTTCTCGTTATCGTTTACCTTTAATTAGTGATCTACCCCCAATGATTAATGTTTCAGAGGCGTTTGCCTCGAGTTTGATTACCGAGTTTTAATGTCGGAATTTTGCTTTACGGGAGATGGCATTCTTAGTATATCTGTTCTATGTGATTCTAAAGGCCCTTTGCGGTTGAAGGGTTCATTCCAAAGAAACAGACAAGTCCAAAAAGGGACTTTTTGAGATAAGTACATTTTCCTCCTCTTCAAGGTCAACTCTGCGTACGGATATTATTGCTGTGAAATATTGGGGGTTCTACAAAAAATAAGACAAGTCCAATGCTTTTTCAAGATAATTAATTACCTGGAATATTTGCCATTCAATAATGATTTGTACTTTGTTAGGATTTACACGATAAATAATCGTAGTTGAGGATTAAAATATTTTTCATTTTTGTATTCAACTAAGATTTCGGCAAAAACCAGACTAGTACAAAGGTCTTTCTAGGTTTTCTCAACTATCCTCATAAAAATATATTTCCTTTATGTTCAATGTAGAACTGTTAATGAGACAATAGTGGGTCTAAAATCAATTTTTATTTCATTCACCACAAATGAAGCTATACTGTTCTTGTTAGTTTCTGAACAATTTAATTTTAGGACTCGTCTGGTTCTTGGAATTAACCCTTCAATTTATAGATTCTCTCTTTGTTTTCATCACAACTAGGCCTGAGGGTTGGATACTTTCTCCTAGGTACTGTATTTGATTTAGACACTTGGGTTACTTTACCAAACCTAGATACCAAAGGTTGTTTATCCATATACTGACGAAATGATCATTATTCTCTTCTTTATTAGCCCTCGGACACTCCCGCTAATAATAGATAGAGCGTTACTCGCTACATATGTAGCCCAAAGAGTTATTCAGTCTGATGGACTCGCACACGTTATTTTCGATGTTCAGTATCAATAATATGATAAATAGTAGTATGTATAAGTATTCTGCGCTAAATCTGAAGATTTTATGTAGGCATTTATCTTCATATGGAGAGATAATACAAAGTTAAGAAGAAAAATCAATTCTATCGTACATCTTTGGTAAAACTGCAACAAAAATAAAACGAATGGAACTAGAACTGTTAAATTATTTTTTATGTAAACCTAAATACTTACATTAGTGCATATTTGTATTGGAATTAAACAAAAATAAAACTAGGTTAGATAATTTCCTTAGAAAATCAGCACTTATTATGAACAATTTCGGTATTTTCATTTATTTTTTCTGGAAGTTTAGAAGTTTATATTTGCCCTCTTGGCTACAATCTATAGCCTAGGATATCCATAAGCATGCTCAAACAAATTTGTTACTCAGGCATTCTGTGCAAACGGACACAATGATCCGAGAAGATCTTCATTGCACTTTGCGCATCTGTTCCTTGTTATTTATCCCTTCCTCGTTCACACAAGAAGCAACAGCCCACTTTATTTCCACTACACTCAACCTATCATTACTTTCATTTAAACACTGACTAATTTGAAAGTCATCTACATGACCGCCTCCTGTGAGGCAACGTTTCCTTTGCGAAACAGCGATGCTCGCGCGGGCTACTATTGTAGCCCAGACGACTTCTAATGCATCTGGTGTCAGTTTGGTGCAATTGGTTCAGTTGGAATCGCACCCTTCTGTTAAGTACACCATCAACATGCAGCTACAGAGATTCTCAATATTCCCAGCAAAAAATATACTCTGCGCTACAACAAAATAAATCACTGGGCTACACCTGTAGCCCGCGCGAGTATCCGAGGGTTAGGAATATTCTACAATACAGTAGTTTTCCTTCAACCCCAAAATACTCTACTCCTCCACAAATTTCGGTCTTCAGCATCTTCCTCGGTTCAGCCTCTGGTAGCCATGTTTCTCTTTACACCATCCATCTATTGTTCTCATGGTTTACCCCGTTTCCGTTTGCCATCAGCTTGCCAATGTAACATTAAATTTGGAATTCTACTATTGTGCATCCTTTTCACATGTCCAAACCATTGTAATCATCTTTCTTCAACCACTTCTAGTACATTCTTTCTTACCTGCATAATTTCTCTGATTCTCGTATTTCTAATATTATCCAATCTTGATTTTTTCACCGGCCTCCTCCAATAATCCATGTCTGTTACTAATAATTCGTTTGCTTGCTGTCTGTTTAACACCCAAGTTTCTGCTCCTTATAACAAAATACTTTGTACCAATGAACTGTATAAGGTTCTTAGTGTTGTTTATAATATTTCTGCTCCATAAAACGGAATTTAATGCTCCAATTGTTCTTCTAGCCTCACTTAATCTTTTCTCAATTTCATTATTATTATTAAAGCGAGATGCTTTACTTTACCTAGTTTGAATTATTACTAAGCTTCCGATGGAATCGTGTTGCCAATGCGGTAGTGGGGCTCCAGTACGAAGCGAAATGTGCAGTATACGCTTTAACACAGCGCAGAGATAAAGTCCAGTGGAATGAAATATTGGTAATGGCTACCCTCGGGTCAATTGCCAATAAATCTATAGAGCCTGCTAAAAACAAGAATTCCGTTCTTCTCCAATATCCGCGAGATTTAGGCATACGTTGTGGATATAAACATTTCTGTGAATGGCGGCGCTGCCCATAAGAAATTGTTTCAGTGGAGGCATCAGATATCAAATAGGTTATATTAGATTAAATTCATTTTTGTCTGGCAATATATGGGGTCATTGGGCCTTCTCTTTCATCTAACCAGATTATAGCTTGCAACGGTGGGTGAGTGGATAATGTGTCGGTCTAGCAACCTCAAGCTTCGCTCCTGGCCATGGTAAGTGATTTTTGAAAGGCGGCAAAAATTACGACTCGCATGTCATACGATATTGCATGTTAAAGAGCCCATTTGAATTCAGCAGACCGTGTTCATAATGTGAAAATTAATCTCGGGAGTTTCCGCCAACACAAAGTTCCTCATTTCTCTACTAGAAAGCGCTATAGTGTTCAAGGAGCTTAGATATCTAACCTCCTTGACTTTCATAGTGCTTCAAGGAACAATGAAATTCGACATGCGAGCTACCCTCTGGGTGTCAAATAACAATTATAATAATAATGTTACTGTTTTTACGTCCCTTTTAACTACTATGGCTTTTAGAGACGCCGGGGTGCCAGAATTTTGCTCCGAAGGGGATCTTTAACGTGCCAGTAAGTCTACTGACACGGCTCCCTCGCATTTGCGCACCCTCAAATGCCAGCTGACTGTGCCCGGATACAAACCTGCAACCTAGGGCCCAGCAAGCGAGAACATTACCGCTGAACCACTCAGCCAGTCCGTCAAATCACAAAGCTTGCACTCGGCACCCGAGGCCATACGATATTATTATTACACCATTAATGCAATGGGAAAAATGCAAATATGGTTGGTTCCTCAGTTTAGGGGCTGCAACAACGTGGTCATGTAGCCCCGTGTACTTTGGGTGTGTGTAGAATCTGTCTGATAACCGGTGTTAATTGTGATGGTTGTATTAGTGTGTGTTGTGTGTTTTTAATTCAAGTAAGGACTGAAGACAATAATTTCAAGTAGTTCCTACTTTTGCTACCAAATGCTACCGTCCACGACACCTAGCTTGCAGACTTGGCTACTAGATGCCATCGCAGTCAGCACCTGGTGGCGAACGCTGGAACTAATATAGCGTTATCAATTCTAACCTAAAATTGGCTTCACACAAGTGTAGTTAGTGGAAGGTTCTTTTCCATGCCATAAATCTATGACATGGGACCGCCGGCTTTACTTCCCTCCCGAAGGAAGGCATACTGAGGGATTTTTAGCGCTCTTAAAAAATCTGACGACTTCGGTTGGGTCTGAACCTGCGACATTGGGCATAGAAGCTCAGCATGCTACCAACTACGCCACCGAAGCCGCCTAATGCAAATATGAATGGAACTATAGGACTACAATCTAAAAGACACACAACTAAGTGCTGACAAAATTGAATTGTTAATAACAAAACGGTAAACTATTTAAACAGTGGGCATGGAATTACTTGCGAATGTAGAGAAAAGTGGAAATACGAATAAACTAAAAGCATATGACGATGATGAAGCCTCCGTGGCTTAGGTGGCAGCACGCCGGCCTCTCACCGCTGGGTCCGTGGTTCAAATTCCGGTCACCCCATGTGAGATCTGTGCTGGACAAAACGAAGGCAGACAGGTTTTTCTCCGGGTACTCCGGTTTTCCCTGTCAAAATTTCATTCCAGCAACACTCTCTACTATCATTTCATTTCATCTGTCATGCATTTAATCATTGCCCCAGAGGAGTGCGTCAGGCCTCGGCAGCCGGCACAGTTCATATCCTCGCCGCTAGACGGGGGCTTCATTCATTCCATTCCTGACCCGGTCGGAGACTGGAAGCAGGCTGTGGATTTTCATTTTCATATGAGGATGATGCAAGAAAGAGCTTGTTTTACGCCGAAACTCTCCCTACATCGCTCAGTATTTAGACCGACCTTGCAGAGCTGGGTAGATTGAGGATATCTGATACATAAGCTAGAGGTAACTGACAAAAGAGTAGCATGAATAGATGGGAACAATGGCAGGAAGGTACTCGTAATAAAGGCTAAGTTAGATGTATAATAATAATAATACTAATAATAATAATGTTATTGGTTTCACGTCCTTTTTAACATCTGCGGCTTTTAGACACACCGGGGTGCCAGAATTTTGCCCCGAAGGGGATCTTTAACGAACCAGTAAATTTACTGACACGGCTCCCTCGAATTTGCGCACCCTCAAATGCTAAATACACCAGGATTCGATCCTGAAACCTTGGGAATAGCAGGCGAGAACGTTACCGCTGAGGCACGCCAGTCTAAGTTAGATGTGATGACGGTTGAGAAGGAGAGATCACCTAAGAGGTTAGTGATTGCTGTAGAGGGTAAGAGATGTGCAAGCCTTCAAACGAAAACAACAACAACAACAACAACCACCACCACAATAACAACAACATTTTATATTTATTTTCATATCACCCAAATCATGTGGCGTGGATGGTGTATAGACATTAGACTCCTAAAAACAACACTTACTATGATGTCAATAATAATAATAATAATAATAATAATAATAATAATAATAATAAATATAATAATAATTTAATAATAATATCAATAATATCGTATGGCCTCGGGTGCCAGGTGTAAGCTATGTTAATTGACGTCCAGAGGGCAGCTTGCATGTCGAAATTTATCGCTCCCTGGAGCGCTATGAAAGTCAAGGAGGTTAGATATCTAAGCTCCTTGACACTAGGGCGCTTTCTAGTGGAGAATGGAGGAATATTCTGTGTTGGCGGAAAATCCTGAGAGTAATTTTGCTATTATGAACACGGCCTACTGAATTCAACGTATGACATGCGTACTGTGATTTTTGTCGCCTTTGAAAGACCACTTACCACGGCCAGGAGCGTACCTACAAGCTTGGGGTTAGTAGTCCGACACGATAACCACTCACCCACCGTGGCAAGCTATAATAATACTACTACTAATAATTTGTTGTTGATTCAATTAGGGTCTTTGCGACATCGTGGTCATTTAGCCTTGTGTACTTAGGTTTGTGTGTGTAGAATTTGTCTCATAACCAGTGTTATTGTGATGGCTGTAATAGCGCGTGTATTTATAATTCAGATTAGGATAGGGAAAGGGGCGGCCGTGGCCTTAATTTAGGAACCATCCCGGCATTAGCCTGTAGTAGAAGTGGGAAGCCACGGAACGCCACTTCCAGGATGGCTGAGGTGGGAATCGAACCCGGGGCTCCACGGTGACAGCCAAGAGTGCTAGCCACTACGCAACGAGGTGGACGTGATAATAATAACTCATCTGACTACTTGGGAATATGCGTCTAATATCTTCAGAGCTTTGAAATCACGATATATGGCTTCCTGAAAACCAGGTTTAGAAGGCCACCCTTTTGATCCTTGTCCTGTGGGGCGTGTATTGAACTAATCCACGCTTGTCCGTGGGGAGTTGGAGTTGTAAGTTCACTGGCAGTGGAGGGGGAGGGATATGGAATCGACCACCCTCGCCGGGCGAACACAGGCTTCCTCAAGGCGTTGTCCTGTAACTAGCACACACCAGGCGAGGAATCAGAAACCATCATGGGTGCCTGTCATTTCTAACATTTTCAGAGTAGAATAGAACAGAATACCCTCTGTTCCAAATCTCGGATATCCAGAGATTGGGGAGATAGTAATATTTATTTCAACCATTACCTGATACATGTGGTTTTTCTTTCTCTCCTATTTTACGCCCTCATCGGAGCACTTTAATCAATATAACCCCTGGCACTACAGCCCATGAAGGGCCTAGGCCTACCAAGCGACCGCTGCCCAGCCATTTGGCCTGCTAATATTGGGGTGATGCGTGATCAGCGCATCGGGTCCCTTCGGCCGTTAATCTTGGTTTTCGTTCTGGGGCGCTGCCTCACTGTCAGATAGCTACTCAATTGTCGTCACGAGGCTGAATGCACCCGGTTTCAGACCTCACGTCAGTTTCTAAAATCCCTGACGGAGCCGGGAATCGAACCCGGGGCCTCCGGGTGAGAGGCAGGCACACTACCCCAACACCACGGGGCCGGCACATTAATGAATACAGATACAAATAAGTCTAACAACGGTATTTTGAGATTAGCGATTCAGGTTCAGCTTCTTCTGCACCCAAAATTTCTTCATTCTATCTGACCTGGCTGCCCTTTTAGGTAGAAAGCTAACTATTGCAATGGGTACCATGTTTCGACTTCCGGAAAATTTTGACATATCTTCGCGTTTCACATCCCCCAGACCCCAAAACCACCGTCAGTTCAAAAGTTTATATATAATTTATGTATATATGTATCTATCTATCTATCTATCTATCTATCTATATATATATATATATATCACTTTATTGTGGACACGATAACTACCGCAATTTTGCACCAATCACTTTGAAATATTTACATAATATGTATCTCTATAAAATCTCGGTCGAGTTCGTTAATGGGCACAATCGGTCGACGGAGGTGAAAATGGGGGGCTTTTTTTTTCTCGAAAAAGTGAAATATCGCTATAACTCGCTTAATATTTGAAATATCGAAACCATTCAAAGTTCATACTATGTGTCGGATAAAGCCCAAAAATTTATGTTTGAAAAGTTTTTCGATAGCACCACCCATTGACCAAAGGGGTGGGAAAAAGTGGGTTTTTCGGGAAACATTAATCATATCTCTATTAATAGGCACAATATCAAAACCGTACAAAATGGACAATATTAACCGAATAATTACCTAAAACTTTTGTCTGAAAGAATTTTTGATATGACCCACCATTACGCCAAGGGTTGAGAAAAATGATTTCGGAATTATATGAAAATGCCAAGAGTCATCAGAGGTTGCCATGACAACACTACTAAATTGATGAGGGATGAGCCATCAGACGTTGCCATGACAACGCACTTGCACGAGATCACATTCAGTTTTCCATCTGTCTAAGTGTGAAGCGGCTTCGGTGACATACGTGGTAGCATGCTGAACTTCTATGCCCAAGGTCGCGGGTTCAAAGCCGGCCGAAGTTGTCGGATTTTCTAAGAGCCCTAAAAATCCCTCAGTATGCTTTCCTATGGAGGGGAAGTTCCAACGTTCGTTGCAAGTAGTTTGCGGTGGCATCTAGTAGCCAAGTTCACAGCTAGGTGTCGTTGACGGTAGTATTTGGTAGCAACATTAGGAACTACTGCTTGAAATTGACCGTCTGCAGTCCCTACCTCAATTAAAGACTAATACAGCCATCACAATTCACACCGTTTATCAGACTGATTATACACACACCCAAAGTACACGGGGTTACATGACCGCGTTGTCGCAGCCCCAAAACTGAGGAACCAACCAAAATCTCTGCAGGAGATAAAATGTTGCGTGAAGAAGTAACAGACCGTTAGATAGTTACACATCAGTGTCGAAACCTTGCATAAGGACAGAGTGACCACAAGTATAAAAAATGGACCCCAAATGACAAGAATGTTACCGTCCCCATAAGACAATATAATGTTTAATATATGCATAAAGTGACGAAAAACAAAGTTAATTAAGCTCCGATTATAAAATACTTTCTCGCAATAAATGAGGTCTGCTCCTTCTACGAAAACCTGCATATTCTGCCTATTTTCGCCTATCACCAGGCTTGCCCGTTGAAATCTACCTCCGCCTTCCGGCGTGCCGAGAGGACTTTTTTTCATCTGTGATGGTGTAGTTTTTCCGTTCAAATGTTGTTAATGTGAATCGTAAGTGTTTATTCCTTAAAATATTCACCATTTCTCTATTTTTTTTATTTGGAGCATCGTTAAATTGAATTCATTTAAATCATGCTGGATCTCTTTGAACCAGTTGTTTTTTGTTTTACTCTTCCAAAAGTAATTATTGTAATAAAATGTATATAACCATAAGTCAGTATATGTTGTACATTAAAACCGTACTGGTTTCAGTCACATTGTGACATTGCGAAATTTAAGACATGTAAATGTGCAAGAACATACACTTAATATAAATTTTGCCATAACAGAGGATTATAAAAATATTCTTGTTCCAAAAGCTCACATATGAAAATCCACTGCCTGCTTCCAGTCTCCGACCGGGTCAGGAATGGAATGAATGAAGCCCCCATCTAGCGGCGAGGATATGAACTGTGCCGGCTGCCGAGGCCTGACGCACTCCTCTGGGGCAATGATTAAATGAATGACAGATGAAATGAAATGATAGTGGAGAGTGTTGCTGGAATGAAATTTTGACAGGGAAAACCGGAGTACCCGGAGAAAAACCTGTCTGCCTCCGTTTTGTCCAGCACAGATCTCACATGGAGTGACCGGGATTTGAACCACGGACCCAGCGGTGAGAGGCCGGCGTGCTGCCGCCTAAGCCACGGAGGCTTTCCAAAAGCTCACAAATAAAAAATAAAATAAAAAAAACAGATCTGTTTCAAAATGTGTTAATAAAAACATGAAAACGTCTTGATAAAACAGCGTGGAATAGAAGAGATGTGGATGTGAAACTAGATAAGTTGAAATAGGTGATAACTGATAGTTTGGTATGTATTTGCGAGGTAGAGAACTAATGGAATGAAAACGTTGGAAATAAATTTTACCTCATTGTCATTTTACGAGGTAAGAAAAATAAAATAAAATAAAAAGAAAAATAAAGTAATAATAATAAATAAATAAATTTATTTTGTACTATCCTAATCTTATTTTAATTGATACAGAGAGGCTGTCCTTGACTTTAACTCGTTAAAAATCCCTCAGTATGCCTTCCTTCGGAGGGGAAGTAAAGCAGGTGGTCCCATGTCATAGATTTATGGCATGATAAAGAACCTTCCACTAATTACACTTGTGTGAATTATAGGTTATATTTGACTAAAGCTCATAGGTTCCAACGTTCGTCGCCAGGAGACGACTGTGGTGGCATCTAGTAACAATGTTCAGAACTAGTTTGTCGTTGACTGTAGCGTTTGGTAGCAAAAGTTGGAACTACTTGAAAATCGAATGTCTGCAGTCCTCACTTGAAACAGATAACACACACTAATACAGCCATCACAATTACCACCGGTTATCAGACAGATTCTACACACACCCAAAGTACACGGGGCTACATGGCCGAGTTGTCGCAGCCTCTAAACTAAGGAACCAACCAACCAACCAACCAACCAACCAACTAGACTTTAACTAACCTTTATAGTTTAGAATACCGTCTTCTTGTTTCACATGCATATTTGCTGTGTTTCTCATCTGTCGCTTTGCAATCCCATATTTCCCTGATAACATTAAAACGTTTCGCTAATTTTCCTGGCTTCCTCCGTCCTCTATTTAGTAATTTTATTAAAGTATGATAATCATTTTCACTTTGAATTCTGATTATATCTACCATATCGACAAACTTGGCTCTTGTTTTAGTCGCATTTCTGAACATAAGGCTGTTAGATTCATTTCCATGAATCCAGGGATACTCTTCGAAATTGATGGCCATAATTCTTTACAACAATTGGACGGTTTAGACACACTACCTTTCGTGGCATAGTGGCTAGCATTATTAGTAGAGCTCTCTATTAAACCTTAAAACGGTTTCTTAACAACCGCGTTTCGTAAAATATTTAATCAAAGAAACGCTTTATTATTAACAACGTTTCGTAAAACATTCAATTAATGAAACGCATTCTTATTAACTACGTTTCGTAAAACATTCAATTATTGAAACGCTTCTGTATTAACCGTGTTTCGTAAAACATTCATTTAAAGAAACGCTTTCTTACTAACCACATTTCGTAAAACATTCAATTAAAGAAACGCTTCTCTATTAACCACGTTTCGTAAATCATTTAATTAAAGCAACGCTTTCTTATTAACCGCGTTTGTAAAATATTCATTTAAAGAAACACTTTCTTACTAACTACGTTCCGTAAAACATTCATTTAATGAAACGCTTTCCATTAACCGCGTTTCGTAAATCATTTAATTAAAGGAACGCTTTCTTATTAACCGCGTTTGTAAAATATTCATTTAAAGAAACACTTTCTTACTAACCACGTTTCGTATAAAAATCAATTAAAGAAACGTTTCTTTATTAACCGCGTTTCGTAAATCATTTAATTAAAGAAACGCTTTATTATTAACCGCGTTTCATATATAATTTAATTAAAGAAACGCTTTCTTAATAACCGCGTTTCGTAAAACAATCATTTAAAGAAACACTTTCTTACTAACCACGTTTCGTAAAAAAATCAATTAAAGAAACGCTTCTTTATTAACCGCGTTTCGTAAATCATTTAATTAAAGAAACGCTTTATTATTAACCGCGTTTCATATATCATTTAATTAAAGAAACGATTTCTTCATAACCACGTTTCGTAAATCATTTAATTAAAGATAAGTTATGTGTTCTTAATAAACGCGTTTCGTAAAACAATCATTTAAAGAAACACTTCTTTATTAACCGCGTTTCGTAAATCATTTAATTAAAGACACGCTTTTTTGTTGTTGTTTTAAGGGGCCTAACATCTAAGTTATCGGCCGTATACGCTTTTTTTATTAACCGTGTTTCATACATAATTTATTTAGAGAAACGATTTCTCATTAACCACGTTTCGTAAATCTTTTAATTAAAGATACGTTTTCTTATTAACCGCGTTTCGTAAAACGTTGAATTAAAGATACGTTTTCTTACTAACCACTTTTCGTACAACGTTTAATTAAAGATTTGTTTTCTTATTAACAGCGATTCCAAAACGTTTATCAGAAATACGTTTTCTTACTAACCGCGTTTCGTAAAACATTTAATTAAGGAAGCATTTTCTTACTAACAACATTCCGTAAAACGTTTAATCAAAGACACGTTTTCTTGGGAAACATTCAAACGTTCTTTAAAAATCAACAATCGATTTTTTCTTAATGAAACGTTTTAAGAATGCCGTCTTCTGATTTTAAAGATGAATCAATTTTTATGACAGTAATGATATTGACGGGTGTTATTGTTGGTAAAATAAATAACTTTGCTCTCATCAGCTTCTAATCCTGAGCGGTATTCCTCATACCGGATTATTATTATTAGCGTATGGCAAGGCAATTATATACATAATATATACAATATATACACAACAACAAAAAATACATTGATTCACTTCAGGCATTAGTGTTATCCATTATAGCTGAATGTCCAACTTTTGAACCCACTGCAGTGCCTCCGCTGTTGGTGATACAAAGTCTCCCAATCTACCTGGATAAGCCCGTAGTTGACACTCGCTTAAAATGTGGGGAATGGTCTGGCGAGGGGCTCCACAATCACATTCTGGAGATGGTACAAAGTTCCACTTATAGAGAGAATCCCTGCACCTTCCATGACCTGTCCTGATCCTGTTCAGTCTGGACCAAGTTGCACGCGGTAGTTGGAATCCGTTAGCAATTTTTCCCCTCTGAAGATGGTAGTAGGGGCAAGTCAGTGGAGTTATTCCAGCGGCCTTTCCATACCTCCAAAGCATCGAAGTTGGTGGATGTCTTCAGAGCAGCATCACAAAGAGGTGGATGCCGTGATTTCAATCTTTGGAGAATAAGAGCTGGTATGTCGCCTAGAACAGGTAGCAGAGGATTCTTGCAGATCTTGATGTACTCTCGAACAAGAGCAACGGATGGTGTAGCGGTATTAAATACTCCAGAATACTGTGCTTGTATTGCTCGCACTGGGCTTGTGAACTGAAAAACCTTCGTAACACTTCCCTCAGAATCAGTGAAAATGTCAGTCGTTGTTGTTTGAGTCTTCAGTCTTTAGACTGGTTTGATGCAGCCCTCCATGCCTCCCTGTCCTGAGATAATCGTTTCATCTCTACATAGCTACCACACCCTGCATCCGAGGCAATCTGTTTAACACATTTTAACCTTGGTCTACTCCTACAGTTCTTGTCCTCAACCCTTCCTTCCATAACTAAGCTTGCTATTTCTGGGTGTCTTAGTATGTGTCCTACCAACCTATCTCTTCTCTTCATTAGCAGTCGCCAGAATCATCTCTCCTCTCCCACTCGTCTTAATACCTCTTCATGTGTAACCCTATATACCCATCTAATTTACAACATTCTCCTGTAACACCACATTTCAAACGCTTCATTTCTCCTCGTTTCTGCTGCACCAATAGTCCAAGTTTCACTTCCATAGAGCGCCACGCTCCAGACAAAGGCTTTCAAAAATGACTTCCTCATACCTAAATCTATATTCGATGTTAACAGATTACTTTTCTGTAAAAATGCCTTCCTTGCCTGAGCCAACCTACTTTTAATATCCTCTTTGCTTCGCCCATCACTGGTTATTTTGCTTCCTAAGTAACACAAGTCTCCTACTTCCTTCAGCTTTTCACCTGCCAATTTGATGTCCACAGAGGTTTCTGATTTATTTCGTATGAAACCATTATTGAATTTAGCGTAAGTTAAAATCGTACCGCCAAAACAGTTATCGGAGAGAGAAATCAACACCCGCTGACTATTATTTAACTAACAGTACGGTTTGTCAGACAATACACGGAGACTTAAATGGTAGAGGGCATCGCTCTGGAGGTGACAACCGTGCCAGAGTCAACGACTTTCAAGTTGTAACACAATTTGCAGGAACTTGCGAGCACGTCAAGAAGACGCCAAAGTTACTGTGGAACTGTTAAGGTGACAATAGTGTTGTATGGGACTGATGATTCCTTCATCCAATTGCAGTGACTTCAAGCATGACATATCAAACATCCACAATAATTTAGTGCTGCCACGGTGGGTGAGTGGATAGCGTGTCGGTCTACTAACTCCAAGATTGCAGGTTTGCTCCTGGCCGTGGTAAGTGATTTTTGAAAGGTGGCAAAAATACGACACGCATGTCATACGATGTTGGCATGTCAAAGAACCCATTCGAATTCAGTAGGCCGTGTTCATAATGGCAAAATTAATCTCGGGAGTTTCCGCCAACACAAAGTTCCTCATTTCTCTACTAGAAAGTGCTATAGTGTTCAAGGAGCTTAGATATCTAACCTCCTTGACTTTCATAGTGATTCAAGGAACAACGAAATTCGACATACAAGCTACTCTCTGGGTGTCAAATTACAAAGCTTGCACCCGGCACCCGAGGCCATACGATATTATTATTATTATTTAGTATAGGTTCTTGAAGCCGGCCCCGTGGTGTTGGGGTAGTGCGCCTGCCTCTCACCCGGAGGCCCCGGGTTCGATCCCCGGCTCCGTCAGGAATTTTAAAAGTGACGTGAGGTTTGGAACGGGGTGCACTCAGCCTCGTGAGGACAATTGAGTAGCTGTATGACAGTGAGACAGCGCCCCGATTACGAATACCAAGATTAACGGCCGAGGGGACCCGACGCGCTCATCACGCGTCACCCCAATATCTGCAGGCCAAATGGCTGAGCAGTGGTCGCTTGGTCGGCCTTAGCCTGTCATGGGCTGTATAGTGCCAGGGGTTGAATTTTTTATTTTTATAGATTCTTTAACTGTGAGTAACATTTAACATTCTGTGACAAAGAAACCAGAAAATATCTTTCAAATAATGTAATAATCGTTCCTTCAACCACTGAAACCGGATCGCAATTACTTCTTGCATAATAGACGGTAACTATGACTTTGTTAGTACAGTATTTTGGTAAGTAACGGTAACTATGCCAGCTCCTTGGTGTTGGGGTGGCGCGCCTGCCTCTCACTCAGAGGCCCCGGGTTTGAATCCCGGCTCCGTCAGGAATTTTAGAAACTGACGTGACGGCTGGAACGGGGTGCACTCAGCCTCGTAAGGAAAATTGAGTAGCTGTCTGACAGTGAGGCAGCACCCCGGTCACGAAAACCAAGATTAACGGCCAAGGGGACCCGATGTGCTGACCACGCGTCAACCCAATATCTGCAGGCCAAATGGCTGGGCAGCGGTCGCTTGGTAGGCCTAGGTCCTTTAAGGTACGTAGTGCCAGGGGTTATTATTATTTTTTTTATTTGCGAATTGACCACTTCGGATCACGCTACAATTTCATTTTTTCTTTGCCTGAAGTTTCCTCTTCCTCCAGTACTCCTTCATATGGGCGCTATGCTGTTTCTTCTGCTCATCCGTCCAGGCTCTTCCCTTCTTTGTGGTTCTTGTGACGTGAAACCCTTCCAAATTTTGAATTATGTACCGAAATGTTTCCCTGTTTGACATCTGAACTTCCTGGATGTTGGAATTTTCGAGATCTTTTCGAACTTCCTTAATCCAAGTCGTTGTTGTCTTCTTGTTCCACAGGTAGTCGAATAACTGTTTGGTTAGTCTAGTTTTGTCCATTCTGTACAAGTGTCCGAGAAACGATGACCTCCTCTTCTTCATGGTCTCTGAGATTCTCTCCACATTTTTATAGACTTCATTGTTGCTCCGAAGTTTCCAGCCGGTTTCAGTCTGGACTGGGCCCATGATTCTCCGTAGTATTCTTCTTTCTAGGATCTCTAGCTTCTCCAACTTGTAATTCATCGAGAGGCATTCGCTGGCATACAGGCATTCTGTTTTTACTACCGTGTTGTAATGTTTTAGTTTGGCATTCCATGAGATGCATTTCTTGTTGTAGATGTTTTTAGTTAGCCCATAAGCTCTTTCCATTTTTGAGATACGATCTTCTACAGCAGCTTTCTCTAGGCCATTCTTTTGTATGGTTTCACCGAGGTATTTGAACTTTTTCACCCTCTGAATCCGTCCAATCTCTGTTTCAAGGAATTGTGGTCCATGTTTGTCATTCATCATGAACTTGGTCTTCTCTTTCGAGATCCTAAGTCCTGTCTTGCTAGCGATCTTTTCTAAGAGGTTGATCTGTATGGCCGCTTCTTCTAGGTTTTCTGAAAGTATCGCAAAATCATCAGCGAAAGCCAAGCAATTGACTTTGATTCCTCCCGTTTTTCGTCCTAGGCAGATCGGGGCTATCTCTTGATTTTCAAGTTCGGAATTCTAAATTCTCACAATCCTCTCGAGGACACAGTTGACTAGTAATGGTGATAATCCATCACCCTGTCGCACACCTGTCTTGATTTCAAATGACTGAGACAATTCTCCCATGAACTTCACCTTAGAAGTTGTGGTTGTTAAGGTTTCTCTGATAATATTGGCCAGTTTGGTTTTGACTCCAAATTCTCTAATGATCTTATCTAGGGTCCCTCTGTCCACCGAGTCGAAGGCTTTTTTGAAGTCAATGAATGAAACCACTATACTTTTGCCGTTCAGCGCTCTGTGGCGAATTATTGATTTCAAATTTAGGATTTGTTCGGCACAGGAGCGGCCTTTTCGGAACCCACCTTGGTATTCTCCAAGTTGCTTATCTAGGATTCCTTCTATTCTATTCAGAAGTATCCTTGAGAGGATTTTGTAAGTGACTGAGAGTAGCGACACGCCTCTGTAGTTGTTAACATCTTGTTTGTTCCCTTTCTTATGGAGTGGGTGGATCAGCGCTGTTTTCCATTCGTCTGGTAGCTTTTCCGTCTCCCATATTTGTTGGAAGATATGGTGCAGGTCGTCTAGGATTTCCGGTTCTGCCCACCTCAACATTTCTGCTGATATGGAGTCTTCCCCGCTTGCCTTGTTGTTCTTGAGAATTTTGAGGGCTTCCTTTATTTCTTCTTTTGTCGGTGGCATATCATCTTCTGAGTTTATAGGATGAGTCTGAAATTCTAGTTTGTTGGTTGGAGGCGGGCAGTTGAGGAGTTTCTAAAATTATCTGGCTAATATATTGCAGTTTTCTTGATTGTTCAGTCCAATTTTTCCTTTTTCGTTTTTGAAACTTATACTTGGAATTTGGTATCCTCTAAGCTTGTCCTTGAAGGTTTGGAAAAAATCTCTGGTGTTATTCTTAGTGAAGTCGTCCTGGAGGTTTTGTAACTTTGCATTCTCAAACGATCGTTTGGTCCTGCGGAATACCCCTGATGTTTCTTTCCTTTGGGTTCTGAATTGTTCCAAATGTTCCGTATCTCTTGAACATTTCCATTTTCTCCATGTGTCGGATCTCTTATTATTATTATTATTATTATTATTATTAACGGTAACTGTGCAGAGTTTCAGTCACCCGCCACCTTTATCGCTACTTGCAGGTAAACAACTAATGACGACTCATTTGTTAAACTGGTCTCGCGAAGAGATTTTCTCAGTTATTCGATTTCTGTGGGCAAAACATGTAACCGCGGCAGAAATTTACCAGCAGCGTCATCTTCCTTCATGACAACGCGCGGCCTTATATTACAGTACAGCTGCACAGAAGTAACCCTTTTGTTCCAAAAACCGTTCTATGGTTGGCTTCTAGTAAATTGTTAGAAAAGCACAAGAAAAGCTTAACTCTAAATTTCAGAATAATTTGCACGATCATTTTGTCGGAAAACTCAAAAAATGTTTGAAAAGCGTTTTTCTCTGAATCGACGTATTTTAAAGAAACGTTTTTTAAACAAAAAATGTAGAGGACATTATCACGTACAATTTCTCTCATTGAGATCATGTCATACGTTTTGAAATGCAAAAGCTAGGTGGCGCCAAAGTTTCCAAAAAAGTGTTTTTTCACTGTTTGTCCTAGAAAAAATGTTTTGTTCACAAAAGAGCGAATGAGAAATTTGTTCCCCTCAGAATTGTCTACAACATTTATTGAATCATGTTTTTCCTCCGACTTACCGTTCCAAAGTTATAGTCTGCCGAAGTGTGAAAATTGTCCGACACCGGTCCCGGTCTAAACTATGCCCACCGCTCTCTCCGTAGTAACAATAGTAGCCTTGACTACGCGGCGTTGCATTTGCTGCGCTATAACTTTGGAACGGTAAGTCGGAGGAAACAAACGTTTAAATAAATGTTGCAGCCAATTTTTAGAGGAACAAATTTCTGATTCACTCTTTTGTGAAAAAAAATAAAAAATAAAAATAAAATAAAATAAAATAAAAAAAATAAAATTCTAGGACAAAAAGTGAAAAAAAAAAGTTTTTGGAAACTTTAGCGCCACCTAGATTCTGCATTTCAAAACGTATGACATGACCTCAATGAGACAAATTGTAGGTGACGATGTCCTCTATATTTTTTGTTTAAAGAACTCTTCTTTAAAATACGTACATTCAGAGAAAAACGCTTTTCAATTTTTTTTGAGTTTTCCGACAACATGATACTACAAATTATTCCGAAATTTAGAGTTAAGCTTTTTTTTGTGCTTTTCTAACGATTTACAAAAGCCAACCATAGCACGGTTTTTGGAACAAAACCATTCCAGCCGTATTGTACTACCTGACCTCTCTCCAAGCGACTTTCACCTGTTTCCTCACTTGAGGGAGCACCCAGGACGTCGACGATTCGCCTCAGACGAGTAGGTGAAACCCTTCAGGGCTGAACACGCAAGGACAGGATTGTTACCATAAGGGGATATTCCAACTCATCCCACGAAGCGACAAGTGCCAAACCAACATGGAGACTGTGTTCAAACATAACCCAATGTATGAACTATCAGTTGGCTGTATTTGTTGTATGGAATAAAACGTAGACGTTCCACTGCAGCCTTTGCAACCTTAGTTACTGATCATCCTTCGTATTATAGCCTATTTGTTATGGATTATACAGTGCGATTCCTTTGATGGAGCGTGGCCTGCGACCGGCTGCCAGGCGCGCGCGCCTTTCGCCAGCCAGCGAACCGAGCTCGTCCTGTGGATAGCGCGCAGGCGAGATAACAAGGGTCATTAAAGTCATTAAGTCACAAAACTTTCATCTACGAGGGTGTGAAGTGTCAGTGCACATAAACAACATCCTCTTGCATTATTTAATTAAAGAAGCACAGATGTATTATTTTTATTTCTTGGGAATCTGGATGACCTCACGACTCCAGTTAGTCTATAGGTTAGAACTTACATATTCACAGAAGATGCTGAAAATTTTCTCCTTCAGCTGACAGACAGTAACTTTGGAAGCTACCGTACATTATGTAGCTACTCCTGTACCCCCCTGCGTGTTTACTGTAATTAATCGAAGCACGTTTGATGTTTAATTGTGGGGTAATTTAAAATACAAAGTGTACAGATCAATTACTCGTAATTTACTGGAGCTGGACAACAATATACGGCAGCAGATATCCCTCACAACAGAAGGGAATTACAACGTGTAAACGCTAATTTATTTACACGGTACAACGCCTGTCTGTCAGCTGAAGGAGAACATTTTCAGCATCTTCTGTGAAAAGGTAAGTTCTTTAATCATGATTTGTTGGTGAATTTACCATTAATTAATGTACTTTGTTACGGTATCCACCTGCGCACTATCCGCGGCCCGAGCTCGGTTGGCTGGCGGAAGAAGCGCACGCCCGGCAGCCGGCCCCCACCCCACTCTAGCAAAAGAATCACCCGGTGATTGTCATTAATACGGATGACATTTTTCGCCCCTCAAGCGATCATTATATTCAGCCGATTAAAAACACATAGGGCATTACAAACACCCCGCGGGACTGCCAAAGACCTAGCAATGAAATATTTTAGACTCTCTGCTTTTTATGGTGTTTGAAGCCATTTTTCAGTGTTGCCTTACTAAGCAAAAGTTTAGTGCTTTTCAGTCGGTCAACACGATTGTATTCAAATGAGATAGGTTATTTCTAAATTCTGTAAAAAAATACAAAAAAACATGAGATTAATAAATATACTTGGATGACCAGTTTCGATCGTCAAGCGATCATCATCAGATCCTTTACACTTAGGCTGTAACATCTATGTCTGAAAGTATGGGTGAATATATGTACAATATGTACACTTATTTAGTTGCAGTGATGCAACTCGTCAGCATTTGTTAGTTGTGGTCTATGTGATGTTTTGTTAAGATACTGGAAGTGGTGATTGGCCTCCGGAATTTGCTTGTTTGGAGTGAATATGTGGTTGTTGTAAATGGTCAATTCAGATTGTATTGTACAGGCTACTTATCTGGTTGAGTCTTGCGCGGTCCTGTTGAGGGCAGTTCACTTGCTCAACGTTTGCACTCGACTGAATGGAAATTCCTGTTTGTGAAGGTCCCTTATCTCGCTGGGCTGTTCACGCTCTCGCACTCAAGTTAGTGAAACTGTGTCCCGCGTCGCACGTGTGTTCGCATACGGCCGAGTGTGTCCCGTATTTTATCGCATTTCTATGTTCATTGTATCGTGTATCCAATCTTCTTCCACTCTGCCCGATGTAATTTGCTTGACAACCTGTATCTTGGCACGTAATTTATTAATCTCATGTAATGTTTTTCAGGATTAGAAATAACACATCTCATTTGGGTACAATCGTGTTGACCGACTGAAAAGCACGAAACTTTTGTTTACTCTCAGATTTGTTAAGAATGCTTGCTTTCTGTCGCAAGAGAACGAACGTCGAGGGAAGTGATATACTGTATTGTTTCTTTATAAATCAATGCCAAACACACAGCTCAGAGAACGCACAAGTTATTTCCACTCCCCATTGCTTGCTTCAGGACTATTCCTTATTGCGCGCCTGTTATTGACAGGGAATCCCTTTGAAAGGCGTGAGCTATGGTTATCATGTGTTAAATGTTCCTTGTACAAGAGTGTGTACTCTATATTCATGAACCTAGGAATGATAAACGTGCCTTGGAGTTTGAGCAAAACATCATTCCGGCATTCGGAAGGATTAAATACGGGAATTTCCAGGGGGAAATGCTAGTTGGAATGACCACTGCCAGTTGATGGGGCTTGGGCATATTCATGTTCATAATCAGACCGCAGTAATAAGAGAAGGCAACATAGTTTCCAATGAAATAAAAATTGAAAGAGGTGTGAGACTGGGATGTGTACTGTCTCCATTATTGTTCAACACCTACTCTGAAGACATAATTCAAACTGCCCTTTTGGGTGTTACATCAGGGATTAAGGTGAATGGCAAACTTGTAAATAATTTAAGATTTGCGGACGATACTCTACTAATCGCTGGATGCCTTGAAGATCTACAACTGTTGACGGATAGAGTGGTAGAAGCCAGCAAGAAAAGTGGTTTAACTCTAAATGTTAAGAAAACCAGTTTCACAGTAATTTCGAAAGAGAATAATCCAGGAAATTTATAATCAAAGGTGAAGCAGTTCAAAGAATTAAGAAATACAGATATTTATGAACCATAGTTAATGAAAGCAATGATTGCTCTCAAGAAATTAAGGCAAGGATAGGACAATCCAGAAGTGCATTCATTCAAATGAGAAAATTATTATGCAATAGATTCTTAGTTTAAATTTAAAACTCAGGTTGCTAAAATGTTATGTGTTCTCGGTACTCTTCTACGGTATGGAAGGTTAGGCACTCAAACAAGATATGATTAACAGACTAGAGGCGTTTGAGATGTGGACATATCGAAGGATCTTTCGAGTAAGCTGGATGGATGGGATCACAAATCTTGAGATATTGCGCAGGATAGGTAAAGATAAGGGGATAATTACCTGTGTCATAGGAAGTTACAATACTTGGGTCATATAATGAGAGGAGACAGGTTGTGCCCAACTCTAGGAATGGGTATTCCAAGATTCAGACACCTAGATATCAAGGGAAAGGCTACAGCCGCTTTTGAAAGTTGAGATATTTGAATATCGCGCTCCATTGCTTCTAGAAGCAATTGGAAAGAATATACCGCTAAGAGCATGTCAAGTGACGTAGCGAGTAATAGCAGAGGTCGAGGCTATTTATTGATTAAATAGTTAACCATGGAGTAGAGACTTGAGACTTGGATCAGATTACTGGCACGGCCAAATGAAAGAGAATGCAACTAGTATCAAGTAAATCGGACCAGGGATACCAGAGATATGAGGATTTCCAGATTTCAGCTGATGCGGCGTGACCCTGACCGTTTTGAATAAAAGCCGGCTGGCTCAGGCATCATTAGCTCACTTCGAAACAAGCACTTGCCTAGCAAGGTGCCGCTACGCTGAGCCAAGGCACATGGTTGCCGGATCTACGCAGAAGTTATTTTCAAAATTGTGATAGTCACAAAAGTGCTGCGCTACGAGTGGAACTTAGTAAGTTTCCGGCAGGGAGAATCACTAAGGTGATTGATATTTTTCTACAGACACTGGTGAAATATTTTTATTTCACATGGACATATGCTAGACTTTGTCTAGAATAGTACTTTGTCACAGTCCAGTAATAACCTAATACTTGGATATTTTAGTCCAATTCACTCAGTTTCATATTTGTAACTTGATAACCACTTCGATCTTTCAGTATATTGAAGGCCAGTCTATCACGGTGTTGTTCATTAGCCAACGTAGGGAAACTACATGTTGCTTCGCGCATGGTAGATGGTGTGAAGCCATGCCCAGGGAACGATCTTCAGAACAGCCGTTGATTGGTTAGACTGTCAGTGTTTTCTTGTACTGAAAAGATTACCGTGAGTTATGTTACAACTGACATATTTGAGAATAGATCACTTAGATCTGACCCCATTTAAGCAAACTGTTATGGCTTTAACAGAAGCCAATATTAAAATGGATCAACAGTTACTTCAAACGTCAAGCAATATCTCCACTATGTCGTGCTAGACAGATTGTGGGTATATAATGGCGAACGATACAAGGATTATACATGGTTGTCCGATAGGGCATGTTTATGGATAAATCTGGTACAAACCAGGTTCGCTACGCTTCAAGACCATCAAGAAATGTAAGCTACATTTTGACTTTATACTATGCCTAGCTAATTGGAACAAACTATTTTTCTGCAGATGACCAACACATTTTTTTTCTTCGTATTTAAATCTTGCAATGATTTACGCAAGACATATTAGAGTTATTCTGAGTATTTTCAGCACTCAGAACAGTTTAGGATCGATGACCGAGCATATCGAGCATTTATTTGAATATTTCATATTTTTGGGAAGTCACGGAAAACCGTCGATGTAACTGTAAAAGTTAATAATTATTTTTGTTGAGGAATGGATATTTTTTCCATATTCGAAGGTTCGAACATGCGGATTCTCACATAATGAGATAATAATTAAATATATTTACAATAATATAACTAATACTAATAATAATAATCCACTAATAATAATAATAATGTTTTTTTTTCTCTAAATAATTCTTGGATATTATATTTTCTAATAATCACATTTATTGAGAGAAAGCCTATGAAGTAGTTTAATCATTTCTAGTCTGGAACAGGAGATTTTCCGAAGGAGAATGGTTAGCGCAAGCCCGCATTCAACCAACATTTCAGTTCTGGTTGAACAGTTGATATTTGCAATGAGCAAAGTATATTTTTCAGATAACACGGAGAGGCATGAAACGGGAAGCAAATGATATTTGTATCAAATAGGATATTTTTGTATTTATATAAAATCATGACGTAAATACACTCGAAAGTGAAATAAAGATTTTTCATAAGTATGGTAAATTCACGGGTTGAACTGAATGGTAAAATAAAATAAACTTGTAAGTTTATTAATCTTCCAGTGTTGATAGATAACAAGCAGAGGCTTGATTTATTGTATAAATTTTGGGAAGAAAATTTATGTGTGTGAAGTAGTTGAAATGCCATTCCCAGGTGCGCATGTTTAAGTCGCAGGAATGAGGAGGTTTTTTCGAGCATCAATCAAATAGCAGGTTCGATGGCTCAGGTTTATAGGAGTATTGGAACTACACATTTCGTCGTATGAATGACCCGAAGGTTATTTCTTAGAAACCATCAGTTCTTATTTCAACCTTGTTTACGGATTCCATTAAGACATTGATTTTGCTAGAACCCGGATTTGTCATGATAGTAGTTTATTCTTCTTCAGAGGAAGACCTTTGCCGTTGTTGTTGGAATATTGTATTCTTATACAAATAATAGAATGGGCCACTGCCAATTAAAAATAATTCTATAACCACGAATAATTTGAAGGATATTTTCAATCCTAGTGCCATGAACTAAATGAATTTATTATGAAGCTACAATTCTTATTTCCGCATTCTGTCGAAGAATTGCAAGTTGTGAAAGTTGCTAAATTGGCCATGAATATAAATATTTTTCTTAATAATGATTCCAAGTGGAAAATCAAATAGTTGAATGGTTCAACAATTTATTGATCAAGTTGATGATTCAGAAATCATGTATTTTGTTAGGAACTTGAAGTTCATAATCGAGTCACTTCTCGAAACGTTTAATGTCAGAAGAACAATTAAATTTGTTGTGCTTCGCACAGTTCTTTCGATGCTATGCTCAATGGTCAAATACTTTTCAGATGTTATTAATATGTGTACATAATTTGTGTTGATTCAATAATAATAATATTTCTTGACAATATTTTTTGAAACTGGAAAAATAAGTGAAAGTTAAAAATTTCTATGAACATTTATTCTACGAGTGTTAATATTATGTAAAAATTCAAACAGTGAACTACAGTATTTCCAGTAAAGACAATTAAATTTGAACTGGATTTAATCATGAATGAATATAATTTTGGAACACAGTCTACAGGACTAATAATCAGACTTGTGTTTCCAAAAAATAATTGTCCAATGTGTTGGAAAATTTCTGTACATTTGTGTAAATAGGATGTGGGTCGCCACACGTGAATGATGCTGCTTTGAGCATTTTTGCAGTCAATTTTAAATTCAAAATAAAATGAGATAATTTTACATGATGTGTTATGCCCAGTTGAATCTCCTTCTATCCTTATTGTTGCATTGAGCCAAAAATCAGTAAAGCATTTTTTTCATTTTATGTCGTTTTTGCGATTAGCTTTAACCCATCTGGCGCCCCGGGATATTTTGACTCTCGTGCTGACTGATTATTGGTAAAATGCATATGTGGTCGTGCGGACTCCGGTCTAAACGGGCACAAGGTATCGTCTTCTACAAGAAATTATTCAAGGGAAGGTCGAGGGCAGAAAGAGTCAAGGAAGAAGAAAGATCTCTTGGTTGGACAATTTAAAAACAAGTAGTTCCGTTAAGAACTATACAGCCTATTTTCATATATCCTACTTATGTAACTGCCACTATCAACATACAAAATTTCAGTTTGATTGCTGTAATAGACTCGTAGATATTGAGAACCGACTAAATATTTCGGATGGTCGCCATGTTGGATTTTATATATGTAGGTCCTAGAGTTGTGTACTGTTACATGAAGATTATTGTGTACGTCTAGCATTCAAACTTCAAGCGAATGATTAGGACACAAGAAGTAACAAGGAGATTTTAAAATTCGCACAGCCGCCATCTTGAGGTTATGTAAACAATTGAACTAAATTAGATACCAGTGCATTACAATGTGTATAAACATTTGCTGTACCAGATTTCATTGCGTTTGGAACATAAAATCGCGAGAAAGGTCTATTTAAAATTTTCAAATTCGCTTGGCCGCCATGTTCGTTTTGTAGTTAACCGGTTTTCGAAAGTCATATAGATGAACTTCCAGTAATGCCCTTTATCTCCGTACAAAATTTCAGGGTGATACCGCTAATAGCCTCAGAGATATAGAATGCCGGTGAAATATTTCGCACATCCACCATCTTGTGGTTATGTAAACAATTGAACGAAGTTAGATTTCGGTTCATTACAATGTGTATAAACATATACTGTAACAAGTTTTATTGCGTTTGGTTGGTTAAATCACGAGAAACGTATATTTAAATGTCGCAAATTCGCGTGGCCGCCATGTTGGTTTTGTAGTTACCAGTGTTCCAAAGTCACATAGGTGAACTTCTAGTAGTTTCCTTTATAACCGTAAAAAATCCAGGGTGATATCGGGAATAGTTTCGGAGATATTGAATGCTGGTGAAATATTTCGCACAGCCGCCATGTTGGATTGGTGAGACGTAACAAAATTTGAAGGGCACGGTCGGGGTCGTCCGGAATAGTGCTATGAACTTACTGAGTTTCATTGAAATCGCTCCAGCCATATAGAAGTTATTAGGGACACACACACACCTCACACACACACACAGGTACGCACACACACACGGACAAAAGGTGATCTCATAAGCCTATTTTTTCAAAATTGAAAATAGGCTTCAAATGGATCAAGTGTAGTTCCAGTGAACTTCTCAGTGCTGCTAGATCCAAAAACCGGATTGCTGAGATGATCTCCAACCTTCTTAGAGGAGACAGCACATAAGGAAGATTAAGATATTCATGTGCACAGAGTGTCCCTGGAAACGCCATTGCTTTAAACATTGCAAGTCAACTTATTATGGGCAGAATTCCGTAGTTGTAGATTATTTAGAGGCTTTGCAAAATAGTGGTCATGTAGCCCCGTGTATTCGGGTGTGTGAAGAATTTGTCTAATAACCTGTGTCACTGTGAGGTCTGTACTAGCGAGTGTACGGTATTTGTAATTGGGGTAGGATTTGGGTAGGAAGCGGCCGTGGCCTTAAGTTAGGTATCATCCTCGCATTTGTCCTGAGTAGAAGTGGGAAACCACGGAAAACCACTTCCAGGATGGCTGAGGTAGGAACCAATCCCGGGCCCCTACTGTGACAGCCGAAAAATGCTAGCCACTAGGCAACGAGGTGGACGGAAACAAATCTCAAAATCCTGCGATAGACCTAAATTCCGACCTAGCATACCCCGCGTAGATTATCTACGAGCTAGTTTTTTAGCCTATTTTCATTTTATGGAAATAAAAGGGCTTATGAGATCACCATTTGCCCGTGTGTGTGTGTGCGTATGAAGTCAGGAAGTACACGTTAGGTGAATTTAGTCTGAGAGCACATTTTAACTTTTTTTTTTGTCGACAAACGGGTTCATCGTAAGGATGATTTTGTTTGAGAAAGTGTGGTAGAAGTACCCATATTTGGATATCTGGGTAATATGTTGTAGACAATAGAATTGTCTGTCTGTCTGTCTTTCTTTGTATCTTTATGTAGCCTACGCCTATAACTCGTGTTCGGATGCTTGGAGCATCGTAAAATTAGGTATGGTAACCATGAGAGTCAATACACCAATCATTTATAAAACTCTTCACCGCACTTTTCATACAGTAGAAGGGTGGATATAGAGAAAAACTTCTCAATGCATGCTAAAATAGGTGAAATATAAAAATTATCCTAGAAGGACGACCGAAGCATATGTTGCGCTTCTCAATGTGAGACACAAATTTCGGGAATCTATAAAGGGTCTCCGAAAACTACATTTTCAGGGCCTTAAATTAACCGTGTATGTGATATTCCCAGAAAACTAACTTCGTTCTGATGAACTTCAAGGAATGACAAACCGCTAACCATTGCAACAGTAGCTCAATTGATAATGTCTGGTGTTAACAACGAACACCGTTCGAAGAACGGGTACTTCTGCTAGTAACACCTAAATGGCTAGAGCGATTTCAATGAAACTCGATAAGGTCATAGCACCATTTTGGTTGACCCCGACCGTGCCCTTCAAATTTTATTACGTCTCATCAATCCAACATGGCGGCTGTGAGAAATATTTCACCAGCATTCAATATCTCCGAAACTATTACCGATATCACCCTGAACATTTGTACGTTGATGAAGGGCACTATTGTAAGTTTATATATGTAAGTTTCAAACACCTTTAAATTACAAAACGAACATGGCGGTCAAGCGAACTTGAAACATTTTAATAGACCTTTCTCGCGATTTAACGATCTGAGCGCAGTGAAATGTGGTAGAGTAAATGTTTATACATATTGTAATGCACTGGCATCTAATTTACTTCAATTGTTTACATAACCTCAAGATGACGGCTGTGCGACATTTTAAAATTAAGTATTTATTTCTTGTGTCGTAATCATGCGATTGAAGTTTGAATACTACACGTACACAATAATCTTCATGTAATAGTACATAACTCTAAGACCTACATATATAAAAATCCAAAATGCCGACCATCCGAAATATTAGACGGTTCTCAATATCTACGAATCTATTACAGCAATCAAACTGATTTTTTTATGTTGTTTATTAATAAAACAAAATTCATGATGTTTAGTCGAAACCTACGACCATAGATAAACAGTCCCTTGTGTGTCAGAATATAATGTCCCTCAGCTTACGTAAAAGAATAATGAAATCTTATGTTTGGGCTGTTGTGTGGTATTGTGCTGAGACCTGAACGTTAACCAAGAGTGATATTAAGAGGCTAGAAGCCTTTGAGATGTGGTGTTGGCGTCGGCTGCAATGGATAAGTTGGGTGGAGAAGAAGACTAACATTGAACATTGTTGAAGAAAAGAGACAGCTGATGAGTCAGATAAGGAAGAGACAACTTTTGTGGATGGGACATAGGCTTCGACATAGGAATGTGTTGTCGGAAATATTGGAAGGTAGAATACCAGGAAAACGCTCTCGTGGAAGACCAAGAAAGACACTCATGATGACAATTCTTGTCAACTCAGGATGCAGGAGCTATGCAGACACCAAACGTACAGCACAGGATCGACCCAGTTGGAGAAGACTCATCGCAGGGGCAAACCAGTCACCAGACTGAATTACTTTAAAAAGAAGATAGAGGCAATGCATATAAGTAGGATATATGAAAATAGGCTTTAGATCTTCACAGAACTACTTGTTACATTTACATTTCGTTTGGACTAATTTTGAAGTATATTTTACATTCACTTTCTGATTTCGCAAAGGTTTGCTAAATTACGTGGTGTGCTTCATACGCAGGGAGGTAGAGCGCAGTTCGCTACTCCTGTAGGGGTCCGGGCACGGACACCACGAGTCCGCTGATGAGCCAGCTTGGTGTCCTAGGTGAAACCCCACACAAGACACGGCACAAACCTAGAAAAATTGCTGAGTTTTAATACAACATGTGTCAGAGGGATTAAGTGTTACCCTGGGTATGAGAACAGATTCACTGTTGCCTCTCTTATATTACGCTGTAACTCTGTAAAAAGCATCTCAATAGTATAAGAAAATGTTCGCATTTCTTGAAAAGTCAACGGAAATATTATTTATTTGCCTATCAAGGGTGTATAAGCACATAAACAAGACGATAACCCCTGCCAGAAATGTGTCGCATCCAGCCCGCATAACAGGAAGGCCGGGCGGTTGGCTTAACACATGCGAGATTTCTCGTTCATGCCCTCTAATCATTATTATTGCTGTTATAATAATAATAATATCGTATGGCCTCGGGTGCCGGGTGCAAGCTTTGTTATTTGACACCCAGAGGGCAGCTTGCATGCCGAATTTAGTCTCTTCTTGGAGCGCTATGAAGGTCGAGGAGGTTAGATATCTAAGCTCCTTGACACTATAGCGCTTTCTAGTGGAGAAAGGAGGAACTTTTGTGTTGGCGGAAATTGCCGAGATTAATTTTACCATTATGAACACAGCCTATTGAATTCAAATGGGTTCTTTAACATGCCAACAACGTATGACATGCATGCTGTGATTTTTGTCACATTACAAAGATCACTTAATACGGCCAGGAGCAAACCTGCAAGCTTGGAGTTGGTAGTCTGACACGATAACCCACCGTGGCAAGCTGTTATTATTATTATTATTATTATTATTATTATTATTCAGAATGCCGAAAGGTAATAGAAATATATAGCCTGTCCATTCACATACCTTGACTTTTTCGACAGAGTAAATATGGTTACGTGGGAATTCGGTCATCATTTAACCATGGTGCGTGATGGATTGGTCACTCCCTCCTAATGAAACAGCTATTGATTTATTGGCCTGACACGAGACACTGGCTAGACGACAATAATATCTATTTTAGAACGAATCACCCATAATACAGCATGTCCTGCTTGGATGTATAATAAAACAAAAAATAATATCTTGATAATAAGGGGGGATGTAACAGAAAATGCATAACTGGATTTAAAAGTTCATTGAGTTCACAATATAAGACATAGAGTATTGAAACTTTGTACAGTTATCTAATGGTGTTTTATCTATTACGTGGCAAGCAACAGCTATCTTGGGTTGCAAAATGGCGCCAGTACAGGCACTGCAAAAAATTTGTTACATCCTCTTATTTAGTTTTTAACAATAAATTATACACCCGCCTTAGTCAATACATAAACGAAAGGAAATATAATTAGATTTGCTCCTGGCACATGTTTCAGGGATTAATGGCTTTTATCCCCTTCATCAGCCAAGATTAATATCTGAAGAAAGTTATAAAATAGCTTAGCTCTCAAAAACACAAATGGCTATTTGAGTATGGTGCACCATATAAGTAGGTCACTGAAAAATGTTGAGCAAAACTAAAAAATATGAAACGGTGGTGATATTGAGTCATCAAACACAAGCTCAATATTTTTCAGTGACCTACTTATATGGTGCACCATATTAAGTCAAATAGCCATTTGCTTTTTTGAGAGCTAAGCTATTTTATAACTTTCTTCAGTTATTAATCTTGGCTGATGAAGGGGATAAAAACCATTAATCCCTGAAACATGTACCAGGAGCAAATCTAACTATATTTCCTTTCGTATAAGTATTGACTAAGGCGGATGTATAATTTATTGTTAAAAACTATTTAGTACGTCAATACGGAACCATCATGGAAACTAATTTAAATAATAGAATCCTCTTATTTAGGTAAACTTTACAACATAACTATAAGAAATCCTGGCCTGAGCTTGTTACTAGTTTAACTTTATGTAACTTTATGTAGAATTATCCAAATACCGTCAAAGTTGTTTATTTATGGTCATTTGAATTTTGGATTCTATAAACCTCAGTGAAAATATGAATTTTAAATGCATGCAAATTCTACAAATGGTTAAATAGAAGCATAATTCTACATAAATATGTGAAGGGTCAGGGGGAAAAACAATGAGAGTCAGAAAGGATGAGTTTTTCAATAACACGATTTTAAAGTTCAAAACGTTCTATTCTGTAGCAGCCATTAACAATGTGTAATGTAACACTGTAAATGAACGATAAAAGTACTTGACAACAGTATTCTAAAACAACATTTCTATTTCTTTAACATTTCAAAATGTTATAAACTTATAAATACACATTGTCAGGAAGATGTACGATGAGAGTCAGTAGACAAGTTTTACACAAACTGTCAAACCAAGATGTCATTTCACTAAAGTTTTTCAAACATTACTCTCCTCTTAATTTCACTTTTAAAGTTCAGTATTATGGTGGCATCTAGTAACCAAGTTCAGAACTAATTGTCGTTGACGGTGGCGTTTGGTAGCAAAAGTAGGAACTACTTGAAAATTGTATGTCTACAGTCCTTACTTGAATTAAAAACAGATGACACACACTACTACAGCCATCACAATCAACACAGGTTATCAGACAGATTCTACACACATTCAAAGTTCACGGGGCTACATGACCGCGTTGTCGCAGCCCCTAAACTGAGGAACCAACCAAAGTTCAGTTGAGTCTCAAATAGAGTTATTAGTTGAGTCTGAAGAATGTATCAATCAATCAATTCTTGAGTTATCATAGCAAAGTTTTCATCAAGTTGAGTTTTTCGGTTAGCCTCGCCCTAAGTTTGGAATGCTTCTAATCGCATTGCGCTTCGTACGAGCCCACTTTTAACTGTGCACCCTTTTTTGGAAGTCCTTAGGCCTACATATTGCCTCTATACAGTCAGAATTTTGGGAAGACATTCTTGCTGACCTTTTACATTCATAAAAATTTCAGCTTTCCTTGTGAAGTTCACGGATAATTTTGATTTGTTGCATTTCATCTTGTACAGTTTTTATGTCTTCTTTGGCGTTGTCGATTTTCACTTGGAGTTCTCGTTCCTTTACTCTAAATTCGTCACATGTACTACTAGTAGTTACTTGATGATAAGTAAAGCACACTGAGAAAAGGCTACTCACTCAATGAAGGTAACCCCAAAACAAAACACTAACACAAAAAGAACAAAACAGCCAGGAATTCTGAGAGCGGCTGGCTGACCCTCATCAGTCTTGCCACCTAGCAGCTTGACTCTCATCACTTTTCCCCCTTGCGGCAAACATTTCCCTGCTCATATCTATTGACTGCCATCATTTTTACTCATGCTAGTGTTGCTGGAAGGTAAAGCATCACCATAGCAACCGACTGGCATTAATAATTCATTTTTTTCATTTTCATGACTCTCATAGTTTTCCCCCCTGGCCCTTCATGTGTGTAATCACTCAATAAACATTCCCTGAAAATTTCAGTTATGTAGCATTTAGGGTTTCAGAGAAAAGTGTACCTATGTGGTGGAAAAGTTGATATTGAGAAAACTACATTTGAAAGTTGGATTATGTTCTTTTACTCACATTTAAGTAACTGTGTCTATAGGCATGCAGCATCAGATATACATTTATTTTAAAAATACTTCCAGTGGAGTAATGAGCTTGAGATGTTTACACAAAGTATAAAAAGCCTCCTTACATATAAAAAACACATATCTCAAAATTTTGATAGTTTGACCCCTCATGGGTTATATCCCCACTTCGAGACAATATTATTGGAGGTTTGTTTCGACAGAGAAACTCAAACTTGACGACAAGCCGCGACAGAAGACATTTCCGGAAGCAGTTCTGACGAAAATTGACAATATATCCTTTTCTTCTGACTACGCTACATTCCACATTTACGGGAAGGTTGTTGTTGTTGTTGCTTATTTTAGGTGCTGTGACGTCGTGAACATACAGACACGAGTATTTGGGCGTGTGTGGAATTTGAGTGATAACCTCTTTTATTGTGATGGTTGTACTACCGACAGTAGTGGCTAAGCTGACTAAAGCGCAGCATTCCACATCCTTGCCCAGTTTCATTCACCATCATTCATTTCATCTCTCATTAACTCCTCTCATGAGGTTGGCGTCAGGAAGGGCATCCGGCCGAAAAAAACATCGCCACAAAGACTTCCATCGCATCTCATCCCCGACCCCGTTGGAAAACGGGAATAATAAGGGGGTAGACATACATTCATTGTGATGGTTGTACTAGTGGTACATTTGTAAATTACGGATAGGATTGGGAAGAAGGCGGCCGTGGTCTAAAGTTAGGCGCCATCCGGGCACATACCTGAAATACAAGTGGGAAGCCACGGAAAACCACTTCCAGGATGGCTGAGGTAGGAATCGAAACCACCTCTCCTCAGCTTTGCCTCATGGGGCTGAGTATATCCCGTTCCAGCCCTCACACCAGAATTAAATTTTCTTGGCACAACCAGGAATTGAACCCGGATCTCTGAAGCAACAGCCAAGAACGCTAGCTACTAAATAAAAAATAGTATAAAAACAAGTCCCCGATTCTTGGATGTCACGGGTAATCTCTAGAATCACTGGATGGATTTTGATGCAGTTTTCACCATTCTGTAAAGGATTTCTCGAGGAAAGGCTCTGTAAAAGAACATTCATTTATGACCAAAGGAAGCCTAGCAGTAACAATTTAAGTGAAACGAGTCTAAGAAAAACCTGTCGTTCGTGCGCCTTCTAAGCTTTCGCTGGGTAAACCATTAAAATTATCTGTATACTATGAGTGTAAGAGTTGTTCAGCATGAAAAGTTCCACAAAAATGTCCGTGACATCATATCTCTATCTTCAATACATCGCCCACTATAAGTGATTTTACGTTTTCATTTCTTCCAACCATCTCCATTCAATGGAAATTTAAATGACTAGTTTCGGAACGAGTTTACGAGTTAGCGAGAGAGCCCATCACCCCAGCTTTGGCCAGTATCAAACTGTCGAGTGGTTTGTAGTTTCGTTGTTCTGAATTGCGTCTGGGACCTGCCGTTTGTGCATCTTTTAAACTTACGCTGGGTAAACTGTTAAAGATACCGGGCGAAGCCGGGGAGGATTGCCAGTAAATAAATAAATAGATAAATAATTACATAAATAAATAAAATGTACGTTAGATCTGACAACTGGTAATGAATTAATATCGTGTGGTCTCGGGTGCCAGGTGTAGGCTTTGCTATTTGCGGCCCAGAGGGCAGCTTGCATTTCGAATTTTGTTATTCCTTGGAGCGCTATGAAAGTCAAGGAGGTTAGATAGCTAAGCTCCTTGACTCTATAGCGCTTTCTAGCAGAGAAAGGAGGAACTTTTGTGTTGGCAAAAAATCCCGAGATTAATTTTGCCATTATGAACACGGTCTTCTGAATTCAAATGGGTTCCTTAACATGCTAACAACGTATGACATGCGTGTCGTGATTTTGACGCCTTCCAAAAATTACTTACCATGATTATAAAGAACATTTTATCCAGCAAACATATGAATATAGATGTAAGAAAATTGTTTGCAAAATCATTTGTATGGAGTACACTGCTCTATGGAAGTGAAAGTTGGACTCTGGGTAAATTGGAAAAGAATGGACTTGAAGCTGTTGAAATGTGGATATGGTGGAAAATGACAAGAACGAGCTGGATGGAAAGTAAAACCAACCTGGAAGTCTTAAGGGAAGTCAAGGAAGAGAGAAGATTAATGAAGGAAATGGGAAAGAGAAAGATAAAATTTATTGGACTTGTCATCAGACATAACACTTTAATCGTTAACATTCCTGAAGGGAAAAAGCTGGGATAGAAAGGAAGAGGACGACCTAGGACGAAGTATTTGGAAGACATCAAGAATAGAATGGGATTACAGGGAACTGAAACGAACTTCCAACGACAGAAGATTGTGGTGGCATCGACAAGGCATTAGCCTTTAGAATATGAATGAATGGCCGAGAGCGAACCTGCAAGCTTAGGGATGGTAGTCCGACACGCTAACCACTCACCCACCGTGGCAAGCTTGACAGCTGGTATCATCCCGTCATACTCATGAGTAAATGAAGGGTAGTTTCTGACAATAGGCTCTAAGCCTACAAATGGATATATTTTGCGATCTACTACTAAGACTATATTGACAGTCCAAACTCGGTTATTGTTACAGTGTGAAATGGTAATAAATCTCCCGTACATGGCGCATTCGATGCTGTACATTGCTAATATTTGGATAAGGTAGAGCGCGCCTCTTCGTATGCTACTGTGTGTTTATTGTTTTATCGTAGAACAGCTCGCTGCTGAGCTGTAATTAAATACAGTGTTGGTTTGTAATAACCACACTGTCCACCAGGAGAATAAATAGACAATACACTCTCCATAATACAATCCAAGGGCCACACCCGACCCTTGGCGATATTCTATTCATGTCATCTTGATCACAAAACGAAAACGATACATTGATAAAAAATATTTATTTTGTAAGATGGTGATGTTGATAATTGTTGTTTTAAGGGGCCTAACATCTAGGTTATTGGCCCCTAATGGTTTGGGTGATAGTGAAAAATGAGAATGAAAACTATAACTAATACTAACGACAATCTTACATACTAGAAGAAGAAATGGTAAACAAATAAAGGATAAGGCAAATAGACCACAGGAAGATAAGAAATGCCCGCAACCCTCGAAGAATGAGGATTAAGAGACTTGGGAAGAAGGAGAGCCATGAAAGGCATATAGGAAAGGGAAAGAGGAGAGGTCCCGCCCCAAGGTCAGAAGAAAAAGGGGACAAAACGGACCCACCTCAGGAATCCCTCAGGATCGCCAACTCCCTAACTCACCAGCCGTGAGTCCCTGAGGGTGTAGCAATATCCAGGGTGCACCAGAAGTGGTGGGGCTACATACACCCTGCCTCCTTTAGGGCCTTGAGCAGGAGGCAGGAGATAACAGGAAAAGAAAAAGAAGGCTGACTCTTCGCAGAAGGAGCGTATCAGGAAAGATAAAACAAAGGCCAATTAAGGCGAGAAAGGAAGAGACTCCCTAGGCCACGGATACCCGAATACCGTCGGGGTCGGAAGAGAACATGAGTTGACCAAGAGAGGTCGACAGGAAAGAAGACTGATAGGGGCTCGGCTCAAGTAAGTGGAAGAATTGCCGCACTCGGCTGGGGTCCAGTGGTCGCCAACCCACGTCCCACTAGATGTGAGCCCCTGGGGGTATTTTGTAAGACGTATAATTTTAATAATATTAACATTTATGTTCGACCCTGACTATTATATGTCAGAAAACTGCACTATAATGAGGCTCATTATAACACTATTTTTCATTATGAAACAGTTTCTCCCACCAATCACAGCTCAAGAAACAGTTGTTTTAGATAATTAGATGGGCTGAGTTCCACGGCCTTCTAATGTAAATTTCACTGCCTGGCCTAGTGTCATAGTAGAGTAATCGAGGTGGCCATGGTCAAATACAAGGCATTCCCTGCGTCTCATGCGCTCTGTTCAGTACATAAAACTGGCGAAATCTCGACAGATATTTATGAATATGTATGTTCGAACATAAAATAGTTATAATAATTATGGTCGAACATAAACAGTCGTATGCAACTCGCCTATAATGGTAATTAAGACACTCGTATGGAAATAATAAAACTCGTATACGCTCGTTTTATAAACATACTCGTGTCTTAATTATTGCCATTATAGGCTCGTTGCATAATGTACTATTTCATAACAAACGCGGCACGGAATGGCTGACTGAGGTCCAGAGGGACCAACAACAGATCAATATAGAAAATCTCGAGGATCGCATCGAGTGCCGGAATGAAATCACAAATGTTAAGTTTGAGCAAAGAACATCACGACAACCTGGAAAGAAAGAACAGCTGAGTGGAAGAAGGAGCATTGCGTGAGGATGAAGAAGAAAAGAGGGAAAACGCCCGAAGATGAAATCGTGAATTCTAGTTCAATCGCTCTTCCTAAGGGGAACAAACGATAAAATAAATAAAACAACAATAATTACGTTTGATGGGCACGTGGCACGAATCACGTCAACATGACTAACCTATCGCATTTTCACTTTTCACCAAGAGAAAAAGAGAAAAAAAAGGAAGCTTGAAGTTTAACGTGACCGTTAATCTCGCGATCATGAGCCACGGGACCTCCTTTTTACGTGGAATCCGAACCACAGGACATGGCATTTCACTTCGAAAATCTCACATGCACATGCACGAGATTGGGATCTTATGTGAAGATATTCAGGAGCGTGACCAGCTTAAGAGAAAGATCTTCAAACATCGGAGTTTCCAACCTATGCCTACACTGAAAACTGGAAAGGCGTGGACAAAAGAGAGAAACAAGCAGTTCCGTGAAGAACTAAATAGCCTATTTTCATAAATCCTACTAATTTAATATTTATTGCCTCTATCAACATACAAATTGTCAGTTTGATTGCTGTAATAGATTCATAGATATCGAGAACCGTCTAAATATTCTGGATGGTCACCATGTTGGATTTTAAATTATAGGCCTAAGATTTATGTACTATTACATGAAGATTATTGTGTAGGTGCTTTATTCTAACTTCAATCGCATGATTAGGACACAAGAAATAAAAGCGGGATTTTAAAATTTCGCTCAGCCGCCATTTTGTGGTTAAAAGAATAATTTAAATGAATTAGATGCCAGTCGATTAAAATTTGTATGAGCATATACCGTATCAAGTTTCACTGCGCTCGGATGGTTAAAACGAAAGGAACGTCAATTTGAATATATAAATTTCGCGTCGCCGCCATGTTGGATTTGTGCTCGCTAGGTTATTGAACGTCTCATAGGTGAACTTATGCTTATAGCCTCTATACACTTACACAATTTCAGTTTGATTGCTGTAGTAGATTAATAGATATTGAGAACCGTCTAAATATTCGGATGGTCGCCATGTTGGATTTTAATATATGTAGGCCATAGAGTTAGGTACTATTCGATGATGATTATTGTGTACGTTCATTATGCAAATGTTGATTTCGATCGTATGATTAGAACACAAGAAATAAAAACTTAATTTTCCAAATTCGCACAGCCGCCATATTGAGGTTATATAAACAATTAAACTAAATTAGATACCAGTGCATTACAATGTGTATACACATTTGCTGTACGAAGTTTCATTGCGTTTGGATCATTAAATTGCGAGAAACGTCTATTTAAAACTTTCGACTTCGCTTGGCCGCCATGTTCGTTTTGTAGTTAACCGGTTTTAGAAAGTCTCATGGATGAACTTCCAGTAGTGCCCTTTATCTCCGTACAAAATGTCATGGAGATACCGGTAATAGTTTCAGAGATATAGAATGCCAGTGAAATAGTTCGCCCAGCCGCCATCTTGAGGTTATGTAAACAATTGAACCAAGTTAGATATCGGTGCATTACAATATGTATAAACATATAGCACCAAGTTTCATCGCGTTTGGTTGGTTAAATCACGAGAAACGTCTATTTAAAAGTCGCAACTTGGTTTTCGGCCATGTTGGTTTTGTAGTTACCAGGTTTTCAAACGTCACAGTGATGAACTTCTAGCAGTTCCCATTATCACCGTACAAAATTCCAGGGTGATATCGGCAATAGTTTCGGAGATATTGAATGCTAGTGAAATATTTCGCACAGCCGCCATGTTGGATTGGTGTGACACAATAAAATTTGAAGGGCACTGTTGGGGTCGGTCAGAATGTTGCTATGATTTTACCAAGTTTCATTGTAATCGCTCCAGCCGTTTAGAAGTTATTAGGGGGAGGACACACGCACACACACACACACGAATCACACACGCGTGCTGCCGCCTAAGCCCCGGAGGCTCCTAATAAAGAAAGTTTTTCAGTCGAATTGTGCTGAATTACATAACCTACAAACCAATACACTCTTTATGCACAAATGACTACGCATTTTAGTTGGCACAATTGCATTCTATAGATGTTAATTTGAAGACGAAGAAGTACCATTACAAATGAAGGGAACAGGGAAAGAAGGGCCTAAGTCACAATGTTATGGTGGGAAGAAGCATTTGAAGAGTTTAACTCTGTTCAGCCAATTTATTTAAAAGAATAATAATCAGTTATATTTGTTTCCTTTCTTACCACCTATAACATTTTTAAACCATTTTAACTTATAAGTGAGTAAAATAGCCATTATTGTTCCAAAGATAAACTTGATGTAATTGTTTCCAAAACCACCTTAGGTATTGTTTAGGACCATGAAGGAACATTTCATTCACACAATAAAATACAAATGTTAAAATGGACATAACCCTTTCTTTCCCTGTAACCTTCAAATGTTTTTATTGCAATTTAACTAATAATTTCCGTAAGATGAAGAGATTTGCGTTTGTGACATTCCCTTGTGAGTCTTCGATATCGATGTGGTGATAATTAATACTTCTTGTACGCACGTCAGAAATACCAAGCTCTGACCCTCAATGTTGGAGGCAGTGTAATTTTTTATCCTCCCACTGGGTTATATTGCGCACACGACTCGTGCTGTATCTCGCCCGTGGATCAATGCTCGACGCAACGTCTGCCCACGCTGGGCCGTTACCAAGACAACGCCATTGAGGTCTTAACCCTGGCTTCATTGGACAGGAGAGAGCACAGCCGGGATCAGGGAACCAATATTGATGTAGGGATTTTAGAAAGAAAGCAATTGGGAAGGAACTCGTTAGATAGACAATAAGTAACGAACAATACGAGATTTTGTAATAATAATAATAGTAATACGTAAGAAAATGATGACATTTTATGGACACCTCACAAGGAAGAACAAGAGTAGGTGGACCAAAAGGGTATTCAATTATATTACATTATCAAGTTGATAATAATGTTATGGGTTTTTCGTCCCTTTCAACTACTTTGGCGTTTAAAAAACATAAGACTGTCTGAATGTTTACTATGAATCCAGGGATACTTTTTGAATTTTATGGTCTTAATTCTTAAAAAAAAGGACGGTTTAGGCACACTCCATTTTGTGGCGTGGTGACTAGCATTATAAGTAGAGCTCCCTATTAAATGTTTAAACGTTTTCTTACTAACCTCGTTTCCTGAAACATTTAATTAAAGGAGCGTTTTCTTACTAACCGCGTTACGTAAATCATTTAATTAAAGAAGTGTTTTCTTATTAACCGCGTTTCGTAAATTATTTAAAGAAGCGTTTTTCTATTAACCGCGTTTCGTAAATTATTTAATGAAGCGTTTTTCTATTAACCGCGTTTCGTAAATTATTTAAAGAAGCGTTTTTCTATTAACCGCGTTTCGTAAATTATTTAATGAAGCGTTTTCATATTAATCGCGTTTTGTAAAACATTTAATTAAAAACGCTTTATATTAACCGCGTTTCGTAAAACATTTAATGAAAGAAACGCCTTCTTATCAATCGCGTTTCGTAACACATTTCATTGAAGAAACGTTCTCTTATTAACCGTGTTTTATAAATCATTTAACTAAAGAAGTGTTCTTATTAACCGCGTTTCGTAAAACATTTAATTAAGGAAACGCCTTCTTATTAATCGCGTTTTGTAACACTTTTTATTGAAGAAACGTTTCCTTATTAACCGCGTTTCGTAAATCATTTAACTAAAGAAGTGTTCCTATTAACCGCGTTTCGTAAATCATTTAAAGAAGCGTTTTCATATTAACCGCGTTTTGTAAAACATTTAATTAAAACGCTTTCTTATTAACCGGGTTTCGTAAAACATTTAATTTAAGAAACGCCTTCTTATTAATCGCGTTTCGTAACACATTTCATTGAAGAAACGTTTTCTTATTAACCGCGTTTCGTAAATCATTTAACTAAAGAAGTGTTCTTATTAACCGCGTTTCGTTAAACATTTACTTAAGGAAACGCCTTCTTATTAATCGCGTTTCGTAAATCATTTAATTAAAGAAGTGTTCTTAATAACCGCCTTTCGTAAATCATTTAAAGAAACGTTTTCTTACTAACCGCGTTTCGTAAATCATTTAATTAAAGACGTGTTCCTATTAACCACGTTTCGTAAATCATTTAAAGAAGCGTTTTCATATTAACCGCGTTTCGTAAATAATTCAAAGAAGCGAGTTTTGTAAAACATTTAATTAAAAACGCTTTCTTACTAACCGCGTTTCGTAAAACATTTAATTAAAGAAACATCTTCTTATTAATCGCGTTTCGTAACACATTTCATTGAAGAAACGCTTTCTTATTATCCCTGTTTTCTAAATCATTCATTTAACTAAAGAAACGTTTTCTTATTAACCACGTTTCGCAAAACATTTAATTAAAGACACGTTTTCTTATCAACGCGTTTCGTAAATCATTCAATTAGAAGAAAACTAAGGTATGGCATGTTTCCCCCTAAATGTTCTTCTTTTTCAATAGTCTGTAACAATCTATATAAATCTTAATCACCTGCAATTTGTTTCATTGTTTTCTCATATTCAAGTAATTTGAATTGTTGACCGACTGAAAGCTACAATATTAAAAATTAAATAAACTTAAACAAAAGAAAAAAAACAAGAGAAAAGAGTATCCAGTATTCCAGGATTAGATTCTTGGTCGTATGTTGAAATTAATTTCGAAAACCATAATAAGCAAGCATTAATTTATATTTTGGAATATAACTATTAAAGGAATTAATGTAAGACTGCATTGCGCCAGTCATTTCATGAAGAGTTGAATCAAGTCATCTTCATGAAGTATCTTGACTGATAATGTAAAATCGTTTCTTACACCACCTGCCTAAATAAATCCATCACTTCATGAAGAATAGTGGAACTATCCCTTTTTACATCATATACCGGCTTTTCATGAAGTGTCTAGGATTTTCAAGTAATGACGTACCGGTATTTCATTATCTGACTACGACACTATAAGAAGGCCTATGATTCTGTGCCACATGATTGGTTGATCCATTTTTTGTTAATGTATAAGATTGATCATCAGATTATACAGTATATTTCCCGGAACACTTTATGGCAAAGTGGCGAACTATTATACTAATTTTATCATTATTTCAAATAACATTTTACTTTATAAATCATCCTAATTCACAAATTCAACTTTTTATAAAATTATAACATAATAAAATAATTTATAACATTATTAAATTGATGACTAATTTAAAGTCTACAATTTTAATTACACTTTATAAATTATAATTTCTAACTTAAATCTTATCCCTCAAATTATTTTCTAGATTATATAATTATTTACTAATTAAAATAATTACTTAAACTTACTATAAATGATAGTATTGCAACTGGTATGATCCCAATCCACAAAGGAATATTCCAAGGAGATTTCTTGAGCCCATTATGGTTCTGTTTTGCGATGAACTCACTATCGAGCCAACTTAATTCAACAAAATAAGGCTTTACTATCAATCAGAAATCTATGGAGCTCGCAAAGCTCAACCATCTCCTTTATATTGGATGACCTAAAGCTATAGCCTATGCTGTATGAGGACACTCAGATGGTGGGGTCATGTAAAGAAAATGGGGGTTGTGAGATTAATTAAGAGGTTAATGAGTTTGGTTGCAGAGGGTAAGAGAAGCAGATATAGACCTAAGAGGCGATGATAAGATTCTGTGTTCAATGAATTCAAATTGTTGTGTAGAAGCAGACGAGGCAGCAGTTCTAACTGCTAAGAAGGGATCATGGAGGTGAATTCTTTGCAAACTGAGGCTTGCAGACTAGACTGGACGCTAGAAGGCAAATGTTCTGAAATAAAGTGTATGTACAATAACAATAGACTGATTATAATAATTATAATATAACAATTATAAAATAATCCTCTGAAACACTGACAATTGGGGGCAGGTCACTAATTAAAGATAAACAAAAACAAGAAAGAGAAATCTTGAGGATGATTTTTGGCTCAGTTTTTACTGAGGGAATTGGGAGCTTTATCGGCAATCAGAGAAAATATCAGACACATTCCGGAAAATAAGTTTGAAATTTTATGGGCATATTCTCAGAATGAGGGATCACAGGCTGACTAAAAGAATTCTAAATCTTACTCTCTCAATGAAAGCTAAGATCAACTGACTGCTTGAAGTTGATAAAGACCTTCAGGAAATAGACATCTCAAGAGATATGGTACTGGACAGATCTAAATTCAGAGAACTAGTTGACAATCATCAATTTTTAGACCACCCAAACATTGCATCCAAAAAAACCTGGACGGAGGAGCGCAGAAAGAACCATAGTGAGAAGATGAAGAGATTTTGGAAATACAAGTAAGGTTGAATCGCGGTCTTAAGACAGGCATAACGATGTAAAAAAATGTATAATGTAAATCGTACTCGGAAGTACGGCCGCAGATAACAAGTCTATTGATACCAATAGTTTATACGAGTGTTTACCACAGAGCATCCAACAGCATTTAATTATAATTTACGACCGATAAATAATATGGTAACTGAGGAGAATAGCAATACATTTAAACGCAATTTAGTATTCATCGAATACAATTAATTCGAATGTAACAAATAAACCATTCAATATTAGGAAACTTAATTATAAGCAAAACGAAACAAAATGGTGTCGTAAATTATTGTGATATGTACAGTAGTAATATTGTAAGTAATAACCGGTATAGGAGAGCGGTCGGTTTGTGTTGTGATTGTGGTTGCTTCATATAGGCGTTTAGGACATCTATATACATCCAAGAACACGAGACTGGTGAACACGACATGAGTGAAACAAAAAATTATAAGTATCTGTCTAATAACTTAAGATATTTAGATGGTTATATTAGCGTGTATCGGTATTACAACTTATCAACCATACCGTTTAATCTGTTCACTGAATGAACAAATTAGAGAAAGTAGGAGTAAAGATTCAAGGAGAAATAATTTCAACTATGAGATTGGATGATGATATTGTCATCTAAGCGACAATCCAGAGGATTTGATTGAATTTCTAAATGGTATGAACTCTGTCTTGAGGAATAAACTCATGATGAAAATCAATACATGTAATACAAAAGTAATGGAATGCAGTCAAAATAAATCAGAAATCCCTCTTGACGTCAAATTGGCGGGTGAAAAGCTAAACGAAGTAGGATACTTCTGATACTTAGGAAGTAAAATAACCAGTGGTGGACGAAGAAAAGAGGATATAAACAGTTGATTGGCTCAAGCAAAGAAAGCATTTCTACAGAGAATACATTTGTTGACAACATAGATTTAGGTATCAGCAAGTCATTTTTGAAAGTCATTGTCTGGAGCGTGGCACTCTATGGAAGTGAAACTTGAACTGTTGGCGCAGTAGAAAAGAGGAAAATACAAGCGTTTGAAATGTGGTGTTACAGGAGAATGACGAATATCAGATGGGTAGATAGAGGATTTAACGAAGAGGTATTAAACGAGTGGGAGAGGAGAGATGTTTCTGGCGACTGCTAATGAAGAAAAGAGATAGGTTGGTATGACACATACTAAGACGCTCAGGAATAGCAAGCTTAGTTATAGAAGGAAGGGTTGAGGACAAGAACTGTAGGGGTAGACCAAGGTTAGAATATGTTCATTAGATTGCCGCGTATTTAAGGTATGAGAGCTACTGTATATAGAGATGAAAAGATTAGCTCATGACAGGGAGACTTGGAGAGTCAAAAGACTGGCGAAAAATAATGAATGTTAACAGGGCTGAAAATGGAGTCAGGTTGGACTACAAAAAACAGAACCTGAAAGTTGACTGCCTAGCATTCGCAGATGATCTTGCAATTTTTTCAGATTCCTTAGATGCAGCCGCAGTGCAAATTAATGAACTCCAGATTCAAGCAGCAAAAGCAGGCGTTAGGATCTCTTTTGAAAAAAAGAAAAAAAAAAAAAAGAAAAAACAGAATTCATCACTAATATCAAACAAGCACCAAAAGAGCTGGATGTAGGACAGGGGAAAATCAAGCAAACGAAAGCGTTCAAATATTTGGGTGAGTGAATAGACCCCAATCTCTCCGAGAAGCCAGCATTCGAGTCACGATTCAGGAAAATGGAAATGGCATATACTCTAACAAAAGCCATTTACAACAAGAAATCCATATCTATAAATGCCAAGTTACGACACTACCAAACAGTCATCCGTCCAGAGGCCTTGTATGCTGCAGAGTGCCTTGAAATGCATCGCAAGGGACTAACAGAGAAACTGGAAGTGAAAGAAAAGAAAATTCTAAGAAAAATCTTGGGCCCAGTACAAAGAAATGGGGAATATAGGAGACGGCACAACCTCGAACTTTACACCCATGTGGAAAAAATAACTTATGCCATGTCATATAACAAGAATGAACCCAGCACGATTGACAAATAGAATTTTCACCACTTCCTCAAAAAGAAAACCAAGGCAGCTTGGTTCACTGAGGGGGACAAAGATTTGCAAGAAGTGCGAATTACAGGCAACGATATTTGGGAACGTGCCCCCCTTAAGCAAAAACTAACAGCACACCGATGTTTCCAAGAAAAGCCAAAGCTTCCAACTGGCAAGAAGTGGACTGCAGAAAGGAAACAACAGCATCGAGAACTAATGCGAAAGTACTGGGAGGATGTTAAAGCTCGATGCAGCAAGAAACGGTTGAAATGACGTGGTCCTTTGATGGCTGAATCGGAAGAAGAAGAAGAAGAAGAATAACTAAAATTCATTGTAGTGTGTGTAACGTAATTATTACGAGGATCTTGGCCTTGGCTTTGCCACAAAACGGGAAAATGCGTTGTATAATGATTTCTGCTAATGGCGACAATTCACATGTTTAAGAGGAGACAGTAACCTTAAATACGTCCCTATCAATTTCATACCCGGTGCTCTGTATTTACTAGTTGCATGCATTGCTTAGTAGACACCGTATACTGAAGTAAAGTTCTCATTGTGTGTGCTTGGTTTGTGGGAGAGTAAGTTATACAGCACCGCAATGCTAACATGTCACAATGGTTGCCGTGTTTCATGGCGCTCGCCATAGCCAATTACTGTGTTTGCACATTGTACCGCTACTTGCTAAATGTCTCGGTAACGAATTGCCGAGGGGCTGTTAAGACTTCAGGTAGAGCAGAAGTTAGACCGGAGAACTGGAATAACCGAGGCCGTGGTAAGATATCTTTGCCTTGGCAATTCATGTCTGAGAGCTGAGTGTTAGTTCCTCTAAATTCCCTTCCCTTCTCCAGTATATTTTCCAAATGGCCACGCCCAGTCAGTATTCAGATTTGTTTTAAATGTTGAAGTTTGCCTCATTGCGTAGTGGCTAGCATTCTTGGCTGTCAACGTGGAGGCCCGGGTTCGATTCACGGCTCTGCCAAGAATTTTAATTCTGGTCTGAGGGTTGGAAAGGGGTACACTCAGCTTCGTGAGGCAAACTTGACAAGAAACGGGTTCAATTTCTACCCCAGCCACTACCGCGAATGCTGGAGTGGAAATAAAACCTACGTATTTTTAGCCTATTTTCATTTATGGAGGAATATGCTTATGAGATCACCTTTTATCCGTGTGTGTGTGTCCCCTAATAAATTCTAAACGGCTGGAGCGATTTCATTGAAACTCGGTAAGGTCATAGTGCTATTTAGTCCGACCTCGACCGTGCTCTTCAAATTTTATTACGTTTCACCAATTCAACATGGCGACTGTGCGAAATATTTCACCGGCATTCTATATCTCCTAAACTATTACTGATATCACCCTGAAATCTTGTACGGCACTACCAACAGTTCACCTATGTAACTTTTAAAATCCAGCTAAGTATAAAACGAACATGGCGGCCAAGCGAATTTGAAACTTTTAAATATAATTTTCTCGCGATTTAACCATCCGAACGCAGTGAAACTTGGTACAGCAAATTTTCATACACATTGTAATGCACTGACATTGAATTGAGTTCAATTGTTCATATAACCTCAAGATGGGGGCTGTGCGCAGTTTTAAAATTAATTTTTTATTTCTTGTGTATTATTCATGTGATCGAAGTGAACGATTGAATAATGAAGCTACGCAAAAATCGTTATCCAATCGTTATCTATGGCCTACATATATCAAAATACAACATGGTGACCATCCGAAATATTTAGACGGTTCTCAATATCTACGAATCTATAACAGCATCAAACTGAAATTTTGTATGTTGATAGAAGCAAATAACAGAAGTAGGATATATGAAAATAGGCTGTATAGTTCTTCACGGAACTACTTGTTAGTTTTTCCTTACGCGTGTGAGTGTACCCCGTTCTAGTCTTCAAACCAAAGTTTAAATTTCTTGGCAAAGTCGGGAATCGAACCTGGAACCTCAAGGTGACAAATATTTACAGTAGCCTAGTTGTTGTTGAAACAAGCCGCCAGTTTCTCTTATTTGGGAAGTCTAATCACCAATGACAACAGGTGTATTAAAGAGATAAAAGGCGAATAGCGCTTGCAAAACAGACGTTCAATAATAAGAAAAATCTTGTGATTAATGCAGATTTGGATATTGCAATTAAAAATAAATTTTTCATGTCCTTTGTATGGAGTGTGGATCTGTATGGATGTCAATCTTGGACGATAAGAGGTCAGGATTGGAAGTGACTTGAAGCGTTTGAGATGTGGGTCTGGCGGAGAATGTTACGGGTTAAATGGATTGAAAAGTGGACTAACATCAGCATTCTGAAAGAAATTCAAGGGAAGAGAGAACTGAGGTCAACGCTCCATAAAGGAAAATCTGAATTCACAGGCCACATTTTGCTACATAACGCTTTCCTAATTAATCTCCCGGAAGGAAAAATTACAGGGAAGAAAGGCCGAGGACGACCGAGGAATTATTTCCTTCAAGACATCACACTAACTCTTCAATATGGTTCCTACAATGAATTGAAACGAGGTGCTGAAGACAGAGAACAATGGTTAAGGAGACAATACATTGCCTTTGGAAGTTGATGAGCTGTTAATTCATATTGGGGACTGGGGACATCTTTGGTCTACGGCCCCGTGTAGTTGGTTGTGTGTTCAATTTCTCTGATAACCTGTGTTTCTGTTGTGATCGTAGTAGTAATAATATTATCTTGATCCGGAATGAGGATGTGTTGAAATACGCTACTATCCCGGTATTTGCCCGAAGAAAGTATGGAAAAGACCAAAGGGAAAGAAAAACACAGTGAAGTTAGCCGCTGTCAGCGCCATAATTCGAACCTATGATCTCCGAACTTTCTGCACGTCCCCGTCACAGTGTTGGTGAGCGAATTGACCCTTTATAAGGCAGACTAAATTTTTAGCCTACTTCTCACATTTTGCAAAAATGAGGAAAAAGTAGACTTATGAGATCGGGCAAATGTGTGTCTGTCTGTCTATCCTTCTGTCTGTCTGGCTGTGTGTGTGTGTGTCCCCCTATCAACTCGTAAACGGCTGGAGCAATCGAAACAAAATTTGGTAGGAGTAAAGATCTATACCTGAATATCTCACGGCCATATTTGAAAATGATGTCAGTGCTACCAACTGCTGAAAAATCGCAATTGAAATTTGAGCTCAATGTTGGATATCGTTGAAGGTATGAATGGGAGTTATTTCAAAATTGGTACACGTATAGATAATAATATTGCAGTTTAATTTCCAGGAGGCCATACATGGCAGTGTTGCCAAAATGATTATAAGCCTGCTGATAGGTCCAAATTTTAAATGCATATAACTTCTACACTATCAATTGGATTTCAACCAAATTTCGTATGTGCTATGTGTACATGAACAGATATGACTGAGCGTATTCTTACGAGCCACCAGGGCTGCCAACTGTTAATAAATGCTCTCAATTTTTTAAAATCTAAATACCCATATATCAGAAAGTATGCAAGCCGACAGCTTTAAACTATGCACACGTATTGTACCTGACATACTATATTAATTTGAAGTAACTTATATACGACAGTGCTACCAACATGAGTCTAAGCCTACTGAGAAATCCAACTTTAAATACATGTAACTTCTATACTATCATTTGGATTTCAAACAAATTTCGTATGAGCTATATGTACCAAAACAGATATGACTATGCCGATTCTTAAGAGCAACTAGGGCTGCCAACTGTTAATAAATACTGTCTCCATTTTTGTTACCCTAATATATCAGAAAGTATGCATGCCAATAGCTCTAAACTATGCACACGTATATTACCTGGCATTCTAGATTAATTTGGAGTAACTAATATACGTCAGTGCTGCCAACATGATTCTAAGCCTGCTGATAGGTCCAATTTTAAAATGCATGTAACTTCTACACTAACTAATGGATTTCATTCAAAATTGACACAACAATAGATCATATTATTTCAGATTATTTCTGACCAATACATGTATGTCAGTGTTGCCAACATGATTTAACGCGCGCTGTTAGATCCAATGTTTAAGCATGTAACGTCCATGCTATCCATTGGAATTCAACCAAATTTTGTATTCTGTACCTTAAGAGATGGAACTAAGAATATATTCAGTCACGAGGGCTGCCAACTGTAGTTCTGTATTTGGCTAAATTATGCCAGGTATACAGTATTTCGAACTAATTAGAAATTTCGATATTGCCAACTTAATTTCGTCATTGTTCTACCGGTAGATAGATCCATATTGATTAATCATTGGCATAAATCTTAAATTTTAGGAAAAATAGGCTCTTTAGTTCGTAACGGAACTTCTTGTTCTAATTTATATTTCAATTGTTTCTTTACATTTTCATTTCAGCTCAAATTTTTAATTTATTTATTATAATTTTAAATTTGATTTAATTATTATTCAATATCATTAATTTTATTTAAACTATTACTAACTCTGTCCTTCATTTTGAGGTTGAAGGCCTACGCCCCAGAGGACGACCGAAGCAGCGTTGGCCAGACACAATAAATGGTGACTTAAAAATTACAGGTCTAAATCCAGCTGACGCACGAAACCGGACAAAATGGAGGTCAATGACCAAAAAAAAGCGGACCCTGCATCAGTGGGACAACGATACGAAGAAGAATAAGAATAAGATTAATTTTATTTAAATACATTTTAAAAATTTTCTTTCTTTCTTATTTTTAATTTTATAATTTATTTAACTTTTTGATTTTATAATTTTAATTTAATTTTAACTTAAGTGTGTTATTTGAATTTGTATATTTATCTTTAATATTTTATTTACTAGTTGAAATTTTATCCAGCACCATAGTTCAAGGAGACAGATATAATATTTGCCTTTCTGAAATATTACATCTACAAGAACGTGTGTTGTAATTAGGCTGAAAATTTCAACTATTAGCACCTTCGGTATTAGTCTACAAACTCTTCTTATAGTAGGTGGTTAATATATAGACCACTATCCTATAAAGGGTTAATGAGCATGGCCACGCCGCAGGCTGCTACTATTAGCCTATTTTCATCGCCTATAAGGCTTGTAAAATCACCTTTTTTCCGTGTAGGTGTGTGTAGCCCACTAATAAAATCTAAACGTCTGGAGCGTTTTGAATGAATATCGACCGTGCCTTTCAAATTTTGACACGTTTCTATAGTACAACAAGGCGACCGAGCAACACATTTCACGGGCATTCTATGCCTCCAAAACTATTACTCTTATCGCCCTGGAAATGTTGTATGATGATACAAGACTATTAAGAATGAGCATATAAGTGACTTCTCCTACTGATATGAACCTCATTGATGCGCTGATTTTTCCACCTAAGTAGCGATTATCTTTGAAAGATTTCGCGTTTGGTCTCCAAAGACGACTGTTTTGTACGAGAACAAGTCTCAGATTTGCCCCAAGGACAGCGTTAAAATCCTTCAGTATGCCTTCCTTCGGAGGGGAAGTAAAGCCAGATGGGCCCATGTCATAGATTAATAACATGTAAAAGAACCAACCACTACAATTGGCAGTGTGTAGCTAAATTTGTAGGCTATTTGGTTAGAAACGCTCCGTCAAGTTCCAACTTTCACTGCTAGGTGTCAGTGACAGTGGCACCTCTCGTAGCCTAAGTTGGAACTATTTGAAATTGAACTTTATGGGGAGACTTCGGGCGTTCAATTAAGATACCCTGCTATGGCCATTGGCTGCAATAAGTGACTTTCAAAATCCTGAGAAACACAGAAGCAACAAGGTGGTCAAATTATTTCAAACATTTTAAATTACTTTTCTGGTAATCTAATCACTCGAGGTCAATAAAACGTAGCACAGAGAATCCTTATTCAGAGCATAGTGTAGAGTAATCTCATGTATAATTGTTTAACAATTCAAGATAGCATCAGTTGGAAATTTATTAATCCTATTTTTTAAATTTCTCGTATTGAAGATTCGTATGATGGGTCTATTACAGTATAATAATCAGTAGTTCTGTATGCAGCCGAAACCCTATCTCTAAATGCCAACAAAGGACTCCTTGAAGAACTGGAGAAAAAAGAGCGCAAAATTGTGAGAGGAATCTTGGAATCAGAGTACAAGTAGTTCCGTGAAGAACTAAAGCCTATTTCCATATATCCTACTTATGTTAATTGCCACTATCAACATACAAAATTTCATTTTATTTGTAATAGATTCGTATATACAGTATTCAGAACCGTCTAATATTTCGTATGATCGCCATGTTGGATTTTCATATATGTAGGTCTTACAGTTATGTACTATTACATGCAGATTATTGTGTAGGTGTAGTATTCAAACTTCAATCGCATGATTAGGACAAAAGAAGTAAAAACGAGATGTTGAAATTTCGCACAGCTGCCATCTTCTAGTTATGAAACAAGAAGTTCCGTGAAGAACTATACAGCCTACTTTTCATGCCAATGATTATTCTACAGAATATGAACCTATCTAGAATAATGACGAAATTAAGTTGCTAATATCGACATTTCCAATTAGTTCGAAATACTGTATACCTGGCATAATGTATCCTAATAGAGCACTACAGTTGGCAGCCCTGATGACTGAATATATTCTTAGTTCCGTCTCTTACGGTACTAAATACAAAATTTGGTTGAAGTCCACTGGATAGCATGGACGTTACATGCAGTTAAACATTGGATCTAACAGCGCGCGTAAAATCATGTTGGCAACAATGTCATGTATGTATTGGTCAGAAATAATCTGAAATAATATGATCTATTGTTGTGCCAATTTTGAATGAAATCCATTAGTTAGTATAGAAGTTACATGCATTTTAAAATTGGACCAATCAGCAGGCTTAGAATCATGTTGGCAGCACTGACGTATATTAGTTACTCCAAATTCATCTAGAATGCCAGGTACTATACGTGTGCAAAGTTTAGAGCTATTGGCTTGCATACTTTCTGATATATTGATATTAGGGTAACAAAAATAGGGACAGCACATATTAACAGTTGGCAGCCCTGGTTGCTCCTTAGAATACGTATAGTCATATCTGTTATGGTACACATAGCACATACGAAATTTGGTTGAAATCCAAATGATAGTATGGAAGTTACATGTATTTAAAGTTGGACCTGTCAGCAGGCTTAGAGTCATGTTGGTAGCACTGACGTATATAAGTTACTCCAAATTAATATAGAATGTCAGGTACTATACGTGTGCATAGTTTAAAGCTGTTGGCTTGCATACTTTCTGATATATTGGTAGTCGGATAAAATAAATTAGGAGCATTTATTAACAGTTGGCAGCCCTGGTAGGTCTTAAGAAAACGCTCAGTCATATCTGGTTATGTACACATACAACATACGAAATTTGGTTGAATTCCACTTGATAGTGTAGAAGTTATATGCATTTAAAAATTAGACCTATCAGGAGGCTTATAATCATTTTGGCAACACTGCCATGTTTGGCCTCCTGGAAATTAAACTGAAATATTATGATCTGTACGTGTGCCAATTTTGAAATAGCTCCCATTCATACTTTCCAAGATATCCAACATTGAGCTCAAATTTCAATTGCGATTTTTTAGCAGTTGGTAGCACTGACATCATTTTCAAATATGGCCGTGAGATATTCAGGTATAGATTTTTACTCCTACCAAATTTTGTTTCGATTGCTGCAGCCGTTTAGGAGTTGATAGGGGGGGGGGGGGGACACACACACAGCCAGCCAGCCAGCCAGACAGACAGACAGACAGACAGACACACATTTGCCCGATCTCATAAGTCTACTTTTTCCTCATTTTTGCAAAATGTGAAAAGTAGGCTAAAAAATGGAAATAGATTATATGCCAGTGGATTAACATTTGTATAGCATAAGCATTTACCGTACCGAGTTCCACTGCACTCGGATGGTTAAATCGCAGCAAACGTCCATTTAAATATTTATACTTCACGTCGCCGCCATGTTGGATTAGTGCTCACCAGGTTATTGAAAGTCCTATAGGTGAACTTATGTTCATAGCCTCTATGAACATAAAGAATTTCAGTTTGATTGCTGCAAAAGATTCGTTAATATTGAGAACCGTCTAATTACTTCGTATGGTCGCCATGTTGGATTGTTGTATGTATAGGCCATTGAGTTATGTACCATTAAAGGAAAATTATTGCGTAGGTTCATTATTCAAACTTTCACTTCGATCGCACGATTACGACACAAGAAATAAAAAGTTAATTTAAAAATTTCGCACAGCCGCCATCAAGAGGTTATGTAAACAATTGAACTAAATTAGATGCCAGTGCATTACAATATGTATAAACATATAATGTGCCATATTTCACTCCGCTCAGATGGTTAAATCGCGAGAAAAGTCTATTAAAATGTTTCAACTTCGCTTGGCCGCCATGTTCGTTTTGTAGTTACCGTGTTTTTGTATGTCTCATAGGTGAACTTGTAGTAGTTTCCTTTATCTTCGTACAAAATTTCAGGGTGATATCGGTAATAGTTTCGGAGATATTGAATGCTGGTGAAATATTGCGCACGAGAATTAATTACATTTGAAGGCCTCGGTCGGAGTCGGCCAAAATGGTGCTATGACCTTACCGAGTTTCATTGAAATCGCACACACAGACATACACACACACACATACGCACACAGATACGCGCGCACTCACACACACACATGCACACGGGCAAAAGGTGATCTTATAAGCCTATTTTTTTCATAAAATGAAAATAGGCTAAAAAAGGAATCCATCAAAAGAGATCCAACGAGGAAGTCCACAGCAAAATAGAGAAAATTACCGACACAATCCGAAAAAGAGGGGCACGATTTTACGGTCGCCTGAAGAGAATGGACGGAAGAGAGTTAAGTAGAGCGATCTTTCACTTTTTTGATTCAAACCCCAAAACCACAATTCCCTGGTTTAGAAATACCAAAGAAGACCTGCAAATGCTACATATCTCATCTGAAGACGCTCTTAACAGAGATCCCTTCCGCAAGAAAATATTGACGAACGGGCTAAACCGAGACCATTAAACGAAGAGAAGAGAAGGTACCCCTTGGACAGAGGAGCGTAAGCAGGCCCACTCACAAAGGATGAGGGAAATCTGGGCACTGAAAAAGGCGAAGTTCAGTGTCAAATGTAACAAGACTTACCATGGGCCTTGATGGCCCCAGCGAATTATATATATAATCATTATCTAATGGCACTAAGTTCTGTAGCTGACTTTTCGTGAATCATGGAAGCCAAGCATTTGACATTTCGAAAATATTAACTCCCGTGACTCGTTACAGAAAGATACCCTCTCGCGGGAGGAGTCTTAATCACCGATATTGAAAGTTAGCGCATAATTTCTCAATGTAACGGTGTTGGTAGCGATGTAGCTCGTGTACCAAAAGCTTATTTAGTACATAGCAAGGACAACCCTTTTGATAGGCGAGGGATTTTTTTTAAATTGAAATAGACAAGTAGGATATATTATAAAAAGAATTGCGCACAATGTGCATTAGATTGTTGTTGTTTGAGTCTTCAGTCTTTTGACTGGTTTGATGCAGCTCTCCATGCCTCCCTGTCCTGAGCTAATCGTTTCATCTCTACATAGCTGCCACACCCTACATCCGAGGCAATCTGTTTAACATATTCTAACCTTGGTCTACCCCTACAGTTCTTGTCCTCGACCCTTCCTTCCATAACTAAGCTTGCTATTCCTGGGTGTCTTAGTATGTGTCCTACCAACCTATCTCTTCTCTTCATTAGCAGTCGCCAGAAACATCCCTCCTCTCCCACTCGTCTTAATACCTCTTTGTTTGTAACCCTATCTACCCATCTGATCTTCATCATTCTCCTGTAACACCACATTTCAAATGCTTCAATTCTCCTCTTTTCTGCTGCACCAATAGTCCAAGTTTCACTTCCATAGAGCGCCACGCTCCAGACAAAGGCTTTCAAAAATGACTTCCTAATACCTAAATCTATATTCGATGTCAGCAAATTCCTTTTTTGTAGAAATGCTTTTCTTGCCTGAGCCAACCTACTTTTTATATCCTCTTTGCTTCGTCCATCACTGGTTATTCTGCTTCCTAAGTAACAGAGGTCTCCTACTTCCTTCAGATTTTCACATGCCAATTTGATCTCCATACAGGTTTCTGATTTATTTCGGCTGCATTCCAGTATTTTTGTTTTACATTTATTAATTTTCATCATGAATTCTTTCCGTAAGACGGAGTCCATACCATTCAAAAACTCATTCAAATCGTCTGGCGTGTCGGCCAAGATGACGATGTCATCAGCAAATCTCAGAGTTGAAATTATTTCTCCTTGAATCTTCACTCCCACTTTAAATTTTTCTCTAATTTCCTTCATTGCTTGTTCAATGTAAAGATTGAAAAGTATGGGTGATAAGTTGCAGCCTTGCCTTACGCCTTTCTGAATACCAGCTTCTCTCTCATGTCCTTCAACTCGAATGACTGCTGTCTGGTTTCTGTATAGATTGTATATCACCCTCCTATCCCTGTACTTTATTCCAATCGATTTCAAAATGTCAAACAATTTAGTCCAATCAACGTTATCAAAAGCCTTTTCTAAGTCTACAAAAGCCATGAACGTTCTCCTATCTTTCCTTATTCTACCTTCCAAAATCAGCCTAAGACTTAGTACAGCTTCCCTTGTTCCTACATTTCTCCTGAAACCAAACTGGTCTTCACCCAACTCCGTTTCTATCTGGCTCTCAATCCTCTTGTAAATTATTCTAGACAGGATCTTTGAAGCATGAGTAATCAAGCTGATTGTACGGTAATCTTCACATCTGTCAGCTCCCACTTTCTTTGGTATAGGGATGATTACATTCTTCTTGAAATCAGGGGGTACCTCACCTGTCTCATAAATCCTACACACCAAGTGAAATAACCTGATCAGACCTTCATCTCCTTTGCAGCGTAGCAACTCAATCGGTATATCATCTATGCCTGGTGCTTTGTTCCTGCTTAAGTCTTCCAAAGCTCTGTCAAATTCTGATCTCAATATTAAATCTCCTTTCGCATCCTCATCAATTTCCTCCTTCCTTTCCATTACATGATTCTCAATCTCCTTTCCCTTATACAAACTCTCTATGTAAGGTTTCCATCTCTCAACCTTTTCTTCCCTATCTGTTAGAGGCTTTCCATTTGTGTCCTTAATATTACAGCACTTAGTCTTTTTTCCCTCAAAAGTAGTCTTAGATTTGTTTAGCATAATCCCGCAATGATTTTGATCTTTGCTTTTTGTAAAATTGCAAGTGGTATCTGCCACTTGGCAGAGAAGATCTCTGGATCTGGAGTCTCAGTACGTAGGCTACCTCGTGACCACAAGATTCGGGTATATTAACCATTTCCAGTGTGACTTCATTAATACGATTGATTACAGCGTAGTGCTGTCAAGAGCAATTTAAATTTGGAGACCTATCAATAATGCGTTGCATACGAGATAAATGTCAAAAATAATTAACTTCCCTTTCAGATCTCATTAGTTCTGACATTTACGGACAAGTTCCAGAATAGACCATTTTAATTTACCCACTAGTGATATTCGTTCTGATCAAATTACTGTTCATGAAAGTTGATTTGGTTGAAATGAACTGTCCGCTGATATTTTTTCGTTTTTTTTTGTCGTGTAGCCTGCTGAGAGGCCGAGTGCAGGTCTTTCTATTCGACGCCCGTGGGCGACCTGCGCTTCGGGATGAGCGATGGAATGGTCGGTGAGCAGTGCATACTATATACTTCTAATGGCGTGCTCCCTCAGACGGTTTCGACGTGGATGATTTAAGATTTAATGAGTTGGCCTAGTTCTGAGTTAGGGTTTATGAAGACATAGTCTATTATTAGTTTTAATAAATAAATAGAAAATCTGAACATCAAAAGAAGTAAAAAACAAAAAGAAAAAGCTAGGAATAAGAAATAAAACAACAATGACAAAATTAAAAAATATATTAAAAATTATATAAAATATAAAAAGAAGTAACTACGGTATGGGGGGTTGTTATGAACTGAGGGAAATAAAGATACAAATTGCTTTTATTGGACAATACATTGAATTAAATTCGGGTGAGTAGCGTCTAATTAATTACTCTGGTGTTTTGCCTGAGATTAATACAAGCTATGTGGTAGATGAATTATTGATGTGTGATAGCTGATGATGGATAGGATGATAAAGTGGGAAGGGCAGCCTATTATTTACTTTATGTGAAAGATAATCATTTGTCGAGAGATGAAGCTGTGGTGATAACATGATATAGATGGTGTAAGATGATTCGGAATGAATCTTAATCACAATAACAAAATAATAATAATACTGTTAATAATAATGCAGAAGAGAACCTTCCTAATTGATATTGCAGTGCCCAATTCCCATCATCTGCAACGAACTTGCTGTGATAAGATCACCAAATATCTGCCCTTGGCTGAGGAAATACGGCAAATGTGGAGACAGGAAAGTGTAGTGGTTCTGCACATAGTCATTTCGTCTACCGGCATCATCCCTAAATCATTGGCTCGCAATCTTGAAATATTGGGAATACATCCTGGTCTACATTTATCATCATGCAGAAGGCCGTCATCTTGGAGACATGTTCCATTGTTCACTCGTTTCTCAATGTGCAACCGTAAGAGAATTAGCCATACCGTCTTACAAACAAGCCGACGATCTGTTGATATGTCGCACTTATGTGGTAAAATGAATGTAATAACATAATAATAATAATAATAATAATAATAATAATAATAATAATAATAATAATAATAATAATAACATTTTTTGTATGTAAATTCAGGGGAAAACGATCCGGGTCAATAGTATGAGGTAATCATTTGAACAAATTTTGGAATAACATTTATTTGAAAAACTAGTAAACCCAATGTGCATGTTACCTACAAGCATGGCTCTTTGATATTATCAAGACGAATTCTTCAACCTATACATTGAAGAAATAATGAAGAAAATTAGAGAAAAATTTAATGCAGGACTAAATATTCACGGAGAAATAATTTCAACGCTGAGATTTGCTAATGACATCGTCATATTAGCCGATTCACCAGACAATTTTTTAAAGGTGTGGCTGAAAATTTGGCTATGTGTCATTGTTTTTCTGTTCTATTCTTTCCCGTAATATGTATTAGTCACACCTTCCAGGCCTATGTGGACATTTAGTCCAACCGAAAAAATCACTTGGGGTTATATTCCTCTATATGAACATAGGAAAATGAGCCTTACGAGATTGCTATGTGGAGCTATACAAGGTGTTTCTAAATTCCCATTAAGCTGGGTTTTCCTAGGCACGGAAGCGGAGAGTGGAACGCGGAGAGCGGAGTCGGCTCTCCGCTCGTGAGTCATCAGCTAGCTGAATTGTGTTTTCTAGACGCGGAGAGCGGAACGGTTGCTCATTTGTATACTAGGAGAGATAAGGTGAGGTCGATATGCACGTGGAATCTAGACTTTTGTTTTATTACACGTGGAAGAGGAGGAGGAGGAGGAAGAGTTACTACTGCATTTAGTGAAGGATCGAAAATGTGCAAGTGACATATTTAAAACGCATGAAAATGAGGGAGTGTTTAAATTTCTTATAAATAACCATTTAATTAATGACGAAATTAGATTCAAACAGTACTTTCGATTGACCAAAAACGAGTTCTATGATCTATACCAAGAAATAAAAGATGTAGAAGAACTGGAATCGCAGGTTTATAACAGAAAGCAGTAAACAGACACACTCTCATGGTGCATACTCTTTATACTAACACACAAGGGACACAATTGAATAAAACTACACACAACTTGTACAGACGTCCAGCCACTCCGCCAGCCGACAGCGGACTCGTCTGCTCTCGGAGCAGAGGAATGCGGAGGAGTGAGTTCCGCTCGTCAAGCGGCGGTCCGCTCCATTTCAGGAAAACAGTACCATTAAAATTACATATGACCAGAGGAGAGCAGACTCCGCTCTCCGCGTTCCACTCTCCGCTTCCGCGCCTGGGAAAACCCAGCTTTACAGACTTTGAGGGCTTGTGGTGGAGACCAAGACGGTTAAGTTTAGCATAGGAACTTGTGTACGGAAACGTACCGTCTACCCGCAAAACCCACCACACCACACGTTCACAGCTCCCGCAAATCCGGCGCTCTGCCCGACTCCTGCTGCTTGTTGTCTGGGTCCAATTACAGGTGGGGCTCGAATTAACGACCACCGACGTCAACACAGACGCGGACCTCCTTACCATGTTCTGGTACACACGATCACCAATCCCTGGTCCTCCAACATCCGTCGCAGCCATAACCCGCACCAGTAGGTCTTCCTCGGGTTCCACAGGCGTCTCTTAAATCAAGGTTTTCATGTAGGGGATATGGGACATCAGGTGATCATTCAATGACGTACGTACTCTAGTCAGTGGCGCCGAAAATGCGGGAGATTCGAACGTGTGCTGTGGTGTTTTTTGAGGGTAGCGGGAAGACGATACGTTTCCGGACACAAGTTGCTATGCTAAACTTAACTGTCTTGGTCCCCACTACACAGTGGCGATTCCTCCATGTAGGACGTGAGGATCATCCTACAGTCAGCTCTCAGCTGTAACTGTGTTAAAGAAACAAATTAATTGTTTTGTAAAATAGTCGCCCTCTCGAAAAGTTCTGTCTCACTGTCACTGTCAGTACTTGTAACTAGTTCAATATTTAACCTCTAGATGGGTGAAGGGTAGCCCTTGAGGGGGAAGGGCAGGTTTGGTCTGTTTAATGGCGCTCTGAGGAAGTCTACTGAGATCCTCAAGTCTCCTATTGGTTGTTTTTAAACTAACACTACGGGCTTATTGGTTATGATTTCGCACGGATAAATGGATAGTCTGTTTTCAGCGTGTGCACATCTTTGGAGTGGTATTCGATTGTATTGTATTGTGTAATGTGTTCATAATAGAGCTGTGCGACTGAATAATTAATATTAGACTGAGTCTAATATCTCAAGTTAGCCCAGCTATAATAATTATCTTAGATAAGTAGCCTATCCTATTACGTCCTACACATTATAAACATCAGGAATCGCCACTGTACTACAAGCCCTCAATGTCGGTAATGGGAATTTAGAAACACTCTCTGTATACCCACATGTAGCGGGGGCGTGACCAGTTTTAAGCTAAAGATAGCTTTAAGTCATTTTCAGTCGGTCAACATAATATAATACGAAGTAATGGGACAAGCAAAAATAACCTGAAACATAACATGTGATTAAAACAATATTTATAATTGAAACTTAGCAATTCTTCTAGGTTTGTGCCGTGTCTTGTGTTGGGTTTCGCCTAGGACACCAAGCTGGGTCATCAGCTCTTGGTGTCCCCACTCAAAGGTAGCCGTGAAAGCCAATATACCATCTTTTTGGAGGCCTTCCTTAGGAGGTTATGGCTGTTGAGCTTTTAGTTCTCGCAGTAAAGAGGTGCTGGTGCGCTTAATAAAAAGGGAGGTAGCGCGCAGTTCGCTACTCCACTGGCCGTAAAAGCCAATATACAATATTTATAATTATTTATCAAGACACTGCGACATCTTCTGTTTGTTGCAATCTTTCCTGGTGTGTACGTCGCCAATTGTCTCTACTGTTACTGCACCTGATTGTACCACACCTACATATCACGCACTCTCGCCCGCTTTATCATCCTGACAAAGGAAGACGAGTAGAAAGGGGAGGAAGAGAGGAGAGAGGAGGAGGAGAAGGGAGTTTTTATCAAAGTAAAGCAATGCAGCTGTTATCTGGCAAAGGTAATTCTCGCTAGTTACCTCACGTCATGTCACGTAACTCTGTAAGCTGCTTAATATGATTTAACGCCACTCACTGAGTTTATTTTAGAATTTGTCGTTGGATTACACCAACCAACCAACCAACCAACCAACCAACCAACCAACGTTGATATTATGCTAGATCAGGCGTTCTTAACTCTTTGCAAGGGTGCCCAACCTTTTTTTTAAAACTAAGGGCCTCATTGTAAATAATTGGGGGACCTTGCGGGCCAATGACACTCCGAGGGGTTTGAGGGCTATGGATTAAGAAAAACAACTTAGTTTTCATAGTATTGTTGCCATTTTCTATATTTATTTGTAGTGGATAAAAATTAGAACACTATAAATAAATTTAATATTTTTAATAAATCCCTTTAAAATAAGTTAGGGGCGATGATATTGAATACACTCATACAGCATGAATGACAAAGAGTGAGTATTTATGTTCAATTGACATAATTAATAATCAAATTTTGAAATAAAGTTCATGATAATTAAGTTTAGTGCGACGACTGGAACTTGTTACAAAGTTTTGGCGACACGGCGCGGGCCGGACAAAACAGTCTCGCGGGCCGTAGGTTGGACAGTCCTGCTTTATGGGATAGTGGTCTCTATAATAACCACCTGTCATAAGGACAGTTTATGGGATAGTAGTCTCTATATTAACCACCTGTCATAAGGACAGTTTATGGGATAGTAGTCTCTATATTAACCACCTGTCATAAGGACAGTTTATGGGATAATAGTCTCTATATTAACCACCTGTCATAAGGACACTTTATGGGATAGTAGTCTCTATATTAACCACCTGTCATAAGGACAGTTTATGGGATAGTAGTCTCTATATTAACCACCTGTCATAAGGACAGTTTATGGGATAGTAGTCTCTATATTAACCACCTGTCATAAGGACAGTTTATGGGATAGTAGTCTCTATATTAACCACCTGTCATAAGGACAGTTTATGGGATAGTAGTCTCTATATTAACCACCTGTCATAAGGACAGTTTATGGGATAGTGGTCTCTATATTAACCACCTGTCATAAGGACAGTTTATGGGATAGTGGTCTCTATATTAACCACCTGTCATAAGGACAGTTTATGGGATAGTGGTCTCTATATTAACCACCTGTCATACGGACAGTTTATGGGATAGTAGTCTCTATATTAACCACCTGTCATAAGGACAGTTTATGGGATAGTAGTCTCTATATTAACCACCTGTCATAAGGACAGTTTATGGGATAGTGGTCTCTATATTAACCACCTGTCATAAGGACAGTTTATGGGATAGTGGTCTCTATATTAACCACCTGTCATACGGACAGTTTATGGGATAGTAGTCTCTATATTAACCACCTGTCATAAGGACAGTTTATGGGATAGTAGTCTCTATATTAACCACCTGTCATAAGGACAGTTTATGGGATAGTGGTCTCTATATTAACCACCTGTCATAAGGACAGTTTATGGGATAGTGGTCTCTATAATAACCACCTGTCATAAGGACAGTTTATGGGATAGTAGTCTCTATATTAACCACCTGTCATAAGGACAGTTTATGGGATAGTAGTCTCTATATTAACCACCTGTCATAAGGACAGTTTATGGGATAATAGTCTCTATATTAACCACCTGTCATAAGGACAGTTTATGGGATAGTAGTCTCTATATTAACCACCTGTCATTAGGACAGTTTATGGGATAGTAGTCTCTATATTAACCACCTGTCATAAGGACAGTTTATGGGATAGTAGTCTCTATATTAACCACCTGTCATAAGGACAGTTTATGGGATAGTGGTCTCTATATTAACGACCTGTCATAAGGACAGTTTATGGGATAGTAGTCTCTTTATTAACCACCTGTCATAAGGACAGTTTATGGGATAGTGGTCTCTATATTAACCACCTGTCATAAGGACAGTTTATGGGATAGTGCTCTCTATATTAACCACCTGTCATAAGGACAGTTTATGGGATAGTGGTCTCTACATTAACCACCTGTCATAAGGACAGTTTATGCTTTCAAAGATGCTGACAGTTGAATCTTTCAGCCAAATTTCGGAGAATTTTCATGCCGAAGTGCTAGTTTTACTAAAAATCAAATATTATATACGTATCTACTTGACGTAATGTGTTGGATAAAATAAAAATTAAAACTAAAAGCATTAACAATTAATGTGTAAAAATAAAATATAAATATAGAAATAAAAAATACAATAATAAAAGAAACATAAAAATTAAAATAATAAACATAACTTACTATAAAAATATATGATAATAATTGTAAAGATCAATTCGAAATAAGTTAATTAATTAAAATTAAATCTATAAGAACATAAATTGAAAATTACCAAGAAGTTCCGTGAAGAACTATGCAGCCTACTTTTCATGCCAATGATTATTCTACAGTATAAGAACCTATCTAGAATAATGACAAAATTAAGTTGGTAATATCGAAATATCTAATTAGTTCAAAATATACCTGGTATAATGCAGCCTAATAGAGCACTACAGTTGGCAGCCCTGGTGACTGAATATATTCTTAGTTCCATCTCTTAAGGTACAGAATAGAAAATTAGGTTGAAGTCCAATGGACGTTACATGCAGTTAGACACTGGATCTATCAGCACGCTTAAAAGCATGTTGCCAACAATACCATGCGTGTGCTGGTCAGAAATAATCTGAATTATTATGATATCTTGTCGTGACAATTTTGGATTAAATCCATTTGTTAGTATAGAAGTTACATGTATTTTAAAATTGGACATATCAGCCGGCATAGAACCATGTTGGCAGCACTGCCTTGTATTAATTACTCCAAATTAATCTAGAATGTCAGGTGCTATACGTGTGCAATGTATAGAGCTGTTGGCTTGCATACTTTCTGATATATTGATATTAGGGTAAAAAACAATATAGACAGCATTTATTAACAGTTGGCAGCCCTGATTGCTCTTAACAATACTTATAGTCATATCTGTTATGGTACACATATCACATACGAAATTTGGTTGAACTCCAACTGATAGTATAGAAGTTACATGTATTTAAATATTGGTACTATCAGCAGGCTTATAATCATGTTGGTAGAACTGACGTATATAAGTTACTCCAAATTAATCTAAAATGTCAGAATATACGTGTGCATAGTTTAAAGCTGTTGGCATGCATACTTTCTGATATATAGGTATTTGGATTAAAAAAAGAGAGAGAAATTATTAATAGTTGGCAGCCCTGGTGGCTCTTAAGAATACGTTCAGTCATATCTGTGTATGTACAGATATTACATACAAAGTTTGATTGAAATCCAATTGATAGTGTAGAAGTTATATGCATTTAAACATTGGACCTATCAGAAGGCTTAACATTATTTTGGCAACACTGTCATGGTTGGCCTCCTGGAAATTAAACTGAAATAGTCTTATCTACATGTGTGCCAATTTTGGAATAGCTCCCATGCATACCTTGCAAGATATCCAACATGGAGCTCAAATTTCTAGTGCGTTTTTTCAGCAGTTGTTAGCACTGACATCATTTTCAAATGTGGGATTCAGATATTTCGGTATACATATTTACTCATACTAAATGTGGTTTCGATTGCTGCAGCCGTTTAGGAGTTGATAGGGTGAGGACACACACACAGCCAGACTGACAGACACACATTTTCCCGGATCGATCTCATAAGTCTACTTTTTCCTCATTTTTGCAAAATGTGAAAAGTAGGCTAAAATAAATATGTATATACATTAAAATTAGAGAAACAATACATAGCATTTTAATAATTAAAATAAATTAAATTTAAAAAAAGTTTTGCCCTATAAAGGGTTAACTTGGTGATCTCGTCATACGAGCAAAATCGTGATCGTAAGCACAAGCTCCTTTAAGATCCATTATTCAATTCAAATGTCATTGCACTGACTGGAATAATAGTGCACGTTTTGCCAGTCAGAAATGTTATCATTTTGTGAAATAGTATTTTTGAATTGGCTGACACGCCTGAGGTTTTGATTGAGTTTTTGAATGGTATGGACTCCGTCTTGAGGAAAGAAATCATGATGAAAATCAATAAATGTAAAACAAAAATATTGGAATGCAGCCGAAATAAATCAGAAACCTCTATGGTCATAAAACTAGCAGGTGACAAGCTAAAAGAAGTACGAGAATTCTCTAACTTAGGAAGCAAAATAACCAGTGATGGACGAAGCAAAGAGGATATAAAAGTTGGCTAGCTCAGGCAAGGAAAGCATAGATTTAGGTACTAGGAAGTCATTTTTGAAAGCCTTTGTCTGGAGCGTGCCGCTCTACGGAAGTGAAACTTGGGTTATTGCTGCAGCAAAGAGGAGAATAGAAGCGTTTGAAATGTCGTGTTACAGGAGAATGATGAAGATCAGACGGGTAGATAGGGTAACAAATGAAGAGGTATTAAGACGAGTGGGAGAGGAGAGATGTTTCTGGCGACTGCTAATGAAGAGAAGAGATAGGTTTGCAGGACGCAAACTAAGACACCCAGGAATAGCAAGCTTAGTTATGGATGGAAGGGTCGAGGACAAGAACTGTTGGGGTAGACCAAGGTTAGAAAATGTTAAACTGATTGCTTCGGATGTAGGGTGTGGGAGCTATGTACAGATGAAACGATTAGCTCAGGACAGGGAGGAATGGAGAGCTACATCAAAGACTCAAACAACAACAACAAGAGCACAAATCGCTCTTGTTAGAGCAAAAGGGTATAAGTCAAGAGAATACCAAAACTAAGTTATGACAATTCCCTACCAAGCAATTGCATAATTCCAGTTTTGACTTACACGCTTTTGCCCTAACAAAAGTAAAATTATTGGACATCCCTGTCTTATGAGTGACACGAAAGATTCTGTTTAAACTCGACTGTCTACACGGGATTGTATCCTATCTGCATAAGTGATGCAAGCATTAGTAGCATGCCTGGTGAGCGGTGAATCCCTAGGGAGAGAGAGAGAGAAATAGGAAGAAGAAAGATAGGAGCATGTTTGTTGCATTACGGTATTATTAGTTTTACCTCGTTATGGCCATCTGAAGAGAGCGATAGAACTTATCTTCCTAATTATGTTCCTTACTTCTCCCAAAATCTCTTCATCTGGACACTAAAAATCTTCCTCTCGCCTGCTGTACCGAAGGTTGCAGAATCGAATCCTGGTGCAGTCATCTGGCAATTGACGGTGCACAAATGCGAGGGAGCAGTGTTAGTAGATTTACTGGCACGATAAAGATCCCCTTCGGGACAGAATTCCGGCACCCCGGCGTCTCTAAAAACCACAGTTGTTAAAAGGGACGTAAAATAAATAACATTATTAATATTATTTTTACTTCTCTTCTGACTCCGGCACTATTAGAGTATCCGAGACCAAGGGAGTCCTTCATTTTCTCGCCTTAATTGGCCCTTGTCTGATATTTCCTTATCCCGTCTTTCTTTGAGGGGTCTGATCTCTTTCTTTCCTCTCTATGGTAACACCTGCCTACTGCAGAAGGCGCAAAAGAAGACAGAGTGTATGTAGCTCCACCATTTATGGTGCACCCTGGACAATGCAACACCCTCACGGCGAACCCCGAAGGATTTCTGAGCTGGGTCCGGTTTTTCCCGTTTTTCAAGTGAGTCTGGGACAGACTGTCCCCTCTTTCTACCCCCTTTACTATCTGCCTTTCATGGCTCTAATTCCTTAGAAGTCACTCAGTCCTCATTCTTTGAGGGTTGAAGGCACTTTATCCCCTCTCTTCTGATTCCTTTATTTCTTATTTATCCTTTTCTTCTTCCTCTTCTAGTATCTACGGCTGTGTGTTGCCTGTTTCAAATTCAGGTGAGGATTAGGCTGGAGGTGGCCGTGGCCTTAACCCTTTATTGGGCAGAATATTATCGAATATCTTTTGAAAATGAAAATCCACAGCCTGCTTCCAGTCTCCGACCGGGTCAGGAATGGAATGAATGAAGCCCCCATCTAGCGGCGAGGATATGAACTGTGCCGGCTGCCGAGGCCTGACGCACTCCTCTGGGGCAATGATTAAATGAATGACAGATGAAATGAAATGATAGTGGAGAGTGTTGCTGGAATGAAATGTTGACAGGGAAAACCGGAGTACCCGGAGAAAAACCTGTCTGCCTCCGTTTTGTCCAGCACAGATCTCACATGGAGTGACCGGGATTTGAACCACGGACCCAGCGGTGAGAGGCCGGCATGCTGCCGCCTGAGCCACGGAGGCTACATTGAATATCTTTTATTTTGTATTAATTTATTTTCTATTGTTTCACCCTAATATTAATTAATAATTTTGATTTTCTTTAACATTTTAATGTTCTAAAAGTTAAGGATATAAAAGTATTATAATTTTAATTTCTTTGACCTTATTTATTTTTAATTATAATTGTATTAGGCCTACCATTTTTAAAACTTTTAAATTTTAATTGTCTTTATAAAAAAAAAATGTTTCATGTGAACTTTACGTCAAGGGAATAGTATTTGATTCTCAGTAATAATAACACTTCCAAAATAGAATATGTTGGTATATGGCTGAAAGGTTCAACCATCAGCATCATTGACAATATAAATTGTCCTTATAGTAGGTGGTTAATCTACTATAGACCGGTAACCCATAAAGGGTCAAGTTAGGAAACATCCCAGTATTAGCCTAGAGTAAAAATGGGAAACCACGGAAAACCACTTCCAGGATGGCTGAGGTAGGAAATGAACTCAGTTGTGCCTCACGAGGATGAGTGTACCCCGTTCCAGAATTATATTTCTTGGCTGAGCCTGGAATCGAACTTGGTCCTCCGGGGCGACAGAAAGTCAGATAGTTATTGGAGTTTTAAGGGGCGAAAGAGTGAGGTCATCTGCCCCGAGGCGACATAACTAGTCGTTACACCAGGAAATGAACACGAGTAGATAGGAAGAACTGTTCTATTAGGAAAGAATGTAGGTTCTAGGATGACAAAAGGAAGCTTGTAGTTTTACGTGACCATTACTCGCGATCATGAGCCACAGGACCTCCATTTTTACGTGGAATCCGAACCACAGGACGTGATATTTCACATCATTTAAAATAAAACTAAAACAGAAAAATCAAAATCAAAACAATATTCAAATTAAACACAAACAAGTAGTTCCGTGAAGAACTATACAGCCTATTTTCATATATCCTACTTATGTTAATTGCCACTTTCAACATACAAAATTTCTGTTTGATTGCTATAATAGATTCGTAGATATTGAGATCCATCTAAATATTTCGGATGGTCGCCATGTTGGATTGTTATATGTATAGGCTATAAAGTCATGTACCATTAAAGGAAAATTATTGCGTAGGTTCATTATTCAAACTTTCACTCCGATCGCATGATTACGACACAAGAAATAAAAACTCAATTTTAAAATTCGGACAGCCACCATTTTGAGTTCATGTAAACAATTGAACTAAATTAGCTACCAGTGCATTACAATGTATATAAACATTTCCTGCACCAAGTTTCATTGAGTTTGGATCATTAAATCGCGAGAAAGGTCTATTTAAAATTTTCAAATTCGCTTGGCCGCCATATTCGTTTTGTAGTTAACCGGTTTTTGAAATTCTTATGGATGAACTTCCAGTAGTGCCCTTTATCTCCGTACACTATTTCAGGGTAATACCGCTAATAGTTTCAGAGATATAGAATGCCGGTGAAATATTTCGAAAAGCCGCCATCTTGAGGTTATGTAAACAATTGAACGAAGTTAGATGTCGGTGCATTACAACGTGTATGAACATATATTGTAGCATGTTTTATTGCGTTTGGTTGGTTAAATCGCGAGAAACGCCTATTTAAAAGTCGCAAATTCGCTTGGCCGCCATGTTGGTTTTGTAGTTACCAGGTTTTCAAAAGTCACATAGGTGAACTTCTAGTAGTTTCCTTTATCACCGTAAAATATTCCAGGGTGATATCGGTAATAGTTTCGGAGATATTGAAGGCTGGTGAAATATTTCGCACAGCCACCATGTTGGATTGGTGAGACGTAACAACATTTGAAGGGCACGGTCGGGGTCTTCCGGAATAGTGCTATGAACGTACCGAGTTTCATTGAAATCGCTCCAGCCGTTTATAAGTTATTAGGGGGGGGGGGGACACACACCATCACAGACACCATCACACACACGCACACACGGACAATAGGTGATCTCATGAGCCTATTATTTCATAAATGAAAATAGGCCAACGAAATAAATAAAACAGAAACAAAATTAAAATAAAATTAAACAAAAACTAAAAAAAAATTAAAACAAAAACAAAATTTTACTAACTTAAAATAAAATTTTAATTAAATAAAAAGAACTAACACAAAAGTAAAATTAAAACAAAACTAGAGTGAAACAAAATTAAAATTAAAACTAAAACAAAACAAAAACACAAAATCCCACATGCATTGACCTGGAATTGAACCCCGTTCGCTTTGATGAGCGGTAAGCAGCTTGATTACTACAAAAACACCCACCCTCTAGGATGACTAATGTTCAAGCAAAGTGTTAAATCAAGAGAATCGTGATGTAATTTTCTAAGATAAAATAAAGTACAGCATCCCCTGTGTAAAGTAGCTCTGATGTCATTTATAAAGCGAGCATCTTTTGTTCTTACATCTTTGATAGCATGCTTAGTTACAATGTGCAGTGGAGCTATTGTTGAGGCTTAGCACGCAAGGCTGCACAGTTGTGTGAGCACGTTACCAAGTAAGATTGTTTGTTAATTCATTTGTGGGGCTTGGAACATCTTGGTTATCAGCCCCGTGTAGTTAGGTGTGTGTTGAAATTGTCTGATAACCTGTATTCCTCTGATGACTGTAGTTAAAGCCTTGCGTGGATGTGGATATCCGGAAAATATATCGCCATGCGGATAGCGGATAAACTGCGGATAATGTTTGGAGTAAATTTGTGGATAGATTTTAGAATACAATCCGAAGTTGTTGTTGAATAGCCTATCATTACTAGGACCCGGATGTTTACGACATATATTTTTGTACCTATTTTCATTTGTAAAATAAATAGGCTTATGAGATCACCTTTTGTCCGTGTGTGTGTGTTCCAAATAAAATCTAAACGGCCGAAGCGATTTCAATGAAACTCGGTAAGAACATACTACTATCTCGTCCGACCTCGACTGGGCCTTTCAAATTTTAATACGTTTCACCAATCAGAAATTCGAAAACTCTCTCTCCCTTTTTTTAGCGTATGGATTTTAGATCTGGAGTGTCCGAGGACATGTTTGGCTCTCCAGATTGTATCTGCTTCGAGGCGGACACCCAATGGGTGAGCTACAAGTACCGTCGCGTGTGGAGTGTTGTCTGGGGAGGAAAGTTTGAATGTAAGGACGACGAGTTGGAAGGTAGCGGCTGTGGCCTATAGTTAGGAACCAACCCCGGCATTTGCCTGGAAGGAAGATGGGAAACCACGGTCGACCATCTTCAAGGTTGCCGGCGGGGGGATTCGAACCTCCTCGCCTCCCGGATGTGAGTGACTGCCAACAGCCATGCCGTAACGACCATGGCTAACTCATCCGGTATCTCAATATCTACAAATCTATTACAGCAATCAAACTGAAAGTTTGTATGTTGATAGAGGCTATCATCATAAGTCCTCCTACGGACAATTCAATAACCTGGTGATTACAAAACTAACATGGCGGCGACGCGAAATTTAAATATTTAAATGGATATTTCTTGCGACTTTTCATCCGAGCGCTGTGAAACTTGGCACGGTATATCTTCATACAAGCCTTAATATACTGACGTCTAATTTAATGGAATTTCATGAGAATTAAAAATGGCGGCTGTGCAATTTTTATTTAAAATCTCGTTTCCATTTCTCGAATATTAAGTGAGACTAGTAGGATATTTGAAAATAGTCTATTTAATTCTTCATGAAACTACTTGTTCCGTTATGATTTTACCATGACAAATGTAAGATGATGATTTAAGCTAAACTCATTCAAATTATGTCAATAAGCATAATAACTAGGGCCCGGATGTTGATGACATGTCATCTTTTTACTGAGCTGTCTAAAACAATGCTGGAGTACATAGAAACTCCGGACGGGCCACCCCGTCTTCAAATATGTTAATTTTATTTTGCATCTTTTTGCATTTTTTTGGGCTATTTTTCCATTTTAAGAGCATTTTTATAAGTTTGGTAGAATTTTTTGGTCATATTTTTAGAGAAATCGGCCTTTTAAGGTAATTTTCTTCCAATTTAGTCATGCCACAGCTTTATATGAGAGATATACGTCTCTCCGAGTTAAAAAAGGAAGATTGTAATTTTACGTGACCGTGAATCTTGTGATTATGAGCCACGGGACCTCCTTTTTACGTGGAATCCGAACCACAGGACATGGCATTTCACTTCGAAAATCTCACATGCATTGACCGGGAATCGAACCCGGACCGCCTTGGTTAGAGGCATACAGCTAGACCGCTGAGCCACCACACCCCTCTCAGAGTTAAGAAGAAGCTAGTAGCTGATACAAGTTAATTTAAAATATTGAAATAAAATATTTCATTATTGCTACTAGTAGAAAAAATATATATCTTGGAGGCAGAAGAAGGGTACTGTTTTCTTAGCAAACCAGTTATTAGCGGAATGGAATGTTATCTGCTCTGTTGAGCAAGGTCAGCTGCGGCGGGGTAGAAAGGGGAAGAGGGGTGTATATTCTTGTCTCAGTTCCATATAGTTCACGGCGAGAGAATTATCATTCGTTGCCGCTTTCTTCATTTTATAGTGTATTTTTTGAATTTTTGAAATATTGGTGAGTTTATTATTATAAGATCATTTTCTCCATTTTATAGTGCATTTTTTTTCGAATTTTTGGGTCATTTATTAACAGTCATCTTTGAAAATATTAAGTGCATTTTTAAATCTTTTTTTACGGCGTCAACAACCGGGCCCTAATAATAACACACTGAACAGAAAAGTGTTGCAATTCTGGCTGTATAACATTCATCTTCAATATAGTACATGATATACAAAGTCTAGGGGAACGACTTTCTCTTCAAGTGCCTAAATGTATTGCTTTAATACTATGTTTAATAAATGTAATATATTATTGTAATGCCAGTTGGATTTGGATAACAAGCGTGCGGATGCGGATAAAAGTCGTGCGACTGCGGGGCGGATGCGGATAACAGTCGTGCAGATGCCGGCCGGATGCGGATAAAAGTCGTGCCGAGGCGGGGCGGATGCGGATAACAGTCGTGCAGATGCCGGCCGGATGCGGATAAAAGTCGTGCCGAGGTGGGGCGGATGCGGATAAAAGTCGTGCGGCTGCGGGGCGGATGCGGATAACAGTCGTACAGATGCCGGCCGGATGCGGATAAAAGTCGTGCCGAGGCGGGGCGGATGCGGATAAAAGTCGTGCGGCTGCGGGGCGGATGCGGATAAAAGTCGTGCCGAGGCGGGGCGGATGCGGATAAAAGTCGTGCCGAGGCGGGGCGGATGCGGATAAAAGTCGTGCCAAGGCGGGGCGGATGCGGATAAAAGTCGTGCGGCTGCGGGGTGGATGCGGATAACAGTCGTGCAGATGCCGGCCTGATGCGGATAAAAGTCGTGCCGAGGCGGGGCGGATGCGGATAAAAGTCGTGCGGCTGCGGGGCGGATGCGGATAAAAGTCGTGCCGAGGCGGGGCGGATGCGGATAAAAGTCGTGCCGAGGTGGGGCGGATGCGGATAAAAGTCGTGCGGCTGCGGGGTGGATGCGGATAACAGTCGTGCAGATGCCGGCCGGATGCGGATAAAAGTCGTGCCGAGGTGGGGCGGATGCGGATAAAAGTCGTGCGGCTGCGGGCCGGATGCGGATAACAGTCGTGCAGATGCCGGCCGGATGCGGATAAAAGTCGTGCCGAGGCGGGGCAGATGCGGATAAAAGTCGTGCGGCTGCGGGGCGGATGCGGATAAAAGTCGTGCCGAGGCGGGGCGGATGCGGATAAAAGTCGTGCCGAGGCGGGGCGGATGCGGATAAAAGTCGTGCCGAGGCGGGGCGGATGCGGATCAAAGTCGTGCGGCTGCGGGGCGGATGCGGATAACAGTCGTGCAGATGACGGCCGGATGCGGATAAAAGTCGTGCCGAGGCGGGGCGGATGCGGATAAAAGTCGTGCGGCTGCGGGGCGGATGCGGATAACAGTCGTGCAGATGCCGGCCGGATGCGGATAAAAGTCGTGCCGAGGCGGGGCGGATGCGGATAAAAGTCGTGCGGATGCGGGACGGATGCGGATAAAGTTTTGTTTATCCGCGTAGGAATCTAACTGTAGTAGTGTACCTGTATTTGGGACAGGGATAGATAGGGCAGGAGCCCCGAGAATATTGCAGTAAGGTACTATCCCAGCACTTCTTTTCCTCTGTCTTTCATTTCCTTCAATCTTCAATGGTTCATTTCTTAATTAGTTGTTAGTTCTAATCTTCTTCTTCTTCTTCTCCTTCTTCATCTAGCCCTTTTGCCTCTCGGCGTCGGGTCGCTTCTAATCAATAGTTATTATCATTATTTATTTATTTTCTTTTATTCGCTTATCCTCCTAACTCGGCGACACTCACGGACTCTGCGAGCGTGTCAAGAGTACGGTGTCTGGGGGCTGAGCACACTTTGTCGGCAGATACAACTGGGGATGATGACAGGCGATCGCTAACATGGGTCTAATTAAGGAAGGGTCAGGCAAGGGATTTTGGAAGGAAGTTGGCCATGGTCCTGTTGATAGGAACCGTCCCAGCTTTTGCTTGTGGTGAGAATAGGAAACACATGAAATCATTTTTCAGGACGACTCAGGTATGATTCGAACCTACGCTCTCCTGATGCCAGGGAGGCACGAGGTAGCGCCTTAGCTGTCTCGGTGGTCGGTCTATTTTTATTATAATTCATAAAATTAGATAAAATACCCAGATTTTTCACACCTCAAAACAACTAGGCCCTGTCAGTACCAAATTAAAATAGTATCTCTCGGCGATGGCAAGCCGCAGCAAGTGCAGAGATCGGTGGTTCGAATTCCGACGTAGACAGTGACTATCATGAGTGTGGGGGTTTTCAAAAATTTTAGTCTATTTTAATTAATGAAAAAAAAAAACATAGGCTTATGAGATCACCTTTTGTCCGTGTGTGTATGTGTGTGCACCCCTTCCCCCCCTAATAAAATCTAAACAGCCAAAGCGATTTCAATGAAACTCGGTAAGTGCATACTACTACTTAGTCCGACCTCGACCATGCCTTTCAAACTTTGATACGTTTCACCAAAATAACATGGTGGCCACGCGAAATATTTCACTGGCATTCTCTATATCCGTAACAGTAACAGATGTTATTGTTTGAGTCTTCAGTCTTTTGACTGGTTTGATGCAGCCCTCCATGCCTCCCTGTCCTGAGCTAATCGTTTCATCTCTACATAGCTACCACAGCCTACATCCGAGGCAATCTGTTTAACATACTCTATTCTTGGTCTACCCCTACAGTTCTTGTCCTCGACCCTTCCTTCCATAACTAAGCTTGCTATTCCTGGGTGTCTTAGTATGTGTCCTACCAACCTATCTCTCCTCTTCATTAGCAGTCGACAGAAACATCTCTCCTCTCCCACTCGTCTTAATACCTCTTCGTTTGTAACCCTATCTACCCATTTGATCTTCATCATTCTCCTGCAACACCACGTTTCAAACGCTTCAATTCTCCTCTTTTCTGCTGCACCAATAGTCCAAGTTTCACTTCCATAGAGTGCCACGCTCCAGACAAAGGTTTTCAAAAATGTCTTCCTAATGCCTAAATCTATATTCGATGTCAACAGATTCCTTTTCTGTAGAAATGCTTTCCTTGCATGAGCCAACCTACTTTTTATATCCTCTTTGCTTCGTCCATCACTGGTTATTTTGCTTCCTAAGTAACAGAAGTCTCCTACTTCCTTTAGTTTTTCCCCTGCCAATTTGATGTCCATAGAGGTTTCTGATTTATTGCGACTGCATTCCAATATTTTTGTTTTTGTAACAGATAAGACCAAGAAATTTTATACGGTGATAAAAGAAGGAAGCTAAGAAAGCTTGTAGTTTTACGTGACCGTTAATCATGTGATCATGAGCCACGGGACCTCCTTTTTACGTGGAATCCGAACCAGAGGACATGGCATTTCACTTTGAAAATCTCCCATGTATTGACTGGGAATCGAACCCGGTCCAGCTTGGTGAGAGCACAACAGCTTGACCGCTGCGCCAACACGCCCCCAAGGGTTCTACTAAAAGTTCATCTATGCAACATTCAAAAACCAGTCAAGTACAAAATGAACATGGCGGGCAAGCGAAGTTGAAATGTTTAAATATACATTTATCGCGATTTAACCTTCTCTAGTAGTGAAACTTGGTACTTGCTACAGGTGAAAACGATATTTAACTCTAACCTTTTTTAATTTTTATACGATTATTCCATTCTCGGCTTCAACAGTGTTTTAGACCTAACGGGAGGGCTGAAACGGGATGCAGTCAGCATCGTGAGGAAAATTGAGTAGCTGCTTGATACAAGAAGAAGAGCATCTCAGGGCCTAATAACCAAGGTAATAAGATTGTCGATGTCATTGCACCAGCCAAGTGTAGAGTATGAAGAGCTGCCATCTTTGAGTCCGTACAAATCGTGGAGTTCAATTGATTAGTTGCCTGTCCGGCTCGTTGCGTAGTGGCTAGCATTTTTGGGTGTCACCGCAGAGACCCGGCTCTGGCTCGAAATGTAATTCTGGTCCGAAGACTGAAACGGGATACACTCAGCCTCGTGAGGCAAACTGAGAAGGTGGGTACGATTCTTACCTCAGGTATTCTGGAAGTAGTTTTCCGTGGTCTCCCACTTCTACTCCAGGCAAATGTCGAGATTATACCTAGGTTAAGGTCACGACCGCTTACAACCCAAATCCTATACAAATACACACAATAGTACAGACATGGCAGTGACACAGGTTAGCGGAAACATTCTATATACCCCTATGAATTCGGGGCTACATGACCACTATGTCGCAAAGCCTCTATAAATAAACAACAACAACAATAACTCTAGTAATGCAGAACCTGGAGTGAGTTCGATCATGAAGTTATTTATTCAATATGAATTGCAGCCAATGGCCACAGCTGGGTATTTTTTAATTAAACGCCCGTGGACTCCCAACAAGTTCAATTCCAACTTTGGCTTTCAGATGCCATTGCCACTGCCACCTAGAAGCGAACGCTGAAACTTGATAAAGCGTTTATAACCATTCAAATATAACCTACAAATTTAGCTTCACACAATCAATTGCAGTGGTAGGTTCTTTTAAAGCAAAGCAAAGAGCAAAGCCAACTCCGTACAGACCATGGAGGACCTGCGAGTAGCGGAAGGTAGAAGCTTCCACCTTTTGTGACATCGGCACTAGATGGGATGGAGCCTGGCCGTCTTTGCTCCCAGGAATTACCCTGGTGTAGTCTGAGTGAACCCCAGGGCTATTTGCGTATCCGAAAGTGGTAGTTTTCTTTCTAAAATCCACTCCCTTTCAGTTAGAAGCTCAACGCCTCTACCGACTGTGCCACGCAGCTCCCTGGTAGGTACTTTTATGAGCCATAAATCTATGACATGGACCCGCTGGCTTTAGGCACTGAAGGAAGGCATAATTAAGGATTTTAACGCTCTTAAAAATCCAATTACTATGGCCGGGTTTGAACCCATGATCTTGGGCATAGCAGTTCAGCATGCTACCGACTGCGCCACCGAAGCCACTCATAAAGTTATTTGGATGCTACTTTTTCAGCGTTGTCGTAGTAAACAAAATTTAATCTCACGTAATATGTTTTTTTTTCAAGGTTAGGGCATCACAGCAAATACAATTGGGTACGATCGTGTTGACCGACTGAAAAGCATAGTCTAATATTCGTGGAAGGACGGGGGAATCCCCAAAAGACTACTTTCATGGTGTGTTTGAGTCTTCAGTCTTTTGACTGGTTTGATGCAGCTAGCCATGCCTCCCAGTCCTGAGCTAATCGTTTCATCTCTACATAGCTACCACACTACATCCGAGGTAATCTGTTTAACATATTCTAACCTTGGTTTACCCCTACAGTTCTTGTCCTCGACCCTTCCTTCTATAACTAAGTTTGCTATTCCTGGGTGTCTTAGTAAGTGTCCTACCAACCTCAGTGTCCGGCTCCATGGCTAATTGAAGGGTCCCGGGTTCGATTCCCGGCTGGACCATTAGGGATTTTAATCTTCTGGGGTTAATTCTCGTGGCCCGGGGACTGGGTGCAGATGAAATGAATGAAACTGTGCAAGGAAGCGGCCCTGGCCTGTCAGATGGTACCGTTCCAGCATTTGCCTGGAGTTGAAAACAGAAAACCATTTCAAGGACGGCTGACGGTGCACTTCGAACCTACATCTACCGTGACGCAGATAGCTTGGTCCCATGGCCTAGCACTGCGCTTTAGCAAGCGTAGCTACCGCTGTCGGTTTTCTCCTAATATTATTAATAATTATTACTATACCGTAATTATATTCATATTATTATTATTATTATTCGCTCCTTTTTGGCCATTTATACACAACGCTTGACAATATTATACATTTTTTACACTTTCTGCCATTCTCTGAATCTAATAATAATAAAAATAATATTGTTATTGGTTTTACGCCCCTTTTAACAATTGCGACTTTTAGAGACGTCAGGGTGCCAGAATTTTGCCCTGAAGTGGATCTTTAAAGTACCAGTAAATCTACTCTCATGGCTCACTCGCATTTGTGCACCCTCCAATGTCAACTGCCTGCATCGGGATTCGATCCTGCAACCTTGCGCACAGCAAGCGAGAGCGTTATCACTGAGCCACGCAGTCAGCCGTTTCTTTCTCTGAATCTCTTCTCCTACGTCAATTAATAATAATAATAATAATAATAATAATAAAAATAATAATAATAATAATAATAAAAATAATAATCATAATGATAATAATAATCATCATAAGAATAATTATTAGACTATATCATTACCGTACGGAAAATAAATTGTAAATCCAACTTTGATACAATTTCTATATCTATCTTTTAAACTCAATTTTAATTTAGGATGTACATAATGTAGGCCTTTGACGTCAACTTTGCGAGAATCTGTACGTACGGCATTATGATTACTAATTAATGCTTCAATAGAACATTAAGCGGGACATAGACACCGAGAGAAGATTTTAATTTGAACAATTAGCTTCAGTACGACACATGTAAGCATAATATTCATTCAATAAATATAACCCGTATATAGCTTATTGAAATACATGGGAGTAGCGTTACAGAATATTCGATAAATTTTTCAAACTATGCAAATTATTGGCAACCATTGCGGGGGTTGCAGGAAAATTACGTTCACGAGAGAAATCTAAAATTACCTTGCAGAATCAATATTCCAAAACATGGAGCATTGATTATGACAGAGCTATTTCAGGAATGAATATCATAAAAATAAGCTGTAATTTTTATGTAAGAAAGATAATCAAATATGTATAATTGTGATATGTTTTCGAATTAAATGCACAATTTTATAATAAATGAAATCATCAATATGTTAAGAAATAGTTGGACTTTGCAAACCTACAAAAAATTGACACCACAGGATTAGTTGGATGATGCAGAGAATTTCAGGCTAGCTAATGAATATGAGGAACTAAAATTAAAAAATTAAATAATTTTCGTAATAAATTTAGTTATAGTTCACCAATTATGACAGAAAATGAATGAGTTCTAAGATTCTCACATACTCTGAAGATGTCAATGATATATTTTCCTTACCTGGCTGTATTTGAGACGTATTATCTCCTGTTTCTATGGTTGAAATGAGCGTCCTTGAAGTAGAGATCACACGTACTCCATGGAGAACATGTTGAGAAGTCAAACGCACTTAGGTTGTGGATCTAAACCTCCTGCTGCTCCTTAAAGCCAGCACAGCTGCAACCCGCACGGTACAAGATGGCGCCCAGTGTCGGCAAGTCCCTGTTGAAAATCGATACTCCATGAACCGGGGACAGCGGAGCAGACGCAGTGCGACAGTGCTGCCGTGCAGTGGCATAAAAACTAACCACACTCTGAGAGATTGTACTTTTTTTCTTTTTGTATTTTTGTGTTTTTTTTAAATAAACTGTTCAATGATTTATGCAGGGAAATAATGCATGAAATATAGGATTATGGGAACTTTGCCAAGTTTCTCTCCCGTTCAAAAGGTTTAGTGGAAACTGAGGTCAAGAATTGAGCGTGCAGTAGTCGATCGGTTTGAGGGTAGGCGGCTTATTGAGGGAACTTGCTGAAGGCTGGGTTCATTTTCAACAGAATGGGCTGTGGGAAACATTATGCCCACTACATTAAAGCGGTCTCAAACTCGCTAGGTGCATACAGTTCGACAGGTTACTACTGCAACTTATCACCCATACTTTTCAATCTTTACATTGAACAAGCAATGAAGGAAATTGTAGAAAAAATTAAAGTGGGAGTGAAGATTCAAGGAGAAATAATTTCAACTCTGAGATTTGCCGATGACATCGTCATCTTGGCCGACACGCCAGAGGATTTGAATGAGTTTATGAATGGTATGGACTCCGTCTTGAGGAAAGAATTCGTGATGAAAATTAATAAATTTAAAACAAAAATATTGGAATGCAGCCGAAATAAATCAGAATCCTCGATGGACATCAAATTGGCAGGTGAAAAACTAAAGGAAGTAGGAGACTTCTGTTAGGAAGCAAAATAGCCAGTGATGGACGCAGCAAAGAGGATATAAACAGTAGGTTAGCTCAGGCAAGGAAAGCATTTCTACAGAAAAGGAATCTGTTGACATCGAATATAGATTTAGGTGTTAGGAAGTCATTTTTGAAGGCCTTTGTCTGGAGCGTGGCGTTCTATGGAAGTGAAACTTGGACTATTGGTGCAGCAGAAAAGAGGAGAATTGAAGCGTTTGGAATGTAGTGTTACAGGAGAAAGATGAAGATCATATGGGTTGATAGGGTTACGAACGAAGAGGTATTAAGACTAGTAGGAGAGGAGACATGTTTCTGGCGACTGAAGAGAAGAGATAGGTTGGTGGAACACATACTAAGACACCCAGGACTAGCAAGCTCGGTTATGGTAAGAAGGGTCGAGGACAAGAACTGTAGGGGTAGACAGATTTCCTCGGACGTAGGGTGTGGTACCTATGTAGAGATAAAACGATTAGCTCCGGACAGGGAGGCATGGATGGCTGCATGAAACCAGTCAAAAGACTGAAGACTCAAACAACAACAACTACTGGTAATAAATATTGAAATCTGCTTTATCAATACTGTGAAAATTATGTTTAATGAATGATTAAAGGTACATGTTTCGGTATGCCATTGGTACCTTCTTCAGCGTATTAGAATGATAGTATATTAAAATCTTAGAGTAGGTTACCAAATTCAAAATGAAATGGATATTCTTACAACAATTGTTTGAATTTAAATAAAATAAAAACTTACAAAACTATTAAATGCCGTGTATTAGAAAGAATATGATAGAAACAAGAAGTTCCGTGACGAACTAAAGAGCCTACTTTCCTTAAAATTTAAGATTCATGCCAATGATTAATCTATATGGATCTATCTAGAATAATGGCGAAATTAAGTTGTTAATATCGAAATTACTAATTAGTTCGAAATACTGTATACTTTTTTTTTTTTAGCGTATGGCTTTTAGTGCCGGGAGTGTCCGAGGACATGTTCGGCTCGCCAGTTTTTTGTAGCTGCTTCGAGACGGACACCCAATGGGTGAGCTACAAGTACCGTTGGGGAGGGAAGTTGGAATGTAAGGACGAGAAGTTGGAAGGTAGCGGCTGTGGCCTATAGTTAGGGACCAACCCCGGCATTTGCCTGGAAGGAAGATGGGAAACCACAGAAGGCCATCTTCAAGGTTGCCGGCGGGGGGATTCGAACCTCCTCGCCTCCCGGATGTGAGCGACTGCCAGCAGTCATGCTGTAACGACCCCGGCTAACTCACCCGGTATACCTGGCATAATGTAGCCTAATAGAGCACTACAGTTGGCAGCCCTGGTGACTGAATATATTCTCAGTTCCACCTCTTAAGGTACAGAATACAAACATTGGTTGAAGTCCAATGGACGTTACATGCAGTTAGACATTGGATCTATCAGTGCGCGTAAAATTATGTTGGCAACAATGTCATGCGTGTGTTGGTCAGAAATAATCTGAAATATTATGATCTCTTGTTGTGCCGATTTTGGATGGAATCCATTTGTTAGAATAGAAGTATTTAAAATTGGACCTATCAGCAGGCTTAGAGTCATGTTGGCCACACTGTCATATATTAGTTTCTCCAAATTAATCTAGAATGTCAGGTACTATACGTGTGCAAATTTTAAAGCTAATGGCTGACATACTTTCTGATATATTAATATTAGGGTAAAAATAGAGACAGCATTTATTAACAGTAGGCAACCCTGATGGCTTTTAAGAATACGCTCAGTCATATCTGTTTATGTACACATAGTAGATACGAAATTTGGTTGAAATCCAATTGATAGTGTAGAAGTTATATTCATTTAAAAAGTGGACCTATCAGCAGGCTTAGAATCATTTTGACAACACTGCCATGCATGACCTCCTGGAAATTAAACTGAGATATTATTATCTATATGTGTGCCAATTTTGGAATAGCTCCCATTTATACCTTCCAAGATATCCGACATTGAGCTCAAATTTCAATTGTGGTTTTTCAGAAGTTGGTAGCACTGTCATTATTTTCAAATATGGGCTTGTAATATTCAGGTATAGATCTTTACTCTTACCAAATTTGGATTCGATTGCTTCAGCCGTTTAGGAGTTGATGGTGGACACACACACACACACACACACACACACACACACACACACACACACACACACACACACACACACACACACACACACAGCCAGCCAGACAGACAGACATAGAGACAGACATTTGCCCGGATCGATCTCATAAGTCTACTTTTTCCTCAATTTTGCAAAATGTAAAAAGTAGGCTAATGATGGTATAGCCTATTGGCTTTCAAGGCCCGAGAATTAAAACTCAGCAATGTTTCTAGGTGTATGCCGTGGCTTGTGAGGGGATTCGCAAGCTTGGCCAAATTCTTAAAATTAATTAACAAAATAATATAGAAGAAAAAGGAAAAAGGAAAAGCATTTGAACAAGTATCCGCCTTCAAATAGTAAGGTACTATTTTGGACAGTCAATGTAACTCGAAGAGAGAGATAAAATCTAGAATTGAACAGGCCTGGAAACAATTCATCGACATAAGAAAATTCTTCGTACGATGAGACCTCTGCTTACTACTGAGAATCAGAATGATCCATTGCTACATTTTCTCTGTCCTCCTTTAGGCTACTAGTGTGAAAGTTGGACTTTGGGCCCAAATACTGAGAAACTAATTGAGGCATTTGAAATGTACGAGGGATATTCAAATGAAAAGATGATGATGATGATAATTATTGTTTTAAGGGGCCTAACATCTAAGTTATCGACCCCTAATGGTTCGGCTGATAATGAATGATGAAAAAGAAATGTAAACTCTAACTAAAACTAACTACTAACTTAAATACTAGAAGAAGAAATGGAAAACAAAAGGAGAATAAGGCAATTTAAGGACAGGAGGAAAATAAATGCCCTCAACCCTCGAAGATTGCGGACTGAGGGACTTGGAAGGAAGGAGAGCCATGAAAGGCAGATAGGAAAGTGAAAGAGGAGAGGGTCCACCCCACATGTAATGGACAAAAGGGGGAAACCAAACCCAGCTCAGGAATCCCTCGGGATCGCCAACTCCTGAACTCACCAGCCGTGAGTCCCTGAGGGTGTAGTAATATCCAGGGTGCACCAGAAGTGGTGGAGCTACACACACCCTGCCTCCTTGAGGGCCTTGAGCAGAAGGCAGGAGATAACATGAAAAGAAAAAGAAGGCTGACCCCTCGCAGAAGGAGGGTATCAGAAAAGATGAGACAAGGGCCAATTAAGACGGGAAAGGAAGAGACTCCCTAAGCCTCGGATACACTAGTACCGACGGGGTCGGAAGAGAACAAGAGTTGACCAAGTGAGGTCGACAGGAAAGATGACGGAGAGGTGCCCGGCACAAGTAAGTGGAAGCAATGCCGGACTCAGCTGGGGCCCCGTGGTCGCCAACCTACGTCCCACTAGATGCGAGTCCCTGACGTATAAAATGAAAAGGTACGAAACGATACTGTGGGTACAATTTATTCGTTATTCAAAAGTAATCACCACAGGTCTGTGCACAGCTGTCCCATTGCTTCACTAGCCGCGGGATTCCCTGTTCCCAGAAGTCTTGTGGGTGCGAGAGGAGCCAATCCTGTACGGTGTCCTTTAGTTCGTCGTCCGATTGGAAACGTTTTCCCTTGAGACGAACCAATAACAGTGACGTGTATTGTGCGACACTCTGTAGCCTACGCAAGTCCATCAAGAACAAACGGCCTGGACTGCTCACGATGAGAGTGATTCTGCTCCATGATAACGCTTGTCCACCCGTCTCTGACGTCACAGAAGGTGTATTGGCCACGTTCAAGTGGGAGCAACTTGAGCATCCGCCCTACATTACGGACTTGTCACCCTGCGACCAGTGCTGGATTACCCATTCGGCCCGACTAGGCCCAGGCCTAGGGCCCCCAATTATCTGGGGGCCCCCAAATTTTATTCCGAAGATTTAGATTTTTTTAATCCGGAACTGAGACAGTTTCAGCATTTTATTAAATTACAATGTCCTTTAAAAACTGAGTTCACTAATTCTGAACTTTACGAAATTCTTATTCGAGACAAGCTCGAGTTTGTTTTTCCGAACGTTGAAATTGCTTTTCGCATTTTCCTGACCCTCATGGTAACGAATTGTTCTGCGGAGCGCTCGTTTTCAAAATTGAAACGGATCAAAAGTGCGCAAAGAAGTATCATGTCACAAGAACGATTAGGCATGCTAAGTTTAATGTATATCGAGTCAGATGTTCTGCGGGAAATTGACTTTGATGACATTGTAGAAGATTTCATTGACCGAAAACACAGAAAAAAAAAAGATTTCATTTTACAGAGGTGAAAAATAGTATGATTTGTTAAATTGTTCATCAAATCATCTGAAATGTTTTCAAATAACGTTGATCGTTTCAATTGAAATGTATGTATATATGTAGGCCTATGTATAAAAAACTTTCTTCGACTTTTCCCAATTAATTGGGGTCGCCGGAGCCGACCAGGCTCATTTTGGTTTTGGCCGGGGATTTAAGGCCGGATGCCCTTACTGGCGCCACGTGATTTTCAAGATGAAAATTCCACCCCGCTGCCATCGGGGTTCGAACCCCGGCCGTCCGGGTGAAAGACGAGCAGCTAAGCCACTGCGCCATCACGCTCCCCATGTAGACCTATGTATGATTTAATAAAAAGTGTATTATTCATCTTGAGAAAATAAACTCTTGTATATATTTTATTAAATGTACAGGTGCTAAAAAATAAAAATTATTTGAAACAAGAAGTTCCGTGAAAAACTATACAGCCTACTTTTCATGCCAATGATTATTCCACAGTATATGAACCTATCTAGAATAATGACGAAATTAAGTTGGTAATATCGAAAATATCTAATTAGTTCAAAATATACCTGGTATAATGTAGCCTAGTAGAGCAGTACAGTTGGCAGCCCTGGTGACTGAATATATTCTTAGTTCCACCTCTTAAGGTACAGAATACAAAATTTGGTTGAAGTCCAATGGACGTTACATGCAGTTACACACTGAATCTATCAGCACGCGTAAAAGCATGTTGCCAACAATACCATCCGGGTGCAGGTCAGAAATAATCTGAAATATTATGATATCTTGTTGTGCCAATTTTGGATGAAATCCACTTGTTAGTATAGAAGTTACATTTATTTTAAAATTGGACCTATCAGCAGGCATATAATCATGTTGGCAGCACTGACTTATATTAATTACTCCGAATTAATCTAGAATGTGAGGTGCTATACGTGTGCACAGTATAGAGCTGTTGGCTTGCATACTTTCTGATATATTAATATTAGGGTAAAAAATATAGACAGCATTTATTAACAGTTGGCAGCCCTGATTGCTCTTATCAACACTTATAGTCATATCTGTTATGGTACACATAGCACATACGAAATTTGGTTGAAATCCAACTGTTAGCATAGAAGTTACTTGTATTAAAAAATTGGTACTATCAGCAGGCTTATAATCATGTTGGTAGAACTGACGTATATAAGTTACTCCAAACTAATCTAAAATGTCAGAATATACGTGTTCATAGTTTAAAGCTGTTGGCTTGCATACTTTCTGATATATTGGTATTTGGATAAAAAAATAGAGAGACCAATTATTAACAGTTGGCAACCCTGGTGGCTCTTAAGAATACGCTCAGTCATATTTATTTATGTACGGATATTACATACAAAATTTGGCTGAAATCCAATTGATAGTGTAGAAGTTATATGCATTTAAACATTGGACCTATCAGAAGGTTTAAAATTATTTTGGCAACACTGTCATGGTTGGCCTCCTGGAAATTAAACTGAAATAGTACTATCTACATGTGTGCCAATTTTGGAATAGCTCCCATGCATATCTTGCAAGATATCCAACATGGAGCTCAATTTTCTAGTGCGTTTTTTCAGCAGTTGATAGCACTGACATCATTTTCAAATATGGACGTGAGATATTCCGGTGCAGATCTTTACTCATACTAAATTTGGTTTTGATTGCTGCAGCCGTTTAGGAGTTGATAGGGGGGGGGGACACACACACACACACACAGCCAGACAGACAGACACACATTTTCCCGGATCGATCTCATAAGTCTACTTTTTCCTCATTTTTGTGAAATGTGAAAAGTAGGCTAAAAAATAAAGGGGCACCAAAATTCTGAGGGACTTGGGCCTTATTTTAGCTTAATCCGGCACTGCCTGCGACTTCCATCTTTTTGGTTCTTTAAAAGAATAGTGTCTTTGCACCGTTGTTTGGGCCTTTCTCTTGGTCTTCTCCCATAAACCTTCAGTTGGTAGGCGGTATCTACTACAGTGTTACGTATTTCTTTCAACACATGGCCATACCATCGGAGTCTTTGTTCAGCCATCTTATCAGGAATTGGGACCACGCCAAATAGTCGCCTGATATTATCGTTATACAAGTGGTTTCGCAGTGAAATGCCCATAGTTCGTCGCAGCATCTGCATTTCCATTGCGTGGAGAGGATGTTCAGCACTTTTAGTGACAGCCCAACATTCAGTGCCATACAGTACAGTGCACTGGTCGTATTAATGTACGATATATCTTAGACTTCAGGTAAGTTGGTATTTGCTCATCACATAGAACCCCTGTGACATCTCTCCAACGCATCCATTTTTAGCCTACTTTCATTTTTTGAAAAAAAAAAAAAAAAAGTTATGAAATCACCTTTTGTCCGTGCGTGTGTGCGTGTGTGATGGTGTTTGTGTCCCCCTAATAACATCTAAACGCCTGGAGCGATTTCAATGAAACTCGGTAAAATTATAGCACCATACCGGACGACCCCGACTGTGCCCTTCAAATTTTATTGTGTCTCACCAATCCAACATGGCGGCTGTGCGAAATATTTCACCAGCATTCAGTATCTCCGAAAATATTACCGATATCACCCTGAAATTTTGTACGGTGAGAGAGGGCACTACTACAAGTTCACCTATGAGACTTTCAAAACCTGGTAACTACAAAACCAACACGGAGGCCAAGCGAATTTGTGACTTTTAAATATACGTTTCTCGCGATTTAGACATCCAAACGTGATTAAATTTGGTACAGCAAATGTTTATACACATTGTAATGCACTAGCGTGTAATTTAGTTCAATTGTTTACATAACCTCAAAATGGCGGCTGTGTGAAATATTTCACTGGCATTTTATATCTCCGAAACTATTACAGATAACACCCTGGAATTTTGTACGGTGATAAAGGAAGCTGCAGCAAGTATATATATGAAACTTTCAAAAACCTGCAAAGTGCAAAACGAACATGGCGGCCAAGCGAATTTGAAACATTTTAATAGACGTTTATCGTGATTTAATCATCTGAGCGCAGTGAAATGTGGTACAGTAAATGATTATACGTATTGTAATATACTGGCATCTAATTTAGCTCAATTGTTTACATAACCTCAAGATGGCGGCTGTGCGAAATTTTAAAATTAAATTTTTATTTCTTGTATCGCAATCATGCGATCGAAGTGAAAGTTTGAATAATGAAGCTACGTAATAATTTTCCTTTAATGGTACATAACTCTATGGCCTATACATATAACAATCCAAAATGGCAAGCATCCGAAATATATATGACGGTTCTCAATATCTACGAATCTTTTACAGCAATGAAACTGATTTGTTAATGTACATAGAGGCTATGAACATAAGTTCACCTATTGGACTTTCAGTAACCTGGTGAGCACATGGACGTTTCTCGCAATTTAACCATCCTAGTGCAGTGAAACTTGGTACAGTAAATCGTTAAACAAATGTTAATCCACTGGCATATAATTTGTTTCAATTGTTTTCATAAGCACAAGATGGCAGCTGTGCGAAATTTTCAAATCTCGTTTTTACTTCTTGTGTCCTAACCATGCGATTGAAGTTTGAATACCACACGTACACAATAATGTAATAGTACATAAATAAAAATCCAACCTGGCGACCATCTGAAATATTTAGACGGTTTTAAATATCTACGAATATATCACAACAATCAAACTGAAATTTTGTATGTTGAAAGAGGCAATTAACATGAGTAGGATATATGAAAATAGACTGTATAGTTCTTCACGGAACTACTTGTTCAACATACTGTTGCTGTACAGTATATGAAAGTGAATTTTCTTGTCAGATTGTTGGTGTAATGCGCAATAACAGTTTCGATTTATTTATGGATTCAAGGATGTTGGCAACCCTGTTTTGACCTTCAGTTGATTGTTTTGTATTGAAGGGAGAGTTACTCGCTGCTTTGTGGCCGAAAGTAACAGCTTAAGACAAGAATAAATATTTGAGGTTATGGTCATTGTTGGTGTCATACCTCCCTATATTATTCTGCTAAGGTCCCATTCCAGTTTTGTACCGAAAATAAGGTCCCATTAACACCAACCTACACATATGGTGTACCTACAGGTTCAGCATCACCCAATGCGTAAACGAAACGCAATCACTTACTCTTTATATGCCTCCCAATTAAATAAATACCTTAAAACATGTATATTTACAATGAAATAATGAATGAATGCAACACGGTAACCATGGTAACAGAATCTCACAGGTCCACCTATTTCTGTAAGACGCAATGTAATTCCAAATTATTATATTACTGTGAAAGTTTCCAGACGGTTATAAGGTTATCACTGAACCAAATTAAGCTGTAAAATTCATCAATACATGCAGTATAATGCGCTTAAGGGGGTCAAGGGCCACTCTAGATTTTCTTCACGGAATTTTTACGTGTGAGTGTGGTACGAAAGGTCTTCTTCACCCGACTATAAAGGGTCTCCGAAAACCACATTTAAAGGCCCTTAAATTAACAGTGTCTGTGATATTCCCAGAAAACTAACTTCGCTCTGATATACCTATGAAGGAATGACAAACCGCTAACCACTGCTGTAGGGGCCGATAACCTCGATGTTAGGCCCCTTAAAACAACAATTATCATCATCATCACCTAACCACTGCACCAGTAGCTGAATTGATAAAGTCTGATTATTGATAACAAGGATAAATCAGTCATAACATTCATGATTGAGATTTTGCTAACTAGAATATTCGCGGGTGAAGCCGCGACGGGTAATGCTAGTATAATTAAATTGTTCTTTCTCTCCATCATTTAGCGCTGTGGTCACCGACAGCGGTAGCTACGCTCGCTAACGCGCATTACTAGGCCAAGGGTCCAAGCTCTCTGATGACTCGGTAGACGTGGGTTCAAGCCCCACCGTCGGCCGTCCTTGAAATGTTTTTTTGTGGTTTCCCATTTTCAACTCCAGGCAAATGCGGGGACGGTACCTTCTGACAGGCAACGTCCGCTTCCTTCCACATCCTTGTCCATATTCATTCATTTCATCTCTCATTAGGTTGGCGTCAGGAAGGGCATCCTGCCGTCACAATACGCCACAAAGACTTTTATCTCATCTCATCCCCGACCCCGTTGGAAACGGGAGTAATAAGGGGTAGACATACATACATTTAGCACCGTTAGTTCAGTTTAATTGTGTTTTTACTAGAAAAGTTTTGGGGTAGTTCTGATTTCTTTCATTCCATATGTATTTTGGGATGCTGAATCCAAATCTGAGGTTTGCGGACAAAATTTCGTGACGCAACATTGACAAAATCGCAAAAAAGCAAAATATCTGCTTTTTTTATTTTTTTTTGCCTAAAACACGAAAACTATTAAATTTTAGTAAATGGTTTGTTTACAGAAATTAAAGTACACAAAATTCTCTACAAATATCACTATTTAGTTTTTATTTTCAGACCAACCGTTCGGCCTCAAATGCGAGTTGAAAATTGGCAATTTTCAGCGGTCTCTGCAAAACCCAATTTTTACATTCCAAAACTTCATTTTTTAAATTAGAATGCTGTTATTTGATAAATTTTTCCTAGTTTACTGCACAAGTAATTAAAACGAAAAAAAAACTTAAAATATCGTTACTTATGATCATGTATTAATAATATTACAAATTATAATATGTAAAAATTATATGAGCCGTTGTCTTTTAGAAGGTCCTGGCTGAGGTTCTTTGGTGGCGATGGGTCCCGGTACATATTCTGCTTGTTCTGGAAATTGAAAGAAGTGGTGTCATTTCTCAAGGAGAGATGATGATTTGAAAATAGATTGTGAGATTAAACAGTGAAATCGGATTGTTGGTTGGTTCCTCAGTTTAGGGGCTGCGACAACGCGGTCAAGTAGCCCCATGTACTTGGGGTGTGTGTAGAATCTGTCTGATAACCGGTGTTAATTTTGCTGGCTGTATTACAGTAGTGTTTGTTATCTGTTTTTAATTCAAGTTAGGACTGCAGACATTCGATTTTCAAGTAGTTCCAACTTTTGCTATCAAACGCCACCGTCAACGACCAACCAGTTCTGAACCTTGATACTAGATGCCACCGCAGTCGGCTCCGGGTGAAGGACGTTGGAACCTAAGAGCGTTAGTCGAATACAATCTATAATTTAGCTTCACACTAGTGTAATTAGTGAAAGGTTCTTTATCATGCCATAACTCTATGACATGGGATGGCCGGCTTTACTTCTCTCCGAAGGAAGGCATACTGAGGAAGTTTTAACGCACTTAAAAATATCCGATGTCTTCTGCCGGGTTTGAACCCGTGACCTTAGGCATAAAAGCTCAGCACGCTACCAACTACGCCACCGAAGCCGCCAAAAATCGGATTGTGTTATGATAACGGGGAAAATCAAAGACATTATCTTCACGTTAAGTTGCAGGTTTTAAAGCTCTGCTAAATGAAGGAAGATTTAATAAAATCAAGTGCTTGAGTTTAATAATTTGAACTGACATGAAAAATGGTTTCCAATACGATCTCACGATAACCATAACAATCGTTATCCACCTCCAGGGTGAGACCTGAAAATAACACTGCAATCGGTCGAAGTGAAGAACAAGGCAGTGGTCAGACAAGGAAAAGCTATGTCTATAATTCTTCTTCTGTTGATTTTGGCTTATTGTTAGTGTGGGCCGCGTTGCACAAACAACCGACTTGCCAATCTCTTCTCACCTCCCAGAATTTTTTCATGCGTTCACTGAGTCTCCTCCTTCTTTCTTCAGACATGGTGGCTACTCAAATCGGTCAACGATTTTCCAGGAGTTTTCCAGGAATTTTCCAGGAGAAATTCGCATTTTTCCAGATTTAAAAATAAGCGCGAGTGCGGCGGGGAGGGCTTTATCTGTTGCCTACTTCAAGACAAAAATAAAGCAGTTGTGTTTGGTTTACTTATACAGATGTTGACAAAAATTAGTGGGGATTGTGTTATTGATACGCAAGCCTACACAAAAATGATTTAATTGTTGTTTTAAAAGAGCCTTTGTGACTCAAATATACGTTTTAAAATAAAAGAGAAAAGAATGCCGCCTGAAATTTTATTGCAGTGAAGTTGTCTATACTCAATATGTTTTACAAAAATACTATCGCGTGTTCTCACACACAGAAACAGGTAGGCTGAGGAAATTTCTTTCGTTAACGATAGAGTGATCACCCAAACCCACAGCGGGAGTATGATTTAAGATGGAAAGATTTTATAATTAATTAACAGTGGCTATTTTCCAGGAGTTTTCGAATATTTCGTCATTTTACAGGAGTTTTCCTGACTTAACAAGTAGTTCCGTGAAGAATTATACAGCCTATTTTCATATATCCTACTTATGTTAATTGCCACTATCAACATACACAATTTCTGTTTGATTGCTCTAATAGATTCGTAGATATTAAGAACCGACTAAATATTTCGGATGGTCGTCATGTTGGATTTTATATATGTAGGTCTTAGAATTATGTACTGTTACATGCAGATTATTGTGAACGTGTAGAATTCAAACTTCAATCGCAAAATTAGGACACAAGAAAAAACAAGGAGATTTTAAAATTTTTCACAGCTGCCATCTTGAGGTTATGGAAACAATTGAAATAAATTAGATGCCAATGGATTAACATTCGTATAAGGATTTACTGTACCAAGTGTTCACTGCACTCGGATGGTTAAATTGCGAGAAACGTCCATGTGAATATTTATAATTCGTGTCACCGCCATGTTGGATTTGTGATCACCAGGTTATTTAAAGTCCTATAGGTGAACTTAAGTTCATAGCCCCTATGAACATTAAAAAATTCAGTTTGATTGCTAAAATAGATTCGTAGATATTCAGTATCGTCTAAATATTTCGGATGGTCGCCATGTTGGATTGTTAAATGTATAGGCCATAGAGTCATGTACCATTAAAGGAAAATTATTGCGTAGGTTCATTATTCAAACTTTCACTTCGATCGCATGCCTACATCACAAGAAATAAAAACTTAATTTTAAAATTCGCACTGCCGCCATCTTGAGGTTATGTAAACAATTGAACTAAATTAGATACCAGTGGATTACAATGTGTATAAATATTTCCTGTACCAGGTTTCAGTGCGCTTGGAACATTAAATCGCGAGAAAGGTCTATTTAAAATTTTCAAATTCGCTTGGCCGCCATGTTCGTTTTGTAGTTAACCGGTTTTTGAAAGTCTTATAGATGGACTTCCAGTAGTGCCCTTTATCTCCGTACAAAATTTTAGGGAGATACCGCTAATAGTTTCAGAGATATAGAATGCCGGTGAAATATTTCGCACATCCGCCATCTTGTGATTATGTAAATAATTGAACGAAGTTAGATGTCGGTGCATTACAATGTATATAAATATATACTGTACCAAGTTTCATTGCGTTTGGTTGGTCAAATCACGAGAAACGTCTATTTAAAAGTCGCAAATTCGCTTGGCCTCCATGTTGGTTTTAAAGTTACCAGGTTTTCAAAGGTCACATAAGTGAACTTATAGTAGTTCCCTCTATCACCATAGAAAATGTCAGGGTAATATCGGTAATAGTTTCGGAGATATTGAATGCTGATGAAATATTTCGCACAGCCGCCATGTTGGATTGGTGAGTCGTAACAAAATTTGAAGAGCACGGTCGAGGTCGCCGGGAATAGTGCTATGAACTTTCCGAGTTTCATTGAAATCGCTCCTGCCGTTTAGATTTTATTAGGGGGACACACACACACGAATCACACACACACACACACACGCACACACACACGGACAAAAGGTGATCTCATAAGCCTATTTTTTCAAAATTGAAAATAGGCTAATAAAATCCAGGAGTTTTCCAGGATTTCAAGGTTTTCCAGGAGTAGTGGCCACCATGTTCAGACCAGATGACGTTAGTTTTTGAGCAAGGATTTTTCTAAAACCCTTCATATTTATCAACCTTCCTTCGAAACTGTGATTTGCTGAGAATATCTTCTTGAGTGTTGCCAACTTCTTTGAGATCTACTCGTGTTTCCTCAACCCATTTTGTGGTGGACTTTGATTTGCTTGTGTAAGTGAATATCCATTTGGTAAACCTATTGTTGCTCAATCCTGTGAGGTGGCCATAAAATGTAATCCCTCTTTTACGCATCGTGTCCGTAAGTTTCTCCGCCTGGTTGTACAAGTCACTATTCCCACGTCTCCTCCATAAGCCCTCTGCTCTCTGTACTGGCCGCAATATTTTCCTTATGATTCTTCGTTCTTTCTTTTCTAACTCCCCTGTTTCTTCTTTTATCATTTTAAATGATCGTGTCGACTTCGTCGTTACGCTGGGGTCTGGCGTTACGTTACGGTGACGGGACGAAATGTACCCAGATGCACTGAGGTGTGTGACGTCATAGTACCGCTTGGTGCATGTGTTCCCCGACAATCTCTACTTCCTTAATATAAGACAAAAATCCCCGATTCTTGGATGCCACGGGTAATCTCGAGAAACACTGGATGGATTTTGATGGGATTTTCACCATTCTGTAAAGGATATCTCGAGGAAAGATTCTGTAGAAAATAATTTATGTATGATCAAAGGAAGCCAAGCAGTAACGATTTCAATGTAAAAGTCGAAAACAAACTTGGCGTCCGTGCGCTTCTTAAGCTTACGCTGGGCAAACCGTTAAATATATCAATATACTATGAGCATAAGAATTGGTTAGCATGAAAAGTTCTACAAAAAAAGTCCGCGAGAGCATATCTCTATCTTCAATATATCGCCCACTATAAGTGTTTTTAGACTGGATGGAAGAGGCACGTCTCCGCGCGCTCAGGTGAGCGTGACGGCATCCCGTGCGCTTGACCTTGCTTTGCCCTTGGTTTGCACTTGCCGTTCGCGAGTAATTTGGAACAAGGTAAAGAATTATAAAGCAAGATAAGTATTATGTTGATAATTTTCTAACATGCCAAGCCTCCAGCCTTTCTAGCATTTTTCAGCTTTTGTAGCATTTAAAATGATAAAAAGTCTAGTCTTTCAGACTGACTGTCACTTTTTTTGTTTAAAATAAGGCATTTAGAACTATAAAGAGCTTCACAGCGGCATAATATCGAAACTTTGCTCTGAAGAATATGGCTTTCTTGTTATACCTATTCTGCGTTAATCGATATGCAGTTTCCATCCTACGAGTTCTGACCTTATCGGCTTCCTTATCAAGGCCATTAGGTTGAATCCATTCATCAAGATATTTGAATTTTTCTGTCCTATTGATATGTCCAAAACTATAATTATAATAGCGCAGGCATCTTTCTTTATTGAGGACATAAGACACTGCTTCGGACTACTAAAAACGCAAGCATACAAAATTGTCATCGAGGACAGACAGAACAAAGCCAGCAAGATTAAGATTACAAGATAAATAATGAGAACAGATGCGATGAATACAGAAACCTGGAAGGGACCGAACTTTGAGCTTTTCCACCTGTACACACGATTCGTCACCTATGGATTCGATGGAAAAATATGCCAATACGAATCATACCATTAACCCAAGGAGGTTGGTTGGTTCCTTAGTTTAAGGGCTGCGACAACGCGGTCATGTAGCCCCGTGTGCTTTGGGTGTGTGTAGAATCTGTCTGATAACCAGTGTTATTTGTGATGGCTGTATTAGTGGGTGTTATCTGTGATTCAGGTAGGACTGCAGACGATTATTTTTTTCAAGTAGTTCCTACTTCTGCTACCAAATGCTACCGTCCACACCTAGCTGCAGACGGACGTGGATACTAAAGGCCATCGCAGTCAGCACCTGGCGGCGAACGTTGGAACTAATATAGCGTTATCAAACTGACCTAATAGTTTTAGCTTCCACAAGTGTAGTTAGTTCTTTTTCATGCCATAATTCTATGGCATGGGGCCACCGGCTTTACTTTCCCTCCAAGGGAAGGCATACTGAGGGATTTTTTTACGCTCTTAAAATATCCGATGACTTTGACCGGGTTTGAACCCACGATCTTGGGCATAGAAGATCAGCATGCTAACCCAAGGAGAACTGCGTCTCCAAATTATGCAGCAAACCATGCCCCAAGTATCATTTATTATGTGTATGAATCTGTTGACATCGAATATAGATTTAGGTGTTAGAAAGTCATTTTTGAAGGCCTTTGTAAGGAGCGTGGCGCTCTATGGAAGTGAAACTTGGACTATTGGTGCAGCAGAAAAGAGGAGAATTGAAACATCTGAAATGTGGTGTTACAGAAGAATGATGAAAATCAGATGGGTAGATAGGGTTACAAACGAAGAGGTATTAAGATTAGTGGGAGAGGAGAGATGTTTCTGGCGACTGCTAATGAAGAGAAGAGATAGGTTGGTAGGACACATACTTAGACACCCAGTAATAGCAAGCTTAGTTATGGAAGGAAGGGTTGAGGGTAAGAACTGTTGGGGTAGACCAAGGTTAGAATATGTTAAACAGATTGCCTCAGATGTAGGGTGTGGTAGCTATATAGAGATGAAACGATTAGCTCAGGATAGGGAGACATGGAGAGCTGCATCAATCCAGTCAAAAGACTGAAGACTCAAACAACAACATGAATTGCAATCAATGGCCATAGCTGGGTATTTTAATTGAACGCCTGTGGGCTACCAGATGCCACTGTCACTGACACCTGGCGGCGAATATTAGACATTGATAGAGCGTTTTTAACTAGATAAGTATAAGGTGCGTTAAAAAAGTATCGAGCCGGAGGCATAATTACAGAAACCATTACCTGTATGTTAGAAGTATTGGCCCTGGCTGTTGAGGCACTTGTCCCACTGTGACACGAGGCGGTGAATGGCTGTCTCATAAAATTCCCTGGGCTGCGATGTGAACCAGTTCAGCTCGTACAGCTGGACTTCGACGTCGGAGGTGATTCGTTGGCCCCACAGAGCCCTTTTCATGGGACCAAACACGGCGTAATCACAGGGAGAGAGGTCTGGACGGTATGGAGGGTGGCCGATAACCTCCTAGGAGTGCCGAGACTGTGTTGGCCGTATGAGGTCGTGCATTATCTTGGAGCGTCCACGGCGGCTATGGCGTTCACTGTCACTCGGAGGTCCTGGGTAATGAGTGCATCATCCTGCTGGACGTTGTCATCGGTAATGCAAGGGGGTGCCCCAGACCGGGCATCATCGGCTAAAGACACCCGTCCTTCCCTGAAGCGCTTGTGGCACGCCTCGACCCTTGCAAGGGACATGCAGTGTTCGCCTTACACTTGTGATATTCGGCGTTGAATGTCCGTTCCCCCTACTCCTTCCGCTGTCCAAAACCGAACAACTCCTCTTTGCTCTTCGGTTGACGCCTCTATGCCATTATTTGCAATGTGACTGGCAGCGTTGGACGATTGATGCATGCTGCTGCTCGCTTTGTATCGTCACGTGACGTGCACGCGTGCCCTCTCGCGACGGGCTGTGACCTTCCACGCTCTGGTCGGAACCACACCTCGTTACACACGCCACGATTAGCTGATGTAGTCACCGGTTTGCGCATTCCAGCCTCCGGCTCGTTACTTTTTGAACGCACAAGAAGAGTTTAGTGCTTTTCAGTCGGTCAACACGAATGTACCCAAAAGAGATGGGTTATGCCCTAATCCTGAAATAAATTACATGAGATTAATAAAACACTAGGATGACCAGTTTCGATCGTCAAGCGATCATCATCAGATCCATTACACTTAGGCTATAAAATCTATGTTTGAAATACAGGTGAAAATATTTACAATATGTACAATTATTTAGTTGCAGTATTGGTACTACAACTGTCAGTGTATGCTAAATGCAGTATATATGTTAGGTGAAATGCTAAATGGTGATAGCTATCCGGAGTTTGTACTTTAGAGAGATTATATGGTTGTAAACTATAGTTAAACTATAAAATTTTAGGCTAACTACTTATCTGATTGTCTTCCGTACTACAGCTGCGAGCAGTTTTCGTGCTCACTGTAACTTACTGTGCGGTTGACGTTCGTGAAAAAGTGTTACAGTGAAAGGTGATGATATCGTGTTATCTCTTCTGCTGTAACGCTCTCTCTCCCTCTTCTGTTGTTGCGCTCGAGTGTGACTACTGTCGTTTTTGGATGTCACGGGTGAACAACTGGATGGATTTTGATGCGGTTTTCACCATTTTGTAAAGGACATCTCGAGAAAGATTTCTGTAAAAACAAGAAGTTCCGTGACGAACTAAAGAGCCTACTTTTCTTAAAATTTAAGATCCATGCCAATGATTAATCGATATGGATCTATCTAGAATAATGACGAAATTAAGTTAGTAATATCGAAATTTCTAATTAGTTCGAAATACTGTATACCTGGCATAATGTAGCCTAATAGAGCACTACAGTTGGCAGCCCTGGTGACTGAATATATTCTTAGTTCCATCTCTTAAGGTACAGAATACAAAATTTGGTTGGAGTCCAATGAATAGCATGGACGTTACATGCAGTTAAACATTGTATCTAACAGCGCGTAAAATCATGTTGGAAACAGTGTCATGCATGTATTGGTCAGAAATAATCTGAAATAATATGATCTATTGTTGTGCCAATTTTGAATGAAATCCATTAGTTAGTATAGAAGTTACATGCATTTTAAAAATGGACCTATCAGCAGGCTTAGAATCATGTTGGCAGCACTGACGTATATTAGTTACTCCAAAGTAATCTAGAATGCCAGGTACTATACGTGTGCAAAGTTTAGAGCTATTGGCTTGCATTCTTCCTGATATATTGATATTAGGGTAACAAAAATAGAGACAGCATTTATTAACAGTGGGCAGCCCTGGTTGCTCTTAAGAATACGCATAGTCATAGCTGTTATGGTACACACAACACATACGAAATTTGGTTGAAATCCAAATGATAGTATGGAAGTTACATGTATTTAAATTTGGACTTCTCAGCAGGCTTAGAATCATGTTGGTAGCACTGACGTATATAAGTTACTCCAAATTAATATAGAATGTCATGTACTATACGTGTGCATAGTTTAAAGCTGTCGGCTTGCATACTTTCTCATATATATTGGTATTTGGATAATAGAAATTAAGAGCATTTTTTAACAGTTGGCAGCACTGGTGGTTCATAAGAATACATTCAGTCATATCTGGTTATGTACACATACAACATACGAAATTTGGTTGAATTCCAATTGATAGTGTAGAAGTTATATGCATTTAAATATTGGACCTATCAGTAGGCTTATAATCATTTTGGCAACACTGCCAAGTATGGCCTTCTGGAAATTAAACTACAATATTATTATCTATATGTGTGCCGATTTTGAAATAGCTCCCATTCATACCTTCCAAGATATCGAACACGGAGCTCAAATTTCAATTGCGATTTTTCAGCAGTTGGTAGCACTGACATCATTTTCAAATATGGCCGTGAGATATTCAGGTATAGATCTTTACTCGTACCAAATTTTATTTCGATTGCTCCAGCCGTTTAGGAGTTGATAGGGGGGGACACACACACAGCCAGACAGACAGACAGAAGGACAGACAGACAGACAGACAGACAGACATACACACATTTTCCCGGATCGATCTCATAAGACTACTTTTTCCTAATTTTTGCAAAATGTGAAAAGTAGGCTAAAAATTATGATAGAAGGAAGCCGAACAGTAACGATTTCAGTGAAAAAGTCGAAAAAAATAATCCACATGGCGTCCGTGCGCTTTTTAAGCTTACACTGGGCAAACCATTAAAAATATCTATATAAGGTGCGTTCAAAAAGTAACGAGCCGGAGGCTATAATGCGCAAACCGGTAACGACATCGGCTAATCGTGGCGGGTGTAACGAGGTGTGGTTCCTACCAGAGCGTAGAAGGTCACTGTCTGTCGCTAGAGGGCACGCGTGCTCGTCACGTGACGATACAAAGCGAGCAGCAGCATGCATCAATCGTCCAACGCTGCCAGTCGCATTGCAAAAAGTGACATGGAGGCGTCAAACGAAGAGCAAAGAGGTGTTGTTCGGTTTCTGACAGCCAAAGGAGTAGGGGGAACGGACATTCATCGTCGAATGTCAAAGTGTACGGCGAACACTGCATGCCCCTTGCAAGGTCAACGCGTGGCACAAGCACTTCAGGGAAGGACGGCTGTCGTTAGCCGATGATGCCCGGTCTGGGGCACCCCCCTGCATTACTGATGACAACGTCCAGCTGGTTGATGCACTCATTACCCAGGACCGCCAACTGACAGTGAACGCCATAGCCACCGTGGTCGGATTGAGCGTCGGAAGTGTGCACGCCTTCATGAAGGAACGACTGCACTTGTGCAAAGTGTGTGCCCAATGGGTCCCCCACAGTCTTCAACCACACCGGGAAAGATGTCGAATGGCCTACTGTCTTGTTATTGGTTGGACGGTTGATGCATGCTGCTGCTCGCTTTGTATGGTCACTTGACGTGCACGCGTGCCCTCTAGCGACGGGCTGTGACCTTCCACGCTCTGGTCGGAACCACACCTCGTTACACACGCCACGATTAGCCGATGTCTTCACCGGTTTGCTCATTCCAGCCTCCGGGTCGTTACTTTTTGAATGCACCTTATACTATGAGTGTAAGAATAGTTCAGCATGAAAAGTTCTACAAAACAGTCCGCGAGAGCATATCTCTATCTTCAATACATCGCCCACTATAAGTGTTTTTGCGTTTTCTTTTCTTCCAACAATCTCCATTCAAATACTGAGACGACAGTTTATGAGCTGGCTAGAGGCGAGTCTATCACTCCAGTTACAGCCTAACTAGCGGACGTACATATTACTCCAGATACATCCAGCAGTAAACGCTCGAGTCGTGTTGAGTTAAAATTTCAGAGAAGAGTGGTTGTGTTTGGATTTTCCCTGGAAGTGCAACTCGGCTTTTCTTCATTTCACCTGTGAAGTTTCCGTTCCGTAAAATACACTATTAACAAGAAGTTCCGTTAAGAACTATACAGCCTACTTTTCATGCCAATGATTATTCTACAGAATATGGACCTATCTAGAATAATGACGAAATTAAGTTGGTAATATCGAAATATCTAATTAGTTCAAAATATACCTGGTATAATGTAGACTAATAGAGCACTACAGTTGGCAGCACTGGTGACTGAATATATTCTTAGTTCCATCTCTTAAGGTACAGAATACAAAATTTGGTTGAAGTCCAATGGACGTTACATGCAGTTAGACACTGGATCTATCAGCAGGCGTAAAAGCATGTTGCCAACAATGCCATGCGTGTGCTGGTCAGAAATAATCTGAAATATTATGATATCTTGTTGTGCCAATTTTGGATGAAATCCATTTGTTAGTATAGAAGTTACATGTATTTTAAAATTGGACATATCAGCAGGCATAGAATCATGTTGGCAGCACTGCCTTGTATTAATTACTCCAAATTAATCTAGAATGTCAGGTGCTATACGTGTGCAAAGTATAGAGCTGTTGGCTTGCATACTTTCTGATATATTGATATTAGGGTAAAAAATATAGACAGCATTTATTAACAGTTGGCAGCCCTGATTGCACTGAAGAATACTTATAGTCATATCTGATATGTTACACATAGCACATGCGAAATTTGGATGAAATCCTACTGATAGTATAGAAGTTACATGTATTTAAAAATTGGCCCTATCAGCAGGCTTAGAATCATGTTGGTAGAACTGACGTATATAAGTTACTCCAAAATTAATCAAACATGTCAGGTACTATACGTGTGCATAGTTTAAAGCTGTCGGCTTGCACACATTCTGATATATTGGTATTTGGATAAAAAAAATAGAGAGAGCAATTATTAACAGTTGGCAGCCATGGTGGCTCCTAAGAATACGCTCAGTCATATCTGTTTATGTACAGATATTACATACAAAATTTGGTTGAAATCCAGTTGATAGCGTGGAAGTTATATGCATTTTAACATTGGACCTATCAGAAGGCTTAAAATTATTTTGGCAACACTGTCATGGTTGGCCTCCTGGAAATTAAACTGAAATAGTATTATCTACATGTGTGCCAATTTTGGAATAGCTCCTATGCATACCTTGCAGGATATCCAACATGGAGCTCAAATTTCTAGTGCGTTTTTCAGCAGTTGGTAGCACTGACATCATTTTCAAATATGGACGTGAGCTATTCCGGTGCACATCTTTACTCATACTAAATTTGGTTTTGATTGCTGCAGCCGTTTAGGAGTTGATAGGGGGGGGGGACACACTCACAGACAGATAGACAGATAGACACACTTTTGCCCGATCTCATAAGACTACTTTTTCCTCATTTTTTTGCAAAATGTGAAAAGTAGGCTAAAAATATTATGAAGCTGATTTTCGCAAGAGCGACAGTTTAAAGTAATCAGTCCGAGAATACCTGATCACGGACCCATTTTTTTGATTCGTTGTGTCGAACTAAGGAGCACGTTTGAACTTACTAGCAGTTTTCTTCTTCCCTTCCCAATATCTCTTCATCCTCTCGCTGTGTTCCCTTTTACGCTGTTCTGTCCATCCTGTGTTTTGTCGGGTGGGCTGCTCAGAAAATTTATATTTGTGGATTAAAGTTCTGAATTTTGTTCTGTCTTGAATGGTCTCTTCATGACAGTCAATCTCATTTATATCTTCACTGATTTTACTTTAGCCAGTTGTTTTGATTTTTGATTATTATTATTATTACTATTATTATTACCGTGAAACCTCTACTAAGAGACCAGTGACGGATCCATGAAAAACTGGTCTTTTAGAGGGGTGGTCTCTTAATAGAGGTAGGCATTAAAAGAATTTTATACAGCATTATTAATAAAGTACAGTTGGAACACATACTTGATTACAAATTATCTGTATTGGTTCATATTAAGTACAAATAATTTGTTCTGGGTTCGAACAATCTTCTAGGAGAGCCGTTTTTTAATTTTTATACTTACATATCATTTTTTCTAATGACATTGTATGCTGATGCAGTTCTGTGCCAACAGAACCATTGTTTACATCATTACCCTCATCACCATTTCCAATGGGAAAGCAGACGAGAAGTGATCTTTTGAAAGAGGTCAGACTGAGAAAATGCCTGGTCTTTGGTCGGGGAGAGAGGTGGTCCTTAAACAGAGGTAACATATACATTGATCTTATGAGGTTTTAAATCAGTTCCAAGAAAAATCGGTCTTTAAAAGGGGTGGTTTTTAATAGGGGTGGTCTTTTAGAGAGGTTCCGCTGTATTAATGTTCTTCCTCTTCTGTCGATTTTGTCCTACTGTGGACCGCGTTGAACAATCGGCCGACTTGCCAATCTCTTCTCCTCCTCCCAGAATTTCTTCATGCGTTCGCTGAGCCTTCTCCTTCTTTCTTCAGACCAGATGACCTTGGGTTTTGAGCTAAGTTTTTCCTGAAACTTTTTAAATTGATCAACCATCCTTCGAAACAGTGATTTGTTGAGACTATCTTCTTGAGTGATGCCAACATCTTTGAGATCTGCTCGAGTTTCCTCAACCCATTTTGTGGGCTGTTTTTAAGTAAGGCCGTTTCTTTTTTTAAAGCCGGTAGTTAGTGCGCACGCCACAACAAGCGTGCGGTGCGCTACCTCCCGGCATCCTTTGCGAACAAGCAGTCATCAGTTGCAGCTGTGTAGCTAACCTGTTTGCAGAACTGTGCATCTTTACAATGTTCAAGATTATTGATTCGCCCGCCGCGTGTGAGGTACGATCTGTGATACGTTTCTTGAGTGCAAGAAACATGCCGGCTGCAGACATTCATCGTCAGCTTTGTGAGGTGTATGGTGATAATGCAATGACGGAAGGTAAAGTGCGAAAATGGGTGCGCGAGTTCAAAAGTGGCCGTGAAAATGTTCATGACGATGAACGCTCAGGTCTGTGATCACAGATGACTTGGAGACTGCAATTGACAAGAAAATTCACGAGGACCGAAGATTCATGATAACCACTCTATCAATGGATTTTCCTCAAGTGTGAATTCTTAGTTGTCAGAGCAGGCAGCGAACTTTTATGCAGAGGGATTTCAGAACATAGTTTTAAGGTATGACAAGTGCCTAAATAAACAAGGCAACTATGTAGAAAAATAGAAAAAAATAGAGGAAGGTATGTAAAATCTAAAAATAAATGTGGTTTCAAAATAAAATGTTCGGTCAATTAAAACAAGTAGTTCCGTGAAGAACTATACAGCCTATTTTCATATATCCTACTCATGTTAATTGCCACTATCAACATACAAAATTTCAGTTTGATTGCTGTTATAGATTGGTAGATATTGAGAACCGACTAAATATTTCGGATGGCCGCCATGTTGGATTTTATATATGTAGGTCCTAGAGTTATGTACTGTTACATGAATATTATTGTTTACGTGTAACATTCAAACTTCAATCACATGATTAGGACACAAGAAGTAACAACGAGATTTTATAATTTCACTCAGCTGCCATCTTGTGGTTATGGAAACAATTGAAATAAATTAGATGCCAGTGGATTAACATCCGTATAAGGATTTACTGTACCAAGTTTCACTGGACTCGGATGGTTAAATTGCGAGAAACGTCCATGTGAATATTTATAATTCGCGTCGCCGCCATGTTGGATTTGTGATCACCAGGTTATTCAAAGTCGTATAGGTGAACTTACGTTCATAGCCCCTATGAACATAAACAAATTCAGTTTGATTGGTATAATAGATTCGTAGATATTCAGAGCCGTCTAAATATTTCGGATGGTCGCCATGTTGGATTGTTAAATATATAGGCCATAGAGTCATGTACCATTGAAGGAAAATTATTGCGTAGGTTCATTATTCAAGCTTTCACATCGATCGCATGACTACGACACAAGAAATAAAAACTAAATTTTGAAATTCGCACAGCCGCCATTGACACAACCCAGTGTCCAAACAGCATGCGAAGTTCAGGCATGCGCAATTGATACGTTAGTTGTCAGTTGCAGGGAAAGCAACTCGCGTATCAATTGTACATACCTGAGATGGCCCTGTAGTACGACTACAGAACCGGGGCTGACCGACCAAAACTGTGGCGTAAACTGTAATTTGTGGGAGGTCATGTAATACGAATGGGGGCGGGGGGAGAAATTACCTAAGAGGTTAATGAACTTGGCTATAAGAATATCAATAATAATAATAATAACAATGTGACTTTTACAACCAGGCGGAGAAACTTACGGACACGATGCGTAAGAGAAGGTTTAAATTTAAATTTAATATATTTACACAGGAATTATTTTGATGATATTTTGTAGCCTATTTTCATTTATGAAAAAATAGGCTTATGAGATCACCTTTTTTCCGCGTGTCTGTGTGTGTGTGCGTATGTGATAGTGTGTGTCCCCCTTAATAACTTCTAAACGGCTGGAGCGATTTCAATGAAGCTCGGTAAGTTCATAGCACTATTCCGGAAGACCCTGACCGTGCCTTTCAAATTTTAAGACGCAAAAATATTTTTTTGAGTTTGTTAATTTTTAAACGGCTCAAATTAATTATTCTAGAAACCCCAATCTGTTCATTTTGTCAAGCCGCATGTTGTTTACATTCCAGGAAAAAAATTGAGATTCCTTGACAAGAAAGTTTCAAGAAATGTGTACTAAACTTGAGAAATATATATACTAGAACTGTTTTCTGTGACCTTGTTCTTGAACACCCTGTACAAAATCAGACATTAATATTTAATATTTATTGTTAGAAAGTAGCTTAGGAAGGTTTTATATTTGTTTAGTGTAAGATGATCAGCCATCAAACGGAAATAACAGAAATTTGTTCTTAAAGTTTCCTCCTTTAACTGTGTAAACTAAGCCATCTTGAGGTTATGTAAACAATCGAACTAAATTAGATACCAGTGCATTACAATGTGTATAAACATTTCCTGTAGCAGATTTCATTGCGTTTAGAAAATTAAATCGCGAGAAAGGTCTATTAAAATATTAATTCGCTTGCCCGCCATGCAATATATATATTATAAACCCTGGCACTACAGCCCATCAAGGGCCTTGGCCTACCAAGCGACCGTTGCATAGCCATTTGGCCTGCAGATATTTGGGTGACGCGTGGTCAGCTTGTCAGCCCATCGGGTCCCCTTGGCCGTTAATATTGGTTTTCGAGACCGGGGAGCTGTCTCACTGTCAGACAGCACGAGGCTGAGGGCACCCCGCTCCAGCCATCCCATCAGTTTCTAAAATCCCTGACGGAGCCGGGAATCGAACCCGGGGCATCCGGGTGAGAGGCAGGCACGCTACCTGGGGCCGACTGTAAATGAAATGAAAATCCACAGCCTGCTTCCAGTCTCCGGCCGGGTCAGGAATGGAACGAATGAAGCCCCCATCTAGCGGCGAGAATATGAACTGTGCCGGCTGCCGAGGCCTGACGCACTCCTCTGGGTCAATGATTAAATGAATGACAGATGAAATGAAATGATAGTGGAGAGTGTTGCTGGAATGAAATTGTGACAGGGAAAACCCGGAGAAAAACCTGTCTGCCTCCGTTTTGTCCAGCACAGACCTCACATGGAGTGACCGTGATTTGAACCACGGACCCAGCGGTGAGAGGCCGGCGTGCTGCCGCCAAAGCCATGGAGGCTTTGGGGCCGACTGTAAATATGTTTATTAATTAATTAATTAATTAATTAAATGAAAATAGTCTTAACTAAATTGATTGTAGTAATTTTAAGTATAACTCATTAACTGATTAATAATATTTACATTTATAATTAATAGTTTAACATTGCGAGGATTAAAAGAAAATGAAAACAAAACGGTAGCAGCGAGAATCGAACCAGAGCCGACGAGTTGTCAGACAGTGCGCATGACCACTGCCTCACGTCATTGACTTAAAATCAAATTCCTCAAACTCTACTCGTTTTACCTTTTCCTATGGCCCACTCCGGTGAGATATTCTAGGAAGTTGAATGGGGCATCTACCTGTTTCTAGTCGCACAGCTTGAGCCCCGTCCAACGTCCTCCCCTCGTTAGATGGAGAGGCTCTCTTGCCGTGGCATCCTTCAATAAAGGTTAAAGAAAATTCATATTCTTTTAATGAGCTTGTTTTGCCCAAATATTGAAAAATAATTGAAAATGAAAGGTCCCTGGCCTTGTTGAAAGTAATTTTATTTTGCCTATAAATGCATATTTTGGCCATTTCAGTGGCTTTTGTCATATTTTGCTCTTTTTAGTAATATAAAGTCATATTTGAGCATTTTTGTTTGAATTTGTTGTGTACACTGCAGGGAAATTTTCTGGCTTAGTACATCCACTTTACAATAGGCAGCGCACGAGTAGATTCAACAAATGAGCTACGACGCGCGAAGCATTTCAACAAAGTCACGTTTGCGTTCATATACCATTCGTCCGATAGCGATGAAACTAGGCTGAGATTTTGTGTGCACTCCAGGGAAGGTTTCTAGCTTAGTAAATCCCTTTAAAAATAGGTAGAGCAACGCGTTTCATCAAAGTCCCATATAATTTCATATACCATTCATCCGATAGCGATGAAACTTGGATGAGATGTTGTGTACACTCCAGGGAAGGTTTCTGGCTTAGTACATACATTTTACAATAGGTATCGCACCAGTAGATTCAACAAATGAGCGATGACACGCGAAGCGTTTCAACAAAGTCCCGTATAAAGTCATATACCAGTCGTCTGATAGTGATAAATGTTTGGTGAATTGTTGTGTACATTCCAGGAAAGGTTTCTGGCTAAGTAAATCCATTTTACAATACGAAGCGCACGTTTATATTCAACAAATGAGTGACTACACGCGAAGCGTTTCGACAACGTCCCGTATACGTTCACATACCATTCATCCGATTGCGATGAAACTTGGGTGAGATGTTGTGTACACTCCAGGGAAGGTTTCTGGCTGAGTACATCCATATTACAATATGTAGCGCAAGAGTAGAATCAACAAATGAGCGACGACACGCGAAGCGTTTCAACCAAGTCCCGTATGCATTCATGTACCATTCGTCCGTAGCTATGAAACTTGGGTGAGATGTTGTGTACACGTCATGGAAAATTTCTGGCTTAGTAAATCCACTATACAATATGCAGCGCACAAGTTGATTCAAAAAATGAGGGACGACGCGCGAAGGGTTTCAACAAAGTCCCGTATAAGGTCATATATCATTCTGCCGTTAGCGGTGAAACTTGGGTGAAATATGGTGGACACTCCAAGGAAGGTTTCTGGCTTAGTAAATACATTTCACAGTAGGTAGCACACGAGTAGATTCGACAAATGAACGACGACATGCGGAGCGTTTCCATACAGTCCCCTATGTCTTCATATCCCATTAGTCCGATAGCGATGAAACTTGGGTGAGATGTTGTGGACACTTACGTGACGGTTTCTAACTTAGTAAATACATTTTACAGTAGGTAGCGCACGAGTAGATTCAACAAATGAGTGACGGAGCGCGAATCGTTTAAACAAAATCAGGTATGCGTTCATATACTATTCAACCGATTGCGATGAAACATTGATCAGTTATTGTGTACCCGCCAGGGAAGGGGACTTAGTAAATCCATTTCACCATAAGTAGTGCAAGAGTAGATGCAACAAATGGGTGACGACGCGCGAAGCGTTTCAACAAAATCCCCTATTGCGTTCATATAACATTCTTCGATTGCGATGAAACCTTGATGAGTTATTGTGTACACGCCAGGGAAGGGCTTCGACTTAGTAAAACATTTCTCAATAGGTAGCGCACCAGTAGATTCAACAAATGAGTGACAGCGCACGAATCGTTTAAACAAAACACCGTATACGTGCATATACAATTCATCCGATTGCGATGAATCATTGATGAGTTATTGTGTACACGCCAGGGAAGGGTTTCGACTTAGTAAATCCATTTCACAACAGGTAGCGTACGAGTAGATTCAACAAATGAGTGACAGCGATGAAACTTTTGAAAGTTGTTGTGCACGCTTCCACGAATGGTTCTAAATTAGAAAATCCATTTTACGATAGCTTAGAGGCAGTTAACATGTTGTGTATCCAAAAGCACTTCAAGAAACAGAATTTCAACGCCAACAGTTCCTTTGGTTGGCGTTGCAACGCATGCCGGGTACAGCTTGTATATATATGTATATATATGTATATCAGTTTCTTGTGGACACGATAACAGCCGCAATTTTGCACCAATCACTTTGAATTTTTTACCGATTATGTATACCCATAAAATCTCGGTCGAGTTCGTTACTGGGCTAAATCGGTCGAAGGGGATGAAAATGGGGGACTTTTTTCGAAAAAAGGAAATATTGCTATAACTCTCTTAATATGTGAAATATCGAATCCGTTCAAAGTTCATACTATGTGTCGGATAAAGCTCACAAATTTATGTTTGAAACGTGTTTTGATAGCACCAACCATTGACCAAAGGGGTGGGAAAAAGTGGGTTTTTCGGGAAACATTAAGCATATCTCTGTTAATAGGCACAATATCAAAACCGTACAAAATGGACAATATTCCCCTAATAATTACCTAAAACGTTTGTCTGAAAGAATTTTTGATATGAGCCACCATTACGCCAAGGGATGAGAAAAATGATTTCGGAATTATAAGAAAATGCCAAGAGCTATCAGTGGTTGCCATGGCAACACTACTAAATTGATGAGGGATGAGCCATCAGACGTTGCCATGACAACGCACTTGCGCGAGATCAGATTCAGATTTCCATCTGACTAAGTGTGAAGCGGCTTCGGTGACGTAACTAGTAGCATGCTGAACTTCTATGCCCAAGGTCGCGGGTTCAAAGCCGGCCAAAGTCGTCGGATTTTCTAAGAGCGCTAAAAATCCCTCAGTATGCTTTCCTTTGGAGGGGAAGTTCCAACGTTCGTTGTGAGTTGCTGATTGCAGTGGCATCTAGTAGCCAAGTTCACAGCTGGGTGTCGTTGACGATAGTATCTGGTAGCAACATTAGGAACTACTGCTTGAAATTGAGCGTCTTCATTCCTTACCTGAATTACAGACTAATACAGCCATCACAATTCACACCGTTTATCAGACAGATTCTACACTCACCCAAAGTACACGGGGTTACATGACCACGTTGTCGCAGCCCCAGAACTGAGGAACCAACCAACATCTCTGCGGGAGATATAATTTTGCGTGAAGAAGTAACAGACCGTTACATAGTTACACATCAGTGTCGAAACCTTGCATAAGGACAGTGTGACCACAAGTATAAAAATGGACTCCAAATGACAAGAAGGTTACCGTCATCATAAGACAATAGAATGTTTAAAATATGCATAAAATGTCGAAAACAAAGTTAATTAATCTCCAATTATAAAATACTTTCACGCAATAAATGTGGTCTGATCCTTTTACGAAAACCTGCATATTCTGCCTATTTTCACCTATTCCCAAGTTTGTCCGGTGAAATCTACCTCCGCCTTCCGGCGTGCCGAGAGGACTTCTTTTTATTATTTACGGAGCCAGTTTTCTTGAATCGTTTAGCGAGCCTCCTTCATATGGACTGTATCTGCAAAGCTTAGACGTTAGTGTTGCACGTTTAGTGATTACTGTGAACTGAACTTGAATAGATGAAATCGAAGTCATCACTGCTGTGGAACTTCAGAATGTTGTCCATTATTTCATCAGAAGATGTCAGGTGTGTGTTACAAGAGAGGGAGGACATTTTCAGCATCGGCTATGAGCACTGTAAGTACACATTATTGAACACGTTTGATAACGGTGTAAAAGTGCGCGCAAACCACTGACTGAACCGCGTACGCGCGCCCGCTATCTGCGCCAGTCAAAGCTGGCTTAGGTTACCGTGTTTATCGGGGCGCACATAGATAATGACCCTGTATTGGAGTAGTTCTAACATAAAACGCGATAATGAAGCAAAATGATAGAGCCACAATACCTTACGGACCCATCAAGGCCGAATTGGGCGTCAGATAACTAGGAGTTTCCTTGTTTACTAATTGCTGTCAGGTAATTTTGTCTGCTGGGTTAGCATCTTAATCAAGGAGAGATCCGTACAGAAGCTTTTTCTCGAACTCAGGTCCTCTAAACCTGCTAACTGCCTGTTCCTGGAATATCTACTGTACCATTTAGAAATGTGTTCGAAACTCCACCCAAAAATTCAAACAAAAATGCTCAAATATGACTTTATATTACTAAAAAGAGCAAAATATGACAAAAGCCATTGAAATGGCCAAAATATGCATTTATAGGCAAAATAAAATTACTTTCAACAAGGTCAGGGACCTTTCATTTTCAATTATTTTTCAATTTTTGGGCAAAACAAGCTCATGAAAAGAATATGAATTTTCCTTAACCTTTATTGAAGGATGCCACGGCAAGAGAGCCTCTCCATCTAACGAGGGGAGGACGTTGGACGGGGCTCAAGCTGTGCGACTAGAAACAGGTAGATGCCCCATTCAACTTCCTAGAATATCTCACCGGAGTGGGCCATAGGAAAAGGTAAAACGAGTAGAGTTTGAGGAATTTGATTTTAAGTCAATGACGTGAGGCAGTGGTCATGCGCACTGTCTGACAACTCGTCGGCTCTGGTTCGATTCTCGCTGCTACCGTTTTGTTTTCATTTTCTTTTAATGCTCGCAATGTTAAACTATTAATTATAAATGTAAATATTATTAATCAGTTAATGAGTTATACTTAAAATTACTACAATCAATTTAGTTAAGACTATTTTCATTTATTTAATTAATTTATTAATTAATAAACATATTTACAGTCGGCCCCAAAGCCTCCATGGCTTTGGCGGCAGCACGCCGGCCTCTCACCGCTGGGTCCGTGGCTCAAATCACGGTCACTCCATGTGAGGTCTGTGCTGGACAAAACGGAGGCAGACAGGTTTTTCTCCGGGTTTTCCCTGTCACAATTTCATTCCAGCAACACTCTCCACTATCATTTCATTTCATCTGTCATTCATTTAATCATTGACCCAGAGGAGTGCGTCAGGCCTCGGCAGCCGGCACAGTTCATATTCTCGCCGCTAGATGGGGACTTCATTCATTCCATTCCTGACCCGGCCGGAGACTGGAAGCAGGCTGTGGATTTTCATTTCATTTACAGTCGGCCCCAGGTAGCGTGCCTGCCTCTCACCCGGATGCCCCGGGTTCGATTCCCGGCTCCGTCAGGGATTTTAGAAACTGATGGGATGGCTGGAGCGGGGTGCCCTCAGCCTCGTGCTGTCTGACAGTGAGACAGCTCCCCGGTCTCGAAAACCAAGATTAACGGCCAAGGGGACCCGATGGGCTGACCACGCGTCACCCAAATATCTGCAGGCCAAATGGCTATGCAACGGTCGCTTGGTAGGCTAAGGCCCTTGATGGGCTGTAGTGCCAGGGTTTATAATATATTTACACAGGAATTATTTTGATGATATTTTTTAGCCTATTTTCATTTATGAAAAAAATAGGCTTATGAGATCACCTTTTGTCCGCGTGTGTCTGTGTGTGTGTGCGTATGTGATAGTGTGTGTCCCCCTTAAAAACTTCTAAACGGCTGGAGCGATTTCAATGAAGCTCGGTAAGTTCATAGCACTATTCCGGAAGACCCTGACCGTGCCTTTCAAATTTTGTTACGTCTTACCAATCCAACATGGCGGCTGTGCGAAATATTTCATCAGCATTCAATATCTCCGAAACTATTCCAGATATCACCAAGGAATGTTTTACGGTGATAAAGAAAACTACTAGAAGTTCACCTATGTATGTATGTATGTCTACCCCTTATTATTCCCGTTTTCCAACGGGGTCGGGGAATGAGATGCGATGGAAGACTTTGTGGCGATGGTTTTTACGGCCGGATGCCCTTACTGACGCCAACCTCATGAGAGGAGTTAATGAGAGATGAAATGAATGATGGTGAATGAAACTGGGCAAGGATGTGGAAGGAATCGGCCGTGGCCTATCAGAAGGTACCGTCCCAGCATTTGCCTGGTGTTGAAAATGGGAAACCATGGAAAACCATTTCAAGGACGGCCGACAGTGGGGCTCGAACCCATGCATCTACCGAGTCAGCAGAGCGCTTGGCCCCATGACCTAATGCTGCGCTTTAGCCAGCGTAGCCACTACTGTCGGCAGAAGTTCACCTATGCAACTTTTGAAAAACCCAGCAACTACAAAACCAACATGGCGGCCAAGCAAATTCGTGACTTTTAATTGACGTTTCTCACGATTTAACCAACCAAACGCAATAACACTTGGTACAAAATATGTTTTTACACATTGTCATGCACCAACATAAAACTTCGTTCAATTGTTTACATAACCTCAAGATGGCGGCTGTGCGAAATAATTCACCGGCATTCTATATCTCTGAAACTAATAGCGGTATCACCCTTAAATTTTGTAAGGAGATAAAGGACACTACTGGAAGTTCATCTATAAGACTTTCAAAAACCGGTTAACTACAAAACGAACATGGCGGCCAAGCGAAATTGAAAATTTTGAATAGACCTTTCTCACGATTTAATGATCCAAACGCAATGAAACTTGATACAGGAAATGATTATACACATTCTAATGCACTGGTATCTAATTCAGTTCAATTGTTTACATAACCTCAAGATGGCAGCTGTGTGAATATTAAAATTAAGTTTTCATTTCTTGTGTCTTAATCATGCGATCGAAGTGAAAGTTTGAATAAATTTCCTTTAATGGTACATGACTCTATGGCCTATACATATAACAATCCAACATGGCGACCATCCGAAATATTTAGACAGCCCTGAATATCTACGAATCTATTATAGCAATCAAACTGATTTTTTTATGTTCATAGGGGCTATGAATATAAGTTCACCTATAGGACTTTCAATAACCTGATGATCACAACTCCAACATGGCGGAGACGCGAAGTATAAATATTCACATGGACGTTTCTCGGAATTTAACCATCCGAGTGCAGTGAAACTTGGTACTTTACACAAATGTTAATCCACTGGCATCTAATTTATTTCAATTGTTTCCATAAGCACAAGACGGCAGCTGTTCAAAATCTTAAAATCTCGTTTTTACTTCTTGTGTCGTAATCATGCGATTGTAGTTTGAATGCTACACGTACACAATAATCTCCATGTAAACAGTACATAACTCTAGGACCTACATATATAAAAATCCAACATGGCGACCATCCGAAATATTTAGTCGGTTCTCAATATCTACGAATCTATTACAGCAATCAAACTGAAATTTTGTATGTTGATAGTGGCAATTAACATAAGTAGGATATAAGAAAATAGGCTGTATAGTTCTTCACGGAACTACTTGTTTAAAATGTATTTACCGTAGTGCGTGGTTTGTGATTTCGAAATTTCGGTAATTTATCTTCCATTCAAAACTTCACCCAATTATGTAAATTAACTGCTTAAATATATTAATTAATTGCAATAAAATAATCTTAAATCTAACTTGACGATTTTTATGCTAACATAGGATAAGAAATAACATTTTTCGTACAGTAGTGGGCAAATGAGCAGCTCGTAAACCTGAAGAGACTTACACTTGCGAAACACTAACACGAAATAAACGATAGATCAACTGCAGAAGGTTGACAGAAGGATAACCAGAGCAATCATTACTAAATAAAGAACAAGTAGTTCCGTGAAGAACTAAATAGCCTATTTTCATATATCCTACTATTAGTTTATCAATTGCCTCTATAAACATACAAATTGTCAGTTTTGATTGCTGTAATAGATTCGTAGATATTGAGAACCGTCTAAATATTTTGGATGGTCACCATGTTGGATTTTTATATTATAGGCTTTAGATGTATGTACTATTATATGAATATTAGTGTGTAGATGTTTTATTCAAATTTCAATCGCATGATTAGGACACAAGAAATAAAAGCGGGATTTTAAAGTTTCGCTCAGCCGTCATCTTGTGGTTATGAAAATAAATTAAATGAATTAGATGCCAGTCGATTAAAATTTGTATAAGAATACACCGTATCAAGTTTCACTGCGCTCGGATGGTTAGAACGTAAGAAACGTCCATTTGAGTATTTAAATTTCGCGTCGCCGCCATGTTGGATTTGTGCTCGCCAGGTTATTGAACGTCCCATACGTGAACTTATGCTTATAGCCTCTATACACTTACAAAATTTCAGTTGGATTGCTGTAGTAGATTAATAGATATTGAAAACCGTCTAAATAATTCGGATGGTCGCCATGTTGGATTGTTATACAGTATGTAGGCCAGAGTTATGTACTATTAGATGATGATTATTGTGTACGTTCCTTATGCAAATATTGATTTCGATCGTATGATTAGAACACAAGAAATAAAAACTTAATTTTCGAAATTGGCACTGCCGCGATCTTGAGGTTACGTAAACAATTGAACTAAATTAGATACCAGTGCATTACAATGTGTATAAACATTTGCTGTACGAAGTTTCATTGCGTTTGGATCATTAAATCGCGAGAAAAGTCTATTTAAACTTTCAACTTCGCTTGGCCGCCATGTTCGTTTTGTAGTTAACCGGTATTTGAAAGTCTCGTAGATGAACTTCCAAAAATGCCCTTTATCTCCGTACCAAATATCATGGTGATACTGGCAACAGTTTCAGAAATATAGAATGCCGGTAAAATATTTCGCACAGCCGCCATCTTGAGGTTATGTAAACAATTGAACGAAGTTAGAGGTCGGTGCATTACAATGTGTATAAACATATACTGTAACAAGTTTCATTGCGTTTGGTTGGTTAAATCGCGAGAAACGTCTATTTAAAAGTAGCAACTTCGTTTGACCGCCATGTTGGTTTTGTAGTTACCTGTTTCTCAAAGGTCACATAGGTGAAATTCTAATAGTTTCTTTTATCACCGTACAAAATTCCAGGGTGATATCGGTAATAGTTTCGGAGATTTTCAATGCTGGTGAAATATTTCGCACAGCCACCATGTTGGATTGGTGAGACGTAATAACATTTGAAGGATGCGGTCGGGGTTGCCTTGAATCGTGCTATGAACTTAGCGAGTTTCATTGAAATCGCTCCTGCCGTTTAGAAGTTATTAGGGGGGACACACACAATCACACACGCACACACAGACAGACACACGGACGAAAGGTGATCTCATAAGCCTATTTTTATAATAAATGAAAATAGGCTAAAAAGTAAAATAAAATAAAATAGCAACATGAATGGAACCCAATCCGACGAGTTGCACCACGCCACTAACTTGAAGCTTATTGCAAACAAATCCAACAATCTCTACTAAAAAATCTTTAGAGAGCGTTTTACCTTTTCCTATGGCCCACTCCGGTGAGATATTCTAGGAACTTGAATTGGGTATCTACCTGATTTTACTCATACAACTTGAGAGCAAATAGGTGAGCCCCGTCCAACGCCCTCCCCTCGTTAGACTTGGTCCTTGGTGATATATTTTACAATTTACACTTTACATATTACATCTTACATCTTACTTTCTACATTTGGTATGTAGCATATTGTATTTGGTATTTTATAATTTACATTCCATATTTTATACCTTAAAATTTACATTTTACTTTGTATAATGTAAAGTGTAAAAAAATAATATGTAGGATAAAATAAAATATAAAAAATAAAAATATAAAATAAAATAAACAAATAAAAATATTAATAAGCAAAATAAAAAGAATAAAACTTCAAATAAAAGTAAAAAATCAAAGAAGAAAAAAGGAACATAAAAACTAGAAAATAAAAAATAAAAAGAACATAAAACTACAAAAATAATAAAACTAAAAATGAAAGTAAAACAACAAAATTAAAAATCAAAATCAAAAGTAAAAAATAAAAAATAAAAAAACAAAATAAATAAATAAAACAATAAAATAAAAAATAAAAAAAAAACATACAATTTAAAATATAAAAGTGAAAGTGCTTAAACGTAGTTGCCCGAACAGTAGGCTAGGAGATTTGGGTTGGAACCCTGACTGTTGTCACTCAACAGATATGACTGCTCTAAGGGTGGTTATTACCTTAATCCTTTTCTATGTTTTAAAATGTTGATCCCTAGAGATTGCCTGACCTTCTTACCTTGTACTTGAGTGCGTATAGCTACACCGACTGGTTCATATTACAAGCACAGGGTATCTAACTACACTAGATCATATCGTACGATTATACCCACTATGTTTATTGCCAGACAAAGCTGTGAGTTAAGACTGGACAACAGCTTTAACGATGCAGTTAATATGTTGTCCTGAATAAGCTTTATGTTTTTTTTAAGTGTCCATTAAAGTAACGTTAAGCTTGATTGCTCTTTAGTTCCAGTAGCACAGATTGAAAACATGATAGTATGTCGCATTGCTACAGATCAAGTTACCAGTTCACTTGGAATGTTGCCCTGAATTGACTCCAAAGTGCTGATATAACCGTAAGTTATCTTCAAGAGATTCTGTGTCGCTGATATAACGTATGATATTCCTATGTAAAGTTTTGAAGACATTCATTCAGTGTTGCCTATACAAACTGTCAGTTGTAACTCTTCAGTCGCTCAATATGAGTTCGTCCAATAACTGGCGGGGTACAATGTACAGCTTCCTTTTTCATCAGTTTCAGAGGGGTTGCCGGCAAGAACCCCACAAGTCAAAAAAATCGAAAAATGATTTACTGGCACCATCATGTAGTGTTCAGCATTACGCACGTGATTACACAACCGATGTTGGCAAAAACACCTCCAGTCGTACTGTATAAGTCTCTAAACATACGGCAATTCGGCAAAAACACCACAAGTCTGGACTGTTGCTAGCAAGAACACCACTAGTCAGTGGTGCTTCAGGCAGCTGCCACGGGAGCGCTCAGCTCAACTCCCAATAAACAACTGATAAGTTACACGTTTGTTTACAACCACCTCGTTCCTGTAGGTTATACTCCTGTTCTCCAAGTTTTTATGTTAATACGGACACAAATGGTCCAGAATGGCCGCGAAAGAGAGCAAGAAAGACGAAAAACGAGGATAACATTCGTGATGCTAAAGTGCGTGGTGAAGAACACGTCAATCTCTTTGGGAAATTGCTACCAGCTCGCATGACTGGAGAGGACTGCAGGTTCGTAGTATAATATATTAATATAAAATATTTTTCAAAATGTAAAACTAGTAGAAATTTTGAAAAATCTCATCATTATTATTGTTACTCCCTATTATTTCTTTGATTGTGGTACACCTCTCATATCTAAGGAAATTCCAATCCTTAATGAGTTTATCTTTAAAAATAACATTTTTTTCTTCTGTCTGTCTTTGGTCAGGTGTTCGAGGCTGCGCTGTTTTGAGAAAGTAGAGGAAGAAGCTCAGCGCAAGATCATTGAAGACTTTAACGATATGATGTCGAAAGATACCCAAGATAGTCATCTCAGTGGTTTGATAGGCATGCATGTTATCGCGAACTGTCGACCAAGAACGGATAATGAAGACAATATGAAACCTCGGGCCGCGACATTCACCTACAAAGTGCGGGTAACAGGAAACGATATTGTTGTTTGCAAAAATGCTTTTGTAAGTTTACATGGAGTTACATGCGACAGAGTGAGAAGACTACAACATAACTTAGTTCACTGTGGGAGCTCTCCTAGAGACAATCGTGGTAGACATTCCAACCGGCCTCGCCAAGCACCAGAACAGCTTGTACAGGTTATTGAGGCCCATATCATGTCCTTCCCTGCCCGGAAACCCCATTACTCACTGAGAGATAATCCCAATAGGTGCCATTTGCCAGAAGACCTCACTGTCAAGGACTTGCATGGCGAGTTCCTTACGCCTACCAAATAAATGTGGCCTACACACTTTACTGGCAGATTTTCAAAACGTTCAATACCCATTTCGGATTTCCCAGATCTGACACTTGCAAAGAATGCGATTCGCTTCAGCAAAAAATAAACGCACCTAAAGATGATGGGGAGAGACAGGCTTTTGAGGATGAGAAAGCCGTTCACCTCAGGAAAGTGGAGGCTTTCTTGGCTTGAAAAATGAGCGTTCATTCGGAAAACCAGAGAGGGAAAAGTTAACTGCATCTCCTTTGATTTTATGAAGAACTTAGGCTACCTCTTCCTCATTTATAAACGAGTGTTGTATACTACATGCGTCAGTTATGGTATTATGTCTTTGGGTTACACGATTTGGGAACAGGAAACGTCAAAATATACAGATATTTGGAAAATGAGGGAAAGAAGGGTCCCAATGAGGTTATCTCAATGCTGCTTCATTTCATAAACAGCATCCCGGAGAAAAGCCTGTCTATCTCAGAGGTAACGGAGGAGCTGGTTTTAATAAGTGCCAGTTGTCCTGGGCAAATAAAAAATAAAACAATGGTTTACTTCCTCTCCTGTGTAGTGCACATTCTCAAACTGTTTAAAAGGGTTACATACCTTTTTCCTGTTCATGGTCATAGCCACCTACCAAATGACCAAGACTTTTCCCTTATTTCTGCTCAATCCAGGAAGACTACCATCGCTGAACTTCCCGAAATCTGAGATGAAAGTATTTTGAAGACCCGAACACGTCCATCTCCACTTGTTTTGGAGATATTCACCCACCGTGATTTCAAGGATTAAAAAAAAAGCAACCGACAGTTTGTTTTGTAAAAAACCAAAGCCAGCATTCAAGCTTCAGAGTGTTCGTTCTATGCGGTGTGACTTCAAACATATAGCTGTATATTTGCGACAAACGTACTGTAACGTTTTTAGGGTTCGTAAAAATAGGTCAGGCTTATAATGCACTAATACTTTATTTACAATAATGTTATTTACACTAAATCAAATTAAGCCTACTTACTTACACACACACACACACACACTTACACAGAGTTGCACTTTACACAGCTATTAGTCACTATTTATGTACAAATCAGTATCTCCGGCAGTCACGATTTATGTTAGTTATTTCCACTGCACTGTCCACATTTATTTCCACAGGTCACTCGGCACACTCCTTAGCGGAGACTCGTCCAGGACTGACTTGCCCGCCGCAGTTTGCCGGTATATATCCAATCAGCTCCCTGGTCTCGAATATTCCCGATCAAGCCACCTCTCGTAAAAGCAAGTAGTTTCTAGTGGTGGATTCCAGCACTGTCTAGCCTCTCTCCGGCGATGTTCTGGCTCCATTTTCCCCTTCCAGTGGGTTCAAGCCTATTCTGGTTGGTTGTTCTGGAACTCCCTGTTGCATCCAGTGGTCTCGAGAAGCAGAAGAGTCTAGTAGCCAAGGCGCCATTAGTATACCTGACTCGTGGGCTATGGAGGTTGACTCATTCATCGTTGCGCGGGGAGAGGCCAACCCTAATCAGCCCCGGCCGGACTGGCTATTCTGCATTCCTCACACACCCCGCCTGCCCGTCACTACGAGGATAAAGAAAATGGCGACCGCTGGGCAATTGCACGAATCTTTACAGTACTGTATATTGGCTTTCACGGCCGGTGAATTAAAACTCAGCAATTCTTCTAGGTTTGTGCCGTGTCTTGTGTGGGGTTTCGCCTAGGACACCAAGCTAGGCTCATCGGCGGGCTCTTGGTGTCCCCACCCGGGCCCCCACAGGAGTGACGAACTGCGCGCCACTCCTGTGGGGGTCCGGGTGGGGACACCAAGAGCCCGCCGATGAGCCTAGCTTGGTGTCCTAGGCGAAACCCCACACAAGACACGGCACAAACCTAGAAGAATTGCTGAGTTTTACAGTACTGTGGTTCTTGGAGCCGCCACATCATCACAGATCCGAAGTTCAATACTCCTGATGCAATCAACTTACCAGGAGCTTTCACATCCCCTCCTGCAGTGAAACCTGCGAAGGCTAAGGACATATTAAAACTTGCCGAATACCTCGCAAATCCTTCAAGCAAAGAGTACTACTCAAGACTCTTTGGCACAGCTGCATCAGTGGATGTACCTACAACCAGTTGCGACTATGAAACAGACAATGACGACAATAGGGATGGATGTGAAGATTAATGTTTTCAGTTGTATTGTATGCTGTATGTCACTTTTGCATCCTCTTCCTTTAATAAATAATACTTGTAATTAATCTCTATATACAGTATATAAGAATGAAAGTTTGTCTGTTTTTTCTGAATTTCTACGGAAATTTGTGTTATTTACGCGTTTCAGACTGTTTTATGAAGGATGTGCGCGAAAATATTTTTTGTTTGTCAGTCTGTTTGTTTGTCTGTGGACAATTTTTTGTGTCCTTATAACTCGAGAACGGCTGAGAGGATCAACGTAAAATTTGGTACAGATATCCTTCAGAGGCACGACACCAATCATTGATGTAACTCTTCTCTGTACCTCTCATAAAATGATTATTCTACAGTATATGAACCTATCTAGAATAATGACGAAATTAAGTTGGTAATATCGAAATATCTAATTAGTTCAAAATATACCTGGTATAATGTAGCCTAATAGAGCACTACAGTTGGCAGCCCTGGTGACTGAATATATTCTTAGTTCCACCTCTTAAGGTACAGAATACAAAATTTGGTTGAAGTCCAATGGACGTTACATGCAGTTAGACACTGGATCTATCAGCACGCGTAAGAGCATGTTGCCAACAATACCATGCGTGTGCTGGTCAGAAATAATCTGAACTATTATGATATCTTGTTGTGCCAATTTTGGATGAAATCCATTTGTTAGTATAGAAGTTACATGTATTTTAAAATTGGACATATCAGCAGGCATAGAATCATGTTGGCAGCACTGCCTTGTATTAATTACTCCAAATTAATCTAGAATGTCAGGTGCTATACGTGTGCAAAGTATAGAGCTGTTGGCTTGCATACTTTCTGATATATTGATATTAGGGTAAAAAGAATATAGACAGCATTTATTAACAGTTGGCAGCCCTGATTGCTCCTAACAATACTTATAGTCATATCTGTTATGGTACACATAGCATATATGAAATTTGGTTGAAATCCAACTGATAGTATAGAAGTTACATGTATTTAAAAATTGGTACTACCAGCAGGCTTATAATCATGTTGGTAGAACTGACGTATATAAGTTACTCCAAATTAATCTAAAATGCCAGAATATACGTGTGCATAGTATAAAGCTGTTGGCTTGCATACTTTCTGATATATTGGTATTTGGATAAAAAAAATAGAGAGAGCAATTATTAACAGTTGGCAGCCCTGGTGGCTCTTAAGAATACGCTCAGTCATATCTGTTTATGTACAGATATTACATACAAAATTTGGTTGAAATCCAATTGATAGTGTAGAAGTTATATGCATTTAAACATTGCACCTATCAGAAGGCTTAAAATTATTTTGGCAACACTGTCATGGTTGGCCTCCTGGAAATTAAACTGAAATAGTATTATCTACACGTGTGCCAATTTTGGAATAGCTCCCATGCATACCTTGCAAGATATCCAACATGGAGCTCAAATTTCTAGTGCGTTTTTTCAGCAGTTGGTAGCACTGACATCATTTTCAAATATGGACGTGAGCTATTCCGGTGCACATCTTTACTCATACTAAATTTGGTTCAGATTGCTGCAGCCGTTTAGGAGTTGATAGGGGGGGGGGGACACACGCAGACAGCCAGCCAGACAGACAGAAGGACAGACAGACAGACACACATTTTCCCGGATCGATCTCATAAGTCTACTTTTTCCTAATTTTTGCAAAATGTGAAAAGTAGGCTAATTAGCTCTTTATGGGACGAAGATATGCAGTTTTTCTCGGTTTCCCACAATTGTGATTTTTTGACTAGTGGGGTTCTTGCCGGCAACCCCTCTTATGTATTCTTTGCTAACAGCTATTGCTGCGACAGGCCACTAGTCTTACTGTAAAAACCTTTAACCCGCAAGGACTGGCCCATGGGTATTTTTAGCCTATTTTAATTTTATGAAAAAACAAGATGTTCAGTAAAGAACATATAGCCTACTTTCTCCTAAATGTATGAGTATAGTTATAACTCGTTGTTATTATCAAAGAGTATAATAGAACTATTCTTTGTTGAAGGCCATAGAAACGATTTTCCTTTACCAAACGCCACAATCTAGATAAAAACTGCTACCATCATTGAAGAAAGAAAGATAAGAAGTATCTCAAGAATGTTATGGATCTGGAGACATAATCGACCGGACTGGCTGCGTGGCTCGGCGGTAACGTTCTCGCTTGCTGGGCCCTAGGTTGCAGGTTCGTATCCTGGCGCAGTCAGCTGGCATTTGAGGGTGCACAAATGCGAGGGAGCCGTGTCAGTACATTTACTGGCACGTTAAAGATCCCCTTCGGGCCAAAATTCCGGCACCCCGGTGTCTCTAAAATCAGCAGTAGTTAAAAGGGATGTAAAACCAATAACATTATTATTATTACTATTATTACGACCTGCCGTGGGCAACATCCAACTTTGAGTTGAGGCATGTCTTTACACGTCTGGTTGTGCATGGCTTTCACAACCCTAATTGAATTAACAAATCTTTCCATGACCCTACAGAGACGTGTGTATACAAACTATGTGGATATTTTCGATAATATAATCCTAACAGAGCGAGTGCATTCTAGCGGCCAGAAGAAGAAACTTTTCAATAAAATCTGGAAGTTACCTTTTTGGCAGCTAGATGTCTCGAGTAAATCTGCTGGCGAATTATGTTTTAATTAAATATATATTTTACACCATAATGTGCACAATATAACGCTTAATAACATTTTCAAGTAACGCAAAATAGGCTGTTACAAACCCTTTAAAATAAAAAGTTAAAATGTATCGTAGTATCATCTTGTCATTCTTCAAATTCGATGCGCATAGAATGATAATGGTATAGTAATCAATGGATCCCCACGTAGACTAGTCGTGACATCTATTGGTGAAATATCGAACAATATAATCCTAACAGAGCGAGTGCATTCTAGCGGCCAGAAGAAGAAATTTTTCAATAATATCTGGAAGTTACCTTTTTGGCAGCTAGATGTCCCGAGTAAATCTGCTGGCGAATTATGTTTTAATTAAATATATATTTTACACCATAATTTGCACAATATAACGCTTAATTTTAAAACATCTGAGTCATTACAAAACAATAAACATATAACATTTCAAGCAAAAAACCTAGCTCTGATCGGGTTTGAACCATAGGCATTTGAGCGATAGTCTAACGCTCTACCACTGAGCTAATTGTGTCAACGAATATCGTTCTATTTAAAATGACTTACATAGAACTTGTTAGCAAATAATGATTTATACTAAACGATTTCATCACTGGAGTATATTATTTATATATAAAGCATTTCATACAAAGTTTATTTATTTTTTATCAGTACGCTATATTGCATGCAATACTCAAATTAGTGAAATATAAGTCCGGCACAAGATATCCGCTGCCATCTTGTCTTATTACTGAATCAGTTCAGCTTTTTAAAATCACGTCTGCACTATAGTATTACAAAATAAACTTTTAATTTCGAACGTGCCTCTTCCTTTAGAACAGTTAAAACGATTCTCGGCTCGATAATCGGAACTGGTGGGTCCCATGATATGGATTATAAAGTTTGCATAATTCGCACGGCCGCCATCCTGAAATGGTATGGCGGACGACCTTGTAATTTGGTCACAAGACGCATCCTATACGAAGGTATGTTGTTACCAAATTTGGTAGAGATCGGATGATTTGGTTAGTCGTTATTTGATTTTACGTTTTGAACGTTTGAGTGGCCGCCATTCAGTTTTAGTAAAGATGGCGGCGATATAAAACATGACACTGAGGTGTCCTTTGCTAGTGCTACCTTTGTACCAAATTTCGTTCAATTTGCATTCACCGTGTTCGAATTGATAGGGGGGACAGACATTCAGAGTACACACACTCACACACACACACACACACACACACACACACACACACACACACACACACACAGACTCACACACACACATACACACACACACACACAGACTCACACACACACATACACACACACAGACAGACACACTTTTTTCGCCCTGTGTTGATCTCATAAGTCTACTTTCATTTTTTGCAAAAATCGAAAGTAGGCTAAAAATAGGCTAATGAGATCACCTTTTGTCCGTCTGTCTGTGTGTGCGTGTGTGTGTGTCCCTAATAAAATCTAAACGGCTAGGGCGATTTCAATGAAACTCGGTAAGTTCATAGCACCATTCTGGCCGACCCCGACCGTGCCCTTCAAATTATATTGTGTCTCACTAATCCAACATGGCGGCTGTGCGAAATATTTCACCAGCATTCAGTATCTCCTAAAATATTACTGATATCACCCTGAAATTTTGTACGGTGATAAAGGGAACTACTAGAAATTCACATATGAGACTTTCAAAAACCTGGTAACTACAAAACCAACATGGCGGCTAAGCGAAGTTGAGACTTTTAAAAAGACTTTTCTCGCGATTTAACCATCCAAACGTAATGAAACATGGTACAGCAAATATTTATAGACATTGTAATGCACTGGCGTCTAAATGAGTTCAATTGTTTACATAATCTCAAAATGGCGGCTGTGCGAAATATTTCACTGGCATTCAATATCTCCGAAACTATTTATGATATCACCCTGAAATTTTGTACGGTGATGAAGGGCACTGGTACAAGGTTTTCTATGTAACTTTCAAAAACCTATAATGTACAAAACGAACATGGCGGCCAAGCGAATTTGAAACATTTTAATATACTATTCTCGTGATTTAACCATCTGAGCGCAGTGAAATATGGTGCAGTAAATGATTATACATATTGTAATGCACTGGAATCTATTTTAGTTCAATTGTTTACATAACCCCAAGATGGCGGCTGTGCGAAATTTTATAATAAAGTTTTTATTTCTTGGGTCGTAATCATGCGATCGAAGTGAAAGTTTGAATAATGAAGCTACGCAATACTTTTCCTTTAATGGTACATAACTCTATGGTCTATACATATAACAATCCAAAATGGCGAGCATCTGAAATATTTTGACGGTTCTCAATATCTACGAACATTTTACAGCAATCATATTGAATTTCTTTATGTTCATAGAGGCTATGAACGTAAGTTCACCTATATGACTCAGTAACCTGGTGAGCACAAATCCAACATGGCGGCGACGCGAAGTATAAATATTTAAATGGTCGTTTCTCGTGATTTAACCATCCGAGTCCAGTGAAACTTTGGACGTTAAATGCTTACACAATAATGTTAATCCACTGGCATCAAAGTTATTTCAATTGTTTTGATAACCACAAGATGGCAGCTGTGCGAAAATTTAAAATCTCGTTTTTATTTTTTGTGTTCTAATCATGCGATTGAAGTATGAATACCACACGTGCACAATAATCTTCATGTAATAGTACATAAATAAAAATCCAACCTGGCGACCATCTGAAATATTTAGACGGTTCTCAATATTTACGAATCTATCACAACAATCAAACTGAAATTTTGTATGTTGATAGAGGCAATTAACATGAGTAGGATATATGAAAATAGGCTGTATAGTTCTTCACGGAACTACTTGTTGACCCGAGACTTAAAAATTGCTCTATATTTTCGTTTTGGTCAGCTCTCATTTCCTGTCGCTTACTGTACCTTCCTTCCTATCCTTGAACTTCATCCTGCCAAAGAAACATGTCCATAGCTTTCAGAACACTCAAGTTATTTCTATATTATTAACGGTCGGGTCAGATTTATCCATGGCGCCAGTACACAAGAGACATTTTTTGGCTTACGTTAGTAGGACAGTCTGTAAAAAATAAGGGGTGTAATGTGTTTGATAGAACTGAATGTCCCTAGTTGAGGCAGCCATTTGTAATGTGTTTAGAGAACTTAATCTTATTAATAAACTGATTAATGTTAATAAAAAAAAATTATTAATTAAATTGATTATATGCAAAGCACTCCATTGTTGGGCGTTATTAATATGGTTAATGTTAATAAGAAAAATGTTAATATGAAAAGCTAATTATTTAAATAGTCGCCCACTTTTGGGTGATCAAAATGAAACATTTAATTGTGTATTAATCTAATAGTGTATCTGTATTGTTGTCAGCTTCACTAAAAAAGTACATAATGTGTAGTATTATATGTAGCCAAGGGCGCCATACCATTTATATATCATGATCAAAATAATATATTAAACCTCGGTTAAACAGAGGTAGAGCATCGAAATTCCTATCTCCAGTCGTAGTGAAACTTACGCAATCTAACCTTTCGATAATTAGTTCAGGAGTGTGGTGTTGCCTTATAGTAATTTCTAGCTACTAAAGGAAACCAGTCAAACATTTAAATTTAAAAATGAATTTAATATATATAAACAACAAGTGCAAAAAGAATAAAATACTAAAGATAATAATAATAAATTAAATTAAAGAATCTACTGAATTTACTTGTATTATGGGTCTTGATTGGAAATTGAAGTATACTGAGTTAATTGAATAAAATATAGATTGAATTTAATATGCATGGGAGCCTTCTGATTTGACTAGAGTATAACTGTTTAAATCGCTCACCGCATTGAAGATCTTTGTAGTCGGATTGTTGCGTAGAGAGTTCCTGATGGCCCTAATCTTCCTCAACGTACTAAATTTATATGTGAATGACGGAATAAATTCCAAAAATCATCCCTGTGACAATAGCCTCGTACACAACCATGTCACAGTTTGATGAGACAGAATGCCTTATCAAATTCACATACTTATATAGTCAACTGTCTAGTTTAGAACTGCGTTACAGACTCCATCTCGCTACAAGTTCCACTCTTCTGCTCCAAACAGCACCATTCCCTCTCCTCGAGCAATTCAATAATAATAATCCATTTGGGCGGCCGTCATATATATAAAGTTCCCAGGTAAGGCACGTGTCTATCCCCTCTTCTGAGGTCGCTAGGCAATATTTGCCCGCCTTTCACATATCAACAATGAAAATACTTCTTTGTAGCATTTCTCGGGAGGTCCAGCCCACCTTTTGTATAAAGTTGCAAAGGACTCATTCATCGGCCCAGCATTGTTAGCGTTAAGTCTTCATAGAATCCCTTCTTAGTATGATTTGTATACTGGTAGAATACTTGATGTGAAAGACATAAGTGTCTATTTATGTCATTTCCAAGAAGCGGTATATAAGCCGGCCTTCTGTGAACACCCTCTTCTTCTCTTGTTCCAATTTTCTTCAGAAATAATATTCAGTCAAGCGTCTAACTTATTTCAAATATAATGTGTATCGCTCCAAGTCCTTTCAATTGCCATAATATTCTACATTACCGCATAATAATAGATATAAACATATTAGTTAACATAATAACTAATAAAAGGTAAAATGTAAACTTAAAAAATATTGATAATAATAATAATAACAATAATAATAAAATATATAAAATTATATCATTCTGGTCACAAATTGGGACCATCACAATTCGCCCCAGAGAATTATGGTATATGTCAACAATCATATCACCATACTTCTCTTCAACACTTGTACAAATATGAAATATTATACCCTACTAAGAAATTACAAACATCGACAATAGTATACCCTTCAAACAATTACCAACATCAAAAAAATTATACCCTTCAAGTTTTATATATATATTGAACCCTTCAGAATAGCAGTGTTTTATGCAAGAAACTTGATCAAGGGGTCGCGCTCAGTTCATAGTGTGATGTTTACGTCCGCCAAACAACATGCTTTACTGAGGCAAGGGTCATAGGATAAAAACTGTAATTAAGAAAGTAAGGAGACAAGACGTAAGATAATAACATAATTTAATAACTAATTGTGCATAAAAGAAAATAAACAAACAATAATAAAAATATATCCTACCTGAATTTTTCCCTGACAGGAATATCTAACACTTTGAGGAGTCAGACGGATCTCCCCCTTTAATAAAATTGTGGATCCTAGTTCCACTACCTTGCATTTGAGTTTTATGTGCGCGTGATGACTAACTACGAGAAAATGAGTACTTGGATGACCGTTCGTTTACAACGGGTTAACAGTCACGGTGCTCACGAACAATCATCACGTAAATCAACGTTATGGATATGGGCATGACATTAATAAAAACCCTTAAAAAACTCTAATGCTGACACACACACTACAAATCTATTATTTACAGGAATCTCTCTGAGATCCTCATTAGCGCGATGACGCACTTAACAACATGAGCTACCAACAGGCCAATTGCTCAATACACATAAGGAAAGACAGCATTGCACGTGACTCACGGGTCACTGACATGAAAATAAACTTGGAATAAACCAACAACAACAAAAGCCTGACCGGCTAAGATTACTTTATATGAACAAAACTGCATGTTAAGGTAATGCGTCGGAGATTATCGTGATTCGTAGGCAACTCCCATTTATTTCAACAAATTTTTACCATTGATCAGTTCTTATCTGTAATTCAAGTAATTAGAGAGCCAACGAGCACTCCTCACTAATGACCATGCTTTGCACGTTCAGACAGCCTTGTGAAACATCACCCCTCTTTTCTCAAATACTTGTCGAGTCCCACTCCAGTGTATATAAATAGCTGACCAGCTGTTCCGTTACCTCACGGAACCAACAGCAACAAAAATCTCATCCAACTCAACATATGGTCAGACATAATCACATATCCACAATTGCCCTCGCAAGGATACAATATGGACCGGGTACCAAGCTGACAGAAATCAGTCTCAGCTGAAATTCCCGCTTGTAATACCACAAAATACACACACACACACATCTGGGACCGACATGACGCTTTCCACACAGGTCTGCTGAATAGGTGCTCGCAAACATTAAACACAATATTTAAACCCTACGATAGAGCTGATTACTCTTCGTCACAAATTATATTGCTCCAATCGGCAATAGTCACACTGAATCTGATCAATAATAAATCTTAAACAAATTTTAATTACCCTCCAATCTACTGTATAATTACATTAATTCAGTCCTACTTCTGAAACACAACAGATCTCCTAGAGACGTTTTTAACCGCATTGCATAACATATGTAAACACGGCCGTTCACATAGCTACGTTAGTTAACACATCACAAAAACAAGAACCTTCCACTAACTACATTCGTGCGAGCTGCTTCCATACAAAAGTGTGTCAGACCAAAACTAAATATACTACGTTAATCACACAAGCAATGTATTTACAAAAATATGTCCCATAAACCATAAGTTAATTTATCAAATAATAAAGAATATTATTTTGTACTCATCTCTCTTGTAGTCACCCGTCAAAGAACGTCTGCTGCCATTTCCCAACTGAATGGTTCTATCTCATCTCAGCCATCTGGACGGAGTGTTGAGAATTCCAAACTTCCTCTGTAGTCGTCGATGTCATCTGTGGCGCTGCTTCAAAAATTTGATTAATATACACATGATATCTGACTACTAAATTCGCTGTTCAGGTACTACATTCCCTGTCACAGTTCGTTGGCGAATTATCGACGATACTGCCCCTAGAAATATAGTGCGGTGACTATCTATCACTGAATTTAACACTTTACAATAATTTCTGTGTCCTTAAGACGCAGAGAAGTAATAATCAACCTGTGTCCACGACACACAAAATAATAGTCTTACGCCCTTCGACGCACACAAGTAATAGACGTTCTGTCCGCAGACGAATACAGTATAATAGTCAATGTCTTGGCTCTTCACGCCACTTATAAAAGAACTGGCCCTAGGTCTCGATGGGGGGGGGGGGGGGGAATTTATGTAAAAATTTCTCGAAATAATTGTGGTACAGGCATGAAATAGATATCACTGAACTCGCAATATTGCACAGGTCAAGAATATGCTCATTAATCCTAGAATCGATCGTAGAGATTTTGTCTAGGCGATTTCCCGCGTGAATGCTAGCCAAGCGTACCCACGCTATATCTGCCGCGTTAACTAGGCATTCTTCTCTCATTGGTTCTAACATTTTCTGTAATTTGGCGGTTTATAGCAGATCTTGGCGTCGTGGGAGTATCCAACATGCTCATCAGCCACTCACATTACTGCATCATATTTCTTCTAGGCGCGAATATCACAATGAACATACCAGCAGCATGTCTCACTGCGCGTCGCGTCTATTTGAGGCGGCCCACACCTGTCCTTCTTACACATCGCCAGGCTATTTCCTTTCACGGCTAAAGTATTTAGCCTATTGTCAATCTGCTTCAGGTATGTCCCCGCTGTCTCCAACCAATGCTTGAAATTTCCTCATCACTGTCTGGCTGCTTTCATGATGCTGGTTGAAATATTTATTAAATTGGAGAAATAAAACATAGAATCATTTATCCAACAGAGGATAAAGGGTTCACAACTCTCCCACTCACAAAATTTCGAACTTAGGAATAAAGTCGATAATTTAAAAAGACTTCCGTTGGCCAAATTGTTTTATTTCCAGAATCACCCCTTTTCTATTACTTGGTCTAGTCGCTCCTGTCTTGAATGGCATTTACTCGTTTTCATTTCCTGCTCGTATCTCCCCTCTCAGTCTGCTTGCATGACGCTCTGGTGCCTGAGGTGGCACTCTGCTCGTCTCGTTAATGTTTGTCAACAACAACACTATTTCCTCGTTTACGTGCCGTACTCAACTGCTCCTCGTGCACTTGGTTGATAATAGGACGTCCATATATTTAAACTGCGTCATTAATTTCGGCGCTCCTATGGCTCACTTCGACGATACTTTTTTAGGTTGGCAGCGTTGTAGACTGACATTGTTCCTGTACTCAATTCTTTCACTCTGTAAGCATTGTTTCCAAGGTTTCTTACGATAGAATAGGGTCCTATGAACTTTTCGCAGAATTTACTGAAGATTTTCTTTTCTGGGTCCGATGTAGCAGGTCGTTTCACCAAAACTAGCTGGTTGATTTCAAGATCACTGTGAAACCTCTTATTTCTTACTCGCCGTAATCTGCGGTCTGCTTGTTTTCTCATGTAGGTTCTCGTCCTCTCAATTCGCAAGTCAGGTGCTATCATTGGATCTTGTGGACAGTTAATGATGCTTTTCCACGTTATTACTGGATACTCGTTCTTGTGTAGGACCATAGGGATTTGTCCTGTTGACTCGTGCCTGGTAGAATTCATGCATGTCTCTACATCCTTGATTTTATCGACCCATTTTTGGTGTTCGTTCGGAATGAAGATCCTCAAATATGCAGTTACACACTTAATTGCCCTTTCACTTGGATTTGCTTGAGCATGTCGGATACTGCTTAAAACGTGTTTTATACCCATATCTTCCATACCTTTCTTGAATTCGGCGCTTGTGAAATAACTGCCATGGTCTGATAATATAAACTCTGGTTTTCCAAGGATTGGAATAACTCTATTTCGAATGCGACTGAGTACCTGCTTCGACGTAGTTTTCTGAATAGGGCATAGTACTACGAATTTAGAAAATACATCAATGCACACTAGCAAATGTCGGCAACCTCGCCTTCCCTTCGGGATTGGACCGAAACAGTCGAGTGCCAGTAGCTCACATGGTTTCTGAGGTAGCAATGGTCTGGGATACTGCCTCATTAAGTAATTATTGGGCTTTGTCCTCTGACACGGATCACAAGTTGTAATGACGTCACATATAGTTGTTCTCATACGTGGCCATGTAAATGTCTCTCCTATCGTCGCTTCGCACTTATCTACGCCCACATGACCGTAACTTTCGTGCGTATGCCATGTCAATCCTCGTTGTAACGATGCAGGTACTAATATGCGTAACTTGGTGTGGTCATTATCTACCCATTTGTGCAGCAAATTGTTGACATAAACATATCTTCCTTCCTTGGCTCTCGCTTCTCGAAATGCAGGTGTTCCTGTAGGTAGTTGCTTTTTGAAGTATTGAATTAAAAGCATCATCCATGGTTCCGCTTCCTGTTCTCGCTGTATCTCACGTAACTCCTCCAAGAATTCCCGGTCCTTCGGTGTTAACTCCAAGTGTTGTACCATCGCTGTTTCTTCATTATCAGGCTCTGGGTTCCTGCTGAGTGCATCCAGTATCACGTTCATCTTCCCTGGGCAATGTTCAATCTCAATGCTGAACTGCTGAATATATATGGACCAACGTGTCACACGTTCGCTTGCCATCGACGTCTTAAACAAGAATGTTAGTGCCTTGTGGTCGGTCCTGACAACAATAGGGTAGCCGTAAATTATTCGTTTCCATTGTTGAAGCGCATGAAGTATGGCCAACAGCTCTAGTTCCGTTACCGTGTAATTGCGCTCGTGCTTACGCAATTTTCGGCTGACAAATGCCAAATATGTTTTGTGCTGCAGGTTAGCTGGATCCTCTTGGTAAAGCATAGCACCTATACCAATTAGTGAAACATCCGCTTGGATTATAAATTTGTGCTTGAAATCTGGATATCCTAATTTAATCCAATTTTCCAATAGCTGCTTTGTTGCTTGGAATGCCTTCTCACACTCCGCATTCCATAACCATTTATTATTTTTCTTTAGCATTTCCTGCATTGGAGCTACAGTCTCCGTGTAACCTGGACAGATTTCCTTAAAGAATCCCGTTACGCCTAAGAAAGCCCGAATGTGCTTGACTCTCGTTGGTGTAGGGAAATTCTTTATCGCTTCGATCTTAGCTGGGTTTGGCTTCACTCCCTCCTTGTCAATGACGTGACCCAAATATAAGATCTCGCTCTTGAAGAAATGCGATTTCTTCAGATTTACTTTGAAATTAGATGCATTCAGGTTGCCTAATACTTTATCTAAATTTTCCATGTGAGTTTCAATGTTGTCGGATGCCAGCAAAATGTCATCAATGTAGCGTACCGTCATCTCCTTAACTTCCTCGGTTAAATTCCGGTCCAGGGCTCGGATTAAAGCACAGCCCGCTGTTTTGACTCCAAAGGGCATTCGAACGAAGCAAAACGTCTGGTTATCGAATAAGAAGCCAGTTAGAAGCTGTGACTTCTCATCCAATTCAATATGGTGGAACGAACTCGTCAGATCGACCGATGAATAAATGCTCTTGTTTTTAAAGCCTTTTAGTACGTCTCTGATGATTGGCGCTCTGTCATACTCAGGAAAAATGAGTCTCGAGTTGAGATTTCTGGCATCTAAACAAAGTCTAATAGATCCATTTGGTTTTGTGACTGCCAAAATCGCATTTAGATAAGGTGTAGGTGTCTTCCTTATCACTCCAGCTTGTAACATCTCATCTATAATGACCTTAACTTGACCACGATATTTTTCAGGAATTGGGTACAATCTGCTTTTGAAAGGTGACCAGTCCTCGACTTGCATAGAATATTTGAAATTTAATATTTTCCCAGGTACTGTATCAAATACTGTTTTGTGCTTCCTTAAAATCTCTTCCAACTGTTCTCTGTGTTCACCCCCAAGTTGAATGTCATTGAGCCGCTCCTGTAGTAACTCTTCAAATTGTGCATCACTGTTATCTCCTTCCGTTAATAAAGACCATCTCTCCTGGGATTCACTCTCCTCATCTAGTTCCACAACAGCTCCTTCTATGATGTTATCTTCTGCCTTTGGTACCTCCTCTTCCGTCTCTTCCGATATTGCTTCCAATGCCCACGAATTAACATCTCTTCCGATAGTGATTTCATCCATATGCAATCCCACATTTTTCAGCTGATCATACTCTCTAAAACTGACAGTATTCTTGTGCAAATCTATCACTGCTTGATAGTCACAAATAAAATTTGCACCAAGAATTATATTGAAATTCATCTTTGCCATGATAATGAATGTTTGCCCAAAAGTGTGTTCCAATATGTTCAGATCTAAGTATGCCTGACGTTTACAAGTGACGGTGCGTTCAGGAATAACACCCCTCACTTTGAGCTGTGGTACCGGAATTACAGGAATATTCTGACTCCGTCCCAACTCTCGAACCAAGGCCTCCGATACCAGACTGATCTGTGACCCCGTATCCAATAAACATCTTATATTAATTCCACCAATCCTCGCGTAAATAATGGGTAACTGCCTAATTTCATCGTTCCGTGGTTTCACCATCTCCTCCAGGCAGTCTTCTGGCAAAGCAATCCATTCTTGTATGTTCGGTACTATCCATCCATCTTCAACTTCCGACTGTTGTGTTTGTAGCCTGTCTCCTTTATCCAAATTTAACATTTTTTTTAGCTCCATTGCGACTCCCATCATCCTTCTGTCGCTCATGTCCTTGATATCCCTGTTGTCCCAGTAGACTTCCAGCTTCCTCAGTATGTGTATCAGGATTCTTCATGTTCCCAATGGCCTTTTCCCATCTTCCTTGCTCTCCACCTTGACTAGCGTGTAACTCCTCTAAGTAATTTTGCGATTGAGCGTGCCTATCATCCCAGTCATCTCGATAGTTACGTGGCTCTCCTTGATTTTGGTCTCTTCTTCCTTTCCATCGTTGATTAGCATTGTAATCACCGTATCTTCCATAAGGCCTGTCATTCCTTCGATTTTCACGCCATTGCTGATATCCTCTCTGTTGGTATCTATTGTTACCTTGGTATGACCTATTGTTGTAATGATTTTCGTTACGCTGATATGGTCTGTTTTCTCCTTCTTCCTGGTTTCGCCTAGGTGTGGAAGTGCTTGTGTTAGTGCCCTGCGTTTTGGTGTTTGCCTGTTTTGGTTTTATGACCTCTGTAGTATTTACTAACTCCAGCTGTCTTCCTCCTCTATAATGACTATGAGATGTAGTCTCATCTATTTGCCGTAGTATCTGCTCTGCATGTAGGGCCGTACTAACGTTCGCTGCGACTAGTACTTGTACGTTTACTGGCATTTGTCTCGCTATAGTCATCACCAGATCTGCTTCATTTAATGGGTAATCAAGGTCACGAAATTTTAACATTTGCATGTTAAAGAAATCTGAGTATTTTGTTTGCTGGGTGGTTTGGTACTTCCTAGAGTAAAGCTCCATCCTTAGACTCTGTTGTGTTGCGGGCGACCAATATTTGCGCAGAAACGCTAAGTTGAAATCTGACATGTTTCCAAATGTATATTTGAAGCTTAAAAACAATGTGAGGACATTTCCTGATAAAAATCTCTCCATCATCCTCAATCTACGTGCTTCAGGTACCCCAGTGTCATTGAAATGGTCTTCCATCTCTTTGATAAAGGCTTTAGGTGTCACCCCTGAATTTTCCGTGTATTTCTGCGGTTTGTAGTCATTTGAGCGAATTACTTGAATGAGTTGTGCGGGCTGATGACCGTTTTGTGGTGTCGAGCTCCTATCGACATTCTTACGAAACCCTTCCGTGTTTGTTGTTAATGGGCTCTCTGTCTGAGTCTGACTTCCTGCTGTGCTGGACTCTGGACTATTTGAGTTATCCGGCTTGTCTTTCAATGTCCCCGTTCTAAATATAGATGATTGTTCTAATGAGCGGAGTTCGGCTTTAATGATCCTGTCCGTCTGCTCTTTAAGTTTTATTTTCACCTCTTGCTCCAAAGCTTGAATACGCGTGTGATTTTCGCCTACTGTTTTAAGAATGGTGGACCTTTCCTCTTTAGAATCAATATTCATTTTCTTCCAATCTTTCCTTATTTGTTCTTTAATCGTGCTTACTTGCCCTTCAATCTGGCTTTTTGTGTCATCCTGATTACTTTCTATCTGGCTCAGCCTTTCGTCTAATGTACTCTTAAATTGCTCTTGCTCCGATTTTAGGCTTTCCCATTGTTCCGCTGATTTTATCTCGAGACGGTCCATATCTTTAATTATGTCGGATATGTTTTCATCTATTGCTGATAATTGTTGTTGAATGACCCTGCCGCTTTTCTCCATCTCCTTAAATCGTCCTTCCAATTTATCCTGAGCTATTTTGACCTCGCTTGTATTCATTGTGCATGCTATTTTAATTTGCTCTAATTTAGCTAACACCGTTTCATCCAGAATGCTAAGTTTTTGATCAAAAATATCTTCCATTTTTTTAATCTGCTCTAATTGTTTCTCATTATTTTTGCTAACATCTAGGGCCAGTAATACCATCTGTTGATTATTGTGATCTTTCATTTCTGCGGTTAACGAAGCTAATTGGTTCGTGTTTTTAATATTTTGCGCCTCTAACTGCGAATTGATAGTGTCATTAATTTCACTCTTTAACAACCTAGCTTGTTCCGCCTGATATTCATTTTGTTCAATTCTACTGTTATTTAATTGTGTCCGCAATTGTTCACTTTGTTCTAACAGTTTAGTATTTAGCGATTCACTTTGTTCTGACAGTTTAGTTTTTAGCGATTCACTCTGCTCAGATAATTTGTTTATAGACTCACTTTGTTCTAGCCTACTAGTGTTTAATTGTGTCCGCAATGATTCACTTTGTTCTAACATATTAGTGTTTATAGATTGACTCTGTTCCGCCAATTTAGTGTCCAACAATGCCTGTGTTCTCCTAGCTGCACTCTCAATGATCTCCTGGATCTGCTCCACCGTTGCCATGTTATTTATTTATTTATTGCCACAACAGGGCAGTGCCCCAATTACAGTAGCAAACAATTAAACAATTGTTTACACACAGAAAATACATGAAAATACATTAAGATACAAGATAAAAAAATACATTAGAATACAAAATAAAAATTGAAAATTAAAAATTAAAACTTAAATTTAAAAAGAAAATGTTAACAAGGAATATACACATGTTCAAGTCGCAATAACAGTAAATAAAGCATGATTTTCAATATTTGGTCACATAATGTAAAACTAGATTCATATCTTAAGGTAATAATACAATAGCAATGGAAGATGGTAAGAAAGTGAAACCTAAATTTAATATCTACGTTATAATGAATCATTTGACATCTAAAACTACGTGTAATTGCCTTCTATAATTTAGCAAGGACATTCCAAAATCTAAATTGTTGTCAGCTGAGAGCCTGTTGTAAGTACAGCACATATTCAATATCGGTGAATTTTTATGGAAATTTGTATTAGATTTTTTAACTATTAAGAATTCTCGTTTTCGGAGACATTTCTTTCTCACATTGAAATTTATTTGCTCTAAAGTTTCACTCGTGTCGGAGATACCATTGATAATTTTATATAAATATATCTGCTGAGCAATAAGCCTGCGTGTTGAAAGTTTAGTCATTTGGAATTCTGACAACAAGTTAGAGTAAGGAATTCTACAACGGATGGCTGATACAGAGTACTTCTTGTAATATAGGAAGCGTAACAGTTTCTTTTGCAGCCTTTCTATGTTTTTTATATGTGACTCGTACATTGGAGACCAGACTACCGCATTTAACTCCAGTTTACTTCTCACATATGCATTGAAGAGCGTAATATGAGACATAAGGGAAATGGCATAAAGCATTGCCCTTTGACACACACATAAAATCCAGTGCACATTTACCTTCTTTATCCAACTCAGTTCATTTATTTTTACATTTACTCCCACTAGTCAATTGCATCTCTGAGTGGTTCTAGTTTTACTCAATTTAATTTTAAACCCAAGCACATATTTAGTCATTAAATTGTTATCCTGATCTGATATTAACACTGACTAATTAACAAAGTATTAATTGTCATTTTAGGCTACAGCCTCCTAATATTCCCATGAGTTTGACTTTCAACACAAATCTAGTTTTAACTTTAACATTGGGCGCCCGGTATCACATATTAATTTTACTTTAATTTAAAAGACAAAAACGTGAACCGTATTTTACTTTGCAAACTCCTGATTTTAATTTATCTTTCACACATTTGGCGGTATCCACTTCGCCTCACTTACTTTTAATAAAATATCACTTCCCTGTGATTAAATACTGTCATATCTGCCTGCACTTGCGGCATGTCAGTTTTACTCAAATACGCCACTATTGACATGTGTAATCTCCGCCGTTACACCACAGTAAATGGCCCCACGCTTGGCCGCACCAGTTTTATCCGTATGAACCCTTCAGAATAGCAGTGTTTTAAGCAAGAAACTTGATCAAGGGGTCGCGCTCAGTTCATAGTGTGATGTTTACGTCCGCCAAACAACATGCTTTACTGAGGCAAGGGTCATAGGATAAAAACTGTAATTAAGAAAGTAAGGAGACAAGACGTAAGATAATAACATAATTTAATAACTAATTGTGCATAAAAGAAAATAAACAAACAATAATAAAAATATATCCTCCCTGAATTTTTCCCTGACAGGAATATCTAACACTTTGAGGAGTCGGACGGATCTCCCCCTTTAATAAAATTGTGGATCCTAGTTCCACTACCTTGCATTTGAGTTTTATGTGCGCGTGATGACTAACTACGAGAAAATGAGTACTTGGATGACCGTTCGTTTACAACGGGTTAACAGCCACGGTGCTCACGAACAATCATCACGTAAATCAACGTTATGGATATGGGCATGACATTAATAAAAACCCTTAAAAAACACTAATGCTGACACACACACTACAAATCTATTATTTACTGGAATCTCTCTGAGATCCTCATTAGCGCGATGACGCACTTAACAACACGAGCTACCAACAGGCCAATTGCTCAATACACATAAGGAAAGACAGCATTGCACGTGACTCACGGGTCACTGACATGAAAATAAACTTGGAATAAACCAACAACAACAAAAGCCTGACCGGCTAAGATTACTTTATATGAACAAAACTGCATGTTAAGGTAACGCGTCGGAGATTATCGTGATTCGTAGGCAACTCCCATTTATTTCAACAAATTTTTACCATTGATCAGTTCTTATCTGTAATTCAAGTAATTAGAGAGCCAACGAGCACTCCTCACTAATGACCATGCTTTGCACGTTCAGACAGCCTTGTGAAACATCACCCCCCTTTTCTCAAATACTTGTCGAGTCCCACTCCAGTGTATATAAATAGCTGACCAGCTGTTCCGTTACCTCACGGAACCAACAGCAACAAAAATCTCATCCAACTCAACATATGGTCAGACATAATCACATATCCACAATTGCCCTCGCAAGGATACAATATGGACCGGGTACCAAGCTGACAGAAATCAGTCTCAGCTGAAATTCCCGCTTGTAATACCACAAAATACACACACACACACATCTGGGACCGACATGACGCTTTCCACACAGGTCTGCTGAATAGGTGCTCGCAAACATTAAACACAATATTTAAACCCTACGATAGAGCAGATTACTCTTCGTCACAAATTATATTGCTCCAATCGGCAATAGTCACACTGAATCTGATCAATAATAAATCTTAAACAAATTTTAATTACCCTCCAATCTACTGTATAATTACATTAATTCAGTCCTACTTCTGAAACACAACATATCTCCGAGAGACGTTTTTAACCGCATTGCGTAACATATGTAAACACGGCCGTTCACATAGCTACGTTAGTTAACACATCACAAAAACAAGAACCTTCCACTAACTACATTCGTGCGAGCTGCTTCCATACAAAAGTGTGTCAGACCAAAACTAAATATACTACGTTAATCACACAAGCAATGTATTTACAAAAATATGTCCCATAAACCATAAGTTAATTTATCAAATAATAAAGAATATTATTTTGTACTCATCTCTCTTGTAGTCACCCGTCAAAGAACGTCTGCTGCCATTTCCCAACTGAATGGTTCTATCTCATCTCAGCCATCTGGACGGAGTGTTGAGAATTCCAAACTTCCTCTGTAGTCGTCGATGTCATCTGTGGCGCTGCTTCAAAAATTTGATTAATATACACATGATATCTGACTACTAAATTCGCTGTTCAGGTACTACATTCCCTGTCACAGTTCGTTGGCGAATTATCGACGATACTGCCCCTAGAAATATAGTGCGGTGACTATCTATCACTGAATTTAACACTTTACAATAATTTCTGTGTCCTTAAGACGCAGAGAAGTAATAATCAACCTGTGTCCACGACACACAAAATAATAGTCTTACGCCCTTCGACGCACACAAGTAATAGACGATCTGTCCGCAGACGAATACAGTATAATAGTCAATGTCTTGGCTCTTCACGCCACTTATAAAAGAACTGGCCCTAGGTCTCGATGGGGGGGGGGGGGAATTTATGTAAAAATTTCTCGAAATAATTGTGGTACAGGCATGAAATAGATATCACTGAACTCGTAATATTGCACAGGTCAAGAATATGCTCATTAATCCTAGAATCGATCGTAGAGATTTTGTCTAGGCGATTTCCCGCGTGAATGCTAGCCAAGCGTACCCACGCTATATCTGCCGCGTTAACTAGGCATTCTTCTCTCATTGGTTCTAACATTTTCTGTAATTTGGCGGTTTATAGCAGATCTTGGCGTCGTGGGAGTATCCAACATGCTCATCAGCCACTCACATTACTGCATCATATTTCTTCTAGGCGCGAATATCACAATGAACATACCAGCAGCATGTCTCACTGCGAGTCGCGTCTATTTGAGGCGGCCCACACCTGTCCTTCTTACACATCGCCAGGCTATTTCCTTTCACGGCTAAAGTATTTAGCCTATTGTCAATCTGCTTCAGGTATGTCCCCGCTGTCTCCAACCAATGCTTGAAATTTCCTCATCACTGTCTGGCTGCTTTCATGGTGCTGGTTGAAATATTTATTAAATTGGAGAAATAAAACATAGAATCATTTATCCAACAGAGGATAAAGGGTTCAATATATATATATATATATATATATATATATATTTAAATTTCATCATTCCAGTCTTTCACTGTTCATAATGTCTTTTTCTTTACTTAATTAAAGCGACCTGTAAACAATGTACATCAAAATACCCTTCACTTTTATATTCTTGTTTTAAACATAAGTCATCGTTGCATGGCGTTGGGTGGAATTTTATATCTTGAGGACGTAGAATTCAATTTTCAGCCTGGTGTCGAACTGAATACTCTATGGCTAGTTAGTGGGACTGCCAACTGATTAATTCACTTAATCACTTCACAACACTTGGTATGTGATGCGAATAACCAGATCTACTCCAGATCTACTCCAGTCTCTAAGGAATTATATGTATCTAGTAACACAGGCATATTATAGAAAAAATGAAACTTTATTAGCTTATATTACCTAAGGCAACATCGTTCAGTGCAAATATATATCACACTCAAATACACAAGCTAATAGCCGACAAAATACGCTTTATATTTCCTCTGTGCTCTCCAAGAGACACAATGTCATATGTTGGCACAACACTTCGCCATTACCCTCTTGTTCAGACTACAATCATGCACTTAATATTAAGCAACTTGCCTTACTTACCATCAGCTACACTTCTTATTATTCAGGATACATATTTCCTTAAGGATCTCACATTATAGGTCCCGCATAATAGTTTTACTGCATCGTCTAATTACTCACCTTTTTAACCGAAGTTACTCACCTTATTTCCCAAAACTACACTTCTTTCTACTTAAGATGACCTTTCTTTATCACCCGTAATTACTCACCTTATTTCTTTACATTACACTTCTTTCTACTTCAGATTACCTTTCTTTCGCGGAATCCATATTCACTCACTTTATTTCTCAAAATTACACTTCTTTCTACTTAAAATTACATTTCTTTCGCGGAATCCGTATTCTCTTACTTTATGTCTCAAAATTACACGTCTTTCTACTTCAGATTACATTTCTTTCGCGGAATCCGTATTCACTTTCTTTATTTCTCAAAATTACACTTCTTTCTACTTAAAATTACCTTTCTTTCGCGGAATCCGCATTCACTTACTTTATTTCTCAAAGTTGCACGTCTTTCTACTTAAGATTACCTTTCTTTCGCGGAATCCGTATTCACTCACTTTATTTCTCAAAATTACACTTCTTTCTGCTCAATATTACCTTTCTTTCGCGAAATCCGTATTTACTCACCTTATTTCTCAAAATTACGCTTCTTTCTACTTCAGATTACCTTTCTTTATCACCCGTAGTTATTCACCTTATTTCTCAAAATTACACTTCTTTCTTTTCTAGATTACCTTTCTTTCGCGAAATCCGTATTCACTCACTTTATTTCTCAAAATTACACGTCTTTCTACTCAAGATTACACATCTTAATCACCTATAGATATTCACCTTATTTCTCAAAATTACACTTCTTTCTATTCTAGATTACCTTTCTTTCGCAGAATCCGTATGACCAATAAAAAAACTTAATTTCTCCACTACAAAAAATCACTTACCTTTAAATCCTTTTATTAACCATCCTATCTACTGAAATATTAACTGTTCACAAAATCTGCCTAATTACATTACGGGCATCAAAATATAGCTTTATTTTCCATTCTGACTTGGGAACTACCCTTAACGAATTAATATATATATGGGCTAATATAGGGTTCTATAATTTTATCCTGCAACATGCTTTCAATCTGCCTACTCACAGCTTCCTGAAATTTGTAAGGCACGGGGTAGCGATGACCTACAAAAGTACTGCGATCATGTAGGCTACATATAATGAATGTTCGTAGCAATTAGCTAATCCAATACGGTTCTCAAATATTTACTAATTCTCTTACAACACCTCCAACAATCGATCCACACGATCACTCTCTAACGCACTCTGTAATGCACCTTCACGCAAGGAATCCTCTAGATAATCCTTCGTCATCATACTGCCTAAAAATGTAAAAAAAAACAAGGTTCCCTCTCAAGAGATACCCCAACAATCTCACCACTCACCACCTCACTACAAATATCGACTCCTTTAGTCATTAATACCTCCTCAAGCGTACATATATTCTTAGAACCACCATATAACTTACTTCAATTATTAAATGACATGATCATATCTCCACCCATTCATCTGAATTTAACACTACCCTCCTTATAACTTAGCTGGACAGAATGTTGCGACATCCACTAAGAACCCCTAATTAATGAATATACCAGATTTGGAATCAATAAACATACCTGTGTTCCAATCTTACCTTCCTTTAAAATTTCTACAACCACTTGTTTAGAAATTCTGTGGGATATCTTTCCCATCGCAGTTAACACAATAGTAGTTCAAATTGGAATTTCCTATAGTTTAATACCATTTTCCTTCCTATTATTATAAAATGCTGCACTGATGCAAGAAACCTGACAGCCACTGTCTAAAAGTGTATCGATACACGCCCCTAACACTTGTAATTTTTCGACTGAGTAAAAATTAATAACGGTAGGTTCTTTAGATACCTCCATAAATTCACTTAATAAATCATTACGGATATATAGGTCACACGGTTCGCTCAAAATAGTGATACCGACTTACATAACTACTCTATCTGGCATTTTTAAGTTCTTATCACCTTCTTCTTCGCTTCTATATTTATTTATAGTTACGCTCTCTTCTCTCCTCATAACAATAGTTTCTTCCTCCCCCGTACTATATTTATTAATAGTAACGCTGTATTTCGCCTTTCCGCCTATCACTTCCCCTATTCTATCTTCTATGGCACGCCACTGCACCTCGTAATCTTTCTCTCTCTCTTTCATCCCATTTTCCCTTTCCTCTATCAACTTAATCCTTTTCTCTTTCATTTTACTTCTTAAAGATCTTCCTGCATACCTTCCCTTCATTTCTCCACTATCTCTCCCCACCATTTCCTCTAACATCGTGCTTTGCTTGTGCTTTTTCTTCCTATTCTTGAGATTCCTTATCTCAGTCTTCTGCTTTTCTTGTTCAATAATTATGTCTTTCTGACTATGACTTAAAGCACGCTTCTTTATCTCTGTTAATTTCATATTAACTTCCTCTATATAGGCTTTGAATTCTTCCCTGGTCTGCCTAATCCCTTCATATATGATTTTCTGCATTTCTATTTCTTGAGCGCTTAGTACTTTATTTTTTTTACATACTTCCGCCCTTTCTTTCAAATTATTCTCTTTTTTTATTAATCCATATCTTAATATCTTCTTTTTCTCCTCTTTCTTACTACGTTCTATAATCTCTTCTACAGGCATCCCGCTTTCACCTATCATCTCCGCTACCTCAGCTGACTGCTGTTCCTCACCTAAGCTACTTTCACCTATGTCTGTCCTACTTTCACCTACACTCGTCTCCAAATACTGCACATTTACTTCACAATCCTCTACTGTCTCTACCAACTCTACTATGCTTTCTCCTACTATCTTCGCTAACTGCTCTTCCTCATCTAAGCTAATTTCACCTATGTATGTCCTAGTTTCACCTACACTCGTCTCTAAATACTGCACATCTACTTCACAATCCTCTATCGTCTCTATCAACTCTACTGTGCTTTCACCTACTATCTTCGCTAACTGCTTTTCCTCATCTAAACTACTTTCACCTATGTCTGTCATACTTTCACCTACACTCGTCTCTAAATACTGCACATCTACTTCACAATCCTCTACCGTCTCTACCAACTCTACTATGCTTTCTCCTGCTATCTTCGCTAACTGATCTTCCTCATCTAAGCTAATTTCACCTATGTCTGTCCTAGTTTCACCTACACTCGTCTCTAAATACTGCACGTCTACTTCACAATCCTCTATCGTCTCTATCAACTCTACTGTGCTTTCACTTACTATCTTCGCTAACTGCTCTTCCTCATCTAAGCTACTTTCACCTATGTCTGTCATACTTTCACCTACCCTCGTCTCTAAATACTGCACATCTACTTCACAATCCTCTACCGTCTCTACCAACTCTACTATGTATTCTCCTACTATCATCGCTAACTTCTCTTCCTCTTCTAAGCTACTTTCACCTACTCTCCTCTTCTCCTCATGCTCTATTTCACTTTCACTTACACTTATCTCTAAATACTGCACATCTATTTCTTGTTCACCTAACGTCTCCCCTATTTCTATTCTGCTTTCACCTACAGCCACCTCTGATTCCAATCTGCTTTCACCTAAAATATCTTCTGCCTCTAGACTGCTTTCAACTATTTTCTCTCTCATCCTCTCCAGATGACCCCTTTCCATTTCTCCATGTCTCTCATCCATGTATCTTATTATCTGCCTACTGCGATTCTGCAATTCCATACTTAAGATACTTTCACCTACTTCTTCCTCTAATCTGCTTTCAGCTATTTTCCCTTGTGTGACTAACCGCCTTCTGATTTCATTCTCCTCTACTTGAGCTATCCAGAGCATTAAGTTAACGCTTTCCTTAGGATCCAAAGAACGAAACTCCTCCCTACTCATACCTACGATCGCCCTAAATTTCTAGTCCGAAATCATTTTGCAATATACTGTACTTAATATAATTACCCTCCAAAATTCACCTCACTTTCCCCCAAAATCAATCACTAATAATACACAAATTCACTTCACTTTCCCCCCAAATCACTGACAATTTGCACTGAATTTACACTCACTCCTTCCGTAAATATCGTTAGGTTTTCGTGCCACATAGTTGGGGGCCATTTGTAATGGTTTTCGAGTACTTAATGTCCCTCGTTGAGGCAGCCATTTGTAATGTGTTTAGAGAACTTAATCTTATTAATAAACTGATTAATGTTAATAAAAAAAATTATTAATTAAATTGATTATATGCAAAGCACTCCATTGTTGGGCGTTATTAATATGGTTAATGTTAATAAGAAAAATGTTAATATGCAAAGCTAATTATTTAAATAGTCGCCCACTTTTGGGTGATCAAAATGAAACATTTAATTGTGTATTAATCTAATAGTGTATCTGTATTGTTGTCAGCTTCAATAAAAAAAAGTACATAATGTGTAGTATTATATGTAGCCAAGGGCGCCAGACCATTTATGTATCATGATCAAAATAATATATTAAACCTCGGTTAAACAGAGGTAGAGCATCGAAATTCCTATCTCCAGTCGTAGTGAAACTTACGTAATCTAACCTTTCGATAATTAGTTCAGGAGTGTGGTGTTGCCTTATAGTAATGTCTAGCTACTAAAGGAAACCAGTCAAACATTTGAATTTAAAAATGAATTTAATATATAAAAACAACAAGTGCAAAAAGAATAAAGTACTAAAGATAATAATAATAATAATAATAAATTACATTAAAGAATCTACTGAATTTACTTGTATTATGGGTCTTGATTGGAAATTGAAGTATACTGAGTTAATTGAATAAAATATAGATTGAATTTAATAAGCATGAGAGCCTTCTGATTTGACTGGAGTATAACTGTTTAAATCGCTCACCGCATTGAAGATCTTTGTAGTCGGATTGTTGCCTAGAGAGTTCCTGATGGCCCTAATCTTCCTCAACGTACTAAATTTATATGTGAATGACGGAATAAATTCCAAAAATCATCCCTGTGACAATAGCCTCGTACACAACCATGTCACAGTTTGATGAGACAGAATGTCTTATCAAATTCACATACTTATATAGTCAACTGTCTAGTTTAGAACTGCGTTACAGACTCCATCTCGCTACGAGTTCCATTCCTCTGCTCCACTCAGCACCATTCCCTCTCCTCCAGCAATTCAATAATAATAATCCATTTGGGCGGCCGTCATATATATAACGTTCCCAGGTAAGGCACGTGTCTATCCCCTCTTCTGAAGTCGCTAGGCAATATTAGCCCGCCTTTCACATATCAACAATGACAATACTTCTTTGTAGCATTTCTCGGGAGGTCCAGCCCACCTTTTGTATAAAGTTGCAAAGGACTCATTCATCGGCCCAGCATTGTTAGTGGCAAGTCTTCATAGAATCCCTTCTTAGTATGATTTGTATACTGGTAGAATACTTGATGTGAAAGACATAAGTGTCTATTTATGTCATTTCCAAGAAGCGGTATATAAGCCGGCCTTCTGTGAACACCCTCTTCTTCTCTTGTTCCAATTTTCTTCAGAAATAATATTCAGTCAAGCGTCTAACTTATTTCAAATATAATGTGTATCGCTCCAAGTCCTTTCAATTGCCATAATATTCTACATTACCGCATAATAATAGATATAAGCATATTAGTTAACATAATAACTAATAAAAGGTAAAATGTAAACTTAAAAAATATTGATAATAATAATAATAATAATAATAATAATAATAATAATAAAATATATAAAATTATATCATTCTGGTCACAAATTGGGACCATCACAGGGGAAATATCCACCTATTTTGGTACAGCACAATCACATAGCTGACGTTCTTCATCATCCATGATTAGGGTCCAGGGATAACTTGGTCATCAGCTCCTTTGTTCAAAAAATTTTAGATGGCTGCTTTGCCACCACTATTGTGGCCAATGATACTGTTACGAAAATTATTATCATTTTTCTGCATGTTATAATAACAAATGTAAATAAACCTCATATTATGTTAGGAATAGTTTATAGGAAGACACCAGGTGTAAAATGTCTTCATTAAAATACGTACGACCACGACAGAAATGGAGTGACATACTATGGATCAAAATGAACCGGCACCACTCCTCGTGTTATATTTTTCACACTAGTTCTCAATAATTAAAGCAATTGTCAATAAGTCATCACTGAAACAATACTTTAAAAGCTCTGTATGAAGTTACTTTGCCAAACTATCAATATATTTCTAGCGCTGTTGTGAAAATATTCTCACAAGTTATTATGGGACAGATCAGTTATTACTGATGAAACCATACCAGCAAACCGGCCAGACATCATTCTTGCAGACCCTTGGTTCTTAACCGGTGGTCCGCGAGTGCCTCGGGAGTGGTCTGCGGAATAAAAGGGTCCACCAGCACGTATAAGAAAGTGGCCAATAAATGGGGATTTCGAAAACGATGTGCGTTGAACGGGAATCGTCCAAATGTATTCGCGGCGGTGACTATCAGGTTTTGAATTGAAATATCTTTAAAATAAGTGTTACTGAGGAAGGGTTACAACTGATAAGGTGTATTGGGAGGGGGGGGGGGGGAGGAGGAAGGGGGGGGGGAATGGGAGGGGTGAGGGAGGGGGGAGGGTTGGTCCGTACATGAATCAATTTCACGCTGAGTGGTCCGCAGACTTCTACGGGTTCAGAACCATTGTCGTAGACAAAACATAATACAGAACCTTTCTCATTTATATCTCAGTGCCCGGTTTCCATAATATTCAACAAAGGAAGGGAGGCAGGAAGGAAGGGAGGAAGGAAGGAAGGAAGGAGGGAGGGAAGGAAGGAGGGAAGGAAGGAAGGAAGGAGAGAGGGAAGGAGGGAAGGAAGGAAGGAGAGAGGGAAGGAGGGACGTAAGTAAGGAAGGAGGGTAGGAAGGAAGGAGGGAGGGAAGGAAGGAGGGAAGGAAGGAGGGAAGGAAGGAAGGAGAGAGGGAGGGAGGGAAGGAGCGAAAACAGAAAGGAAGGAAGGAAGGAGGGAAGTAAGGAAGAGGGAAGGAAGGAAGGAGAGAGGGAAGGAGGGAAGGAAGGAAGGAGGGAAGGAGGGAAGGAAGAAAGGAGAGAGGGAAGGTGGGAAGGGAGGAGGGAAGGAAGGAAGGAGGGAAGGACGGAAGGAGGGAAGGAAGGAAAAAAGAAAGGAAGGAGGGAAGGAAGGAAGGAGAGAGGGAAGGAGGGAAGGAAGGAAGGAAGGAGGGAAGGAGGGAAGGAAGGAAGGAGAGAGGGAAGGTGGGAAGGGAGGAGGGAAGGAAGGAAGGAGGGAAGGAAGGAAGGAGGGAAGGAAAGAAAAAAGAAAGGAAGGAGGGAGAGAAGGAAGGAAGGAGGGAAGGAGGGAAGGAAGGAAGGAGAGAGGGAAGGTGGGAAGGGAGGAGGGAAGGAAGGAAGGAAGGAAGGAGGGAAGGAAGGAAAAAAGAAAGGAAGGAGGGAAGGAGGGATGGAAGGAAGGAGGGAAGGAAGGAAAAAAGAAAGGAAGGAGGGAAGGAAGGAAGGAGAGAGGGAAGGAAGGAAGGAGGGAAGGAGAGAGGGAAGGTGGGAAGGGAGGAGGGAAGGAAGGAAGGAAGGAGGGAAGGAAGGAAGGAGGGAAGGAAGGAGGGAAGCAAGGAAGGAGAGAGGGAAGGAGGGAAGGAAGGAAACAGAAAGGAAGGAGGGAAGGAAGGAAGGAAGGAAGGAAGGAAGGAAGGAAGGAGGGAAGTAAGGAAGGAGGGAAGGAAGGAAGGAGAGAGGCAAGGAGGGAAGGAAGGAAGGAGAAAGGGAAGGAGGGAAGGAAGGAAGGAGGGAAGGAGAGGGGGAAGGTGGGAAGGAAGGAGAGAGAAAAGGTGGGAAGGAAGGAGAGAGGAAAGGTGGGAAGGAAGGAAGGAAGGAAGGAGGGAAGGAAGGAAGGAGAGAGGGAAGGTGGGAAGGGAGGAGGGAAGGAAGGAAGGAGGGAAGGAAGGAAGGAGGGCAGGAAGGAAAAAAGAAAGAAAGAAAGGAGGGAAGGAGGGAAGTAAGGATGGAAGGAAGTAGTAGTTTTACGTGACCGTTAATCGCATGATCATGAGCTATGGGACCTTCTTTTTACGTGGAATCCTAACCACAGGGCATGGCATTTCACTTCAAGAATCTCACATTCATTGACCGGGAATGAAACCCAGATCGCCGTGGTGAGAGGCCAACAGCTTGATCGCCCCTGATAGTAGGGTAAGAAATAAAATGTATTGTCTGATGGATCAACAAACAAATAATTGTAAACCAAATTTTCCTTTGCAAAGGACCATATTGTCGTCATAGTCCGGAGCACTGCAGAGCAATAAATAATGTCTTGTCATTTCCCGCTGGTTTCCAGCCCATTGAATTCATGTACAATTTCTCATTAAAGGACAATACAATTCCGATAGAATTGGAATGAGCATTGTCACACGTTATACAATAAAATAACCATTAAACATGCAACTGGAATACAGGGTGTAACTAAATATGGGGGAAAGCTCCGGGGATTCGAAAGAGGACCTGCAAGCAAACCTGTCCTGCAAACATAGGCGAAACCCCACACAAGACACGGCACAAACCTAGAAGAATTGCTGAGTTTTAATTCACCGGCCGTGAAAGCCAATATACCATCCTTTTGGAAGCCTTCATAGGGAGGTTGAGGCTGCTTGAGCTTTTAGTTCTCGCAGCAAATTAGTACAGTTGCACTCAATATAAAGGGAGGTAGCGCGCAGTTCGTTACTCCTGTGGGGGTCCGGGCGGGGACACCAAGATCCAGGTTGGTGTCCTAGGCGAAACCGTACATAAGACATGGCACAAACCTAGAATTGCTGAATTTTAGATTGTGTATTTGCTTTCGTTTCCATGTTACAAGCATTGATTGTAACGTACATAACACAGACCACTTCACTATGCAGGTTGGTCATTTGTGTTGATAATATGTACGTCACTACTTATAGTTCTCTACAGAAGATGCTCAAAATGGCTACCTAAGGTCTAATGCAGGCGTCTATGCGCCGCATCAATGACTGTCTCACCCGCTCCCATATTCCCGGCGTCTGTCGTATCTGCTGACATCCTTGCTCTATTCGCTGACGCAGCATATCCACGTTATGAATAGGTGTTGTATACACAATGGCCTTTAAATGACCCCATAAGTAGATGTCTAATGGGTTAAGATCAGGAGAACAAGCAGGTCACGCCCTATCCATTTGTTTGGACTTATATAGCGATGAAACGTACTAGCGGATGTGTGCCCTCCACAAATGACCAACTAGTATCTTGCCGCCGTCTGTGTTATGTAAACCACAAACAATGCTTGTAACACGGCAACGAACGCACATACACCATATGTTTTGCTTGTTGCCAGCTCCTCTATCGAATGCCCGGAGCTTTCCCCACATATTTAACGACACCCTGTATATTGAACAATCCATTTCAGTGTCTGTCTAAATAATGAATCACGAGATAATTCTTTATAAGGAACAGAGACGCGATGCTGGCAATGGAACTTCGCGAGCGTCAAGGAACTTGGCAACACCTGTTGGCTAGGAGACATAAAGTATTATAGTTGTTCTCGGTGATAATTTGATAAAAGTCGTATCATTGTGTAAAATATTTACACTCTCGTTACAATCAAAGTTTCTACTAACAATTAGATACTAATTTTAAGCTTTGCACAGTTTATGCCAACTTTTGCTACACATTAAACATTAAAACCCATTTAAAAACCTATTCTACCTATCAAAAACCTATTTTTTATGGTTTTGGAAATCTAAAATAACAACTTTAGAAACCTTAATTCCGGCACCCATTTGTTATTATTTATTTATTTATTTATTTATTTATTTATTTATTTATTTAGCGTATGACCTTTAGTGCCGAGACTATCCGAGGACATGTTCGGCTCGCCAGAGGCTGTAGCTGCGTCAAGCGGACACCCATAGGGTGAGCTACAAGTTCCGCTCAATTTCAAGTAGTTCCAACTTTCACTACCAGATGCCACTAACACCTAGTGGTGAACGTCGGAACTTTGATAGAGCGTTTGAACGAAGTCTAAACTAGAATTTCAGCTTCACATACGTTTAATTAGTGGAAGGTTCTTTTGCATGCCATACATCTATGACATGGGACCACCGACTCTAATTCCCCTCCGAAAAAATGCATAGTCTACTGAAGGATTTTAACGCTCTTAAAAAATCCGACGACTTCGGCCAGGTTTGAACCAGCAATCTTGGGCATAGCAGCTCAGAATGCTACCGACTACGCCACCGACTAAAACGTCACAACACATCCTTGTAGATTCAATCTTCACTCATCTTTTTTGCGGGGCGTGGTGGCCAAGCTATTTCCCTCTCACCAAGGTGGACCAGGTTAGATTCCCGGTCAATGCATGTGAGATTTACGAAATAGGATGCCATGTCATGTGGTTCGGATTCCACGTAGAAAGGAGGTCCCTTGGCTCAAGACCGCATGATTAACGGTCACGTAAAACTACAAGCTTCCTTTCTTCTTTAGTGCAACCAAATTTCTTGATGATCTAGGAAGTACAGAATGACAAGTCATTAGATGAGAGCCTAACAATGCCACTACAAACCGCCTTTCTCACATACCAATATACAGTAAGCGGAAACCTGAAGCTGTAAAGTTAATGCAGATACCGCCATATAATTCCAAATCCAGTCTTAGGTGACATAATTCCTTTATAGACCATACACATTCTTGCCCCAAATGTAGAAAACATGATCCATCCCCCGACACATAAAAGAAAGCCATAATAAAGGACGGAATTATGGAACACTTTTCGACAACTTCCGTTTTCCTAAGTGTTACGCTTTTTTTTTAATGGCCGGCAGTGCACTTATATGCCAGCCCTGTGGTGTTGGGGTAGCGCGCCTGCCTCAAACCCAGTTCGATTCCACGCTCCATCAGGGATTTAAGAAACTGACGTGAGGGATGGAACGGGGTGCACTCAGCCTCGTGAGGACAATTTAGTAGCTATCTTACAGTGAGGCAGCGCCTCGATCACGAAGACCAAGATTAACGGCCGAGGGTACTCAATGCAATGACCACGCGTCACCCCATAATATGCAGGCCAAATGGCTGGGCAGCGGACGCTTGGTAGGCTCAGGCCCTTCATGGACTGAAGCGCCATTGGGTTTGGTTTGGTTTATTTTATACTAGCAACCCGCTTCGGCTTCGCCCGGTATATTTAACGGTTTACCCTGTGTAGCTTAAAAGGAGTATTTTTTCGATTTCATTGAACTACGACCTATATCAGTTTTTTCTTCTCGGCATGATGGGTTAAAACCACTGACTTGACTATTAATTATATTATGGTGGAGATGCATGTGCAACGAATTCTTAATAGACGTAATTTAAGAATGGCGAGGTGCATGAATCACAAATCCCGTTTCCGTCCAATCTAAACTTGACTGTGTGTTTTGCGGAACGAAAAGTTCACAGGCAAAGCAAAGAAAAGCCGAGTTGCACTTCCAAGGAGACTCCAAACACATCCACTCTTCTCGGAAGCCTTAACTCGACACGACGCTACAGTGTCTGGGGGTGATAGGCTCGCATGCCAGCCAGCTAGCTCGTAAACTGACTCGAAGCTAGTAATTGAATGGAGATTGTTGGAAAAAATGAAAACGTAAAAACACTTATAGTGGGCGATGTATTGCAGATAGAGATATGCTCTCGGGGACTTTTTTTTGTAGAACTTTACATGCTGACCAATTCTTACGCTCATAGTATATTGATATTTTTAACGGTTTGCCCAGCGTAAGCTTAAGAAGCGCACGGACGCCAAGTTTGTTTTCGACTTTTTCACTGAAATCGTTACTGCTTGGCTTCCTTTGATCAGAAATAACTTATTTTCTACAGAAACCTTCGTCAAGATATCCTTTAAAGAATGGTGAAATTCACATCAAAATCCATCCAGTGATTCTCGAGATTACCCGTAACATCCAAAATTCGGGGATTTTGATTTATTATAAGTAGAGATATAGACTATTTGCTGAAGGACTTAAACTCTCTGGGTGGGATTCAATTAGGTGGAAACCAGGTAAGGGGACTGGCTTATGCTGACAACCTGGTTGTAATGGCGGACTCCGCCGAAAGCTTTCAAGCCAACATGTTAGAACTTGAACAGGAATGTAGGGAGTATGGTATGAAGATCAGCATTTCAAAGACGAAGATTATGTCAGTAGGGAAGAAACACAACGAAGTAGATTGCTAGGCGGGAGGAACTAAATTGGACCAGGTGGAACATTTTAAGTGGGTCCTTGATCGGTGTATTCTCTCAGGATGGTAGTCATCATCATCATTTCCTCTTTTCCAGCTGACACTGGGTGGGGGCAAATATGGTTCCTCTCTACTTTGTTCTGTCGTTCCACCATTCCTCTTCCGACACGGTGTTTCAATCCAGGTTCCGTTTTCTAATGCCATTCTTCACCGAGCCCATGCAACGCATTTTTGTCTTCGTCGTCCTCTCTTCCCTTTCATCCGTCGTTCCGTCTTGGTGGCCTTACTTCATTCATCCGTTTGACATGTCCAAACCATCTCGATCTGTTTTGCTCCAGTTAGTCATTTAGTTTCTGTACTCCCAGTTCTTTCCGTATATCTTCATTTCTCACTCTGTCTCTCCTCGTTTTCTGGACCATACTTCTCAGGAATCTCATCTCAGCTGCTTGTACTCTGCTCTCATCCCTCTTAGTCATTGTCCAAGTTTCTGCTGCATACGTCATTATAGGAACATAATATGGTTTGAACATAACTTCTTTAGCCTTAATTGGTATATCCTTGTTCCATATTAGTCCCCGTACCTGTTGGTAGTAAGAACTCCTGAATTGTATTCTTCTGCTAATTTCCAAATCTAGTCTTCCATCTTCAGTCTGTTCACTTCCCAAGTATTTGAAGTGTTTCACCACTTCCAATTCCTTATCTCCTACTTTGATTACTCCTTTTCCTTCTTTCTTACCTCTACTCATCACCACTGTTTTACTCTTCTCCACATTATTTTCAATGCCCATTGCTCAATCTTTTCATTTATTACGTCTAACTGTTCTTGTGCCTCCACCTCATCCTCGCCCCAGATCACAACGTCGTCTGGTAGTAGTACCGTATGGAGAAATAAATAGGGTCGAGATGTGGAGAAGCCAATGTAGTGAGTTCTCAGTTGCAATCTACAGTATTCTGCAAGAAAGAAGTATGTGTATTGACGAAACTCCCCCTATATCGCTCAGTATTTAGACCGACCTTGCTGTTTGGCAGTGAGAGACCAGTTCATTCAGGATATCTGATACCGTATATAAGCCTGATTACGATCTCTTGATGAATGCTGTACATTTGCATTTGTCTGTTGGCACAAGCTAGAGTAAAATGTGGCTTTTCACCGATGTCTCAGTCTCATTCATGGCTGTAATTATATGGAAGCTACTGAGGTATGGGCGGTGCTGAGTAATGGCATTCAGGGCATAGTCAGTGCATGTGGATGCTGTGAAAGGTTCTACTCGTAGGGTTAGTACTGCTGTTCTGACTCAGTGAGGAAAGCAATGGCAAACTACCTCACTCCTCACCTTGCCTAGTACGCCTCATTTTAGTGCTGCCTAGGATTTGTGGGTTTCTACCACATAACCTATGGTGGTGCTTTTTGAGGGTCCAACCAGCCTCCAGGCTGACTACCTAACAGACAGACAAGCTAGATGTAACTGATATGAGGGTAGCATGAATTATTGCTGGGACAAACAGATGGGAGTAATGGCAGGAAGGTACTTGTAATGAAGAGGTAAAGGCTAAGTTAGAAATGAACACACTTGATGAAGATGTTCGTATGAGACGACTCAGATGGTGGGGTCATGTGAGGAGAATGGGGAAAGAGAGATTGCCTAAGAGGTTAATGAATACGGCTGTAAAAGAAGGAGGGATAGTAGGAGGCGATGGTTAGATTCAGTGATGAACCATTTCAAAGTGATTGGTGTAGAAGAAGAGGAGGATGTAGTGCTAACTGCTAACAGGGGATCCTAGAGGGTTATTTATTTATCGTTTGGCTTTTAGTGCCGGGAGTGTCCGAGGACATGTTCGGCTCACCAGAGGCGGACACCGATGGGGTGAGCTACAAGTTCCGTTCAATTTCAAGTAGTTCCAACTCTCGCTACCAGATGTCAATGATACCTAGTGGTGAACGTTGGAAGCTTGATAGAGCGTTCCAACGAAATCAAACCAAGAAATTTAGCTTCACAGGATCTTTTACATGCCATAAATCTATGACATGGGACCGTCGGCTTTACTTCCCCTCCGAAGGAAGGCCTACTGAAGGATTTTAACGATCTTAAAAAATCCGACCACTTCGGCCGGGTTTGAACTCGCTATCTTGGCCACAGTAGTTCCGCATGCTATCAACTACGCTACCGAAGCCTCTATCCTAAAGGTGACTTGTTCGCAAACGGAGGCTTGCAGACTAGACTGGACGCTGAAAGGTAAAGCAGTCTTCAATGAAAATGTATGTCTCTAGTAACTTAGTTGTACGTCAGTAGTTGGTTTTAGTTGTAGCTTTTGCTTCGTATTCCATTTCACTATCACTCTCACCATTATGGGCTGATGACCTAGATGTTTTTCCGTTTAAAATAACACTTACCTCTTCCAGAATCACGTAAATGTACGTTGCCCTGTAAATTCATCGTTTTAGAGAACATTCGCTTTGAGCACACAGTTTTATTAATATACTTGTTCGCTCAAAAGGTCTTGGTTGATGTAATATCGCTGAGAGAGATATTAAAAATATACCTTGAATATTGAAGTTGGGCTCACTTCACCATTCATGGACTGCCTTTGACCTTTCGAACTTTGTAAAGTTCAATTTAGTCATTCAATAGGTTACTGTGTGGTGAAGGAGTACTCTCCTCGACATTACCAGAATGTTAACAATGTTATATATGTGTAGGAGGAACGTAGAGGTGCTGTATCCATTCGCTCTTCTCCTTTGCCAGTGCCAATTGAACGGAAATACGATCATAGCTGTACACGGTTTCAACTTTAAACTGTGTCCCACAAGAAAAAGAAAATCAAGACCCAAAAGAGACATGGTACTGTACACGTGCTTTCTTCTTTCTTTCTTTCTTTCTTTCTTTCTTTCTTTCTTTCTTTCTTTCTTTCTTCGTCATGCCCGACTAAGGAGCGCGTTTGCACTTATTTAGCTGATGGCATTGCCTTACTCTTCTCCCAAAATCTCTTCATCTTCTCGCTGTGGCTTCTCTTGCGATCTACTGACCAGGTTTTGTTGGTGATAGTGCTTGGATGACAGTTCATGTAATTCATTTCATCCACATCGATTATATTATTATTTTTTATTGTTAATTAATGTATTTCATTTCATCCAGATCAATTATGATATTTAATATAATTGTTAATTAATGAAATTCATTTGAAAATGAAAATCCACAGCCTGCTTCCAGTCTCCGACTGGATCAGGAATGGAATGAATGAAGCCCCCATCTAGCGGCGAGGATGTGAACTGTACCGGCTGCCGAAGCCTGTCGCACTCCTCTGGGGCAATGATTAAATGAATGACAGATGAAATGAAATGATAGTGGAGAGTGTTGCTGAAATGAAATTTTGACAGGGAAATCCGGAGTACCCGGAGAAAAACCTGTCTTCCTCCGCTTAGTCCAGCACAAATCTCACATGGAGTGACCGGGATTTGAACCAAGAACCCAGCGGTGAAATGTCGGTGTGTTGCCGCCTAAGCCACGGAGGCTCTTAATGAAATTAATTTCAACCACATCAATAAAATTATTGATTTAAATTATTAATTAATGCTGTATAATGCATTTCATCTAGATCAGTTATATTATTGATTTTAATTTTGTCAATAATTGTCAATAACTATTATACTGTATAATTCATTTATCCACATCACATAAATTACTGATTTTAATGATTAATTTATATAATTCATATCATCCAGGTCAATTTTAGTATAGATTTTTATTTTGTTAATTAATGTAATTCATTTCATCCACATCAATCAAATTATTTATTTTAAATATCATTTATTTCATCCAGGTCAATTACAGTATATTATTGATTTTTATTTTGTAATTAATGTAATTTAGGCCTATTTCATCTACATCAATTAAATTATTGATTTTTGATTGGTTACCCCGAATAAAGATCTAACCCACAAATAGAAAATACTGGCAAAGGAAAAAAAAAGAATTCATTTTGATTTGAATCTCATAAGTAAATCATTCGTTTTTCAATCTTCTGTGCAATATAACATAAATGTGGGTCACACTTGAGGGGAAATATTACACACAGATTATGAATTCACTTAAAACTCTACTTTAGATTTCTCGTGGGTTAGATCTTTATTCTAGGTAACCATTTAATTCTTGATTAATACAATTAATTTCATCCACATCACGACGCTCAGTTCATGTAGTGTCATCAACTAGGGTAACAACTGAATGAGGCCTCTATGGAGGCCACACGCCATTATTACGAACAATACAGACTATGGATACGCTGAATAATTAAAGAAAAGAATATCTAATGAGTTCTAGGCTTCCCATTAGACTAACGGAGAGCGTTAAATCGGGAGTTCATCTATTATTAATCACCTCCCACATGACAACGTTATACACTTACGAGTGTGTCTACTCGGCATTGTGGGTAGTCGCTGTATGTGTTGGACGGGTGGTGGTGAATCTTTTACTGCCTGCTAAAAACGACACGTTCCTACCGCACGGAATGAGCTCTTTCACGTTGAAACTTTTATAAGTGTGACGAAGTGCAGTCGCTTGACTTGGAATCCTGATCGCGTACAATCCATTCAACTTTATTCTCACAGGACTACGTAGCTTTGGACAGCTTCAATCGGATTTCCTTTCGAACGTGCACACTTCGTGACGCTAATAGAGAATACAAGGTTCGAACCCGAAACACTACCGTTATAGGCAACCCATCAAACACAGTTGTGTGGCAAGGTGTAGTATGTTAGGCAACAATATCATTCACATTTGTATATTTCACGATCATTTGAATACCAAAGTTGCCTGAAGTGGCGGTAGTCTGCCCACTTTATTATTGATTTGCGAAACCTTCTCATTCCTATATGTGTGGCCGGCTAGCTGCGTGGTTCAGCGGCAACACTCTCACGAGCTGTACCCCAGATCGAATCCTGGCGCAGTCAGCTGGCATTTGAGGGTGCGCAAATGCGAAGAAGCCATGTTAGTAGATTTACTGGCACGTTAAAGATCTCCTTCAGGGCAAAATTCCTCCACCCTGGCGTCTCTAAAAGCCGCAGATGTTAAAAGGGACGTGAAATATATATAATAATTATTAATACTAGTTATTTTGATTGCTAAGTAGATTCAATTATCTTTCACCTGCCAATTTGACATCTAAAAGAAGTGGGAAACTTCTGCTACTTAGGAAGACAAATAACCAGTGATGGACGAAGCAAAGGGGATATAAAAAGTAGGTTGGCTCAGGCAAGGGAAGCATTTTTACAGAAAATAAATTTGTTGACATCAGATATCCATTTAGGTATTAGAAAGTCTTTTTTGGAAGCCTTTGTCTGAGGTGTGGCGCTCTTTGGAAGTGAATCTTGGACTGTTAGTGCAGTGGAAAAGATGAGAATAAAAGCATTTTAAAAGAAGTATTGCAGGATAACTATGAAGATCAGATTTATTTGAATTTATTTATTTGAATTAGAATTTATTGTTTCTCTTATACAGGCCACTGAGGCTACAAAGCCTCTTTATGCAGCTCTCTTCATTCAGAGGGCGGTTAAATACAATAGAATAAATGAAGAAAGAAAAAAAAACTTAACCTAAACATACAGTTGACAATAGAAGTTCTTGTTATTACATCCGTTCACCTTGAACATGATAACTGTATAGCTGATAGATTACAATGAAGGTAGTGTTTTATTGCTCTGATAGGAAGTCCTGAATACTGGTGCAATTTATATTTACTCCAGAGAATACTAGCTGAAGAGAGCCTCCGTGGCTTAGGCGGCAGCACGCCAGCCTCTCACCGCTGGGTCCGTGGTTCAAATCCCGGTCACTCCATGTGAGATCTGTGCTGGACAAAACGGAGGCAGACAGGTTTTTCTCCGGGTACTCCGGTTTTCCCTGTCAAAATTTCATTCCAGCAACACTCTCCACTATCATTTCATTTCATCTGTCATTCATTTAATCATTGCCCCAGAGGAGTGCGTCAGGCCTCGGCAGCCGGCACAGTTCATATCCTCGCCGCTAGATGGGGGCTTCATTCATTCCATTCCTGACCCGGTCGGAGACTGGAAGCAGGCTGTGGATTTTCAATACTAGCTGAAATACGGAATGAACCTTTGCATTTTTCGGTTCTGTGATGAGGTATCTGGAGCATTTGTGCAGAGTGTCTATTCGCACGGTTATGCACTGATTGCATGGGAGTTAGTGTGAATTTTTGAATTTTTGAATTTTTATCACAGTCAGAGCCATGGCATACTGTCTTTGTTCCTTTAATTTTAGCCATCCAATCTGGACGTAAAATGGAGTTATATGAGACTCTCTTGGTACATTGAGAACAAACAGCAAGCATTTTGCATTCTTTGCAATTTTGTATTGAGGCCCTCTCCCATACCATGGTAAATTATAGATCCATAGTCAAATATTGGTAATATCAAACTCTGTATCAGTATCTTCCGTACATTTTGAGGCAAATAGAAGCAAGTTCGCCTAATTTGATATAATGACGATGCAACCCTTTTCAGAATCATGTTTGTGTGATCCTGCCACGATAATCGAGAGTCAAAAATAACTCCGAGATTTCTTACTGCTGAATGGTACGGAACTGTTTGGGATGCAAGCTGTAAAGGTAGTACTGGGTCAGGTAGAAAGAATAACACATAAGGAGATATTAAGATGAGTGGACGAGGAGAAATGCTTCTGGCGACTGGTAATGAAGAGAAGAGATAGGTTGGGATGGTACATACTAAGGCATCCAGGCATAACAAACTTATTAATGCTAGGAGGGGTTGAGGGTAGGAACTGTTGTGGTGGACCAAGGTTAGAATATGTTAAAAAGATTGCCTCGGATGATGTGGTAGCTATGGAGAAATGAAACGATTAGCTCCGGACAGGAAGACATGGAGGGATGCATCAAATCAGTCAAAGGACTGAACACTCAGACAATAAAAGTTCAACCTTTTCCTCCCAACCTATCTTTCGTTTAATCTGAACTCAGAAATGTACGTATGTCAATGATTTTTGTCATGATTATTAGCCTATTTTCAATTTTGAAAAAATAGGCTTATGAGATCACCTTGTGTCCGTGTGTGTGTGTCCCTAATAACTTCTAAACGGCTGGAGCGATTTCAATGAAACTCGGTAAGTACATAGCACTATTCCCGGCGACCCCGACCGTGCCCTTCAAATTTTGTTAAGTCTCACCAATCCAACATGGCGGCTGTGCGAAATATTTCACCAGCATTCAATATCTCCGAAACTATTCCCGATATCACCCTGGATTATTTTACGGTGATAAAGGGAACTACTAGAAGTTTACCTATGTGACTTTTGAAAAACTGGTAACTATAAAAAACGAACATGGCGCCCACGCGAATTTGCGACTTTTAAATAGACGTCTCTCGCGATTTGACCAACCAAACGCAATAAAACTTGGTACAGTATATGTTTATACATATTGTAATGCACCGACATCTAACTTCGTTCAATTATTAACATATCCACAAGATGGCGGATGTGCGAAATAGTTCACCGGCATTTTATATCTCTGAAACTATTAGCGATTTCACCCTGAAATCTTATACGGATATAAAGGGCACTACTGGAAGTTCATCTATAAGACTTTCAAAAACCGGTTAACTACAAAACGAACATGGCGGCCAAAAGAATTTGAAAATTTTAAATCGACCTTTCTCGCGATTTAACGTTCCAAATGCAATGAAATCTGGTACATGAAATGTTTATACACATTGTAATGCACTGATATCTAATTTAGTTCAATCGTTTACATAACCACAAGATGGCGGTAGTGCGAATTTTAAAATTAAGTTTTTATATCTTGTGTCGTAATCATGCGATCGACGTGAAAGTTTGAATAATGAACCTACGCAATAATGTTCCTTTAATGGTACATGACTCTATGGCCTATACATTTAACACTCCAACATGGCGACCATCCGAAATATTTAGACGGCTCTGAATATCTGCGAATCTATTATAGAAATCAAACTGAATTTTTTATGTTCATAGGGGCTATGAACTTAAGTTCACCTATAGGACTTTAAATAACCTAGTGATCACAAATCCAACATGGCGGCGATGCGAAGTATAAATATTCACATGGACGTTTCTCGCAATTTAACCATCCGAGTGCAGTGAAACTTGGTACAGTAAATCCTTATACGAATGTTAATCCACTGGCATCTAATTTATTTCAATTGTTTTCATAACCACAAGATGGCAGCTGTGCGAAATTTTAAAATCTATTTGTTACTTCTTGTGTCCTAATCATGCGATTGAAATTTGAATGCTACACGTACACAATAATCTTCATGTAACAGTACATAACTCTAGGACCTACATATATAAAATCTAACATGGCGACCATCCGAAATATTTAGTCGATTCTCAATATCTATGAATCTATTACAGCAATCAAACTGAAATTTTGTAGGTTGATAGCGGCAATTAACATAAGTAGGATATATGAAAATAGGCTGTATAGTTCTTCACGGAACTACTTGTTTTTTACATCGAGTTTTAATTGGAGACACGCCTAATGTGCTCAAGATTTATTTGGACGTTTAAAGTCGATCTTTCAAGAGGTTATTCAATTGGTTCATGTTACCAAAAAGGCATTCTTACACTTGGTAATGAAAGAATTGAATGGGTTTCATCATATACATATTTAGGATGTCAAATGAATGATAACTGGGACTTAAGTCAAGAAATTTGCTGTAGAATGAGCAGGCCATAAGTTCTTTCATGAAAATGAGATAAGGTTTGACCAGCCGTGTATAAGTCTGTCATTACGCACCCGACTGCTTCGATGCTACGTTTTTAGTGTCCTGCTCTATGGAGTTGAATCATGGACACTTACCGAGGTTTTAAGTAAGAAACTGATAGCATTTGAAATGTGGACGTATCGCAGGATTTTAAGGATATCATGGACAGCTAAAGTCACAAATGTGGAAGTACTGCGGCGTATGAACAAAGACTTGGAAATTCTCAGTATCATCAAAAGGAGAAAACTAGAATACTTTGGTAATTTCATGCGCAACAACAAATACCACCTCTTGCAATTAATTATCCAAGGGAAGATTGATGGTATTAGGGGTACAGGACGCAGATGAATATCCTGGCTAAAGAACTTAAGCCAGCGGTTTGGACTTAATACAGTGTCACTGATCGCCAATGTTCTTGGAGGACGAGGCACTAGAACCAAAAAGGATGACACAGGATTGTTTTCCTGATTTTAATCCATTGCAGTGTTCACTTTAAGAATTTTATTTTAAAGAGAGTTTGTTAACGCACTGTTTTACACAGTTTCACTCATGTAAAGAATATGGATTTTAGAGAAAGTAAAAAAAAAAGTGTTTTATAAAAAAATTGTTGATACAAATTGAGCAGGGTTGATCACAGTTTTTAATAACATATGTAATTTGTATGTGTATTTGTGTCACGGATGAAGAAGGCAAACATATGCCAAAACATGTACCTGCAGTATGAAGTAATATAATTTATTTATTTTATTGAAAAGTGGAGAAGCACAATAAAAACTCAGAAATATACTGTAATAATTAATGTGAAACCGCTCATTAAGGACAGTGTACTGATATTTTTGGTTTTAGATGAGCAGATAATGCACTTCCATTGTCATGAATGAGTATCATGTTAGGAAATTGCTTACAAGTTCTTTGTCTGCCTTGAGGGAAGTTAGATTACTATGCGAAGTACAGAAACGTGACAGCGCACTTTCTAAGTTGAAACTTGTATCATTTACGAAGTTTCTGTCTTCATCTTCAATCAGATTGCGATATACAGGGCGTCGTGTCACTGCGGTACATACGTGCTATCTTGATACGAGGGCCATCCAGAAATAAGAAGAAATTCTAAAGATTTTGTCAACCCAAACCGTATAAAATTATTTTTCGATTCTTTTGTTAGAAGCAGATTAGAATATGTATCCATCATCTAGAATTCCTTGTACTTAAACCATATTAGTGAAATTAAAGTGGTTCAGAATAAATTCCTAAGATATCTACAGTATTCAATCACGAGTCTTCTTCATTTCCACTTCTCCAGCTGACACTGGGTGGGGGCAAATATGGTTCCTCTCCACTTTGTTCTGTCGTTCCACCATTTCTGTTCCGACACGGTGTTCCTGTTGAGCGTTTAGCTCCCACAGTAAAGTACCGGAGGTATTCTAGATAATAATTGAGGTAGCGCCCAGTTTGCTACTCCTTTGGTAGTCCGCAAATGGACAACAAGAGCTCGCTGATGATCCATCTCGGAATTACGAGGCGAAACCTCGCACAAGACGCAGCACAAACTTAGAAAATTTGCTGTGATTAAGTAAGGAAGATGTCCCGTTGTTTAACGGGGCAAACTGTACATAAAAAGCTACTCTGTTCGAATACTTCGTAAATACATTTCAGGCAATTTCAACTGAGGAATTCTGTGTTGTAATACTAACGAGTATATTCTGCTTTTGTTTATAGGATGGTCCTGGGTGTTTATTGCACTTACGCGTCACTCATTGTTTAATTTTAGTCCTTCCATTTGGTTACTTCAAAGAGCTTTATTTAACTGGTATCTCAGTTTTGTTTCTTGTGTTATCGATGACTTAAAGTGTTCAAATTATTATTTAGTTTCGAAGACTAACATGGTTCACTTTATACTTCAATGTCACGGAAAGCAATCAAATCACTACTATTGAGCTGTTTTAATACTATTTATTCCGGTTCCACTTTTTTTTTTAGGAGAACTTGTTTATTGTCTTGATATATTTAAGGTACACAGGTGATTGTGAGGTGGTAGATGAATAACAAACATGGATATTGATGGGTTTATCACAGTTATACTACTTAATATGTAATGTTCATCGTCAGTGTCAATGACAGGAAGGACACTTTGCACTATCACCAAACACAAAACACTCACATGATGCGGGTGAGCTGCTGGGCATAGTCCCCCAGCCGGCGAGTTCTTGTAGTACAGCGAAGGCTCGTGAGGACACACTCACTTACCTCGGACAGTATTTCGAGTTCTGTATAGGGCACCTTAGTATTCAGCACACAGTGCACATAACAACCAAGAAGTAACACTACCGCACTGTTCAGTTGAGGTGGTTGCAGACTAAATGTTGGGCGGATCACCCATTCAGGAGTGATGTAGGTAGTAGGACAGTTCATGAAGCTATTCAGGACCCGGGTGAAGCGGTTGCAGGTCGATCGAATCGGATCAAACTGCGTAAATCGGTGCAGGATTGTATCCTGATGGGAACATGAAGCGCATAAGGCGGTCTCCACCATGTGAATGCGATGGAGTCTGCTGTTTGTTGGTATAAGGTCATGGATTACTTTATACCAACTTTCCTTCGCTGCGCTGGGAAGAATGCGATGGGAGACATTCCTTCAGACTCGATTCCAGTTGACGATCAATGCGGATTGCATAATTCTGGGGGCAACATACTGTTGTGCCAAGATAGAACGATACAGCTTTTTAGTTGAGATAGACCTGATGACGTCTTGTGGCACGTAAATTAATTCAATTCTCAGATACCAGACATGGGGTGCATGATGGTTGATATCATAATAAGCCGGTGGGTTCGAGCAGTCATGGGGACTACACCTTCTCCGTAGGAAGTTATGTGACTCATTGGTCCCGAAGCCTGTAAGCAGTTGAAGATTTCGTTTGAGGAATAAAGTTCTAGCTTTCTTTTCAACGTCAATGAGTCCCAGACCCCCCTGGGATTTATGCAATGATAATGTGCTGCGGGAAAGACGTAACAGAGCTCCTTGCCAAATAAACCATCCTACGGCGGAAATAATACGTGTACCCACCATCCTTGGCATAAGAAGAATTTGACTGAGATACCATATTTTACTTAAGCTGAACATATTCACGTACATTGTTCGTTGGTTTAAGAGGAAGGAGCGGTACCGCACTTGTTGCAAGACACCACGCACAGAATGACGGTGTACGAGGGAGACTTTTGCACAGAGAACAAGAGTGCTTGACCCAGGACATCACTGCCGAAGAGATATATACCTCCATACTCCACAGTGCGCCGAACAAGAGTCCTGGTCCTGATGGCCTGGGGAGGGCTTTCTACATGATGTTTTGGACCACCATTCGCGATGAACTTACAGCAGTAGTGAATGATGCTTGTCGTCCTGGACGAAGCATAGACACCCTGAAAGAAGGCCTGGTGGTATTAGTCCCAAAAATGACACAACCAACACAGCTCAGTGACTTTCGTCCACTGACGCCTGAGGATTTGAATGCGATTTTGAATGGTATGGACTCCGTCTTGAGGAAAGAATTCATGATGAAAATCAATAAATGTAAAACAAATATATTTTAATGCAGCCGAAATAAATCAGAAACCTCTATGGACATCAAATTGTTAAGTGAAAAGCTGAAGGAAGTGGGAGACTTCTGTTATTTTGGAAGCAAAATAACCAGTGATGGACGAAGCAAAGAGGACATAAGAGGTTGTTTGGCTCAGGCAAGGCAAGCATTTCTACAGAAAAGGAATCTGTTGACATCGAATATAGATTTAGGTATTACGAAGTCATTTTTGAAAGCCTTTGTCTGGAGCGTGGCACTCTATGGAAGTGAAGCTTGGACTAATGTTGCATCAGAAAAGAGGAGATTTGAAGCGTTTGAAATATGGTGTTACAAGAGAATGATGAAGATCAGATGTGTAGATAGGGTTACAAACGAAGAGGTATTAAGACGAGTAGGAGAGGAGAGATGTTTCTGTCGACTGCTAATGAAGAGAAGAGATAGGTTGGTAGGACACATACTAAGACACCCAGGAATAACAAGCTTAGTTATGGAAGGAAGGGTCGAGGACAAGAACTGTAGGGGTAGACCAAGGTTAGAATATGTTAAACATATTGCCTCGGATGTAGGGTGTGGTAGCTATGTAGAGATGAAACGATTAGCTCAGGACAGGGAGGGATGGAGTGCTGCATCAAACCAGTCAAAAGACTGAAGACTCAAACTTCGTAGAAGTCTGCGCCTGGGAATGGAGCCAGGGAGTGATATTCGTCCTTAGCTTTCGTCAGTGTGAAAATGCTGACCGTAAGAATGGAATTTCTTGAGCTACTAGAAATGGTGGAAATCAATATGAGCAAGATCAGGATTGTATGATGGATGATCAAACAGCTTCCTGACGAACTCCTACAGAACCGTTGATTGTGTGAGCGCAAGGTTATGTCAGTTATGTTTTACGTGAGTATATCAGACATTTGCTGATGAAAAATATATTCTTACATTTCTATTTTGTTACTAACTTAACTTTTAGAACATAAAAGGTACATTCAGGTTCCGTATTGATAAACTAATTAGTACAAACAGGTTAAAGGTTCATTAAATGCCGACATAGCATACAATTTAACCTCATGCAATTTGCCAATTTAGTAAGTTATGTTATTAATCGTTGCTCAAACCAGGTAATTTTCTTGTTACCGGTTCTGAATTTTATAAATGCCCTTCACCTACTCATTTCTCCCTTAACAATTCACTAATTATTGTTCTCCATATTTTTAGCCTACTTTTCACATTTTGCAAAAATGACGAAAAAGTAGACTTATGAGATCGATCCGGGCGAATGTCTGTCTATCTGTCCTTCTGTCTGTCTGTCTGTCTATCTGGCTGTGTGTGTGCCCCCTCGCCCCCCTCCCTCCATATCAACTCCTAAACGGCTGCAGCAATCGAAACAAAATTTGGTAAGAGTAAAGATCTATACCTTAATATCTTAAGCCCATATTTGAAAATTATGTCAGTGCTACCAACTGCTAAAAATCCGCAATTGAAATATGAGCTCCATGTTGGATATCTTGGAAGGTATGCATGGGAACTATTCCAATATTGGCACACATATAGATAATAATATTTCAGTTTAATTTCCAGGAGGTCATGCATGGCAGTGATGCCAAAATGATTCTAAGCCTGCTGATAGGTCCAATTTTAAAATACATGTAACTTCTATACTAACAAATGGATTTCATCCAAAATTGGCACAACAAGAGATCATAATAATTCAGATTATTTTTGACCAACACTTGATGAGATTGTTCCCAACGCGCGCTGATAGATCCAATGTCTAACTGCATGTAACATCCATGCTATCCATTGGACTTCGACCAAATTTTGTATTCTGTATCTCAAGAGATGGACCTAACAATATAATCAGTCACCAGGGCTGCCAACTGTAGTGCTCTATTAGGCTATATTATACCAGGTATATTTGGAATAATTAAAAATTTCGATATTACCTACTTAATTTCGTCATTATTCTAGAAAGGTCCATAGGCTATAGATTAATCATTGGCATGAATGTTAAATTTTAAGAAAAGTAGGCTCTTTAGTTCGTCACGGAACTTCTTGTTTCTGTTTAGACCGATTAGAGGCCATTGCAAGTGTTGCAGTTATGCACTTCAAAGCTTTATATTGGCAAGATATAATTTCAGCGTAGTGACTTAATTGGTTTTATTATCTTTTTATATTTCTACATTGCTGGTGAAGTATTGAGGTATTAAGTATTCCATTAGTACTGCAGATCACCAACAGGTTTTCATGGTGTTCTCAACTGTTGCTGCCGTACTGAACCGGTACATTTGTGTTTTCATTAGCTTCTACAGACCACAGTGAGGCGTGTATTGAAAGTGTTCATAGTCCATAATAATTTTGACATCACTTATATTACTTTAGGCGTAAAATTTTTAAATCTCTCTTTATGGTGCACCATACAAGATTCAATTTTAAGGGAATGTTTAGTGTTACGCGAAATAATTATCTTGTATCGTTTTCTGTCATATCGGCTGATGAAGGGACCAAAAGTATTAATTAGGCCCCGAAACATGTCCCAATGATCACACAGTGATCATATTTAATAAAAGAATTGATCAGGCGGAACCTTTAACCTGTTTATAATAACTTAACTTCAATGTTCATTATATATAATTCAACCTCAATTCCTTTTTCTTGAGTACAGTTTCATTAAAACTGATTTCATATTTACTGGGAATGTATGTTGATGGGCAATAAACAAAATAAGAACTTGAAAAAAATTCTTATTTCTGTCCTGGCTTCTTTTGTAAATTTTTTAAAGAGTAAATTTTAACAAGATGTTCAGTAATATACATAAAGTTATAACTTTTTGTCCTTGACAAGGAGTATAATTGAATGTTCGTTGTAAAAGCTTATTGAAATACAACGTGGTGTATTGTACGTTATTCTACGCTAAAGATTTTCCATATTTCCAATCAACACGGTACTTATTGGACCTATTATCGACTTCGTAACTGTATGAGGTAATTTGGTCGACTGGTCTAGATGCTTGGATCACACTTGTGTAGCCAGGGTTCGAATCATGTGAAGGCTGGATATTCTTTTGCGTGTTTCATTATTATTCTTGTTTTTAGCTACCCATTTTATATACAGTGCGTATTTTCTAATGGGAAATAAATACGACTTTTCACAGTACGTTTTATTGCAAGTTTTGACAACAAAGAGGCTAGTTCATTGGCTAAGGATTCATACACCGTCCCTTGGCCAATTGTCAGGTTAATGACTAAAATACATTACTAGTAATACAAAGAATACCATTTGGTTTACGTGTATAACACCAGGAAGGAAAGAGGGAAGGAAGGAAGGAGGGAAGGAAGGAAGGAGGGAAGGAGGGAAGGAAGGAAGGAAGGAAAGAGAGAAGGAAGGAGGGAAGGAAGGAAGGGGAAATGTGAAGGTAGGAAGCTTGTAGGAAGCGTGACCGCAATCATCAGCAACGAAACCTCCTTTCTAAGTGGAATCCGAACCATTGAACGCGATATTCCACCTCGTCAATCCCACATACTGTACATTGACCGCGATTCATACCTGGAACGCCTGAGTGGAAGCTGAGCTACTTGACCGCTGCACCATCACGCTCAAAACGTGGCTGCTTCGGGACTTGAAATAAGGCTGGCATTTGTATGGAGGGAGTGGGCAAGAACTCGGTGAAAATCCACACTCAGGATGGGCGCTGTAAGTGCTGGGGATCGAACCACTAATCTGCGGACTTGCATCAGGGTCGTGATGCGTGATTTAGCGCCCGCAACTACGCTACAGGTTAGCACAACACAGCATTTCGATGTGCCTTCAGTTGAGGTTTAGTATGTGCTAGCTTCAGTAGCCACTTCCCCTTACTGCTATATGATAGCAGAGCATCCCCTGAGTGCAGTAAAACTCTGACGTATGATCAAAGCACCGAGCTATTCATTATGAGTGCACGTCACAGCGTTCAAGAGTGGATATGAGCACTGGAGAACACTTGCTCCTACTCCAGTACCGGAGGGGTAACAAGTATGCATTCCAGTTCTTCATTGCTTTTTCAGTCATTTTTTCACGCAGATTTGGAGTTAAACACTGTAACCAAAAGTTTTTGTAAGAATAATCGTCGTTATAATAATAATAATCATCATCTTCATTTCCCCTTTTCCAGCTGGCACTGGGTGGGGAAAATATGGTTCCTCTCCACTTTGTTCTGTCGTTCCACCATTCATCTTCCGACACGGTGTTCCATTCCAGGTTCCGTTTTCTAATGCTATACTTCACCGAGTCCATCCAACGCATTCTTGGTCTTCCTCGTCCTCTCTTCCCAGTCATCCGTCGTTCCAGTGCTCGTCTTGGTAGGCTTACTTCATTCATCCGTTTGACATGTCCAAACCATCTCAATCTGTTTTGCTCCAGTTTGTCATTTAGTTTATATACTCCCAGTTCTTTCCGTATATCTTCATTTCTCACTCTGTCCCTCCTCGTTTTCTGGACCATACTTCTCAGGAATCTCATCTCAGCTGCTTGTACTCTGCTCTCATCCCTCTTAGTCATTGTTTAAGTTTCTGCTGCATACGTCATTATAGGAACATAATATGCTTTGTACATAACTTCTTTAGACTTAATTGGTATATCCTTGTTCCATACTAGTCCCCGTACCTGTTGGTAGTAAGCACTCCCGAGTTGTATTCTTCTGCTGATTTCCAAATCTAGTCTTCCATCTTCAGTCAGTTCACTTCCCAAGTATTTGAAGTGTTTCACCACTTCCAATTCCTTATCTCCTACTTTGATTACTCCTTTTCCTTCTTTCTGCTAGCAAATATGGTTCAGCCTTGGAAAATAATAATAATAATGATGATAAAATAATAAAAGAAACGATGGAAGACCTCAAGAAACTAAATGTCTCTACAGAAGACATGGCAGACAGGAAAACATACAGATAAACTATCATAATATATAAATTTGAGCAAACCCCCAAAGATAAAATAATCAGGAAAGAAGTGGACAGAAGAGAGAAAGAGGAAACAGAGTGAATATATAAGAGGTATTTGGGAAGAAAGAAGAAAGAGACAGAAAACAAACCTATGAAGATTGTGTTTTAACGTTCTCTTTAAAGGGGAGACGGCTTCGGGGGCGTGGTCGGTAGAATGCTGCACTGCTATGCCCAAGATCTCGGGTTTAAACCCGGCCGAAGTCGTCGGATTTTTAGCCTATTTTCAATTTTGAAGAAAATAGGCTTATGAGATCACCTTTTGTCCGTGTGTGTGTGTGTGAGAGAGAGGTGTGTGTGTGTCCCTAATAACTCCTAAACGGCTGGAGCGATTTCAATGAAACTCGGTAAGTACATAGCACTATTCCGGATGACCCCGACCTTGCCCTTCAAATTTTCTTAAGTTTCACCGATCCAACATGGCGGCTGTGCGAAATATTTCACCAGCATTCAATATCTCCGAAACTATTCCCGATATCACCCTGGAATTTTTTACGGTGATAAAAGGGATCTACTAGAAGTTCACCTATGTGACTTTTGAAAAACTGGTAACTACGAAACCAACATGGCGACATTTAAATAGATGTTTCTCGCGATTTAACCTACCAAACGCAATAAAACTCGGTATCCTATATGTTTATACACATTGTAATGCACCGACATCTAACTTCGTTCAATTGTTTACATAACCACAAGATGGCGGATGTGCGAAATATTTCACAGGCATTGTATATCCTGAAACTATTAGCGGTATCACCCTGAAATTTTGTATGGAGATAAAGGGTACTACTGGAAGTTCATCTTTAAGACTCTCAAAAACCGGTTAACTAGAAAACGAACATGGCGGTCAAGCGAATTTGAAAATTTTAAATAGACCTTTCTCGCGATTTAATGTTCCAAACGCAATGAAATCTGGTACAGGAAATGTTAATACACATTGTAATGCACTGGTATCTAATTTAGTTCAATTGTTTACATAACCTCAAGATGGCGGCTGTGCGAATTTTAAAATTAAGTTTGTATTTCTTGTGTCGTAATCATGCGATCGAAGTGAAAGTTTGAATAATGAACCTACGCAATAACTTTCCTTTAATGGTGCATGACTCTATGACCTATACATTTAACAATCCAACATGGCGACCATCCGAAATATTTAGACGGCTCTGAATATCTACGAATCTATTATAGCAATCAAACTGAATTTTTTATGTTCATAGGGGCTATGAACTTAAGTTCACCTATAGGACTTTAAATAACCTGGTGATCAGAAATACAACATGGTGGCGACGCGAAGTATAAATATTCACATGGACGTTTCACGCAATTGAACCATCCGAGTGCAGTGAAACTTGGTACAGTAAATCCTTATACGAATGTTAATCCACTGGCATCTAATTTATTTCAATTGTTTCCATAACCACAAGATGGCAGCTGTGCGAAATTTAAAAATCTCCTCGTTACTTCTTGTGTCCTAATCATGCGATTGAAGTTTGAATGGTACACGTACACAATAATCTTCATGTAACAGTACATAACTCTAGGACCTACATATATAAAATCCAACATGGGCGACCATCTGAAATATTTAGTCGGTTCAAAATATCTACGGATCTATTACAGCAATCAAACTGAAATTGTGTATATTGATAGTGGCAGTTAACATAGGTAGGACATATGAAAATAGGCTGCATAGTTCTTCACGGAACTGCTTGTTAAGAATGTTAAAATCCTTCAATATGACTTCCTTTGGAGGGGAGGTAAAGCTGGCGGGCTCATGTCATTTTTTTATTTTTTTATTTTTTTATTTTTTTATTTATTTATTTATTTATTTATTTATTTATTTATTTATTTATTTATTTATTTATTTATGGCATGTAAAAGAACCTACCACTACAAATGGTAGTGTGTAGCCAACATTTGTAGGTTATTTGGTTATAAACGCTCTATCATGTTCCAACGTTCATCCCTGGGTATCAGTGACAGTGGCACCTCTGATTGTCAAAATTGGAACAACTTGAAATTGAACTTGATGTGGAGCCTACGGTCGTTCAATTGAAATGCCCATCTATGGACATTGGCTGCTATTCAAGTATAATTAAGGGGGAATAACCGATAATAATACTAATACTATTACTTTCTTTATCGTTTAGGCCTACTTAGGACTACAGGGCTCGTAACTACTCTTCGGTAAAGTTGTTGCTTTCTTCTTCTTCTAATAGTCCCTCATTTTCTGACAATGAGTCAGTCTTCTTTATTCGGTCCACTTAGCTCCTGTAGTCTTCTTACTTGTAAGGGACGTTGGGAAAACGTGACGTGACGGAACATCAGACGTTAACGAGTTTGTTCCAGTGGGAAATCTACTACTATTACTACTACTACTACTACTACTAATGAAAATGAAAATCCACAGCCTGCTTCCAGTCTCCGACCGGGTCAGGAATGGAATGAATGAAGCCCCCATCTAGCGGCGAGGATATGAACTGTGCCGGCTGCCGAGGCCTGACGCACTCCTCGGGGCAATGATTAATTGAATGACAGATGAAATGAAATGATAGTGGAGAGTGTTGCTGGAATGAAATTTTGGTAGGGAAAACCGGAGTATCCGGAGAAAACCAATCTGCCTCCGTTTTGTCCAGCACAGATCTCACATGGAGTGACCGGGATTTGAACCACGGACCCAGCGATGAGTGGCCGGCGTGCTGCCGCCTAAGCCACGGAGGCTTCACTACTACTATTACTACTAATAATAATAAAACAACCATCATTTCGCTGAGAAAATGAATACCAGGGCCAATAAATCACGGACGGAAGAACGGTGGAAGGTTTTCAGTGCCCAGAGAAAGAGATTTTGGGAGATCAAAAGAAAACATCATTAGCTAAATAAGTTCCATCGCGCTCTTCAGATGAACAATACGATGTAATAACATTAATAATAATGATAATAACAATAATAATAATAATAATTCACATTATAAGATACAGTGCATGACAACTAAATTTTTGGTTTGTACTGGGGTAGTTGTACAATCTGTTCTCCATCCTAAGAGGCTTTGCATTGATCCAACCGCTATATAATGAAATGCCGTGGTTTCTTTCCCTACAGATCTCATCTTAGAGATAAGAGGTAATCGATTTTTGGCGCTGGCCATCTACCCTCTGACTGAAGAGTCAAGCAAGGAACAGAGCAGCCAACTCTCCACACTGAAATCTACTAATGTACAGTATTAAAGGACATCCTTGGTATGATACTTTCATGTGCTATTAATTGAAGGAACTGGCTGTGTTCATTCTGGTTCCGTCCCATGAGTTCCGAACGCGTATTCACGCCTGAGTAAATAAGCTAGTGAGTCCCACTAGTTCCGAATATCTCTGGAAAACCCAGCTATAAGTTCTGAGGTTTGACCGGCTAATAATATGACGCGACCTAGAAGAGTTAATGGCCTTATCACCGGCCCCGGACAATGACAAGTTAATCGAGTTTTTTGATTACTTTGTCGAGCAATGGCTTGAAAATGCGCATATTCCGACTGAAATGTGGAATTGCCATGGGAAGAGGCATAGAACGAATAACTCTGTAGAAGGTTGGAACCATAAGCTGAATTTGAAATGCGGAAAACCACACCCTCGTGAAAGAGACTTGGTGTAGTGTTTGAAGAAGGAGTTTCAAAATGCAGACGAAAAAAAATTGCGTGTATAGTTGAATTTGCAGGCCACGAAAAGGAAAAGAAAATATGTTGCAATGGATGACAGAAAAATAACAGCAACTCAACAGCTTGAAGAGACCGGTGATTTAACAGTATTTTAAAGAAATGTTTCTCTTGCTGTTCATATTGATTAGAGTATAATGAGCAGAATAATTCAGTTAATAGATCAATTTGACGAAGCTACGTGCTGATTACTAAGTGACTTGTAAATAAGATAAAAAATAGTTCAATGACGAAGCGACATGCTGATACTATTTTAAGAACTTTGTAAATATAACTCAAAACTGATTATTTTGACGACGGCACATGGTGATACAGATACTGACAAGGCGAAAGCTGCTTATGGGAGCTACCGGTCCATGGCGTCTTCCCCCCTCTGTTAGAGGAGCCAATTCATTAAAGAGGGCACGCACTCCCGGCTGGCACTAACATTGGACCTTATTTGTTTCAGTATTAAACAATTAATACAATTTTGCTGTAGAAAACTAAGCTGGGACTCGCTCAGGTAGTGTAATTGGCAGATAGCTAATCCGCTAAAGAATTTGGAACTGGTGGGAATCGGAACTCATGGGAGCACACGGTTCATTCTATACAAGAATTTTAAACCAGTTGGTCAACCCGTACACGGGACACTAAGTATTATCTTTGGTTGAATATAAATATGATCGGCTAAATAATAATAATAATAATAATAATAATAATAATAATAATAACTAGCAACCCACACCCGCTTCGCCCGGTATCTTAAACGATTTACCCAACGTAAGCTTAAAAGGCACATGGACGGCAGGTCCCAGATGCTATTCAGAAAAGCCGAGGTGAACAGCGAAACTCCAAACACATATACTCTTCATTTAACTCGACACGACTCGACAGTTTGATGCTGGCCAAAGCTCACTCACTAGCGCATAAACTCGCTCCGAAGCTAGTAATTTAAAATTTCCACAGGATGGAGATTGTTGGAAGAAATGAAAACGTAAAAACACTTATAGTGGGCGATGTATTAAAGATAGAGATATGCTGTCGTGGACTATACTGAACAATTCCCACACTCATAGTATATAGATAATTTTAACGGGTTTCCCAGCGTAAGCTTGAAAGGTGCACGGACGGTAGGTTTTTCATCGAATCGGCTTCCTTTGGTCATAAATGAATCTATTTCAACAGAATCCTTCCTCGAGAAATCCTCTACAGAATGTTGAAAAACGCATCAAAATCCATCCAGTGGTTCTCGAGATTACCCGTTACATCCAAGAATCGGAGACTTTCTAATACTATGTAGAGATAAAAAAAATATCACCTGGAAATAAGTCAGTATCGATGAACGCAAAATAAGACAGGAAACCTCAGTATTCAAACACCTAGGAAACCTTGATAATTGGAGGCAGATCTCTTATTTAAAACGTATTGAAACAAAAAGGGAAAATATTGAGAAAAATCCTTGATTCAGTCTGCTCAGAAAGAATGTGGTATAAAGTCTCGGGAGCATTATTAGCACGCTGAAAAGATCACTGACACCTTCAGAAAAAGGCAATTAATGCTCTACTGCCACATTCTACATCCTTTGTCTGAAAAGTTCGGTGAATGGGTTTATGTTACGAACGGATTGTTGGCTTACCTGAAACAGCCGTTACTATCCTTCGAAGTAATCCCCCTGGATGGTTATGCACTTCTTAGAACGGCTGTACAGGACCTGGCATAGTCTTCCTGAGGGATAGCCTTCAGTTGGGTCGTCACATTACCTTGGATATCCGAAATGTCCGAAAACCTCTGGCCCTTCAGGGCTTTTCGGCGACCCTGGACCCCGATACTCCATACTTATACGCTTGCCTTCGAGTTCGTACCTCAGGCACCAGGTCTCGTCACCCATGACAATGGTTTTCAGGACCATTCCTTTCCACGGAACATTAACCTTCTCATTGCCACCCGTCGAACAGGTGTGTACGTTAGGTTGCATAAAGTCACCCTTCTCTCTGTCGCCCGTCTATCAGGTGTGCATGGCAGGTTGCATAAATTCACGCCATTCTCTTGCTTTCTATTTAGAGTTTTGACCACCCAAACTGAAGGCTATTCCTAAAGATGACTATGCCTGGAGTTTCCAGGACTTGTTCAGTCGTTCTAAGAAGTGCATAACCATCCACGGGGATTATTGGAAGGACAGTAACGGCTGTTTCAGGTAAGCCAACAATCCGTTCGTATTATAGACCCATTCACCGAACTTTTCAGACAGAGGGTGTATTGTATGACTGGATTCTCAACCTCGCTCTCTCAAGGAAAGTCAAGAACAACTGACTTAGTGAAATAGAAAAAGACCTTCAAGAAATTGGCATCAGGGGAAATTATGTAAGATCGACTCCAGTTCAGAACATTACTCAACAAACATAATTTTGATGAGAAAATGAACATCAGTACCCTATTCCAGTATTTTTTCCCTCGATGTGACTACAGACTAATACGAGGGAAAAACAAGATGTTCAGTAAAGAACATATAGCCTACTTTCTCCTAAATGCATGGGTATTGTTATAACACTTTGTCCTTTCAAGGAGTATAATTGAATGTTGGTTGTAGTAGCTTGTTGAAATACAACGTGGTATACGGATATTAAATATGAATTTGAGGTGCCCTTTGCTAGTGCTACCTCTGTACCAAATTTCGTTCAATTCGATTTCACCGTGTTCGAATTGATAGGGGTGGGGGGTGGGGGCAGACATTCAGAGTACACACACTCACACACAGACAGACACACAATGTTTGGCCCTGTGTTGATCTCATAACTATACTGACATTTTTTGCAAAAATCGAAAGTAGGCTAATAATAGCGTTCAGTATCGTTTGCAGGATATGCTTGCAGTACATCAGAACCATACGGGATGTAGGCAGAGAAATATCGACCTTCCTGTCAACACGCGTTAGTTGGGTTGCTGCAAGCGATATTGGAAGGGGCTACTGAATCACCTGATATACATAAATAAAATAATGAATGAGGAAATAAGCCCATAATCATGGATTCTACATCAAGCATAGACGTTCAATAGAAAGTATACAAATAAAAATACCGACTCATGCACTCTTTTGTGGATAAAACAAGCTCTAGAGATGGTTTCTAAATTACCGTTACAGAATTTGAGGGCTTGTAGTGGGGACGAATTCATTATGAAAATTAATAAATGTAAAACAAAAATATTGGAATTCAGGCGAAATAAATCAGAAACCTCTATGGACATCAAATTGGCAGGTGAATAGCTAAAGGAAGTAGGAGACTTCTGTTATTTAGGAAGCAAAATAACCAGTGATGGACGAAGCAAAGAGGATATAAATAGTAGGTTGGCTCAGGCAAGGAAAGCATTTCGACAGAAAAGGAATCTGTTGTCTTCGAATATAGATTAAGGTATTAGGAAATGATTGATAGCCTTTGTCTGTAGCGTGGCACCGTATAGAATTAAAACTTGGACTATTGGTGCAGCAGAAAAGAGGAGAATTGAAGCGTTTGAAATGTGGTGTTACAGGAGAATGATGATCAGATGGGTAGATAGGGTTACAAATGTAGAGGTATTAAAGAGGAGAGATGTTTCTGGCGACTGCTAATGAAGAGAAGAGATAAGTTGGTAGGACAACTACCAAGACACCCAGGAATAGCAAGCTTAGTTATGGAAGGAAGGGTCGAGGACAGGAACTGGGTGGGTAGACCAAAGTTAGAATATGTTAAACAGATTGCCTCGGATGTAGGGTGTGGTAGCTATGTAGAGATGGAACGAATAGCTCAGGTTAGGGAGGAATGGAGAGCTGCATCAACCCTGTCAAAAGACTGAAGACTCAAACAACAACAGTGGGGACCAGGATGGTTAGGTTTAGCATAGGAACTTGTGTCCGGAAACGTACCGTCTTCCCGCTAACCCCAGAAGACCACCACAGCACACGTTTAAATCTCCCGCATTTTCGGTCCAACTGACTAGGGTACGTACAGCGTGTTCCGATTCAACACGGAACTGTAAAATGGGTTGCCTACCCACCCGCAATCGGCTTGAAATCTGCTCGCAGCGCGCTAGCGACGGGGCTGAGTTCGCTTTCACTGATTGCCGCCTTCTTATGCAGAATTGCAAAGTATTTTGCTCTCTCAAAATATATTTACATAGGCTTCACAATAAGTTTCTGTTTCAGAACTTGTTATTTTACGCTTCTGTTAATGGCTTTTGCAGAGCATTTCTATGAAATAACATTTTATTTTACAACATAGTTTATGAAAACACAATGTATTTTAGTGTTGTATTTTATTTACAACACAATTTATTGCTTTTTAACCCAATACCATGAAACGAGATACAATTTGGAAATGATTTGTTACAAAATTGTAATCAGTCTTCGATGCGACTGAAAAAGTTAATTTATCACAGACGTTACATCTACTGCAAATGGACATTTACATAAGGTGTTCGAAGTGGCATCCATCATTTCCCAAGTAGAGGGCTACTCGTCACATGAAGTTCTCTCTTGCGTTCGACAACATCTGAGGAGGAAATTCCGCAAAGGCTTCGTTAATGATGAGCTCCATTTCTTCGGATGTTATTGGTGATCTTAAAAATACTCTCGACCTGACGTAGCCCCAAATGAAGAAATACAGGACTTTACAATGCTGGATAAGAAGGCGGCAATCAGTGAAATTGAACTCAGCCCCATCGCTAGCGCGCTACGAGCTGATTTGAAGCCGCTTGCGGGAGGGTAGGCAATCCATTTTACAGTTCCGTGTTGAATCGGAACAGGTTGTACGTCAATGAACGATCACCTGATGTCCCATATCCACTGCAAGAAAACCTTCATTTAGGAGACCCCTGTGGAATCCGAGGAAGACCTACTGGCGCGGGTTATTGCTGCGGTGCATGTTGGAGGACCAGGGATTGGTGATCGTGTGTACCAGAACATGGTACGGAGGTACCGTGTCTGTGTTGACGTCGGTGGTCCTCACATCGAACCTCACCTGTGATTGAACCTAGACGACAAACAGCAGGAGTCGGACAGAGCGCTGAAAATGCGGAAGCTGTGAACGTGTGATGTGGTGGTTTATTCCGGGTAGCGGGAAGACTGTACGGACACAAGTTCTTTTGCTAAACTCAACCGTCTTGGTTCCCACTTCTTCTTAAGACGCTGTCTCCAAACGAAGGTTGGCGATCCACGTAGCCAGCTCTGACCTTGACATTCCAGTATGAAATGCTTCCTCTGATGTACGCCGGTGCCACCTTATAATGTCCTTCAACCATGAATTTCTGCGTCTCCCAAATGACCTTTTTCCTTGTATCTTTCCATATTGAAAATATCTGTTCCCGTAGGAAACAGGATGTAAAATTGTCCGATTGAGCTATGTACATTAACAAATTCACAAATAAATTTGATACAATGGTCCGGTTAGCACAAAACAGTTGCCAGCGTTTCGCCCCAGTGTACCATTGGGCTCTTCAGTTGGTTATGGTACACCTCACCAAGACGCGTGGCTAGTACATACTGTGAAGGCCGCTGCAAGGCACAGATATTTCCAATATGGATTAGCTAGGTAAGCTAACATTATTTTTGAAAGGAAGTATTGACTTCCATAGTACATTGGCGCTGTTCGTGGCAACATTTGTGCCTTGCAGCGGCCTTCACAGTATGTACTAGCCACGCGTCTTGGTGAGGTGTACCATAACCAACTGAAGAGCCCAATGGTACACTGGGGCGAAACGCTGGCAACTGTTTTGTGCTAACCGGACCATTGTATCAAATTTCTTTGTGAATTTGTTAATGTACATAGCTCAATCGGACAATTTTACATCCTGTTTCCTACGGGAACAGATATTTCCAATATGGATTAGCTAGGTAAGCTAACATTATTTTTGAAAGGAAGTATTGACTTCCATAGTACATTGGCGCTGTTCGTGGCAACATTTGTGCCTTGCAGCGGCCTTCACAGTATGTACTAGCCACGCGTCTTGGTGAGGTGTACCATAACCAACTGAAGAGCCCAATGGTACACTGGGGCGAAACGCTGGCAACTGTTTTGTGCTAACCGGACCATTGTATCAAATTTCTTTGTGAATTTGTTAATGTACATAGCTCAATCGGACAATTTTACATCCTGTTTCCTACGGGAACAGATATTTCCAATATGGATTAGCTAGGTAAGCTAACATTATTTTTGAAAGGAAGTATTGACTTCCATAGTACATTGGCGCTGTTCGTGGCAACATTTGTGCCTTGCAGCGGCCTTCACAGTATGTACTAGCCACGCGTCTTGGTGAGGTGTACCATAAGCAACTGAAGAGCCCAATGGTACACTGGGGCGAAACGCTGGCAACTGTTTTGTGCTAACCGGACCATTGTATCAAATTTCTTTGTGAATTTGTTAATGTACATAGCTCAATCGGACAATTTTACATCCTGTTTCCTACGGGAACAGATATTTCCAATATGGATTAGCTAGGTAAGCTAACATTATTTTTGAAAGGAAGTATTGACTTCCATAGTACATTGGCGCTGTTCGTGGCAACATTTGTGCCTTGCAGCGGCCTTCACAGTATGTACTAGCCACGCGTCTTGGTGAGGTGTACCATAAGCAACTGAAGAGCCCAATGGTACACTGGGGCGAAACGCTGGCAACTGTTTTGTGCTAACCGGACCATTGTATCAAATTTCTTTGTGAATTTGTTAATGTACATAGCTCAATCAGACAATTTTACGTCCTGTTTCCTACGGGAACAGATATTTCCAATATGGATTAGCTAGGTAAGCTAACATTATTTTTGAAAGGAAGTATTGACTTCCATAGTACATTGGCGCTGTTCGTGGCAACATTTGTGCCTTGCAGCGGCCTTCACAGTATGTACTAGCCACGCGTCTTGGTGAGGTGTACCATAACCAACTGAAGAGCCCAATGGTACACTGGGGCGAAACGCTGGCAACTGTTTTGTGCTAACCGGACCATTGTATCAAATTTCTTTGTGAATTTGTTAATGTACATAGCTCAATCGGACAATTTTACATCCTGTTTCCTACGGGAACAGATATTTCCAATATGGATTAGCTAGGTAAGCTAACATTATTTTTGAAAGGAAGTATTGACTTCCATAGTACATTGGCGCAGTTCGTGGCAACATTTGTGCCTTGCAGCGGCCTTCACAGTATGTACTAGCCACGCGTCTTGGTGAGGTGTACCATAACCAACTGAAGAGCCCAATAGTACACTGGGGCGAAACGCTGGCAACTGTTTTGTGCTAACCGGACCATTGTATCAAATTTCTTTGTGAATTTGTTAATGTACATAGCTCAATCGGACAATTTTACATCCTGTTTCCTACGGGAACAGATATTTCCAATATGGATTAGATAGGTAATCTAACATTATTTTTGAAAGGAAGTATTGACTTCCATAGTACATTGGCGCTGTTCGTGGCAACATTTGAGCCTTGCAGCGGCCTTCACAGTATGTACTAGCCACGCGTCTTGGTGAGGTGTACCATAACCAACTAAAGAGCCCAATGGTACACTGGGGCGAATCGCTGGCAACTGTTTTGTGCTAACCGGACCATTGTATCAAATTTCTTTGTGAATTTGTTAATGTACATAGCTCAATCGGACAATTTTACATCCTGTTTCCTACGGGAACAGATATTTCCAATATGGATTAGCTAGGTAAGCTAACATTATTTTTGAAAGGAAGTATTGACTTCCATAGTACATTGGCGCTGTTCGTGGCAACATTTGTGCCTTGCAGCGGCCTTCACAGTATGTACTAGCCACGCGTCTTGGTGAGGTGTACCATAACCAACTGAAGAGCCCAATGGTACACTGGGGCGAAACGCTGGCAACTGTTTTGTGCTAACCGGACCATTGTATCAAATTTCTTTGTGAATTTGTTAATGTACATAGCTCAATCGGACAATTTTACATCCTGTTTCCTACGGGAACAGATATTTCCAATATGGAATAGCTAGGTAAGCTAAAATTATTTTTGAAAGGAAGTATTGACTTCCATAGTACATTGGCGCTGTTCGTGGCAACATTTGTGCCTTGCAGCGGCCTTCACAGTATGTACTAGCCACGCGTCTTGGTGAGGTGTACCATAACCAACTGAAGAGCCCAATGGTACACTGGGGCGAAACGCTGGCAACTGTTTTGTGCTAACCGGACCATTGTATCAAATTTCTTTGTGAATTTGTTAATGTACATAGCTCAATCGGACAATTTTACATCCTGTTTCCTACGGGAACAGATATTTCCAATATGGATTAGCTAGGTAAGCTAACATTATTTTTGAAAGGAAGTATTGACTTCCATAGTACATTGGCGCTGTTCGTGGCAACATTTGTGCCTTGCAGCGGCCTTCACAGTATGTACTAGCCACGCGTCTTGGTGAGGTGTACCATAACCAACTGAAGAGCCTAATGGTACACTGGGGCGAAACGCTGGCAACTGTTTTGTGCTAACCGGACCATTGTATCAAGTTTCCTTGTGAATTTGTTAATGTACATAGCTCAATCGGACAATTTTACATCCTGTTTCTTACGGGAACAGATATTTCCAATATGGATTAGCTAGGTAAGCTAACATTATTTTTGAAAGGAAGTATTGACTTCCATAGTACATTGGCGCTGTTCGTGGCAACATTTGTGCCTTGCAGCGGCCTTCACAGTATGTACTAGCCACGCGTCTTGGTGAGGTGTACCATAACCAACTGAAGAGCCCAATGGTACACTGGGGCGAAGCGCTGGCAACTGTTTTGTGCTAACCGGACCATTGTATCAAATTTCTTTGTGAATTTGTTAATATTGTATCTTTCCTTCAATAATTAGCTGTAATAATAGGTACCTCTCGTTTCGCATGATGTGACCTAGTTATTGTGTCTTTCTTTGCTTTATAACATGTAGCAGTTCTTTTTGCTTCTTCATCCGATGTAGGACCTCGACATTTGAAATTTTCAATATCCAAGGTATGCTCAGGAGACGACGATATAGATACATTTCAAAGGCATCGGTTCATTTTTCAATAGAAGGATCCATGGTCCAGCATTCGCAACCATATAGAAGAACAGAAGATATGTAGCAACGGTCCTAGTACAATAACATCTCCTCCATGTACCCAATTGTCATCATATGGAACATGTGTTCGTATCCCAGCTAACTCACGGTCTTTCGAGGTATGGGACGTTCATGCCCACCATACGACCACATGCTCAGGATTTGAGTCTGTCAGGTAACTACATGAAAGAAACAACATATTCCTAAATAAAACATTTAATGATATAAAATCATGGCTATACAACAAAAATACAAACAAAGGATAATTTACATTTACTTCCCACAATGAAAATCAAGGCTATTTGTGAGTCTCTTCTTAAAATTAGTGCTTCACTGCACTCAAATCTATTTCTAGCATCCTATCATTGATACTTTCAGACATCTACGAGTGTCCATAGTGTTCTTCCCGTGGCACAATTTAACACAAACTGGAGTATCACAACACAATAGTCACAATAATCTACCATTTATCTTTAACTGACATTAATTATGCAATAATTAAACATTTTTCCGTTTCTCACGGGGCATTTACTTTCATTAACATAAATTCATTATCTTATGCCTTAATTAGCAAGTGTTGTGTCGTGTGAATTGTATTCCTCTTTTCCCATCGATATGAAACGCTAAAGTGGTACGTTTTCCCTTCCAAAATACACATGGATAGAAATGTTTATAGTTTCACCATACAACGATTTTCTGGGTCTGGTCGAAATTATTATCGTTACAAACGTGTCATGTCATTGAAATCACCTACCCGTCTGCATAAATTAGTGTGAACTGGGCAAAATACACTTTAAAAAGATGCCTATATTTATTTGGTTCAGCGTTCCTCCTCAGAGAATAACTGGGCCAAATATTATCCGATCACAATGATCCAACAAGGTATGTGTGTTGAAACACATCATTTAATTCAATTGGCATCATCACAACAATCATATCTTAATTGCTTTTCGAAATATCGAGATTCTTCAGTGCCCCACTATGCTTCTAAAATAAAGGGACCAGGTCACCAGACCTCCCTTTCCAAGCAGGCAATAAAATTAGTTCCAGCTGGCCGAGCAAGATGGCCGCCGTCCTCGTGGTCTACCTACCACACCCCTCTGGCTGCTAGCAAGGTCAACTTTGTTTACAATTGCAGTACAATGGAGTTACTCTGAGTGTTGTCTCTAGTAATTGAGTCATTCTAATTATTTAACACCTACTTTTTATAGTGTAATGGGCTCAACTCGGCTCCTAATTAACATTCATGGCAGGGGATGGATCCTGTAATAGCCTTGCCGTTCTGTGGCGATACTAGTGGCTTCGGGTGCGCAACACGATTGAGAATCCAAGATTTCTCATCAGCAGCTGCCTAATATAATAAGGAAATCTGCGTTTCCTATACGACGAACTTGATCCTTACCTCTCAGGGCAGATCAATTAATACATGGCCTACGGAGGGTCTCGAAGAGCATCCCTCGTGGCAATATTCTTGCAAGCGGTGGATACAGACAGCCTCCGTTCCACTTCGTTGCGAATAATACAAGTATGCTCCACGGCAATACTATCTCGTAGATTAGCCAACTTTTCACCTAACGTGCAAGCTATGTTAGAATGGTCCCCGCAACTTATTGACGTAAATCTCTTGATTCTACGTTACTTTGCTCGCTGTATGCGGCTCAAACAATACTTCTCATAGATGACTCAATTATTAAAGCACTCACGTCCTCTCTGCAATTCTCTTAAGCCAAAGCTTTAAGTAGCTCCAAAAACAAGTATAAATTTACTGGCTTACATCGACTTAATGGTTCTCAAATACAACCCTAAGACTTGACCATATTAAATATTCATTCAACAATTCACTGACACTGAAAAACTCTCATATCTCGATATATTTTACGTTACTTTCTTACTGTTTACAAAAATACAGTATATTTATGTTAGACATGACACACTTTGTACGTTCTTTAGGCCTGAAATGCCTATTACTTTACTTATTACTGTTGCCGACCCCAGATTATTATTATTAATATTATTTAACGTTACCGTTACATTCATCACTATCTTAGGCCTGAGTGGCCCTAAACAAATCACCCTCCAAGCCATATTCTACCAAAATACGAGTGGTGAAAGCTCGTACATAAGTGACTGTTACATCTTAGTCTTAAAGTGATGCTTCGTTGTATGGTGAACTATTTAATTATATTAACATTTTAAATTTGTACTCACTTTTCATTTTCGCTGGATTATTCCAGCACGCCTGCCACGAGCCTACCATGATGCTTGGGTTTAAGCCATCATGCTATATCTCACACGACACATGATATCACATACATCACACATGATAATCATATTTTTATCAGTGGCTTTTCTCACTTTAACACAATACATATTATTTCACAGTCCATATAAACACTTTGAAATCTCTGTAATAAAACTTATATACACTTCTCGCACCTTTTCACATGTGGATCCTTAACTGGACTCCTACTAACGCCTGACCTCAGAGATGCGATGCAGCTAACTTCTGACAACCGCTGGTCTCCGTGAAAGTCTATCTTGCGTGTGCGTGCGTTCGATTCTCGTCACCTTCACTTCTGTTCAGTTCACTGTCACGTTTATTTGTGATGCCTTCCAGGCTCCCATAATTGTAGTGATCCTGACGATAATGTGTCATTTATAACAATGACAATACCTCCTGGTATCTTCACTGTCCAAAAGCATCCTAAATTGTTACTACGCTGTAGCGAATTTATATTTGCGTAAGATAATGGATAAATATCTGCTGTAGATTAAATCTTACGCGATTCATGATTACTATTAAGAAGCTGTATGATGCGCTTCCATTGTTCTTCAAATATTCTTGAGCGTCGATACTTTAACATTCCGCGCACTTTCCGGCAGCGTATTAGTTTACGTGTTGAGTCAACACGAACTGGAGATGAACCGCAGATGGTCTGGAGATGAACTGGAGAAGAACACTGACTTTCCTGCGCTGCTCCCCCTATATAAAGGTTTCTCGTAAAACGTAGTCCACTGGACATTCTGGACCGACTCCTTTCTTGAAATAATGCATTTCCAGCCAAAGTGACGTATACACCTCGTTTGTCTAGGAGTGGAGGTCCCATAATCACTCGCGTGCAAGCGATCGCTTCGGCCAATTAATTACAATTAATTGCCTTCTTCCATAGCGTCATGACGCCACCCTGGTAAATCCCCTCGTGCGGGTCTCCAAATCATTCCTCTTGAGCGTAGGCATTGTGTTCACAGGCTTATTTCAAGATATAGGCTTTAATTTAAGCGTGAGACCATTCCTAAATTATCTCTCCTATAATATGTTCACCTGGGTGTACATTTTACTCCATTTCAATGCTCCAATTGGCTGTAATCAATTAATTTCCGTGGACAATTACCCCCTCTCCGGTATCAAGCGTTGTCTACTGGTGAACCCCAGAGTCATTAATTTCGAGCTGTCCTGGCGGTCCAGACGAAATGAGTTCCTTCGGCGTCACTAATACACGCCCCTCTGCTGGCTGCGATTAGTCAAATGTCAAGCTGGCTTGCCTTCATGCGTTTATCCTACCAAAACGTACATATGCTTGCATTTTCTTACAATTATTCACCTTAAACAGCTATGATATTCACATTCTGGCCGTGAAATCATGCTAGATTATTATATGTCATTATATAACTCATTGCTCTTCGAGTTCCCTGTAGCTGTTCCCCCTCAGAGATCAATGGTTCGACTCTAGGTAGAATCATGGGCCTGGTTTTCTCTGATAAGACCCGAGTTCGATGCCAATCTGACGTGTCCCATTGGGCACAGTATTGTGTCTTTTTTGCTTTATAACATGTAGCAGTTCTTTTTGCTTCTTCATCCGATGTAGGACCTCGACATTTGAAATTTTCAATATCCAAGGTATGCGCAGGAGACGACGATATAGATACATTTCAAAGGCATCGGTTCATTTTTAGCCTACTTTCGATTTTTGCAAAAAATGAAAGTAGACTTATGAGATCACTACAGGGCGAAAAAAGTGTGTCTGTCTGTGTGTGTGTATGTGTGTGTGAGTCTGTGTGTGTGTACTCTGAATGTCTGTCCCCCTTATCAATTCGAACACGGTGAGCGCAAATTGAACGAAATTTGGTACAAAGGTAGCACAACAACATACCTTTAAGGAGGAAGCATACTTTGACAAATCTAATAGGTCATTAGCCTAATAGTTTGCGGATGGCGGCCATCTTTGTGTCAAAATCGATTACCCCTATTAATTCGAACACGGTGAAACCGAATGGAATGAAATTTGGTACAGAGGTAGCACTAGCAAAGGGCACCTCAGTGTCATGTTTTATATCGCCGCCATCTTGCCGGAAACGTAATGGAGGCCACACAAATATTCAAAGCTTAAATCAAATTACGATTAACCTAATCATCCGACCTCTACCAAATTTTGCATCAACATACCATTATGGAGGGACCATCCTTTGACCAAACTAATAGGTCATTAGCCTAATATTTTGCGGATGGCGGCCATATTTGTGTGAAAATCGATTCCCCCTATTAATTCGAACACGATGAAACCGAATGGAACGAAATTTGGTACAGAGGTAGCACTAGAAAAGGCCACCTCAGTGTCATGTTTTATATCACCGCCATCTTGACGGAAGCGTAATCGCGGCCACCCAAATGTTAAAGGTTAAAATGTAATTACGACCAACCTAATAATCTAGTCCCGTGCCCAGTGGGTGAGATCATGGGTAATGATGCTGCGTCTTATATCGGCCAATACGGAGGGACTGTGCTTCGTTTGTGGCTTCCAGGGAATAATAGTGGCTTTACTTTTAGTGCTGAATGTGTGTTAGTGTTATCTAGTGTATGTGTTCCTGTGTAATAGTGTTTTAAAGTAATATTTAATATGAATTTGTGCTATAAATGTCCGCCATCTTGGTAATTGCGACAATATTATTCCATAGATAACACTATCTAGAGGTCACTCCGTATATCTGACTAACACCTTTGACCTAACTGTCTCCATTCTGTTTTCTTTTGTCATTGATCCCATGGAGGCCATGAATAGGATACGCACTATTCTGTATAGTCTCGGTGTTACCTAGGTCACACAACCGGCCACTATTGTCAGCCATCTTTACGACCGGCAATGTGACGCTTTTGTACTAGACAGCATATTACATTATTACCTAGTCAGCTCACGTGGGGGTTTAGTTCCGAACTGAGTACGAGCTAAGCATAACCCTGCGTGAGACACTGGGAAGGGTGCCCTCAACCCCGACACGGCGCATCCCGATGGCTGATGGGGAATTTCCTTAGATATACAGGAAAGGTGCGAATAAGACCTAGTCAAATAAGCACCCGCGGATCAACTGAGGTGAATATAACAATGGCCAACGGCTTCGATGGCAGAGGAGGACCTATGTCTCAATGGCAGCGAGGGCGGAAGAACCAAAATTGAAATCCACTTCGCGTCTGACTTGGATCGAGCGGCAAAGTGGTCAGCGTCTGCTTACCTAGTAGGTACGGCTGCATAACTTATGTTCCAGGAACTAGCAATCCCTGGTCCTAAACTCCCAGTGGAAACACTGGATTAATCCTTGATTACAAGCAGTTATGATTCGTGCGAGTAACTACAGAATTACCCCAGGTGGTAACCAATCCACCCGTCCATGGACGGCAACCAGGTTTTCGGACTCTGGGGGACCTGGGCAACCACGATCACAGAGAAAGTCGGAGTTCTCTGGCAAACTACCATCAAAGACACCCTCATACATCGGGACCTTCAACATCAACACATTACTAAAACCAGGCAAAGTACACACCTTAACATCAGAACTAGATCGACAAAGGATACAGATACTAGCACTTCAGGAAACACGCTTTACAGATGAGAGCACACTAGACTATGGTAACTACCGTATTTTCAAAAGTAAAACGGACAAACGAATAGGAAGAGGTGGCACCCCCCTCTTGGGTATGGCATTTGTAGTTCACAAGGGCATAGTTGTTTCGATAAAAGAAGTCACTCCCATAAGTAATAGAGTAATGACTATGCGCATACAATGTGCGAACAAAAATACACATTAATTAACGCACATACCCCCACGAACATTGAAAATAAAAGGGACTTGCAGAAGGTAGAACAGTTCTGGTCTAAACTCGAAAAGATCGTGGCAACGGTTCCTAGAGAAGACACGAGGATATTAATAGGTGATTTCAATGCACAGATTGGCAAAGAAAAGAATACCAAAAGACTGTAGGCAAATACCCAGCTCATAAATTCACCAACAAGAATGGCATGAGACTCATTGAACTGTGCCAACAGAACAACTTGAAAATAATGTCCACCTCTCTGAGGAAGCACCCTCGAAAACAGAAGACTTGCCGATCACCTGTGCAATCTCTTGGAGAATATCAGATCGACCATGTGGCCATCACACATCCTTTACAGAAAGAAATTCATGATGTGCAAGTTCGAAGAGGAGCCAATATTGACTCCGACCATTATCTAGTGCGAATCAAAGTGAAATTTACCCCGAAAAGAATCCACCCCAAGAAATCTCATCTTCAGAAATTTGACACGAAAAAGATAAAGGAAAGTAACATAACAGAGGAATGGGAAGAGGAAAAGGCAATCACCTGGAAGCAGTTCCATGACAAGATCATTACGAGAGCTAAAGAGATTCCATTGAAGAAGAATACGAAACACCCGTGGTGGGATTCTGCATGTGAAGAAGCACTGGAAATGAGAAAGAGAGCTTTTCAGAAATACAACAGTAAGAAGTCACTCGAGACTCAACAACACTACCTTCAGACCAGGAAGGAAGTGTCAAAAGTAATCAGACAAACTAAGAGGAAACACATGAAGGACCAATTGGAATCTATAGATCAAGACTTCCGAGATCACAAAACGCGAGATTTCTACAGGACGTTCGCAGGAAGAATCCGAGGATAAACCCCACAGAACTTGTGTTTCCGAAAACAAGACGGAAACCTCGCGTTGTCCAACCGGGATAATTGTAGTGAACTGGCTCGGTATTTCTCTGAGTTACTCAATTGCGAGGAGCCAACATCACGATGGCCCAAAGAGACTCCCGTACATGTAAACCCTGAATCTCCACCACCTACTAAAGAAGAAATCCAGAGACACATTTTCAGACTCAAAAGTAACAGGGCGTCTGGAGAAGATGACATAGTTGCAGAACTATTAAAGAACACTAATCATCATGGATATCTGGAAAACAGAAAAGCTACCTGAAGAATGGAAATGTGCACTCATCCATCCGTTATACAAGAAAGGTGACAGAACGGATGTGAATAACTACAGAGGGATTTCTCTCCTTCAAGTCACCTACAAGGTTCTCTCCGCGTGTCTTCTTCAAAGAGTACAAGAACAGCTTGAACACAAAATTGGTGAATATCAAGCTGGTTTCCGACCTGAGCGTTCTTGTGTTGAACAAATTTTTAACTTGAAGACGATATTGAAATATAGAGCGACCCGAAGCTCTCCGATCATTTGTAGTTTCGTCGACTTTAAGAAGGCGTACGATTCGGTCGATCGACAGTCTCTCTTTAACATCTTAGAAGAATTAGGACTTGATCCAAAGACATTAAGACTCATCAAGGAAACACTCACGGACACGAAGTCAAAAGTAAAATTTCTGGGTGAATTATCAGAGCCCTTTGCGATTAAGACCGGCGTGCGACAGGGTGACGGATTGTCACCACTGCTCTTCAACCTTGTTCTAGATAAAGTCATTCGAGAATGGGAGAAGGACTTGAATGCCCAGAAGCTCTGGAAACCCATTCAACTTGGACGAAAGAATGATGATATCAAGGTCAGTTGTTTAGCTTTCGCAGACGACCTAGCGATACTAGCAGACAGCGATATTTTAGCGATCAAACAGATTGAAGTCCTCAAGGAATGCGCTGAGAAAACTGGGTTGCAAATCTCATTCGAGAAGACCAAGTTTATTTGCACTAGGTTCGACATCCAGGAACTACAAACAAAATACGGGCACATCAAACGGATTCCACACTTTAAATATCTCGGTGAGATCCTAGAACCAACAGGATTGGAAAAGGAAGCTCAGAAAGTTCGATTACAAAAACTCAAAAGAGGGTATTGAAGAACCCGTGACATCTATAACAAGAAATGCATGTCCATACATACAAAAATCAAACACTATAATACGGTGATTAAACCTGAAGTGCTGTATGCAAGTGAAACCTTGGTACTTAATAAGAAAGGTGATCTGGAAAATATCTTGAAGGAGGAAAGAAAGATCTTGAGGAAAATTCTGGGCACAGAGAAAAGTGAAGAAGGGTATAGACTCAAATCATGCAAAGCCACGGAAAAACTATCCAACCTCGCCGCAGACATCAGGAAACGAAGACTGAAATTCTATGGACACGTTCACAGACTCTCATCTTCAAGGTTAACTCACAAGATTTTGACATACTCTGGAAAACTGAAGAACGTATCTTGGATACAAGATGTTAAAAATTACCTGGAAAAGGCCCGGATAGAAACGTCAGAAATACTAGACAGAAATGTCTACCGTCAAAAGATAAATAAATGGGTGGTACAGCCAGAGAATGAAGTCCCCAGAAGATCGGGGACTAAGTGGTCAGAAGAAAGAAAACAAGCGCACAGTGAAAGAACGAAAGCAATATGGTCTGTTAGAAAGGCGAATCATAAATGTAATGCGTGATCCAATAGGGTCCATATGCACATAATAATATTAATAATCTAGTCTCTACCAAATTTTGCAACAACAAATCTTTAAATTGTGCTCTGAAAGAAGTTCATTTTCCGTATTGACAGATTCACTATATAACAAAGGAGAAACTGTTCCGCCTAGTCAATACATTTATTTACAACAAGTTATAAACTTGCTATCATATGGTACATGTTTCGGGGCCTCTAGTACTGGTCCCTTCTTCAGCCATAAATTAAGTTGCAAAATCCAGCATAATTAAAGATATCATAATAAAAAATACATAAAATGATGAGTGAATGGATGAAATGAGGCGAAAACGAACATATTACTCATGAAAAGTAATGTGAGTGCACATCAGTAAAAATTAACACCATTGGTATTGCTAGGTTCTTGAGAATACACGTATATAGCACTGTTCTAATGTTTGTGCATGTGGAAATCACTTCACTTGGGATTTATAGCCTGTTGTTTACAATGCTGTTGACTGAAACTTGCTGTTCAAGCTGGGGCTTCTGAGCTTATAGTCTTGCATTAGAGGGAAAACATCGAATGTCATATAATGAAATACATCATCATGATGAGGAGACGTTCAAGTATGGAAAAAACATATTTTACTTAGACCAACTAAAACAATTTCCTTTGTTGATTTAATTCACATAATCTCAATTTACTTCATGGCCCCATTGCTTCATCCAGTTGCATAGATACCTTGGATCCAAGGCTTCTAGATTATATGCATTGCCTAGGTCATGAAGTATCTAAATTTGTAACCATTGCACTCTCATTATTAATATATTATTAAATTTAAAAAATAATAATGACAATAAAAAAACATAAAATACAATATGAGATTTAAATTAAAATATGGTGAGGTAATATAATATTATATCTTTGTGACCTGGAATTGTTATAATTGGAATATAGAAAGGTAGATGGGGTTATAAGGGTGAGAGGAAATGGAAGAGGGTGGAATATTGGGGGAGTTTGTGTTGGGGAATTCACGGTGGTTTGTTGTTGTCAACAATTTTATTCTTTATATATTCCGTTAGGGTGTTGTACAGGATATTCGTTTCAAAATTTATTTCATTAAGATTATGAAGAGGAGATAGTTTCTGTGCGGTGTTAATTTCTATCGCTTCTAGTACATTCATAGTGGTCCCCTTCCTGTAAAATGGAGGATATCTAGGTCTTTCACGATATTGGTTAATTTATGATGTGCCTCCTCCATGTGTGTTGCCATTGCTGAGAATCTTCTGTATTTTGTGGCATTAAAATGTTCGTAGTATCTGATTGTGAATGCTCTACCCGTTTGTCCCAAATAATTCGCATCGCACTCGGAACAATTAAGTCTATAAATGCCTGATCTATGGAATTTGTCTATAGAATTTACTTTGTTCGAATTAAAGAAGAAATTGGCATTGGTGTTGGATGTTTTTTAGGCCATTTTTAAACCGTGTTTTTTTAATATGTTAGAGATGCTGTATGTACGTGCATTAAAATAAGTGAAAACCGCGTATACAGGTTTTTCTTTATGATCTGGTGTTAAATGGGTGGGAGGTCTATTTCTTATTTTGTTTATAATGTTGGAGATGAATTGATAGTTAAAACCATTAACTTTAGCTATTTGGCGTATGGTCTTTATTTCACTGGTGAGGTCATTTTTTGAAAGGGGAAGGTTGAAAGCTCTTTGAATCTTACTGAAGAAGGCTGCCTTTTTGTGGTTGCCAGGATGATTAGAACTATTGCTTATGGTAGTATGAGTTTGTGTAGGCTTTCTGAAAATTTTATAGGAAAGTCTATTGTTCTTTATGTGGGAAGCATATTCTGACCAAACTGCTAGATCATCAGCCCAATAGTTTGCAGATGGTGGCCAAGTATGTGTGCAAATCGATTCCCTCTATCAATTCAAACACGGTGAAACCGAATTGAACGAAATTTGGTACAGAGATAGCACTAGCAAAAGGCACCTCAGTGTCATGTTTTATATCGCCGCCATCTTGACGGAAACGGAATGACGGCCAACCAAATGTTAAAAGCTTATTTCGACCATCCTAATAATTTGATCTCTACCAGATTTTGCAACAACATGCCTTTTTGTGGAAAGCATCTTATGACTGACTACAAGGTCATCAGCCCAATAATTTGCAAATAGCGGCCATGTATGTGTGCAAATCCATTCCCCAGATCAATTCAAACACGGTGAAACCGAATTGAATGATTTTTTTTTACAGAGGTAGCACTAGCAAAGAGCACCTCATATTCATGTTTAATATCCCTATAGCACGTTGTATTTCAACAAGCTACTACAACCAACATTCAATTATACTCCTTGAAAAGGACAAAGAGTTATAACAATATCCATGCATTTAGGAGAAAGTAGGCTATATGTTCTTTACTGAACATCTTGTTCAATAGAAGGATCCATGGTCCAGCATTCGCAACCATATAGAAGAACAGAAAATATGTAGCAACGGATCATGCGGATTCGCAACTGTAGATTGAGATCTGATCGTACAAAGAATTTCCGCAAGGTAAAGAATTGTTTCCTGGCCTGTTCAATTCTAGATTTTATTTCTTGTTTGGAGTCACATTGTTCGTTCAATATGGTGCCCAAGTATTTGAAGGATTACACTTGTTCCACTACGAGCCCTCAAAGTCTGTAATGTATAAAGGAAGAGATGGGATTATTTCCTAACCATTGCAGCTACGGATGTTCTGATAATAATTTACAGTGGCGAGGTTTATCATTAATAACCTGTATTGGAATTCTGTAGGCAGCACGCATAGCCAGCCTACGCTTTCCAATCTCGCGCTTTCTCTCGGTGAGTTGTAAATTATTGAGGAAGCATGCAGCGTGAGTTAGCCGTGGTCGTCCTCAGACACTCTCGAAACTAACATCTATACGCTTAAAGAATCGATCAATTGATTAGTAGACACGAAATGAGATTCTTTTTTGTAGTGTGGCCTCCTGAGAGGCCGAGTGCAAGTATTTTTAGTTGACGCCCGTGGGTGACCTGCGCGCCTGGATGAGATATGGAATGATGAAGATGAATGAAACAGGGCAAGGATGTGGAAGGAAGTGGCCCTCGGGATCGCCAACTCCCAAACTCACCAGCCGTGAGCCCTTGAGGGTGTAGCACTATCTAGAGTGCACCAGAAGTGGTGGGGCTACATACACCCGGCCTCCTAGAGGGCCTTGACCCAGAAGGCAGGAGATATGATGAAAAGAAATAGAAGGCTGACCCCTCGAAGAATGAGGGTATCAGGAAAGACGAGACAAGGGCCAATTAAGTCGGGAAAGTGAAAGACTCCCTAGGCCTCGGGTACCCTAATACCGTCGGGATCAGAAGAGAACAAGTGTTGACCAAGGCAGGTCGACTGGAAGGATAATTGAGAGGAGCTCGGCACAAGTAAGTGGAAGGAATTCCGGACTCAGCTGAAGGTCACGTGGTCGGCAACCCACGTCCCACAAGTTGTGAGTTCCTGCGGGTTTAATAATTTAAAAATGTAGTTGGTTGATTCTCGGTATCGGATCCTTTGTATTGATGAAATTCAAAGAGCTGACTGCCATCCTTTCAATTAATATGGAGTAGCGTTGGGGGATGCTGAGTGCTTGACGGGATGACGTCAGAGCCAGCCCGTTACCATAGTAACGCACCGGGATTTAACACAAAAAGATGAAAAAGAGTCGATGCTAACATCGAGCTGCTTTGCCCAGGTTATGAATGAAATGTCGAGGGAGGTGAATGGGTATAGCTACAGTATACGGAGAACTTTCTTATGAATTGGCACAGTGACAAAACTAATGGTTTACAGGAGAGAAAATATACGGTTTCTGTTTTTATCAGTTCCCCTTGGAAGAGATTTAATATCTCAGTGCCACGTTGGAAGCTTGGGCTAATGCATGGTGGTTACTTTTTACCAGTACAGGGTTTAAATTAAGGTTCGTATTAGTGGCACTGTACACACCTCAACGAAAGTTTGGAATAGCATGAAATTGACTATACTGACTGTATTATGTAACAAATAACTTAAATAATACGCCTGTCAATGCAATTCATGAAACATATTTCGACCCTTCAATGGAGTCTTTTTCAGCTTTTAACTTAGGGAAGAAACTATTCAAATTAAAACGTATATTAAAAATATTCTTAAAGCTATATCCATGTTCAAAATAGGTAGTTGGATGGATAAATAAATAAATTGAATCCGCCGGAGCTGAAAAGAATTAAGTCAGTTTTCACTACTTTTGAGGGGATAGTTAAAACGTCATTGACAGAACAGAACTTCACAAACACACTATATCAGTCATCTGTGTTGTGAAGCAACTATTCAATATATTTTGTGTTAGTGGAATATCAATTTTAATTTAATAGACATTTTTTTTCAAATCAATTTTGGAAACGTGACTTCATGCCTTTCAGCTCCGTGGTCAGTTTAGTGTGGCATAAAGTCATCCAGAATTAATATTTCACATGATATTTTATTTAAAAATGGATTTATAACATAAAGACCACCTAAACACTGTACAAATGTAATTTTATATAGCACTGTAACACGCGGGAATCTTTCAGTGCGCCCAACATTAAGTACAGAATACGGCACTGAAAGGCAGCTAGTCATTGACTTAATGCTTTCTCCTCTGATCGCACTACATGAAGCAGTGCTTTCTGGCTTAAATCGAAGGCTGACTTAATTCTTTCCTATGCCGTTCCGAGGCCCTTGGGTCAATACTTCAGAATACTAATTCTTATAAAATGACCATTTTTGACATAATGCTTTTCAGTTCCGACCGATTCAATTATACTGAGTGAATCTACCTCGTCTGGGTTCTTGTATCACCATGGATCTCTCAATAAGTCAGGCCCCAGACTGCAACCTTACTTGCCCCTCCCTCTCGTCGGGGCTTGTTTTATTGGGGTGTCTGTAGTAGTTTGTGTAACTACAGTAATTGACACTTGAATTTTCAAGGAGGTGGCCACGACCTTAAGTTAGAAACCATACCAGCATTTACCTGACGTAGAACTGCAGAACCAAGGAAATACAGTCTACTTCTAGGATGGTTGAAATAGAATTCGAACCCACTCCTTCTCAGTTCTGCCTTTTGATGTTTAGTGTCGTAAATTGGAATAACAACATGGAGAAGAGATAATGAACCCTGCAGAGAGGTGCATGTCTGCAATGAATAAACTATTCAGCAGTAAACTGTTATCAAGGACATCAAAACTCCGTTTTTATAAGACAACTAGCTGAAGTACCCGTGCTTCGCTACGCGTCATAAATAAATTAAAATGTGAAGGTGACAGTTAAAACAGGGGATAGGCGAGGTGCTGCGCAGAGGGAGATTAACGATGGAACATTTTGTCCAACTACACCGCTCGGCGTTGACCGTGTTTTATAGCACAAATTTAGGTTTTACTCGCTAACCGTTGGAGATACCTTTCGGATAGAAAATGTAATTTTAAACCTCGTATATGCCATAAAAAGTTTGCTATTTCTTAGCGTTCTCTTTTTATTTGAAATGGAAATATGAAAGTTTGAAACCAAAGGGTGTAGTGACGTCACTAAAATGGTCGCCATCTTTAAATACTTCAAAGTATTGAAATCAAATTAGCCTATATGTTAACCAGGTAAATGAGCTACTTCCATGTACAATTCATGTAAATCGGACCAGTGGTACTTGCGTGATAGAGTAATACACAGACACACACCATCTCATTTTTAGTCTCGCTTCGCTCTCGTCATAGTCGTGTCATATTGTTATTCAATGAAATGCAGGTTTAACCCCATTAACACCCCTTTAGAACCAGAATATCCAAAAATCCCTCCTTAGTAGATGTTTTCGACATACAACAAACATATCCCCAAAATAACATTCTTCTAACTTTAGTAGTTTTGGTTGGTCGATGAGAGTGAATATCCAAAAATCCTTCCTTAGTGGACGTTTTTCTTCCAGAATTTCACCCCTCCTCATAGGCCCCTTAAATTGGATTTATGAAAAAACGGTCGAACACCTATTTATTTTAATTATTTATGTATTTATTTATTTTTAAGCTGATTGATTTCCTCCGAGTTTCAAACTCCTCGCCTATGTCGATTAAGAGATACACGCTCCGTTAGGAATCTTTCAACCCCCACTTTTCACCCCTTTCACCTCATAATATACACCATATCGATAAAAGCTTAGACATATGTCTGCTTATTAATGATGAGTTTATATGCCGAGTATACCAACCCCAAGGAAACCAACCGGGAGATATTGTTATGCAATTAAATGCAAGTCTAACCCCTTAATACCCCTTTAGAATCTGAATATCCAAAAATCCTTCCTCAGTGGACGTTTTCGACATACAACGAACATAGCCCCAAAATGTCATTTTTCTAACTTCAATAATTTTGGCTGGGCGATAATGAGTGAGTGAGTAAGTCAGGACATTTTCTTTCATTTATTTTTCAGAATTTCACCCCTCTCATGAACCCCTTAAATTGGATTTATGAAAAAAAAAACGGTCAAACACCTATTTACTTATTTTTGAGCTTTTCTTCCCCCCTGAGTTTGATGAGTGAGTGAGTTAGGACACTTTCTTTCCTGTTTTTCCCCCAGACTTTCACCCCGCTCCAAGGGCCCTTTAAATTGGATTTATGACAAAACGGTCGAACACCTATTTACTTATAGTTTAAGCTGTTTATTCCCGCCGAATTTCAAACTTCTCACCTATGTCGTTTAAGAGATACACGCTCCGTTAAGAATCCCTCAAACCCCCAATTTTCACCCCTTTCACCTCATAATAATACACCACATCGGAAAACCCTTAGACATGTCTGATTATTTTTAATGATTAGTTTATATACCGAATATCACATCCCCAAAGAAACAACTCATGAGATATCGTTATTCAATGAAATGCACGTTTACCCCCTTAACACCTCTTTAAAACCCGAATAAACAAAAATCATTCCTTAGTTGACGTTTTCGACATACAGCGAACATATTCCCAAAATTTCATGTTTCCACCTTTAATAGTTTTCGCTGGGCATGATGAGTGAGTGAGTCAGACAGTACATTTTCGTTCAATTATTTTTACCAGAATTTCACCCCTCCCCATGGGCCCCTTAAATTGGATTGATGAAAAAAAACGCTTGAACACCTATTAACTTGTTTTTTTTAAGCTGTCTTTTTCCCCTGAGTTTGATGAGTGAATGGGTCAGTCAGTCAGCTAGGACACTTTCTTTCCTTTTTTCCCCCAGAATTTCACCACACCCCATTGGCCCCTTAAATTAATTTAAAAAAACGGTTGAACACCGATTTACTTATTTCCTAAGCTGTTTTTTTTCGCTGAGTTTCAAATTTCTCGCATATGTCGTTTAAGAGATAGGCCTTCACGCTCCGTTTGGAATCCTTCAACCCCCACTTTTCACCCCTTTCACCTCATAATAATACACCACATCGAAAAACCCTTAGACACATGTCTGCTTATTTCTAGTGATTAGTTTATATGCCGAGTATCACATCCACAAATGAACCCACTCGTGAGATATTGTTATTCAATTAAATGCAGGTTTAACCCCCTTAAGACCCCTTAAGACCCCTTTAGAACCTGAATATCCAAAAATCCTCCCTTAGTGTACGGTTTTGACATACAACGAGCATATACCCAAAATGCCATGTTTCCAACTTCAATATTTTTGGCTGGGCGATGATGAGTGAGTGAGTGAGTGAGTCAGGACATATTCTTTCATTTTTTTCCCTCCAGGTTTTCACCCCTCCCGATGAACCCCTTAAATTTGATTTATCAAAAAAAATATCGAACACATATTTACTTATTTTTAAGCAGTTTTTCCCCCTGAGTTTGAAGAGTGAGTGAGCCAATCGGTTAGGACACTGTCTTTCTTGTTTTTCCCCCCCAGAATTTCACCCCTCCCCATGGGCCTCTTAAATTGGATTTATGAAAAGAAAAAAAGGTCGCACACCTATTTACTTATTTTTATGCTGATTTTTTTCCGCTGAGTTTCAAACTCCTCGCCTATGTCGTTCAAGAGATACACGCTCCGTTAGGAATCCTTAAACCCCCATATTTCACCACTTTCACCTCATAATATACACCACATCGAAAAACCCTCAGACACGTGTCTTCTTATTTTTAGCCTACTTTCGATTTTTGCAAAAAATGGAAGTAGACTTATGAGATCACTACAGGGCCAAAAATTGTGTGTCTGTCTGTGTGTGCGTGTGTGTGTGTGTGAGTCTGTGTGTGTGTGTGTGTGTGAGTGTGTGTGAGTGTGTGTACTCTGAATGTCGGTCCCCCCCTATCAATTCGAACACGGTGAAACCGAATTGAACGAAATTTGGTACAGAGGTAGAACAAGCAAAGGGCACCTCAGTGTCATGTTTTATATCACCGCCATCTTTACCAAAACTGAATGGCGGTCACTCAAACGTTCAAAACGTAAAATCAAATAGCGACTAACCAAATTATCCGATCTCTACCAAATTTGGTAATAACATACCTTCATATAAAACGCGTCTTGTGACCAAACTACAAGGTCATCCGCCGTACCATTTCAGGATGGCGGCCGTGCGAATTATGCAAACTTTATAATCCATATCATGGGACCCACCAGTTCCGATTATCGAGCCGAGAATCGATTTAACTGTTCTAAAGGAAGAGGCACGTTCGAAATTAAAAGTTTATTTTGTAATACTATAGTGCAGAAGTGATTTTAAAAAGCTGAGCCGTCTCGATAAGAAGACAAGATGGCAGCGGATATCTTGTGCCTGACTTATATTTCACTAATTTGAGTATTGCATGCAATATAGCGTACTGATACAAAATAAATAAATTTTGTATGAAATGCTTTATATATAAATAATATACTCCACTGATGAAATCGTTAGGTCTAAATCATTATTTGCTAACAAGTTATATGTAAGTAATTTTATATAGATCAAGGTTCGTTGGCACAAATGGCTCCGTGGTAAAGCGTTAGTCTGTCATTCATATGCCTATGGTTCAAACCCCATCAGAGTTAGGTTTTTTGCTTGACATTTTACATATTTGTTGCTTTGTAATGATTCAGACGTTTTAAAATTAAGCGTTATATTGTGCATAATACGGTGCAAAACATATATTTAATTAAAACGTAATTCGCCAGCAGATTTGCTCGAGACATCTACCAGCCAAAAAGGTAACTGCACGCCGGCCTACTTATTAACTTCCAGATTTTATTGAAAAGTTTCTTCTTCTGGCCGCTAGAATGCACTCGCCCTGTTAGGATTATATTGTTCGATATTTCACCACTAGATGTCACGACTAGTCTACGTGGGGATCCATTGATTACTATACCATTGGCATTCTATGCGCATCGAATTTGAAGAATGACAAGATGATACTATGATACATGTTTACTTCTTATTTTAAAGGGTTTGTAACAGCCTATTGTGCGTTATTTGAAAATGTTATTTGAAGTAAAGAACAAAACGATTTCACATAGTAACTGAATTCTAGCCGCTGGTGCTAGTTCAGGTTATTAATACTTTTATTTCAGGCAAATAGCAATCGAAAATATCCACATAGTTTGTATACACACGTCTCTGTAGGGACATGGAAAGATTTGTTAATTCAATTAGGGTTGTGAAAGCCATGCACAACCAGACGTGTAAAGACATACCTCAACTCAAAGTTGGATGTTGCCCACGGCAGGTCGATTATGTAATAATAACAATAATAATAATGTTATTTGTTTTACGACCCTTTTAACTACTGTTGCTTTTAGATACGCCGGGGTGCCGGAATTTTGGCCCGAAGGGGATCTTTAACGTGCCAGTAAATCTACTGACACGGCTCCCTCGCATTTGTGCACCCTCAAATGCCAGCTGACTGCGCCAGGATACGAACCTGCAACCTAGGGCCCAGCAAGCGAGAACGTTACCGCTGAGCCACGCAGCCAGTCCAGTCGATTATGTCTCCAGATCCATAACATTCTTGAGATACTTCTTATCTATCTTTCTTCAATGATGGTAGTAGTTTTTTTCTAGGTTGTGGCGTTTGGTAGAGGTAAATAGTTTCTAAGGTCTTCAACCAAGAAATGATTCTATTATAGTCTTTGATAATAACAACGAGTTATAACTATACTCATACATTTAGGAGAAAGTAGGCTATATGTTCTTTACTGATCATCTTGTTTAATGATGAGTTTATATGCCGTGTATCGCATCCCCCAATGAAACCAATCGGGAGATATTGTTATTCAATGAAATGCAGGTTTAACCCCCTCAAGACCCCTTTAGAACCAGAATATCCGAATATCTTCCCTTAGTAGGCGGTTTTGACATACAATGAACATTTCCCCAAACTGTCATGTTTCTAACTTCAATAATTTTGGCTGGGCGATGATGAGTGAGTGAGTGAGTCAAGACATTTTCTTTCAATTTTCTTTTTTCAGAATTTCACCCCTCCCCATGAACCCCTTAAATTTGCTTTATGAAAAAAAAAACTGTCGAACAGATATTTACTTACTTTAAAGCAGTTTTCCCCCCTGAGTTTGATGAGTGAGTCAGTCAGTCAATCAGGTAGGACACTTTCTTTCCTGTTTTTTTCCCCCCAGAATTTCACCCTTCCCCATGGGCCCCTGAAATTGGATTTATAAAAAACGGTCAAACACCTATTTACGTATTTTTTATGCTGTTTTTTCCGCTGAGTTTCGAATTCCTCGCCTATGTCATTTAAGAGATACACGCTTCGTCAGGAATCTTTCAACTCCCACTTTTCACCCCTTTCACCTCATAATATACACCACATCGAAAAACCCTCAGACACGTGTCTTCTTATTTTTAATGATGAGTTTATATGCCGAGTATCACATCCCCAATGAAACCAATCGGGAGATATTGCTATTCAATGAAATGCAGGTTTACCCCCTTAAGACCCCTTTATAACCTGAATATCCAAAAATCCTTTCTTAGTGGGCGTTTGCGGCCCTTGAGGAAGCTGCATACCAAATTTCATTCCAATCCGTTCGGAGGTTTCTGAGATTTCGTGATGAATGAGTGAGTGATTGAGTGAGTGAGTGAGTGGTATTTGTTAAATATATACCGTAGTAGATAGTGTCAAGTCTTTGTTATGCTATACTCGGTTGACAGTGCTGTGTGAGCAGTTGATTAACTAACGGGATTTGAAGGAAAGATCCTCATTTTCTATACCGGTAGTGCAGAGCGCAACTCGTATCCAGTCGGCCGTGTCTCGACTTGAGCTATGTTGCCATGGAAATGATCTGCCTTGCCGTTCCTTCATGAGTATATTTTATAACTTTATATTAGCATTTTCTCGAGTACAAAAGGACCGAAATCAGAAGAATGAGAAAGACTATCGAAAATTCATGTAGCCAGCGGTTCCTTCTGGGTCCTAAACTATGTGTATGCAAAATATGGTTGAGATTGGTGGATCGGTGTAGATTTGTATACGGAACCAACCCACATACATACATACATACATACATACATACATACATACATACATACATACATACAGACTTTCACTTTTATATATTAGATTGTACGACCAGTATTAATATATGGAGCAGAGACATGGACACAGAGCAAGAAGATGGAGAAGAGAATATTGACCTTTGAAAACAAAGTGTTAAGAAAAATCGTTCAGTTGGTATTAGAGCAGGGAGACTTCAGAAGAAACAAGTAGTTCCGTGAAGAACTATACAGCCTATTTTCATATATCCTACTCATCTTAATTGCCTCTATCTACATACAACATTTCAGATTGATTGCTGTAATAGATTCGAAGATATTGAGAACCGACTAAATATTTCGGATGGTCGCCATGTTGGATTTTATATATGTAGGTCCTAGAGTTATGTACTGTTACAAGGTGATTATTGTGTACGTGTAGCATTCAAACTTCAATCCCATGATTAGGACACAAGAAGTAACAAGGAGATTTTAAAATTTCGCACAGCTGCCATCTTGTGGTTGTGGAAACAATTGAAATAAATTAGATGCCAGTGGATTAACATTCGTATAAGGATTTACTGTACCAAGTTTCACTGCACTCGGATGGTTAAATTGCGAGAAACGTCCCTGTGAATATTTATACTCCGCGTCGCCGCCATGTTGGATTTGTGATCACCAGGTTATTTAAAGTCCTATAGGTGAACTTAAGTTCATAGCTCCTATGAAAATGAAAAATCAGTTTGATTGCTATAATATTTATTTATTTATCGTATGGCTTTTAGTGCCGGGAGTGTCCGAGGACATGTTCGGCTCGCCTGAGCCTGTAGCTGCTTCCAGCGGATACCCTAAAGGGTGAGCTACAAGTTCCGTTCAATTTCAAGTAGTTCCAACTTTCGCCACCAGATATCAATGATACCTAGTGGTGAACGTTTGAACTTTGATAGAGCGTTCTGCTATAATAGATTCGTAGATATTCAGAGCCTTCTAAATATTTCGGATGGTCGCCATGTTGGATTGTTAAATGTATAGGCCATAGAGGTATGTACCATAAAAGGAAAATTATTGCGTAGGTTCATTATTCAAACTTTCACATCGATCACATGATTACGACACAAGGAAAAAAACCCTTAATTTTAAAATTCGCAAAGCCGCCATCTTGAGGTTATGTAAACAATTGAACTAAATTAGATACCAGTGTATTACAATGTGTAGAAACATTTCCTGTACCAGATTTCATTACGGTTGGAACATTAAATCACGAGAAAGGTCTATTTAAAATTTTCAAATTCGCTTGGCCGCCATGTTCATTTTGTAGTCAACCGGTTTTTGAAAGTCTTATAGATGAATTTCCAGTAGTGTCCTTATCTCCGTAAAAAATTTCAGGGTTATACCGCTAATAGTTACAGAGATATAGAATGCTAGTGAAATATTTCGCACATCCGGCATCTTGTGGTTATGTAAACAATTGAACCAAGTTAGATGTCGGCGCATTACAATGTGTATAAACTTATACTGTACCAAGTTTTATTGGGTTTAGTTGGTTAAATCGCTAGAAACGTCTATTTAAAAGTTGCAAATTCACGTGGCCGCCATGTTGGTTTTGTAGTTACCAGTTTCTCAAACGCCACATAGGTGAACTTTTTTATCATCGTAAAAAATTCCAGGGTGATATCGGGAATAGTTTCGGAGATATTGAATTCTGGTGAAATATTTCGCACAGCCTCCATGTTGGATTGGTGATATTTAACAAAATTTGAAGGACACGGTCGGGGTCGCCCGGAATAGTGCTATGAACTTACCGAGTTTCATTGAAATCGCTCCAGCCGTTTAGATCGTATTATTGACACACACACACACACACTCTTCACACACGCACACACACACGGACAAAAGGTGATCTCATAAGCCTATTTTTTCAAAATTGAAAGTAGGCTAAAACACAGAAATTCACGCACAGAATAACGAACCAGATGTGATAGCAGTAATAAGGAGCCGAAGAATAGAATGGCTGGGACATGGACTGACCAGGGAAGAAGGGATGGTAAAAAGAGTGTTAGAAGGAAAACCACAAGGAAAAAGACCCCCCGGTAGACCAAATTTCTAGACGCATTTCCTTATGGGAAAAGTTGTAAGTCCTCAGGGGGAAAACATTACTAAAAATAAAAAGAAATTATTTTGAATTAAAATGTGTCATTGATTTACATTCTATATTTGAGTTTAATAATTTGCACACCTCTGTGCATAGGCCTGATTCATTATCACAATGCCCCCAGGGGCTCACATCCAGTAGGATGATCGTTGACGACCACGGGACCCCAGCTGAGTTCGGCATGGCTTCCACTAACTTGTGCCGGGCACCTCTCCATCTTCTTTCCTATCGACCTCTGTTGGTCTACTCTTGTTCTCTTCCAACCCCGACGGTATTAGGGTATCCGAGGCCTAGGGAGTCTCTTCCTTTCCCGCCTTAATTGGCCCTTGTCTCATCTTTCCTGATACCCTTCCTCTGCGAGGGGCCAGACTTCTTTTTCTTTTCATGTTACTTTCTGCCTTCTGCTCAAAGCCCTCAAGGAGGCAGGGTGTATGTAGCCCCACCACTTCTGGTGCACCCTGGATATTGCTACACCCTCAGGAGCTCATGGCTCTTGAGTTCGGGAGTTGGCGATCCCGAGGGATTTCTGAGCTGGGTCCGATTTCCCCCCTTTTTCCACTTTGGGGCGGGCCCTCTCTTCTGTCCCTTTCCTATCTGCCTTTCATGGGTCTCCTGCCTTCCAAGTCCCTCAATCCTTATTCTTCGAGGGTTGAGGGCATTTCTGTTGTTCCTGTCCTTTATTTGCCTTATCCGTTATTTTTTACCACTTCTTCTTCTAGTATGTAAGTCTGTAGTCAGTATTAGTTATAGTTTTCATTCTTATCTCATCTTTCACTATCACCCAAACCATTAGGAGCCGATAACCTACATGTTAGGCCCCTTAAAACAAAAATTATCATCGTCATTATCACAATGTCCAATGACCGTGGGTCTCAGAACACTGCTGAAGGGTTTTGGCTGAAAGACTCAAAGAAACTCAGATAACTTTATTACAGCGCTCCATCTCTCACTCTCAAAACTTCAAAGAACGCAGAAACTGAGTTAAAAGTCTCTTTCACACAGAAAAGAAAAAAAAATCCTTTTAAACTCACTTAAACGTCGCGTGTCTTTCAAACATTTTACTCGACTGCGTCCTAAATAATGTTCTTTTAACTCTGGCTTTAATTAATATAATTTATATGTATAACTATGTTTGAGGTAGTCATTTTAACTTTGAACTCCGTCCCGTGAATATACTTATTGACATAAGGAGTATCCATTTCGATCCATAAGCATTACTTTATTGATGTAGTAAAGGAGTTGAGTTTGAGTGTGGCAATGTTCTTTTCAAGTATATACCGCGATACGTACGTGTCTAGGGGAAATTTTTAGTGTAAACGATGACATCACGGATGATGTGCGGACGTTGATGTTCGTTTGTTTGATGGTTTGGGTTGAATAGCCACCATTTTGTCAGCTGTATGAGATTTCAAACAGTGCGTTGTTACATGCCGATGTAGTGACATGAGTGCAAGTGCGAGGTATGTTGGTGAGCTATGAATGTTCATGAATTAAAGGAAGGAAGATTGTAGTTTTACGTCACCGTGAATCTTGTGATTATGAGCCACGGGACCTCCTTTTAACGTGGAATCCGAACCACAGGACATGGCATTTCACTTCGAAAATCTCATATGCATTGACCGGGAATCGAACCCGGACCACCTTGGTGAGAGGCATACAGCTAGACCGCTGAGCCACCACGCCCCTTGTTCATGAATTACTTTTATTTGTTCAATTCAATTGAATATTTGCACTGTGCTTTTCTAAGGCAATGGTGAGACAAAGGCATTGGTCACTACTAGGTTAGACGACGTTCTGGGCGAAACCATTGGTCGTTACTTGGTTAGACGACGGACTGGTTGAAACCATTGGTCGCTACTAGGTTAGATGACTGTCTGGGTGAAACCATTGGTCGTTACTAGGTTAGATGACTGTCTGGTTGAAACCATTGGTCGCTACTAGGTTAGATGACTGTCTGGTTGAAACCATTGGTCGCTACTAGGTTAGATGACTGTCTGGGTGAAACCATTGGTCGTTACTTGGTTAGACGACGGACTGGTTGAAACCATTGGTCGCTACTAGGTTAGATGACTGTCTGGGTGAAACCATTGGTCGTTGCTTGGTTAGACGACGGACTGGTTGAAACCATTGGTCACTACTTGGTTAAATAACGGTCTGGGCGAAACCATTGGTCACTACTAGGTTATACGACGGTCAGGGCGAACCATTGGTCGCTACTAGGTTAGACGACGGTCAGGGCAAAACCATTGGTCGCAACTTGCTTAGATGACGGTTTGGGTGAAACCATTGATCGCTACTAGGTTATACGATGGCCAGGGCGAAGCCATTGGTCGCTACTTGGTTTGATGACGGTGTGGCCAAAACCATTGGTCACTACTAGGTTAGACGACGGTCCGGGTGATACTATTGGTCAATACTTTGTTAGATGACGGTCTGGGCGAAACAAGTACATGCTGCTCACCGCTGCGGTGAGACTTCGCGTATACAGCGACATGGATGTGCTGCTAACCTAACACGTCCCACAAGACGAGACCCACGTACCTCGCTGCGGAGAGAATTTGCGGACGCTCTGGAAAATGAAGAGTCCAGGGAAATAAAGATGAGGGTCCAGAAAACAAAGTTCTGAGAAAACAGCGGTTTTAAATTTAAAACGAAATACCTAAATCCTAAACAAAGAAACAGGAGTTATTTTGATGTTAATCTGATGAATAACATATCTGGCACATATTTACTATGTAGATAGACTTTTTGCATTTATCTAGTATTATAAAAATAACATTATAGTTGGTTCATGTCACAAAAATCTAGGCAAAAAGGATGAATGTCCATTGATTTGTAGTGAAATCTATGAATCTGTTGTTTGTGTGGTAGTTTTTGGAACACTTAAAATGTCACTTGTTTATTGGCCTACATCATTACCTGAAACTAATAATAGGCTTCTTAAATACACAGTACACTTCACAAACGAGGGAGTGATGCAAAACATTTTGGGGCTTTGACAGAACAAGAAGAATCAGGTGCTGAAAGTCATCAAAATTTGCTTTTTGGCCAGGTGATTTGCTAGTTCAGGAAGGTGAAAGCAGCCTTCTGGTAGAGATACGAGTTTCCTCTTCGGTGTGGTGACATCACCTTCATCATCCATACCATTGTAAGTTTGCCAATGTAGGACCATTTTAGGATGGTGACTGAAGATCTTCAGTTTCCTCAGTGGACATTGTTTTATAAATTTATATAGTGGGGAAAGAAAGGTGGCCAAGATCTGAATATTTCTTGATTGTCACAAGAAATGACTTTAAATGATCATCGTTTGTTTCTCGAATTTTGGAGAACTTCGTTCCACTCAGACGGAAGTTCAACCACAGACTTCTGGTTAACTAAACCCATGTTTTTATCGCCCTCTTATTGGAAAGACCATTTATATTGTATCTAGTCATATTTAGTGTAGCATTCTAAACACAGAGTAGTTCTTGTTTTGACCACTACACGAGTCACAAAAAAATTGACAGTTCCTTTACTTCAGAGTCAAGATGATTAAAAATGAAATCCCATAGCATGGACAAACCTAATCTCCTCCTTTCTTGCCGGAGATTTGAGGATACGTGTAGAAAATTGCTTCAGAATCTGATAATTGGTGAATGTAGAACATGTAGAATAATAGTTGCCGTTGATAGTCAACATCGTTGGTGGTGATATTTGGAAGAGGCAGGCTTTTATGGAAGTCCATGGCGATTGCTTCTTGTCTTTTTGTGCTGCAAGCCAAGCATTTTTCTTCAATTTGTAAAAAGAATGAGTTCGCTTCAAGTGTAATAACTTTTGCTGTAGTAGGTTATTTAGTTCAGAGTTAAGTTTTGAAGCTTCAATCTGAGTATTAGTAAGCAGGCTTAGTTTTGTATGAACATATTCTATTTTCACAGTAAATTCGTCACAGGTGCTACAGTTGTCGCACCTTGGATAGCCGAAGGTCAAATTAAAATTGGTGTTAAATATTTCTCTGTACTATTCCAGTATGGGAAAGCCTTTGTATAGAGACAAAACATTTTGCACACATCAAGTTCCTCTGGTAGCGTTATTGAGACTTAGATAAACCTTAGTGCGACTTTCTGCTTTTAAAGGTCTAAATTTGTTCAATTACAGAATTTACATCATCATCAGGATGCTTGTTAGGCCTGGAGCTGTGCTTTCCTCGCATATCACATGGTGGTAAACCTGTTGTTTTAAGACTCTTTTGTAAATTTTTCAGCCTCTTAGCTGTATTGCCATGAAGTGATACAAATGATTTGTAACATGCAGGGATTTGTGTGAAAATCAGCCTCAGATTCTGGTTTCCTAGGCCGATGGCGAGTGACAGGAGAGCACTGTAAGGTATTAATCCACAAAGATACATCGACTGTTTTTCATGTGATTCAATCTAATTAAAATTCGAAATAGTATCACTTTGTTCACTTGTAGTTATGTTTTTAAGACACTCTAGTCTTAAGCACTTAGTCTGGTCCTGTTTCAATAGACCAATCAAGGCACAACAACCAATAAACCAACACTGGAGTAACACTCTTCAACAGTTACCACAACATTAAGCCATCAACAGCTGAGTGAACTGAAAACAGAGCACTCTACACTGCCAACTAAGTGGACCCTCATCCTTGTAGCTCATACAATGGCACCCTCATCTTTCTTGCCTACACCACATATTTTTGTTGGATGTGTATCCGCAGACATTCATCTTCTTGGCCTTCTAGGAGTAGTTTAACATATTCTTTTGGGGTTAAACTATACAAATTCACTGCGAGCTCAATTTTCATAAAAAGTGGACCCTCATCTTTATTCCCCTGGACTCTTCAAATGTGAACATGGCTCGGTTGAATTTTATTAATTTTGATACATACAATTGTCACTCACCGAAATATTACCATATCCTTAAACCATGAAATATTTTCCATGAATCCTTCGATCTCCGATCGGAATGGGTTCAATATATCAACGTAACAACACACATGTAGAAATGTACTTATTCAGTGTTTATAATTGTAATTTGTGGGTTTGTTGCTTTCGGTATTTCTCAGCAGTAGTAGCCTTCGTGGGGGAAGGTGACTCTTTACGAGTGGATTTGTTATTTCTTAGCCTAACAGCTTTGTTGATATTAATACAAAACATCATTTAAGGGGACTTGCCGCTTCAGTTGTATTGTTCAGGTGTATTGGCAGTATTTTTGCGATTCTTCCGTATCTTATTATACAGTATAATAACGCTAAGGTGTATGTTTCACAAAACTCAAGCTCCTAAACCAGAGGGAGTTAGAAGGTGTGGTTTGTACCAAAATCTTCCAAATCGTCTCAATAAAACAGGAAAAATCTTGCATTTCTTGATAAGTCAACGGAATTATATTTATTTGTTTATAAAGTGCCTTTAAACAAATTAACAAGACGATAGCCCCTGGCAGAACTGTGTTGCGACCCGCATAGCACTAGCGGCGGCGGGTAGTCTGTACACATGGGGTGCACACAACCCATTATGCGAGAGTTCTGGCGCCGGTCCGCTAGTAATAATAAACATCTGATGGCATTGTAATCTTAGCCGATGCACCAGAGGATTTGGATGCGTTTTCAAATGGTTTGGACTCCGACTTAAGGACAGAATTGATCGTGAAAATCAACAAATGTAAAACAACAATGAAGGAATGCAACCAAAATAAATCAGAAACCCCAATGGACGTCAAACTGGCAGGTGGGAATCTAAAGGAAGTAGGAGACTTCTGTTACTTAGGAAACAAAATAACCAGTGATGGACGAAGCAAAGAGGATCTAAAAAGTAGGTTGGCTCAGGCAAGGAAAGCATTTCTACAGAATAGGAATTTGTTGACATCGAATATAGATTTAGGAATTAGGAAGTCAGCGTGGCGCTGTATGGAAGTGAAACTTGAACTATTGGTGCAGCATACAAGAAGAGAATAGAAGCATTTGAAATGTGGTGTTGCAGGAGAATGATGAAGATCAAATGGGTAGATACAGTACCAACAAATGAAGAGGTATTGAGACGACTGGGTTAGGAGAGATATTTCGTGAGACTGCCAATGAAGAGAATATATAGGTTAGTAGGACTTAAACTATGACACCTAGGAATAGCATAGCAAACTTATTTATGGAATGAAGGGTTGAGGAAAAGAACTGTAGGGGTGGACGAAGGTTATAATATGTTAAACAGATTGTTTCGGATGTAGGGTGATTTTTTTTATTTGATTTATTTTCACTGCTACACTTAGAGCTTAAGAGCTCCTTTACAGTAGCGCCCTACATAAAATAAAGTTAGGGCTTATAAAAATAAAACATTTCACCTACATTACAATATAAATAATCATAGTCTAACAATTATAGTAACAAAAATATAGTAACAATACAATAATAATAATATTACTAATGATAATGGAAAAATTATATACAAAAGAGTGAGAGTGCATACAGACTATCAGCCCGAAAAACAAACACCATATACTGTACAAGAAGAGCTATTGAAGTAGACATGTTGTCAGCTATTGTCCTTGTGTTATAACTGAACTTTAAAAAAGTATTTTAACATAATACAGTAATCAAATGTGAGAGGTATACTGCTCCAAGAAGCGGGATGAAAGATATCTTTTGAAAGCTGCAGTGCTTGCAATGTTGACGAACTTATATAAATCGAAGGTGTTGAAGAGGCGTGAGGCGGTGCAAACAAAAGATTTATTGAACTTCATGGTTCGGTGTATAGGAATCTGGAGTGTTAATTTTGTGTATCTATTTTCTCGATTATGAACAGAATGCATTGGTGTAAAGGCATTGTAGAGATATAACGGGGTCTTGGTATGTAATATTTTATGTGTCAGAATGGCAACTTATAACTGCCTGCGCTCGTGGAGTTTCAGCCATTTCAGCTGCACGTAGTAAGGTGTGATATGTTCATCTCGCCTTACATCCAGAATGTACCGAACACATGCATTCTGGACTCTTTGTAATTTGATGTTCTGTGTTTCTGGTAAATCATTGTATACAGCAGAGCCATAATCAATGATTGGAAAGATGAGAGTTTGGACGAAGAGCTTACGTATGTTAGGTGGGGTGTAAGAAACAGTTCTTTTCAGGAGATGCATAGTTGATACAACCTTCCTTACCACATTAGACGTATTATCTGCCCACGACAGGGTTCTATCAAATATCACTCCGAGATTATTGACAGTGTTTCTATATTTAATATTATTATCTAGTATCTTGATGGGTGGTAGTGAATTAAAATCTACTGAATTCAGAAGTTAGGGTGTGATAGCTATGTAGAGATAAAATTATTATTATTTTTTTAAATTTATTTATCGTATGGCTTTTAGTGCCGGGTGTGTCCGAGGACATATTTGGCTCACCAGAGGCCGTAGCTGCTTCAAGCAGACACCCATAGGGTGAGCTACAAGTTCCATTCAATTTCCAGTAGTTCCAACTTTCGCTGCCAGATGTCACTGATACCTAGTGGTGAACGTTGGAACTATGATAGAGCATTCGAACGAAATCTAACCTAGAAATTTACATTCACACGAGTTTAGTCTGTAGATGGATCTTTTACATGCCATAAATCTATGACATGAGACCGCCGGCTTTACTTCCCCTCCGAAGTAAGGACTACTGAAGGATTTTAACACTCTTAAAAAATCCGACGACTTCGGTCGGGTTTGAACCCGCTATCTTGGGAACAGCAGTTTAGCAAGCTATCAACTACGCCACTGAAGCGAGATAAAATGATTAGCCTAGAACAGGGAGGCGTGAAGGGCTGCATCAAACCAATCAAACGACTGAAGACTCAAGCAGCAACAACAACAACAACACCCTCTTAACCATAGACATACTTTTGAAGCCTGAGTGTAAGAGATCTGATGATGATCGCTTGACGATCGAAACTGGTATTCGAGGGAATTTATTATTCTCATGTATTTTTTTAGATTTAGGGAATAATACCCATTGCAATTGGATACAATCCTGTTGGTCGACTGAAAAGCATTTTAAACATTCGTTTATTAAGGGAACACTGAAAAATGGTTTCCATCCCTATAATATTCTCACGAATTATAGTGTGTCGCGTTCCAGCCCACCAACCAGAATTACATTTCATTGCGTAGTCTGGAATGGAATCTAAGACCTTTGGACGTACACATTCCAACATTTGATTGGTCAGCTGCTTCGTCATTTGAATGATTGACGTTCTAATTCGAACACGTGAATTATCTGTAATGGAATGAGTCGTGAGTAGCTAGATTGCACGTCAGACCTATCAACGATACATTAGTGCAATCAAAATTTCATTAGTTAATTGGCTTTAGTAGCAAACCACGCGATTGAGTGTCACGAAATGTTACGATAGACCGCATCACTTTGAACAAGCTACCCAGGATAACATAATAGCTACTTGTCCCTCATCACTACAAACATGGCGATTTATTGAAAAATATTGATCCATTTTCACGACATGTTGGCTGCAATATTCTATGTGTGAACAGTTGATATACAGGGCATTTCAAAAAGAATGAGTCAATTTAATCAAGCTGAACTTACATAACAGTCAGTAGTACAAGATAGCAACCATGACATATGTATTTGATTGATGATGAAGTTTTGTCCCTTCCCTTACAAGCGATCAATATGACCACCTCCAGCAGTACTGACGACATCAAGGCGATAGGAGAATTACTCCCAAACGCGTCGAAGCATATCACGATCCACAGAGTCGATTTTACGTGTTATCCGCTCTTTACTGTCATGCAGTGTAGTGGGTATAGGTAGACCATAAACATTGTCCTAGGTGTATCCCCACAGGAAGAAGTCGCAAGGGGTAAGTCTGTGGATATTGGAGGACATGTGAATAGAGCAGGATCCGGAGGAAATTTACAACCAATCCTCCGTTGAGGCACTGTTTCATTAGCAAAATGCTCGCACTGCTAAGCTTCAATGGGGCGGGGTTCCAACTTGTTGGAAAATGAAGTCACAAGGGCTCAAGTCTGGGGATCATGGAGGCCATGGAGATTTGAACACGATACGGAAGAATGTTGCGACCAATCCACTGCACTGTTCCATTCAAAAATGCTCACACTGCTAAGCTCCAATGGAGTGGGTCTCCATCTTGTTGGAAAGTGAAGTCACTTGAGAGTGTTTGCAGGTTCGTAACATTTCGAGATAACTTTGTTCGGTGACATTGTTGTTCTGGAAGACGAAAGGGTCATAAACACTGACGTTAGTCACCTCTCATAAGACGTTGCACTTGTCCTTGACGTAACCCCATAGGAATAATTCTTAAGGGATAATGTCTGGGGAACTTGGAGGCCGTAAGAATAGTACACGATCCGGAAAAGTTTTGCGACCAATCCAACGTCTTTGGCGTTTGACACAGCTATTGCCGTGGAAGGTTCCCTCGTTACCAAAAACAAATCCATGATAAGTAGTCTTCTTCGTCAGGTTTCCATGTTCAGCATCCCAACACCATTCAAAACGAGAGATTCAGCTCTTTGTAATGGCATGTGACTAGTTCCGCTGCGTTGCTTGTGAACTGCCTAAAAGGGATTCGCAAAGTTTACGAAAGACCCTATATAGAATGGAACCAGGCATCCGATCAGTCGGCTAAAATGAATGGCTCGATCCTCTCTAGTATAGGTCATCTCGTGATGTAGTGGCTAGCGTTCTTGCCTGTCGCCCGGAAGGTCCCCGTTCGATTTCTTACTCTGCCAAGAAATTTTAATTTTGGTCATGAGGCTGCAACGGAGTACACTCAGCCTAGTGAGGCAAAACTGAGAAGAGTAGGGTTTGATTCCCACTTCAGCCAACCTGGAAGTGGTTTTCCGAGGTTTCCCCTACACGTCTACTCCAGGCAAATGCTGGTATGGTTCCTAACTTAAGGCCACGGCGACCTGCAATCTAATCCTACCTCAGTTTACAAATACACACACTAGTACAATAATAATAATAATGTTATTGGTTTTACGTCCCTTTTAACAACTGCGCCTTTTAGAGACGCCGGGGTGCCGGAATGTTGCCTCGAAGGGGATCGTTAACGAGCCAGCAAATCTACTGACACGGCTCCCTCACATTTGCGCACCCTAAAATGCCAACTGACTGTACTAGGATTCCATCCTGCAACTTTGGGAACAGCAGGCGAGAACATTACCGCTGAGCCACGCGGCCAGTCAAAAAAAAAAAAAAAAAAAAAAAATCAGAAAAAAATCAGAAAACAGAAAACAAGAAACAAAAAACAGAAAACATGAAAAAAAACAAAATCACAAAACATAAAATTAAAAGCAAAAACAATAAAATAGAAAAAACAAAGAATAAAAAACAGAAATAAAAAAACAAAACAAAAAACAGAAAACAAAAAAAAACAAGAAAACAATAAGAAATCGGAAAACAAGAAATTAACAACACATAACACAGAACAGAAAACAGAAAACTAGAAACAGAAAACAAAAACAGGAAACAGAAAACAAAAACAAGGAACAGAAAATAAAAAACAAAAAGCTGGAAACAAAACAAACAGAAAAACACCAAACGATAAAATTAACAACAAAAAACAAGAAAGAGAAATCAGAAAGTAGAAAACAAACAAGATGTTCAGTAAAGAACATATAGCCTACTTTCTCCTAAATGCATGGGTATTGTTATAACTCTTTGTCCTTTTCAAGGAGTATAATTGAATGTTGGTTGTATTAGATTGTTGACATACAACGTGCTATAGGGATATTAAACATGAATATGAGGTGCCCTTTGCTAGTGCTACCTCTGTAAAAAATTTCATTCAATTCGGTTTCACCGTGTTTGAATTGATATGGGGAATGGATTTGCACACATACATGGCTGCTATTTGCAAACTATTGGGCTGATGACCTTGTAGTCAGTCATAAGATGCTTTCCACAAAAAGGCATGTTGTTGCAAAATCCGGCAGAGATCAAATTATAAGGATGGTCGTAATTTGATTTAAGCTTTAAACATTTGGGTGGCCGTCATTCCGTTTCCGTCAAGATGGTGGCGATATAAAACATGAGACTGAGGTGCCCTTTGCTAGTGCTACCTCTGTACCAAATTTCGTTAAATTCGGTTTCACCGTGTTTGAATTGATAGGGGGAATCGATTTGCACACATACTTGGCCACCATCTGCAAACTATTGGTCTGATGATCTTGTAGTTTGGTCAGAATATGCTTCCCACATAAAAATATGTTGTTGCAAAATTTGATAGAGACTAGATTATTAGGTTGATCGTAATTACATTTTAACACTTGGGTGGTCGCGATTACGTTTCCGTCAAGATGGCGGTGATATAAAACATGACACTGAGGTGCCCTTTGCTAGTGCTGCCTCTGTACCAAATTTCGTTCCATTCGGTTTCACCTTGTTCGAATTGATAGGGGAATCGATTTTCACACAAAGATGGCCGCCATCCGCAAAATATTAGGCTAATGACCTATTAGTTTGGTCAAAGGATGCTCCCTTCGTAAAGGTATGTTGTTGCAAAATTTGGTAGAAATCGGATGATTAGGTTAGTCGTAATTTGATTTAAGCTTTGAACATTTGTGTGGCCGCCATTACGTTTCTGTCAAGATGGCGGCGATATAAAACATGTCGCTGAGGTGCCCTTTGCTAGTGCTACCTCTGTACCAAATTTCGTTCCTTTCGGTTTCACCTTGTTCGAATTAATAGGGGAATCGATTTTGACACAAAGATGGCCACCATCCGCAAACTATTAGGCCAAAGACCTATTAGATTTGTCAAAGGAGTTACCTCCATAACGGTATGTTGTTGCAAAATTTGGTAGAGATCGGATGATTATGTTAGTCGTAATTTGATTTAAGCTTTGAACATTTGTGTGGCCGCCATTATGTTTCTGTCAAGATGGCGGCGATATAAAACATGACACAGAGGTGCCCTTTGCTAGTGCTACCTCTGTACCAAATTTCGTTCCATTCGGTTTCACCGTGTTCGAATTAATAGGGGGAATTGATTTTCACACAAAGATGACCGCCATACACAAACTATTAAGCTAATGACCTATTAATTTGGTCAAAGGATGCTTCCTCCAGAAAGGTATGTTGTTGCAAAATTTGGTAGAGATCGGATGATTAGGTTAGTCGTAATTTGATTTAAGCTTTGAACATTTGTGTGGTCGCCATTACGTTTCCGTCAAGATGGCGGCGATATAAAACATGACACTGAGGTGCCCTTTGTTAGTACTACCTCTGCACCAAATTTCGTTCCATTCGGTTTTACCGTGCTCGAATTAATAGGGGGAATCGATTTTCACACAAAGATGGCCGCCATCCGCAAATTATTAGGCTGATGACCTATTAGTTTGGCCAAAGGATGCTCCCTTCGTAAAGGTATGTTGTTGCAAAATTTGGTAGAAATCGGATGATTAGGTTAGTCGTAATTTGATTTAAGCTTTGAACATTTGTGTGGCCGCCATTACGTTTCCGTCAAGATGGCGGCGATATAAAACATGACACTGAGGTGTCCTTTGCTAGTGCTACCTGTGTACCAAATTTCGTTCAATTCGTGTTCACCGTGTTCGAATTGATAGGGGGGGGGGGGGCGACATTCAGAGTACACAAACTCACACACACACACACATACACACACACACAGACTCACACATACACACACACATACACACACACAGACAGACACACACAGACAGACACACTTTTTTTCGCCCTGTGTTGATCTCATAAGTCTACTTTCATTTTTTGCAAAAATCGAAAGTAGGCTAAAAACGTAAAACAGAAAATGAAAAGAAAAAAAATTACGAGCCTTACAGTGGTCGCATATGATGTGTAACATCTGACATAGAAGAAACCTCACGTGAAATTGTTGATATACTATTATTGGCACAAATATTATTCTATTGTAAAAGGGAGTGTTTTACAGATATTATAGTTTATAATACGGAACTCATTTTATTAGATGATTTGTAGCTTCCACCAGCACTAGCCTAAATAAAGAATACGATATGGATCAACTAGATTAATTGACGTGACACCGCTCATAACCTTAAATTCCTTATAAACAGGTCCTCTTTATTCACAGACCAACATGTAATTTCATGTGGATTCTGTTAAAATGAGTCATATTGATATGATACATTTCGTTTAAAATGATAATCTGGTAGCAAAAATATCTACCCCGTCTGGGATTCGAACCCACGAACTCCAGATTCTCTGTCATAGGCGCTAACCCCACGGCTATTTCGACTACACAGAAATTGTGCACAAGATGGTGACTTATTTCCTCGTTCCAATAATACTGCATTACGTAATTAAGTTTCATTTATGTTTTGCTTGTTTCGATAATGTTCTTGCGTGAAATTGAGTTTAAAATGCCTTATGAATAGGCCCTCTTGTGAGTAAAGAGAATGTATTCCGCAATAGTTCATGAAGGCTTGCTCAATTCTCGTATAACCACATCGATTATATTATATTGATGACTGCATTACCGTTATGTGGGTTAATATTTGAATAGACATTGTGCAGAAACATAATACCGGGGCAATGCCGACTACTTACAATGTTTGATATTAAGGCATTTTACCATTTAAATACTGATACGAAGACTTCGAACATGTACCATGTCATTTGTTTCAATCACTTGACACCAGAGTTCGCATGAGTGTTTTCCGTTCAGTATGTCATAATACATTCCGCATGGCCGAGAATACGTCATGGTATCAATTTCCGACACCGCGCGCTCATTGTTTCTCGTATCACTGCCAGCTGGGTCTTACCACTGCCCGCTGGATCGATCGATCGAGTTGGCAGTGCATCTTATACTTCCGTTAGTTCCACCACTGCCAGCTAGTACACTTCCATTCGATTGATCGAGCGAGCAATGCATACTTCCGTTTTCCACCACTGCCAGCTAGTACACTTCCGTTCGATCGATCGAGCGGGCAGTGCACACTTCCGTTCGATCCACCACTGCCTGCTCGATCGTTCCGATCCACTTCCGTCCCCAATTTTCAAAATCACTCCCACAAAACTATCCAGCCACCGAGCGGAAAGATGTTACACATCAAAAACAGTAAGCAAAAACAAAACTAAAACAAAAAAATCGGTAAAGAAGAAAAAATACAACAAATGACAGGAAACAGTAATCAAAACAAGAAATAGAAAGGAAAAAATAAATAACCAAAAAACAAAAAACAGAAAGCAAAGAAACACACACTAGTAGGAGCCACCACAATGACACAGATTATCACACAAATTTCACGCACACACACAAATTCACGGGGCTATATGACCACGAGGTCACAGCCCCTAAAATAATAAACAACAACAGCGTTATTTAGACTGCCCTGTAAACTAGAAACTTTATTCCCATAAACAATTTGCTTTTTCGTGGTTATAATAAGATGGCTCTGACTGTACCTATAGCAAACGAGATTTTAGTTCTGGTGTCTGAATTTCTCAAGAAGCTCGTCTCATATTGGAAATGTTTGAAATATGAGCTGGAGTGGCGTGCCAGCAATATCTCAGGGATAGGCTTGTAAAAGTTGAGACTCTTCTTGCAAAGTACGAGCCAGTTACTTCGTGACGAGAGGGGAATGCAGGTGGGGGCGGAGGGGTGCTTTATGAGTTCAGCAGCACGCTTCTTGAGTTTCAAGAAACAATTCCTATCCTCGCTGAGAAGAACGACGGCCGTGAATAGTTAACGAATATTACGGCAATCGATGATGATGATGAAAAAGAGGATAACTTCAAGGTTACTGAACCATATTCAAGGGGATTTTTTACTACAAAGTTGGCTCCTAAATTCAGTTACTATAATTGAATATACAGAATACTAGAGAAAACTCCCCAGTTTAACCCTGCAGGCAAGCAAATCAATGTTGTTGATGATGATGATGATGATGATAATTGTTGTTTTAAAGGGCCTAACATCTAGATTATCGGCCCCTAATGATTTGGGTGATAGTGAAAGATGAAATGAGAATGAAAACTATAACTAATACTAAATACAGACTTACATACTAGAAGAAGAAATTGTAAACAAACAAAGGATAAGGCAAATAAAGGACAGGAAGAAAAGAAATGCCCTCAACCCTCGAAGAATGAGGATTGAGGGACCTGGAAGGACGGAGAGCCCTGAAAGGCAGATAGGAAAGGGAAAGAGGCGAGGGCTCGCCCCAAGGTCAGAGGAAAAAGGGGACAAAAAGGACCCATCTCAGAAATCTCTCGGGGTCACCTACTCCCAAACTCACCAGCCGTGAGCCCCTGAGGGTGTAGCACTAACCAGGGTGCACCAGAAGTGGCCTCCTTGAGGGCTTTGTGCAGAAAGCAGGAGATAACATGAAAAGAAAAAGAAGGCTGACCCCTCAAAGAATGAGGGTATCAGGAAAGATGAGACAAGGGCCAATTAAGGCGGGAAAGGAAGAGACTCCCTAGGCCTTGGATACCCTAATACCGTCGGGGTCGGAAGAGAACAAGAGTTGACCAAGAGAGGTTGACAGGAAAGAAGACGTAGAGGAGCCCGGTACAAGTAAGTGGAAGCAATCCTGGATTCAGCTGGGGTCCCATGGTCGCCAACCAACGTCCCACTAGATATGAGACTCTGCGGGGAACTCAATATTTAGGGGATACGACAACGCGGTCATGTAACCCCCGTGTACTTTGGGTGAGTGTAGAATCTGTCTGATAAACGGTGTGAATTGTGATGGCTGATGGCTGTATTAGTCTGTAATTCAGGTAAGGACTGCAGACGGTCAATTTAAAGCAGTAGTTCCTAATGTTGCTACCAGATACTACCGTCAACGACACCTAGCTGTGAAATTGGCTACTAGATGCCACCGCAACCAGCAACTTGCAACGAACGTTGGAACTTCCCCTCCAAAGGAAAGCATACTGAGGGATTTTTAGCGCTCTTAGAAAATCCGACGACTTTGGCCGGCTTTGAACCCGCGACCTTGGGCATAGAAGTTCGTTACGTCACCGAAGCCGCTTCACACTTAGTCAGATGGAAATCTGAATCTGATCTCGTGCAAGTGCGTTGTCATGGCAACGTCTGATGGCTCATCCCTCATCAATTTACTAGTGTTGCCATGGCAACCACTGATAGCTCTTGGCATTTTCTTATAATTCCGAAATCATTTTTCTCATCCCTTGGCGTAATGGTGGGTCATATCAAAAATTCTTTCAGACAAAAGTTTTAGGTAATTATTAGGGGAATATTGTCCATTTTGTACGGTTTTGATATTGTGCCTATTAAGACAGATATGATTAATGTTTCCCGAAAAACCCACTTTTTCCCATCTCTTTGGTCAATGGTTGGAGTTATAAAAAAACTCTTCCAAAATAAATTTTTGGGCTTTATCCGACACATAGTATGAACTTGAAACGGATTCGATATTTCACATATTAAGAGAGTTATAGCAATATTTCACTTTTTCGATAAAAGCCCCCCATTTTCACCCCCTTCGACCGATTTAGCCCAGTAACGAACTCGACCGCGATTTTATAGATATACATATTCGGTAAAAAAATTCAAAGTGATTGGAGTAAAATTACGGCAGTTATCGTGTCCACAAGAAACTGATATACTTATAGACTATACATATATATGTATATACTGAACCCGAGGTGGTCATGCTGACTGGTCTCGAACGTGGATCTCGGAGATAAGTTGAGCTCTGAATGAAAGTTCCACCAGGGAACGAACCCGAGATCTGTGGAGGGTATTTCATTGTAAGAACCCCTAGAATAAATTATATAGTTAATTACTGATGTGATATCAGTTGTTACTGACATTATTTAGTGAAATAATGCAGGAAAATAGTGGAAGATAGCATTATTTGGACTACATGAAGTAGGCTATGCTGTACTTGAAACACAGGAGTTTCAAAGTTTGACGTTTAGCAAATAGCCTCAGAATTGTGGGAGGAGGCCCGTGGCGCCACGTCAATCTTGCTGACCCAGATAAGTCGTCTGCAAGGGGTCGGGAGGTTAAATAATGATAAGGTTCTTCCCCGTTTGAGAATAGACTTGAGAATGGAACGGGAAGATCCCAAGGAAAATCATTGATTACTCATGATTGGAGCAATGCAATGACATGAGAGTTGCGCACAGGTGAATCTTTAGCCAGGAGGCTAATTTTAGAGCCATAAAACGGCGAAATCAAGGCATGTTTAATGCAGTGCGTAATGTTACAGGACTATGGGTGTTCGCGGATGGACTTGAGGATGTTGCCAGGGATTCCCAGTGAAGTAGCGTCCCCATGCCATGGATAAGATAATTAATATAAATGAAGTGGCCGATCGATCCTCGAACACACATGCATTTTTGTGACCAGCGAAGAAAAAGGAACAATATGGATATTATTCCAAGTTGAGAATCACCCTAGGAGATGAGCTGATTTATCGCGGGAATTCTTGCCCTACTTTTTGTGTGAAACAGATATAAGAGGGTGGACCCAGTCGAAGCGAACAGTTTTTTTTACAGTTTTACAGTTGACCACAGTTTACGGCGTACAGTTGAAACTTACAGTTCGTGACAGTTTTAGACCCAGTCGGAGGGAGAGTTGTTTCGAAGCAGTCGCAGTTGAAAAGGACATGGAGCGCCCAGGCGCACACAAAGACTTAAACATTTCGCTGGTAATCAGCATGTTAGCTGTGCAATGTAACACACATGTGAGAATATATTCATGCATGGTCTTGAACTAAGAATGAAGTCGGTAATTAACAAACTTGATTATGCGAAATGCATATTACCGAAGTTAGGAGAGGATGCTCGGACTTCAATGTGGGAAGCCGTGCAGTAAGACTGTTATATAATGTTTATTAAGTGCCGTGTGATAGACTAGGCAGGACTGTGAAAAGTGATAATTCATGTAAATACAATGTACAATGTTGAGCGCAGTAAAGTATAGTGATTGGTTATACATATTTGGAGTATACCAGTAAGTAGCGTTCATGACGAGATGTAAGCATATCGCTGCAATAGTAGGAAGATTATCAAGGGATGATCGAGAAACTGTTGGTGAATCCGTGAGCAGATGATCGGGAGATTCAATCAGGAAGGGGTAGGACCGAAGGAAGGGCCATCTGCACCTGTACTTTCGATACATTCTAGGGAATGTCAACCAATCAGGAATTAAAGTGTAACGTGTGTTTGTGCACCGATGTTATGTAAATATCTCTTAAAGTAATAATATAACCAGTGTTATATAGTGTTATGTGTTTTGGAAGCATTAGCTTCATTATAAAAATGGAAAAGTGTCATGTGTTTCGGAAGCATTAGCTTCATTATAAAAATGGAAAAGTGTCGTGTGTTTATAAATCAAATGTCATATAATATGTGTATTTGCAAGATGGCAATGTGTCACTAAGTAAGCCGATGGCAGGTGACACTGGAATATGGTGGTTGGAGCCACCTGGATAAAGCCGACGTAAGTACCCCACAAATCATGTTACTATAGAAGGATAGTCACTGCATGTAGTGGGATTTCGGAAGTATAAAATATGCCAGTAAGAATCAATATTAGGAGGCATATCCTCATATGTTTATTGTTTGATTTTAGTAAAGTTAAGATGTTGAATACATCAGAGAGTGGATTAATCGTTACCACTATTAATGCTACTAATAAATAATGGCAATTCAGTTATGTGAAACTTAACTTGACGAACGCGAATGTTCGATCATTGAAGCAGTTACGTTGTGTCGGAAGGGAAATTTATGTCAGTAATAATAATAATAATAATTATAGTAATGATAAACGGTATAATTGAATACATCAGGATGAAAGGTTTTAAGCAAGAAATATTTACGCTAATTAGATTGTTTATCTAGCCAAGCAGTAGATTGCATTAAGGGAAGAGAAAAGAGTTAATATTAAATATATTGTATTAATGGGAATATAATTATGCACGGGAATGTTGGAGCTTGACAGTGAATTGAATTTGTGGCTTGATTAAGCTTGTAGAGTAACAGTTAGAGTTCTCTTTATTATAAGGCGAGATCGTGGACAGGTAAGGGGCCAGGTAATCTAATCGACGTGTGAAATCTCGTACAGCATGAGCGTACAGAGATATTAATTTATGCCAGAGCGTATTTAGTGTGTACCCTATCTCCGATGTTGGATATGAAATGTTCCGGGTTCGAATCCTGTGGTAAGTGCGTGGACAACATTGGACACCTCGACGCTATACCTGATTCCCCGAGAACTTAATTGTGGAGTGATTCAGCTCGTTGAAGCGAATCATTGGCGGCAGCTGTTGACTGACCGTAATATTTTATTTGAGATACCGGCTAACCACTAGACCTGTGTTCTATGAATCTCGTGCCTTCATATTGTGATATGGACCGGTTGAGGCCGTTATTAATGTCCTAAGGATAGGATTAAATATTCAAGCTCACCCAGAACCATTGCATAATATTCAGTTCAGATCATATGGGATCACGTGGATCAATGTGACCACAATGTTTTATTCAAAGTTGTAATACTGCTTGGGAGGTAAAAGTCCAGGAAACGGGGAGACAAGGGGCGGTTTACAGCCGTGAACGACCCTACTCCGTGCCATTGTATGCAGGCAGCTCCAAGGGGCTGGGGGTTGTTAAACCAACTGTGAAGGTTCGCGTTCTTGAGCGGACAGATTTAAGACCTTGCTTGTAATGAAAAGGAAGAATTGTTATAATGTGTAATAAATGTGTGTGGTTTAGAAACACATTGCTAATCATAGATTTCCCTGATGATATGAAAATTTAGCAATCTAACGAATGGTTGGATGTTGTATTTGTTACTGTCACTGACACCTAGTTAATGAAGTTGGTTACTCGTTGCCACAGGCTACGCTCGTAAGGGTAGCGTAATAGTATACTATCCGACAATACGATAACAGAAGTTATTTAATGAAATCACAATGACATGCAGTGTAACTATAAAAATAAGGGAGTGGAGGGGTAAACTTACGTAATTGTGGTGTTGCAAGTAGATCGTAGTGCAAACCATGAGTTGGCTAATGCATGAAAGCATTTGGTGGGAGAGAGAGATGTAACACAGATAGTACACATGATGTAAATTCAGACGTATTGAAGGATACAAGTAACTTTGTGAATATAAAGAAGTCACATTAGGTGACATGAATGTAATAGTTCAGTTTTGTGAAACATCACATGTGCATCAGTGCACTTGAGTAAAGTTTAAAGTCCACATAATGGTAAAAGATTGAATAGTGATATGGATTTAATTTGTTCAACTATGTGAATAATTAATGGACTGTGGGAGTAACTTTGTTTGTTTGTGTATTGTTTATGGGATTTGTGTTCTCATTATTTGTTTGAAGCCATGAGTTTTACTGAATTAAAGTCTTTAGAGTAGAGTTGTGCCTTATCATTGTAGAGTTGATACCTTTTAGCCTCAAATCCAAAATATGCAACTGCTCAATGGGAGAACGGTACACGCCTGAGTCCTGATGCTAGCTGGAGGCAGAAGCATATTTTCCATCGAGATTACTCACATGGGTACAATACATACATAAATTATATATAAACTTTTGAACTGACGGTGGTTTTGGGGTCTGGGAGATGTGAAACGCGACGATATGTCGAAATTTTCCGGAAGTCGAAACATGGTACCCTTTGAAATTGTTAGCTTTCTAATGAAATCTACCTAACAGTGAGGCCACTAAATAGGCACATGCGCTGCCGAGGACACATTGCGTATTTTATTTGCATTGATCACAAATGTGTGAAGGCTATCTGTGCGCGGAGACACCACTGCGCATATAATATATACCGGTCAAGAAGCAATGGCCCATTTAGGCTATACACTACATTTGAGTCGTCAAGTTACAAAACTCGTTTAATCCTCTTGCGAATAAGAATCATTTTCATGAGAAATGTTTCTCTGGACTTTGCCTCACGTATCTTGCGTGTTTGTTGTTTTCTACTTTTTGCTCTGTGTTTTTAATTTTTGGTTTTGCTTTTGAATTTTACTTCTTGCTTTTCTTTCTTGGTATTGTGTTTGTTTTCTGCTTTTGCTCTTTTAAATTTTGCTTTTTGCTTTATGTCTCTTGTTTCTTGTTTTCTGCTTTTGCTTTTGTTTTAGAATTTTGCTTTTTGCTTCGTCTTTTTTGTTTTGGTTTTGTGTTTGTTTTCAGCTTTTGCCGTTTTTGAATTTTCGTTTTTGCTTTGTGCATTTTTTGTTTTTGTTTTCTGCTTTTGCTTTCGTGTTTGAATTTTGCTTTTTGCTTTGTGTTTTTTGGTTTTGTTTTGTGTTTGTTTTCTGGAAAATCAAAACAAAACAAAAACAAAGTAAAACAAAAGAAAACAAAATGAAATCAAAATAAAACAAAACAAAACAGAATAAAATAAAAACAAAAACAAAATAAAACAAAACAAAACAAACAAAAACAGAACAAAAAATAAAACACAACAATTTAAAACAAAAGAAAACGAAAAAAGTAAAACAAAACAAAATAAAAAAATAGCAAAAGAAAATAAAACAAAATCAAATAAAGTAAAATAAAATAAAATATATATTTTTACGGCATGGTCCTTATTCACAAGTGGATTAAACGAGTTTTGCAACTGAACGACTCATTTATGTAACTAAATAGTGTACAGTCTAGGACTGGCACTTTTAATCGATTAATTTTAATGATCGAATAATCGATTAACGAAGCAGAAAAATCGATTAATAATTAAAATAACGATTGAACTATTGTGCATTTAATAGATTAATAGATTATTCAAATATTCAAATAATTGATTAATCGTTTTGTCACTTAATCGATGTACTTCGCTCCTTTCACTACGCTCTCACAACAGAAAAACAGACATTTAATTAATTAAAATATAATATTGAATCATATATTTTTAAATAATGTACCTCCTTCGTGAAAATTAGCCTAAAACAAAGTGAAACAAAAACGTTCCTGTCCTAAATTGTAAACATTGAAGAAGAATTCAAAATCTTTGCTGAAAAATTTCGTTTCCTCTTTCCGAAACCATTCCGATTTTATTGATGTTTGTCTTTCCACTGTCATTGACTCTTATTTGGTTATTTTTAACATAAACAAGGAAGGAGAATTTAGTTCGTTATTGTTGTTTCAAAGAGTGGAACTACGAGGTCATCTGCCCCTCAAGGAAGGACACTTTGTGTATTTAGGCAAAAAGTAACTTTTATAAATTTCTATACATCATTCCAAAAATACGCGTAAATCAACTGAGGCGACGGCCTCTCATTTAAACTTATTTTCTTATCTCGTGTCTACTAATCAATTAATTAGCTAGGAAACGCTCTATCAAGTTCCAACGTTCGACACTAGGTGTTAGTGACAGTAGCATTTGGTAGCCAAAGTTGAAACAACTTGAAATTAAACTCATTGGGAGCCCTCGGACATTCAATCAAAAATGCCCAGCTTATGGCCATTGGCTGCGATTCATATATCATCAATTAAATGATTCTTCGATTCTCTGAATTATCCTTTATTCGAATAGTCGATTAATAGAATTAACGGTCAGTCGATTAATCGATTAATCATTATCGATTAATTTCAAATTATTTGAATATTCGATATCACTATCTGACTATGATATAGGCCTATTCATAAAATACAATGAGGTCCTCGATTCTGTCTGGTTGTCTGGGCAATCGTGGGAAATACTGGATAGATGTTGATGTGGTTTTTAGCCTACTTTTCACATTTTGCAAAAATGAGGAAAAATTAGACTTATGGGATCGATCTGGGCAAATGTGTGTCTGTCTGTCTGTCCTTCTGTCTGTCCCCCTATCAACTCCTAAACGGCTGCAGCTATCGAAACAAAATTTGGTATGAGTAAATGCCGTATTTGAAAATAATGTCAGTGCTACCAACTGCTGAAAAAACACAATTGAAATTTGAGCTCCATGTTTGATATCTTGGAAGGTATACATGGGAGCTATTTCAAAATTGGCACACGTATAGATAATAATATTTCAGTTTAATTTCTAGGAGGCTATTTATGGCAGTGTTGCCAAAATGATTCTAGGTCTGCTAATGGGTCCAATTTTTCAATTGAAATTCAAGCAAACTTCGTATGTAGTATGTGTACATAAACAGATATGACTGAGCGTATTCTTACGAGCCACCAGGACTGCAAACTGTTAATGAATGCTCTCAATTTCTTTGATCAAAATACCAATATATCAGAAAGTATGCAAGCCGACAGCTTTAAACTATGCACACGAACAGAACCTGACATTCTATATTAATTTGGAGTAACTAATATACGTTAGTGCTACCAACATGATTCTAAGCCTGCTGTTAGGTCCAATATTAAAATGCATGTAACTTCTATACTAACAAATGGATTTTATTCAAAATTGGCACAACTATAGATCCTATTATTTCAGATCATTTCTGGCCAACACATGCATGACATTGTTGCCAACATGATTTTACGCGCACTGTTAAATACATTGTGTAACTGCATGTAACGTCCATGCTATCCATTGGACTTCAACCAAATTTTGTATTCTGTACCTTAAGAGATAGAACCAAGAATATATTCAGTCACCAGTGCTGCTAACTGTAGTGCTCTATTAGGCTACATTATGCCAGGTATACAGTATTTCGAACTAATTAGAAATTTCGATATTACCAACTTAATTTCCTCATTATTCTAGATAAATCCATTTAGATTAATCATTGGCATGAATCTTAAATTTTAAGAAAAGTAGGCTCTTTAGTTCGTCACGGAACTTCTTGTTAACATTATATAAAGCATTTCTGCACAAAGGTACGTACTTGTATATTCATTAATTTACCACCAAAAGTTGAATTAATTTTTAAATGGTAATAACTCAGTCTTGAGGAAGGATTTAATGATGAACATCAATAAATGAACAACAAAAATAATGGGATGCAGGCAAAATAAATCAAAATACTCTATGGACGTCAAATTGGCAGGTGAAAAGTTACAGTAGGAGACTTCTGCTACTTAGGATGCAAAATAACCAGTGATGGGTGAAACAAAGAGGTTATAAAAGTAGGTTAGCTCAGGCAAGGAAAGCATTTCTACAGAAATGAAATCTGTTGACGTCAAACATAGATTTAGGTATAAGAAAGTCAGTTCTGAAAGCCTTGTCTGGAGTATGTGGCACTCTATGGAAGTGAAACTTCGACTGTATGCGCAGCAGAAAGAAGATAATAGAAGCATTTGAAATGTAGTCTATCTATCTATCGTATTGCTTTTAGTGCCGGGAGTGTCCGAGGACATGTTCGGCTCGCCTGAGTCTGTAACTGCTTCCAGCGGACACCCAGAGGGTGAGCTACAAGTTCCGTTGGATTTCAAGTAGTTCCAACTTTCGCCACCAGATATCAATGATACCTCGTGGTGAACGTTGGAACTTTTGATAGAGCGTTCCGACGAAATCCAACCTTACAATTTAGCTGCACACAAGTTTAGTCTGTTGAAGGATCTCTTACATGCCATAAATCCATGACATGGGACCGTCGGCTTTACTTCCCCTCCAAAGGAAGGCATACTGAAGGATTTTTAACGCTCTTAAAAATCCGATGACTTCGGCCGGGTTTGAACTCGTTATCTTGGGCACAGGAGTTCAGCATGCTATCAACTACGCCACCGAAGTCTTTGAAATGTAGTGTTACAGGAGAATTATGGAGATCTGATGGGCAGAAAGGGTTACAAATGAGAAGGTATTTAGACGAGTGGGAGAGGAGAGATGTTCTTGGATGCGCATCTTTTCCGTTTTCGTTTTCCGGCATCCCCGTTGCAAGACTGGATAGCAATTCTTTAATATCAAACGAGACAGAACTAACAAGCAAGCCAATAGCTGTAAGATATTAATTTAAAATCAATGCTGGAGTTCAAGGAAACACACTGAGATTTAGGAATGCAGCTGCAAACGAGCAAAGATAGTCTCTGCATAGAATAAAACGAAGTCCCCGATTCCTGGATGTAACGAGTAATCTCGAGAACCATCAGATGGATTTTGTTGCAGTTTTCACCATTCTGTAAAGGATTTCTCGAGGAAGATTTCTGTAGAAAGACATTCATTTATGACCATAGGAATCCGAGCAGTAACGGTTTCAATGAATCGAGTAGAAGAAAAACATGCCACCCTTGCGCCTTTTGAGCTTATGCTGGGTAAACCATTAAAAATATCTATATACTATGAGTGTAAGAATAGTTCAGCATGACAAGTTCTATAAAAAGTCAGTGACTGAATATCTCTATCTTTAATACATCGTCCATTATGGGTGTTTTTACATTTTCATTTCTTCCATCAATCTCCATTCAGTGGAAATTACTAGCTTCGGAGTGAGCCAATCACCTCAGCTTCGGCCAGCATCAAATTGTCGAGTGGTGTCGAGTTAAGACTTCAGAGAAGAGTATGTGTTTGGAGTTTCGCTGTCCACCTCTGCTTTTCTGAATTGCGTCTGGGACCTGCCATTTGTGCGCCTTTTGAGCTTACGCTGTGTAAACCGTTAAGGATACCGGGCGAAGCCGAGGTGGGTTGCTCCTTATAATATAAAGCAGTATGTTCGCAATGGTCAGCGGTTCGTCCATCAAATGATTTGCTGCCAATGTACAAAACAAGGAAATATTCGCAGGTTTGAGCAGTAATTGGTTATTGATCGCCCGTCAATCGTGTAATGAACTTCAACAAGCGTATGCACGAATCCAATTAGAGACTTTCAAGTACTTGCCATTGTTATGGAGTTTTGATTGGCACAGAATATTATGCCATATTATGTTACTTCATGGATAACTCTAAAACGCAACTTGTCAGTTTAGTAGCTTGTAGGTCGTCGACCTCCTGTTGTAGTGGCTACCATTCTTGGCTGTCGTCCTGGGAGTCCGGGTTCTGCAATGAAATTTAATTCTGGTCTGAGGGATTGAACGGGGTTAAAACAGCCTCGTGGGTGATTGATTGATCATTTAAGGATTGTATAAGGTGCGTTCAAAAAGTAACGAGCCGCAGGCTGGAATGCGCAAACCGGTGACTACATCGGCTTGTGTAACGAGGTGTGGTTCCGACCAGAGCGTGGAAGGTCCCAGCCCGTCGCTAGAGGGCACGCGTGCACGTCACGTGACTATAGAAAGTGAGCAGCAGCATGCATTAATCGTCCAACGCTGCCAGTCGCATGGCAAACAGTGACATGGAGGCGTCAACCGAAGAGCAATGAGGTGTTGTTCGGTTTCTGACAGCGGAAGGAGTAGGGGGAACGGACATTCATCGCCGAATGTCACAAGTGTATGGCGAACACTGCATGTCCCTTGCAAGGGTCAAGGCGTGGCACAAGCGCTTCAGGGAAGGACGGGTGTCGTTAGCCGATGATGCCCGGTCTGCCCCCCCCCCTGCATTACCGATGACAACGTCCAGCTGGTTGATGCACTCATTACCCAGGACCGCCGAGTGACAGTAACCGCCATAGCCGCCGTGGTCGCTACACGACAATGCATGACCTCATACGGCCAACACAGTCGCGGCACTCCTGCAGAAATTCAAATGGGAGGTTCTCGGCGACCCTCCATACAGTCCAGACCTTTCTCCCTGCGATTACGCCATGTTTGGTCCCCTGGAAAGGGCTCTGCGGGGTCAATGATTCACCTCGGGCGTAGACGTCCAGCTTTACGTGCGGAACTGGTTCACATCGCAGCCCAGGGAATTTTATGAGACAGCCATTCACCACCTCGTGTCACAGTGGGCAAGTGCCTCAACAGCCAGGGCCAATACTTCTAACAAACAGGTACTGGTTTCTGTAATTATGCTTCCGGCTCGTTACTTTTTGAACGCACCTTATATATAGGGCTGCGAAGCCCCATTTGTTGCATGACATCCGCTCTTTTAAATAGCATTGCATTAAATAATATTACAGTACATTATATTAAATAACATAGACGACTGAAATTCTACGGGCCCTTCTTCCGTATGAGGAACGATAGAATCACCAAGAAGATCGTCAACTTGATTAATGGCTACAAGACTGGCAGCTTGTGGCTTAATGTAGTGAAACAAGACTTGAATATCGCTGAGGTTGTAGACAGTGATATTCTTGACCGTTCCAAATGTTGTGATAGTGTTAACTCTTGGTCCCCACCCGACTACCCCTCACACAGGAGAGGAAGGACAAGTTATTGGCTGGACTGAGGAGATATTGGAGAACAAGGAGAGCATCGCAGAAACACTGTCATAAGAGCTCCTTAGAGGGCTTAAATCACTAATAATAATAGCTTGCCATGGTGGGTGAGTGGATAGAGTGTCGGTCTAGTAACCCCAAGATTTCAGGTTTGCTCCTGGCCGTGGTAAGTGATTTTTGAAAGGCGGCAAAAATACGACACGCATGTCATACGATGTTGGCATGTCAAAGAACCCATTTGAATTCAGTAGGCCGTGTTCATTATGGCAAAATTAATCTCGGGAGTTTCCGCCAACACAAAGTTCCTCATTTCTCTCCTAGAAAGCGCTATAGTGTTCAAGGAGCTTAGATATCTAACCTCCTTGACTTTCATAGTGATTCAAGGAACAACAAAATTTGACACGCAAGCTACCCTCTGGGTGTCAAATTACAAAGCTTGCACCTGGCACCCGAGGCCATACGATATTATTATTAATATTATTATATACTAATAATAATAATAACTATCATTAAATAACATAAGAATACAGTACATTAAATATATCTATCTATTTCTACCTCTTATTAATCCTGTTTCCAACGGGATCGGGGATGAGATGCAATGAAAAATCCACGTGGCTGATGGATGGCTTCTACGACTGGATGCCCTTCCTGAGAGAGTTAATAAGAGAGGAAATGAATGAAGATGAATGCAACTGGGCAAATTCAATTTCAAGTAGCTCCAACTTTGGCTACCAGACGCCACTGTCACTGACACTCTCACCCAGCGGGTAACATTGGAACTTGATAGAGCGCTTCTAAACAAAATAACCTATAAATTTAGCTACACACTACCGATTGTAGAGGTAGATTCTTTTTCATGACATGGACCTGCCGGCTTTACTTCCCCTCCGATGGAAGGTATACTGAAGGGTTTTAACGCTCTTAAAAATCCGACGACTTCGGCCGTGTTTGATTCCGCAATCTTGGGCATAGCAGTTCAGCATGCTACCGACTACGCCACCGAAGCCGACAATATAGTATATTAAATAACAATACTTAATAGACCAAGTATTAAATCCCATGATGCGCTTGCAAAGACCCTTTAACCATCTAAAAATATCATTCATAACCAATCAATAATACATCGGTAAGTCAAAACTGAGAAGAGATGGGTTCGGTTCCCATCTCGGCCATCCTGGAACTACTCTTTTGACGTTTTGTCGCTTCTACTCCAGTAAAATGCCGGGATGGTTACTAACTTAAGGGCACAGCCACCCTGTTCCCATTCATTACAAATACCCACACTACTCAAGACAAGTTGCTTTATTAACAAAGGTTATCAGACAAATTATACGCACACCCAAGTACACGGGTCTGAATGACCACAATGCCAAAGATCCACAAATGAAACAAAAAACAATGGTGTTAATCTTTTTAATATTTTTTATTTTTTACTTTTTATTTTTAGCCTATTTTCATTTTATGAAGAAAATAGGCTTATGAGATCACCTTTTGTCCGTGTGTGCGTGTGTGTGTGATTCGTGTCTATGTCACCCCTAATAACGTCTAAATGGCAGGAGCGATTTCAAAGAAACTCGGAAAGATCATAGCACCATTCTGGCCGACCCCGACCGTGGCCTTCAAATTTTATTGTGTCTCACCAAACCAACATGGCGGCTGTGTGAAATATTTCACCAGCATTCAGTATCTCCGAAACTATTACAGATATCACCCTGAAATTTTGTACGGTGATAAAGGGCACTAATAGAAGTTTACCTATGAGACTTTTAAGAACCTGGTAACTACAAGACCAACATGGCTGCCAAGCGAAGTTGAGACTTTTAAATATACTTTTCTCGCGATTTAACCATCCAAACGTAATGAGACTTGGCTCAGCAAATGTTTATACACATTGTAATGCACTGGCGTCTTATATAGTACAATTGTTTAAATAACCTCAAAATGGCGGCTGTGCGAATTATTTCACTGGCATTCTATATTTCCGAAACTAATATGGATATCACCCTGAAATTGTGTACGGTGATAAACGGCACTACTACAAGTTCGCCTATGTAACGTTAAGAAACATGTAAAGATCAAAACGAACATGGCGGTCAAGCGAATTTGAAACATTTTAATAGACTTTTCTCGTGGTTTAACCATCTGAGTGCAGTGAAATGTTGTACAGTAAATGATTATACATATTGTAATGCACTGGCATCCAATTTAGTTCAATTGTTTACATAATCTCAAGATGGAGGCTGTGCGAAGTTTTAAAATTATGTTTTTATTTCTTGTGTCGTAATCATGCGATCGAAGTGAAAGTTTGAATAATAAACCTGCGCAATAATTTTTCTTTATTGGTACATAACTCTATGGCCTATACATATAACAATCCATCCGAAATATTTTGTCGGTTCTCAATATCTACGAATCTTTCACAGGAGTCAAACTGATATTTTTTTATGTTCATAGAGGGTATGAACATAAGTTCACCTATAGGACTTTCAGTAACCTGGTGACCACAAATCCAACTTGGCAGCGACGCGAAATATAAATATTTAAATGGACGTTTCTCGCGATTTAACCATCCGAGTTCATTGAAACTTTGTGCATTAAATGCTTAAACAAATTTTAATCCACTGCCATCTAATTTATTTCAATTGTTTTCATAATCACAAGATGGCAGCTGTGCGAAATATTAAAATCTCGTTTTTACTTCTTGTGTCCTAATCATGCGATTGAAGTTTGAATACCACACGTGCACAATAATCTTCATGTAATAGTACATAATTAAAATTCCAACCTGGCGACCATCTGAAATATTTAGACGGTTCTCAATATCTACGAATCTAACACAACAATAAACTGAAATTTTGTATGTTGATAGAGGCAATTAACTTGAGTAGGATATATGAAAATAGGCTGTTTAGTTCTTCATGGGACGATTTGTTTTATGTTTTAAAACGCACAATGTGCAAGAATATCTCACAATAATTATTCTGTTCAGAACCTGTAATAATAATGATGATAATTCGAAGGAATGCGTACAATCGATTTGTGATACTCAACAAAATACTCGATGCCATGTGATGGTTGAACAGTTTGTTTTTGTTGTTTTTGGTTCTTTCAAGGGATTTGCGACATCGTGTTCATAAAGTCCCATGTACTTGGGTGTGTGCAGAATTTGAGTGATAACCTGTGTTATTGTGATGGCCGTACTAGTCTATGTAATTGTAAGTTGGGGATAGGATTCCGAAGGAGGTGGCCGTAGCTTTACGTTAGGAACTATCCCGTCATTTGCCTGGCGTAGTTGTGGGAAACCACGGAAATGAACCCTCCTCTTCTGGGTTTTGATGCACGAGGACGAGTGTACACATGGTTGAGCTTGGAGTATCTGGTGAAACGTGGGTTCGGAGTAGGGACACCACCACGGTCTCTCTGTTCCGCGCAGCTACTGGTCGAGATGAACTCCCCTGATTTGCATCTGTTCAGTTTCCATAGAATATCAGGACAAACACAACAAAGAAGAGAAATGAGATCGTGAGCAGCGTGCTGGAGAGGCTGCATACACACAGCACATTGAATTTACATCATCACCATCTTCATTTCCCCTTATCCAGCTGACACTGGGTGGGGGCAAATATGGTTCCTCTCCACTTTGTTCTATCGTTCCACCATTCCTCTTCCGACACGGTGGTCCAATCCAGGTTCCGTTTTCTAATGCTATACTTCTCCGAGTCCATCCAACGCATTCTTGGTCTTCCTCGTCCTCTCTTCCCTGTCATCTGTCGTTCCAGAGCTCGTCTTGGTAGCCTTACTTCATTCATCCGTTTGACATGTCCAAACCATCTCAATCTGTTTTGCTCCAGTTTGTCATTTAGTTTCTGTACTCCCAGTTCTTTCCGTATATCATTATTTCTTACTCTGTCTCTCCTCCCTTAATTTACAATTCTAATAACACTGGGTGTCATTACAATATCATTTATGAAAGTCATTTTTAAAAATTAAAACTCAGCAATTATTCTAGGTTTGTGCCGTGTCTTGTGTGGGGTTTCGCCTAGGACACCAAGCTGGTTCATCAGCGGGCTCTTGGTGTTCCCGCCCGGACCCCCACAGGAGTAGCGAACTGCGCGCTACCTCCCTTTCTTTGAGCACACCTGCACCTCTTTACTGCGAGAACTAAACGCTCAAGCAGTCATAACCTCCATATGAAGGCTTCCAAAAAGATGGTAAATTGGCTTACACGACCAGTGTATTAAAACTCCTGTGGGGGTCCGTTCGAGAACACCAAGAACCCCCTGATGAGCCTGCTTGGTGTCCGAGGCAAAACCTCACACAAGACACGGCACAAACCTAGAAAAATGCTGAGTTTTAATTCACTGGCCGTGAAAGCCAATTTACCCTCTTTTTTGGAAGCCTTCATAGGGAGGTTATGGCTGCTTGAGATTTTAGTTCTCCCAGTAAAGAGGCGCAGGTGCGATTCATAAAAAGGGAGGTACCGCGCAGTTCGCTACTCCTGTGGGGGTCAGGGTGGGGACACCAAGAGCCCGCTGATGAGCCAGCTTGGTGTCCTAGGCGAAACCACATACAAGGCAAGGTACAAACCTAGAAACATTTATAGCCTATTTTCAATTTTGAAAAAATAGGCTTATGAGATCACCTTTTGTCCGTGTGTGTGTGCGTGTGTGTGTGTGTGTGATTCGTGTGTGTGTCCCCCCCTAATAAAATCTAAACGGCTGGAGCGATATCAATGAAACTCGATATGTTCATAGCACTATTCCCGGCGACCTCGACCGTGCCCTTCAAATTTTGTTACGTCTCACCAATGCAAACTGGCGGCTGTGCGAAATATTTCACTAGCATTCAGTATCTCCGAAACTATTACCGATATAGCCCTGAAATTGTGTACGGTGATAAAGGGTACTACTAGAAGTTCACCTATGAGACTTTCAAAAACCTGGTGACTACAAAACCAACATGACGGTCAAGCGAAGTTGAGACTTTTAAATAGACTTTTCTCGCGATGTAACTATCCACACGTAATGAAACTTGGTACAGCAAATGTTTATACACATTGTAATGCACTGGAGTCTAATTTAGTTCAATTGTTTACATAACCTCAAAATGGCGGCTGTGCGAAATATTTCACTGACATTCTATATCTCCGAAACTATTACAGATATTACCCTGAAATTTTGTACGGTGATAAAGGGTACTGGTACAAGTTTACCTATGTATATTTCATAAACTTGTAAATTAGAAAACGAACATGGCGACCAAGCGAATTTGAAATATTTTAATAGACTTTTCTCGTGATTTAACTCTCTGAGCGCAGTGAAATGTGGTACAGTAAATGATTTTGCAGATTGCAATGCACTGCCATCTAATTTAAATCAATTGTTTACATAACCTCAATATGGCGGCTGTGCGAAATTTTAAAGTTAAGTTTTTATTTCTTGTGTCGAAATCATGCGATCGAAGTGAAAGTTTGAATAATGAACCAAGGCAATAATTGTCCTTGAATGGTACATAATTCTATGGCCTATACATATAACAATCCTAAATGGCGAGCTTCCGAAATATTTAGACAGTTCTCAATATCTATGAATCTTTTACAGCAATTAAACTGAAATTTTGTATGTTGTTAGAGGAAATTAACATGAGCAGGATATATGAAAATAGGCTGTATAGTTCTTTACGGAACTACTTGTTGAGTTTTAATTCACTGGCCTTGAAAGCCAATTTACCATCTTTTATAAATGTTATACTTAGAGTTATGGGTTTTTATTTGCTATACTGTTTTTTTTCATTAATGCCCTATTTATTGTATAGTAAGATAGAGCAAAGCGACCCATGCTGACGAAGACCCCATTGGAGGGTTGACAACAGTTTATAGCGATCAACATTATAGTATTAACAGGTGGCCTTAGTAAATTTAATTAATAGTAGCTACCGCCTGTTCACGAGCTCTTGATGGATGCAGTATTTTTAGCCTATTTTCTTTTTATGAAAAAAAAAAAAGGCTTATGAGATCACCTTTTGTCCGTGTGTCTGTGTGTGTGATTGTGTGTGTGTGTACCCTCTAATTCACTCTAAACGGCTGGAGCGATTTCAATGAAACTCGGTAAGATCATAGCACCATTCTGGCCGACCCCGACCTTCAAAATTTACTGTGCCTCACCAATCCAACATGTCGGCTGTGCGAAATATATCACCAGCATTCAGTATCTCCGAAACTATTACCGATATCACCCTGAAATTTTGAACGGTGATAAAGGAAACTACCAGAAGTGCACCTATAAGACTTTCAAAACCTGGTAACTACAAAAGCAACATGGCGGCCAAGCGAAGTTGAGACTTTTTAATAGACGTTTCTCGTGATTTAACCATCCAAACGTAATAAAGCATCGTACAGCAAATGTTTATACACATTGTAATGCTCTGGCTCTAATTTAGTTCAATTGTTTACATAACCTCAAAATGGCGGCTGTGCGAAATATTTCACTGGCATTCAATATCTCCGAAACAATTTATGATATCACCCTGAAATTTTGTACGGTGATAAAGAGCACTGCCGAGTTTATCTATGTAACTTTCAAAAACCTGTCAAGTACGAAACGAACATGGCGGCCAAGCGAATTTGAAACATTTTAATAGACTTTTCTCGTGATTTAGCCATCTGAGCGCAGTGAAATGTGGTATAGTAGTAAATGATTATACATATTGTAATGCACTGGCATCTAATTTAGTTAAATTGTTTACATAACCGCAAGATGGCGGCAGTGCCAAATTTTAAAATTAAGTTTTTATTTCTTGTGTCGTAATCATGCGATCGAAGTGAAATTTTGAATATTGAAGTTATGCAATAATTTTACTTTAATGGTACATAACTCTACGGCCTATACATATAACAATCCAAAATGGCGAGCATCCGAAATATTTTGACGGTTCTCAATATCTACGAATCTTTCACAGCAATCAAACTGAATTATTTTATATTCATAGAGGCTATGAACATACGTTTACCTATATGACTTTCAGTACCCTGGTGAGCACAAATCCAACATGGCGGTGACGCGAAATATACATATTTAAATGGACGTTTCTCGTGATTTAACCATCCGAGTGCAGTGAAGCATTGCACGTTAAATGCTTAAACAAATTTTAATCCACTGGCATCTAATTTATTTCAAATGTTTTCATAACCACAAGATGGCAGCTGTGCGAAATATTAAAATCTCGTTTTTTCTTCTTGTGTCCTAATCATGCGATTGAAGTTTGAATACCACACGTACACAGTAATCTTCATGTAATAGTACATAAATAAAAATCCAACCTGGCGACCATTTGAAATATTTAGACGGTTCTCAATATCTACGAATCTATCACAAAAATCAAACTGAAATTTTGTATGTTGATAGAGGCAATTAACAGGAGCAGGATATATGAAAATAGGCTGTTTAGTTCTTCATGGAACTACTTGTTGCATTTGTCTGTTGGCTCAGTCTATAGTAAAATGTGGCTTTTCACCGATATCTCAATCTCATTCATGGCTGTGATTATATGGAAACTACTGAGGTATGAGTGGTACTGAGTAATGGCCTTCAGAGCACAACTAAAGTCTGTTCGCCGAGTCGAGATAGTGGAAGTAAACACAGTTGTACACGTGATTGCAGGGCCGCATATAGTGCATAGAGCTGTGCCTGTTGAACGTATGCCAACTTCAGTGCTGTGTATAGCCTACATGTGAAACGGGCTAACTTATCGGTTACATGCTACAGCGCGGGTTATTTATTGATCGTTTATGTATTTATTTATTTAATTAATTAATAAGTTCTTAACTGCTTATTAAGGCAAGAGTATACAGTGCAGCAAGTGTTGTCTTTCCTAGGGCTACGGCATGACTAATGATTTCGGAGCTTCTTGGCTACCCCTGTCCGGCAGAGCCGATGACGTGAACTGGGCGTGTTTCCCTGTCCAGGTAGCCAGGGGCACTGTCTCGACTCAGCGAATAGACTTGAGTGTCTGTGGATGCTGTAAAAGGTTCTACTCGTAGGGCTGGTATTGCTGTACCGACTCAGTGAGGAAAGCAATGGCAAACTACTTCATTCCTCACCTTGCATAGTACGCCTAATTATAGTGCACCATTTGGTTTTTGTAGGTTTCAGCCCACATAACCGATAGTGGCACTTTTTGCGGATCGAACCAGCCTCCGGGCTGACTACCTAACTGCCAGACAGCCCCATCCAGAACTGTGCCGCATAACAATAAAGCCGGGAGTGTGGTCTATATACCTGGGGCGCTCACAACCGATCATAGCAAATGAGCATTCAAAAGAAAGGGAATTACCCGCAACAGTGACAAATTACACTTTGATTTCATAAACAATGACAATGATTAAGACACGAGCTCGTTTTATAATTTCCATACGAGTGTCTTAATTACCATTATAGACGTTAATTATAACTTTATTATTTGTTCTAACATAACTATTCATAAATATCTGTCGAAATTCTGTCGGTTGAATTCTTCTTCTTGGGAATTGTGTGGGCTCAGCATTTGATCTCTACTCAATAACGAATCCCAAAGCTTTGAAACATTGTTTATCCTGAAGTAGCACCAACAGATAGCGCACAGGTACTATGTTGGATCATTTTGTTATTTTGGTCAAATAACACAAAATAGGCTGTTACAAGCGCTTTAAAATTAAAATGTTTCGTATTATCAACTAGTTATTTTTCAAATTCGATGCGTATAGAATGTCAACGGAAGGCAAATCAATTGAGTCCCAAATAGAATAGTTAAAACATCTGGCAGAAAAGTTTCGCATTAGAAATCCATTTACTGAACAGAGAGCTGGATTATAATTTCCGTGGTACTAATGTCATATGCTGCTTCCTCCATGACGTTCTGGTGTGTTTATGTCAACAACAGCACTCGCTAAAATTATCAGCGAAATCTTACGAATGTAAGGCAATCTCTCTCTATATAAAAATGAAAGTTTGTCTGTTTTTTCTGAATTTCCACGGAAGTTTGAGTTATTAACGAGTTTCAGACTGGTTTATGACGGTTGCGCGCAAAAACAATTTTTTGTCTGTCTGTCTGTTTGTCTGTCTGTGTACAATTTTGCACGCGTATCACTCGAGAACGGCCGAGTGGATCAACGTAAAATTTGGTACAGATGTCCTTGAGAGGCACGAAAGTAATCATTGATGTAACTATTCTCCATACCTCTCATAAAAGAGGGCCTACCCCCTTAAAATGCATGCTGAAATGGGCGTAGAAAGGCGAGACAAAGCTCATTTTCAGCGTCTCAATGCGAGAAACAGAACTCGGGAGCCCTACGGGCCCCCCGAAAACCACATTTTAAGGTCCTAAAACCAACAGTTTTTGAGATATACCCAGAAAACTAATTTCCTTTATTAAGCTATTGAAAGAATGCAATCCGGTAACCATGGCAACAAATTCTCTGAAGTCCATCTATTTCTATAAGACGCAATGCCATTCCATTTATTACATTACTGTGAACGTTCGCAAACGGCTTTAAGGTTATCACGGAACCAACTTAAGCTGTAAAATTCATCAATACCTATATAATGCGCATTAGGGGGTCAAGGGGTACTCTTGAATTTCTTTCACGTGATTTACACGGGCGGGTGTGGTACTAAAGGTCTATAATATCGCTATCCCTATATTAATACATTATTATTATGATTATTATTATATTATGACGTGCAATGACGAGACAAAATACATTTTCAGCCCCTCGGTGGCTCGGAGGCTACTACGTTTTAAGGCTCTAAAACTACGTTTCTGAGATATTCCTAGAAAACTAATTTCATTTAATAAACTAATAAATAGATGCCGAGTACAGAAGAACACCAAATCAGGAGCTATATAAATATACTGAGAAAATCACAGATGTGGCCAGGAAGAGACGTCGGGTTTACTACAGACATGTGTCATGGATGAACCCAACAAGACTAACCAACCGGCTTCTCAACTACTGGGGGAATAGAAAGAGTTTGACACCGTCGCTAACAGTAGTTAACAAGGATATCCAAGAACTGAAGATAATGAAATGTGATATTCGAAGCCGATCACATCTCAGAACGATACTTAAACAGAAGAGTTTTCAGGACAGACCACCCTGTAAGAATACCGGCATCATCTGGACAAAAGAGAGAAAGGAGAAACACAGCCAGATAATGCGCGAATATTGGGCAAACATCAAGTCCCTCACCAAACTGAAAAGTTGAACGTCGTGGTCCTTAGCTGGCCCATCCGAAAGAAGAAGAAGAAGAAGAAGAACAACAACAAGAAACTAATGAAGTAATGCAAGCCGGTAAACATGACAACAGTATCACAAGAGGTGACATCCAACTTTCCATTTATTTCTGTAAGATGCAATGCCACTCATTTTATTACATTTTTGTGAAAGTTTGCAAATGGCTATAAGGTTATCGTGGAATCAAACATAGACTGTAAAATTCAACAATGCGATTAAGGGTGTCAAGGGGTACCCTAGAATTTTTACACATGACTTACACGTGCAATATGTTGTACAGAAGGTATATTAAATCTCCAAACAGCAACATTATTTTCAAAAATTCCTGGATTGGAATAGTGTTTTTTGCAGCTTTTGGGAATTTGGGCCATTGGAATCTAAAAATCCCGAATTTTCATGCACCACAAGCTTTTATAATTTATTAAGAGAGTCTTCCTGGGGATGGGGACTTGCCATAACGGTGAGGGTCAGTTTTAATTTGACATACTGTATATTGCGTTTCGTCTACGAGGTTTTCAATATTATTGTCACGTCAGGAAGTACACGTTAGGTGAATTTAGTTTGAGAGCACATTTTAAGTTTTTGTCGACAAACGGGTTAATTGTAAAGATGATTTTGTTTGATACTGTCTGGTTGATATGTATTTATGTTTATGTACGCCTATAATTCATGTTGGGGTGCTTGGAGCATCGTAAAATTAGGTATTGTAACCATGAGTCAATACACCAATCATTTAGAATACTCTTCAACGTACTTCTCATAGAAGGGTGGGTGTAAGGAACAACTTTTCAAAATACATGCTAAAATAGGTGAAAAATAAACAATTTCCTAGAAGGACGACCAAAGCATATGTTGCGCTTCTCAATGTGTGACACAAAACTAGGGAGTCTATAAAGGGTCTTCGAAAACCACATTTTATGGCCCTTAAATAAACAGTGTCTGCGATATACCCAGAAAACTAACTTCGTTCTGATAAACTTATGAAGGAATGACAAGCCCCTAACCATTGCAACCGAAGCTCAAATTATAACGTCTGGTTATTAATACCGAAGACCGTTCGAAGAGCGGGTACTTCTGCTAGTATGTGTAGAAATTGGAGTTGCGGATATTAAGGTACAGTGCTATTTCTTTTGCAATATTGCCCAGTTTGTTTATGCATTGTAACTACAATGGCTGATCCAATATAGGCTACATTGTCAACATTCCGACATGTTGTATTTTGAGCGCTTGTGAGAAGCTATCTTTACCTAATTGATCAATGAATGAAACTATTCAGCTCTGATTGGTTGGAGAAACTGTATTATAATGAAAAGTAATACTTTAATGATACAGTTTTTGACATACAATATTTACATATCGACATCGTCGAACAAAAACAAATAAATAAGATGATAGCCCCTGCCAGAGCTGTGTGGCATCAAGCCCGGATGACAGTTAAGCTGGGCAGGTGGTGTAACACAAGTGAGATTTCTCGCACAGGGCGTCTAATTTTGTATAAACGCGATACTTTGTACTAGTTGGCTCGCAAAGTTACGATGAATTAAAGAAATAATAAGCACCCGTAAACACCCCTATATCGTCTATTCACGTTACGCCACTGAACAACGTGTATGACAGTTCGCAATGTATAATGGTGTGTGATATAATAATGTGTTCAGAATAATGAGACAGGCAGACAGCTGACACACATGAGGCATGAGGGCTGCATATACCCCAGGCGTAGTAATGAACCTGTATACATTATAATTACAGCGTCGTCGAACCGAGTGGAATAAAGATACACGGTTATTAACTTGACTCTGATGAGCTCGTGCCTGGGCTGTGGTTCACGTATTGATTTATACGACCACAAAAGCCAGCTGTGGCGAACTTGTTTTGAGTACGATTGACATCCAACCTCAAAATGTCAAACTAAGGTAAATATCGTCCACATACAAGACACACATATCCCTAGTTAGGTTATGGATAACAATTAAGAAGAATGTGTGTTAATAAAAAGGGTGAAGTCATGGGTAAGTTAAACAATTCCAATGTCCACCTCGTTGCGTAGTGGCTAGCATACTTGTCTGTCACCATGGAGGTCTGGGTTCGATTCCTGGCTCTGTTAAGAAATTTAATTATGTTCTGAGGGATGGAATGGGATACACTCATCCTCGTGAGGAAAAACTGAAAAGAGGCGAGTTCGATTCTCACCTCAGCCATCCTGGAAGTGGATTTCCGTAATTTTCCACTTCTATTCCAGGCAATGTCCCTGACATAAGGCCACGACCGCTTCCTACCCAAATTCTACCTCAATTACAGACTGATACAGACACTGGTACAGACATTGCAGTGAAACAGGTTACCAGAAAAATTCTACGCATACCCAAATACACGGGGCTACATAATGATGTAACTTAAAATACAAATTTTACTGTTATGATCACTGGTAGTCGTCGTAGTCCATTTGAGTCGCCATGGTATAACAAGTTCCAGGGTCAAGGACGAATATCTTGTTTTGTTACTGCACTTCCTTCCAATACAATCTTAAAGAAACTCTCCGACCTCCCCCGTTCAATATAAAAGCATATGTGAAAAGAAACAAGCCACTGTCCACTTTCCAGCAGGAAGCAGGCGCATCAGGGTAAACAAATTGCTCCTCGTCTTTCATTAAGTCCCCAAGCATATTTTTAGACTAAATACCTTTTTGTAAGAGACGACGAACTAATAAGGTACGGTTAATTGGTCTCTGATCGAGGTGGGTGGTCTTCATTAGATCTCGGATAATCCGCGTGTCAACTTAAGAATATAAGGAACAAGTTGTTGTTGTTGTTGTTGTTGTTGTTGTTTCTTTCGTTGTTAATTCGTTTTAACCCATTATGGGATAGTGGTCTCTGTATTAACCACCTGTCATAAGGACAGTTTATGCTTTCAAAAAAGCTGATAGTTGAATCTTTCAGACAAATTTTGGAGAATTTTCATGCCGAAGTACTAGTATTACTAAACATCGTACGTATCTACTTGACGTAATGTGTTGGATAACATTTTAAAGAATTTAAAACTAAAAACATTAACAATTAAAGTGCAAAAATAAAATATAAATACAGAAATAAAATTAAAATTACAATAATAAAAGAAATATAAAAATTAAAATGTTAAACATAACTATAAAAAATATGAAAATAATTATAAAAATCAATTCGAAATTAGTTAATACATTAATTCAATAAAATAATATAAAATTAAATCTATAAGAACATAAATTGAAAATTAAAAATAAATATTTAAATATTAATATTAAAGAAACAAAAAAAGTAACATTATAAATAAAAATTATAATAATAAAAATAAATTAAGATGTAAAAACACATAAAGGTAGAAAGTAGTTTTGCCCTATAAAGGGTTAAGGGAATACTGAATGCCTATCTTACCAATATTAAATATGTTTAATTCATGTTCCTTTTCCTCAGATATAATAAAGGTATGATAATGAACTGTATGTCACATTTCAATCAAACCCTACCTGACATATTAATGGAGCGTTTTTTATATTGGACTTCAGGGAAGTCAGAAATTATTTTATTTTAAACTGTCAAGAAATATAATTACTTTTTCTTAAAAAAAAAAGAACAGCCAAAACCCAAATAGTTTTCTCCATTAAAATATTAATCATATGAGATAAATTTATGGTGAAAAGTTCAAAGTTATGTGATAAATGAGACGCCTAGAAAAAGTAACATACACTTAAAAGAAAATGGAACTGAGAAAAATGCCCTTAATACTTTCCACATAATGAAGATTATCTCATTGGTAGCGCAAGTGTAAATTAAAATTATGGCAATTTCTAATGGTTAAACTATAATGTATTACACATCATCTTAAAGTGCAGAGATTTATAAAATACCTATCTAATTTAACAAATGATGATTTTGACCATTTTAACCATTTCGTACCCCCCTTAAGGGTTTGAGACGTCCTTATCATTAACCCCGTGTACTTGGATATGTGCTCAATTTATCTGTTAACCTGTATTTGCATGACAGTAGTAGTAGTAGTAGTAGTATGTGTAACTGCAATTAATATTATTTATGGAAAATAGGTAGGTGCCCCGGAACTAGAAACAAACTATTATCTCAACATTTGCCTGGAAGGAGTGTGGTAAACTCTATATGAAATGAAAATCCACAGCCTGCTTCCAGTCTCCGACCGGGTCAGGAATGGAATGAATAAAGCCCCCATCTAGCGGCGAGGATATGGACTGTGCCGGCTGCCGAGGCCTGACGCACCCCTCTGGGGCAATGATTAATGAATGACAGATGAAATGAAATGATAGTGGAGAGTCTTGCTGGAATGAAATTTTGACAGGGAAAACCGGAGTACCCGGAGAAAAACCTGTCTGCCTCCGTTTTGTCCAGCACAGATCTCACATGGAGTGACCGGGATTTGAACCACGGGCCCAGCGGTGAGAGGCCGGCGTGCTGCCACCTAAGCCACGGAGGCTCTTATATAACCCTAGTAATAATTCAAAACGAACACACTTTCATGGAGAGTTCACCCCTCTTCACTCTACTAGAAAACACACCCCGTCGGAAACAAGACACAACATAACGATATAGCCAAGCTAGATAAGGGATTAATAAGGGGAACATGTTATTGGATCAGGATGTACCATGTATTTATTTCGTTAATTATCCTAGGCCAGAATTCACGGCAGTATTAAAGGCGCCTGGACATTCTCATTAGTCCGTTTGCGCTTAAAGAGGGCGTTTTAGCTTGTGCGTGGAGATGTCGAAATCAGGTCTTTGATAGTTGAAGATTATACTGAATACAGTAACATACACCACATTAGAGAGACTAGACTTGGCAACTTACAGGTGCATTTGTACGAGGAATGCGAGAGAGGGAATAGCCCAACGAGATACGGGACCCTCACACACAGGAAATTCCCGTCAGTCGAGTGCATACAGTGACCAAGTTAACTGCTCTCAACAGGACCGCGCAAGTCTCAACCAGATAAGTAGCCTGTACAATACAATCAGAATTGACCATTTACAACAACTACACAGGTTCCGTCCCACGAGTTCCATTCCCATGAGTTCCGAACGCGTAATCACGCCTGAGTAAATAATGTGTCCCACTAGTTCCGAATGTCTCTGGAAAACCCATCTGTCAGTTCTGAGGTTTGACCGGCTAATAATAGTACGACGCGACCTAGAAGAGTTAATGGCAATAGACAATGAAAAGTTAATCGAGTTTTTTGATTACTTTGTTGAGCAATGGCTTAAAAACGTGCATATTCGGATTGAAATGTGGAATTGCCATGGGGAGAGGCATAGAACGAACACCTCTGCAGAAGTTTGGAACCATAAGCTGAATTTGAAATGCGGAAAACCACATCCTCGTGTAAGAGATTTTGTGTTATACAGTATTTAAAAAGGAGTCTCACAATTCAGACGAAAATATTATGCGGGCAGAGTTGAATTTGCAAGCCACGAAAAGGAAAAGGAAATATGTTGGAATGGATGACATAACCTAAAGAGTAACTCAACAGTTTGAAGAGACCGGTGATTTAACAGTATTTTTTAAGAAATGTTTCTTTTGCTGTACATTTTGATTAGAGTAAAAAGAGAAGAATAATTCAGTTAATAGATCAATTTGACGAAGCTACGTGCTGATTACTAAGTGACTTGTAAATATGATAAAAAGAAACAGTTCCAAAACGAAGCGACATGCTGATACTATTTTAAGAACTTTGTAAATATTACTCTAAACTCATTATTTTGACGAAGGCACATGCTGATAGAGATACTGACAAGGCGAAAGCTGCTTATGGGAGCTACCGATCCATGGCGTCTTCCCCCCTCTGTTAGAGGAGCCAATTCATTAAAGAGGGCACGCACTCCCGGCTGACGCCAACAATGGACCTTAGTCGTTTCAGTAAGAAACAAATTAATACAATTTTGCTGTTGAAAACTAAACTGGAACTCGCTAAGGTAGTGTTCGGAACTGATGGGGCTCGCTCAGGTAGTGTAATTGGCAGATAGCTAATCCGCTAAAGAATTTGGAACTGGTGGGAATAGGAGCTCCTGGGAATCGGAACTCATGGAAGGACACGACCACATATTCGCTACAAACAAGCAAATTCCGGAGGTCAATCACCACTTCCAGTATCTCAACAAAACATCACATAGACCACAACAAACAAATTAATATTGACGAGTTGCAATATCTCAACTAATACTGCAACTAAATAAGTGTATATATTGTAAATATTTTCACCCATATTTTCAGACATAGATTTTATAGCCTAAGTGTAATGGATCTGATGATGATCGCTTGACGATCGAAACTGCTCATCCAAGTGAATTTATTAATCTCATGTTTTTTTTTTCAGGATTAAGGAATAACCCATCTCATTTGAGTACAATCGTGTTGACCGACTGAAAAGCATCAAACTTTTGTTTTTTATAAATATTAATTAAAAATTCTTGTTGAATAAGGTGTATTAGATTTATTAAATACATTTGGGTATTTTTTTAGATATACTTACGTGAGTAAATTTTAAAGTACACTCACAATTGCTGTTTTATTTTATTATTTCTTAATCATTTTCCTTCATTATTAGCCTTCTTTCGATTTTTGCCAAAAATGAAAGTAGACTTATGAGATCTCTACAGGGTCAAAACTTGTGTGTCTGTGTGTGTGTGTGTGTGTGTATGTGTGTGTGTGTGAGTGTGTGTACTCTGAATGTCTGTCCCCCCCCCCCTATCAATTCGAACACGGTGAAACCGAATTGAACGAAATTTGGTACAGAGGTAGAACAAGCAAAGGGCACCTCAGTGACATGTTTTATATCGCCGCCATCTTTACCAAACCGGAATGGCGGCCACTCAAACGTTCAAAACGTAAAATCAAATAGCAACTAATCAAATTATCCGATCTCTACCAAATTTGGTAATAACATACCTTCATATAGGACTCGTCTTGTGACCAAACTAAAAGGTCATCCGCCGTACCATTTCAGGATGACGGCCGTGCGAATTATGCAAACTTTATAATCCATATCATGGGACCCACCAGTTCCGATTATCGAGCCGAGAATCGATTTAACTGTTCTAAAGGAAGAGGCACGTTCGAAATTAAAAGTTTATTTTGTAATACTATAGTGCAGAAGTGATTTTAAAAAGCTGAGCCGTCTCGGTAAGAAGACAAGATGGCAGCGGATATCTTGTGCCTGACTTATATTTCACTAATTTGAGTATTGCATGCAATATAGCGTACTGATACAAAATAAATAAACTTTGTATGAAATGCTTTATAAATAAATATATACTCCACTGATGAAATCGTTTAGTCTAAATCATTATTTGCTAACAAGTTATATGTAAGTCATTTTATATAGAACGATGTTCGTTGGCACAAATGGCTCCGTGGTAAAGCGTTGACCTATCACTCATATGCCTATGGTTCAAACCCCATCAGAGTTATTTTTTGCTTGAAATTTTATATATTTATTGTTTTGTAATGATTCAGACGTTTTAAAATTAAGCGTTATATTTTGCATATTACGGTGGAAAATATAAATTTAATTAAAACATAATTCACCAGCAGATTTGCTCGAGACATCTAGCAGCCAAAAAGGTAACTGCACGCCGGCCTACTTATTAACTTCAAGATTTTATTGAAAAGTTTCTTCTTATGGCCACTAGAATGCACTCGCCCTGTTAGGGTTATATTGTTCGATACTTCTCCACTAGATGTCACGACTGGTCTACGTAGGACTCCATTGGTTAGTACCGTATACCATTGGCATTCTATGCGCATCGAACTTGAAGAATGGCAAGATGATACTACGATAAATTTTTACTTTTTATTTTAAAGGGTTTGTAACAGCCTATTGTGCGTTATTTGAAAATGTTATTTGAAGTAAAGAACAAAACGATTTCACATAATAACTGAATTCTAGCCGTTGGTGCTAGTTCAGGTTATTAATTAATACTTTTATTTCAGGCAAATAGCAATCGAAAATATCCACATAGTTTGTATACACACGTCTCTGTAGGGTCATGGACAGATTTGTTTCTTCAATTAGGGTTGTGAAAGCCATGCACACCCAGACGTGTAAAGACATGCCTCAACTCAAAGTTGGATGTTGCCCACGGCAGGTCGATTATGTAATAATAACAATAATAATAATGTTATTTGTTTTACGTCCCTTTTAACTACTGCTGCTTTTAGATACGCCAGGGTGCCGGAATTTTGGCCCGAAGGGGATCTTTAACGTGCCAGTAAATCTACTGACACGGTTCCCTCGCATTTGTGCACCCTCAAATGCCAGCTGACTGCGCCAGGATACGAACCTGCAACCTAGGGCCCAGCAAGCGAGAACGTTACCGCTGAGCCACGCAGCCAGTCCGGTCGATTATGTCTCCAGATCCATAACATTCTTGAGATACTTCTTATCAATCTTTCTTCAATGATGGTAGTAGTTTTTTTTTCTAGGTTGTGGCGTTTGGTAGAGGTAAATCGTTTCTAAGGTCTTCAACAAAGAATAGTTCTATTATACTCTTTGATAATAACAACGAGTTATAACTATACTCATACATTTAGGAGAAAGTAGGCTATATGTTCTTTACTGAACATCTTGTTTTATCCTAATGTGAATATATCAGAAAGTATGCAAGCCAACGGCTCGAAACTTTTCACACGTATAGTACCTGACATTCTAGATTAATTTGGAGTAACTAATATAGGTCAGTGCTGTCAACATCATTCTAAGCCTGCTGATAGGTTCAATTTTAAAATGCATGTAACTTCTAAGCTAACAAATGGATTTCATCCAAAATTGGCACAACAAGAGATCATAATATTTCAGATGATTTCTGACCAACACATGCAGGACATTGTTGCCAACATGATCTTACGCGCGCTGATAGATCCAATGTCTAACTGCATGAAACATCCATGCTATCCATTGGACTTCAACCAAATTTTGTATTCTGTACCTTAAGAGATGGAACTAAGAAAATATTCCATCACCAGTGCTGTCATCGCTAGTGCTCTATTAGGATGCATTATGCCAGGTATACAGGTATATTTCGAACTAATTAGAAATTTCAATCTTACCAACTTAATTTCGTCACTATTCTAGATAGGTCCATATAGATTAATCATTGGCATGAATCTTAATTTTAAGAAAAGTAGGCTCTTTAGTTCGTCATGGAACTTCTTGTTTTTAGTACATTGAATCTATTTGTGTCTAAATTTTAGCGGCATTGTAAGAAAACTTCCATAGCATGACAAGGTGAGAGATTAGATTGTATAATGGTTATTCACACGAATTTTATTAATTATTGACCCCTGCCGACGGGCGAAGCTTGGTAGGACCAATAATTGTACACAGGCTTAATTAAATAAACTGTAAGCTACTACTACAGCTATTTATTACTATCCAAGCATTCATTCTGACCTAGTTTTATCTCCGCCTACGTGGAGAAGAAGTTCAAGGTAGCACAGTAGCGATTTCTCAGGTCTGTCAGATAACAGTTACATGCGAGTCACAGGCGATGGCCTTTTCCTTCCTTTATCTGGGCTCTCCGAGTCTGAGCTAAGACGGGAAAATATGGCTTCTACAGAATCCATTTGCATAGAATATTCCTCCGAGTCAACACAAGAATGAGGTATTCCAGAAAGCGTATGTTAGAGTGAAAAACCTGTGTACTCCGAGTACACGTAGAGAGTGATATTTCATTTAAATCAGCGGTTCCCAACCTGGGGTACGCGTACCCCTTGGTGGTACTCAACGAAACGGTTAGGGGTACGCTAAAAATAAACGGTAATGGCTAGAATTAACTGGTTTTAAATAAAATCGTATGTATTGTGATTGTTTATTTTCCTCACCTAAGTGTTATACGTCTTCATTTGCACAAGTAAATAAAAGTATAATTGAAAATTAATTATATTTAGCATTTCTTTAAAATGAAATGCAAACTAACAGCAAACAAATAATAAATTAAAAATATTAGTTATACTGTATTAAAAAAAGTTATAAATAGTTGTAAATTATTTTTTATAATTAATGTATTTATTAAGTTATGTACGGAAGCCTCCGTGGCTTAGGCGGCAGCATGCCAGCCTCTCACCGCTGGGTCCATGGTTCAAATACCGGTCACTCCATGTGAGATCTGTGCTGGACAAAACGGAGGCAGACAGGGTTTTCTCCGGGTAGTCCGGTTTTCCCTGTCAAAATTTCATTCCAGCAACACTCTCCACTATCATTTCATTTCATCTGTCATTCATTTAATCATTGCCCCAGAGGAGTGCGTCAGGCTTCGGCAGCCGGCACACTTCATATCCTCGCCGCTAGATGGGGGCTTCATTCATTCCATTCCTGACCCGGTCGGAGACTGGAAGCAGGCTGTGGATTTTCATTAAGTTATGTACATATTGCCCGTAAAATATTAAACGTTTCAGAAGTTTACTCTTTAGGGTGTACTATTTTAGATAAATATGTATAAAGGGGGTACGGGAGGAGAAAAAGTTTGAGAACCGCTGATTTAAATGAACCAGAAACATTAAGACTGCATCAGTTCCAAACAAGGGTTATGGTTCCCCCATTCACTCAGCCTGGTGAGAAGATTGCTACCTCAACCATCCTAGAAATTATTGATGTGTAACATCTTTCCTCTCGGTTGCTGGATATTTTTTGCGGGAGTGGTTTTGGAAAAGTGACGGAAGTGTGTTACAGGAATCAAATTTACTCGCGTCAGCCAGAATGTGGTTACCAGATACGAAGGTGGATCAAAAAGTTAGTTGCACTAACGCGCTGCGGCAGCGCGCTGTGTGTCGCAAACGTGGGCACAGCGGAGAAAGGGACAGACACTGCCCACACATCTGTTAGGCAGGTCGCTGTGGTGTCTCGTCTTGTAAGGTGTGAATAGCGGCCAAAATCAATGGCGCGTCGACTGGACGTTCACTCCAAATATGAGGTGCGAGCGACAATCCGATTCCTATGGGGCAAAAGGAAGAATTGCACAGACATTCATCGTGAAATTAGTGCTGTGTATGGGGAGCGGGCCATTTCCCGGCAAGGGAACGTAAAGTGGTGTCAGCAATTCGAAGCCGGACGCACGGATATCACGGACGAATATCGCGAGTGCAGGCCCGCAACGTCAAGGACCCGTGCAAATGTCTTCAGTGTGAATGCGATCATTAGACAGAACGGTGGTCGACATTCCCAGACCGATGAGGAGGTGAAGGCCGCTGTCTCCGTGTGTTTGCAGAACGCTGGAGGAACTTTCTATGCATCCGGCATCGACAAGTTGGTTATGCGTTCGCAGAAATGTTTGGAGTCTCTTGGAAACTATGTGGAAGAGTGACGTTACATTGTTTATCGTTATAGGCGTGTTGCTGTTGTATAGGTGGTGTAATAAATGGCCATAACTGGGAAGTGCAACTTATTTTTTGATCTGCCCTCGTACAATGCCTGTATAACCCAGGAAGGATGACACATTCCAACGTCTCTTATAAGGTCTGCCTGTTACAGTAGGTAGCCTGGATGCTAGTTGGATCCTCAAAAAGCACCACCACAGGTTATGTGGTGAAACCCACCACAGGTTATGTGGTGAAACCCACAAAACCGCCTGATGATCTGACTTTATATGGGAGAACCTGTATATGGTATAGAATTATGTGCCAGCAGATAAATATTATAATACTGGCTCATTATACCAATCTACATTTCTACCGACTGTTTAGGACACAAGAATTAAAAACGTGATTTCAAAAATTTTGCACAGCCACCATTTACTAAGTGCTCATAGAAATGGAATTAAGTTATATGCCAGTATATTAAGCCTTGTGTGAAGATTTACCATGGTAAGTTTCACTGCGATCGGATAATTAAGTCGCGAGAAAATTCCAGTACAGGTTTTCAAGCGTCAAATAGGTGAACTAATTTCAGTATTTTATATCACCATACAAAATGTCAGCGTGATATCCGTAATAGTTTCGGAGATATAGAATGCCGGTGTAATACTTCGTGGAGCCGCCATGTTTGATTGTTGGATTTGGAAAAAGTCATTTCAACGTCGGTTAATCACTTCAATCACGAAAACAGATCTCGCACATGACGTCACGCACACCTAACGGAGCTTGGACACGTATCTCATCAGTTGGCTGGTGAGCGGCCACGCGGAGTCAACACGGTGAAACTTCACAAGTCGAATAAGTACAGTGAAAATAGTATTTTGACAGTGCATGCTAGCTTCATGTTTGTTTGTTGACATATTGTTTTTATTAGTACAGCACGTGTATATACATTTTAAACATTTATATTACGTAATTGATATATAAAAAACGACATTAAAACAAAATGGAAATTCACCTTGAATTAATACAACCAAGGCGACCTACTACAATATTGCAGTAGCAATTTAAATGAAATAAATACATTAATTATATAGTGTAAACTTGAACCGCTACACAGTGATAATGATCTGATGATGGCACCTTGAGAGTCGAAACACGTAATCCTATGTTGCCCCTTAATTTGTGATAATCTAATTAATGCATGAATTCGGTTTCCGGGTGTGTAATGCAAGGGTGGTACAAAGCGTGCATCAGACAAAAATTATCAGTTTACCGGGATTGAGACGCATTGGAATGTAGTAAAGAACACTGGAAGACAGAGGAAATTTCGAACTACAAACGAACGTGAAGGCAAGTGGCAAATTGACCTGAAAGAGGGTAAGATAAGTTAAATGCAAATTGCAAATTGTTAAGATATCACAGCGAGGTTGAACAAGTGTACTGCAAACTGCCCACCAAGAGAGCGAGACCAGCGACGAAAACGCCACCTGGCGAAACAAGGCTTAAACGAGCAAAAGCCATAGGAGGCAGATACTGCTTACGTGTAACACAGGAGGCAAGGCATTCTCAACTGGCAACGTCATAGTAGACAAAGACGGCTTACATGTAACAAAGGAAGCAGGGCATTCTCAACGAGTGCACTCGAGAATTTCGGAAGACATACAACACAGAGGAGATTCAACGCACGCATGTTCAATTTACAGTAAAACATTCACGATAGATACTTGCTAGGGACTCGTAGAATTCCAACCCGCATATCCTCGCTAACGCTAAGAAGTATATATGCATATACGCGTCTAGAACATAGGCCTCAATAACAACTGATTCACAACTTGATCAACAAAGAAGACAACATGAAACCCTTCTCGAAATCAGAAAACAAAGACGCACGCGAGAAACGGAAGTCGAGAGCTCCCACAAGGTACCGCTCACAAAGCTCTGAAGAAGAGATTCAAGCAGTAAACCAACAAACCCAAACAAAAACAAACACAAACAAACAAACCCAAGGGAAGGAATCAAAAGAAGTGAAAGACATGTTTTCTGAAATCCTAACAGAGCTTCAAAACTTAAAGAAACAAAATGAAGACTTTCGAAAGGAAACAAGAGAGGAAATAAACAGCATCAAGCAAGAACTAAGGACAACAGAAGAAAATTCACGTAAAATAAACGACGCCCTTGAACGGAAAATAGAAAATGTGGACAACAGAACGCAAGAAAAACTAGACACACTATCCGAGAAAATACATGCCCTAGAGCTACAAGAGGAGCAAAGATTGAAGAGGGAAAGAAAGAACAACATTGTCATTAAAAGTAAAGAGTTATTACATGAGAACCTAACAAGCAAAGTCAAATCTATACTGGACAAAATAGAAACTGAAGTCAAGGTAGAAAACGTATTGCAGATTGGAAGAGACAGCCACGGTAAAGGGATAGTGAGAGTCACATTCAAACACTTTGCAGAAAAGCTGAAAATAATGAGAAACAAACACAAGCTAAAGGGGCAAGACCTCTATGTTGACGACGACCTCACCAAGAACGAAAGGGCGGTACAAGCGAAATTAAGACAGATAGCCAGGGAGGAGAGGAGCAAAGGTAACAGTGAGGTGAAAGTGGGCTACCAGAAGATCCTCATAAACGGCCAATGGATTAATTGGGAGGATCTAAAAAACGGGGAGCTGACCGCCGCACTGTGATCAAGCAACCGTCGGTAACAAAGAAAGAACTAATACTTGCCACACTCAACGTAAGGTCTCTGAGAACTGAAGACAAGGAACTTGAACTGGAAAATGCTCTCTTAAACATAAAGTACGACATACTAGGACTTAGTGAAGTAAGACAACTCGGCGAAGGAATCCGAGAAAAACCAAATGGAGACATCTTCAGCTACATCGGTGAAACCAAAGGGCAAAAAGGAGTGGGCTTCATGATCAAGAAGCACCTAAAAAACAACATTCGGGAAATTCAAGGAATCTCAGAGAGAATTGCGCTACTATCCTTAGATCTAGAAGGGAATACCATCGTAATTATACAAATCTATGCCCCCACAGAGAACAGTACAGAGGAGGAAATTGAAAAGTTTTACGAGCAACTAGAAGACACACTGGACAACTTCAACACACAAAGAACGTTTGTAATGGGGGACTTTAACAGTAAAGTGGGAATCAAGGAACATACAGACGAAGCACCTATGGGACCATTCGGATACGGAATTAGAAATGGGAGAGGAGACAGATTGATCCAGTTTGCTCAAGGACACAACATGAAAATTGTGAACACCTTCTTCAAGAAAGTGCCAGAGTAGATGGACATGGAGAGGCCCGAACGGCAGGACAAAAAACGAAATTGACTTTATACTTACCGACAACTTAAAGGAAGTAAAGGATATTCAAGTGATCAACGGGCTAAAATTCGACACCGACCATAGAATGGTGCGCTTAAAGCTAACACTAAAGAAGAATAGACGGCCATACTTCAAGACTAGGATAACTAGCCCTGGACAGATCAACCAGACAGAATACGCCCAAGAAATCCAGCAAAATCTAAATCACCTGAAGCAACAAAACCACTTAAGCACACAGCACCTCTACACAGAACTCATAAAATGTATAACATCTGCATGTAACAACTCAGCAATATCAAGAAGTAAGAAGGGACGGCGCGATAAGCTAAAAGACAGTACCAAACGCCTAATCGAGGAAAGAGAAATATTGAAAGCACAAGCTGTAGATAACAACCAGAAAAAGTTAGAGTACGGGCAGCTTAATAAGCGCACAAAAAGGGAAATTAGAAAGGACATTAGAGACCACAACACAGAAATCATCAGAAAGTACGCAGAAGAATCAAAATCAATCAGAAAGATGAGAAAAGAACTAGCACCAGACAAACAATGGATGCTTGGAGTGAAAGACAAAAGAGGTAAAAGACAAGCAACAAGGGAGGAAATAACGAAACAGGCCACAGACTTCTACAGAGAGCTGTACTCCAGTGCACACCAGAGAAGAGACTCAGACAAAAGTGATAAGGGGCTGGAGGCACTATACGACGAAGAAATTCCTCCCATCATGACCAGTGAAGTCAGAGCAGCAATAAAGGAGGCGAAAAACGAGAAATGCCCCGGAGAGGATGCCATCTACAACGAATATCTGAAAATGGGTGGTGAGGATCTCATAGAAGTGATAACAAGGCTATTCAACATGATACTTGAAACAGAAGAAATCCCAACAGAATGGAAACAGAGCGTTATTGTTCTGCTTCACAAGAAAGGCGCTAAAGATGACATTAATAACTACAGACCAATCAGTTTAATGGCCAGTCTCTACAAACTTTTCACGAAAATCATGACTAGAAGGATGTCTAAACTACTAGATGAAAACCAAGCAGTGGAACAAGCCGGATTCAGGACAGGCTTTAGCACAATTGACCACCTGCAAGCAATGAACCAGCTCTTGGAAAAAACGCAGGAATTTAATCTCGAACTATACATTGCATTCGTAGACTATAACAAAGCCTTCGATTCTGTGGAACATAGTTGTGCGCTAGAGGCATTGAGAAGCCAAGGCATACAAAAGGGATATGTCAGACTACTGGAAAAGCTCTACGAAGGCTGCCAAGCGAGGGTAAGAACGGAGAGGGAGGGTGCGAACATCAACTTAGAGAGAGGCGTGAAACAAGGCGACCCCCTCTCACCAAAGTTGTTCACATGCCTACTGGAGAACCAATTTAGGAAGTTGGAATTGGACAACAGATACGGCATCGAAATAAACGGGGAAAGGCTGACACACTTACGGTTCGCAGACAATATTGCACTGCTAGCAAAATCGGCAACAGACTTGGAACAAATGCTAGCGGACCTGGACACTGTCAGTAAAGAAGTAGGTCTAACTATGAACCCCCTAAAAACAAAAATGATGACCAACTCACTGGAAGTACAAATCCTCATCAATGGCAAACCACTAGCCTACACACAGGAATACGTCTACCTTGGACAAAACCTGTCATTTGACTGCTCCCAGGAGAAGGAAATCAAGAGACGAGTTGGACAAGCATGGAAGAAGTTCTGGTCCTTAAAATTTATATTGATGGACAAATCCCAGAAAATAAGTCTAAAGTCAGAAGTGCTAGAAAAGAGTGTAATGCCGGTACTGCTATACGGCTGTCAAACCTGGGCGTTAACAGAGAAGCAAAGGCAAACAATCCGGGTATGTCAACGCAAAATGGAACGGAAGATCCTTCAAGTTTCCTTGAGGGACAGATTACGAAACGAGGAGATAAGAAGAAGAACTGCCATGAAAGATGCCGTGACAACAGCTGACAGGCTAAAATGGAAGTGGGGAGACCACGTGGCCAGAATGAAAGACGATCGATGGACGCACAAACTAACGGTATGGGACCCCAGAACGGGAAGAAGGAACGTGGGTAGACAGAAGACCCGCTGGGATGACTCAATCGTAAGGAAGACAGGCAAACACTGGACGAGGATAGCACGGGAGAGACAAGAATGGAGACGTATGGAACTATAAGAAGGGAAGAGAAGGAGAGCTTCAACAATGAAAGATCCTGGTAGACAGCACACCTATGACATGAAAGATACACTTCTGCAACCTGTAACAAGCCAAACAACGCACGTAAAGCGAAGTGAAATGTAGTGTTAGTGAAGTGAAATACAGTGAAGTGTAGTAAGTGGAGTAAAAACTTCTACACAACTCCTTAGGACTTGCTCGCCTAACGAGTTTAAACCAGAAGGAAGGAAGGAAGGAAGATTGTAGTTTTACGTGACCGTGAATCTTGTGATCATAAGCCACGGGACCTCCTTTTTACGTGGAATCCGAACCACAGGACATGGCATTTCACTTCGAAAATCTCACATGCATTGACCGGGGAGTTTAAACCAGAGCACGTCCCTGTTCGCAGGAGGCCTTTGCCCTTATGGGATTATCTAGGCTATATTTATATTATATTTATTTATAATTAATGCATGTATTTTTTCCGGGAGTGTGGTTACATATTTATATCGTGTACCCCGCCAATTCATTGGGCATAATCATGTTGACCGACTGAAAGCTGCATATGACAATTTTGTATTGGCAGCACTGAAAGAGAATGGCTTCAAATCTCTACATATTGGATTAGTGAAAACATTTGAAAGGCACGGTCAGAGTGGGAAAGTTTAGTACTATGTCTTTACCCAGTTTCATTAAAATCGTTTATGTTCGACCCTGACTATTATATGTCAGAAAACTGTATTGAGGCTCATTATAACACTATTTTTCATTATGAAACAGTTTCTCCCACAAATCAGAGCTCAAGAAACAGTTGTTTGACCAATTAGATAATTAGATGCGATGAGTTCCACGGCCTTCTAATTTAAATTTCACTGCCTGGCCTAGTGTCATAGTAGGGTAATCGAGGAGGCCATGGTCAAATACAAGGCATTCTCTGCGTCTCATGCGCTCTGTTCAGTTCATAAAACTGGGGAAATCTCGACAGATATTTATGACTATTTATGTTCGAACATAAAATAGTTATAATAATTATCGTCGAACATAAACAGTCGTATGCAACTCGACTATAATGGTAATTAAGACACTCGTATGAAAATTATAAAACTCGCATACGCTTGTTTTATAAACATACTCGTGTCTTAATTATTGCCATTATAGGCTCGTTGCATAATGTACTATTTTGCCGTTTAGATTTTATTAGAGGACACAGAAACACGCGTGCGCTCGCTCGCTCCTACACACACGCACACACGGACAAAAGGTGATCTCATAAGGCTATTTTTTCATATTATGAAAAATAGGCTAACAACGAAATAATACGATAGGCCATGGAACTTAACTATCTCCGGACTGGAAAGAGGGTTGGGTTCGAATCCACCGCCGGTCATTCATTAAATACATTTTTCTTTTGTGTCTTTTCACTTAAGTTACAATGCCATTACGCTGACACAGGTTTTCATATAGATTCCCCATACACGCACAACCTCAAGTACACGTGGATAAATGACCACAAAGTTGCAAACCCCATAAATGAACTAATAACAAGTCACCTCCGGGCTGAAAATTAACAGACACAGAGAATCTTTATTATAAGGTGTGCTTTAAAAGTGAAGTATCTGTAGAATATATATCCCTTAACGATATGAAGAGGAAATGTCCATAAAGCGCCCTTTCGGGCATCTATGGCAAAGAAAATAGCTTATATAATGCGTTATTACATGTAAGACTGAGGGTTCTCCGTTCCATTTCCTCTCTTGACGAAAGAAATGACTCATAAAAGCTCCATTTCTGAGAGCAACGTGAAAAATCTCATTACGTGCTCTTTTCGTACCACAGTCCTCACTTCCCCCGTGTCACCCTATCACAAGCAGCGATGTATATACATGGGACGGAAGAGAGCATCTTGATCCTGGGAGAATAAGGTTTGTCTCGAGTGGACCGGAATGGACGTGGTGAGAAAAGTTTGCGCAGTGAGCTCGAAAGGTCAAGTCAAGAGAAGGCAGCAGTAGATTGATGGTCACCAGACCATGGTAGTAGACGCTCCAAGGGAGACTCGCCATGTCATAGGGTGTTTGACGAGTAGTTTGCAATACAGCAAAAAGAGGAGAATCAAGTAAATTATGTCATCCTCTGTGGTCTTTATTTCTGAACAGAAATATGTAAACGTTACTGGGGCTACAGCATTGCCACATGGCCGATCTGTCCATATTTCAGATAAATTAAATCGATTAAAACTAACTAAAAATAAGGAACAAAATTAGAAATAAAAATGAATACAAAAACAATAAGAGAAAAAAGTTTAAATTTAAAATTAAAGTGTTGATTTCGCGGGGTCCTATGCGACCCATTCGCGAAGAAGAACAAGAAAACATACAAACTTTAAATTTAAATATTAAAAATAAAAAATAAAAAAAAATAAAATTTGAAACCAAAAATGAAAAATTAATATTTAAATACGGTATTCAAACAAAAATTAATGAAAATGGAATATAAAAAAATAAAATAAAAATAAAATAAAAACAAGAAGTTCCGTGACGAACTTAAGAGCCTACTTTTCTTAAAATTTAAGATTCATGCCAATGATTAATCGATATGGATCTATCTAGAATAATGACGAAATTAAGTTGGTAATATCAAAACTTCTAATTAGTTAGAAATACTGTATACCTGGCATAATGAAGCCTAATAGAGCACTACAGTTGGCAGCCCTGGTGACTGAATATATTCTTAGTTCCATCTCTTAAGGTACAGAATACAAAATTTGGTTGGAGTCCAATGAATAGCATGGACGTTACATGCAGTTAAACATTGGATCTAACAGCGCACGTAAAATCATGTTGGCAACAGTGTCATGCATGTATTGGTCAGAAATAATCTGAAATAATATGATCTATTGTTGTGCCAATTTTGAATGAAATCCATTAGTTAGTATAGAAGTTACACGCATTTTAAAATTGGACCTATCAGCAGGCTTAGAATCATGTTGGCAGCACTGACGTATATTAGTTACTCCAATGTAATCTAGAATGCCAGGTACTATACATGTGCAAAGTTTAGAGCGATTGGCTTTCATTCTTTCTGATATATTGATATTAGGGTAACAAAAATAGAGACATCATTTATTAACAGTTGGCAGCCCTGGTTGCTCTTAAGAATACGCATAGTCATATCTGTTATGGTACACATAGCACATACGAAATTTGGTTGATATCCAAATGATAGTATGGAAGTTACATGTATTTAAAGTTGGACCTCTCAGCAGGCTTAGAATCATGTTGGTAGCACTGACGTATATAAGTTACTCCAAATTAATATAGAATGTCATGTACTATACGTGTGCATAGTTTAAAGCTGTCGGCTTGCATACTTTCTCATATATATTGGTATTTGGATAATAGAAATTAAGAGCATTTTTCAACAGTTGGCAGCACTGGTGGTTCATAAGAATACGTTCAGTCATATCTGGTTATGTACACATACACCATACGAAATTTGGTTGAATTCCAATTGATAGTGTAGAAGTTATATGCATTTAAATATTGGACCTATCAGCAGGCTTATAATCATTTTAGCAACACTGCCATGTATGGCCTTCTGGAAATTAAACTGCAATAGTATTATCTATATGTGTGCCGATTTTGAAATAGCTCCCATGCATACCTTCCAAGATATCCAACATGTAGCTCAAATTTCAATTGCGATTTTTCAGTAGTTGGTAGCACTGACATCATTTTCAAATATGGCCGTGAGATATTCAGGTATAGATCTTTACTGCTACCAAATTTTATTTCGATTGCTCCAGCCGTTTAGGAGTTGATAGGGGGACACACACACACAGCCAGCCAGCCAGACAGACAGACAGACAGAAGGACAGACAGACAGACAGACACACATTTTCCCGGATCGATCTCATAAGACTACTTTTTCCTCATTTTTGCAAAATGTGAAAAGTAGGCTAATAAGGTAAAAAAATATAAATAAAACAAGTTGTTCAGTAAAGAACATATAGCCTACTTTCTCCTAAATGCATGGGTATTGTTATAACTCTTTTTCCTTTTCAAGGAGTATGATTGAATGTTGGTTGTAGTAGCTTGTTGAAATACAACGTGCTATAGAGATATTAAACATGAATATGAGGTGCCCTTTGCTAGTGCTACCTCTGTACCAAATTTCGTTCAATTCGGTTTCACCGTGTTTGAATCGATAGGGGGAATCGATTTGCACACATACTTGGCCACCATCTGCAAACTATTGGGCTGATGTTCTTGCAGTTTGGTCAGAATATGTTTCCCAAATAAAGATATGGTGTTGCAAAATTTGGTAGAGACTATATTATTAGGTTGGTCGTAATTACATTTTAGCTTTTAACATTTGGTTGGCCGCGATTACGTTTCCGTCAAGATAGCGGTGATATAAAACATGACACTGAGGTGCCCTTTGCTAGTGCTACCTCTGTACCAAATTTCGTTCCATTCGGTTCCACCGTGTTCGAATTAATAGGGGGAATCAATTTTGACATAAAGATGGCCGCCATCCGCAAACTATTAGGCTAATAAACTATTAGATTGGTCAAAGGATGCTCCCTCCATAAAGGTATGTTGTTGCAAAGTTTGGTAGAGATCGGATGGTTATGTTAGTCGTAATTTAACTTAAGCTTTGAACATTTGTGTGGCCGCCATTATGTTTCTGTCAATATGGCGGCGATATTAATCATGACACTGAGATGCCCTTTGTAAGTGCTATCTCTGTACCAAATTTCGTTCCATTCGGTTTCACCGTGTTTGAATTAATAGGGGGAATCGATTCTGACACAAAGATGGACCGCCATCCGCAAACTATTAAGCTAATGACCTATTCATTTGGTCAAAGGTTGCTTCCTCTATAAGGGTATGTTGTTGCAAAATTTGGTAGAGATCGCATGATTAGGTTAGTCGTAATTTGATTTAAGCTTTGAACATTTGTGTGGCCGCCATTACGTTTCCGTCAAGATGGCGGCGATATAAGAATGACACTGAGGTGCCTTTTGTTAGTACTACCTCTGTACCAAATTTCGTTCCATTCGGTTGCACCGTGTTCGAATTAATAGGGGGAATCGATTTTCACACTAAGGTGGCCGCCATCCGCAAACTATTACGCTGATGACCTATTAGATTGGTCAAAGGATGCTCCCTCCATAAAGGTATCTAGTTGCAAAATTTGGTAGAGATCGGATGATTAGGTTAATCGTAATTTGATTTAAGCTCTGAACATTCGTGTGGCCGCCATTACGTTTCAGTCAAGATGGCGGTGATATAAAACATGACACTGAGGTGCCCTTTGCTAGTGCTACCTCTGTACCAAATTTCGTTCCATTCGGTTCCACCGTGTTCGAATTAATAGGGGGAATCAATTTTGACATAAAGATGGCCGCCATCCGCGAACTATTAGGCTAATATCCTATTAGATTGGTCAAAGGATGCTCCCTCCATAAAGGTATGTTGTTGCAAAGTTTGGTAGAGATCGGATGGTTATGTTAGTCGTAATTTAACTTAAGCTTTGAACATTTGTGTGGCCGCCATTACGTTTCTGTCAATATGGCGGTGATATAAAACATGACACTGAGGTGCTCTTTGCTAGTGCTACCTCTGTACCAAATTTCGTTCCATTCGGTTCCACCGTGTTTGAATTAATAGGGGGAATCAATTTTGACATAAAGATGGCCGCCATCCGCGAACTATTAGGCTAATATCCTATTAGATTGGTCAAAGGATGCTCCCTCCATAAAGGTATGTTGTTGCAAAGTTTGGTAGAGATCGGATGGTTATGTTAGTCGTAATTTAAGTTAAGCTTTGAACATTTGTGTGGCCGCCATTACGTTTCTGTCAATATGGCGGTGATATAAAACATGACACTGAGATGCCCTTTGTTAGTGCTACCTCTGTACCAAATTTCGTCCCATTCGGTTTCACCGTGTTTGAATTAATAGGGGGAATTGATTTTCACACAAAGATGGCCGCCATCCGCAAACTATTAGGCTAATGACCTATTCAGTTGCTGAAAGGATGCTTCCTCTATAAGGGTATGTTGTTGCAAAATTTGGTAGAGATGAGATGATTAGGTTAATCGTAATTTGATTTAAGCTTTGAACATTTGTGTGGCTGCCATTACGTTTCCGTCAAGATGGCGGCGATATAAAACATGACACTGAGGTGCCTTTTGTTAGTACTACCTCTGTACCAAATTTCGTTCCATTCGGTTGCACCGTGTTCGAATTAATAGGGGGAATCGATATTCACACAAAGATGGCCGCCATCCGCAAACTATTACGCTGATGACCTATTAGTTTGGTCAAAGGATGCTCCCCCCATAAAGGTATGTTGTTGCAAAATTTGGTAGAGATCGGATGATTACGTTAGTCGTAATTTGATTTAAGCTTTGAACATTTGTGTGGCCGCCATTAAGTTTCCGTCAAGATGGCGGCGATATAAAACATGACACTGAGGTGTCCATTGCTAGTGCTACCTTTGTACCAAATTTCGTTCAATTCGCATTCACCGTGTTCGAATTGATAGGGGGGGACTGGCATTCAGAGTACACACACTCACACATACATACACACACACACACACACACACACACAGACACACACACAGACTCACACACACACATATACACACACACACACACAGACTCACACACACATATACACGCACACAGACAGACACACTTTTTTCGCCCTGTGTTGATCTCATAAGTCTACTTTCATTTTTTGCAAAAATCGAAAGTAGGCTAAAAACACTATAGGGCCCTAGACTGCCAAAATTAAAATTAAAATAAATAGCCTCTAATGATAAAAAATAAGTAGTTCCGTGGAGAACTAAATAGCCTATTTTCATATATCCTACTAATATTAATTGCCTCTATCGACAAACAAATTTTCAGTTTGATTGCTGTAATAGATTCGTAGATATTGAAAACCGTCTAAATAATTTGGATGGTCACCATGTTGGATTTTTATAATATAGACCATAGATTTATGTACTATTACATGAAGATTATTGTGTAGGTGTTTATTCAAACTTCAATCACATGATTAAGACACAAGAAATAGAAGCGGGGTTTTAAAATTTCGCTCTGCCACCATCTTGTGGTTATGAAAATAATTTAAATGAATTAGATGCCAGTTGATTAAAATTAGCATAAGGATATACCGAATCAAGTTTCAATGCGCTCAGATGGTTAAAACGCAAGTAACATCCATTTGGATATTTAAACTTTGCATCGCCGCCATGTTGGATTTGTGCTCGCCAGGTTCTTGAACGTCCCATAGGCGAACTTATGCTTATAGCCTCTACACACTTACAAAATTTCAGTTTGATTGCTGTAGTAGATTAATAGATATTGAGAACCATCTAAATATTTCGGATGGTCACCATGTTGGATTTTAATATATGTAGGCCATAGAACTATGTAATATTAAATGATGATTATTGTGTACGTTCATTATGCAAATGTTGATTTGCATCGCATGATTAGAACATAAGAAATAAAAACTTAATTTACGAAATTCTCACAGCCGCCATCTTGAGGTTACGTTAACAATTGAACTAAATTAGATACTAGTGCATTACAATGTGTATACATATTTGCTGTACGAAGTTTCATTGCGTTTGGATCATTAGATCGCGAGAAACGTCTATTTAAAACTATCAAATTCGCTTGGCCGCCATGTTCGTTTTGTAGTTAACCGGTTTTTGAAAGTCTCATAGATGAACTTCCAGTAGTACCCTTTATTTCCGTACAAAATTTCATGGTGATGCCGGAAATCGTTTCAGGGATATAGAATACCGGTGAAATATTTCGCACTGCCGCCATCTTGAGGTTATGTAAACAATTGAACGAAGTTAGATGTCGGTGCATTAAATTGTGTATAAACATATACTGTACCAAGTTTCATTGCGTTTGGTTGGTTATATCGCGAGACGCGTCTATTTAAATGTCGCAACTTCGATTGGTTTTCGGTTTTCAAAAGTCACATAGGTGAACTTCTAGTAGTTCCCTTTATGACCGTACAAAATTCCAGGATGATATAGGTAACAGATTCGGAGATACTGAATGCTAGTGAAATATTTCGCACAGTCGCCATGTTGGATTGGTGAGACGTAACAAGATTTTAAGGGCACGGTCGGGGTCGCCCGGAATAGTGCTATGAACTTACTGAGTTCCATTGAAATCTCTCCGTTTAGAAGTTATTAGGGGGCGGGACACACAAAAATCACTCACACACACACCATCACACACACACACGCACACACAGACAGACACACGGACAAAAGGTGATCTCTTAAGCCTATTTTTTCATAAATAACAAGGAGTTCCGTGAAGAACTAAATAGCCTATTTTCATATATCCTACTAAAATTAATTGCCCCTATCAACATACAAATTGTCAGTTTGATTGCTATAATAGATTCGTAAATATTGAGAACCGTCTAAATATTTTGGATGGTCACCATGTTGGATTTTATATTATAGGCCTTAGATTTAAGTACTATTACATGAATATTATTGTGTAGGTATTTTATTCAAACTTCAATCGCATGATTAGGACACAGTTCCCTTTATGACCGTACAAAATTCTAGGGTGATATCGGTAATAGATTCGGAGATATTAAATGCTGGTGAAATATTTCGCACAGCCGCCATGTTGGATGGATGAGAGGTAACAAAATTTGAAGGGAACGGTCGGGGTTGCCCGAAATAGTGCTATGAACTTACCGAGTTTCATTGAAATCTCTCCAGCCGTTTAGAAGTTATTAGAGGGGGCGTGGGGGACACAAAAATCCATCACACACACAGACACGCACACACAGACAGACACATGGACAAAAGGTGATCTCATAAGCCTATTTTGTGTACGAAACTCAAAGAGATATGATGGCATTCAAAGGAGGGGGAAAGTGCACTGAGTCTGTGATTATTACATGCGAGGGAGAAGAACTGGTTGCAGTAAACAGATTTAAATACTTAGGCATAATATTTCAACCTCATGGAACTACCTTCACTTTACATGTAAAGGAGAGGTTATCGGCAGCAATTCTGGCAATTAATGATATTCAACGCCTGCAAACATTATCCTTGAAAACAGCACTAGAACTATTCCAGATGAAAGTACAACCAATAATTACCTACGGCCTTCATCTGATTTGGGCACATCTTACAAAATCAAATTTGAAAGTCATCGAAGAGCTTAAGGCTACGTTTCTGAAAAGAGTGTTATTCGTCTCCAAATGGACTCCGTCTCGACTGGTATATGAATTGTGCAGAGAACCCATGTTCTTGGAAGACCTACGCATATGCTTGTCACTGCCATCTACGCCTTCATATCAAGAACTATTGCGAGAGTATCATCAGAAGAAAGCAGAGATTTGGAGCGATTTTTACTCTACTGACGCTATGATAAATTACGAATTGTGTCATCTTGTTACCCGATATGCGGTACATGGTTTTCACCACAGAGTTTGCCGCACATTACAGTTTCACACACCTGATATAAGCTGTGTTTGTTCTCTCTGCGAGAAAACATGTGAGCGTTATCACCTTGCTACTTGCATGAAGAGGAATAAGTCCTTGAAGGAAATTTGTAGTGACTAGTTATGTAGTTATATTTCTTATTTTGTTTGCTTTGGCCATTGGCTGCAATAAATATATTATTTTGTATTTGAAAACATATTTAATCTGCTGTTCAGTACAAATGGTACGCAGGAAGTTATGGCTTCTTTACTTACCAGAGATTGATACCCGAATCCTCCAGTCAGGAATCTATCGCTGAAACAATACGAAATATATCAGAGAATTTATACACTCAAATATTTCATACGTACATACAACATACATACACATACGAGAGGAAGGTGCACTCGGTTTGGAACAAATAGACTATGAAAGGAATTAAATAATGAATTGACCTAAATGCACATTCATTAAAAGAGTCAGTACACAAATGTGTGACAAATCCATTAATAGAACTGACTTAAATAACATAAGTTTCCGAACTTACAATTACAACCCCCAGGGGCTTTACATGACTAAAATACACAACTGGAAACTGATGACTACCCTGTTTGACGGAGCACAAATGTAAACGAATATGGTCATATTCACAATCTAAATTTGTACTCATTATTCCTTGTGACCTATCAGTATTTCATGTCAGGGGTGTCAAATATGATTATCTAATTATCTGCGTCTCCTATGATCAAGTGTTCAGATCTCAGAAAGTACATACGCTGTAGGGTCCAGGTGTAGAGTATGAGAAGTTATCGCTTGATGCGTAGGCTTCTATCATCTCCTAAAACATTGGATACTAATTTTTAGCCTATTTTCAATTTTGAAAAAAATAGGCTTATGAGATCACCTTTTGTCCGTGTGTGTGTGCGTGTGTGTGTGTGTGTGTGAGGTGTGTGTGTGTGTGTCCCTAATAAAATCTAAACGGCTGGAGCGATTTCAATAAAACTCGGTAAGTTCATATCACTATTCCCGGCGACCTCGACCGTGCCCTTCAAATTTTGTTACGTCTCACCAATCCAACATGGCGGCTGTGCGAAATATTTCACTAGAATTCAATATCTCCGAAATTATTACCGATATCGCCCTGAAATTGTGTAAGGTGATAAAGGGCACTACTGAAAGTTCCCCTATGAGACTTTCAAAAACCTGGTGACTACAAAACCAACATGGCGGTCAAGCGAAGTTGAGACTTTTAAATAGACTTTTCTCGCGATTTAACTATCCAAATGTAATGAAACTTGGTACAGCAAATATTTATACACATTGTAATGCACTGGAGTATAATTTAGTTCAATTGTTCACATAACTTCAAAATGGCGGCTGTACGAAATATTTCAAAGTCATTCTATATCTCCGAGACTATTACAGATATTACCCTGCAATTTTGTACGGTGATAAAGGGTACTCATACAAGTTTACCTATGTATATTTCATAAACCTGTAAAGTACAAAACGAACATGGCGACCAAGTGAATTTGAAATATTTTAATTGACTTTTCTCGTGATTTAACTCTCTGAGCGCTGAAATATGGTACAGTAAATGATTTTGCAGATTGTAATGCACTGCCATCTAATTTAATTCAATTGTTTGCATAACCTCAAGATGGCGGCTGTGTGAAATTTTAAAATTAAGTTTTTATTTCTTGTGTCGTAATCATGCGATCGAAGTGAAAGTTTGAATAACGAACCTAGGAAGTGAAAGTTTGACTAACGAACCTAGGCAATAATTGTCCTTGAATGGTACATAACTCTATGGCCTATACATATAACAATCCTAAATGGCGAGCTTCCGAAATATTTAGACAGTTCAATATCTATGAATCTTTTACAGCAACCAAACTGATTTTTTTAATGTTCATAGAGACTATGTTGTCCTTGAATGGTACATAACTCTATGGCCTATACATATAACAATCCTAAATGGCGAGCTTCCGAAATATTTAGACAGTTCAATATCTGTGAATCTTTTACAGCAACCAAACTGATTTTTTTTAATGTTCATAGAGACTATGAACATATTTTCACCTATAGGACTTTCAGTAACCTGGGGAGCACAAATCCAACATGGCGGCGACGCGACCTATAAATATTTAAATGGACGTTTCTCGCAAATTAACTATCCGAGTGCCGTGAAACGTTGCACGTTGCATGCTTATACAAATGTTGATCCACTGGCATCTAATTTATTTCAATTGTTTGCATAATCACAAGATGGCTGCTGTGCGTAATTTTAAAATCTCGTTTTTACTTCTTGTGTTCTAATCATGCGATTGAAGTTTGAATACCACACGTACACAATAATCTTAATGTAATAGTACAACAAGATGTTCAGTAAAGAACATATAGCCTACTTTCTCCTAAATGTATGAGTATAGTTATAACTCGTTGTTATTATCAAAGAGTATAATAGAACTACTCTTTGTTGAAGACCTTAGAAACGATTTACCTCTACCAAACGCCACAACCTAGATAAAAACTGCTACCATCATTGAAGAAAGAAAGATAAGAAGTATATCAAGAATGTTATGGATCTGGAGACATAATCGACCGGACTGGCTGCGGGGCTCAGCGGTAACGTTCTCGCTTGCTGGGTCCTAGGTTGCAGGTTCGTATCCTGGTGCAGTCAGCTGGCATTTGAGGGTGCACAAATGCGAGGGAGCCGTGTCAGTACATTTACTGGCACGTTAAAGATCCCCTTCGGGCCAAAATTCCGGCACCCCGGTGTCTCTAAAAGCAGCAGTAGTTAAAAGGGATGTAAAACCAATAACATTATTATTATTATTATTATTATTATTATTATTATTATTATTATTATTATTATTACATATACGACCTGCCGTGGGCAACATCCAACTTTGAGTTGAGGCATGTCTTTACACGTCTGGTTGTGCATGGCTTTCACAACCCTAATTGAATTCAAATAACATTTTCAAGTAACGCAAAATAGGCTGTTACAAACCCTTTAAAATAAAAAGTAAAAATGTATCGTAGTATCATCTTGTCATTCTTCAAATTCGATGCGCATAGAATGCCAATGGTGTAGTAATCAATGGAGCCCCACGTAGACTAGTCGTGACATCTAGTGGTGAAATATCGAACAATATAATCCTAACAGAGCGAGTGCATTCTAGCGGCCAGAAGAAGAAACTTTTCAATAAAATCTGGAAGTTAATCTAGTTACCTTTTTGGCAGCTAGATGTCTCGAGTAAATCTGCTGGCGAATTATGTTTTAATTAAATATATATTTTACACCATAATATGCACAATATTACGCTTAATTTTAAAACATCTGAGTCATTACAAAACAATACTCATATAACATTTCAAGCAAAAAACCTAGCTCTGATCGGGTTTGAACCATAGGCATTTGAGCGATAGGCTAACGCTCTACCACTGAGCTAATTGTGTCAACGAATATCGTTCTATATAAAATGACTTACATAGAACTTGTTAGCAAATAATGATTTATACTAAACGATTTCACCACTGGAGTATTGTGCCCGTTTAGACCGGAGTCCGCACGACCACATATGCATTTTACCAATAATCAGTCAGCACGAGAGCCAAAATATCCCGGAGCGCCAGATGGGTTAAAGCAAATCGCAAAAACGACATCAAATAGAAAAAATGCTTTCCTGATTTTTGGCTCAATGCAACAATAAGGATAGAAGGAGATTTAATTGGGAGTAACACATCTGGTAAAATTATCTCAGTTTATTTTGAAGTTAAAATCTGACTGCAAAGATGCTCAAAGCAGCATCATCCACGTGTGGCGATCCACACTCTTATTTACACACAATATACAGAAATTTTCCAAACACATTTGACAATCTTTTTGGAAACACAAGTCCGATTAATAGTCCTGTAGACTGTGTTCCAAAATTATTAATACTTAATTCCAGTTCAAAGTTAATTGTCTATACTGGAAATATCGTAGATCACTGATTGAATATTTACATGATATTAACACTCGTAGAATAAATGTTCATAGAATCTTAAACTTTCACTTATTTTTCCAGTTTCAAAAATATATCGTCGAAAAATATTGTTATCATTGAAGCAACATAAATTATTTACACATATTAATAACATCTGAAAAGTATTTGACCTTGAGCATAGCATCGAAGAACTGTGCGAAGCACAACAACAATTAATTGTTCTTCTGACATTAAACATTTCGAGAAGTGACTCGATTATGAACTTCAAGTTCCTAACAAAATATATGATTTCTGAATCATTAACTTGATCAATAAATGGTTGAACCATTCAACTATTCAATTTTCCACTTGGAATCATTATTATAAAAAATATTTATATTCATGGCCATTTTTAGCAACTTTCACAACTTGCAATTCTTCGACAGAATGCGGAAATTAGAATTGTAGTTTTATAATGAATTCATTTAGTTCATGGCACTAGGAATGAAAATGTCCTTCAAATTACTCGTGGTTAAAGAATTATTTTTAATTGGCAGTGGCCCATTCTACTATTTGTGTAAGAACACAATATTACAACAACAACGGCAAAGGTCTTCCTCTGAAGAAGAATAAACTACTATCATGACAAATCCGGGTTCTAGCAAAATCAAAGTCTAAATGGAATTCGTAAACAAGGTTGAAATAAGAACTGATGGTTTCAAAGAAATAACCTTCGGGTTATTCATACGACGAAATGTGTAGTTCCAATACTCCTACTATAAACCTGAGCCATCGAACCTGCTATTTGATTGATGCTCGAAAAAATCTCTTCATTCCTGCGACTTAACATGCGCACCTGGGAATGGCATTTCAACTACTCCACACATAAATTATCTTCCCAAAATTCATACAATAAATCAAGCCTCTGCTTGTTATCAACACTGGAAGATTAATAAACTTACAAGTTTATTTTATTTTACCATTCAGTTCAACCCGTGAATTTACCATTCATATGAAAATCTTTATTTCACTTTCGAGTGTATTTACGTCATGATTTTATATAAATACAAAAATATCCTATTTGATACAAATATCAATTGCTTCCCGTTTCATGCCTCTCCGTGTTATCTGAAAAATATACTTTGCTCATTGCAAATATCAACTGTTCAACCAGAACTGAAATGTTGGTTGAATGCGGGCTTGCGCTAACCACTTTCCTTCGGAAAATCTCCTGTTCCAAACTAGAAATGATTAAACTACTTCATAGGCTCTCTCTCAATACATATGATTATTAGAAAATATAATATCCAAGAATTATTTAGAAAAATTATAAAAATTATTATTATTATTATTAGTGGATTATTATTATTATTATTATTTGTTATATATATTTAATTATCATCTCATTATGTGAGAATCCACATGTTCGAACCTTCGAATATGGAAAAAATATCCATTCCTCAACAAAAATAAATTATTAACTTTTACAGTTACATCGGCTGATTACCGTGATTTCCCAAAAATATGAAATATTCAAATAAATGCTCGAAATGCTCGGTCATCGATCCTAAACTGTTCTGAGTGCTGAAAATACTCAGAATAACTCTAATAAGTCTTGCGTAAATCATTGCAAGCTTTAAATACGACGAAAAATAAATGTGTTGGTCATCTGCAGAAAAAATAGTTTGTTCCAATTAGCTAGGCATAATATAATTCAAATGTGGCTTACATTTCTTGATGGTCTTGAAGTGTAGTAAACCTGGTCTGTACCAGATTTATCCATAGACATGCCCTATTGGACAAGCACGTATAATCCTTGTATCGGCCGCCATCATATACCCACAATTCGTCTAGTCAGACATAGTGGTAGTATCTCTTGACGTTTGAATAAACTGTGGTTCCATTTTAATATGGGCTTCTATCAAAGCCATAACAGTTTGTTTAAATAGGGTCAGATCTAAGTGATCTCTTCTTAGATATGTCAGTTGTAACATAACTCACTGTAATCTTATCAGTACAAGAAAAACACTGACAGTCTAAGCAATTAACGGCTGTTCTGAAGATCGTTCCCTGGGCATGGTTTATTATATCACCATCTACCATGCGCTAGGCAACTTGTAGTTTCCCTTGCGTAGACTAATGAACGCCACCGTTATAGACTAGTCTTCAGTGTACTGACAGATCGAAGTGGTTAACTAGTTACAAATAATGAAAACTGACTGGAATGGATTTAAACATCCAAGTATTAAGTTATTACTGGACTGTGACAAAATAATATTTTCTAGACAAAGTCTAGCATATGTCCTTGTAGAAATACAAATATTTCCACCAATGTCTGTAGAAAAATCAATCACCTCAGTGATTCTCCTCGCCAGAAACTTACTAAGTTCCAACTCGTAGCGCAGCACTTTTCGTGACTATCACGACTTTAAAAAGAACTTCTGCGTAGATCCGGCAACCATGTGCCTTGGCTCAGCATAGATGCAACTTGCTCGCCAAGTGCTTGTGTTAGAATGAGCTGTAGTTGCTTCGGCCAGCTGGCTTTTATTCAAAACTGTCAGGGTCACGCGTCATCACCTGATATCTGGAAATCCTCATATCTCTTGAATCCCTGGTCCGATTTACTTGATACTAAGCGCATTCTCTTTCATTTGGCCGTGCCAGTAATCTGATCCCAGTCTCAAGTCTCTACTCCATGGTTAACTATTTAATCAATAAATAGCCTCAACCTCTGCTATTACTCGCTACGTCACTTGACATCCAAGTATCGGTAAATTATTTCCAAATGCTTCGAGAAGCAATGTAGCGCGATATTCAAATATCTCAACTTTCAAAAGCGGCTACAGCCTTTCCCTTGATATCTAGGTGTCTGAAACTTGGAATACCCACTCCTAGAGTTGGGCACAGTATATTATTTATATATAAAGCATTTCATACAAAGTTTATTTATTTTTTATCAGTACGCTATATTGCATGCAATACTCAAATTAGTGAAATATAAGTCAGGCACAAGATATCCGCTGCCATCTTGTCTTATTACTGAATCAGCTCAGCTTTTTAAAATCACGTCTGCACTATAGTATTACAAAATAAACTTTTAATTTCGAACGTGCCTCTTCCTTTAGAACAGTTAAAACGATTCTCGGCTCGATAATCGGAACTGGTGGGTCCCATGATATGGATTATAAAGTTTGCATAATTCGCACGGCCGCCATCCTGAAATGGTATGGCGGGCGACCTTGTAGTTTGGTCACAAGACGCATCCTATACGAAGGTATGTTGTTACCAAATTTGGTAGAGATCGGATGATTTGGTTAGTCGTTATTTGATTTTACGTTTTGAAAGTTTGAGTGGCCGCCATTCAGTTTTAGTAAAGATGGCGGCGATATAAAACATGACACTGAGGTGTCCTTTGCTAGTGCTACCTTTGTACCAAATTGCGTTCAATTCGCATTCACCGTGTTCGAATTGATAGGGGGGGGGGCAGACATTCAGAGTACACACACTCACACACACACAGACACACACACACACAGACTCACACACACACATACACACACACACACACACAGACTCACACACACACATACACACACACAGACAGACACACTTTTTTCGCCCTGTGTTGATCTCATAAGTCTACTTTCATTTTTTGCAAAAATCGAAAGTAGGCTAAAAATAAAAATCCAACCTGGCGACCATCTGAAATATTTAGACGGTTCTCAATTTCTACGAATCTGTTACAGCAATTAAACTGAAATTTTGTATGTTGATAGAGGCAATTAACATGAGCAGGATATATGAAAATAGGCTGTATAGTTCTTCACGGAACTACTTGTTCAGACTGTTTTCATTTATGAAAGAAAAAAGGAAAATAAGCTCTATAGATCACCTTTTGTCCGTGTATGCGTATGTGTGTGTGTCCCCTAATAAACTCTAAACGGCTGAAGAGATTTCAAAGAAACTGAGTAAATACATAATACTACCTTGTATGACCTCGATCGTGAGTTTTAAATTTAAGTATGTTTCACTAATCAAACATGGCGCCCAACCGAAATATTTTACTGGCATTAATTTAATTCTAGTGTGAGGGCTGGAATGTGATACTCTCAGCCTAGTGAGGCAAAACTGAGAATAGGTGGGTTTGATTCCTACCTCAGCCATCCTGGAAGAGGATTACAGTGAATTCACAATATTCTACTCCATGCAAATGCTGGGATGGCACCTAATTTATTTCCTCGGCTGCTTCCTACCCAAATCCCACCTCAATTACAAATACACACTAGTACAGACATCACAGGGACACAGGTAATCAGACAAATTCTACACGCACCCAAGTACATGGGGCTATATGACAATGTCGTCTCAAGCCCTAGTGGCTTCGGTGGCGTAGTTGGTAGCATGCTGAGCTTCTATACCCAAGGTCGCGGGTTCAAACCTGGCCGAAGTCGTCGGTTTCTTAAGAGCGTTAAGAATCCCTCAGTATGCCTTTCTTCAGAGGGGAAGTAAAGCCGTCGGTCTCATGTCATAGATTTATGGCATGATAGAGAACCTTCCACTAATTACATCTGTGTGAAGCTAAATTATAGGTTATCTTTGACTAACGCTCATGGGTTCCAACGTTCGTCGCCAGGAGCCACAACGGTGGCATCTAGTAACAAAGTTAAGAACTGGTTCGTCGTTGACGGTGGCGTTTGGTAGCAAAAGTTGGATATACTTGAGAATCCAATGTATGCAGTCCTTACTTGAATTAAAAACAGATAACAAACACTAAAACAGCCATCACAATTAACACCGGTTATCAGACAGATTCTACACACACCCAAAGTACACGGGGCTACATGACCGCGTTGTCGCAGCCCCTAAACTGAGGAACCATCCAACCAACGTCTCAAGCCCATGAAGAAGGTTCGTTGGATGGTTCCTCAGTTTAGGGGCTGCGACAACGCGGTCATGTAGCCCCGTGTACTTTGGGTGTGTGTGGAATCTGTCTGATAACCGGTGTTAAGTGTGATGGCTGTATTAGTGTGTGTATCTGTTTGGTAATTCAGGTAAGGACTGCAACTTTGAATTTTTCAAATAGTTCCTTCTTTTGCCGCCAAACGCCACCGTCAACGACTACTAGGCCTAATTCAGAACGTAGCTACTAGACGCCACGGCAGTCGGCTCTTGGCAACGAAAGTAGAAATCTGAGAGCGTTGTTTACATTCCTAACCTGTTCAATTTAGCTTCACACAGGTGTAATTAGTGGAAGGTTCTTTAACATGCCATAAATCTATGACATGGGACCGCCGGCTTTACTTCCCCTCCGAAGGAAGGCATACTGAGGGATTTTAACGCTCTTAAAAAATCCGACGGCTTCGGCCGGGTTTGAACCCGCTATCTAGGGCATAGAAGCTCAGCATGCTACCGACTACGCCACCGAAGCCGCTTAGTTCACATTAGCATTATTGATGTGGCTCGTTGCTATGCAATGACCAGGTGAAGAAAGATGCGTCAGAGGAGCCATGGCAACGCGCCCACTCAGCAAGCGGCCCTGATAAAAGAATTAGCGCTGGCAACTCGGGCCAATTAACAGCACACCGCCGGGACTCAATTAGCCGCGTGTACATAGCTCGCGGAAATAATATACCACGATGAACATTTCCCATGTAACTAATATACCTGAACATTTCTCATGGAACTAATATACCAAGGTGAATATTTCTCATGGAACTAATATACCATGGTGAATATTTCTCATAGAACTAATATACCTGAACATTTCTCATGGAACTAATATACCAAGGTGAATATTTCTCATGGAACTAATATACCAAGGTGAATATTTCTCATGGAAATAATATACCACGATGAACATTTCCCATGTAACTAATATACCTGAACATTTCTCATGGAACTAATATACCAAGGTGAATATTTCTCATGGAACTAATATACCATGGTGAATATTTCTCATAGAACTAATATACCTGAACATTTCTCATGGAACTAATATACCAAGGTGAATATTTCTCATGGAACTAATATACCATGGTGAATATTTCTCATGGAACTAATATACCAAGGTGAATATTTCCCATGTAACTAATATACCTGAACATTTCTCATGGAACTAATATACCAAGGTGAATATTTCTCATGGAACTAATATACCGTGGTGAATATTTCTCATGGAACTAATATACCGTGGTGAATATTTCTCATGGAACTAATATACCATGGTGAATATTTCTCATAGAACTAATATACCTGAACATTTCTCATGGAACTAATATACCAAGGTGAATATTTCTCATGGAACTAATATACCATGGTGAATATTTCTCATAGAACTAATATACCTGAACATTTCTCATGGAACTAATATACCGTGGTGAATATTTCTCATAGAACTAATATACCAAGGTGAATATTTCTCATGGAACTAATATACCGTGGTGAATATTTCTCATAGAACTAATATACCAAGGTGAATATTTCCCATGTAACTAATATACCTGAACATTTCTCATGGAACTAATATACCGTGGTGAATATTTCTTATGGAACTAATATACCAAGGTGAATATTTCTCATGGAACTAATATACCGTGGTGAATATTTCTCATGGAACTAATATACCACGATGAACATTTCTCATGGAACTAATATACCTGAACATTTCTCATGGAACTAATATACCGTGGTGAATATTTCTCATGGAACTAATATACCATGGTGAATATTTCTCATGGAACTAATATACCGTGGTGAATATTTCTCATGTAACTAATATACCGTGGTGAATATTTCTCATGGAACTAATATACCGTGGTGAATATTTCTCATGGAACTAATATACCGTGGTGAATATTTCTCATGGAACTAATATACCACGATGAACATTTCTCATGGAACTAATATACCTGAACATTTCTCATGGAACTAATATACCACGATGAACATTTCTCATGGAACTAATATACCTGAACATTTCTCATGGAACTAATATACCGTGGTGAATATTTCTCATGGAACTAATATACCATGGTGAATATTTCTCATGGAACTAATATACCGTGGTGAATATTTCTCATGTAACTAATATACCGTGGTGAATATTTCTCATGGAACTAATATACCGTGGTGAATATTTCTCATGGAACTAATATACCGTGGTGAATATTTCTCATGGAACTAATATACCACGATGAACATTTCTCATGGAACTAATATACCTGAACATTTCTCATGGAACTAATATACCACGATGAACATTTCTCATGGAACTAATATACCTGAACATTTCTCATGGAACTAATATACCGTGGTGAATATTTCTCATGGAACTAATATACCATGGTGAATATTTCTCATGGAACTAAGATACCATGGTGAATATTTCTCATGGAACTAATATACCATGAACAATTCTCATGGAACTAATATACATTGAACAATTCTCATGGAACTAATATACATTGAACATTTTCCATTGAACTAATACATCGTGACGATTTGCCATGAAACTAACATACCTTGAGCATTTATCCTAGAATTGAAATATATCATGAACATTTATCATAGAACTAATGTATCGCGAACATTTTTCAAGGATCTAATATACCACTGTGAGCATTTTTCATGGAACTAATATACCATAAACTTTTCAGAAGATAGGCCTATAGCCTACCGCAAACTTACCGGTTATTTTCGGCTTATTACCTGTAAAGGGAATTCCGTTTAGTACATCTACCGTTCCCAATGTTTAACCTTCCCTCCTCACACAAAATTTCTAGCCCTATTTCAACATTAATCCGATCCTTTCAGTTATTCTGTGGTTGTTGCATTGATTTAAGCGCGTCATAGGCAATGTGGTCGCATGTACCGTATTACACGTGTCTGAATAGACTACTTTACTGTGATGCCTGTACTGCTGTGGGTACGCTGACTAGAAATAATGAATGGCTTTGATCGCGCACGCCAGGTGATTTAAATCCATTTAATGGGGTTCGAGGCTTCATTCAATGGGCTCATGATGGATTGGATTGATTTATTGGAGAGAAGCCTGGCACGGGCTAGAGATTATCCCTTTAGAGCATAGAAATACGTGCACGCCGCTGTTTAATTGTGAGCAATAGTAATAAGGAAAATAATATTATTAATAATAATAATAAGATTAAGTTGGTCAAGGAACGAGGAGAGTATAGAAGACGACACAACGATGAGCTCTATCTACATGTGGAGAAAATAACGGACACCATTCGCAAAAGAAGGCTCTCCTTTTATGGCCATTTAACACGAATGAACTCCGGACGATTGTCCAATCGAATCTGTACCTACTTTGTGGGAAAGAAAACCAAAGGGATCTGGTTTACAGATTTGGAAAAAGACCTACAAGAACTGGGGATATCACATGAGGACATCTTGGAACGTTAGTCTTTCAAGAAGAAACTTGGGGAGATACAGAGTTTTCAGCCAAAACCTATATTGAAAACCGGCAAGAAGTGGACCGAAGAACGAAGGTAAGCTCACGGAAGAAGAATGCGCGAATACTGGGCCAATATGAAAGAACGAGGGAAAAGGCAGTTGCAATAACGTGGTCCATAGACGATCGAAACGATTAAAAAAAAGGATATAGAAAAACAGGAAAGAAAAGTTATCACAAAGATTTACGGGACAGTTAATAATAACGGTATTTGGACGAAGAGACCTCAAAGCGAACTCTGCCAAAAGATCCACACGATAACCGAAGTAATCAGAAAACGCCGAGTACAGTTTTATACACACATTTACAGGATGGAAAACTTCAGAACGACAAAGAAATTGCTCAACGTTATAACACGGAGTAAGTGTGGCACGGAATGTCTGACAGAGGTTCAGAGGGATCTAAAACAGGTCAACATTGAAAATCTTGAGGACCGCACCGAGTGCAGGAATAAAATCAAAAATGTTAAGTTTGATCAGAGACCGTCACGACAGCCTGGAAGAAAGTGGACAAGTGAGCGGAAGAAGGAGCATTCTGAGAGGGTGAAGAGATTTTGGGAAAAGAAGCGGGAAAACGCCAGGAGATGAAATCATGTATTCAAGTTCAATCGCTCTCCTAAAGGGGAACAATCGATTAAATAATAATAATAATAGTAATAATGGAACACAGACACCGGGAAGAGAGACGTATGCTGGTGGAACATGGAACTGTCAAACGAACTGATAAGTTCAAATATCTTGGGGAATGGATACAACCCAATGGACTGGATAAAGAGGCAAACAAGGCAAGAACAAGAAAATTGGATCTGGCCTATAGATTAACTCAGAACAGATATAACAAACGAGCGATATCATGCAAAGCAAAACTCAGACATTAGAGTACAGTGGTAAAGCCATAGAATCTGTATGCCTCCGAGTGTCTAACCCTGAACAAAAAAGGGGAGCTGAAGGAACTTGAGATAAGAACATTCTCGGACCACGGAAAGATCATGACGGAACACGGAAAAAAAGGAAAAATGAAGATCTGTATATGCAGACTGAAACCATTGTGGTCACAATGCGTAAAAGAAGGCTAAACTATTACGGGCATGAGAATGGATGGGAACGGGCTGGCAAAGAACATTTTTAAATACATCACAGGGTTGAAAGCTACTACAAAATGGGTAGAAGAGGTCAAAAGAGACGCCATTGAAGTTGGATTAACTGAACTTGTCATTCATGATAGGAAAACGTTTCGAAGCGGAGTTGACAATATCAAGATGTTCGAAGAAAAACCACCACAACACAGGCCAAATATGGTAATAACAGAGGAGCAGAGAAAGATTAGAAGTAAAAGAATGAAGTGGTTCTGGGAAGAAAAGAAGAACAAATTGACAGGAAAGCCTTAGGTTCCATGCGGTCCACAGTTGGCCAAAGTCGGAAACAAAAAAAAAAAACAAAAAAAAAAAGTAATAGGCTAATATATATTTATCTTTACGGAGAAGAAGAAATGCATATTCACACATTGTGTCGGACTCCTGAGTGACAGACTACCCTCGTGACTACTGGAACCATTTAGCACTGGCTGTTTCAAATCCACGAGTTCGAGTATGCGTGCACGCGACTACTCAGCAGTGATGCTTTGAGAGGGACTGGGGGTGTGAGCCAATACGTCACTGGGCGAAGGTCCATGCGCTTCCTGCCAGTCTTGAGGTATCCACCACGCAGTGATGGCAGCCCCCACACCAGGGCTGTATTCCATGTTGCAGGTTTACTCACGCTAGGCGGCGAGTAATCCGCTGTTCACTGGCGAACAGCTCGGCAAGAACAGCCTGATTTTAGCACATTACTTCAGGTATAGGACCATATACTAGGACTCTTGTTCTCAACTATTTTTCATTCGTGACTGCCCAGATCTTTCTTCTTCGTTCGAAGAATTTCTGAAATGTCATGAGCTACATTGTTCCAGTGCGACTAATTTTGAAGCATCATTTCCACGTTGCTGTCTGGGGAGATATGTTGTCCAATCTCCTTTTGAAGCAATTCTCTCTTATCAATCCACCTGTTGCAGGAGAAGATTTTTTTTTTGTCGTGTAGCCTCCTGAGAGGCCGAGTGCAGGTCTTTCTAGTCGACGCCCGTGGGCGACCTGCGCGTCGGAATGAGAGATGGAATGGATGAAGATGAATGAAACTGGGCAAGGATGTGGAAGGAAGCGGCCGTGGCCTGTCAGAAGGTACTGTCCCAGCATTTGCCTGGTCTTGAAAATGGGGAAACCACGGAAAACCATTTCAAGGACAGCCGACGGTGGGGCTCGAACCCACGCGTCTACCGAGTCAGCAGGGAGCTTGGCCCCTTGACCTAACGCAGCGCTTTAGCCAGCGTAGCCACTACTGTCGGTGCAGGAGAAGATGATGATGATTGTTGTTTTATGGGGCCTAACATCTAGGTTATCGGTCCCTAATGGTTTGGGTGATAGTGGAAGATGAGATGAGAATGAAAACTATAACTAATACTAACTACAAACTTATATACTAGAAGAAGAAATGGGAAACAAATAAAGGATAAGGCAAATGAAGGACAGGAAGAAAAGAAATGCCCTCAACCCCCGAAGAATGTGGATTAGTTGGTTATGTATTGTTGTTTTAAGGGGCGGAACTACGAGGAAGAATGAGGATTGAGGGACTTGGAAGGAAGGAGAGCTATGAAAGGCAGATAGGAAAGGGAAAGAGGAGAGGGCCCGCCCCTAAGTCAGTGGAAACGGAGAATAAACGGGCCCACCTCAGGAATCCCCCTGGGGTCGCCAACTCCCGAACTCACCAACCGTGAGCCCCTGAGTGTGTAGCAATATCCAGGATGCACCAGAAGTGGTGGGGATACATACATCCCACCTCCTTGACGGCCTTGGGCAGAAGGCAGGAGACAACATGAAAAGAAAAAGAAGGCTGACCCCTCGCAGAAGGAGGGTATCAGGAAAGATGAGAAAAGGGCCAATTAAGGCGGGAAAGGAAGAGACTCCCTGGGCTTCGGATACCCTAATACCGTCGGGGTCGGAAGAGAACAAGAGTTGACCAAGAGTGGTCGACAGGAAAGAAGACGGAGAGGAGCCGGCACAAGTAAGTGGAAGCAATGCCGGATTCAGCTAGGGTCCCGTGGTCGCCAACCCATGTCTCACTAGATGTGAGCCCCGGGGGGGTGCAGGAGAAGAAGGTGTGTTGAGCTTACATTGCTGAGAATATACCTTCCCCATTTTCTTGAGGCAAGACCGAAAATATGCACGGCCAGTCAGAAGTTGGGTCAGATAATAATTTATCTCTCCATGCTTCCTCTCTCTAACTTATTTTGTCGTGTGTCCTCCTGAGAGCCCGAGTGCAGAACATTCTAGTCGACACCCATGGGCGACCTGCGCGCCGGGATTAGAGATGGAATGGAGGAAGATCATTGAAACTGGGACGGCTTCGGTGGCGTAGTTGGTAGCATGCTGAACTGCTGTGCCCAAGATAGCGGGTTCAAACCCGTCCCAAATCTTCGGATTTTTAAGAGCTTTAAAAATCCTTCAGTACGCCTTCCTTCGGAGGGGAAGTAAAGTCGGCGGTCCCATGTCATAGATTTATGGCATGTCAAAGATCCTTCCAGAGTATAAACTTGTGTGAAGCTAAATTGTTAGGCTTGATTTCGTCGGAACGCTTTATCAAAGTTCCAATGTTCACCACTAGGTATCATTGGCCGTGTCGTGGAGGCAGGATACACTACTTCACAGTAAGTCTTAATTATCACAACTAAGGAATCTTGCCAGCTGCGAATTGTATTGCCCTGGGGGGTTGGCAGCTCGAATTAGGGCGGTGCTTACTAAAACACGTTAAAACTTGTATGCAGGACAGTACATGAGTGTAACTGGTTTGTGAAGCAAAGAATGAATGAGGCTGGCCTTGCTTACGAAGTGGGCAGCAAATGCTGACTCAGTGTTTGCAAATGTTAGACACCTGACAAGCAATCAAACCTGTGTGGAGCAGCTGAGCAAAGGCTTGCTAGTGGTGGGACAGGGTTCGAGCAGAGGGCTCAATAAATGCAACGAGGCAGTTTAAGAGGATGTGATTGGTTTAATTCTTAGAAGTGTGATGCGAAGTGCACAAGAATGAATGAGATGATTACAAGTACTGGGTTTGGAACAGAAAGGAATTACTTAGGAGAACCTTGAGTACACTTACCAGAACTGCAGAGTGGTCGAGCAGGCGTCGGACAGCACCTCGGTGGACGAAGGATGATTAGTTGTTGGTATTTAAGTAAATTGCCCCTGTTTGTGTAGTAAGCAGATTCCTGCCCCACATACCAGGTAGCTAGGTGTTTGGATTTTGTGGCAAGAGTTACCACATGTGTGTACGAGAAGGCCTGCTAAGCTGGTGTACTTGCAATGGCTGGATGCTTGTTGTTGTAGGTTCCTTTTAGGGGTTGTGGCGTGAAATGGGGGTGAAAGGTGACGAAGAGGGACGATAGGGGGTGGCTACACCCTGTGGGAACCCCAGGGTAAAACAGTGTGTAACAAATGCTATGACAACATCCAGGGCTTATTGGTGCGCTGTAGTAATCCGCACATGCTATGAATGACAGTGAGTCATTGCGACCTGTCCACGACACGGCTGTTGGAAAGCTCCGTTCTATAGGGAAGGCCTACGCAGTATAACAGTGTGTTGGAAAATGTAGTATATTAATAGTTATACAATGTTGGTGGGAGGAAGAAAGGGCCAGATGATTTTACGAAGAAGCTCCAAAAATTGAACTTTATAATTTAACACCAACTTGTAATATGGAAATTTTGTTTTATACATAGCCAGTAAGAGTGGCTGACAGCGGTGGCTACGCTCACTAAAGCGCAGCGTTAGGTCAAGGTGTCAAGCTCTGCTGACTCGGTCGACGCGTGGATTCGAGCCCTACCATCGGCCGTCCTTGAAATGGTTTTCTCTGGTTTCCCAATTTCAACACCAGTCAAAAGCTGGGATGGTGCCTTCTGACAGGCCACGACAACTTCCTTCCACATCCTTGCCCAGTTTCATTTATTTATTTATTTATTTATTTATTTATTAATCGTATGGCTTTTAGTGCCGGGAGTGTCCGAGGACATGTTCGGCTCGCCTGAGTCTGTAGCTGCTTCCAGCGGACATCATTAGGGTGAGCTACAAGTTCCGTTCAATTTCAAGTACTTCCAACTTTCGCTACCAGATATCAATGTTACCTAGTGGTGAACGTTGGAACTTTGATAGAGCGTTCCAACGAAATCGAACCTAACAATTTAGCTTCACACAGGTTTATACTCTGGAAGGATCTTTGACATGCCATAAATCTATGACATGGGACCGCCGACTTTACTTCCCCTCCGAAGGAAGGCGTACTGAAGGATTTTTAAAGCTCTTAAAAATCCGACGATTTGGGACGGGTTTGAACCCGCTATCTTGGGCACAGCAGTTCAGCATGCTACCAACTACGCCACCGAAGCCGCCGACGAAGAATGAGGATTGAGGGACTTGGAAGAAAGGAGAGCCATGAAAGGCAGATAGGAAAGGGGTAGATGAGAGGGTCCACCCCAGAGACGATGGAAAAAGGGAGAAAACCGATCTCAGCTCAGGGATCTCTCGGAGTCGCCAACTCCCAAACTAACCTGCCGTGAGCCCTTGAGGGTGTAGCACTAGCGAGGGTGCACCTAAGTGGTGTGGCTACATATACCCTGCCTCCTTGAAGGCCTTGTGCATAAGGCATGAAGAGGACAGCAGAGGTCTGACCCCTCGAAGAATGAGGTATCAGAAAAGATAAGACAAGGGCCTATTAAGGCGGGAAAGTGGAAGACCCCCTAGGCCTCGGATACCCTAATAAAGTCGGCGACGGAAAAGAACTAGAACTGACCGAGGGAGGTCGATAGGAAAGATGACAGAGAGGAGCCCGGCACGAGTAAGTGGAAGTAATGCCGAACTCAGCTGGGGCCCCGTGGTCGCCAACCCACGTCCCACTAGTCGTGAGCCCCTGGAGGCGCTTTTACTTGTGGGGGAACCTAAAAAAAAGGTATAGATACATAATCCGAGTAGCCTACTAAGGAGGCTCTCGAGAACGAAACGACTACACTGATACGAAATATCAGTTGGTATGAATTATAGCAAGTATACAAAAAACTTCCTTAGTCGGTACAACGTGTGTTTAGAAATTGAAGGACAACTACTCTGAAATTATTGTAAGCAATTATGATTATTAAATTCATGGGTTGGTTTTTTAGTTTTGGCACCTTAGTTATAACTGGATTAATAACTCACTTAGATGATTCCAACCTTCACAGGCCCTCGATGTAGTCCCCACCGTTGCGTACAACGTGTTCCCAGCGATTCGGTAGTCGTTGGATCCCGTTGGCACTGCCCAATCTATTGATGGTATGAAGAGAGCGCTAGGCAGCCTGCGTAACGTCTTCAATGGTACGGAAGCGATGCCATACTGTTCCCCGATGGCAAACCGTTAATGCGGAGTACTATTGTTCGTTTCTGCCAGACCATCTCCGAGGAGCTCTGAGAAGGAAACGGCGCCACCACATGGTTACACCGCCCATCGTTCAGCATGACAATGCTAGGGCACACACAGCAGGCGTTGTGTCGGCATTGTTGGACCGCTGGGGCTGGGAAGTCCTCTATCACCCCGCATATTCTCCCGACATCAATCCCTGCGACTATGATCTCATCCCGAAGATGAAGATGACACTGACGTTGAAATGTGTGTTGAAAAGTGTTGGCTGGTTTCTTAGTTTAGGGGCTGCGACAACGCGGTCATTTATCCCCGTGTACTTTGGGTGTGTGTAGAATCTGTGTGATAACTGGTGTTAATTGTGATGGCTGTATTAGTGTGTGTGTTATCTGTTAGGTAGATTAAATTAGAAAGCTAACTATTGCAATGGGTACCATGTTTCGACTTCCGGAAAATTTCGACATATCTTCGCGTTTCACATCCCCCAGACCCCAAAACCACCGTCAGTTCAAAAGTTTATATATAATTTATGTAAGTATATACATATATGCATATATGTATATCAGTTTCTTATGGACACGATAACTGCTGTAATTTTGCACCAATCACTTTGAATTTTTTAGCGAATATGTATACCTATAAAATCTCGGTCGAGTTCGTTACTGGGCTAAATCCGTCAGAGGGGGTGAAAATGGGGGGCTTTTTTCGAAAAAGTGAAATATTGCTATAACTCTCTTAATATGGGAAGTATCGAATCCGTTCAAAGTTCATACTATGTGTCGGATAAAGCCCAAAAATGTATGTTTGAAGAGTTTTTTATAGCACCAACCATTGGCCAAAGGGGTCGGAAAAAGTGGGTTTTTCGGGAAACATTAATCATATCTCTCTTAATAGGCACAATATCAAAACTGTATGAAATGGACTATATTCCCCTAATAATTACCTAAAACTTTTGTCTGAAAGAATTTTTGATATGACCCACCATTACGCCAAGGGATGAGAAAAATGATTTCGGAATTATAAGAAAACTAGTTGAAACCCGTCAAAACATGACGGTCAATAGAAAAATATTTACTGAAGAATTTTCTTATATTGGCCTACTGTACATTCTTTGTACGATTATTTTTTGACTCTATTGAAACTATGAGGGTGTCAAAAGATAGCACTCTCAACATTGCAAAATACTGCTGGCCATGACTGAAAAATTGTTGGGGCAAATTGAGGCCTATACGTTCCAGAGTTTCCCCTTTAGCTTTATTGATTGTGATAAAGTATGCCAAATGAATTGGAAAATATTGCCTCTTAAAAGAAAATGATAGTGTTTTATCGGATGGTGTTAAATCAAGTCGAAGGATTAGACATCTCTGCCTAATTTTAACTGCACCTATTATTTCCAAATCCAAGCAATATGGTTGCATTTAGGAGTCCTTGGGAACCGTTCAGATTTCTAAGCAGCACAACGGGCCAAGCGTTTGGAGTATGTGGCGGCCAGTCGTTTAGTTCCAAGGGATTCAAGAACTCTGATGAGTCTAATACAACTGGCCGCAAACCATCGCTTATATTTTTGGAATATAACGAAGAAATGCGATGATGTGCAATTCCATACATTTTAAAACAATGTGGACCGTGTGCGTGTGGCACAGTAACATTGGCTCCAAATGAAACGAAGGAAGGAAGGAAGGAAGGAAGCTTGCAGTTTAACGTGACCGTTAATCTCGCGATCATAAGCCACGGGACCTCCGTTTAACGTGGAATCCGAACCACAGGACATGGCCTTTCACATCAAAAAACTCACATGCATTGACCGGGAATCGAATCCGATCCGCCTTGGTGAGAGGCATACAGCTTGACCGCTGCGCCATGAAACGAAGGACATAGCATTGTACTGCCGATTAGTCACTCTGGAATTCCTTGAGATATCATCTCCAGTGAAAAATAATTGTTAAAGCCTGTCAAATATTTTATATTTATTCAGATTAATTTTACCATTACAACAGCAAAGGTCAAAGTAACCAAGTGTAGATTTCTCGCAAGAGAAATACAGTGCAGAACAATGTTTACATTTGTTCGTCAAGGACCCTAAACTGTAACGGCATAGTATCTGGAATTGTTTCTGAAATGCCATATTTATATTGGATTTTAAAAGTGGCTTCGTATTTTTCTCCGATTTCCCACTTTTTTGCGGCTAATGTGCTATTTCGTCAAATGGGTTTATTTACAGCAGCATTTCTGCCCAAATTAACGTCATTTTATATAACACTATAGTGGCCTGCATCAACGTAGTCGCCAAATATTAAATGGCAAATAATAACTTACTTCCATTGCCAAAATCAACTGCGTGGTTAGACCCATTGTTATGCACTCTAAACAAATAATCAATAAACAATAATATTCACATATACAATGAATACTTCCATTCTCAAGTTGGTTGCTGATGAGAATGCGATGAGATTGATCGCCAATAATAAAATCCTAGCAATTTTTGCAATTTGCTTGCAAACGCAACTCAGGATGACGATCTTCATTTTGAAATAAACAGAATGAAATTGCTGTAAATAATGAATTTCCATCACCTGTTGAAGGTACAATACTTTGTATTTCCATGACAGTAAATTATGCAAGGGAGCATAGAATCACTTCGCCACTACTGGAATGAGCATAGACTCACTTCGCCAGCCACAGTAATGGAGGGAGTTTTAGAATTATATGTTCAGTGCTTGTCAAAGATCGTATTAACACAGGGAAGCCCATTCTTAAGGCTACATTCTGAGCTATTGCCCCGGATTCCAGGTTCGATCCCCGCTCTGCCAAGAAATTTAATTCTGGTCTGAGGACTGGAACGGGGCGCACTCGTGAGGCAAAACTAAGAAGAGCAAAGTTTGATTCCGATCTCAACAATCTTGGATTTGGTTTTCCGTGGTTTCCCACTTCCACTCCAGGCAAATACCGGGATAGTTCCTAACTTAAAGCCTCGGTCGTTAACTCCCCATTCCCCACATTAATTACAAATGCACACATCAACACAGCCATCACATTAACACAGGTTATCAGAGAAAAGTTTACACTCGCACACCAAAATAGACGGGGCTGAGTGACGACGATGTCTGACTCCATCAAATGAAATATGTTCGCCAATATGTTAACGCTGATGTATGTGTTTGAACTACTGGATATAAGTTCAATGTTCCCCATCTCTTGATGAATACAGTACTTTTGCATTTGTCAGTTGGCACAGGCTAGAGTAAAAGGTGGCTTTTCACCGATGTCTCAGTCTCACTCATGGCTGTGATTATATGGAAGCTACTGAGGTATGGGTGGTGCTTAGTAATGGCATTCGGGGCACAGTCAGTGCCTGTGAATGCTGTGAAAGGTTCAACTCATAGGGTTAGGACTACTGTTCTGACTCAGTGAGGAAAGCAATGGCAAACTACCTCACTCCTCTTCTTGCCTAGAACGCCTCAAAATAGCGCTGCCTTGGGTTTTTGTGGGTATCTACTCACATAACGTAACGGCGGTACTTTTTGAGGATCCAACCAGCCTTCGGACTGACTACCTAACAGACAGACAGACAGACTTTAAAATTAATATCATTGCATTGTTGCAGCTTGGCAAATATTTTATATTTCAGCAGATCAATTTTACCATCACAACAGTAAAGGCCAAAGTAACCGCGCGTAGATTTTACGCAAGAGAAATACAATGTAGAACAATGTTTACATTTGATCGTCAAAGACCTTTCACTGTACTGCATAACATCTGGAATTGTTTCTGAAATGGCCTATTTATATTGGATTTTAAATGTGGCTTCGTATTATTCGATAACACTATAGTGACCTGCAATATCGGAGCCGCTAAATATTAAATGGCAAAAAATACTTCCATTGCCGAAATCAACTGCGTAGTTAGATTCAGTACTCTAAACAAATAATCATTAAACAACTGTCTTATACAATGAAGTTCAACATGACCGTCCAGAGACTCTCATACTCAAGTTGGTTGGTGAGGAGAATGCGATGAGACTGATCGCTTACAATAAATTCCTTATAATTGTTCCTGCCAGCGAAATGTTTGGCAATAGCTTGAAAACGCAGCGCAGAATGACGTTCTTCATTTTGATATAAACAGTACAAAACTGCTCTAAATAAGCTATTTCCATCACCTGTTATAGTTTATGGCAGTACATTTTGCAGGGGAACATAGAATAACTTCGCCAACTACTGGAATGAGCTTAGGCATATACTCAATACTCACTTCGGCAGTCACCCTAATGGAGGCTGTTTTAGAATTCTATGTCCCGTGCATGTCAAAAATCGTATTAACACATGGAAGCCCACTCATTCTTGGCTATCGCCTCGGAGACCCGGGTTACATTTCCTGCTCTGCCAAGAAATTTAATTCTGGTCTGAGGGCAAAAACGGGGCACATTCAGTCTCTAGAGGTATAACTAAGAAGAGGAAGGTTTGATTCCCACCTCGACAATCTTAGATGTGGTTTTCCGTGGTTTCCCACTTCCACTCAAGGCAAATACCGGGATGGTTCCTAACTTAAGGCCTCGGCCGTCACCTTGCCATTTCCCACCTTAATTACAAATACACAAAGTAATGCAGCTATCACAATAATACGGGTTATCAGAGAAAATTTTACACTTACACACCAAAGTACATGGGGCTGAGTGACAACGATGTCGGAGCCCTTCAAACGAATTATGTTTGCCAAGTGTCTCTCATGGCGAAAGCAATTGTGGACACGCGCCAGGGCCTGGAAAACTACCTTTTCACTAATAATTTAAGAGTATATCGACGATGCATAATTTATAACTTTTAGTCTAGGATGCTACCAACTTGACCACCGAAGCATTGGGAAAAAATTGCAATATTAAAGTACATAAACAACATAGCCTACACACTCAACTGTCAGTTAATGTTCTTCAACGTTTCCCTTCTTAAAAATTCCCCTCTATAACTCTCCATCACTTGAAAACGCGCCATGTTTTGTGTTTTAAATATATCGATGCAATGGTGCTGCCATCTGTTGTTAGTTACTGAAACTATATGGGCGAGGTACTGCCATCTGTTGTCAGTTACTGCAATTGATGGCAGATATTAGCTCTTTTGACCACATCCTGTAATGCAATGGTAAAACGGAAATAAAACTTATTGAGAGGGAATGTAGGAATCTTTAACTGACATAAAACATTACTAATAATCCTTGATAAAACAATATTTAATTATCACGCGAAAACTCGCCATCAAGGCCATGCCTTGTGTTTTAAATATATCGACGCAACCTGCTCTCAGTTACTGGAACTATATTGGCGAGGTACTGCCATCTGTTGTCAGTTACTGGAACTGATTGCAGATATTCAAACGACGTATTGAGGACATGCTGTAATGCAATGGTAAAACGGATATAAAACGTGTTGAGAAAATGTGTAGAAATATGTATCTTTAACTGACATAAAAGCTTACTAATACTCCTTGATAAAACAATATTTCAGTGGCAAAAAAAAAAAAAACACTGGCGAGAGATGGGATCGAACCTGCGATCCTTTGATCCACAGTCAATCGCCTTAACCAAATAGCTACTCGCGCACTCACATTTAGATGCAGACGCAACCATTCACTATCTTCAAAAGCCGCTATCTGAAGAAAATAATCCATTCATTATCAATAAAATCAATATATATTCGTATATGTTCATACTGTTATTATATTGTATTGTCAGAACTTGGTTAATGTATGTTTTCAATTACATGGAAGCTTATTAAATAACTTACATTTTAATGGACTTCTCACCGCCATTTTGTCATGAGCCCAGGCGGATTGTGCGCATGCGCGAGGGGCAAGAATTCTGCTATTTTCTATATTTATTTAAAAATATACCGTATTATATTTGTTTATTTTAGAGACACTCTGCAAATCTACAGGCCAAGAGTTTTCGTTAGAGTGCTCTACGAAGTAAATTGGTTCTGTCGTTCTCTCTATCTCGTGATAACAAAAATCACCTTACTGTTTTAAATATATAGATGCCAAGAGCTATCAGTGGTTGCCATGGCAACACTACTAAATTGATGAGGGATGAGCCATCAGACGTTGCCCTGACAACGCACTTGCACGAGATCAGATTCAGATTTCCATCTGACTAAGTGTGAAGTGGCTTCGGTGACGTAACTGGTAGCATGCTGAACTTCTATGCCCAAGGTCGCGGGTTCAAAGCCGGCCAAAGTCGTCGGATTTTCTAAGTGCGCTAAAATACCTCAGTATGATTTCCTTTGGAGGGGAAGTTCCAACGTTCGTTGCGAGTTGTTGGTTGCGGTGGCATCTAGTAGCCAAGTTCACAGCTAGGTGTCGTTTACGGTAGTATCTGGTAGCAACATTAGGAACTACTGCTTGAAATTGACCGTCTGCTGTCCTTACCTGAATTACAGACTAATACAGCCATCACAATTCACACCGTTTATCAGACAGATTCTACACTCACCCAAGTACACGGAGTTACATGACCGCGTTGTCGCATCCCCTTAACTGAGGATCCAACCAAAATCTCTGCGGGAGATATAATTTTGCGTGAAGAAGTAACAGACCGCTACATAGTTACACATCAGTGTCGAAGCCTTGCATAAGGACAGTGTGTCCACAAGTATAAAACAAGATGTTCAGCAAAGAACATATAGCCTACTTTCTCCTAAATGTATGGGTATATTTATGACTCTTTGTCCTCATCCCTAACACAATCACCTCTACCACAATGTATTGTTTGTTTTCTTTTATATTGATAATTAGCCAGTAAGTGTCAAAATCAATATTGTAAACTTTATGATGATTGAATAACAAAACTACTAACTTATTGTAATGCATTCACGTCCGTTAGTCTCTATATTAAGCCAGCCTGCTAAGTTAAGAATCTTCCGTTTTGGGTATCATCCCCTTTAAAAATCCACGCCGATCACAGTAGGTTGGTGCTGCGACCTATCAGTGAATTAATCTTTATGTTGTACGCCTATGCACTGCCATCGTAATGTACTACGATGGCAGTGGCCTAAGGGTGTTGAATGAGTAGACAGTTTAAATTAGCCAAGAGGGAGGCGATCCAGCTGGCAGTGTTTAAAGGTAATCGGAGCGCGATCGTGGCTAATAGTTGAACTACCAGTATAACAAAATTGCCATACTTCAGGAGGCCAGGTATTTACACAGCGGTAAGTTTGGAACAATATCACCCACATAACCCACAAGAGGACAGCACCGTACAGAGGCATTAAGAAGGCTGTGGTTAATGACAACGTGTATCTAGTTCTTCTATTCTCCTTTTCCTAATGTCTTCTGTTTATTTGCGATGCTGGGGCTGTTATTTTATTAATAAACGAGTGTATACATTAGCTTCTCCTTTGAGCTAAATGACATCTTATTCAGTATCTGTGGAAAGAGCTCGTGCACATCATTTGTAAAAGAATTCAAAAAAAAAAAAAAAAAGGTTAACTGCAGCAGTACTCGATCCCCAGTCAACTGCGTGACAGACAAACACGCTAGCCCAGAGCTAATCCTATCCTTAACATCATGGTGTTCTTAACTGACATTAGATACAACCTGTTGGCAAATAATGACTTTAAATAAACGATTTCTTCACAGCAGTACATCTTCATTAAAGATAATTTCATACAAAGTTTATATTATTGTATCAGTAGGGTATATCACATACAACATACTAAAACTATTGAAATATAAGACAGGCACATGAGGACAGCTGCCATCTTGTCGTGTGACACAGACAGCTCAGCTCTTTTAAGCCACTCATACAGTATAATATTATAATATTAAATTATAATAAATAACGGATCACGACCTTCAGGATAGCTTAAACCACCCTAGGCTCGATAATCGGAATTGGTGGGTCTTAAGCCATTGATTAAAATGGTTGAATAATTCACACGGCCGCCATCCTGAAATGGTACGGCCGATGACCTTGAATGTTGGATGAAAGACGCGTCCTATATAAAGGTATGTTGTCACCAAATTTGGTAGAGATCGGATGATTAGTTTAGCCGTAATTTGATTTTACGTTTTGAACGTTTGAGTGGCCGCCATTCTGTTTTGGTAAAGATGGCGGCGATATAAAGTATGACACTGAGGTGCCCTTTGCTAATGCTACCTCTGTACCAAATTTCGTTCAATTCGGTCTCACCGTGTTCGAATTGATAGGGGGGGACAGACATTCAGAGTACACACACTCTCTCTCTCTCTCTCACACACACACACACACACACACACACACACACAGACTCACACACATACACACACACACAGACAGACACACTTTTTTTTCGCCCTGTAGTGCAAAAATCGAAAGTAGGCTAAAAATGGACTCCAGATGACAAGAAGGTTACCGTCATCATAAGACAATAAAATGTTTAAAATATGCATAAAATGACGAAAAACAAAGTTAATTAATCTCCAATTATAAAATACTTTCTCGCAATAAATGAGGTCTGATCCTTCTACGAAAACCTGCATATTCTGCCTATTTTCGCCTATCCCCAAGTTTTTCCGGTGAAATCTACCTCCGCCTTCCGGCGTGCCGAGAGAACTTTTTTTAAAATTCAAGTAAGGACAGCAGACATTCAATTTTCAAGTAATTCCTACTTTTGCTACCAACGTCACCGTCAATAACAACTAGTTCTGATCTGAACTTGGTTACTATATGCCACTGCAATCGGCTCCTGGAGATGAACATTGGAACCTAAGAGCGTTAGTCAAATCTAACCTATAATTTAGCTTCACACAAGTGTAATTAGTGGAAGGTTCTTTAACATGCCATAAATCTATAACATGGAACCGCCGGCTTTACTTCCCGTCCGAAGGAAGGCATACTGAGGGATTTTTAACACTCGTAAAAAATCCGACTTCATCGGCCTGGTTTGAACCCGTGACCTTCGTCATAGAAGCTCAGAATGCTACTTGAGAAGTGTAAATGTGTTAAAATAGTTGGGCGCTACGCTGCTGCTAGTGGGAGTGCCTTGCTCGACACGCAGCTACCCACAGTGCGCCTACTGTCACGCGGCCACCGCGAGTCTCCATTCGATAGGGAGGGTTCTTACTGTAGTATATAATTTCAAACATTGGTTTTATTCACATTGCAAAACCTCAACAAATTTCATTATCTATACTAATCTATACTAATACAATAAAGCTGAACACTTTGTTTGTGTGTTTAAACGCGCTAATCTCTGGAACTACCAGTCGTATTCGAAAAATTCTTTTTATATATAATAGCCAGATTCAAGAGGAATAGTTTAGGCTATGTAGCAATTACCTCTCAGGTAACCTTAAATATTGATTTTTGTTCAGTAAGTCTGAAGAACAAGTGTTCCCGAACAGTTTCAATAATACCTAAATCTATTGTTGCCTGGCAATGCGGGCTGCATCACGTTGTCCCTACCAGTGTTCTGGTGCAGAATTGCGAGCTGCTTATAAATTGCAGTCACGGGGAGTAATTAGTGCAAAAAGATTTCTTAGGCCCCTTAAAACAGTTATCATCATGACAATAGTATGTTTCTGTATAAGGGCGATGGTGTTGGTGCAGTATAGTGAGGTTATCAGCTGCAATAAGCGTTGGTGCTTTCCGATCCTTATCCTTGAGCGCTCCAGTTCTGTAGTAGTATTCATCATCATCCATAATATTGTTACGAGCGCTGGGTTGCTTCACTGCCTCGCACATAACTCCAGCTCGCCGCGGGCTACCCCTGTACGCTTGTGTCACCCAGCAGTTTACGCAACGATCCGCGAGGACAAAAGACCCCTGTCTCGAAGGTTCGTGGCCCGTCCTGTATCGGAAAGCTCAAGAAGGTGTGAACCCTTGTCTAGTCTAGAAATATCTGTTGAGTCTCAGCCCCGCTATATAAGGGCGACGTGGCCAGCGAGGGACGGACTGTGTTCTTACCTGTGCGACAGTAGTGTGGCGACGTGACGTGCGAAGTTACGAAACCCAAGTGAGGCTGATTCTCCAGACAGCGAGGCAGTGTGAATCATACGGAGGGACTGAGTTTTGAGGAGTTTGTACTACACCCTTATTAATCTATCGATGAATAAGTATTCATGATTTTATTATTATTCTTACTGAAGCCCAGGCAGTACATGTTGAAATAGACAAAGGGGGAGCCAAGGTAGTGTGTTGCAATGATTAAAACAGAAGCAAGCTTGGTAGTTATTCCTGAAGACGACTGGTTAAGCCGAGTTCAAGGACAAATTTTGTAACAGCGCGCACCTAAATTAGTAAAGTTTCAACCGACCCAGGATTGAATCACCCAATCAGAAGAGACCACACCAAAAGCCACGCGGTAAGTTGCGTACCCTGGAAAAACGCGCGACAACGTGTATATAAAGAACCACCGATCCGAATTAATTCCGTAATAGTGCACTGAGACGTTTGGATAAAATGATGAAGATTGATACTAGTCCCAAGTTTGTGTGATGAAAACTCCAGATTATTTTTTCAAATTCTCCCCACTCTACCTCATTCTGTCAGTTTCCAATAAATTGATCGGTGAGAAGCTGTTTGGAGGACAACTTTATTGAGCTCTGGTGAGCAAGGTTCACGTCACTCTGCGTCACGATTTTCAAGCGCTAATGAGCGTACTTTACTAACATTTTACTTTGTGCTCAAGTGAGCAAGGTTCTCGTATAGCAGTGGAGATCTCTAGGCGAGATAAGGACTGCAAGCTAGTCATGTTTAAGACTTGTTTTCAAGCCAGTGGCGATGAGTTTGAAGTGTGTAATTTTATGTAAATTTGTGTATAATATTTTTGAGTGATATTTGTGCGTGTGTTAAGCAAATGCTAAAATAGGGCAAGTCTACGATCAGTAATCGCATTAGGACATATTCGTGAGTGAAAGTAGTAGCTCACAGCGATTATAGCTAGGCAATATTATTAACATTGAACATTTCTGTCCAAGAAACTTCGCCAAGATGTCCGACGTTTGGTCATGTGATGGATTGATGTGCATCGCTTCTACAACGACGTCGACGATGGAGAGCTTAATTTCCCATAGGGAAATGCACCGGGACGGAGGTTAATGTTCTGCAAGCTGAAGCGGAGATGTACAAAAATTGATTTACTCAATATGTAGTTAGATAAGGCGCGGGAACATTGTAAATAGTTCTTTCATTCTTTTTCTTGTGTTAAGATTTTTTTTGTGCTGACACTATCATCTTTAAATGTACGTTGGCGCGTGGCCAAATTTGTTTGTTGTATATTTTTCTTTGGAGTCATATTTAGTGTACACGGCGCGTGTATTTGATTTTATCCATGCGAATGCGAAACTCGTTACATTCGATAAGTGGTGCTTTATTAAAGTTAATTTTGTTATAGGAAAGGGAGGTAATTATTGCAAGATGTTTTTATGAACAGGTTATTACTCATGCTAGGGTTGCCGAGCGCAACAAATTGAGATGTAACTGTAGAACACCTTAGTTCTAATTTTTTAGCATTTTTTTGAGTCCTTTTCAGGTTTGTTAGTCACGGACTAGAACGGAAGCGCAAGCTGGTGGAAAAATATCTATGTCATTTATTTCAGGTTTCTGTCAAACCCATACGTGTGATTCTGTGTGTGTTCATGTGTCAGGTGTGTGTATTGATTCTTCGTGATGAGGGGTAGGTGGTGCTACCGCCCTCATATTGTTGTTGTTGTGGTATTCTTTTTGATGGAAAGGCAGGGCGCTCCTTGGAGGCTACTGTACCTTGTCCAGTGTTGATTTTCTTGGATTTCCTAGTGGAAATGCTGAGATATTTTATTCTGACACACACACGTATATTGTGCTTGGGAGCACGCTTCTTCGAGACTCGATCCCGTGCCACGGGAGGTCGAGGTTATTGCCACGTGGGTTGACAGATGTGCAGATTTCCACTTAGCGCCCGTCTAGGTTCGGTGACTCATTGTTAGGCAGTCCTGCTGACCGACTGACCCCTATAAGCTATCATTAGCAAACCTGTTCTTTTGTGATGGTCATTGGACCGTAATTAATTGGGGAGTTTGCCATGTCTGTTACGAATTATCGCATATCGTATGAATGGAATATTGTTTTAATGATGTAAATGTTGGCTTTGAGCCTAGTGATTTTCTATGACTCAGGTCATGTTAGTTTGTCTGTTGTGACACCCGTGTGGTGTAGTTGTATTTACTTGTAAAATGACAGGCGGTCATATGTGTTTTCTTTTGTTGGTCACGTGTTAATTTACTTGTGTTGATTTTGGAAAGTCCTAATTTTAGGCAGTAATGTTTTTGCTGCGGCAGTTCTTGATTCCATTTTCAAGCGGAAATTATTTGTTGTTTATTTAGTGTAGGAAGTGTCGGTTTAATTTAAGTAGTGTATAGTTGGTTCCCCTCGCCTGTCTAGCTCTAAACAATGCAGATTCGTCCTCTGGAGGTTTACCGGATGATGACGAATCTCGCATTTATTTGTACTCATCGTTAAGCATGTAGAACAGCCGCACACATACACAATGTCATAGAAGCATTTGGGACATTTGGTCCAATTTATAATCTCTCCTGAGATTAAGCCTAGTTATGGCAAGTAATTTATTCAGTTGGGAGTCATTTGGGAGTTTTGTTTTGTCTATTTTTTCTTGTAAATAGTTGATCTGTTATTAAATTCATTTGTTTTAACCCTGGTATTCACTTCTTCCTGCATGTTATTTTGGTATGTGTTACCCTGCATGTTAATGAAGCGCTTTAACAACAACTTACGAAATGGACTGTTACACCCCCCGAAACTGAGTCTCATAAGCTTCTTTGCAAGGGTTCAGTACTTACCTAGTGCGACAGAGATATTGTGGTGAATTGCGAAACGCAGTAGGCTGTTCCCTAGCCAGCGGACAGCGAAGCAGTGTGTAGTGGTGAGTGACTGGCTATCGTAAATAGCTGTAGTTTGTGTACAAGGCAGAGTTGCAGGTATTAATAGCGAGTACAGTAGTGTGAACGTAGGCTAAGTGTGGAAGCTAAAGTGACTAGTAGTGTTTTATGAAGTGAGATTCAGTGCTTATTGTGTGGTGTATTTTCCTGGCCTGCAATAAAGCTAATATTTCGTTAAAGGAACAATTGTGTTGTGCTTTCACCCACCGTAATCCAGTTAACGAACTTGCCATTAGGGGCAACACGTAACAATACAAATAAATCCACCGGGCGAAGCCAGGCACTACTGCTAGTTTATTTAGTTTTTGCTCTTACTTACGCCACTGGTTCTCTCGCGAGATGAACATTCCCCATGCTAAAGCAGGACACCATCTGCATGACTGGCTACTACATTTCACTCACTTCATTTGTTGAGGCGAGTGAAAAGCGTTTATCTCTCTGACACACAGTCAAGTGTCGATAGAACCGGGTGTAACTCACTTAGAACCGTCAAATCCTCTCCACGCGGGTCTGTTGGCCATTTTAACTCGATAAGTGTCTGACGCGCCAACTGGTCAATAGATCCTCTTCTACAGCAGGGAATATAACACTGTTAACAAATAGCCTACCTTTCAAACACATATGAGGCGTTCTGTAAGAGCGCGAGTCGTTCGTTTAAATTTACGCATCAGGTAGGTAGCTACCTTATGCTCTACTAGCTGAAGTACCCGTGCATCGCTGCGGGTCATAAATAAATTAAGATGTGAAGGTGACAGTTAAAACAGGGGATAGGCGAGGTGCAGCTCGGGGAGAGGGTAAGGAAGAAACATTTTATCCGTGTTTTATAGCACAAATTTAAATTTTACTCGCTAACCATTGGAGATATACGAAAAGTGATAAGGACCATTCAGATAGAAAATTAAATTTTAAACCCAGTATATGCCATCAAAGGTTTTCTGTTTCTTAGCATTCTCTTTTTATTTGAAACTAGCTGAAGTACCCGTACTTCGCTACGCGTCATAAATAAATTAAAATGTGAAGGTGACAGTTAAAACAGGGGATAGGCGAGGTGCTGTGCAGAGGGAGATTAAGGATAGAACATTTTGTCCAACTACACCATTCGGCGTAGGCCGTGTTTTATAGCACGAATTTAGGTTTTACTCGCTAACCGTTGGAGATACCTTTCGGATAGAAAATGTAATTTTAACCCTCGTATATGCCATCAAACGTTTGCTATTTCTTACCGTTCACTTTTTATTTGAAATGGAAATATGAAAGATTGAAACCAAGGGTGTAGTGACGTCACTAAAATGGTCGCCATCTTTAAATAGTGCAAAGTATTGAAATCAAAAGTAGCCTATATGTTAACCAGGTAAATCAGCTACTTCCATGTAAAATTCATGTAAATCGGACCAGTGGTTCTTGCGTGGTTGAGTAATACACAGACACACACCACCTCATTTTTAGCCTCGCTTCGCTCGCGTCATAGTCGTGTCATATTGTTATTCAATGAAATGCAGGATTAACCCCTTAAACACCCCTTTAGAACCTGAATATCCAAAAATCCCTCCTTAGTAGACGTTTTCGACACACAACAAACATATCCCCTTCTTCTAACTTTAATAGTTTTGGTTGGTCGATGAGAGTGAACATCAAAAAATACTTCCTTAGTGGACGTTTTTCTTCCAGAATTTCACCCCTCCCTACAGGCCCCTTAAATTGTATTTATGAAAAAAAAAACGGTCGAACATCTACTTATTTTAATTATTTATTAATTTATTTATTTTTAAGCTGATTGAAACTCGGAGAAAATCAAACCCCTCGCCTATGTCGTTTAAGAGATACACGCTCCGTTATGAATCTTTCAACCCCCCCCCCACTTTACATCCATTTCACCTCATAATATACACCACATCGAAAAACCATTAGACATGTTTCAGCTTATTTTTAATGATTAGTATATTTGCCAAGTAGAGCCTCCGTGGCTTAGGCGGCAGCACGCCGGCCTCTCACCGCTGAGTCCGTGGTTCAAATCCCGGTCACTCCACGTGAGATCTGTGCTGGACAGAACGGAGGCAGACAGGTTTTTCTCCGGGTACTCCGGTTTTCCCTGTCAAAATTTCATTCCAGCAACACTCTCCACTATCATTTCATTTCATCTATCATTCATTTAATCATTGCCCCAGAGGAGTGCGTCAGGCCTCGGCAGCCGGCACAGTTCATATACTCGCCGCTAGATAGGGGCTTCATTCATTCCATTCCTGACCCGGTCGGAGACTGGAAGCAGGCTGTGGATTTTCATTTCATATTTGCCAAGTATCACATCCCCAAATGAAACCACTCGTCAGATATTGTTATTCAATGAAATGCACGTTTACCCCCTTAACACTTCTTTAGAACCTGAATATCCAAAACTCTTTCCTTAGTGGACGTTTTCGACATACAACGAACATATCCCCAAAATTTCATGTTTCTAACTTCAATAATTTTGGCTGGGCGATGATGAGTGAGTGAGTCAGTCAGGACATTTTCTTTCATTTATTTTTGAGAATTTCACCCCTCCCCATGAACCCCTTAAATTGGATTTATGAAAAAAAAAACTGTCGAACACCTATTTACTTATTTAAAAATATTTTTCCCCCTGAGTTTGATGAGTGAGTAAGTGAGTCAATCAGTTAGGACTCTTTCTTTCCAGTTCTTTCCCCCCCCCCCGAATTTCTCCCCTCCCATTGGCCCCTTAAATTGGATTTATGAAGAAATGGTCGAACACCTATTTACTTACTTTTAAGCTGCTTTTTCCGCTGAATTTCAAACTTATCGCCTATGTTGAATAAGCGATACAGTACATGCTCCGTTAAGAATCCTTCAACCTTCAATTTTCTCCCCTTTCGCCTCATAATATACACCATATCGAAAAAACCCTTAGACATATGTCTGCTTATTTTGAATGATTAGCTTGTATGCCGAATATCACATCCCCAAATGAAACAACTCGTGAGATATTGTTATTAAATGAAATGCAAGTTTAACCCCCTTAACACCCCTTCAGAACATGAATATCCAAAAATCCATCCTTAGTGGACTTCTTCGACATACAACGAACATATCCCCAAAATTTCAAGTTTCTAACTGCAATAGATTTGCTGGGGGATGATGAGTGAATATCCAAAAATCCTTCCTTAGTGGACTTATTTCCCCAGAATTTCACCCCTCCCCATGAGCCCCTTAAATTGAATTTGTGAAAAAACGACCGAACACCTATTTACTACTTTTTCAAGCTGATTTTTCTCCCTGAGATTCATACTTTTTGCCTCTGTCTTTTAAGAGATACTTGCTCCGTTAAGAATCCTTCAACTCTCACTTTTCACACATACACCTCATAATATACACCACATCGAAAAACCCTGAGACATGTGTCTTCTTATTCTTAATGATGAGTTTATATGCCGAGTATCCCATCCCAAAGGAAACCAATCGGGAGATATTGCTATTCAATTAAATTCAAGTCTACCCCATTAACACCCCTTTAGAACCTGAATATCCAAAATTCCTTCCTTAGTGGACGTTTTCGACATACAACGAACATAACCCCAAAATGTCATGTTTCTAACTTCAATAATTTTGGCTCGGCGATGATGAATGAGTGAGTAAATCAGGACATTTTCTTTCAATTATTTTTCAGAATTTCACCCCTCTCATGAACCCCTTAAATTGGATTTATGAAAAAAAAAACGGTCGAACACCTATTTACTTATTTTTGAGCTGTTCTTCCCCCCTGAGTTTGATGAGTGAGTTAGGGCACTTCCTTTCCTGTTTTTTCCCCCAGAACTTTACCCCTCTCCAAGGGCCCCTTAAATTGGATTTATGAAAAAACGGTCGAACACCTATTTACTTATATCTTAATCTGTATTTTCCCGCCGAACTCGCCTATGTCGTTTAAGAGATACACGCCCCGTTAAGAATCCCTCAACCCCCAATTTTCACCGCTTTCACCTCATAATATACACCACATCGATAAACCCTTAGGCATAAGTCTGATTATTTTAATGATTAGTCTATATACCGAATATCACATCCCCAAAGAAACAACTCATGAGATATCGTTATTCAATGAAATGCACGTTTACCCCCTTAACACCTCTTTAAAACCCGAATAAACAAAAATCATTCCTTCGTTGACGTTTTCGAAATACAGCGAACATATTCCCAAATTTCATGTTTCTAACTTTAATAGTTTTCGCTGGGCGTGATGAGTGAGTGAGTCAGACAGGACATTTTCTTTCAATTATTTTTACCAGAACTTCACCCCTCCCCATTGGCCCCTTAAATTGGATTGATGAAAAAACGCTTGAACACCTATTAACTTATTTTTAGGCTGTCTTTTTCTCCTGAGTTTGATGAGTGAGTGAGTTAGTCAGTCAGTTAGGACACTTTCTCTCCTTTTTTTTACCCCAGAATTTCACCCCACCCCACTGGCCCCTTAAATTAATTTATGAAAAAACGGTGGAACACCGATTTACTTATTTTTTAAGCTGATTTTTTTTTCGCTGAGTTTCAAATTTTTGGCCTATGTTGTTTAAGAGATAGGCCTACACGCTTCGTTAGGAATCCTTCAACCCCCACTTTAACCCCTTTCACCTCATAATAATACACCACATCGAAAAACCCTTAGACAAATGTCTGCTTATTTTTAATGATTAGTTTATATGCCGAGTATCACATCCACTAATGAAACCACTCGTGAGATATTGTTGTTCAATGAAATGCAGGTTTAACCCCCTTAAGGCCCCTTTAGAACCTGAATATTCAAAAATCCTCCCTTAGTGTATGGTTTTGACATACAACGAACATATCTCAAAATTGCCATGTTTCCAACTTCAATATTTTTGGCTGGGCGATGATGAGTGAGTGAGTCAGGACATTTTCTTTCAATTTTTTCTTTCTTCAGAATTTCACCCCTCCCGAAACCCCTTAAATTTGATTATCAAAAAAACTGTCGAACACTCATTTACTTATTTTTAAGCAGTTTTTCCTCCTGAGTTTGAAGAGCGAGTGAGTCAATCGGTTAGGACACTTTCTTTCCTGTTTTTTCCCCCCAGAAATTCACCCCTCCCCATGGGCCCCTTAAATTGGATTTATGAAAAAAAGGTCAAACACCTATTTACTTATTTTTTATGCTGATTTTTTTTGCTGAGTTTCAAACTCCTCGCCTATGTCGTTTAAGAGATACAGGCTCCGTTAAGAATCTTTCAACTCCCACTTTTCACCCCCCTTTCACCTCATAATATACACCACATCGAAAAACCCTCAGACACATGTCATCTTATTTTTAATGATGAGTTTATATGCCCCAATGAAACCAATCGGGAGATATTGCTATTCAATGAAATGCAGGTCTACCCCCTTAACACCCCCTTTAGAACCTGAATATCCGAAAATCCTTTCTTAATGGGCGTTTGCGGCCCTTGAGGAAGCTGCATACCAAATTTCACTCCAATCCGTTGGGTGGTTTCTGAGATTTCGTGATGAATGTTTGAGTGAGTGAGTGAGTGAATGAGTGGTATTTGACAAATATCTAGTAGATAGTGTCAAGTCTTTGTTATGCTATACTCGGTTGACAGTGCTGTGTGAGCAGTTGAGTAACTAACGGGATTTCAAGTAAAGCTCCTCAATTTCTATACCGGTAGTGCATAGGGCAACCGGCATCCAGTCGGCCGTGTCTCGGCTTGAGCTATGTTGCCATGGAAACGATCTGCCTTGCCATTCTTTCATGACTACATTTTTAGCCTACTTTTCACATTTTGCAACAAGTAGTTCCGTGAAGAACTATACAGCCTATTTTCATATATACTACTCATATTAATAGCCTCTATCAACATACAAAATTTCAGTTTGATTGCTATGTTAGATTCGTAGATATTGAGAACCCTCTAAATATTGCAGATGGTAGCCAGGTTGTATTTTTATTCATGTACTATTACATGAAGATTATTGTGTACGTGCGGTTTTCAGACTTCAATCGCATGATTAGGACACAAGAAGTAAAAACGAGATTTTAAAATTTCGCACAGCTGCCATCTTGTGGTTATGAAAACAATAAAAAAAATAGATGCCAGTGGATTAACATTTGTATCAGCATTAACGTGCAAACTTTCACTACATGGTTAAATCGCGAGAAACGTTCATTTAAATATTTATACTTCGCGTCGCCGCCATGTTGGATTTGTGCTCACCAGGTTACTGAAGGTCATATAGGTGAACTTATGTTCATAGCCTCAATGAACATAAAAAAATCAGTTTGATTGCTGGAAAAGATTCTTAGATATTGAGAACCGTCAAAATATTTCGGATGCTCGCCATTTTGGATTGTTATATGTATAGGGCATAGAGTTATGTACCATTGAAGGAAAATTATTGCGTAGCTTCATTGTTCAAACTTTCACTTCGATCGCATGATTACGACACAAGAATAAAAACTTAATTTTAAAATTTCGCACAGCCGCCATCTTCAGTTTATGTGAACAATTGAACTAAATTAGATGCCAGTGAATGACAATATGTATAATCATTTACTGTACCACATTTCAATGCGCTCATATGATTAAATCGCGAGAAAAATGTATTAGAATCTGTCAACTTCGCTCGGCCGCCATGTTCGTTTGGTAGTTTACAGGTTTTTGAGAGTTACATAGATAGACTTGTAGCAGCGCTCTTTATGACCGTACAAAATTTCAGGTTGCTATCATAAATAGTTTCGGAGATACTGAATGCCTGTGAAATATTTCGCACAGCCGCCATTTTGAGGTTATGTAAACAATTGAACGAAGTTAGATGTCGGTGCATTACAATGTATATAAACATATACTGTGCCAAGTTTCACTGCGTTTGGTTGGTTAAATCGCGAGGAACGTCCATTTAAAAGTCGCAAATTCGCTTGGCCGCCATGTTGGTTTTGTAGTTACCAGGTTTTCATAGGTCACGTAAGTGAATTTCTAGTAGTTCCCTTTATCACCATATAAAATTCCAGGGTGATATCGGTAATAGTTTCGGAGATATTGAATGCTGGTGAAATATTTCGCACAGCCGCCATGTTGGATTGGTGAGACGTGACAAAATATTAAGGGCACGGTCGGGGTCGCCCGGAATAGAGCTATGAACTTATCGAGTTTCATTGAAATCTCTCCAGCCATTTAGATTTTATTAGGGGGGGGGGGGGACACACACACGAATCACACACGCACACACACGGACAAAAGGTGATCTCATAAGCCTATTATTTCAAAATTGAAAATAGGCTAAAATAAGGAAAAAGTAGACTTATGAGATCGGGCACATGTGTGTCTGTCTGTCTGTCCTTCTGTCTGTCTGTCTGTCTGTCTGTGTGTGTGTCCCCCCCTATCAACTCCTAAACGGCTGCAGCAAACGAAACAAAATTTGGTAGGAGTAAAGACCTATACCTGAATATCTCACGGCCATATTTGAAAATGATGTCAGTGCTACCAACTGCTGAAACATAGCATTTGAAATTTGAGCTCCATGTTGGATATCTTGGAAGCTATGAATGCGAGCTATTTCAAAATTGGCACACGTATAGATAATAATATTGCAGTTTAATTTCCAGGAGGCCATACATGGCAGTGTTGCCAAAATGATTATAAGCCTGCTGATAGGTCCAAATTGTAAATGCATATAACTTCTACACTATCAATTGGATTTCAACCAAATTTCGTATGTGCTATGTGTACATAAACAGATATGACTGAGCGTATTCTTAAGAACCACCAGGGCTGCCAACTGTTAATAAATGCTCTCAATTTGTTTTAATCCAAATTCCCATATATCAGAAAGTATGCAAGCCGACAGTTTTAAACTATGCACACGTATAGAACCTGACATTCTATATTAATTTGGAGTAACTTATATACGTCAGTGCTACCAACATGATTCTAAGCCTGCTGAGACGTCCAACTTTAAATTCATGTAACTTCTATACTAACTAATGCATTTCATTCAAAATTGGCACAACAATAGATCATATTATTTCAGATTATTTCTGACCAATACATGCATGACATTGTTGCCAACATGATTTTACGCGCGCTGTTAGAACCAATGTTTAACTGCATGTAACGTCCATGCTATCCATTGGACTTCAACCAAATTTTGTAATCTGTACCCTAAGAAATGTATCTAAGAATATATTCAGTCACCAGGGCTGCCAAATGTAGTGCTATATTGTGCTACATTATGCCAGGTATACAGTATTTCGAACTAATTAGAAATTTCGATATTACCAATTTAATTTCGTCATTAATCATTGGCATGAATCATAAATTTTAAGAAAAGTAGGCTCTTTAGTTCGTCACGGAACTTCTTGTTATGAATTTATTAGCCTTTGCTCGAGTGCAAAAGGGCCGAAATCAGAAGAATGAGATAGACTATTGAAAATCCATGTTGGCAGCCGTTCCTTCTGGGTCCTAAACTGTGTGTATGCAAAATTTGGTTACGGAACCAACCCACCCACATACATACATACATACATACATACATACATACATACATACATACATACATACATACATACACACATACAGACTTTCACTTTTATATATAAGATGAAAATATGAAAGTTTGAAGCTAAAGGGTGTAGTGACGTCACTAAAATGGTCGACGTGTTTAAATCGTGCAAAGTAACGAAATAGAAAGTAGCCTATATGTTAACTAGGTAAATCAGCTAATTCCATGTAAAATTTTATGTATGTCGGACCAGTGGTTCTTGCGTGATTGAGTCATACACAGGCACACACCATTTTTTTTTAAATATATTAGTATAGTTAATGCAAGGTTGCCCCATGCTGGCGAGCTCGCCCTTATCGTCCGGAAAGTGAACATTATATTGAAGCCCTTATCAAATTCACGAACACGAACTTTGCACACTGATTATCTCCAAATGCACATGTGGTGGGCTTGCCAGTACCTGTTCCGAATTTTCCAACATGTTACATAAGAAACTTGCAGGAAGTTTAGCGTTCTTTACAATTGGTAGTGACAATACCTTGCCTAAAATGCACTGGAAGTGAGTTACGGAGGAAAAGAACGAACCAAGTGCTTTTTCTTGGCGGTATTTCCAAGAAGGCGGACAATGCTCAAAGAGGGGGAGGTCGGAAACTCGCTTTTTTCACGAGAGGGGCCTTACATATAACATATCTGAAAATCAAAATTACTCCACCTTCTGCGAGCTATCTACTGGGCTATTATCGGCTTCTTTCTTTATATATATATATATATATATATATATATCTGTATGTTTCCCTTTATGCTTTTCTATTTGTTTCTATGTGTATGACAATTCAAATGTTTGGTGCTTTTCAGTCGGTGAACGCAATTGTATTCAAAAGAGATGGGTTATTCCCTAATCCTGAAAAAAATTACATGAGATAAACAAATATACTAGGATGACCAGTTTCGATCGTAAAACGATCATCATCAGATCCATTAAACTTAGGCTATACAATCTATGTCTAAAAGTATGGGTGAAAATCAGATATAGATTTTATAGCCTAAGTGTAATGGATCTGATGATGATTGCTTGACGGTCGAAACTGGTCATCCAAGTGTATTTATTAATCTCATCTCAGGTATTTTTTTCAGGATTAAGGAATAACCCATCTCATTTGGGTACAATCATGTTGACCGACTGAAAAGCACCAAACTTTGGTTTACTAAGGCAACACTGAAAAATGGCTTCAAACACCATAATGTTTATTACCATTATCCGAACAATTCAAACAATTCGAAGTTCAAATATGTACTTCAGCCCTAATTTCTACCGGTGTTTAATGTAAATTTGTCATAATTAAAAATCTGATCCTACAAGTCTACAATTTCAGTGATTTATCTCTCTTTGTTAAAGAAGAAGAATTTCTTCCTGTAAATCTACTCCACTGTATAAAATATACCTTCTGAGAAGAGTAACTGTGAACTTCATCTGTCTTTCTCCGTGTCTTTTATTTTTAAGAAACCTTCTCGAAGTTCCTTCCCATCGTAAAGTACAGTTCCTTGTTTTGCTGTCGAGTATACCGTTGAGGAATTACCTATAATTAAAAGTAGACTCGAGAGTAAAGCGGACAAACAACCGAGAGAAGACCTACTGAGCTGAACGGCCCTGCAGTAAATTAACAGATTAAACATTAAAGCCACTATTAGTTCCTCTTTCGCATTTAATGTTACTGAAGCTTCCAAGTTTGTTAAGTATTGAGCTAATTGCTGTCACATCCAAGTTGCATTTTAGTTACACAACTCACTAATAACAATACGGGAGTGGCTTCGGTGGCGTAGTTGGTAGCATACTGAGCTTCTATGCCCAAGATCACGGGTTCAAACCCAGCCGAAATCGTCGGAATTTTTAAGAGCGTTAAAAATCCCTCAGTATGCCTTCCTTCGGAGGGAAAGTAATGCCATCATCGGTCCCATGTCATAGATTTATGGCATGAAAAAGAACCTTCCACTAACTACACTTGTTGAAGCTAAAATTTGTAGGTTAGTTTGACAACCCTATATTAGTAATAGTTGTGGCAAAAATGCATTAACCTTTCAAATACTAAAATGCTATATTAGTTCCAACGATTGCCGCCATGTGCTGAGTGATATGGCATTTAGTAGCCACGTCTGCAGCTAGGTGTCGTGGGCGGTGGCAATTGGTTGCAAAAGTAGGAACTACTTGAAAAAATTAATCGTCTGCAGTCATTCAAACTGAATCACAGATAACACACACTAATACAGCCATCACAGTTAACACCGGTGACAAATTCTACACACACCCAAGTACACGAAGCTACATGACCGCGTTGTCGCAGTCCCTAAACTAAAGAATCAATCAACCAACAATACGTGCTCTAACCGTCTATGAAACACAAGCTCTTCTTCTTTTCTGGCATTTATCCCATTCACAAGGGGCCTACATTTCTGCTACGTCTCTTACACAAGGCTCTGTTGTGGACGTCTTCAGGATTGAGATTCGCATCCCTTATGTCGTCTCTAGGGTCCATCCACCTCTTTAGCAGTCTACCACGGGGTCGACGTTCATCAGGATTGAGTTGGAGTGCTGTTTTGTCCACCGAATCGCTTTCTTTCCGCATGACTGGAGTCTGACCTCACTTGCTTTCTCCACAATTGGGCCTACACCAAGCCTTTGACTCACGATGTCATTAGGTACAATATGGTCTTCGAGTTAAACCAAGGGACCATCGCGGCATCCTCATCTAAATCCTGTGGAGAACCAGTCCTTGCTTTCTTGTCAAAGGTCGGCATTCCATCCCATAGTTGTTCATTGATTTTTGTTTTCGGAGATTTATTATTGTTTTTTCTTTTGAATATTTTCTTTTATTGTTTTAGTTATGACTTAGTTTCTGCTTTTGTCTTTTGTTTTTGTTTTTTCCTACTGATTTTTTTGTTATTGATTTTTTTGTTTTTGTTTTCAGCTTAGAGTCTGATTTTGCTTTTTCCTTGATACTGTTTTTTGATTTGTCTCTGATTTTGTTTTTGCTTTTTCTTTGCTTTTGCTTTTTGCTTTTTATTTGCCATTGTTTTACTTTTAGCCTTTTTTGCTTTTGATTTTTCTTTCTCTTTGCCTTTGTCTTTTTCTTTGTTTTTGTTTTGACTTCATCTTTGATTTGCTTTTTTTGTTTTAGCTTTTCTTTGCTTTTTCTTTTTCTTTTTTTTAATTTTAGTTTTTTTCTTTTTCTTTGCCTTTGATTTTGCCTTTTCTTTGTTTTTTTTGCCTTTTCTTTGCTTTTGATTTTATTTTTGTTTTTCCTTTTGTTTTGTTTTTGGTTTTGCTTCTTTTATGTGTTTTTGTTTTAATTTTTTTTTTGCTTTTAGTTTTTGTTTTTGCATTTTCTTTGATTTTGTAATTTGATTTTTCTTTGCTTTTTGCTTTTCTTTGGTTTTGTTTTCCCTTGCTCTTTGCTTAGTTTTGTTTTTTGTTATTGCTTTTTCTTTGCTTTAGCTTGTTTTTTCTTTGCTTTTGTTTTTCTTTTTCTTTGCTTTAGTTTTTTTCTTTGTTTCTTTTCTTCGTTTTTGCTTTTTCATTGCGTTTGCTTTTGTTTTTTACTTTTTCAGCTTTTGCCATTGAATTTGCCTTTTGTTTTATCATTTCTTTCGTATTTTGCTTCTGCTTTTTTTTCAGCGTTAACTTTTGTTTTTGCTTTTTCTTATAATTTTGTTTCTGTCTCTCGTTTGTGCAATATATGGTTTCGGGTTTTGCTTATGATTTTCTTTTTGCTTTTGTTTTTGCTTTTATTAAGTAGACTAACTGTTACCCACGGCTTCGCCCGCAATAACATTTGGAATCCCGTTATAACATTAGTTAAATAGATAGATAAGCATGGGTCCTAGTGGACAAAAATTCTATCACCTGAAACCAAAAATGCATGGCACGAAAAAAAAACATCAAAATATCATGTTGGTTTCGGGCTCTAAAAGACGTGAAAAATATAATAAAAGTATAAAAAAACTATTTTTTGAAATTTCATTCGAATCAATTTTTATGTAACTCCTGGGACTTTGAAAATTCCGGCCAAAAAGTAGAAAATCATTAATAACTCCCTAAATATTCGTCGTATGATGAAATAGCAAGAGACAAAAAAGATGTAATGTGTTATTGTCTACAACATGGGCCATGTATAAATTTACACTCTGACATATTACTTTTCACCCCCTCCCCCATAATTTCACCCCTCCCCATGGGCCCCTTAAATTGGATTTATGAAAAAACGGTCAAACACCTGTTTAGTTATTTTTTATGCTGATTTTTTTTCGGCTGTGTTCCAAACTCCTCGCCTATGTCGCTCCGTTAGGAATCCTTCAACCCCCACTTTTCACCCCTTTCACCTCGTATTATACACCACATCGAAAAACCCTCTGACACGTGTCTTCTTATTTTTAATGATGAGTGTATATGCCGAGAATCACATCCCCCAATGAAACCAATCGGGAGATATTGCTATTCAATAAAATGCAGGTCTACCCCCTTAACACCCCTTTAGAATCTGAATATACAAAAATCCTTTCTTAGTGGGCGTTTGCGGCCCTTGAGGAAGCTGCATACCAAATTTCATTCCAATCCGTTCGGTGGTTTCTGAGATTTCGAGATGAATGAATGAGTGAGTGAGTGAGTGAGTGAGTGAGTGGTATTTGAGCTTTATATAGTAGATAAGCATCGGTCCTAGTGGAAAATAATTCTATCACCTGAAACCAAAAATGCAAGGGACGAAAAAAAACATCAAAATATCATGTTGGTTTCGGACCCTAAAAGACGTGAAAAATATAATAAAAGTATTAAAAAAAACTATTTTTTGAAATTTCATTCGAATCAATTTTTATGTAATTCCTGGGACTGAAAATTCCGGCCAAAAAGTACAAAATCATTAATAACTCCCTAAGTATTCGTCGTATGATGAAATAGCAAGAGACAAAAAAGATGTAATGTGTTATTGTCTACAACATAGGCCATGTATAAATTTACACTCTGACATATTACTTTTCACCCCCTCCCCCATAATTTCACCCCTCCCCATGGGTCCCTTAAATTGGATTTATGAAAAAACGGTCAAACACCTGTTTAGTTATTTTTTATGCTGATTTTTTTCGGCTGTGTTCCAAACTCCTCGCCTGTGTCGCTCCGTTAGGAATCCTTCAACCCCCACTTTTCACCCCTTTCACCTCGTATTATACACCACATCGAAAAACCCTCAGACACGTGTCTTCTTATTTTTAATGATGAGTGTATATGCCGAGAATCACATCCCCCAATGAAACCAATCGGGAGATATTGCTATTCAATAAAATGCAGGTCTACCCCCTTAACACCCCTTTAGAATCTGAATATACAAAAATCCTTTCTTAGTGGGCGTTTGCGGCCCTTGAGGAAGCTGCATACCAAATTTCATTCCAATCCGTTCGGTGGTTTCTGAGATTTCGTGATGAATGAATGAGTCAGTGAGTGAGTGAGTGAGTGAGTGAGTGGTATTTGAGCTTTATATAGTAGATAAGCATCGGTCCTAGTGGAAAATAATTCTATCACCTGAAACCAAAAATGCAGGGGACGAAAAAAACCATCAAAATATCATGTTGGTTTCGGACCCTAAAAGACGTGAAAAATATAATAAAAGTATAAAAAAAACTATTTTTTGAAATTTCATTCGAATCAATTTTTATGTAATTCCTGGGACTGAAAATTCCGGCCAAAAAGTACAAAATCATTAATAACTCCCTAAGTATTCGTCGTATGATGAAATAGCAAGAGACAAAAAAGATGTAATGTGTTATTGTCTACAACATAGGCCATGTATAAATTTACACTCAGACATATTACGTTTCCCTCCCCCATAATTTCACCCCTCCCCATGGGCCCCTTAAATTGGATTTATGAAAAAACGGTCAAACACCTGTTTAGTTATTTTTTATGCTGATTTTTTTCGGCTGTGTTCCAAACTTCTCGCCTATGTCGCTCCGTTAGGAATCCTTCAACCCCCACTTTTCACCCCTTTCACCTCATAATATACACCACATCGAAAAACCCTCAGACACGTGTCTTCTTATTTTTAATGGTGAGTTTATATGCCGAGTATCACATCCCCCAATGTAACCAATCGGGAGATATTGTTATTCAATGAAATGCAGGTCTAGCCCCTTAACACCCCTTTAGAACCTGAATATCCAAAAATCCTTTCTTAGCGGGCGTTTGCGGCCCTTGAGGAAGCTGGAAACCAAATTTCATTCCAATCCGATCGGTGGTTTCTGAGATTTCGAGATGATTGAATGAGTCAGTGAGTGAGTGGTATTTGAGCTTTATATAGTAGATTAAGGATATCAAGGACATATTTTTTTTCTAACTCTGTCGTTGACATTATTATTATTATTATTATTATTATTATTATTATTATTATTGTCTCTTTATTTCTCGTCATCTGTGGGTAAAATATCAACGAATCACCGGCCTTGTTTGCAACTTCTACAGTATTAGGGTGGCAAATATTGAGAAACGAGCGAACTATGGGATGGGTCTCTAAGAAGATGACTTTGTGCATGATAATTATTATGTAAAACAAGATGTGTTCCCAGTTTTTCCAAATTGCTAGTGAATCTGATGATCATGCCTGTAGAAGGGATGTGTAAAAGAGGCCTACTTTCCTGTCTCCACATTTGCCGTATTTCCTCGGCAAAGGGCAGATAGCCAACTTGATTATGTATTTCACAGGGGATTTGATTGATTGTTGTTGTTTTAAGGGTCGGAACAGCGAAGTCATCTGTTCCTTTGCAGGAGGTTTCTTGAAGGTTATGGAAGTTGGGCACTGCATAATCAACGAGGAAGGTTATCTTTTACTCTTTGTCTACAAGAATGATAAGGGGCCAGTTTGCTGGTATGGTTTCGTTAGTAATAACCAGGAAACGGAAGCTAAACTTAATTATATTTTGTATTATCTTTACAAATCATGACATGTGGAGTTGAAAAGTGGAGTATTTATTTGTCCATATTTGTCCATATTTGGAATTTTAGCACACATCTTCCCTATTCTTAGTCATTAAAATCAGTATAGTCCATATTTCGGCTAATAATTATTCAATTCTAGTAAATTAGCAGTTCTGTCAATAATAGAGAAACACGTTAAAAAATTAAACCGTGGTACAGGAAATGTTTCAGATGTGGCAAAAATGAAGATGTTCACTGTAGCTTCAAAGAAGCTTGGATATATTTTTTAGTGTATGGCTTTTAGTGCCGGGAGTGTCCGAGGACATGTTCGGCTCGCCAATTTGTAGCTGCTTCTAAGCGGACACCCTTTGGGTGAGCTACAAGAACCTTTGCGTGTGGAGTGTTGTCTGAGGAGGAAAGTTTGAATGTAAGGACGAGGAATTGGAAGGTAGCGGCTGTGGCCTATAGTTAGGGACCAAACCCGGCATTTGCCTGGAAGGAAGATGGGAAACCACAGAAGACCATCTTCAAGGTTGCCGGCAGGGGGATTCGAACCTCCTCGCCTCCCGGATGTGAGCGACTGCCAGCAGCCATGCTGTAACGACCACGGCGAATTCATCCGGTACCTTTGATATGAAGCAATGGGAATTGTTGCTGTAATTTTGTGTGGTGATTTAATTGTAAAGTAAACGTTGGATTTAACCCCAGCAGACATTGTGAAGCTCAAATATGCCCCCATTACCTCTTGGGATGTTAAACGCAGTTTCAGTCAATATAAACCTGTTATTAAACATTTAAAAGAACATTTTGTAATCCATTGTTTTGGTAACAGATATTACAAGATTGAGTGCATATTAGTACATATAAATCCATTCCCTGGTAATAACTGATCTGTCTCATATCAACAACCGTTATCATTATTATTATCATTTATATAAAGCACACGACGGACGGCGCTGCCAAGTGAATTATTTATAGCCTAGTACCAATAAGACTGGAGTGAAAAACTGATGTTTGCTGAATAACCTTCTAAGGGCAGTCGCATTTGTTTTAAAAATAACAATTCGTACATCCTCTAAAAATCTCGTCCGTAAGCCAGTTTATAATTCATCCCGCTAAGGTGTATGGAGCATAAAATGTTTAGCACCCCTTTACGATCTCTCATCTCCGCTCTATTATGATATTCACGCAGTGAGCGTCATTTGTTTCACTGATATTGCTGTATAAATCAGCTGATATAGTGGGAAGTGCCCCGACACCAGAATGCAGACTACACAGTACGACACATGACCCAGTTACAGCCACATGCCTTGCGCACTATCGCACCCAAAAGCGAGGGAATCGATTTTACTCGCTCCGTAAGGTTGGCAGCCCTCACTCTTCTCTCCCCATGAATCTGCTTCACTCGTCAAAAACAGGGGAGAGGGATGAGCAAGTTCAGTTGAGTGAAGTATTAATAATAATAATAATAATATAAATAATTCTTGTTTTTTGGGCTAATGCCGTGTGTATTTAGATTAGAACCATACGTTTCGGAGAAACCTTGCCTCCTTTTTCAATGGAATCAAACAATGTGGCCAAAGAAAGTATATCAATGAGATTACAAAAATTACAAAAAATATAGATAAATTCCTCGGTTCGTCACCAGAGAGCAGCTGCCAGAAATTACTGTATGGACCATGGTAGAACGGCGGAGAGAGTAGTAAGTAAGGAGAAGGTAAAGGGGGCGGGGTGAAAATATAGAGACATCCCCATTCTTCGAGGAGTGACGAACCGAGGAATTTATCTATATTTTTTGTAATTTTTGTAATCTCATTGATATACTTTCTTTGGCCACATTGTTTGATTCCATTGAAAAAGGAGGCAAGGTTTCTCCGAAACGTATGGTTCTAATCTAAATACACACGTCATTGGTCCAAAAAACATGAATTATTTATATAATCCGGGCCGTGAAAGCCTTAATATACCCAATAATAATAATAATAATAATAATAATAATAATAATAATAATAATAATAATGAGAAAAAGGAGAATACAATATTATGGACACTTGGTGAGGATGAACAATGCCTGATTGACGAAGAGGATTTTTGAATTCTTTTGGAAGAGAAAGACGGAGCCGAAATGGTTTCGGGAAGTGAGATTGGACTTGGTTAGGATGGGGATGAAAGATGAAGACATAATGGACAGAGAGCGATTTAGACGGCTGGTTAAGGGGTTTACAGGTTTCCAGGAGACAGGGGAGTTGTCAGTGAGGAAAGGAAGATCTCACACAGAGGAGTGAGGAAAGGAAGATCTCACACAGAGGAACAGAAGAAGGAAGTGGGAGAGAGGATGAAGAGAGATTGGCAGAGAGTGAAGACAAATCTTGTAAAAACTGTCGAGTGTGGTCCATAGTTGGCCGTAACGAATAAATAATAATAATAATAATAATAATAGTAATAATAACAAATTACATATTTAGTTGAGACTGTTTTGCCTTTCAGCATCCAGTCTAGTCTGCAAGCCTCTGTTTAGGAACATGTCACATCCATGATTCCCTATTAGCAGTTCACATTGCGGCCTACTATGCTTCTACACCACTCACTTTGAAATCGCTAAACATCGAATCTATCCATCGCGTCTTAAGTCTGCCTCTACTTCCTACTTCCTCTACTCTACCTTACTCTCTCACTCACATTCTTACTCATTCACTGACTTGCTTGCTCACTCACATCCTTACCTACTCGCTCACTCATTTGCTGCCTCATACACTCACTTGCTTACTTACATCCTTACTCATACACTCACTTGCTTACTCACACGCTCACACACTTGATTACTCATACACTCACTTGCTTACTCACATCCTTACTCATACACTCACTTGCTTACTCACAACCTTACTCATACACTTACTTGCTTAGTCACATCCTTACTCATACACTCACTTGCTTACTCACATCCTTACTCATACACTCACGTACTCACTCACATCCTTACTCACTTGCTCACTCACATCCTTACTCATTCACTCACTTACTCACATCCTTACTCATTCACTCACTTGCTCACTCACATCCATACTCATTCACTCACTTGCTTACTCACATCCTTACTCATTCACTCACTTGTTTACTCACATCCTTACTCAAACATTCACTTGCTTACTCACATCCTTACTCATTCACTCACTTGCTCACTCACATCCTTACTCAAACACTCACTTACTCACTCACATCCTTACTCACTTGCTTACTCACATCCTTACTCAAACACTCACTTGTTTACTCACATCCTTACTCATACACTCACTTGCTTACTCACATCCTTACTCAAACATTCACTTGCTTACTCACATCCTTACTCATTCACACACTTGCTTACTCACATCCTTACTCAAACACTCACTTGCTTACTCACATCCTTACTCATACACTCAGTTGCTTACTCACACGCTCACACATTTGGTTACTCATACACTCACTTACTCACATCCTTACTCGTACACTCTCTTGCTTAATCACTCACATCCTTACTCACTCGCCCACTCATTTGCAACCTCATTCACTTATTTGTTTACTCACACACTCACTTGCTTAATCACATCCTTACTCATTCACTTACTTGCTTACTCACACACTCACTTCCTTACACATTCACTCGCTTACTCACTCACTCAGTTGTTCACTCACTCCCTCACAGACTCATTCACTCGCTTACTAACTCATTCGGTTACTTGCCTACTCACTCATTTCATCATATAATCACTTACTTCCTTTCTCAATCACGCATTTACCTACCACTTACTTGCTTACCTATTGATTCACACTCTCTCTTCCTTCCTTCCTTCCTTACTTACTTACTTACATCCCTCCTCCCTTTCCTTGCACCTCGTAACTCCTATTGAATTATTCTTCCCCTTGTATCCAATCCTCCGTTCCATGCTCTCCTCCATTCTCCTATTCTCGTTCTCCAAGGCAGCAGTTGCGAGGCGGGAGTTGGGAGAAAAATGGAAATTGAACGTGGCCGCTAGAGAGCTAGTAATTATGTAGCCCGCAAGGAGCGCATTCCATTGGGGGATCTGCGGGTTTCTGGCGGCGGGATTAATATTAAACATTTCTGCACACAGAGACTGCCTTCAACTCGCAGCCACCAAGTTCAAACACGTCCTGGATGTTTGTTTGCCAATTCTAAAAAAATGTTCAAATGCAAATGCGGTAGTTAGAGACCAACTGTTAAGCTCTCTACACCCTAGGGCTGCGGTCACCAAACCGTCATCTCGGTTGTTGCTGTTTGAGTCTTCAGTCTTTTGACTGGGTTGATGCAGCACTCCATGACTCCCTGTCCTGAGCTATTTGTTTCATCTCTACGTAGCTACCACACCCTACATCCAAGGCAATCTGTTTAACATATTCTAACCTTGGTCTACCCCTACAGTTCTTGTCCTTGACCCTTCCTTCCATAACTAAGATTGCTATTCCTGGGTGTCTAAGTATGCGTCCTACCAACCTATCTCTTCTCTTCATTAGCAGTCGCCAGAAACATCTCTCCTCTCCCACTCGTCTTAACACCTCTCCATTTGTAACCCTATCTACCCCTCTGATCTTCATCATTCTCTTGTAACACCACATTTCAAACGCTTCAATTCTTCTCTTTTCTGCTGCACCAATAGTCCAAATTTCATTTCCATAGAGCGCCACGCTCCGGACAAAGGCTTTCAAAAATGACTTCCTAATACCTAAATCTATATTCGATGTCAACAGATTCCTTTTTTGTAGAAATGCTTTCTTTGGCTGTGCCAACCTAATTTTTATATCCCCTTTGCTTCGTCAATCACAGGTTATTTTGCTTCCTTGAGATTTTCACCTGCCAATTTGATGTCCATAGAGGATTCTGATTTATTTCGGCTGCATCCCAATATTTTCGTTTTACATTTATTCATTTTCATCATGAATTCTTTCCTCAAAACGGAGTCCATACCATTCAAATACTCATTCAAATCCTCAGGCGTGTCGGCCAAGATGACGATGTAATCAGCAAATCTCAGAGTTGAAATTATTTCTCCTTGAATCTTCACTCGCAGCTATAAATGCGCTCAGTTGACGAGTTTTATAATAGTACATTATGCAACGAGCCTATAATGGCAATAATTAAGACAGGAGTATGTTCATAAGACGAGCGACGCGAGTGTTAAATTTTCCATACGAGTGTTTTATTACCATTATAGGCGAGTTACATACGACTGTTTATGTCCGACGATAATTATAACTATTTTATGTTCGAACACAAATATTCATAAATATCTGTCGAGATTTCGCCAGTTTTATGTACTGAACAGAGCGCATGGGACGCAGAGAATACCATGTATTTGACCATGGCCTCCTCAAATATCCCACTATGACACTAGCCACGCAGTGAAAATTAAAATAGAAAGCCGTGGGAGTCAGCGCAGATGCGATGCTATCCTTACCTAATTGGTCACAAAACTGTTTAATTTCCATATGAGTGTCTTAATTACTATTATAGGCAGCTTGCCACGGTGGGTGAGTGGTCAACGTGTCGGTCTACTAACCCCAAGCTTGCAGGTTCGCTCCTGGCCGTGATAAGTGATTTTTCGAAAGGCGGCAAAAATTGCGACACCATGTCATACGATGTTGGCATGTCAAAGAACCCATTTGAATTGAGTAGGCCGTGTTCATAATGGCAAAATTAATCTCGGGAGTTTCCGCCAACACAACGCTCCTCATTTCTCTACTAGAAAGCGCTATAGTGTTCATGGAGCTTAGATATCTACCCTCCTTGACTTTCATAGTGCTTCAAGGAACAACGAAATTCGACAGGCAAGCTACCCTTTGGGTGTCAAATAACAAAGCTTGCGCCCGGCACCCGAGGCCATACGATACTATTATTATTACCATTATAGGCGAGTTGCATACGAATGTTTATGTTCGACGATAATTATAACTTTATGTTCTAACAAATATTCATAAATAGCCTATCTGTCGAGATTCTGTCGGTTGAATTATTCTTTTTGGGAATTGTGTGAGCTCAGCATTTGATCTCTACCCAATAACGAATCTCTAAGCTTTGAATTATTATTTATTCTGAAGTAGCACCAACAGATAGCGCACAGGTACTATGTTGGATCATTTCGTTAGTTTGGTCAAATAACACAAAATAGACTGTTACAAACGCTTCAAAATTAAAATGTATCGTATTATCAACTAGTTATTATTCAAATTCGATGTGTATAGAATGTCAACGTAATGCAAATCAATTGAGTCCCAAATAGAAACGTTTTGACATCTGGCGTATAAGTTTCGCGAAGAAATCCATTTACTAAACAGAGAGCTGGATTATAAATTCCGTGGTACTAATGTCATATGCATGCTTCCTCTATGACGTTCTGGTGTGTTTATGTCAACAACGGCATTCACTAAATTGTTGGCGAAATCTTACGAATATGTAGAAATTGGAGTTGCGGATATTAAGGTACAGTGATATTTCTTCCGCATTATTGCCCAGTTTGTTTATGCATTGTAAGTACAATGGTTGATCCAATATATGCTACATTGTCAATTTTCAAATCTTGTAATTCATGTCCGACATGTTGGATTTTGAGTGCAGGTCAGAAGCTATCCTTACCTAATTGGTCAATGAATGAAACTATTGAGCTTTGATTGGTTGGAGAAACTGTGTTCTAATGAAAAGTAGTACTTTAATGACACCCATTAAGATACAGTTTTCTGACATATAATATTTACATACCGACATCGTCCAACATAATAGAACATTATGCAACGAGCCTATAATGGCAATACTTAAGGAAGTACTGTATGTTCATAAAACGAGTGTAGCGAGTTTTATTATTTCCCTACGATTGTCTTAATTACCATTATAGACGAGTTGCTTACGACTGTTTATGTTCGACGATAATTATAACTTTATTATATGTTTTAACATAAATATTCATAAATATATATGGGATTCAGTAACTTCAGTTAGTGAACCGAGCGCGCTGGGTGGTGTGCTGACTGAACAGAGAGCTTGCGTGGACCAAAGAATTTCGAAAGCAGAGACCATTTACTTTGCTTGGCAATGCTATTGTTTACAGCCTGCATGATGTCTAGAGCCGATCAGAACTAGCATTCACTAATATTGTCACCGAAGTCGTTTGAAAGCAATGCACTGTGTAGAAATTGGTGTTGGGGATATTAAGGTACAGTGCTATTTCTTGTCTCATATTCGCCAGTTTATTTACGCGAACATATGGGACAGTGCACTTTCCATGTCGGTAATTATGTAGAAGGATGCTGTGTTGCTAACTTCTGGACGTAGATTCATAAATTTCTTGCTTCTATCATAGTATTTTATTGTTACCATAAAGGTTCGTGCTTATTTTGTCTTTGTGTTTGTGATTGTAACTGCAATGGTTGATCCGATATCCAATTTTAACTTTCAAATCATGTACAGTAATTCATGTCCGACATGTTGGATTTTGAGCGCATTCGCGAAGCTATCCTAATTGGTCAATGAATGAGCTCTGATTGGCTGGAGAAACTGTTTCATATTGAAGAATAGTACTATAATGATCCTCATTTTGATACAATTTTCTGACCTATAATATTTACATTTTGACATCGTCGAACATAAATACAGTGAAACCTCTATTAAGAGACCAGTGACGGTTCCATGGAAAACTGGTCTGTTAGAGGGGTGGTCTCTTAATAGGGGTAGGCATAAAAATAATTATATACTGCATTATTAATAAAGTACAGTTGCGACACATAAGATTACAATTTATCTGCATTGGTTCACATTTAGTACAAATTAATTACAATTAGTTATTTTCTGAGCTCTGCCATTAAAAAAGAATCACGAATTGATCTCTGTTTCAGATTAGCACATCTTTTTTGTAACAATTTCACTTTCTAGAATATCTGAGTGAGTTCGAAAGTCCATTAATTTGTTCTAGGTTCGAACAATCTTTTAGGAGAGCCGTTTTTTGTATTTTTTTTATACCTTACATAACACTTTTTCTAAAGTTCTGTGGGGGCAGATGACCTCGTAGTTTCTCTCCTTAAAACAACAATAACTAACTAAAGTTCTGTGCCAACAGAGCCATTGCTTACATCATCACCCTCATCACCATCTCCAAAGGGAGAGCAGACGAGAAGTGGTCTTTTGAAAGAGGTCAGACTGAGAAAATGCCAGGTCTTTGGTCGGGGAGAGAGGTGGTCCTTAAATAGAGGTAAAAAATACATTGACCTTATGAGGTTTTAAATCGGTTCCAAGAAAAATCGGTCTTTAAGAGGGGTGGTCACTTAATAGGGGTGGTCTTTTAGAGAGGTTTCACTATATATAAATGTTGAAACCATTTCTTTGCAGACAAAGAAGGGGTCCACATCTTTGCAAACACGTAAAACTAAACTATTTTCTCAATTGTGCCAGAAGTTGAAGGGCTAAAGGCCCGGAAAGGTTTCAATTCACGAGTGTTGGAGAGCTCTTTCAAACTAAAATACTAAATTTCAAAAATCATTTCCGGCCTTAATGCAGTTCCTAATTAACAGCCTAATGTCACTTGTTTAATTACTCGTTTTCTTTTCGATTCAAATCCTAGCCAAATTAACTTATTTACATAATTCATTCTTTAAAGAGTTCCTTGGTTCAATGCTCTCAGGTATAATTTGATTTTTTGAAAAATCTTCACACCGGAAGTTATACGGTCTTAAGTGAAACTCTGCATTGACTAGCGCTCGTATTGGTAGAAAAGGCAAACTGATTATCCAATCGAACAGATATGGTTGAGTTTCATTGACTTACAATAACGCTCGTAGTGGCAGGAAAGGCAAACTGCTAATCTAATCAACCATATATGGTTGAGTTTCCGGTGAATGTTCTCCACGGTGCATGGTTTATACCATTCAGAACATCATGTTTGATTTAATGAACAAATAAAAAAACAAGATGTTCAGTAAAGAACATGTAGCCTACTTTCTCCTAAATGTATGAGTATAGTTATAACTCTTTGTCTTTAGGATCATTTCTTGGTTGAAGACACTAGATATTATTTACCTCTACCAAACACCAGAACCTCAGAAAACTATTACCATCATTGAAGAAAGAAAGAGAAGACATATCTCAAGAAAGTTATGGAACTGGAGACATAATCGACCGGACGTGGGCAACATCCAACTTTGAGTTGAGGCATGTGTTTACACGTCTGGCTGTCCATGGTTTTCACCACCTTAATTGCATTAACAAATCTTTCCATGTCCCTACAGTGAAGCGTGCATGCCGACTATGTGGACAAGCATGTGAACGATACCACTTAGAGCTCTGTAGGAAAGGATACAATCAGTCAAAGACTATGCAATTCAAATCCCCAGAGTGCAATTTTAGTGTACATGTTCATTCTTTATTAGCCTACTTTTCACATTTTGTAAAAATGAGGAAAAAGTAGACTTATGAGATCGATCCGGGAAAATGTGTGTCTGTCTGTCTGTCTGGCTGTGTGTGTGTCCCTCCTCCCTATCAACTCCTAAACGGCTGCACCAATCAAAACCAAAATTAGTATGAGTAAAGATGTGCACCGGAATATCTCACGTCCATATTTGAAAATGATGTCAGTGCTACCAACTGCTGAAAAAACGCACTAGAAATTTGAGAACCATGTTGGATATCTTGCAAGGTATGCATGGGAGCTATTCCAAAATTGGCACACATGTAGATAATACTATTTCAGTTTATTTTCCAGGAGGCCAACCATGACAGTGTTGCCAAAATAATTTTAAGCCATCTGATAAGTCCAATGTTTAAATACATTCAACTTCTATACTATCAGTTGGATTTTAAACAAATTTCGTATGTGCTATGTGTATAATAACAGATATGACTATAAGTATTGTTAACAGCAATCAGGGCTGCCAACTGTTAATAAATGCTGTCTATATTTTTAACCCTAATATCAATATATCAGAAAGTATGCAAGCCAACAGCTCTATACTTTGCACACGTATAGCACCTGACATTCTAGATTAATTTGGAGTAATTAATACAAGGCAGTGCTGCCAACATGATTCTATGCCGGCTGATATGTTCAATTTTAAAATACATGTAACATATATACTAACAAATGGATTTAATCCAAAATTGGCACAACAAGATATCATAATATTTCAGATTATTTCTGACCAGCACACGCATGACATTGTTGCCAACATGCCTTTACGCGTGCTGATAGATCCAGTGTCTAACTGCTTGTAACGTCCATTGGTCTTGAACCAAATTTTGTATTCTGTACCTTAAGAGATGGAACTAAGAATATATTTAGTCGCCAGGGCTGCCAACTGTAGTGCTCTATTAGGCTACATTATACCAGGTATATTTGGAACTAATTAGATATTTCGATATTATCAACATAATTCGGTCATTATTCTAGATAGGTTCATATACTGTAGAATAATCATTGGCATGAAAAGTAGGCTGTATAGTTCTTCACGGAACTTCTTGTTTTTGATTGCTATTTCGCAGCAATAAAATTATTAATTAATATCCTGAACTAGCACAAAGAGATAGGGTACAGGTACTTTGTGAGATCGTGTTGTCCTTATTTCAAATAACAATTTCAAATAACACAAAATAGGCTGTTACAAACGCTTTAAAATAAAAATGTATCGTATTATCAACTTTCCATTCTTCATATTCGATGCGTATAGAATGCCAACCAGTGGAGTCCCACGTAGAACAGTCATGACATCTGGCGGATAAGGTAATCCTAATAGGGAGAGTGCATTCTAGCGGCCATAAAAATCTTTTAAATATATAATTTCCATTGTATTATGCACAATATAACGATTAATTTTAAAACGTCTGAGTAATTACAAAACAATAAAAAAACAAAAAAACTCTGGTAGGATTAGAACCCCAGTCATACGTGTGGAAGGCTAACGCTTTAGCACGCAGCCAAACATTTTAACCAATATTCGCCGATTATAAATTGGCTTATATACAACGTCTTAGCAAATAATGATTTACACTAAACGATTTCTTCAGTGGAGTATAATTTTTATATGTAAAGCATTTCATACAAAGCTTATATTATTTCTATCAGTAGGCTATATTCCATGCAATAATCAAACTAGTGAAATATAGTTCAGGCCCAAGATATCAGCTGTCTTGTAACTGACGCGGCTCAGCTTTTTAAAATCACTTATGCACTATAATATTACAAGATAAACTTTAAATTTCCAACGGGCCATGTCCTTAAGAACAGTTTAAACGATTCACGGTTCGATAATCGGAACTGGCGGGTCCCATGTTATGGATTATCCAGTTAGCATAATTTACACGGCCGCTATCCTGAAACGGTACGGCTGATGAACTTGTAGTTTTGGCACAAGATGCGTCCCATACGAAGATATGTTGTATCCAAATTTGGCAGAGATGGGATGATTAGTTTAGTCGTTATCTGATTTTACGTTTTGTACGTTTGAGTGGCCGCCATTGAGTTTTGATAAAGATGGCGGCGATATAAAACATGACATTGAGGTGCCATTTGCTAGTGCTACCTCTGTACCAAATTTCGTTCAATTCGGATTCACCATGTTTGAATTGATAGGGGGACAGACATGCAGATACACACACACACACACACACACACACACACAGACAGACACACAATATTTTTCTTTTCCAAAAATCGAAAGTAGGCTAAAATATTATTGCTGAACTTAATGCCCCGTAGCTAACGATGCTCTTCTTTTCTATTAGTATCCTTACTAGTGGTCCCGTGCGAGAAATCTCGCATAATCATAAACCACACTTTCCCCAATAGGTTTATAATAAGAGACTTAAGGAGAAAGGTTGTTATGTTTTTATTTGAACCAAATGATTATAGAACACTATTTACGTTTCAGGCGTCCCTACGGGCAAAATGCGAACTGAACAGCAATGATGTCGCGTATTTTCCTACACCAACATTATTTTCAAATCACACACTTCTTACAAAAATTGATATTTATGAAACTAGAATGCAATTCGTCACTGCTAATGTCATTTGTGTGCTGAGTCCATTGATTGACAGCTTAGCAATAACCCTCACCAGTTATTCCATATTTATGAAATTATACGATTTGAGTAGCCTACTCATTCCTTTAAACCTACACCTGTCCACAAACTACATTCCTTGGCAGGAATAGCCCCTCCTGAGGTACGCCGTGAGGTCATAATACAAACGGAACGAAAAAAGACCGCAGAGGACCATGCTCATCCTCTCTTTGGTCACCAGCCTCCAAGAAGGCGGCTAAAATCAAGGAAAAGCTTCCTGCAAACTACATCGATGCCTATTACAAAACCCGAAGTAGCCAGGATACAGCTATGGCAATCCACCATACCACCAGGTTGGATGAAGGCCAAGGAAAGGCTTCCCAGCAGGCCACAACAACAACTGGGAAACTTGGCGGTCACTCAACAGACTTCGGACTGGTGATGGGAGATGCAAAGTTAATCTCCACAAATGGGGATACCTACAGGAATCAGAACTCTGTGAGTGTGGGGAGAGACAGACCATGATACACCTGTGTTCCTGTGAACTGTACTCGTGCTCTTGCACAACGCAGGAGTTAATGGAAGGTCATGAAAAGGGTGTGACAGTGGCCCGTTTCTGGGCAAAGACAATCTAATTCGAGACATTGTGTATGTATTATTTCTTTTTAATATTGTGTATCATCCCTCTGTGTATGTTGTAGTGCTTTTGACTCGAATAAATAAATATTCCTTTAAATTACTGTTTCTGAAATCCATGCAAAATGATAAAGGAAAGACCTCATAATGCAAAAATGACATGAAACAGGCGTCACAGCGGACAAAATGTGAAGTGGACAGCAATTATGGAGCATATTTTCCTGCACCAACAGTATCTGCAAATCGCACACTTCGTACAGTTTTTTAAAAGTAATTTTTTAAATAAATTATAGATATTTATGAAATTAGAGTGCAATGCGTCACTGGTAATGTATATTCTCTTTGATTTGAACGCTCATTATTCACGATCGGTCGCTTGTGAACGCCGTAGGAGGGATCTATACTACTGAAATAATGTGTATGATGATTGATCACGTCTCCCTGCCGTGTGGATGTGCCGTCCAACAGAACAACTCACGTTAGATTCATTTTACCGTGTGACATCCTAAAGAAAAATAAACCTTAACCCTAGAACGGTAGCGTTAATTACAACGTTGTTATCGTTAGCGCTCCGCATCGGCGACGACTACAATTCTAGAAACTAATAATAAATACCACTTACTTCAACTTTTATTTCACTCCCTAGGCTAGCAGAATAGAGACTGTTTTGAATAATTTTGTTTGAATTTTGTTAATTTTTTGGATTTTGATTAATTCTTTATTTATTTATTTATTTGGAATTTTTGAGCTGGTTTTCACTAATTTTGTCTATTTGTGAATGTTTTCTTTTTTAATTATTTGGAATTTTTGAGCAGATTTTCACTAATTTTGACTATTTGTGAATGTTTTCTTTTTGAATTATTTGGAATTTTTGAGCAGATTTTCACTAATTTTGACAATATGTGAATGATTTCTTTTTTAATTATTTGGAATTTTTGAGCAGATTTTCACTAATTTTGACTATATGTGAATGATTTCTTTTTTAATTATTTGGAATTTTTGAGCAGATTTTCACTAATTTTGACTATATGTGAATGTTTTCTTTTTTAATTATTTGGAATTTTTGAGCAGATTTTCACTAATTTTGACTATTTGTGAATGATTTCTTTTTTAATTATTTGGAATTTTTGAGCAGATTTTCACTAATTTTGACTATATGTGAATGATTTCTTTTTTAATTATTTGGAATTTTTGAGCAGATTTTCACTAATTTTGACTATATGTGAATGATTTCTTTTTTAATTATTTGGAATTTTTGAGCAGATTTTCACTAATTTTGACTATATGTGAATGTTTTCTTTTTGAATTATGACTAATTTTGTTTTTTTGTTTCAGTATTCTTTCGTTTTCTTTTTACTTTTTGAGCAATTATTTGACAAATTTTGACTAATTGTGATTGTTATTTGGGTTTTATGGATTTTGACCAATTTGAATTATTTTCTATTTTTCAATTTTTTGTATTATTTTAAATTTATTAGCCTACTTTTCACATTTTGCAAAAATGAGAAAAAAGTAGACTTATGAGATCGGGCAAATGTGTCTGTCTGTCCTTCTGTCTGTCTCGCTGTGTGTGTGTGTCCCCCTATCAACTCCTAAATGGCTGGAGCAATCGGAACAAAATTTGGTAGGAGTAAAGATCTATACCTGAATATCTCACGGCCATATTTGAAAATGATGTCAGTGCTACCAACTGATAAAAATCGCAATTGAAATTTGAGCTCCATGTTGGATATCATGGAAGATATGAATGGGAGCTATTTCAAAATTGGCACACGTATTGATAATAATATTGCAGTTTAATTTCCAGGAGGCCATACATGGCAGTGTTGCCAAAATGATTATAAGCCTACTGATAGGTCCAATTTTTAAATGCATATAACTTCTACACTATCAATTGGAATTCAACCAAATTTCGTATGTTGTATGTGTACATAACCAGATATGACTGACCGTATTCTTAAGACCCACTAGGGCTGCCAACTGTTAATAAATGCTCCTAATTTATTTTATCCAAATACCAATATATCAGGAAGTATGCAAGCCGACAGCTTTAAACTACGCACACGTATAGTATCGGACTTTCTATATTAATTTGGAGTAACTTATATACGTCAGTGCTACCAACATGATTCTAAGCCTGCTGACAGGTCCAAATTTAAATACATGTAACTTCCATACTATCATTTGGATTTCAACCAAATTTCGTATCTGCTATGTGTACCATAACAGATATGACTGTGCGTATTCTTAAGAGCAACCAGGGCTGCCAACTGTTAATATGTGCTGACCCTATTTTTGTTTCCTTAATATCAATGTATCAGAAAGTATGCAAGCCAATAGCTCTAAACTTTGCACACATATAGTACCTGGCATTCTAGATGAATTTGGAGTAACTAATATACGTCAGTGCTGCCAACATGATTCTAAGCATGCTAATATGTCCAATTTTAAAATGCATGTAACTTCTATACTAACTAATGGATTTTATTCAAAATTGGCACATTAATAGATCATATTATTTTAGATTATTTCTGACAAATACATGCATGACATTGTTGCCAACATGATTTTACGCGCGCTGTTAGATACAATGTTAACTGCTTGTAACGTCCATGCTATTCATTGGACTTCAACCAAATTTTGTATTCTGTACCTTAAGAGATGGAACTAAGAATATATTCAGTCATCAGGGCTGCCAACTGTGGTGCTCTATTAGGCTACATTATGCCAGGTATACAGTATTTCGAACTAATTAGAAATTTCGATATTAGCAACTTAATTTCGTCATTATTCTAGATAGGTTCATATACTGTAGAATAATCATTGGCGTGAAAAGTAGGCTCTTTAGTTCGTCACGGAACTTCTTGTTTTTATTATTTTGACTAATTTGCTTTGTATTTTAGGACAGCTAAACACTGGTGGGGATTGGACAAAAGAGAGGAGTGGGGGAAGTAGAAGAGTATCCCATTTTCGTCGTGGAGACGAACGCTACCATTCTAGGGTTAAATACTTTGCACTGTAGGAGTGCATAACTACAGGGGATTATACTTTCCTACAGTCATTTGGATTTAAAGCCCTTAATACCCCTACACAGGAAAATGAACCTAGCGTCACACACGGCTGGGAGGCGTGATCAATCATAAATATAATAATGGAAAGGATGATTATTGGCAGATACACGGTATTGCAAGTTCAGTGACGATATTGTTCCTATGATTTGATCACATTTGATCACCCTTTATAGGGCAAAATTACTCTTTATTTCTATGTGTTCCTACATTTAAATTTATTTTAATTATAATTACATTACATTACATTGTGCGAACCGGCCAAAACTAAGGACCACGCAAATATCATTTCATTTCCTTCACATAGTTCTTTCTTCCTTTCTCTTCCTCCACACTTCCTTCATTTTTTCAGAGTGTTGTGTCTTTCTCTCTGCTGTCCATCTTCCTCCCCTGCGTTCTCTCTTTTCTCCCACAAGAACCTTTGTGTTCGAAAGTATTTCCCTGAATTGTGTTCTGACTCGACAGTCGTCATCTGTAATTCCTAGCCTCCGGAGTTCTTCCTTCATCTGCTTGGTGTAACCCCCTTGGCTCTTCATCAAAAATTTGTTTATTAATTCTTGTTGGATCCATTCTAACCATATGTCCATAGAAACGTTCCTAAATGTTGTTTTCAGGTCTTCCACCCTTTCATATATCTCCTTGTTGGATCTTAGTCTGTAGGCTCCCTGTACCGCTTTTGGGCCGTAAATCCTCCTCAATATCCTCCTTTCAATCTTCAGAAGCTTTTCCAGGTTCATCAAATTTGCCGTCTCCACACCATATAAGATCACCGGTTTTACCACAGCATTGTAGTGTTATAGCTTGATATTAAGGGAGAGGTTACATGTGCCTTATGCCAGTACAATTAGGAGGCTCCCTAAACGATTCAAAGAAACAGCCTCCGTAAATAATAATAAAAGAGTTGACAGACATTCTTTCATCAAAAGATATCAGGTGTGTGTTACAAGAGAGGGAGGACATTTTCAGCTACGCCTATGAGCACTGTAAGTGCACATAACTGAACATGTTTGGTAAAAGTGTGAATGTGCGCGCCAACCACAATCGGCGGCGGTCACAGCCGGCTTAGCTTGCCGTGTTTATCGGGGCGCATAAGATAATGACCCTGTATAACAATTCTTGATCATGTGACCAACGATGACGTACGCGGGTGTTATGTAGAGGGAACAATCGTAGAGAAAATGAGGGAAACCATTTGTGTTAATACAACGAGCTGAGGAAACAACTGTGGAAAAGAGGGAACTAGAAGTCGATGGAAATCAATCAGCAGAGAGACCGAGGCCACGCTGACTTGATATCGTGCACAACGGCCTGAGGCATACACCCTAACCAGTCTCACGATGGTTCAAAATGGCGACGTAGAGCCGAAGTAGTGCACCTCACTTCGTAGCGGGTAAAAATGCTAAAGAAGACGTTCTTTAAACAAAATCACCAAATGGAAGCGACAGTTATTGACGTGTATCTGGGTGGGCCCTAGGATCACACCCAGCGAGTTACAACCGACTTGTCTTTTCTGGGAGCCTGCCAACATTTATGTGCAGACCAGCTCAATACTTGTCGACACTTCGAAAGATTTGTACTCAAAGCATGAGACGAACTAAGGACTTTGGAAACATTTAAAATTAATCCCTATGTTGCCGACTTGAATTTTGAACTTAACTCTCATGAGATTGAATAAAGCAGTGAAATATTAATCTTAATTTTCATCTAAAATAACTGATTTTATGATTACATACGCACTCAACATCACTGAAAAGTAATATTATGACATAAATATTGTTAGGGCATATAGGCTAGGATTCAACAACTAGGACTTGATTCTAATACCCCGTTTAGAAGTCTCGGTCGCGATCCCGATTACCTCTGATCTGGATAATGACCAATCGCAATCAACGGCATTTGTCATTGGGACGTGTTTAGACGTTCCATCACGTAAAAACAGGATAATCGAGTAAAACAGCATGACAACGTTAACTTCTGCCAACTTTTCAATTCCTAGCGTTAAAGCAGAAATTTACAGTGTAGTTTGTTTCCTTCAGATTTGAAGAATTTCGGTTATTCCTTTTACAGAATTCAACGTGCAAATGTTTATTCTTAATTTTATACAAATCCTGAGGAGATGGGTAGCCAAGGCCTACTCTTGGACGGGAAAAAGAAATATGCAAGGTCTAGAATATTTATTGCATTGTTCGTCCAGTGTCATTTGGTCCTACCGGAATCTGTTTAATTTCTATGACAATAAATTTATGTCTATTAATATTCGTCTTCGACGACTTTCCCCAACGCTAAGAATTTTTCCGTGTTTAAATACTGGTAAGTTTGTTCTCCAACCATCATTCCATGTCTCTCTCTATCTTCATATATCTGATATCAACCAACATAAATACAACCATCATGGCCAACATTACATACTTCTCACTTTCAAAACGCAAGGAAATCTAAAATGGCCATCATTTCCACGGCCTACTTCACTCCCACAGCAGGGGGATAGAACACACCGACGATCGCAATGGCCACACACGCGATTATCTAGTTGTGGGGACAGGATCGGGCTGATGCTGTTGGAGGGAAACTTGATCGCGATAATTTAATCCTGTTGCATTTAGACGTCTCAACTTAATCTGGATCGAGGCCTGATCGGGATCGCGACCGGGACGACTAAATGAGGTATTACTGTCGACCAAAGTATTATGTGAACTCGAGTTTGAAGGTTGTTTGTTAAGTAACCAATAGACCTACATAAAATCCAAGACCATCAACATTTTCGTCGTTCTATTTTACGTTAGTTCATGTAGGTTTAGATTTTTTAATGTATATTTTAATATTTTTATCGCAGTTGGAACACAAAAAGTGCACGTTTTTAAGCGTGTTTCATCCATGCGTCACATTTAAGAATTATTATCTCAAGAGCCCGTCATCAGATCGAATCTAAATTTTAACACAATATACATTGGAATGTTGTATAACTGGTTTATTAATTTAACAATTTTGTGTGTCCAAGAAACAAAGTTGTTATCATTGTTGTAAGGTATCTTTTTCTCGGCTCGGGGTGGTTGGAAAATGTAGTTCTTGGTTGCGTTGTAATCGTTACACATCAGAAAGTTATGTTGTATGACTGTGAAATACGTAAATTAATTCACTTATTTTATATCGGTTTGTATTTGTACAAGGAAATAACACATGGTTCAACAGCTAGCCGCTCCAGCAAAAGCTGCACAGCGTTGCTGAGATGGAGCCCATCACCTCCGAGCGAGACGCGCCATTATGCGTGTGTTATTTCCTCGTACAAATACAACCCGATATAAAATAAGTGAATTAGTTTACGTATTTCACAGTCATACAGCATAACTTTTTGATGTATAACGATTACAACACAACCAAGAACTACATTTTCCAATCACCCCGAGCCGAGAAAAAGTTACCTTACAAAAATGATAACAACTTTGTTTCTTGGACACACACAATTTTGAAATTAATAAACCAGTTATACAACATTCCAATGTATATTGTGTTAAAATCTGGATTCGATCTGATGACGGGTTTTTGAGATACTAATTCTTAAATGTGACGCATGGTTGAAACACGCTTAAAAACGTGCACTTTTTGTGTTCCAACTGAGATAAAAAATATTAAAATATAAATTAAAAATCCAAACCTACATGAACTAACGCAAAATAGAACGACGAAAATGATGTTATTGGATTTTATGTAGGTCTATTGGTTACTTCACAAACAACCTTCAAACTCGAGTGCACATAATACTTTGGTCGACTAGTAGTATGCTTGCCCTTGTTGTCATGGTTAGAAGTTGACGGGAAATCGTCAATGAAACACACTTCAACGGGAGCGATCTAAGTCTCTGGTTGCTTGGCTCCTCAGTTTAGGAGCTGCGACAACGTGATCATGTAGCCTCGTGTACTTTGGGTGTGTGTACAATCTGTCTGATAACCGGTGTTAATTGTGATGACTACATTAGTGTGTTATCTGTGATTCAGGTAAGGACTGCAGACGATCAATTTCAAGTAGTTCCTACTTTTGCCACCAAATGCTATCGTCAAGGATACCTAGCTGTGAACTTGGCTACTAGATTCCATCGCAACCAGCACCTGGCGACGAACGTTGGAACTTAATAGAGCGTTAATCAAATATAACCTACAAATTTAGCTTCATACAATTGTAGTTAGTGGACAGTTCTTTTACATGCCATAAATTTATGACATGTGCCCACCGGCTTTACTTCTCCTCCGAAGGAAAGCATACTCAGGGAATTTTAACGCTCTTAAAAATCCGACGACTTCGGCCGGGTTTGAACCCGCGATCTTGGGCATAGAAGCTCAGCATGCTGCCAACTACGCCACCGAAGCCACGATCTAAGTCTCGACTGAACTAGAATACAAAGACCTAGATGACGAACACTTGTTGCCATGGTAACTAGTTGTCGAAAATGTGTCCATCCAACACGCTTTTTCTCAGTTTTGCCTCAAGAGCCCTCAGACCAGAATTAAATTTCTTGACCGAGCCGAGAACCAAACCTGGGCCTCCGCGGTGACAGTTAAGAGTGCTAGCCACTACGCAACGAGGCGGACAATGTGATGATTATGCTTTGATTCAATGTAGGCCTAATCTGCATTATTGCTTTGTATTTTACCAAACAATGATCTGAGAATAACGGTGATAAAATAATAATAATAATAATAATAATAATAATAATAATAATAATAATAATAATAATAATAATAGTAATAAGAAATCAATATCCATTAACGCCAAGATTACTGCACAGTAATACGACCGGAGGCTTAATATGGTGCCGAATGTCTTACTACGAGTAGAAAGAGGATGGTCGAGAAGCTAGAAATAAGAGAAAGGCAGATCTTGAGAAAAATCCTAGGTCCAATCAAAGAAAATAGTGAGTTCAAAAGACGACACAATCATGAACTCTACTCTCATGTAGAAAAGATAACGGACACCATTCGTAAGAGAAGGATAGCTTTCTATGGCCACATTGCTCGTATGAGTTCTACAAAGTTGAGTATTCTTCTTAACAAGAAAACCAAGGCGGCGTGGTTCACCGAGGTAGAAAAAGACCTGCGTGAAGTGGGAATAACCCTGGAGGATATCCAGAAACGTGTTCCACTAAAGTGGAACATGATGGATTCCAAGAAAAGCCAAAACCAAAAACTGGCAAGACATGGACTGAGGCGAGGAAGGAACAACATAGGGAACGAATGCGGGAAAACTGGGCGAACGTTAAGGCCTAGGCGCAAATACATGGAAAAGGGCAATTGAAATAGCGTGGTCCGTAGATGGCCGAAACAACAGCAAGAAGAAGAATAGTAATAATCAATCAATACAACAAAACTGTATTCAAACATCGAAATTTATATTAAGAAAAGACGAATGAATTTATTTGGTCATCTCACTAGACTTCCAGAAAATCGATTGACGAAAAGGATAGTAGATCCTCAATCAAGAACGTAGCACCTTGGCTAGGAGAACTTCGAAAAGACCTCAAAAGCGCAAACATAAGTTCAACAGACATTTCAGAAAGGGACATATTTAGACACAAAGTGAACAAATGTAAAGTTACATCAGAGCAACCAAATCAAAAACAGTACCGACCAACGTAGTCGGAAGTGCATAAACAAGCCTTCTCGGAAAGAAGGAAAGTGCGGCTTCGGTGGCGCAGTTGGTAGCATGCTGAGATTCTATGCCCAAGGTCGCGGGTTCAAACCCTGCTGAAGTCGTCGGATTTTTTAAGAGCGTTAAAATCCCTCAGTATGCCTTCCTTTGGAGGGGAAGTAAAGCCGGCGGTCCCATGTCACGGATTTATTACATGTTAAAGAACCTTCCTCTAATTACACTTGTGTTAAGCTAAATTAGGTTAAAAATGTAATCATCACTCAGGTTCCTACGTTCGTCACCAGGAGCCGACTGCGGTGACGTCTAGTAGCCAACTTCTGAACTAGTAGTTGTTGATGGTGGCATTTGGTGGAAAAAGTAGGAACTACTTGAAAAATTCAAAGTATGCAGCCCTTAATTGAATTAAGAAACAGAAACACACATTAATGTAGTCATCACAATTAACACCGGTTATCAGACATATTCTACACACACCCAAAGTACACGGGGCTACATGACCGCGTTGTCGCAGCCCCTAAACTGATGAACCAACCAACCGAAGTCTCTACTGAACTAGAATACATAAGCATAGATGACGAACACTTGTTGTCATGGTAATTATCGTGTCGGAAATTTGTGTAAGGTAATCACAGATAAACCCTCAGCTCTAAAACATAGTTATTAGTTATTGTTGTTTCAAAGGGCGGAACAGCGAGGTAACCTGCTCCCCACACGGGGCTACATGACCGCGTTGTCGCAGCCCCTAAACTTAAGAACCAACCAACCAACCAACCAACCTGCTCCCCTAAAACACAACCACAATAAAATGAGTATGAAATGATTTTTTTTAAAGATATATTTCCGTGTCCGGGAGACACACTAAAGTCTTCCTTCCCAGAACTCTGCAGCTCTTATCCCTCGGTCTGTGGCCAACATAAGGTTTTCCTGGCTGCAGGTGTCATTAAGATCTTGGCAAGTGAGCAGGTGTCGTGGAGTCTGGATTTCTTCACAGTCACATCGAGGATCTTCTGCATAACCCCACTTCACAAGGTTGCTACGACACTTAGGCACTCCTGTTCTCATCCGATTTAGGGACCTCCAGGTGGTATAAGGCAAATGACTACCACTGGTGTGTTCTTCTTTAGGGGTAAACCCCTCTGGTACTATTTGTTTCCAGAGTTACACACGCCGGACGTCTGGTTTGGTATGGAGGGGCACTGTTCTCTTAATAAAACTCTTCCTGGATCTTAGCCGAGGAGTTGTACATAGAATGTCTGGGATCTGTCTCAAGCTTCTGTCTCTCTTTCTCTGCTGCCACCTCGCGTCGAATAGCTGGAGGTGCAATGCCAGTGAGAGGGTAGATCTTCTGCACTGGAGTAGGTCTCAGACATCCAGTGACAATACGGGTGGACCCGTCAAGAGCTATGTCCACTTGCTTGGTATGGGCAGATGCTCCCCACACTGATGATTGATGTTAAACGATCATTTATTAGCACTGAAAGCCGTAAAGGATTATCTTCACATATTGAAAATTAAAAATTGTCAATAGAAAGCAGAACCTTTAAATCTAATGAAATGCACAACGAATTACTTTGCCAACATACAAGAAGAAATCTCTTTTGATAAATGCTAAATTTTAACATTACTGTTCCGTCGTTAAACCTGAAGCGACTTACGCTTGTGAAACACAATTTAAATTAAACAACAAATCAACGACAGAACAACTGCAGAAGGTTCACAGAAGGATAATCAGGACAATAATTAATAACAAACTGCCATGGCTTTATTCGATTCCAAAATTATTCCTATTCTTACTTATGGGATAGAGATTATTTGGGATAAGCTGACGACAACCGACCTATGGACGCTGGAAAAGGTTGGTTGGTTGGTTCCTCAGTTTAGGGGCTGCGACAACGCGGTCATATAGCCCCGTGTACTTTGTGTGTGTGTGTGTAGAATCTGTCTGATAACCGGTGTTAATTGTGATGACTGTATTAGTGTGTGTTATCTGTTTTCAATTCAAGTGAGGACTGCAGACATTGGTTTTTTCAAGTAGTTCCTACTTTTGCCGCCAAACGCCACCGTCAACGACTACTAGTTCAGAACTTGATTACCAGATGCCACCGCAGTCGGCTCCTGGCGACGAAAGTCGGAACCTAGATGCATTTGTCGAATGTTTAACCGATATATAATTTAGCTTCACACGGTTCTTTAACAAGCCATAAATCTATGACATGGGACCGCCGGCTTTACTTCCCCTCCTAAAGAAAGCATACTGACAGGAAAAGGTTAAAGCGCGCTTTTTAAAAACAACTATGGGAGTATCCACGTACACAAGATCTATATTAGTTTACGAACTATCTAAAGAAACTATGCTACTAGAAGATCTACGCTTGAAAATGCTACTTGCGCCCACGTCGACCTTCAAAGAGGTAGTCAGAGAACACACAGCAAAGAAGAAGGAAATTTGGATGGGATTTTACAACATGCATGCCATGATAACGACGGACTGGAAAGATGCAAATTATCAGCTCAGATATCTTGTTACCTGATTTGCATTGCACGGTTTCCATCACAAGTGTTGTAGGACCATACGATTTCATGAGCCATGCGTGGACTGTGTTTGTCGTATGTGTGGGAAACAATGTGAGAGATATCGCGTGATGGGTTGTTCAGATAGAATTGCATCATTTTCTCAATTCTGTTGTGAATCAACGTGAATGTTTATAACTGGCCATTTGGCTGCATTGTTAAATTATTAAAAACACCAGGTGGATGGACAATGGAGATTGTTGCCTAATGCAGTTGTCTACCGGGAAAGTGATACAATAACAGACACGATATGAAAGAAAAAGAAAGAGAATTGTATTTTTCTGTCATTTATCGAGATTACATGACAATAGACTACTAAAACAACTATTTAACTACTTTTGGAAAAATAAAACAAAAAAGATACAGTCAGTCTGAGAGACTAGACTTTATATCATTTCAAATGACGCATGCTACAAATGCTACACATGATAGAAAGGCTCAGGAGGGCTTCTCGCTTCGCTCGAAGCCCCAGCACTCTTTGCACTCTGCTGCATGACGTCACGCACTCGCCGTCTCCGTATCGCATAACGCCAGAACCCAGGAGTAAACTCAGACTTAACAGACTCCATTACCCTATAACTTAGGCTTCCCGTGCGGGGGCTGCATGATGTCACGCACTCGCCGTCTCCGTTCGCATAACACCAGACCCCAGGAGTAAACTCAGACTCGGTGCATATGCTCTGAAAAATATGATGACATCATACACGACGTAACCGTGACGCATAACGGTAGACCTAAGCATAACGATGAAGTCGACAAGATCATTTGAAATTATAAGCTTGCCACGGTGGGTGAGTGGATAGTGTGTCGGTCTACTGACCCCAAGATTGCAGGTTCGCTCCTGGCCGTGGTAAGTGATTTTTGAAACGCGGCAAAAATAACGACACGCATGTCATACGATGTTGGCATGTCAAAGAACCCATTTGAATTCAGTAGGCCGTGTTCTTAATGGCAAAATTAATCTTGGGAGTTTCCGCCAACACTACGTTCCTAATTTCTCTACTAGAAAGCGCTGTTGTGTTCAAGGAAATTCGATTTCTAACCTCCTTGACTTTCATAGTGCTTGAAGGAACAACGAAATTTGACATGCAAGCTACCCTTTGGGTGTCAAATAACAAAGCTTGCACCCGGCACCCGAGGCCATACGATATTATTATTATTATTATTCGAAATGATAAAAAGGATTCTGAAGAATAAACATACACTGGTCAAAAAAAGTTTTGCATATTGCATGATGTTGTATTTTCATTGCTTTATGACGACATTTCGTTTTTGCACATTGGCTCATGTGTTAACTCTAAGATATGAGGATGATGATGATGATGATAATTGTTGTTTTAAGGGGCCTAACATCGAAGTTATCGGCCCCAACTCTAAGATAACACGTGGGTTTGTTGCGTACACTGTTTTCGGACATGGAGTTTGTGCATACAACCTGCACAAATGGGAGAAGCGGCCAGACCCCTGCTGTGATTGCGGTAATCGAACCTAACCATCAGGCACATTGACAAAGATTGCAAACTAAGAGCGTACTAAGGTGACCCTAACGGTTTTTCAGTGCTACACCATCGAGCCTCGACTAGCGAAAATAGACTGGACATAAGGTCATAATAAGGTTGATATCTGCACTAGTATTTTCATTTTCATTTCATATTTATTTATCAGTGCCTTACACTATATTTACAGTACACTGAAGGGAGTCTCTGAAAAGAGCAAAGCCCCACTTCGCATCGGGATGCGTCAGAGCATTATTATTATTAATATTAGTAGTAGTAGTAGTATTATTTGTGTTTCATGTGTAACACCTTACGCTACATAAATAAATAAAAACAGTTATCGGATAAAACATGTGCATTATATTTGGTCGGCTAATACATAAGCTTGCAATATGCTAAACGTTTTTGACCAGTGTATAAGGCTTACACAAAAAACTTTGCAACGAAAAGCTATGAAGCAAGGGAAGCCATAATGAAGAGGTTTTGGGAGAGGAGGAAGGTGATGACAGCTAAATTCCCTATCAATTCTTAGATAATAATAATAATAATAACAATAATAATAATAATAATAATAATAATAATAATAATAATAATAATAATAAGGGCCGGCCCCGTGGTGTTCGGGTAGCGCGCCTGCCTCTCACCCGGAGGCCCCGGGTTCGATCCCCGGCTCCGTCAGGGATTTTAAAACTGACGTGAGGGTTGGAACGGCGTGCACTCAGCCTCATGAGGACAGCTGTCTGACAGTGAGACAGTGCCCCGATCACGAATACCAAGATTAACGGCCGAGGGGACCCGACGCAGTGATCACGCGTCACCCCAATATCTGCAGGCCAAATGGTTGGGCAGCGGTCGCTTGGTCGGCCTTAGCCCGTCATGGGCTGTATAGTGCCAGGGGTTGACTTTTTTATAATAATAATAATAATAATAATAATAATAATAATAATAATATCGTATGGCCTCGGTGCCGGGTGCAAGCTTTGTAATTTGACACCCAAAGGGTAGCTTGCATGTCGAATTTCGTTGTTCCTTGAATCACTATGAAAGTCAAGGAGGTTAGATATCTAAGCTCCTTGAACACAATAGCGCTTTCTAGTAGACAAATGGGGAACTTTGTGTTGGCAGAAACATCCAAGATTAATTTTGTCATTATGAACACGGCCTACTGAATTCAAATGGGTTCCTTGACATGCCAACATCGTATGACATGCGTGTCGTATTTTTGCCACCTTTCAAAAATCACTTAGCACGGCCAGGAGCGAACCTGCAATCTTCCGACACGCTATTTACTCTCCCACCGTAGCAAGGTAATTCTTAGACGACTTACAGTAAATGTATGAGACCGTAAATAAATAAATAAATAAATAAATAAATAAATAAATAAATAAATAAATAAATAAATAAGTAAATAAATAAAAATGAAGAAAACGAAGAAAGAATGTTTACAGAATGAAAGGATGTGATTTGCATAGCATTACATTCACTTGCAGCAGCGGACCGGTGCAAGGACTGTCTTGTTTTCTACGTATTAAATATACGACGAACAAAAGTTCAAAAGTTCATCTTGTCCTTGTCTGCTTGTTGGATATCCGGAGTACTTCCCGAGAATACAGAATTTCCTTTGTAACTTGTATCTCTGTAGTCCTCTTCGTCTTAATAAGTCTAACTTTATAATCGATCGAGTTCCTTCGTATTTAGTCTTGTTATAAAACCTGACATTGCTTGCTCTCTGTACTACAAGGCTATACAGGGTGTCCCAAAATTACGTCGACAAACTGAAACCAGAAGTTCCGTCTCCAATCTGAAGCAACTTGAGATAGGACACTTATGACCGGAAACGAACCGTTAATAATCTGTGCTACATTAAACTTTTAACGAGGCAATTTGGCAACACCGCGCCGGGAAAGTGTGACTTTGTCTAATGTTTCCGTACCTGCCGTGGAGGAATGCTGCCACTTCCCTTCTGGCAAACTACTTCAGTGGTATCGTGCACGGCGAGGTGTGTTCCTTGAAACGAGTCATTCGGTAGCGGTTCGAATCAGAGACAGCGCAAGTTTTTTTTACTGCTGTTTTCTTACCACTGAGCTAGTTTGCCAGGCGGGAAGTGGCGGCGCTCCTCCGCGGTTGGTACGGAACGGACACATTAGAAATAGTCGCACTTCTCGGCAAGGTGTTGCCGATTTGCCTTGTTGGTAATCGCCTGCGTGCAGCTGGCTTACGATCCCGTGTCCCTGCAGAAGGTGTTCCATTGATCCCCACAACAGCGACGTGTAAGGCTGGCCTGGTGTCGAGAACGATCGACGTGGGTCGACGAACGGCATAGGGTCGTCTTTAGTGTTGAATCGCGCTTCTGTCTTGCCCGCGGTGATCGCCGGAATCATGTGCGCCGACGTAACGGGGACAGGGGCCGCCCAGACCTTATTGTCGAGAGGCACACAGGGCCAACACCAAGCATTATGGTCTGGGGAGCTATTGGCTTTAATGTGAAATCACAATTAGTGCTTGTTGAGGGCACTATGACTGCTTGACAGTACGTTGATAGGGTTCTCAATCCAGTGATTGTTCCTATGATGGCGATCATTGCTAATGGGATGTTTCTGCAGAACAATGCCCGAGTTCACACTGCATGCATCTCCAGATAAGCTCTCCACGACATCACAACCTTAGAATGGCCCGACAGATCCGCGGACCTCATTCCTATTGAGCATGTGTGAGACATGATGGGTCGACAACTGGCCAACTGTCCTCAGCCATCCACAACTCTGGAACAACTGACCCGTGCAGTGCAGCAAGCATGGACCACAATTCCTCAGGAAACTATCCAGGGCCTTATTGACTCCATGCCTCGCCGAATTCATCAATGTATTGCAGCTCGTGGTGGGCACATCCTGTATTGATTGTTGTCCAAACTTGCGGTCAGAGGGACCTGAAAGTGTAATCATCGAATCACAACCGAACACTCGTCCTGCATGTTCAATTGCAGCAATGGTGCACAGATTTTCAACGGTTCATTTCCGGCCATAAGTGTCTTGTCTTATCTCGAGTTGCTTCAGTTAACAGCCGGAACCTCTGGTTTCAGTTTGTTGACGTAATTTTGCGACACTCTGTATATCGTCCATGGGTATATAATGGACATTTTTACTGTTTACTCTTTATTTCCGTTCTTTTACATAAATACGTCTCAAATACCCAATCCCCGAGCCAGGGAAATTAATCACAGAGTATTATATTCCCCACGGCCGGGCAGGGAAACGAACCCGGGGCCCCTCAGGCCAAAGTCTAGCACGCTAACTAATTCGCTGTGTTGTGGTTTATCCGTCGAACGCCAAGCAGTATTCAGTATATTGTAAATATGAAAACAAGGAGAAAGAAACCTCCAATAACGTGAGCTTAATTGGAATGCCTTAAATGAGGTCCATGGTATCTTATCAGTGTTTCTGACTGATTTACTAAGCACGTAATCTTAGAGTACCGGTACGTGAAGAAACGTGCGAAACACTACACAGATGTGTCGGACAACCAATGCATTGGACGAACAGTTTGTTGGCTTATTACATTCGCTGCGCTGGCGAACCCAACTTGACTCGTTCAGACACGGCTAAGAGCTATCGCACCGTCGGCAGTCCAGCCTAGATAAGCAGGAGCCAGCCTGCCGGCGTGCTGTGCAGCATAGCTAGCACGCCGAGCGTGCAAAGGCTCGACGCCCCTGTCCTACAGAAACACGTGTTTTCGACTGCACTTTATTGGCAAATAATCACATGCAAATCTCTTCTCAGGGAGAATCGCATTATCGCAACTTAATTGGGCATATAGGCTATATCGTGTTTTCCCCCAGGGGCTCCGAACTAGTGGGACGAGGGTTAGCGATCACGGAATCCCTGCTGAGGCCGGCATTGCTGCCACTTACTTGTGCGGGCTATCTCTTACATCTCTCCTGTCAAACTCCCTTCCTTCCAACCCCGACGGTATTAGGGCAAGGACTAGGGTGTCTTTCACTCTCCCTCCTTAATTGACCTTTGTCTCATCTTTCCTAATATCCTCTTTGTTTGAGGGGTCAGACCTCTTGTTTTTCGTTGCATGGTATGTCCTACCTTCTGCTCAATGCCCTAAAGGTGGCAGGGTGTGTGAATTCCCACCACTTATGATGCACCATGGATGGAGCTACACCCTCAAGGGCTCACAGTATCTCCTGCCTTCTTCTCAAGGCTCTAAAGGAGGCAGGGTGTGAGTAGCCCTACCACTTATGGTGCAAGGGCTCACAGTATCTCCTGCCTTCTTTTCAAGGCCCTAAAGGAGGCAAGGTGGTGCGCCTTGGATGGTGCTACACACTCAAGGGCTCACAGTATCTCCTACACTCTTCTCAAGGCCTTAAAGGAGGGAAGGTGTGTGAAGCCCCACCACTCATGGAGCACCATGGATAGTGCTACACCCTCAAGGGCTTACGGCATTGGAGTGGGCGACCCCGAGGGATTCATGAGCTGGGTCCAGTGTTTCCCCTTTTCCAAGTGACTTTGGGGTGGACCCTCTCCTATTTCCCATCTGCCTTTGATGGCTCTCCTTTCTCCCAAGTTCCTCAATTCTCATTCTTTGAGAGTTGAGGGCATTTCTTTTCCTTTTGGCTTTTATTAACAGTAGCGTATTCTTTTCTTTCCATTCGGTCTTCTAGTCTGTATTTACTGTTAGTTTAAGTTATAGTTTCCATGTCATTTTTAAATTTCACTACCACCCAAACCATTAAGGGCCGATAACCTAGATGTTAGGCCCCTTAAAACAATAATGATTACAATCATCATTAATCCTAGTGTGACATTCGAATGTGGCGCAAAATTATGTCTCCAGAAATGAGCTGCCACGGAAGGAGTGAGCAAAACCCCGAAGATAAAGACACTCTCAGGATGGCACTTGGCAACACCGGCAAAGTAACATGCGTTCTCTGAATTTTCTGGAGGTCCCCGATACAGCAGAGGTCGTCAAAGTGGGCGCGACGGGGGAGGGGCCTCCGTGGCTTAGGTGGCAGAACGCAGGCCTCTCACCGCTGGGTCGGTGGTTCAAATCCCGGTCACTCCATGTGAGATTTGTGCTGGACAAAGCGGAGGCAGACAGGTTTTTCTCCGGGTACTCCAGTTTTCGCTGTCAAAATTTCATTACAGCATCACTCTCCACTATCATTTCCTTCCATCTGCCATTCATTTAATCATTGCCCCAGAGGAGTGCGTCAGGCCTCGGCAGCCGGTACAGTTCATATCCTCACCGCTAGATGGGGGCTTTATTCATTCCATTCCCTGACCCGGTTGGTCGACTGGAAGCAGGCTGTGGACTTTCATTCTGCAACAAATATTGCTATCCTCATAACCATGAACCTATCATAGACAGGAAGCTCCCACCACCATTCAAGACTAATAAACTCACACTTTTGCTGTCTTATTGCGCAAGAACTCACCAGTAGATCCTGCCTGCAGGAATTCTGAGAAAAGATGTAGAGTAACATTTCCCACACAACACACTTTCACCCGCCACTCCCAGCGATAAATCCTCACCAAACACTTAACCACAATTAATGACAATAAGTGAAGCCCTGCGCGGATGCAGATATCCGTGGATAAACCGGCGGATATCCGCAACATTTTTCGCCATGCGAATATAGATTGCATGCCTGTGCGGATAGCGGATAAGCTGCGGATAATGTTTGGAGAAGATTTGCGGATACTTTTTAGAATACAATCCGAACTTGTTTAATATTATTATTAGGACTCAGTTGTTTATGGCATATCATATTTTTCCGTTATGTTTTTTTCATGACAAATGTCAGATGATGATTTAAGCTAATCTCATTAAAATTACGTCATTAAGCATAATTAACACTCCGAACAGGAAAGAGTTGCAATTCTGGCTGTGTAACATTCATTTTAATCATAGCACATGTCATAGTACAAAGCCTAAGGGAACGACTTATTCCTCAAATATGTCTAAATATGTCGCTTTAGTAATTTATGAAAAATGAAAATCCACAGCCTGTTTCCAGTCTCCGACCGGGTCAGGAATGGAATGAATGAAGCCCCCATCTAGTGGCGAGGATATGAACTGTGCCGGCTGCCGAGGCCTGACGCACTCCTCTGGGGCAACGATTAAATGAATGACAGATGAAATGAAATGATAGTGGAGAGTGTTGCTGGAATGAAATTTTGACAGGGAAAACCGGAGTACCCGGAGAAAAACCTGTCTGCCTCCGTTTTGTCCAGCACAGATCTCACATGGAGTGACCGGGAGTTGAACCACGGACCCAGCGGTGAGAGGCTGGCGTGCTGCCGCCTAAGCCACGGAGGCTTTTTTAGTAATTTATGATTTATCAAATTAAAAATGCCAATAGATTCGGATAACACACATGCGAATGCGGGGTCGATGCGGATAATGTTTTGTTTATCCACGGAGGTCTCTAACAATAAGCCGCTAGACAATGCGACCGCCACTTCCTTCCAAGATTAGATTCTTCTATTTCTGCCAATGTTGACTCTAATTCAGCCACGCCTTTGCAGTCAGTTCAAAGACAGTGAGTGAACAGGTGAATTTTAGTGCGTGGTCAATGGAAGTGGTTTGCTCAATTTACAAATAAACTGATAGAAGTAACACCATTACCCACGAATAAGTGGCTTATTGGAAGTGGTAAAAAGAAACAAAAAGTTAGTGAACTTTGATGTGCTCTAAGGATAGTAAATTTTGTGTTGTTATTACTACAGTATTATTTTAATTGGTAGTTGCAGTAATTAGACAGAAGCAAACACTGAAAATCTTGTGATCCGTTTTTTGTGCGAAGTGGCCTATGAGAGTTGCTAAGAATGGTTGGTTGGTTTCTCAGTTTAGGGGCTGCGACAACACGGTCATGTAGCCCCGTGTACTTTGGGCGAGTGTAGAATCTGACTGATAAACGGTGTTAATTGTGATGGTTGTATTAGTGTGTGTTATCTGTTTCTAATTCAAGTAAGGACTGCAGACTTTCAATTTTCAAATAGTTCCTACTTTTGCTACCAAACGTAGCCGTCAACGACCAACTAGTTCTGAACTTGGTTACTAGATCCCACCGCAGTCGGCTCCTGGCGACGAACGTTGGAACCTAGGAGCGTTAGTCAAATTTAACCTATAATTTAGCTTCACACAAGTGTAATTAGTGGAATGTTCTTTTACTTGCCATAAATCTATGATATGGGACCACCGGCTTTACTTCCCCTCCGAAGGTAGGCATACTGAGGGATTTTTAACGCTCTTAAAAATCCGACGACTTAGGCAGGGTTTGAGCCCGCGACCTTGGGCATAGAAACTCAGCATGCTACGGGTGATCAGAAAATAAAGAAGAATAGGGGATGGGGGAGGAGCGCTAGATGTTTCATGCTTCAGAAAGGGGGCGCGACAGAAAATGTACAGTCCAGAATCGCTTGGCTAGGCTGCGCACTAGAGTTTACTGAGGAATAATGAAACGCTTTCTTTTGTTCCATTGAGATTACAATCTGTATTATATTGTTCTTTGTAAGGCAGATGCCCGTATGTCTCCAGTCATCTGTTCCTGAAGAGATTATCTGCTTTTATTGGTTTTCACTTAGGCTACTGTAACCCTAGTCGCCCTGCTAATAAACGAAACGAGAATGTGAGCACTGGGAAATGTGATTAACGTACTGTAGATTGAACATACTCAAGAGGATTACCGTTTCCGTCATCCGGGCTTCCTATAGTCGAGATTAAAAGTACGAGGACAGGTCAATAAGTCTTCGGTGCACTCAGTAGACCCACAGGATCTTCAGTTATAACCAGCATTCAATATCTCCGAAACTATTCCCGATATCACCCTGGGATTTATTACGGAGATAAAGGGAACTACTAGAAGTTCATCTATGTGACTTTTGAAAACCTGGTAACTACAAAACCAACATGGCGGCCACGCGAATTTGCGACTTTTAAATAGACGTTTCTCGCGATTTAACCAACCAAACACAAGAAAACTTGGTACAGTTTGATTGCTGTAATAGATTTGTAGATATTGAGAACCGACTAAATATTTCGAATGGTCGCCAGGTTGGATTTTATATATGTAGGTTCTAGAGTTATGTAGACTACTGCTACATGAAGATTATTGTGTACGTGTAGCATTCAAACTTCAATCGCATGATTAGGACACAAGAACTAACAAGGCGATTTTAAAATTTCGCACGGCTGCCATCTTGTGGTTATGGAAAAAAATGAAATAAATTAGATGCCAGTGGATTAACATTCGTATAAGGATTTACTGTACCAAGGTTCACTCGGATGGTTAAATTGCGAGAAACGTCCATGTCGATATTTATACTTCGCGTCGCCGCCATGTTGGATTTGTGATTACCGGGTTATTTAAAGCCAAGTGAAATTGAAAATTTTAAATAGATATTTCTCGCGATGTAATGATCCAAACGCAATGAAACATGGTACAGGAAATGTGTATACACATTGTAATGCACTGGCATCTAATTTAGTTCAATTGTTTACATGACCTCAAGTTGGCGACTGTGTGAATTTTTCAAATTAAGTTTTTATTTCTTGTGTCGTAATCATGCGAACGAAGTGAAAGTTTGAATAATTAACCTACGCAATAATTTTACTTTAATGGTACATGACTCTATGGCCTATATATATAACAATCCAACATGGCGACCATCCGAAATATTTAGATGGATCTCAATATCTACGAATCTATTACAGCAATCAAACTGAATTTTTAATGTTCATAGGGGCTATGAACATAAGTTCACCTATAGGACTTTCAATAACCTGGTGATCACAAATCCAACATGGCGGTGACGCGAAGTATAAATATTCACATGGTCGTTTATCGCAATTTAACCATCCGAGTGCAGTGACACTTGATACAGTAAATCCTTATACAAATGTTAATCCACTGGCATCTAATTTTCTTTTATTGTTTCCATAACCACAAGATAGCAGATCGTTTTAACTTCTTGTGTCCTAATCATGCGATTGAAGTTTGCATACTACACGTACACAATAATCTTCGTGTAACAGTACATAACTCTAAGACCTACATATATAAAAATCCAACATGGCGACCATCCGCAATATTTAGTCGGTTCTCAATATCTACGAATCTATTACAGCAATCAAACTGACATTTTGTATGTTGAGAGAGGCAATTAACATAAGTAGGATATATGAAAATAGGTTGTATAGTTCTCCACGGAACTACTTGTTATACAGTAATGTGTAGGACGTATTAGGATAGGCTACTTATTAATCTAAGTTAATTATTATACCTGGACTAAAATGAGATATTAGACTCTGTCTAATATTAATTATTCAATCGCACAGCACTGTTACGAACACATTACACAATACAATACAATCGAATACCACTCCAAAGATGTGCACACGCAGAAAATAGACTATCCATTTATCCGTGCGAAATCGTAACCAATAAGCCCGTAGTGTTGCTTTTAAATTCAATCATCAGCGACACTTGAGAATCTTAGTAGATGTCCTCAGAGCGCCATTAAACAGACCAAACCTACCTCAAGGTCTACCCATATATTTCTAAAGCTATAAACACATGCTTTGAGGATGCAATGATGCAAAGCTTCCTTCCTTAGCTTTTCTACTCCGGGTGGTGAAGGTCACACTTCACTCATCTAGGGGTGAAATGCAGAACTAGTTACAAGTACTGACAGTGAGACGGAGCTTATCGAGAGGGCGCGCAAGGTAACCCCAAATACTATTTTACAAAACAATTAATTTAATTTTCAACACAGTTACAGCTGAGAGCTGTCTGTAGGATGATCCTCACGTCCTACGTGGAGGAATGGCCACTGCTATCGCCATCGCCACACTCCGGTACTTACACGCAGATACTGGAGTTATATACCTTGCCCGGTGTCAAACCAGGGACTATGTTTCCCTAGAGATTGAACTTGTGAATCTCTTTATGATGATTATTATTCTTATTCTTTGCTATTGTTCAAAATGAAGGCAATGTGGAAATTCACCAGAACTCGTAAGTAAAACTGTAAGTATGTAACCACTCGTTAGAGAGCCATGTATTGGTTATCAACTTTAAGTAAACTACCTTGTAATACTACAAGCCCTTCCTTGGTCAACAGGAAACAACCCCATGTTTCTTGAGTAACAACGACAATATTGCAATCCACTAAAACTTCTCGGAATAACCAAGAAGCTAGTAGCCACATAAAGCAAGAGTAAACCACCAAGAGAACATCGATAATATTTCTAACTTCCACTGCCTTTCGCTTAAAAGCCTATCACTGGGAGAAACACATTTAATATACCTTCTGCACACCTAATTTTTAATCGCACCTATACTTGGCAGGGCGCTCTATCGGCAAAAAAAAGAGGCCATTTTCAATAACATCGCTGGCATGGGTTCACTAACTGGCCGGTATAGAGCGCAGCTCGCATCCAGTCGGCCGTGCTCCCGCATACCGTAGTTCAACTAGTTGAAGGTAGATGTCACTACTGCAGATCCATTGGAGAACTTTGTTTTAATTATACATTTTCCCTTGCAAAATACACAATATAACGCTCAATTGTATAACGCCTCAGTACTCAAAAAACAATAAATGTAAAAATAATCAAGCAAGAAAGTTACAACTCTGTTAGGATTAGAACCCCTGCCGGCCGGTTGAGAGACCAACGTTGTAACCACAGACCTAATTCTGTCCTCCCAACATGAAAGTTATCAATCGATTATGATACAACGTCTTAGCCAATGTTGACTTTGACTAAACGATTTCTTCACTGGAGTATATTTCAAACAAAGTTCATTTCATACAATGTTCCTATTATTTTTATATCTGTAGGCTATATTGTTAGCCCAGTAAAATACTGGAATATGATTAGTTGAGCTACGGGCGAGGTCAACACGCCCATGAAATAATTGTATTTAAGACTTAGCTCTTAGAAACTTTCTAAGAGCTCATTACTGATGTGTAACATCTTTCCACTCGGTATCTGAATTTTTTTTGTGGCACTCGGTAGCTGGACATTTATGTGGGATTGATTTTGAAAAAGGGACGAAAGTGAATGGGACGGAAATGGATGTGACGGAGATCGGTACAACGACGTACTGTAGGCCGTGTGGTTATGGGGAATGTATATCGCATACAGTTTAGTTCAAGCATGACGAATAGAAATAAACAGTGTCATCACTCCGCTACTTAAGCATTGTAGTTCATGGTCCAGCCAGTGTGTGGCGCGGAAGTCGCGACGAACCATAAGCACGTATGACAGTAACCCACGAGGTTAGTACTGTAATATCCTGTGCGCGAGAAGTCATATTATTCGAGAGAATTTGTTTCTTTGAATTAATTTACGAATGTCTGTGCAGTGCTTTGTGTGTGCAAACAACTAAGTTTTCTGTTGTTTCGGGAAAATGTCGTAAAGTTTTGTTCCTGGAAGTAAATCGGGTTACGAAGAAAATCTGATGGTAGACATTTTTCACACCGCCAAAAGAAACAAATCTGTTTTCGAAATGGGCGAGAGTTTTTCCGTGGAAGGATAAGCAATTGTCGATCAAAAATAGAATCTGTGACGAACGCTTTTCGGAAGATTTAATTATTATAAAGGCGGACTCTTTCGTAGTGAACTATGAGAACGTGAAACTTCCTCGCGTGAAGTGGAAATTAAAACCAGGATCAGTACCTCAAATTTTTCAAAATTTACCGAAATATCTATCCACTGATGTAAAATCACGAAAGCCGCCCAGTAGGATACGGAATGAAGGCAGCCTTCCATGGTTACTTGTTCTATTTCGTGCCATCCTTACCTAAGACGAAAAAAAATCCGTCTTAATAATAATAGGCCTAAAATAATAATAGTTGTTGATTCTATAGGGACTTAACGACATCGTGGTCACGTATCCCCGTGTGTTTGGGTTTGTTTAGAATTCGTCTGATAACCTGTGTCATTATGATGTCTGTAGTAGTGTGTGTATTTGGAATTGAGGTCGGATTTGGGTAGGAAGCGGCCATGTCCTTCAGTTAGGTACCATCCTGGCATTTGCCTGGAGGAGAAGTAGGAAACCACGGAAATCCACTTCCAGGATAGCTGAGGTAGGAATCGAACGCGCCTCTTAACATTTTTGCCTCATGAGGCTGAGTGAACACCGTTCCAGCCCTCAGACCAGTATTAAATTTATTGGCAGAGCTGGGAATCGAACCCGGACTTCCGTGGTGATAGCCAAGTGGCCAAGAATGAGTCGGACATATAATAATGGCCAACCTGCCAATAAAATAAACGGTCATCCAATTCTTCGCTTCCGTTACCGTCCTCCCGATCTTCGGAACTTGTTTCAACTTTGTCTTCAGTATCAGAGTCACAAAATCCTTTGAAATTACTGAATCATGAACTAGCTATTCGTTATCTTTCAGCAGAAGGTGACACGCTTCATCTGCATCCTTAGGTTTTCGTAAGGCGCAGTCTCCTTACTGATATTAACTAAGGCAACATACTAAGCCAAATAATCGTTATAACAGCGCACCTGCCAGTCACTAACAGAATGTAACATCATTGGGAGCGCTGGTACTATCAATATCACGCTGACAAATTGTTACACGTGATAAAGTTATTTTTAGGTACGCTATTTCACAACTCCAGAAAAATGCTTACTATGGTTTGGTGTAAGATGTCATGAGACGATAAGATCATAACTTGAACTGTTGGCTTGATATTAAAACTAATATAACGAACCATGGAGCTGTCAGACCAATGCGCGACTAACGGAGGGTTTTGAACGATAGTTCTACATGGGGACAGAGAATATTAATGCTAACTTTTTGACAGTATTATTCATAAGTCTAAACACACAATTTGTTGTAATCAGCGTAACCGCAGCCTTCGTAAAGAGGTTTACGTAGCCCAGCGCGTATCCCACTATTGAACAGCTGTCTGTGTAGCGTTGGGGATCAGCGCCGCTAGCGCTAGCAGAGCGGGGCGCGGTTGAACTCGGTGAGTGATAACACTATTTATTTCTATTCGTCATGGTTCAAGGTTTGGAGACCCCATTTAAGATATTCGTACAATAAATCATCTTCAAGTTGTCGTTCGTTGGTGTGAAAATATTCAGTATATCATATTTGCTGAAAACAAATGCGATTTATTAAATCTTCATACTTTTGCTGTATTCTTATTTAATGTAAGCACTCGATGTACTGTCGGCCATGTGGAATCTTTATCGCATCAACAAACACTCAAAACAACGTAGGAATTCAGTATATTAACACCGACTACTAACAATAATTGAAACTTCGTTGGTCTAAACGTAGCCTATCACTGGGAGAAACACATTTAATATACCTTTTGCACACCTAATTTTTAATCGCACCTATAATTGGCAGGGCGCTCTATCGGCAAAAAAGAGGCCATTTTTAATAACATCGCTGGCATGGGTTCACTAACTGGCCGGTATAGAGCGCAGCTCGCATCCAGTCGGCCGTGCTCCCGCATACCGTAGTTCAACTAGTTGAAGGTAGATGTCACTACTGCAGATCCATTGGAGAACTTTGTTTTAATTATATATTTTCCCTTGCAAAATACACAATATAACGCTCAATTGTATAACGCCTCAGTACTCAAAAAATAATAAATGTAAAAAAATCAAGCAAGAAAGTTACAACTCTGTTAGGATTAGAACCCCTGCCGGCCGGTTGAGAGACCAACGGTGTAACCACAGACCTAATTCTGTCCTCCCAACATGAAAGTTATCAATCGATTATGATACAACGTCTTAGCCAATGTTGACTTTGACTAAACGATTTCTTCACTGAAGTATATTTCAAACAAAGTTCATTTCATACAATGTTCCTATTATTTTTATATCTGTAGGCTATATTGCATGCAACATACTGGAATTAGTGAAATATAGTTCAGAACAAGAGATCAGCTGCCATCTTGTCTGCTAGCGAGACGGCTAAGCTTTTTAAAGCCATTTCTGCACTATAATAATACAATATACACTTCTAATTTTCCAGTGCAAAATGCACAATATGCTATCGATCGATGAAGATACAACGTCTTAGCAAATAACAATTATGATTTATTACGGTCAGGATTTGGCACTGGAGTTTTACAAGTAGCTATTTCAATGACCAACGGAGTTCACTGGCATTTGCGCTCCCAGGACGCACATAGTAGGGTAACATGTCACATGTTACACATCATATGCGACTACTGTAAGGCTCGTATTTTTATTTCTATAATCTGTCGCTGTGTCATGATTGAGTGGCGTGTTCAGCTATAGCTGATTTGTCAGCTCGGTTTAGACGGATGTTCCTTTGATGCTCCTTGATGCGAGTTGCAATGGACCGTTTTGTTTGTCCAATGTAGACTTTTCCGTAAGAATAAGGCGCGTTCAAAAAGTAACGAGCCGGAGGCATAATTACAGAAACCAGTTCCTGTATGTTAGAAGTATTGGCCCTGGCTGTTGAGGCACTTGTCTCACTGTGACACGAGGCGGCGAATGGCTGTTTCATAAAATTCCATGGGCTGCGATGTGAACCAGTTCCGCACGTACAGCTGGACGTCGGCGTCCGAGGTGAATCGTTGGCCCCGCAGAGCCCTTTTTAGGGGACCAAACATGGCGTAATCACAGGGAGAGAAATCTGGACTGTATGGAGGGTGGCCGGGAACCTCCCATTTGAATTTATGCAGGAGTGCCGCGACTGTGTTGGCCGTATGAGGTCGTGCATTGTCGTGGAGCGACCACGGCGGCTATGGCGTTCACTGACACTCGGCGGTCCTGGGAATGAGTGCTTCAACCAGCTGGACGTTATCATCGGTAATGCAGGGAGGTGCCCCAGACCGGGCATCATCGGCTAACGACACCCGTCCTTCCCTGAAGCGCTTGTGCCACGCCTTGACTCTTGCAAGGGACATGCAGTGTTCGCCGTACACTTGTGGCATTCGGCGATGGATGTCCGTTCCCCCTACTCCTTCCGCTGTTAGAAACCGAACAACACCTCTTTGCTCTTCGGTTGACGCCTCCATGTCACTGTTTGCAATGTGACTGGCAGCGTTGGATGATTGATGCATGCTGCTGCTCACTTTGTATAGTCACGTGACGTGCACGCGTGCCCTCTAGCGACGGGCTGTAACCTTCCACGCTCTGGTCGGAACCACACCTCATTACACACGCCACGATTAGCCGATGTCGTCACCGACTTGCGCATTCCAGCCTCCAGCTCGTTACTTTTTGAACGCACCTTATACAGGGGACTTAATACACCCCATTCCATTGAAAAAGGAGGCAAGTTTCCTGTCAACACGTCTGGTATTTGCACTTTATTTTCACACTGCATTAGCCCAAAAACATGAATAATTGTAGTAGTAATCCGGGCCGTAAAAACCTTAATCCACATAATGTTAAATGTTAATAAGGCAACACTGAAAATGGCTTCAAAGGTATCTTTATGGAAGTGAAACTTGGACGGTTGGCGCAGTAGAAAATATTAAAATAGAAACATTTGGAATGTGGTGTTACAGGAGTAATTATAAAAATCAGATTGGTAAATAGAGTAACAAATGAAGGTGCTTTAAGTCGAGTGGGTGAAGGAGAGATGTTTATGGCGACTACTAATGAAGATAAAATATAGGTTGGTAGGACACATCCTAAGACTAAGTAGCAAACTTTGTTATGGAAGGAAGTATCGAGAACAAGAACTGTAGGGGTAGACAAAGGTTATATTATTTCAAAATTTAAAAATAAAATTTCAGGTTCGTGTCTTCCAAGTTTCATCTTTTCGCAAAATATAAAATCAAAAATTTTAAATAAAAAAATTAAAATATTAAAACTTAAATCTAAAATCTAAAAACTAAAATATTAAATCTCAAACCTAAAATTAAAAATCTAAAATCTAGAATCTAAAAAAAAACAAAAAATCTTTTAACTAAAAGTAAACTCTGAAATATAAAAACCAAAATTCTAAAATCTAAAATCTAAAAATAAAAAGATCTTACCTTAGGTTAATTATTCCAACTTCATCATATTTATTTATCATAAATATTAATAATTATTAATATTTCTTCATTAATTATTATTGTTTATTTATCTTACCATTACTAATGTTTGTTTAGTTTACTATTATTAATGTTTGTTTATATTACCGTTTAAACAGACTGTCTAGGACGTAAGATGTGGAGCTATGTAGAGATGACACGATTAGCTCAGGGCAGGGTGGCATGGAGCGCTGCTGCATCAAACCAATCAAAAGACTGAGGACTCAAATACACACAGTCGTTTAAATACAATAATTATGACCGTATGTAAAGTTTAAAACGCAAGCAGTGATCTAGCGTCAATAAAGTCCTGTGTATGAAATCGAACACAGTATTTTTAATTCAGTGAGTTGATTCTCAAGATCCAGAGATTATTTTAAGACGGATATTCCGTGAGATAATCGCGTGATGCAAACAATTCCAGCATTGTATTTTTTCTGAGAATTCAATAACAGATTCTGCTTTTATGACCACTGCTTTTATTCCCAGAGCGGGAATATTAAGCAACTTTCTGTTCAGGTATTCACTCTCAAGATGGATCAAGTACGAAACTTACGAAGATGGTTAGTATTTATAGCTAAGCTCCATGGCTAGGTGGTTAGCATGTTCGTCTTTAAAAATGCGTAAACATTGACCATTATGGCAATGGTAAGAATTAATAGTATTCTCTTATTAAAACCGCCTAGTCAAACACTAAAGAAACGTTTAATTACATCATTAATCGTACATGTTTCGGTATTTCATTGATACCTTCCTCAGCGTGATTGATATTCAATCTTAAAACTAGTTAACAAAGCCAAAAAGAAATGGATATCCTTATAAAAATTGTTCTAAATCAAAAATGGAAAAGATTGCGAATAATTAAATGCCATGTATTAAAAAATGATAGTAAAATGATGCTATTAAAATAAGAGATCTACCTTATAAACTGCCTACGTCAATACTCCAATCATTTTGATCGAAAACTGTAGTGACAGAAGATGTCGCTGTCAGAAGAATGAAGAAGCGCAAAGGATGTAGGTCAAATTGTCGCCTCAAACGGAACAAAAATTTTGTAATACAGTCCTCCAACCTAAAACTTCCGTCGATTCCCAACTTAATGGCCCACTCAGTTGTTTTAGTTGCTTAATGGGTAACGCAATATGCAGGCTATTTACCAAACACAGCAATCAAGCATATTACACAGTGTCGTCTTCAGGTGGAATACTGTTACGAGAAACGTAATAGTTTATAGTATTGTTTTCGATCAAAATTATTGGAGTATTGACGTAGGCAGTTTATAAGGTAGATCTCTTATTTTAATAGCATCATTTTACTATCCTTTTTTAATACATGGCATTTAATTATTCGCAAGCTTTCCAATTTATGATTTAAAACAATTTTTATAAGGATATCCATTTATTTTTGGCTTTGTTAACTAGTTTTAAGATTGAATATCAATCACGCTGAGGAAGGTATCAATGAAATACCGCAACATGTACGATTAATGATGTAATTAAACGTTTCTTTAGTGTTTGACTAGGCGGTTTTAATAAGATAATATATTTGGCTTTGGCAAGAACGATCATCCATTCATCCATATTCTAAAGGCTAATGCCTTGTCGATGCAACCACGCTCTCCTCTCGTTGGCGGTTCGTTTCAGTTCCATGTAATTGTCACATCCCATTCTATTCTTGATGTCTTCCAAATACTTCGTCCTAGGTCGTCCTCTTCTTTTCTTTCCCAGAAATTTCCTTTCAAGAATGATAACGATAAAAGTGTTGTGTCTGATGACATGTCCAATAAATTTGATTTTTCACTTTCCCATTTCCTTCATTAATCTTCTCTCTTCCTTGACTTCCCTTAAGACTTCCAGGTTGGTTTCTCTTTCCATCCAGCTCGTTCTTGTCATTTTCCGCCATATCCACATTTCAGCACCTTCAAGTCGATTCTTTTCCAATTTACACAGAATCGAACATTCACTTCCATAGAGCAGTGTACTCCATACAAATGATTTTGCAAAGGACTATCTTACATCTATATTCATATGTTTTCTGGATAAAATGTTTTTCTTAGTCATAAATGCCAGTTTTGCCAACGCAATCCTTCTCTTCACTTTCATTAAGCATCTATTGTCTCCTGTGATTATACTACCGAGGTAACAAAATTGTTTCATTTGTTCAATTCTCAAGTCAACAATTTTTATATTGGTCTTAATTTATTCTATACCTTTACGACCTGCCATTGCTTTAGTTTTCCGTTTGTTCACTTTTAATTTCCATAGTTTAAGTGTGTCTGATAGGACTTCTATTCATTTCTTTTTTGGAGGCTGCAACAATTACGATGTCATCAGCAAATCTGATACAATGTATCCTTTCCCCATTTGCTTTTATTCCCTTTGTCTTCTCATGAAGGATCATGAATCAATTCCCCATTAAGGCGGGTGGGATTTTAATCTCAAATGTTGAATTCCTCAGGAGACTGAGTCTTCATCATTTATCTCTTTTTGATCACAACGCGCAGGTTACCAAAGAACCTCACTTGGTGAGGCTGATCGGATCGAGACTCCTCCTATTTATACAGTTTGTTTAGTTATTTCATGTCTACTTGAATGTTTTATGGTTTGGAACATGTTTATTAGTGACTTATTGGAAGTACACAGTGTTTGATAGTGATTGTGAGAGGTTTTTATAGTGATATTTGGACATCATATGTCTGTGAATGAAACTTGTTTACGTGGTTGCCTAGGGTGGTTAGGTTAATATTACCACAAATACTTCGTTTAAAATAGTTTAATCTATGCCCTGTATTGTGTGTTTATTACTCCGTTTACTCAAGTACTCCAGTTGGGCCCCTATAACATATATTCATTGTGTAATGTCGTTTATTTCATTAGAAACGGAGGTTAGGATCGAGTGAACTGATATCAGTTGGATCTCATATGTGCAAAGAACATCCGTCGATCAGTCAAACTAACACACTGGCATTCACAGGAATGTTGTAAACCTTGCCATAGGTATAAAAGGCAATACCCAGTGTCTTACGACAATGGTGAATTCTGAATTAATTACACGCCCGCTACCGGAGGATCGTCCGGGCACGTCTAGTTCTGGCGCAGGACGTGACAGTTTACAAGCCACCAGTAATGGCAGGTTGTGGATGCAGCGGACAACTGCCATTTCATCTGAAGAAACACCCGCTGCCAACGAAAATTTTGCTGATACCCAACATCAACAGATCAGCACCGCCGAAAGTGCTTTGCAGAATTCATTTGCAACCACCAAGGCTGGCCGCAGTAGACAACGCATGAAATGGACACGTGAAGTGAATACTGACGTCATGCGTTTCTACTTCCTAGCTACAGTCATGGAAAGAAATCTGACTGGATATAGAACTTCTCTGCATTATACGTTTATAAGTAAATACTCCCATTTGAATATCACAGAACAGCGAGTAAGTGATCAGCGTAGAACCATAATAAGGAACAGTCTCCTAAGCGAATTTGAAATTCAACAGATTAAAAATGGGGTTCTCCCAGAACTACAACCCATGAAGGAGACCAATAATGAAGTTCATCCTGCCGTTAACATAGACACCACACCACGTCAAGGTACTGCAAAATGTAATAAATCTTCCGTAGTCGAAATTGAAGGCAATAGTAACACACTGGAGGATCGTAGAAATGTGATGAATATTTTACAGACAGAATTAATGAAATGGGAAGATAGTGATCCAAATTCAAGGAGTATTATTCCCAAGCTAAGATTTAAAAATAATAGCAGACAAATAATTGAGTATGTAAACAATTGATTGGCAGCTATCTCAGAAACAGTAGATAATCTTACGGACTTCCATTTGCTCATATACTGCGCAGCTGTTACTGTGTTATCACTCCATAACCAGGTGCCCAGCAACCAAAACTTCAGTCCTCGTACAGAAAGAATTCCTCCATGGGAACGACGAATCAATAATAAAATAGGTCTGCTCACACAATATGCTTCAGATAATAGAACTCGAAAGATCACTTCAAAACTCATGAGGATAATTCCGAACATAAAAAACAAAGGGAAGCAAGACATCCTGAATATCATGGACGACTACAAGCAAAAACTGGCAGTACAAGCAGCAAAACTCAAGAGATACAAGGAAAGTTATCAGAGAAGAACACAAAATTATCTCTTCAGAGCGAATGAGAAAACTTTCTACGCGAATCTTGATAGAAGCCGTGAACCAACAATCTCTAAAACACCGAATGAGGAGGAAATAAGCAATTTTTGGCGTAATGTGTGGTCAAATCCGGTTCTGCATAAAAAAGATGCAGAATGGAACCATAAAATCAACGAGAAGCACTCACACATTAATCAAACACAAGAGTTAGTCATTAATGAACAGGACATCCAAATAGCCATCAGCAAAACACACAGCTGGGAAACTCCGGGACCAGACAAAATTCAGAACTATTGGTACAAAATATTTACCAGCGCACACAGAAAATTAGCTATCTTGTAACTCAGGTAATTTATGATCCCGAAGAGTTCCCACACTTTCTCACGGAGGGATGAACCTACATATTGCCTAAGAGTGATGACACAGCTAATCCAGCAAACTACAGACCAAGAACCTGTTTGCCGACGCTCTACAAGATCATCACATCGGTCATCACAAATGTCATTTATGGCCACATGTACCAGCATAGCGTCTTGACAGAGTAGCAAAAGGGTTGTAAGAGAGGCGGCCAAGACTGCAAGGAACAGCTCACCATTGACAGTGTGATTATACACCAAGCGCAGAAGCAACAACGTATCCTCTTCTTGGCTTATATCGACTATAGAAAAGCATTCGATACGGTGCCCCACAGCTGGCTCATCCATACCCTTGAGATATACTGAGTAAACAAGACACTCATCAACTTCCTTGCTATCATTATGCAATTTTGGCTTACCAAAATCATCTTGAAATCTAACATCACTACCACTGAAACAGAGGTCATACCCATCAAACGTGGTTTATTTCAAGGTGATGCCTTAAGTGCACTGTGGTTTTGTTTATGTCTAAACCCTTTATCAGTGATTCTGAAGATGAACAATTACGGACACCAAATAAAATAAAATAAACAAAATCCCCTCAAAGTAAATCAACTCTTTTATATGGATGACATAAAATTGTATGCAGCAAATAGGAACCAACTGACATCACTCATCAATATAACAGATAACATTTCGAAGGACATTTGCATGGAGTTTGGCACTGACAAATGCAAAATCAACAGCTTCAACAAAGGACAGTGGTGTAGAACAGAGGGAATAAGCATAACAGCTGATGAGCGAATAGACAGCATGGGGAAAGATGAAACATATAAATATCTAGGATTTGAGCAAGTAGTTGGAATCGACAGTAAATCTGAGAAGGAGAACCTCTACCAGAAATTTAATCATAGATTTCGACTTCTGCTGAAAACCAAGCTTAGTGCTCATAACCTAACAAAAGCTATCAATTCATATGCTATATCTGTGCTGATGTATTCGTTTGATGTTTTAAAATTGTCTCAAACAGACCTAGAGAACATTAATCGCACAATAAGAACTATGCTTACGAAACACAGAATGTTGCATCCCAATGCTTGTATAGAGAGAGTAACAACACCCAGAAATGAAGGAGGCAGAGGTATTCTTGATGCTATAGCTCTGCACAATCAACAAGTTATACATCTAAGGAATTACTTTCATTCTCGGAAAGATACCAGTGTTTTACATCGAGCGGTAGCACAAGCTGACTTCAACCACACTCCTTTAAACCTCCATGAAGGAAATTTCGTCATGAAAGACAAGAACACACTGAACAGAGAGAAGGTGCAGAGATGGGCTGGAAAAAAACTTCATGGCCGATTTTACAACCAGTGTAATGACAAGCTTTCGAACACATGGCTGTCAAGGGGAGAGCTGTTTCCAGAAACTGAGGGATTTAACCAGGCGATACAAGACAACGTTATCACCACAAAAAGTTATAGGAAACACATCCTGAAAGATCAGACTGTTATAGATGATGAATGCAGGAAGTGCAATACCAGCCTAGAAACCATAGAGCATATTACCAGCAGCTGCAGAATTCTAGCGCCAACATCTTACACTGAGAGGCATAACGATGTTGCCAAAGTCATTCATCAAGAACTCGCCCTTACTTGATCTCTCTTAAACGACAGGACGCCTTATTACAAATACTCTCCAGAAAGTGTGCTGGAAAGCGAAGATTACAAGCTGTATTGGGATCGCACTATTCAAACAGACAAAACAACTCCTCATAATAGACCAGACATAACTTTAACTGATAAGAAGAACCATCACACGTACTTGATTGACATATCTGTTCCGAATGACCATAATATCCACCATAAATACAGAGAGAAGATTGATAAATATACTCCTCTAGCTATAGAGGTGGCTAGAATCTGGAGACAAGAAAATGTGACGATTCTTCCTTTCCTCCTTTCTCCCACTTGCCTGACACCTAAATCCTTTTCAGTAAATCTAGCCACACTACATCTTCCCATATACACCCACACTATTGCACAAAAGGCTGCAATTCTGAAAACCTGCAGCATCGTTAGAGGGATTTTGAATACACATTAGTTCTTTTTACCCTCTTGTGAAAAGGAGCCGTGGAAGATAAGAAGAGAAAAGAAAATTAACTGTCAAACGTCTATGTTATACCGTATAGTTGGAAAATGTATGCTCTAGGCTTAAGTGTTACTTGACTCATTTTCTTGTACATAATGTACCGATATGAGTCATGTTACCGACTGTAAGTTGAGTAAATAAAGATAATAATAATAATAATAATAATAATAATAATAATAATAATAATAATAATAATCAACATCTCAGAAGACATTGTACGGGACAGACGTAAATTCAGAACCAAAATGGAGAATCACCAATTTGGAGACAAACCCAACACCACTGTCACTATAACTTGGACAGAAGAATGAAGGAAGAAGCTCAGTGAGAGGAAGAAGAGATATGAGGAGGAAAAGAAGGCCAACACATTAGCTAAACAGGTTCAATCTTGCTCCTGAGTAGGGCATGAAGAAGTAAAATTAAAAAAAAAAAAAACTTTACGAGCCTTACAGTAGTCGCATTTGATGTGTAACATCTGACATAGAAGAAACCTTACGTGAAATTGTTGATACACCGGTATTTTATAATATTATTGGCACAAATATTAATCTACTAGCTGAAGTACCCGTGCTTCGCTACGCGTCATAAATAAATTAAAATATGAAGGTGACAGTTAAAACAGGGGATAGGCGAGGTGCTGCGCAGAGGGAGATTAAGGATGGAACATTTTGTCCAACTACACCGCTCGGCGTTGACCGTGTTTTATAGCACAAATTTTGGTTTTACTCGCTAAGGGTTGGAGATACCTTTCGGATAGAAAATGTAATTTTTAACCTCGTACATGCCATCAAAAGTTTGCTATTTCTTAGCGTTCTCTTTGTATTTGAAATGGAAATATGAAAGTTTTAAACCAAAGGGGGTAGTGAAGTCACTAAAATGGTCGCCATCTTTAAATAGTACAAAGTATTGAAATCAAAAGTAACCTTTATGTTAACCAGGTAAATCAGCTACTTCCATGTAAAATTCATGTAAATCGGACCAGTGGTACTTGCGTGATTGAGTAATACATAGACGCACATCATCTCATTTTTAGCCTCGCTTCGCTCGCGGCATAGTCGTGTCATATTGTTATTCAATGAAGTGCAGGTTTAACCCCATTTACACCCCTTTAGAACCTGAATATCCAAAAATCCCTCCTTGGTAGACGTTTTCGACACACAACAAACATATCCCCAAAATATCATTCTTCTAACTTTCATCGTTTGGGTTGGTCGATGAGAGTGAACATCCAAAAATCCTTCCTTAGGGGACGTTTTTCTTCGAGAATTTCACCCCTCCCCATAGGCCCCTTAAATTGGATTTATGAAAAAACGGCGGAACACATATTTATTTTATTTATTTATTTATTTATTTATTTATTTATTTTTAAGCTGATTGATTTCCTCCGAGTTTCAAACTCCTCGCCTATGTCGTTTAAGAGATACACGGTCCGTTAGGAATCTTTCAACCCCCACTTTTCATCCCTTTCACCTCATAATATACACTACATCGAAAAACCATTAGACATGTGTCAGCTTATTTTTAATGATTAGTATATATGCCAAGTATCACATTCCCAAATGAAACCACTCGTGATATATTGTTATTCAATGAAATGCACGTTTACCCCCCCCCCCCTTAACACCTATTTAGAACCTGAATATTCAAAACTCTTTCCTTAGTGTACGTTTTCGACATACAACGAACATATCCCCAAAATTCCATGTTTCTAACTTTAATAATTTTGGCTGGGCTATGATGCGTGAGTGAGTCAGTCAGGTCATTTCCTTTCATTTATTTTTGATAATTTCACCCCTCCCCATGAACCCCTTAAATTGGATTTATGAAACAAACGGTCGAACACCTATTTACTTATTTAAAGCTGTTTTCCCCCTGAGTTTGATGAGTGAGTAAGTGAGTAAGTGTTTTTTTTTCTCCAGAATTTCACCTCTCTCCAAGGGCCCCCTAAATTGGATTTATGAAAAAAACAGTCGAACACCTATTTACTTGTATTTTAAGCTGTTCTTTTTCCGCCGAATTTCAAACTTCTCGCCTATGTCCTTTAAGAGATACACGCTCCGTCAAGAATCCCTCAACTCCCAATTTTCACCCCTATCACCTCATAATATACACCACATCGATAAACCCTTAGACATATGTCTGATTATTTTTAATGATTAGTTTATATACCGAATATCACATCCCCTAAGAAACAACTCATGACATATCGTTATTCAATGAAATGCACGTTTACCCCCTTAACATCTCTTTAAAACCCGAATGAACAAAAATCATTCCTTAGTTGACGTTTTCGACATACAGCGAACATATTCCCAAAATTTCATTTTTCCAACTTAAATAGTTTTCGCTGGGCGTGATGAGTGAGTGAGTCAGACAGGACATTTTCTTTCAAATATTTTTACCAGAATTTCACCCCTCCCCATTGGCCCCTTAAATTGGATTGATGAAAAATCGCTTGAATACCTATTAAATTATTTGGTGAGTTTGGTGAGTGAGTGAGTTAGTCAGTTAGGACACTTTCTCTCCATTATTCCCTCAGAATTTCACCCCACTGCATTGGCCCCTTAAATTAATTTATGAAAAAACGGTCGAACACCGATTTACTTATCTTTTTAGCCGATGTTTTTTCGCTGCGTTTCAAATTTCTCGCCTATGTCGTTTAAGAGATAGGCCTACACGCTCTGTTAGGAATCCTTCAACCCCCTCTTTTCACCCCTTTCACCTCATAATAATACACCACATCGAAAAACCATTAGACATGTGTTAGCTTATTTTTAATGATTAGTATATATGCCAAGTATCACATCCCCAAATGAAACCACTCGTGATATATTGTTATTCAATGAAATGCACGTTTACCCCCCCCCCCTTAACACCTATTTAGAACCTGAATATCCAAAAATCCTCCCTTAGTGTACGGTTTTGACATACAACGTACATATCCCCAAAATGCCATGTTTCCAACTTCAATATTTTTGGCTGGGCGATGATGAGTGAGTGAGTCAGGACATTTTCTTTCATTTTTTTCCTTCAGAATTTCACCCCTCCCAATGAACCCCTTCAATTTGATTGATAAAAAGAACTGTCGAACAGCTATTTACTTACTTTAAAGCAGTTTTTCCCCCGGAGTTTGATGAGTGAGTGAGTCAGTCAATCAGTTAGGACATTTTCTTTCCTGTCCCCCCCCCCCAGAATTTCACCCCTCCCCATGGGCCTCTTAAATTGGATTTATGAAAAAACGGTCAAACACATATTTACTTATTTTTATGCTGATTTTTTTCCGCTGAGTTTCAAACTCCTCGCCTATGTCGTTTAAGACATACACGCTCCATTAGGAATCTTTCAATCCCTACTTTTCATCCCTTTCACCTCATAATATACACCACATCGAAAAACCCTCAGACACGTGTCTTACTTTTTAATGATGAGTTTATATGCCGTGTATCACATCCCCCAATGAAACCAATCGGGAGATATTGTTATTCAATGAAATGCAGGTTTAACCCCATTAAGACCCCTTTAGAACCTGAATATCCGAAAATCCTCCCTTAGTAGACTGTTTTGAAATACAATGAACATATCCCCAAACTGTCATGTTTCTAACTTCAATAATTTTGGCTGGGCGATGATGAGTGAGTGAGTGAGTGAGTGAGTCAGGACATTTTCTATCAATTTTCTTTTTTCAGAATTTCACCCCTCCCCATAAACCCCTTAAATTTGATTTATGAAAATAACTGTCGAACAGATATTTACTTACTTTAAAGCAGTTTTTCCCCCTGAGTTTGATGAGTGAGTCAGTCAGTCAATCAGTTAGGACACTTTCTTTCCTGTTTCTCCCCCCCACCCCTCCAGAATTTCACCCTCCCCATGGGCCCCTTAAATTGGATTTATGATAAAACGGTCAAACACATATTCACTTATTTTTATGCTGATTTTTTCCCGCTGAGTTTCAAACTCCTCGCCTATGTCGTTTAAGAGATAGACGCTCCGTTAGGAATCTTTCAATCCCCACTTTTCACCCCTTTCACCTCATAATATACAACACATCGAAAAACCCTCCGACTCGTGTCTTCTTATTTTTAATGATGAGTTTATGTGCCGAGTATCACATCCCCCCATGAAACCAATCGGGAGATATTGCTGTTCAATGAAATGCAGGTCTACCCGCTTAACACCCCTTTAGAACCAGAATATCCAAAAATCCTTTCTTAGTGGGCATTTGCGGCCCTTGGGGAAGCTGCATACCAAATTTCATTCCAATCCGTTTGATGATTTCTGAGATTTCGTGATGAATGAATGAATGATAGCATCGACCGTGAATCCCTTTTCGAAATACTCAAAGAATTTGGATTAGATCAAAAGACAACAAATATTATTAAGGAAACACTCATGGAAACCAAATCTAAGGTTAAATTTATGGGAGAACTGAGCAGAGAATTCCCCATTGACACAGGAGTCCGACAAGGAGATGGATTGTCCCCGTTGCTTTTTAATTGTGCACTAGAGAAGGTTGTACGAGAATCGCGAAAAGCAGGTGCACCGACGCATAGGATAGGACCAAAACTTAAAGGCATAGAATTAGACTGTTTGGCATTTGCTGATGACATGGCATTAATTGCCCAAAACATCTCTGATGCTCAATACCAACTTGAACTTCTACAAGAACAAGCAAAGAAAATTGGATTGCAAATCTCATTTGATAAAACAAAATTTATGACAGATATAAAGAATGCCCCATCTGAAATTAAAATTGGTACTGACCATATATCTCGTGTGAAGGAATTTAAATATTTGGGTGAATGGATTACCGACAATTGTAATGAGAAGAGGTCCATTACAACAAGAATTCAAAAAATGGAAACTGCTTTTCAGTTAACGAAAAATACTTACAACAAAAAGAGTCTTTCCTGGAAATGCAAAATTCAACATTATACAACAGTGATCGGGCCCGAAGCTCTCTACGCTTCAGAAACTCTCACTCTTCAACATAGAACACTTCGAGATCAGTTGGAAGTGAAGGAACGTAAAATAATGAGGAAAATCTTAGGGCCGAGAATCAAAGATGGTGTTCATCTTCCAAAGCCAAATGCTGAAATATATAAAACCATCTCCAAAATTACAGACAAAATGCGTATGCGACGAATCCAATTCTTGGGGCACCTGGAAAGAATGGACCCAAATAGACTAACTCACAAAATTCACACATACTTGAAAAACAAAACAACTAGATCAAATTGGTACAAACAGACTGAAAAAGACTTGCAAGAATTAGGATCGCCAAATCTCCTAGACCGAAATGTCATCAGAACACTTGCACTCACACGGGGTTTCGAGGAGGAAGAAAGACGGCCATACCACCATATCTGGTCTGCACAACGGAAGCAAACCCATTCGTTGCGTATGAAGGAGTACTGGGCTGCAAGAAAGGCTAACCATTGTTGATTCCGCGTGGTCCTAAGAGACCCATTCGCGACGAAGAAGAAGAAGAATGAATGAGTGAGTGAGTGGTATTTGACAAATATATAGTAGAAGATAGTGTCAAGTCTTTGTTATGCTAAACTCGGTTGACAGTGCTGTGTGAGTAGTTGAGTAACTAACGGGATTTCAAATAAAGATCCTCATTTTCTATACCGGTAGTGCAGAGCGCAAATGGCATCCAGTCGGCCGTGTCTCGACTTGAGCTATGTTGTCATGGAAACTATCCACCTTGCCATTCCTTCATGAGTATATTTTATGATTTGATTAGCCTGTGCTGGAGTGCAAAAGGGTCGAAATCAGATGAATGAGAAAGACTATCGAAAATCCATGTAGCCAGCGGTTCCTTCTGGGTCCTGAACTATGTGTATGCAAAATTTGGTTGAGATTGGTGTAACGGTGTAGATTTGTATACGGAACAGCCCCACCCACCCACATACATACCCACATACAGACTTTCACTTTTATATATAAGATTGTAAAAGGGAGTGTTTTACAGATATATTAGATGATTTGTAGCTTCCACGAGCACTAGCCTAAATAAAGAATACGATTTGGAGCAACTAGATTAATAGACGTGACACCGCTCATAACCTTAAATTCCTTATAAACAGGTCCTCTTCATTCACAGACCAACACGTAATTTCATATGGATTCTGTTAAAATGAGTCATATTGATATGATTAGCAGCAGAGTATCAAGAAAGCAGCGCGAGAACAATCAAGAAGGCGGTGCGAGAGTAGCAATATCAAGTAGGCAGTGAAGAAAAAAAAGAGCCTTGGAATTGTTATGTAATATTGGATTCTGTTAAAATGAGTCATATTGATATGATTAGCAGCAGAGTATCAAGAAGGCAGTGCGAGAACAATCAAAAAGGCAGTGCGAGAGTAGAAATATCAAGTAGGCAGTGAAGAAAAAAAAGAGAGTCTTGGAATTGTTATGTACTATTAGTGTATAAATAAAACAGATTTTTGTGTGTTGATGACTGTCCAGGAGGGATACGATCCATCTGGCAGTGCGTCTTACACACTTCCGTCCCATTTTTCAAAATAACTCCCAAAAAATTATCCAGCAACCGAGTGGAAAGATGTTACACATCAATAATAATCAAACGGTCATCCGCCTTGAAGCTTTATATGCCTCTGAATGCCTCATATTAAACAGGAGAGGACTCATGGATTAACTTGAAATCCAAGAGAGGAAGATAATGAGGAATATATTGGAACCAATCAAGGAAGGGAGTAAATAAACAATACAAATACCAGGAGCTATATAGTTACTCTGAAAGAATTACAGTCGTGGCCAGGAAGAGACGTTTAGCATTCTATGGACACGTCTCCAGGATGCATCCAAACAGGCTGACCAACCAGCTTCTCATATACTGGCAAAGAAGGAAGACCAAGTCACCATGGGTGCTAGAAGTGCACAAAGATCTGCTGGAACTCAGAGTTACGGAAAAATACATACAATATTGACGTCTCTCATGAGTAAATTAAAGCAAATGAAGTTCCAGGAAAATCCTCCAGGGAAGAACACATGTGCCCTCTGGACAAAGGAGACAAAGGAACAACCCATCCAGAGGATGCGTGACTACTGGGCAAACATCAAGATCCACTCCAAGCAAAAAGATACAGTCAGTCTGAGAGACTAGACTATATATCATTTCAAATGACTCATGCTACAAATGCTACACATGTTAGAAAGGCTCGAAGCCCCAGGACTCTTTCAACAGACTCCATTAACCATTAACTTAGGCTTCCCACGCGGGGAACGGAGAGCGGGAGGTGCACTCTGCTGCATGACGTCACGCACTCGCCGTCTCCGTATCGCATAACGCCAGACCCCAGGAGTAAATTCAGACTCAACAGACTCCATTACCCTTTAACTTAGACTTCCCGCGCTGGAGATGCATGACGTCACGCACTCGCCGTCTCTGTATCGCATAACGCCAGACCCCAGGAGTAAACTCAGACTCGGTGCATATGCACTGAACAACATGATGACGTCATACACGCCGTAACCGTAACGGATAACGGTAGACCAATGCATAACGATGAAGTCGACAAGATCATTTGAAATGATAAAATAATTGAATATCGTGGTCCGTAGTTGGCCTATACGGAACAAGAAGAAGAATGTTGTTGACATTATTCATTCCTTTGGGAAATTGCCCTGTGAGAATAAAACAAGAAGTTCCGTGATGAACTAAAGAGCCTACTTTTCTTAAAATTTAAGATTCATGCCAATGATTAATCTACATGGTTCTATCTAGAATAACGACAAAATAAATTTGGTAATATCGACATTTTTAATTAGTTCGAAATATACCTGGCATAATGTAGCCTAATAGAGCACTACAGTTGATAGCCCTGGTGACTGAATATATTCTTAGTTCCATCTCTTTAGGTACAGAATACAAAATTTGGTTGAAGTTCAATGGATAGCATGGACGTTACATGCAGTTAGACATTGGATTTATCAGCGCGAGTAAAATCATGTTGGCAGCAATGTCATGCATGTGTTGGTCAGAAATAATCTGAAATATTATGATCTCTTGTTGTGTTAATTTTGAATGAAATCCATTTGTTAGCTTAGAAGTTACATATATTTTAAAATTGAAACTATCAGCAGGCTTAGAGTCATGTTGGCAGCACTGACGTATATTAGTCAATACAAATTAATCTAAAATGTCAGGTACTATACGTGTGAAAAGTTAAAAGCTGTTGGCATGCATACTTTTTGATATATTGGTATTTTGATAAATTTAATAGAGCATTTAGTAACAGTTGACAGCCCTGGTGGCTCTTAAGAATATGCTCAGTCAAATTTGTTTATGTACACATAGTACATACGAAATCTGGTTGAAATCCAATTGATAGTGTAGACGTTATATGCATTTAAAAATTGGATTTATCAGCAGGCTTAGAATCATTTTGGCAACACTGTCATGAATGGCCTCCTAGAAATTAAACTGAAATATTATTATCTAGGTGTGTGCCGATTTTGAAATAGCTCCCATGCCTATCTTCCAAATTTCAGTTGCGGTTTTTCAGCAGTTGGTAGCACTGACATCATATTCAAATATGGCCTTGAGATATCCAGATATAGATCTTTACTCGTACCAAATTTGGTTTCGATTGCTGCAGCCGTTTAGGAGTTGATAGAGGGGACACACACACAGCCAGCCAGCCAGCCAAACGGACGGACGGACAGACGGAAGACAGACAGACAGACACACAGACAGACATTTGCCCGGATCGATCTCATAAGTCTACTTTTACCTCATTTTAGCAAAATGTGAAAAGTAGGCTAAAAATAAAATTTCTAGATGTTTCGAGAGGAAACTTGCTCCTTTTTCAGTAGAATTAAGACAATGTGGCCGAAGATGAGTGGCAATGAGCTTCCAAAGAAACTACAGAAATTCCTCTGTTCGTCACCAGATGGCAGCCAGAAGCGGAACATCCTCATTTTTCGAGGAGTCTCAATTATTTTTCTCGTCCCCTTTTCCTTCTCCTTCTATACTTCTCTTTCCGCTGTTATAATTAATACGGCACGTTTTTCTACCAAGGTCCATACAGTAGCTTCTGGCTTTTTCTGCTATTTGATGACAAACAGAGGAATTTCTCCAGTTATTTTCTTGCAACTGCATTTATATAATCTACTGCTGTTGTGCCGAGTTGATCTGACTCCCCAAATGACGGACCAGGCGAGAAGTGGACATGAACTGGTGCATGATACCTTCTCCCAATTCTAATATAACCCATACATGTCCTTCCCACATTCCTTGCATGTGGCTATCACCCAAACTTCCAGGTTTTTAGGGATAGGCAATCTTTCTTTCAGCCTATTCGGTTTTTCCCTGGCCCTTCAGCATCCCCTTATATATGCGTACATTTATGCTCACATATATAAATACACCATGTTAACATCCTTAATGATGCCAGGTAGATTGCAACTGCAATGGGACTGGCGAGAAGCCTCACAACGGCATTTCCTTCCTTCACCCATATGCTTTCTCTTCGTAGACTAATTGCATGTCGGAGGCAGCAGTAGTAAGGTCGGCTGTCACGCGGGGGGTGCGGGTTCTCTTTCGGGGCCCCCCCGAAAAAAAACCTGAAGAAGGTTATAATGTAAACGAAAACAGTACAATGTACTCAAGAATTACAATTTATTGACTTAAGGTATTATTAGCCTATTTTCATTTATGAAAAAAATAGGCTAATGAGATCACCTTTTGTCCGTGTGACTGTCTGTGTGTGTGTGATTCGTGTGTACCCCCCCCCCCCTAATAACATATAAAAGGCTGGAGCGATTTGAATGAAACTCGGTACGTTCATAGCACTATTCCGGTTGACCCCGACCGTGCCCTTCAAATTTTGTTACGTCTCACCAATCCAACATGATGGCTGTGCGAAATATTTCACCAGCATTCAATATCTCCGAAACTAATACCGATATCATCCCGGAATTTTGTACGGTGATAAAGGGACCTACTAGAAGTTCACCTATGTAACTTTAGAAAACCTGGTAAGTTAACTATAAAACCAACATGGTGGCCAAGCGAAGTTGCGACTTTTAAATAGATGTTTCGCGCGATTTAACCAACCAAACGCAATGAAACTTGGTACAGTATATGTTTATACACATTGTAATGCACTGGTATCTAATTTAGTTCAATTGTTTACATAACCTCAAGATGGCGGCAGTGCGAATGTTAAAATTAAGTTTTTATTTCTTTTGTATGAATCATGCGATCGAAGTGAAAGTTTGAATAATGAAACTACCCAATAATTTTCCTTTAATGGTGCATGACTGTATGGCCTATACATATAACAGTCCTACATGGCGACCATCCGAAATATTTATACGGTTCTCAATATCAACGAATCTATTACAGCAATCAAACTGAAATTTTGTATGTTGATAGAGGAAATTTACTTAAGTAGGATATGTGAAAATAGGCTTTAGATCTTCATGGAACTACTTGTTTTTCCTATTTCATTAAATTTTGTCAATAAGGTTTTTGAGCAGACATGGTCTCTTTCATGTCTTTTCGTACTCGTACCGTAGCGTGGTTAAGTGTAAGAGAGGGCCATGTGCTCTAACTTCGCCACTACTAAAGATATTAAATAAATTATTATATTTATTAAACACAATGTGGGTGGCTTCGGTGGCGTAGTTGGTAGCATGCTGAGCTTCTATGCTCAAGGTCCGGGTTCAAACCCGGCCGAAGTCGTCGGATTTTTAAGAGCATTAAAAATTCCTCAGTATGCCTTCTTTTGGAGGGGAAGTAAAGCCGGCGGTCCCATGTCATAGATTTATGGCATGATAAAGACCCTTCCACTAATTACACTTATGTGAAGCTAAATTATAGGTTATGTTTGACTAACGCTCTTGGGTTCCAACGGTCGTCGCCAAGAGCCAACTGCAGTGGCATCCAGTAACCAAGTTCAGAACTGGTTGGTCATTGATGGTGGCATTTGGTAGCAAAAGTTGGAACTACTTGAAAAATTAAATGTCTGCAGTTCTTACTGGAATAAGAAACAGATAACACACACTAATACAGTCATCACAATTAACACCGGTCATCAGACAGATTCTACACACACCCAAAGTACACGGGCTACATGACCGCGTTGTCGCAGCCCCTAAAATGAGGAACCAACCATTCAAATAAATTATTATATTTATTAAACACAATGTGTACAGAAAACAATAAATAAAAGTAAGTTACATTATTGTCGTGATTTCACCAATCTTTAGTTTGTTCAATTAGTGATAAAGCCCTATTTATACACTTCTGCAGGTGATATTTGGGGCACGGTTCACGACATGGCTAGCTTGCCACGGTGGGTGAGTGTTAACGTGTCGGTTTTCTAACCCCAAGATTGCAGGTTCGCTCCTGGCCGTGGTAAGTGTTTTTTTTTGTTTTTTGTTTTTTTGTTTTGTTTTTGAAAGACGGCAAAAATACGATACGCATGTCATACGATGTTGGCATGTTAAAGAACCCATTTGAATTCAGTAGGCCGTGTTCATAATGGCAGGGGGCGTGGTGGCTCAGCGGTCTAGCTGTATGTCTCTCACCAAGGCGGTCCGGGTTCGATTCACGGTCATTGCATGTGAGATTTTCGAAGTGAAATGCCATGTCCTGTGGTTCGGATTCCACGTAAAAAATAGGTCCCGTGGCTCATGATCTCGAGATTAACGGTCACGTTAAACTACAAGCTTCCTTTTTTCATAATGGCAAAATTAATCTCGGGAGTTTCCGCCAACACAAACTTTCTCATTTCTCTACTAGAAAACGCTATAGTGTTCAAGGAGCTTCGATATCTAAACTCGCTGAGCCCAAGGTTGCAGGATCGAAACCTGGCGCAGTCAGCTGGCATTTGAGGGTGCGCAAATGCGAGGGAGCCGTGTCAGTACATTGACTGGCACGTTAAAGATCCCCTTCGGGGCAAAATTCCGGCACCCCGGCGTCTCTAAAAGCCAGTGTAGTTAAAAGGCACGTAAAACCAATAACATTATTATTAGATATCTAAACTCCTTGACTTTCATAGTGATTCAAGGAACAACGAAATTCGACATGCAAGCTACCCTCTGGGTGTCAAATTACAAAGCTTGCACCCGGCACCCGAGGCAATACGATATTATTATTATTATTATTATTATTATTATTCTTCCTTCGTTACGGCCAACTAAGGACCACGTCATGTCAACTGTTTTTTCTGCATTTTAATGTTAGCCCAGTACTCCTTCATTCGCAATCGATGTTGCACCTTTCTCTCTGTCGTCCACGCCTTCCCGGTTTTTAGCTTCGGCTTAAGTTGAAAACTCCGATGTTTCTGAAGTTTCTCCCTAAGTGGGCCACGCTCTTGGATATCTTCACGTGTAATCCCAGTCTCCAACAGATCTTTCTCTACTTCATTGAACCAGGCCCACTTTGTCTTTTTCTCACGGAGAAAAGCAAAAATTCTGTTGGATAGCCGTGTTCATTTCATTCGGGTTATATGTCCATAAAAAGAAATCCTCCTTTTCCTCATCACGTCCGTTATTTTCTCTCCGTGAGTGTACAACTCGTGGTTGTGGCGTCTTCGGAACTCGCCGTGTTCTTTGACTGGACCCAGGATTTTCCTCAATATCTTCCTTTCCTTGGTCTCTAGTTTTTCCATTATGCCTTTTCTATTCATGGAGAGACATTCCGCTGCATACAAAGCTTCTGGCCGGATGACCGTGCAGTAGTGCTTCAGTTTTGCATTCAGGGATATAGATCTTTTGTTGTACACATTCTTAGTTAGATGGTAAGCCATTTCAATTTTATTCAAGCGTGATGCAAAAGCCTCGTTTTCGGACATTTTAGGGTTTATCCATTCCCCAAGATACTTAAATTTCACAACCCGCTTGATTTTCCCATGATTCACTTCAATATGTTTTGGAGCCGTTTTGATATTAGTAATAAATTCTGTTTTCTCGAAAGAGATCAGGAGGCCCGCCTTTGCAGCTTGTGTTTGAAGCTGGTTGATCTGTTTCCTGGCCGTATCCAACGAATCTGCAAAAACCGCAAGGTCATCTGCAAAGGCTCGACAGTCAATTGATAGGTTCTTATTCTTGTGACCAAGTCTGATTCCATTTTCGACTCCTTCATCACTCATTGTTTTGCGCCACTCACGGATAACTTTCTCAAGAACGCAGTTGAATAGTAGAGGCGAGAGACCACCTCCCTGTCGAACTCCTGTCCTTATCTCGAAGGCATTGGAAATCTCGCCTCTAAACTTAACTTTTGAAGTGGTGTTGGTGAGAGTCTGTTGGATGATCGCTCTGGTTTTGTTGTCTAGGCCGAACTCCTTTAGAATCTTAAGTAGGGTAGTCCGATCAATGGAGTCATAAGCTTTCTTAAAATCAATGAAAGTTACTACAAATTTCTTGCTCCTTAGTTTCAGATATGAAAGGATAGATTTGAGATTCATGATTTGCTCCACACATGACCGTCCCTTCCTAAAACCTCCTTGATAATCACCCAGTTCTGTATCTAGCTGTTCTTCAGCCCTAGTTTGAAGAGCTTTTGAGAGGATTTTGTAAGTTATCAGTAGGAGGGAGATGCCTCGATAGTTGTTAACATCTGCTTTATCGCCTTTCTTATGAAGGGGGTGGATTAAAGCAGAAGTCCAATCACTTGGAAGTCTTTCGGTATCCCAAATTTCATGTATGATGTCCGTTAATTTATCCACCGTATTGTCACTAGCAAACTTCCACAGTTCAGCGATTATAGAGTCTTCACCTGGAGCTTTATGGTTCTTTAGAGATCGGATAATCTGTTTGACTTCCTCTTTCGTGGGTGAAGAGGAATCTGGGTGGACTTGCGCATGGTCATTAAATGTGAATATGGAACTTGGAGTCTCACAGTTAAGAAGGGACTCAAAATATTTTGCAAGCACCTGACAATTATCTTTGTCGCTATAAACTAGTTTTCCATTGCAATCCCTGAACTGAAGACATGGAGGGCTATATTTCTTCAAGTTGCTTTTAAATGTTCTATAGAAGTTGCGCATATTATTCTTCTGGAAATCCTGTTCGATTTGATCCATCTGGTTTTTATGAAAGGCACGTTTAGCATTGCGGATGGTTTTTGCTGCACTCGTTCTCTCATTCAAGAAGTCTGTCCAGTTGACTTGATTTTGTTGCGAATTCCATTTCTGCCAGGCATGCTGTCTCTTCCTTATTACTGCGTCACATTCACTGTTCCACCATGCATGCTTCCTCGTTTTAGTTAGTAGGACGGTCTCTTTTGCTGTCTCAACCAGCGCCTCTCGCAGTTGTTCCCAGTTCTCTGCATCCACAGTTTGTAGTTTTCGTGTAAACTCATTACCGGACGCCAGTTTTTCAACATCATATCTTTCAGTCTTTTTGGCTCGGAACCTCCGTGTGTTTCTCGGGAGGAGTTTGATTTTAATTTTAGATAGATAATGATCCGAGTCCAGTTTTGCATTTCGTAGAACTTTCACATTCTGAATTTCTCTTTGAGCTTTCCGTGCAATTGCGACGTGATCAATCTGGAATTCGCCAAGACTGGGATTTGGGGATTTCCAGGTCTTTTGTTTCCTGGGCAGATGTTTGAAAGCAGTGGATTTCATTACCAGGTTGAAGGCCCTACATAGCTCTATTAGCCGTTCTCCATTACGGTTCGTTCTGTGATGAGCGGAGTAATTTCCAACAATGTTTCGAAATTTTCTTTCTTTGCCTACCTGGGCATTGAAATCCCCAAGTAAAATGATATTATGTTTGTCTGGAATCTTCGATAAAATGTCTTCAAGTTCTTCCCAGAATCGATCAGTTCCTTCCGGGTCTTTCTTGTTCGCTACGTTGATCGGCGCATGAACGTTCACAATAGTATACATTTTATTTGTACTTCGAAATGAAAGGGTCGAGACTCGACTGCTTACAGAAGTGAAATTTGTGATGGAGTCTAGAATCTTCTTGTTGACTACAAATCCAGTACCGAGTTGGGGAACCGTTTCTATAACACGTTTACCTGGCTTACCCTTGAAGATTCTGTAGCCTTCTGATTCAAAGGCATGCTCATCAGTAAATCGTGTTTCCTGAACTGCCGCAATTTGGATCTGATGTTCAATTAGAGCATCCGTGAGTTGTTTTAATTTTCCAACCTTCCGCAGAGAATTTGTGTTAAAGGTAGCAAAGAAATTCTTGACTCTATGATTGATCTTTCGTGGAGTCTCCGATACCTCCAAGCATTTCGGTGCAAGCTCCCCAGATTCCGAAGGCTTGCATGCGTCACTCGAAGCGACGGTGGATTGGTTACCACCTGGGGTAGTAGCATTTGCTGAACTTTCCTCCATGCTTTTAACAGTTGAAAGACTGTTGACTTAGGCCAGTGATGTTTCACACTGACAAGGATACTGCCAAGGTTGTGAGCCTTGGAGCCCCCAGCACTGATCGGCTCACCGACCCAGTTTCCCGCTAGGATTGGTTACCCAACCTTCCACTGGGTTGCTCGGTTTAACAGGGGCACCTCTTGTAGGTTATGTTCTGGAGTTGGAGTGAAAGAGGCTAGTTGGATTCTCTTGCTGAATCCAATATATTAATGTTGCAGATGGCTAGCAACGACGCGTTTCACTCCCATTTGCCCAGAGACACAAGGTCTCCTCTCAGGTTGATTCCTGGGACCTATTATTATTATTATTATTAATATTATTATTATTATACTGCAAGAATAAAGGAAATAACTTATTTTGTGGAATTTGTTAGATTGTTGAAGCATGTAACAACCCTCTTGCCAACAGGGACACAGTGGATTAAGCCCATTCTCCTACACACATACCGAATTAACAGTGACAAATTTTTTCTCCAGCAATGAGGAATTGCAAAGTTAAATTGTGAGGGAAGGGTGGAAACGTGATGGGGGCAGGACGCCCAGTGGCTGTTAGTGAGGAGGGTTGCGGCTATTGATCCTTCTCATCCTCACATTCCCAGCCTCACCCTTTAGGTCCCACCCCAAACATACAGCCATTTTAAAAGTTTATGTTCGACCCTGTCAGAAAACTGTACTATAATGAGCCTCATTATAACACTATTTTTCATTATGAAACAGTTTATCCCACAAATCAGAGCTCAAGAATCAGTTGTTTGACCAATTAGATAATTATATGCGCTGAGTTCCACGGCCTTCTAATTTAAATTTCACTGCCTGGCCTAGTGTCATAGTAGAGTAATCGAGGAGGCCATGGTCAAATACAAGGCATTCTCTGCGTCTCATGCGCCCTGTTCAGTACATAAAACTGGCGAAATCTCGAAGGATATTTATTAATATTTATGTTCGAACATAAAATAGTTATAATAATTATCGTCGAACATAAACAGTCGTATGCAAGTCGCCTATAATGGTAATTAAGATACTCGTACGGAAATTATAAAACTCGCATACGCTCGTTTTATAAACATACTCGTATCTTAATTATTGCCATTATAGGCTCGTTGCGAGCTTCCGTGGCTTAGGCGGCAGCACGCCGGCCTCTCACCGCTGGGTCCGTGGTTCAAATCCCGGTCACTCCATGTGAGATCTGTGCTGGACAAAACGGAGGCAGACAGGTTTTTCTCCAGGTACTCCGGTTTTCCCTGTCACAATTTCATTCCAGCAACACTCTTCCAGCAACAGGCTTCGGCAGCCGGCACACTTCATATCCTCGCCGCTAGATGGGGGCTTCATTCATTCCATTCCTGACCCGGTCGGAGACTGGAAGCAGGCTGTGGATTTTTCATATAGGCTCGTTGCATAATGTACTATTAGTTTATATTTCTTCATGGACATTTAATATTATCAGAATTATGGTGTTTGAAGCCATTTTACAGTGTTGCCTTCGTAAACAAAAGTTCGATGCTTTTCAGTCGGTCAGCACGATTGTACCCAAATGAGATGGGTTATTCCTTATTCAGAAAAAAATTACATGAGATTAATGTATGTCTACCCCTTATTATTCCCGTTTTCCAACGGGGTCGGGGATGAGATGCGACGGAAGTCTGTGTGGCGATGGTTTTTACGGCCGGATGCCCTTCCTGACGCCAACCTCATGAGAGGAGTTAATGAGAGATGAAATGAATGATGGTGAATGAAACAGGGCAAGGATGTGGAAGGAAGCGGCCGTGGCCTGTCAGAAGTTACCGTCCCAGCATTTTCCTGGTGCTGAAAATGGGAAACCACGGAAAACCATTTCAAGGACGGCCGACGGTGGGGCTCGAACCCACGCGTCTACCGAGTCAGCAGAGAGCTTGGCCCCATGACCTAATGCTGCGCTTTAGCCAGCATAGCCACTACTGTCGGTAATTACATGAGATTAATAATTATTTAATTAATTACATCTGAATCCTTGTTTATAATTAATTAATCTCATGTATTAGGGAATAACCCATCTCATTTGGGTACAATCGTGTTGACCGACTGAATAGCACCAAACTTTTGTTTTGGCATATTATCCTTGTAAGTCAGTCAAAACTACAGTAGATGGAGTCCAATTACGTGGGTTATAGATCAGGACAAAACCAAGTACATGTTTTCATCTCGGTCTAAGGAAATGGCAGGAGATCTGTTCAACTAAATGGGGTAAACTATGAACAAGATGTTCAATAAAGAACTTGTAGCCTACTTTCTCCTAAGTGCTGGTCAAAACAATAAGGACACCACCCATAAAGTAAATTTATCCACTTGCCTGAAATGTATTGGTAATGCGCTATTTTTAGCCTACTTTTCACATTTTGCAAAGATGAGGAAAAAGTAGACTTATGAGATCGATCCGGGAAAATGTGTGTCTGTCTGTCTGTCTGTCTGTCCTTCTGTCTGTCTGTCTGTCTGGCTGTGTGTGTGTGTCCCCCCCTATCAACTCCTAAATGGCTGCAGCAATCAAAACAAAATTTAGTATGAGTAAAGATGTGCACCGGAATATCTCACGTCCATATTTGAAAATGATGTCAGTGCTACCAACTGCTGAAAAAACGCACTAGAAATTTGAGCTCCATGTTGGATATCTTGCAAGGTATGCATGGGAGCTATTCCAAAATTGGCACACATGTAGATAAGACTATTTCAGTTTAATTTCCAGGAGGCCAACCATGACAGTGTTGCCAAAATAATGTTAAGCCTTCTGATAGGTCCAATGTTTAAATGCATATAACTTCTACACTATCAATTGGATTTCAACCAAATTTTGTATGTAATATATCTACATAAACAGATATGACTGAGCGTATTCTTAAGGCCACCAGGGCTGCCAACTGTTAATAATTGCTCTCTCTATTTTTTTCATCCAAATACCTATATATCAGAAAGTAAGCAAGCCAACAGCTTTAAACTATGCACACGTATATTCTGTCATTTTGGATTAATTTGGAGTAACTTATATACGTCAGTTCTACCAACATGATTATAAACCTGCTGATAGTACCAATTTTTAAATACATGTAACTTCTATACTATCAGTTGGATTTCAACCAAATTTCATATGTGCTATGTGTACCATAACAGATATTACTATTAGTATTGTTAAGAGCAATCAGGACTGCCAACTGTTAATAAATGCTGTCTATATTTTTTTACCCTAATATCAATATATCAGAAAGTATGCAAGCCAAGAGCTCTATACTTTGCACACCTATAGCACCTGACATTCTAGATTAATTTGGAGTAATTAATACAAGACAGTGCTGCCAACATGATTCTATGCCTGCTGATATGTCCAATTTTAAAGTACATGTAACTTCTATACTAACAAATGTATTTCATCCAAAATTGGCACAAAAAGATATCATAATATTTCAGGATATTTCTGACCAGCACACGCATGACATTGTTGCCAACATGCTTTTACGCGTGCTGATAGATCCAATGTCTAACTGCATGTAACGTCCATTGGACTTCAACCAAATTTTGTATTCTGTACCTTAAGAGATGGAACTAAGAATATAGTCACCAGGGCTGCCAACTGTAGTGCTCTATTAAGCTAAATTATACCAGGTATATTTTGAACTAATTAGATATTTTGATTTTACCAACTTAATTTCGTCATTATTCTAGATAGGTTCATATTCTGTAGAATAATCATTGGCATGAAAAGTAGGCTGTATAGTTCTTCACGGAACTTCTTGTTGTAATTATTAATACGACCTACAGATAATAAGTAGGCGTTTAGTAAAAACACATGGATTTTGGTTGGAAAATACGAACGTTATTGGCAGTTTTTAAATACCGTATGGTACAAAAATTAATACTCGTATGCACGGAAGCCCCCATCCTAAGAGAAATCGGGGGCACGTACACATTTGAAATTTTGTATATCAATAAACCTCATAAAGACATATCAAACGTGTAGTGGAAAATTATTGAGGAAAAATGTGAGGATGAGTGAGGAAGTGATACATTTCTCTTGAAATATTTGAAATTTTCAGGAAAAGTCCCAATTTTTTATGGTCTTTTTAAAATTTTATGTTTGGCACCAGCGCTCAAATGTTTTCACAGCCTACTTGATACACGTCTGTTTAGGCGGGAAATGGTGTTAGGGAACAGCTGATTGGTTTGTTGTCTGAGCAGCTTGTGATATTTATGAGGATAAGTGCGTACTTCGTCAAGTTCAGGAATTTGTTGAAACAAAATGGGCCGTCACTACCATCATCGAAGAAAGAAAGAAAGAAAGAAAGAAAGAAAGAAAGAAAGAAAGAAAGAAAGAAAGAAAGAAAGAAAGAAAGATAAGAAGTATCTCAAGAATGTTATGGATCTGGAGACATAAACGACCGGACTGGCTGCGTGGCTAAGCGGTTACGTTCTCGCTTGCTGGGCCCTAGGTTACGGGTTCGTATCCTGGCGCAGTCAGCTGGCATTTGAGGGTGCGAAAATGCGAAGGATCCGTGTCAGTAGATTTACTGGCACGTTAAAGATTCCCTTCGGGGCGAAATTCCGGCACCCCGGCGACTCTAAAAGCCACAGTAGTTAAAAGGGACGTAACACCAATAACATTATTATTATTATTATTATTACATAATCGACCGGACGTGGGTAACATCCAACTTTGAGTTTAGGCATGTGCTTACACGTCTGGCGGAGCATGGCTTTCATCACCCTTATTGTATTAACAAATCCTTCCATGACCCTACAGTGACGTGTGTATACCAACTATGTGGATATTTTCGATTGCCATTTGGCTGCAATAAAAGTATTAATTAATATCCTGAACTAGCACCAACTGCTAGAGTTCAGGTACTATGTGAAATCGTTTTTTTCTTTAGTTCAAATAACATTTTCATATAACGCACAATAGGCTGTTACAAACCCTTTAAAATAAAAAGTAAAAATTTCGCAGGATTTACTTTCTGTAATCCATGTGGTCTTATAAACGAGCGATTCTATTGAGCTGAATTGAATAATAATTCCGAGTAAAATGAATTTTCCCAGGCATCTTAATTAATAAACGTCCACTTGAGCACGACTTCCTTGGTGTCCAATAGGGTAGTGGTTTGCTTTTCCTCGAGCCATCCAGCTCGAATAGTGACGTCAACTCCATTGATTTTCGCGCTGTTCCTCTCAGGGTTTGTGCTAATATTAATACCCGTACCATTTCACGGGTAAACATACATCCAATCTCTCGATAGAGCAATAGCTGCCACATATCTATTGCAATGATGTGGGCACGAGATGTGCACTCAGAGTAAGAGATTCATTGTCCACGACCAAGGAGTGTTACTAGGAAAATACTAAGAATAACAAGTAGTTCCTTGAATAACTATACAGACTATTTTCATAAATCCCATTTATGTTAATTGCCTCTATCAACATACACAATTTCAGTTTGATTGCTGTAATAGGTTCGTAGTTATTGAGAACCGTCTAAATATTTCGAATGGTCGCCTTGTTGGATTTTTATATATGTAGGCCATAGAGTTATGTACTATTAGATGACGATTTTTGCGTAGGTTCATTATTCAAACGTCCACTTCGATCGCATAATTAATACACAAGAAATTGAAACGTAATTTTAAAATTGCGCACAGCCGTCATCTTGAGGTTTTGTGAAAAATTGAACTAAATTAGATCCCAGTGCATTACAATGTGTATAAACATTTACTGTACCATATTTCACGGCACACATATGGTTACATCGTGAGAAAAGTCTATTTAAATGTCTCACCATGGCTTTGCCGCCATGTTCGTTTTATATTTTACAAGTTTTTGGAAGTCTCATAGCTGAACTTCTAGTAGTATCCTTTATAACTGTACAAAATGTCAGGGTGATATCAGCAATAGTTTCGGAGATATAAAATACCGTTGAAATATTTCGCACAGCCGCCATGTTAGATTAGTGAGACGTAGAAAATTTGAAGGGAACAGTCAGGGTTGTCCGAAATAGTACTATGATCTTACAGAGTTTCATTGAAATCGCTCTAGCCGTTTAGAAGTTATTAGGGGTGGGGCACACACACACACTCACTGACGCACACACTCACACGGAGAAACAGTGAACTCATAAGCCTATATTTTCATAAATGAAAATAGGCTAAAAATGAGAAGGAAAATCGCATAAGATGGAGAAGGAGGATAAGAGAAATATTAAGAGAACCAACGGAGCTTGTAGTTTTACGTGACCGTTAATCTCGCCACCATGAGCAACGGGACCCCCCTTTTAAGTGGAGTCCGAACCACAGGACATGCCATTTCACATCGAAAATCTCACATGTATTGGCCGGGAATTGAACCTCGAACACATTGGTGAGAAGCAAATGCCTTGACCGCTGCACCACCAAGCCCATAAAAATATAAAAAGGGACTAGCATTACCCGTCGCACCTTTGCCCGTGAATATTCTAGTTGTAAAGAGTACACTTAGCAAAATCTCAATCATGAGTGTTATGACTGATTTATCCTTGGTATGAATGATCAGACTTTATCAATTCAGCCACTGGTGCAGTGGTTAGGGGTTTGTCATTCCTTCATAGGTATATCAGAGCGAAGTTAGTTTTCTGGGAATATCACAGACACTGTTAATTTAAGGACCTTTAAATGTGGTTTTCGAAGACCCTTTATAGTCGGGTGAAAAAGACCTTTCGTACTACACTCACAGGTGAAAATTGCGTGAAAAAAATTCTCGAGTGCCCCTTGACCCCCTTAAGCGCATTATACTGTATGTATTGATAAATTTTACAGCTTAATTTGGTTTAGTGATAATCTTATAACCGTCTGGAAACTTTCACAGTAATGTAATAATTGGAAGTGCCTTGCGTCTTACACAGAAATATATGGACCTGTGAGATTCTGTTACCATGGTTACCGTGTTGCATTCTTTCATTATTTCATTGTAAATATACATGTTTTAAGGTATTTATTTAATTGTGAGGCATTTAGAGAGTAAGTGAGTGCGTTTCGCTTACGCATTGGATTATGCTGAACCTGTAGGTACCTCATATGTGTAGGTTGGTGTTAATGGGACCTTATTTTCAGTACAAAACTGGAATGGGATCTTAGCAGAATAATATAGGGAGGGATTAGGAGGAAGAGGAGAAATAATGATAATAATGCTATTGGTATTAAGTCCCCTTTAACTACTGTGGCTTTTAGAGACGCCGGGATGTCAGATTTTTCCCCGATGGGGATCTTGAACGTTCCTGTAAATCTACTGACACGACTCCCTCACATTGCACACCCTCAAATGCCAGCTGAGTGCGCCAGGATTCGATCCTGCAACCTTGGAGAGGAGAAAGAGAAGGGGAAGAAGACGAAGAAGGAGGAGGAATATAAAAAGAAATGGGAGAAGGAGTCACAAAAGGAGCAGAGGGAGAAGGGGAGTATAAGAAGGAAAATAAGTAGAAGGAGAGGGAATAAGATGATACGGGGAATGAGAAAAAGGGGTAGAAAGAAAGCTGAAGAAGGAGGAAAAGGAGCAGGAGAAGAGGGAGAAAGAGCAGGGGAAGAAGATGAAGACGAAAAAGGAGAAGAATAGATGGATCAGGGGAGGAAGAAAATGGAGGACACATTAGTAGGAATGGGTTGTGACCGATCCAGTCAGGGTCAATTACCGGCCCCGGATGACAGGAGATCGGAAGGAACTCGGAGAGTCAGTATGACGTCATGGCATGACGCGGCGAGGTAACCGCGAGAGTTGGGGAATGCTCCAGAAGGTTCCAACCCCTCCCACTTTCTTTTTCTCGAAGAAGGACGCGGTTCCGGAATGTTCAGTATGTGAGTCAGCAGTATGTGAGTCAGTAGTGCGTGGACGAGAATGTTATACAGCGGAGCACGGACGAATAGCCCATGTCACGCAGACAGTGATTTTACATCGGGAACTTGAATGGTTTTCGTGAGTGACCAACAGACCATGAAGCCTGAAACTAGCGTGCATGTATTGCCAGTGCGTTTTTTTTTCAGTGAAGTATGTCAGTTTGTTTGTCGAACAGTGTGAATTTCAAGGCGATATCGGACTCGCTAGTATGTGAGGAAACAGTTAGAATTGATAAAGGAAGTCCGTTTATGCCGACAATTTATATTCATTAAAAATTGATACCAGGAGGTGTTTAAAATTACGAGTATCAGGGGAAGAACTGTATAACGATAGTCGAGGCGAAGCATTATCGCGAGGCCCTATATTTTAACTGACATCCATTCGGAAATAGCATAGCAGTGTGGCATTTTAAGAGACGCAGTGAGAATACAACGGGGAAAGGCTATATCTACTTTAAGCTTGTGTTGGAAGACGGTAGGCCGCAGGCAACTTGATATGTCGGTCAAGGCCAGCTCGAAATAGCTCCTCCTGGAAGGAAGTGTGTCACCGGGTTAAAGGAAGTGAAAACATATAACTCAAGTGAACCAGGAACTAGACGCTATAGTGTGCGAGCGTGAATGTGCTCTGATATAGTGAGATGTAATATTGTCACACGGCAGCATGAACTTAATAACCATGGACTCATATATTCTGGGCATCAACATGCATATTAACACGCGAATTATGCTGCACTGAACTTCTAAAGGGGCCATAATGGGGTGAACGGTCGCAACGAGATGGACGAGTGGACCATGGTTGGGACGTCGGGAGACGCCGCTGATGAAGGTGACCGGGGACAACCTGTGGGCAGACATGGGCGTCGCCAGGAGATCGAGAGGTGCCATGGGCGGATACCTCTACCAGTACGCTGGGAGACCACATCGCGGAGACACTGGAGGGACGCCGCCGCCCTGATGCCGCAGACGATGATGACACCGACGCCATGGATTTCCGAGGACACCGGATATAAAGTAAGACGTTTCCTTTCCATCCTTGTTCATCAGAAAGAAGAGAACTTCTACCTCGGATAGCCATGCCATGAGATAACCTGAGATCGTGTAACTTAACGCCCTTTATAATCATTTATTCCAGGTTGAATAAGAGCATCATTTTTTTTTCATAGGGTCGTGCAGATGTATTTTTTTGTCTTCCTTTTCGGGTCATTTGACCTACATAAATTTACAGCATCAATGGTAGGAGTAAGACATGTATTTATTCTCTGAGATATAATAATAATAATAATAATTTGAAATTGGGTAACGATAATAGGAGATGCCCATTTTTGCTGGGAGATTCTAGCATGACGATTTCAGAGGTCATTATTCGAATTTTATTCTGAAAGGTTTGTCACGGATTGCATAGATTTTTATTGCAAATGAATATGGTTGAAGATTGTCGGATAAGGTTCCTTGGATAGGATGCCATATTATCATACGACCTCGTGGTCCCGATAAAGTTGATACGCTCTGTTAGTGTGGGTTCTTGAGACATGCTAATAATGCATGATTTATTTCGTAATGATGTTGTGTAAAGGTTATGTGATAATTATGTGGTGATTAGATATGGTATTATTCCGTCAAAATGTGACGAGATTATTCACGGGGCGACGGATGTCCGTGGAATTGTATTTGTAAGGACAGGGTCCTCTTGACGAACGTGCCACGTTCATTGATGAGTTGTATTGAATAGCGCAGGGGTGTAATTGATGGTGCGCTCGACAGTCAGGTTGCTTGGATCCTCACACAGAGTGTTCGGCGGAAGGGTTACGATTAAATGTTTGTTGTGAGTATGAAAGACGCTAGGGCGCCTTATTGCGAGGTTCTTAACCTTTCATAAACATTAGACAATGCTATAATTTAATTACAATGACAAATATGACCGTGTGGATCAAGGTTGTTGGAAAGGCGAAGATAAATTAATAATAATAATAAGAATTAGTAGTGTAAATATGTAAGCACATTCTGGGTGTGTTAATAATTTATGATAGGTTATAATTAATTGTTGAAATGTCATATTATGTGAAGCTGAGTCGATGTTTGAGTGCTATTTGATGTAACATGATGCTCTTTAATTATTAATTTGCAGTTCGATGGAGGAGATCCGTCCATTACTGTATAAGGGTAGACAGTTGTGATTTACATAGATATTCGACATTTTCTTTGAATTTTTGCCGCAGGTGAACTTTGTGATAAGTGGCTAGTGATGTTTACATGCGTGTGCACCGATAAATTAAGGGTTAATTTAGCTTTTTGAAAGGCGATCTCCTTGTCGGAACTTTAAGAGAGGACACCCACGAGTTTGAATAAGTATATATTTTTTGTTTGTTTAGGGACTATGAACTTTATTTTTTTTCTCGGACTTTGTCCCACCATAACATTATACTCGTGCGTGATAGGCAGGTTGCATATTTATTTATCCTTTGGCCAATAAAGGAGCAGATGTGATTTTACGAGGGCTTTTACTTTCTTTTCTGTTTGTCAATTCAAGTTAGGGTTTTGCTTGTGAATCCTGGTTCAGTCTATTTACCATCCCAACCCGTAAACGACCCGAGACCCTTTGTCTCTAGCTCGCTGGAGCTTTTCTTTCAGTCTTGTCTGTATGAACCAAGATTCATGCCCTAATTTTTTTTGTACCCATTCCCTTGGCTGTTTCTTCTGATGGGGCCGGGATGCTAGCCGGGTGATCGCCTGTCCCATTGGAGAAACGGGCACAGGGGGGGGGGAAAGTGGCGCCGCCAACGTGTTGGGCTCGACGACGATGGGGTGTTTCGTTTCCGTCATGGGCATGTTTTTTGTACTCAATCATTTGTTGTGGTGATGGGAGTATACTGTGTGGTCAGATTCGTGCCTTTGATGGGAGCGCGATACTTGCCATGTGTAATTCTTGTGTAAAATTAACCTCGTATCACACTGAGCCTTTAGTGAACCATTTGACAGGGCTGGTACACGATCTCAGGTTATGGCTATACTCGACGACCTACATTCCCATGTAGGCCCCTATATTTAAGTTGTATTGTAAGATGTCACAAGTAGTAACCGCAGAAAATATTGCTGATATACTAAAACAAATCCATGTTGGATTAACTGGTCTAACCACTGAAATGAATAATGTTAAGGATAGTGTTGGGTCAATTAAAACAAACATGAAGAGCGATATGGATCGCTTATGGACGGCACAAGAGGGTGTCGGCATTCAGGTAGCAGAGGTACAGAGGACACAAGAGGGTGTCGGGATTCAGGTAGCAGGAATAAAAAAAGATGTTAGTGATAAAGTTGATGGTCTCAGAACCGACTTATTAGAAGTCATGGGATCTAATCTTAAGAGTTTAGAATCTCATTTGCAGAAAAACATTGATGCTGTAGAACGTAATCTTAGGCTATCAGGAAAGGCTATAGATAATAAGATTAATCTACTCGATAAAAGGGTAGAAACTACATTCCAAGTGCTCACCGCGGAGCTCAAAGATTCTATGGCACGGCAAATCAGGGATACTCCGAGTTCGCTTCGGGGGAATATTGAAGGACTTGAGGAGAAGTTGAACAGTAATATTAAAGGCATGGGACAAGATTTGACGGCAAAAATTGAGCAAATTGGTCAGTCTAGCGAGGAAACCCTGGATAAGTTGAAACAGGACGAGTCAGGTTGGAAAGAAGAGGTTGCGAAGGACGTGAAAAACATGCAGATACAGGTTGAATCATTCCAGGACACGTTTGACAGGAAAATCACTCATTCACAAACGACATTACTCGAACATGTGAGAGAATCTATCCACACTTCCATTGTTGAGTTGGAGGAGAAGATCATTATTCAACAGGGAAGGCAACTCACTCGATTAGGCAACTTAGAGGCGGAAATGACGCAGATAAAAGACAAATCGGAGTCAGAAAGGGTTAGATGGTCCGAAATTGAAAACACGCCACATCTTAACAGGACTGAAAGTGAAAACGCCTCATCTTCTAGAAAGGCTGGTGAGGTAGTTGCAACGCCGAGAATACGGAGTACAAATCCCGCGGGACACCTAACTATCATTAGAAGTATAGACCACCAGCCGAGGAAATTCTCGGGGAACAATGGGACTAATAACGTCACACCTATCGAATTTATGAGGGAGGTCCGTGAATACATGGCGGAGAATAAGATACCACGTGAGAGGGAACTAAGAGTTATTGAGAGGTCCCTGGAATCGACGGCATTAACTTGGTTTCGCGCATTTCGATACACGTTCACGAGCACGGATGAGTTCGAACGATTATTAATCAAACGTTTTTGGAGCCCTGAAGAACAATTGAACATACGGGCGGAACTATACGCTAAACGGTATGCGACGTCCAATCCGACTAGGTATGCGGGGTACTTCGCGTCGCAACTCGCCAGGCTGCAGTATTTGACTCCACCAGTGCCGGAGGACGAATTGGTCCAAGTCATTATACGACAGTTACCTGTAGAGGTCCAGAAGAGTGTAATAGCGTCAGGAGCCGAGACTTTAGAGGGATGTGAAGAGATTCTTCGAAAACTTGACCACACTAGCGCACAGTTACAGGCGAGGTCCGGACGACAGGAAAATAGAGATGTGAACACGGTCGTGATTGACAAAATTGCGCAGACGGAAGAGCGAACGCCGCGGGAGACGGACAGGCCAAGAGACACGGGGTACTATCGGAGCCGAGATAGGAGCTACGGTGGAACAGACGAGCGACCCAGATGGAGGAATAAACCGTACGAAGAACGTAGGAGATCCCGATTCAACACTACGAAGGGACGATATGGTGAATATCAGCGAAGGCAGTCAAATCAATATTATCAGAGACAGAATGCCTATAGGGATTCTCGTTCGCAGGGGTCGCGGCCGAGCTATACGGGAAGACATCGAGAGAGCCAGGAATATTTACAACAATTACGGAGTAATCCATCCGCACCACCGGGGGAAGCTGACCGACCACCTGACACAAGTCGGTCAGATCAACAAAAAAAAACTTCAAATTAAGAAATTCCTCAAACCTTGGTCCTCCCGAACTGATTGAAATTCAAGAGATGATTCAAGGCAAACCTGGAGAAATGCAATTTCTTTCATCGAGAAATTCGATTTTTGGGACATCTCATTGACGAATATGGATATCGGCCGAACCCGGAGAAAATTGAAGCGATAGCTGAGTTTCCCAGACCAGAAAGGGTGAAACAAGTGAGGCAGTTCCTGGGAATGACTTTATTCTTTTCTAGTCATTGTCCCCGTTACACGGATGTAGTCGCCCCTCTGCAGAGCATGCTCAGGAAAAACAATCGTTAGAAGTGGGATCAGGCGTGTGAAGAGGCCTTCACGGAAGCTAAACACATGCTCCTTAACAACGTTAAACTGGAGTACCCAGACTTCTCCAAAACATTTTATATTGACACCGATGCTTCAAAGGTAGGAGTGAGCGCTGTGTTGTACCAGGTGGATGAGGAGAAGAAACAACATTATCTGGCATTTACCAGTAGGAAATTGCGACAGCCTGAGCTTAATTACTTTGCCACGGAGTTGGAGGCGCTGGCTATAATTTATGCTCTAAAGATGTGGAAGAAGATTCTTCTAGGGCATAAGGTCGTGATTGTGACGGACCATCGCGCGTTACAGTTTATGTTAAAGTCTGACATTTCAAGCGAAAGAGTCACGCGCTGGACCCTGTTCCTGCAGCAATTCGATGCAGAAGTTATTCATAGGCCCGGAAAGCAAAACTTTCTAGCGGATGTTTTGAGCAGAAACCCACGTGAGGAGGCTGTTTTGCACCAGGTAGAGCTAATATCGGACGATCAGGAAACGGTGGAACGTTTGAAACGCCTGAGCCAGGCGCAACGGCGATATACTCCGTTAAGACGGATATACCGGTATTTGAAGAATCGCATGGGTGCAGATGATCCCGATTATGCTGGAACGGCGAAGATTGCTCACTTTTATCACATTGTTGGTGACGTGATTCACAAGTTTGTCGATAAAGACCACACAAGGCTACGTATTGTAATACCGCCGAAGTTGATTTCAGCAGTGGTTTGGTTGGCTCACCGATCTATTGGGCACGGAGGATGTGATAAAACCATACATGCCATAAGAGAAACATTTACCTGGGAGTATATGGGAAAAACCGTACGAGCGGTAATCAGGACATGCGACATCTGTCAGAGATGCAAATTCCCATCGGACGTATCTAAGGAGAAGCCTAGGGCTATTATACCGACTCGTCCGAATGAATTAATGGCTACGGACCTGTATGGCCCCCTTCCGAGGTCCACCAGGGGTAACCAATACATCTTGGTGACGATGGATGTGTTTACCAAATTAGTCATGTTGCACCCTATCCAGAAGGCAACATCCCGATACGTGATTCGCAGGATTGAAACCGGCGTGATTCCAACTGCAGGGAAGCCAGAGTTCCTTCTGAGCGATCACGGAACGCAGTTCACGAGCGCCGAATTTCAAGAAGCTATGGCACGACTCGGCATAAGGCATATCTTGAGCTCCATAAGATACCCAGAAGGAAATCCTGTTGAAAGAGTAAATGCGGAGATTGGAAAGTACTGCCGGATTTACTGTCATGAACAGCATCATCGATGGATGGAAGTGGTACACATAATTGAACGTTGCTTGAATTCTACAACACATGAGAGTACCAGACAAATTCCTTATCTTCTGCACCATGGACGAAAACCGAGTAGACCTTGGCATGCTGTTATACAGGCACCCCCAGAGATTGAGCCGTCGGTGCAAAGGAGAAACGAACTGGCTCGGGAGAGGATGCAGCTACAGGCGCAGAAACGGGAGAGAAGGAAGGCTGGCCGCCGTTTTCGCGAGCCACTTCGAGTCAATGACCTGGTGCTGATTCGGAAACCTACGTCATCAAACTTACCACTCAGAGTGTATGGGAAATTTGCGCGCCCATTTTCGGGAGCCCATAGGATTGCCAGAGTGATGGACAACAATTGCTATAGGGTGGTTGACAACGTCACGAATGCACTTGTTGGGAATTTCAATGCTGCGAATCTGCGGAAGTATCACCGGCAAGCCCGTTAGTCAGCATTGAGGAGATGACTGAAAATATCGTTCACATGCATCATTTGAGGAAGAACATAAGCTATGTTCCCACCGCTTATATTTTGAAGGCCGCGGGAGAGATGTGACCGATCCAGTCAGGGTCAATTACCGGCCCCGGATGACAGGAGATCGGAAGGAACTCGGAGAGTCAGTATGACGTCATGGCATGACGCGGCGAGGTAACCGCGAGAGTTGGGGAATGCTCCAGAAGGTTCCAACCCCTCCCACTTTCTTTTTCTCGAAGAAGGACGCGGTTCCGGAATGTTCAGTATGTGAGTCAGCAGTATGTGAGACAGTAGTGCGTGGACGAGAATGTTATACAGCGGAGCACGGACGAATAGCCCATGTCACGCAGACAGTGATTTTACATCGGGAACTTGAATGGTTTTCGTGAGTGACCAACAGACCATGAAGCCTGAAACTAGCGTGCATGTATTGCCAGTGCGTTTTTTTTTTCAGTGAAGTATGTCAGTTTGTTTGTCGAACGGTGTGAATTTCAAGGCGATATCGGACTCGCTAGTATGTGAGGAAACAGTTAGAATTGATAAAGGAAGTCCGTTTATGCCGACAATTTATGTTCATTAAAGATTGATACCAGGAGGTGTTTAAAATTACGAGTATCAGGGGAAGAACTATATAACAATAGTCGAGGCGAAGCATTATCGCGAGGCCCTATATTTTAACTGACATCCATTCGGAAATAGCATAGCAGTGTGGCATTTTAAGAGACGCAGTGAGAATACAACGGGGAAAGGCTATATCTACTTTAAGCTTGTGTTGGAAGACGGTAGGCCGCAGGCAACTTGATATGTCGGTCAAGGCCAGCTCGAAATAGCTCCTCGTGGAAGGAAGTGTGTCACCGGGTTAAAGGAAGTGAAAACATATAACTCAAGTGAACCAGGAACTAGACGCTATAGTGTGCGAGCGTGAATGTGCTCTGATATAGTGAGATGTAATATTGTCACACGGCAGCATGAACTTAATAACCATGGACTCATATATTCTGGGCATCAACATGCATATTAACACGCGAATTATGCTGCACTGAACTTCTAAAGGGGCCATAATGGGGTGAACGGTCGCAACGAGATGGACGAGTGGACCATGGTTGGGACGTCGGGAGACGCCGCTGATGAAGGTGACCGGGGACAACCTGTGGGCAGACATGGGCGTCGCCAGGAGATCGAGAGGTGCCATGGGCGGATACCTCTACCAGTACGCTGGGAGACCACATCGCGGAGACACTGGAGGGACGCCGCCGCCCTGATGCCGCAGACGATGATGACACCGACGCCATGGATTTCCGAGGACACCGGATATAAAGTAAGACGTTTCCTTTCCATCCTTGTTCATCAGAAAGAAGAGAACTTCTACCTCGGATAGCCATGCCATGAGATAACCTGAGATCGTGTAACTTAACGCCCTTTATAATCATTTATTCCAGGTTGAATAAGAGCATCATTTTTTTTTCATAGGGTCGTGCAGATGTTTTTTTTGTCTTCCTTTTCGGGTCATTTGACCTACATAAATTTACAGCATCAATGGTAGGAGTAAGACATGTATTTATTCTCTGAGATATAATAATAATAATAATAATTTGAAATTGGGTAACGATAATAGGAGATGCCCATTTTTGCTGGGAGATTCTAGCATGACGATTTCAGAGGTCATTATTCGAATTATATTCTGAAAGGTTTGTCACGGATTGCATAGATTTTTATTGCAAATGAATATGGTTGAAGATTGTCGGATAAGGTTCCTTGGATAGGATGCCATATTATCATACGACCTCGTGGTCCCGATAAAGTTGATACGCTCTGTTAGTGTGGGTTCTTGAGACATGCTAATAATGCATGATTTATTTTGTAATGATGTTGTGTAAAGGTTATGTGATAATTATGTGGTGATTAGATATGGTATTATTCCGTCAAAATGTGACGAGATTATTCACGGGGCGACGGATGTCCGTGGAATTGTATTTGTAAGGACAGGGTCCTCTTGACGAACGTGCCACGTTCATTGATGAGTTGTATTGAATAGCGCAGGGGTGTAATTGATGGTGCGCTCGACAGTCAGGTTGTTTGGATCTTCACACAGAGTGTTCGGCGGAAGGGTTACGATCAAATGTTTGTTGTGAGTATGAAAGACGCTAGGGCGCCTTATTGCGAGGTTCTTAACCTTTCATAAACATTAGACAATGCTATAATTTAATTACAATGACAAATATGACCGTGTGGATCAAGGTTGTTGGAAAGGCGAAGATAAATTAATAATAATAATAAGAATTAGTAGTGTAAATATGTAAGCACATTCTGGGTGTGTTAATAATTTATGATAGGTTATAATTAATTGTTGAAATGTCATATTATGTGAAGCTGAGTCGATGTTTGAGTGCTATTTGATGTAACATGATGCTCTTTAATTATTAATTTGCAGTTCGATGGAGGAGATCCGTCCATTACTGTATAAGGGTAGACAGTTGTGATTTACATAGATATTCGACATTTTCTTTGAATTTTTGCCGCAGGTGAACTTTGTGATAAGTGGCTAGTGATGTTTACATGCGTGTGCACCGATAAATTAAGGGTTAATTTAGCTTTTTGAAAGGCGATCTCCTTGTCGGAACTTTAAGAGAGGACACCCACGCGTTTGAATAAGTATATTTTTTTTGTTTGTTTAGGGACTATGAACTTTTTTTTTTTTCTCGGACTTTGTCCCACCATAACATTATACTCGTGCGTGATAGGCAGGTTGCATATTTATTTATCCTTTGGCCAATAAAGGAGCAGATGTGATTTTACGAGGGCTTTTACTTTCTTTTCTGTTTGTCAATTCAAGTTAGGGTTTTGCTTGTGAATCCTGGTTCAGTCTATTTACCATCCCAACCCGTAAACGACCCGAGACCCTTTGTCTCTAGCTCGCTGGAGCTTTTCTTTCAGTCTTGTCTGTATGAACCAAGATTCATGCCCTAATTTTTTTTGTACCCATTCCCTTGGCTGTTTCTTCTGATGGGGCCGGGATGCTAGCCGGGTGATCGCCTGTCCCATTGGAGAAACGGGCACAGGGTGGAGGTGCAATACTCTACAACAACACTTTCCGTGACTGTTCGTTCATATTTAAAATACTAAATTAATAGAGCTCGTATGCAATGTAGTCGCAGCCATAGCTATACCAGGCAGAAGCCGGGACGATACCGTTGTCGCCGCTGTGGCAACGAGATTGAAAGTGTCCCTCATGTCCTTGGGTTCTGCAATTGTGATGAGGCTCTACGTAACACAAGACAACACTCAGTAAGATCCATCCTTGCGGAGAGTCTGAGGGATGTTGGCTTCGTGGTGCATGAAGACGTTTCAGGGGTAGTACCAGGCGCAATGACACCATTGCCTACAAGAAGGGCCAAGAAGGGATATATATTTGATCCAACCGTACGTTTTGAACCCCATGTCCAGCAGCCAGATGAAATCAGCAATAACAAGTAGTTCCGTGAAGAACTATACAGCCTATTTTCATATATCCTACTTAAGTTAATTGCCTCTATCAACATACAAAATTTCAGTTTGATTGCTGTAATGGATTCGTAGATATTGAGAACCGTCTAAATATTTTGGATAGTCGCCATGTTGGATTTTTATAAATGTAGGTCATAGAGTTATGTACTATTACATGAAGATTCATTCGCACGATTGGGACACAATAAATAAAAACTAGATTAAAAAATTTCGCACAGCTGCCATCTTGTGGTTATGAAAACCATTGAAATAAATTAGATGCCAATGGATTAAAATGAGTATAAGCATTTACCGTACCAAGTTTCACTGCACTCGGATGGTTAAATAGCGAGAAACGTCCATTTAAATATTTATATTTCGCGCCGCCGCCATGTTGGATTTATGCCCACCAGGTTATTGAAAGTCCCATAGGTGAATTTATGTTCATTGTCTCTCTGAACATTGAAAAACCAGTTTGATTGATTTAATAGATTCATAGATATTGCCCCCCCCCTGTGGGTGGGGGGGTTTAGAATACACCCACGGTATCCCCTGCCTGTCGTAAGAGGTGACTAAAAGGGGCGACCTTGGCTATACTTTAAGGACTCCGCGTTGTTTTGTGAATTGGACCCCCAGTGGGTGGGAGGAAGCGAATACATCCACGGTAATCCCTGCCAGTCGTAAAAGGCGACTAAAAGGGCTTCTCGGAACGGTCCCCTTTCGAGGGTTTGACAGTCAGCTCTAAAAGACATACACCCGTGCGGTATAACTCTCATTAGGTTATATCGCACTTCTTTCCGTTACAGCTTTCAGGGTCTGGCAAACAAAATTTCTATATGTGCGTGCTGTTAGGGGATGGGCCACTTACGCTTGCGACTACGCTCGAAAGCCTGTTCCGGTCTTGGCCGCGCCGACAGGTGGGTGTGCCATGTACCCGTGCAGTAGTATCCGCCTGACTACGCAGGTCCCCGCACAGCCGAATGTCTGAGCTGTAAAATCCAGTATATGCCAAGGGGTACATGCCGATATGGCATTGTAAAACATCGGACCCCCGGGCAATGCCTTCCAAGCTAGGCGGGCCTTGCCCTGGCTGGGTAGCGCCTACTGTGACGGCCCGTGATCGGATGTCGGTGGCATTCGGGGAGGATGATCTGGCCATGGGTTCAAAAAGAAAAATCCCCAAACAGGGTGGTCCTACACCCAAGTCTTTAACATTTGATTCCCTACGGGGATCAACCCCCTGGGAACAATCTGTGCGTGAAAATCTGGGTGCTAACACCCCCAAGTTTCTGGTAGATACCAGAACAGATGGGGGTGATTTCAAGCTGGTAAAGAGTATTTTGTTTTCTCGCCACATAGAAGGTGTCTATGGTGAGCTTGAGAAAGTACAAAAGATGAGGAACGGTAGCTTGTTGCTCAAGACTAGGACTGGTGAGCAAGTTGAACTTTTGCAATGTGACCACTTTGGCGAAATTCCCGTCAAAGTGGAAAAGCACACGTCCCTGAATCTGGTCCGAGGAGTTATTTTCCACCGGGACCTGATTCTGAACTCTGACGAGGAGCTCAAGGAGGATATGCAGCACCGTCACGTGACTGATGTCCGGCGCATTACGCGCAAGGTCAATGGTCAACTCGTGGATACTGGTGCTTTCATTATTTCCTTTGAGCTATCGATGCTCCAGGAGAAAGTCAAGGTTACATGTTACCGTTGTGACGTACGGCCTTATATCTCTCCACCAATGAGGTGTTATAAGTGCCAGAATTTCGGGCACATGTTATCCTGATGCTCGAGCCCCGAAATCTGCGGAACATGCGGTAGGGTACCACACGAAGCGGAAGAGTGCACAACACCTTATCAGTGCACTAATTGTCCTGGATTTCATTCTCCTCGGGACAGGAACTGCCCTTCTTCCTGAGTGAGAAGAAAATCCAGGAGATCAAAACCCTGGATGGTCTCACCTACCAGGAGGCCCGCAAGAAGTACCATACCACGATTTCGCCTTCTCCAACGATTGATTATAGAGCCATAATACCAAATTTGGTCCCGGCTGCCTCATCTTTTGTACCAGCTGTGAAACCTGCAACTGAGTTTCCTGTTCCGAAACCAGCACCTATGATTATAACAGAAAGCCCGAAGGTGACTTCAACTCCACCTTCGGACAGCACGAAGGCTGTGCGAGCGAAGGCTGCTCCGCCCGCACAGCAGGGGAGGAAGTTGAAGACTTACTCCCCACCCAAACGGTCGGCGAAAGCCGCGCCGAAGCCGGCGGCATCGTCGAACAGGGTCAGGAATTCGGCTCCTGACCCGTCTATATATCTTAAAGAGGCGGGTAAGAAGGGACCCCGCACTACGCATTCCCTTTATCCAAAAAAAAGGGGAAGCCATCCGCCCCACCACCTGCGGATATTCTGCGCCTAGGGACGTTTCGGTCCCCAGATCTGCGCGCTCCCCACGGAGATCCCCCCGCCGCCGATCTGCGTCTAGGAAATCTTCCACCGAGTCGATTCACTCCATGACCTCGCCTGAGCACATGGAGATTATAGTCGACGTAGTGGCTTATGATCCTCCAGAGGCTAAGTTGTAGCTTGCTGCTCCAACTTAATCCCTAAGTTCACACAATGGCACTGTTACAGTGGAATTGTAACAGTTATGACAGGCATTTGACAGAGCTCCGTCAGCTTATTGCCCAATACGCAGCGAGTATAGTCTGCCTACAGGAAACAAACCTCTGACCTGATTACGAGACTGTTCTGAGAGGTTTCCGACTATACTCTAAAGAGGGACAAGAAGCCGCCAGGGCTTCCGGGGGCGTTTGTACCTTCGTTCGCTCTGACTGCTATAGTGAGGAGTTTCCACTCGCCACTCCTCTGGAAGCTATTGCAGTTCGCGTGGCCTTGCCTGCTATGACAACTGTTTGCAACGTGTACCTTCCACCGAACCAGCCCCTTGACATTAATGACGTCTTTGATCTTGTTGATCAACTTCCAGTCCCCTTCCTACTCGTGAGTGATTTCAACTCTCATCACCCCCAATGGGGATCACCATCTTCCTGCCCCAGAGGAAGGGACGTGGAGGGCTTAATTCAAGGGTTGGATTTATCTCTATTAAATACAGGGGAAGTTACACATTTTAGCTTAGCGCACGGCACGTACTCACAAATTGACTTGAGTGTGTGTAGCCGTGCGCTGGTCCCCCTATTTGGTTGGTATGTACGCGACGACCTCTGTGACAGTGACCATTTCCCGATCGTTCTTACCCTTCTGAACCAGACGCCCGTGGAGTTCCCCAGTCGTTGGGTTCTTAAGCGGGCAAATTGGCCCTCGTTTCAAGAACGAGCTGTGTTCGTTGATCTTGGTTGCCGGAGCGTCGATGAAGAGGTACAGCACATCACCGATGTGCTTCTTGCTGCCGCCGAAGAGTCCATTCCATCCTTTTCTGGGACTCCTCGTCGCAAACTCGTCCCTTGGTGGACAGAGGATATTGCAGCGGCAATAAGAGACCGTCGTCGAGCTCATAAGCACTACCGTCGGCGTCCAACCATGGCCAATTTGGTGGCGTTTAAGAAATTTCGTGCCAAGGCACGGATTCTTATTCGCCAGAGTAAGAAACAATCCTGGGAACGGTATGTGTCTTCTATTACGGCACATACCCCCTCATCTCAAGTGTGGACTAAACTACGACGTATTTCGGGAATTCAGACATCTTCTACTGTACCGGGAAATTCCATTGATAATGAACTGGTTACAGATCCTTATCGCGTTGCAAACCATCTCGCCTCGTATTTTGCGGATATATCCGGTTCCGATAACTATGACCCTGCCTTCGTGGCCCTGAAGCGTGAGGCGGAACGTTTCCAGCTTAGTTTTGCTTCCCGCGCTTCGGAGGAGTACAACGTGCCCTTTACGGAGTGGGAACTCCGCGGAGCGCTGGCGCTCTGCAGGGACACGTCTCCCGGCCCGGATAATATTCACAACCAGATGCTTAAGCACCTAAACGATGAGAGCATTCGTTATTTGCTCAGGGTGTTTAACCAACTCTGGTTGGAAGGTGTGTTTCCAGCCCAATGGCAGGAAGGTATCATTATACCTATCCTGAAGCCAGATAAGGATCACAATTTGACAGGGAGTTACAGACCTATTTGTCTCACTAACGGTCTGTGCAAGCCCTTTGAGAGGATGGTCAATCGGTGCCTGGTGTGGGTCCTGGAGAAACGGGGACTCCTGTCTGAATACCAGTGTGGTTTCAGGGCGTCTCGGTGTACCAACGACCATCTGGTACGCCTGAAGACCGCCATACAGGACGCTTTTCTCCGGAGACAGCACCTAGTCGCTGATTTCTTTGACCTCGAGAAGGCCTATGTCACCAATTGGCGTTACGGCTTCCTCTCTACCCTGCATCAATGGAAATTCCGAGGTAACTTGCCGGTTTTTATTGCGAATTTTCTGTCCCTTCGCCTGTTCCGTGTCCGAATAGAGGGGGGGGGGGCGGACATATTCGCAATATCATATACAGGAAAACGGAGTCCCACAGGGATCGGTGCTTAGCGTAACATTATTTGCGATTGCCATAAACGGTATAGTCGTTGCTGCTGGTCCAGCAGTGGTAACGTCGCTATATGTAGACGACTTCGCTCTACATTATAGTGCGCAAAATATGGCGGTCGCTGAACGACAGCTACAACAAGCTATTCAGAGAGTGGAACGCTGGACACTAGAGCATGGCTTTCGATTCTCAACCGCTAAGTCCTCGGTTGTCCATTTCTGCCAAAAACTCACTCTCCATCCTGATCCTGAGCTTTATCTGGGCAATGTAGCTTAGCCTGTTGTTGCAGCGTACCGGTTCCTTGGGCTCCTTTTCGATCAGAAATTGACGTGGGAGCCACACATGCGGTGTTTGAAAACTGCCTGTGCTAAGATACTCAACATGTTGCGGTATCTTAGCGGCACATCATGGGGGGCGGACCGCGCGGTGCTCTTACGCTTTTATAAGGCTCTGATTTTATCTCGATTAGATTATGGCAGTGTAGCATATGGCTCGGCCCGTAAGTCAGTGCTTGTTAAACTGGACAGTGTCCACCACGGCGGTGTGAGGCTGGCGACGGGTGCCTTTCGGACGAGCCCAGTCGTCAGCTTGCTCGCCGAGGCTGGCGTACCTCCTTTACACCTGAGGCGCCAACAAGTGCTGCTGACCTATGCTGCAACTATTCGACAGATGCCCTTTCATCCAAGCTATCCATGTTTGTTTTCCAATCCGAATCGCCGGCTGTATGATGCGCTCGCCCGAGCCAGTCGGCCGGCGGGGATTCGCTTGGATGACTTATACCGTCAGTTCCGATTTCCTTCTGTCTCCTGTATCGCCCGAGTACCTAGCAAGGCCCCTCTGTGGATGGTCTCTCGCCCTGATATCATCCTGGATCTGCACACCGGCCCTAAGTCGGACACTGACTCCTCCGTCTATCGGAGGCTGTTCCAGTCCGTGGTGAGCTGGTATCCGGGATCAGGGCTTCTATTCACGGACGGTTCGAGGGTAAACGAGAAAGTAGGCTGTGCATTTGTGGTTGAGGATCGCCGGTTTCTCTTTTCACTTCCCGATGCCTGTGGCGTGTACACAGCGGAGCTCTATGCCATCTTAGAGGCTCTGCGGTACACGTTATCAGACGATCACCAGCACTTTCTTGTGTGTACTGACTCTTTGAGTGCGCTGCAAGCGATCGATGTGTGTTTCCCGAAGCACCCGTTGGTCCAGCGTGTGCACGACCTGCTCGTCAGTTCGCGTACCGCTGGGGCCGGGGTGTCCTTTGTGTGGCTTCCTAGCCACATGGGTATTGCGGGAAACGAGCTTGCTGATCAGGCGGCGAGAGAGGCAGTCACACTGCCCTCGCTACCATATAAGGTGTCTGCTAGTGATGTGTGCTCTCAGTTGCGGCATTCGATCCTGTCGCATTGGGAGGAAGCATGGCTTGCCACGCCTCCACCCAAAAAACTGAGAGGCATCAAGGAGACAACGAAGGTGTGGAAATCTTCCTTCCGATCTCTCCGGAAGGAAGCTGTGGTACTCTGTCGACTCCGGATCGGCCATGGGATTGCTACGCACTCCCACTTGCTGAAGAGAGAAGATCCCCCTGTGTGTCCTTGCGGCGCCCACCTAACCGTAGCACACCTTCTCTTGGAGTGTGTGGATCTGGCTGATCTGCGCAGGACTCTTAAACTGCCTAATACCCTCTCCCTTATTCTCTGTGATGACGGGCCGTCAGCTGACCTCGTCATCCGGTTCATGAGGGAGAGTGGTTATTTTTTTAAGTTGTAATGTGTAGTTACGACTTTTAATTCAGTTTAAATCTGTTTTATGTTTTTTATTGTGTTCATCTATTTTATTGTTCACAATGCCTTATTTGTTTTATCCTTTTTTACCATCCGCCTTTTATTCTTTTTATTCAAATAAGGCTTAATTTATGGGGCTCACTGTCTGTTTTATAAACACCATTTTCGTTTCATCCATGGCAGTGAGTTGTTTTTATCTACGTCCTCTCATTTCACGCCATTTCATTTCATTAGGGGCCGATAACCTCGATCTTAGGCCCCTTAAAACAACAATTATCATCATCATCATCACCGTCTAAATATTTCGGATGGTCGCCATTTTGGATTGTTATATATATAGCCCATAGAGTTATATATCATTAAATGAAACTTACATATATAAAAATCCAGCATGGAGACCATTCGAAATATTTAGACGGTTCTCAATATCTACTAATCTATGACAGCAATCAAACTGAAATTTTGTATGATGATAGAGGCAATTAATATAAGTAGGATATATGAAAATAGGCTGTTTAATTCTTCACAGAACTACTTGTTGTTGTTGTTTTTTATTTATTGATTTTCATCATGACGGAGCCCATACCGTTTAAAAATGCATTCAAATCCTGTGGTTAATCGGCTAAGATAGCAATGCCTTCAGCAAATCTGGGAGTATTTTTTTCTCCTTGAGTCTTCTTGAATCCATAACAAATACATTTATACAGGTTATTTTTTTTCGTATGTCCCAGTGATTGGGAGTATATTGTTTTAACTGACTGAAAAGTTGCACTATAAATTCTTCCACATATTATGTTTTATGATCAACTATTTAATACCTTAAGTCGATATTTAGTACATTGAAACCGCACATTGTGACCTTCTTCAGCGTGGCATAGGATAAGTAACTGTGCAATAACATGCAACTTAATACAATTTTTGTCATAATAGAGGATATTATAAATATGTTTGTTCCAAAAGCTCACAGAGTAAAATTTCAACAACCAGAAATCAAAAATTATAACACTTACGTGTATGTGAGAATATATATCTCTTTTATATTGTTTTATATCTTTTTCTGTTCTGTTTTCATGTTTTTGTTTCTCAGTTTAATTTCTTATTTTGCCTTCTCTTCAATTCAAAGCTGTTTTATCAACACTTTTTATTGCTTTATTAACAAAAATATGTAACAGATCTGGTTTTTGAAATTTTACTCTATGAGTTTTTGGAACAAAAACATTTATAGTATCCTCCATTATGACAAAAATTTAAAACCCGGCAGTGGTCGCGAGGGGTGGGGGGAGGGATTGTCTCACTTTGGAAATGTCTTGCATGAAACTCTGCAGCTCGTACACGGATTCACATACCCTCCTAGATATTCCTAGTAGGGGGCATAACGAGACACCTCCCTCAACAATAGCAATTTATCACTTGAAACATTCACTCGGTTACTATTATTGCACGCGCTTGCAGAGAAGTGAGACTTTCCCTCACCCGCGACTAAACGAAACCTTTTTTGTGTTACTTTTCGTTGTATAGTTCGTTCTCAAGTGAATTTAAAAATGGCTAATTAACTAGAGGAACAGGTTATGGTATGGTAGGACGAGGTGGAGAATGAATTAACAAGAAATTGTGAGTCAGGTGATGATTTTTTGGAAGTTGGCAGTGTTAGTGAATTCAAAGGGATAATAGAGAACTTAGTGTTTCAGTTCCTCAAGATGTTCCTGGCAATGAACTGGATAATGCTGGTGCACAATTCTTGGAGAAAGATGTACCCACAAACTGGCACATCCATTGCTCACAATACGTTGCAAAAACCAGATACAAGAACCTTGTTCGAAGCCTTTTTGGTGTGAAAGATGAGACAATAATTGTTACCTCCCGCAGTGAGGCATGGAGATTGTTTTTTTTCTCAGGAAACTATTCAAGAAATTGTGGACTCCACTAAATACAAATGTCAAAATTGCGTGAAAATTACGCTCGAAAAGGGGACGCTTGAAACACTGACTATGAAGAAATAACTGCGTTATTTGGCTTATTCTATCTCTCTGGCGTTTTGAATGTTTCTCATGTGAATTCAGAAGACTATTGAGCAATCTCTGCCTTATTTCCTTCTAACAGTTCCCAATACCGTCAATCCTTTCTTGAGAGAATCTAAAGCCAGGGAAACCGCTGAAAAATAATTAACCACGGTGAAGTTCCTTCCGTTATTGCCACGGTGGGTGAGTGGATATCGTGTCGGTCTACTAAACCCCAAGATTGCAGGTTCGCTCCTGGCCGTGGTAAGTGATTTTTTTAAGGCGGAAAAAATACGATACGCATGTCATACGATGTTGGCATGTCAAAGAATCCATTTGAATTCAGTAGGCCGAGTTCATAATGGCAAAATTAATCTCGGGAGTTTCCGCCAACACAAAGTTCCTCATTTCTCAACTAGAAAGCGCTATAGTGTTCAAGGAGGTTAGATATCTAACCTCCTTCACTTTCATAGTCAAGGAACAACGAAATTCGACATGCAAGCTACCCTCTGGGTGTCAAATAACAAAGCTTGCACCCGGCATCCGAGGCCATACGATATTATTATTATTATTCCCAATAGGATGTGCTCGTGATTTGACAACCTCTGCAGGCTTGTTCATAACAGAGTAAGGTCCATCGTGTTGCTTTCCCATATAAACTTCCCTTTTGTATGTATGCCTAATAAATGCGAGCGTCCGCCAGATAATATATATTTAGATGCCATATTTAGAATGCTCTGATTTAAAACGTTTAATTATTCTCATTGGTCTGGTAAAATTAAAGTATCTAATTTGTAAATATCTATTAGATACTTCACGAAAGCAAATAATCCTATTACCGTCCCTGTCAAAACAATCATTTGTGTATAAAACTTGAAATTACGACTGTGAGAGAAAATCTCACCCGCGACCACTTACGTCGAAATTACACCGCGACCACTGCCGGGTTAAGTTGTATGTTACTACAGTGTTACTTATCTTATACCACGCTGAAGAAGGTCACAATATGACCGAAGCCGGTACTCAATCGTTTATTATAATTTATGTTCGACCCTGACTATTATATGTCAAACAAATAGTTCCGTGAAGAACTATACAGCCTATTTTCATATATCCTACTTATAAAACTGCCACTATCAACATACAAAATTTCAGTTTGATTGCTGTAATAGATTCGTAGATATTGAGTACCGACTAAATATTTCGGATGGTCGCCATGTTGGATTTCATATATGTAGGTCCTAGAGTTATGTAATGTTACATGAAGATTATTGTGTACGTGTAGCATTCAAACTTCAATCGCATGATTAGGACACAAGAGGTAATAAGGAGATTTTAAAATTTCGCACAGCTGCCACTTGTGGTTATGGAAACAATTGAAATAAATTAGATGCCAGTGGATTAACATTCGTAAAAGGATTTACTGTACCAAGTTTCACTGCACTCGGATGGTTAAATTGCGAGAAACGTCCATGTGAATATTTATACTTCGCGTCGCCGCCATGTTGGATTTGTGATCACCAGGATATGTAAAGTCCTATAGATGAACTTAAGTTTATAGCCCCTATGAACATAAAAAAATCAGCTTGATTGCTATAATAGATTCGTAGATATTCAGAGTCGTCTGAATATTTTGGATGGTCGCCATGTTGGATTGTTAAATGTATAGGCCATAGAGTCATGTACCATTGAAGGAAAATTATTGCGTAGGTTCATTATTCAAACTTTTACTTCGATCGCTTGATTACGACACAAGAAATAAAAACTTAATTTTAAAATTCGCACAGCCGCCATCTTGAGGTTATGTAAACAATTGAACTAAATTAGATACCAGTGCATTACAATGTGTATAAACATTTCCTGTACCAGATTTCATTGCGTTTGGAACATTAAATCGCGAGAAAGGTATATTTAAAGTTTTCAAATTCGCTTGGCCACCATGTTCGTTTTGTAGTTAACCGCTTTTTGAAAGTCTTATAGGTGATCTCCCAGTAGTGCCCTTTATCTCCGTACAAAATGTCAGGGTGATACAGCTAATAGTTTCAGAGATATAGAATGCTGGTGAAAAATTTCGCACATCCGCCATCTTGTGGTTATATAAACAATTGAACCAGGTTAGATATCTGTGCATTACAATGTGTATAAACATATACTGTACCAAGTTTTATTGCGTTTGGTTGGTTAAATCAAGAGAAAAGTCTATTTAAAAGTCGAAAATTCGCGTGACCGCCATGTTGGTTTTGTAGTTACCAGTTTTTCAAAAGTCACATAGGTGTACTCCCAATAGTTTCCTTTATCTCCGTAATAAATTCCAGGGTGATATCGGTAATAGTTTCGGAGATATTGAATGCTAGTGAAATATTTCGCACAGCCGCCATTTTGGATTGGTGAGACGTAACAAAATTTGAAGGGCACGGTCGAGGTCGCCCGGAATATTACTATGAACTTACTGAGTTTCATTGAAATCGCTCCAGCCGTTTAAAAGTTATTAGGGGACACACACACACACACACACACACACACACACACACACGGACAAAAGGTGATCTCATAAGCCTATTTTTTCAAAATTGAAAATAGGCTAAAAAATGTACTATATTGAGGCTCATTATAACACTATTTGTCATTATGAAACACGATCTCCCACCAATCAGAGCTCAAGAAACAGTTGTTTGACCAATTAGATAATCAGATGCGCTGACTTCCACGGCCTTCTAATTTAAATTTCACTGTCCGGCCTAGTGTCATAGTAGGGTAATCGAAAAGGCCATGGTCAAATACAAGGCATTCTCTGCATCTCATGCGCTCTGTTCAGTACATAAAACTGGCGAAATCTTGATAGATGAAAAAAATCCACAGCCTGCTTCCAGTCTCTAACCGGGTGAGGAATGGAATGAATGAAGCCCCCACTTAGCAGCGATGATATGAACTGTGCCGGCTGCCGAGGCCTGACGCACTCCACTGGGACAATGATTAAATGAATGACAGGTGAAATGAAATGATAGCGGAGAGTGTTGCTGGAATGGAATTTTGACAGGGAAAACCGGAGTACCCAGAGAAAAACCTGCCTGCCTCCGTTTTGTCCAACACAGATCTCACATGGAGTGACCGGGATTTGAACCACGGACCGAGCGGTGAGAGGCTGGCGTGCTGCCGCCTAAGCCACGGAGGCTGCGGCGAAATCTCGACAGATATTTATGAATATTTATGTTCGATCATAAAATAGTTATAATAATTATCGTCGTATGCAACTCGCCTATAATGGTAATTAAGACGTATGGAAATTATAAACATACTCGTGTCTTAATTATTGACATTATAGGCTCGTTGCATAATGCACTATAATACGTCATTAAGGAATCGGGCTATCATGGTCATTTTATGTCATTTTATATTATGTATTTTTGGAACATGTGATGTATGACTTGGCAATAATCTGGTGATATAGAGTTTACCACGGCTCTAACATCTCTCCTTATTCAGGCTGTGACCAGCATACATTCTTCTGTATGCCGTTCACTTTTTCTGAAGAACTGCTCCTGTCTGACTATTCTGAAAAGTAGAAGCAAATACGATACCACTAAATGTTAACATTCGTCATCCGGTGGGTATGATTCAACATTCATGATATACTGTACTGTATTTTCATGGAAGCAATGACACAGGCAGCCTATGGTGTATGATTACTGCAAGTTTGAATCCTCGATGAAGCAGAGTCGTCGGATTTTTTAAGAGCGTTAAAAATCCCTCAGTATGCCTTCCACTACCTACACTTGAGGAAGCTAAAATTTGTAAGTTAGTTCCATAACGCTATATTAGTTCCAACGTTCCGCCATCAGGTGCTGAATGCGATGGCATTTAGTAGCCACGTCCGCAGCTAGGTGTCGTGGACGGTAGCATTTGGTAGCAAAAGTAGGAACTGGCCTACTTAAAAAATTAATCGTCTGCAGTCCTCCTACCTCAATCACAGATAACACACACTAATAAAGCCATCACAATTAACACCGGTTATCGGACAAATTCTACACACACCCAAAGTACACGGGGCTACATGACCGCGTTGTCGCAGCCCCTAAAACTAAGGAACCAACTAAAATCTGTGAATAAGTGACCCCTTCTTGGTTCCAACATCTCGGATTCTATTCCAGTCCGAAGAAGTTATAATTTTGGAGAGTGTCAAGAATCCACTGCACTCCAAGTCGTAGGGTGTCGGCTTAAAAAATGTCTGGCATTACACTTGGTGACGTTAGCAATAATAATAATAATAACAACAATAATTTCAAATATCTAGGATAAATCATGTAGAAATCTGCTCTGAACGCAAAATCTAACAAAGAAAGAGTCTCAAAGTCTTGCCAGAAACCACAGGCACAAAGGGAATGGTCAAAATTAAAAACATCGAAAAACAAGAAAGGAAAATTCTGAGAAAAATTTACGGCACCGTTTTCAGAGATAATTTCTGTCAAAATAGACCCACAGAAGAATTATACAGAAATACTGAATATATCACGACACTCATCAGAAAACGCAGAGTGAGGTTCCTTTCACATATCGCTAGAATGTACCACACCAGACTGACTAAAAGAATATTCAACATATTTTCTACGTCAAATTTGGGTACTTCTTGGTGCAAAGAAACTGACTTTCAACAATTACATTTCACCATAGAAGACATTCACAACCGCAGAATTTGTAGAGAGAAGATCAGAGACCAGAAATTAGAATTTACATCACAATCCAAAGAAATAGGCGTAAATGGACAGAAGAGGAGAAGAGGGCACGGAGTGAACAGATGAAAGGTTTTTGGGAAGATAAAAAGAAGAAATGAGCCACCACCAAAGACTAGATTTTTGTGTTTTTAGTGCTCTCCTTGGTTGGTTGGTTGGTTGGTTAGTTCCTCAATTTAGAGGCGGCGACAACGCGGTCATGTAGTCCCGTGTACTTTGGGTGTGTGTAAAATCTGTCTGATAACCGGTGTTAATTGTGATGGCTGTATTAGTGTGTGTTATCTGTTCTTTTTTTTCTTAAATTCAAGTAAGGACTGCGGACATTTAATTTTCAAGTAGTTCCTACTTCTGCTACCAAACGCCACCGCCAACGACAACTAGTTCCGAACTTGCTTACAAGATGCCACCGCAGTCGGATCCTGGCAACGAACGTTGGAACCTAAGAGCGTTAGTCAAATATAACCTATAATTTAGCTTCACACAAATGTTCTTTTACATGCTATAAATCTATGACATGGGACCGCCGGATTTTCTTCCCCTCCGTAGGAAGGCATACTAAGATATTGTTAACGCTCTTAAAAAATCCGACGACTACGTCCGGGTTTTAACCCGCGATCTTGGACATAGAAGCTTAGCATGCTACCAACTACGCCACCGAAGCCGCCAGCGCTCTCCTTAAAGGGGGGGGGGGGATAGTAATAATAATAATAATAATAATAATAATAATAATAATAATTTATTTCTTCTTGGGGTTTTAAGCCATCTATGGATCACGGTGCTTGAGTTTTAACTGTTGTCTGCCCCTTCTGGTGTTCTTCTGGATTGTTTGGTGGCTGCTTTTGTGCTGAAATCTGGAGCCTTTCTATTGGACCAGTAATCTTTCATTCTCTTGCTGAACTCTTCTTACGTTCCTCAGTCGCGTTGTGGTGAACTTCTGCAATAGATGTGAGGAAAGGTCGGGTTTCAATTGCCAGACGGTAGTTCCTGTCATTTATTGTGTCGTCCTGGTGTATGCAGAGTTCACAATTTGGTTTGTACCGTCGTCTTCCATCTGGTAAGACCCTAGAATTTCCTTTCCTGTACCTCGAGGGCCCTTAAGGGTGGGGGGGGGGGGGGGGAGGGTCTTCTTGGTTAGAAACAGGCACTCAGCTGCGTAGAGAATTGAAGGTCTGACTACCGCATTATACCTAGGTAGTGTCTTAGTTTGACATTCATCGACAGATGTTTCGAGGCGTACAGTTTTCTACGAGGGCAGATCAAAACATAAGTTGCACTTCCCAGTTATGGCCATTTATTACACCACCTATACAACAGCAACACGCCTATAACGACATAAAATGTAACGTCACATTTCCACATAGTTTCCAAGAGACTCCAAACATTTCTGCAAACGCACAACGAACTTGTCGATGCCGGATGCATAGAAAGTTCCTCCAGCGTTCTGCAACCACACGGAGACAGCGGCCTTCACCTCCTCATCGGTCTGGGAATGTCGACCACCGTTCTGTCTAATGATCGCATTCATACTGTTGACATTTGCACGGGTCCTGGACGTTGCGGGCCTGCCCTCGTGCTATTCGTCCGTGATATCCGTGCGTCCGGCTTCGAATTGCTGACTCCACTTTACGATCCCTTGCCGAGAAATGGCCCGCTCCCCATACACAGCACTAATTTCACGATGAATGTCCGTTGCAATTCTTCCTCTTGGCCCATAGGAATCGGATTATCGTACGCACTTCATATTTTGAATGAACGTTCACTCGACGCGTCATTGCTTTTGGCCGCTGTTCACACCATACAAGACGAGACACCACAGCGACCTGCCTAACAGATGTGTGGGCAGTGTCTGTCCATTTCTTCACTGTGCCCACGTTTGCGACACACAACGCGCTGCTGCAGCGCGTTAGTGCAACTAACTTTTGGATCCACCTTCGTACAAGCATAGTCATGTATGATCCTCCTTTGTTCGAGAGCCATTAGTTCACTGATATCTTCTGAGATCCATTCTCTGAGGTGAGAGCTGTGCCGGGGAGAAGGTAGCACACAACCCTATGCCGACAACCAGGATGTGACCAACAAGAGACGCTAGGACATGTCCTGGGCCAATGTTCTAAAGGAGAACTGTTACGAAATTCCCGTCATCACCGAGTTCGATCATCAATTGCCACTTCCCTGAGAAAATTGAAATGGGAAGTTTATGAGGAAGTGCACTGCATTTCGGAAAATGGTAGTCACCGTAGAGCAGATATCGTTGCCATTGACAGGAAGAATGGAAGGGGTTTGGTCCTGGACCCCACGGTACGAATGGAAGTGGACATTCCGCAAGCCGTACGAGTCAACGTGGAGAAAGAGGCAATTTACCGACCATGCATACCTCACTTGAGTGAGAGATATAACTTACCTAAAAATGCATGGAAAGTGAATGGCCTTCTATTCGGAGCTCGTGGAACATCTTATAAGTTCGTCGTGGATATCCTCAAGAAGCTTGGCATCATCGAGAATGATCTTGAGAAGATCTGCTTGGGCGTATTGAGAGCTTCACTCAACATGCTACATAACCATTTATATGGTATGTACCGGTACTGTAGAGCCAACAATGTACCTACACTGTTTTTATTCTGGATCTTTATGGTCTCCCGGAATGCCGGGCGGATGTCCTTCAGGAAATATATATATACTGCTTTAACTCCCTTGATATGGTTAGTATCAATGTCTCTCATGGTTTTAGGGACGTCTTGAATATTGGTAATGAGCTCTGTTTTTCCGATGTCGATTAACAGACCCGTTTTGGCCGCTATTGAGTTCAGTGTCTGGAGATGCGTGGTGGCGTTTTGCATGTCGTTTGCCAGCAAGGTTAGGTCATCAGCGAAGGCTAGACAAGGGATCCTTAGGTTATCCGCTTTGGTACCCATCCTTAATCCGGTGTCGACTGGTTGGGTTCTGGTCTATTCACTGTAATACTTTTTCAGAATACAGTTAAATAATATGCAAGATATTCCTGCTCCTTGCCGCACCCCCGTTTTGATTGGGAAACTCTCCAAGAGGTGCCCTCGAAAATTTACTCTGTAAGTAGTATCGTAAAAAGTGGATTGTACCAACCTAATTAGTTTGTCATTAAGCCCCAGTTCCCCTAGGATTCTGAAGTGAGTGGTTATTGGTTATATCCACGGAGTCATATTCCCTCTCTTGCCATGTTCGTTTTGTAGTTAACCGGTTTTTGAAAGTCTTATAGGTGGACTTCCAGTAGTGCCCTTTATCTCCGTACAAAATTTTAGGGAGATACCGCTAATAGTTTCAGAGATATAGAATGCCTGTGAAATATTTCGCACATCCGCCATCTTGTAATTATGTGAACAATTGAACGAAGTTAGATGTCGGTGCATTACAATGTATATAAACATATACTGTACCAAGTTTCATTGCGTTTGGTTGGTCAAATCGCGAGAAACGTCTATTTAAAAGTCGCAAATTCGCTTGGCCTCCATGTTGGTTTTGTAGTTACCAGGTTTTCAAAAGTCACATAAGTGAACTTATAGTAGTTCCCTCTATCACATTAGAAAATGTCAGGGTAATATCGGTAATAGTTTCGGAGATATTGAATGCTGGTGAAATATTTCGCACAGCCGCCATGTTGAATTGGTGAGTCGTAACAAAATTTGAAGCGCACGGTCGAGGTCGCCCGGAATAGTGCTATGAACTTTCCGAGTTTCATTGAAATCGCTCCTGCCGTTTAGATTTTATTAGGGGGGGACACACACACACGAATCACACACACACACACGGACAAATGGTGATCTCATAAGCCTATTTTTTCAAAATTGAAAATAGGCTAAAAATACTCCAAAAAATCTTAAGACCAAAATAAGGAAACAAACTTTGGATGAAACAGAAGCCGCATGAAATATATCAAAGTATTAAAAAATCTCAGATTCCATCAGAAATAGGAGACTGAATTTTATGGTCATTTATACAGAATATATGGCAATAAGCTAACAAAGAAACTTTTAAACCTTAATTGGCTGGTAAAAATAAAACGAGATCTACAATAAATTGGAATCAACGAAGAAATCATTAACAATTGAATGTGTCCCCACCATAACGTTGCAAGTTACACATTTGTCGAAAATGAGTTTCAGTGTCAGAACGTTTCTTATACCCTTCTACCGCTATCTAGTGGCATCTGCCGGGGAAAATATTAACTTTCCAGGGAATTATGAGTCGAAATTGGCGGTCAGTATCAGATCGTTGCAGGTGAGCCAAAAATGGCGACGCAAACGCACGTTTCATCAGTGGATTCTGTGTTTATTCATGCAAATAAAGGCAAGAAAATTGGTATTAACTACGAAAGGAAGAAATGTGTTAAAAGGAAACGATTGAGGAACGGTGGGAATGCTTATTGGTCAATGGCCGGAAAGCAGGTCAGTGGTAAGAAGTCTCCTTATATGGTAAGTATCAAAACGTTGCACATAACGTTTGTTTGTCTTTTGAATTTTAAATGGCGAGTTTCTATACTTCAAAATTAACTAGCATGAATTAATTTATTACCATTATAATGTACGGATACCAAAGCTTTGTTATTGAAAACTAGACATTTCCGGCAAATTACATTTACTCTGTAATTAAATATATTATTGTTGATCCTCCTACTGCATGTAACTGGTGAAAAAGTATAATTATTCAATACATTTGAGAAATAAACGTTTCTTTCTTTTTTTCAGTTTCTGTAAAATTTGGTTTTTTGGCACTTGCAACGTTCTGGTGAGGACCCATTCAATTGACTAAGATTTAGAACCCTAATAAACAGACACAAATTTGCTGGAAGAATAAAGAATACAGGATGGACAGAGGAACACAAAAGAGAACACCGTGAGATATTGGGAAAAAAAGAGGAACCATTGTGTCAAATAAGTTCTAACGCAATCCTTAGTTGGGCACAACGAATAATTAAAATTAATATTCTTCTTCTTCTTATTATTATTATTATTATCGTAGGCTCTAAGCTACCGTGGCATAGATATTTTTAAGATGGAGCCATTGAAGCGATTATCTCTCCGATTTCGACGTTGGCTGTAACTTATAAGATCTGAAGCATTATAATTATTATTTTATTTAAACTGTTTAGACCCATAGGATCACATAAAACAAATTATGATCTGCAGCTCTTTTTCTTGGTCTTACAAAACTCCTTCATCATTGCTCTATGACGAACTCGACGTTCCTCCGTCCATTGTTTCCCCGTTCGCCTTGGTCGATCTTCAGGTGTAACTTCCCAACTGTGTTTCTTTTGTCTGAATGTCATTCTATATTCCATGTCTGTTGGTGTGATATTGGCACTTCTGAGATCAATTTGGGCCTGTGCAACCCAGGCCGTTGTCACTTTAAGTTTTCTGAAGTATGTCACAATTCTCTTTGCTTTATTTTTTTATTTTTTAGCGTATGGCTTTTAGTGCCGGGAGTGTCCGAGGACATGTTCGGCTCGCCAGTTTTGTAGCTGCTTCGAGGTCGGCACCCAATGTGAGCTACACGTACCGTCGCGTGTGGAGTGTTGTCTGGGGAGGAAAGTTTGAATGTAAGGACGAGGAGTTGGAAGGTAGAGGCTGTGGCCTATAGTTAGGGACCAACCCCGGCATTTTCCTGGAAGGAAGATGGGAAACCACAGGAGACCATCTTCAAGGTTGCCGGCGGGGGGATTCGAACCTCCGCGCCTCCCGGATCTGAGTGACTGCCAGCAGTCAGGCCGTAACGACCACGGCTAACTCACCCGGTTTCTCTTTGTTAATCGGTCGTCATTCAGTCTCATGATGTGGCCGTCAAATCTCAGTCGTCGTCTAAGGAGCGCAATTAAACCTGTCTATCTGATATTGCTTCTCCCACCAATATTTCCTAATCTTCTTGGTATGGCTCTTCCTGAGCTCCATCGTCCAGGTTATTTCGGATGCAATATTTGGGTGGTCTGAAAATTGATGATTGTCAACTAGATCTCTGAATTTAGATCTGTCCAGTACCATGTCACTTGGGATGTCTATTTCCTGAAGGTCTTTATCAACTTCAAACAGCCAGTTGTTCTTAGTTCTCATTGAGAGAGTAAGATTTAGAATTCTTTTGGTCAGCCTGTGATCCCTTATTCTGAGAATACGCCCATAAAATGTACAGGGTATTTATATGTGCTTGGCTATGACATTATCTCTCACGCGCTCCGCCGGTGACGCCTCAGTTGCCGGCTGCAACGTGCGCGTATGTACGGCAGAGTTGGTGCTTACCATCAGTATAATGCATTTTTACTCACCATGGTTACAGTAGATGCTGAACATTTCCGCCGTCTGCTGCCAAACATAAGGGGCATATATTTATGAAGTTTCCAGTTATTCCGGATAATTTTGCTTCACTAAGGAAATAACGACCTTTACGTCTATTTTTATCGTTTACTGAACCTGTACGTTTGAATCTCTTAGCCAGTTTTATTGTGATTATATATAGTGCTGTAATGCCTTATGTGAAATATTCGTTACTTGAACGTGTATATCTGGACAATACGTACATAAAGTGCAGGAAATCGTGCGCTAGAAATTTCCAGGGAGACCCATTCCTATAAAACAACTGGCTAATTTGAGATTCAAACGTACAGGTTCAGTAAACAATTAAAACAAGATGTTCAGTAAAGAACATATAGCCTACTTTCTCCTAAATGCATGGGTATTGTTATAACTCTTTGTCCTTTTCAAAGAGTATAATTGAATGTTGATTGTAGTAGCTTGTTGAAATACAACGTGCTATAGGGATATTAAACATGAATATGAGGTGCCCTTTGCTAGTGCTACCTCTGTAAAAAAATTCATTCAATTCGGTTTCACCGTGTTTGAATTGATCTGGGGAATGGATTTGCACACATACATGGCCGCTATTTGCAAACTATTGGGCTGATGACCTTGTGGTCAATCATAAGATGCTTTCCACAAAAAGGCATGTTGTTGCAAAATCCGATAGAGATCAAATTATTAGGATGGTCGAAATTTGATTGAAGCTTTTAACATTTGGTTGGCCGTCATTCCGTTTCCGTCAAGATGGCGGCGATATAAAACATGACACTGAGGTGCCTTTTGCTAGTGCTACCTCTGTACCAAATTTCGTTCAATTCGGTTTCACCGTGTTTGAATTGATAGGGGGAATCGATTTGCACACATACTTGGCCACCATCTGCAAACTATTGGGCTGAAGATCTAGCAGTTTGGTCAGAATATGCTTCCCACATAAAGATTTGTTGTTGCAAAATTTGGTAGAGACTAGATTATTAGGTTGGTCGTAATTACATTTTAGCCTTTAACATTTGGGTGGCCGCGATTACGTTTCCGTCAAGATGGCGGTGATATAAAACATGACACTGAGGTGGCCTTTTCTAGTGCTACCTCTGTACCAAATTTCGTTCCATTCGGTTTCACCGTGTTCGAATTAATAGGGGGAATCGATTTTCACACAAAGATGGCCGCCATTCGCAAAATATTAGGCTAATGACCTAATAGTTTGGTCAAAGGATGCTCCCTCCATAATGGTGTGTTGATGCAAAATTTGGTAGAGATCGGATGGTTAGGTTAATCGTAATTTGATTTAAGCTTTGAATATTTGTGTGGCCGCCATTACGTTTCCGTCAAGATGGCGGCGATATAAACAAAGACACTGAGGTTCCCTTTGGTAGTGCTACCTCTGTACCAAATTTCATTCCATTCGGTTTCACCGTGTTCGAATTAATAGGGGTAATCGATTTTGACACAAAGATGGCCGCCATCCGCAAACTATTAGGCTAATGACCTATTAGATTTGTCAAAGGATGCTCCCTCCATAAAGGTATGTTGTTGCAAAATTTGGTAGAGATCGGATGATTAGGTTAGTCGTAATTTGATTTAAGCTTTGAACATTTGTGTGGCCGCCATTACGTTTCCGTCAAGATAGCGGCGATATAAAACATGACACTGGGGTGCCCTTTACTAGTACTACCTCTGTACCAAATTTCGTTCCATTCGGTTTCACCGTGTTCGAATTAATAGGGGCAATCTATTTTCACACAAAGATGGCCGCCATCCGCAAACTCTTAGGCTGATGACCTATTAGTTTGGTCAAAGGATGCTCCCTCCATAAAGGTATGTTGTTGCAAAATCCGATAGAGATCAAATTATTAGGATGGTCGAAATTTGATTTAAGCTTTTAACATTTGGTTGGCCGTCATTCCGTTTCCGTCAAGACGGCGGCGATATAAAACATGACACTGAGGTGCCTTTTGCTAGTGCTACCTCTGTACCAAATTACGTTCAATTCGGTTTCACCGTGTTTGAATTGATAGGGGGAATCGATTTGCACACATACTTGGCCACCATCTGCAAACTATTGGGCTGATGATCTAGCGGTTTGGTCAGAATATGCTTCCCACATAAAGATTTGTTGTTGCAAAATTTGGTAGAGACTAGATTATTAGGTTGGTCGTAATTACATTTTAGCCTTTAACATTTGGTTGGCCGCGATTACGTTTCCGTCAAGATGGCGGTGATATAAAACATGACACTGAGGTGGCCTTTCTAGTGCTACCTCTGTACCAAATTTCGTTCCATTCGGTTTCACCGTGTTCGAATTAATAGGGGGAATCGATTTTCACACAAAGATGGCCGCCATTCGCAAAATATTAGGCTAATGACCTATTAGTTTGGTCAAAGGATGCTCCCTCCATAATGGTATGTTGATGCAAAATTTGGTAGAGATCGGATGATTAGGTTAATCGTAATTTGATTTAAGCTTTGAATATTTGTGTGGCCGCCATTACGTTTCCGTCAAGATGGCGGCGATATAAACAAAGACACTGAGGTGCCCTTTGCTAGTGCTACCTCTGTACCAAATTTCATTCCATTCGGTTTCACCGTGTTCGAATTAATAGGGGTAATCGATTTTGACACAAAGATGGCCGCCATCCGCAAACTATTAGGCTAATGACCTATTAGATTTGTCAAAGGATGCTCCCTCCATAAAGGTATGTTGTTGCAAAATCCGATAGAGATCAAATTATTAGGATGGTCGAAATTTGATTTAAGCTTTTAACATTAGGTTGGCCGTCATTCCGTTTCCGTCAAGACGGCGGCGATATAAAACATGACACTGGGGTGCCCTTTACTAGTACTACCTCTGTACCAAATTTCGTTCCATTCGGTTTCACCGTGTTCGAATTAATAGGGGCAATCTATTTTCACACAAAGATGGCCGCCATCCGCAAACTCTTAGGCTGATGACCTATTAGTTTGGTCAAAGGATGCTCCCTCCATAAAGGTATGTTGTTGCAAAATCCGATAGAGATCAAATTATTAGGATGGTCGAAATTTGATTTAAGCTTTTAACATTTGGTTGGCCGTCATTCCGTTTCCGTCAAGACGGCGGCGATATAAAACATGACACTGAGGTGCCTTTTGCTAGTGCTACCTCTGTACCAAATTACGTTCAATTCGGTTTCACCGTGTTTGAATTGATAGGGGGAATCGATTTGCACACATACTTGGCCACCATCTGCAAACTATTGGGCTGATGATCTAGCGGTTTGGTCAGAATATGCTTCCCACATAATGATTTGTTGATGCAAAATTTGGTAGAGACTAGATTATTAGGTTGGTCGTAATTACATTTTAGCCTTTAACATTTGGTTGGCCGCGATTACGTTTCCGTCAAGATGGCTGTGATATAAAACATGACACTGAGGTGGCCTTTTCTAGTGCTACCTCTGTACCAAATTTCGTTCCATTCGGTTTCACCGTGTTCGAATTAATAGGGGGAATCGATTTTCACACAAAGATGGCCGCCATTCGCAAAATATTAGGCTAATGACCTATTAGTTTGGTCAAAGGATGCTCCCTCCATAATGGTATGTTGAAGCAAAATTTGGTAGAGATCGGATGATTAGGTTAATCGTAATTTGATTTAAGCTCTGAATATTTGTGTGGCCGCCATTACGTTTCCGTCAAGATGGCGGCGATATAAACAAAGACACTGAGGTGCCCTTTGCTAGTGCTACCTCTGTACCAAATTTCATTCCATTCGGTTTCACCGTGTTCGAATTAATAGGGGTAATCGATTTTGACACAAAGATGGCCGCCATCCGCAAACTATTAGGCTAATGACCTACTACATTTGTCAAAGGATGCTCCCTCCATAAAGGTATGTTGTTGCAAAATTTGGTAGAGATCGGATGATTAGGTTAGTCGTAATTTGATTTAAGCTTTGAATATTTGTGTGGCCGCCATTACGTTTCCGTCAAGATGGCGGTGTTATAAAACATGACACTGAGGTGCCCTTTGATAGTGCTACCTCTGTACCAAATTTCATTCCATTCGGTTTCACCGTGTTCGAATTAATAGGGGTAATCGATTTTGACACAAAGATGGCCGCCATCCGCAAACTATTAGGCTAATGACCTATTAGATTTGTCAAAGGATGCTCCCTCCATAAAGGTATGTTGTTGCAAAATTTGGTAGAGATCGGATGATTAGGTTAGTCGTAATTTGATTTAAGCTTTGAACATTTGTGTGGCCGCCATTACGTTTCCGTCAAGATAGCGGCGATATAAAACATGACACTGGGGTGCCCTTTACTAGTACTACCTCTGTACCAAATTTCGTTCCATTCGGTTTCACCGTGTTCGAATTAATAGGGGCAATCTATTTTCACACAAAGATGGCCGCCATCCGCAAACTCTTAGGCTGATGACCTATTAGTTTGGTCAAAGGATGCTCCCTCCATAAAGGTATGTTGTTGCAAAATCCGATAGAGATCAAATTATTAGGATGGTCGAAATTTGATTTAAGCTTTTAACATTTGGTTGGCCGTCATTCCGTTTCCGTCAAGACGGCGGCGATATAAAACATGACACTGAGGTGCCTTTTGCTAGTGCTACCTCTGTACCAAATTACGTTCAATTCGGTTTCACCGTGTTTGAATTGATAGGGGGAATCGATTTGCACACATACTTGGCCACCATCTGCAAACTATTGGGCTGATGATCTAGCGGTTTGGTCAGAATATGCTTCCCACATAAAGATTTGTTGTTGCAAAATTTGGTAGAGACTAGATTATTAGGTTGGTCGTAATTACATTTTAGCCTTTAACATTTGGTTGGCCGCGATTACGTTTCCGTCAAGATGGCGGTGATATAAAACATGACACTGAGGTGGCCTTTCTAGTGCTACCTCTGTACCAAATTTCGTTCCATTCGGTTTCACCGTGTTCGAATTAATAGGGGGAATCGATTTTCACACAAAGATGGCCGCCATTCGCAAAATATTAGGCTAATGACCTATTAGTTTGGTCAAAGGATGCTCCCTCCATAATGGTATGTTGATGCAAAATTTGGTAGAGATCGGATGATTAGGTTAATCGTAATTTGATTTAAGCTTTGAATATTTGTGTGGCCGCCATTACGTTTCCGTCAAGATGGCGGCGATATAAACAAAGACACTGAGGTGCCCTTTGCTAGTGCTACCTCTGTACCAAATTTCATTCCATTCGGTTTCACCGTGTTCGAATTAATAGGGGTAATCGATTTTGACACAAAGATGGCCGCCATCCGCAAACTATTAGGCTAATGACCTATTAGATTTGTCAAAGGATGCTCCCTCCATAAAGGTATGTTGTTGCAAAATCCGATAGAGATCAAATTATTAGGATGGTCGAAATTTGATTTAAGCTTTTAACATTAGGTTGGCCGTCATTCCGTTTCCGTCAAGACGGCGGCGATATAAAACATGACACTGGGGTGCCCTTTACTAGTACTACCTCTGTACCAAATTTCGTTCCATTCGGTTTCACCGTGTTCGAATTAATAGGGGCAATCTATTTTCACACAAAGATGGCCGCCATCCGCAAACTCTTAGGCTGATGACCTATTAGTTTGGTCAAAGGATGCTCCCTCCATAAAGGTATGTTGTTGCAAAATCCGATAGAGATCAAATTATTAGGATGGTCGAAATTTGATTTAAGCTTTTAACATTTGGTTGGCCGTCATTCCGTTTCCGTCAAGACGGCGGCGATATAAATCATGACACTGAGGTGCCTTTTGCTAGTGCTACCTCTGTACCAAATTACGTTCAATTCGGTTTCACCGTGTTTGAATTGATAGGGGGAATCGATTTGCACACATACTTGGCCACCATCTGCAAACTATTGGGCTGATGATCTAGCGGTTTGGTCAGAATATGCTTCCCACATAATGATTTGTTGATGCAAAATTTGGTAGAGACTAGATTATTAGGTTGGTCGTAATTACATTTTAGCCTTTAACATTTGGTTGGCCGCGATTACGTTTCCGTCAAGATGGCTGTGATATAAAACATGACACTGAGGTGGCCTTTTCTAGTGCTACCTCTGTACCAAATTTCGTTCCATTCGGTTTCACCGTGTTCGAATTAATAGGGGGAATCGATTTTCACACAAAGATGGCCGCCATTCGCAAAATATTAGGCTAATGACCTATTAGTTTGGTCAAAGGATGCTCCCTCCATAATGGTATGTTGAAGCAAAATTTGGTAGAGATCGGATGATTAGGTTAATCGTAATTTGATTTAAGCTCTGAATATTTGTGTGGCCGCCATTACGTTTCCGTCAAGATGGCGGCGATATAAACAAAGACACTGAGGTGCCCTTTGCTAGTGCTACCTCTGTACCAAATTTCATTCCATTCGGTTTCACCGTGTTCGAATTAATAGGGGTAATCGATTTTGACACAAAGATGGCCGCCATCCGCAAACTATTAGGCTAATGACCTACTACATTTGTCAAAGGATGCTCCCTCCATAAAGGTATGTTGTTGCAAAATTTGGTAGAGATCGGATGATTAGGTTAGTCGTAATTTGATTTAAGCTTTGAATATTTGTGTGGCCGCCATTACGTTTCCGTCAAGATGGCGGTGTTATAAAACATGACACTGAGGTGCCCTTTGATAGTGCTACCTCTGTACCAAATTTCATTCCATTCGGTTTCACCGTGTTCGAATTAATAGGGGTAATCGATTTTGACACAAAGATGGCCGCCATCCGCAAACTATTAGGCTAATGACCTATTAGATTTGTCAAAGGATGCTCCCTCCATAAAGGTAAGTTGTTGCAAAATTTGGTAGAGATCGGATGATTAGGTTAGTCGTAATTTGATTTAAGCTTTGAATATTTGTGTGGCCGCCATTACGTTTCCGTCAAGATGGCGGCGATATAAACAAACACACTGAGGTGCCCTTTGCTAGTGCTACCTCTGTACCAAATTTCGTTCCATTCGGTTTCACCGTGTTCGAATTAATAGGGGCAATCGATTTTCACACAAAGATGGCCGCCATCCGCAAACTCTTAGGCTGATGACTTATTAGTTTGGTCAAAGGATGCTCCCTCCATAAAGGTATGTTGTTGCAAAATCCGATAGAGATCAAATTATTAGGATGGTCGAAATTTGATTTAAGCTTTTAACATTTGCTTGGCCGTCACTCCGTTTCCGTCAAGACGGCGGCGATATAAAACATGACACTGAGGTGCCTTTTGCTAGTGCTACCTCTGTACCAAATTTCGTTCAATTCGGTTTCACCGTGTTTGAATTGATAGGGGGAATCGATTTGCACACATACTTGGCCACCATCTGCATACTATTGGGCTGATGATCTAGCAGTTTGGTCAGAATATGCTTCCCACATAAAGATTTGTTGTTGCAAAATTTGGTAGAGACTAGATTATTAGGTTGGTCGTAATTACATTTTAGCCTTTAACATTTGGGTGGCCGCGATTACGCTTCCGTCAAGATGGCGGTGATATAAAACATGACACTGAGGTGGCCTTTTCCAGTGCTACCTCTGTACCAAGTTTCGTTCCATTCGGTTTCACCGTGTTCGAATTAATAGGGGGAATCGATTTTCACACAAAGATGGCCGCCATTCGCAAAATATTAGGCTAATGACCTATTAGTTTGGTCAAAGGGTGCTCCCTCCACAATGGTAAGTTGATGCAAAATTTGGTAGAGATCGGATAATTAGGTTAATCGTAATTTGATTTAAGCTTTGAATATTTGTGTGGCCGCCATTACGTTTCCGTCAAGATGGCGGCGATATAAACAAGGACACTGAGTTGCCCTTTGATAGTGCTACCTCTGTACCAAATTTCATTCCATTCGGTTTCCCCGTGTTCGAATTAATAGGGGTAATCGATTATGACACAAAGATGGCCGCCATCCGCAAACTATTAGGCTAATGACCTACTACATTTGTCAAAGGATGCTCCCTCCATAAAGGTATGTTGTTGCAAAATTTGGTAGAGATCGGATGATTAGGTTAGTCGTAATTTGATTTAAGCTTAGAACATTTGTGTGGCCGCCATTACGTTTCCGTCAAGATGGCGGTGATATAAAACATGACACTGAGGTGCCCTTTGTTAGTGCTACCTCTGTACCAAATTTCATTCCATTCGGTTTCACCATGTTCGAATTAATAGGGGTAATCGATTTTGACACAAGGATGGCCGCCAACCGCAAACTATTAGGCTAATGACCTATTAGATTTGTCAAAGGATGCTCCCTCCATAAAGGTATGTTGTTGCAAAATTTGGTAGAGATCGGATGATTAGGTTAGTCGTAATTTGATTTAAGCTTTGAACATTTGTGTGGCCGCCATTACGTTTCCGTCAAGACGGCGGCGATATAAAACATGACACTGGGGTGCCCTTTGCTAGTGCTACCTCTGTACCCAATTTCGTTCCATTCGGTTTCACCGTGTTTGAATTAATAGGGGGAATTGATTTTCACACAAAGATGGCCGCCATCCGCAAACTATTAGGCAAATGACCTAGTCATTTGGTCAAAAATTGCTTCCTCTATAAAGGTATGTCGTTGCAAAATTTGGTAGAGATCGGATGATTAGGTTAGTCGTAATTTGATTTAAGCTTTGAACATTTCTGTGGCCGCCATTACGTTTCCGTCAAGATGGCGGCGATATAATATATGACACTGGGGTGCCCTTTACTAGTACTACCTCTGTACCAAATTTCGTTCCATTCGGTTTCACCGTGTTCGAATTAATAGGGGCAATCGATTTTCACACAAAGATGGCCGCCATCCGCAAACTCTTAGGCTGATGACCTATTAGTTTGGTCAAAGGATGCTCCCTCCATAAAGGTATGTTGTTGCAAAATCCGATAGAGATCAAATTATTAGGATGGTCGAAATTTGATTTAAGCTTTTAACATTTGGTTGGCCGTCATTCCGTTTCCGTCAAGATGGCGGCGATATAAAACATGACACTGAGGTGCCTTTTGCTAGTGCTACCTCTGTACCAAATTTCGTTCAATTCGGATTCACCGTGTTTGAATTGATAGGGGGAATCGATTTGCACACATACTTGGCCACCATCTGCAAACTATTGGGCTGATGATCTAGCAGTTTGGTCAGAATATGCTTCCCACATAAAGATTTGTTGTTGCAAAATTTGGTAGAGACTAGATTATTAGGTTGGTCGTAATTACATTTTAGCCTTTAACATTTGGTTGGCCGCGATTACGTTTCCGTCAAGATGGCGGTGATATAAAACATGACACTGAGGTGGCCTTTTCTAGTGCTACCTCTGTACCAAATTTCGTTCCATTCGGTTGCACCGTGTTCGAATTAATAGGGGGAATCGATTTTCACACAAAGATGGCCGCCATTCGCAAAATATAAGCTAATGACCTATTAGTTTGGTCAAAGGATGCTCCCTCCATAATGGTATGTTGTTGCAAAATTTGGTAGAGATCGGATGATTAGGTTAGTCGTAATTTGATTTAAGCTTAGAACATTTGTGTGGCCGCCATTACGTTTCCGTCAAGATGGCGGTGATGTAAAACAAGACACTGAGGTGGCCTTTTCTAGTGCTAGCTCTGTACCAAATTTCGTTCCATTCGGTTTCACAGTGTTCGAATTAATAGGGGGAATCGATTTTCACACAAAGATGGCCGCCATTCGCAAAATATTAGGCTAATGACCTATTAGTTTGGTCAAAGGATGCTCCCTCCATAATGGTATTGTACCCGTTCGTCCTGGGGATGCGATGACCCATCTGCTATAACATCACATCCCTGGAGTTCCAGGACAGAGCGGAGTTAAATGAACCTCTAGTCAAATAAGGAATGTGTCGGAAATTCAGTTGAATTCGTGAAAAAGCAGTGGGTTTCACGAGACAAAGTATCTCTAGGGTCGTTACGGGCTTAAGTTAATAAAAATAATTCAAATATAAATGGGCGCCATCAACTGAATTCCTAGCAAAACCACTTCCTTTCCGGATAAGCCTTACTCAAGACAAGGAAAGAAAAAGGAACATCACACCATCATCAGATCACAACTAAGATAAAAACAAATTTATTTTACTTTGATAGTCAGACAGACATTTTAAATATAAATCCTACCTAAGAGTATGGTCGAATGCAAAGTTAAATTGTCATTGTCCAAAAAATCGAACCATCTCCTTTCTAATGCAAAATTATTTCAATCCACTTATCAAGAAAAATGTATAAAGTTCTCTTGGGTTCTCAGGATCACTGTCGCACTATGTCTTTCGTCACTGACATTTGTGAAACCTGAGACCTAATTCTCTTTAATTTAACATCAATGTGGATTTAATTAAGTTACTAATCTGCCTAAACATACACATATAATAATCACTCATGTTAAATATCACATAAATTATGGTTTGCATGGTATAATTTGAACGTAGAACATGTTAATCAAATGTTCCTAAACATTGACTAATTAATTTACAATATTTACATCGTCATTAATCTCTTATCTGTGAATTACAGAAAATTCAAATTCTCATTGGTCATCCTCATCATTATTATCAAATTAAATATTTCTCACATTAATTCTCACTTCAAAATTCCAAATATTCCTGTCAGAATCGTTAATTCATCACCATTACATCATTTAAATTCACATTTCAAGTTGCAATTCCTTCGAATCATCTCTCAATTAAATTTATTTAATTTCATATAAATTCATTAATCATCAGCTTCTTTAATTAATCATCACCTTCTAATTCAGTTATTCATCATCATTACAATCGTCTAATAATTCATTTCAATCAGTTTAATTAATTCAATCTTTAATTCATCCACTTATTTAATTCATCGATTTATTTCAAAATTTAATTTATCAACTTATTTAAATTTCAATCATCTGATTATTTAGATTATTATTTCATCTAGTCATTCTGATTTTTATTTCATTAGGTCAGATCGTTAATATGCTTAAATCTCAGATTATTATTTCATTAATTATTTTTTTCAGAAAATCTTGTATTATCAACTTCATTTACTTGTTTAATTTCCTAACAAATTGTTTAATAAGGTTTATAGAACGTTGTCTTACAGTTTTATTACTTCCAAGTTATATCTCGTATTTAATTATCATGCCAAAAATATTATTGTCTCCACGACATCACGTTGGATCTAACTATCCACAACGACATTATATTTCTTCAATATTCCAAATATCACATTTGAATATAAGAATTGCTACAAAAACTCCATAAATATTCAGCACATACAGCATGAATTTCAACAAATACGCTAGACTGGGTATGACAACCTAATGTCCGCTTCAAAATACATTATCAACGTTGCAACTATCAAATGGCAAATTCCACAAAATGCCTATCACAAACTTCTTTTAACCACGTTGCATGATCTACAAAAATATATAAATGGCTTCAAATTATTAACGCACATAATCTCCAATGACTGTAATTACTCTGATCACTTCTAGACAACTTCTTAAACAATTGGAAAAACATTACTTCAGTAATTTAATATCTGCTTTCAAATTGCATAAATTCTCTTTCACAAGTTTCATAATTCACATCGTAGAAAAACACCAATGTGCTATAATCTCTCACATCAAAATCTGCAATACTGATCTGCCTTAAAATAATTATGACCATTAATGATTAATCTTACAAGATTAAATTACTTTAAATCCTTCTCAAAGGTATCAAACACAATTATAAAAATCATCAAAGCATCAGCTGTAATAGCTGTTAAACTGAAATTACTCTCAAAAGAGTATAGCAACAAAATATTGGATTGGCAAACAAGAATTACTAAATGCAATCCTGTTGACATTTATCGTTACTTTATTTAACAAAATTTCGACTGATATGTGACTAGTAGTTCCTTGTTTAATTCACTTACATCTCGTGTACATTCGGATGATAAAATGAGTTCCTCAATGGCGAGTAAGATGTGTAACCACCGTGCAATCGTATAAATACGAAGGACCTCGCCCCGTCGACTTGGATGATAGTTCCCTAAACGATGGGTAAGGCGAGTACCACCATACAATCGTATAAATACGACAGACCCCATCTCGTGGACTATATGAGTGAATGTACCAGAAAGGAATCAACAAGTTTCTAGTTGTCATATAAAAGCGACGTTCATTCACTAAAGTGAATAACTTCTTAATATCTCCAAACAATCCAATGGAAAAAATCCCTACTGATGAATAATACACACTCGCTAGTATGCAATGAACTGACGAAGTAGTTTCTGATAATCAATTGCAGATCACGAGTTCGAAATACTCGTTACACAAAAAAAACTATCCATGAAAAATATCCTAGCTGGAAAAATGTCTATAAGATCAAACATCTTCTTAATAAAGTCAAACAACGGTGAGAATATCGAATAATGATGCCTGCCATATCATATGGTCACTCCATATTCTAGCAAATTCGAAGTATATAAATTCAAACCATGTCTTAATAATCAAATCACTCCTATTAGAAAAATATACATGTGTGCCCAGTATTCATGAAAATAATCGTATCAGGTAGATAGAACTCTTACAATACCTTTCATTATCAGTTGTAATATAATTTCCAAGATCGTCGATTTTCCCTACCTAAAGATTTCTCATAAGATCGGCGTGAATATCATTTCATCCATGAAATGACGCTTTCCTTCGAAATCCCAAGCGAATCAGCTGTTGGACTCCTCTCGTCAGGAACCGAATCCATCGCTCTGTGGTGCCATCTTGTCTCTATTCACGTTTACTCGATCATGTTGAACCTCGGATTACCCATAGCGGATATCGTCCAACTCCTTCTCGAAAAGTTCATGGTAACAGCGGACCCCCTACTCTTCTTCTAATATACGCCACTGTTCCGATAAATGTTCAGTTTGAGAATTGTAAGTCCTCTCTCAACTTACTGCGAAGTTCTACTTGAGTAAAATAAAAATTTTACTAGATAGTGTTCCAGATTACGATACACCCTGTATCTGTCTATAATTTGTAATCCATGAAAATGGCATAAGATAAAAATCTTATAAATGCACGCTGTAATGTTCATCAGAGCCTATGCTAAACATTCAGTTTACTTGAAATAGTAAAAAGTCGCTTTGAATGTATTATATAACAGCATGGTTATAATGTTAAATGTGAAAGCCTGTGTTCGAACAACGTCGAAATGAAGCTTGAAACAAAGTCTTCATATGCGATCAGTGCGGTTTTGAAATACCCCGGCTATCCACAATTGTCCTCTCGGCTAGCCCGGCTGGATCGATGACCCGCTCGGCCTCTGTTGCTCGGTGATGCGAGATGTGTCGCCTACACTTGCCGTGACGGCTTACGTGTGTTGCGTGACCTTCAATGCCCGTCTCGCTGTGCTATAGGACTGCTCTGTACTGCTCCTCTCAATGAGCTCAACTGAACTGCTAAGCGCTGCGTCCCAGCTTATGAGTTCCGAGCGGCACGTGGCTGATTCTCCCCCACCACAGTGCTCCTGCGTCATGAAGATAGTCTCGAACCCGACTCCTCTCGGCTGTTCTGTTATACAATAACTTATTTCCATAAAATTATTTCCACATATAATTCATGTCATATATACTCTTCTAAGTTGTTTTAACTTATTATAATCCCATATACATTTCAATAAAACTTCACATCCTTATTAATAATTCTATCTTCTCACAGATTTCAATGCCTCCTTGATTCCTGACCTCCTACGTCATCTTGGCTTTCTTCTTGACGCGATCGATGCGCTATCTTATCTGAATGCTTCCCAAAACTTCAACTACAGCTTAATGTCAGCTGGCGTAGCCGATAGCCTAAAATAGGTATCGGGTACATCTCTCCCGTACATCTCCTTTTTTTTTATCAGGATTGAGAAAAAAAAATACACTCTCAGGCATTCAATATATTATACATGTACACGATAGCTCTACAATTTCCTTTACTCAGCATGATGGTATTTCCTGATGCTAGCTGCATTAAAAGTTCCCACAACTTCATCAGTATCCATTCTGACAATCTTATAGCTATTATTCTGGTATGTTTGTTCAATACGGAACGGTCCAGCGTACAATGGAGCGAATTTATGGTAGATCTTCAGCTGTAGGATCGAAGTGACTGGCTTCCTAATCAGCACCTCATCATTTTCTAGAAATGGCTCGTGGAACCTCCTTCCTGCCTGTCTCCTGGCTCTCTTCTCCGCCTGTCTTCTGAGCCTCTCTCCTGCCATCTCGACTCTTCTTTCTTGTGTGGGTTGAGGATCTGCTGGTGCCCTCACGACTCTATCCCATGGTCTATCTGGTTTCAATCCATGATGAAGCATGGACGGAATCTGTCCTGTGCTTTCATGTACTGTGGAATTCAAGCATTGGCTAATGATGGGTATCACTTCCATCCATCTATGGTGTTGCCTTGACACATATAAGCGACACAGCTTACTTATCTCCGGCATAATTCTTTCGGCGGGATTTCCCTCTGGATACCGTACAGAATTAAACACATGCCTGATTCCTAAACGTTCCATAGCAGTAGAAAATTCCATGCTAGTAAATTGTGATCCATGGTCACTCAACAAAACTTCAGGTTTCCCCATGCTCGGAATGACTGTTTTCTCAAGTCGATTTATTACGTACTTGGACGTAGCTTTCTGTATAGGGCATAGAGATACGTACTTCGAAAATACATCGACTGTTACTAAAACGAATTGATTGCCTTTCGTCGAACGAGGAATCGGACCAAAAATGTCCGTCGCGAAAAGTTCTCTTGGCTTGCTGGGTAATATTGATCTGGGAACTTCTTTCATTAACTTAGATGAGTATTTACTTCGCTGACAACTGTCACAGGTCTTTATGACGTCGCGAATCGTTTGTCCCATTTGTTTCCACACAAAAGTTTCTTGAGCGAGAGCCAAAGTCTTGTCTACACCTACATGAGCTGCAGTTCGGTGTATCATCCAAATAACTGGTTTGACAAGCTTGGGTGGGATCACTACTCTAAGTCTAGTATGATCCTGGTCAATATATTGGCATATAACACCTCCCATAATATGATGTCTTCTAGCCTCTATCTCAGTTCTTTGAAAATCTGGATCAGTGTTATCCATCCTACGTGTCAGAAAACGGTAAATTCTTCGTAAAGGTGCATATCTCTTCTGAGTTTGCGATAACAACTTCAACTTTTCTAGAGTACCACTATCCTCTTGAATCAAATTTATATGGTTGACTATTACTTCTTCACAAGGGTTTCTGCTCAGCACATCTGCTAACAGATTTAACTTCCCCGGTCTATGTACAACAGTTGGGTTAAATTGCTGTAAGAACAGAGCCCATCTGGTGATGCGGTCACTCGCTAAGTCTGTCTTCATAATAAATTGGAGGGCTTTATGATCTGTGATCACTGTTATGTCATGTCCAAACAACACCTTCTTCCACGTTTTGAGAGCATGAACCACTGCTAATGCCTCTAACTCAGTTGCATAGTAATTCTTCTCACAATTCCTAAGCTTGCGACTGGTGAAAGCTAAATATCTATGTTTCTTGTCATCATCCAGCTGATATAGGATTCCACTAATACCTATTTTGGATGCGTCTGTCTCTACAAAGAATCGTCTTGTAAAATCAGGATACTCAAGTTTGATATTTTGGATTAGCATTTTCTTGGCTGCTAAAAACGCTTGATTGCATCTATCGTCCCATTTCCATCGATTTCCCTTCCTTAATAAATCCTGCAGAGGTGCCATTGTCTCAGTATACTCAGGACAATGTGTTGAAAAGAACTGACACATGCCTAAAAACTGCCGTACCTCTTTAATCTTTCGTGGTGTTGGAAACTCTGAAATTGCTATTATCTTCTTTGGATTGGGCCTATAACCATCTCCATCGATTCTATGTCCAAGAAATTCAATTTCTTCATGAAAGAATTGACATTTATTGAAGTTCACCTTGAAGTTCGTTCTTCTAAGATCTTCAAAAAGCATTTGAAGGTGTCTGATATGTTCTTCCGCTGTCTCAGACGCTATAATCAGGTCATCAATATAGCTTACAACATGCTCTTTAACTGCATCTGACAAATTTTGATCTAGTGCTCGGATCATCACCGGACCACTATTTTTCACACCAAAAGGTAACCTATTGAATACGTATGTTTTATGGTCAAACAGGAACCCTGTGTACTGTTTGCACTCTTCTGCTAGCTCAACATGATAATATGAACTAGTCAGATCGATTGTCGAGAAGACACTCTTTCCTCTAAATCGGCGTAACAATTCACGAATAACAGGTGGTCTATCGTGTTCAGGAAGAACTCTTTCGTTAAGGGATCTGGCATCTAGACATATCCTCAGCTTACCGTTAGGTTTCTTGACAACAGCTAAAGGATTCAAATAAGCAGTTGGCATTTTCTTAATTATTCCATCTGTTTCCATGTCGCTTATCATTATGCTAACTTCCTCCTTCCATTTATCCGGAATGGGATATAAATTTTTATGGTATGGTTTGTCATCCATCAACTTGATGCTGTATGTAAAATTTTCTATGAGACCTGGTTTGTCATTGAATATATCCTCGTATTCTGAAATCACTTGATCAAACCGCCCCTTAATTTCTGGATTTATTTTACTAGTTATGCCAATTTTATCTTCTATAGACCTTTCAACGCTGCATACAATTTCATCCAATATATCCTCTCTAAAGAATGTCATCTCCGATTCTTGATTTTCCATAACCCCTTCTTGAAAGTACATGCGCCTACTCTGCATATCTATGATCAGGCCACTCTCACTTAGGAAATCCACTCCTAGGATCATGTCAAAATGTAGTTGACCCACTACTAGGAACATCTGTTCAAAACTTCTGGTTCCAATCCCAACATCTAAAAGTACCTGACTTTTACATTTCATACTCTTGTCTGGAATCACCCCTTGAATTTTGCTAACAACAGTTGGCAACATTGTAATTCTTCCTAATAATTTCAATTCATCCAGGCAACCTATGGATATCAAGCTCACCATAGCTCCTGTGTCTACAAGTGTCTTTATTTCTTTTCCCATGACTTCCACACTAATAACTGGCAATTCATGTCTATTTTCCCGTTGTATTATGTCTTCTTCCTCGATTAAATCCTCGTCCTTGACCTGATATGTTTCTACGATGACGATTGATTCCCAATGATTTTCATTTTCCTCTGGAGTTAATTTGACGTTTTTTTTTTCCTTCGCCACTCGTGCTGGCTCGATTGACATCTCTCATTGTCTCCTCGAGTGGTGCACTAGGCTGTCTATCCTCTTGTCTTGACCTTTCATGTCCACGATTATCCCTTCTGTCGTTAGGATCGTTTCTTCGGCCATCCTGTCGGTCGTTTCCATTAAACTGTTGACCTTGGTTCCAGTTATTCCTTCCCCGATATCTGTTATTATACCGATTCCTGTCCTGATACCTGGAATTTTGGTTATAATTCCTATACCGGTTATCTCTCGCTTCTTGATCGTATGGCCTTTCATATGGTCCTCCATATCGATCATTTCCTCTTGCATTACGGATGTTTCCTCGATTCCCATCGTTCCGTCGGTTTTCCCAGGAATCCCTTCTATCCGTTTGAACTGCATTGTCCACGACTACCGCGTTTACTTCTTGCGTGTTTCTGTTGTCGTTTCGATTACTTCTCGGTGTAACCTGTGCGCTCGTATAATCCAATCGCCTCAATATATCATCATAATGTTCCAGCGTATTGGCTCCCGATGCTATCAAAGATCGCTGTACCTCTATCGGTAACTGTCGCGCTATAGCTTGCAAAAGCTCTTCTTCTGGCAATGGAGGAATAAGGAACTGTAATTTAGCCAGCTGTGACGTGAAGTAGTTGGCGTAATGCGTCGGATGTGACGTAGAATAGCGTTTAGAGTACATCTCCGCTCTTACGTTGAGTTGATCCTCGGCACTCCAGAATCTCCTCAAGAAAGCCATGGCAAATTGCTCCATGTTCGCAAAGTTGCTTCTGAACGCTCTAAACCACGTAAGTGCAGATCCATCTAAGGCGCGTTCTACTATCCTTAGCTCTCTTTCTTTGGCTACCCTGTGTTCCGCCATGTAGTCTCGAATATCTCGCAGAAATTCTACTGGTGTAACACCTGTATTTCCCGAAAACTTTCTCGGTTTGTCATCTAGGTTCCTTATAATTGTGACTGGACCTGAATATCGTTCACTTGGACTCGACGTACTCCTACTCGAACTTGGATTCTCCTGCGGGGTTGAACTGACCCTTTCGAATGTCACATTCGGTTGCATTTGACGGTCTTCTACCATGCTCGTGTCTTGATTCGTCATACTGCGGTCTATCGCTGTTTGATTCATCAATGTTTCCCCTGATGTTACATTATGACTGGTAAAACTGTTAACTATGGATTCTAGTTTCGTCATCCTGTCTTCTGCTAATCTCTTGACCTGAGTCTTCAACTCATCCAACGATGTAACGTCCTGCGTCTTGTTACTTTCGTCTAGATCGTTCCTCAACTTGTCAATCTTTCCTTCGCACGTGTTCTTCACTAACGCGACTTGTTCTTTCAACAGATCAACATCTGTTCTAAATAGTGTTGAATCTAATTTCATCGCTTCCTTGCTTTCCGTAAACCTAGCTTCTAAGTTTGCCATACCTGCGATTAATTTTTCATCTAACCCGTCACGTTTCTCTTTTGCTTCGGCATCGACCTTATTATATCGTTCCTCAACAATTGCTCCGAATCTATTTTTAAATAAAGTTAAGTTTTCGTTAACCTTTTGCTCTATATCGTCGTCTATCTTTCTAATATCCTTCTGCAATTGATTTTCTAACGACTTTATATTAGAATTGACCTCTCCCAAGACTTCATCTTTAATGGTCCCAATTACTGTCTTCAAATCTTTTATTTCGTTACCTAGACTTGTTTCTAGACTCTTAATCTTAGTCTCGAAAGATACTTCGGTAGACCAATCTTGAATTTTTCCTACATCTGCCACTAAACCATCGATGTCGAATCTCAACTTCGATACATCTGACTTAATGTCTTTCTGTATGGTCATAACGTCTGTTCTTAAAGTAAAAATATTTTCTTCCCCTCTATTTTCCAACTCGATAATATTTTTCCTTAATATCTGAACATTTTCCTCTCCTTTCATGTTTACTGCAATGATGTCTAATTGTAAAGTTTTCAACATCTCATTGTTCTTCAAAGTTAAACTATTCTCTAATCTGGTTAACTTATTTTCTAATTCAGTATTAGTTTCTTCACTACGAGACTGTAACTTCTCTTCCAATAATTTGAAATTGTCCTCACTAGCTTTTAAATGACTTTCAGTCCTTGACTGCAATCTTTCTTCTAACAACATCAACTCATCTTTGCTATTTGACTGTAGCCTAGCCTCTAATAACATCAACTCATCTTTACTAGTTGACTGCAATAATTTTACATTAGTTTCGTTACTAATCTGTAACGATTTTAAATTCTCTTCAGTACTAGTTTGCAATGCTTGTACATTCTCTTTACATTTAGCTTCTAATCTAGCTTCTGAATTATTAATTTGTTCTTTAACTTCAGTTTCCATTTTAGAAATGGTTTCTGCAATTCCAGACATACCCGTCTGCAACTCTCCTAACACCTTCGCTAAATCCTCTGGCAACATAATTATATTTCAATATAGAATTATATAGAGACGTTAGACAACAACACATCGCAATGTCTCAATTCCTGCATTCACTTGGGTATAGGGAAAAATATCTTATAACTAACATGATATTACTAATACGATTAACATGAACACTGGATTGGGCACACAAGTACATTGTCTGACTAAGTATAATAAATTTTGTAACACACTTAAATGAACTTGAGATCAATCTCTCAGTAATCTAAATCTGATGTGATTCCATCGAATTAACAAAATCGAAAAGCCCCACTAGTTGGATAAAGCCAATTCTCCCTCTCTCTCTGTACCCGTTCGTCCTGGGGATGCGATGACCCATCTGCTATAACATCACATCCCTGGAGTTCCAGGACAGAGCGGAGTTAAATGAACCTCTAGTCAAATAAGGAATGTGTCGGAAATTCAGTTGAATTCGTGAAAAAGCAGTGGGTTTCACGAGACAAAGTATCTCTAGGGTCGTTACGGGCTTAAGTTAATAAAAATAATTCAAATATAAATGGGCGCCATCAACTGAATTCCTAGCAAAACCACTTCCTTTCCGGATAAGCCTTACTCAAGACAAGGAAAGAAAAAGGAACATCACACCATCATCAGATCACAACTAAGATAAAAACAAATTTATTTTACTTTGATAGTCAGACAGACATTTTAAATATAAATCCTACCTAAGAGTATGGTCGAATGCAAAGTTAAATTGTCATTGTCCAAAAAATCGAACCATCTCCTTTCTAATGCAAAATTATTTCAATCCACTTATCAAGAAAAATGTATAAAGTTCTCTTGGGTTCTCAGGATCACTGTCGCACTATGTCTTTCGTCACTGACATTTGTGAAACCTGAGACCTAATTCTCTTTAATTTAACATCAATGTGGATTTAATTAAGTTACTAATCTGCCTAAACATACACATATAATAATCACTCATGTTAAATATCACATAAATTATGGTTTGCATGGTATAATTTGAACGTAGAACATGTTAATCAAATGTTCCTAAACATTGACTAATTAATTTACAATATTTACATCGTCATTAATCTCTTATCTGTGAATTACAGAAAATTCAAATTCTCATTGGTCATCCTCATCATTATTATCAAATTAAATATTTCTCACATTAATTCTCACTTCAAAATTCCAAATATTCCTGTCAGAATCGTTAATTCATCACCATTACATCATTTAAATTCACATTTCAAGTTGCAATTCCTTCGAATCATCTCTCAATTAAATTTATTTAATTTCATATAAATTCATTAATCATCAGCTTCTTTAATTAATCATCACCTTCTAATTCAGTTATTCATCATCATTACAATCGTCTAATAATTCATTTCAATCAGTTTAATTAATTCAATCTTTAATTCATCCACTTATTTAATTCATCGATTTATTTCAAAATTTAATTTATCAACTTATTTAAATTTCAATCATCTGATTATTTAGATTATTATTTCATCTAGTCATTCTGATTTTTATTTCATTAGGTCAGATCGTTAATATGCTTAAATCTCAGATTATTATTTCATTAATTATTTTTTTCAGAAAATCTTGTATTATCAACTTCATTTACTTGTTTAATTTCCTAACAAATTGTTTAATAAGGTTTATAGAACGTTGTCTTACAGTTTTATTACTTCCAAGTTATATCTCGTATTTAATTATCATGCCAAAAATATTATTGTCTCCACGACATCACGTTGGATCTAACTATCCACAACGACATTATATTTCTTCAATATTCCAAATATCACATTTGAATATAAGAATTGCTACAAAAACTCCATAAATATTCAGCACATACAGCATGAATTTCAACAAATACGCTAGACTGGGTATGACAACCTAATGTCCGCTTCAAAATACATTATCAACGTTGCAACTATCAAATGGCAAATTCCACAAAATGCCTATCACAAACTTCTTTTAACCACGTTGCATGATCTACAAAAATATATAAATGGCTTCAAATTATTAACGCACATAATCTCCAATGACTGTAATTACTCTGATCACTTCTAGACAACTTCTTAAACAATTGGAAAAACATTACTTCAGTAATTTAATATCTGCTTTCAAATTGCATAAATTCTCTTTCACAAGTTTCATAATTCACATCGTAGAAAAACACCAATGTGCTATAATCTCTCACATCAAAATCTGCAATACTGATCTGCCTTAAAATAATTATGACCATTAATGATTAATCTTACAAGATTAAATTACTTAAATCCTTCTCAAAGGTATCAAACACAATTATAAAAATCATCAAAGCATCAGCTGTAATAGCTGTTAAACTGAAATTACTCTCAAAAGAGTATAGCAACAAAATATTGGATTGGCAAACAAGAATTACTAAATGCAATCCTGTTGACATTTATCGTTACTTTATTTAACAAAATTTCGACTGATATGTGACTAGTAGTTCCTTGTTTAATTCACTTACATCTCGTGTACATTCGGATGATAAAATGAGTTCCTCAATGGCGAGTAAGATGTGTAACCACCGTGCAATCGTATAAATACGAAGGACCTCGCCCCGTCGACTTGGATGATAGTTCCCTAAACGATGGGTAAGGCGAGTACCACCATACAATCGTATAAATACGACAGACCCCATCTCGTGGACTATATGAGTGAATGTACCAGAAAGGAATCAACAAGTTTCTAGTTGTCATATAAAAGCGACGTTCATTCACTAAAGTGAATAACTTCTTAATATCTCCAAACAATCCAATGGAAAAAATCCCTACTGATGAATAATACACACTCGCTAGTATGCAATGAACTGACGAAGTAGTTTCTGATAATCAATTGCAGATCACGAGTTCGAAATACTCGTTACACAAAAAAAACTATCCATGAAAAATATCCTAGCTGGAAAAATGTCTATAAGATCAAACATCTTCTTAATAAAGTCAAACAACGGTGAGAATATCGAATAATGATGCCTGCCATATCATATGGTCACTCCATATTCTAGCAAATTCGAAGTATATAAATTCAAACCATGTCTTAATAATCAAATCACTCCTATTAGAAAAATATACATGTGTGCCCAGTATTCATGAAAATAATCGTATCAGGTAGATAGAACTCTTACAATACCTTTCATTATCAGTTGTAATATAATTTCCAAGATCGTCGATTTTCCCTACCTAAAGATTTCTCATAAGATCGGCGTGAATATCATTTCATCCATGAAATGACGCTTTCCTTCGAAATCCCAAGCGAATCAGCTGTTGGACTCCTCTCGTCAGGAACCGAATCCATCGCTCTGTGGTGCCATCTTGTCTCTATTCACGTTTACTCGATCATGTTGAACCTCGGATTACCCATAGCGGATATCGTCCAACTCCTTCTCGAAAAGTTCATGGTAACAGCGGACCCCCTACTCTTCTTCTAATATACGCCACTGTTCCGATAAATGTTCAGTTTGAGAATTGTAAGTCCTCTCTCAACTTACTGCGAAGTTCTACTTGAGTAAAATAAAAATTTTACTAGATAGTGTTCCAGATTACGATACACCCTGTATCTGTCTATAATTTGTAATCCATGAAAATGGCATAAGATAAAAATCTTATAAATGCACGCTGTAATGTTCATCAGAGCCTATGCTAAACATTCAGTTTACTTGAAATAGTAAAAAGTCGCTTTGAATGTATTATATAACAGCATGGTTATAATGTTAAATGTGAAAGCCTGTGTTCGAACAACGTCGAAATGAAGCTTGAAACAAAGTCTTCATATGCGATCAGTGCGGTTTTGAAATACCCCGGCTATCCACAATTGTCCTCTCGGCTAGCCCGGCTGGATCGATGACCCGCTCGGCCTCTGTTGCTCGGTGATGCGAGATGTGTCGCCTACACTTGCCGTGACGGCTTACGTGTGTTGCGTGACCTTCAATGCCCGTCTCGCTGTGCTATAGGACTGCTCTGTACTGCTCCTCTCAATGAGCTCAACTGAACTGCTAAGCGCTGCGTCCCAGCTTATGAGTTCCGAGCGGCACGTGGCTGATTCTCCCCCACCACAGTGCTCCTGCGTCATGAAGATAGTCTCGAACCCGACTCCTCTCGGCTGTTCTGTTATACAATAACTTATTTCCATAAAATTATTTCCACATATAATTCATGTCATATATACTCTTCTAAGTTGTTTTAACTTATTATAATCCCATATACATTTCAATAAAACTTCACATCCTTATTAATAATTCTATCTTCTCACAGATTTCAATGCCTCCTTGATTCTTGACCTCCTACGTCATCTTGGCTTTCTTCTTGACGCGATCGATGCGCTATCTTATCTGAATGCTTCCCAAAACTTCAACTACAGCTTAATGTCAGCTGGCGTAGCCGATAGCCTAAAATAGGTATCGGGTACAGTATGTTGATGCAAAATTTGGTAGAGATCGGATGATTAGCTTAATCGTAATTTGATTTAAGCTTTGAATATTTGTGTGGCCGCCATTACGTTTCCGTCAAGATGGCGGCGATATAAACAAAGACACTGAGGTGCCCTTTGCTAGTGCTACCTCTGTACCAAATTTCATTCCATTCGGTTTCACCGTGTTCGAATTAATAGGGGTAATCGATTTTGACACAAGGATGGCCGCCAACCGCAAACTATTAGGCTAATGACCTATTAGATTTGTCAAAGGATGCTCCCTCCATAAAGGTATGTTGTTGCAAAATTTGGTAGAGATCGGATGATTAGGTTAGTCGTAATTTGATTTAAGCTTTGAACATTTGTGTGGCCGCCATTACGTTTCCGTCAAGACGGCGGCGATATAAAACATGACACTGGGGTGCCCTTTGCTAGTGCTACCTCTGTACCCAATTTCGTTCCATTCGGTTTCACCGTGTTTGAATTAATAGGGGGAATTGATTTTCACACAAAGATGGCCGCCATCCGCAAACTATTAGGCAAATGACCTAGTCATTTGGTCAAAAATTCCTTCCTCTATAAAGGTATATCGTTGCAAAATTTGGTAGAGATCGGATGATTAGGTTAGTCGTAATTTGATTTAAGCTTTGAACATTTGTGTGGCCGCCATTACGTTTCCGTCAAGATGGCGGCGATATAAAATATGACACTGGGGTGCCCTTTACTAGTACTACCTCTGTACCAAATTTCGTTCCATTCGGTTTCACCGTGTTCGAATTAATAGGGGCAATCGATTTTCACACAAAGATGGCCGCCATCCGCAAACTCTTAGGCTGATGATCTATTAGTTTGGTCAAAGGATGCTCCCTCCATAAAGGTATGTTGTTGCAAAATCCGATAGAGATCAAATTATTAGGATGGTCGAAATTTGATTTAAGCTTTTAACATTTGGTTGGCCGTCATTCCGTTTCCGTCAAGATGGCGGCGATATAAAACATGACACTGAGGTGCCTTTTGCTAGTGCTACCTCTGTACCAAATTTCGTTCAATTCGGATTCACCGTGTTTGAATTGATAGGGGGAATCGATTTGCACACATACTTGGCCACCATCTGCAAACTATTGGGCTGATGATCTAGCAGTTTGGTCAGAATATGCTTCCCACATAAAGATTTGTTGTTGCAAAATTTGGTAGAGACTAGATTATTAGGTTGGTCGTAATTACATTTTAGCCTTTAACATTTGGTTGGCCGCGATGACGTTTCCGTCAAGATGGCGGTGATATAAAACATGACACTGAGGTGGCCTTTTCTATTGCTACCTCTGTACCAAATTTCGTTCCATTCGGTTGCACCGTGTTCGAATTAATAGGGGGAATCGATTTTCACACAAAGATGGCCGCCATTCGCAAAATATTAGGCTAATGACCTATTAGTTTGGTCAAAGGATGCTCCCTCCATAATGGTATGTTGATGCAAAATTTGGTAGAGATCGGATGATTAGCTTAATCGTAATTTGATTTAAGCTTTGAATATTTGTGTGGCCGCCATTACGTTTCCGTCAAGATGGCGGCGATATAAACAAAGACACTGAGGTGCCCTTTGCTAGTGCTACCTCTGTACCAAATTTCATTCCATTCGGTTTCACCGTGTTCGAATTAATAGGGGTAATCGATTTTGACACAAGGATGGCCGCCAACCGCAAACTATTAGGCTAATGACCTATTAGATTTGTCAAAGGATGCTCCCTCCATAAAGGTATGTTGTTGCAAAATTTGGTAGAGATCGGATGATTAGGTTAGTCGTAATTTGATTTAAGCTTTTAACATTTGTGTGGCCGCCATTACGTTTCCGTCAAGACGGCGGCGATATAAAACATGACACTGGGGTGCCCTTTGCTAGTGCTACCTCTGTACCCAATTTCGTTCCATTCGGTTTCACCGTGTTTGAATTAATAGGGGGAATTGATTTTCACACAAAGATGGCCGCCATCCGCAAACTATTAGGCAAATGACCTAGTCATTTGGTCAAAAATTCCTTCCTCTATAAAGGTATATCGTTGCAAAATTTGGTAGAGATCGGATGATTAGGTTAGTCGTAATTTGATTTAAGCTTTGAACATTTGTGTGGCCGCCATTACGTTTCCGTCAAGATGGCGGCGATATAAGACATGACACTGGGGTGCCCTTTACTAGTACTACCTCTGTACCAAATTTCGTTCCATTCGGTTTCACCGTGTTCGAATTAATAGGGGCAATCGATTTTCACACAAAGATGGCCGCCATCCGCAAACTCTTAGGCTGATGACCTATTAGTTTGGTCAAAGGATGCTCCCTCCATAAAGGTATGTTGTTGCAAAATCCGATAGAGATCAAATTATTAGGATGGTCGAAATTTGATTTAAGCTTTTAACATTTGGTTGGCCGTCATTCCGTTTCCGTCAAGATGGCGGCGATATAAAACATGACACTGAGGTGCCTTTTGCTAGTGCTACCTCTGTACCAAATTTCGTTCAATTCGGATTCACCGTGTTTGAATTGATAGGGGGAATCGATTTGCACACATACTTGGCCACCATCTGCAAACTATTGGGCTGATGATCTAGCAGTTTGGTCAGAATATGCTTCCCACATAAAGATTTGTTGTTGCAAAATTTGGTAGAGACTAGATTATTAGGTTGGTCGTAATTACATTTTAGCCTTTAACATTTGGTTGGCCGCGATTACGTTTCCGTCAAGATGGCGGTGATATAAAACATGACACTGAGGTGGCCTTTTCTAGTGCTACCTCTGTACCAAATTTCGTTCCATTCGGTTCCACCGTGTTCGAATTAATAGGGGGAATCGATTTTCACACAAAGATGGCCGCCATTCGCCAAATATTAGGCTAATGACCTATTAGTTTGGTCAAAGGATGCTCCCTCCATAATGGTATGTTGTTGCAAAATTTGGTAGAGATCGGATGATTAGGTTAGTCGTAATTTGATTTAAGCTTAGAACATTTGTGTGGCCGCCATTACGTTTCCGTCAAGATGGTGGTGATGTAAAACAAGACACTGAGGTGGCCTTTTCTAGTGCTAGCTCTGTACCAAATTTCGTTCCATTCGGTTTCACAGTGTTCGAATTAACAGGGGGAATCGATTTTCACACAAAGATGGCCGCCATTCGCAAAATATTAGGCTAATGACCTATTAGTTTGGTCAAAGGATGCTCCCTCCATAATGGTATGTTGATGCAAAATTTGGTAGAGATCGGATGATTAGCTTAATCGTAATTTGATTTAAGCTTTGAATATTTGTGTGGCCGCCATTACGTTTCCGTCAAGATGGCGGCGATATAAACAAAGACACTGAGGTGCCCTTTGCTAGTGCTACCTCTGTACCAAATTTCATTCCATTCGGTTTCACCGTGTTCGAATTAATAGGGGTAATCGATTTTGACACAAGGATGGCCGCCAACCGCAAACTATTAGGCTAATGACCTATTAGATTTGTCAAAGGATGCTCCCTCCATAAAGGTATGTTGTTGCAAAATTTGGTAGAGATCGGATGATTAGGTTAGTCGTAATTTGATTTAAGCTTTGAACATTTGTGTGGCCGCCATTACGTTTCCGTCAAGACGGCGGCGATATAAAACATGACACTGGGGTGCCCTTTGCTAGTGCTACCTCTGTACCCAATTTCGTTCCATTCGGTTTCACCGTGTTTGAATTAATAGGGGGAATTGATTTTCACACAAAGATGGCCGCCATCCGCAAACTATTAGGCAAATGACCTAGTAATTTGGTTAAAAATTCCTTCCTCTATAAAGGTATATCGTTGCAAAATTTGGTAGAGATCGGATGATTAGGTTAGTCGTAATTTGATTTAAGCTTTGAACATTTGTGTGGCCGCCATTACGTTTCCGTCAAGATGGCGGCGATATAAAATATGACACTGGGGTGCCCTTTACTAGTACTACCTCTGTACCAAATTTCGTTCCATTCGGTTTCACCGTGTTCGAATTAATAGGGGCAATCGATTTTCACACAAAGATGGCCGCCATCCGCAAACTCTTAGGCTGATGATCTATTAGTTTGGTCAAAGGATGCTCCCTCCATAAAGGTATGTTGTTGCAAAATCCGATAGAGATCAAATTATTAGGATGGTCGAAATTTGATTTAAGCTTTTAACATTTGGTTGGCCGTCATTCCGTTTCCGTCAAGATGGCGGCGATATAAAACATGACACTGAGGTGCCTTTTGCTAGTGCTACCTCTGTACCAAATTTCGTTCAATTCGGATTCACCGTGTTTGAATTGATAGGGGGAATCGATTTGCACACATACTTGGCCACCATCTGCAAACTATTGGGCTGATGATCTAGCAGTTTGGTCAGAATATGCTTCCCACATAAAGATTTGTTGTTGCAAAATTTGGTAGAGACTAGATTATTAGGTTGGTCGTAATTACATTTTAGCCTTTAACATTTGGTTGGCCGCGATGACGTTTCCGTCAAGATGGCGGTGATATAAAACATGACACTGAGGTGGCCTTTTCTATTGCTACCTCTGTACCAAATTTCGTTCCATTCGGTTGCACCGTGTTCGAATTAATAGGGGGAATCGATTTTCACACAAAGATGGCCGCCATTCGCAAAATATTAGGCTAATGACCTATTAGTTTGGTCAAAGGATGCTCCCTCCATAATGGTATGTTGATGCAAAATTTGGTAGAGATCGGATGATTAGCTTAATCGTAATTTGATTTAAGCTTTGAATATTTGTGTGGCCGCCATTACGTTTCCGTCAAGATGGCGGCGATATAAACAAAGACACTGAGGTGCCCTTTGCTAGTGCTACCTCTGTACCAAATTTCATTCCATTCGGTTTCACCGTGTTCGAATTAATAGGGGTAATCGATTTTGACACAAGGATGGCCGCCAACCGCAAACTATTAGGCTAATGACCTATTAGATTTGTCAAAGGATGCTCCCTCCATAAAGGTATGTTGTTGCAAAATTTGGTAGAGATCGGATGATTAGGTTAGTCGTAATTTGATTTAAGCTTTGAACATTTGTGTGGCCGCCATTACGTTTCCGTCAAGACGGCGGCGATATAAAACATGACACTGGGGTGCCCTTTGCTAGTGCTACCTCTGTACCCAATTTCGTTCCATTCGGTTTCACCGTGTTTGAATTAATAGGGGGAATTGATTTTCACACAAAGATGGCCGCCATCCGCAAACTATTAGGCAAATGACCTAGTCATTTGGTCAAAAATTCCTTCCTCTATAAAGGTATATCGTTGCAAAATTTGGTAGAGATCGGATGATTAGGTTAGTCGTAATTTGATTTAAGCTTTGAACATTTGTGTGGCCGCCATTACGTTTCCGTCAAGATGGCGGCGATATAAAATATGACACTGGGGTGCCCTTTACTAGTACTACCTCTGTACCAAATTTCGTTCCATTCGGTTTCACCGTGTTCGAATTAATAGGGGCAATCGATTTTCACACAAAGATGGCCGCCATCCGCAAACTCTTAGGCTGATGATCTATTAGTTTGGTCAAAGGATGCTCCCTCCATAAAGGTATGTTGTTGCAAAATCCGATAGAGATCAAATTATTAGGATGGTCGAAATTTGATTTAAGCTTTTAACATTTGGTTGGCCGTCATTCCGTTTCCGTCAAGATGGCGGCGATATAAAACATGACACTGAGGTGCCTTTTGCTAGTGCTACCTCTGTACCAAATTTCGTTCAATTCGGATTCACCGTGTTTGAATTGATAGGGGGAATCGATTTGCACACATACTTGGCCACCATCTGCAAACTATTGGGCTGATGATCTAGCAGTTTGGTCAGAATATGCTTCCCACATAAAGATTTGTTGTTGCAAAATTTGGTAAAGACTAGATTATTAGGTTGGTCGTAATTACATTTTAGCCTTTAACATTTGGTTGGCCGCGATGACGTTTCCGTCAAGATGGCGGTGATATAAAACATGACACTGAGGTGGCCTTTTCTATTGCTACCTCTGTACCAAATTTCGTTCCATTCGGTTGCACCGTGTTCGAATTAATAGGGGGAATCGATTTTCACACAAAGATGGCCGCCATTCGCAAAATATTAGGCTAATGACCTATTAGTTTGGTCAAAGGATGCTCCCTCCATAATGGTATGTTGATGCAAAATTTGGTAGAGATCGGATGATTAGCTTAATCGTAATTTGATTTAAGCTTTGAATATTTGTGTGGCCGCCATTACGTTTCCGTCAAGATGGCGGCGATATAAACAAAGACACTGAGGTGCCCTTTGCTAGTGCTACCTCTGTACCAAATTTCATTCCATTCGGTTTCACCGTGTTCGAATTAATAGGGGTAATCGATTTTGACACAAGGATGGCCGCCAACCGCAAACTATTAGGCTAATGACCTATTAGATTTGTCAAAGGATGCTCCCTCCATAAAGGTATGTTGTTGCAAAATTTGGTAGAGATCGGATGATTAGGTTAGTCGTAATTTGATTTAAGCTTTGAACATTTGTGTGGCCGCCATTACGTTTCCGTCAAGACGGCGGCGATATAAAACATGACACTGGGGTGCCCTTTGCTAGTGCTACCTCTGTACCCAATTTCGTTCCATTCGGTTTCACCGTGTTTGAATTAATAGGGGGAATTGATTTTCACACAAAGATGGCCGCCATCCGCAAACTATTAGGCAAATGACCTAGTCATTTGGTCAAAAATTCCTTCCTCTATAAAGGTATATCGTTGCAAAATTTGGTAGAGATCGGATGATTAGGTTAGTCGTAATTTGATTTAAGCTTTGAACATTTGTGTGGCCGCCATTACGTTTCCGTCAAGATGGCGGCGATATAAAATATGACACTGGGGTGCCCTTTACTAGTACTACCTCTGTACCAAATTTCGTTCCATTCGGTTTCACCGTGTTCGAATTAATAGGGGCAATCGATTTTCACACAAAGATGGCCGCCATCCGCAAACTCTTAGGCTGATGATCTATTAGTTTGGTCAAAGGATGCTCCCTCCATAAAGGTATGTTGTTGCAAAATCCGATAGAGATCAAATTATTAGGATGGTCGAAATTTGATTTAAGCTTTTAACATTTGGTTGGCCGTCATTCCGTTTCCGTCAAGATGGCGGCGATATAAAACATGACACTGAGGTGCCTTTTGCTAGTGCTACCTCTGTACCAAATTTCGTTCAATTCGGATTCACCGTGTTTGAATTGATAGGGGGAATCGATTTGCACACATACTTGGCCACCATCTGCAAACTATTGGGCTGATGATCTAGCAGTTTGGTCAGAATATGCTTCCCACATAAAGATTTGTTGTTGCAAAATTTGGTAGAGACTAGATTATTAGGTTGGTCGTAATTACATTTTAGCCTTTAACATTTGGTTGGCCGCGATGACGTTTCCGTCAAGATGGCGGTGATATAAAACATGACACTGAGGTGGCCTTTTCTATTGCTACCTCTGTACCAAATTTCGTTCCATTCGGTTGCACCGTGTTCGAATTAATAGGGGGAATCGATTTTCACACAAAGATGGCCGCCATTCGCAAAATATTAGGCTAATGACCTATTAGTTTGGTCAAAGGATGCTCCCTCCATAATGGTATGTTGATGCAAAATTTGGTAGAGATCGGATGATTAGGTTAGTCGTAATTTGATTTAAGCTTAGAACATTTGTGTGGCCGCCATTACGTTTCCGTCAAGATGGTGGTGATGTAAAACAAGACACTGAGGTGGCCTTTTCTAGTGCTAGCTCTGTACCAAATTTCGTTCCATTCGGTTTCACAGTGTTCGAATTAACAGGGGGAATCGATTTTCACACAAAGATGGCCGCCATTCGCAAAATATTAGGCTAATGACCTATTAGTTTGGTCAAAGGATGCTCCCTCCATAATGGTATGTTGATGCAAAATTTGGTAGAGATCGGATGATTAGCTTAATCGTAATTTGATTTAAGCTTTGAATATTTGTGTGGCCGCCATTACGTTTCCGTCAAGATGGCGGCGATATAAACAAAGACACTGAGGTGCCCTTTGCTAGTGCTACCTCTGTACCAAATTTCATTCCATTCGGTTTCACCGTGTTCGAATTAATAGGGGTAATCGATTTTGACACAAGGATGGCCGCCAACCGCAAACTATTAGGCTAATGACCTATTAGATTTGTCAAAGGATGCTCCCTCCATAAAGGTATGTTGTTGCAAAATTTGGTAGAGATCGGATGATTAGGTTAGTCGTAATTTGATTTAAGCTTTTAACATTTGTGTGGCCGCCATTACGTTTCCGTCAAGACGGCGGCGATATAAAACATGACACTGGGGTGCCCTTTGCTAGTGCTACCTCTGTACCCAATTTCGTTCCATTCGGTTTCACCGTGTTTGAATTAATAGGGGGAATTGATTTTCACACAAAGATGGCCGCCATCCGCAAACTATTAGGCAAATGACCTAGTCATTTGGTCAAAAATTCCTTCCTCTATAAAGGTATATCGTTGCAAAATTTGGTAGAGATCGGATGATTAGGTTAGTCGTAATTTGATTTAAGCTTTGAACATTTGTGTGGCCGCCATTACGTTTCCGTCAAGATGGCGGCGATATAAGACATGACACTGGGGTGCCCTTTACTAGTACTACCTCTGTACCAAATTTCGTTCCATTCGGTTTCACCGTGTTCGAATTAATAGGGGCAATCGATTTTCACACAAAGATGGCCGCCATCCGCAAACTCTTAGGCTGATGACCTATTAGTTTGGTCAAAGGATGCTCCCTCCATAAAGGTATGTTGTTGCAAAATCCGATAGAGATCAAATTATTAGGATGGTCGAAATTTGATTTAAGCTTTTAACATTTGGTTGGCCGTCATTCCGTTTCCGTCAAGATGGCGGCGATATAAAACATGACACTGAGGTGCCTTTTGCTAGTGCTACCTCTGTACCAAATTTCGTTCAATTCGGATTCACCGTGTTTGAATTGATAGGGGAAATCGATTTGCACACATACTTGGCCACCATCTGCAAACTATTGGGCTGATGATCTAGCAGTTTGGTCAGAATATGCTTCCCACATAAAGATTTGTTGTTGCAAAATTTGGTAGAGACTAGATTATTAGGTTGGTCGTAATTACATTTTAGCCTTTAACATTTGGTTGGCCGCGATTACGTTTCCGTCAAGATGGCGGTGATATAAAACATGACACTGAGGTGGCCTTTTCTAGTGCTACCTCTGTACCAAATTTCGTTCCATTCGGTTCCACCGTGTTCGAATTAATAGGGGGAATCGATTTTCACACAAAGATGGCCGCCATTCGCCAAATATTAGGCTAATGACCTATTAGTTTGGTCAAAGGATGCTCCCTCCATAATGGTATGTTGTTGCAAAATTTGGTAGAGATCGGATGATTAGGTTAGTCGTAATTTGATTTAAGCTTAGAACATTTGTGTGGCCGCCATTACGTTTCCGTCAAGATGGTGGTGATGTAAAACAAGACACTGAGGTGGCCTTTTCTAGTGCTAGCTCTGTACCAAATTTCGTTCCATTCGGTTTCACAGTGTTCGAATTAACAGGGGGAATCGATTTTCACACAAAGATGGCCGCCATTCGCAAAATATTAGGCTAATGACCTATTAGTTTGGTCAAAGGATGCTCCCTCCATAATGGTATGTTGATGCAAAATTTGGTAGAGATCGGATGATTAGCTTAATCGTAATTTGATTTAAGCTTTGAATATTTGTGTGGCCGCCATTACGTTTCCGTCAAGATGGCGGCGATATAAACAAAGACACTGAGGTGCCCTTTGCTAGTGCTACCTCTGTACCAAATTTCATTCCATTCGGTTTCACCGTGTTCGAATTAATAGGGGTAATCGATTTTGACACAAGGATGGCCGCCAACCGCAAACTATTAGGCTAATGACCTATTAGATTTGTCAAAGGATGCTCCCTCCATAAAGGTATGTTGTTGCAAAATTTGGTAGAGATCGGATGATTAGGTTAGTCGTAATTTGATTTAAGCTTTGAACATTTGTGTGGCCGCCATTACGTTTCCGTCAAGACGGCGGCGATATAAAACATGACACTGGGGTGCCCTTTGCTAGTGCTACCTCTGTACCCAATTTCGTTCCATTCGGTTTCACCGTGTTTGAATTAATAGGGGGAATTGATTTTCACACAAAGATGGCCGCCATCCGCAAACTATTAGGCAAATGACCTAGTAATTTGGTTAAAAATTCCTTCCTCTATAAAGGTATATCGTTGCAAAATTTGGTAGAGATCGGATGATTAGGTTAGTCGTAATTTGATTTAAGCTTTGAACATTTGTGTGGCCGCCATTACGTTTCCGTCAAGATGGCGGCGATATAAAATATGACACTGGGGTGCCCTTTACTAGTACTACCTCTGTACCAAATTTCGTTCCATTCGGTTTCACCGTGTTCGAATTAATAGGGGCAATCGATTTTCACACAAAGATGGCCGCCATCCGCAAACTCTTAGGCTGATGATCTATTAGTTTGGTCAAAGGATGCTCCCTCCATAAAGGTATGTTGTTGCAAAATCCGATAGAGATCAAATTATTAGGATGGTCGAAATTTGATTTAAGCTTTTAACATTTGGTTGGCCGTCATTCCGTTTCCGTCAAGATGGCGGCGATATAAAACATGACACTGAGGTGCCTTTTGCTAGTGCTACCTCTGTACCAAATTTCGTTCAATTCGGATTCACCGTGTTTGAATTGATAGGGGGAATCGATTTGCACACATACTTGGCCACCATCTGCAAACTATTGGGCTGATGATCTAGCAGTTTGGTCAGAATATGCTTCCCACATAAAGATTTGTTGTTGCAAAATTTGGTAGAGACTAGATTATTAGGTTGGTCGTAATTACATTTTAGCCTTTAACATTTGGTTGGCCGCGATGACGTTTCCGTCAAGATGGCGGTGATATAAAACATGACACTGAGGTGGCCTTTTCTATTGCTACCTCTGTACCAAATTTCGTTCCATTCGGTTGCACCGTGTTCGAATTAATAGGGGGAATCGATTTTCACACAAAGATGGCCGCCATTCGCAAAATATTAGGCTAATGACCTATTAGTTTGGTCAAAGGATGCTCCCTCCATAATGGTATGTTGATGCAAAATTTGGTAGAGATCGGATGATTAGCTTAATCGTAATTTGATTTAAGCTTTGAATATTTGTGTGGCCGCCATTACGTTTCCGTCAAGATGGCGGCGATATAAACAAAGACACTGAGGTGCCCTTTGCTAGTGCTACCTCTGTACCAAATTTCATTCCATTCGGTTTCACCGTGTTCGAATTAATAGGGGTAATCGATTTTGACACAAGGATGGCCGCCAACCGCAAACTATTAGGCTAATGACCTATTAGATTTGTCAAAGGATGCTCCCTCCATAAAGGTATGTTGTTGCAAAATTTGGTAGAGATCGGATGATTAGGTTAGTCGTAATTTGATTTAAGCTTTTAACATTTGTGTGGCCGCCATTACGTTTCCGTCAAGACGGCGGCGATATAAAACATGACACTGGGGTGCCCTTTGCTAGTGCTACCTCTGTACCCAATTTCGTTCCATTCGGTTTCACCGTGTTTGAATTAATAGGGGGAATTGATTTTCACACAAAGATGGCCGCCATCCGCAAACTATTAGGCAAATGACCTAGTCATTTGGTCAAAAATTCCTTCCTCTATAAAGGTATATCGTTGCAAAATTTGGTAGAGATCGGATGATTAGGTTAGTCGTAATTTGATTTAAGCTTTGAACATTTGTGTGGCCGCCATTACGTTTCCGTCAAGATGGCGGCGATATAAGACATGACACTGGGGTGCCCTTTACTAGTACTACCTCTGTACCAAATTTCGTTCCATTCGGTTTCACCGTGTTCGAATTAATAGGGGCAATCGATTTTCACACAAAGATGGCCGCCATCCGCAAACTCTTAGGCTGATGACCTATTAGTTTGGTCAAAGGATGCTCCCTCCATAAAGGTATGTTGTTTCTAAATCCGATAGAGATCAAATTATTAGGATGGTCGAAATTTGATTTAAGCTTTTAACATTTGGTTGGCCGTCATTCCGTTTCCGTCAAGATGGCGGCGATATAAAACATGACACTGAGGTGCCTTTTGCTAGTGCTACCTCTGTACCAAATGTCGTTCAATTCGGTTTCACCGTGTTTGAATTGATAGGGGGAATCGATTCGCACACATACTTGGCCACCATCTGCAAACTATTGGGCTGATGATCTAGCAGTTTGGTCAGAATATGCTTCCCACATAAAGATTTGTTGTTGCAAAATTTGGTAGAGACTAGATTATTAGGTTGGTCGTAATTACATTTTAGCCTTTAACATTTGGGTGGCCGCGATGACGTTTCCGTCAAGATGGCGGTGATATAAAACATGACACTGAGGTGGCCTTTTGCTAGTGCTACCTCTGTACCAAATTTCGTTCCATTCGGTTTCACCGTGTTCGAATTAATAGGGGGAATCGATTTTCACAGAAAGATGGCCGCCATTCGCAAAATATTAGGCTAATGACCTATTAGTTTGGTCAAAGGATGCTCCCTCCATAATGGTATGTTGATGGAAAATTTGGTAGAGATCGGATGATTAGGTTAATCGTAATTTGATTTAAGCTTTGAATATTTGTTTGGCCGCCATTACGTTTCCGTCAAGATGGCGGCGATATAAAACATGACACTGAGGTGCCCTTTGCTAGTGCTACCTCTGTACCAAATGTCATTCCATTCGGTTTCACCGTGTTCGAATTAATAGGGGTAATCGATTTTGACACAAAGATGGCCGCCATCCGCAAACTATTAGGCTAATGACCTATTACATTTGTCAAAGGATGCTCCCTCCATAATGGTATGTTGATGCAAAATTTGGTAGAGATCGGATGATTAGGTTAATCGTAATTTGATTTAAGCTTTGAATATTTGTTTGGCCGCCATTACGTTTCCGTCAAGATGGCGGTGATATAAAACATGACACTGAGGTGCCCTTTGATAGTGCTACCTCTGTACCAAATTTCATTCCATTCGGTTTCACCGTGTTCGAATTAATAGGGGTAATCGATTTTGACACAAAGATGGCCGCCATCCGCAAAATATTAGGCTAATGACCTATTAGTTTGGTCAAAGGATGCTCCCTCCATAATGGTATGTTGATGCAAAATTTGGTAGAGATCGGATGATTAGGTTAGTCATAATTTGATTTAAGCTTTGAACATTTGGGTGGCCGCCATTACGTTTCTGTCAATATGGCGGCGATATAAAACATGACACTGAGATGCCCTTTGCTAGTGCTACCTCTGTACCCAATTTCGTTCCATTCGGTTTCACCGTGTTTGAATTAATAGGGGGAATTGATTCTCACACAAAGATGGCCGCCATCCGCAAACTATTAGGCAAATGACCTAGTCATTTGGTCAAAAATTGCTTCCTCTATAAAGGTATGTTGTTGCAAAATTTGGTAGAGATCGGATGATTAGGTTAGTCGTAATTTGATTTAAGCTTTGAACATTTGTGTGGCCGCCATTACGTTTCCGTCAAGATGGCGGCGATATAAAACATGACACTGAGGTGTCCTTTGCGAGTGCTACCTTTGTACCAAATTTCGTTCAATTTGCGCTCACCGTGTTCGAATTGGTAGGGGGGACAGACATTCAGAGTACACACTCACACACTCACACACACACACACACACACACACACACACACACACAGACTCACACACACACACACAGACTCACACACACACACACACATACACACACACAGACAGACACACTTTTTTTCGCCCTGTAGTGATCTCATAAGTCTACTTTCATTTTTTGCCAAAATCGAAAGTAGGCTAATAGACGTTAAGGTCGTTATTTCGTTACTGAAGCTAAATTAACGGGATTAACCAGAAACTTCATAAAAAGATGCCGATTATGTTTGGCAGCGGATGGGGAACATTTTCAGCATCTACTATGAACATAGTGAGCAAAAATGCATGATACTGATTTTAAGCACCGTATTCTGCCGAACATGCGCGCGCGCGGCAGCCGGCAACTGAGTCGTCACTGGCGGAGCGCGTGAGCGAGAATGTCCTTGCCAAGCAAATATAAAGACCCTGTATTATTATTATTATTCTATCTTTTCTGCCCTTATGGACAGTGTTTGAACTTAAATATGTCATGACCTAATTTTCACTTCGCTCCCTTCTTCCTCTTCTCTTCATCCTTTGACTGTATTTCTGATTCCGTTGTTCTGTCCACAATGTTCCCGTCTTCTTCTTTTCATTTACTTTAAATGCTGTATTCTTAATTTTGTTTCTGAATTCTCCTCGGACTGCAATCATTTGCTGTCGATCCACACCTGCCTTACGTTTTCCTCTATTTCATAATACCTATTAGTTTTCCTGCTTGAGCTTTCTACTACATCAACGATTCTTTTTGTAAGTCTGTTGTTGTTCGTTCTCTGTATGTGCCCGTGAAACGTTAGTCTTCGTTTTCTGATCACATCGGTGAGTCTGTCTGTGTACTCGTACAGCTTTTTGGTAGGTCTTTTCATCCATATGCCATCTCTGTGTATTGCTCCAAATATTTTTCTGAGAATTTTGCGTTCTATTTTTTCAGTTTCTATGATGCCTGATGCTCCAATTGTTGTCGTTTCTGACGCATATAATGCTTTTGGTAGTACGACTGTTTTGTATTGTCTAAGTTTGGCCTGTCTTGATACGCTTTTCTAAATGTGACCATGTGATTTTGTATGCTTTCTGAAGTTTTACCGTTCGTTATATGTTAGACGCCTTGTTTGATCCTCCTATTTGTATATATTCCCCTAAATATTTGAATTTTATTATTATTATTTCCAACATGACAGATTTATAATATAAATTGAAAACTGCAATAAAAAGGATCTATACTGTACTTTATGCACCACTATGACATCCCTCCATATATTATTCTGCTAAGGTCCCATTCCAGTTTTGTACCGTAAATAAGGTCCCATTATCACCAATCCACACATATGGGGTACCTACAGGTTCAGCATAACCCAATGCCTGAGTGAAACGCACTCACTTACTCTTTAAATGCCTCTCAATTAAATTAATACCTTTAAAAACATGTATATTTACAATGAAATAATGCAACACGGTAACCATGGTAACAGAATCTCACAGGTCCATCTATTTCTGTAAGACGCAATGCAATTCCAATTATTACATTACTGTGAAAGTTTCCAGACGGCTATAAGGTTTTCACTGAACCAAATTAAACTGTAAAATGCATCAATACATACAGTATAATGCACTAAAGGGGGTCAAGGGGCACTCTCGAATTTTATCACGCAATTTTCACGTGTGTGTGTGTGGTATGAAAGGTCTTTTTCACCCGACTATAAAGGGTCTCCGAAAACCACATTTAAAGGCCCTTAAATTAACAGTGTCTGTGATATTCCCAGAAAACTGACTTCGCTCTGATATACCTATGAAGGAATGACAAACCCCTAACCACTGCACCAGTAGCTGAATTGATAAAGTCTGATTATTCATACCAAGGATAAATCAGTCATAGCATTCATGATTGAGATTTTGCTAAGTGTACTCTTTACAACTAGGATATTCGCGGGCGAAGCCGCGACGGGTAATGCTAGTTTAAAATATTCTAACATTGGTCCACCCCTACGGATCTTATCCTCGACCTTTCTTTCCATAACTAAGTTTGCTATTCCTGGATATCTTAGTACGTGTCTTACCAAGCTATCTCTTCTCTTCATTAGCAGCCACCACAAACATCTCTCCTTGCCCACTCGAACTCATCTGATCGTCATCATTCTCCTGCGGCTCCGGTGGGGTAGTTGGTAGCATGATGAGCTTCTATGTCCAAGGTCACGGGTTCAAACCCAGCCGAAGTTGGCGGATTTTTTAAGAGCGTTAAACATCGCTCAGTATGCCTTCCTTCGAAGGGGAAGTAAAGCCGGCGGTCCCATGTCATAGATTTATGGCATGTTAAAAATCCTTCCACTAATTACACTTGTGTGAAGCTAAACTATAGGTTAGATTGGACTAACGCTCTTAGGTTCCAACTTTCGTCACCAGGACCCGACTGCGGTGGCATCTAGTATTCAAGTTCAGAACTAGTTGGTTGTTGACGGTGGCATTTGGTACAAAAGTTGGAACTACTTGAAAAAATTGAATGTCTGCAGTCCTTACTTGAATTAAAAACCGATGCATCTATTTTCCTATTTTCTGATGCGCCAACAGTCCAAATTTCACTCCCATAGAGCTCCACGCTCCAGGCAAAGGCTTTCAAAAATGACTTTCTAATACCTAAATCTAATTGATGTCAACAGATTTCTTTTCCTTACAAATTCTTTTGCCTGAGCCAACCTACTCTTTATATCCTCCTTGCTTCGTCCATCACTGGGTTATTTTGCTTCCTGAGTAGCAAAAATCTACTATTTCCTTTAGCTTTTCACCTGCCAATTTAATGTCAATAAGGGTTTCTGATTTCTTTCAGATGCATTCGATTATTAGACCAATGATTAAGTTATTATTGAAATGAAAATCCACAGCCTGCTTCCAGTCTCCGACCGGGTCAGGAATGGAATGAATGAAGCCCCCGTCTAGCGACGAGGATATGAACTGTGCCGGCTGCCGAGGCCTGACGTACTCCTCTGGGGCAATGATTAAATGAATGACAGATGAAATTAAATGATAGTGGAGAGTGTTGCTGGAATGAAATTTTGACAGGGAGTACCCGGAGTACCCGGAGAAAAACCTGTCTGCCTCCGTTTTGTCCAGCACAGATCTCACATGGAGTGACCGGGATTTGAACCACGGACCCAGCGGTGAGAGGCCGGCGTGCTGCCGCCTAAGCCACGGAGGCTTCAAGTTATTATTATAATTGTTAATTTATTATTATTATTGCATGAATTACTCTTTTCTGCAAAACTAAACTTGATTGTCAACGAATTGACAGGAATTTTATTGATGCGAATAGTTGTAGATGTAGTTGTTTCATTTGGGGGCTTGTAGCCGCGTGTACTTGGGTGTATGTGTGGAATCTATCTGATGAACTGTGTCATTGTGGTGGCTGTAGTAGTGTGTGTATTTGTAATTGGGGCTAATAATATGATATGAAGTGACCGTGGCCCTAATGTAGGATACATCCCGGCATTTGCCTGGAGTAGAAGTTTGAAACCACGGAAACACCATTTCCACGATGGCAGAGGTAAAAATCGAACCCATCTCCTATAGTTACACGTCAGGAGACAAAGTAAATCCCGTTCCAACACTCAGACCGGAATGAAATTGTTTGGCAGAGCTCGTAATCGAACTCGGGCCTTCCGTGGTGACAGGGTGCAAATAATTTAGGCACTCTACTGTAGATGAAAGGAACTGTCTCTAAATAAATCATTGATGTATCAACACAATAACAGAAGTCTGACATATGGGCGCTATAAAAACAGCTCTTTTTTGAAGCATGAGAGCAACTTTAAGGTAAAAAATTTCCTTGAAATGTGACTGGCAGGTAACAACAATACGCAGCAGTTGGTGACCTTGATAACGATCTAGTTACTATAGAAATGGCGGGTAATTTGAGTTCTTCTCGCACCTACCAATGATAATAGAAACTCTAGAAAGTGAAGTACCCTTAAAACCTTCATCGACACACAACTGAAGTTATTAACTGTCAATATTGTACCAGATTGATCGGCTTAGTCTGTGGATTTCATTGACACCGAAGTAGGCTATTGATGGCGTATCATGACTACCCACGATGGGCTGGCGATATGTATGGCACCTTGTTGCCGAACATCTTCAAACATATTACGTGCACAAATATTTTCTTTTAATATTTGCAAAAAAAAATAAGGATAATTTTTGAAACAAAACCAGAGACCACACCAAAAATAAACGGTGCAACTCGAACGGCAGAAATATTTTTCACAGATATAAGGGTGTATAATATTAAAATTACTCACCTGTGTTGTCTTGTAAATTGCACCTGGGTAGTTTGAACTATCAAGGAAACTACCTTCACACAGAATATTTTCTGAACCACGTCATAAATCGGATTATGTTACTAGATATACCGGTATCGTGACAAAGAGATACGTTTGAATCTATCCACTTCCTAACTACGCAGTGCCAATGAGAACAATGAACTACATTAGTGAGATCGTTTCTCTATTTTTGCAACTTCACACTTCTTCGTTACGTGACTAATACGCTAGGAAATTTTCGCTTCATAAATGCAACGACAACAGTGACATCTGTCGGGAATCTTTGGAATTACAAAGGCTGAACGCAATCAATACCAGTTCTCCATGCAAAATGATTCCATTGGTCTGCGGTAGATTAATCTGAGTATTGATAATATAGATTATTGTTATTCTATGAGTGTTATTGGTACTGACCGGTACAGCTACAAGTATTAACGCGTAGGTTTATGTGGCCCAAGCTATTTTCAGTCTTGGGAAACGAGTGGATTTGAAAACCTCTTCCCCCTCTGTTGGCCGTCTTTGAAATGATTTACAATTTTCAACTCATTTAGTTAGTTAGTTAGATATTGTTGTTTTAAGGGGCGGAACTACGAGGTCATCTGCCCCTCTTAACACAGATTAAAGTATACAAATTTGGAATTGATTTTAAAATTTAGAGGTGGATACCTAAATTTGAAAAGACCGAAAATTAATAACACAAAAAAACACTAATAATAATAATAATACCATCATGTGGCCTCGGTGCCGGGTGCAAGCTTTGTTATTTGCACTCAGAGGGTAGCTTGCATGTCGAATTTCGTCATTCCTTGAAGCACTATGAAAGCCAAGGAGGTTATATATCTAAGCTCCTTGAACACTATAGCGCTTTCTAGTAGATACATGAGGAACTTTGTGTTGGCGGAAACTCACGAGATTAATTTTGCCACTATGAACACGGCCTACTGAATTCAAATGGGATCTTTTGACATGCCACCATCGTATGACATGCGAGTCGTAATTTTTGCCGCCTTTCAAAAACCACTTACCACGGCCAGGAGCGAACCTGCAAGCTTGGGGTTGGTAGTCCGACACGTTTACCACTCACCCACCGTGGCAAAACAAAAATTCAGCATTCAAAAACGAACAAGTCGTTGTGTCAATATACAATGGAAAATTTAGATTGCTGGCCATAACCCACTCTCACTTATAAAGCGGATGACGAGATCAGCAGCCACCACGTGATCGACTAATATAAGTTTGAGTGTCATCTGCAAACCAAGGTTTCTTCGTAAGTCAGCACGATCCACACACTCGGTTACAATATGGGCCACGGTGAAAACAGCATTTTCAACTCATGGCAAATGCTAGGACGGTACCTGAAAATCGGCTATGGCACCTCCATCCAATTTCTTGTCATTTTCATTCATTTCATAGCATCCATGGTAGGTTAATGGTAAAGGGTCCACTTCATAATCCAAAGACCTTATGTTCGATATCCGGCCAAGGAAGTCAGATTATTGATTGAAGGCATAAATCAATGGCACTCCGAGTCCTAAGCATTTGGTGAGTATCAACAGAAATTGGTGTTGTGAGGACGAGGTAAGAAATTTACTGGAAAGACTAGGAATTGGGGTACTTTTGGGACAGCGACTTACGAAATGAGAAGAAAAGGGTGTGTAAAAATGCGCGCAGAAGGATCAAGGATATAAATTTGCAGTTACTCAGAAAATAGTGTAATATGCTTCCATTGCATGTTGGCCGTTTCGCGGATTTTGCAGAACTGAACACAACTGTCAAAGCATGGGTACACATCACTCCGAAATAATGGTTTCAGTAAGGTCTGGAGAGACGGACATATCGAAGGCAAAAGTGCATAAAGTTACAAGGAGATTATGTTGTGAAGGTGGACGAAACAACTGATGTGTAATGTACTTCATTTGGGTAGAAAAGAATTAAGTGTCAAACAATATAGAACGCCCTTCGTACATATGAAATGTTAAGCTAAGGGATCAAGCTGACGAAGGCCCCACTGAAGGGCCAAAAACATGTTTCCATAAAGAAGGGAACATTGAGTATTAGCGGGTGTCAAACAATTTAATAAGATAACAAAGTTAATACGTGGAACTAAAGCATTATCCAATATCTTTACCAATATAATAAAGCTGAAGAGTTTGTGTGTGTGTTTATGTGTTTAAACGCGCTAATCTCTGGAACTACCAGTCTGATTCGAAAAATTCTTTTTGTATATGATAGCCTGATTCAAGAGGAATATTTTAGGCTATGTAGTATTAGGCTACACCTCTCAGGTAACCTTAAAGATTGATTTTTGTTCAGTAAGTCGGAAGAACAAGCGCTCCAGAACGGCTTCAATAATACGGAAGTCTATTGTTGCCATGTAATAGTGGTCGCATCACGTCGCCCCTACCAATGTTCTGGTGCAGAATTGCGAGCTGCTTATAAATTGCAGTCACGGGGAGTAATTAGTGCAAAAAGATTTCTTAGGCCCCTTAAACCAGTTATCATCATGACAATAGTATGCCTCTGTACAAGGGCGATGATGTTGGCGCAGTATACTGAGGTTATCAGCGGCAATAAGCGTTGGTGCTTTAAAATTTACTTTCATTTATTCCGATCCTTATCCTTGAGCGCTCCAGTTCTGTAAAACAAATAAATCCACCGGCTGAAGCCGGGCACTACTGCTAGAAGTTAATATTTTGCCTCAGGTAGTCAACCAGGAGGCATGTCCGATCATCAAAGATCTAAAATCATTTCTTGGAAGGAAAAAATCTAAAAGTTACTAAATTCAAATTTCTTCCAACGAGTTACACTAAGTGCACGAGTGATCTCGGTCTATGCGAGGAGAACACTTCGTGGTGTAGTGGTTAGCATCCTTGGCTGTCACCCCTGAGGTCCAGGTTTGATTCCCGGATCTTTCATAAAATTTTAATTCCGCAGTGCGCATTTGTCATCTGTCTTGACAATGTTTTGCATGTATGGGAGAGTAGACTCAGCAATAATGCTCTTCAGTCGGTCAACACAAGAGTGCCCAATTCGATTGGACGGAGAGTGACAATTATCCTTCCCTATATTATACTGCTAAGATTCCATTCCAGTTTTGAACCGAAAATAAGGCCCCATTAACACCAACCTACACATATGGGGTACTTACAGGTTCAGCAGAACCCAATGCGTAAGCGAAACGCACTCACTTACTCTTTAAATGCCTCACAATTAAATAAATACCTTAAAACATGTATATTTACAATGAAATAATGAAAGAATGCAACACGGTAACCATGGTAACAGAATCTCACAGGTCCATCTATTTCTGTAAGACGCAATGCAATTCCAATTATTACATTTCTGTGAAAGTTTCCAGACGGCTATAAGGTTATCACTGAACCAATTTAAGCTGTAAAATTCATCAATACATACAGTATAATGCGCTTAAGGGGGTCAAGGGGCACTCTAGAATTTTTTCACGCAATTTTCACGTGTGAGTGTGGTACGAAAGGTCTTTTTCACCCGACTATAAAGGGTCTCCGATAACCACATTTAAAGGCCCTTAAATTAACAGTGTCTGTGATATTCCCAGAAAACTAACTTCGCTCTGATATACCTATGAAGGAACGACAAACCCCTAACCACTGCACCAGTAGCTGAATTGATAAAGTCTGATTATTCATACCAAGGATAAATCAGTCAAAGCATTCATGATTGAGATTTTGCTAAGTGTACTCTTTACAACTAGAATATTTGCGGGCGAAGCCACGACGGGTAATGCTAGTTTATTATATTTCAATTGCAGCCAATGGCCATAGCAGGGTATTTTAATTGAACGCCCGTATGCTCTAAATCAAGTTTAATTTCTATGACATGGGCCCGCCGGCTTTACTTTCCCTCCGAAGAGATACTGAAGGATTTTAATGCTCATAAAAATCCGACGACTTCGGCCGGGTTTGAATCCGCGATGTTGGGCATAGCACTTCAGCATACTACCGACTACTCTATTATCTGAAAGAAAATAATGTTACATGAATTATGTATAAAATAACACTCTTATCTAACAAACAGGAGGTGGTTAATTGTAAAACAAGTTTCGCTCGCCAAGTAACATCGTCAGATCCAGATCCCTTCTCTTCTCTTCTCTTCTCTTCTCTTGTCTTGTCTTGTCTTCTCTTCTCTTTCCTTCCCTTCCCATCCATTGTTCTTGTAATATGAACAGCTGTCATAGGTTATGTTCTACCTTGAGGACAAATAATATCCTCTTGAGGTGCCACTGTAATTACCAATTTATTATCAGCTATGCCATATTTAGGAACAGAACTCGTTCTTTACTTTTTTTTTCTTTTCTGTATTCTCTTTTCTTTTCATTTCTTTCCTCTTTACTTTTCTTCGAAGATCAGAGGCTCTCCTGAAGATCTGGAAAACCATTCAGAAGAACCCCCAGCTACCCATACATACTGTTGTAGCAAAAGCAGGCAATCAACGGTTGAAGTCAAGAAAACCACCTTGGCGCTCTGCAGTACTTCTTGAAGACTCTTCATTTAACATCTCAGAAGCATGGAAAACTATGTGGGAAGAATCATCAGTATTCAATGCACATCTGATTGAAAACCCTTCCAACCGGGTAGAAGGTTTCAAACTCCCCAGACGCCAATGGAGAATTATTAACCGGATCCGTACAGGACAAGGCAAATGTGGATTCCTGCTTCACAAATGGGGTTGGGTTACTTCTGCTAACTGCGATTGTGGAGCTACCTTGCAAACCATCGGACATATTGTTGGTGAATGTCCGCAACGAGCGTTCCAAGGATCAGTAGGTGACATTCACCATGGATCTTCTGAGGCACTTCAGTGGATTGATGGCCTGGACATAGAAGTTTAGAACTTGTGTTTATGACTTTGTATATAACTGTATATATAACTTGATATGTAGTGTATATTTTAACTCTGTATCATCATACGATAAATAATAATAAATAATAACTTTTCTTTTGGTTCCAACCACATATTGGCTGCGATTACACAACTTCCATCACATTCCAAAATTAGGATCTATGTGAGAAACTGGGCGTGGTGCGCAGCGGTCAAGCTATTCGCCTCTCACCAAGGTGGAATGGATTCGATTCCCGGTCAATGCATGTGCGATTTTTGAAGTGAAATACCAAGTCCTGTGGTTGGGATTCCACGAAGAAAGGAGGTCCCGTGGCTCATGATCGCGTGATTAATGGTCACGTAAAACTTCAGCTTCCTTCCCTCCTTCTTTTATGAGAAACTTCCTTTCTTATTTTCCAATTCTGATAGGCCCTTCCTGTCTATTGTCTCAGCAGTCTGGTTTGAGTACCGTACTGTCTTAATTATTGCTATCATTGTTGTTGTTGTTTGAGTCTTCAGTCTTTTGGCTGGTTTAATGCAGCACTCCATGCCTCTCTGTCCTGAGATAATCGTTTCATCTATACATAGTTACCACACCTTACATCAGAGACAATCTGTTTAACATATTCTAACCTAGGTCCACCCCTACAGTTCTTGTCCTCGACCCTTCCTTCCTTAACTAAGCTTGCTATTCCCGGATCTCTTAGTATGTGTTCTACCAACCTATATCTTCCCTTCCTTAGCAGTCACCAGAAACATCTATCCCACTCGTCTCAATACCTCTTCATTTATTACCCTATTTACCCATCTAATCTTCATCATTCTCCTGTAACACCACATTTCAAACACTTCAATTCTCCACTTTTCTGCTACACCAATAGTCCAAATTTCACTTCCATAGAGTGTCACGCTCCAGTCAAAGGCTTTCAAAAATGATTTCCTAATACCTAAATCTATATTCCATGTCAACAAATTCCTTTTCTGTAGAAATGCTTCCCTTGCCTGAGCCAACCTACTTTTTATACCCTCTTTGCTTCGTCCATCACTGGTTATTTTGCTTCCTATGTAACAGAAGTCTCCTACTTCCTTGAGTTTTTCACCTGCCAATTGTTATTATTATTCACTTGCAAATGCATGAATTTATGTCACATTCATATTAATACTTACATGTACTATCCATATTCCGTGGTATTCTCTTGTGTTGCTGTGCATTTTGCGTCACGTGGACGGTCAAGGTCGGTGCGATTATCTAGCGAAAAGGGACAACAGCTCGCAGTCTTGGAATGTAGAGATATTCTCATCATGGCGGAGCAGCGCTCTGGAATGCTCGGATTATCCTCCATCTGACGTGGATTACACTTAATGCCCACACACACAACCCTCGTAAGTGGAGAATAACTTTCGCCTTGACCTTGAATTACGGAGCGAAAATTCGAACATGCAATGGACTTGTTGGGGTCTTGAGACATTTTGGTCATAATCCCCGTGTGCTTTGGTGTGTGTTGAATTTTTCTCGTAACTCATATTTATGTGGATAACTAGAGTAGCGTGTGTGTCTCTGTAATTATTGAGGTTTGGGATTTTGACAGGTGCCCCGAGATTTTATATTAGGTACAGTCTCGATATTAATCTATCTGGGGATATTGTGGAAAAAACTCTGGCAAAAATACGTACTCAGGATAGACGCTGACAGCACCAGGATTTGAACCACCAATATCCGGGTTCGATTCCAGGCTTTGACATAAAATTTCCTCTCGCTCCGCGCGGAACATGGGCATCCAAGAGTGATTTCCATCGGGCTCTTCGGGTTCTTCACTTCCCTCCAAGTCTTTCCAGCTTTTCTGGCCAACTCTTTCAATGGTGCGTTTCCAGGTCTTCCTTGGTCTTCCTCGTCTCCGAGCTCCTTGAGGATTCCAGTCCAGAGCTCCCCTTTCTAGTGCATCATTCTGTTTCCGCAGAGTATGCCCAATCCAGTCCCAATTCCTCCGTTTAATTTGGACTTCAATAGGTTGTTGGTTAGCCCTTTGCCACAGCTCTTCGTTTGGGATTATATCTGGCCATCGTATACCCAGAATTCAACGCAGACAACGATTGATGAATACTTGAAGTTGGTGGCTGATAGGATTGGTAACTTTCCATGTTTCATATGCATACAATAGGACAGCTTTCACATTGGTATTAAAATGTCCGATTTTCGTCTTCCTGGATATGTTACGGTTTCTACAGACTGGATAGAGCTGTACAAAAGCCCCATTTGCCTTTCGTATTCTACTCTGAACATTTTCCTCAGCCCCTCCACTTCTCGTTACCACACTTCTCATGTAAACAAATGTATCCACCTGTTCTACATCTTCTCCCCCCCCCACAGTGAGGCCAGCCTGTACTGTCGAGTTCATTCTCAGCTCTTTTGTCTTCTTTGAGTTTATCTAAGTCCAACCTTAGCAGCTCTGGCAAAAACACATACTCAGGATGGACGCTGACAGTACCAGGATTCGAGCCACCGATGTCCGGGTTCGATTCCAGGCTGCACCAAGGAATTTACTTCTGGTATAAGGGCTTTAATGGGATTCATTTAGCCTCGTGAGGCAGAAATGAGAAGAAGTGGGTTTTATTCTCACCTCAGCCATCCTAGAAGTTGTTTTCCATTTCTACTCCAGGTACCTACTTTGAGGCCTTGGACCATTATTAATCCCCCAGGGGCTCACAACTTGATGGACACAGGTTGGTGACCACGGCTGGCATTGCTTTCACTTACTTGTGCCGGGCTCCTCTCTATCATCTTTCAAGTCGATCATCTTATTCTCTTCCAACCCCGACAGTTTATTGGTCCGAGGTCGAGGGAGTATTTAATTTCCCGCCTTGATTGGCGCTTGTCTCATCGTTCCTGATACCCTCATTCTTCGAGAGAACAGGCACCTCGTTTTCATTTTTTCATGGTATCTCCTGCCTTCTATGCAAGGCAGGGTGCGTGAGATAAGGTTTTCGTAGATCTCCGGCCAGTTGTCTAGTTGGAGAAGAGTGAACTTATCGACACTCACTTAATTTGAATATTGCTTGAGGATCTACTATTTAGGTCCGCTCAAGTTCTATCGCGCTGCATATTGTTATACTTACAAAAGAATAGAAGACGTTGAGAAGATGTTAATTTATTGGTTACCAACACCTAAGTAATTACAATACTTTAACATGAAGCCCGAATTGCTCGCCGTGAGGCAGAGCGTACACAGTATATAGCTGTCTTGAAGAGTGACCACATGGTCTGCTGTATGGTTATGAAGAGAGCATGTCTCCTAGAGAGACATCTCCTTCGAAGTGATTTGTTATGAAGAGAGCGATATTGAGCTCTGCTTCAGTATATAAACTATAACTTTCTCTGGAGAGGGAAAAGCTGTCACATGTAGAGATTCACCAATGGCGTGTATCTCTAGTGGTAAGAGGGGGTTTTAGCCAATCAAACCATAAGCGTTGGGGTTTGGTTGGGCTGACCTTAAAGTTGTTGTGGAAAGCTCAATACTAAGAATTATTATGAGGAACGAACAGAAATATGTGTTCCTTGTGAAATAGTGGAGAGAGTCTGGAAAGTTAAGAATGTTTGCAGTGGCCAACTCCCAGTTCTGTTCTTCCGAGAAATATCTAATGGAAATATGTTCTCTTGAAGTGCTTTTGAAATAGCAAGCTTTTACATGCTTTGCCTGTGGGCTTGGAGTGGACTCTTATGATATTCTGACTTCCTGAAGAGAATATACTTCGTCTCTCCTGGACAGTAATAATAATAATAATTATAGTAATAATAATAATTATTATTATTTATAATAATTATTATCATTCAAAACCCAAAATTAGTAAGGGATGTCTCTTGGTCATGGCTAGTAAGGGGTTTACTGGGCAATGGACATGACTCGTGTAGCCCCACCCTGGATAGTTATACACCCTCAAGGGCTCACAGCTGGTGAGTTCGGGAATTGGCAACCTTGAGGGCTTCCTGGTTTTACCCCTTCCTCCATTGCCCTCGGGACGGTCCCTCTCCTCTTTCCATTCCTCTTTGCAATTCAGGGCTCCCCTTTCTTCCAAGTCCCTTAATTCTCATTCTTAGAGGGTTGAGGGCATTTCCTTTTCTCCAGCCTCTTCTTTACCTTACTCTTCTGTTTGTTTGCCATTTCATCTTCTAGTTTGTAAGTGAGTATTTAGTTTTAGTTATAGGTTAATTTATTTTTATCTTCACAATTAGCCGAACCATCACGGGCTAATAACCTAGATGTTAGGCCACTTAAAACAACAATTAACATCATCACTATTACAATGGCGTGTGAAAATTATTAGATTCATCACAGATTTAAGTTACTCACTATTTATTTAAATCATCATTATTTTCGTTAATTCTCCCTTAAGGAGAACGTTAAAACACAATCAATTCTTAGGTTTTAAGCCTATTTTCATTTATGAAAAAAAAAAAAAAAAAAGGCTTATGAGATCACCTTTTGTCCGTGAGTTTGTCCGTGAGTGCGCGTGTGTGCGTGATTCGTGTGTGTGTACCTCCCCCCTAATAACATCTAAACGGCTGGAGCGATTTCAATGAAACTCGGTAAGTTCATAGCACTATTCTGGGCGACCCCGACCGTGCCCCTTAAATGTTGTCACGTCTCACCAATCCAACATGGCGGCTGTGCGAAATATTTAACCACCATTCAATATCTCCGAAACTATTATGGATATCACCCTGAAATTTTGTGCGGTGATAAAGGGTACTACTAGAAGTTCATCTATGTGACTTTGGAAACCTGGTAACTACAAAACCAACATGGCGGCTAAGCGAAGTTGCTACTTTTAAACAGACGTTTCTCGCGATTTAACCAACCAAACGCAATGAAACATGGTACAGTATATGTTTATACACATTGTAATGCACCTACATCTAACTTCATTCAATTGTTTACTTAATCTCAACATGGCGGCTGTGCGAAATACTTCACCAGTATTCTATAGCTCTAAAACTATTACCGGTATCACCCTGAAATTTTGTTCGATGATAAAGGGCACCACTGAAAATTCATCTATGAGACTGAAAAACCGGTTAACTACTAAAAGAACACGGCGGCCATGCGAAGTTGAATGTTTTAAATAGACTTTTCTCGCGATTTAATGATCCAAACTCAATGAAACTTGGTACATCAAAATTAATGTTTATACACATTGTAATGCACTGGTATCTAATTTAGTTCAATTTTTTACATAACCTCAAGATGGCGGCTGTGCGAATTTTAAAATTAAGTTTTTATTTCTTGCGTCGTAATCATGCGATCGAAGTGAAAGTTTTAATAACGAACCTACGCAATAGTTTTCCTTTGATGGTACATGACTCTATGGCCTATAAATATAACAATCCAACATGGCGACCGTCTGAAATATTTAGAGGGTTCTCAATATCTACGAATCAATTACAGCAATCAATCTGAATTTTTTATGTTCATAGGGGTTATGAACATAAGTTCACCTATAGGACATTCAATAGCCTGGAGATAAGAAATCCAACATGGCGGCGACGCAAAGTATAAATATTCACATGGTCATTTCTCGCAATTTAACCTTCCGAGTGCAGTGAAACTTGGTACAGTATATACTTATACAAATGTTAATCCACTGCCATCTAATTTATTTCAATTGTTTCCATAACCACAAGATGGTAGTTGTGCGAAATTCTAAAATCTAGTTTTTACTTCTTGTGTCCTAATCATGCGATTGAAGATTGAATGCTACACGTACACAATAATCTTCATGTAACAGTACATAACTCGAGGACCTACATATATAAAATCCAACATGGCGACCATCCGCAATATTTAGTCGGTTCTCAATATCTACGAATCTATTACAGCAATCAAACTGAAATTTTGTATGTTCATAGAGGCCATTAACATGAGTAGGATATATGAAAATAGGCTGTATAGTTCTTCACGGAACTACTTGTTTTTTCTGTATCTTTCTTCTTTCTTCCCCAAAACCTCTCGTATATTCACTGTGTTTCCTCTTTCTCTATTCTCTCCATTTCTTTTCTTTTTCTTTGTTTGGGCGTTTGCTCAAATTTGTTTTCTTATTTTGTCTCTGTATTTTCCTGTCTGCCATGTGTTCGTCTTTAGTAGCTTTTCAGTCGGTGAACACGATTGTACCCAATGAATGTTTAGTTTCTTGAGACCTTCCACGGTTTACATTAGCCAATTGGTTTTCAGTGTAGCCTACTAGTCATATCTATATTAACAAGAAGTTCCGTGACGAACTAAAGAGCCTACTTTTCTTAACATTAAGATTCATGCCAATGATCAATCTACAGTATATGAAAATATCTAGAATGAAAAAAATAATTTGGTAATATCGAAATGTCTCATTAGTTCGAAATATACCTCGTATAATGTAGCCTAATAAAGCACTAAAGTTGGCAGCCCTGGTGACTGAATATATTCTTAGTTCCATTTCATAAGGTACAGAATACAAAATTTGGTTGAAGTCCAATGGACGTTACATGCAGTTAGATATTGGATCTATCAGCACGCGTAAAAGCATGTTAGTAAATATGTCATGCGTGTGCTGGTCGAAATAAACTGAAATATTATGATATCTTGTGCCAATTTTGGATGAAATCCATTTGATAGTATAGAAGTTACATGTATTTAAAAATTGGACCTATCAGCAAGCATAGAATCATGTTGGAAGCACTGACATATATTAATTACTACAAATTAATCTAGAGTGCTAAGTGCTATACGTGTGCAACGTATAGAGCTGTTGGCTTGCATACTTTCTGATATATTGATATTAGGGTAAAAAATATAGACAGCATTTATTAACGGTTAGCAGCTCTGATTGCTCTTAAGAATACTTATAGTCATATCTGTTATGTTACACATAGCACATACGAAATTTGGTTGAAATCCAACTGATAGTACAGGAGTTACATGTATTTAAAAATTGGTCCTATCAGCAGGCTTAGAATCATGTTGGTAGAACTGAAGTATATAAGTTACTCCAAATTAATCTAAAATGTCGGGTACTATACGTGTGTATAGTTTAAAGCTGTTGGCTAGCATACTTTCTGATATATTGGTATTTGAATGAAGAAAATAGATAAAGCAATTAATAACAGTTAGCAGCCCTGGTGGCTCTTAAGAATACACTCAGTCATATCTGTTTATGTACGCATATTACATACAAAATTTGGTTGAAATCCAATTAATAGTATAGAAGTTATATGCATTTAAAAATCGGACCTATCAGAAGGCTTAAAACTATTTTGGCAACACTGTCATTAATGGCCTCCTGGAAATTAAACTAAAATAGTATTATCTAAATGTGTGCTAATTTTGGAATAGCTCCCATGTATACCTTCCATGATATCCAACATGGAGCTCAAATTTCCATTGCGTTTTTTCAGCAGTTGGTAACACTGACATCATTTTCAAATATGGGCTTCAGATATTCCGGTATACATCTTTACTCATACTAAATTTGGTTTCGATTGCTGCAGTCGTTTAGGAGTTGATAGGAGGGGGGGGGGGGACACGCACACACACACACACAAACAGACAGATAGAAGGACAAACATACAGACAGACAGACAGACTGACAGAAGGACATACAGACATACAGACGCACATTTTCCCGGATCGATCTCATAAGTCTACATTTTCCTCATTTTTGAAAAATGTGAAAAGTAAGCTAAAAATATTCTTGGTCAGTCTGTCTTCCTTCATCGTATGAAGACTATGTGTCCATAAAATTTTGCTCTTCTTTCCCTGATGTTGTTTTTAATCGACTCGGTATGTTTGTATACCGTAGTTCTAATGTCGGTCTCTTTATCCATATTCCCTCCTTCTGAACTGGCCCGTAGATCTTTCTCAGCATTTTTCTCTCTTTGTTTTTCTAGTTCCTTGATTCTTGTTCTTCCCTTGATTTCTGTCGTTTCTGAAGCGTATAAAGCTTCTGGTATTATTTATTTATTTATTTATTTATTTATTTATTTATTTATTTAGCGAATGGTGTTTAGTGCCGGGAGTGTCCGAGGACTTGTTCGGCTCACCAGAGGCTGTAGCTGCTTGAAGCGGACACTCATAGGGAGAGCTACAAGTTCCGTTCAATTTCAAGTAGTTCCAACTTTCAATACCAGATGTCACCGATACCAAGTGGTGAACGTAGGAACTTTTATAGAGCGTTCCAACGAAATCTAACTTAGAAATTTAGCTTCACACAAATTTAGTCTGTGGAAGGATCTTTTACATGCCATAAATCTATGACATGGGACCACCGGCTTTACTTCTCCTCCGAAGGAAGGCATACCGAAGGATTTTAACGCTCTTAAAAAATCCGACCACTTCGGCCGGGTTTGAACCCGCTATCTTGGGCATTGCAGTTCAGCATGCTACCAACTACGCCACCGAAGCATCTGGTAAGGGTACAGTATTTTAGTGTCGTAGTTTGCCATTGATGGAGATACTTCTTGTTGTTGTAGTGGTTCCATTTAAGTCTGTATTCTTTCTGCAATTATGTGATCCTTTCTTCATTGGATGCCAAGTTCAGTCCTGTTTTCTGTAAAACCTCTCCCAGGTATATGAAACTTAAATTACTATATTGACCAACAAATTTAATTAAGCCAACCCTAATCAGCAATGTTTCCTCCGCTAGGAATTTACAACTTTTCCCGTAAGGAATCAGGTCAGATAATTACCGGAATTGGAAATTTTGAAGGACATATCAGCTGGTTCACTTTTCTGTTTTGGAGGGCATGATGGGGCAGTGGCCAAGCTCACCAAAGGTTCGATTACCGTTCAATTCATGTGAGATTTTTGAAGTGAAATGCCAAGTCCTGGAGTTCAGATTCTACGTAAAATGGTGGTTAGGAGGCTCATGATTGTGAGATTAACGGTCACGTAAAATGATAAGTTTCACTGTTTTCTTTGAATAGTGATAGGCGTATACCCTCTAAATCAGATGATTTCAAACCACGAAATCTTCGAATAATTCGAGATGGGATTATCAGAAAAATAACTTTGAGTTTATCTACTCTAAGTTGACACAAAAACTAGAAACATGCACGATGTGTTATAATTGAATAGATATGTTCCATTCATTGTTTTAACGGGTTTTGAGAACTCTAAAATTAGGACAAAATAATTAAAACATAACGTTATGAAATTCTGAATTAGAAAGACAAAACACGTGTAAATTCTAGCAAAAAAAATCTGGCATTTAAAAAAAATGTTAATTATAGTCAAAAACCATTGGCAGAACATTTAGAATTATGTAATCGCCTTGAATTGGAGGTACGAAAACACTTTGAGAAAAGTCTTATATGGAGTATCGTAAGCTATGGCTCTGAAACTAGGACCCTAAGAAAAGTAAACGTGAAGAAACTCAGAGCATTTGAGATGTGGTGTTGGAGAAGACTCCTGAAGATATCGTTGACTGATTAAGTCACAAGCGAGGATGTTCTCAGAAGAGCAAATGAGCCTGGCAACTTGATTGAATCTTTAAATAAATGAAGAAACAGCTTTGTTAGTCACTTGCTTCGACATTCTGACTGGTCCACCACCATATTTGAAGGAAAATTGGAAGGAAAAAGGAGCAAAGGAAGACCAAGAACACAATTTATCAACAGCATTAGGGACCAGCACACCTATTGCCATTTGAAGCTGGTGGCCAAAGGACGGAGACGCTTGGACATCATGCATGTTTCCCACCAACCCAACGGTTGAGGAGATGAAAAAAGAATCTCCTTGAAAAATATGTCTACTGTCTGGAGGCATGAAAAGTACAGAGAGTTTAGTTTGTATGTAACGGAGACCCTCGCTTGCCCGCTCGCCCGCGTTGCGCGCCTGTCTCCCGCCAGGCACTTTGCCGTTATGCGGCGCTTGCGCTGCACTGAGTCATTGAGTATTGGAATTTGTACTTAAATTTGTACTTCAATGTGATCCTTGACCAAATTTTTGACGAACTGACTTACGGAGACCGATTGTCAAATTACTTTCAACAAGATTCTGCCACTGCTCACACTGCCGAAGCATCCATGACAGAATTGCGTCACATTTTCGGTACGAGGATTATAAGTCGGATCGTGTGGCCCCCACGAAGCCCAGACTTATCACCATGTGACTTTTATTTGTGGGGGACGCTTAAAAATAGAGTGTATGTGAGAAACCCTCACACTATAAATGATCGTAAAGACTATATTACAGCTGAAATACAGTCAATCGGTGCTGAGTAACTTCAGAGAGTAAATGCCAGTTAAAAAAAAAAAAAAAAAGGTGCCAGCGATGTGTATCAGTGAATGGCGAACATTTTCAGCACCAGCTGTGAACTAGGTAAGTACAAAAATGACTCAGTGCCGCGCAGCGCCGCATAACGGCAAAGTGCGTGGCGGGAGACAGGCTCGCGCCACGGGCGAGCGGGCAAGCGAGGGTCTCCGTTACATACAAACTAAACTCTCTGTATAAAACATATGTTTGAAAGCCGACGTTGAGGTTAATATTTTTAAAACCTTCTAGGTTATCTACTTGGTATTTTTCGACTGTTGATATGGCTGTATTTCACGGCAAGAGCACTACTGAAATATAGCTGGTAGAAATTAATTATGGAAGTACTTTATTCCCTCAATGAGCATTCCAATTTCAAAGCCGCAACAATCAGTAGTAAGAATTTATGTACGGACATTGCCTGTGATGTTTAATGAGTTGCGAGAAGGAAGTGTTTGTATAAAATGTACGAAAGATGAATCGAAAAGTAACGATTAGTGTCCACGATTATATTAAAATTCACGTTACTTTCATATTTAAAATAAGGCTGTGGGGCATATGATCTCGTAGTTCCACCCCTTAAAACCCCAATAACTAACTAAAATAAGGTTTGAAGATTCTTGGGTAAATGTGATCCTCCACAAGTTAAACAGAAACTTAGGAGCACTTCTTCTGACAAGACAAATATTTCTCTGTTTTTTTTTTACAAATTTTCATGCGAATAGTTCCAGACATTTATGAGATATTTGGATTTCAGTATGCAATGAACATGAAGACACAGTACGTTGAACTATTAAACTATTAAACTCTTAAACAGTCATATCTGTTGTAGTACACATAGTACATACGAAATTTGGTTGAAATCCAATCGTTAGTATACATGTTACATGCATTTAGAAATTGGACCTATCGGCGCAATTAGAATCATGTTGGCAACACTGGCATGTATGAACTTCTGAAAATTAATCTGGAATGTAATTATCTATATGTGTGCCAATTTTGGAATAGTACACATGCATAACTTCTGAGATATCCAACATAGAACTCAAATTTCAATTGCGATTTTCAGCAGTTGGTAGCACTGACGTCAATTTCAAATATGGCCGTGATATATTGACGTATATATTCAGACAGACAGACAGACAGACAGACACACATTATCCCGGATCGTTCTCATGTCTACGTTTTCCTAATTTTTGCAAAATGTGAAAAGTAGGCTAAAAAGCGCTACGGATTAAAATAAAAATAAATAAAAATAAAAAATCTTTTATCCGGAACTTTTCAGCATACAAAAATGAAATGTTTAGGAAATGATTCCTCCATATATTTGATATATATTTTAACTCATAATTTTTTCTATATTTATTTTATGTTTATTTTTTCTCGCATGGAAAACATTCAGGAAAATGCTGTTAAAATTACGCCACTTTTAAAACACTTCTTGGAAAATTAAAATCATCATATTTTGACACTATATTTATGAAAATAAATGTAGAGTCCCAATGAATAACCGTGACAAAAATTCGTTTTTTTTAAATAATGTTATTGCTTTTACGTCCCTTTTAACTACCCTGGCTTTTAGAGACGCCGGGGTGCCGGAATTTTGCCCCGAAGGGGATCTTTAACGTGCCAGTAAATGTACTGACACGGCTCCCTCGCATTTGCGCACCCTCAAATGCCAGCTGACTGCGCCAGGTGTCAAAAATTCAATTAGTTCCTATTTATTTATTTATTTATTTATTAATTTATTTATTTATCATATGGCTTTTAGTGCCGGGAGAGTCCGAGGACATTTTCGGCTCACCAGAGACAGTAGCTGCTTCAAGTGGACACCCATAGGGTGAGCTACAAGTTCCGTTCAATTTCAAGTAGTTCCATCATTCGCTACCAGATGTCAATGATACCTAGTGGTGAACATTGGAACTTGGATAGAGCGTTCCAATAAAATCTAACCTAGAAATTTAACTTCACACTAGTTTAGTCTGTGGAAGGATCTTTTATATGCCATAAATCTATGACATGGGACCGCCAGCTTTACCTCCCTCCGAAGGAAGGCATACTGAAAGATTTTAACGCTCTTAAAGAATCTGACGACTTCGGTCGGGTTTGAACCCGCTATCTTGGGCACAGCAGTTCAGCATACTACCAACTACGCTACCAAAGCCTCCTAGAGTCCCAATGAACATCCTTGACAAAAGTTCAATTAGTTCCTGATAATAATGTTTAAGAAAGACTGAAATAGGTAAATGGTTGTAAATTAACATTGGCAGCATAGGGCTGTTGAATTTGTCTGATAGTATTGAATTACTCTCAGCTAGGCTGAGATGAAGTTTGAAACCGAATGCTTTGCACACCCCTCATTCAATTACCCGCTTCTGATTATATTGAAGTCCTCTCGTGGGACTTAACACAGTGGCCGTACCATTATCACCTTCCAGTGAATACACAATACGTTTCGCACCATGAGTTGCTTCATCTATCGCCTAATACTCCCTCCAGGGCTTCAAGACAAAGAGAATGTTTCTCAACACATCTAATCTGTATTAAATTAAACGTTGTTGCTGTTGTTGGTTTATTTAGGGGATTTTCAACTTTCCGGTCATGCGTTGGCCCTCGTACTTGGAAGATATGTGTGTGGAAGATATCCGTTTGATAACCTGCAAAATTCGTACCGATATATGTGTGATTAGATGACAGTTCCCCACACTGACACTTCCACACACTGCCCAAAATACTGAAACTTCCCCACAGCCCTTTGGCGCGGCTACCTGTTTAATGACTTAGAAATAACCTCGACTGACAGTTCCATACACATCCCCCCCTAAGGTTATAGGCTTCAGCGATCATCGTTACAGCCGCACCAGTTACAATGCACCTTAACATAATATTCCTTTGGAGTGAAGAAAAGCGCTCGGTCTATGTACTTCATTACTAACACGGTCTCGAAAATATCATTATGATGTAGTGTAATTTCCATCAAAATAAAATAAATGCAGAGTTTGATTTCCATCACACTTTATCCAGGCTGTGGACTGGCAAAATAATAACAGAACCGATCATTTTGGTGTTGTTATCATTTTGTCGTGTTTCTAGGCTTCGTCAGTTGCTTGGAATTTTTGTTTGTTTTTTGTTTTGTTTTTGTCATATTTGTTCAACAATAACATTAACCTACTCCATTTTCTGTGAATAGGCAACTGCCTTCAGAAAACTTTTCATTTTTTTGTTGTGGTCATTTTCGAACTTTTTTCTAAATGTTCTCAATAGAAGCCTCCGTGGCTTAGGCGGCAGCACGCCGGCCTCTCACCGCTGGATCCGTGGTTCAAATCCCGGTCACTCCATGTGAGATCTGTGCTGGACAAAGCGGAGGCAGAAAGGTTTTTCTCCGGGTACTCCGGTTTTCCCTGTCAAAATTTCATTCCAGCAACACTCTCCACTATCATTTCATTTCATCTGTCATTCATTTAATCATTGCCCCAGAGGAGTGCGTCAGGCCTCGGCAGCCGGCACAGTTCATATCCTCGCCGCTAGATGGGGGCTTCATTCATTCCATTCCTGACCCGGTCGGAGACTGGAAGCAGGCTGTGGATTTCTAAATGTTCTCAATCCATCCGTCCAGTTTGACATATCAGGGGAAGATCTTACGCTATACTTATACTTCACAGGCTACTATGTGGAGGAGCCTTTGGAAATTTCTCATTTTGAATGTTCTAGTACTTGTACTCATAATAGCTGAAGAGTATTAAACATTTTTGCCTCAAACCTTATACAGCAGTTCAGTAGTTAAAGAATATAATATGTGATTCCAAATATATTATATGTGCTAAACAACAGTAGGCCAAATTTCAACTCGATCGTTTTCATAGTAGCCTTGGTGGTGGGGTGGAGATGTGTGTGGAAATGTCAGTCGAGATTATTTCGGAGTCATTAAACAGGTAGCCACGTCCAAGGGCTGTGGGGAAGTCTCAGTATATTTTGCAGTGTGTGAAAGTGTCAGCGTGGGGAACTGTCCGGACACCATATGTTTACCATATTGGTTTATTAAAGGTTGATCCGTAGGCTATTGACTATCGGTAAATATACGAGTTGTCTCATAAGTAATGGCGATTTTTAAAGAAAAAAATATTTAGAAAGTTTTCTAACAAGAAATTAAACTATTCTTCAAAGTAGAGACCATCAGCTTATATGGTCTTGAGCCATCATTTAGCGTGGTTTCATATACCACGATGGTACCAGTCTCTGGATTTTGATACGAAGAATTCGGCGAGACCCACTCCCACAGCTTCAATGTTTTCGAAATTTCTCCCATGCAAGAATTCCCATGGATCGAAAATGAAGGTAATCTGAAGGCGCACGATAAGGGCTGTATGCTGGGTGTTGTGTGAGTTCAACTCCTCCTAATTCCTGAATTATTGTTATGGTTGTTCGTGCAATAAGTGGTCTCGCATTTGTTCTGCTGCAAGATAACTCTATTTCGGTTAACTAATGCTGGGTATCTCGGTCTGAAAATTTCATGAACTCGTTCCAGTTGTTGATAATAAAGGTCTGCATTGATTGCACGCCAGTTTGGAACTAACTCACAGTGAATCACTCCTTCAAAATTCCACCAGACTCACATAACTTTGGGGCCGAACCAATCCTTTTTAACGATAATAATAATAATAATAATAATAATAATAATAATAATAATAATAATAACGATGACTTTGGTACGTTGACGGGGACTGAGCTACTGTTTCAAGGCATCAGCGCTGCGGTAATATACCCATTTTTCATCACATGTGATAATTCTCTTGATAAATCGATCATCCATGGGGTTACCGATAAGCTGACGACAGATATCCACTCTACGTTGAGCCTGTTCAGGGGTCAATCCATGAGGTACAGCTTCTGTTTTATTTTCCAAGTTTATTAATGTGTCGATGTATGGTATCTTTTGTTGAACCAAGTTCTTCTGACAGCCTACGAGTACTTCTTTGCGGATTATCTTCCAAATCTCTGCGTGTATTCTCAATATCCCATAGTTTATGTCTTCCAGAACGCGGTAAATCTGTAGTGTTTTGTTCTCCAGTATTGAAACGTTGGAAACATCGTTGAGCCACACACTCACTAACGACACTTCCTCCTTCCACTTCACATATTCTTCGCGTAGCGGCATCAGCTTTGTAATCTTGCTTTAGAAGGACCCTAACCTTAAACTTTGTAAGTTCCTCTTGTGTTTGTGTATCAAGAACTGACGACTGATACATTCTCGCAATATTTACAATTCTAGCAATGGCTTCCTTTATATAGCATTGGCGAACCAAATACAACCAATTCTATCTTCTAAAACACCAAACTTAAAATACGACATTATTTATGAGACATACTATTATTTATGTTATATAATCCACCTTGTCAATACTAAGATATGTAGTTTATTAAAACTGATCTATTTTTTCTAGGTTTGCGCCGTGTCTTGTGTGGGGTTTTGCCTGGACACCAAGCTGGCTCATCAGCGAGCTCTTGGTGTCCCCGCCGGGACACCCACAGTAGTAGCGAACTGCGCGCTACCTCTCTTTCTATGAAGCGCACCTGCGCCTCTTCACTGTGAGAGCTAAACCCCACAAACAGTCCTCACCTCACTATGAAGGCTTCCAAAAAATAAAAAATAAAAATGGTATATAACTCAGCAATCTATCTAGGTTTGTGCCGTGTCTTGTGTGGGGTTTCGCCTAGGACACATGTGTTTCAGTGATTTATTTACGAGGTTGTAATGAAGCATATTAGAATTATCATATTGTAGATTTAAACGATGTATCGCGGATTTAGCACTAGTACCGCTGGTATCAACAACGATTCCTAAATGTTTACTAAATCAAATTTATTATTAATTTTGATTTTAAGTATTACATGGGTTAGACAACCCAAGACAGATTAAATTTTAAGAACTCAAATTACGTCGTAAATATGTATCCATTTATATCTATGTTAATTATTTGAAACCCTTTCCCTTAATGTATTGTGTTTACCATCATCATCGTCATCATCATCATCATCATCATCAAATTCCAGGTCCAGTTGCCTAGGTGCTGTTAACGAGCCCTCGCCACCTTTTTCTGTCCATGAATAGGTGATCTCCATGAGTCCTCCAGTCTAGCCCTTTGTCTTCAAGATCGTCTTTGATTTGGTCCAACCATTTCTTCGTTGGTCTTCTTACTGGTCTTTTTCAAGGGAAAATCTTGTTGAAGTAAACTTTTGGTGCCCTCTCGTCTCCCATTCTTTGAAAATGCCCGTAACCATCCTAATCGTTTCTTCTGCAAATATTTTGTAGCAGTTATATCTGTACCGATTTTGCAAATCAGTACATGTTCATCTTTATCTTCGAGACGCAGTAAGAACTCCAGGTCTGACCGGATTATCATGGGAGCATACACCAAGCCTCTTCTGGGAATTCATTTCGCCTCTCTGGCGCCTGACTGTTGGTGAAATGGGTTCGCCAAGCCCCTTTCTGTCAGGATTTCTACCCTTTGTGTATCCTGCCACTTAAGGTATTATCGCTAATGGAAACTAGTCGAGGGAGATAAATCAAGCTTTGTATCTGTGAACATTGGAAAAGTGAACATTTCCTGTCAGCTACATTTCGCCAAGCTCTTGTTCTAAGAACGATCTTGCAAGAACATTGTGTAACGCCTCAACTCCTGGAAAGTTTCTACGCACTAACTGTGTGGGGTGATATTCAATGGTACCAACTCAAACCTTGGACTCAGGCCTTGTTTTGGCCCGTTGCGCCACTAGTCGCATTTGGTATTACTGGAGTAGTGTGGTGGGGGTACACTGGAATACAGGGTTGTGGCCTGTGAATCCAGAGACAGTGTGTGGAGGACCTTGCCGACATAAAGACTCTTAAGCAATTGCCTCTGGGGAAGCTAATAGTGCAGTTTCCTCGGAGGGCTGGAAGACACCAGGTGGTACTATCATAACTTAATTTTAAGGGGCAACTAAAAAAAGGTTGAATACTAACTTTGACTGCTAAATTTTGGTAATGTGATTCTAAGGCCATGTGTCGGTGGACCATAATGTGAACTAGATACAGATTTTGACATTTTATTTAGTATATCAGTATGTAATATTTTGGAATTTTATTTAGTATATTAGTATGTAATATTTTGGAAGGTCTTGTATAATTTGGTGATACGGTTCTATGTAGGTTACTGCAGGGTGGGTTACTTATTGCCCTATTTCCCGTTAGCTGGATGGGAACCTCGTGGACTTAATTTTAGTCAGATAGGCTTCCAAGGACAGTCAGTGCTGGACTCTGAAGCTTCTCGGACGCTTTCGTTCGCTAAGGAACGCGTTTGTTGCTTTATGCAATTTGTTTGTGAAATGGCACCCGGCCTGAATTTCATGTTGTTATATTTCCTTTTATCCTTGTGGATGATATTACTCTCTGTTCAGTAATTCAATTAATCGTATGATGGGGAAATGAAATTTTGCCAACTGGGCAATGACTGACTTTATTTTATTCACAATATTACCCGGAACTTGATTCTGCATTACCTTTTAAATATTAGCCTAAGCGGTTAAGGGTTTTAGTTGTAATTTAATTGTAATTTAATTGTATCATTCCTAGATTTTTATTATACTTTGACATTTGGATGTTGTTTTTTATTTAATGATGGCAGTCAGTAGGAAGATTGTTTCTGTTCCCTTCACCATGTGTGGCAAGATTAAAATTGTCGGCCTTTCTGAGTACGTCCAGCCTTCCATTCAACAAGCTGGTCTTGACATTAGCTTCGTCCCGCCTGATCTCTTATCCTAAATCAAATCAGGGTGTTCTTGAATACCACGAAAATTGGAACATACACTCCAAGTTTTTTTTTGCTGTGAACTCAGCTGACCTAGCGAGTAATTAAATTAGGCCTTTTCTGTGTGTTATAAATTATTAATTTTTGGTATGGTAATATCATGTTGATGAATTATATTTTGATATGCTAATATTATTATTATCATTTGGTTATTCAAAGGGTAAAGGGGGGATGAGAGCCATTACAGTGGTAGCAGAGCGTGGTTCTGATCTTCTTGTCACAACATTATGCCAAATGACCTTCCTTATGGCTGCATGTATCTATTTAATAACTTAAATTCAGGAACTAATTTAAACTGGGCCCTCCTCCTTACTAATCTTTTCTCCACATAGGTAGGATTGTTTCAAAATCTGTGTAATGATTAATTTGTGTTCTGTTACATGAAATTTATGTACGATGGCTTCCCGCAAAATCATCGTGAAATACTTATCAGATGAAGAGGTAACCTACGAATTGCTGTTACGTAACCTTGAAGTGCCCAGGGATGCAGAACTAGCGCGCCAGAGTCTAGAGTGTGCCGTGAATTTTGCAGCAACCCTTCCAAAGCTGTCAACTGCTGAATTCAAACTTGGTGAGTCTAAGTTATGTGACTCAGTTAAAGAAATTTGTAACGTAATTAAGTATTGTTTCAGTGAAGTAGAATGTAGCCCTGTTGATCTCACCAAATTTAAAGCTCGAATTGATTACCTATATCTCCGATGTGTGGATTTGTTGCAATCTGATGAGGAACGTCCCATCACCGAGTTGAAAGGTTTATTAGAGGCTGAAGGTAATTTAGACCTTGGACACTGTTAATCGTGTTAGTGGAAGTGGGGATTTATTGAATTCAACTCCTGCATGTAGCCGTAATGTCTCGACAAGTCTAGGCGCCAGTCTGGCTGAAAATGCGACTGGCCAAGTTGGTAATCGTGTCACTGAACCTGCTGCACTCCGTGGCAACGGAATAGCTCGCTTGCCCGACAGCTGTGAGAGTCGAGAGATTTTTCCCATTGTCGGTAACCATACCTTTAATCATGATACTGTGACAACAAATTCTGTGCTTGACCAGGCAGCGTTAGGTCCTGATATGGTGATACCAGTTTCGAATACCATTAATCCTAATGCTGTGATGGCTTCTGTGCCAAATAATACCAGCAACGTAACCTTCAACCTCCCCGGACGTGAAAATTGTACTTGCAGTTGTAATTGTGTAACTTGTAACTTCGTCTCTGCTGTTGTCGCCTCGCCTCGTGTAAGGAGGTCGGCAATCGAACCCCAGTCTGTCTTAAATTTCCCCTCATCTAGTTGTAATCCTGTTAGTGTCGGTGCTCGAGAAGTAAATTCTAGAGATAATTCCGGGTCTGTTTCATCATTTAAAGTGCCGGCTAACTCAGGTCATCAGGGGCCTACAGTGACACAAAATTCTCCTTCAGAACCGGTTAGGGATTTAAATTCTGTTTATCGAGACTCTCAGGGGAGTGTTTCAAATTCAGGGCGTAACCTCGTTTCTTCATCTTGTTCCGGAAACCAAAATTATGTGCAAGGAAATCCATGTGCCGAAATGCCAGGTCGTAACGTGTCCAATGATGAGCATTCTAATTATTCTGTTTTTTCTAAGGCCAGCTTTGGTTCTGTCAGTCACCCCATTTTGGGTTTTGTTTCAAAGTTATCGGGTAGAAGTATGGACACGGTTGAAGGCGTCGTTGATTTTTTGAGAATATTGGTCGATATTCATGAGTGTGCTATCCAATTCGGTGTCAGCGACCAAGTGGTCTTTCAATTAATATCCTCCCATGTGTCAGATACGTTGGGAACCTATGTGACTAGTGCCATGTGTGAAGGTTGGAGTGTGGAGAATTTTATGTCCGAGGTGTTGCGAGTATTTGTGCCCATCAGGTCGCTCGATACTATGAAGGGACGTTACCTGTACCGAGCTCAGGGTATTAACGAGCCGTTAAATTCATACATTGTGGACATATCCAGGTTTGTAAAAGTCTTTAGAGTAGATATGCCAGAGGCAGAAGTGGTAAGGCTTATTTTGGCCGGTGCTACGCCGGAATTTTGGAATTGCCTATGTGTTGGAACTAATCCGAGTACGATTAGGGAACTGCGTGAAGCCGCTATTCAGGCCGAATCCGTGCGTTCGGTTGATATCATAAGGTATGCAAATAGCATGCCCCCTCCCTTCATTAACCCTGTTCCGTTTGTTCGACCTCCCTCGGTTCGACCACCACCTGGGGCCGGTCGTCTTTCCCATAATTCGCCTAGGAGTAGTAGTAATCGTCCTGTGACGTGCTTCAACTGTGGACAGCAGGGCCACATGGCGTGGAACTGTCCGGTGAAAAAGAATTGACTATTCCGTGACAGGCATCCTGAAATCCACCTTGCCAAGGATCAGCGATGTGCATTGGAAAATGAGATGACGAGGGATGACGCCAAAGTTATCGGAGCAAATGGTGTTTGTTCTAAAGTTTCAGATGTAGTTCTACCCTCTCCTATGGTTGAAATTGCAATTAATGACGCATGTGTAATAGCTTTGTTAGACTCAGGAAGTGCTGCTTCATTGGTTAGCGAGGATTGGTATTTGTCTATGAAACTCATTTGTAAATTCAGTAACCTGTCAAATGTAGATGTTAAGTTGGTTTCTGCCAACGATGCTCAATTGGACGTTCTTGGTTCTGTGAAGTTTAAAGTTCGGATTCATAAATTTTGTTGGAAATTTTCCTTTTGGGTCATTAAAATTTGTCATGTCCTATTATTCTGGGCGCTATTTTTTTTGCTTATACTGGCTTACTGCTAGATATGCAACACGAATCATTCTGGTTCAGGTTTTGTTCTGAGGTAAAATTTAAATTTCTTTCTACTGCTGTCCCTAGCGCGAGTGCTCATGTTGTCAACCGTGATGCTGAACCCGTCTTGTCCACCGGGGTTGAATCCTTGGATTTAAGTAATTTATCTGACGCTCAAGCTAAAGAGATTCGAGATTTGTGTGGGTATTTTCCCGAGGTGTTCACTGACGAATTAGGAATGACTAAGATCCTGGAGTATAAAATTGAAGTAACGGATACTATACCCGTCAGACATCCTCCCTACCGTTTGAGTCCACCCAAAATGTTGGAATTAAAGAAATTAATCGATCAGATGTTACTAGATGGAGTGATTCGACCCTCCACATCAGCATATTCCTCACCTGTGTTCTTAGTACCTAAGCCAAATGGTGGTTTTCGGCCAGTCGTAGATCATCGTACGTTAAACAAAAAGATTGTTTTAGAATCCATCCCTCTTCCTGATTTACATAGCTGTTTTTCCTGGTTCAAAAACGCCTCCTATTATAGCCTCATTGACCTGACGCAGGCATATTTCCAAATTCCGTTAGCTGAAGAATCTAAGCATCTGACTGCATTCGCCACCGATTGGAATCTCTTTGAGTATTGTCGATTGCCTTTTGGCCTCTCTACAGGGGGCGCTGTGCTTAGTAGGCTTCTTGATCACGTGTTTTCTGGCATCAAATTTGATTATTTGTATCACTACCTGGACGATGTTGTTGTTTACAGCGAGACGTTCGAAGACCACGTGCGCCATCTTAGTGAAGTATTTGGGAGGTTAAAATCTGCTGGTCTAACCGTAAAGTTGTCTAAAGTGTCCCTTGCTAAACCTAAAATTGCCTTTCTTGGACATGTTGTGTCTGCTGAAGGTGTTTCGGTCGATGACTCCCGAACCCAAGGAATTAGAGATTTTGCACCCCCTAAAAATGTGAAAGGAGTAGCCAGATTCGTGGGAATGGTTGGCTTTCTGCGCAAATTTATACCCAATTTTGCACAGCGGGCGTTGCCACTTAATCATCTGCGAAGGTCTGACGTGAAATTTGAATGGGGCCCGTCGCATCAAGCAGCTTTTGACGATTTGAAGGAGGCACTGTGTAGCGCTCCTGTCCTCGCTGTCCCTGATTTCAATAAGAAGTTTATAATCCAGACTGATGCGTCGCTCGGTGCTGTAGCTGCTGTGTTGTTACAAGAAAGTGAGTTAGGTAGACGACCTATTGGTTTTGCTTCTCGAACTCTGTCACCTGCTGAAGTAAATTATTCCGTATACGAGCTTGAGGGGCTCGCAGTGATGTTTGGACTGGAGAAATTCCGAATGTATGTCGAACATGTTCCTTTCGAAATTGAAACCGATAACCAGGCCCTGAGCTGGGTCCTGGCTAGACCTCGAACCACTGGGCGAATCGCCAGGTGGGCAACCCGTATTTCATCATTTCAGTTCACCGTTCGTCATATAAAGGGTTGTGAAAATGTCATAGCCGACTCCCTTAGCCGCATGTATGAAGAAGTTCCTAATAAATGTAAGAATATCGTTCCCGAGGAAAATCATGAAAATATTTGTGCTGTGTCACTTAAGCGTCTCTATGGAGAAATTCCTGACAGGTGTGAAACTCCCTCTTTAGAGGAACCTGTTGTTGTTGGGGCTAATTCAGCTCAACACATGTTAGTAAATTCACCGTTATTGTTTGGAGACATTGCTGACCATCAGAAGGAAGATCCCGTCTTGTGTGACTTAATTGCTCGATTAGTTTCTGGAGAAGAGATAAAACCTTATATTTTAAAGTCTGGTGTACTGTGTTGTGTAACTAGGCGTGATAGAAAGCCTAAAGTTGTTTTGCCTACCCAGCTAATAAATGGCATGCTAATGTATTTTCACGAGTCACCCACTGGAGGCCACCTAGGAATATTCAAAACTCGACAGAAAATAAGGCAGTCTTTTGTTTGGAAGGGTCACGATAAGGATGTGAGAAAGTTCGTGCTGGGGTGTCATGATTGTAAAGTGAGTAAGCCTACCGTCAGTGGTAAGGTTGGTAAGTTAGCTTCCGAATCTGCGTCCAGGCCCATGGAACGCTTGTATGTGGACTTCGTTGGGCCCCTGCCGAGGTCTAAACTAGGTAATCGTTTTGCCTTTGTTTGTGTTGATGGTTTCTCTCGCTTTTCGTGGATTTTTCCCACTAGAAATTGTGACTCTGCTACTGTCATAAGATGTTTAAAGTCTGTTTTCTCTTCCTTTGGTCCTAGTCTATACCTGGTGTCAGATAATGCCAAGGCTTTTGTTTCTCATCAGTTCAGAAAATTTTGTTTTGATTATTCTATTTCCCATGTCACCACGACACCTTATTACCCCAACCCTAGTTTGGCAGAGAGAGTTAACCGAAATTTGAGAGCTGCGCTTATCGCATATCATCGTGACAATCATGCCAAGTGGTATTCGTCATTACATTGGTTACCCTACGCCTTCAATACTGCTGAGCATGAATCCCATGGGAAAACGCCGTTTTCACTTATGTATGCGTTCGTCCCAAATTCCCCTCTAACGAATCTGTGGTCATTTCATGATCTGCTTCCTGACCAACCCTCTCCTTATCGTGTCAGAGAAATCTGGAAGGACGCCAAAGCTGCTATAAAGATCTCGCATGATAAGCTGGCTGAGAGATATAATTTGGGCCGAAAATAGGGTGGATATTCTGTCGGAGATTTTGTGTATTCCAAAAACTTCTGGGCTAAGGCCCCAGGTCGTCAGGTATCAGGTAAACTGCAGCCAAAATATGAGGGCCCCTATGAGATTCTGTTTTTTCGTTCTGAAGTAACAGTGTTATTAGAGGATCTGTCTAGGAAACGTGTTTTTAGGACTCATATATCACATTGTAAACCAGCTAGTGAACGAGAAACTCGAGGTGTGTAAAAGGTGAAATTATGATGTTCTATTTCCTGTGAATGCAATGATATGAAGTTCAGAGCGATGGGAGATGGTCTAGTTGTTCCGCTGAAGTCAAATCTCTTATGTCATCTATTGTAATCCTCAAGAAAGGCTGTGATTTGCTTCTGTTAGCTGAGTTTTGTTCATCATATTCGTGGTTGATATTTTTGAGTAAATTTTTTGGATAATTTAGTGATAATTTTGTTAGGTTGGTAGTGAAATTTCGATTTTATGTGAAAATAAGGTGTAATGCTTCAGAGTGATGCTCATTTCGCTGTGTTGTTCAGCTGCTGTCGTGAGGGCTTTAGAAATTGTACCAGTGTTGTCATTTAGACTTTCTCGGCCCGTGTTATTATTCATAATGTTGAATTTTGGGCTTATGCCGTGTTTTATTATATTGCAATTCGACGCGTTTCGAAAGAAACCATGTCTTTCATCGTCAGGAATAATCTGGAATACGACAATGTTGCTAAGAGAAAGCAACGAAGAACATATAGAAGGTGCCCAAAGATGGACGCCAATATAGCCCCATGTTAGGGACAACGGAAAGCAGCAGTGAATTACTTTCTCAGGGTTCTGATAATAGGTAGCCGGGATTCACTGAGATTGTAGCCGGTGTCGCGGTTGAAATTATCTGGGTGTTTACGTATTTCAACCGCCTCCCTGATGATTCTGGGACGATATTGCTTTATACGGGCAAGAACATCCACCCCTTGGAACATGACATCATGGCCAGGTGTTAAAGCATGATCGGCAACAGCTGATTTATCAGGTTCAATGAGCCTGATACATCTATTATGTTCCTTAATGCGAGTGCATATTGTTCTCGAAGTCTGCCCGATGTAAACCTTGCCACAAGTACAGGGAACTCTGTAGATACCCGGTTGTTGCAATTTAGGCAAACTGTCCTTAGTTGGTCGCAGGAGTTGCCTAATCTTAACAGAAGTTCCAAATACAGTCCGTATGCTGTATCGACGTAGGATTTTAGCAATACGATCCGTTGTGTTATGTATGTACGGAAGGTAAGCAGTTCCTCTTACATCTCTTTTCTCAACTTTTCTCACACCTGAAGAGGCCGAGGAAGTAAGGCAAGAATGTTCCCGAATTCTCAAGACAGCTAAGCCACCTAACACCAACTTAAAACAAGGCGAAAGCCGGGCACTTAAAGATCTAAGGGACAATTCTGATATTATCGTTCTCCCCACTGACAAGGGTAACGCGACAGTGGTATTGGATAAGGTTGATTATGATTCCAAGATCTCGTCTTTGTTATCAGATCCTGTATTGAACCCATGGGCCATAGGGTCCATGACGGTCGAACCCATGTCCTTAAGGAAGAAATGAAAGAAACGTATAGTTTCTTAAAGGAACGGAGAGAGATTTTAAGCCAGGATTATAGCTTAACATTGTGCAAGCGACTAGGGACAGATGTTCTTTAGATGAGATCACCCCACTCGACATTCAAGAGAGGGCTGGTCACGAGTATTAATAACTGAATGGAAATTTCCACCGTGTTAGACAAGGAAGCCTGAATCGGAATTCGAGCTAACGTTGCTGGAAATTGACAACGTCGCTTATGCACCAGAAGAGGAATAATTAAAATTAACACGTTTACGAGCATAATAATGAGTAAACAAGCACAGTACAGTGAATCATTTTGAATGAGAGATTTTTCAGTAAAGAGAAACCATTTAAATATTGTGCAGAAAAAAACTGCCGACGTAAGACGACGTCATTGGGGAATTACCTAAGCCTCTGTGGAGGGGAGAGAGCAAAAGGAATGCAACACCCACACAATTGAGGACGAGAAATTAATTAATATCTCCGAATTGCACGATCGATTCTTAGGTGCAATGAGATTATGTGACATTGAGAAGAAGAGCTTTCGGAAGGTATAAGTTTTATATTTGTGGCACCATTATTTTAGAAGTTGACCACAGAAAAGGCTAGAGTTTTATTTTTTTGTAGTAAAACAGTATAAAGCTTCGGGCGTTTCCAAGCCAATCATGCAGTCCTACGAGCACTCCGTGAGGGGAAGTGCTGCTCCACGACGTAGAAGTAGTCATTCCGACAGTCCGTGAGGGGACGTGATCCTGCGTTACATCGAAAACAGCTACCAGTACTCCTTGAGGGGAGAAACGCTGTGTTACACCATAGAAGTAAGATCTGATAGCCACAGGCGTCACAGTATTAACGACTTGCTTGCCTCCATAGGAGTGGTCAAGACGAAATTTTAAAGTATCGCCGTAGTGAAATATTAGGAAAATCCTAATTATAGGATTTAGGCCCGACTGTCTACAAGTTAAAGTGAAAATTCGTAAGATATAGTCAGAGCAGGCCGCGAACGTCGGACTTAAAGGCGATAGGTCGTTAAATGTACGAACGAATAGATCATAACGTACGGAAGTATCGTACCAGACAGATAAACTGTTATTTAAATTAAAGAAACCTAAAAGGGAAGAACAGAATAATAAAACAGTTCAAATAAAGACGATAGGAGACTATAAACATTAGCTCCAGAAAGCAGGCGAACTATTCTAAAAATACTAGAATTGAGAAGTGCTAGCTGCTATAAACTGAATCTATAGGTCTTAGAGGAGACCTCGATCCGTATAGACTTTCGTTAGGATCGATAGACAGATCTACAAAGAAGCCGTTCAAGCTAGATAAATAGCCGGTTATCCAGGATAGGAGTAGCAGAATTGGACTCCAGGGAACAGTAGATGTTTCGGGACTTTCGCATTCTGCAGGATAGGAAGCCGACATCGAATAAATTTCACCCTTGGAAACGGGAATTTAGGAAGATCACGTGTGATAGGCTCAGAAATACGGCCTAGTGATCGAGAATTGTGAAGTGTAAAATAATCAAGATTGTGTGTTAAATTAATATTTTTAGTGTTTATTATGTGTTCCAAGGGAACACATCAGTATATAAAAATGTCGTCAAGGTTAAGTGTTTTAAATGTATATCAAAAAGTGTTTTTAAGTAAGATGAATTCCTTTAATATGGAGTAAAAGGTCAAAGTGGGCCCAAAAATGCTGCACCGCACCAGATTAAAGATCATGGGATGATCTGGAAACATGTGAGTACTAAATTCATTCTATTTTGGTGTCAGAGATTAGTTGTGTACAAAACCACCGGAGTTTTTGAGTGAAAGGGATGTGTTTAAATAAATAAATACTGAATAATCAAGAACACGGTCTGAACAATAATAAAATAAATTGAGAAATTATAAATAATTATGTAAAGAATAAATCCCGTAGAGGAAATATGTGAATAAAGGGTTAATGCATTTAACAAATGTCATAAGAGCAAGCGAAATATCATTAATTATCATGAAAGATATTGAAATAAAGTAAAGTTGAGATATGAAAGAAATAGCTTTTGAGCTTGTATAAAGAATAAAGATAATAATAATAATTAAATATGGAAATGTTAAATAAAAATCAAATAAATTGATATGAATATAAGAACGTTAAGCCTTAACGTATGTGTAAGAGATGAGGTTCAATGGAATATTTTAAAACAGGGAGCGATTTATCGACAACGGAAAGATTAATATGTGAATTAAAATAATATGAATTGTTACTACAGAGATTTATCAGTTCTTGGGAAGACATTTCGGCTTAAAATAATGCATAGCGCATAATGAGCGCAAATATAATATTAAAGTGTCACGCTAGGAACGCGTAGTGGTTGAAATACTTGGTACATTACTTATGGAGGGTAGTTGATTGCAGTGAATTGATAATTGTATAAGTCCTCTATTTGTGACATGGTATCACGAGGCATTGTGTATGTATTTAAAAAGGGAGCTAATATATGGTATTATTGAGCGTATGTCATATGGGCCACGGCCGACTCTAAATCGCATTTTGTATAAGTCCTCTATAAGGGATTGGTTCCCGAGGCACACGAAGAGATTCGAATGCAGGATCTTCTTATGATAAAAGCCCCTTTAAATTCTCCGTCGTCGTATGTGTATTAATCTTCCCAATCAATGAGGACCCTCTCATAATTAATAAATGCCAAGGATACGAAAATGGTCTTTGAACCAAAGAATAGTTGTTTGAATGTATACGGTAAAATAAAGCCCGGTCTCCCCAGAACTGGATATAATGGGAAGGTTTGTTTTGAAAGCCTTGGAAATAGCTACTAACGTTGGGTCAGACAGGGAGTCGCCGTCACCCTAACGTGTCATAAATCGCACCCCAAGTAGTAGAGTCTAGCTTTCTTAAAGCGAGAAGGAACAGAGACCGTCTCGTAAGCTGTTGTAAAGAGAATGAATACACCAGGAGGGTTTAAGTTGTTAACGACCCGGGCGATGAACCGAGGTCCTAGTAGATGGATATTTCGTTTGCCGGTTCAGATCGTAGTTTCTTATATGATAATGGTCTACTAAGACATAAGAGATAAATAACAATCCCTATGGTAATAATGTATGGACGTGGGATTCCACGAGTTGATTGAAGGCAACTGAGTTCGGGAGTAACTATAGTTTTTTGACTGCGTCAAGTACCTTCACGCTCTGGAGTACACAATTGATTTTCTGATTGCCTTAATATATTTGTGAAATAAAGAGAGATGATAACAACTGAATGTGTGGACATGCCCAAAATATTGAGTTAGATAATTAACATAGATTTTAAATATAATTATATATTTGTTTTTGAGAAATAAGAAAATATAAAAGATAGTGTTTGAGGTGTATAAGAATGACACCTTAATAATGTAAATGCATGGAGCCAAAGAGCTCGGAGTTATGTAAACTTAATGTTAGTGCTTTATGGAAGTGAGACTAAGTAAGAATTGTTGGTTTATGTGGAAACCACAGGTTTTGAATACAATATTTGTTTATAGTTGTGATCCCTTGTTCATTTGGAACAAGCAGTTGATATTTGGGTCAGTAATTAAATTGTTAAAATGTTTGTAGCGCCATTAATTTTATTAATTAAATGTGTTTAAATAGGAGTTGATTTTGTTGTTATTTTTGCAAGTGTATCCTCTAATTAATCCAAAATATGTGAGTCACAGAGTGGGGGAACTTACCACTGCCCCGAAATCCCGAATTGAGCTACGCTGGTATACTGTGATTGGCATATTTCTTGCTAAATGGGCACATGGGGATATATAAATAATGTGCTGGATTGATAACTAGAGGAACACTTAAGTCGGTCATATCATGTAAAATTAAAGTAATGACAGGAATAGCTACAACGTAAAATATTAACTGACCGCATGGGTCCCTGGAAACTCATACCGAGCAGCCCTGAATATATTATATTACAAACCCCCTAGCAAATCAACTCTTTTTGGCGCCCAGTACACAGGGATGAGTTTTCCTAGGGAAAACCCGAGTTTTTCTCGAAAAATCAAAATTTTCATTTTTTTTTTTAAATGGTTTTTCGAAATTTTGAATTTTAAACACTTCCATAAAGGTTTATGAAATTGAACAAAAGTATCAAAAGGGTACGTTGTAAGTGAATACCCGTACTAAAGTAATATTTTAAAGAAATTGGGACACACGGATTCAGAGTATCATCTCTCAAGCATGTACTAGTGTGGTGGCATTTGTGGCCCACTGTATTCTCATAAGATGGTATTGAGTGAGGAATTGCAGGGGCTTTTGGAGGCGATAAAAGCCGATAGTAATGAGAAGTTGGAGGCGATAAAAGCCGATAGTAATGAGAAGTTGGAGGCGATAAAAGCCGATAGTAATGAGAAGTTAGAGGCTATAAACAATACATTGGGCCTCCAAAAGGATGAAAATAACAAAGTGTTCGAATCCATAAATAAGAGTTTGAATAAGTTGGATAGCCAACAGACTGAACATAAAGAAGAGTTAGGATCTATAAATCAAAGTTTAGGGTCACTAAAAACTGATAGTGCTAATATGGGCACTAAATTAGAAGCTATCGAAACTAAAAGTGATATCATGGGAACTAAATTAGTAGATATCGAAGCTAATTGTATCAAAATGAACGATGAAGTGAAGGCTGAAATTAAGGAAATAAAAGAGGGGTCTAAAGGTTTAGAAAAAACAATGAATGACAAATTTCAAGATTTTGACACTAGGTTTGTGAAGAAGTTAAGTGAGTTAAAAGATGAAAATAAAGGATTTCATTCAGGATTGCAAGTCCAAATAAATACCTTGAACGATAGTACGGTAAAATCCATAAATGAATGTCAAAATCATTTTAAAATGATCGAGGATAAAATTGGTTCTATGGAAACAACTTGTAAACAAAATGTAGACGATTGTAAAAATGAACTTGTAACCCAGATCCAAGGTGTGCGGGAAAAATTAGAAGCTCAGATAAAATCTAACAGCGATATTTGTGAGGCCTCCCGGGAGGAAATAAAACAAAGCGTGAATAAGCTAGGGACCCGATTTGGAAAGGTTGAGGAGAAAGTAGGGACCCTCGAGGACAAAATCAGTGTAGTTCAGACTGAGGTAACTGAGATGAAGAATCTAAATGTAAAGGATGCGCGGGATATGAAAGGTCAATTTGAGCTGTTTACCGGGCAGGTAGATGATAACTTAAAGAAGTATGAGGGTGAAATAAATCGAAGATTAGGTATCTACGAGGGGCATCTCCAGGGTGAAAGGAAACAACGAGAGGACGAAAATAAGGATAACACCCATAAAATAAAGGAAATAAGTCAGGGTATTAATGAGGTTCAGGAAACCATCGGAACATTAAAGGATCACGTAGGAAAAACCAATAAGGAAGTAAATCAGGTCCAAGATGAAATGATGAAATTGTATAAGAGTCAAGAGAAAACTGAGGAAAAGCTGGAAGGAATTATGGGAGAGGTGGAGAAGAAGATAAAAGAAATACGAGAAGACCTGGATACTATAGGTGACGTGAAACCAGAAATTATAGACCAACAGGCTAAGATCATTAAGAAAGAGGTAGAAGACCAAATAAATGAATTCAGGGATAGCTTCAGGGATGAGAAATTCCAATTCCAAAAGGTAGAGGAAGATATTAAAAGGAATCAAGAAAGAATTCAGAATGAATTAAGATCCCGATTGGAGAGGACGGAACTTAAGAATAGTCAAATGGAAATCCAACTCATGGCAAATGAAGAAAGTGCCCGAAGAGAAAGGAAGTTAGAATTCGAAAATCAGGAGGAGTTTCCAAAGACAGGATGGGTAGATTCCCGTGAACAAGGCACAGATACGGAGAGGGACTTAGGAGGGGAGAGCCCTTATAAGAACCCAGGATATCCAATGGCGATGTCAACCCCGTACACGAATCAGACAAATGGCCAAATAATAAACATTATTAAATCCAATGAGGATAGACCAGTAAAGTTTACGGGTAATAACATGTCTATTACTCCAAAATACTGGCTAAAAGAAGTGGCAGAGTATCTAAGTGAAATGAAGGTTCCTCAGGATCGGAGACTGAGAGCTATTGAAAAGCTGTTGGCAGGTGATTGTCTCACCTGGTTCAGAAGCTTTAGATACACTTTTGATACGGTGGAAGGCTTTAGGGAAGCATTTTTAAAGCGATATTGGGCAGCAGATGTCCAAGAAAATTTAAGGCTAGATCTGTACTCTAGGAAGTACAGCACCAATGCACCGACTAAATACTCGGAATTTTTCACCGCTCAGCTGTGTAAATTCCGCGAACTGGATATTGCTCCAGCAGAAAACGACCTGTGTGCCGCCATTGCAAGACAGCTTCCATATGAGATTCAGAGGCTGCTAATCTCATCCAAAGCCAGAAGTGCTGTGGAAGTGGAAAGCGTATTACGTCAGTTAGATATGACGACTTCGCACGTAACACCTCGGCATCAAAGACAAACTGAGCAAGTACACATGGCCAGCAGTCAGGAAACTGGAGAAAAACCAGTGACCAGGAATCAGTCCACCAGTACGGATACTCAAGGACGAGATCGAGAGTATGGGCACCAGGAGCCTAGAAGGATACAGCCATATTATAGGGGAGGATATCGAGGAAGAAATCCTCGAACGACGGGTTATAGGCAACAGGAAAGCCGACCCTATAATAATAACCAGCAAAGGCCGGACAACAGAAAGAAATGGGAGAATTATCCCAGGAGAAATGTAAGGCCAGACGATAGGGATGATGAATATCGGGCCGAAATAGAAGAAAGATATCAGGAGAGTCTTCGTTATATGAACGAAAGACCAGATGAACCTGATAGGCAAAAAGTCCGTTGGAGTGAGGCAATCAAGAACCGGAAATCACCCGACCGACTAGACGGAGCTCAAAGCTTGGAACTACAAGCTCAGCTAAAGAATGAGGGAAAAGGAAGCCCTCAGGATAAAAAAAAAACTCCAAATTTAAATTGTCAAAAGTGGAAACATACCAGGAGCTGGGAGGAAGTAGAAATTGTAAATTGGATAGCCAGACCAGATGAACTAATTAACGAGGATGTGGAAGGAATCCCACCTGTTAAAAGAGAACTACCTATAATTATGCTTAGGATAGAAGGATTACTGGTCAGAGCATTGATTGATACTGGATCCACAATAAGTCTAATTACACAAACCCTTTTAAATGAATTGGAAACAAGGGGCCGAGTACTAAAGATTCCCACATCAAGTGTAAAGATTAAGGGAATTATCCCTGAAAAATCTTTGACATGTAAATTTCAGGTATACATTGATTTAATCATGGGTAACGCTGAAATTTCGCAGTGCTTTTTGCTGGTAAATCAATTACCGTATAATGTCATATTAGGTATTGATTTTATCCGTGAGAACAAGGTCATTATAGACCTAGCGCAAAATTGCATTAGAATTCAAAGAGAGGATGTGGATGAGCAAAACATTAACCTACAGGAACAGGATGCGAAAATAGCAGAACAGGTATGGCATATGGAAGAAGTGATTGAGGAAGATTATAAGGACATAGAAAATATATTTGAAGTCCTCAACATAGAACTCGAAGATAATGTGGAAAATGAGTTCGAGACCAACCTGTCAGGAAAAGTGGAGGAAGCTAAAGTCAGTCTCGAAATTAAGGAACAGTTAAAGAAATTATTATTGGATTATAGGGACGTATTTGATTCCAAGCCGGGGAAGATTGAAAATTTTAAATACGCGTTCCAAGTCAACGATTGGGCACCGTTCAAACAAAAACCATACCCGGTTGCGGAAAAACATTACCCACAAACCAAGAAAACACTGCAGGAGATGATGAATGCAGGTGTTATAGAAAAGATGGCAACACCATATGTTAGTCCATTAGTGATTGTGAGTAAACCGGATGGCTCAGTAAGGGTGTGTTTAGATGCCAGAAATCTAAATGCAAAAATCATACCAGAAAATGATTCGGCACCACCCATAAAAGAAATACTGAGGAAATTTAAAGGTAAGAAGATTTTTACAAATATTGACATGACTTCTTCGTATCATCATCTCGAACTGGAAGAGAAAACCAGCTTGTTGACTGGATTTCAGTTCGATAAACAAACATACTGCTTTAGAAGATGTCCGTTTGGATTAAAGACTGCAGGATCGGCATTAATAAGAGCGCTGGATCGAAACCTGTCAGAGGAAGTGAAAGATTGCACTATCCGATACGTAGATGACATTTTGCTTACCTCGGAGAACATTGAGGAACATTTAGAAAATTTGAAGAAATTATTAGAAGACCTAAGAAGGGCAAATTTTAAGATAAATTTAAAGAAATCGAACTTCTGTCAAAGGCAAGTGACATTTTTAGGGCATGTGATTGACAAGGATGGTGTTAAACCAAATCCATGCAAATTGGAATCGATAAGGGATTTTCCAAGGCCTTTGAAAGTGAAGAACGTTCGCCAGTTTTTGGGATTGATTGGGTTCTTCTCAGGACATTGTCCATCATACACCAAAACTGTTGCACCACTACAGGACCTTCTGAAGAAGGGGGGCAAGTGGAAATGGACGGAGGAAGCAGAAAAAGCATTCGTGGAAGCTAAGGAAATGCTCTTAAATTACGTGAAGCTAGGATATCCTGATTTTAATCAGAGATTTATCATTCAGACAGACGCATCCCAGATTGGAATAGGGGCAATGCTATATCAGGAGAACCCGGAAAACCCTGATAAGAAGAACTATCTAGCTTTCACAAGTAGGAGACTGAAACCACACGAGAAAAATTATACGATCAGCGAGATCGAGCTGTTAGCGATATTGCACGCGTTGCAATATTGGCGGAAGATCGTATATGGGTTTCAGGTCATTCTAAGGACGGATCATAAAGCCTTAACCTTTCTGATGAAGACTGATTTATCCAGTCAAAGGTTGATGCGTTGGGCTTTATATATTCAACAATTTGATGTCAAGATAGAGTACTGCCCAGGAAAGGAAAACATAGTTCCAGACTACTTAAGTAGACAGCCAGAGTCCATAGAAGAGGAAGTAATGGCTATAGATTTGGAAGACAGGGATCAGCGTACTCTTAATGAGTTAAGAAGCATTAGTCAAAGACAACGGGAGGATCCATGGATGAACATGCTCATATCATTCCTTGAGGGAAGCTTGATAAGAGGAACACCAGCGTACACGGAAGCTGAGAAGATAGCACAAGATTACACGTTTTATAATGGGTTATTATATAAGTTTGTGGACTCTGACCATACGAAATTAAGGATTGTTGTACCTGCCATTTTGCAGAGGAAAATAGTATGGTTAGCCCATAGATCGTTCGGACATATGGGAGTCGACAAAACAGTCTCGATGCTGAAAGAAGCATTTATATGGCCGAGACTGAGAGAAACTATAAGGGACACGTTAAAGACATGTGATTTATGTCAAAGGATCAAACCTAATGCATTTCTGATGAGACAGAAGCCTATACCATTGTTGCCCGAAAGGCCCGGCCAAATCATATCTATTGATAATTTTGGACCTTTGCCAAAGGCAAGAAGAGGAAATCGACACATAATGGTGGCTATGGATGTCTTCACTAAAATGGTTGTCCTTGCTCCCATACAGAAGACTAGTACCAAACAGGTGTTAAAACGACTTAAAGAAAAAGTGATACCGATTCTGGGGAAACCTGAGAATTTGTTGTCGGATCACGGCAGTTGTTTCACCAGTGTAGAGTTCAGACGAGAATTAGAAAGACTTGGAATACGTCAAATTTTGTCAAGTATTCGCCATCCTGAGGCAAACCCTGTAGAGAGAGTTATGAGAGAAACGGCCAAGTATTGTAGAATATACTGTGCCGAAGAAAATTGGAAGTGGATAGATATTTTGGATATTATTGAATTTTGTATAAATAATACAATCCATGAATCCACAGGAGAGATACCCATAACGTTACATCGGAATGAGCAACCAGAAAGACCTTGGAATCTGGTAATTCCTAGGCCAGCAGACGCTCAGCCGGGAAGAGATGTACGAATTAGGAGAGCCTTTGAGCATCTAAAAGCTCAAGCCGACAGGAGGCAGAGAAGAAATAGGCATAAGAGGTATCATCGACCATTATTAGCAGGAGAAATGGTGTTAGTGAAAAGACCCGCCATTTCGGATCCAGGGAACCGTGTGTACAAGAAGTTCCAGAAAATGTACCACGGACCATATCAGATAATCAGAGATTTGAGGAATAACGCATATAGAATTCGGCACTGTGAAACGGATCACGAAGTGACTATGAATTCAGCAAATTTGAAATTATATTACCCTCCCGAAGATTTTGATGAAGAAAATGAACAAGCCCTGGTCATGGAAACATTTAGAGATGAATCCGCTTTTGACATAAACAAGAATAAGGAAGAAATAGAAAATAGAGCTCAAGCATTCGAGTGCGAATGCGAATTGGAGAAGGTATATTGGGAAATTAAAGAAATAATTGAATTTATTGAAGAAGAAAATTCCAATTTAAGAAAAGAAAATGATGAAATAAGGAAACGGGTAGGGATAGACCAAACCCGTAAGGGAGAATGAGGTTCTGGGAACTTAAAGTCCAGACAAATAAAGAAAGAAAGAAAGGGTAGGGACAGAGCATACCCGACCTACACAATTACCGGATACGACTTAAAAGAAGTAAAAACAGCAGTAAATACGGATGACGTTATGATGGCTTCGACGAATAAAGAAATACAAAATTAAATTGAAATAAATTTCCTCAAAATTTTCGAAAATTTATTTACCTAAGGAGGGGAGAGATGAACCCATGGGCCATAGGGTCCATGACGGTCGAACCCATGTCCTTAAGGAAGAAATGAAAGAAACGTATAGTTTCTTAAAGGAACGGAGAGAGATTTAAGCCAGGATTATAGCTTAACATTGTGCAAGCGACTAGGGACAGATGTTCTTTAGATGAGATCACCCCACTCGACATTCAAGAGAGGGCTGGTCACGAGTATTAATAACTGAATGGAAATTTCCACCGTGTTAGACAAGGAAGCCTGAATCGGAATTCGAGCTAACGTTGCTGGAAATTGACAACGTCGCTTATGCACCAGAAGAGGAATAATTAAAATTAACACGTTTACGAGCATAATAATGAGTAAACAAGCACAGTACAGTGAATCATTTTGAATGAGAGATTTTTCAGTAAAGAGAAACCATTTAAATATTGTGCAGAAAAAAACTGCCGACGTAAGACGACGTCATTGGGGAATTACCTAAGCCTCTGTGGAGGGGAGAGAGCAAAAGGAATGCAACACCCACACAATTGAGGACGAGAAATTAATTAATATCTCCGAATTGCACGATCGATTCTTAGGTGCAATGAGATTATGTGACATTGAGAAGAAGAGCTTTCGGAAGGTATAAGTTTTATATTTGTGGCACCATTATTTTAGAAGTTGACCACAGAAAAGGCTAGAGTTTTATTTTTTTGTAGTAAAACAGTATAAAGCTTCGGGCGTTTCCAAGCCAATCATGCAGTCCTACGAGCACTCCGTGAGGGGAAGTGCTGCTCCACGACGTAGAAGTAGTCATTCCGACAGTCCGTGAGGGGACGTGATCCTGCGTTACATCTAAAACAGCTACCAGTACTCCTTGAGGGGAGAAACGCTGTGTTACACCATAGAAGTAAGATCTGATAGCCACAGGCGTCACAGTATTAACGACTTGCTTGCCTCCATAGGAGTGGTCAAGACGAAATTTTAAAGTATCGCCGTAGTGAAATATTAGGAAAATCCTAATTATAGGATTTAGGCCCGACTGTCTACAAGTTAAAGTGAAAATTCGTAAGATATAGTCAGAGCAGGCCGCGAACGTCGGACTTAAAGGCGATAGGTCGTTAAATGTACGAAAGAATAGATCATAACGTACGGAAGTATCGTACCAGACAGATAAACTGTTATTTAAATTAAAGAAACCTAAAAGGGAAGAACAGAATAATAAAACAGTTCAAATAAAGACGATAGGAGACTATAAACATTAGCTCCAGAAAGCAGGCGAACTATTCTAAAAATACTAGAATTGAGAAGTGCTAGCTGCTATAAACTGAATCTATAGGTCTTAGAGGAGACCTCGATCCGTATAGACTTTCGTTAGGATCGATAGACAGATCTACAAAGAAGCCGTTCAAGCTAGATAAATAGCCGGTTATCCAGGATAGGAGTAGCAGAATTGGACTCCAGGGAACAGTAGATGTTTCGGGACTTTCGCATTCTGCAGGATAGGAAGCCGACATCGAATAAATTTCACCCTTGGAAACGGGAATTTAGGAAGATCACGTGTGATAGGCTCAGAAATACGGCCTAGTGATCGAGAATTGTGAAGTGTAAAATAATCAAGATTGTGTGTTAAATTAATATTTTTAGTGTTTATTATGTGTTCCAAGGGAACACATCAGTATATAAAAATGTCGTCAAGGTTAAGTGTTTTAAATGTATATCAAAAAGTGTTTTTAAGTAAGATGAATTCCTTTAATATGGAGTAAAAGGTCAAAGTGGGCCCAAAAATGCTGCACCGCACCAGATTAAAGATCATGGGATGATCTGGAAACATGTGAGTACTAAATTCATTCTATTTTGGTGTCAGAGATTAGTTGTGTACAAAACCACCGGAGTTTTTGAGTGAAAGGGATGTGTTTAAATAAATAAATACTGAATAATCAAGAACACGGTCTGAACAATAATAAAATAAATTGAGAAATTATAAATAATTATGTAAAGAATAAATCCCGTAGAGGAAATATGTGAATAAAGGGTTAATGCATTTAACAAATGTCATAAGAGCAAGCGAAATATCATTAATTATCATGAAAGATATTGAAATAAAGTAAAGTTGAGATATGAAAGAAATAGCTTTTGAGCTTGTATAAAGAATAAAGATAATAATAATAATTAAATATGGAAATGTTAAATAAAAATCAAATAAATTGATATGAATATAAGAACGTTAAGCCTTAACGTATGTGTAAGAGATGAGGTTCAATGGAATATTTTAAAACAGGGAGCGATTTATCGACAACGGAAAGATTAATATGTGAATTAAAATAATATGAATTGTTACTACAGAGATTTATCAGTTCTTGGGAAGACATTTCGGCTTAAAATAATGCATAGCGCATAATGAGCGCAAATATAATATTAAAGTGTCACGCTAGGAACGCGTAGTGGTTGAAATACTTGGTACATTACTTATGGAGGGTAGTTGATTGCAGTGAATTGATAATTGTATAAGTCCTCTATTTGTGACATGGTATCACGAGGCATTGTGTATGTATTTAAAAAGGGAGCTAATATATGGTATTATTGAGCGTATGTCATATGGGCCACGGCCGACTCTAAATCGCATTTTGTATAAGTCCTCTATAAGGGATTGGTTCCCGAGGCACACGAAGAGATTCGAATGCAGGATCTTCTTATGATAAAAGCCCCTTTAAATTCTCCGTCGTCGTATGTGTATTAATCTTCCCAATCAATGAGGACCCTCTCATAATTAATAAATGCCAAGGATACGAAAATGGTCTTTGAACCAAAGAATAGTTGTTTGAATGTATACGGTAAAATAAAGCCCGGTCTCCCCAGAACTGGATATAATGGGAAGGTTTGTTTTGAAAGCCTTGGAAATAGCTACTAACGTTGGGTCAGACAGGGAGTCGCCGTCACCCTAACGTGTCATAAATCGCACCCCAAGCAGTAGAGTCTAGCTTTCTTAAAGCGAGAAGGAACAGAGACCGTCTCGTAAGCTGTTGTAAAGAGAATGAATACACCAGGAGGGTTTAAGTTGTTAACGACCCGGGCGATGAACCGAGGTCCTAGTAGATGGATATTTCGTTTGCCGGTTCAGATCGTAGTTTCTTATATGATAATGGTCTACTAAGACATAAGAGATAAATAACAATCCCTATGGTAATAATGTATGGACGTGGGATTCCACGAGTTGATTGAAGGCAACTGAGTTCGGGAGTAACTATAGTTTTTTGACTGCGTCAAGTACCTTCACGCTCTGGAGTACACAATTGATTTTCTGATTGCCTTAATATATTTGTGAAATAAAGAGAGATGATAACAACTGAATGTGTGGACATGCCCAAAATATTGAGTTAGATAATTAACATAGATTTTAAATATAATTATATATTTGTTTTTGAGAAATAAGAAAATATAAAAGATAGTGTTTGAGGTGTATAAGAATGACACCTTAATAATGTAAATGCATGGAGCCAAAGAGCTCGGAGTTATGTAAACTTAATGTTAGTGCTTTATGGAAGTGAGACTAAGTAAGAATTGTTGGTTTATGTGGAAACCACAGGTTTTGAATACAATATTTGTTTATAGTTGTGATCCCTTGTTCATTTGGAACAAGCAGTTGATATTTGGGTCAGTAATTAAATTGTTAAAATGTTTGTAGCGCCATTAATTTTATTAATTAAATGTGTTTAAATAGGAGTTGATTTTGTTGTTATTTTTGCAAGTGTATCCTCTAATTAATCCAAAATATGTGAGTCACAGAGTGGGGGAACTTACCACTGCCCCGAAATCCCGAATTGAGCTACGCTGGTATACTGTGATTGGCATATTTCTTGCTAAATGGGCACAGTATATAGGATTAATAGTCGTGATCCTACTACTCGCTACTCAAATGTCACCGTCAAATTGATCAAGCAATCATCTATTCCTGCGGATGCAGCGAAGACTCTCCTTCCAGGGGATGCTATTCCTCCGAGACTCTATGGTCTCCCTAAAATACATAAGGAAGATGTTCCTCTTAGACCTATTGGTAGTACGATTGGTTCTCCTACATATGCCCTTTCCAAATACTTAGGTAGACTACTTCAGACGCTTCTGGGTAACACGCCTTCGTACATTGAGGATTCCACACATTTCGTGGAAAAGTTAAAAGCTATAACACTTCAGCCGGGTGATATTCTAGTGAGTCTCGACGTGGTGTCTCTGTTTACGAGAGTACCTATTGAAGGTGTTATGTCTCTCATTAATGGCTTTTTTCCTGAAGACATCACAAGACTTTTTTATCACTGCATGACCTCCTCCTACTTTCTATGGAATGGGAATTTTTATGAGCAGACTGATGGTGTGGCCATGGGTAGTCCTCTCTCTCCTGTTGTGGCTAATTTCTTCATGGAGAACTTTGAAGAGAAAGCTTTGTCGTCGGCTCCTTTCAAACCGAAGATCTGGTGGCGTTATGTGGATGACACGTTCGTTGTTTGGACGGAAGGTGAGGAAAATCTTAGCCATTTCCTGGATCACCTTAATCTCCAGCACCCTTCTATTTGTTTCACCATGGAAAAGGAATCTGACGGCAAAATACCTTTTTTAGATGTTCTCGTCACCAAGAAAGAGGATGGATCTTTAGGACACAGCGTTTTTCGTAAGCCAACACACACCAATAGATATCTCCACGCAAGTTTTCACCATCACCCTGCCCAGAAACATGGTATCCTTACAACTCTAACTACCAGGGTTAGGAGGATTTGTGAAGTGTCTTCTTTATAAGAAGAAATTAACACCCTGCGAACCACCTTTGAGAGCAACGGTTATAGCAAGGCTTTGATTTCTACGGTTCTGAAACCAACAAATAATAATAGAACGTCAGTTGAGAAAAGAGATGTAAGAGGAACTGATTACCTTCCGTACATACATAACACAACGGATCGTATTGCTAAAATCCTACGTCGATACAACATACGGACTGTATTTGGAACTTCTGTTAAGATTAGGCAACTCCTGCGACCAACTAAGGACAGTTTGCCTAAATTGCAACAACTGGGTATGTACAGAGTTCCCTGTACTTGTGGCAAGGTTTACATCGGGCAGACTTCGAGAACAATATGCACTCGCATTAAGGAACATAATAGATGTATCAGGCTCATTCAACCTGATAAATCAGCTGTTGCCGATCATGCTTTAACACCTGGCCATGATGTCATGTTCCAAGGGGTGGATGTTCTTGCCCGTATAAAGCAATATCGTCCCAGAATCATCAGGGAGGCGGTTGAAATACGTAAACACCCAGATAATTTCAACCGCGACACCGGCTACAATCTCAGTGAATCCTGGCTACCTATTATCAGAACCCTGAGAAAGTAATTCACTGCTGCTTTCCGTTGTCCCTAACATGGGGCTATAATGGCGTCCATCTTTGGGCACCTTCTATATGTTCTTCGTTGCTTTCTCTTAGCAACATTGTCGTATTCCAGATTATTCCTGACGATGAAAGACATGGTTTCTTTCGAAACGCGTCGAATTGCAATAGAATAAAACACGGCATAAGCCCAAAATTCAACATTATGAATTGTATCAGTGATCTGGAAAACCTTCGAATTGCAATCTCTTGTCGGTTGAAAATGTATCTGGTTAGGTTAGTCAGTGGGTTACTTGTAATCTGCGGTATATACTGTTAGACTGCTGACTTGCTGGTATTGTCACAACGTTCATGTGATTGTAGTTGGAATCATAGTTCATGTATCCCCGTATACTTGGGTGTGAAAAAGAAAAATTAAGTTCGATTAGCATCAGCTTCGAGCTGGTAGCCAGGCTATAGCGTTAGTCAGTTGTTCTATGCATCGAGATAGTGTTGCACTGGAGATGTCGTGCTTGTTCTGGAGAAATTTGAGGTATTTATTAGTTGGTGAGCTAACTCTTGTTCTGTGTAAGGTGCATTTTCCTTGCGGACTATAACCACCCCGTGCATTTTGAAAATTTATCATTTTGTCACCTCAGTGACCTTGTAATTATGTGTGTGGAACATGATGGGGTGTGTGCGAGATGTTGAAAGTGGAGAACATGTGAATTTGGGGACAGTAACCGCCCCGTGCATTTGAAAATTTATCATACCATCACATCTGTGATCCTGTAATTCTGTATTTTGAGCATGCTGTGGCATGTCGAGGACCGCTGAGTTAGAGAATCTGAAGTTTTGAGGATATTAATCACCTTGTGCTTGTAGAAATGTGTCACATGACACCTATGGGTGTTCGTTGTAGTAAGGTAGATCTGTGTATGGGACCATGGAAGTAGTTTGTTGTCTGTGTGGGTGTAAAAGTTATAAGTAATTTGTGTTTTTTTAAATGGTGGAGCCACGTTCGTTTAGGTATGTCTTGAAAATTGGTTGGTACCAACTTGAGTTTGTGTCTAGTTCTGCTGAGCTATGTGCTTTGGGAGTAGAATTAGTGTGGCCTCTGCACCGGGTTCGTAGTTGTTGTTGGTTTGATATTGGTTAGGTTCCGTGCCTAGAAGGTGGCATCTTGATTTTGAGAAGATGTTTTAATTTTGAACATTTGGTGTAACTTTTGTGAGTTGGTTCTCAGGATAGGTGTGATCACCTTAGTGTCCTGAGTTCGGTTGGTCATCCTACAGGAACTCTTGGGGGTTTGTAAACTGTTAGGATGCGTTGGCGAGTAGCGATGAAGTTATTTGGTGAAATTTGGTTAGGTGCTGGTATGTAAATTGGTTGGATCGTGGTGTCTATTGTTTAACGTGGTCTCCCCATTTGGTTATTGTTCTCGTGGAAGGTAGTTGCTGTTTTCTGTCGTTCGTCGGATGGCCACCGTGGACGGTTAGGGGCAGCGACTGGTGAATTGAGACAGTGACTTTGGTATTCATTATGTTTTAATATGTGTCACATACCTGAGACGATCCATATGGTTTGATTATGGTATGTTGTGTTTGTTTTAAAATGTTTTGGTGCTTCCTAAATGTGTTCTGTTTTCCTACGGTACTGCGTGAGGCCATCAAAGTAAATATAAATTCATTTTTGAGTATGTTTAACTGTTTTGGAAGGGTACCAGTAAGTTCTCCCTTGCATTATTTCTATTTTGATAGTGTTGCCCATAAAATTTCAGGGAATTTCGGTGGGAAAATATCTGAAATTTTGTAAATATTATGGTTTCTGGATGTTTTAGTCAAAAATTGGTTGATATAAGTTGATTTGGTTATTCTTGCTAAGTATTGTAGTGAACTTTCAATTAAGCTTGTTAACGTCGGTCATATCGTTGGTTGCCCCTTTCGGTGATTTTCATACTTCAGTGAACTTTAACTATGCCCTGGAACCCCTGTCTTGGCACAGAACCTTGTTCGTGGCCTCAAGCATCCCGTGTGTGACTTGAAAGACTCTTAAGTGAACTTCGATGGCACACTAATGCTTCGAGTGATATTTTTTAATCCTTCCTGGGATACCATAAGTTGTTTAGGGCTGGTTGACTGGCCTGGAACGCTTCTTCCCTTTAAGGGAACTGTATTTGGACCATACGATGCTGTTCTGATGTGTGTTTCAGTGGTCACTATGTGGGACGTGTACTACCAATCTGGGCCCAATTTGGAGGTACCATCTAGGTCCCATGGCATCATTCTACCCGAGGAGATCTACTTCAAGGTCTGCTGGCGGAGATTGGAGTAGCCTCTTCAGCTGCCAAGAGACCGGCTGGACACCATCACCCTGTTTGTCATCTCCCCGTCGTCTTCCTTTGGAGGAGGAGGATGTACCGATTTTGCAAATCAGTACATGTTCATCTTTATCTTCGAGACGCAGTAAGAACTCCAGGTCTGACCGGATTATCATGGGAGCATACACCAAGCCTCTTCTGGGAATTCATTTCGCCTCTCTGGCGCCTGACTGTTGGTGAAATGGGTTCGCCAAGCCCCTTTCTGTCAGGATTTCTACCCTTTGTGTATCCTGCCACTTAAGGTATTATCGCTAATGGAAACTAGTCGAGGGAGATAAATCAAGCTTTGTATCTGTGAACATTGGAAAAGTGAACATTTCCTGTCAGCTACATTTCGCCAAGCTCTTGTTCCAAGAACGATCTTGCAAGAACATTGTGTAACGCCTCAACTCCTGGAAAGTTTCTACGCACTAACTGTGTGGGGTGATATTCAATGGTACCAACTCAAACCTTGGACTCTGGCCTTGTTTTGGCCCGTTGCGCCACTAGTCGCATTTGGTATTACTGGAGTAGTGTGGTGGGGGTACACTGGAATACAGGGTTGTGGCCTGTGAATCCAGAGACAGTGTGTGGAGGACCTTGCCGACATAAAGACTCTTAAGCAATTGCCTCCGGGGAAACTAATAGTGCAGTTTCCTCGGAGGGCTGGAAGACACCAGGTGGTACTATCATAACTTAATTCTAAGGGGAAACTAAAAAAAGGTTGAATACTAACTTTGACTGCAAAATTTTGGTAATGTGATTCTAAGGCCATGTGTCGGTGGACCATAATGTGAACTAGATACAGATTTTGACATTTTATTTAGTATATCAGTATGTAATATTTTGGAATTTTATTTAGTATATTAGTATGTAATATTTTGGAAGGTCTTGTATAATTTGGTGATACGGTTCTATGTAGGTTACTGCAGGGTGGGTTACTTATTGCCCTATTTCCCGTTAGCTGGATGGGAACCTCGTGGACTTAATTTTAGTCAGATAGGCTTCCAAGGACAGTCAGTGCTGGACTCTGAAGCTTCTCGGACGCTTTCGTTCGCTAAGGAACGCGTTTGTTGCTTTATGCAATTTGTTTGTGAAATGGCACCCGGCCTGAATTTCATGTTGTTATATTTCCTTTTATCCTTGTGGATGATATTACTCTCTGTTCAGTAATTCAATTAATCGTATGATGGGGAAATGAAATTTTGCCAACTGGGCAATGACTGACTTTATTTTATTCACAATATTACCCGGAACTTGATTCTGCATTACCTTTTAAATATTAGCCTAAGCGGTTAAGGGTTTTAGTTGTAATTTAATTGTAATTTAATTGTATCATTCCTAGATTTTTATTATACTTTGACATTTGGATGTTGTTTTTTATTTAATGATGGCAGTCAGTAGGAAGATTGTTTCTGTTCCCTTCACCATGTGTGGCAAGATTAAAATTGTCGGCCTTTCTGAGTACGTCCAGCCTTCCATTCAACAAGCTGGTCTTGACATTAGCTTCGTCCCGCCTGATCTCTTATCCTAAATCAAATCAGGGTGTTCTTGAATACCACGAAAATTGGAACATTCACTCCAAGTTTTTTTTTGCTGTGAACTCAGCTGACCTAGCGAGTAATTAAATTAGGCCTTTTCTGTGTGTTATAAATTATTAATTTTTGGTATGGTAATATCATGTTGATGAATTATATTTTGATATGCTAATATTATTATTATCATTTGGTTATTCAAAGGGTAAAGGGGGGATGAGAGCCATTACAATATCTATGCCTTCCTCTGTCCTGTTTGTTTTATTTCTTACCTTGTCTCTCCTTGTCCTTAGAAGCATTGTTCGCATAAACTTCATTTCGGATGCCTGGATCCTACTTTCTTTTCTTCTGGGCAGAGTGCATGTTTCTACTGCGTAAGTCAGAATTGGGATGTATGATGATGATGATAGTTGTTGTTTTAAGGGGCCTAACATCTAGGTTATCGGCCCTTAATGGTCTGGGTGATAGCGAAAATGACAATGAAATGGAAACCATAACAAAATTAAGCTAGACTGAAAATACTGACAAAAGGGAACTCAGATTGTAATGACTCACAAAATGTAGAATGGAAATACCACAAAAGGTAATTTAGAAAGAAAATGCTCACAAAAGGAAGAGATTGAAATATGCGCACAAAATGTAGTTTAGGTTCAAAATACTTACAAAATGCAGTTGAAATTCAAAATACTTACAAATTGCAATTGAGTTTGAAAATACGTACAAAATGCAATTGAGGTTCAAAATACTTACAAAATGCAATTGAAATTTATGGAAAATGTGGTTGAGATTGAAAATACTCACAAAATGTAATTTAGAGATACGGGGAGCCAATTCATTAAAAGGGCGGGAATCTTAAAGAGAAAAGGAACTATAATGAAAAGAAACAGAAGGCTGATCCCTAAAAGAGTGAGGCATCAGGAAAGATGAGAGAAGGGCCAATTAAGGTGGGAAAGGAAGAGACTCCCTAGGCCTCGGGACCGTCGGGGTCGGAAGAGAACAAGAGTTCACCAAGGGGGACCGACAGGAAAGATAACATAGAGGAGCCCGGCACAAGTAAGTGGAAGCAATGCACAGTGGGTCAAAATCGAAATCCAGGACGACAACATTATTTATTTTCATGATTAAAAAATCAAAATTTATTACTTCTACAGCATTCTCATATAATAGCCGCTCACTATTCTGGGATATAAACGCATCTTAGTGTAAATCTGTCACCACTGTTCGAGCAGTCTGAATTGGAGGGAGAATGTAAGTAGCTGTGGTTTGGTTGTCTTTGTGGTTAGTGTGATGGTTTAAGATGGAACATGCAGCTGAAGGTATGATCTTTGTAACGTGTTTCAGTTATTAATGGGCGTAATTGTTACGTAAGTTTAGCTATATTTGCATTATATAATATTTAACTGTTATTTTTAAAATTATATTTTCACTTAGATTTTTAGTATGTCGCGTCACTCGGCGTCACTTTCTACTCAATGTTAAAATGTAGATAAAGTCTTGTAGTTTACGCCTGTTATAAGATTTTTTGCATCTTTTTGCAACTTACTTAGTTATTTTACGTTTTAGAAGATGCCGCGCAACCAGTTCTAACAAGTTTACAACTGTTTGAAGCACTGGGTTCGACGATTATGTCAAAGGTGGAACTTTGTGACTTTGTTAAAAGTAAATTTGGGGTAGAAAATTGTTCTGAAGAGATAACTGAATGCTCTATCCAACTCCTAGTCATAGACAATTTCTTGCATGTGTAGACGTAGCTTAACTGATGTTTATTATGAAGTAAACAAATTATATAAGTTGCTTTCACTCTAAATTCATGATTAAAACGTAAAAATAATTTTGTCCCGCTAGATTTCGATTTTGACCCACTGTGCAATGTTGGACTCAGCTGGAATTGTGATGTAGCTTACATATTAAACAGTATATTATGTTTACACATCCTGAGCACTTTATGATCCCGCTGTAGTGTTATAACTTGTGAGTATAAGGTGGCTGAATTACTAGTTCTATTTGCTTACCATCAATCCCTTAATATTGCGGATTTAGCCGTGTCTCCCCTACAAGGTTCTTAAATACGGGAAACCATGTCAGTAGAGTTACTGGTACGTTAATGATCCCCTGTAGGGAAAAATTCTGACACCCCGGCGTCTCTAAATATTGCAGTAGGCTACTTTGTATTTAAAAAGGGACGTAGAAACCAAAACATTATTATTTATTTATTTATTTATTTAGTTATGTATTCGTTAATTCTCCATAAGGAGAGCGTTACAACAAATCAATTTTCATGTTTTATTCTGGCCCTTTCTTCCTTTTTCCCCAAAACCTCTCATATACACACTATGCTTCCTCTTTCTCTCCTCCGTCCACTTCTTTCCCGGTTGTCTCTCTTTAGGAGTTTGCTCAAGTTTCTGTTGTCAAAGTTTTTCTCTGTATGTGCTCCTGTCTGCCATGTCTTCTGTAGAGATGTTTAGTTTCTTGAGGTCTTCCACGGTTTCCTTTACCCAATTGGTGTTTAGTGTGCTATTCGTAACTATATTAAACATGTTCTTGGTCAGTCTGTCTTCGGTCATCCTATGTATATGTCCATACAAGTATGTGAGATTTTCGAAGTGAAATGCCATGTCCTGTGGTTCGGATTCCACGTAAAAAGGAGGTCCCGTGGCTCATGATCTCGAGATTAACGGTCACGTTAAACTACAAGCTTCCTTCCTTCCTTTGTCCATACAATTTTGCCCTTCTTTTCCTTATGTTGTTTGTAATCGTCTCTGTCTGTTTGTACAGTTCTATTGTTGGTCTCTTGATCCATATTCCCTCTTTCTGAACAGACCCGTAGATCTTTCACAGAATTTCTCTCTCTTGTTTTTTCTAATTCCTTGATTTTCGTTCGTGCCTTGATTGCTGTCGTTTCTGAAGCGTACAAGGCCTCTGGTAAGACTACTGTATGATAGTGTCGTGATTTGGCATTGATGGAAATACTTCTTATCATTTCAAATGATCTTGTCGACTTCATCGTTATGATTTGGTCTACCGTTATGCGTTACGGTTACGGAGAGGAAATGTACTGAGGTTGCACTTGAGCGTATGACGTCATCATGTTGTTCAGTGCATATGCACCGAGTATGAGTTTACTCCTGGGCTATGGCGTTATGCGATACAGAGATGGAGAGCGTATGACGTCATCATGTTGTTCAGTGCATATGCACCGAGTCTGAGTTTACTCCTGGGCTATGGGTTTATGCAATACGGTGACGTCATACAGCAGGGTGCACCTCCCGCTCTCACTTCCCCGCGCGGGAAGCCTAAGTTAATGGGTAATGGAGTCAGTTGAAAGAGTCCTGGGGCTTCGAGCGAAGCGAGAAGCCCTCCTGCCTTTCTTTCATGTGTAGCATTTGTAGCATACGTCATTTGAAATGATATAAAGCCTAGTCTTTCAGACTGACTAAGTTTTTTATTATTATTATTATTTCAAGGAGGACGATGTTAAGTTTTCGCAAACCTACTCGTGCTGTAGCAGATAAGTACCCTGTCATCAAAAGTCGCCTCTTTGTCTTGCAAAGACGCATGTGCAGTAAGAGCTGTGGCAGAATCCAGTTGGAAATAGCCATATCTTATCTCATTATCTGTCAACATTTGAAAGAATGGTGCTAGAATATTTGTTTGGTAACTCTGAAATTTAGGCTATGGTATTGTTGAAGAATATGAAGCGTAATATCCGTTCTGCAGTTAGAGCACATCATACACCTATTTTCTGGTCATGTTACTAGAGTAACTGCCCGCCCCGTGGCTATGCAGCGAGTCAGCATGCGGTTATGAATACGCCTCTCGGAGCACACATGTTGGGAGTGGGACACAGTGGGACACACTGTATATGAGGTCCCATAGGGATTATGTTGTGTGTAGTCCCACCTCACATGATGCACTCTCGAGGTCTCAAAGCTGGTGAGCTGGACCCATTATCTTCGTTTTTCTATTGACTTTGAGTCGGGCCCTTCTCCTCTTTGCCTATCTGCCTTTGACGAATCTGGTTGGATGGTTTCTCAGATTAGGGGCTGCGACAACTCGGTCATGTAGCCCAGTGTACTTTGTGAGTGTGTAGAAACAGTCTGATAACCGGTGTTAATTGTAATGACTGTATTAGTGTGTGTTATCTGTAATTCAGGTAAGGACTGCAGACGATCTATTTCAAGTAGTTCCTACTTTTGCTACCAAATGCTTCCATCACGACATCAAGCAGTGAACTTGACTACTAGATGCCACCCCAACTGGCATCTGCGGCCGAACGTTGGAACGTAATAGAGCGTTAATCAAATCTAACTTACAGTATTAGCTTCACACAATTGTAGTTAGTGGTAGGTTCTTTTACCCGCCATAAATCTATGACATGTAAAAGAACGCTCTTAAAATATCCGACGACTTCGGCTGGGTTTGAACCCGCGATCTTGGGCATAGAAGCTCAGCAAGCTACCAACTACGCCATCGAAGCCGCCTTTGACGACTCTACTTCCTTCCTAGATTCTCAGTTGTCATGAACCGACAGCAGTGGCTACGCTGGCTGAAGGGCAGCCTTAGGCCATGGGGCCAATCTCTCTGCTGACTCGGTAGACACGTGGGTTCGATCCTCACCGTCGGCCGTCCTTGAAATGGTTTTCCGTGGTTTCCTATTTTCAACACCAGGCAAATGCTGGGACGGTACCTTCTGACAGGCCACGGCCGCTTCCTTCCACATCCTTGCCCAGTTTCATTCATCTTCCTCCATTCCGTCTTTCATCCCGACGCGCAGGTCGCCCACGGGCGTCGACTAGAAAGACATGCACTCGGCCTCTCAGGAGGCCACACGACAAAAAAAAAGTTGTCATGAAGAGTTGAAGACATTTATTTTTTCTGTCTTTATTTCCGAATGTCCATTTTATGTCCACTTCTTCTTGTAGTACGGTATGTACGTTTGTTGTAAGTTAGATGTAGTTGTAATATACATTCTCCCTTATCTAAACCATTAGGAGCAAATGACCTAGATGTTTGCCCACGAGTCACCAACATGAAGAGTTCTGTTTAGTTGGATTCTATCAGTGGCTTTGGGATATCTATGTCATGAAGCCCCGTGTACTTGGGTGCGTTCACATAAATACAGGTTATGAGACAACATCAACACACATCCAACTACATGGGGCTGGTGATAAAGCTGTTCCAAGCCCCTAATATGAATTAACAACAACTTGGGTGTGTATGTAATCGCTTGTAGTTTTACGTGACCGTTAATCTTGTGACCATGACCCGCGGGACCTCCATTTTTAAGTGGAATTTGAACCACAGGACATGGCATTTTACTACTTCGAAAATCTCACTTGCATCGAGCGAGAATTTAACCCAGTCCACCTTGGTGACATGCAAACAGCTCTGCCAGTGCACCACCACGACCCTCTGTTGTGTTGGATTATATTAGGGGCTTTGATATATCTATGTCATGCAGCTCCCATGTACATGGGTGTGTTAGCAAATACAGATTCTCAGACAACTTCAGCACACACGCAACTACAGGGGACTGATGACCAAGTTGTCCCAAGTTCCTTAAATGATATAACAAGAGCGGCTTCGGTGGCGTAGTTGGTAGCATGCTGTACTTCTATGCCCAAGGTCGCGAGTTCAAACCCGGCAGAAGTCGTCGGATTTTTTTAAGAGCGTCAAAAATTCCTCAGTATGCCTTCCTTCGGAGGGGAAGTAAAGCAGCTGGTCCCATGTCATAGATTTATAGCATGTAAAAGAACCTTCCACTAATTATACTTGTGTGGAGCTAAATTATAATTTAGATTTGACCAACACTCTTAGGTTCGAACGTTCGTCACCAGGAGCCAACTGCGGTGGCAACTAGTAATCAAGTTCAGAACTAGTTGTCGTTGACGGTGGCGTTTGGTAGCAAGAGCAAAAACTACCTGAAACTTGAGTGTCTGCAGTCCTTACTTGACTAAAAAACAGATAACACACACTAATACAGCCATCACAATTAACACCGGTTATCAGACAGATTCTATACACACCCAAAGTACACGGGGCTACATGACCGCGTAGTCGCAGCCCCTTAACTGAGGAACCAACCAACCATGAAATAACAACAACTTGGGTGTGGGTGTGACTTGTATGATATCATGTGTCGTTGAGAGGGCTTGCAATTGTGGAAGGAGAAAGCCAGAAGAATCTTACAGGAAAAGCAAGAATTTCAGGCAATTCTTCATCTGGTCCCATCTGGTGTAGCCGACAGTCCCTCGCTCGCTAGACCTCATTTCTCATGCTGTGAAACTTCCTTAGGCGTTCCTTGGTATCGATCATAACTTACTTCTCTTCCATAACCTAAAACAGGCCTTTCCATGACGTTGTAAAGACGGGTGCGGAATGCCTTCATTAGGCCTATAATTTTGTATATTTACGAGTTAAACCTGGAAACGTTTTCAGAAAAAGATTTGTTGCCATCAAGTGAAAATGCCTGGGAAGTGTTACACTCTGGGACACATGGCAGCCTATCTGATCTCAAGCTTTCAGTCTGCTTTAGTAATTTATTTGATTAGATCATTACATTTAAAGACTACTATTTACTATTGTTTCCCCCGAGTGAATGCATTAATGAATCATTTAGAAATAAGAAAGTTTTGAAGCCTTTTTCAGTGCTGCCTAATTAACAAAAACAATATTACTTTTAAGTCTGTGGTCATGCATTTATCCCCAATTTTATAAGACGTGAAATGTAAGTCTGTAGACGAAAAATATCCTTGTAAACACCATCCTGTCCATAATTGGTAATCACATGTAAGTTATTATGTTTCAGATAAAGTCTTATATTTCCCTCCTAATGTAGTTGGGGATAAATTAGTGTTGACCGGCTAGAATAACGGCCGAGGGGACCCGACGCGCTGACCACGCCTCACCCCACAATCTCCAAGCCAAATGGCTGGGCAGCGAGCGCTTGGTAGGGTCGTAGCGCCACGGGGTTTCTAAGTGTTGACCGGTTGAAAGCTATCAATTAGGCTAATTTGATTTTAATAAGTTAAAATTGGACTACTTTTTTCATTGATGGTTGGTTCCTTAGTTTAGGGGCTGCGACAACGCGGTCATGTAGCCTAGTGTACTTTGGGTGTGTGTAGAATCTGTCTGATAACCGATGTTAATTGTGATGGCTATATAATTAGTGAATGTTATCTGTTTTTCATTCAAGTAAGGACTGCAGACGATAATTTCAAGTAGTTCCTACTTTCGCTACCAAATGCTACCGTCCTCGACACCTAGCTGTGAACTTGGCTACTACTAATCACCATCGCAACCAGAGCCTGGTGACGAACGTTGGAACATTAAGAGCATTAATCAAACCTAACCTACAAATTTTGATTCATACAAGTTTATTTTGTGGAAGGTTCTTATACTGTACATGCCATAAATCTATGACATGGGCTTTACTTCCTCTCCGAAGAAAGGCCGCCCTTTTTTCATTGAAACTGCAAATATCAAGATTGAGGAAACCTCAACAGAAAAATGGAAGTAAATTTATTATAATATTGTGGATTGTTATTCAAATTCATTTTATTTTATGCGCACTGCACTCGTTGTTCTTTGACTTTGAAACGGAAGGGAGCACTGATAGTACTTCCTTCGTCCGCAATGACAGCACCATCCACTACGTATTTTTGACGTTACTAAAACGTCCACCAGAATTCATGAGTGTCCAATGTATTTGTTCGCGAACTGTGCGAAGTCACTATATCAGCCGCTAGATAGTGTGGAGATATTGATTTCATTAGGGCTCTTTATTACCAGAGTAGAGACATTTCTCCACTTGCCGCCATGTTTGACCCAAGCTCTCGGCTTCTTATCAATGGCGCAGTAATTGATGACGTGTTGTTATAAAGTATGTTTTTCGGATGGCCTCACACAATAAATATATACTTCATGAGGAATCAATCCGAAAATATACTTTACAACACGTCAAAGGTTATAGTGCAAACCAAGACGTCCTTTATTGCATAATAGTCAGTCCACTGATTCCGAAACTTCTGCTGTCTATCTTCGTATTGAAATATTCCGTAGATGTATTCCAAGTTTAATTTTAGTCCACTATATTTTAGATTGTTATTTATTGAGAAACAGATATATTGACATTCTTAATTTAAATCAAGTGTATTTGTAAGAATAACCATTTACTTTATTACATTTGAATTAATAATTTTAGATTTAAATTAATTATTTATATTTTACTTAAAATATCTACGATTTGATGAAGATGGTCTCATCGTAGACCGAATCATGTACAATAATTGAGTAGATTTTTAACAATTGAATATACGTTTCCTAATTTGTATTGAGAGGCGTTGTTTCCTAATAAATTCAATTCATTTGAAAATATCCACTAGATTATAATATCATTGACTGCCGGACACCTTTTAGAAAATATTCCACGGAATTTACAGATCACTACCAGTGGCAGGACCACGAAGGATTGAAGGAACCCTGACTTAACACAGCCTGGAGACTAGTGCCAACACACGGCGACGTCTCGAACCACCAACTCTGTAACGGAATATATTACGAGGCTTTTAAGATAAACTTATCTAACTATTGACATTTGCTTAGTAAGTGAATTAGATATTATATCAATAATCAGAGAGCCTCCGTGGCTTAGGCGGCAGCACGCCGGCCTCTCACCGCTGGGTCCATGGTTCAAATCCCGGCCACTCCATGTGAGATTTGTGCTGGACAAAGCGGAGGCAGGCAGGTTTTTCTCCGGGTACTCCAGTTTTCCCTGGCACAAATTTCAATCCAGCAACACCCTCCACTATCATTTAATTTCATCTGCCATTCATTTAATCATTGCCCCAAGGGAGTGCGGTAGGCTTCGGCAACCGGCACAGTTCATAACCTCGCCGCTAGATGGGGCCTTCATTCATTCCATTCCCTGACCCGGTCAGTCGACCGGAAGCAGGCTGTGGATTTTCATTTTTCATCAATAATCAGGACGGCCACCATCTTTGGTATCGGGGTACGTATTGAAATCTGAAATCCTAAGTTCCTGGGTTCGATTACCGGCTTTGTTAAGAAATTCAATTTGGTATGAGAACTGGAACGGGATTCATTCCGCCTCGTGAGGGAAACTAAAATTAGAAGGAATAATTATTCTACTGTAAATCAAAATCAGCCAATTCAAAATAATACCCAATTACTAGAATGTGCAAAAGATGGACCTCAAAAAATTACATGTGGTTTTGGACTACCGAAGATGGAGAATATATATATATAAACTGCTCAAAAAAATTAAAGCACCACTTTTTTCAAAGGCCACCAAATTTTGAAAAGTTGACCGTACGAGCTCGAAATTTCAGTATGACGTTTATCCTGACGCCTACCAAGCATATGCTTCAGCACAACTCCCCAACTTGAGTAGTTTCGGGGTAGCACCCCGAAAACCAGCCCATTTTCGAAAACCGCAAATTGAAGTTTGCGAAAAACACTGCAGGACTTGTCGCAGGTTGCCAAAGCAGTCGAAAATGAATCAGTCTTGCTCTTAAAGGTTCCACAAACACGTTGAAATCGTTACATTTGACGTTTGGACATTTTCAACCCCCCTTCATCATCCCCTAAACATGGACTACCATTGGGGGCGTCTGAGACGGTACCGGGTGTGTTTAACCACCTGAAAACCTGCACACCGTCCTCAGTTGTTGATTGCTGTAAGTTCTTAAGGCCTCCGGCAATGTCCACACCCCCTAACACCCTCAACTGGCATGGGACCAAACCATCCCCTCTCGATTCACCCCTAAGGAAGGTTTTAATCGAGATGTTTATCAGTGCTGTGAATGCGGGGGTCTTCCCCTACCGTTTCAAAAAAGGAGCTGTACCTTTGTCACCACCCCTTCCCCTGCTAACCCCGTTTGTATTATTTTTCGAATCAGGCCCTTTTTAAGGGCTGAAACGAGGTCTTAATCGCTGAAAGGACTGTAAAGGTCCTTAGAAGTAGTGATGACACGAAATTAACCCCTTCCGATCGTTGATTGACATTCCATCCCCCAAATTCGAAATGTTTGCACCCCCGACCCTCCCTGTCTGGACGCGTAACGCGTCATGGCAGAGTTTTCAGAGTTGGATGGAAATGAAGCTTATGGCCTGCAAAGGAGCCCAAAACAGCAGGTTGGATGGAAATTCATCGGTAGGATGGGAAACGGGACCAAAATTTTTCAAAAAAGATAACAGCCTGTAGTAAGTACGCCCATGCATAGGCAACCCACATCACGTCCGTGCGTGTGGGTTGCCTATGATCGGCAATAGGTTGCAAAGTTTGGCAATGGGAGAAAAATGACGTGATGTGGGTTGCCTATGCATTGGTGTACTTACTAGAGGCTGTTAACGTTTTTGAAAACGTTTGGTCCCGTTTCCCACCCTACCGATGAATTTCCATCCAACCTGCTGTTTTGGGCTCCATTGCAGGCCATAAGCTTCATTTTCATCCAACTCTGAAAACTCTGCCATGACGCGTTACGCGTCCAGACAGGGAGGGTTGGGGGTGCAAAAATTTCGAATTTGGGGGACGGAATGTCAATCAACGATCGGAAGGGGTTGATGTCGTGTCACCACTACTTCTAAGGACCTTTACAGCCCTTTCAGCGATTAAAACCTCGTTTCAGCCCTTAAATAGGGCCTGATTCGAAAAATCATACAAACGGGTGTGGCAGGGGAAGGGGTGGTGACACAGGCACAGCTCCTATTTTGAAACGTTAGGGGAAGACCCCCCCATTCACAGCACTGATAAACATCTCAATTAAAACCTTCCTTAGGGGTGAATCGAGAGGGGGTGGTTTGGTCCCATGCCAGTTGAGGGTGTTAGGGGGTGTGGACATTGCCGGAGGTCTTAAGAACTTACTGCAATCAACAACTGAGGAGGGTGTGCAGGTTTTCAGGTGGTTAAACACACCCGGTACCGTCTGAGACGCCCCCAATGGTAGTCCATGTTAAGGGGATGATGAAGGGGGTTGAAAATGCCCAAACGTCAAATGTAACGATTTCAACGTGTTTGTGGAACCTTTAAGAGCAAGACTGATTCACTTTCGACTGCTTTGGCAACCTGCGACAAGTCCTACAGCGTTTTTCGCAAACTTCAATTTGCGGTTTTCGAAAATGGGCTGGTTTTCGGGGTGCTACCCCGAAACTACTCAAGTTGGGGAGTTGTGCTGAAGCATATGCTTGGTAGGCGTCGGGGCAAACGTCATACTGAGATTTCGAGCTTGTGCGGTCAACTTTTCAAAATTTGGTGGCCTTTGAAAATGTGGTGCTTTAATTTTTTTGTGCAGCATACTGTATAACAAATGAACAGGGTGGACCATGAAAGTAGAGACTGTACAATATCTCAAAAACCAAGCGTTGTATAAAGAACTGTCTGGAATAAAAGTTGCATACTATATGTTGTAGATTATTTGGAGAACGTTTGGATGGTAATTTGAAGGTCACGTGACGTCTTTTAAATGGGAACCAACAATTTTTATTATATTTCCCTATTCCTAATACAAAACTAAACAGCATTTCGTACACCAATTTTATAAGTGCATGGTCCTATCCTTGGTGTAGACAGGGCCGGATTTAAGAATTTGCCGCCTATAGGCTAGTCCTTTTGCCGCCCCCTCTATAGTTGATATTTTTGCTTAATACATTTGTTTTATAAAAACAAAGGAATAGAGTTCATTGGCGTTTTCAACTTTTTTTAAACATAAAGTTTATTTAGTTTATATAAAACTAAAATTTTAATGCTTTACATAATAAATTATATAATGAATTTAGTTATTTACTTTTTGTTTTTTGCTTCTTTTAAGATTCGTTAAAAATGAAATGGGTTTCAAACTTCATTAATTAATTTGTTCTTGGAGATCAGTGATCACTATTTTACACATATTTTTATATTTTAATCCTAATGACTATCTTTTGCGTAATTGAAGAACTGTGTTCAATTTGAATTAAGTTGTCCTACACAGTGAAATGGAATTACTCAAAATGTAGTTAATTACTGGTTTATTTATTGAAAAATATACAAACTTCTCTAAGACAACTCACTCCACGTAATCTTGATGTTCAAATTTACATAGATTTCTTAATTGCAAACTCGTTCATAATGTACTCATATGAAAGTGCTTTTGTTGTATTTGTGAATTTGTATTATGTTATAGTTTTAGAAAGTAAGCTATGCAGAAGGTCTAAAACATATTTTTAAGTAACATGTATTCTTAAATTCGTACGGAAAATATTAATAACGTCTGAAATACTTCATTTTAGCTTTTGAATAAATTGCCAAACTGCCGCCCCTGAAAATTTGCCGCTCTTGGCTGCAGCCTACTTAGCCCATTTAGAAATACGGCCCTGGGTGTAGACAATACAACATTGATGACAGGTAGGAACACAGCGTAATACCAAATATCTCATACGCATCGGACATTAGCGTAATACATGTTCAAAATGATGGTCTTCCGCCTCAATGCATTTTCCAACTACGTGAATGGACGATTGATGTGTCCGTAAAAGCATGTCTCCGTCAATACTGGCATAAGCATTTTGTATCCGCGCCTTCATGTTGTCCGGAGTCATTAGTTTTCACAATTCACTCGACCTTACAGGTAACTCATAAGAAACAAGTATTTCCGTGAAGAACTATACAGACTATTTTCATATATCCTACTTATGGTAATTGCCTCTATCAGCAAACAAAATTTCAGTTTGATTGCTGTAATAGATTCGTAGATATTGAGAACCGTCTAAATATTTGGGTTGGTCGCCATGTTGGATCTTTATATAATTATGTAGGTCTTAGAGTTATGTACAATTACATGAAGATTATTGTGTAAGTGTAGTATTCAAACTTAACTCGCATGATCAGGACACAAGAAATGAAAATCAGATTTTAAAATTGCGCACAGCTGTCATCTTGTAGTTAAGAAAACATTGGAAATAAATTAGACGCCATTGGATTAAAATGTGTATTAGCACTTACCGAACCAAGTTTTACTGCGCTCGGATGGTTAAATCGCGAGAAACGCCCTTTTAATATTTATATTTCGCTGTGCCGCCATGTTTGATTTGTCCTCACCAAGTTATTGAAAGGGCACCGTCGGGGTCGGTCAAAATAGTAGTCTACTATGACCTTACAGAGTTTCATTGAAATCGCTCCAGCCGTTTGGTTGGTCGGTTGGTTGGTTCCTCAGTTTAGGGGCTGCGATAACGCGGTCATGAAGCCCCGTGTACTTTGGGTGTGTGTAGAATCTGTCTGATAACCGGTTTTAATTGTGATGACTGTATTAGTGTGTGTATCTGTTTTAAATCAAGTAAGGACTGCAGACGATCAATTTTCAAGGATTTCCTACTTTTGCCGCCAAACGCCACCGTCAACGACCAACTAGTTCAGAAATTAGTTACCAGATGCCACCGCAGTCGACTCCTAACGACGAACGTAGGAACCTAAGAACGTTAGTCAAATATTTAACCTATATTAATTTTGCTTCACACAGGTGTAATTAGTGGAAGGTTCTTTAACATGCCATAAATCTATGACATGGGACAGCCGGCTCTACTTCTCCTCCGAAGGAAGATATACTGAGGGATTTTTATCGTTCTTAGAAAATCCGACGACTTCGGCCGGGTTTGAACCCGCGATCTTGGGCATAGAAGCTCAGCATGCTACCAACTACGCCACCGAAGCCGCTGCTCCAGCCGTTTATAAGTTATTAGCGGACACAGACACACACACGGACAAAAGGAGAGCTCACAAGCCTATTTTTCCATAAATGAAAAAAAAAGTTGGTACCCATTTCAAAAACGACACGTGCCCATCAAACTACCATCCAAACTTTCTCCAAATAAACCTCGACATATGGCATGTTCTTTCCCCCTTAATATCACGCAATTAGGTAGATTTCATTAGAAAGCTAACTATTGCAATGGGTCCCATGTTTCGATTTCCGGAAAATTTCGACATATCTTCGCGTTTCACATCCCCCAGACCCCAAAACCACCGTCAGTTCAAAAGTTTATATATAATTTATGTATATATGTATCTATCTCTCTCTCTCTCTCTCTCTCTCTCTATATATATATCAGTTTCTTGTGGACACGATAACTGTCGTAATTTTGCACCAATCACTTTGAATATTTTACATAATATGTATCCCTATAAAATCTCGGTCGAGTTCGTTAATGGGCAAAATCGGTCAAAGGGGGTGAAAATGGGGGTCTTTTTTCGAAAAAGTGAAATATCGCTATAACTCTCTTAATACATGAAATATCGAATCCCTTCAAAGATCATAATATGTGTCGGATAAGTGCCAAAAATTTATGTCAAATAAGTTTTTTGATAGCACCAACCATTGACCAAAGGGGTGGGAAAAAGTGGGTTTTTCGGGAAACATTAATCATATCTCTCTTAATAGGCACAATATCAAAACCGCACAAAATGGACAATATTCCTACAATAATTACCTAAAACTTTTGTCTGAAAGAATTTTTGATATGACCCACCATTACGCCACGGGGTGAACAAAATGATTTAAATTATAAGAAAATGCCAAGTGCCAAGAGAGGTTGCCATGACAACTTTACTTTTAATTGATAAGGGATGAGCCATCAGCAGTTGCTATGACAACGCCACTGCACGAGATCACATTCAGTTTTCATATGACTGTGGGAAGCGACTTCGGTATCGGAACTGGTAGCATGCTGAACTTCTATGCCCAAGGTCGCGGGTTCAAACCCGGCTGAAGTCGTCGGATTTACTAAGAACGCTAAAAAACCTGAGTTTGCTTTCCTTCGGAGGGGAAGTTCCAACGTTCGTTGCGAGTTGCTGATTGAGGTGGCATCTAGTAGCCAAGTTCACAGCTAGGTGTCGTTGACGGTAGTATTTTAGGTAGATTTCATTAGAAAGCTAACTATTGCAATGGGTACCATGTTTCGATTTCCGGAAAATTTCGACATATCTTCGCGTTTCACATCCCCCAGACCCCAAAACCACCGTCAGTTCAAAAGTTTATATATAATTTATGTAATATATGTATATATGTATATCAGTTTCTTGTGGACACGATAACTGCCGTAATTTTGCACCAATCACTTTGAATTTTTTACCGAATATGTATACCCATATAATCTCGGACGAGTTCGTTACTGGGCTAAATCGGTCGAAGGGGATGAAAATGGGGGACTTTTTTTTCGAAAAAATGAAATATTGCTATAACTCTCTTAATATGTGAAATATCGAATCCGTTCAAAGTTCATACTATGTGTCGGATAAAGCTCAGAAATTTATGTTTGAAACGTTTTTTGATAGCACCAACCATTGACCAAAGGGGTGGGAAAAAGTGTTTTTTTCGGGAAACATTAATCATATCTCTGTTAATAGGCACAATATCAAAACCGTACAAAATGGACAATATTCCCCTAATAATTACCTAAAACGTTTGTCTGAAAGAATTTTTGATATGAGCCTCCATTGCGCCAAGGGATGAGAAAAATGATTTCGGAATTATAAGAAAATGCCAAGAGCTATCAGTGGTTGACATGGCAACACTACTAAATTGATGAGGGATGAGCCATCAGACGTTGCCATGACAACGCACTTGTGCGAGATCAGATTCAGATTTCCATCTGACTAGTAAGTGTGAAGCGGCTTCGGTGACGTAACTGGTAGCATGCTGAACTTCTATGCACAAGGTCGCGGGTTCAAAGCCGGCCATAGTCGTCGGATTTTCTAAGAGCGCTAAAAATCCCTCAGTAAGCTTTCCTTTGGAGGGGAAGTTCCAACGTCCGTTTCGAGTTGCTGATTGAGGTGGCATCTAGTAGCCAAGTTCACAGCTAGGTGGCGTTGACGTTAGTATCTGGTAGCAACATTAGGAACTACTGCTTGAAATTTAGCGTCTGCATTCCTTACCTGAATTACAGACTAATACAGCCATCACAATTCACACCGTTTATCAGACAGATTCTACACTCACCCAAAGAACACGGGGTTATATGACCGCGTTGTCGCAGCCCCTAAACTGAGGAACCAACCAACATCTCTGCGGGAGATATAATTTTGCGTGAAGAAGTAACAGTTACATAGTTACACATCAGTGTCGAAACCTTGCATAAGGACAGTGTGACCACAAGTATAACAAGTAGTTCCGTGAAGAACTGTACAGCCTATTTTCATATATCCTGCTCATGTTAATTGCCTCTATCAACATACAAAATTTCAGTTTAATTGCTGTAACAGATTCGTAGATATTGAGAACCGTCTAAATATTTCAGATGGTCGCCAGGTTGGATTTTTATTTTTGTACTATTATATTAAGATTATTGTGTACGTGTGGTATTCAAACTTCAATCGCATGATTAGAACACAAGAAGTAAAAACGAGATTTTAAAATTACGCACAGCAGCCATCTTGTGATTATGCAAACAATTGAAATAAATTAGATGCCAGTGGATCAACATTTGTGTAAGCATTTAACGTGCAACGTTTCACGGCACTCGGATAGTTAATTCGCGAGAAACGTCCATTTCAATATTTATACTTCGCGTCGCCGCCATGTTGGATTCGTGCTCACCAGGTTACTGAAAGTCCTATAGGTGAACATATGTTCATAGTCTCTATGAACATAAAAAATTCAGTTTGGTTGCTGTAAAAGATTCATAGATATTGAGAACCGTCTAAATATTACGGAAGCTTGCCATTTAGGATTGTTATATGTATAGGCCATAGAGTTATGTACCATTCAAGGACACTTATTGCCTAGGTTCATTATTCAAACTTTCACTTCGATCGCATGATTACGACACAAGAAATAAAAACTTAATTTTAAAATTTCGCACAGCCGCCATCTTGAGGTTATGTAAACAATTGAATTAAATTAGATGGCAGTACATTACAATCTGCAAAATCATTTACTGTACCACATTTCACGGCGCTCAGAGAGTTAACTCACGAGAAAAGTCTATTAAAATATTTCAAATTCGCTTGGTCGCCATGTTCGTTTTGTACTTTACAGGTTTATGAATTATACATAGGTAAACTTGTATCAGTACCCTTTATCACCGTACAAAATTGCAGGGTGATATCTGTAATAGTTTCGGGGATATAGAATGTCAGTGAAATATTTCGCACAGCCGCTATTTTGAGGTTATGTAAACAATTGAACTAAATTAGACTCCAGTGCATTGCAATGTGTATAAATATTTGCTGTACCAAGTTTCATTACGTTTGGATAGTTAAATCGCGAGAAAAGTCTATTTAAAAGTCTCCACTTCGCTTGGCCTCCATGTTGGTTATGTAGTAACCAGGTTTTTGAAAGTCTCATAGGTGAACTTCTAGTAGTACCCTTTATCACCGTTCACAATTTCAGGGCGATATCCGTTATAGTTTCGGAGATACTGAATGCTAGTGAAATATTTCGCACAGCCGCCATGTTGGATTGGTGAGACGTAACAACATTCGATGGGCACGGTCGAGGTCACCGGGAATAGTGCTATGAACTTACCGAGTTTCACTGAAATCGCTCGAGCCGTTTAGATTTTATTAGGGGGACACACACACACACCTCACACTCACACGCGCACACACACACGGACAAAAGGTGATCTCATAAGCCTATTTTTTCAAAATTGAAAATAGACTAAAAATGGACTCCAAATGACAAGAAGGTTACCGTCCCCATAAGACAATAAAATGTTTAAAATATGCTTAAAATGAAGAAAAACAAAGTTAATTAATCTCCAATTATAAAATACTTTCACGCGATAAATGAGGTCTGATCCTTCTACGAAAACCTGCATATTCTGCCTATTTTCGCCTATCTCCAAGTTTGTCCGGTGAAATCTACCTCCGCCTTCCGGCGTGCCGAGAGGACTTTTTTTTATTCCAGGCAGTTCTTTATACAACACTAATTTTTTGAGAAATTGTACACTCAACTTACGTGGTCCACCCTGTATAATTATATAAATGTATATTTTTAATCACTTATAATATGTTTAAGATTATTTTTCGCACGTGCCATTATTTGTGGTTTATGTTATGTTGACTGACTGAAAAGTTGCATATTGTCAATAAGGCAAAACTGAAGAATAGTTTTAAAGCAATTTGAAGATATATGTTCTATCTCCAACATCAGCTGTCCTAGAAGTGTTCTTTCCGTGGTTTCCCAGTTCCACTTCACGGAAATTCCGAGACGGTTTCTAATCTAAGCAATCATTAGAAGCTTTTCAGTCGATGAACACGAGTGTGCCCAAATTAGATTGGACGGGGAATTAAAGTTTAATTCCTAGTGCCTGAAATAAATTAACTGAAAAAATTCAGATTGACATGCCAAGTTTTAAGTGTTAATAAGGATTTACATTCAAACTTAAACGTAACCTGAGGGTTACGCCAGGTGGTACAAGCAGTAATTTTCGTCCAGATAGTCGTCTAACCTAGTAGACCTAGTGACCTCTGGTTTCATCCAGATAGTCGCCTAATCTAGTAGCGAACAATGGTCTCGCACAGACAGTTGACTAACCTTGTAGCGGCCAATAGTTTCGACAAGATTGTCGTCTAACCTGGTAGCGACGAATGGTTTCGTGCAGACCATCGTCTAACCTAGTAGCGATCAATGGTTCTGCACAGACAGTAGTCTAACCTAGTAGCGACCAATGGTATCGCACTGACAGTAGTATATCCAGGTAGCGATCAATGGTTTTGCACAGACAGTAGTCTAACCTAGTAGCGATCAATGGTTTTGCACATACAGTAGTCTAACCTAGTAGCGATCAATGGTTTCGCACAAACAGCAGACTAACCTAGTAGCGACCAATGGTTTTGAACCGACAGTAGTCTAACCTAATAGCGACCAATAGTTTCACCCAGATTGTCGTCTAACCTGGTAGCGACCAATAGTTTCGTGCCGACAGCAGACTAACTTAGTAGCGACCAATGGTTTTGAACATACAGTAGACTAACCTAGTAGCGATCAATGGTTTTGCGCATACATTAGTCTAACCTAGTAGCGACCAATGGTTTCGCACAGACAGCAGACTAACCTAGTAGCGACCAATGGTTTTGAACCGACAGTAGTCTAACCTAATAGCGACCAATAGTTTCACCCAGATTGTCATCTAACCTGGCAGCGACCAATAGTTTCGTGCAGACCATCGTCTAACCTAGTAGCCCCAATGGTATCGCACTGACAGTAGTATATCCAGGTAGCGATCAATGGTTTTGCACAGACAGTAACCTAGTAGCGATCAATGGTTTTGCACATACAGTAACTAACCTAGTAGCGACCAATGGTTTTGGACAGACAGTAGACTAACCTAGTAGCGACGAATGGTTTTACACAGACAGTAGTCTAACCTAGTAGCGATCAATGGTTTCGCACAGACAGTAGACTAACCTGGTAGCGACCAATGGATTTGTACCGACAGTAGTCTAACCTAGTAGCGACCAATGGTTTCGCACAGACAGTAGTCTAACCTAGTAGCGACTAATGGTTTTGCACAGACAGCAGACTAACCTAGTAGCGACCAATGGTTTTGAACCGACAGTAGTCTAACCTAATAGCGACCAATGGTTTCGCACCGACACTAGTCTAACCTAGTAGCGACCAATGGTTTCGCACATACAGTAGTCTAACCTAGTAGCGACCAATGGTTTCGCACATACAGTAGACTAACCTAGTAGCGACCAATGGTTTTGGACAGACAGTAGACTAACCTAGTAGCGACGAATGGTTTTACACAGACAGTAGTCTAACCTAGTAGCGATCAATGGTTTCGCACAGACAGTAGACTAACCTAGTAGCGACCAATGGTTTTGAACCGACAGTAGTCTAATCTAATAGCGATCAATGGTTTTGCACAGACAGTAGTCTAACCTAGTAGCGATCAATGGTTTCGCACAGACGGTAGACTCACCTAGTAGTGACCAATGGTTTCGTACAGACAGTAGACTAACCTGGTAGCGACCAATGGTCTCGTCCAGACCGTCGTCTAACCTAGTAACGACCAATGGTTTCGTACAGACAGTAGACAAACCTAGTAACGACCAATGGTTTCGTACAGACAGTAGACTAACCTAGTAACGACCAATGGTTTCGTACAGACAGTAGACTAACCTATTAACGACCAATGGTTTCGCACAGACAGTAGACTAACCTAGAAACGACCAATGGTTTCGCACAGACAGTAGACTAAGCTAGTAATGACCAATGGTTTCGCACAGACAGTAGACTAACCTAGTAACGACCAATGGTTTCGCACAGACAGTAGACTAACCTAGTAACGACCAATGGTTTCGCACAGTCAGTAGACTAACCTAGTAACGACCAATGGTTTCGCACAGACAGTAGACTAACCTAGTAACGACCAATGGTTTCGCACAGACAGTAGACTAACCTAGTAACCACCAATGGTTTCGCACAGACAGTAGACTAACCTAGTAACGACCAATGGTTTCGCACAGACAGTAGACTAACCTGGTAGCGACCAATGGTTTCGTACGGACAGTAGACTAACCTAGTAACAACCAATGGTTTCGCACAGAGAGTAGACTAACCTAGTAACGACCAATGGTTTCGCACAGACACTAGACTAACCTAGTAACGACCAATGGTTTCGCACAGACAGTAGACTAACCTAGTAACGACCAATGGTTTCGCACAGACAGTAGACTTACCTAGTAACCACCAATGGTTTCTCACAGAGAGTAGACTAACCTAGTAACGACAAATGATTTCGCACAGACAGTAGACTCACCTAGTAACCACCAATGGTTTCGCACAGACAGTAGACTAACCTAGTAACCACCAATGGTTTCGCACACACAGTAGACTAACCTAGTAACGACCAATGGTTTCGCACAGACAGTAAACTAACGTAGTAACCACCAATGGTTTCGCACAGACAGTAGACTAACCTTGTAACCACCAATGGTTTCGCACAGACAGTAGACTAACCTAGTAAGCACCAAAGGTTTCGCACAGACAGTAAACTAACCTAGTAACCACCAATGGTTTCGCACAGACAGTAGACTAACCTAGTAACCACCAATGGTTTCGCACAGACAGTGGACTAACCTAGTAACGACCAATGGTTTCGCACAGACAGTAGACTAACCTAGTAACGACCAATGGTTTCGCACAGACAGTAGACTAATCTAGTAACGACCAATGGTTTCGCACAGACAGTAAACTAACCTAGTAACGACCAATGGTTTCGCACGGACTGTAGACTAACCTAGTAACGACCAATGGTTTCGCACAGAGAGTAGATTAACCTAGTAACGACCAATGGTTTCGCACAGACAGTAGACTAACCTAGTAACGACCAATGGTTTCGCACAGACAGTAGACTAACCTAGTAACCACCAATGGTTTCGCACAGACAGTAGACTAACCTAGTAACGACCAATGGTTTCGCACAGACAGTAGACTAACCTGGTAGCGACCAATGGTTTCGTACAGACAGTAGACTAACCTAGTAACAACCAATGGTTTCGCACAGAGAGTAGACTAACCTAGTAACGACCAATGGTTTCGCACAGACACTAGACTAAACTAGTAACGACCAATGGTTTCGCACAGACAGTAGACTAACCTAGTAACGACCAATGGTTTCGCACAGACAGTAGACTAACCTAGTAACCACCAATGGTTTCTCACAGAGAGTAGACTAACCTAGTAACGACAAATGATTTCGCACAGACAGTAAACTAACCTAGTAACCACCAATGGTTTCGCACAGACAGTAGACTAACCTAGTAACCACCAATGGTTTCGCACACACAGTAGACTAACCTAGTAACGACCAATGGTTTCGCACAGACAGTAGACTAACCTAGTAACCACCAATGGTTTCGCACAGACAGTAAACTAACCTAGTAACCACCAATGGTTTCGCACAGACAGTAGACTAACCTAGTAACCACCAATGGTTTCGCACAGACAGTAGACTAACCTAGTAACCACCAATGGTTTCGCACACACAGTAAACTAACCTAGTAACCACCAATGGTATCGCACAGACAGTAAACTAACCTAGTAACCACCAATGGTTTCGCACAAACAGTAGACTAACCTAGTAACCACCAATGGTTTCGCACAGACAGTGGACTAACCTAGTAACGACCAATGGTTTCGCACAGACAGTAGACTAACCTAGTAACGACCAATGATTTCGCACAGACAGTAGACTAACCTAGTAACCACCAATGGTTTCGCACAGACAGTGGACTAACCTAGTAACCACCAATGGTTTCGCACAGACAGTGGACTAACCTAGTAACCACCAATGGTTTCGCACAGACAGTAGACTAACCTAGTAACCACCAATGGTTTCGCACAGACAGTAGACTAACCTAGTAACCACCAATGGTTTCGCACAGACAGTGGACTAACCTAGTAACGAACAATGGTTTCGCACAGACAGTAGACTAACCTAGTAACGACCAATGATTTCTTACACACAGTAGACTAACCTAGTAACCACCAATGGTTTCGCACAGACAGTGGACTAACCTAGTAACCACCAATGGTTTCGCACAGACAGTGGACTAACCTAGTAACCACCAATGGTTTCGCACAGACAGTAGACTAACCTAGTAACCACCAATGGTTTCGCACAGACAGTGGACTAAACTAGTAACGACCAATGGTTTCGCACAGACAGTGGACTAACCTAGTAACCACCAATGGTTTCGCACATACAGTAGACTAACCTAGTAACCACCAATGGTTTCGCACAGACAGTAGACTAACCTAGTAACCACCAATGGTTTCGCACACACAGTAGACTAACCTAGTAACGACCAATGGATTCGCACAGACAGTAGACTAACCTAGTAACGACCAATGGTTTCGCACAGACAGTAAACTTACCTAGTAACCACTATTGGTTTCGCACAGACAGTAAACTAACCTAGTAACGACCAATGGTTTCGCACAGACAGTAGACTAACCTAGTAACGACCAATGGTTTCGCACAGACAGTAGACTAACCTAGTAACGACCAATGGTTTCGCACAGACAGTAGACTAACCTAGTAACGACCAATGGTTTCGCACAGACAGTAGACTTACCTAGTAACCACCAATGGTTTCTCACAGAGAGTAGACTAACCTAGTAACGACAAATGATTTCGCACAGACAGTAGACTCACCTAGTAACCACCAATGGTTTCGCACAGACAGTAGACTAACCTAGTAACCACCAATGGTTTCGCACACACAGTAGACTAACCTAGTAACGACCAATGGTTTCGCACAGACAGTAAACTAACCTAGTAACCACCAATGGTTTCGCACAGACAGTAGACTAACCTTGTAACCACCAATGGTTTCGCACAGACAGTAGACTAACCTAGTAAGCACCAAAGGTTTCGCACAGACAGTAAACTAACCTAGTAACCACCAATGGTTTCGCACAGACAGTAGACTAACCTAGTAACCACCAATGGTTTCGCACACACAGTAGACTAACCTAGTAACAACCAATGGTTTCGCACAGACAGTAGACTAACCTAGTAACCACCAATGGTTTCGCACAGACAGTAAACTAACCTAGTAACCACCAATGGTTTCGCACATACAGTAGACTAACCTAGTAACCACCAATGGTTTCGCACAGACAGTAGACTAACCTAGTAACCACCAATGGTTTCGCACACACAGTAAACTAACCTAGTAACCACCAATGGTTTCGCACAGACAGTAAACTAACCTAGTAATGACCAATGGTTTCGCACAGACAGTAAACTAACCTAGTAACCACCAATGGTTTCGCACAGACAGTAGACTAACCTTGTAACCACCAATGGTTTCGCACAGACAGTAGACTAACCTAGTAAGCACCAAAGGTTTCGCACAGACAGTAAACTAACCTAGTAACCACCAATGGTTTCGCACAGACAGTAGACTAACCTAGTAACCACCAATGGTTTCGCACAGACAGTGGACTAACCTAGTAACGACCAATGGTTTCGCACAGACAGTAGACTAACCTAGTAACGACCAATGGTTTCGCACAGACAGTAGACTAACATAGTAACGACCAATGGTTTCGCACAGACAGTAAACTAACCTAGTAACGACCAATGGTTTCGCACGGACAGTAGACTAACCTAGTAATGACCAATGGTTTCGCACAGAGAGTAGATTAACCTAGTAACGACCAATGGTTTCGCACAGACAGTAGACTAACCTAGTAACGACCAATGGTTTCGCACAGACAGAAGACTAACCTAGTAACCACCAATGGTTTCGCACAGACAGTAGACTAACCTAGTAACGACCAATGGTTTCGCACAGACAGTAGACTAACCTGGTAGCGACCAATGGTTTCGTACAGACAGTAGACTAACCTAGTAACAACCAATGGTTTCGCACAGAGAGTAGACTAACCTAGTAACGACCAATGGTTTCGCACAGACACTAGACTAAACTAGTAACGACCAATGGTTTCGCACAGACTGTAGACTAACCTAGTAACGACCAATGGTTTCGCACAGACAGTAGACTAACCTAGTAACCACCAATGGTTTCTCACAGAGAGTAGACTATCCTAGTAACGACAAATGATTTCGCACAGACAGTAAACTAACCTAGTAACCACCAATGGTTTCGCACAGACAGTAGACTAACCTAGTAACCACCAATGGTTTCGCACACACAGTAGACTAACCTAGTAACGACCAATGGTTTCGCACAGACAGTAGACTAACCTAGTAACCACCAATGGTTTCGCACAGACAGTAAACTAACCTAGTAACCACCAATGGTTTCGCACAGACAGTAGACTAACCTAGTAACCACCAATGGTTTCGCACAGACAGTAGACTAACCTAGTAACCACCAATGGTTTCGCACACACAGTAAACTAACCTAGTAACCACCAATGGTTTCGCACAGACAGTAAACTAACCTAGTAACCACCAATGGTTTCGCACAGACAGTGGACTAACCTAGTAACGACCAATGGTTTCGCACAGACAGTAGACTAACCTAGTAACGACCAATGATTTCGCACAGACAGTAGACTAACCTAGTAACCACCAATGGTTTCGCACAGACAGTGCACTAACCTAGTAACCACCAATGGTTTCGCACAGACAGTGGACTAACCTAGTAACCACCAATGGTTTCGCACAGACAGTAGACTAACCTAGTAACCACCAATGGTTTCGCACACACAGTAGACTAACCTAGTAACCACCAATGGTTTCCCACAGACAGTGGACTAACCTAGTAACGAACAATGGTTTCGCACAGACAGTAGACTAACCTAGTAACGACCAATGATTTCTTACAGACAGTAGACTAACCTAGTAACCACCAATGGTTTCGCACAGACAGTGGACTAACCTAGTAACCACCAATGGTTTCGCACAGACAGTGGACTAACCTAGTAACCACCAATGGTTTCGCACAGACAGTAGACTAACCTAGTAACCACCAATGGTTTCGCACAGACAGTGGACTAAACTAGTAACGACCAATGGTTTCGCACAGACAGTGGACTAACCTAGTAACCACCAATGGTTTCGCACATACAGTAGACTAACCTAGTAACCACCAATGGTTTCGCACAGACAGTAGACTAACCTAGTAACCACCAATGGTTTCGCACACACAGTAGACTAACCTAGTAACGACCAATGGTTTCGCACAGACAGTAGACTAACCTAGTAACGACCAATGGTTTCGCACAGACAGTAAACTAACCTAGTAACCACCAATGGTTTCGCACAGACAGTAAACTAACCTAGTAACGACCAATGGTTTCGCACAGACTGTAGACTAACTAAGTAGCGATCAATGTGTACTTCCATAGCACCTTTGGGTGGCCGCTGAGACCACATGTTCTCAATGTTGATTTGCTCAGTGTGGTGCCCTGGATTGCCTGTATCCATTGGGCACGCTCTCACTGATACACCTCTATAATATAAGGCGTCTGATATCTGCTCCTAAGACTTGGCAAACTCTCTGTAGGGCTCTCTCTCCTATCAATTAATCGACCCACATGTAGTTAATTTCTTCTTCTCTTTCTTCTTCATGATTAGAACTTGTGGTCTGCAGCTTCTCTTCACGTTGTGTCTCACCCGCAGTGCTTCTATCTCTATCAGGAAAACACATGTATTACTTCAATTTCATGACATTTAAATTTCTTCTTCTTTATCTCTACTTAGTATAAAACAAAATCCCTGATTCTTGGATGTTACGGGTAAACTCGAGAACCACTGGATAGATTTTGATGCGGTTTTCACCATTCTATAAAGGATGATTTTTGTGAAAAATTATTTATTTATGATCAAAGGAAGCCGATCAGTAACGATTTCATTGGAAAAGTCGGAAAGAAACCTGGCGTCCGAGCGCTTTGTAAGCTTACGCTGGGCAAACCGTTAAAAATATCTAAATACTATAAGTGTAAGAATTGTTCAGCATGAAAAGTTCTACAAAAAATCCGCGAGAGCATATGTCTATCTTCAATACATCGTCTACTATAAGTGTTTTTACGTTTTAATTTCTTCCAATTATGTTCATTCAACTACTGCGGCGAGAGTTTACGAGGTAGCTAATGGGCGAGTCTATTATACTTGTTACAGCCTAGCTAGCGGGCAAACCTATTGCCCCAGATACAGCCAGCAGCAAACCGTGGAGTCGTGTTGAGTTAAGACTTCTGAGAAGGGTGATTGTGTTTGGAGTTTCCGGGAAGTGCAACTCGGGTTTTCTTCATTTTGCCTGTGAAACACAGTCAAGTTGAGATTGGACGGAAGGGGGATTTGAGTTTCATTCACCTCGCCATTCCCTGGAAGTGCAACTCACCTTTCGCCTCTGAACTTTTCGTTCCGCAAAATTCACAGTCAAGTTAACATTGGACGGAAAGGGGATTTGTGTTTCATGCACCTCGCCATTCTTAAATTACGTCTGACAAGAAATTGTTGCACATGCATCTCCATGATAATACAATTAATAGTCCAGTCAGTGATTTTAACCCATCATGCCGAGACGTAAAACTGATATTGTTCGTTGTTCATGGACATTAAAAAAAAAAAAGCTCTTATCACGTAATGCATTCATAACCGTTCCCGGGCGAAGCCGGGTCGGGTTGCTAGTTAGGAATATTCTACAATACAGTAGTTTTCCTTCAACCCTAAAATACTCCACTCCTCCACAAATGTCGGTCTTCAGCTTCTTCCTCGGTTAAGCCTCTGGTAGCCATGCTTCTCTTTACACCATCCAACCATTGTTCTCATGGTTCACCCCGTTTCCTTTTGCCATCAGCTTGCCAATGTAACATTAAATTTGGAAGTCTACTATTCTGCATCCTTTTCACATGTCCAAACCCATGTAATCATCTTTCTTCAACCTCTTCTAGTACATTCTTTCTTAACTGCATAATTTCTCTGATTCTCGTATTTCTAGTTTTATCCAATGTTTATTAGCCTACTTTTCACATTTTGCAAAAATGAGGAAAAAGTAGACTTATGAGATCGATCCGGGAAAATGTGTGTCTGTCTGTCTGTCTGTCTGTCTGTCTGGCTGTGTGTGTGTCCCCCCTCCCCCCTATCAACTCCTAAACGGCTGCAGCAATCGAAACCAAATTTAGTATGAGTAAAGATGTGCACCGGAATATCTCACTTCCATATTTGAAAATGATGTCAGTGCTACCAACTGCTGAAAAAACGGACTAGAATTTTGAGCTCCATGTTGGATATCTTGCAAGGTATGCATGAGAGCTATTCCAAAATTGGCACACATGTAGATAATACTATTTCAGTTTAATTTCCAGGAGGCCAACCATGACAGTGTTGACAAAATAATTGTAAGCCTTCTGTTAGGTCCAATGTTTAAAGGCATATAACATCTACACTATCAATTGGATTTCAACCAAATTTTGTATGTAATATCTGTGCATAAACATATATGACTGAGCGTAATCTTAAGAGCCACCAGGGCTGCCAACTGTTAATAATTGCTCTCTTATTTTTTTTTATCCAAATACCAATATATCAGAAAGTATGCAAGCCAACAGCTTTAAACTATGCACACGTATATTCTGACATTTTAGATTAATTTGGAGTAACTTATATACGTCAGTTCTACCAACATGATTATAAGCCTGCTGATACGACCAATTTTAAATACATGTAACTTCTATACTATCAGTTGGATTTCAACCAAATTTCGTATGTGCTATGTGTACCATAACAGATATGACTATAAGTATTGTTAAGAGCAATCAGGGCTGCCAACTGTTAATAAATGCTGTCTATATTTATTTTACACTAATATCAATATACCAGAAAGTATGCAAGCCAACAGCTCTATACTTTGCACACGTATAGCACCTGACATTCTAGATTAATTTGGAGTAATTAATACAAGGCAGTGCTGCCAACATGATTCTATGCCTGCTGATAAGTCCAATTTTAAAATACATGTAACTTCTATGCTAATAAATGGATTTCATCCAAAATTGGCACAACAATATATCATAATAATTCAGATTATTTCTGACCAGCACACGCATGGTATTGTTGGCAACATGCTTTTACGCGTGCTGATAAATCCAGTGTCTAACTGCATGTAACGTCCATTGGACTTCAACAAAATTTTGTATTCTGTACCTTAAGAGATTGAACTAAGAATATATTCAGTCGCCAGGGCTGCCAACTGTAGTGCTCTATTAGGCTACATTATGCCAGGTATATTTTGAACTAATTAGATATTTCGATATTACCAACTTAATTTCGTCATTATTCTAGATAGGTTCATATACTGTAGAATAATCTTTGGCATGAAAATTAGGCTGTATAGTTCTTCACGGAACTCCTTGTTTATTTCTTGCCACCCTCCTCCAATAATCCATGTCTGTTACTAATAATTTGTTTGCTTGCTCTCTGTTTAACGTCCATGTTTCTGCTCCATATAACAAAATACTTTGTACCAATGAACTGTAAATAAGTTTAATAGTGTTGTTTGAAATATTTCTGCTCCATAGAACGGAATGCTCCAATTGTTCTCCTAGCCCCACGTACTCTTTTCTCAATTTCAGATGAACTTGTTCCCGCAGCTTCTATTATTGAACCCATATATCTAAATTTAGTGACTGTTTGAATTTCTGCATTTTAAATTTTAATGTTTAATTTTGGAATGCAGCCGAAATAAATCAGAAACCTCTATGGACATCAAATTGGCAGGTGAAAAACTAAAGGAAGTAGGAGACTTCTGTTAGGAAGCAAAATAACCAGTGATGGACGAAGCAAAGAAGATATAAAAAGTAGGTTAGTACAGGCAAGGAAAGCATTTCTACAGAAAAGGAATCTGTTGACTTCGAATATGGATTTAGATGATAGGAAGTCATTTTTGAAAGCCTTTGTCTGGAGCGTGGCGATCTATGGAAGTGAAACTTGGACTATTGGTGCAGCAGAAAAGAGGAGAATTGAAGCATTTGAAATGTTGTGTTACAGGAGAATAATGAAGATCAGATGGGTAGATAGGGTTACAAACGAAGATTTATTAACCCTAGTGGGAGAGGAGATATGTTTCTGGCGGCTGCTAATGAAGAGAGGAGATAGGTTGGTAGGACACATACTAAGACACCCAGGAATAGCAAGCTTAGTTATGGAAGGAAGGGCCGAGGACAAGAACTGTAGGGGTTGACCAAGGTTAGAATATGTTAAACAGATTGCCTCGGACGTAAGGTGTGGTAGCTATGTAGAGATGAAACGATTAGCTCAGGACAGGGAGGCATGGAAAGCTGCATCAAACCAGTCAAAAGACTGAAGACTCAAACAACAACAGCAACAACAATTTAATTTAATTTAATTTGAGAAGAGCCTGCTTAGCTCAGTCAGTAGTGACACTATTCATCTATCTGGAAAGGTGAGGGATAGAAAGGAATGCATTTTACAAACAAACACTTCAAAATATACAAATGGTCCTAGGATAATTCAGTCCACCTCATTGCGCAGTGTATTTCAAAAAATGCAAAGATCTATAATTTAGCGCTGACAGGTTGAGACCGCGGAGGACCGGGTTCGATTTCCGGCTCTGGCAAGAAATGTTTTCTTGTCTAGGGGCTGGAGCGGGGTTCACACAGCCTCGTGAGATAATCCTACCTCAGCCATCCTGAAAATGGATTTCCGTGGTTTCCCCATTTCTACTCCTAGGAAAATGCCGCGATGGTACCTAATTAGGACCACGGCCGCAACCTATCCAAAATCCTACCACAATTAAAAATACACTGACTAGTACAGACTCCCCCAGAGGCCCACGGCTAGTGGGACGTAGGTCGGCGACCATGGACAAGAACTGAGTCTAGAAATGCTTCCACTTACTTGAGCCGGGCTCGTCACTGTCAGCTTTTCATTTGGCCTCCCTTGGCCAACTCATGTTCTCTTCCGACCCCGACGGTATTAGGGTATCCGAGGCCTAGGGAGTCTCTTCCTTTAGCGTCTTAATTGGCCTTTTCCTCATCTTTTCTGATACCCTCCTTCTGCGAGGGGTCAGCCTTCTTTTTCTTTTCATGTTATCTCCTGCCGTCTGCTCTAGGCCCGTAATGTGAGTGTAGCCCCACCACTTTTGGTATAATAATAATAATAATAATAATAATAATAATAATAATAATAATAATAATAATAATAATAATAATAATAAAGATAATAATAATAATAATCATAATAATAATAATAATAATAATAATAATAATAATATCGTATGGCCTCGGGTTCCGGGTTCAAGCTTTGTTATTTGACACCCAAAGGGTAGTTTGCATGCCGAATTTCGTTGTTCCTTGAAGCACTATGAAAGTCAAGGAGGTTACTATAGTGTTTTCTAGTAGAGAAATGAGGAACTTTGTGTTGGCGGTAAATCCCAAGATTAATTTTACCATTATGACCACGGCCTACTGAATTCAAATGGGTTCTTTGACATGCCAACATCACATGCCATGGTGACGTATTTTTGCCGCCTTAAAAGAAAAAAAACACTTACCATGGCCAGGAGCGAACCTGCAAGCTTGGGGTCAGTAGACCGACACGTTGACCACTCACCCATTGTGGCAAGCTACCACTTCTGGTGCACCCTGGATAGTGCTACACCCTCAAGGGCTCACGGTTGGTGAGTTCAGGATTTGGCGACCCCGAGGGATTCCTGAGCTGGGCCAAGTTTTCGACATTTTCCCACTGCCTTTGGGTGCACCCTCTCCTCTTTCCTTTTCCTCGCTGCCTTTCATGGCTCTCCTTCCTTCCATGTCCCTCAATTCTCATTATTCAAGAGTCGAGGGCATTTCCTTTCCTCCTGTCTTTTATTTACTTTCTTCTCCTTTTTGTTTCCCATTTCTTCTTCTAGTTTGTAAGAGAGTAGTTGTAGGTTTTCCTTGCTCATCTTTCATTTCATTTTCACAATCACCCAACCCATTAGGGGACGATAATTATTGTTTAAAGAGGCCATACATCAAGGTTATCATCATCATCATCATCATCATCATCACTACTGTCGACCAAAGTATTATGTGTACTCGAGTTTGAAGGTTGTTTGTGAAGTAACCAATAGACCTACATAAAATCCAATAACATCATCATTTTCATCGTTCTATTGCACGTTAGTTCATGTTTGTTTGGAATTTTTAATTTATATTTTAATATTTTTTGTCGCAGTTGGAACACAAAAAGTGCACGTTTTTAAGCGTGTTTCAACCATGCGTCACATTTAAGAATTATTATCTCAAAGACCCGTCATCAAATCGAATTTAAATTTTAACACAATATACATTGGAATGTTGTATACCTGGTTTATTAATTTCAAAATGTTGTGTGTCCAAGAAAAAAAGTTTTGATCATTTTTGGAAGGCAACTTTTTCTCGGCTCGGGGTGGTTGGAAAATGTAGTTCTTAGTTGCGATGTAATCCTTATACATCAAAAAGTTATGCTGTATGACTGTGAAATACGTAAATTAAATAAATTATTTTATATCGGTTTTGTATTTGTAGGCGGAAATAACACATCGTTCACCACCTACCCGCTCCGGGAAAGCTGTACAGCGTTGCTGTGATGGAGCCCATCACTTCCGAGCGAGGCACGCCATGATGCGTGATGGAAAAAGAGTGATGTACTGTGAATGGTTCCAGCATCTGTTATGAATGGCTGTGGTGAATACAAGGTTTACTGTTTATTTGTTATGATGCAAGCGGCAGCCGTAGCTGCTGTAGCTAGCTCTCGCAGACGCATGTAGGCGCTGCGGAGAACATTCCCGGACTCACTGGTAATGATCGACTGAAAGCTAAAATATTAATTGTACACATTGTGTTTAATAATAAAATTAAAACTAGAATTTTCGATTTATTTATTTTCATGTCCCCCAACGATTCGAGATATCGAGTTTAGATGGTAATTAATCGTCTAATAGAACAGGAAAAGAATTCATGCCCGGTGTGAATCCATCGGATATATTATTTCAGTAGTATAGATCCCTCCTGCGGCGCTCACAAGCGACCGATCGTGACAAATGAACATTCAAATGAAAGATAATAGACATTAGCAGTGACAAATTGCACTCTAATTTCATAAATATCTATAATTTCTATAAAAATGACTTTTAGAAAAATGTACGAAGTGTGCGATTTGCATATACTGCCGCTGCAGGAAATTACGCTCCATAATTGATGTCCACTTCATATTTTGGCCTGAGACGCCTGTTTCATGTCATTTTGCGTGGATTTCAGAAACAGTAAATCAAAGGAATGAGGTACTTAAATCGTATAATTTCATAAATATCGAATAACCGGCGAGTTTTTTGATGATCCAATTTTCAATGATTGCCTTCTTAAGTTACGGAACTTAGAACTTGGAATTCTAACTGAAATGTAAATAGTGTTCTATAATCATTTGGTTGAAATAAAACCATAACCTTTCCCCTTAAGTGTCTCATTATAAACCTATTGGGGAAAGTGTGGTTTAAGAACATGCGAGATTTCTCGCACGGGTCCGCTGGTCGGCATTCATTTGACTAAAGATTTACTTATAAATTTAGTTAAGTGCTTGGAGAGACCTGGATTAGAGCGATTGGAGGGTTGGTGAACGCACTTGGGGGAGAATGTACTCGTATGTCTTTGTACGGTGAACCGTAAGTAGCAGACTTTTCCTGCTCCATGTCGTTAAGCGCACCACGGAAACCACAGAGTGTGTCTGTGTGTGTGTCTGTGCCAGGGAATCTTATTTATGTTACGGCCACGGAAATACACAAAAGGAGGCAATGAGAACGACTCTGACTGCTTTAAGGCAGTATGCTGTTGGGTTCGAATCCGATTTACGACTCGCAAATATTGTACGAAGATCTCCACAAAGAGAAATAATGGAATGCAAGTAGTGGGCTACTTCTAAATAGAGAGTCGCTTAGAAGTGTATGCTCTAAACCAGACATGGGCAAACATTTTAGGGGCAGGGCCAGATGCAATTCAAAATCATCTAGCCGGGCCGAAAATGAGAACAAGACATGTTTATATAGGCTATTTATATTTGCTTGGCAAGGACATGCTCTCTCACGCGCTCCGCCAGTGACGGCTCAGTTGCTGGCTGCCACGCGCGCATTTGCACGGCAGAATACGGTGCTTAGAATCAGTATCATGCATTTTTACTCACCATAATTACAGCAGATGCTGAAAATGTTCCCCATCCGCTGCCAAACATAATCGGAATCTCCCTATGAATTTCCCGGTTACTCCGGTTAATTTAGCTTCAGTAAGGAAATAACGACCTGTACGTCTATTTTTATTGTTTTCTGAACCTATATGTTTGAATCTCTTTTAGCCAGTTGTTTTATTGTCTGATTTATAAGAATGGGTCTCCCTGGAAATTTCGCTCGAAATTTTTGACTTCTCTAGTGCACGATTTCCTGCACTTTATGTACGTATTGTGCAGATATACACGTTCACGTAACGAATATCTCACATAAGGCATTACATCACTAGACACAATCACAATAAAACCCCATACAATACGATATATTGTGCACAGTAGCTTTATAAAATACCCAATTAGCTCGGAGCTCACATGTCTACCGCAGCAAGAGCGTGGGAATACGGCTGGGGACCGCGCGCGCCAACCTGTAACAGCCGGCTATTGGCCGGGGACCGGCGGCCAAGGTTGAGCAGAATCGCCTTGACAAGCTAAAATAATGACCCTGTAGATAAATTATAAACTTCCTATTTCTGAATTATAAATCAAACAAAATTTATAGGCTACAACTGGTAAAAAACTAAGGAAAATAGAACACACCTTCATTATTTGTTAGAAGAGAAAGGATTATGTGACAAGTGAAACTGGGACTGTAGTTCTAAGAGTTTGTCAACATCTACAGTAGTTTAAAGAAACTGGGATGAGCTGATTCTTAGTAGCGCAGCTAAATGGTGATCTGTCTATCTATTTCTGACGCTATTTTTGCGAAGCTTCATTGTAAGTAACACCTGTTCACGAACATGGCAGTTATCATCTGTACATGATAACTCAAGTTTGGGAAGCTTGGTTTAGGTAGGGCCTTGTCGAACTCAATTTTCGAAACGTTGAGGAATAGTTGCTTTAATTCGTTGTGACATTGTAACTTAATCAGTTCTAGCTGCAACTCTGATTTTCTTGTTTCACAGTCAACATGCTGAAAACGTCCAAATCCTATTCAATAACTTTGAAGTCCTGCAATTTTCATTCAAATTCGTCGTGGTGATCATTCGCACGAAAATATATTACACAAAACACATAAACGCAATAAGATTGGAATAGATTTTCACTTCACGTTGCACAGAACAGGAAATATAACCTATGTGTAATTGTAGGTAATATAATTCGAAACCATGTGACGGGCTCTAAACAAAGGGCAGAGCTTCCCAACGTCTGGTCCACGTACTCCTAGAGGTTTACAGGTTGACGAATGAGTTCTGCGTTGTGAGCCGATGTTCTGTAAATGTATGATAGGCTGCTTGGCTCAGAGGTAACATGATGATGATAATTGTTGTTTTAAGGGGCCTAACATCTAGGTTATCGGCCACTAATGGTCTGGGTGATAGTAAATATGATAATGATATGGTGACCATATCGAAAACCAAGGTAGATTGAAAATACTTACAAAAATGGAACTTAGATGGAAAATACTCACTAAAGCAAGTTAGATTGAAAAATACGCACAAAATGTAGTTGAGGTTCAAAATACTTACAAAATACAATGTAGATTCGAAATACTTATAAAATGCAATTGAAAATATCGACAAAATGCAATTTAGATTGAAAATACTTACAAAATGCAATTCTGATTCAAAATACTTACAAAATTGAATTGCAATTGAAATTGAAAATACACAATGTAATGTAGATTGAATATTCCCTATCATATTCAAAATGCTCAGAAAATGCAATTGAAAATCAGAATACAGTAGGCCCTACTTAAACAATGTAATTTATATCAGCGGTAACATTCTCACCTCCTGCGCCCAGTGTAGCAGTGAGGCTATGGAAATGGGAGGGAACCGTGTCAGTAGACTTACTGGCATGTTAAAGATCCCTTCGGGGGAAAATTCCAACATCCCCGCGTCTCTAAGACCCGCAGTATTTAAGTGGGATTTAAGCCGATGACTTTGTTATTCCTTCTTTATTAAGTGTTATAGCTATAGCTCTGCGCAGATAAACAAAATGTTATCCGCATCCGCCAAGCATCCGCACGTTAGTTATCCGAATCCGCTGACATTACAATAGTCTAATATTTTTAGCCTACTTTCGATTTTTGCAAAAATGAAAGTAGACTTATGAGATCTACACAGGGCCAACAATTGTGTGTCTGTGTGTGTGTAAGTGTAAGTGTGTGTACTCTGCATGTCTGTCCCCCCTAACAATTCAAACACGGTGAATCCAATTGAACAAAATTTGGTACAGAGGTAGCACTAGTAAAGGGAACCTCAGTGTCATATTTTATATTGCCGCCATCTTTACCAAAACGTAATGGCGGACACTCAAATGGTCAAAACTTAAAATTAAATTACGACCAAATTAATCATCGGATCTTTACCAAATTTGGTAACAACATACCTTGATGTGTCTTGTGCCCAATCAACAAGCCCATCAGCCGTACTATTGCAGGATGGTGGCCGTGTGAATTATGCAAACTTTATAATCCCTAACATGGGACCCACCAGTTCGGATTATCGAACCGAGAATCGTTTAAACCCTTCTAAAGGACGTGGGCCGTTCGAAATTAAAAGCTTATAGTGTAACTTTATACTACAGAAGTGGCTTTAAAAATCTGAGACGTCTCGGTTACAGACAAGATGGCTGCTGATCTCTCGTTCTGACCTATATTTCACTAATTTGAGTATGTTGCATGCAATGTAGCCTAAAAATAGAAATAATATGAACTTTGTATGAAATGAACTTTGTTTGAAATATTCTCCAATGAAGAAATCGTTTAGTCAAAGCCATTAATTGCTAAGACGTTGTATATGAATCGATTGATAACATTGAACTTGGGAGGACATAATTAGGTCTGTGGTTACAGCGTTAGTCTCTCACCCAGCCGGCTGGAGTTCTAATTCTAACCGAGTTGTATTTTTTTTGCTAGTTTTTAAATTATTATTGCTTTTTGTTTTGAGTACTGAGGCGTTATACAATTGAGCGTTATATTGTGCATTTTGCAATGGGAAATATATATATTTAATTAAAACAATGTTCTCCAATGGATCTTCAGGAGTGACATCTACCAGCAACTAGTTGAACTACAGTATGCGTGAGCTATGCACTGCCTACTAGATGCGAGCTGTGCTCTATACCGGCCAGTTAGTGAACCCATACCAGCGGTGTTATTGAAAATGCTCTCTTGTTGCCGATATAACGCACTGCCAAGTATAGGCGCGATTGAAAATTAGGTGTTCAGTAGGTATATTAAATGTGTTTCTCCCAGTGATACGTTTAGACCAACAAAGTTTCAATTATTGTTAGTAGACGGTGTTAATATACTGAATTCCTACGTTGTTTGTAGTGTTTGCTGATGAAATTGCAAAATACTGGGGTATATTATAGACTATGGTTTGAACGCCACTGTTCAAATCCAGTGTGCCAACTTGCATTTCGAATTGGAAGAAAATAGGAGTTGATAAGGACAAAGAGTTATAACTATACCAATACATATAGGAGAAAGTAGGCTATATGTTCCTTCCTGAACATCTTGTTAATTTATTAAATAAAATAATAATATTAATATAATATCGCATGGCCTTGGTTGCCGGGTTCAAGCTTTGTTAATTGTTGCCTAGAGGGCAGCTTGCATTTCGAATTTTGTAGTTCCTTGAAGCACTATGAAAGTCAAGGAGGTTAGATATCAAAGCTCCTTGACACTTTAGCACTTTCTAGTAGAGAAAGGAAGAATTTTGTGTTGGCGGAAACTCCCGAGATTAATTTTGCTATTATGAACACGGCCTACTGAATTCAAACGGGATCTTTATCATGCCTACATCGTATGACATTGTCGTGATATTTGCCGCCTTTCAAAAAAAAACCACTTACCACGACCGGGAGCGAACCTGCAAGCTTGGGGTTGGTAGGCCGACAAGTTAACCACTCACCCTCCGTGGCAAGCTATTTATTAGATAAAGCATAAAGTATCAAAGCAAAACATTTAGACATTTGTTGAGAAATTCATTCCTTTGGGCTGTGTGTGATTCGTAAGACAATGTTGACTGAGTTTTCTCCCTCTGAGTAACGGCAAGTAAAACAGCGGATGGCTAACTATAACACTTACTTAGTCGTTGGATATACCCACGCAGGCAAGCGCAGGATAAAGTACTATCTTTCGGCATAAGTCAACGCTAATTGAGGGTATTTCCATGATTGGCTTCTCTCACTTCTCTATTATTCTCAAACAATCCAAGTGAAAGCAAATAGGGAACTGATAATAAAGGTGAAAGACGCAGATCTTAGCAACATCATCCTTAGCTTCTAAAGGCTGAAAGCCTTGTCGTTGCAGCCATATCTTACGGTCATCAGCAGTTCTCATCATACGGCCAAACGAGTCACATTCCATCTCCTTGCCAATGTTCTTGAGATACGATTGGCTTGGTCGTCCCCTTTGTTTTTCCCCCAAAATTTTCCTTCAAAAATTACCTAGAAAAAAGTGTCATGCCTGAGTATGAGTCCCCTGAATTTTGGTTTCCTTTTCTGGATGGTGTTCAACAGGCATCGATTGTCCTGAATTTGGTTCAAAACAAGCTCATTTGTCTTTCTTTCCATCCAGTTTGTTCGGGCCATTCGTCTCCAAAACCATATTTCAGCTGTCTCAAGTTTTGTTCTTCTCTTTTCCTAAGAGTCCATGTTTCACAACCATAGGTCAACACACTCCAAACAAAGGCCTTGAGAAATGACTACCTTATCTTCAAGTTGAGGTGCTCATTCAGCAAGAAATTCTTCTTATTTTAAAAGGCTTTCTTCGCCAATATTATTCTTAGCAAACACTATTTTTTTTTTTAAAATTCAGTTCAACATTGTATTCTAAAACCTATCCGCAATTTAATTCTAAACACCCCCAGGGGCTCACATCTAGTGGGACGTGGTTTGGCGACCACGGGGCCCCAGCTGACTCCGGCATTGCTTCCACTTACTTGTGCCGGGATCCTCTCCGTCTTCTTTCCTGTTGACCTCACTTGGTCAACTCTTGTTCTCTTCCGACCCCGACGGTATTAGGGTATCCGAAGCCTAGGGAGTCTCTTCCTTTCCTGCCTTAACTTGCCCTTGTCTCATCTTTTCTGATACCCTCCTTCTGCGAGGGGTCAGCCTTCTTTTTCTTTTCCTGTTATCTCCTGCCTTCTACTCAAGGCCCTCAAGGAGGCAGGGTGTATGTAGCTCCATCACTTCTGGTGCACCCTGGATATTGCTACACGCTCAGGGGCTCACGGCTGGTGAGTTCGGGAGTTGGCGACCACGAGGGATTCCTGAGCTGGGTCCGGTTTTCCCCCCTTTTGTCCATTATCTGTGGGGAGGTCCCTCTCCTCTTTCACTTTCCTATCTGCCTTTTAGGGCTCTCCTTCCTTCCAAGTCCCTCAATCCGCATTCTTCGAGGGTTGAAGGCATTTCTTTTCCTCCTGTCCCTTATTTGCCTTATTCTCCTTTTGTTTTCCATATCTTCTTCTAGTCTATAAGTTAGTAGTTAGTTTTAGTTATAGTTTACATTTCATTATCATCTTCACGATCACCCAAACCATTAGGGGCCGATAATCTAGATGTTAGGCCCCTTAAAACAATTATCATCATCATCATAATTCTAAATAATATCCGCAGCTTATCCGCTATCCGTACAGCCTTGTAAACTATATCCGCATGGCGAAACATTTGCGGATATCCATGGGTTTATCTGCAGATATCCGCATCCACGCAGGGCTTTGGTTATAGCATCATTTATAGAGAAGTGCTCTTTTTCTTTCATGATTACTGACAGTAGCATCCTCAATGATGCTTTTTAATGCATCACGTTTAGTATCAATTGACTGACAGAGGTTACATAATTTTTTTCAGTTCTACTAAATGTCCTTCATGCTATAATATTAAATATATTTGTGTGTAGTAATTGATGTATTCCTGAATGCACTAGTCTACTGTGATTATTGATAATGGATAACATGATCCAGGCACAGAGTGGTGGTGCAAGGCTGCTCGGTAAATTAGTTGCGAACAAACTACTTCCATTTTAATGTGACAGAATGGTAACTTTCTCGCCGGTTGTGAGCAAGGTAGCTGTGTTGATCCCGTCGCAGTCAGATGGCATTTGAAGGCACACAAATATGAGGGAATAGTGTCACTAGATTTACTGGCATGTTAACGATCCCCTTCTGGGCATACAACACTGCATTGGCTTCCAATTGTGTCAGGTACAATGGTGTCAGATTTAAGTAGATCAAATGCTCTCATACGAGAGTACAGGCAGATTGAAATGAACCCTCAATTGCCTGTTCTGGGTGATATTCCCGCTCTCAAGATACCGAGGCTCAAGTCACGGCGTCCATCTTTGCGAGATGCTGTTGCTTTGGCCGATGGGAATTTCTACCCTTCAGAAGAATGGAGAAATCGCTGGAAAGTTGGCACAGACAGTTCCCTACACAACATCCTTTCTGGTGAACATCTTCCTAGTGGACATCATCTACCGCGTAACCTCTGGACCACGCTGAATCGGGTGAGAACAAATCATGGACGATGTAGGTACGCCCTTTATAAGTGGAAATATATTACATCACCGGAGTGCGACTGTGGTGCCTCTCAACAAACAATCTCAAAAGTTCTTATACAGGTAGCCCAAATGACTTTCTGGAACCAACAGAGGAAGCCATACAGTGGATCACCCAACTGGACATTGCAATATAATTAAATCTTGCTCCCGGGTAACATTTTTCTTGTCTGTGTATATTTGTGTATATTTATACTTATTTTATGTATCTAACTTGTTGCCATACGCTAAATAATAAAGGGGCATCTGAGAGTGCTAAAATGCGAAGGTCTGTATCAGAAGATTTCTCTGAAACTACAACAAGAAGTTCCGTGACGAACTAAAGAGCCTACTTTTCTTAAAATTTAAGATTCATGCCAATGATTAATTTACTCGTATATGGATCTATCTAGAATAATGACGAAATTAAGTTGGTAATATCAAAATTTCTAATTAGTTCGAAATACTGTATACCAGGCATAATGTAGCCTAATAGGGAACTACAGTTGGCAGCCCTGGAGACTGAATATAGTCTTAGTTAGGCCTACACCTCTTAAGGTACAGAATACAAAAGTTGGTTGAATTCCAATAGATAGCATGGACATTACATGCAGTTAAACCTTGGATCCAACAGCGCGCGTAAAATCATGTTGGCAACAATGACATACATGTATTGGTCAGAAATAATCTGAAATAATATGATCTATTGTTGTGTCAATTTTGAATGAAATCCATTAGATAGTATAGAAGTTACATACATTTTAAAATTGGACCTATAAGCAGGCTTAGAATCATGTTGGCAGCACTGGCGTAGGCCTATATTATTTACTCCAAATTAATTTAGAATACCAGGTACTATACGTGTGCAAAGTTTAGAGCTATTGGCTTGCATACTTTCTGATATATTGATATTAGGGTAACACAATTAGAGACAGTATTTAATAACAGTTGGTAGCCCTGGTTACTCTCAAGAATCGGCATAGTCATATCTGTTATGGTACACATAGCATACATGAAATTTGGTTGAAATCCAAGTGATAGTATAGAAGTTACATGTATTTAAAGTTGGACATCTCAGCAGGCTTAGAAACATGTTGGTAGCACTGAGTATATAAGTTACTCCAAATTAATATAGAATGTTAGGTACTATACGTGTGCATAGTTTAAAGCTGTCGGCTTGCATACTTTCTGATATATGGGTATTTGAATGAAAAAAGAGAGCATTTATTAACAGTTGGCAGCCCTGGTGGCTCTTAAGAATACGCTCAGTCATATCTGTTTACGTACACATAGCACATACGTAATTTGGTTGAAATCCAATTGATAGTGTAGAAGTTATATGCATTTAAAATTTGGACTTATCATCAGGCTTATAATCATTTTGGCAACACTGCCATGTATGGTCTCCTGGAAATTAAGCTGCAATATTATTATCTATACGTGTGCCAATTTTGAAATAGCTCCCATTCATACCTTCCATGTTATCCAACATGGAGCTCAAATTTCAAATGCGATTTTTCAGCAGTTGGTAGCACTGACATCATTTTCAAGTATGACATTGTGATGTCCCGGTATAGATCTTTACTCATTCCAAATTTGGTTTCGATAGCTGCAACCGTTTAGGAGTTGATAGGGGGAACACACAGACAGACAGACAGACAGACAGACAGACAGACAGACATTTTCCCGGATCGGTCTCATAAGTCTACTTTTTCCACATTTTTAGCCTACTTTTCACATTTTGCAAAAATGAGGAAAAAGTAGACTTATGAGATCGGGCAAATGTGTGTCTGTCTGTCTGTCTGTCTGTCTGTCTATCTGTCTGTTCTTCTGTCTGGCTGTGTGTGTGTGTCCCCCTATCAACTCCTAAACGGCTGCAGCAATCGAAACAAAATTTGTTAGGAGTAAAGATCTATACCTGAATATCTCACGGCCATATTTGAAAATGATATCAGTGCTACCAACTCCTGAAAAATCGCAACTGAAATTTGAGCTCCAAGTTGGATATCATGGAGGGTATGAATGGGATCTATTTCAAAATTGGAACACGTATAGATAATAATATTGCAATTCAATTTCCTGGAGGCCATACATGGCAGTGTTGCCAAAATGATTATAAGCCTGCTGATAAGTCCAAATTTAAAATGCATATAACTTCTATACTGTCAATTGGATTTCAACCAAATTTCGTATGTGCTATGTGTACATACACAGATATGACTGAGCGTATTCTTAAGAGCCACCAGGGCTGCCAACTGTTAATAAATGCTCTCATTTAAAAAAAAGTCCAAATGCCCATATATCAGAGTATGCAAGCCAACAGCTTTAAACTATGCAGATGTATAGTACTTGACATTCTGTATTAATTTGGAGTAACTTATATACGTCAGTGCTACCAACATGATTCTATGTCTGATGATAGGTCCAATTTTAAAATGCATGTAACTTCTATACTAACTAATGGATTTTATTCAAAATTGCCACAACAATAGATCATATTATTTCAGATTATTTCTGACCAATACATGTATGTCACTTTTGCCAACATGATTTTACGCGCGCAGTTAGATCCAATGTTTAACTGCATGTAACGTCCATGCTATCCATTGGACTTCAACCAAATTTTGTATTCTGTACCTTAAGAGTTGGAACTCAGAATATATTCAGTCACCAGGGCTGCCAACTGTAGTTCTCTATTAAGCTACATTATGACAGGTATACCGTATTTCGACCTAATTAGAAATTTCGATATTACCAACTTAATTTGGTTATTATTCTAGATACCGTTATTAATCATTGGCATGAACCTTACATTTTAAGAAAAGTAGGCTCTTTAGTTCGTCACGGAACTTCTTGTTAGCCTACTTTTCACATTTTGCAAAGATGAGGAAAGAGTAGACTTATGAGATCGATCCGGGAAAATATGTGTCTGTCTGTCTGTCCTTCTGTCTGTCTGGCTGTGTGTGTGACCCCCCTATCAACTCCTAAACGGCTGCAGCAATCAAAACCAAATTTGGTATGAGTAAATATCTATACCGGAATATCTCAAGCCAATATTTGAAAATGATGTCACTGCTACCAACAGCTGAAAAAACGCACTAGAAATTTGAGCTCCATGTTGGATATCTTGGAAGGTATACATGGGAGCTATTCCAAAATTGGCACACATGTAGATAATTCTATTTCAGTTTAATTTCCAGGAGGCCATACATGACAATGTTGCCAAAATAATTCTAAGCCTTCTGATAGGTCCAATTTTTAAATGTATATATCTTTTACGCCATCAAGTGGTTTCAACCAAATTTTGTATGTAATATGTGTACACAAACAGATATGACTGAGTGTATTCTTAAGAGCCACCAGGGTTGCCAACTGTTAATAATTGGTCCCTCGATTTTTATCCATATACCAATATATCAGAAAGTATGCAAGCCGACAGCTTTAAACTATGCACACGTGTAGTACCTGACATTTTAGATTAATTTGGAGTAAGTTATATACGTCGGTTCTACCAACATGATTCTAAGCCTGCTGATAGGACCAATTTTTAAATACACGTAACTTCTATACCACCAGTTGGATTTCAATCAAATTTCGAATATGCTATGTGTAACATAACAGATATGACTTTAAGTATTCTTAAGAGCAATCAGGGCTGCCAACTGTTAATAAATGCTGTCTATATTTGTGATATGTAACATTTTTCGCTCGGTTGCTGATAAGTTTTGTGGGAGTGATTTTGAAAATGGGGGACCGACGTGGATCGGAACTATCGAGCTGCAGTGGTGGATCCAACGGAAGTATGCACTGCCCGCTCGATCGATCAAACGGAAGTGTACTAGCTGGCAGTGGTGGACGACGCAAGTATGCACTGCCCGCTCGATCGATCAAACAGAAGTGTACTAGCTGGCAGTGGTGGACAACGGAAGTATGCACTGCCCGCTCGATCAATCGGACGGAAGTGTACTAGCTGGCAGTGGTGGAAAACGGAAGTATGCACTGCCCACTCGATCGATCGATCCAAATACCAGATTATCATTTTAAACGATATTTATCATATCAATATGACTCATTTTAACAGAATCCATATGAAATTACGTGTTGGCTGTGAATGAAGAGAACCTGTTTATAAGGAATTTAAGGTTATGAGCGGTGTCGCGTCTATTAATCTAGTTGATCCATATCGCATTCTATATTTAGGCTAGTGCTGGTGGAAGCTACAAATCATCTAATAAAATGAGTTACGTATTTTAAACTACAATATCTGTAAAACACTCCCTTTTAGAATAACAATTGAAAATGTGTGTATTGGAAACAAGGCAGTGTGTGCTCTGTAGCGCGAGAATATTATGGTAATACAGTAGGCAGTGCATATAGTAGGCACTGGTTTGACGAGCACAGTGGCAATTATTTCACCGACTTTCGTCATTGAGCAGTTTATGAAGCTTCACGTTCAAGGTTGAACATCACATGGGGTAGGACAAAGACGACAAATTACTTTTAAGTAAGCGGCATTATTGTCAAGCTGTGGTTGAGTAAGCTAGTCAAATATTAAATGCATAACAGAATGTTGTTATATGAGTGGAATAAAAGCTAAGACTAGGTCATTTCATGTTTGTAGGAAGGCATGTTTTGATTGTTTAGGACGAATTGTATGAGAGTCTTGAGAATAATGAATGATATAGTTACTGATGAGTGTGGTCACAGTATTTGAGAGTACACTCGACGTTGTGTGTCACTTTGTTATTATGAATTATTAAGGAAGGAAGGAAGCTTGTAGTTTTGCGTGACCGTTAATCTCACAACCATGATCCACGGTACCTCCCTTTTACGTGGAATGCGAACCACAGGACATGGCATTTCAATTCGAAAATCTCACATGTATTGACCGGGAATCAAACCCAGTCTACCCTGGTGAGAGACTAACAGCTTGACCGCTGCGCCACAAGTGTGACAGTAGCATATCTCCAATTCAATCTATACATTCATCATAGTACTGATCTGAAAATGGAGCGTAAATTAACATTTGAAGAATGTCCAAGCTGTGTAGTATACGAGTAGGATAACATGTCAGATGTTACACATCATATGCGACTACTGTAAGGCTCGTATCTTCTTTTACCTTAATATCAATATATGAGAAAGTATGCAAGCCAACAGCTCTATACTTTGCACACGTATAGCACCTGACATCCTAGATTAATTTGGAGTAATTAATATAACTCAGTGCTGCCAACATGATTCTATGCCTGCTGATAGGTCCTATTTTAAAATACATGTAACTTCTATACTAACAAATGGATTTCATCCAAAATTGGCACAACAAGATATCATAATATTTTAGATTATTTCCGACCAGCACACGTATGACATTGTTGCCAACATGCTTTTACTCGTGCTGATAGAGTCAATGCCTAACTGCATGTAACGTCCATTGGATTTCAACCAAATTTTGTATTCTGTACCTTAAGAGATGGAACTAAGAATATATTCAGTCACCTGGGCTGCCAACTGTAGTGCTCCATTAGGCTATTTTATACCAGGTATATTTCGAACTCATTAGACATATCGATATTACCAACTTAATTTCGTAATTATTCTAGATAGGTTCATATACTGTAGATTAATCATTGGCATGTATCTTAATTTTATGAAAAGTAGGCTCTTTAGTTCGTCACGGAACTTCTTGTTGCAAAATGTGAAATGTAGGCTAATAATACTTCAGTTTAATTTTCAGGAGGCCATACATGACAGTGTTGCCAAAATGATTCTAAGCCTACTGATAGGTCCAATTTTTAAATGCATATAACTACTACACTATCAATTGGATTTCAACCAAATTTCGTATGTACTATGTGCACATAATCAGATATGACTGAGCGTATTCTAAAGAGCCACCAGGGCTTCCAACTGTCAATAAATGCTCTCTCTATATTTTTACACCAATGTATCAGAAAGTATGCAAGCCAACAGCTTTAATCTTTGCATACGTATAGTGCCTGACATTCTAGATTAATTTGGAGCAACTAATGTATGTCAGTGCTACCAACATGATTCTAAGCCTGCTAATAAGACCAATTTTAAAATACATGTAAGTTCTATACTATCAATTGGATTTCAACCAAATTTCATATGTGCTATGTGTACAATAACAGATATGACTTAGCGTATTCTTTAGAGCAATCAGGGCTGCCAACTGTTAATAAATGCTGTTTATATGTTTTACCCTATTATCAATATATCAGAAAGTATGCAAGCCAACAGCTCTAAACTTTGCGCACGTATAGTACCTGACATTCTAGATTAATTTGGAGTAAATAATATATGCCAGTGCTGCCAACTTGATTCTAAGCCTGCTGATAGGTACAATTTTAAAATACCAGTAACTTTTATACTAGCAAATGGATTTCATACAAAATTGGCACAACAAGAGATCACAATATTTCAGATTATTTCTGACCAATACATTCATGACATTGTTGCCAACATGATTTTACACGCGCTGATAGGTCTAATGTCTAACTGCATGTAACGTCCATGCTATCCATTGGACTTCAACCAAAGTTTGTATTCTGTACCTTAAGAGATGGAACTAAGAATATATTCAGTCACCACGGCTGCCAACTGTAGTGCTCTATCAGGCTACATCATGCCAGGTATATTTCGAACTAATTAGAAATTTCGATATTACCAACTTAATTTCGTCATTATTCTAGATAGGTCCATAAAGATTAATCATTGGCAGGAATCTTAAATTTTAAGAAAAGTAGGCTCTTTAGTTCGTCACGGAACTTCTTCTTCTTATTATTATTATTATTATTATTATTATTATTATTATTATTATTATATCGTTATGCCCATCTGTGGAGCGCGTTAAAACTTATTTTGGTAATGATTTTTTTACTTTTCAAATTGTTATTTATTTATTTATTTATTTATTAATCAAAGCACAATCTACAGCTATGTGAGCCCTTAACGCTTGTACAAAATGACAAACAAATAACAGACGTAAGGATATAACATAAATTAGACAAATATCCTATCAAAAGCCAGCCTCCGTGACTTAGGCGGCAGCACGCCGGCCTCTCACCGCTGGGTCCGTGGTTCAAATCCCGGTCACTCCATGTGAGATCTGTGCTGGTCAAAACGGAGGCAGACAGGTTTTTCTCCGGGTACTCCGGTTTTCCCTGTCACAATTTCATTCCAGCAACACTCTCCACTATCATTTCATTTCATCTGTCATTCATTTAATCATTGCCCCAGAGGAGTGCGACAGGCTTCGGCAGCCGGCACAGTTCATATCCTCACCGCTAGCTGGGGGCTTCATCCATTCCATTCCTGACCCGGTCGGAGACTGGAAGCAGGCTGTGGATTTTCATTTCATCCTATCAAAACAAGTCCAGATCACAATTGTCGTGTCGTCAATGGCCGAGATGACAGTTCTAGATACAGTTTAGGTTTTCGTTCACCTTATTCAGAAACGTCCTCTTGGTTGTGGATGTGTCTAGCTCGCGTTTACTTGCTATGCTATTGTACAGGGAAGGATCTTTTAACTATCGAATGTTCAGTGTGTGGAATGTGGAAAATATCTATGAGCCTGGTAGAACGGGAAGGTGGTCCGAACGGTGGTCATTTAAAATAGAGTGTAGGAAGGACAGGTCAGTTACCTGTAGTGTCGTGTTGAAGGGAGGGATGTTTATAACTGAAAGTACCTGCTTAGTGGCGTAGTGCCTAAACCTTGGTATTCCGTTCCTTATAAAGGATTGAATTCTCCTTACTTTATTTAACCCGCGTGGACTGGCACATGGGTATTTTTACCCGAGGTTTAAATATTGCTCTATATTTTCGTTTCGGTCAGCTCTTATTTCCTGTACATTACTGTACTTTCCTCCCAGACTTGAAATTCACCCGGCAAAAGAAACATGTCCATAGCCTTTTGAACACTCATGTTATTTCTAAGTTATATTATTTACGGTCGGGTTAGATTTACCCATGGCGCCAATCCTCGCGTGACAATTTTCGGTCTACGTTCGTCTGGACAATCTGTAAAAATAAGGAGGAAAATCAACCTAGTTTGTTTCAGCCCCATCATATAGCTCACGTTCCTGTTCATCCATGTTTAGGGTCTAGGGACACCTTGGTCATCAGCTCCTTTGTAAAAAAAATAAGATGACTGCTTTGCATCCATTATCCAGATCAATGATTCTGTTAAGGAAATTATTGTTATTTTCCTGCATGTTAAATTTTAGAAGTATAAATAAATACATTTCTTACATTGGCCAAAGTCGGGATTGACTGGAAAGACAGGCGCCTTATTCTGAACTTATATAAAAATCAAACTACAGAAATAACAGTTAATGGCAATAAAAGAGAAGCAAAAATAAGAAGAGGTGTAAGGCAGGGTTGTCCTCTATCACCATATCTCTTTAATATCTATATAGAAGCTGCAGTAAATGCATTAAAAGAGAAAACAAAAGGATTAAAATTTAATGGAGTACAGGTTCATAGCATTCGCTTTGCAGATGATATTGCACTTTTAGCAAACTCTGCATGTGAAATGAATAGAATGTTAAACATTTTACAGAAATCCTTAGGAAAATTCGGGCTAAGAGTTAATTCTCGGAAGACAAAATTAATGGTGGTTGATAAAAAGAAACAACCAATTTTAGCTAATATAATGTTAAATGATAGTGCCATTGAACAAGTAACGGAATTTTGCTATTTGGGAAGTGTGATTAATTATGACAACAGATGCATCTCAGAAATTAAGAAAAGAATAGTGTTGGTGAAGAAAGCCTTTCAAAATAAGAAGAATTTTATTTTTATTTATTTTTATTTATTTAAACCAAGTCTACTTGTTAATTGTCACTTTAACTCAGAGAGTCATATCGTGACAATAAACACATAGATAACATAAATGTACAGTGTGACGTTAGATAATTAAACCAAATGTCCATTCGGCATTGCATTGCTTCCTTGTTATTTCAAAACTTAATAATGTTTTGCAGTAGTTATCTTCATTCACAATATCACTGGGCAACTTTTCTGATGGAAACTGCACAAAGATCTTTCTTAATCATAAATGTGGACACAGTGTTCTTCATTTTTTGACAGTTCTCCATGGGAGACACCTCACAGAAAGAATTACTTTTATTTCCCTATCGAGCCCTTACTGACTGTAAGAGTCTGATAAGTTTTGTGGTAAGGAAAAAAAACCATCAAACTCACCGGAAAAATCTACAGACAGCAATATGTGGCTGTACGGTAGTATCGTATAGGCTACCTAGTTAATACAGATAGGCTCTCCTAGGCTTTAACAAGATTTATAGCTTAGGAAGCCATCTCCTGTACTTGAATGCTTAATTTACATGCATCTTTGTTCTGAATCTCATCCGACGCTTTCTTATTCCACATTGCCCTGATGGTATTAAAATATTTTGCTAATTGACCTGCTTTCCCCCATTCCCTTTTTAGTAATTTAATTAAAGTGTGATACTCATTTTCATTTTCTATTCTGTTTAGATCTGCTTTGTCTACAAACTTTGCTCTTATCATTTTAGTTTCCTTGCATTCCCTGATCAGGTGCGTCGCACCCATAACCTTCCCACAAAACAGGCAAATGTCCTCTTTTCCTACTTCTCTCAACGCTTTGTTCTTATACACCCCCATTAACCACCAAATTATCCCTCTCATTTCTCTTTTCATTAGGCATTGAGGCTTTATGCTCATAAAGTTCCTTATTTCGCAGAACTCCGTTAAGGTTCTCCTACTGGTGCACTCTTCCCTTAGCACCTGCAACTCTACGTCATTAACCCTTCTGCACACTTTTTTACACACCCTACCTTCCTCTCTTTGTAAGTCCCTATCCCATAGATAACCCATTCCTAATCTTTCCAGTACACTTCTTACCCCGTCCACCCAGTAGCCCTCTTGCTGATGCTTCATTTGGTGCAGGTAGGCTACCTTAAGCATTTCCCCCCCTCCACCTGCTTTTAAACGAATCCAAGACTTTATGACCCTTTTTATGATATGTTGTCTAATGTTTACATCCTCACACAACATTCTCGCTCCACAATTCGCCGTGCAACTAGGTAGCCCCAAAATTATCTTGGCGAACCTACTTACAATACTGTCCAGGGTTTTCGTTCCTTCCTCTAAACCCCATACTTCCACTCCATAGAGTGCTCTTGAAACGATGAGTGCGTTGAACACATTCTTATACACTTTGTAGTCAAGATTCGGTAACCTACGCTCTAACACTTTAACATTCGCCAATGCCGCTAGCCCTTTCGATTTTGCCCTTTTAATTTGTTCGGTCCATTTACCATTACTCGCCATTATCGTCCCTAGATACTCAAGTTTTTTCACCGTCTCTAACTGAGACCCATACATGACCCACTTTTCATTCTTAGCCAGTTTAACTCCCTTTTTGCAGACCTTAACTTTGGTCTTACTCGGGTTAATTTTTAAGTTCCAGTCCTCACAGTATCTCACAATCTCGTCAATACTATATTGCATATTATAGGGTGTTAGAGCAAGCAGAAGGATGTCATCAGCAAAAGCTAGGCCCGGGATATCATAATTGTCCAGGCAAGGGTTGGACCGTTGCTCAAAGCCCTTTGAATCAAAAATATCGTTGATAAATAGCAAAAAAAGCACCGGGGATAATTTGCATCCCTGTTTTAATCCTATATTAGACGTTATCTCTCCTACAATTACATCATCTTTAGTTTTAATTGCACATTTCACTTCGGAATACACATTCTCAATTTCTCGTATCATTTTATGTGACACCCCGATTTTTCCCAGCTTAGCCATGACAGCTCCCCTGCTCACTGAATCAAACGCCTTCTCCAAATCAATAGCTGTGATATACAGCTTGCCTCTTTTCCTTCTTATGTACTTGTCCATCACCGTTTTAACCACCATTATATTGTCACTGGTTCTCATCCCTTTTCTGAACCCTGTCTGGAGTCTCGAGAACACCGAACAGCCCTCTGCCCATGCTATTAAACGTTTGGATAAGACCCCGGTGTACATTTTGCTCAAATTATCAAGCAAAGTTATGCCTCTATAGTTGCCTGGGTCTAGTTTGTCCCCACGCTTCTTATATATTGGACAAATTATCCCTTCCTGCCACGCCCTCGGAAATCTACCTCCTTCAAAGATTTTATTAAAGATTTTTACCAAGCTGTCCATCATGAACCTATTATTACTCAACTCTTGCCAAAATTCATTTGCTATCCCCGAAATAGCACCTGACTTTCCTCCTTTACTCTTTACTGTTACTCCCTTAATTTCCTCTATCGATATGACTTGGTCCAGCATAGGCAGAACGACCTCCATCCCCCTCGGGACGCCAAACTCATCCCTCTTCCTCCAATTATCTTCAACATTTAACAGATTCTCATAATATGCAATCCATACTTCATCACTAATAGAGCTCCCCCCACCACTTCTGCTCCCCCTACAGTAAGAATTTATCCTGCTCCACACTTTGCTACAGTCGTTAGCTTTAGAATCCTTATTTAGTGCTGTAGCTTCCTTACCCTGCCATTCATCTTTCATTTTGCTGAGCAGTTCCCTATATTCCTTCCTTAGACGACAAAATTCTACTCTCATCGTATCATCCCCTCCTCTCTTGTATAACTTCAGTGCCCTAATAACTTCGGTTTTCTTCCTTCTACAAGATTCATCGTACCATCCTTTAATTCTCCCTAATTTTCCTCTAGCCTTCACGCGCATTTTCCGCCCGGCCATCATAATTGCATTCTCAATCATACGTATTACCCCTTCAATTTCATCATTACTGATCATTAAACTTATCCCTACCTTTATCAGCTCAAAATTTTCTCCCTGGAAGTAGTTCTGGAACTCTCTGCAGTTTTCCTCCCTCCATCTGAATCTATTTACTTTTCTCTCTATAGCTTTAACTTGTGGGTTCCCTTTTGATTTTAATTTTGTCACCGCTCCCTGCATGTTGACGACAATTGGTAGGTGGTGTGATTCCCCCCATTCTTCAACAGTGAACCTCTTAATTAGGGCTAGGGCTCCTCTGGAACATATTGCTAATTCTATTACACTTCCTCCAGTCTCTGTTATATACGTCAGGTTACCTTCTTCATCCCCCACACAGACACCATTTAATATATATAGCTCTTCTGCACCACATAGTTCCAAAATCTTTTCTCCGTTCTTATTACATTCCTTGTCTTTGCTGTGCCTATCCCCACATACGGCCTCGGCAACCCCCTTGCTGTAAAGGGGCTTTCTGTCTGCAACCCTCGCATTGAAGTCCCCTAAAAGCACAATCTCTGCCTCTTCATATATATTTTGAATTCTGTTTATTTCCATAGCTAACTCATCGAAAAAGCTTTCTCTTGCATACGGGGAATTCTCCGGAGGGTTGTAGACAAAGCCGAAACATACCGTTCCTTTCCCCCTCACCCTAATATCTGCTTTTACCCACACTACTTCTTCCAGTTCTGAACTAATAAATTCTGATAATTCCCTCACCTCTTCTTTAATTAAAACAACAATTCCCCCCGGCAACCTACCTGTACGAGCTTTCCTAATCTTAGGTTTTGTATATATATTGAAGCCATCTATTTTAACCTCGCAACCTACAGGGAGCCAACTCTCAACAAATCCTACAATCTGCATATCTTCTATTAGGGTCAAAACTACATCGTTCCTTCTCTTATTTAAAAAACCCTCTATATTTACGCTAGCAATATTCCAGTTTAGTTATTTTTTACCCCTACCCTCTTCGCTGGCGGTAGCTTTACTTCTAGTAACTCTAGCTTTCTCTAGCTCCAGTATGCTGCCACCTGGAGAAGAAATGACCTCCTTCTCCACATTAAACTGCTCTGTCAAGGTTTTCTTGCCCCATAGTTCTTTTAGACTAGTAACTCGTTGTTTGACAGTCTCACCTTTCTGCAAACCACGCACTTGTCTGGTGTTCCTGGCGCTGACGTTGGTCGTTCCTGCTCGCGCCACTTCCGTGTTGGACTTGGAGGTCGATGCTCTCTGTTGAATCACCGCACTTCCCTCTGAACCGCCAGCTGCTTCCACCTGGTTGCTAGGTCTGACTGTCTCCTGTAGTTGCTGCTTCTCCATATCCTGGAGTTGTGCCACTGTCCAAATCCGATCCCAGTTGTTGCCGCTAACCGCCAGTCAATTGCCTTTTACATAAGCCTTGAGACCAGAGCTCCTTGCCTTCCTTAAATGAAACTGCAAGGTCCGTTGCTCGCTTGCCTCTTCTTTACTCATTTCTCTCCTTACCCATATCCTCTCCCCTTTCAGGTTCTTTGCGTTCGTCAGAATTCTGTGAGCCTTCAGCGCAGAAACTAAAGACACTTTCACGGGCCTCGTGCCCCTTCCCCGGCCTATCCTGGTCACATTGTCAATCTCTGAGACTCCAATGTTTATCCGCATGCCTTCACTAATCACTCGGAGCACCTTGGATGTTAGATCCTCGGTGCTTTCCTTGGCATCTTCCTTTATTCCGTAAATGAAGACGTTTTTCTTTCTCTCATCCAGCTTGGCCTTTCTTAATTCATTTACCTCCCCCTCTAATATCTTCACCTTTTCTCTTAGGTCTTTTATCTCTCTGCTATTCTCGGTCAGCCTTCCTGTCACTATTCCCATCTCTTCTCTTATACATGTCTTCATCTCCTTGAATTCCTTACATTGCTCACGAAGAATGTCCCGGATCTGGTCATTTTGTGACACTTCCTTTACAATTTCCCTTATTTTTTCCATTTCTTGCCATCCCAGCTGACCAGGCCCTGGGTTAGGCTCCACTCCTCCAATTAATAGTAGCGTCGCCACAACCAGAGCTACCATCCCCATCGCCAAAACCCCCATCTGTTCAGTGACGTTGCCCGCTATCACCTTCCCGACACCGAAATCGCACTTCACTCTAGCCTGCCAACGGCCGATGACCGCCCGGTACTGCTGAATAGCGATTCCCATTCTTCCTTACACTTCACTGCACGTCTATTCACCTTGCTTGCTTGGTTGAAACTGATAAGAAGAATTTGCTGCTCAATGAGCACCTCAACTTGAAGATAAGGAAGTCATTTCTCAAGACCTTTGTTTGGAGTGTGTTGAACTATGGTTGTGAAACATGGACACTGGGGAAAAGAGAAGAATCAAAACTTGAGGCAGCTGAAATGTGGTTTTGGAGACGAATGACCCGAACAAGCTGGGTGGAAAGAAAGAGAAATGAGCTTGTTCTGAACCAAATTCAGGAGAATCGATGCCTGTTGAACACCATCAAGAAAAGGAAATCAAAATTCATGGGACACGTACTCAGACATGACACTCTCCTCCAGGTCATTTTTGAGGGAAAAATTTTGGGGAAGAAACCAAGGGGACGACCAGGACAATCGTATCTCAAGAACATTGTCAAGGAAATGGAATGTGAATCGTATGTCAATATGAAGAGAACTGCTGAAGACCGTAAGAAATGGCTGCAACGACAAGGCTTTTAGCCTTTAGAAGCTGATGATAAAATAAACCTCATTTGTTATAGGGAATAGTTCATAGGAAGACACTAGATATAAAATTACTCCATTCAAATACGTATACGACTGCGATAAAAAGGGAGTGCCACACTATGGGACAAAATGATCCGGCGCCAGTCCTCGTGTTATATGGTTTCACGCCAGTTCTCAAGGGTTAAGTTTGATGGGCAGGAAGTTGTCCAAATGAGAAAGCAGTAGTTTTCCCAAAATCTCTTCATCTGGGCCCAGAAAATCTTCCTCCTGTTAGGGTCATGATTTCTTGGTCCTGGTAGTAGTTTCCTCAGAGAAATGATGGCTTTTTAATTAATGAACTGGAGTCCATCATATAAAATGTCCTCTGTAATGGCAATTTCTTGAAGGGCTCTTTCTATTTCACTAAGGCGGTTGTTCTTGACTTTTATTAGGAGAGTTAGGTTGAGGATACTTTTGGTGGCCGAAAAACTTCAATTGCATTTTCCTGAAGGTGTCAGTGACCTTTTCAGTTTGCTGATAAAGATCTTGAGACTTCCGATTCATGCAGATTCCTTCTGAGCAGACTGGACCAAGGATTTTTCCTCAATATCTTCCTTTCTTGTTTCACTACGTCTTGAATGAGAGATCTGCCCCCTAGGTTTCCGAGGCATAGTGCTTCAGGTTTGATTACTGTGGTGTAACTTTATTTTAAGGGGATTCTCCCAAAAAAATTAAAGACGTTAAGCAAATAACTTAATCAATTTTGTTTTGATCTTCTTGTTGTTTCAATAGGCTTTCATTCTTTCCGAGAAGGTTCCACTACGTAGACTACTTCCAACCACTTTGGCCTGTACTGGTTTTTGATTTGGTGGCTCTGATGTAACTTGTCATTTGTTAGCCTATTTCCATTTATGAAAAAACAAGAAGTTCCGTGACGAACTAAAGAGCCTACTTTTCTTAAAATTTAAGATTCATGCCAATGATTAATCTATATGCATCTATCTAGAATAATGACGAAATTAAGTTGGTAATATCGAAATTTCTAATTAGTTCGAAATACTGTATACCTGGCATAATGTAGCCTAATACAGCACTACAGTTGGCAGCCCTGGTGACTGAATATATTCTTAGTTCCATCTCTTAAGGTACAGAATACAAAATTTGGTTGGAGTCCAATGAATACCATGGACGTCACATGCAGTTAAACATTGGATCTAACAGCGTGCGTAAAATCATGTTGGCAACAGTGTCATGCATGTATTGGTCAGAAATAATCTGAAATAATATGATCTATTGTTGTGCCAATTTTGAATGAAATCCATTAGTTAGTATAGAAGTTACATGCATTTTAAAATTGGACCTATCAGCAGGCTTAGAATCATGTTGGCAGCACTGACGTATATTAGTTACTCCAAAGTAATCTAGAATGCCAGGTACTATACGTGAGCAAAGTTTAGAGCTATTGGCTTGCATGCTTTCTGATATATTGATATTTGGGTAACAAAAATAGAGACAGAATTTATTAACAGTTGGCAGCCCTGGTTGCTCTTAAGAATACGCATAGTCATAGCTGTTAAGGTACACATAGCACATACGAAATTTGGCTGAAATCCAAATGATAGTATGGAAGTTACATGAATTTAAAGTTGGACCTCTCAGCAGGTTTAGAATCATGTTGGTAGCACTGACGTATATAAGTTACTCCAAATTAATATAGAATGTCATGTACTATACGTGTGCATAGATTAAAGCTGTCGGCTTGCATACTTTCTCATATATATTGGTATTTGGATAAAAGAAATTAAGAGCATTGTTTAACAGTTGGCAGCACTGTTGGTTCATAAGAATACGTTAAGTCATATCTGGTTATGTACATATACAACATACGAAATTTGGTTGAATTCCAATAGATAGTGTAGAAGTTATATGCATTTAAATATTGGACCTATCAGTAGGCTTATAATCATTTTGGCAACACTGCCATGTATGGCCTTCTGGAAATTAAACTGCAATATTATTATCTATATGTGTGCCGATTTTGAAATAGCTCCCATTCATACCTTCCATGATATCCAACATGGAGCTCAAATTTCAATTGCAATTGTTCAGCAGTTGGTAGCACTGACATCATTCTCAAATATGGCCTTGAGATATTGAGGTATAGATCTTTACTCCTACCAAATTTTATTTCGATTGCTCCAGCCGTTTAGGAGTTGATAGGGGGGGGGGGGACACACACACCGACAGACAGACAGACAGACAGACAGACAGACAGGACAGACAGACAGACAGACACACATTTTCCCGGATCGATCTCATAAGACTACTTTTTCCTCATTTTTGCAAAATGTGAAAAGTAGGCTAAAATATAGGCTTATGAGATCACCTTTTGTCCACATATGTGTATATGTGTGTATTTATGTGAGAGCGTCAATGTGTGTGTCCTCCCCCTAATAACTTCTAAACAGCTTGAGTGATTTCAATGAAACTCGGTAAAGCTATAGTACTATTTTGGACCACCCCCAACCGTGCTCTTCATATTTTATTACATCTCACCAATCCAACATGGCGGTTGTGCGAAATATTTCATCGGCATTCTATATCTCCGAAACTGTTACTCATATCACGCTGAAATTTTGTTCGGTAATAAATGACTCTACTAGATGTTCACCTATATAACTTTCAAAAACCTGTTAATTACAAAATGAAACATGGCGGCCAAGCGAAGATGAAACATTTAAATAGACTTTTCTCGCAATTTAGCCATCCGAACGCAGTGAAACTTATTATTTAAAACGTTATGCCCAACTATGGAGCGCGATTGAACCTACTGTACTGTTGTTGTTGTTGTTTGAGTCTTTAGTCTTTTGACTGGTTTGATGCAGCTCTCCATGCCTCCCTGTCCTGAGCTAATCTTTTCATCTCTACATAGCTACCACACCCTACATCTGAGGCAATCTGTTTAACATATTCTAACCTTGGTCTACCCCTACAGTTCTTGTCCTCGACCCTTCCTTCCATAACTAAGCTTGCTATTCCTGGGTGTCTTAGTATGTGTCCTACCAACCTATCTCTTCTCTTCATTAGCAGTCGCCAGAAACATCTCTCCTCTCCAACTCGTCTTAATACCTCTTCGTTTGTAACACTATCTACCCATCTGATCTTCATCATTATCTTGTAACACCACATTTCAAATGCTTCAATTCTCCTCCTTTCTACTGCACCAATAGTCCAAGTTTCACTTCCATAAAGCGCCACGCTCCAGACAAAGGCTTTCAAAAATGACTTCCTAATACCTAAATCTATATTCGATGTCAACAGATTCCTTTTTTGTAGAAATGCTTTCCTTGCCTGAGCCAACCTAATTTTTATATCCTCTTTGCTTCGTCCATCACTGGTTATTCTGCTTCCTAAGTAACAGAAGTCTCCTACTTCCTTCAGCTTTTCACCTGCCAATTTGATCTCCATAGAGTTTTCTGATTTATTTCGGCTGCATTCCAGTATTTTTGTTTTACATTGATTAATTTTCATCATGAATTCTTTCCGCAAGACGGACTCCATACCATTCAAAAACTCATTCAAATCCTCAGGCTTGTCGGCCAGGATGACGATGTCATCAGAAAATCTCAGAGTTGAAATTATTTCTCCTGTACTGTATTTAACAGAAAATTATGAATTAGCTTTCTTCTCTTCCCGAAGTACCTTCATCCTTTCTTCTGTCAACGCACCGGTAGCCCTCATCCGGGGCTTTGCAGCAAAGTGATGTTTGTTCACCAACAATTTAAAAGCTAGGCCTTGCCCATAAAATTTCGTCTGTTTATTGAAGGTCATTTTCAACGTAAATTATGCAGTTATTCTTGACTATCATTCCAGCAGACGCAGACACCTCTTGTGAATGTGGAGCTGAACAAGACCCAAGCCACCTACTCATCTGTGCCCTCCTGGACAACCCATGCACAATTGAAGATGTGTTTAGAGGAAGTAACAAGGCCATCGCAGCTGCAGTTTTTTGAAAATGTTCACCGGACACGGAAATGAATGAATTAATGAGGAGGCTAGTTTAAATCTCCTTTAGTAAGTCCTTCATCTTCCATTCTTTGAATTTGTCCATAAAATTTGTATCGCTTTTTTCTAATAGTGTATGATATTTTCTCAGAATGTTGGTATAACTCGTGAGACCTCCTCATTCTCTCTATGCACACTGGGTCAATTTGTTTCCTATGGATTTTACTTCTTGCTTTTCTCAATTATTTAGGTAGTGATCTTCCCCCAATGATTAGGGTTTCTCATGCGTATAATTCTTCAGGTAGAATTACCGTGCTATAGTGTTTTAATTTAATGTTACAATATATTGTTTTTTGTTATAGGCCTATTTGTTCCAAGTGAATCCACAGAATTTGTGTAATTTAGAGATCTTCTCTTTGTTTTCTTCAGGATTTAATCCAGATGGTTGTATGATTTCCCGTAAGTACTTGAAAGCATTTACCTGAGGGATCATTTCAAAATGATTGAGGGTATAATCTCTACTTGGTATAAAACAAAGTCCCCGTATTCTTGGATGTTCCGGATAATCTCAAGAATCACTGGATGGATTTTGATGCAGTTTTCACCATTTTTTAAAGGATATCTCGAGGAAAGTTTCTGTAGAAAATAAGGAAGTCGAGCAGTAACGATTTTAGTGAATCCAGTCGAAAAAAAGAAAACCTACCGTCCGTGCGCCGTTTAATCGTACGCTGGTTAAACCGTTAAACATATATACTGGATATACTATGAGTGTAAGAATTTTGTTCAGCATGAAAACTTGTACACAAGACCAGGAGAGCATATCTCTATCTTCAATACATCACCCACTTCAAGTTATTTGTTTACGTTTTCATTTCTTCCAACAATCTCCATTCAATTATTAGCTTCGGAGACTGAGTACTCCAGTGTAGGATTGGTGTTACGTTTCTTGTTGTGTACTTTCCGCAAACCAAGGACACCAAAACCACTATGAAGTGTGCGAAGTGTAAGATGTTTATATAAATAATAATAATAACCCCTGGCACTACAGCCCATGAAGGGCCTAGGCCTACCAAGCGGCTGCTGTCCAACCATTTGGCCTGCAGATATTGGAGTGAGGCGTGGTCAGCGCATCAGGTCCCCTTGGCCGTGAATCTTGGTTTTCGTGAGCGGGGCGCTGCCTCACTGTCAGACTGCTACTCAATTGTCCTCACGAGGCTAAGTGTACCTCATTCCAGCCCTCATGTCAGTTACTAAAATCCCTGACGGAACCGGGAATCGAACCCAGAGCCTCCGGGTGAGAGGCAGGTGCCCTACCCCAACACCACGGAGCTGGCAAGATGTTTGTACGCAAAGGTTATATCTTATCTGTTCGTGTCTCTTGTAGAGATGACATTCAGCAAAACAATCTAAAATATGAGGTGTTGCAAAATGTTGTAAAAAAAAGTCTCTTAATATTATTTTGTTTTTAGTACTCTATAGAATGTTAAAATCTCTACTAAGTATAAAACAAAGTCCCCGATTCATGGATGTTACGGGTAAAATCGAGAACTACAGGATGGATTTTGATGAGGTTTTCTCCATTCTGTAAAGGATATCTCGAGGATAATTTCTGTAGAAAATAATTTATTTATGATCAAAGGGAGCCAAGCAGTAACGATTTCAGTGGAAAGGTCGAAAAAGAACCTGGCGTCTGTGCGCTTTTTCAGCTTACGCTGGGCAAAGAGCTAAAAATATCAATATACTATGAGTGTAAGAATTGTTCAGCATGAAAAGTTCTACAAAAAAGCCCAGGAGAGCACATCTCTATCTTCAATACATCGCCTACTATAAGTGTTTTTAGGTTTTCATTTCTTCCAACAATCTCCATTCTGTTACTGAGGCGACAGTTTACGAGGTAGCTAGGGACGAGTCTATCACTCCAATTACAGCTTAGCTAGCTGTCGGGCTTATTGCCCCAGATACAACCAGCAGCAAATTCTCGAGACGTGTTGAGTTAAAAACTTTAGAGAAGAGTGGTTGTGTTTGGAGTTTCCCTGGAGATGCAACTTGGCTTTTCTTCATTTCACCTGTGAACTTTTCGTTCCGCAAAATTCACAGTAAAGTTAAGATTGGATGGAAGGGGATTTGTGTTTCATGCACCATGAACCAAATTACGTCTGACAAGAATTTGTTGCACATGCATCTCCATGATAATATAATTAATAGTCCAGTCAGTGATTTTAACCCATCATGCCGAGACGTAAAACGTATATTGGTCGTTGTTCATTGACATTGAGAAAAAAAAAGCGCTTATCACGTAATGCATTCACAACTGTTCCCGGGCGAAGCCGGTTCGAGTTGCTAGTGTAATATAAAATAACTTTTTCGTAAGTCTAATCAAACCAAACTAACCAGTTGTTATACTAAATTGAATAAATATTGGTTTGTAATATGTAAATCAGGCTTATTATTCATGGGGCACTGATTGGACCAGTGTCGGATTAGTGTCTGTTATAAACAAGTGTAGGGTTCCAGGGTTGAAGATACTGGCGCAGCCGGGGTGGGTTGCTAGTATACCCAAAATATACTGGGTAAGGGTGCAATATACAATATGTCCCTTTTTTAAGATGCTGCACCCAGCCCTTAATCGTAAATCACAACCATCTCACCTCTTGGATAGCGTGCTAACCTTAAACGCTCTGAGAGAGAACAGCAGCACTCTGGATGTGTTACGAGTTCACCTGGATGTTGACACGGTCAAGAGTGCAATGTTGAACAATGTATAGTGCTTGCAAACAGGTCGATGAATATTCCACAAGTGAAGTGGCCCCATGGCATGAAAATTAATAGCCTATAGCGTAATCACACAATGTTTCATCCTGGGCTTATATTTGATTATGTGTACCCATCAATTTCGCTGGCTTCAGATCAGGAAACTCCACCTTCACATCCCACGAGATGGACACTAACACACGCTAAAGTTCACGACCCCAGCACATACAGTACTACATTTTCTAGAGGGGTGGTTTTTAAAGGAATTAAGGTAAAATTTTTGGAGAGGTATTCCTTTGTATACATTTTTTTTAGCCTATTTTCATTTATGAAAAAAAAAAGGCTTATGAGATCACCTTTTGTCCGTGTGTCTGTGTGTGCGTGTGATGGTGTGTGTGATGGATTTTTGTGTGTCCCCCATAATAACTTCCAAACGGCTGGAGCGATTTCAATGAAACTCGGTAAGTTCATATCACTATCCCGACCGACCCCGACAGTGCCCCTCAAAGTTTGTTACGTCTCACCCATCCAACATGGCGGCTGTGCGAAATATTTCACCACGATTCAATATCTCCGAAACTATTACCGATATCACCCTGGAATATTTTATGGTGATAAAGGGAACTACTAGAAGTTCACCTATGTGACTCTTGAAAATCTGGTAACTACAAAACGAACATGGCGACCAAGCGAAGTTGCGACTTTTAAAAAGACGTTTCTCGCGATTTAACCAACCAAACGCAATAAAACTTGGTACAGTGTATGTTTATACACATTGTAATGCACCGACATCTAACTTCGTTCAATTGTTTACATAACCTCAAGATGGCGGCTGTGCGAAATATTTCAACAGCATTCTATATCTCTGAAACTATTAGCGGTATCACCCTGAAATTTTGTACGGAGATAAAGGGCACTACTGGAAGTTTATCTATGAGACTTTAAAAAACCGGTTAACTACAAAACGAATATGGCGGTAAAGTGAAGTTAAAAATTTAAATAGACCTTTCTCGCGATTTAATAATCCAAACGCAATGAGACTTGGTACAGAAAATGTTTATACACATTTTAATCCACTGGTATCTAATTTAGTTCAATTGTTTACATAACGTGAAGATGGCGGCTGTGCGAATTTTGAAAATTAAGATTTTATTTCTTGTATTCTAATCATGCGATCAAAATCAACATTTGCAAAATGAACGTACACAATAATCATCATCATCTAATATTACATAACTCTATGGCCTACATATATTAAAATCCCACATGGCGACCATCCGAAATATTTAGACGGTTCTCAATATATATTAATCTACTACAGCAATCAAACTGCAATTTTGTAAGTGTTTAGATGCTATAAGCATAAGTTCCCCTATGGGACGTTCAATAACCTGGCGAGCACACATCTAACATGGCGGTGACTCGAAATTTAAATATTCAAATGGACGTTTCTTGCGTTTTAACCATCCGAGCGCAGTGAAACTCGATACTGTATATGCTTTTACAAATTTTAATCGAATGGTATCTAATTCATTTAAATTATTTTCATAACCACAAGATGGCGGCTCAGCGAAATTTTAAAATCCCGCTTTTATTTCTTGTGTCCTAATCATGCGATTGAAGTTTGAATAAAACACCTACACAATTATCTTCATGTAATAGTACATACATCTATGGTCTATAATATAAAAATCCAACATGGTGACCATCCAAAATATTTAGACAGTTCTCAACATCTACAAATATATTACAGTTATCAAACTGACAATTTGAATGTTGATAGAGGCAATTAATATAAGTAGGATATATGAAAATAGGCTATTTAGTTCTTCACGGAACTACTTGTTTAACTACTGAATTTAACGATTTTACCTTAATCAATAGTCGGGAAAATATATGGAGATGATGTAATAATACGAGATGTTTATCTTCCGCTGCCTGAGACCCACCCGACCATCCCGAACAGGATCACTGCTTATATAGTTGAAATTGCAGCTGTGACAGCCATCTTTGTCAAGGAGTCAATAATCCTAACCTCACGCATTTGGTATTATTTCGCACCCAGTATAGAAAATCAAAATAGAGCGCCGTGAAATTGATCCTTCGGTTTGTCCAATCAAATGGATTTTGACAAGGTTACGGCCTAACACGTCCAGATCAATGGTTATGACAATGGTTACAGCCTAACACGTATGATCAATGGTTATGACAATGGTTACAGCCTAACACGTATGATCAATGGTTATGACAATAGTTACAGCCTAACACGTCCAGATCAATGGTTATAACAATGGTTACAGCCTAACACGTCCAGATCAATGGTTATGACAATGGTTACAGCCTAACACGTATGATCAATGGTTATGACAATGGTTACAGCCTAACACGTCCAGATCAATGGTTATAACAATGGTTAAAGCCTAACACGTCCAGATCAATGGTTATAACAATGGTTACCGCCTAACACGTCCAGATGAATGGTTATGACAATGGTTACAGCCTAAAGCGTCCAAATCAATGGTTATGACAATGGTTACAACCTAACGCGTCCAGATGAATGGTTTTGACAATGGTTACAGCCTAACACGTCCAGATGAATGGTTTTGACAATGGTTACAGCCTAACGCGTCCAGATGAATGGTTTTGACAATGGTTACAGCCTAACCCGTCCAGATGAATGGTTTTGACAATGGTTACAACCTAACGAGTCCGGATCAATGGTTATAACAGTGGTTACAGCCTAACGCGTTCAGATCAATTGTTTTGACAATGGCTACAGTCTAATGCGTCCAGATGAATGGTTATGACAATGGTTTCAGCCTAACACGTCCAGATCAATGGTTATGACAATGGTTACAGCCTAACACGTCCAGATCAATGGTCATGACAATGTTTACAGCCTAACGCGTCCAGATCAACGGCTATGACAATGGTTACAGCCTAACGCGTCCAGATCAATGGTTTTGACAATGGTTACAGCCTAACGTGTCCAGATGAATGGTTTTGACCATAGTTACAGCCTAACGCGTCCAGATCAATGATTTTGACAATGTTTACAGCCTAACACGTCCAGATGAATGTTTTTGACAATGGTTACAGCCAAACACGTCCAGATGAATGTTTTTGACAATGGTTACAGCCTAACGCGTCCAGATGAATGGTTGTGACAATGGTTACAGCCTAACGCGTCGAGATCAATGATTTTGACAATGTTTACAGCCTAACACGTCCGGATCAATGATTTTGACAATGGTTACAGCCTAACACGTCCAGATGAATGTTTTTGGCAATGATTACAGCCTAACACGTCCGGATCAATGGTTATGACAATGGTTACAGACTAACGCGTCCAGATGAATGGTTTTGACAATGATTACAGCCTAACGCGTTCAGATCAATGATTTTGACAATGGTTACAGCCTAACACGTCCGGATCAACGGTTATGACAATGGTTACAGCCTAACGCGTCCAGATGAATGGTTTTGACAATGGTTACAGCCTAACGCGTCCAGATCAATGATTTTGACAATGGTTACAGCCTAACGCCTCCAGATGAATGGTTTTGACAATGGTTACAGCCTAACCGTCCAGATCAATGATTTTGACAACGGTTACATCCTAACGCGTCCAGATGAACGATATTGACGAAGGTTACAGCCTAACGCATCCAGATTTCTCAGTGGTGGTGTCGTGTGGTGTATTTTGTATTGGACATGTTGGCAACTTGTTGGCAATGGGAGACAACGGGTATGACGTACTGTGCGACGTCAAGGTAAGATGGCGCCGAATCGTAAGACTGAACTGTTATGGGTAGTAAAAGGAATTATTTCCGCTGCAGCAATGCCGATGGAAATCGAAAAATGAACATTTAATGACTCCCAGAAGGTATGTGAATCAAATGATATACGGGGTGTTCGAAAAAGAACTCCCTAGTTTTAATGTGTCCTAGAATCTGTTCAAAGTGACATTCACAATTCTAGTTTGTGGTGTGTGATTCATCAACTCTCCAAGTTTGGCTCCCCGGCAGGTTTGCTTGACCTTGAAACGGCTCCAGTGTTTGTATCCTCTGCTCCCTCAGTTCAGTCCATGCGTGTATGCATGCAGTGCAGTGCAACGTAATTATAGACGTCAGTATGGCGGTGAACTACCTACAGCAAAAACTATCTGTCATTGGCTAAAGTCTTTCAAGGAAACCGGTAGTGTTTTAAAAGCAAAATCACCATGTAGACCAAGAACTTCTGAAGCTGTTGTTGAACAGATCCCTGAACAGACGTCTAATCTGCCGCCTTAAATTACTAACTTAGTTTGCGCAAGCCAAATAACACAGTGCGCATTCTGCTGCGGGGTACACATTACTACTGAGTTGCTCTGCAGTGCACTGCATGCAAGTCAGGACTGAACAGAGGGAACAGAGGAAACAAACACTGGGGCCGTCTCAAGGTCAAGCAGACCAGCCAACTGCAGGGGAGTCAAACTTGGAGAGTTGATGAATCACACACCACAAACTAGAATAGTGTACAGATTCTAGGACACATTACAACTAGGGAGTTCTTTTTCAAACCTCCTGTATTTTCAATAATTTGCCTTGTGAAAGTGATATAAGGAAGGAATACCTCTCATGAAGAATTAATGGGATTAGCCTATACAGGGTGGGTGAAGTTCAACTAGAGAGCCGGGAAAATATTATTCCCTAGGTGAGGACGCGCCGAAAGACGTGAACAAATATATTGAAAGGAAGAAGGAAGATTTGTAGCTTTACGCGAGCGTTAATCTCGTGATCATGAGCCATGGGACGTCCTTTTTACATGGAATCCGAACCACAGATGATGATGATGATGATGATGATAATTGTTGTTTTAAGGGGCCTAACATCTAGGTTATCGGCCCCTAATTGGTTTGGGCGATCGTGAAGATGATAATGAAATGTAAACTATAATTAAAACTAACAACTAACTTTTAAACTAGAAGAAGAAATGGAAAACAAAAGGAGAATAAGGCAAACAAAGGACAGGAGGAAAAGAAATGCTCTCAACATTCGAAGAATGCGGATTGTGGGACTTGGAAGGAAGGAGAGCCATAAAAGGCAGATAGGAAAGTGATAGAGGAGAGGGTCCGCCCCAGATGTAATGGATAAACGGGGGAAAACAGGACCCAGCTCAGAAATTCCTTGGGGTCGCCAACTCCCGAACTCACCAGCCGTGAGCCCCTGAGGGTGTTACAATATCCAGGGAGCACCAGAAGTGGTGGGCCTACATACACCCTGCCTCCTTGAGGGCCTTGTGCAGAAGGCAGGAGATATCATAAAAATAAAAAGAAGGATAATCCCTCAAAGAATGAGGGATCAGGAAAGATGAGGGAAGGGCCAATTAAGGCGGGAAAGGAAGAGACTCCCTAGGCCTCGAATACCCTAATACCGTCGGGGTCGGAAGGGAACAAAAGTTGACCAAGAGAGGTCGATGGAAAGAAGACGGAGAGGAGCCCAGCACAAGTAAGTGGAAGCAATGCTGGACTCAGATGGGATCCCGTGGTCGCCAACACACGTCCCACAAGATGTGAGCCCCTGTGGGGACAGCAGGGGATACGCTCGTTTAAGCGCAGCGATAGGTCATCCGGCCAAGCTCTCTGCTGACTCGGTAGACGCGTGGATTCGAGCCCCACTGTCAACCGTCCTTGAATTGGTTTTCCGTGGTTTCCCCACTTTCAACACTAGGCAAATGCTGGGATGGTACCTCCTGACAGGCCACGGCCGCATCCTTCTCATCCTTGCCCAGTTTCATTCAACTTCATCCGTTCCATCTCTCATCCCGACGCGCAGGTCGACCACGGGCGTCGACTAGAAAGACCTGCACTCAACACGACAAAAAAAAAACCTTTGGAATTCTCACATGCATTGACTGGGAATCGAACCCTGTCTACTGTGGTGAGAGTCCAACAGATTGACCGCTACGCCACCACGCCCCCTTCGTATATTGAAAGGTGCATGGTTTAGCGAAATAAATGGTTTAGTGACATTTCTATAAACATATCTAGCAGGAAATTCGTTGGTCCTATTACTTTGCAGCATAAACAAGAAATGCTGTTTGGGGTCGATCTGCATACGGATAGTTGTTCTCAAACAATTCCATGTTACGTGAGCCCTTGAGGGTGTAGCACTATCCAGGGTGCACTAAGTCTAAATACACCCTGCTTCCCTGAGGGCCTTGGGCAGAAGGCAGGAGATCGCATGAAAAACAAGAAGTTTCGTGACGAACTAAAGAGCCTACTTTCCTTAAAATTTAAGATTCATGCCAATGCTTAATCTATATGGACCTATCTAGAATAATGACGAAATTAAGTTGGTAAAACCGAACTTTCTAATTAGTTTGAAATATACCTGGCATAATGTAGCCTATGAGAGCACTACAGTTGGCAGCCCTGGTGGCTGAATATATTCTTAGTTCGACCTCTTAAGGTACAGAATACCAAATTTGTTTGAAGTCCAATGGATAGAATGGAATTTCGTGCAGTCAGATATTGGATCTATCAGCCGTCGTAAAATTATGTTGGCAACAATGTCATGCATGTGTTGGTCAGAAATAATCTGAAATATTATGATCTATTGTTGTGCCAATTTTGGATGAAATCCATTAGTTAGTATAGAAGTTACATGTATTTTAAAATTGGACCTATCAGCAGGCTTAGAATCATGTTGGTAGCACTGACGTGTATTAGTTACTCCAAATAACCGTAGAATATTAGGTACTATACGTGTGCATAGTTTAAAGCTGTCGGCTTGCATACTTTCTGATATATTGGTATTTGGTTAAAAAATAGAGAGAGCATTTATTATCAGTTGGCAGCCCTGGTGGCCCTTAGGAATACGTTCAGTCATATCTGTTTACGTACACATAGTACATACAAAGTTTGGTTGAAATCCAATTGATAGTGTTGAAGTTACATGTATTAAAAATAGGACCTATCAGCAGGCTTAAAATCATTTTGGCAACACTGTCATGTATGGCCACCTGGAAATTAAACTGAAATATTATTATCTATATGTGTGCCAATTTTGGAAAAGCTTCCATGCATACCTTCCACGATATCCAACATGGAGCTTAAATTTCTAGTGCGTTTTTTCAGCAGTTAGTAGCACTGACATCTTTTTCAAATATGGGCTTGAGAAATTCAGCTATAGATCTTTACTCATACTAAATTTGGTTTCGTTTGCTGCAGGCGTTTAGGAGTTGATAGGACACACACACACACACACACACACACACACACACACACAGAGACAGAACGACAGAAGGACAGACAGACATACATTTTCCCGGATCGATCTCATAAGTTTCCTTTTTCCTCATTTTTGCAAAATGTGAAAAGTGGGCTAATAAAAGAAGGCTGACCCCTCGAAGAATGAGCGTATCAGGAAAGATAGGCCAACCGTCAGGGTCGGAAGAGAACATGTGTTGACAAAGGGAGGACGACTGGAAAGACAACTGAAAGGAGCCCGGCACAAGTAAGTGGAAGCAATATTGGACTCAGCTTGAGACCCGTGCTTACCAACCCACATCCTCACTACGTGTGAGCCCCTCAGGGAAGGAAAGGGATAGAAATACACGGTTACACACAAATGGTAAGGCAGCACACATTTCTTTTATTTTTATTGGTTTTACGTCCCTTTTAACTACTCTGGGTTTTAGAGACGTCAGGGTGCCGTTTTTTTTTTTTTACCCCAAAGGGTACTTTAACGTGCCAGTAAATCTACTGACATGTCTCTCGCGCATTTTCGCACCCTCAAATGCCATCTGACTGCGTCAGGATACGAACCTGCATCCTTGGGCCCAGCAAGTGAGAACGTTACCGCTGAGCCGCGCAGCCAGTCAAGGCAGCACACATCGCCTCTTTGAATCGTACCTTGTAAATCAATAAAACCAAGAGCGCTTAAACATAAATCACGATACTGAAGCTAATCAATTTAAAGGCTGATGCCAATCTGGGAAGAGAGTTAGCGGGAGGAGAACTTGGAAACAAGCTGCAAAGAAAACTTTCCTTTCTTCATCTTGTTTACTTTCACAATCTCTGCCCTGTAATAAGAGGTCCAGATCTATTTGCACTGCTCACATATTAGTAAAGCTTTTGTAAAGGCTATAGGGCTTCGTTGATACAACAGACGTTAGCACGTGTAACATACAGTAGGCCTATATATTGATATTTTTGAAGGTCGCTATGTTGGATTGTTATACGCGTAGGCCATAGAGTTATGTATCATTAGATGATGGTTATTGCGTAGGTTCATTATTCAAACGTTCATTTCGATCACATGATTACAACACAAGAAATAAGAACTCAATTTAAAAAAATTCCACAGCCGCCATCGTGAGGTTATGTGAACAATTGAACTAAATTAGATTGCAGTGCTTCACAATGTGTATAAACATATGCTGTACCAAGTGTCACTGCGCTCGGATACTTTAATAACGAGAAAAGTCTATTTAAATGTTTCAACTCCGCTTGGCCGCCATGTTCGTTTTGTACTTAACAGGTATATTTAATTCACATATATGAACTTCTAGTAGTACTCTTTCTCACTGTACAAAATTTTAGGGTGATATCTGTTACTGTTGCGGAAATATACGAGAAGAATGGCAGTGATATATTTCGTGCGGCCGCCATGTTGGATTGGTGAAACGTTTTGAAATTTAAAAGGCATGGTCGTGTCTGGACGAGGAAGTAATATGAACTTACCCTGATTCATTGAAGTCGCTTCGGTCGTTTAGATTTTATTAGGGACACACACACACACATACCCGCACACATACGGACAAAAGGTGATCTCATAACCCATTTTATGTTCGACCCTGACTATTGTATGTCAGAAAACTTTACTATAATGAGGTTCATTATAACACTATTTTTCATTATGAAACAGTTTCTCCCACCAATCAGAGCTCAAGAAACAGTTGTTTGACCAATAAGATAACGAGAGCATCGCACCTGCGCTGAGTTCCACGGCCTTCTAATTTAAATTTCACTGCGTGGCCTAGTGTCATAGTGGGGTAATCGAGGAGGCCATAGTCAAATACAAGGCATTTTCTGCGTCTCATGCGCTCTGTTCAGTACATAAAACTGGCGAAATCTCGACAGATATTAGGTAGATTTCTTTAGAAAGCTAACTATTGCAATGGGTCCCATGTTTCGACTTCCGGAAAATTTCGACATATCTTCGCGTTTCACATCCCCCAGACCCCAAAACCACCGTCAGTTCAAAAGTTTATATATAATTTATGTATATATGTATCTATATATATATTTATATATATCAGTTTCTTGTGGACACGATAACTGCCGTAATTTTGCACCAATCACTTTGAATTTTTTACATAATATGTATCCCTATAAAATCTCGGTCGAGTTCGTTAATGGGCAAAATCGGTCAAAGGGGGTAAAGATGGGGGGCTTTTTTCGAAAAAGTGAAATATCGCTATAACTCTCTTAATACATGAAATATCGAATCCCTTCAAAGTTCATAATATGTGTCGGATAAGTGCCAAATATTTATGTCAAATAAGTTTTTTGATAGCACCAACCATTGACCAAAGGGGTGGGAAAAAGTGGGTTTTTCGGGAAACATTAATCATAACTCTGTTAATAGGCACAATATCAAAACCGCACAAAATGGACAATATTCCTCCAATAATTACCTAAAACTATTGTCTGAAAGAATTTTTGATATGACCCACCATTACGCCACGGGGTGAACAAAATGATTTAAATTATAAGAAAATGCCAAGTGCCAAGAGAGGTTGCCATGACAACATTACTTTTAATTGATAAGGGATGACCATCAGCAGTTGCTATGACAACGCCACTGCACGAGATCACATTCAGTTTTCATATGTCAGTGGGAAGCGACTTCGGTATCGGAACTGGTAGCATGCTGAACTTCTATGCCCAAGGTCGCGGGTTCAAACCCGGCTGAAGTCGTCGGATTTACTAAGAGCACTAAAAAATCTGAGTTTGCTTTCCTTCGGAGGGGAAGTTCCAACGTTCGTTGCGAGTTTCTGATTGAGGTGGCATCTAGTAGCCAAGTTCACAGCTAGGTGTCGTTGACGGCAGTATTTTAGGTAGATTTCATTAGAAAGCTAACTATTGCAATGGGTACCATGTTTCGATTTCCGGAAAATTTCGACATATCTTCGCGTTTCACATCCCCCAGACCCCAAAACACCGTTAGTTCAAAAGTTTATATATAATTTATGTAATATATGTATATATATGTATATCAGTTTCTTGTGGACACGATAACTGCCGTAATTTTGCACCAATCACTTTGAATTTTTTACCGAATATGTATACCCATAAAATCTCGGACGAGTTCGTTACTGGGCTAAATCGGTCGAAGGGGATGAAAATGGGGGACTTTTTTTTTTTCAAAAAAATGAAATATTGCTATAACTCTCTTAATATGTGAAATATCGAATCCGTTCAAAGTTCATACTATGTGTCGGATAAAGCTCAGAAATTTATGTTTGAAACGTTTTTTTGATAGCACCAACCATTGACCAAAGGGGTGTGAAAAAGTGGTTTTTTCGGGAAACATTAATCATATCTCTGTTAATAGGCACAATATCAAAACCGTACAAAATGGACAATATTCCCCTAATAATTACCTAAAACGTTTGTCTGAAATAATTTTTGATATGAGCCACCATTGCGCCAAGGGATGAGAAAAATGATTTCGGAATTATAAGAAAATGCCAAGAGCTATCAGTGGTTGACATGGCAACACTACTAAATTGATGAGGGATGAGCCATCAGACGTTGCCATGACAACGCACTTGCGCGAGATCAGATTCAGATTTCCATCTGACTAAGTGTGAAGCGGCTTCGGTGACGTAACTGGTAGCATGCTGAACTTCTATGCCCAAGGTCGCAGGTTCAAAGCCGGCCAAAGTCGTCGGATTTTCTAAGAGCGCTAAAAATCCCTCAGTAAGCTTTCCTTTGGAGGGGAAGTTCCAACGTTCGTTGCGAGTTGCTGATTGAGGTGGCATCTAGTAGCCAAGTTCACAGCTGGGTGGCGTTGACGTTAGTATCTGGTAGCAACATTAGGAACTACTGCTTGAAATTTAGCGTCTGCATTCCTTACCTGAATTACAGACTAATACCGCCATCACAATTCACACAGTTTATCAGACAGATTCTACACTCACCCAAAGTACACGGGGTTATATGACCGCGTTGTCGCAGCCCCTAAACTGAGGAACCAACCAACATCTCTGCGGGAGATATAATTTTGCGTGAAGAAGTAACAGACCGTTACATAGTTACACATCAGTGTCGAAACCTTGCATAAGGACAGTGTGACCACAAGTATAACAAGTAGTTCCGTGAAGAACTGTACAGCCTATTTTCATATATCCTGCTCATGTTAATTGCCTCTATCAACATACAAAATTTCAGTTTAATTGCTGTGTCAGATTCGTAGATATTGAGAACCGTCTAAATATTTCAGATGGTCGCCAGGTTGGATTTTTATTTTTGTACTATTATATTAAGATTATTGTGTAAGTGTGGTATTCAAACTTCAATCGCATGATTAGAACACAAGAAGTAAAAACGAGATTTTAAAATTACGCACAGCAGCCATCTTGTGATTATGCAAACAATTGAAATAAATTAGATGCCAGTGGATCAACATTTGTATGAGCATTTAACGTGCAACGTTTCACGGCACTCAGATAGTTAATTCGCGAGAAACGTCCATTTAAATATTTATACTTCGCGTCGCCGCCATGTTGGATTTGTGCTCACCAGGTTACTGAAAGTCCTATAGGTGAACATATGTTCATGGTCTCTATGAACATAAAGAAAATCAGTTAGGTTGCTGTAAAAGATTCGTAGATATTGAGAACCGTCTAAATATTTCGTAAGCTCGCCATTTAGGATTGTCATATGTATAGGCCATAGAGTTATGTACCATTCAAGGACGATTATTGCCTAGGTTCATTATTCAAACTTTCACTTCGATCGCATGATTACGACACAAGAAATAATAACTTAATTTTAAAATTTCGCACAGCCGCCATCTTGAGGTTATGTAAACAATTGAATTAAGTTAGATGGCAGTGCATTACAAACTGCAAAATCATTTACTGTACCACATTTTACGGCGCTCAGAGAGTTAAATCACGAGAAAAGTCTATTAAAATATTTGAAATTCGCTTGGTCGCCATGTTCGTTTTGTACTTTACAGGTTTATGAAATATACATAGGTAAACTTGTATCAGTACCCTTTATCACCGTACAAAATTGCAGGGTGATATCTGTAATAGTTTCGGAGATATAGAATGTCAGTGAAATATTTCGCACAGCCGCCATTTTGAGGTTATGTAAACAATTGAACTAAATTAGACTTCAATGCATTACAATGTGTATAAACAATTGCTGTACCAAGTTTCATTACGTTTGGATAGTTAAATCGCGAGAAAAGTCTATTTAAATGTCTCAAATTCGCTTGGCCGCCATGTTGGTTTTGTTGTCACCAGGTTTTTGAAAGTCTCATAGGTGAACTTCTAGTAGTGCCCTTTATCACTGTACACAATTTCAGGGTGATATCGGTAATAGTTTCGGAGATATTGAATGCTAGTGAAATATTTCGCACAGCCGCCATGTTGGATTGGTGAGACGTAACAAAATTCGATGGGCACGGTCGACGTCGCCGGGAATAGTGCTATGAACTTACCGAGTTTCACTGAAATCGCTCCAGCCGTTTAGATTTTATTAGGGGGGGGGGGGACACACACACACCTCACACACACACACACACACACACGCGCGGACAAAAGGTGATCTCATAAGCCTTTTTTTTTTTTCAAAATTGAAAATAGGCTAAAAATGGACTGCAAATGACAAGAAGGTTACCGTCCCCGTAAGACAATAAAGTGTTTAAAATATGTTTAAAATGAAGAAAAACAAAGTTAATTAATCTCCAATTATAAAATACTTTCACGCGATAAATGAGGTCTGATACTTCTACGAAAACCTGCATATTCTGCCTATTTTCGCCTATCTCCAAGTTTGTCCGGTGAAATCTACCTCCGCCTTCCGGCGTGCCGAGAGGACTTTTTTACCATTTTAAATGATCTTGTCGACTTCGTCGTTACGCTGGGGTCTGGCGTTACGTTACGGTGATGGGATGAAATGTACCCAGATGCACTGAGGTGTGTGACGTCATAGTACTGCTTGGTGCATGTGTTCCCCGACAATCTCTACTTCGTTAGTATACGACAAAAATCCCCGATTCTTGGATGTCACGGGTAATCTCGAGAACAACTGGATGGATTTTGATGCTGTTTTCACCATTCTGTAAAGGATATCTCGAGGAAAGACTCTGTAGAATATAATTTATGTATGATCAAAGGAAGCCAAGCAGTAACGATTTCAGTGAAAAAGTCGAAAACAAACTTGGCGTCCGTGCGCTTCTTAAGCTTACGCTGGGCAAGCCGTTAAATATATCAATATACTATGAGCGTAAGAATTGGTCGGCATGAAAAGTTCTACAAAAAAGTCCGCGAAAGCATATCTCTATCTTCAATATATCGCCCACTAGAAGTGTTTTTAGACTGGATGGAAGGGGCACTGCCCCGCGCGCTCTGGTAAGCATGACGGCATCCCGCGCGCTTGACCTTGCTTTGCCCTTGGTTTGCACTTGCCGTTCGCGAGTAGTTTGATACAAGATATGCAAGATAAGTATTATGCAGATAATTTTCTAACATGTCAAGAGTCATTGGCTTCGAGCGAAGCGAGAGGCCTCCAACCTTTCTAGCATTTTTCAGCATTTGTAGCATTTAAAATGATACAAAGTCTAGTCTTTCAGACTGACTGTCACTTTTTATGAATATTATGTTCGAACATAAAATAGTTATAATAATTATCGTCGAACATAAACAGTCGTATGCAACTCGCTTATAATGGTAATTAAGACACTCGTATGGAAATTATAAAACTCGCAGACGCTCGTTTTATAAACGTACTCGTGTCTTAAGTATTGCCATTATAGGCTCGTTGCATTATGTACTATTTTTTACATAAATGAAAATAGGTCAGAAAAACCAATGAAATTACATTTTCAAGTCATATTTAATAATTGATAAATTAATACTCCGGCTTCAGCATGATTAGCTGCCACCCAGGAGTTCCGCGGTTCGATTGCCGGCTCTGCCACGAAATTTGAAACGGATATGAGGACTGGAACGGGGTTTACTTAGCCTCGGGTGGTCCAAATGAGTAGAGGGGGTTCGATTCCCACCTCAGCCATACTCGAAGTGGTTTTCCGTGGTTTCTCACTTCGTCTTCGGACAAATGCCCGGATGGTAGTCTACCTAACGTAAGGCCACGGCCACCTCCTTCCCCCTTCCTTGTCTATCCCACCCACTCTTCCCATCCCTTCATCAGGCCCCTGTTTGCTTTGCAGGTGCGGCCGCCTGGGCGATATGCTAGTCACACTCCCCAGTTGTATCCATGACTCAAGAGTCTCAAGCTCCAGGACACTGAAAGTGGCGGTAGAGGTAGGATCCCTCGCTTAGTCCGTGGGAAAAGCCAACTCTGGAGGGTAAACGATAAAGAGAGAAAATATAGAATAAACTGGCTACGGAGGCTGAGAGCGCTTAACGCACTAGATCGTGGCTGTCTGGTATCGGGAGAACGTGTGTTCGAATCCCACCTTGGCTGTCCTGAAAATTATTTTCTTGGTTTACCATTTTTTCATCCAACGGCCTGGCCATGTTGAAACACCTGATCCAGTGAGAACTCCGCAGTTAAGCAGCATTGGGCATGGTCGGAACTTGGATGGAATGCCGGTTCTGGGGACCAACGCGATGTTCGCGGGGGGAGGGTAAGGAGGAGTGGAAAGGACCTGGCCACCCTACCGCACATTAAAGTCCGGCTCATGATAGCCTCTTCGGAGGCACGGACCTGCCTTCGGGCAGACTACACAAATGTATATATATATATATATATATATATATATATATATATATATATATATATATTGAACCCGATGTCACATTTGCCATGAGACCTTTTGGCTCATGAAGAGTTCACCATCCATGGAGGAGGCCGATTGAGCACTCATTTGACTAATATGAGTTGCCGCTCCGAGAGTGTATTATATACTGCTCAAATTTTGAAAAGTTGACCTACAAGCTCGAAATCTCAGTATGACGTTTGTCCTGACGCCTACCAAGCATATGCTTCAGCACAACTCCCCAACTTGAGTAGTTTCGGGGTAGCACCCAGAAAACCAGCCCATTTTCGAAAACCGCAAATTGAAGTTTGCGAAAAACGCTGCAGGACTTGTCGCAGGTTGCCAAAGCAGTCGAAAATGAATGAGTCTTGCTCTTAAAGGTTCCACAAACACGTAGAAATCGTTACATTTGACGTTTGGGCATTTTCAACCCCCTTCATCATCCCCTAAACATGGACTACCATTGGGGGCGTCTGAGAAGGTACCGGGTGTGTTTAACCATCTGAAAACCTGCACACCGTCCTCAGTTGCTGATTGCAGTAAGTTCTTAAGGCCTCCGGCAATGTCCACACCTCCTAACACCCTCAACTGGCATGGGACCAAACCACCCCCTCTCGATTCACCGCTAAGGAAGGTTTTAATCGAGATGTTTATCAGTGCTGTGAATGCGGGGGTCTTCCCCTACCGTTTCAAAAAAGGAGCTGTGCCTTTGTCACCACCCCTTCCCCTGCAACCCCCGTTTGTATGATTCATCGAATCAGGCCCTTTTTAAGGGCTGAAACGAGATCTTATTCGCTGAAAGGGCTGTAAAGGTCCTTAGAAGTAGTGGTGACACGAAATCAATCCCTTCCGATCGATGATTGACATTCCGTCCCTCAAATTCGAAATTTTTGCACCCCCAACCCTCCCTGTCTGGACGCGTAACGCGTCATGGCAGAGTTTTCAGAGTTGGATGGAAATGAAGCTTATGGCCTGCAATGTAGCCCAAAACAGCAGGTTGGATAGAAATTCATCGGTAGGTTGGGAAACGGGACCAACATTTTTCAAAAAAGTGTACAGCCTACAGTAAGTACGCCCATGCATAGGTAACCCACATCACGTCCTTGCGTGTGGGTTGCCTATGATCGGCAATAGGTTACAAAGTTTGGTAATGAGAGAAAAATGACGTGATGTGGGTTGCCTATGCATTGGTGTACATACTAGAGGCAGTTAACTTTTTTGAAAACTTTTGGTCCCGTTTTCCACCCTACCGATGAATTTCCATCCAACCTGCTGTTTTGGGCTCCATGTCAGGCCATAAGCTTCATTTCCATCCAACTCTGAAAACTCTGCCATGACGCGTTACGCGTCCAGACAGGGAGGGTTGGGGGTGCAACAATTTCGAATTTGGGGGACGGAATGTCAATCATCGATCGGAAGGGGTTGATTTCGTGTCAGCACTACTTCTAAGGACCTTTACAGCCCTTTCAGCGATTAAGACCTCGTTTCAGCCCTTAAAAAGGGCCTGATTTGAAAAATCATACAAACGGGAGTTGCAGGGGAAGGGGTGGTGACAAAGGCACAGCTCCTTTTTTGAAACGGTAGGGGAAGACCCCCGCATTCACAGCACTGATAAACATCTCGATTAAAACCTTCCTTAGCGGTGAATCGAGAGGGGGTGGTTTGGTCCCATGCCAGTTGAGGGTGTTAGGGGGTGTGGACATTGCCGGAGGCCTTAAGAACTTACTGCAATCAGCAACTGAGGACGGTGTGCAGGTTTTCAGATGGTTAAACACACCCGGTACCTTCTCAGACGCCCCCAATGGTAGTACATGTTTAGGGGATGATGAAGGGGGTTGAAAATGCCCAAACGTCAAATGTAACGATTTCTACGTGTTTGTGGAACCTTTAAGAGCAAGACTCATTCATTTTCGACTGCTTTGGCAACCTGCGACAAGTCCTGCAGCGTTTTTCGCAAACTTCAATTTGCGGTTTACGAAAATGGGCTGGTTTTCGGGGTGCTACCCCGAAACTACTCAAGTTGGGGAGTTGTGCTGAAGCATATGCTTGGTAGGCGTCAGGACAAACGTCATACTGAGATTTCGAGCTTGTAGGTCAACTTTTCAAAATTTGGTGGCCTTTGAAAAAAGTGGTGCTTTAATTTTTTTGAGCAGTATATTTTATATATTTTGTAAAACACATAATTCTTAACCGATGTTGTAAATATTTCGAATGCACAGAAGAGGAATATGATTTATTATAAATAGGAGACATGAATATGAATGATCCATAGTGAATGCCATAGATATTTACACAGCCGCACACTTGATCGATGACTAGAGAGTCCATCCGGCATCTTGATGAAGCACTCCTATCGTAAGCATGATTGAAGCTTGACGTGTAACCTTCGACAGGCATAGTCCTGAAACTACGTCAAAACGTGCTCGACAAATCGAGGAGTATCAGTATAATTCATCTTAATCTAACAAATAAGGATACGCGTTTGCGTGCAGTATAACTGCTAAGTGTATTTAAAACTATCAGAGATAGCAGATTCTGAATATTTGTTATATTTCAAGAACCATCTAACGCAGGCATCGAGCACGCTGCCAAACCTTTTTTTCGGAAGTGCAGCGAAATTTATAAAACAGTGCAGAACAGTAAAGGACAGTTTACGAGTGAATTTAATGTAAACCAGTATTTAGTGTGTACTGTAGCACAAGCTACAATATTTAAATTCTGTGAGCGGAAAACCAATGGTCTTTATAACTTGCTAACCTCTACACCAGTGCAAATTCAGTGCAATTGCTAGTTGAGGCGTAACAGTAAATTCAGTGCAACCAAATCTTATAGCATCATGGAATTATTAACACACATTTATTGAAAAGAAGAAATGCCGATTATTCATTCAACTATGAATGTAGGAATGGAGTAGAAACCCCATAGGATGGCGGGGTTTAGCGACGGTTGGACCGTACTACCAATGGTTTAGCGATGGCTGGATCGCACTATAAAGCAAGCACGTGGATTACAGGCATCCCATCTATATGCCTTATTTGCTACTTAAACCATGCACGAAAATATGAAGAACACACGTGAGTTTGGCATATTGCCGAACATATTTTTATGTACGATCCTGTTATGGGAATTAGCTTAGTTATTATGACCTTACGCCGCACATTCCTAGGTAGGTTTTATCGTTAGCTTGTACTCCTAGTGGTGAGGAACCACAACATATCGTATCATTTGCACTTCCTGAGGATAAATGCATTTGCCAACTATTTTTGTAAATAACTTTTTTATATCTTCGACAGAGCATCGAACCAATACACTTTAGCGTGTAGGAATTTGTGACTCAGTCATTTCTCAATAACTGTATTTTATTTGAGCAGTAAAAACTGAACGACCAGCTGTTGGCCGTGAAGGAAGCCTATGTCACACTTAATTTTGTTTATTTTGACCTTGTAAACGCGATGACAGCGCACTCTTTTCTTTATCAAATTACTTAGAAGGCCGTGGGCCCAGTGAACACTAAACATTACTACCTGGAAACTAGTTTATGCAGTGTGGAGAAGTGAAACAAATAACTTTATTAATTTGACAAACAGACGACTGCCCAAACCAGCTATGAATTATAACATTATAAGATGAGCTGAGCAAACTACCTTAGGTTCGAAAGAACGGGTCATTTTACAGGACTGTAAGCGAAAAGACCCTGGTTTATAATACTAGATTTGCAGACATTAGGCGTCTGATATATGAGTAAATGAAACACCTTTCTATAAGTTCAGAGTATACAGCTGTTACGATGGCGATATTAAACCTTATCCTCAAGCTGGTATTGTATCAATTTAGTCAGAACCATGTTATGTTAAAACACACTACAGCGGTAGGATATGATTACCCTTAGATGCAAGTACAAGTTTTAGTACTTTATGGGCTGGTAACGCGCTCGACTTTTGTCACGTTATTACAGCAGATGATCAATGGATCAGTGGTACTGATCAGCACACAGATGTGCCATTTGAGCTTGTGGAATTGATTTTTCGTCCAATGATGTGTCTATATTGGATGTTTGGTACACCAATTGTTTACACTACACGAATTTAACTTGGTCATTAAAAAATACAATGGAACTGATAGGACTAAACTGATCTGATAAATATGAAGGTAATAATCAAATATCAGGATTTTCAACTAAAACTGAGTATAAACCAAGGGGTAGGAACTCTAATAAAATCTAACCAAACCTATAAACTTGAATGAACCTTGATGACCATAACTTAGATTTGATTCTTCGCCTCTTTATAAATACAAATATATCTTTCCCTATTGAGCGACGACAGTCGGTTAGTTACGTGTCTAAACGCGGTAACTAAACTGATAATGCGATGTTAGACACGTTTTGCTCATGCAATCGCCGACGTAACTTTTCTCTCCCAACACAAACATGAGCCAAGTTCACAAACAGTGAATTTGAGATGTAGGAAGGTAAAGAGCAGTGGCACCCATTGCGCACGTAATTTAAGAGTGTTTACATGTTTATGTTGTGATTAGATTAGGCTTTTCATACTTTCTGTTAGGATCAGAATGTGCATAGCTTTAGCTTGGAAATAAATTAAGGATGAAACGCTTCTCGATACATCAATGTTATTATTAACGTACGATAGGCATTAGATTAAATGATTATAACGTTAAATGTTGGAAATGACACCATCATAGCGTAGCTTTAAAATTATTATGCCTTAAATGTAACTAATATCTTGCACTGTAAACAAGTAAATAACTCACCTTGCTGTAGGATCATTCTTTTACTATTATTATTATTATTGAACCTCCGGAGTAATTGGATAGGGAAAATCTACGTGTTTAATTTCCTAGATTGCATTCTTTCTTTTTTTCATTTTTGCGTAGAACTTCGAGAGGCTTAATTTGTTAGGATTATCGCACGGAGACGAATTACATCATTATGAACATTGTTAGCACGGAATAGCCGTTTTTACATATCGGAAGTAGATAGGGGTCTGCCACTCTTTTGAATAAACTGAGTGTGATTTAAATGTAAGCCTAGCCTCTTTATTGTATTTGTTGAGTTTGTATTCCTCTGGACTGGTAGTTTTACCTCTTATTACACCCGACACCCCCGAGTACTGTCTCTTGAGTGCTTTCCCAGTCCAAGAATGCATTCCTTCCCGGCCTATATATCTTCCTGTGAGATGGGGGTTTCGTAAGGGTCATTTAAGGTCGATGGCTCCCCAGAATTCTCGTCAATCGTGCACAATATATACTGTATATATACGAGGGCTGTTTTTTTTAAGTTCTGATGGAATGTATAAATAACAGATTGACATCCCAAACTGATTTTACTACTAAATTTGCTTGTTTTATTCGGATGTCTCAACATAATCGCCAAAACGATTGAAACATTTGTCGTATCGTTACACCAGCTTTCCAAAGCCCTCGGCACAAAATTCTGCCGCCACTGAGGTGGGTAGTTCTGGAGAGTCTCCTGAAGTTTTTCCTTTTTGACGAGGCGTTGCCGCCCAACCATACCTTGAATTCTAGACAATAGTGAAAATCATTCAGTGCTAGTTTGGACTAAACGGCAGATGGTTCAAAACTTCACACTTGAATTCTTTGAAAAAGTCTATCGTAACGTTGGCACAGTGCGGTCGTGAATGATTTTCACCTTTTTCGAGAATTGAAGGTATGGTTGGGCGGCAACGCCTCGCCAAAAAGGAAACACTTCAGGAGACTCTCCAGACGTACCCACCTCAGTGGCGGCAGAATTTTTTGCCGAGGGCAATGGAAAGCTGGTGTAACGATACGACAAATGTTTCAATCGTTTTGGCGATAATAATAATAATAACGTATGACCTCGGTGCCGGGTGCAAGCTTTGTTATTAGACACCCAGCGGGTAGCTTGCATGTCGAATTTCGTTCTTCCTTTGACTATGATAGATATCTAAGCTCCTTGAACACTATAGTGCTTTCTAGTAGAGAAATGAGGAACTTTGTGTTGGCGGAAACTCCCGAGATTAATTTTGCCATTATGAACTCGGCCTACTGAATTCAAATGCGTTCATTGACATGCCAACATCGTATCACAGGCGTATCGTATTTTTGCCGCCTTTCAAAAATCACTTACCACGGCTAGGAGCGAACCTGCAATCTTGGGGTTAGTAGACCGACACGCTATCCACTCACCCACCGTGGCAATTATGTTGAGACATAAGAATAAAACAAGCAAACATTTAGTAATAAAATCAGTTTGATTTGTCTATCTATTATTTTTATACAGACCATCGGAACTTGAAAGAAAGACAATCCTCGTATGTATTTTTTCTCTAGGTTATTCTTCAGAGTAACAGGGATTATATTGTGTTGACCGACTGAAAAGTTGTAATATCAATTAAGGGTTAATTGATCATGATGTCCATGCCCTGAAATCAAACAACAACAACAACAATCCAACGTCGATCAGGATGAAGCGCTGTTAAATTAAGAGCTCAATCCTGCCTTTGTTCACTACGGTACCACACAATGTTGTTGTTGTTGGTTCCTCAGGAGCTTTACGACATCGTGGTCATATAGCCCCTTGTAATTAAGTAAGCGTATTTATTTACTTATTTAGCGTATGGCTTTACAGATACAATATATGTTTTTCCACAGAAAAAATAGTAGACTATGCACAATAGCATATCCTTGCAAACATCTCTTATGAATTTCCCCTTTTTCAACAACTGACAAAGTATTCGAAGGTATGCTATTAATTTGATTTTACACATTTTAAAGCAACAAAACAAACATATATTGCTTAAATATATATTTGAATATCATTAATTCACACTAGGACACTCCAATAAGTATAACCTCCAACTGGAAGTTTTGGCGTCTTGCTGCTTTAAAAAGCCAAACAGAAGCAGCTATTTAAATTGATAAAGTTGTGACGGCGTTGTTACTGGCGGTTCTTTAGTTATATTCCATGTTCATTATTGTATCATAACCGGGAGAGAGATATGTCCGGTTGCCTGTTCGCTGTTGCTCGCTTAGCACCACCCAGGGGTCACGTGTAGGGTACGTTCAGGTGAAACCTACGGACGTCAACAACAATAGACCCTTAGGTGAGCGTAGGGCTTGTTTGATAGGTTTTTAGCCTACCATCGATTTTTGCAAAAAATGAAAGTAGACTTATGAGAACAACACAGGGCGAAAAAAGTGTGTCTGTCTGTGTGTGTGTGTGTATGTGTGAGTGTGAGTCTGTGTGGGTGTGTGTGAGTGTGAGTCTGTGTGTGTATGTGTGAGTGTGAGTCTGTGTGGGTGTGTGTGAGTGTGAGTCTCTGTGTGTATGTGTGAGTGTGAGTCTGTGTGTGTATGTGTGAGTGTGAGTCTGTGTGTGTATGTGTGAGTGTGAGTCTGTGTGTGTATGTGTGAGTGTGAGTCTGTGTGGGTGTGTGTGAGTGTGTGTACTCTGAATGTCTGTCCCGCCCCCTATCAATTATAACACGGTGAACGCGAATTGAACGAAATTTGGTATTGTGACCATTTAGATGAGGGCCACAGATTGTTTTTCTTAGAGGAACCACCTGTTTGAAGAACGCGCGGAGCTGAGGTATTTTGTTTCATCAAGTTAACGCTAGATGGAGAGAGCGTCGAAATGAGAGGATTCATATGGTATTTTTGCGAATTTCTATGTGAAGAGGTTGAACCACCAAAACATCGGGGGAACATGCAGTACTCATTACTGGGAAAATTACCGAAGAGATCAAGAGAATCCGTCGTTTGGATCAGAAGATATTGGAGTTGAATAAGCCAGGCGCAAGGATTATTTTTTGCATCGGAGTGGCTGAAGGAAGTAGGCCGCACGCCACAGGTGAAGCAGAGAGGCGAGACTGTCTAGCGACTAACACCGCGTGCTCAAGGTCTACGTGCTTGGCAGATATTTTGTGTTGAAAGATACCAGTCTTAAAAGAGTTGGAAGCGTATATGATGTGGGCCTTAAAACCCTGATATCATAAATAAGCTACAGAGGCAAGCCATTGCTTCGTGTGTGCAAAGTATTGTGGAATTCCTTACTCATCTAAGGAATATAGCCTATAAACTAGAAATGGTGCTAGCATGCTACGTAAACCACTCTTAAGATTGTCAGTGTATCGTTCAAACAGCGAGGCCACAAGCAGATACCGTACGCGAGGATCGAAAGGAAAACAGTATTGGTTGAAACACGATTTCATACCCGGAGTTGATATTTTAGAACGGGAAGTGAACCAGTCGAGTTAGGAATTTTTCTGTGGCACAAAGCTGCAAGTGTTAGCTTGGGACTCGAATACTTATAACATTATGTTGCCAGACATGCATCATAGTAGTTCGAAAATGGTAGATCGGACCGTCTCCATGAATTGTTAAAAGAGCTGGAGGTAAGATGTCATGGGATTGTTGGGAACATCTTCCGGAATAATGGAGTATAGGCGAGTAGGGACACGGAACATCTGTCCACTGGAAAGAACGTGTGCCAGCCGGCCTACATGGAATCTACAGCAGAAGGACTATTCCTACAAGACCTTCACGATGTAAGCCATTTTTATTATTAAGTAGCTAGTGTATTGCATTCTCAATTTCGACTATACTGTCTGCTAAGTAGGTTTACGCTTATGGACTTTTACTTCAAGACGTTATTGCACATTTGAAGATTTATCAGCCGAGTTATTTCGAATGGATCTCTTTTATGGAAATCTAGTGCGTTTGGGGATATCAACCTGATAAGCTTCGATATAGCAGTAGGCTATTGTGTGGAAGATATTTTACACCATTCCACGTCTAAACCTTATGTTAGGGAACTTTGAAATAATATTTGGATTTGTTCATAATCGAATGGTTTATAATTAATTTATTTTGTTAATAATATTTTCTCGATTTTGTTAGTAATTTCTTCTTTTGAATATGTTGAGAGATGAGGAATGTGGATAGCCACATTACGTTTAAATATTATTCCTTGGGAATAATAGTTCGAAATTTTCTGTGAATTTATAAATTTTTATATTTGAATTTAAAATAAATGTAAAATATTTTCTCGTTGTAAATGAAGTTGAAATATGACATCAGAAGGCTGTATGACTGATAGTCAAGCCTCAAGCCATAATGATAAGAATTATATGAAAATGATTATATTGTTTGGAACATTTTCCAATAAGAATGAATAATAATAATAATAATAATAATTATAATCATAATAATAATAATAATAATAATAATAATAATAATAATAATAATAATAATAATAATTCTAGGTAATAATGACGGTTAATCATTGGAGGAATAATGGATCGTAGTTGATATTATGGGAGTTAATTTTGAATGGATGGACATGCCGTAAGCGTGATCTTTGATATTGGGAACGGAAGGTCATTCATATACGAATTTTGTATAAAATGAGGAACTATGTATTGGAATTATGCGACAGTTTAACCGCGGTGTGTTGGGGCTGACTTTAAAAGTTTATTACACCTATGCGAAAGGCCGAGATATTTGAATTTTGTGAGGGAGCGCATGATCCCACGTGTTGGTCGATTAGAAGCCATTGAACCCAGCCTGCGTAGCTGAGGGGTCGTTATAAAAATAAGATTATAATGGTCAAATGTGAAAATAAAATATGAATTAATAATGGATGTTTATAAAGTTGAGTTTAGGGTCAAATAATTGCTCCAAGCTCAAATATGATTAGAACGAGGACAATGTAGTCGCTCATATGGGAAACTAGTGGCCGATCGTTGGTGAATTTCTACATTCTTAGACTGTTGTATAGTCGCCGCATGGTGTAGTCGTTTATATTTGCATAAGTTGATGTCTCGTCCTAGTTTTGCTGAAGGCCTTACCGTGTCCTATTTAACGAATTGATAGCATGAGAGGCATGTTGTCTAGAGATTGGATGGTGTATTGAAAATTTTTAAGCTGATAGCTGATTGAATTTATGGATCCATTAATTTTCGTAAAGTGCCAATGTGGATTATTCTAAATAATATTTTTTTTGCAATGAATTAAATTGGAATGGATTGACATAAATAAATTGAAATTCATGCAGATTATCAAAGAAGTTAAATCGAAGCGATTAAATCAGAGGATTTAAATATTATGTGAATTGGTGAATAAAATTTATTTTGCTGACATAGTGGAAATGTCAGAAGTTCAGTCAATGTTTAAATTTTGATAAATGCTGCCTTGGGGTTTTTGTTTTTTTGATTTCACGCCGTTTTGGGAATGTGATTTCCCTGAATTAAGTTGAAGATGTGTGAATTTCCCTGCAGAGGTTGAAACATTTCAGGGAAAATTTAGATTCAAGTGATATTCTTGTAAATAATTAAAATCATGGTGTCAGGATGGACTGATATTTTCCTGCACATCAGTGATAATTGTACAGTTTATATAATTCAGTGAAGCAGATGCTGAGATGGACTAATGATTTTCTCAGACATCAGTAATTATTTTTGAGAATAGTGAATTTACTTTTGGATAGAGGCTGAATTACTTTATTTTATGCGTTATAAATTTGTATGTAGACAAGGGACCAAGGGGGTGCGTAGGATGTCTTTACTTTCAGGTCTGGAATTTTAGATTTCTCCCTTGGGGATTATTGTATTCAAATAGGACCAGCAGACAGATAAATTAAACTAAGGTATTTTAAGAAATTGGTGTTATTCACAAATTATTTGCACTACCTTCCATCCTTTATGGATTGTGAATTTCGATATCCGTCCGGCTGATTTTTTTGATTAGACGTTTTTGCTTTGCTATATTCAGTTTGACCCCGAGTTTTTTTTTTTTAGTCTTATGCTCTTCGGATGTTGAAATTCATACTCGTGTGCACGTGGGACTTCGGTCAAACGGTCACATAGAGGAGAGGTAGAATGGCGCAAGTAACATGGGGCTTTCGAGTATTGTAGTTTGGTGGTGGTTCGATTTCGATTTTCATTCTTGATTTGGATTTTGAATTTGAATCAGGATTGGAAGTTGGAGTTGATGATAGGATGCAATAATGGGTGAATACACAATTTCATAGTTTTGTTTTTGAAGTCGTTGATTTTGCTGTTGTTCTTTTGAGTAAATGTAAATGTAAATTTAAAACATATTTTGATTAGGGTAAATCTCAGTTTAAGGTTGAAATTGTTGAATCAGTACACTAGTGATTTAGATGTATGTTCCTGGACGTCGGATGGCATCATACCCCATTCGAATTATTTGTGTGTGATGGAGGACTTGAAGATGATGTTGGAGGACTTGGGAAGGAAAATGGCAGAGAATTCTGTTTCTCCTGAAAACAAAATGGCAGAGAATTCTGTTTCTCTTAAAACTGAAATTTCTAAACAAATGGAAGAGAGTTCTGTTTCTCTTAAAACTGCAATTTCTAATCAAATGGAAGAGAATTCTGCTTCTCTTAAAATTGAAATTTCTTATCAAATTAAAGAAAATTCTGATTCTCTCAAAACTGAAATGTCAAATAAAATCACAGAAAATTCGAGTTTGCTTAATTCCGATATGTCTAAGAAAATAGCGTCGTTAGAGGAAAGAATGGTGCAGAATATCGAAGCATTAGAGTCTAGAATGTCACTATCGATAAATGCTAAGATAGAAGATAGAGTCGTTGGTCTTGAAACGAAGATTAAGGATAATGCTAGGAAAACGCAAGAAAATTTTCTGAGTTTGGAAGCACGGATAGTTGAAAACGGAAAGGATATAAAAGACAATTTGTTTACGAACTATGGGCATATTAGATAAAGTCTTCAGGATAGTCGGAAGTTAATGAAGGATGATTTAGAAACACATAAAAACGAGATGCAGAAGGCTGTGCGATCACTTGAGGATAAATTAGAGACTAATGATAGGAAGACCGCAGATGATCTTGCAACACTTGAAATAAATGTTTTGAAGGAATGCAATACAAATGCTGCGCAAGTCATTGAAAGAGTTAAGAAGGATTTTCATGACATCCTCGTGGGTGAGTTAAAAGAAGGGGTGGTTAAGGATTTGCAGGATAGCGTGAAGGAAACTGTAGTTAAAGACATTAAGGAACAATTAATACAGGAGTTTCATCAGGAAGTTCAGGATGTGAGGACTGCCTTTTCATCAGAAATCAAAGTAATTACTGGGGATATCAAATCAGTACAAGATAATATCAATAAGTTACAGAGCCAATTAACTAATTCCAATAAACATCATGAAACGCTGATGGAAGAATTAAGGGGGAATGCTAAAGAAGGGACTGAATGTGCTAGTAAGAGTGAAATGGAGAACACGAAGAAGGTCGTTGAAGATTTAGGGCAAGAATTTGAGAAATATAAGTCAATAACAGAGAAAAGGTCAGTTGAAATGATAGATGATACCATGAGAATTCAGAAAAAACGCCGGAGATAGGAAAAACGGGGGAAGTTTCGAATGTTTATACTTCTACACGTATCACTGTTATAAAGAGTACTGAGGACAAGCCCAATAAATTTTCAGGAACGGGAGTGGTGTCACCTGTAGAATTTCTCCGCGAAGTCAAAGACTATATGAAAGATGCTAAGATATCAAAGGAACGTGAGATAAGGGTAATCAGCAAGTTTTTAGATGGTCCTGCCCTTGGCTGGTTTAGAGCTTTTCGATGTAGTATGAGAACGTACGAGGAATTTGCTCAGGCTCTATTAAAGAAATTTTGGTAGCCGGAGACGCAACAACACATTAGATCGGAATTGCATGTCAAGAGGTATTCTACTTCACTACCGACAAAATATTCTAATTATTTCACGGGACAGTTGGCAAAACTGCAATGTTTAGATACGCCCATGCCAGATTATGAACTAATTACGGCATTGATTCATCAGTTTCCAGTAGAGGTACAGAGGACACTTATAGCTGCAGGAGTAGGAAATATGGAGGAGTTCGACGAGGTACTTCAGCGTCTTGATCACTCAAACGCGCAGTTTTTCCACCAGAGGAATACCAAGCAAGACAATAAAGCCGTGTACGCTGTGGTAACAGATAGGCAGTGTCAGACAACATCAGAACGAAGCAGGGGAGAACAGGCATCGGGTGAGAGAAGAAGTTGGAACAGACAACAGTACGGAGGAAGAGGAAGATATAATAACCGGTGGAACAATTGGGGAAGAAGTAGGAATTGGAATAGACCATTTCAAGATAGGAGAGAGGAAAGGCAAGGAAACGAAGAATTTGCGAAGCAGCAAAGACAAAATATAGAGCAAAGGCACGAAGAGAGTGAGAGGTATTTGCAGGAGCTTAGAGATACCAACGCTCAACCTGGTACATCAGGGATAAGCGGATCGACAGATCCAAAAGGAAAAAAAATGCCGACTGTAAAACAAAACAATCACCAAGAATGAGTATCACTGGTCACATTTCCAGAATTGTGAAATGGCAGGCGGAAGATGAAGATTTAATCAGAGAGGAAAATGAAGGAATAGAGAGTGGGCCCAGAACAAGATTGCCGATTATAATTTGCGAGGTTTTTGGTAAACCAGTTCACACATTGATCGATACGGGAGCCATGCTATGCCTGGTGAGTGAGAGAATGTATGCCACTTGGAAATTAACAGAGGAGTTAGAGGAGATCCCGGTTTCTGGAATCAAAATCCAGGGAATAATTCAAAATAAAATCACGACATGTAGAACACAGTTGTACCTTGAGGTGAAAATTGGTGAAAGTATATTCGAGCACGTATTTGTCGTCATGCGAGATATAGCTCATGAGATGATATTGGGGACCGATTTCATAAAGAAATATCGAGCTGTCATTGATATGGAGTCAGACACCATCAAGTTTCATCGTGCGGAATACGTTCCTTTTGAGGAGGAAGAGAAATGCACCGAGGGAGAGATTAGGTGGACGAATGTTTTCGAGAATTTTGAGACATCTTGTGAGATTGTAGAAGAAACCGTTCATCCTACCAAGATGAGTAGCCTTTTATTGGAGATTGATGACATTTTCGATACTAAGCCAGGGGAGATTCGAGATTTCGAATATGATATTCAGGTGTGTGACGATACTCCTTACCAAGCAAAGATATACCCTATTGCTGAAAAATATCGGAGCAAAGTCAAAGAAATGATTCAGGGTCTTGAGCAAGATTATATCATTGAAAAATATGTAACATCATATGTAAATCCGTTGGCTGTGGTACCAAAGCCTGATGGAAACTTGAGGATATGCCTTGATGCCAGGTCTTTAAATGCGAAATTGTTGCCCGAATATGATAGACCACCTGTTATAAGAGAACTATTAAGAAAATTTAAGGGGAAGAAGTGGTTTTCCACAAATGATCTGACCACTTCGTATCACCACATCAGGCTAAGTAAGAATTATCAGAAATATACTGGATTTATGTTTGAGAGGCAGACTTATGTCTTCAAAAGACTTCCTTTCGGCATGAAAACATCTGGATCCGTACTCATTCGAGCCTTAGACAAAAATCTGAGTCAGGAAGTAAAATATATAGTTATCTGTTACATTGACGACATCTTGGTAGCATCGGAGACGGAGGAGCAACACATGGTGCATTTGAGAAAGCTGTTCCTGGATTTGAGGAAGTCTAACTTCAAGGTCAACCTTATGAAATGTCAGTTCTTCATGTCAATGATTACGTTTTTGGGACATGAATTGGATGGTCAAGGCTAACCAAATGAGCAGAAGATAGAAGCCATTGCTAATTTTCCTAAGCCTACCAGAGTGAAGCAAGTTCGTCAATTCCTAGGGACAAGTCAATTTTTTGCGGGGCATTGTCACCGATACTCCGACGTTGTACCACCGCTACAGGATTTACTAAAGAAAGCTAATAAGTGGAAGTGGGATGACACTTGTGATAAATCTTTTAGTGAAGCGAAGGCATTGTTGATGAACAGTATTAAACTTGAATATCCCGATTTTCAAAAGATCTTCATTATAGAATCGGATGCGTCGACGGTTGGAGTAGGTGCCATATTGCTACAAGAAGATGAGGATAATACTCTCCATTATATCGCTTTTATTAGCAGAAAACTAAAACCATCAGAAAGGAATTATTATACCACAGAGCTGGAGGCGTTAGCGATAATTCATGCTCTGGAATCCTGGAAGAAGTTGCGAATAGGACACTCAGTGATAGTTAGAACTGATCACCATGCTTTGGAGTGCATACTCAAAACTAATTTCGCTAGTGTGAGGATAACGAGATGGGCGTTATTCGTTCAACAATTCAATCTGACGATAGAACATCGATCTGGGAAGTCAAATATGGGAGCATTTAAGAAGGACGATTGGGGATACTTTGAGGACATGTGACTTGTGCCAAAGAAACAAACATAATTCTCATCTGTTAAGAGAGGCACCGAGACCCATAATTCCGTCTGAACCCTGTGAGATGTTTGCTATGGACATTTTTGGGTCTTTACCCAAGTCGAAACGTGGAAACAGATACATCCTTGTTACGATGGATATATTTAGCAAATACACTATGCTACATCCCATTCAAAAGGCCAACTCTAAATATATTTTGAAGAGGATTCGTGAAGGCGTCATACCAGAGGCTGGAAAACCCGAGTTTATTCTTTCGGATCATGGTTCGCAGTTCACTTCGGCAGAGTTTAGGAATGCCATGAGAGCTTTGGGTATTCGTCAAGTGTTATGTTCCGTGAGGCATCCAGAAAGTAATCCTGCTGAGAGAATTATGGCAGAGATATCTAAGTTTTGTCGATTATATAGTTCAACCGAACATTGGAGATGGATGGACGTGATTCCCATCGCAGCACAAACCATAAATTCCACGATACACGAGAGTACAGGGCAGGTACCCGTTACCTTACATCATGGAGGAAAACCAGAACGTCCATGGGATAGATTAGTTTCTATAACACCGGAAATAGAGCCGAACCGAAGAGGAAGAGAAGATAGAGCCCTAGAGAACTTGAGAAGACAGGCTGAAAAAAGGAATAGAAGAGTGCGAGGGAAGAAATTTAGGGAACCTTTGAGAGAAGGAACACTAGTCCTAATATGTAAGCCGACACCATCAGATGTGGGAAATAGAGTGTACTCAAAACTTCGCAAGCCTGTACCATGGACCCTTTAGGATATCACAGAGCCTAGATAACGGAAGTTATAGAATCACTGACATTGGAACTGGAAACGCTGTGGGAACATTTAATGCTGCTTGTATGAAGAGTTATCATTCAAGAGCCAGAGTATGAAGTCAGAAAAACAATGATTGGAAGGAAAAATAAAAATGTGTTCATTTTTATTTTTATCTGCGTGAGGGGTAGATGTGACCATTTAGATGAGGGCCACAGATTGTTTTTTCTTAGAGGAACCACCTGTTTGAAGAACGCGTGGAGCTGAGGTATTTTGTTTCATCAAGTTAACGCTAGATGGAGGGAGCGTCGATATGAGAGGACTCATATGGTATTTTTACGAATTTCTATATGAAGAGGTTGAACCACCAAAACATCGGGGGAACATGCAGTACTCATTACTGGGAAATTTACCGAAGAGATCAAGAGAATCCGTCGTTTGGATCAGAATATATTGGAGTTGAAGAAGCCAGGCGCAAGGATTATTTTTCGCATCGGAGTGGCTGAAGGAAGTAGGCCGCACGCCACAGGTGAAGCAGAGAGGTGAGACTGTCTAGCGACTAACACCGCGTGCTCAAGGTCTACGTGCTTGGCAGATATTTTGTGTTGAAAGATACCAGTCTTAAAAGAGTTGGAAGCGTATATGATGTGGGCCTTAAAACCCTGATATCATAAATAAGCTACAGGGGCAAGCCATTGCTTTGGTGTGTGCAAAGTATTGTGGAATTCCTTACTCATCTAAGGAATATAGCCTATAAACTAGAAATGGTGCTAGCATGCTACGTAAACCACTCTTAAGATTGTCAGTGTATCGTTCAAACAGCGAGGCCACAAGCAGATACCGTACGCGAGGTTCGAAAGGAAAACAGTATTGGTTGAAACACGATTTCATACCCGGAGTTGATATTTTAGAACGGGAAGTGAACCAGTCGAGTTAGGAATTTTTCTGTGGCACAAAGCTGCAAGTGTTAGCTTGGGACTCGAATACTTATAACATTATGTTGCCAGACATGCATCATAGTAGTTCGAAAATGGTAGATCGGACCGTCTCCATGAAGTGTTAAAAGAGCTGGAGGTAAGATGTCATGGGATTGTTGGGAACATCTTCCGGAATAATGGAGTATAGACGAGTAGGGACTGGGAACATCTGTCCACTGGAATGAACGTGTGCCAGCCGGCCTACATGTATTCTACAGCAGAAGGACTATTCCTACAAGATCTTCACGATGTAAGCCAACTTTATTATTAAGTAGCTAGTGTATTGCATTCTCAATTTCGACTATACTGTCTGCTAAGTAGGTTTACGCTTATGGATTTTTACTTCAAGACGTTATTGCACATTTGAAGATTTATCAGCCGAGTTATTTCGAATGGATCTCTTTGATGGAAATCTAGTGCGTTTGGGGATGTCAACCTGATAAGCTTCGATATAGCAGTAGGCTATTGTGTGGAAGATATTTTACACCATTCCACGTCTAAACCTTATGTTAGGGAACTTTGAAATAATATTTGGATTTGTTCCTAATCGAATGGTTTATAATTAATTTATTATGTTAATAATATTTTCTCGATTTTGTTAGTAATTTCTTCTTTTGAATATGTTGATAGATGAGGAATGTGGATAGCCACATTACGTTTAAATATTATTCCTTGGGAATAATAGTTCGAAATTTTCTGTGAATTTATAAATTTTTATATTTGAATTTAAAATAAATGTAAAATATTTTCTCGTTGTAAATGAAGTTGAGATATGACATCGGAAGGCTGTATGACTGATAGTCAAGCCATAATGACAAGAATTATATTTAAATGATTATATTGTTTGGAAATTTTCCAATAAGAATGAATAATAATAATGATAATAATTCTTGGTTATAATAACGGTTAATCATTGGAGGAATAATGGATCGTAGTTGATATTATGGGAGTTAATTTTGAATGGATGGACATGCCGTAAGCGTGATCTTTGATATTGGGAACGGAAGGTCATTCATATACGCATTTTGTATAAAATGAGGAACTATGTATTGGAATTATGCGACAGTTTTACCGAGGTGTGTTGGGGCTGACTTTAAAAGTTTATTATACCTATGCGAACGGCCGAGATATTTGAATTTTGTGAGGGAACGCATGATCCCACGTGTTGGTCGATTAGAAGCCATTGAACCCAGCCTGCGTAGCTGAGGGGTCGTTATAAAAATAAGATTATAATGGTCAAATGTGAAAATAAAATATGAATTAATAATGGATGTTTATAAAATTGAGTTGAGGGTCAAATAATTGCTCCATGCTCAAATATGATTAGAATGAGGACAATGTAGTCGCTCATATGGGAAACTAGTGGCCGATCGTTGGTGAATTTCTACATTCTTAGACTGTTGTATAGTCGCCCGCTGGTGTAGTCGTTTATATTTGCATAAGTTGATGTCTCGTCCTAGTTTTGCTGAAGGCCTTACCGTGTCCTATTTGACGAATTGATAGCATGAGAGGCATGTTGTCTAGAGATTGGTTGGTGTATTGAAAATTGTTGAGCTGATAGCTGATTGAATTTATGCATCCATTAATTTTCGTAAAGTGCCAATGTGGATTATTCTAAATAATATTTTTTTTGCAATGAATTAAATTGGAATGGATTGACATAAATAAATTGAATTACATGCAGATTATCAAAGAAGTTAAATCGAAGCGATTAAATCAGAGGATTTAAATATTATGTGAATCGGTGAATACAATTTATTTTGGAGACATAGTGGAAATGTCAGAAGTTCAGTCAATGTTTAAATTTTGATAAATGCTGCCTTGGGGTTTTTGTTTTTTTGATTTCACGCCGTTTTGGGAATGTGATTTCCCTGAATTAAGTTGAAGATGTGTGAATTTCCCCGCAGAGGTTGAAATATTTCAGGGAAAATTTTGATTCAAGTGATACTCTTGTAAATAATTAAAATCATGGTGTCAGGATGGACTGATATTTTCCTGCACATCAGTGATAATTGTACAGTTTATATAATTCAGTGAAGCAGATGCTGAGATGGACTAATGATTTTCTCAGACATCAGTAATTATTTTTGAGAATAGTGAATTTACTTTTGGATAGAGGCTGAATTACTTTATTTTATGCGTTATAAATTTGTATGTAGAAAGGGACCAAGGGGGTGCGTAGGATGTCTTTATTTTCAGGTCTGGAATTTTAGATTTCTCCCTTGGGGATTATTTTTTATATTTAATAAACACAATGTGTACGGTACTGAGAGAAAAAAATAAAATAAAAATGAAAAGTTACATTGTCGTGATTTCACCAATCTTTAGATAGCTCAATTAGTGAAACAGTCCTATTTTTACACTCCTGCAGGTGATATTTCTGGCACCGTTCATTACATAGCTTACAGATGCAGCTGTCCTTAGGATCATGGTAGGTGCTTTCTGTGCAAATCTTTCCATGAAAGCCGTGTACTGCAAATCGTGTGTACAGGTGTCGGAGTTGGAAGTTTGGTCCTTTCCAGCAGTCTGATGTCATTGCGTCTTTTTCTCTAATCCCCTCCGGTATCTGTCTTGCTTTGCTGCTCCTCTCTTCGATGAAGGTTGCATATGCTTGTGTCTCCGATAAAGTAAAGCAGTGTTTTATGTCATCCACGAAGAGAGATTCCTGCGCAAGGATATAAGCATAACTATTTCTTGTGAATTTTGAGATGGATAACACTCTTTTGAGGAAGCTAGATTTAACGCTTTCCAGCTTTCTTAGATTTCCGACCGTCAGGTAGTTCCAGATTAGTTGTATTCCATAGGTGGCCGTCGGCACGACTTTGATCTTGAATAGTGCCATTGCTGTTGAAACTGTCAGTAGTTGTAATTGAGGATTATTGTATTCAAATAGGACCAGCAGACAGTTAAATTAAACTGAGGTATTTTAAGAAATTGGTGTTATTCACAAATTATTTGCACTACCATCCATCCTTTATGGAGTGTGAATTTCGATATCCGTCGGCTGATTTTTTTGATTAGAAGTTTTTGCTTTGCTATACTCAGTTTGACCCCGAGTTTTTTTTTGAGTCTTATGCTCGGCGGATGTTGAAATTCATACTCGTGTGCACGTGGGACTTCGGTCAAACGGTCACAGTATAAAGGTAGCACTAGCAAAGGACACCTCAGTGTCATGTTTTATATCGCCGCCATCTTGACGGAAACGTAATGGCGGCCACACAAATGTTCAAAGCTTAAATCAAATTACGACTAACCTAATCATCCGATCTCTACCAAATTTTGCAACAACATACCTTTTTGGGGGGAGCATCATTTTACCAAACTAATTGGCCATCAGCCTAATAGTTTGCGTATGGCGGCCATCTTTGTGTGAAAATCGATTCCCCCTATTAATTCGAACACGGTGAAACCGAATGGAACGAAATTTGGTACAGAGGTAGTACTAGCAAAGTGCACGTCGTGTCATGTTATATATCGCCGCCAACTTGACGGAAACGTAATGGCGGCCACCCAAATGTTCAAAGCTTAAATCAAATTACGACTAACCTAATCATATGATCTCTACCAAATTTTGCAAAAACATACCTTTATAGAGGAAGCATCCTTTAACCAAATTAATAGGTCATTAGCCTAATAGTTTGCGGATGGTGGCCATCTTTGTGTCAAAATCGATTCCCCCTATTAATTCGAACATGGTGAAACCGAATGGAACGAAATTTGGTACAGAGGTAGCACTAGCAAAGGGCACCTCAGTGTCATGTTTTATATCACCGCCATCTTGACGGAAACGTAAACGCGGCCACCCAAATGTTAAAGCTAAAATGTAATTACGACCAACCTAATAATCTAGTCTCTACCAAATTTTTCAACGACATATCTTGATGTGGGAAGCATATTCTGACCAAACTGCAAGATCATCAGCCCAATAGTTTGCAGATGGTGGCCAAGTATGTGTGCAAATGGATTCCCCCTATCAATTCAAGCACGGTGAAACCGAATTGAACGAAATTTGGTACAGAGGTAGCACTATCAAAGGGCACCTCATTGTCATGTTTTATATCGCCGCCATCTTGACGGAAACGGAATGACGGCCACCCAAATGTTAAAAGCTTAAATCAAATTACGACCATCCTAATAATTTGATCTCGACCAGATTTTGCAACAACATGCCTTTTTGAGGAAAGCATCTTATGACTGACTATAAGGTCATCAGCCCAATAGTTTGCAAATAGCGGCCATGTATGTGTGCAAATCCATTCCCCATATTAATTCAAACACGGTGAAACCGAATTGAATGGAATTTTTTACAGAGGTAGCATTAGCAAAGGGCACCTCATATTCATGTTTAATATCCCTATAGCACGTTGTATTTCAACAAGCTACTACAAGCAACATTCAATTATACTCCTTGAAAAGGACAAAGAGTTATAACAATACCCATGCATTTTGGTGAAAGTAGGCTATATGTTCTTTACTGAACATCTTGTTGTTATTCCGATATCTAAGTATACTAGTGTGTCTAATTATAAATGAGGTAGGATTTGGTTAGGAAGCGGCCGTGACATTAAGTTAGGTGCCATCCCAGCATTCGCCTGCAGTACAAGTAAAAAGTGGCGGAAAACTACTTCCAGGATGGTTGAGGTAAGAATCGAACCCGCCTCTTCTCAGTTTTGCCTCACGAGGCTGAGTGTATCCCGTTCTAGACTTCAGACCAGAATTAAACTTCTTAGTAGAGCCGGGCTTTGGTGACGTAGTCTAATATGCTGAACTGCTTTGCCCAAGGTCAAGGGTTCAAGCCCGGCCGTAATCGTCGGATTTTTAAGAGTGTCAAAATCCTTCAGTATGCTTTCCTTCGGAGGGGAAGTAATGCTGGCGAGCGCATGTCATAGATTTATGGCATGTAAAAGAACCTACCACTGCAATAGGTGGTGTGTATTAAAATTTTTAGTTTGGTTGGTAGGTTCCTTAGTTTAGTGGCTGCGACAACGTGGTCATGTAGCCCCGTGTACTTTGGGTGTGTGTAGAATCTGTCTGATAACCGGTGTTAATTGCGATGACTGTTTTAGTGTGTGTTATCTGTTTTAATTCAAGTAAGGATTGCAGACAGTAATTTCAAGTAGTTCCTATTTTAGCTACCAGCCACGACACCTAGCTTGCGGACTTTCATACTAGATGGCATCGCAGCCAGCCCCTGGCGGCGAACGTGGGAACTAATAGAGCGTTATCAATTCTAACCTACAAATTTTGGCTTCACACAAGTGTAGTTAGTGAAAGGTTCTTTTTCACGCCATAAATCCATAACATGGGACCGCCGGCTTTACTTCCCCTCCAAGCGAAGGCATACTGAGGGATTTTTAACGCTCTTACTCTATCCGACGACTTCGGTCGGTTTTGAGCCCGCGACCTTGGTCATAGATTCTCAGCATGCCACCGAAGGCTCAATTTTTAGATTATATTTGGTCGGTTAGGAAACGCTCTATCAAGTTCCAACGTTCGCCGCTGGGTGACAGTGGCGTCTGGTAGCCAAAGTTGGAACTACTTGAATTTGAACTTTCATTCATCTTCCTCTCGTGAGGTTGGCGTCAGGAAGGGCATCCAGCCTTAGAAACTGTCAGCCACGCGGTTCCTCGCATCTCAGCCCCAACCCCGTTGGAAACGGGATTAATAAGGGGTAGACATGAAATAGGTAGAGCCAGGAATCGAACCTGGGCCTCCGCTGTGACATCATCAATTTTGTCAGGCTTCCTCATGGGGATGAAACGCCATTGATGATACCTCTCCTAGTAATGGCTTTCGAAGTAAACTTTGGACGTCTTTAAAGTTTGAAATGTAAAATATAAGATTCTTGAATAACACTCTATTATAGGATCCCGGAAAGTCTTGTGATAAATTAGATTACAGCCTCTTTAAAGTGAATCTCGAGCGAGGAGGCAGGTCAAGATTGCAGGGGGTAATAATGGAAGACAGCGCTTTCAAGTATTGAGATAAGCTTTCCATTGTCTTTCTTGTCAAGAGTCATTGACAAAGCTCGGCTCCCAGCATACGCTCGCTAATATTGTCTCTCGACGACACTGGGACACGGCGACGTGCTTCTTACGAGGCGTGTTTCTAAAGTAAGTAAAATCCCTGTTGTTGCTGTTGTTTCATTTGAGGGGGCTGGGGCATGGGAGGGGTCTAGATGCAAAACTCACCTTCTCCACTTTTGTTCGAAATTGAGTTAGCAAGGCATTCATTCTTATTCTTCGTTCCAAACTACACACGACTATCTTAGTGCTGAAAAGCCAAACTCACAATATCTATTGGTTTTCAAATGCCAAGAACTTAATTAAGATTTAGATGCAAAACTAACATTCTCCGCACTGTTTACTTCCAAAGAGCACATTCTCCCTGTCGGCCAATCACAAGACAACTTCTGGTCATGTGACTTTCTACAGCTGCAAGCCAATATTATTGTCTGTTCAACTCGTAACCTCTACATAATAAATAAATAATATAAGTGTTTTCCAACGTAAGCCTCTGTGGCTTAGGCGGCAGCACGCCGGCCTCTCACCGCTGGGTCCGTGGTTCAAATACCGGTCACTCCATGTGAGATCTGTGCTGGACAAAACGGAGGCAGACAGGTTTTTCTCCGGGTACTCCGGTTTTCCCTGTCAACATTTCATTCCAGCAACACTCTCCACTATCATTTCATTCCATCTGTCATTCATTTAATCATTGCCCCAGAGGAGTGCGTCAAGCCTCGGCAGCCGGCACAATCCATATCCTCGCCGCTAGATGGGGGCTTCATTCATTCCATTCCTGACCCGGTCGGAGACTGGAAGCAGGCTGTGGATTTTCATTTTCAAGTGTATTCCAACAAAGCAATTGGTTTAATTTGTCTAAATTTTTCACAAACTAGGCCAACTTGTCTATTGTTTTGTCAAAAGTAACATTCTCCAACTTGTTCAGACACAAAATTCACAGTCTCCAATGTTGGGATGCAAAAGTCACATTCTCCAAAATTAAAACCTATTTTTCAGATAAATTAATAAAAATAATGAAACATAGTTTATACAAGAAGGTGTAATTACGCATAGCCTGCAACAAAGGCAAAGTCTTTTAGAGATTCCATTAGTTACATACATTTAAGAATTTTGTTTTATTTCCTGTAAAATTAGAATTAAGTGGAGAACGTGAGCTTTGCATCTAGACAGCTTCAAGCGGTGTGACGCGTCGAAACGAAGGGCAAGCCAATCAGTCAAGTCCTGCGCGGATGCAGATATCTGCGGATAAACCCGTGCAGTGCGGATAGTGAATAAGCTGCGGATAATGTTTGGAGTAAATTTGTGGATAGTTTTTAGAATACAATCTGAACTTGTTGAATATCATTACTAAGACCCGAATGTATATGACATATCATATTTTTAGCCTAATTTCGATTTTTGCAAAAAATGAAAGACTACAAAAGATTGGTGCTTTTCAGTCGGTCAACACGAATGTACCCAAATAGAGCTGGGTTATGCCCTAATCCTCGCCACGTGGCGAGAAATGTTCCACGGTCTTTGATAGTTGTAGACCAACCTAATTCAATAACATACATCTTATCTAGGTTGGCAACACCCACATAAACACATCGCACTGACTCCGCACAGCACATATGAACAGGGGGGAGTAAAGGCAAAAACCAGTGTCGTTGAGATAACAGCCCATCTCAGTCGACCACGCCTGGAGTACCAGTGAAAACGAAAGCTGCGCGTAGCTCTAGCAAGGAAGACAACCAGATATGTAGTAGCCTGTAATATTACTGTTTAACCACAGTTGATTTTTACAGCCATATAATCACTCCAAATTACAAACTCCGGATATTTATCACCATTTAGCATTTCACCTAACATCATATATACTGAATTTAGCATACACTGACAGTTGCAGTACCAATACTGCAACTAAATAATTGTACATATTGTAAATATTTTCACCTGTATTTTCAAACATAAATTTTATAGCCTAGGTGTAATGGATGTGATGATGATCGCAACTGGTCATCCTAGTGTATTTATTAATCTCATGTAATTTATTTCAGGATTAGGGCATAACCCAGCTCTTTTGTGTACATTCGTGTTGACCGACTGAAAAGCACTAAACTCTTGAGTATATCCCCTAAAGGAATAGCGTACAAGGAAGATCTATTCTATGACATTAAAAATATGGTTTCAACATTGAGTTGTTGCCTGAAGGGCTGATTTTTTTCATGCTTTTAGAATTGAAATTCATCAATGAAACTTTTGGATTGGAATCTTGAAAGTGCGTATTAAATTTTCAGCCAAAGAAAAAGAAAAAAAAAACATTCTTCGCGTACATCTTCCTTTAAGAAGCTTCTCTTTAAAGCTGAAGCTACACGACTAAACTAAGAAGGAAAGCAAACGCTGGATACCCCCCCCCCCCCAAATATCTCGGAAATGACGCCACTAGTTTTAACATTTATTAATAAAAGACAGTCTGTGATTTAGGAGAACTCAAACAACCCCAGACAGTTTAAAAGCCTGCAGTTCGAAAATAATCCGGTTTGTACTCAAGACTCCTGTCGATTCCACATTTATTTAGCCTTTTTTGTGCGTGTCTTTCCTCTTCTCACGAATCTCATCTTCCATATTTTACTCTCCACGGCGCATAAATCCTGAGTGTGTGCTCCCCAAGGCTTGTCTAGCCGAGGGGTATCGTATTGGACGCGTAGCACCGCGACGCCAAGCGACGTGCAGACAGACAGGAACATAATTTGTTAAGAAGACGAATCGAGTCCCTCCCTATCTCCACCCGGTCATACATCATCTCACACCAGCTAAATCCAACTTCTCTTACGTAATTGCTTACCTTGCTTGGTATAACTCTATTGTCTTGATAGGCAAGGAATGTAAAAAATAAACTCGGCCATTCCTTCAGTGTTGAAATGGTGATGACGGAGACATAGGTCTAGTAGTAATAGTATAAGGTGCGTTCAAAAAGTAACGAGCCGGACGCTGGAATGCGCAAACCGGTGACTACATCGGCTAATGGTGGCGTGTGTAACGAGGTGTGGTTCCAACAAGAGCGTGGAAGGTCACAGCCCGTCACTAGAGGGCACGCGTGCACGTCACGTGACGATACAAAGCGACCAGCAGCATGCATCATTCGTCCAACGCTGCTAGTCCCATTGCAAACAGTGACATGTAGGCGTCAACCGAAGAGCAAAGAGGTGTTTATCGGTTTCTGACAGCGGAAGGAGGAGGGAGAACGGACATTCATCGCCGAATGTAACAAGTGTACGGCGAACACTGCATGTCCCTTGCAAGGGTCAAGGCGTGGCACAAGCGTTTCAGGGAAGGACGGGTGTCGTTAGACGATGATGCCCGGGTTGGGGCACCCCCCTGCATTACCGATGACAACGTCCAGCTGGTTGATGCACTCATTACCCAGGACCGCCGAGTGACAGTGAACGCCATAGCCGCCGTGGTCGCTCCTTGACAATGCACGACCTCATACGGCCTACACAGTCGCAGCACTCCTGCAGAAATTCAAATGGGAGGTTCTCGGCCACTCTCCATACAGTCCAGACCTCTCTCCCTGTGATTACGCCATGTTTGGTCCCCTGAAATGGGCTCTGCTGGGCCAACGATTCACCTCGGACGCCGACGTCCAGCTGTACGTGCGGAACGGGTTCACATCGTAGCCCAGGGAATTTTATGAGAGAGCCATTCACCGCCTCGTGTCACAGTGGGACAAGTGCCTCAACAGCCAGGGCTAATACTTCTAACATACAGGTACTGGTTTCTGTACATATGCCTCCGGCTCGTTACATTTTGAACGCACCTTATACATTATGCAACGAGCCTATAATGGCAATAATTAAGACACGAGTATGTTTATAAAACGAGGGTAAGCGAGTTTTATAATTTCCAGACAAGTGTCTTAATTACCACTAGTTGAAACCCGTCAAAACATGACGGTCAAAGGGAAAATATTTACTGAAGAATCTCCTTATATAGGCCTAATGTACATTCTGTGTACGATTATTTTTTGGCTCTATTGAAACTATAAGGGCGTCAAAAGATTGCACTCTTGACATTGCAAAATACTGCTGGCAATGACTGAAAAATTGATGAGGCAAATTGAGACCTGTACGTTCTCGAGTTTCCCCTTGAGCTTTATTGATTTTGATAGAGTATGCCAAACGAATTGGAAAATATTGCCTCTTAAAAGAATTATTATAGTGTTATATCGGATGGTATTAAATCAAGTCGAAGGATTAGACCTCTTTGCCTAATTTTTACTGCACTTATTATTTCCAAATCCAAGCAATATGGTTGCATTTAGGAGCCCTTGGGAAACCTTCAGATTTCTAAGCAGCATAACTATGGGTCAAGCGTTTAGAGTATGTGGAGGCAAATCTTATAATTCCAAGGAATTCAAGAACTCTGAGGGGTCTAATACAACTGGCCGCAAACCGTCGCTTATAATTTTGGAATATAACGAAGAAATGCGATGTTGTGCAAAACATAACGGTCATTGGGGAAATATTTACTGTAGGACTTTCGTATATGCATTCTCTGTATGATTACAGAGAAAGATCGACTTTGCAACATATAACTGGCCATTACTGAAAACTTGCGTTACGTTACGTTTGCGTTAACCTTTTTCTCCTCCACGGTTGTCTTTTCCAACGGATTAAGCGAGGGGTCCCACCTCTACCGCCACTAAAGGCAGTGTCCTGGAGCTTGTGACTCTGAGTCGGGGATACAACTCGGGTGTGTGACCAGCACTACGCCCAGGCGGCCTCACTTGCAAAGCGATCAGGGACCTGATGAAGGGATGGTAAGAGCGGGAGGGTTAGGCAAGGAAGGGGGAAGGAGGTGGCCGTGGCCTTACTGTAGGTACCATCCCGGCATTTTCCCGAAGACGAAATTGGAAACCACGGAAAACCACTTCGAGGATGGCTGAGGTGGGAATTGAACCCCCTCTACTCATTTGGACCACCCGAGGCAGAGTATACCCCGTTCCAGTCCTCATACCACTTTTCAAAGTTCGTGGCAGAGCCGGAAATTGAACTCAGGACGGGGCGGCAGCTAACCATGCTGACCACTACGCTACAGAGGCGAGCTACGGAGGCAACGACTGAAAACTTGATGAGGTAAATAGTAACCTACACGTTCGAGAGTTCCCCCTTCAGCTTTATTGATTGTGATAAGGTATGGCAAGCGTTTGCAAATTGGTGCTCTAAACGAAAATGGAAGTGTTTCATCGGATGGTGTTAAATAAAGTCGAAGGATTAGAACTCACTGCCCAATATTATCTGCACTTATTATTTCCAAATCCAAGCAATTCTCATGCATAATTCTTACATTTAATCTGGCACCAATTAGGAGCTTTTGAGAAATGTCCAGATTCCTAAGGAGCATAACTGTGGCTCGAACATTAGGAGTATGAATATGTGGAAGCAAAATTCCGAGGAATTCAAGAATTCTGTAAGAAGTATCTGGCTTTCATATTCATTATTTAATCTGTAACAGTGGTGTATGCTTTTGTTACCTTAATGTTTTAAATATATATATGGCAATGTCAATCGCGCCGAATTTCTTAGTTTACGGGAATGCTAAGAGTAAAATATATTTTGCCAATGGAATAGCAAAACCAAGAAATAAAAATACGGAAAAAAGGTGACGGAGGTGGGACTCGAACAGCTCCCATTGCGCGATGCATAAATTAAGAGTCTCTGACGCTACGACCTGAGCTACCGAAACACTGGTAATACCACGCAATATTAAGTTTGTTAAACAACATAGGCCGTACACACTTAACTGTCAGTATACATATTTCAACATTTTCCGTCGTGTATAATTGTATTCCAGTATATATCGTGGGAACGTCATAAATAATGTTCACTTCTTTTATACTTCTAATAAATAACTATCAAACGCGATTGTACGCATGCGTGAGGGGCAAGAATTCTATATTAATTTAAAAACAAGATGTTCAGGAAAGAACATATAGCCTACTTTCTCCTAAATGTATGAGTATAGTTATAACTCGTTGTTATTATCAAAGAGTATAATAGAACTATTCTTTGTTGAAGACCTTAGAAACGATTTACCTCTACCAAACGCCACAACCTAGATAAAAACTGCTACCATCATTGAAGAAAGAAAGAAAGAAAGATAAGAAGTATATCAAGCATGTTATGGATCTGGAGACATAATCGACCGGACTGGCGGCGTGGCTCAGCGGTAACGTTCTCGCTTGCTGGGCCCTAGGTTGCAGGTTCGTATCCTGGCGCAGTCAGCTGGCATTTGAGGGTGCACAAATGCGAGGGAGCCGTGTCAGTACATTTACTGGCACGTTAAAGATCCCCTTCGGGCCAAAATTCCGGCACCCCGGTGTCTCTAAAATCAGCAGTAGTTAAAAGGGATGTAAAACCAATAACATTATTATTATTATTATTATTACGACCTGCCGTGGGCAACATCCAACTTTGAGTTGAGGCATGTGTTTACACGTCTGGTTGTGCATGGCTTTCACAACCCTAATTGAATTAACAAATCTTTCCATGACCCTACAGAGACGTGTGTATACAAACTATGTGGATATTTTCGATAATATAATCCTAACAGAGTGAGTGCATTCTAGCGGCCAGAAGAAGAAACTTTTCAATAAAATCTGGAAGTTACCTTTTTGGCAGCTAGATGTCTCGAGTAAATCTGCTGGCGAATTATGTTTTAATTAAATATATATTTTACACCATAATGTGCACAATATAACGCTTAATAACATTTTCAAGTAACGCAAAATAGGCTGTTACAAACCCTTTAAAATAAAAAGTTAAAATGTATCGTAGTATCATCTTGTCATTCTTCAAATTCGATGCGCATAGAATGATAATGGTATAGTAATCAATGGAGCCCCACGTAGACTAGTCGTGACATCTATTGGTGAAATATCGAACAATATAAGTTAATCCTAACAGAGCGAGTGCATTCTAGCGACCAGAAGAAGAAACTTTTCAATAAAATCTGGAAGTTACCTTTTTGGCAGCTAGATGTCCCGAGTAAATCTGCTGGCGAATTATGTTTTAATTAAATATATATTTTACACCATAATGTGCACAATATAACGCTTAATTTTAAAACATCTGAGTCATTACAAAACAATAAACATATAACATTTCAAGCATAAAACCTAGCTCTGATCGGGTTTGAACCATAGGCATTTGAGCGATAGGCTAATGCTCTACCACTGATCTAATTGTGTCAACGAATATCGTTCTATTTAAAATGACTTACATATAACTTGTTAGCAAATAATGATTTATACTAAACGATTTCATCACTGGAGTATATTATTTATATATAAAGCATTTCATACAAAGTTTATTTATTTTTTATCAGTACGCTATATTGCATGCAATACTCAAATTAGTGAAATATAAGTCCGGCACAGGATATCCGCTGCCATCTTGTCTTATTACTGAATCAGTTCAGCTTTTTAAAATCACGTCTGCACTATAGTATTACAAAATAAACTTTTAATTTCGAACGTGCCTCTTCCTTTAGAACAGTTAAAACGATTCTCGGCTCGATAATCGGAACTGGTGGGTCCCATGATATGGATTATAAAGTTTGCATAATTCGCACGGCCGCCATCCTGAAATGGTATGGCGGACGACCTTGTAATTTGGTCACAAGACGCATCCTATACGAAGGTATGTTGTTACCAAATTTGGTAGAGATCGGATGATTCGGTTAGTCGTTATTTGATTTTACGTTTTGAACGTTTGAGTGGCCGCCATTCAGTTTTAGTAAAGATGGAGGCGATATAAAACATGACACTGAGGTGTCCTTTGCTAGTGCTACCTTTGTACCAAATTTCGTTCAATTTGCATTCACCGTGTTCGAATTGATAGGGGGGGACAGACATTCAGAGTACACACACTCACACACACACACAGACACACACACACACACACACACAGACTCACACATACACACACACACAGACTCACACACACACATACACACACACAGACAGACACACTTTTTTCGCCCTGTGTTGATCTCATAAGTCTACTTTCATTTTTTGCAAAAATCGAAAGTAGGCTAATATACGAATTCCTTATTTTAGGGGAATGCCAAGAATTAAATATGTTTTGACAATGGAATAGCAATACCAAGAAATAAAAATACAGAAATAAAAAAACATGTCGGAGGTGGGACTCGAACAGCTTCCATTGCGCGATGCATAAAGTAAGTTTTCTTGCCTCTACGACCTGAGCTACCAAACGACTGGAATCACCGCGCAATATTAAGACAGTTTACTACATAGGCCCTAAACACTCGACTGTTCACGTGTTTCGACATTTTCCGTTGTGTATAATTGTATTCCAGTATATATCGTGGGAACGTCATAAATAATGTTCCCTTCCTTTATACTTCTTGCAAATAACTATCAAATTGAAACGCGATGCACTTGTAACCGCCATGCCTGTCGTGAGGCGAGGTGATTGTGCGCATGCGCTAGGGCCAATAATTTTGCATTTTTGTTTATAAATTTAAGAATATATGGTAACATATTTGTTTATTTTAAAGACACTCTGCAAATATACAGATCAAGGGCTTTCGTCACAGTGCATTACGAAGTAAATCGGTTCAGCAGTTCTGTTAATCTCGCGGTAACAAAAATCAGCTTACTGTTTTAAATATATAGAAGATTATAGGCGAGTTTATGTTTATGTTCGACGATAATTATAACTTTATTATGTTATAACACAAATATTCATAAATATCTGTGGGATTCATTTAATTCAGTTAGTGAACAGGGCGTGCCTGGCATTGCTGACTGAACAGAGCGCATGCGTGGGTCAAAGCACTCTGAAAGCAGAAACCATTCACTTTGCTTGCCAACACAGAAATATGTTGGATTTTGAGCGCATGCGCGAAGGTATCCTTACCTAATTGGTCACACAACTGTTACTTGAGCTATGATTGGTGGGAGAAACTGTTTCATAATGAAAAAATAGAGTTATAATTAGCCCCATTATGATACAGTTTTCTGACACATAATGTTTACATTTGGACATCGTTGAACATAATAGTACATTATGCAACGAGCCTATAATGGCAATAATTAAGACACGAGTATGTTTATAAAACGAGCGAGCGTATGCGAGTATTATAATTTCCATACGAGTGTCGTAATTACCATTCTAGGCGAGTTGCATATGACTGTTTATGTTCGACGATGATTATTATGACTATTTTATGTTCGAACATAAATATTCATAAGTATCTGTCGAGATTTCGCCAGTTTTATGCAGTGAACAGAGCGCATGGGACGCAGACAATGCCTTGTATTTGACCATGGCCTCCTCGATTACCCTACTATGACACTAGGCCACGCAGTGAAATTTAAATTAGAAGGCTTTGGAATTCAGCGCAAGTGCAATGCTATCCTTAACTAATTGGTCAAACAACTGTTTCTTGAGCTCTGATTGGTGGGAGAAACTGTTTCATAATGAACAATAGTGTTATAATGAGCCTCATTATAGTACAGTTTTCTGACATATAATATTTACATTTCAACATCGTCGAACATAGAGAATCTTAAAAACTATGCTAACAAATACCAAAGAGAAAATGGATATCCTTACAAAAATTAGAATTTAAATAAATGAAAGGTCACAAAAACTTTTTAGGAAAATGAAAAAAAAAAACAAGTAGTTCCGTAAAGAACTATACAGCCTATTTTCATATATCCTGCTCATGTTAATTTCTTCTAACAACATACAAAATTTCAGTTTAATTGCTGTAACAGATTCGTAGATATTGAGAACCGTCTAAAAATTTCAGATTGTCGCCAGGTTGGATTTTTATTTTTGTACTATTACATTAAAATTATTGTGTACGTCTGGTATTCAAACTTCAATCGCATGATTAGAACACAAGAAGTAAAAACGAGATTTTAAAATTACGCACAGCAGCCATCTTGTGATTATGCAAACAATTGAAATAAATTAGATGCCAGTGGATCAACATTTGTATAAGCATTTAACGTGCAACGTTTCACAGCACTCGGATAGTTAATTCGCGAGAATCGTCCATTTAAATATTTATACTTCGCGTCGCCGCCATGTTGGATTTGTGCTCACCAGGTTAATGAAAGTCCTATAGGTGAACATATGTTCATAGTCTCTATGAACATAAAAAAAATTCAGTTTGGTTTCTGTAAAAGATTCATAGATATTGAGAACCGTCTAAATATTTCGGAAGCTCGCCATTTAGGATTGTTATATGTATAGGCCATAGAATTATGTACCATTCAAGGACAATTATTGCCTAGGTTCATTATTCAAACTTTCACTTCGATCGCATGATTACGACACAAGAAATAAAAACTTAATTTTAAAATTTCGCACAGCCGCCATATTGAGGTTATGTAAACAATTGATTTAAATTAGATGGCAGTGCATTACAATCTGCAAAATCATTTACTGTTCCACATTTCACGGCGCTCAGAGAGTTAAATCACGAGAAAAGTCTATTAAAATATTTCAAATTCGATTGGTCGCCATGTTCGTTTTTTACTTTACAAGTTTATGAAATATACATAGATAAACTTGTACCAGTACCCTTTATCACCGCACAAAATTGCAGGGTAATATCTGTAATAGTTTCGGAGATATAGAATGTCAGTGAAATATTTCGCACAACCGCTATTTTGAGGTTATGTAAACAATTGAACTAAATTAGACTCCAGTGCATTACAATGTGTATAAACATTTGCTGTACCAAGTTTCATTACGTCTGGATAGTTAAATCGCGAGAAAAGTCTATTTAAAAGTCTCAACTTCGCTTGACCGCCATGTTGGTTTTGTAGTCACCAGGTTTTTGAAAGTCTCATAGGTGAACTTCTAGTAGGACCCTTTATCACCGTACACAATTTCAGGGCGATATCGGTAATAGTTTCGGAGATATTGAATGCTAGTGAAATATTTCGCACCGCCGCCATTTTGCATTGGTGAGACGTAACAAAATTTGAAGGGCACGGTCGAGGTCGCCGGGAATAGTGCTATGAACATACCGAGTTTCATTGAAATCGCTCCAGCCGTTTAGATTTTATTAGGGGGGGGGGGACACACACACGAATCACACACACACACACACACACACACGCACACACACACGGACAAAAGGTGATCTCATAAGCCTATTTTTTCAAAATTGAAAATAGGCTAAAAACAGTAGGAAGGTAGATTGTAGTTTTACGTGACCGTTAATCTAGCGATCATGAGCCACAGGACCTCATTTTAACGTGGAATCCGAACCACAGGACATGGCATTTCACTTCGAAAATTTCACATGCATTGGCCGTGAATCGAACCCGTTCCGCCTTGGTGAAAGGCAGACAGCTTGATCGCTGAGCCACCACGCCCCCTCCCTCCCAGGCCAGTAGGATATATGAAATTTGGCTACTTAAAACTCAGTAATTTTTCTAGGTTTGTGCCGTGTCTTGTGTGGGGTTTGGCTTAGGACACCAAGCTGGCTCACCAGCGGGCTTGTGGTGTCCCCGCCCGGACCCCCACAGGAGTAGTGAACTGCGCGTTACCTCCCTTTATATAGAGTGCAACTGCACCACTTTACTTCGAGAACTAAAAGCTCAAGCAGCCTTAACCTCCCTATGAAGGCTATGATATACCAGCTTTTTAGGCTACTTAGTTCTCCATGGAACTACTTGTTTTAGTTCTGATAGTCTATTTAAGTTTTACATTTATTTTTTATTAGTAACTTGAATTTACCATGGTGAACTTTAACCCCCCATTCGTATGAATAGTGGTTTTAATAAATACAGTAATTTAATTCCATCAGGTACTAGGAAATTAACTCTTAATCCCCATCGAATCTAGTTGGGTACACTCGTGTTGACCGACTGAAAAGCAATCAACTAATTACTAACAAACAGACTGAACTGACAACCAAGTAGATGAGACTGATGACCAAGATGTTCCAAGCCTCGAAAATGAATGTTATCAGCAACAATATTGACTTACATGGCCAGTGAATTAAACCTCAGTAATTTTTCAAGGTCTGTGCCGTTTCTTGCGTAGGATTTCGCCTTGGACACCAAGCTGGCTCATCAGCGGTCTCTTGGTATCCCCGCCCGGACCCCCACAGGAGTGCACTTCATATAAAGGGAGGTAGCGCGCAGTTCGCTACTCCTGTGGGGGTCCGGACGGAGACACCAAGAGACCGCTGTTGAGCCAGCTTGGTGTCCTAGGCGAAACCCTACACAAGACACGGCACAAACTTAGAATATGTACTGAGTTTTAGCAACAATATTGTTATGGTTTGTTGTGCTGTTGATTTTATTACACACTGTCCAGTATCATTACTCATTTCACGAGGAGAATTGAAGAGAATACTCCTCCTCGCTGCTAAAACATAGAAAGGTAGCGGCTAGCATTCTTGGCTGTCACCCCAGAGGTCCGGGTTTGATTCCCGGCACTGACAAGAAATTTAATTCCAATCTGAGGGCTGGAACGGGGTACACTCAGCCTCGTGAGGAATAACTGAGCAGAGGCAAGTTCGATACCTACCTCAGACATCCTGGAAGTGGTTTCCTGTGTGGTTTCACCCACTTCTACTCCAGCCAAATGCTGGGATAGTTCCTACCTTAAAGCCACAGCCGTCTTCTTCCCAATCCTCGCCTGAATTAAAAATATACACACATTAATACAGCCATCACAATAATGCAGGTTATCAGAAAACTTCCACACACACACATCCAAATACGCAGGGCTACATGACGATGGTGTGGTAAATCTTCTAAATCAATCAAGAATTACACAATTTATTGTTTTTTCTCGTCGATCTACTGCAATTGGGCACACTTTCGTTGACCGACTGAAAAGCGATTCAAGTAACAGATTAACTAATTGAACTCGCAATTGTAACTAAGATGTCCCAAGTCTCAAAAAGGAATCAAAAGCAAAAATTAAATTTTGTTTTGTTGAGGTTTTCATTTTACTACACACTGCACAGATGCGCAAATTATATTAGAATCAAAAGTTTTGTGCATTTCAGTCAGTCAACACGTAGTTCCCAAATGAGATGGGTTATTCCCTAATCCTGAAAAAGAATTACCTGAGACGAATGTAATTTGCTAGTGCTACCTCTGTACCAAATTTCGTCCAATTCGGTTTCACCGTGTTTGAATCGATAGGGGGAATCGATTTACACACATACATGACCACCATCCGCAAAGTATTGGGCTGATTACCTTGTAGTTTTGTCAAAAGATTTTTCATACATAAAAGTATAATATTGCAAAATGTGGTAGAGATCAGAAGATAAAGTTGGTCGTAATTCGATTTAGGCTTTTAACATTTGTGTGGCCCCCATTACGTTTTCTTGAAGATGGCGGCGATATAAAACATGACACTGAGGTGTCCTTCGCTAGTAATACCTCTGTACCAAATTTCGTTCAATTCGGATTCACCGTGTTTGAATTGATAGGGGGAATCCATTTGCACACCTACATGGCCGCCATCTGCAAACTATTGGGCTGATGACCTTGTAGTTTAGTCAAAAGACTCTCGCCATACGAATATATGTGGTTGCAAAATTTGGTAGAGATCGGATGATTAGGTTAGTCGTAATTTGATTTAAGCTTGAAACATTTGGGTGGCCACCATTACGTTTTCGTCAAGATGGCGGCGATATTAAACATGACACTGAGGTGCCCTTTGCAAGTTCTACCTCTGTACCAAATTACGTTCAATTCGGTTTCACCGTGTTCGAATTGATAGGGAGGGACAGACATTCAGAGTACACAAACACTCACTCACACACACACACACACACACACAATTTTTGGCCCTGTGTAGATCTTTTAAGTCTACTTTCATGTTTTGCAAAAATCGAAAGTAGGCTAAAAATGGCGTCGAACACCATAATATTAGAATCAAATAGAGAATTTAAATCAATTAGGTTTTTAGCCTACATTTCGCATTTTGTAACAAGATGTACAGTAAAGAACATATAGCCTACTTTCTCCTAAATGCATGGGTATTGTTATAAGTCTTTGTACTTTTCAAGGAGTATAATTGAATGCTGGTTGTAGTAGTTTGTTGAAATACGTCGTGCTATACAGATATTAAACATATATATGAGGTGCCCTTTGCTAGTGCTACCTCTGTACCAAATTTCGTTCAATTCGGTTTCACCGTGTTTGAATTAATAGGGGGAATCGATTTGCACACATACATGGCCGCCATCTATAAACTATTGGACTGATGACCTTGTAGTTTAGTCAGACGACGCTCGCCATACATATATATGTCGTTGCAAAATTTGGTAGGAATCTGATGATTAGGTTAGTCGTAATTTGATTTAAGCTTTGAACATTTGGGTGGCCGCCATTACGTATCCGAAAAGATAGCGGCGATATAAAACACAACACTGAGGTGCTATTTGCTAGTGCTACCTCTGTATCAAATTTCGTTCATTTCGGTTTCACAGTGTTTGAAATCGATTTCACACATACATGGCCACCATCCGCAAAGTATTGGGTTGATGACCTTGTAGTTCGGTCACAACAATCTTCATACATTAAGGTATATTGTTGCAAAATTTGGTAGAGATCCGATGATTAGGTGGGTCGTAATTTGATTTCATCTCTTAACATTTGGGTGGCCGCCATTACGTTTCCGTCAAGATGGCGGCGATATAAAACATGACACTAAGGTGCCCGTTGCTAGTTCCACTTCTGTGCTCATTTTCGTTCAATTCGGTTTCACCGTGTTTGAATTGATAGGGGGGGGGGGCAGACTTTCAGAGTACACACACTCACACACACACTCACACACAGACACACAGACACACAATGTTTGGCCCTGTGTAAATCTCATAAGTCTACTTTCATTTTTGGCAAAAATCGAAAGTAGGCTATAAATGAGGAAAAAGTAGACTTATGAGATCGATCCGGGAAAATGTGTCTCTGTCTGTCTGGCTATATGTCTGTCCTTCTGTCCGTCCATCCGTCTGTCTGTTTGTCTGGCTGTGTGTGTGTGTGTGTGTGTGTGTCCGCTATCAACTCCTAAATGGATGCAGCAATCGAACCCAAATTTGGTATGAGTAAATATCTCTATCTGGATATCTCAATGCCGTATTTGAAAATGATGTCAGTGCTACCAACTGCTGAAAAATCGCAATTGATATTTCAACTCCATGTTGTATATCTTGGAAGGTATGCATGGGAGCTATACCAAATTGGCACACATATAGATAGTAATATTGCAGTTTAATTTCCGGGAGGCCATACATGCTAGTGTTGCCAAAATGATTCTAAGCCTGCTGATAGGTCCAATTTTTAATGCACATAAACTTCTGCACTATTAATTGGATTTCATACAAATGTCGTATATACTATGTGTAGATAGACAGATTTGACTGAGCGTAATCATAAGAGACACCAGGGCTGCCAACTGTTAATAAATGCACTCTCTATTGTTTTTATCCAAATACCAATATATCAGAAAGTATGCAAGCCGACAGTTTTAAACTATGCACACGTATAGTAACTGGCATTCTAGATTAATTTGGAGTAACTAATGGACCTCAGTACTGCCAACATGATTCTAAGCTTGCTGGTAGGACCAATTGTAAATACATGTAACTTCTATACTATCAATTGGATTTCAACCAAATTTCGTATGTGTACTATAACAGATATAATTATGCGTATTTTAAGAGCAACTAGGGCTGCCAACTGTTAATAATGCTGTCTCTATTTTTTACCCTAATATCAATAGATCAAAAAGTATGCAAGCCGACAGTTTTAAACTATGCACACGTATAGTACCTGCTGATTGTTCCAAATTTAAAATACATGCAACTTCTATACAAATAAATGGATTTCATCCAAAATTGGCACAACAATAGATCATAATAGTTCAGATTATTTCTGACAAACACATGCATGATATTGTTGCCAACATGATTTTACGCGCGCTGATAGTTCCAATGTCTAACTACATGCAACGTCCATGCTATCCATTGTACTTCAACCAAATTTTGTATTCTGTACCTTAAGAGATGGAACTAAGAATATATTCAGTCACCAGGGCTGCCAACTGTAGTGCTCTATTAGGCTACATTATGCCAGTTATATTTCGAACTAATTAGATATTTCAATATTACCAACTCAATTTCGTCATTAAAGAAAATTAATTAGGTCCATATAGATTAATCATTGGAATGAATCTTACATTTCGAGAAAAGTAGGCTCTTTAGTTCGTCACGGAACTTCTTGTTTAGATTCAAAATCATTTTATTGAACAACGGCTGACTTCTTTTATCACCCTACTTAGTAAAGTTTTCTCCCCGGTAGACTTATAACTATTTCCATAAGGAATCGCGAGTAACATTCTTTAGAATTATGTATTCCGAGGGATGCCTGAGCTGGGTCTATTTTCTTTTGTTTCATCTATACAACACGGTTGACATTTCAAACGACGCACTAACTGGTTGGCACCTGATACAAAATTCACACTCCATATTTCGGAAGAAGATTTAGTTTTACTCATTTCAAGCACCGAGTTAAAATATTTGTTGATATCCGGCACTTGTTTTTCAAAATTATTTAAATTTCTATATTTTTGAATTTTTAATATAAATCCCAATATTTTATTTACGTTTACTATTACAAAATCAACTCCATGTCACTGGTTGCCCATGCTGAGTCACATCCCTCCATCTTTCTTAAGGAGGAAGCAACCTCTACTAGGGGAAGCTAAGAAAATCTTTGCATCACCCTCTTTGCCATTGCAGCAAAAATTCTGCCATCCATCACAGCAACGACTGCAGCCTAGAAGACCAGTAAGTGTCACTGTGGGGCAACTCTTTGCTGCTGGATTTGACCTAAACGAAAGCTGGAAGCATGAGTGGTCAACTAAAACTTTGGGAACAAGTGCCCACCATCTTGATCCCACAAAGAAACCAAACGGTTTGACTTACCGAGGAACTTCTGGTGCCGCATCAACAGGCTGAGGACTGGACATGGTTGCTGCCATTATTTCAGGTACAAGTGGGGCTGGATCAGCTCACCAATTTGTGAGTGTAACCTGGAAGAACAGACGATCGAACATCTGGTCCAACGCTGTCCTCTTTATTCGTACCCTGGCATTCCTGACGATTTGTTCGCTCTCACACCCGATTTAACCGAATGGTTGAGAAGGATGGACTTTAAAGTTTGATTATATTATGTATAATTGTATGTATAAATTACCATACGATTAAATAAATAATTACAAAATTTCTTACTTTTCTAACTGCATTTTGAAAAAAGTAATATGAAGTCCAATATTACTCGTATATTCTATTTATTTAAAATTAATATTACACTGTAAAGAAATTCATTTTTAATATATTATTTCATTCTTTTAATTACAATTTATCTCATAAACATTTTTTACTTCAAAAGATATTAGACTTAAGTACATCTATAGTAGCCTATTTTATTTTCATTCTTAATTGAGCTGAAGAAGATCTCAATCATACTAATATATAACAAGTAGTTCTGTGAAGAACTATACAGCCTATTTTCATATATCCTACTTATATTAACTGCCACTATCAACATACAACATTTCAGTTTGATTGCTGTAATAGATTCGTAGATATTGAGTACCGACTAAATATTTCGGATGGTCGCCATGTTGGATTTTATATATGTAGGTCCTAGAGTTATGTAATGTTACATGAAGATTATTGTGTACGTGTAGCATTCAAACTTCAATCGCATGATTAGGACACAAGCAGTAACAAGGAGATTTTAAAATTTCGCACAGCTGCCATCTTGTGGTTATGGAAACAATTGAAATAAATTAGATACTAGTGCATTACAATGTGTATAAACATTTCCTGTACCAGATTTCATTGCGTTCGGAACATTAAATCGCGAGAAAGGTCTATTTAAAATTTTCAAATTCGCTTGGCCGCCATGTTCGTTTTGTAGTTAACCGCTTTTTGAAAGTCTTGTAGGTGAACTTCCAGTCGTGTCCTTCATCTCCGTATAAAATTTCAGGGTGATACAGCTAATAGTTTCAGAGATATAGAATGCCGGTGAAATATTTCGCTCATCCGCCATCTTGTGGTTATACAAACAATTGAACCAAGTTAGATGTCGGTGCATTACAATGTGTATAAACATATACTGTACCAAGTTTTATTGAGTTTGGTTGGTCAAATCGCGAGAAACGTCTATTTAAAAGCCGCAAATTCGCGTGGCCGCCATGTTGGATTTGTAGTTACCAGTTTTTCAAAAGTCACATAGGTGAACTTCTAGTAGTTTCCTTTATCACTGTAATAAATTCCAGGGTGATATCGGTAATAGTTTCGGAGATATTGAATTCTGGTGAAATATTTCGCACAGCCGCCATGTTGGATTGATGAGACGTAACAAAATTTGAAGGGCACGGTCGAGGTCGCCCGGAATAGTACTATGAACTTACAGAGTTTCATTTAAATCGCTTTAGCCGTTTAAAAGTTATTAGGGGGGGGTGCACACACACACACCTCACACACACACACACACACACACACACACGCACACACACACGGACAAAAGGTGATCTCATAAGCCTATTTTTTCAAAATTGAAAATAGGCTAAAAATGAGATGGTGAGTGTGTGTCTTTCTTTCTGTCTGTCTGTCTGTCTGTGTGTTACTCAATAACGCAAGAACTACTGGTCCGATTTAAATGACATTTTGCATGGATGTAGCTGATTTACCATGTTTACATAAAGGATACTTTTAATTTCGATATTTTGTACTATTAAAAATGGCGACCATTTTAGTGACGTCACTACACCCTTTGGTTTCAAAATTTCATATTTCCATATCAAATAAAAAGAGAACGCTAAGAAATAGCAAACTTTTGATGGCACGTACGTGCTTCAACATTTAATTTCCTATCCGAAAGGTCCTTATCACTTTTCGTATATTTCTAACGGTTAGCGAGTAAAACCCACATATGTGACGTCACTACACCCTTTGATTTCAAAATTTCATATTTCCATTTCAAATAAAAAGAGAACGCTTAGAAATAGCAAACGTTTGATGCATACACAAGATTTATCATTTAATTTTCTATCCAAAAGGTCCTTATCACTTTTCGTGTATCTCCAACGGTTAGCGAGTAAAACCTAAATGTGTGCAATAAAACATGGTCAACACCGAGCGGTGCAGTACATCTCTACATACATAAAAATTAAAGTTCGTACGTTTTTTCGCAATTTCTACGGAAATTTGAGTTATTTACGCGTTTCAGACTGTTTTATTATGGAAGCGCGCGAAAATAATTTTTTGGTCTGTTTGTCTGTTTGTCTGTGGAAAATTTTGTTCCGTTATAACTCGAGAACGGCTGGGTGTATCAACGTAAAATTTGGTACAGATATCCATCAGAGGCACGACACTAATCATTGATGTAACACTTCTCCGTACCTCTCATAAAAGAGGGCCTACCCCCTTAAAATACATGCTGAAATAGGAGTAGAAGAACTAGACAAAGATAATTTTTAGCCCCTCAATGTGAGAGACAAAACTCGGGGGCCCTAGGGGGTCCCTGAAATCCACATTTTTAAGGCCCTAAAACCAACCGTTTTTGAGATATTCCCAGAAAACTAATTTCATTTAATAAACTAATGAACGAATACAGGCCGGTAACCATGGCAACAGATTCTCAGAGGTCCATCTATTGCTGTAAGACGCAATGCAGTTCCATTAATTACATTGGTGTGAAAGTTTGCAAACGGCTAGAAGGTTATCACGGAACCAAATTAAGCTGTAAAATTCATCAATACGTATAATGCGCTTAAGGGGGTCAAGGGGTACACTAGAATTTTTTCACGCGATTGACACCTGTGGGTGTGGTACGGCAGGTCTATTATATTCCTATCCCTATATTATATTATTATTATTATTAGTAGTATTAGTATTATATTATGGCGTACAACGAGGAGACAAAGCCCCTCGGTGCCAGAAACAAAACTTGAGGGCCCTAAAGGGTCCTCGAAAACTACATTATAAGGCTCTAAAACCAACAGTATCTGAAATATTCCCAGAAAACTAATTTAATTTAATTTAACAAACTAATGAAGGAATGGAAATCGGTAACCATGACAACATTATCTCAAGGGGTGGCATCCAACTTTCCATCTATTTCTGTAAGAAGCAATGTCACTCCATTTATACCTTGCCACGGTGGGTGAGTGGATAGCGTGTCGGTCTAACCCCAAGATTGCAGGTTCACTCCTGGCCATGGTAAGTGATTTTTGATAGGCGGCAAAAATACGACTCGCATGTCATACGATGTTGGCATGTCAAAGAACCCATTTGAATTCAGTAGGCCGTGTTCATAATGACAAAATTAATCTCCGGAGTTTCCGCCAACACAAAGTTCCTCATTTCTCTACTAGAAAGCACTATAGTGTTCAAGGAGCTTATCTATCTACCCTCCTTGACTTTCATAGTGATTCAAGGAACAACGAAATTTCGACATGCAAGCTACCCTCTGGGTGTCAAATTACGAAGCTTGCACCCGGCACCCGAGACCATACGATATTATTATTAGACTACTCCATTTATTACATTTCTGTGAAAGTTTGCAAATGGCTATAAGGTTATCACGGATCCAACGTAGACTGTATAATTCGTCAATGCAATTAAGGGGGTCAAGGGGTAACCTAGATTTTTTTCATGCAATTTTACGTGCGACATATAGTACAGAAAGTATATTATATCTCCAAACAGCAACATTATTTTCAAAAATTCCTGAATTGAATCAGCTTTTTTTGCGGCTTTTAGGAATTTGGGCAATTTGAGGCTAAAGAATCTGAATTTTCATGCACTACAAGCCTTTATAATTTATGAAAGAAGTCTTCCTGTGTAAGGGGACCTAACACAACGTAGAGGGTAATTTCTTATGTGAGGTGTATTGCGTTTCGTCTACAAGGCTTTCAAATCTATTTCACGTCAGGAAGTACACGTTAGGTGAATTTAGTTTGAGAGCACATTTTAACTAATCTTTTTTTTTTCGACATACGGGTTCATCGTAAGGATGATTTTGTTTGATAATGTATGGTAGATATACCCATATTTGGATATCTGGGTGATATGTTGTAGACAATATAATTGTCTGTCTGTCTTTCTGTGTATCTTTATGCACGCCTATAAATCGTGTTCGGATGCTTGGTGCATCGTAAAATTAGGTAAGGTAAACATGAGTCAATACACCAATTATTTATAAAACTCCTCACCATACTTTTCATACAGTAGAAGGGTGGATATAGGGAAAAACTTCTCAAAATACATGCTAAAATAGGCGAAATATAAAAAAATTCCTAGAAGGACGATCAAAGCTTCTCAATGTGAGACACAAAATTCGCGAGTCTATAAGGGGTCTCCGAAAACCACATTTTATGGCCCTTAAATTAACAGTGTGTGTGATATTCCCAGAAAACTAACTTCGTTCTGATAAACTTATGAAGGAATGACAAACCGCTAACCATTGCAACAGTAGCTCAATTGATAAAGTCTGGTGTTAACAACGAACACCGTTCGAAGAACGGGTACTTCTGCTAGTGTACAATATATAATATATATATTTGTGTGAGTATTGATTGGCGTATGATTTAAACTTTGAATTCATCTATCAATACGGATATCTACAAACATTTGTACTATCAATGGCAAATATATTTGCATTCTATTTAGAACAGTGCCATCCACACAGTGCTCCAGCCGCGCTCTAAGCCCGTGTTCTGAGCGCTTTGGTGCAAAGTAGTGGTGGGAGAAGCTTGGCTGACTAAGTAGGTGGCGGACTTCTTCCTGAGTACTTGCAGGTAATTCGCCAATTAAAAGAAGATTTTGACAAACGATTTTCAGAATCAGAACTCCACGCGGTGTTGACCTTTTTCTCTTAGTACAGACAGTGTTCCAAAGCTATTTCAATTTGAGCTGATTGAACTGCAATGTAATGTTCGTCTTAAAGACTGCTTTCTAATTTCATGAACTTTAGAAGAATTTTACAGCGGCTCTCCGCAAGATGAATGCCCCCTTTTGTATAAACAAACACGTCAAGTTCTGTAATGTTCGGCTCAACGTACATTTGTGAGCGTTTCATTTCGGTTCTTAAGCTTACCAAAAGTAAACATCGTGCAATAGAGCGATAGAAACTCACGCAATAGTTTACGAATAGCTGTGTCCAAAAATATTGTACCCAATTTGGAGAAGATTTTTCCACCAAAACTAAAAGCTCGTTAAAATGACCGAGCGAAATCACTCACGGTCTGCACTATCTGTTCATATTGGTAAAATGTTGTTGAATTTTCCAGTCTAATATGTTCACATTTTAATTTGGAATAGATCACAATATAAACACAAGTTTGGTGCTTTTCAGTCAGTCAACACGAATGTACCCAAATAGAGCTGGGTTATGCTCTCATCCTGACATAAATTACATACATTAATAAATACACTTAATTTATTTCAGGATCAGGGCATATTGGGTACATTCGTGTTGACCGACTGAAAAGCACCAAACTTTTGTTTACTTAGGCAACACTGAAAAATGGCTTCAAACCTCACAAAGATCACAATATTCTTTACTTAACACTTGTGTTCATTTCCTGCACATTGCATACATCGGATTATCATGCGATTTGCATATGCGGTATAATTTTATGGCAAAACAGCCCTATCGATATGATGTCAACAATCCCACAAAAGCCGTCGGCCACACGACTGTCAGTGCGTTCAGAACATCGCCCGTCTGTCTCAAGTCTCCTCACTGCCGCAGTGTAGTGGTGGTAGGGGAAGGAGCGCTAGTCTGACTGCACAGTGCTCCCCGAGCGCAATGACTGGATGGCCCTGATTTAGAATGTGCCCTCTAAATCAGGTGATTTCAATCCATGGTCCACGAATGTTTGAATAATTCAGGAGCGGATGGTCAATATAAAAACTTTGAATTCCTCAGCCCTAAATACATACGAAAGGTAGAATACAGGTATAGTAACCAAAATAAAAAGTGTGGCATTTTGCATTAACGAGGCTCCTCTTTTAGTGGAAATTCTATACAATCATTTTATTATTATTGTTAATCTTGATTGGTAACATTGGACCACTTGAGTCGTTCCACAATCACTTCTTCTTTGAAGGTAGGGGGCCGATAACCTAGATGTTAGGCCCCTTAAAACAACAATTATCATCAACATTATCTTTGAAGGTAGTACTGCTTGGTTCTTGCGCTCTTTCCAGTACTTTTTCATTCTTGAGTTTTAAGAATGGTGTTAATTTTATTTTTCTCCTCGGCATCTGTTACCTTGAGTCCAACTGCTTTGAGATCTTGGATTTCTTGGATCCATTTTCCTCCAGTTTTCTTTCCTAGATTTCTCATCACTAGTTGGCGTACAATTCTGTTTTCTGGAAGCTGTAAGATGTGAAACAAGATGTTCAGTAAAGAACATATAGCCTACTTTCTCCTAAATGCATGGGTATTGTTATAACTCTTTGTCCTTTTCAAGGAGTATGATTGAATGTTGGTTGTAGTAGCTTGTTGAAATACAACGTGCTATAGGGATATTAAACATGAATATGAGGTGCCCTTTGCTAGTGCTACCTCTGTACCAAATTTCGTTCAATTCGGTTTTGCCGTGTTTGAATTGATAGGGGGAATCGATTTGCACACATACTTGGCCACCATCTGCAAACTATTGGGCTGATGTTCTTGCAGTTTGGTCAGAATATGTTTCCCACATAAAGATATGGTGTTGCAAAATTTGGTAGGGACTAGATTATTAGGTTGGTCGTAATTACATTTTAGCTTTTAACATTTGGGTGGCCGCGATTACGTTTCCGTTAAGATAGCGGTGATATAAAACATGACACTGAGGTGCCCCTTGCTAGTGCTACCTCTGTACCAAATTTCGTTCATTCGGTTCCACCGTGTTCGAATTAATAGGGGGAATCAATTTTGACATAAAGATGGCCGCCATCCGCAAACTATTAGGCTAATGACCTTTTAGATTGGTCAAAGGATGCTCCCTCCATAAAGGTATGTTGTTGCAAAGTTTGGTAGAGATCGAATGGTTATGTTAGTCGTAATTTGATTTAAGCTTTAAACATTTGTGTGGCCGCTATTACGTTTCTGTCAATATGGCGGCGATATTAATCATGACACTGAGATGCCCTTTGCTAGTGCTATCTCTGTACCAAATTTCGTTCCATTCTGTTTCACCGTGTTTGAATTAATAGGGGGAATCGATTCTGACACAAAGATGGCCGCCATCCGCAAACTATTAGGCGAATGACTTATTAGATTGGTCAAAGGATGCTCCCTCCATAAAGGTATGTAGTTGCAAAATTTGGTTGAGATCGGATGATTAGGTTAATCGTAATTTGATTTAAGCTTTGAACATTCGTGTGGCCGCCATTAAGTTTCAGTCAAGATGGCGGCGATATAAAACATGACACTGAGGTGCCCTTTGCTAGTGCTACCTCTGTACCAAATTTCGTTCCATTAGGTTCCTCCGTGTTCGAATTAATAGGGGGAATCAATTTTGACATAAAGATGGCCGCCATCCGCAAACTATTAGGCTAATAACCTATTAGATTGGTCAAAGGATGCTCCCTCCAAAAAGGTATGTTGTTGCAAAGTTTGGTAGAGATCGGATGGTTATGTTAGTCGTAATTTAACTTAAGCTTTGAACATTTGTGTGGCCGCCATTACGTTTCTGTCAATATGGCGGCGATATAAAGCATGACACTGAGATGCCCTTTGCTAGTGCTACCTCTGTACCAAATTTCGTTCCATTCGGTTGCACCCTGTTCGAATTAATAGGGGGAATTGATTTTCACACAAAGATGGCCGCCATTCGCAAACTATTAGGCTAATGACCTATTCATTTGGTCAAAGGATGCTTCCTCTATAAGGGTATGTTGTTGCAAAATTTGGTAGAGATCGGATGATTAGGTTAATCGTAATTTGATTTAAGCTTTGAACATTTGTGTGGCCGCCATTACGTTTCCGTCAAGATGGCGGCGATATAAAACATGACACTGAGGTGCCTTTCGTTAGTACTACCTCTGTACCAAATTTCGTTCCATTCGGTTGCACCCTGTTCGAATTAATAGGGGGAATTGATTTTCACGCAAAGATGGCCGCCATCCGCAAATTATTACTCTGATGACCTATTAGTTTGGTCAAAGGATGCTCCCCCCAAAAAGGTATGTTGTTGCAAAATTTGGTAGAGATCGGATGATTAGGTTAGTCGTAATTTGATTTAAGCTTTGAACATTTGTGTGGCCGCCATTACGTTTCCGTCAAGATGGCGGCGATATAAAACATGACACTGAGGTGCCTTTCGTTAGTACTACTTCCGTACCAAATTTCGTTCCATTCGGTTGCACCGTTTTCGAATTAATAGGGGGAATCGATTTTCACTCAAAGATGGCCGCCATCCGTAAACTATTAAGCTGATGACCTATTGGTTTGGTCAAAGGATGCTGCCCCCATAAAGGTATGTTGTTGCAAAATTTGGTAGAGATCGGATGATTAGGTTAGTCGTAATTTGATTTAAGCTTTGAACATTTGTGAGGCCGCCATTACGTTTCCGTCAAGATGGCGGCGATATAAAACATGACACTGAGGTGTCCTTTGCTAGTGCTACCTTTGTACCAAATTTCGTTCAATTCGCATTCACCGTGTTCGAATTGATAGGGGGGGACAGACATTCAGAGTACACACACTCACACACACACAGACACACACACACACAGACACACACACAGACTCACACACACACATACACACACACAGACAGACACACTTTTTTCGCCCTGTGTTGATCTCATAAGTCTACTTTCATTTTTTGCAAAAATCGAAAGTAGGCTAAAAATATGGCATTCTTTTCTTCTTCATTGTTCTGGTGATTGGATCAATCTCATGATAGACAGTTTAATTTGGGAGAGTCCTCCAGACTCCCTCAACCTGATACTTTTTATTTATGAACGTTCTAATGATTCTTCTTTCCATTTTGAGGAGCTGATCAGTTCTTTGTTCATTTTAATTTAAACAGTGTTTCACAAGCATAAGTGGCTTCTGGGAGAGTTACAGTTTTATAATGTTGGATCTTAGTAGCTATTGATAGGCATTTTTAGCCTACTTTTCACATTTTGCAAAAATGAGGAAAAAGTAGACTTATGAGATCGATCCGGGAAAATGTGTGTCTGTCTGTCTGTCTGTCTGTCTGTCCTTCTGTCTGTCTGTCTGGCTGTGTGTGTGTCCCCCCCTATCAACTCCTAAACGGCTGCAGCAATCAAAACCAAATTTAGTATGATTAAAGATGTGCACCGGAATATCTCACGTCCATATTTGAAAATTATGTCAGTGCTACCAACTGCTGAAAAAACGCACTATAAATTTGAGCTCCATGTTGGATATCTCGCAAGGTATGCATGGGAGCTATTCCAAAATTTGCACACATGTAGATAAGACTATTTCAGTTTAATTTCCAGGAGGCCAACCATGACAGTGTTGCCATAATAATTTTAAGCCTTCTGATAGGTCCAATGTTTAAATGCATATAACTTCTACACTATCAATTGGATTTCAACCAAATTTTGTATGTAATATCTGTACATAAACAGATATGACTGAGCGTATTCTTAAGTGCCACCAGGGCTGCCAACTGTTAATAATTGCTCTCTCTATTTTTTTATCCAAATACCAATATATCCGAAAGTATGCAAGACAATAGCTTTAAACTATGCACACGAATATTCTGACATTTTAGATTAATTTGGAGTAACTTATATACGTCAGTTCTACCAACATGATTATAAGCCTGCTGATAGTACCAATTTTTAAATACATGTAACTTCTATACTATCAGTTGGATTTCAACAAAATTTCGTATGTGCTATGTGTACCATAACAGGTATGACTATAGGTATTGTTAGGAGCAATCAGGGCTGCCAACTGTTAATAAATGCTGTCTATATTTTTTACCCTAATATCAATATATCAGAAAGTATGCAAGCGAACAGCTCTATACTTTGCACACGTATAGCACCTGATATTCTAGATTAATTTGGAGTAATTAATACAAGGCAGTGCTGCCAACATGATTCCATGCCTGCTGATATGTCCAATTTTAAAATACATGTAACTTCTATACTAACAAATGGATTTCATCCAAAATTGGCACAACAAGATATCATAATATATCAGATTATTTCTGACCAGCACAGGCAGGACATTGTTGGCAACATGCTTTTACGCGTGCTGATAGATCCAGTGTCTAACTGCATGTAACGTCCACTGGACTTCAACCAAATTTTGTATTCTGTACCTTAAGAGATGGAACTAAGAATATATTCAGTCACCAGGGCTGCCAACTGTAGTGCTCTATTAGGCTACATTATACCAGGTATAGTTTGAACTAATTAGATATTTCGATATTAACAACTTAATTTCTTCATTATTCTAGATAGGTTCATATTCTGTAGAATAATCATTGGCATGAAAAGTAGGCTGTATAGTTCTTAACGGAACTTCTTGTTACATTACTATATGTTGACCAGGTTAGAGATTGTGCCTTTTTCATTTTATTTGTTCTATTTATCCAAGTTTATTTATTTATTTATTTAATAATTATTAGATACAACCATGAAAGGTCATTTTACACTAATATTTTAACAATGTCAAATAATACTAACAAAAACAACAACAACAACAACAATAACAGGTAACAATTAACAATTGGCAGTGATGGAAGCAAGGGACAAATCTCTGGAAAGACGCAGGGAATGAATGGGGTAGTGGGTGATTAGGAGGGTGAGGGGGTGGGAATTGAGGATGAAAGGGATCTTCTAATGTTATGTTTGAATGTTCTATAGGGAGAGAATATGTTACTTTTTCGTGTAAGTTATGTGTGATAATTTCTCATAGATACTTAAATTGAGAAACTAGGTTAATTTTATGATCATGTATATAGATTTTATTTATATCTAAGGGTTTCTTAAAATAAAATGCAACTAGGGTGCCCGTGCTGCTCTGCAGCATTATCTTTCGGTATTGGAATTAAGAAATTACGACATTATGTAATAGTTTATAACCTTTATTTCACAATACTTCCTTCCAGACAATGTTCGCTGTGCGTCGACCCTTAGGTTTAACTTCTACTTTTACATCTTTAAATGATTTTCCTCCGGATAAGGCAGCATACAACATTCTGTGGCCTAAGACGGGATCAGGTAAGTAGATTCCAACTCGTTAAAGCGTTTGACCCTGCGCTTTGTTGATTGTAATACAAAACGCTAGTGTAATAGGAAATTGCCGTCATTCTAGTGTCAGATGGTGACAATCTACGCGAGGTAGCAGTATTCGCTCCCCACTATTCACACCAGTCAGAACTTAGGAATCTATGATATTGTCGTACATTTTTCTAACTATTGGCCTCGTCCCGTTCAGTAATATCATAGTTGCATTGAAACTCCTAAGGAACATTGCAATAGCACCTTCTTTCAAAATCAGCACATGCGGAAGTAAACCACTCATCTCAAGCCTGTTCAAAAATTCAGTGGGAAAATGCAAAACTTAAATTTTCTTCTTCAGTTACCAATGTATTCACACTTGTGTAAATTCTAGGAGTTCCTGGAAGTAGATCTGACACTACCCTATTAATTTCATGGCAATGTTCATTTTTCGGTGCAAAAAAAATAAAAAATTAGAAGTAATATCAAATGTCCACTCATAACATTCCTCAGAATCAGCCGATTTGAATAGTTAAGAGCTCGAATGAAGGAGCGTGATCCACCAAGTGTTCTTAGACTAAAACGAACTGTGTAACTCAATTACAATCAAAGATATGATTGCTACAATGAGAAAAAATGTTGAAAAAATGAGATGTAATATCGAATGTTCACTCATAACTTTTCTCAGAACCATCCGATTTGAATAGTTAACAGCTCAAGTAAAAGCGCTTGCGTCACCGAGTGTTCTTAGACCAAAACGACTTGCGTACCTCAATTAGAACCAAAGATATGATTGCATCAAAGAGATAAAAAGTTGGAAAAAGTTGAAAAAATCTAATAATTTGAGAAAGGCAGAACGTAAGTGATTTTTAATACTTGATAACAAATCTGTGGATGAATACCTTTCATTTAAAAAAATAATGAAGGAAATCGACCGGATAGAATGGCCGGACGGACTGGCTTAAGATTTCATAAATATTTTTAGCCTACTTTTCACATTTTGCAAAAATGAGGAAAAAGTAGTCTTATGAGATCGATCCGGGAAAATGTGTGTCTGTCTGTCTGTCTGTCTGTCTGTCAGTCAGTCTGTCTGTCCTTCTGTCTGTCTGTCTGGCTGTGTGTGTGTCCCCCCCCCCCCTATCAACTCCTAAACGGCTGCAGCAATCAAAACCAAATTTAGTATCAGTAAAGATGTGCACCGGAATATCTCACGTCCATATTTGAAAATTATGTCAGTGCTACCAACTGCTGAAAAAACGCACTAGAAATTTGAGCTCCATGTTGGATATCTTGCAAAGTATGCATGGGAGCTATTCCAAAATTGGCACACATGTAGATAATACTATTTCAGTTTAATTTCCAGGAGGCCAACCATGACAGTGTTGCCAAAATAGTTTTAAGCCTTCTGATAGGTCCAATGTTTAAATGCATATAACTTCTACACTATCAACTGGATTTCAACCAAATTTTGTATGTAATATCTGTACATAAACAGATATGACTGAGCGTATTCTTAAGAGCCACCAGGGCTGCCAACTGTTAATAATTGCTCTCTCTCTCTTTTTAAATCCAAATACCAATATATCAGAAAGTATGCAAGCCAACAGCTTTAAACTATGCACACGTATATTCTGACATTTTAGATTAATTTGGAGTAACTTATATACGTCAGTTCTACCAACATGATTATAAGCCTGCTGATAGTACCAATTTTTAAATACATGTAACTTCTATACTATCAGTTGGATTTCAACCAAATTTCGTATGTGCAATGTGTACCATAACAGATATGACTATAAGTATTGTTAAGAGCAATCAGGGCTGCCAACTGTTAATAAATGCTGTCTATATTCATTTTACCCTAATATCAATATATCAGAAAGTATGCAAGCCAACAGCTCTATACTTTGCACACGTATAGCACCTGACATTCTAGATTAATTTGGAGTAATTAATACAAGGCGGTGCTGCCAACATGATTCTATGCCTGCTGATATGTCCAATTTTAAAATACATGTAACTTCTATACTAACAAATGGATTTCATCCAAAATTGGCACAACAAGATATCATAATAATTCAGATTATTTCTGACCAGCACACGCATGGTATTGTTGGCATCATGCTTTTACGCGTGCTGATAGATCCAGTGTCTAACTGCATGTAACGTCCATTGGACTTCAACCAAATTTTGTATTCTGTACCTTAAGAGGTGGAACTAAGAATATATTCAGTCACCAGGGCTGCCAACTGTAGTGCTCTATTAGGCTACATTATGCCAGGTATATTTTGAACTAATTAGATATTTCGATATTACCAACTTAATTTCGTCATTATTCTAGATAGGTTCATATACTGTAGAATAATCATTGGCATGAAAAGTAGGCTGTATAGTTCTTCACGGAACTTCTTGTTAATATATAAGATTTCATTTAAAAAAATAATGAAGGAAATCGACCGGATAGAATGGCCGGACGGACTGGCTTAAGATTTCATAAATATTTTTAATATATAAGATAAGATAAGATAAGATGATTGCTTCAATGAGAGAAAAGAGTTGGAAAAAGTTGAAGAAATCAAATAATTTGAGGAAGGCGGAAGTTATGTGATTTGTAATGCTTGATAACCAATCCGTGCATGAATACCTTTCAATTAAAAAAAGGAATTAAAGAAATCGACCGGATAGAATGGCCGGACGGCCTGGTTAAGATTTCATAAATATTTTTAATATATAAGATAAGATGATTGCTTCAATTAGAAAAAAAGTTGGAGAATGTTAAAGAAATCAAATGATTTGAGAAAGGCGTAACTTAAGTGATTTTTAATACTTGATAACAAATCTGTGCATGAATACCTTTCATTTAAAAAAAGAATGAAGGAAATCGAATGGATAGAATTGCCGGAGGGACTCGGTTAAATTTTCATAATTATTTCTAATATTCGCTTCGGCACTCATAATATTCCTCAGAATCAACCAATTTAAATATCTAATAACTCAAAAGATAGAACATGATACACTGAGTTCTCTTAGACCATTCCGAACTCTGTAACTCAATTAGAACCAAAGATATTATTGCTACAATGAGAGAAAATGTTGAAAATATGAGATGTAATATCGAATGTTCACTCATAACGTTCCTCAAAATAATCCGATTTCAATAGTTAAGGGCCCAAATGAAAGCGCTTGAGTCACTGAGTGTTCTTAGACCAAAACGACCTTCGTAACTCAATTAGAGCCAAAAATATGATTGCTTGAAAGTTGGAAAAAGTTGGAAAAAGTTGAAAAAATCAAATAATTTGAGAAAGGCGTAATGATGACAAATCTGTGCATGATTACCTTTCATTTAAAAAACGAATGAAGGCAATCGACCGGATAGAATGGCCGGACGGGCTGGCTTAAAATTTCATAAATATTTTTAGCCTACTTTTCACAATTTGCATAAATGAGGAAAAAGTAGACTTATGAGATCGGGCAAATGTGTGTCTGTCTGTCTGTCTGTCTGTCCTTCTGTCTGTCTGTCTGGCTGTGTGTGTGTCCCCCCCTATCAACTCCTAAACGGCTGCAGCAATCGAAACAAAATTTGGTAGGAGTAAAGATCTATACCTGAATATCTCACGGCCATATTTGAAAATGATGTCAGTGCTACCAACTGCTAAAAAATCGGAATTGAAATTTGAGCTCCATGTTGGATATCTTGGAAAGTATGAATGGGAGCTATTTCAAAATTGGCACACGTACAGATCATAATATTTCAGTTTAATTTCCAGGAGGCCAAACATGGCAGTGTTGCCAAAATGATTATAAGCCTGCTGATTGGTCCAATTTTTAAATGCATATAACTTCTACACTATCAAGCGGAATTCAACCAAATTTCGTATGTTGTATGTGTACATAACCAGATATGACTGAGCGTATTCTTAAGACCTACCAGGGCTGCCAACTGTTAATAAATGCTCCTAATTTATTTTATCCAAATACCAATATATCAGAAAGTATGCAAGCCGACAGCTTTAAACTATGCACACGTATAGTACCTGACATTCTATATTAATTTGGAGTGACTTGTATACGTCAGTGCTACCAACATGATTCTAAGCCTGCTGACAGGTCCAACTTTAAATACATGTAACTTCCATACTATCATTTGGATTTCAACCAAAATTCGTATGTGCTATGTGTACCATCACAGATATGACTATGCGCATTCTAAGGAGCAACCAGTGCTGCCAACTGTTAATATGTGCTGTCCCTATTTTTGTTACCCTAATATCAATATATCAGAAAGTATGCAAGCCAATAGCTCTAAACTTTGCACACGTATAGTACCTGGCATTCTAGACGAATTTGGAGTAACTAATATACGTCAGTGCTGCCAACATGATTCTAAGCCTGCTGATAGGTCCAATTTTAAAATGCATGTAACTTCTATACTAACTAATGGATTTCATTCAAAATTGGCACAACAATAGATCATATTATTTCAGATTATTTCTGACCAATACATGCATGACATTGTTGCCAACATGATTTTACGCGCCCTGTTAGATCCAATGTTTAACTGCATGTAACGTCCATGCTATCCAGTGGACTTCAACCAAATTTAGTATTTAGTACCGGAAGAGACGGAACTAAGAATATATTCAGTCATCAGGGCTGCCAACTGTAGTGCTCTATTAGGATACATTATGCCAGGTATACAGTATTTCGAACTAATTGGAAATTTCGATATTAGCAACTTAATTTCGTCATTATTCTAGATAGGTTCATATTCTGTAGAATAATCATTGGCATGAAAAGTAGGCTGTATAGTTCTTCACGGAACTTCTTGTTAATATATAAGATAAGATGATTGCTTCAATGAGAGAGAAGAGTTGGAAAAAGTTGAAGAAATCAAATAATTTGAGTAAGGCGGAAGTAAAGTGATTTGTAATGCTTGATAACCAATCCGTGCATGAATACCTTTCAATTAAAAGAGGAATTAAGGAAATCGACCGGATAGAATGGCCGGACGGGCTCGGTTAAGTTTTCATAATTATTTCTAATATTCGCTTTGGCACTCATAATATTCCTCAGAATCAACCAATTTAAATATGTAATAACTCAAAAGATAGAACATGATCCACTGAGTTTTCTTAGACCAATCCAAACTCTGTAACTCAATTAGAACCAAAGATATGATTGCTACAATGAGAAAAAATGTTGAAAATATGAGATGTAATATCGAATGTTCACTCATAACTTTCCTCAAAATAATCCGATTTCAATAGTTAAGGGCCCAAATGAAAGCGCTTGAGTCACTGAGTGTTCTTAGACCAAAACGACCTTCGTAACTCAATTATAGCTAAAGATATAATTGCTTGAAAGTTGGAAAAAGTTGGAAAAAGTTGAAAAAATCAAATAAATTGAGAAAGGCGTAATTTAAGTGGTTTGTAATACTTGATGACAAATCTGTGCATGAATACCTTTCATTTAAAAAAAGAATGAAGGCAATCGACCGGATAGAATGGCCGGACGGACTGGCTTAAAATTTCGTAAATATTTTTAATATATATGATTAAGACTAATTGGTAAATATTTGAAATAACTTTAGTGCTTTGTACAGTAGAGCGTCAATAATCCGAACGTCAAAAATCCGAACGCCCGCTTTAAACTTGTGAACTGTATTTTGCACGGCGCTGTGAGAGAACTATGACCTTGGGAGTGTTTGCTTTGAACCATCCACTCCCCTTCCCCCCAGCGGTCCAGTCTATTTTCAACCCTGTCAATGCAGTTGCTTCACTTGTTCAGTAGTGTAGTTGTAGGCCTAGGCATGTTGCGATTTGTAGTGCGTACATAATTTGTATTTTAATTACAGTACTGTGTGTATGCTTTGTGCAGTGTAATATTATGGAGTCATCAGGGACACTGAAGGGGAAATTTAAGCGAATGAAGTATTTGGCCGGCATAAAACGAGTTTCGAAACTCACACAACCCAAAATTAACAAGTTTTTCAAATAACATATTTTAGTGATTTCGTACAGTTATGTTTATTTTTAGCCTACATTCGATTTTTGCAAAAAATAAAAGTAGACTTATGAGATCAACACAGGGCGAAAAATTGTGTGTCTGTCTGCCTATGTGTCTGTATGCGTGTGAGTCTGTGTGAGTGTGTGTACTCTGAATGTCTGTCCCCCCCCCCCCCTATCAATTCGAACACGGTGAAACCGAATTGAATGAAATTTGGCACAGAGGCAGCACAAGCAAAGGGCACCTCAGTGTCATGTTTTAAATCACCGCCATCTTAACGGAAACGTAATGGCGGCCACCCAAATGTTCAAAGCTTAAATCAAATTACGACTAACCAAATAAACCGATCTCTACCAAATTTTGCAACAACATATACTTATCTGGCGAGCGTAGTTTGACTAAACTACAAGGTCATCAGCCCAATCGTTTGCAGATGGCGGCCATGTTTGAGTGCAAATCGATTCCCCCTATCAATTCAAACACGGTGAAACCGAATTGAACAAAATTTGGTACAGAAGTAGCACTAGCAAAGGGCACCTCAGTGTTATGTTTTATATTGCCACCATCTTGACGAAAACGTAATGGCGGCCACCCAATTTGTAAAAGATTTAATCAAATTACGACCAACCTAATCGTTTGATATATACCAATTTTTGCATCATTATATCTTTGTGTATGAAGATTCATCTAACCAAACTACAAGGTCATCAGCCCAACACTTTGAGGATGGCGGCCATGTATGTGTGCAAATCGATTCCCCCTATCTATTCAAACACGGTGAGACCAAATTGAACGAAAATTGGTACAGAGGTAGCACTAGTAAAGGGCACCGCAGGGTCATGTTTTATACCACTGCCATCTTGGCGGAAACGGAATGGTGACCACCCAAATTTTAAAATCTTAAATCAAATTACGACCAATCTAATTATTTGATCAATACCAAATTTTGCTACAACATACCTTTTCGTGGGAAGCATCTTTTGACTGAACTACAAGATCATCAGCCCAATAGATTGCAGATAGCGGCCATGAATGTGGGCAAATTGATTCACCATATCTATTCAAACACGGCGAAACCGAATCGAATGAAATTTTGTACAGAGGTAGCACTAGCAAAGGGCACCTCATATTCATGTTTAGTACCCTTATAACACGTTGTATTTCAACAAGCTACTACAACCAAAATTCAATTATACTCCTTGAAAAGGACAAAGAGTTATAACAATACACATGCATTTAGGAGAAAGTAGGCTATATGTTTTTTACTGAACATCTTGTTTTGTGAATACATACGTACATAGCCTACATATGTAAATTTGTAAATATGTAGTGAATTGTTTTTGTAAAATGAGTGCATTTTTCTGGATTTAATGATACAAATAAATCAAAGTACACAAAGTGTTTATTTTTATTTATCTTAACATTTTATTGTAACTAGGACTTTCTAGATTATGTTCGAAAATACAAACAAACCGGAAATCCGAACCCCCCTCCCCCTCCCTCTTCCCTAGTACCAATTAGTTCGGATTTTCGACGCTCTACTGTAATTATATTTGTGTTCGACGATGTCGAAATGTAAATATTATATGTCAGAAAACTGTATCATAATGAGAGTTATTATAACACTATTTTTCATTATAAAGCAGTTTCTCTCACCGACCAGAGCTCAAGAAACTGTTGTGTGACCAATTAGGTAAAGATAGCATCGCACCTGCGCTGACATCCACGGCCCCTAATTAAAATTTCACTGCGTGCCTAATGCCATAGTGGGGTATTCGAGGAGGCCATGGTCGAATACAAGGTATTTTCTGAGTCCCATGCGCTCTGTTCAGTACATAAAACTCGCGAAATCTAGACATATATTTATGAATTTTTATGATCGAACACAAAATAGTTATAATAATCGTCGAACATAAACAGTCGTATGCAACCGGGTGAGTTAGCCGTGGTCGTTACGGCATGACTGCTGGCAGTCGCTCATATCCGGGAGGCGAGGAGGTTCGAATCCCCCCACCGGCAACCTTGAAGATGGTTTTCCGTGGTTTCCCATCTTCCTTCCAGGCAAATCCTGGGGTTGGTCCCTAACTACAGGCCATAGCCGCTACCTTCCAACTCCTCGTCGTTACATTCAAACTTTCCTCCCCAGACAACACTCCACACGCGACGGTACGTGTAGCTCACCCATTGGGTGTCCGTCTCGAAGCAGCTACCAAACACTGGCGAGCCGAACATGTCCTCGAACACTCCCGGCACTAAAAGCCATGCGCTAAAAAAAAAGCCGTGTGCAACTCTCCTATGATGGTAATTTAGACACTCGTGTCTTAATTATTGCTCGTTGCATAATGCACTATTAGTGCATTAAATCATGAAAAGTATTAATGACATTACGGAAAGCTGGCGTCGGGTCTAATAATTTGCACATTTCTGTATCTAGAATCATTACTCATTTCACGAGTAGAATTGTAGAAAATATTTTTCCTTTTTCACAGCTCAAACATGAAAAAACAATTTATCAGAAGCAATACGGTTATTCTCTCGGCTGTTTCCAATTGTAGCCGCATTGAACAAGGCGGGTGTGGGTAGAGTAAATGAGGAGAACGAGCAGCCACAAAGACTGGTGAAAATAAAAACCCCTATTTTTTTTTTATTTTCCTTCAACGGTAATATTCTTTTATTTGAAATATAATTGAAACGAACGACAAGGTGTAGTTATTTAGCACTGAGGAACAGTTTACGCTCGCTATTTATAATTGGAAAATATTTTTCTTGAATTGATGCTGGTATCGGCATGGACTTTATTAATGAAGCTGGCTTGCTACAGCTGGTAGCGACAAGGCTTTTGTGTGCAAATGTAGGTGGCTATTGTATCAGCCCTGGGAGGTAATGGGTTTCCGTCTCGCTTGCTTACTTTACTGCGGTCTAGCCTTCAACTTCATCGTTGCGGGTATAGCTGGAATTAACGTCATCAATTTCCCGACACTAAGGTAACTAGTGTTCGTCAACTAGCGTCAGTTGCTATAAGAATGTAAGTTGTTAGTTACGTGTCTTAGATGCGTATTGTTAGTTCATCTACCTAGGTATACATACTAATACAGTAGGGTCACCTATGTTAGTTGGTTGGTTGGTTCCTCAGTTTAAGGCGCTGCGACAACGCGGTCATGTAGCCCCGTGTACTTTGGGTGTGTGTAGAATATGTCTGATAACCACACCTATGTTGTTAATGAAATAATTAAATAACTAATTTAATGAATAAAAAATAGAACTTGAGCAACAGGGAGTAGAATCAAAATTGAAGCGGAAACATTTTGTTGTAATTTTATGATTGAAATAATAATAACTAGCAGTAGTGCCCGGATGATAATGAATACCACTAAAGAACTGGCACATTATACATAAACTAACAGAAAAAGAAACAAATGTAAAAATATAACTTTTTGTGGGGGGGTAGTGGGAGTGATACGTAGTACGATATAATGGACGTAACATTCACGTCATTTTCCCGTAATGATAATTGACACCGTGGACTGGCCAGCGTGGATGGGCCAACATACTGTTTATTCAGAGGTCCGCCTCGCTTCAGCAACCAAAATCACCTCCAGATGACATGTCCCAACAGAAGAGCTCCAAAGGGGTGGAAGGAAAGTGGAGAAGGGGACAACGCACAGGCTATTCCACAGACACCCTCCAATAACTAATGGAACTGCTGCCGACGAAATAATGCCACAACAGTTGATTAAAAATTTAATGTTAAAATTTAAAAAGAAAACACCTCCACCAGAAAACAGAACATGCATCAGGCAGTATAATTTTCAAAAAAAAAATCTCAGCTAGAATTCTCACTGTAGAAATAATAAATATTTAAGGCCGATATCAAAAAACACTACAAACCAAAAAAAAACACTAAATAAGCACCAGACATATTCCCAAACTGGACCATGAGGGCCGTGGAGAATCAGAAAAAAACTAGTGCAAAATTATTACCATAAACTAGGTAACGAAAGAATAACGTAGGAGTACCAAGAAAACTCCAAAAAAGGAAAACCAAAGGAAAATTTAAAACAAATAACTTAACCAACATCACCATGACCCAAGAACGTGCACTTCAAAACACGCCAGAAAAACAAAACCCACAATGCACTTCTGTCAACGAGTTACCATGGCGACCAAGAACAGTTGAAGGTACATCAGTACGTATTTATGTGAAACGCGTAATTTACATTTTTAAATTAAATCTTCTCCAGTGAGAAAACAGCTAGATATAAACAAACTCAAGACACTACGAGATCAAATAGTTTTTACAGGCAACGGATCAGACTAAAAACCGACCGACTAATGAACCAATTTAGGCCTAGTGTTAATAGATTCGTCTGGCCAGTACCATAATATCATAAGAAGAAAATGCCATAGCCAGATGCCAAATAATAAAATAAGAAGAAAAACAGTAGTGTTCCCCGGACAAATATAGTTTAACAAAAAAATTACATTTTCATAGGTGACATATCTATTCCAAGGACAACCTTTCAGAACCAAAACAAACACTCAGTACACAATGCAAAACATGGAGCTCGAATAATTTAAAATAAATAAAATGCCAAAACATACCTTTAGGGGAAACACTAATTTTTTAAACACTACTTAGACATCCTTAAAGGATTTATATCATCAAAAATAAACTAAAATAACAGATGGCTGCCAGTCGCTGTCGAAGAGATGCACACCAAAGATCGCCTTTCCATATTAAGGCCGAAGAAACTATTTACACGATTTTCATCGATGATAGTTGCACACTAATCCTTCATGTAACATCAAATACTGGGATATATTCCCAAGTTAGCGTGGACGAGGGCAAAGCCCTCGCCCTGGCGAGATTCACAATATGCGTAGTTCTTTTCCCAGCAATCAGTCACAACTTATTATTCACAAGATGGATGCCAAAAGCGAAGAATGCCACCCAGCATGCACCAGGTTTATTTAAATTGGACCAATTAAATTTAGCCACATATTACGACAATGTGAAAACCAAATAATATTCACACGACACCACTAAAATGTTTTGGCGGCATGAAGTATATATAGTCTTTTGTTTCATGTGGTAGAATATAATTGCCTTCAATTGTGCCACGAATAGGAAGGGTTTTATAAGGCACAACCAACACTCTCTAGTGGAGAAGAAGGAACCACGTGAAGGAACCCCGAAGTCCGACAGCAGCAGCCATCTCGTGTTCACAAACGGAATCAAGTCACCAGGCGGTCGATTCAAAATGTCAAGGAACACCAGAATACAGTGAAGATGGACTTTTAAAAACATTGGGACGGGCATTGCACGTAACAGTCTCCCTCCCTTAAGCGTGAACACCGTTCACGAATATGCCTAGGCATAGGCAGAACTCCATACTAGTCGATTCACCAAGCATGTTTCCAGAAGATAATGTTCACCAGTTAACTCCAATTGATGGATACAAACCGCATCGTTTTGGTTAGGAAGAGTGCAGGGTCAGATTATCAGTGATGGGATAATTGATCACCTCGCAAACCACTTAGTCAACAGCATCACTGTGTCCATAAGTCTTCAGAAACGCAGAACACCAGCACCTGCAGTGCTTTCAGAGTCCGAGGCACGTTAGATAAATTTTTCAATAAGTCCAATGTAGTTTGCTTTAAACGAAGTAGGTGGAAGCAATGTGCAAGATATTATGCGACGCGTGGCCAGCCATTTACAAAACAGAAGTTAATCTTATTTCAAAGAGGTTTACAGAATTTACAATTCCTTACTATATTTTACAAAAGAGAAACAAAGTTGAATTTAAATGAAGAAAATCCTGACCATGACCTAGATCCGTGCCTACAAAATTTCATTAAATAACAAGATTTACCGATGTAAAATTCATTACCAAGTTCACGTTTTTACAGATTAGTAGTACATTTCAATAATATGCGAGTTGAATGACTATACATTTAGCAAGAGCTGCGGTAGAGGAATGACCACTCAAATTCCCAAGGGAACATGTATACAAGATATCATGAGTTAGGTCTCCCACCGAGTCCAACTTACATGTTAGCATCTTTTATGAAAACATCAAAATTTAGTTTCAATTTTACAATTTACCACAAAATGGGAATTACCCAACAGTTACAGTTTGTATCCCAGCAGAGTTTTCATATCCAGTTCAAAATTCCAGAAGGAACAGATGCCTGAAGGCTTCAATGAAGGTTAGGGATACTCTACATTATACAAAATCAGTTTACAAAATTTATGGTAGCATTTCCTCATTAGAAACCTCTCCACCTCGTTTAATGTGCGACAGATGCAATCTGGAAATTTTGTTTGCTTTGGGGTTTCTAATAAGCAGAGTAACGGGAGTCAGGAATGCCTCTACATAACATGGGCCCTTGAAACGAGGGGTCAACTTGCTTGAAACTAGATTACTGACGCCCTTGGGCTCGAAATTGCGGACGTACACAACATCTCCAATTTCCAAATCAGTCGGCTTGCGACAGGCATTGTGTCGCTTGGCAAGTTGGTCATGTGATACCTTAATATTCTCTCTAGCCTTCTAGAATTTCGCCCTCATATCCTCGGGCGTGAAACTGTCTGGAAGGAGATCGTGCAGGTTCCACAGGTTAGACAACGGAGACTTAGCCATAAAGGAAAACATTAACGAAAAAGGGGTGGCTTGCGTGCTCTCATGCACGGCGGTGTTGAAAGCAAAATTGAGCCAATGCAAATTAGAATCCCACTAGGAATGGTCGTCGTGGTGGAAAGCAATCAGAGCAGAACGGAGATTACGATTGACTCGCTCAGCGAGAGACGGGTTAGGAAAATAGGGAGTGGTTGTTACATGAGAAATAGCATAATCAAATAAGAATTGACGGAACTGATGAGATACAAAGCACTTGGCATTATCTGATACCAGGTACTGACATGGCCCAAAAGATGAAAAGATGGAATTAAGACACTTTATGACGGAACTGGTCGTAGCCTGTCTGGTGGGGAAAATACAACTAAACCGGGTGAAACCGTCAGTGCAAACAAGCGCAAATTGGTTTCCCCGACCAGAGCGAGGGAACGGCCCAACATGGTAGATAAAAAGCCTCTCCATGGGTCTAGATGCAGGTTCAGATGACAACAGGCCAATCTTAGTAGAAACCGGAGGTTTGCTAATACTACATGCAGCACAATTTCTAATGAGCCTCCTGATGTCGCCATCCATACTTTGCCAAATGAAAAACTGTCTGATTTTAGCTCGGGTCTTGAATACTCCTCGTTTAATGTGCGACAGATGCACTCTGGAAATTTTGTTTGCTTTGGGGTTTCTAATAAGCAGAGTAACGGGAGTCAGGAATGCCTCTACATAACATGGGCCCTTGAAACGAGGGGTCAACCAATAGGAGAGTCGTGATAGTAACGAAAGATTTCCGGAATGAGGACTGACGGGAGCACAATTTTAGGTAGACGGTCATGACGAGACGAACAACACAATACACCGTCCTTCAGAGAGTAGGGCTTGATCACTTCACCAGAATTGATTCGGTCAATAAGGCTAGATAAGGAGGGATCTTCTTTCTGGAATCGTCCCACATCTTCAAAAAGCACAGGGGAATTGCTAAGAACGACATTGACACAATTTACAGCAGATACAAAGTTTACGGGTTCACATTCTTGAATATCCTCTTCATCTGTTTCCTCGTACATGCGGCTTAATGAATCAGCTACTGCATTTTCGGACCCACGAATATGGTGGACAGTGAACTGGAATGACAGAATCCTAGTTGCCCATCTGGCAATCCTACCAGTTTTACGGGGTTTCCCTAACACCCAGTTCAAGGCTTGGTTATCGGTCTCAAGGAGAAACATAGTGTGCTCAAGATACATACGGAATTTTTCTAGAGCGAACAACACAGCTAAACCCTCAAGTTCGTATATGGAATACTTCCTCTCTGCGTCCGTTAAGGTACGAGAAGCGTATGCAATGGGTTGTCTACCCAGATCAGATTCTTGCAGTAGGACACAACCAACACCACGACCAGACGCATCAGTCTGCACAATGAACTGCTTCCCAAAATCCGGAATGGCTAACACAGGGGCGTTAGAGAGCGCAAGCTTAAGATCTTCGAAGGCTGCCTGCTGAGAGGGACCCCACTCAAACTTCACAGCCTTTTTGCGTAATTGATTTAGAGTAGCAGCACGGTCGGCAAAATTACTGATGAACTTACGGAAGAAGTTCACCACACCAATATAACGAGCAACACCCTTGGCGTTCTTGGGAGGTTTAAAATCTCTGATGGCCAGCGTACGATACTGGTCCACGGAGATACCAGATTCGGAAACAATATGTCCCAAGAAGGAAATTTTGGGCTTGGCAAAAGAAACCTTGGACAATTTGACGGTAAGGCCAGCGTCACGCAACCGATCAAGTACAACCTTCAGATGATCAACGTGTTCCTCGAAGGACTCAGAATAGATCACCACATCGTCAAGGTAGTGGTACACAAACTTGAATTTAATTTCTGAAAACACCTTGTCCAGAAGTCTGCTCAACACAGCGGCTCCGGTGGATAGGCCAAACGGGACACGGGCATACTCTAACAGGTTCCAGTCAGTGGAAAAAGCAGTAACATGCCAGGATTCCGGAGAGAGGGGAATTTGGAAGTAAGAAGAATTTAAATCGAGGATTGTGAACACCTTCGCGTTGCGAAACCTACTAAAACATGTGTGAAGGTCCGGCAAAGGGATGGACTGCAAAACAACTTTTTATTAAGAGCCCTATAGTCGACCACCGGCCGAAAACCACCGTTAGGTTTTGGCACAAGAAATACAGGGAATGAGTAGGCAGAGATAGAGGGTTGGATTACACCTTCTTCTAACATCTTATCGATAATCTTACGAAGTTCAGCCATCTTGGGCGGGGCAAGACGATACGGGCTGGAACGCACCGGCACAGAATTGGTTAGCTCAATCTTGTATTCCATCAAATGGGTTACACCCAACTTGTCCGTAAATACATCACTACACTCCTGACATAACCTCTTAATGGCATCCTTTTGAAGACTCGTTAAATATTCCAGATCGAGATCCTCAATAGTCATAGGTTCACTAACAGAATTGACAGCAGGAGAAGATAAAACCGGGTTAAATGATAATTTACTCTGCGGATTAAACTTAAACCATAAGTTGCGAGCACCAAAATCAAGAAGCATACCAACGTGTGACATGAAATTAGCTCCAATGACCACAGAACAAGAATGATTTCTGGCAACAAAAAATTTAAACTTCCAAGAAAAATTTAGAATATGGATTTTGACTGTCATACTACCCAAAATATTTAAGTTTGAACAATTTGCCGAAATAAAAGATTCATTGTTAGGCTCTAACTCAGGTAATTTGCAAACACTCTTCATAGATAAAAACCAGTCCTCGCTTATAAAGGATGCGACACTACCAGAATCAAGCAATGCAGAAACGGGCTCTTCATTAACACAAATTTCAATAAACGGAGATATTCCTTTAGCCACAGGAGAAATTCCAAAATCATTACTCAGTCTAAAACGATTACAAGTAGATGACGGGGACACCCGCACCACAGGTTTCACATTATGTTTAGAATTTGGCTGATTTGCCACGGCATTGCTCACCGACAGGTTAGGTAGGTCAGCGACATAAGCACGTGAAGATTTAGTTTTCAACGAGTTATCAAGACTTTCATTGGTAGGGCAACCAGAAACTTCACAGGGTTTTCCCAAATTCACATGCACAGAAATATCCTTAGAAGTAACACCCGAGTTGGTCTCCACAACATCCCGTCATTGGCGATACACAACCTGGTTACTCGGACACACCTTCTTGACATGTCCCACGCCACCGCACGTGTGGCACTTAATATTGGGTCTTGGGTGGAACATAACCTTAGGCGGGGGACGAGATATCAAGGAAGGAGGGGGACGAGACATCAAGGAAGGAGGAGGAACATTAGCTACACGAAGGGAATCTGCATGTTTCACAGCCATAGCCTCTATAACGACCTGTTTCAGCTCGACAAATGACGAAGGCCTGGTACACATAGTCATGTATGACCTATATTGAGGCGAAAACCCATTTACAATCGATGACACCAACTGTCGTTCAGTTAAAGGGGATGCAAATACCTGGGCATATACCTTGATGTCACTGACATAGTCGCTAAGTGACTCATCCAACCTTTGGACACGATACAAAAACCTTTGCTCGAGAGCACTAAGGGCACTCGCAGGGACAAAAAACCACAACACTTCCCTAATGAACATGGCTGGGGACATGCGTAGGTAGATAGCTTCAATTAGCTTATCGCGCAGCATACCGGATGCAACAGGATACAAAGGTTGTAAAATCTGAATTTCCGACATCCCAAAAATCGAGGCATGGTTACCCAATTCGACCACTTGTTTTAAAAATAGGACCACTTGGGTAACGCCATCTAGGTTGAAACTCTTTAACTTAGTTAAGAAACCAGCAATAGGATGAGGAATCGACCCATAATTAACGGTAGGCGAGAATGTAGCATTAGGAAACGAGAAATTGTTACCAGGTTAGCCCGCTCGCACACCCTCTACAGGAGACAAAACATTTACCTTACTAGAGAAGGAACTGGGATGCAACGGGTCGGCAGTACCCAGGAAATCATTAGGTGACCTAACATGAGAAGAATGACCGTATGCAGGGTTAAGTGGTATGGACGAGCCAGAGCCAGACAATAGAGGGGCAGGCAAACCACTACTAGAAATCGATCCCAAAACCTCAGACCTAGTAAACAGAGGTGATTCACGTTCAACCCCAGAAGAACTCTCCAAATTCACAAGGTTATCTCTTAAGTCAATTAAATCGAAAACACTATTGTTGTCGGCCATTTTAAAAAACACAGAATGCAGACAGACAATACAGAAGGAAACAAATTTTAGGAATTACTAGGACAGTTTACACTTTCACAACAATACCGCAACTACCAATTACCAACACCACAGATTAGGTTGACACTCGAACACAGCCACCACCTATAATACAAGATCATGCACAATGCTGCCCAGAACTGCATACGTCACCGCCAGCTTGGCTCGAGAACAGGAAGCTAAATTACAAAAAATTCCACAAAGCACATGGCGAACAGCTACAGACAGGGCTCCAGGATGTCTTCACTCGTAGCATGTAGGCTACTAGAATATTAATAAATCCACATTTCCCATGTCAAGAACACATGCCAGCCACTTACCAACTTCTTTTTCAGAGGGGATGTTGTATTACAAACAGGATAACATACAGCAGCAAACACCTCGCTTTGAACAGGTCACATTCATAACAGCACATGGATATTCAGAGGCAAACATGAAATTAAACAAACGACAAGGATTAGCTTTACATAACATCAAGTGCACTGGCATGACAAGATCCCACCAACAACCGCCCCATCAGCACTAGAAGGGTCCATAAAACGAGCCTGCGGGTATTGAGGAGGGGATAGTTACGGAAGCGAACTCGAGCTCGGTCTGCTACCAAAATGACACCGTGGACTGGCCAGCGTGGATGGGCCAACTTACCGTTTATTCAGAGGTCCGCCTCGCTTCAGCAACCAAAATCACCTCCAGATGACATGTCCCAACAGAAGAGCTCCAAAGGGGTGGAAGGAAAGTGGAGAAGGGGACAACGCACAGGCTATTCTACAGACACCCTCCAATAACTAATGGAACTGCTGCCGACGAAATAATGCCACAACAGTTGATTAAAAATTTAAAATAAAAATTTAATGTTAAAATTTAAAAAGAAAACACCTCCACCAGAAAACAGAACATGCATCAGGCAGTATAAATTAAAAAAAAAAATCTCAGCTAGAATTCTCACTGTAGAAATAATAAATATTTAAGGCCGATATCAAAAAACACTACAAACCAAAAAAAACACTAAATAAGCACCAGACATATTCCCAAACTGGACCATGAGGGCCTTGGAGAATCAGAAAAAAAACTAGTGCAAAATTATTACCATAAACAAGGTAACGAAAGAATAACGTAGGAGTACCAAGAAAACTCCAAAAAAGGAAAACCAAAGGAAAATTTAAAACAAATAAGTTAACCAACATCACCATGACCCAAGAACGTGCACTTCAAAACACGCCAGAAAAACAAAAGCCACAATGCACTTCTGTCAACAAGTTACCATGGCGACCAAGAACAGTTGAAGGTACAGCAGTACGTATTTATGTGAAACGCGTAATTTACATTTTTAAATTAAATCTTCTCCAGTGAGAAAACAGCTAGATATAAACAAACTCAAGACACTACGAGATCAAATAGTTTTTACAGGCAACGGATCAGACTAAAAACCGACCGACTAATGAACCAATTTAGGCCTAGTGTTAATAGATTCGTCTGGCCAGTACCATAATATTATAAGAAGAAAATGCCTTAGCCAGATGCCAAATAATAAAATAAGAAGAAAAACAGTGAAGATGGACTTTTAAAAACATTGGGACGGGCATTGAACGTAACAATAATGATAATAATGAATAGGGAACCTGCTATTTACTAACTACAGTACTGTCACATGTAATTTACAAACGAATTGAAAAATATGATTAGAAAGAGGAGCAAGTGAAATAGAAGGCACTGCCTGGGGCCTATATCTCATTGTCTAATAGAAAAGTAGTGACCAATCGTGTCGTCTGTTGTCGCATACGCTGTAGGAAAGTAATCAGAGCACTTTGGAAAACTTTGGCTGTCCCGAGCTCCTGAGGTAACAATAGTGGATAAGGATCGGAATAAATGAAAGTTAATTTGAAAGCACCAACGCTTATTGCAGCTGATCTATACCTCAATATACTGCACCAACACCATCGCACTTATACAGAGGCATAATATTTTCATGATGATAACTGTTTTCAGGGGCCTAAGAAATCTTTTTGTACAAATTCCTCCCCGTGACTGCAATTTATAAGCGCAAGATGCAACTATATTCGTAATTCTGCTCCTGAACACGGGTAGGGGCGGCGTGAAGCAGTTCGCTTTGTCAGTCAACAGTAGACTTATTAAGATATTCTTACAGTTACACTACTACGTACATGAATGGTTCTAGGGCCTTAAAACGTGTTTCTCAAGTTCCTTTTGTCTGTTATTCTAAATATAGAGAATGGAGCGGATTGTCCAAAATATGAAATGGACATTGTTACCAGCAGGGTTTCAAACGGTATGTAAAATTCGTTGTAATTAGGTGAAATGGTTTAGACTTGTGCCAAAGGGCTTAAATGCAGGGAATGGAGTGGTCTGTCCGAAACTGCAAGTAGACATTGTTACTCGTCGGGTTCCAAAGGGTAAATTCATAAAGTTTGGTTCAGATCGGTGAAACTGTGTAGATTTGTGCCAAAGGGCCTAAATGCAGGAAATGTAATGGCCTGTCCAAAATTTCATGTTGATAGTGTTACTCGCAGAGTTCCAAAGGGCAAGTATACAAATTTTGGTTCAGATCGGTGAAACGGTGTAGATTTGTGCCCAAGGGCCTAAATGCAGGGAATGGAGTGGTCTGTCCGAAATTTCATGTGGACAGTGTTACTCGCAGTGTTCCAAAGGGTAAGTATATCAAATTATGGTTCTGATCGGTGAAACGATGTAGTTTTGTATAAATAACAAACAGACAAACCAACATTGAGTTTTATATAGGCCCATATAGATTTACACATGCTAGTGCAACAATCACAATAACGCAGGTTATCACAAAAATTCTACACACACACCCATGTACACGAGGCAACATGACCCCGATGTCTAAGCCCCGCAAATGAAATATTAACTGTGGATACGATAGCATAGAGAATACTACAGCCCAATAAATTCTTGAGCAACACTGAAAAATGACATCAAATACCATATCCTACATCCAATTTACACATGCTAGTGCAACAATCACAATAACGCAGGTTATCACAAACATTCCACACACCCATGTATACGGGGCAACATGACCACGATGTCTAAGCCCCGCAAATGAAATAACTGTCTACACATGAAAACAGCAAAATGGTGATAGGAGAATGTAGGAATGTTTGCCACTATTTTTCTCTGACAGGATAGCGTTACATTCCATTTTGCTAATATGCTGGTTTACTGTGCATACGATAGCATACAGCATACTACAGTCCAATAAATCCTTGAGCAACACTGAAAAATGACTTCAAATACCATATCCTATCTCCAATTTACACATGCTAGTGCAACAATCACAACAACGCAGGTTATCACAAACATTCCACACACCCATGTATACGGGGCAACATGACCACGATGTCTAAGCCCCGCAAATGAAATAACAACTGTCTACACATGAAAACTGCAAAATGGTGATAGGAGAATGTAGGAATGTTTGCCACTATTTTTCTCTGACAGGATAGCATTACATTACATTTTGCTATGATGCTTATTAACTGTGCATACGATAGCATACAGAATACTACAGTCCAATACAATCCTTGATTCACAATCGGTCAGTTTTCTCATGTGTCCTTTAGCGAATTTTACCGGACTATCATGATACAGAGTAAATCGTTGTTGCCTAGTGACAACCTGTCCATCAATGGTGCGGCGTTGTCTATCATGATACAGTGTTAGTCGTTGTCGCCTAGCGACAATATGTCCGTCAAGTTATTAGACCGGTGAAACTGTGTAGATTTGTGCTAAAGGGTCTAAATGCAGGGAATGGAGCGGTCTGTCCGAAATTTAAAGTAGACAGTGTTACCCGCTGGGTTCCAAAGAGTAAGTATACAAATTTTGGTTCAGAACGGTGAAACGGTGTAGATTTGTATAAATAAAAAACCAATATTGAGTTATATATTGAGACCGTCGGTGGAGCTGCCAGGATAGCCAACAACCGCAATGACTTCCCTAACATCTCATCCGTCGGACATAATTGCCGTGAGGATCAGGTGAACTTCCAAATACAGTAGGCCAAAGCGGCACGAGAATCTGTAGTCCACAGGGATCGTGGTACATGGTGACGATGGTCATAGACTGCCTAAGGAAAGGTTCACCTTAAAAACTAGACTGAGAAAATAAACATCCAGACTTATGTAAAACACCTTGAAAATGTATTATTAAAATTCACAAGCCCCTATCCTAGTTCGGAGGGTTTCAATCGGCTAGTCCGCAAGTTAATAAACAAACAAAAATAAAGATCAGGTCCCTACCTGAGAAGTTACGGAAAACCCTCGCGAAAGATCTATCTCACAATAACAAAGCAACAACAGCAACACTAGGAAAATGGTACGACGCAAATCCCTAGGTCAAGTTACAAGATCAAGCTAATATCAGAATTTACATTTAACAGGGTAGCAAAACAAATCTAAGTTAGGATGATACCATCTCCACATTTACATTTAACGTTAATTCATCTAGCTAAGTCCTATCAGTTAATAACAAAATTTACGGCGATGACGTCCGTAACAGAAAACAATTACATTCAAAGCTAAGTGAACAGCCATGTAAAAAACATTTAATTACTCTTAGTAACTAGGTGCTAACAGCACACAATATGATAACATGTAGGATTCATACACTTTTACATCATAAATAATTAATAAGAGACAACAGTTTTATTAAAATGCCTGCCTGCACCTTGGTTTACTCTTTGTAAGCCATAGTCATCTAATGTGTGTAGTTACGGAGACGACTGCGTAATAAAGACTACGTCTAACATCGCATGGCCTGCGCTCCACAAGCTACGAACTCAAGGTTCGAGCAAGCTTCAGGTCGCTACAAAAGTGTCAGCTGTCCTAGTCATTTCTTCAAAAGGAAATAAATACCTTCATTAGCACGGCCATGTCAGCAGGTTCCAAATGCAAAAGAACAAAGTTAGATAGAAAGAATTCGTTAGTTAGCTTTTGTTTTACCAAAATTATGCGTTTTATTATTAAGATGTCGGTTTAGGTTTATCGTTGGTTTATGGCGAATAATACTGACAATAGCCTGGGCACGGAGTGTCTCCACTGAGATCAATCTCCACCAAAAGCCTCGACTCAAAAGTCGGAATATAATCAACGAGCAATAACAACTCGGACACACAATAACACAAGTTACCAGCGGCGCACAGCTTGCGTTAAATAACTCGGGGATGGGCCTGCACACAACAGTCACCCTCCATAACATCTGGTCAACGGGAACAATCCCGGACAAGGTACACACAAATACCTTCATACAATAAATACCTCTTATAACAGGGCAGCCTACAACGTACTATAGAAAACCTGACATAACTGTACACGTCAAACGACGGCACACGCAAAAGTGCGTTTAACTAACAAAAAACAATCTATAAAAACATGTGATCAGATACAAGGTTGGACACTGGGTTCCATGAGCTAAATAGCAATGAAGGGAAGAGCGAATACTAAAAGCATTCTGTCTTCTGTCAAAGTAATTCTGTCTCATAATACAAGCGTGCTCTCAAGGGCACTGGGTCACAAACCAGTTTGTGTCGCTGCAGGCTACAACATTCCTGCGCTCATTTTGACACAACACACTAACTATCAAGGCCGGCGATTTAAGAAAAATAAAAACTGTACAACTGGCCTCATCATAAAACCTTTACCATAGGTTATAAACCTCGAAGAATACGTGTATAAAAAACACGCTATAAATCTGAATACAATAACATAATTCCGTCTTTCACACCAAAGACGTCTAAATGGTAGCAATGTCATATTGCTGGAGCTCTTTGCTCACAAAGATATAATACTTCAGTAGTTACTTGTATAAACATGAAATAAATACGTGTCTTCACATGACACTAACAAAATAATAATTGTGGCGCAGATTCCACACTCTGGATCTGCTTAATGATACGTTGGGAACTGGGTTCGATGCTAGACAACGAAACATCCCTTTTACTTATAAGGTCTACACTTGACCTGATGGCTTCTGAGTAACATCTCAAATGAAATATAATGCAGTTACAAAACTGGTAATTACAGTCGATTACCTAACTGATACGACTGCTCTAACGAAGTCAGGGGTGTAACAAAGTCTGGTTGCAAAAAAATGCCGTTATAGAAATATAACCATGGCATCTGATTGCCATAACTAAAGTCAGCAAAGACTTGAAAACTCACCCCAGATAGGGTTAAACAAAGTAGCCTCAAATGACTACGGTCACGTTTAGCAAAAGATAGGCATTGACGTTCTACGACGGCCATCAAGCTGCACCAGGGCTGACCAAAATGTCTGACCCAAGGGTGGCTCGCTCTAACTGAAATAAATGACATCTAATTAGACTAGTTACATTCCCTACCTATAAAAATGGCTGTCACTGAGTTCGGTTGGTTCACAAACTGCATTAAACCTACTATACCACCAGAAACTAGAACAAGAAAGGGTGTACAAAAACTCACGAAATGGAGGAGCTCTCACTCAGCCCTCTGTTCAACGACAAGGGTTGAACAAATTCATCTCTGGCTCTCCGGAACGGTATCGTCCTCATCAGGACTCCCATCTGGACTCTCCCAAAGACCAGGGTTCGATCTGTCCCTGTCGATAACTTCGTGGATGTACTGGACTTGCCTGGGAATGGCATCCTGGGTTTCTTCCTCCTCGTTCGCTGTTCTGGAAGTTCCACCATCATGCTGGTTCCAATAGATACATCACCCTCATACCATGATGGTATTAGCCCATGATCTTATTCTCGAACATGGTGTAGAATAATTTGATCACGTGGGTGATGAAATAAATCGTGTAGTAGTTCATTCTTTCACTTCAAAAATCACAATGTTCGTAGTAAATGTTACAGGCTTTAATACAATTAATAACACAGCCTTTACTTCGCAGATATCGAATAATACGTGAGCAAGCACTGTTCTGTGGTTCTTCACGTGTACTGACGCCACTTTTACATCACGTAGCATCCGTGAAATGTGCGTCGTTTTGTAATTGAAAAATTCACTGTGGCAATTCAAATATACAGTACTTTCATAATCACAATTGCTTAAAGTAGTTATAACACGCTTACCTCTATATTTTTCACCAGGCTCTCGGCCCTCCACAAACACGTGGGTACAAAAATGTGGTGTTACGGTAATGTTATAAAATTCACTTTACTTGCCAATTATTTCACAATATCATTCCTGTTGTTCACTGTGCATCAATAAACAGTGATTTATAGAATATTCGTGCTCGATGGCACCCGATGATAACTTCCACGCTAAACAGCGGATATTTTTCACGTCTGACACGACGGCTATAACTTCACGCCAACACAAGGCGGATTTTCCAGACGTAGTGCAAATAATTCACTATACAATTCTTACTTATCACTCGTATCGTAAAGTATTCGTGCTCGATGGCAACAGATAACAATTTCCACGCTAAACAGCGGATATTTTCTACGTCTAACAGGACGGATGTAACTTCACGCCTACACGGGGCGGATTCTCCAGACGTATTGCAAGGCACAGGGTTACTCAAGGAAGTAGGTCGTCAAACCGAAGTCGTTGAGCGACAACTTACATTCCTGTTTGCGTATCTGCAAGGGACCTTACCTTAAACGAAAGAAACATTCTCCAAAATGTTTTAATAATGCTGAATGACGAAATGGAATATTCTGAGTCTTGTGGAAAGATAAAATTAATTAATGAGACCTCAGATAAATAATTAGTAGACTTCACCAAAGTCAAAAGTGCGATTCTCCGCTACTTCAAAGAGTATAGCGTGAGCTCTCAGCTCCACGTGGCTTTCTGGCTGTGTTCAAAGTTACTACATCCCATCATAAATGTGCTGTTATAAAAAATATCACATGAACCTTAGCTCAGCGGGTTCAATATATATATAGATAATAATAATAATAATAATAATAATAATAATAATAATAATAATAATAATAATAATAATAATAATAATAAAGACGTCTAGAATTTTATAGACACGTCTCCAAGATGCATCCCACCAGGCTGACCAACCACCTTCTCACATACTGGCAAAGAAGGAAGACCAAGTCACCATGGCTGATAGAAGTGGACAAGGTTCTGCTGGTGCTGGGAGTTACAGAAAAATACATAAAAGTTTGGATGTCTCTCAGGAGTAAACTGAAGCAAATAAAGTTCCAGGACAAACCACCAAGGAAGAAGACAAGTGACTTCTGGACAAAGGAGAGAAAGGAACAACACAGCCAGAGGATGCGTGACTACTTGGCACAATAGTTGAATGTCGTGGTCTGTAGTTGGCCTATACGTAACAAGAAGAAGAAGAAATGATATTTCGTTCTTTTCTATGGTCACCAAAAGATTCAATTACAAAAGAAAGAAAGTAAAAAAGAAATAGATAGATAGATAGATAGATAAATAGATAAATAAATAAATAAATAAATAAATAAATAAGAAAATTAATAAATACATTCTCTTATGAAAGAAACCAATATATGGAAAGACGGCCAGAAAAAATATCCCCTTTAATCAAAATATACCTTGTTGTTAGTGCAATTTAGGTACAATCGTGTTGACCGACTGAAAAGCTCCAAACTTTTGTATACTAAGGCAACTCTGAAAAAATGGCTTAAAAGACCATAACAATCTGTTATAGTTTTGCAGGTGTCGTTGAAAGCTACATTCACCTGTTTTGCATGTGTTGAATTATACACGCATTTTCTGCCGCAGAGAAGCATAGAGCCATTGCAGAGGTTCGGTTTGACTACCCCGCTGTTATCCCGTTGTACAAAAATAAATAATTAATAAAATTGTTATCCGAACATCAGCGAAGACTTGATTTAGTTTTAAATGTTGGAAATAATAATTGACTGGTTCGGTTGGTTGGTTGGTTGGTTGGTTCCTCAGTTTAGGGGTTGCGACAACGCGGTCATTTAGCCCCGTGTACTTTGGATGTGTGTAGAAACTGTCTGATAACCGCTGTAAATTGCGATGGCTATATTAGTGTGGCCTGTTTGCCATCTCTTGATGAATGCAGTACATTTGCATTTGTCTGTTGGCACAGGCTAGAGTAAAATGTGGCTTTTCACAGATGTCTCAGTCTCACTCATGGCTGTGATTATATGAAAGCTACTGAGGTATGGGTGGTGCTTAGTAATGACATTCAGGGCACAGTCAGTGCCTGTGGATGCTGTGAAGGGTTCTACTCATAGGGTTAGTACTGCCATACTGACTCAGTGAGGAAAGCAATGGCAAACTACCTCACTCCTCTTCTTGCCTAGTACGCCTCAATAGAGCGCTGCTTTCGATTTTTGTGGGTATCTACCCACATAACCTAACGGCGGTGCTGTTTGAGGATCCAACCAGCCTTTGGGCCTGACTACCTAACAGACAGATATTAGTGTGTGTTATCTGCTTTTAATTCAAGTAAGGACCGACGACATTGAATTTTTAAGTAGTTTCTACTTTTGCCGCCAAACGCCACCGTCAACGACTACTAGTTCAGACCATGGTTAATAGACGCCACCACAGTCGGCAGGAAAACGAAGGCGTGAACTGTGGGAATTTTTGTTTTATAACAGGTTGCTTGAAATCCACTCCAGTTTAATGGCTTTACCACCTCGCAGGAATAGCACCTCATCCTGTTCGAAGAGAAATAGCTGTCAACGATAATAATAAATATGAGCACAATTTGTAATTTGGATTTTATAATACATTTATGACACCTCTTATAAACTCTGAAGAGATAAACGAAACGTCTTCTGCAGTGCACAGGCAAGCGTAAAAAGACTAAAACTCAGCAATTTTTCCAGGTTTGTGCCTGGGCGGGGACACCAAGAGCCCGCTAATGACCCTACACAGAAACCTAGAAAATTTGCTGAGTTGTAATTCACTGGCCGTGAAAGCCAATATACCATATTTTATGTTCGATGATGTCGAAATGTGAATATTTACGTCAGAAAACTGTATCATAATGATGGTCATTATAGTACTGTTTTCCAATAAGATACAGTTTCTCCAGCCAATCAGAGTTCATTCATTGAGCAATTAGATAAGGATACCTTCGCGCATGTGCTCAATATCCAACATGTCTATAATTATAAATTACCGACACGGAAAGTGCACCGTCCATAAATGTTCGCGTAAATAAACAGGCGAATATGAGACAAGAAATAGCACTGTACCTTAATATCACCAAATCCAATTCCTACACAGCGCATTGAATTCAAACGACTTCGGTGACAGTTTGACTGAATGCTGGTGCACATCGGCAGTCTGTAAACATATGGCATTGCCAAGCACACAGAGCACATGCGTCGGTTGGTCAGAGAACTTGGAAAACAGAGATATCAAACCCAGCGCTTGCAATCCAATCACAAATTCAAATGACTGAATCTCAACAGATATTTATGAATATTTATGTCAAAATATATAATAAGCTTATAATTATCGTCGAACATAAACAGTCGTATGCAACTCGCCACTATGGTAATTAAGACACTCTTATGGAAATTATTAAACTCGCTTACATAAACATACTCGTGTCTTAATTATTGTCATTATAGGCTCGTTGCATAATGTACTATTTTCGTAAACTGACTGTTTTACGGAAGCCACCATTGTTGCATTACTGCTGTTCGCTCCGCCGGAGGAAGTGAACGAATCACCCGGCCGCAGGGGGAAGCACTGTATTCGTTTATTAGGAGTAGAAACAGAAGGCAGAGTGATTACCTGGCAATTACAGGGTTTAATCGTGAGTCCCGATGTACTCGAGTCCTTCCATCACAATACTAAAGCTTCACCATCAAAACAATCTGAGAGCTTATCTTGATATTTGGAGATCTGTCCGACAGTTGTATGGTAATTAATGTGGTGTCTGTCACTGATACAATGCCAGCGTCATTTGCTGCTTTCATGATGTGGCTAATAGATTTGATTATAAATCTAGCTTAACACTAAGCACCTTCCAGCACATGTAGTTTCACACGCCGATCATAGCAGATCTGCGAACTCTACTCTTCTCGACATATGGGCTTGGTATAACTAATTGAAAATGACGGGATTCTCTAGCTGAGCTTGTTAAATCATGAATGCTTTGAGTGTAAAGTTGGGTTCGAATCCGGACCACAATAGTCTCGATTGACATCCTCTGTTGTTCACGATTTACATGCATTTCATTTGGGCAGAAACTCCCACAGTGTAGCTGAACGTGTACACCCTCTGTCTGAAAAGTTCGGTGAATGGGCTATATTACGAACGGATTGTTGGCTTACCTGAAACAGCCGTTACTATCCTTCGAAGTAATCCCCGTGGATGGTTATGCACTTCTGAGAACGACTGAACAAGTCCTGGAAACTCCTGGCATAGTCTTCTTTGGGAATAGCTTTCAGTTTGGGTCGTCAAAACTCCACATTGAAAGCAAGAGAGAAGCGTGAATTTATGCAACCTGCCTTTCACATCTGACAGACGGGCGGCAGTGAGAAGGGTGAATTTATGCCACCTAAAGTGCACACCTGTTCGACGGGAGGCAGTGAGAAGTGTAAATGCTCCGTGGAATGGAATGGTCCTGAAAACCATCGTCACGGGTGACAAGACCTGGTGCCTAATGTACGACCTCGAAGGCAAGCGTATAAGTTTAGAGTATCGGGGTCCAGGGTCGGCGAAAAGCCCTGAAGAGCCAGAGATTTTCGGACATTTCGGACATCCAACGTAATGTGATGATCCAACTGAAGGCTATTTCTCAGAAAGACTATGCTTGGACTTGTACAGTCGTTCTAAGAAGAGCATAACCATCCACGGGGATTACTTCGAAGGATAGTAACGGCTGTTTTGGGTAAGCCAACAGTCCGTTCATAATATTGAGCCATTCACTGTACTTTTCAGACAGAGGGTGTATTTCGAGCAGTCTGCCTCGTGGTGCAGTGGCTAGCATTTTGGCTGTCATCCATGAGGTCCCAGTTCGATTCCTAGCTCTGCAAATATACTTAATTCTAGTCCGAGGGCTGAAACGAGTTACACTCAGCCGCGTGATGATAAAACAGAGAGGAGATATGTTCAATTTCCACCTCAGTCATCCCACTTCTGCTCCACGATAATATAACCTAAGGCTAACGCCGCCTGGTTTCCAATCCTCACCTTAATTACAAATGGCTGAGGATGACTGAGGTGGAAATCGAACCCTCCTCAGATTTACCTCACGAGGCTGAGTGTACCCCGTTCCAGCCATCGGACCAAAATTAACTTTCTTGGCATGGCCGGGAATCGAAGCCGGTCCACCGGGGTGACAGCCAAGAATGCTCCCCACTACACCACATCTTCAGTAGATTAATTCAATTGAGGAAAGGAAGCTTGCAGTTTTACGTGACCGTCAACTTCGCGTTCATGAGACACGGGACCTTCATATTTTACGTAGAATCCGAACTACAGGAAAATCACTTCGAAAATCATTCACACATTGACCGGGATTCGAACTCAGCCCACCTTGGTGAGAGACAAGCAGCTTGACCACTGCACCACTACGCCCTATTCAATTAATCCTGTACACTGCAGGGGTCGAGAATGTAGGCCTACTTGATATTGCGGCTTCGGTGACGTAGTTTGTAGCATGCTGAGCTTCTATGCCCAAGGTTGCGGGTTCAAACCCAGCCGAAGTCGTCGATTTTTTTAAGAGCGTTAAAAATCCCTCAGTATGCCTTACTTCGGAGGGGAAGTAAAGCCGGCGGTCCCATGTCATAGATTTATGGCATGTAAAAGGACCACTAATTACACTTGTGTTAAGCTAAATTATAGGTTATATTTGACAAACACTCTTAGGTTCCAATGTTCGTCGCCAGGAGCCGACTGCGGTGGCATCTAGTAACAAAGTTCAGGACTAGTTGGTCGTTGACTGTAGCGTTTGGTAGCAAAAGTAGGGACTACTATAAAATTATCGTCTGCAGTCCTATGTTGAATTAAGAAGAAATAACTCACACTAATACATCCATCACAAGTAACACCGGTTAACAGACAGATTCTGCACACACCCGAAGTACACGGAGCTACATGACCTGTTGTCGCAGCCACTAAACTGAGGAACCAACCAACCAATGTACTTGAGAGGACAGCTGTGGCTATGAAATATAGGGTTGGTGTTTTTTCAAATAGCCACACGTTCAAGAGAAGTACCTTTGAACTTCCGGGAGACGTGCAGCCATCTGGTGGATGTGGTTGATCTATTCCCCGAGTTAGCAAGAGAAAGTCGCCCTCTTTATGGAATACTAAGTGTTCCCTCAGTATGCTAGGGACCCTTGGAACATATGTCAGGAGGTATTATACAGCCAGCGTTGTGTTCTCTGAGAATATTTTCAATAAACTGTGTTATTTATTTCAACAGAATACCGACCAGGGTAAATACAAGGTGTCCGTTAGAAACTTCTCCGCCCAGTATTTATTATGTACTAGAAACCCACCCCGGCTTCGCCCGGGAACAGTTATGAATGCATTACGTGATAAGCGCTTTCTTTTCGATGTCAATGAACTATGACCTATAACCGTTTTACGTCTTGGCAGAATGGGTTAAAATCACTGACTGGACTATTCATTATATTATCATGGAGATGCATGTGCACGAATTCTTGTGAGACGTAATTTATGAATGGCGAGGTGCATGAAACACAAATCCCCCTTCCGTCCAATCTCAACTTGACTGTGTAATTTAGCGGAACGAAAAGTTCACAGACGAAATTAAGAAAACCAGAGTTGCACTTCCAGGGAAACTCCAAACACAACCACTCTTCTTGAAAGTCTTAATTCAACACGACTCGACAGTTTGCTGCTGGCTGTATCTGGGGTAATAGGTTCGCCCACTAGCTAGGCTGTAACTGGGGTGATAGGCTCGCCCCTAGCTAGCTCTTAAACTGTCACCTCAGTAATTGAATGGAGATTGTTGGAAGAAATTAAAACGTACAAACACTTACAGTGGACGATTTATTGAAGATAGAGATATGCTGTCGCGGACTTTTTTGTAGAACTTTTCATGCTGAACATTTCTTACACTCATAGTATATTTATATTTTTTAAGGTTTGCCCAGCGTAAGCTTAAAAAGCGCACGGACGCCATTTTTTTAGACATTTTTACTGAAATCGTTATTGCTTGGATTCCTTTAATCTAAAATCAAATATTTTCTACAGAAACCTCCCTCGAGATATCCTTTACAGAATGGTGGAAACCGCATCAAATCCATCCAGTGGTGCTCAAAATTACTCGTTACATCCACGAATCGGGGACTTCGTTTTATACTGAGTAGAGATTCGTGTCAGAAGTGCAACAAAAAAGAAAAAAAAGGAAGAAGAAGACACAAACATGAAAACCGAAAATAAACTATAAATGAACACAAGATGTTGGAAATTCACCTACAGTGGTAATTACAGACTATGAAAGAATAGGTACGGTGAAAATAATTAAGTACTTGAGAGAAATAATCCAAATTTTTTGGCCTGTCAATGAGGCAAATAAAGCAAGAGACAGGAAACTGGAACATGCTTTTCAACTGACTAAGGATACCTACAAGAAAACGAATCTTTCCATCAGAACTAAAATCAGACATTTGTCTCATCACAGCACTAAATTTGAGATGCCCCTGTGGTAGAATTCATCCGGCTGACTGTGGAACCATCGTCAGACTGCTGTCCTGGCGTCATCGTCATTGAAAATTTGTATGTTGATACTGGCAATTAACATAACTAGGATATATGAAAATGGGCTTTAGATCTTCACGGGACTACTTGTTTTTCTTCTTAGCTTAACACTTTAGAGCTTGAAATAACACGGTAATGTAGACCTAACCCTATATTTAGAAATATAAGCAGCTTCGGTGGCGTAGTAGGTAGCATGCTGAACTACTGTGTCCAAGATAGCGGGTTCAAACCCGGCCGAAGTCGTCGGATTTTTTAAGAGCTTTAAAAATCCTTCAGTATGCCTTCCTTTGGAGGGGCAGTAAAGTAGGCGGTCCCACGTCATAGATTTATGGCAAGTAAAATATCTTTCCACAGACTAATCTTTTGTGAAGCTAAATTGTTAGGTTAGATTTCACCTGAACGCTCTATCAAGTTCCAACGTTCACTTCTAGGTATCATTGATATCTGGTAGCGAAAATTGGAACTACTTGAAATTGAACGGAACTTGTAGCTCACCCTAAGGGTGTCCACTGGAAGCAGCTACAGACTCAGGCGAGCCAAACATGTCCTCGGACACTCACGGTATTAAAACCATACGATAAATAAATAAATAATAAATAAATAATTTTAAAATATGATTTCTATTCGTTATTTCTAGTTAAAATACAAAATACAATCTGATTATGAGTACAAAACCTAAAATGATGAAATGCTGGAGCTCCACCGATTTGGGTAACCACAACAGAAGCGTAGCTTCAATTGTCAAATTCGAAAGTAAATCAAGCCCCGCAGTGATTTTCCCGGCAGGTGTAATGATGTTGTGTGTTGAATGTCACAGTACTGTATCTTACTCCAGTTGTAAACTGGGCTTCAGAAATCATTATTTGAAAATGCACCTTTTCGGATCGTCGTTGCAAGGGGACAAAGTTCAAAGAGCCTCGACTCCAGGCGCGGATCTAGAGTTTGGCTTTGGAGAGGGCGGGGGGTGTCTGAGAATCGAAATTGTTAAGAAAAATGGTATCACTAAAAACGCAATCACAAAATAACCAAACGTACAAAACCAGACCAATTTTTTTGCAAGCTACATGGACAGAAATTTCATGCGTTTAGCGCACAAAAAATATTCGTACAAATTGCAACGGCGTGTTTTGCGACTTTTACATTAAGTTTCGAGAAAAGTATCAAGGTACGTTACAGTTTCGGCAAGTCGAGTTGCTACCGACAAAGGGGGAAAGTCACAGCTTAAATTGCCAACCAGGCTTGTAGTTTGGACGTCGGCAATTTTTTTTGGTGCGAAAAAAGCCCCAAATTCCTATCCGTACATTGCTGCACATTCATCGTGACATCACTATAAAATCGATTCGGTAATCACGAGGTTTGCTAGACGAGTTGATTTTGTAACATAAATACTCGTTTTTATATAACAGGCATGACGTTGTAAATATGTACACTTGTAACAGAACGTAATAATTGCAATAAAAATATTTTCAGTATTGAATAAAATGAAAAAAAAACAACCTGTTTTTCAGTTAAAATTCGTTAAGTTTTATTTGTCTGGTTCTTGTGTTTTCGTTTTTTTTTGAGTTTGCAAAAAAATTTGGTCTCCCGTTTGTGGGGGGGGGGGTTATGACCCCCGTGACCCCTCCTTGAATCCACGCCTGCTCGACTCTCAGCTCAGTTGGTGCCTCGGCGGGAACCTGGAGAAGCAGGAAAAAACAGAATGTAGAATAAAGAAATTAGGCTTTAACGATTTAACCTAGTATTAAACCATTTATAAAACATTTTCGGGTTATTTTAATTGAATCGATGGTCATCGTCCAGTTACAAAACTCATTTATTCTACTTGTGAATAAGAATCATGTCGTAAAATTATTTATTTAATTATTATATTTTATTTTGTTTTACTTTGTTTAATTTAATTTTATTTTGTTTTGTTTTCTTATTTTGTTTTGTTTTATTTTAAAATGTTTTGTTTAATTGTTTGTATTGTTTTTTGGTTTGTTTTATTTTATTTTCTTTTTTATTTTGTTTTGTTTATTTAGTCTTATTTTATTTTGCTTTTATTTTGATTTTGTTTAATTAATTTTAGTTTGTTCTTTTTTATTTTGATTTTCCAGAAAACGAACACAAAACCAAAATATAAAAAAACACAAAGAAAAAAGAAAAATTCAAAAACAAAAGCAGAAAACACAAAGCAAGGAAGACACAGCAAAAAGCAAAATTCAAAAAAAGCAAAAGCAGAAAACCAACACAAAACCAAAACCAAGAAAGAAAACCAAAAAGTAAAATTGGAAACCAAAGGTACAAAGCAAACACAAAACCAAAAACACAAAGCAAAAAGTAGAAAACAACAAACACAAAAGATACGTGAGGCAAAGTCCAGAGAAACGTTTCTCATGAAAATGATTCTTATTCACAAGTGGATTAAACGAGTTTTGCAACTCGACGACTCAATTCTTTTTTAAGCGTACTTACAAATTTTGTCTTGCACCTGAAACTTGAGAGAAGGCAATGCCCCCACCTGCCCTCCCCGTGTTTTACGCCCCTGACCTATGCGGTTTTTTTGCTAAACAAATAGTTACATAGACTTTTCGATCCGTCCTCGTAGTTTATATTACAGATTCTAACAAGATAATCAAAGTTGTTAATCAGAGAATGTTTTTCTGTAAAAAGAAGAATAATACGTTTCTATGGACTTTATCTGGCCAGTTGGCATTCACAAGCAATGCAGATTATTCTCATATTACATCGAAAGTAAGAATTAATTCTAATAATCTGTGTTGTAAATTAAAATACTTGGAACATATTTCTTTTAGATCAGTGCACTTTTAAATAAAATCACACCAAGGTTAGTTTGTGACAGATGAAGTAAAGTGTGAAATCGAAGGGACGTGAAAATTAGCATACATGATAAAAGAAACAGGTTTCTTTTTACTGTTGGTGAGAAATAGAGAGGGAGAGAGATAAAGTATAAAAATAAATAAAAGTACAAACTGAATTAATTTTAATAATTTACATAGCAAGAAGTTTTTAACTTGAAAGATAATAAAATTCAATTCGAAAAATTTACGTTTTTATTATTTCCATCCACTATAATTTACAAAAAAATATAGAAATATTAACTCTTGATTATACACTCACCTCCCGTTTTGATATTCAACAACTTCTTCACATAGTCGAGTTTCTTAATTCCTTCATTCTCCTTCAGTGAATTTATGAAATTAAGTGTTGATAAAACGGCTTCATTCTTTCTCCGTTCTCAGGTACAGTGCAGAGAGGAAGAAGGATTAAGGGGGGGGGGGGATGGAGTATAAGACAGTAGAGTGACGATACTTTTTTTTATTTGAAGAGAAGAAAACCTTAATTGATTTCCTTCTTTCATTTTTTACTTCATTTCGAATTTCACCCACCCCTCTTCGTTCCATGCTTGGCATTCCTCGTTTTCCTATTTCCTCATTTCTCTACCTTTTATACCATTTTTTATATTTCTTCTCTGTCTCTTCCATTATATTTTCAAATTACTTCTACCCGTCATCACTGCGCTCTTGTGAACGCACCCCTCCTAGTTTAAGATTCCAATATGTCTCGGGCTAAATATGAAATTCACTTCATGTTAACTTATTAAGTTAAAAATGAGTTAGGATGGGGACCGTAAGAGACAGGAGATTGTGCTGTGGAAGGAAGGGTGGGGGGGGGGATGTGGTGGGGATGAGTTAAGGTAGTGGTGGTGGTGGTGGTGGTGGAGGGGGGGGGGGGTGGAAACCTCTGCTGCTTCGTTTTACCAGAGACTAGTTCATTTTGTAATATCGTAGATACTTAATGGTATGAACTATATCAAATTTTATGTTCGACGATGTCGGTATGTAAATATTATACGTCAGAAAACTGTATCATAATGGGATCATTAAAGTACTACTTTTCATTAAAAAACAAATTCTCCAACCAATCACCGTTCAATATTTTCATTCATTGACCAATTAGGTAAGGATAGTTTCACACATGCGCTCAAAATCCAACATGTCGGACATGAATTACATGATTTGAAAGTTGACAAAGTAGCCTATATTGGATCAACCATTGTAGTTACAATGCACACACAAACTGGGCAATATTGCAAAATAATAGCACTGTACCTTAATATCCGCAACTCCAATATCTCCACATATTGCCTTACATTCGTAAGAATTCACCGTCAGTTTTAGTGAATGCTATTATTGAAATAAACACAATAGAACGTAATAGAGGAAGTAGGCCAATGACATTAGTTCCACGCAAAGTTTAATCCAGCTCTCTGTTCAGAAATGGATTTCTTATGCGAAACATTCCCGCCAGATGTCATAATTGCTCCATTTTGGACTCAATTGATTTTCCTTCCGTTGACATTCCATACGCATCGAATTTGAAGAATTACATGTTGATAATAGGATATATTTTAATTTTAAAGCGTTTGTAACAGCCTATTTTGTATTATTTGACCAAAATAACAAAATGATCCAACATAGTACCTGTACGCTATCTGTTGGTGCTACTTCAGGATAAACAATGCTTCAAAGTTTTGAGATTCGTTATTGGGTAGGGATCAAATGCTGAGCCCACGCAATTCCCAAGAAAAATAATTCAACTAACAGAATCTCGACAGATATTTATGAATATTTATGTAATAATAATGTAGTATGGCCTCGGATGCCTGGTGCAAGTTTTGCTATTTGACACCCAGAGGGTAGCTTGCATGTCGAATTTCGTTGTTCCTAGACTATGAAAGTCAAGGAGGTTAGATGTTAGATATCTAAGCTCCTTGAACACTATAGCGCTTTCTAGTAGAGAAATGAGGAACTTTGTGTTGGCGGGAACTCCCGAGATTAATTTTGCCATTATGAACTCGGCCTACTGAATTCAAATGGGTTCATTGACATGCCAACATCGTATGACATGCGTATCGTATTTTTGCCGCCTTAAAAAAAAACACTTACCACGGCCAGGAGCGAACCTGCAATCTTGGGGTTAGTAGACTGACACGAAATCCACTCACCCACCGTGGTAAGCTAATATTTATGTGAGAACATATAATAAAGTTATAATTAAGGTCGAGCATAAACAGTCGTATGGAAATTATAAAACAAGCTTCGCTCGTTTTATAAACATACTCGTGTCTTCTATTATTACCATTATATGCTCGTTGCATCATGTACTACAGTATATTGCTTCCTTATTGACAATCAATCTAAAAAGAAATATCCACAGGTATTTAATAAATCTAATACACCTTAGACAATATTTAAAAATAATATTAAATAAATAACAGTTTCGGCCACATTATGGCCATCCTGAGTTTCTCATCAACACTTTCCATATGCTCCACTCAGCAAAGAGCTTTTACATCTCGTAGACCATAATAAAGATTCTTTAAAGAACATATTTAGCCTACTTTTCTCAGCTTGCAAAAATGAGGAAAAAGTGGACTGATGAGATCCTTCCGGGAAAATGAGTGTCTGTCTGTCCGTCCTTCTGTCTGCCTGTTTATCTGTGTATATGTGTGCCCCCCTCCCCCTATCAACTCCTAAACGGCTGCAGCTATCGAAACCAAATTTGGTATGAGTAAAGATCTATACCTGAATATCTCACGGCCATATTTGAAAATGACATCAGTGCTACGAACAGTTAAAAATCGCAATTGAAATTTGAGCACCATGTTGGATATCTCGGAAGGTATGCATGGAAGCAATTCCTAAATTGGCACAGTTTAATTTCCAGGAGGACATACATAACAGTGGTATCAACATGATTCTATGTTTGCTGATAGGTCCAACATTTAAGTGCATGTAACTTCTATGCTATCAAATGGATGTCAACCAAATTTCGTATGTTGTTTGTGTACCATAACTTGTATGATTATATGTATTGTTAAGAGCCAGCAGGGCTGGTAACAGTTTATAAATGCTCTTTATATTTTCTTACCCAAATATCAACATATCAGAGAGTGTAAGGTGCGTTCAAAAAGTAACGAGTCGGAGGCTGGAATGCGCGAACCGGTGACGACATCGGCTAATCGTGGCGTGTGTAACGAGGTGTGGTTCCGAACAGAGCGTGGAAGGTCACAGCCCGTCATTAGAGGGCACGCGTGCACGTCACGTGACGATACAAAGCGAGCAGACGTTTTGGAAGGTGATCTCTAGGTAAAGAGAAGTTAGTTCAAAGCATATGGTTCAAAGCATCGGGTTTCTCAAAGCCGCTTTGTTTTGAAAAGGCTAAATTTGGATCCTTAATCATACAGGCTCTTCATTAGTTATAGACCTACACGGATTGGTGAAGTATTGGTGTTTACCATTTCAAGCTTCAATACGGAACTACTATTTATCATGAGTAGCTGATCACCGTCACCATCTATTTCATTTCATTTTATTCTATTCTTATAACCTAAATTTTATGGTACACCATCTTCTTCTTCCTAGCGTTGTCCCGCTGGTGCAGGGTCCACTTTTTTAGTCATTGACCTCCATTTTGACCGGTTTCGTGCGTCAGCTGGATTTAGGCCGGTAACCTTCAAGTCACCATTTATTGTGTCTTGCCAACGCTGCTTCGGTCGTCCTCTAGGGCGCAGGCCTTCAACCTCAAAATGAAGGACAGTGTTAGTAACAGTATGGTGCACCATATTAGGTTTAAATACGTATCTTATTACTGTGCTACGCTTCTTTTTTTTAATAGCTGATGAAGGGGATAAAATGTAATTAATCCTCGAAACATGTACTGAAAACAAGTTAAATAATTATTTTTTCTTTATAGTATTGATTCAGGCGGATGTACATTTCTTGTTAATAACTACACTGTGCAAGGAATAAAACATAACATTGACTATCCACAAATTTACAAGATACAACACTGATATACAGTTCTTGGTCGCTACTTAAAGCCTAAGAGGTAACCATCGTTCACAACTCAGTGCATGATATCTTCCACAAAGCTTCCCACATATCTTACAAATACACTCCTCACCAGGTGTGTGGTAAATTGGTCACACGCACACTTTGAAGTGGAATCCGTGCACTGCGTAGCGTGTCCAGGTGTGACGCAGTTCATAATCTGTTCCTTTCCACTCTGGGTTCAGCATCGCTTTAGTTCTGTAAAATTCCATCCTAATTTCCTCACGCTTTTCTTTAAGATCGGCCATTAATTCCTGATAGACTCCTATATACGGTAGTAACATCTTCATCTGGTGCTGCTCTATTAGAAAAGTTTCGCTAGTAAGCTCTTAAGTCAGCCTGGATGGGGTGCATCTAGATACACACAGAATTTCCTTGAGGAAAGTCGACTTGACTTTCTCAATTTTCTTGAGGTTGCTTTTATTCACGAGAGCCCAAAAAACCTCAATTCCGTAGGTCACAATAGATAATATCTTGCTGGAGAATATCTCCATGGCCGTTCCTATGGACATCCTTCTGAGAAACTTGACATCATCCATTGCTATTATTGCTGCTTCTTGCCACGGTGGGTGAGCGGTTATCGTGTGCGACTACAAAACCCCAGGCTTGCAGGATCGCTCCTGGCCATGGTAAGTGATTTTTGAAAGGCGACAAAAATCACGACATGCATGTCATACGTTGTTGGCATGTTAAGGAACCCATTTGAATACAGTAGGCCGTGTTCATAATGGCAAAAATACAGTAATTTCGTGATTTTCCGCCAACACAAAAGTTCCTTCTTTCTCTGCTAGAAAGCGATATAGTGTCAAGGAGCTTAGATATCTAACTTCCTTGACTTTCATAGCGCTCTAAGGAACAACAAAATTTGACATGCAAGCTGCCCTCTGGGCGTCAAATAACAAAGCTTGCACCTGGCAATCGAGACCATACGATATTATTATTGTTGCTGCCGAAGTATATATATATATATACATACACATTGCCGGCTGAAATGGTCGGAGACATTCACAAAAGAGGGGTCGTGTAGGCCTGTGGTACCATACTAAGTGATTGAAATCGCAGAGCGATAGCGTAAGTTATACATCGGCCCACCAGTGCCCACTGTCGTGGCACCGGACAGGTCAGTGTTCCGCACAGTTCTGTCGGCGTAGGGCAGTCACACCAAGTGGAAACGTGTAAGCAAGTGCAACGATGCCTCGCCGACACTACAGGGTGGACTACCAGCTTGTCAGTGCAGTTGAACGGGGCAGAATGCTTGGGCTCCGGGAGGCGTGTCTGTCATTCCGGGACATTGCGGCTCGTAGAGGTCACGCTGCGACAACAGTAAGGCGTATGTGGATCCAATGGAGAGAGAAGGGCCGTACACAGCGACGACAGGGTACAGGACGACGCAATGAGACCACAGTGCGAGACGGCCGCCATCTTCTCCGCATGGCCGTATTGGATAGAACGGCGTCGTGCTCGGTGTTGGCTTGACATTGGAGCACTGCAATGGGGGTGGACATGTCTGCGTCGACGGTGCGGCGCCGTCCTTTGAGGGCTGGTTTGGTAGTGCATATGCCACTGCGTCGGCTTCCATTGACTGGGAACCACCTACGCCTCCGACTACAATGGACACATGCACGCCGACACTGCCAGGCTGAGTGGTGAAATGTAGTGTTTTCGGACGAGTCCCGCTTCAACCTGTCCTACAGTGATGGCCGCATACGCGTTCGACGCCACCGTGGAGAACGCAATCAGGCAGACTATATTGTTGAGAGCATAGCGGACAAACACCAGGTGTAATTGTTTGGGGCGCAATTGCCTATAACAGGCGATCGCGCCTCGTACGTCTTGCGGGCAATCTGAACAGTGACCACTACATCAGGGAAGTTTTACAGCCCGCGGCACTGCCCCTCTTGCAGGCTGTTCCACAAGGCATATTTAAGCAAGACAATGCCCGCCCGCATGTGGCGAGGAATGTGCATCCTTCTTCGCAGAACGACGTATACCTCTGCTTTCCTGGCTTGCCCATTCGCCTGACATGTCGCCCATCGAACATGTCTGGGATATGGTCGATCGGCAACTTGTTCGTTAAGGTCCACTTGCCGCCACTGTTGATGCTTTGTGGACGCGCCTACAAACCACGTGGGACGGTATTCCCCAGCGGCGTATTTGAGGGCTATATGAGTCCATGCCACGACGTCTAGCTGCTCCGAGTGCAGCACGTGGTGGCGCGACGACGTACTGAAGATCAACCATTAACGTGCATGAACCGGACTGTCCTAATCAGTAATGTATTGTCATGTCCCTAATCTGTGGTATAAAGTGCAATGTGATCACATCTCTTGTTCTAGGTGTTTCACTTTCTACAAACAGTAGTGTATATGGGGATTTGTCACGAAACCAACGGCCATTGCAGATATGTTCTGCCTGTATTTAATAGCATAACAACATTCATTATGCTCTTAAAACAATTTTTTATTAAAATAATAATAATAATAATATTTTTTTCTTTTCTTCTTTTCTTAGTCGTTTACCCTCCAGGTTGGTGGAACCCACGGACTCAGCGAGGGAACTCTCCACTACCGCCGCTACGGGCAGTGTCCTAGAGCTGGGAACATCTAATCGGCGTGGATACAACTGGCGAGGTGGGATTGGCACCTCGCCCAGGCGGCCTCACCTGCAAAGTGAACAGGGGCCTCATGAGGGAAGGTAATGGATGGTCAGGATGGATAGGCAAGGAAGAGGGAAGGAGGCGGCCTTGGCCTTGAAGAAGGTACCATCCCGGCATTTGCCCGAAGACGAAGTGGGAAACCACGGAAAACCACTTCGAGGATGGCTGAGGTGGGAATCGAACCCCCTCTACTCATTTGGACCACCCGAGGCTGAGTAGACCCCGTTCCAGTCCTCATACCACTTTTCAAATTTCGTGGTAGAGCCGGGAATCGAACCCAGGACCTCCTGGGCGGCAACTAACCATGCTGACCGCTACGCTACGGAGGCGATATAATAATATTTTTTTTTATTTTTATTTTTTTTTTTAGGGGAAGAAATGCATTTACGCACAGAGTGTCGGGCTCCTGCTACTGAGTAGCAGACTACCGACTAAAACTCCCCCTTTACTTCTGAACACTAGCCTGGAACCGTTTAGCACATTACTTCAGGCTAGAGTCATTTTATATTTGCCTGTAGGGCACTCTACCGTAATGAATCATCTTCAGTGGCGATCCAGATCCGTCTTCTTTGTTCGGAGGATATCTTCAACAAAACTTGCTACAAGTTTCCAATGTTCTTCATTTTGTAGCATTACCGCAGCAATATTGTCAGGAGATATCTCTACATCAATTTCATCTTGAAGAGACTGCCTACTTTGGATCCACCGTCCACAAGAGAAGAAGGTGTGATTAGCACTATCTACCTCATTAACACAGTAGATACAATCTGGTGAATCCACTTTCCCCATCTTCTTAAGATAAGAACAGAAGTACCCATGGCCAGTCAAAAACTGAGTGAGATAATAACCAACCTCACCATGTTTCCTCTCTGTCCAAACCTGCACCTGGGGTATCATTCTCCTAGTCCACTGGCTTCGGTGTCCTTGCTCCCATTTGATCTGCCAATTGTGAAAGGTTTGTGCTCTTGCTGTTCGTCTCGCATTTTGTAAACCTACCTCCGATTTCCTCCAGTAAATGTACTTGCGTTCTTTCGCTAGAAAAAAATTGGAATTATCCCAGCAATAACAAGAATTGCTTCTTCAGAGACCGTGCGATAAGCAGATGCCACGCGTAAAGCACCCCGCCTCTGCACTTGTGCTAGTGACTTTCTATAAATTTCCTTATCCAGGGCATCCGCCCATATTTCCGCTCCATACAGCAGAACTGAATGGATGGCTGTCATCAGTAATCTCCTCTTACTAGATTTTGGCCCACCAACATTGACCATTAGCCGACTGAGAGACGTTACTCCTCTTGCCGCCTTATCCGCAGTCCGTCTAATTTGTTCTCCAAAATTCAATTTATTGTCGATCATGAGGCCCAGATATTTTGCTGCTGGCCGCGTCTCTACTTGTTTGTCTCCTACCTGTATTGGGAGTATTGTCTGAATTCTCTTCTTTGTTAGGACTACAATTTCTGTCTTACTAAGTGCTAGAGACAGACCATGTTCCTCCATCCAACTATTTTATTTATTTTATTTAGCATATGGCTTTTAGTGCCGGGAGTGTCCGAGGACATGTTCGGCTCGCCAGTTTTGTAGCTGCTTCGAGACGGACACCCAATGGGTGAGCTACAAGTACCGTTGGGGAGGGAAGGAGGGAAGTTGGAATGTAAGGACGAGGAGTTGGAAGGTAGCGGCTGTGGCCTATAGTTGGGGACCAACCCCGGCATTTGCCTGGAAGGAAGATGGGAAACCACAGAAGACCATCTTCAAGGTTGCCGGCGGGGGGATTCGAACCTCCTCGCCTCCCGGATGTGAGCGACTGCCATCAGTCATGCCGTAACCACCACGGCTAACTCGCCCGGTATCCAACTATTGATTGTACGCATTACCATATTGAGTCGCAACTGTGCCTGCTCAACACTTCTTCCTGCTACAAGAGCAGCAACATCATCTGCATAACCTACTAGGATAGATTCATCAGGGACTTCAGATCTCAGCAAGCTATCATATGTGATATTCCATAGATCTGGCCCTAAAATCGAACCCTGTGCTGCTCCGGCTGAGACCCGTACCCTGCGTTGTCCTTCTGTCGTGTTATAAATCAACGAACGATCTTTCAAGTAGGAATTTATCATCCGTAAGAGATAATTTGGAACATGAAATGTATTCTCCAACGCATTCAGCATGTCACTCCACTTGAATGCATTTCTTACGTCAAGAGTAACAAAGAGAACCACACGACGAGAGTGGTGATTGTAATTCTCCGCCCGCTGGACAGCTGCAACAATTTCTTGTATCGCATCCAGGGTCGATCTTCCTGTTCAAAATCCATATTGCCTTGGTGATAAGTCGCCCGCTGCCATGATCGCTTGGCGCAACCTGACCCTCAGAAGCTTCTCAAAGAGCTTCCCTGTTGTATCGAGCATACACAGAGGGCGGTATGATGATGGTAAATCCGGGTCTCCCTTACCCTATTAATGAGCGCCAGACGACAGACCTTCTAGCAGATGCTGAACACTCCTGCTTTTAGACACTCGTTGAACATTCGTAATATTAATTGTGGATGTAACTCGATTATTAATTTGAGAATCTCATTTGAGATGCCGTCAGGACCAGGGGATTTTTTGCTTCGCAGAGACTGAGTAGCCCTACTCAACTCATCCTCAATAAAAAGAGGAATTTCAACATCGACATCGAAATTCTGCTCAGGGATTGTTGCATGTGTTGGGAAAAGAGTTTGGACAATAATGGCCATACTGTTTGCATCCATGACGCACGGTGTTCTTTGTGACCCAAGCTTCTTTCTGACAATTTTATAACCCAATCCCCATGGATCAGTGTCAATATCCTCACATAGCTTCCTCCAGCTCTCAGCTTTGCTTTGATTTATGGTTTTCCGAAGTAGTTTCTTTGCATCTCTATGTTCGGCTGATAAGGCATTGGCATCATCCAGATTTCTTGTCCGTTGTGCAGCACGTCGGAGTCTAAGGCAATTCCGCCTCAATTCTGCAATTTCATGTGTCCACCAATATGCAGGGCTCTTCCGATGGCGTGATCTTAAACTTGGCATTGAGGTATCACAAGCCAATGTAATAAGTTTCATAATTGAGGAAACGAGATTCTCAACATCAGCCTCTCCGTCAGGCTCCATATCCACAATTAGTTCTACACCACTGGCTAACGCCTCCTTAAATGCATCAAGATGGATCTTATTCAAATTCCATCTCCGTTATTTCTGAGTAGATAAGTTCTTCCCACTTATATTACTGCACACATCAAAATTAATATACTGATGATCACTACCAGTGTAGTCTTCTATAACCTTCCATTCCTTGATGTGTGGTACTAACGTCTCAGAAGCCATGGAGATATCCGGAATGGTCTCTGTATAACCCGGACGCCGAAAGGTTGACACTGCGCCTACATTTAAGATGAAAAGCCCTGTCCTTGATGCCATTTCCAGAATGAACTTACCTCGGGAATTGGTATGTGGCACACCCCATTCCACTGCTCTGGCATTGAAATCCCCAGCTACAATGATTGCTCCAGTTGTATTAAGAATGGCATCTTCCAGAGAGTTGACTTTCTGACGAAATTTTCCCATTGTTTCATTTGGAGTAAGATAGACACTAAAATAGGTGACTCCTCTACTCTTTAACCAAACGAATCCCTTCCCGCTCCCATGTTCTTTAATTGGAATTTTTCCAGTGTCTAAGATCCAAATAGCAGAGGTGCCTAATTGATCTCTAAGCCAGAGAGGTGACTTCTTATCTTGGTACTGTTCACTAATTAACAGCAGATCAGCATGTTTCTCGGCAGCTAGCTGGTACAACAGATGATGGGGTGTTCTACTCCTTTCTATATTAGCTTGTAGAATTCGGATCATTTTCGTTTCAGGTACGTCGCTTTCTCCAGGGCCTCTCGGAACACCTTACATTGGCTCGATCCGGCCACATGACACAAATCCTGCTGCGTAACGCCACTCTCCTCGCATAAGACACACTTCTTTGGGTTGATGCAATCCTTGGCTTTGTGATCATTCTGTCCACAGTAGAAGCAAGACTTGCTTCTGTCAGGGCCCTCACAAATTTTGGCTATATGACCATAACAAAGGCATCGGTAGCATCGAAGAACTGATATTCTCCGCCTCACTCTACAACTGATCCATCCTACTTGAACCAAGCCTTCCCTTAGAAGATCATTTGCAGCTTTTTCTGGCAGAGTTATAACAGCCATTCTCTGTTTCCGACTGTTAGTCTGCGTTATTTAATCCTCAGACCATCCGGGGGTTCTTTAATAATATCCTTAATGGACTCTAAAACTTCATCTTTAGTCGTGAGAGCATCAAGATCTCTAATCTCAATTGTCACCCTCGGCTCAAGACTGCGGACTGTCGCATCTTGTCCCAGGATATTCTTCAATGAGTCGCTAAATGCCGCATTATCTCGATTGCTTTTCCCGAGAGTAACAAGAACTTCACCGGCTCTAGTGTGGGTTATAGACCTAACTTCCGTTCCTGTGTCAGCAGGATTCACCTTCTGCCGAATCTCCCGTAACCCATCGGCATACGACTTGCCTTCTGCTGGATTAATTAACACAGCTGGCAGTCGAGACTTTGTTAGTTGCTTCTTGAGCATTTGACTCTGTCTCTTGCCTGGAGAATCTTCCAGCTGTAATTCAACCTGCATTTGATTCCTTTTATCTCGTGGTTTCTTCCTGGACACAACCTTAGTCCATGACTCTACTTCTCCTCTTTCCGTTTCTTCCATTTCTCTTTCGTCATCAAGAGAGTTTGATGCTTGTGCTCGATCAGTTATTGTGGTTTCGTCGACTTTTTGTTTCTCCTTGTACCTAGCATTCTTACAGAAGACAATGCTGTCAATGGCCTCCTCCATCTCCACAATACCATCCTTCACATCCTTGGACATGTTTTTCTGTTTCGCCGCAGCAAGCTTCATCTTTTTAATAATATTATAGCATTTCTGCAATGCCTCTTCTTCCGTTCTGCTCAGTTTGTCAAGATGTTGGGATGGGAGAAGTATTGTATCTTCCGCAACTGCCCCATCACTCGATGACTCTCCCGTTATATTCACCTTAGACAATCAAGGCCATACCTCATTTTTAGCCTACTTTTCACATTTTGCAAAAATGAGGAAAAAGTAGACTTATGAGATCGATCCGGGAAAATGTGTGTCTGTCTGTCTGTCTGTCTGTCCTTCTGTCTGTCTGTCTGTCTGGATGTGTGTGTCCCCCCCCCTATCAACTCCTAAACGGCTGCAGCAATCAAAACCAAATTTAGTATGAGTAAAGATGTGCATCGGAATATCTCACGTCCATATTTGAAAATGACGTCAGTGCTACCAACTGCTGAAAAAACGCACTAGAAATTTGAGCTCCATGTTGGATATCTTGCAAGGTATGCATGGGAGCTATTTCAAAATTGGCACACATGTAGATAAGACTATTTCAGTATAATTTCCAGGAGGCCAACCATGACAGTGTTGCCAAACTAATTTTAATCCGTCTGATAGGTCCAATGTTTAAATGCATATAACTTCTACACATCAATTGGATTTCAACCAAATTTTGTATGTAATATCTTTACATAACCAGATATGACTGAGCATATTCTTAAGGCCACCAGGGCTGCCAACTGTTAATAATTGCTCTCTCTATTTTTAGCCTATTTTCAATTTTGAAAAAATAGGCTTATGAGATCACCTTTTGTCCGTGTGTGTGTGCGTGTGTGTGCGTGTGTGTGTGTGTGTGTGTGCGTGTGTGTGTGATTCGTGTGTGTGTCCCCCCCTAATAAAATCTAAACGGCTGGAGCGATTTCAATGAAACTCGGAACGTTTATAGCACTATTCCCGGCGACCTCGACCGTGCCCTTCAAATTTTGTTACGACTCACCAATCCAACATGGCGGCTGTGCGAAATATTTCACCAGCATTCAATATCTCCGAAACTATTACCGATATTACCCTGACATTTTCTATGGTGATAGAGGGAACTACTATAAGTTCACTTATGTGACATTTGAAAACCTGGTAACTACAAAACCAACATGGCGGCCAAGCGAATTTGCGACTTTTAAATAGACGTTTCTCGCGATTTGACCAACCAAACGCAATGAAACTTGGTACAGTATATGTTTATATACATTGTAATGCACCGACATCTAACTTCGTTCATATGTTTACATAATCACAAGATGGCGGATGTGCGAAATATTTCACCGGCATTCTATATCTCTGAAACTATTAGCGGTAAAACCCTGAAATTTTGTACGGAGATAAAGGGCACTACTGGAAGTCCATCTATAAGACTTAAAAAAAAACCGGTTAACTACAAAACGAACATGGCGGCCAAGCGAATTTGAAAATTTTAAATAGACCTTTCTCGCGATTTAATGTTCCAAGCGCACTGAAACCTGGCACAGGAAATATTTATACACATTGTAATCCACTGGTATCTAATTTAGTTCAATTGTTTACATAACCTCAAGATGGCGGCAGTGCGAATTTTAAAATTAAGATTTTATTTATTGTGATGTAGTCATGCGATTGAAGTGAAAGTTTGAATAATGAACCTACGCAATAATTTTCCTTCAATGGTACATGACTCTATGGCCTATACATTTAACAATCCAACATGGCGACCATCCGAAATATTTAGACGATACTGAATATCTACGAATCTATTTTAGCAATCAAACTGCATTTTTCAATGTTCATAGGGGCTATGAACTTAAGTTCACCTATAGGACTTTAAATAACCTGGTGATCACAAATCCAATATGGCGGTGACGCGAATTATAAATATTCACATGGACGTTTCTCGCAATTTAACCATCCGCGTAGAGTGAAACTTGGTACAGTAAATCCTTATACGAATGTTAATCCACTGGCATCTAATTTATTTCAATTGTTTAGATAACCTCAAGATGGCAGCTGTGAAAAATTTTAAAATCTCCTTGTTTTTTCTTGTGTCCTAACTATGCGATTGAAGTTTGAATACTACACGTTCACAATAATCTGCATGTAACAGTACATAACTCTAGGACCTACATATATAAAATCCAACATGGCGACCATCTGAAATATTTAGTCGGTTCTCAATATCTACGAATCTATTACAGCAATCAAACTGAAATTGTGTATGTTGATAGTGGCAATTAACATAAGTAGGATATATGAAAATAGGCTGTATAGTTCTTCACGGAACTACTTGTTTTTCACAAAAATACATATATATCAGAAAGTATGCAAGCCAACAGCTTTAAACTACGCACACGTATATTCTGACATTTTAGATTAATTTGGAGTAACTTATATACGTCAGTTCTACCAACATGATTATAAACCTGCTGATAGTACCAATTTTTAAATACACACAACTTCTATACTATCAGTTGGATTTCAACCAAATTTCGTATGTGCTATGTGTACCATAACAGATATTACTATTAGTATTGTTAAGAGCAATCAGGGCTGCCAACTGTTAATAAATGCTGTCTATATTTTTTTTACCCTAATATCAATATATCAGAAAGTATGCAAGCCAACAGCTCTATACTTTGCACACGTATAGCACCTGACATTCTAGATTAATTTGGAGTAATTAATACAAGGCAGTGCTGCCAACATGATTCTATGCCTGCTGATATATCCAGTTTTAAAATACATGCAACTTCTATACTAACAAATGTATTTCATCCAAAATTGGCACGACAAGATATCATAATATTTCAGATTATTTCTGACCAGCACACGCATGACATTGTTGGCAGCATGCTTTTACGCGTACTGATAGATCCAATGTCTAACTGCATGTAACGTCCATTGGACTTCAACCAAAATTTGTATTCTGTACCTTAAGACTAAGAAAATGAATATGGAACTAAGAATATATTCAGTCACCAGGGCTGCCAACTGTAGTGCTCTATTAGGCTACATTATACCAGGTATATTTTGAACTAATTAGATATTTCGATATTACCAACTTAATTTCGTCATTATTCTAGATAGGTTCATATTCTGTAGAATAATCATTGGCATGAAAAGTAGGCTGTATAGTTCTTCACGGAACTTCTTGTTCCAGTTCGCATCTCTTTCTTGGTTCGTTAGAAGACGATTCATATTCCGAAACTGGTAAAGCGTAGGTCAGGCCAGTGGTGTGGGAAGAAAATAGCGTTGACTCCAAAGAGTCCAGACCCTCCCTCTATTATCAAGCTCGTACCCAAGGTAGCGGGGCTCTAATGGCCGCCGAAGTAGGCCAGACCTTCTTACTGCCCCCTGACGACGGAACCTATAGGCTCTGTTGACTATACTACTAATCTAAGCTCATATGGCATGGATAATACGATTAGATTACGTCACTTCCTGTCACAGAGGAAACTTCTTGCTCTATGGGCTAATAATAATATCGTATGGCCTCGGATGCCTGGTGCAAGCTTTGTTAATTGACACCCAGAGGGTAGCTTGCATGTCGAATTTCGTCGTTCCTTTGAACGCTATGAAAGTCAAGGAGGTTAGATATCTAAACTCCTTGACACTACAGCGCTTTCAAGTTGAGAATGGAGGAACTTTATGTTGGCGGAAAATCCCGAGATTAATTTTGCCATTGAACACGGCCTACTGAATTCAAATGGGTTCTTTAACATGCCAACAACGTATGACATGAGTATCGTGATTTTTGTCGCCTTCAAAAATCACTTACCATGGCCAGGGGCGAACCTGCAAATTTGGGGTTGGTAGTCCGACACTATAACCACTCACCCACCGTGGCAAGTGCTCTATGGGCTAATAGTACACGATAAAACGTAACCCCAAAATCACGTAACAAATCCAGTCTACACTCGATGAAGTTGATTTGAGGAATACAATTTAGTGAGCACCGTATGTTAAACTATGAACTACGATACACACTGACCTGTTCCCAAGCTGGAATACAATTCTCTCTTCCACAAATAACATTTCTTTCCGATAAATACACCAGTACCACACAAGTACACTGTATGTCAAACATGGCCACCACAACAACAATAATAATAATAATAATAATATCGTAAGGCCTCGGGTGCCGGGTGCAAGCTTTGTTATTTGACACCCAAAGGGTAGTTTGCATGTCGAATTTCGTCGTTCCTTGAAACACTATGAAAGTCAAGGAGGTTAGGTATCTAAGCTTCTTGAACACTATAGCGCTTTCTAGTAGAGAAATGAGGAACATTGTATCGGCGGTAAATCCCGAGATTAATTTTGCCATTATGAACACGGCCTACTGAATTCAAATGGGTTCTTTGACATGCCAACATCGTATGACATGGTGTCGTATTTTTGCCGCCTTTCAAAAAAACCACTTACCACGGCCAGGAGCGAACCTGCAAGCTTGGGGTTAGTAGACAGACACGTTGACCACTCACCCTCCGTGGCAAGCCATTAAAGTAATAAATATATATCTATATATATATATATATATATATATATATATATATATAAATCAATTTAACGTGATAGTTTGTTTGTCTGTCTGTGGGTGTGTATGTCTCCTATGCGTTCATATACCATTCATCCGATTGCTATGAAACTTGGCTGAGATGTTGAGTACACTCCAAGGAAGGTTTCTGACTTAGTAAATCCATTTTACAATAGGTAGCGCACACGTAGATTCAACAAATGAGCGACGGTGCGCGAAGCGTTTCAACAAAGTCCCGTATGTGTTCATATACCATTCGTCCGATAGCGATGAAACTTGGGTGAGATTGCAACCATTCTGATTGCAAGGAGATTGGGTTGGGAAAATGACGCTTGCTGGGAGGGCAGTTTGCATCTCGGTGTGGCATGGCAGGTGGCCTTGCCTATGAAGTTAGATATTTTGTATATTCTTTTTATATTTCCATTTACGATGCTGTTTTGTGTTTATATATATCTATGTCTATTCTTGTTAAAGTCCATACTGCTAGATTTTGTATTAGAATATCTGTCCGTTTTATCTTTGGAGATTGTAGAAAGCCATGTGAGTATCTGTTGACTTGGTCGGATTGCGTGAAAAGATCCCGAGAAGTGAAGTGTTAGTGATTGATGCTTAGTGTTAAATGAAAAGGAATAAATGGAGGAGATGTTTCTTTTTAATTGCTCTCCCTCATTGTGAGTATAATCAACCACAACCCCGGTATAATGAGAATGAACGGTTACAAGATGTTGTGTACACTTACGTGAAGGTTTCAAAATTAATGAATACATTTCACAGTAGATAGCGCACGAGTAGATTCAACAAATGAGCGACGACACCCAAAGCGTTTCAACAAAGTCCCGTATGCATTCATATACCATTCGTCCGATAGCAATGAAACTTGCGTAAAATGTTGTGTACACTTCAGGGAAATTTTCTGGCTTAGTAAATCGACTTTACAATAGGCAGCGCACGAGTAGATTCAACAAATGAGCTACGACGCGCGAAGCATTTCAACAAAGACACGTATGCGTTCATATACCATTCGTCCGATAGCGATGAAAATAGGCTGAGATTTTGTGTGCACTCCAGGGAAGGTTTCTGGCTTAGTAAATTCCTTTAAAAATAGGTAGAGCACGAGTAGAATCAACAAATGAGCGAGGACGCTCGAAGCGTTTCAACAAAGTCCCATATAAGGTCATATACCATTCATCCGATAGCGATGAAACTTTGGTGAGATGTTGTGTACACTCCAGGGAAGGTTTCTGGCTTAGTACATCCATTTTGCAATAGGTAGCGCACCAGTAGATTCAACAAATGAGCGATGACACGCGAAGCGTTTCAACAAAGTCCCGTATAAGGTCATATACCATTCGTCTGATAGTGATAAATGTTTGGTGAATTGTTGTGTACACTCCATGCTAAGTAAATCCATTTTACAATACGAAGCGCACGTTTAGATTCAACAAATGAGTGACTACGCGCGAAGCGTTTCGACAACGTCCCGTATACGTTCACATACCATTAATCCGATTGCGATGAAACATGGGTGAGATGTTGTGTACACTCCAGGGAAGGTTTCTGGCTGAGTACATCCATATTACAATACGTAGCACAAGAGTAGAATCAATAAATGAGCGACGACACGCGAAGCGTTTCAACCAAGTCCCGTATGCATTCATATACCATTTGTCCGATAGCTATGAAACTTGGGTGAGATGTTGTGTACACGTCATGGAAGGTTTCTGGCTTAGTAAATCCACTATACAATATGCAGCGCACAAGTAGATTCAACAAATGAGGGACGACGCGCGAAGCGTTTCAACAAAGTCCCGTATAAGGTCATATACCATTCTGCCATTAGCGGTGAAACTTGGGTGAAATATGGTGGACACTCCAAGGAAGGTTTCTGGCTTAGTAAATACATTTCACAGTAGGTAGCACACGAGTAGATTCGACAAATGAACGACAACACGCAGAGCGTTTCAATACAGTCCCCTATGTCTTCATATCCCATTAGTCCGATAGCGATGAAACTTGGGTGAGAAGTTGTGGACAGTTATGTGACGGTTTCTAACTTCGTAAATACATTTTACAGTAGGTATCGCACGAGTAGATTCAACAAATGAGTGACGGGGCGCGAATCGTTCAAACAAAATCCGGTATGCGTTCATATACTATTCATCCGATTGCGATGAAACATTGATGAATTATTGTGTACACGCCAGGAAAGGGCTTAGTAAGTCCATTTCACAATAGGCAGCGCACGAGTATATGCAACAAATGGGTGACGACGCGCGAAGCATTTCAACAAAATCCCCTATGCGTTCATATAACCTTCTTCGATTGTGATGAAACCTTGATGAGTTATTGTGTACACGCCAGGGTAGGGTTTCGAATTAGTAAATCCATTTCTCAATAGGTAGCGTACGAGTAGAATCAACAAATGAGTGACAACGCACGAATCGTTCAAACAAAATCCCGTATACGTTCATATGCCATTCATCCGATTGTGATGAAACTTTTGAAAGTTGTTGTGCACGCTCCCTCGAATGGTTCTAAATTAGAAAATCCACTTTACGATAGCTTAGAGGCAGTTAACGGAAATTGAAAAACAAGTTGTGTATCCAAAAGCACTTCAAGAAACAGAATTTCAACGCCAACACTTTCTTTGATTGGCATTGCAACGCATGCCGGGTACAGCTTGTATATATAAATCAATGTTAAGTGATAGTTTGTCTGTGGGTGTGTGTGTATGTCTCCTATGCGTTCATATACAACTCATCCGATAGCGATGAAGCTTGGGTGAGATGTTGTGTACACTCCGGGGAAGATTTTTGGCTTAGTACTGTACCCATGTGAGTAATCTCGATGGTAAATATGCATCTGCCTCCAGCTAGCATCAGGTCTCAGGCGCGTGCCGTTCCCCCAAATGAGCAGTGCATATTGTGGATTTGAGGCTATAAGGTAACAACTCTACAATAACAAGGCACAACTCTATTCTAAAACTTTAATTCAGTAAATGAAAATCATGGCTTCAAACACAAAACAATCCCAAAACCAAAAAAAAAAAAAAAAAAACAAAGCAAACAAAAGTTTACTTCCACAATCCACAAACAAACAAAAATGAAATCACAATAAAGTCATATTAAGCCATAAAGCTGTACCCTTACGTGAACTACATAAAGATATTCTGGTGCGCTGATGCACCTACGACTTCAAAACAAACTGTACATTAATATAACAGTCATACAATGTGACTTTTTTAATATCACAAATTAATTATTCCTTAAACCTCTTGGTTTTAACAATTATGTGTGCCGTGCGTGTTTTGATTTTTCTCTTCTCACCAAACAAATGCTTTCATGCATTACCTATTCGGACGTTGCACCGCAATCAACGTGCAACTCCATGATTATGTAAGCTACCCCTCCACTTCCTCTATTTATATGGTTCCACTGCATGCTGTATGTGATTCCTGCATAAAACGTTACGTTATAGCTTGTGTCGGATGGTAATCAGATTACCTTGCTCTCGTGGCGATTGGCATCTGGTAACTAACTTCAAAACTTGGTTTCAGTGACAGTACAAATACATCATCTAACTATTCGTCAGATAGCTAAATTAATGAACCATCAGGATAATCTATAATTATCCATGTATTCCTAAACCACATGGCTACATTACTCAACATAACAATCTTTCATTATATGTCATTTACCAGGGTCTAAAATCTGTCCCTTTCAACTCGCCTTGACGGTTCGAGTTTAGACTGCGGACCCTCGGCTAGAGGAGTCGGCACACAATAGAAAGTGGGATGGGTGTTCCACCAATTACCTCGACCCTCCTTAAAGGTTTTGAATGCCTTCCTTTCTAAGCAGTAAAGATTTACAAGACAAATACTGTTGTCTGACCGACACACATATCCCAAAGGATCTTAATTTACTATTATGCAAACAGGTATTGAATGAGCTTTTATAATTACTCCTACACAGAGGATATAATAATTACTGGCCTCACACGGGTCCATTCAACATGAAGGTTCGGGGTTCGTAATGCATTAGTCTGACGGGTGACCGATGTCTCAAGTAAAATATAGGCGCTCACTGCAACTGTCGCCATGAGTTTCGCTACCACAAGCGGAATAACTCATCAAATAAGTTCTCGGGAGACCATAGAGTTTCGAGGTGTCCTCGTTCTCCTCGTCTCTATCACAGGATCCCAACCCGGAACACTTTCATATCCTTCCTCAGAGCTAGGGTACACACTACAACTCTGGCATAAAATTATATCTCCACTTATGCCCATGACATAGGAGATTTCATACGTAGAGTAGACCATCTGGCCCCTACTCAATGCTACGACCTCCGACCTATATTATTAAGAGAAATCTATCAATTTACTCTATAAGCTTCTCATATAAGCTGCAAATTCAATTCACTAAAAGCTCTTTCATGCCTGGCATCATTATTGAATATATGCAATATCCTGATATAAAACTTCTTTCCTTAATTACTGTAATGTAATCTTACTGTATCATCTTACTGCTTAGATTGATAAGTCTTGCAATTAGCGTAAATCTCTCGCTTACAACATTTATTTGTTTCCTGATGTGTTCATTCATACTTTTAATATTCATTATTATTATTACCATTAATCTCACTGACATAAATGACCAAAATCATTGCTTTATTATTCTTATTACTCTCACTGACATAAATGACCAAAAATCATTCTTTATTATTATTCTCACATAACTTAACCAAAAATCCGACATAGCTAAACGTCTTAAAATCCGAACAATCGCGTTCGTCACATTTACATAACTGATTGCCATTCTTAATTCATAGTGGGAATAATTACTCCACTTAATGATGCAAATTAACATCTCAACTCTATAAAAATCAACACAATAATGATTAAACATGGAGGATCTGCCTCCTAAACTGATTTTTACTGGCATCTTTAAGGAATTCACAACATGCAGTGGCCCATATTTCTACATAATCATAACTTGTGGGGTACTTACATTTCTATAGGCGTCTATGGTGGCTCCAACCAATCATATTTCTCCATGTCGCCTGCCATTAGCAGGTTTAACGCGACATATTCATCTTGAATGCACACATTTTAATACACATAATTTTCATCAACAACACGACACGTTGCATAACTCTCAGGAAGCTATTGCTCCCACACATATGAAACACTTATCTAATCACTACTTTAAAGGATATTTTACATATGTTGTACACTTAACACACGTCACTTTATACACTTTTCAATGCTGAAATTCCCTAGCAAAGATCGAAATTGCAGGTGTCGACAGCATCTCCCGTGCTCCGATCAACTCCTGATTGAAAGTCTGGTTTGCCTGCTTTCGGAATTCACCAACAGTTTTTATATTCTTACTCCTACAGTAAGCGTCCTGCGTTTTATCATCTGGTACTCTCATGACATTACCAAACACGTCATAGAGTTTCATATAGCGCATACCATCGTAATTACACATATACGATCAGTCAATACTTTACACATTGCGCTTAACACAGTCCAACACTTTACACAAATAATTATTTACAATAGTTCTGCCATTAGCCTACACGGTGCTTCGTAACTGAACACGGCATAGTTCGTACTGCTGATTATGCCTATAGCACGACTATTATTCATACAAGCTTATTAAATGCTTCATTTACATGTACCAGTCTTTGTTCGGCGTCTATTATGAGTAGAACCGCCATGCGTTCTGCCTTGACGAACTTGCTTCACAGTGGCTGTACCTGACTGAAGATTCACTTGAAGACTGCTCGTACCTTACTTGAAGACTGCTGGTTACTGCTTACATACTGCCTCGTACTGCCCTCGTACTTGTTGCATACTGATTGCAACTTACTGCAACTGTGCTGCACCTGGGTAACTTCTAACGTCGTGAAGACTGCGTAAGACTGCAACTTGGGCTGTAACTGGGTGCAAACTGCACGTGAACTGCGCGTAGACTGAGCTTGAACTGAGAGAGACTGGGTTGAGACAGAGCGCTCCTCCAAGGGTCTACTCCCTTATATCAGATTCTCACTGAAAGTAGGGCGAAATCTTCCCGCGTAATCTTGGCTCATCTCACAGCGTGAATCTGGTCTCCAAACCATGATCATTGGGTTCCTCTTTCTTCACAGATTCCAAAACTATCTGCGTGCAAAGGAATCGCTCGTCCAATTAATTAATATTAATTCCTTTCTCCATAGCGTGGGACGCTATCTTAAGGGTATTCCCCGGCAACATTCTCAAATCTATCCGCGCACAATGGTAGTTTTACAGTCCTTCCGCACTTCGTTAAATATGCCCCAATTTCGCAGGTAAAAGGCTCTAAAATTAGCCTCCTGCCAAAAGATTCATCTGTGAGCAACTCTCATCTCAATTCGTTGCTCCAATCACGAGTAATCAATGATTTTCCTGGGCATCTCTCCTCCCACTCCTCAAATCTATTCTCCGTCGGGGAATAACTGGGTCATTATTCAGGCCTCCACCCTGCTCTAGACGACAGAATGGGGTCACAGAGATGGACATGGCTCCACTGGGCCCCACCCACAATTCTGGGCTAATTTGTAAAATGTCAACTCTGCCCTCTTCGTGCTTCAAGCCTCGTATAGCCTACACCAAGTAGTCTAATAATGCTATAATCTGCTCATTATTCCCTGCATTATTTTAATAAATAATGTCATTGCACCAAAATCACACCAGTGATTAAATATACACTTCTTTCGAGGGGTTTTTACCATGAAACTGCCTCTACAGATCTCTGGTTCGTTCCCTGGTGGAACCTTTACACTGAGATCACAGTCTCTGAGAACCACGTTCAATTCCAGTCAGCATAACCTCCTCGGGTTCATATTCCCCTTGCGAAACTTATAAAAGTCAATTGCAAGTGGCTTTCTATAAGTAACCAGCTGACTGTCTACCACTGTCGGTGTTTACATCTGGGGTCCTTCACCTCGTCTGGCTGCGAGTAGGTTAGTACTGTTCCCCCTTCCACACTCGGCCTTCTTCCTAAGCTGTTCATTCTCCATGTGGAGGGTCGCGTTTATGGCCTCAACCTCTCTCGCCACTCTGACCATTTCTTCATAGAATTCTTGCAGACACTGGCATTCTTTCTTCTCTTCGCTTACACTGGGTAAACTGTCTGCTTCTCGTCCCGTCTTGCTGTTCCAACTTTCAGGTCTGACTGCTTGACTGACTTCGCTCGCCACGTTGAGTTGGGTGTGCGTTACTAATACTTCTTCTTGTTCGTCGAATTCTTCTGGCGAGTAATAAACTTTTAAGTTGGCTACGTTCATAACGACCTCGTTTCCATTTTCTAGATGCCTTAACCTGTATGCATTGTTCTGGAGGTCCCTTATCACCTCGAACGGGCCGTGATAAGGAAAATTGAACTTTTTATACTTGCGTGCCTCTGGATCTGAACTGGCGGGTTTCTTAATTTAAACTTTCTCTCCCACGAGAAGCGGTCTATGATACCTCTTCGCACGATTTCTTCTCTGACGTCTCTCCGCCTGTGCTTTGAGATATTCAAAGGTTCGTTGGATCCTCAATTCTCTACCTGGCTGTGCGTCTACTGGCAATGGAATAACACCAGTCCACGGTCTCTCTGGTCTTTGATCCAGATGTAGAGTCACGGGAACCTGACCTGTCGCCTCATGTACAGTATTATTTATACAGTATTCAATGACTTCTAGAAATTCTATCCAACGCCAATTCTCCTCCGAGCAGTAGATCTTCATGTATTTCTGGATCTCTCTCATTACTCTTTCCACTGGACTTGCCTCAGGATGGCGAATGGTAGATAAAATCTGCCTAATTCCTAGAGTTTCCAGTTCTCGACGAAATTCTGCACTTGTAAAGCAACTTCCGTGGTCCGAGAGAATGTTATCCGGCTTCCCAAGAATCGGAATAACTCTCTCTTTCAGGCGCTTCAAGACCTGTTTTGAACTTGTCTTTTGTATGGGGCATAACACCACCATTTTCGAAAATACATCCATGGCTACAAAAATGTGTCTATTGCCTCTACGTGCTCTAGGCAATGGTCCAAAGTTGTCTATACTCAATAGCTGCCTTGGCTTCTCCGGTAACAACGGGATAGGTCGTTGCCTCATTAAAAAGGGATTTGGCTTAACCCTTTGGCATAGATCACATGTCCTAATAGTATTTCTCACCGTTTCTCTCAATTTTGGCCAAGTAAATGCTTCCTTCAACAGAGCACAGAGTTTATCTATCCCCGGATGTCCAAATGCTCTGTGGGCTAGCCATACCAATCTTCTCTGCAAAGATGCAGGAATTACAATCCTTTGACGTGTATGATCTACATCGTCCCACTTGTGTAATATCTGATTATACCATACATATCCTGTTGCCAATGCCTCCGCCTCTCTGTATACCGCAGTTCCCCTTGCTAAGCGTCCCTCAAAGTAATCGATCATCATCTTCAACCATGGGTCTTCGCGTTGTAGGTTGGTAAGATTCCTTAAGTCATCCAACGTCTTCTGATCTCGATTCTCAATCTGGACCGCTAGCGCTTCCTCTTCTCTAGGGTAACGACTTAATATGTCCGGTATTACATTCTCTTTCCCTGGACAATATTCTATTTCCACATTAAATTGCTGGATATACAGGGACCATCTTGTCAATCTCTGGCTAGACAAATCTGTCTTTAACAAAAATGTTAAAGCTTTATGGTCTGTTCTGAGGACTATTCGGAAGCCATACACGAGTTTGTGCCAAGATTGCAACGCGTACAAAATTGCGAGCAACTCTATCTCTGTGATCGTGTAGTTTTTCTCATGGGCTTTCAGTCTCCTGCTTATAAAGGCGATAAAAACTTTCTTCTCAGACTGGTCAACATTTTCCTGGAATAGCATCGCTCCGATCCCAATAAGTGATGCATCCGTCTGTATGATGAACTTCTGGGTATAATCCCTGTATCCCAGCTTCACATATTCCAAAAGCATTTGTTTTGACCTCAAAAATGCTTCCTGACATTGCTCCGTCCAATTCCATCTGCCGCCTTTCTTCAATAGGTCCTGCAGGGGTGCTACTGTCGCAGTATAGTTTGGACAGTGGTTCGAAAAGAATCCAATTACTCCCAAATACTGTCGGACGTGCTTAACTTTCGTGGGTCGAGGGAAATTTCGAATTACCTCCAATTTATCTGGGTTAGGCTTCACTCCATTTGCATCAATAACATGCCCTAGGAATTTAACTTCCCTCTGACAGAAGTGCGATTTCTTGATATTAACCTTAAAGTTAGCTTCTCGAAGGTCATCTAGCAACTTCTTCAGGTCTCTCAAGTGCTCCTCCAGAGATTCTGATGTGAGTAGAATGTCGTCTACATATCTGATGGTACTCTCTTTAACCTCATCTGATAGATTGCGATCTAACGCTCTTATCAGGGCTGAACCAGCTGTTTTCAACCCAAAAGGTAGCCTTAAATATGTGAATGTATGTTGATCAAACATAAATCCTGTCAACAGACTAGTTTTCTTCTCTAATTCAAGATGGTGGAAACTGGATGTGATATCCAAGTTTGTGAATATGGTTTTCCCTTTAAACTTCCTGAGGATCTCTTTAATAGGTGGCACTTGGTCAAACTCCGGAATAACTCGCAAATTTAAGCGTCTCAGGTCCAGGCAGACTCTGACAGATCCGTCTGTCTTTGGTACAATTACCAATGGACTTACATAAGGCGTAGGTGTCTTCTCAATAACACCGGCCTCCAACATCTCCTGAATTGCCTCTTTCACTTTAGCATAATGCTTTTCAGCTATAGGGTAGGGTTTCTGCCTAAATGGTGTCCAATCACTGACTTGAAAAGCATAAGTGAAGTTCTTTATCCGACCAGGTCTCGAATCAAAGACTTCCTTCTGTTCCAGTAATAACTGCTTTAAATTTTCCTTCTCTTTTGGCCCAATTTTCGCTTCTTCTAGCTTTTCCGAAATATATTCTTCCAATTTGGGTTCCAGATCTTTTTCCAAGTCTGTGGCTAGTGTTGTAAGCTCCTCTTCTAACTGCTCAATAGCTAATACTCCTTCCTCAGCCACATCTCTGTATGTATGCCATACTTGTTCACTTGATCCTGGTTCAATCTCATTGAGTGCGACCTCTAAGCCTTCAGCTTCTTCATTCACATGGAACATAACCCTGTCTTGTGCTAGGTCGATTATCACTCTGTATTCCCTTATAAACTCTGCCCCAATAAGTAGGTTATAAGGCAATTTGTTTACTAACAGAAAACTCTGTGGGAAAATAGAGCCTCCTATCTGTAAATCTAGGAATACCTGGTATTTACATATCATTGTTCGGTCTGGAATTACCCCTTTAATCTTGACACTAGAGATCGGTATTTTCAAAATGTTCTCTCTCCGGGCTATTTCATTATATAGAGCTTGTGTCATGAGGCTCACTGTTGATCCTGTGTCTAGCAGACTTCTGACTTTTAATCCTGCCACTCTTACAATTATAATAGGCAATTCTCTCTTGACCATGACCTGTGGTCCTCCTGTATCCTCAATCAGTTCTTCTGGTTTGGCTATCCAATTGATGATGTTAATAGACTTCCATCCATCAGTCTCAAACTCTTCTAATTTTGGCGTTTTTTTTTCTTCAGCGCCCGCCCCCCTGGAGTTTCTTCTCTCCTGTTCACTGCGCTGTAGTTCCAAACTCTTAGCTCCATCTCCATATCTGTCTGGCGATGTCCTGTTCTGCATGACTTCTTGCCATCGAACTTGTTGTTTCTGGGGCTCATCTCCCCTTTCTTCGATGTATCGCAAAGAAGCATGATATCGTTCTTCTACCTCGTCATCGAAGTTACTTCTTCTTTCTTGGGGTCTCCAATTTCTATTATTGCCTTCTTGGCCATTATTACCTCCATTGTTATGGTACGGTTTACCCCTGTTATTCTGCTTATTCCACGAACTTCGACCTCTTCCTCCTCTATTAGCACTTCCTTTGAACTTTGACTGCCATCTTCTGGGTTCCTGTTCCCATTGCCGTCCATAGGAATCTAAGGTTTCTGTGCTCGTAGCTTTGTTGTTCCTTGGAGGTTGCTGTTGGTCAGTCTGTGTGTTGGTCACGTGGACTTGTTCCACGGTTCGACTCGGACGCATTGTATTTGCTGGGGTGAGGTCCAGTTGCCTTAGAACTGTCTCCATTTCCATAGCAGTTTTCGCATTAGCCGAGATTAGTAGCCTTTGGATCTCGTATGGAAGCTGTTTGGCGATAGCAATACATAGCTCCAGTTCGCTCGGTTTTTGATCCAGCTCTTTAAAGCGACACATCTGCGATATGAAAAATTCTGCGTACTTTGTTGGATTATTAGTACTGTATTTCTTTGCATATAAATCCAACCGTAAATTCTGTTGAGTCGCGGCGTCCCAATATCTCTTCAAGAATGCCTCACGGAACTCCTCAACAGTATCAAAAGTGTAACGGAAGCTGCGAAACCATAATGCGCACTCCCCTTCTGTTAATTTCTCTATAGCACGTAGCCTACGCTCCTGCGGTATTCGTGCATCATTTAGATATTCAGTCACTTCCTTTAACCAATATTTTGGTGTCATACTACAGTGGCTACCTGAAAATTTCCTTGGTTTTTCTTCGCTTGCCCTAATGACGTTTATCACCTGGGTGTGCATGGCATTTTCATGTGGCGTCGATGCCGCAATTGGTACACCTGGCGTCATATAAGGACTTTCCCCTGGGCCTGTAGCATTCCTGCTCATAGGTTGGGTTTCCAAGTCTGCCCACCTTGTTTTCCTCATATCCTCCATGCTGCCTTCACTAGACTTAGGACCTTTCAGAAGCGTTTCCTCCTGTGCTATTATCCTAGTCTCCATTTGATTGTGGCGCATCTCTGCTCTTTCTAGGCGAGTAATGACTTCTTTCTCTATTCTTGTAAGCCTATCTCGGTTTTCCTCGGCTACTTGAAATATTTTCACCTTGTCTTCTTTCAGACTTTGTTTTATATGGGATATTTCATCCTCTACATCTTCTTTAATTTGAGCAAGGGTCTTGTCGCTTGCCTCAGTTTTCTGGCCTTCTCTTATTTCGAGTTCTTCTCTTAACCCTTTAATTTCATCTTGAATGTGTCCATTGAATTTAGACAATTCGTTCCGGACCTTGGTGATCTCACCTCTATTCTCCTCTTGCCTTTTGTTAACTATGACAACGTCACTTTGAACTTGGTCCAGTTCTTGATGAACTTTGCCCATCTGACTTTTCACGTTGTTTACCAGCTCCTTATTTTCATGAGCGATAGCCTTAATTTCGCCTATTTCCTGGCATTGACCTAATATATTCTGGTCCTGTTTCTTGAGGTCACCGTTAATTGCTCTAGCATAGCTTTTCAATTTCTGGTCCCATTTGGAGTCGTTCTCCTCTAATCTCTGGTCTACCGTTCTTGTAAACTCTGCGAACTGTTTCGCTTGGCGTTCGAGATTCGCCTCATTTTGGATTTTAATATCCTTAATATCGTTAGCCAACGCATCTAATCTACTGTTGGTTTCCTCCTGAGCATGCTTACACGCTTGTAAATTACCCTCAAGTTTGGCTTCTATAGCCTCGAAACGTTTATCAGTTTTAACCTGCATTTCCGATACAATGCTTACAACAGTATCTGTTACTTCGGTCTTAATTACCTCTTGCATTTGACCTAACTTATTATTTAGTTCAACTTTATTATCATCTAACCGATTGTTTAATTTAATCTGGTTATTATTCATTGCAACCTGATTTGCATCTAAACGGTTGTTTATTTCAACCTGGGTTGCATTAATTGCCTCCTGATTGGCATCTAAACGAGTGTTTATGCTATCCTGGAAAGCCTTGGCTTCCAGTTTATTCTGCTCGTTAGCAGCATCAAAATGCTGTTTTAATCCTGCAATAACCTGCAAGATTTCCTCCGTACCTGACATTTTACAATAACACACTTAAATATGCAGGCAGGCTTCCTGGAAAAATATGTGGATACGTTTCGAAGAGAAACATCAAACACTGCACACATATTGTGAAGTCGTACAAAACCTGATACTATTATGGTAGATTGTGGATCTGGTATGTAGCGCTCATACCCTTGGTCAATTCTCTTCTCAAAAGATAGATTCTGCGTTACATAAAAATCCTACTGAATTCAAAAATCACTCAAACACAGTTTGAGGCAAAACAATTACTAGGGTTTTCCCCATGAAATACCATAAAAAATCTATGGGTTTTCCCTAAATCCCATAAGCTCCACGTACCTGGGCGCCATGATAAATAATATGCGAGTAAGTACAATCGTTCATGTATGTGCAATGCCAAGATCGCTCATATTGCACTGACGCAGGCGGTTCCATAATGAATTAATACCGCCCCACGTCGCTTGGGCCATGATAAATTAGTGTCATACTTACAGAGGAGTAGAACTGTACTTATACATCTATCAAAATTTATATGTACGTATCAGAACGTAGCTAGGATAGGAGCGGTCATTCCCTACTTCGTTAATTCTTACTTTAATAGAGTTGTGTGCACTAGATCTGACCGACTTTAGTTGTACCGATAGCTCAAATCACAGTATAGGACATCAAATCCCATGTACCCATGTGAGTAATCTCGATGGTAAATATGCAGCTGCCTCCAGCTAGCATCAGGTCTCAGGCGCGTGCCGTTCCCCCAAATGAGCAGTGCATATTGTGGATTTGAGGCTATAAGGTAACAACTCTACAATAACAAGGCACAACTCTATTCTAAAACTTTAATTCAGTAAATGAAAATCATGGCTTCAAACACAAAACAATCCCAAAACCAAAAAAAAAAAAAAAACAAAGCAAACAAAAGTTTACTTCCACAATCCACAAACAAACAAAAATGAAATCACAATAAAGTCATATTAAGCCATAAAGCTGTACCCTTACGTGAACTACATAAAGATATTCTGGTGCGCTGATGCACCTACGACTTCAAAACAAACTGTACATTAATATAACAGTCATACAATGTGCCTTCTTTAATATCACAAATTAATTATTCCTTAAACCTCTTGGTTTTAACAATTATGTGTGCCGTGCGTGTTTTGATTTTTCTCTTCTCACCAAACAAATGCTTTCATGCATTACCTATTCGGACGTTGCACCGCAATCAACGTGCAACTCCATGATTATGTAAGCTACCCCTCCACTTCCTCTATTTATATGGTTCCACTGCATGCTGTATGTGATTCCTGCATAAAACGTTACGTTATAGCTTGTGTCGGATGGTAATCAGATTACCTTGCTCTCGTGGCGATTGGCATCTGGTAACTAACTTCAAAACTTGGTTTCAGTGACAGTACAAATACATCATCTAACTATTCGTCAGATAGCTAAAATAATGAACCATCAGGATAATCTATAATTATCCATGTATTCCTAAACCACATGGCTACATTACTCAACATAACAATCTTTCATTATATGTCATTTACCAGGGTCTAAAATCTGTCCCTTTCAACTCGCCTTGACGGTTCGAGTTTAGACTGCGGACCCTCGGCTAGAGGAGTCGGCACACAATAGAAAGTGGGATGGGTGTTCCACCAATTACCTCGACCCTCCTTAAAGGTTTTGAATGCCTTCCTTTCTAAGCAGTAAAGATTTACAAGACAAATACTGTTGTCTGACCGACACACATATCCCAAAGGATCTTAATTTACTATTATGCAAACAGGTATTGAATGAGCTTTTATAATTACTCCTACACAGAGGATATAATAATTACTGGCCTCACACGGGTCCATTCAACATGAAGGTTCGGGGTTCGTAATGCATTAGTCTGACGGGTGACCGATGTCTCAAGTAAAATATAGGCGCTCACTGCAACTGTCGCCATGAGTTGCGCTACCACAAGCGGAATAACTCATCAAATAAGTTCTCGGGAGACCATAGAGTTTCGAGGTGTCCTCGTTCTCCTCGTCTCTATCACAGGATCCCAACCCGGAACACTTTCATATCCTTCCTCAGAGCTAGGGTACACACTACAACTCTGGCATAAAATTATATCTCCACTTATGCCCATGACATAGGAGATTTCATACGTAGAGTAGACCATCTGGCCCCTACTCAATGCTACGACCTCCGACCTATATTATTAAGAGAAATCTATCAATTTACTCTATAAGCTTCTCATATAAGCTGCAAATTCAATTCACTAAAAGCTCTTTCATGCCTGGCATCATTATTGAATATATGCAATATCCTGATATAAAACTTCTTTCCTTAATTACTGTAATGTAATCTTACTGTATCATCTTACTGCTTAGATTGATAAGTCTTGCAATTAGCGTAAATCTCTCGCTTACAACATTTATTTGTTTCCTGATGTGTTCATTCATACTTTTAATATTCATTATTATTATTACCATTAATCTCACTGACATAAATGACCAAAATCATTGCTTTATTATTCTTATTACTCTCACTGACATAAATGACCAAAAATCATTCTTTATTATTATTCTCACATAACTTAACCAAAAATCCGACATAGCTAAACGTCTTAAAATCCGAACAATCGCGTTCGTCACATTTACATAACTGATTGCCATTCTTAATTCATAGTGGGAATAATTACTCCACTTAATGATGCAAATTAACATCTCAACTCTATAAAAATCAACACAATAATGATTAAACATGGAGGATCTGCCTCCTAAACTGATTTTTACTGGCATCTTTAAGGAATTCACAACATGCAGTGGCCCATATTTCTACATAATCATAACTTGTGGGGTACTTACATTTCTATAGGCGTCTATGGTGGCTCCAACCAATCATATTTCTCCATGTCGCCTGCCATTAGCAGGTTTAACGCGACATATTCATCTTGAATGCACACATTTTAATACACATAATTTTCATCAACAACACGACACGTTGCATAACTCTCAGGAAGCTATTGCTCCCACACATATGAAACACTTATCTAATCACTACTTTAAAGGATATTTTACATATGTTGTACACTTAACACACGTCACTTTATACACTTTTCAATGCTGAAATTCCCTAGCAAAGATCGAAATTGCAGGTGTCGACAGCATCTCCCGTGCTCCGATCAACTCCTGATTGAAAGTCTGGTTTGCCTGCTTTCGGAATTCACCAACAGTTTTTATATTCTTACTCCTACAGTAAGCGTCCTGCGTTTTATCATCTGGTACTCTCATGACATTACCAAACACGTCATAGAGTTTCATATAGCGCATACCATCGTAATTACACATATACGATCAGTCAATACTTTACACATTGCGCTTAACACAGTCCAATACTTTACACAAATAATTATTTACAATAGTTCTGCCATTAGCCTACACGGTGCTTCGTAACTGAACACGGCATAGTTCGTACTGCTGATTATGCCTATAGCACGACTATTATTCATACAAGCTTATTAAATGCTTCATTTACATGTACCAGTATTTGTTCGGCGTCTATTATGAGTAGAACCGCCATGCGTTCTGCCTTGACGAACTTGCTTCACAGTGGCTGTACCTGACTGAAGATTCACTTGAAGACTGCTCGTACCTTACTTGAAGACTGCTGTATACTGCTTACATACTGCCTCGTACTGCCCTCGTACTTGTTGCATACTGATTGCAACTTACTGGAACTGTGCTGCACCTGGGTAACTTCTAACGTCGAGAAGACTGCGTAAGACTGCAACTTGGGCTGTAACTGGGTGCAAACTGCACGTGAACTGCGCGTAGACTGAGCTTGAACTGAGAGAGACTGGGTTGAGACAGAGCGCTCCTCCAAGGGTCTACTCCCTTATATCAGATTCTCACTGAAAGTAGGGCGAAATCTTCCCGCGTAACCTTGGCTCCTCTCACAGCGTGAATCTGGTCTCCAAACCATGATCATTGGGTTCCTCTTTCTTCACAGATTCCAAAACTATCTGCGTGCAAAGGAATCGCTCGTCCAATTAATTAATATTAATTCCTTTCTCCATAGCGTGGGACGCTATCTTACGGGTATTCCCCGGCAACATTCTCAAATCTATCCGCGCACAATGGTAGTTTTACAGTCCTTCCGCACTTCGTTAAATATGCCCCAATTTCGCAGGTAAAAGGCTCTAAAATTAGCCTCCTGCCAAAAGATTCATCTGTGAGCAACTCTCATCTCAATTCGTTGCTCCAATCACGAGTAATCAATGATTTTCCTGGGCATCTCTCCTCCCACTCCTCAAATCTATTCTCCGTCGGGGAATAACTGGGTCATTATTCAGGCCTCCACCCTGCTCTAGACGACAGAATGGGGTCACAGAGATGGACATGGCTCCACTGGGCCCCACCCACAATTCTGGGCTAATTTGTAAAATGTCAACTCTGCCCTCTTCGTGCTTCAAGCCTCGTATAGCCTACACCAAGTAGTCTAATAATGCTATAATCTGCTCATTATTCCCTGCATTATTTTAATAAATAATGTCATTGCACCAAAATCACACCAGTGATTAAATATACACTTCTTTCGAGGGGTTTTTACCATGAAACTGCCTCTACAGATCTCTGGTTCGTTCCCTGGTGGAACCTTTACACTGAGATCACAGTCTCTGAGAACCACGTTCAATTCCAGTCAGCATAACCTCCTCGGGTTCAGTACATACATTTTACAATAGGTAGCGCACGAGTAGATTCAACAAATGTGCGATGGCGCGTGAATCGGTTCAACAAAGTCCCGTATGCGTTCATATATCATTCATCAGATTGCGATGAATCTTTGGTGAATTTTTCAGTACAATCCAGTGAAGGTTTCAGACTTAGTAAATCCATTTTACAATTGGTAGCGTACGAGTAGATTCAACAAATTAGGTCGGCTTGCGATTCGTTTAAACAAAATCCCGTATGCGTTCATTTAACATGCGGTGAAATTTTGAATAGTTGTTGAGTACATTTACGTGAAGGTTTCTAACTTAGTAAATACATTTCACAGTAGGTAGCGCACGAGTAGTTTCAACAAATGAGTGACAACGCACGAATCGTTAAAGAAATCCGTATGCGTTCATATGCCATTCATCCGATTGCTATGAAATTATGGTGGGTTGTTGTGCACGCTACCACGAATGTTTCTAAATTTGTTAATCAATTTTACGATAGTTTAGAAACAGTTAACGGAAATTGAAAAAAAAAACATTGTGTATCCAAAAGCACTTCAAGAAACAAAATTACAACGCCTTTCATTGATTGGCATTGCAACGCATGCCGGGTATAACATGTTATTAATAAATAAGTTAGTTATTGTTGTTCGAAGGGGCGGAACTACGAGGTCATCGGCCCCTAGTTAATAAGGAATAAATGTTTAAACCCTATAGGTTAACAGAGCAAAATATACCTTTTATAATGTGCAAGTATTACTATAAAGAATACTGCGCACGCATAGTTAAGTGGAGTTCCCCACTGCTAGGCATGTATGCCCTCCATTCCACCGCCCCTGCATTCCTCTTTTCACGTTCCGTTGGAGAGACGGAGCTCTGATTCTCCGGCCGGTGACGTCACAGAACACTGTGCTTGCAGGAGACTGGCCTATACAATAATGATTTCGTTTAAATGTAGCTCTCTATCTGCAGGACAGTTTTTGTATCATGTTGTTATTGATTCGTGTATCAGTGGTTGAATTGTATTACATTTTTTTGATATAAATCTATTCCTTTGATGTCGACAATACTAATGTGACCTTTCACATATGTGGACTGTAACACGGGACGCTTGTTTTAAACAAATCCAGTCTTTTAAAAAGGTCAAACTGGCCCAGCTATACATTGGACGGTGACAGTTCCGTTAGCTGACAGGCTGTAGCAAAACATGCGTTCAGTCCACAACAAAACTCATGAGCTCCGCCCAATACATTGATTCGTAAAATGATAGATTTGAATCCATTTTTAGCCTATTTTCAATTTTGAAAAAATAGGCTTATGAGATCACCTTTTGTCCGTGTGTCTGTCTGTCTCTGTGTGCGCGTGTGTTATGGTGAGTGTGATGGTGTGTGTCCCCCCTAATAACTTCTAAACGGCTCCAGCGATTTCAATGAAACTCCTTAAGTTTATAGCACTATTCTGGATGACCCCAACCGTACCCTTCAAATTTTGTTACGTCTCACCAATCCAACATGGCGGCTGTGCGAAATATTTCACCAGCATTCAATATCTCCGAAACTATTACGGATATCACCCTGAAATATTTTACGGTTATAAAGGGAATTACAAGAAGTTCACCTATGTAACTTTTGAAAACCTGGTAACTGCAAAACCAACATGGCGGCCAAGCGAAGTTGCGACATTTAAATAGAAGTTTCTCGCGATTTAACCAGCCAAACGCTATAAAACTTGGTACAGTATATGTTTATACACATTGTAATGCACCGACATCTAACTTCGTTCAATTGTTTACATAACCTCAAGATGGCGGCTGTGCGAAATATTTCACCGGCATTCTATATCTATGAAACTATTAGCGGTATCACCCTGAAATTTTATACGGAGATAAAGGGCTCTACTGGAAGTTCCTCTATAAGACTTTTAAAAACCGGATAACTACAAAACGAATATGGCAGCCAATCAAAGTTGAAAAATTTTAAATACAACTTTCTCGCGATGTAATGATCCAAACGCAATGAAACTTGGTACAGGAAATGATTACACACATTGTAATGCACTGGTATCTAATTTAGTTCAATTGTTTACATAACCTCAAGATGGCGCCTGTGCGAATTTTAAAATTAAGTTTTTATATCTCGTGTCGTAATCATGCGATCGAAGTGAAAGTTTGAATAATGAACCTAAGCAATAATTTTCCTTTAATGGTACATGACTCTATGGTCTATACATATAACAATCCAACATGCCGACCATCCGAAATATTTAGACGGCTCTGAATATCTACGAATCTATTATAGCAATCAAACTGAATTTTCTTATGCTCATAGGGGCTATGAACATAAGTTCACCTATAGGACTTTCAATAACCTGGTGATCACAAGTCCATTATGGCGGCGACGCGAAATATAAATATTCAGATGGACGTTGGACGTTTTTCGCAATTTAACCATCTGAGTTCAGTGAAAGTTGGTACAGCTAATCCTGTTACAAATGTTAATCCACTGGCATCAAATTTATTTCAATTGTTTCCATAACTACAAGATGGCAACTGTGCGAAATTTTAAAATCTCGTTTTTACTTCTTGTGTCCTAATCATGCGATTGAAGTTTGAATACTACACGTACACAATAATCTTCATGTAACAGTACATAACTATAGGACCTACATATATAAATATCCAACATGGCGACCTTCTGCAATATATAGTCGGTTCTCAATATCTATGAATCTATTACAGCAATCAAACTGAAATTTTGTATGTTTATAGAGGCAATTAACATAAGTAGGATATATGAAAATAGGCTTCAGTTCTTCACGGAACTACTTGTTTAGTGTTGCATTATTGACAGTTGATATTGTAACTTTAAGTCGGTCAACATAGAATGATTACAATTACTGGAATATGCCCAAAAAAAACCTGTGTTAAAGGAACCGGGACGTGTAATAGGCTCAAAAATGTCAATTTTGTTTTAGGTTAATATAATCTCTCACATTTCCTGAAGAATTTGGTGTATCAGTTGTTGTGCTGAAATGATATTTGATGCAATAAAATTAGGTTTAAACATAATGTTTTAAGGCTATACTGTAGCTACTAGCCAAACATTCTTTTTGTGTTTTCCGTAAGTCATATTTTTGGAAACTTCATGTACCATTTTCTCAAAAACTACCTGATCAATGTTTTTGAAACTTAGTAGTGTCTAAGACGCTATATAGATCTACTAGTGGAAGTAAATGTATTCAGGTATCTTAATTAGTTCATGCAGCCAGCGCTGACAACTTTACAGAAAATTTCAGTTTCCCACTAGGATGTAAATAAACAAAAACAAAAAAACAAACAAAAAACAAACAATCAAACTCAACTCCTGTAAACAATAGGACAATACTTTTACTACAGTAACTCAAAAACTGTTTAAAAATTTTTGCTTTTTTTGCTATCGTTTTACCCTCCAGGGTCGGCTTTTCCCACGGACGAAGCGAGGGATCCCACCTCTACCGCCACTGAGGACAGTGTCCTGGAGCTTGAGACTCAAAGTCAGGGATACAACTGGGGTGTGTGACCAGCACTACGCCCAGGCGGCCTCACCTGCAAAGCGAACAGGGGGCCTGATGAAGGGATGGGAAGAGTGGGAGGGTTAGGCAAGGAAGTGGGGTGGAGGTGGCCATTGCCGTACAGTAGGGACCATCCCGGCATTTGCCCGAAGACGAAGTGAGAAACCACGGAAAACCACTTCGAGGATGACTCTACTCATTTGGGTCACCTGAGGCTGAGTAGACCCCGTTCCAGTCCTCATACCACTTTTCAAATTTCGTGGCAGAGCCGGGAATCGAACCCAGGACCTCCGGGGCAGCAGATAACCATGCTGACCGCTACGCTACGGAGGCGATTTCTGTTTAAATATTATGAATTCAAAGTTTGTTGGATCTGGTTTGAGTATTTGCTCAGAAAAGGGGGCATGAGTTAAGGGAATTTTTAACAATATATTCCTTTATGATTGTTTGTGTGATGCTCTCTCTGACACAACATAGAAGCTTCAAATTCTACCACAATAATGATGAATGTACTCGGAATACACCAAATGAACATTCAAAGGGATATCTATTGTAGTTTCTGAGATATGTTAGTAAACATCGGAAGCTACATTATTGTATCGATTCATATGTCCCGGTTCCCTATGATAATGATGATGATAATTGCTGTTTAAGGGGCCTAACATCTAGGTTATCGGCCCCTAATGGTTAGAGTGATAGTTTAAGATGGGAATGTAATGTAAACTATACGAAAAACCACACTTACACACTAGAAGAAGAGATGGAAAACAAAGAGAGAATAAGGCAAATAAAGGACAGGAGGAAAAGAAATACCCTCAACCCTCGAAGAATGAATATTAAGGGACCTGGAAAGAAGGAGAGCCATGAACGGCAGATAGGAAAGGGATAAAGAGAGGGTCCACCCCAGAGGTAATGGAAAAAGGGGGAAAACCAGACTCAGCTCAGGAATCCCTCGGGGTAGCCAACTCCCGAACTCACCAGCCGTGAGCCCTTAAGGGTGTGCCACTATCGACGGTGCACCGGAAGTGTTGGGGCTACATACACCCTGCCTCCTTAAGGGCCTTGAGCTGAAGGCAGGAGATATGAAGAGAACAGAAGAGGTCTGACTCCTCAAAGAATGGGGGATAAGAAAGTATTAGACAAGCGTCTATTAAGGCGGGAAAGTGAAGATTCAAGGAGAAATAATTTCAACTCTGAGATTTGCTGATGACATCGTCATCTTGGCCGACAAGCCTGAGGATTTGAATGAGTTTTTGAATGGTATGGATTCCGTCTTACGGAAGGAATTCATGATGAAAATTAATAAATGTAAAACAAAAATACTGGAATGCAGCCGAAATAAATCAGAAACCTCTATGGAGATCAAATTGGCAGGTGAAAAGCTGAAGGAAGTAGGAGACTTCTGTTACTTAGGAAGCAGAATAACCAGTGATGGACGAAGTAAAGAGGATATAAAAAGTAGGTTGGCTCAGGCAAGGAAAGCATTTCTACAAAAAAGAATCTGTTGACATCGAATATTGATTTAGGTATTAGGAAGTCATTTTTGAAAGCCTTTGTTTGGAGCGTGGCGCTCTATGGAAGTGAAACTTGGACTATTGGTGCAGCAGAAAAGAGGAGAATTGAAGCATTTGAAATGTGGTGTTACAGGAGAATGATGAAGATCAGATGGGTAGATAGGGTTACAAACGAAGAGGTATTAAGACGAGTGGGAGATGAGAGAGGCTTCTGGCGACTGCTAATGAAGAGAAGAGATAGGTTGGTAGGACACATACTAAGACACCCAGGAATAGCAAGCTTAGTTATGGAAGGAAGGGTCGAGGACAAGAACTGTAGGGGTAGACCAAGGTTAGAATATGTTAAACAGATTGCCTCGGATGTAGGGTGTGGTAGCTATGTAGAGATGAAACGATTAGCTCAGGACAGGGAGGCATGGAGTGCTGCATCAAACCAGTCAAAAGACTGAAGACTCAAACAACAGTGAAAGACTTCCTAGGCCTCGGATACCCTAATACCATCGGGGTCGGAAAAGAAGAATAGTTGACCAAGGGAGGTCGATAGGAAAGATGCCAGAGAGGAGCCCGGCACAAGTAAGTGGAAGTAATGCCGAACTTATCGGAGGCCCCGTGGTCGCCAATCCAAGTCCCACTAGTCGAGAGCCCCTGGGGCAGCTTAGTTAAATAACATGTGGTTAAGATATGAGGCTGTCCCGACCAGTAGGGTGAAATTAACAAATGTACGAGGGCTTTATTTTAACTAAGGGCCGTTTTATTTTTAAAGCCCAGTTAGTGCGCACGCTTGCGCTACCTCCCGGCAACCTTTGCGAACAAGCAGGCGTCTGTTGCAGCTGTGTAGCTAACCTGTACGCTGAACTGTGCATGTTTAAAATGTTCAAGATTATTGATTCGCCCGCCGCGTGTGAGGTACGATCTGTGATACGTTTTTTTTGAGTGCAACAAACATGTCGGCTGCAGACATTCATCGTCAGCTTTGTGAGGTGTATGGTGATAATGCAACGACGGAAGATAAAGTGCGAAAATGGGTACGCGAGTTCAAAAGTGGCCGTGAAAATGTTCATGACGATGAACGCTCAGGTCTGTGATCACAGATGACTTGGTGACTGCAATTGACACGAAAATTCACGAGGACCGAAGATTCATGATAACCACTCTATCAATGGATTTTCCTCAAGTGTGAATTTTTAGTTGTCAGAGCAGGCAGCGAACTTTTATGCAGAGGGATTTCAGAACTTAGTTTTAAGGTATGACAAGTGCCTAAATAATCAAGGCAAATATGTAGAAAAATAGAAAAAAAATAGAGGAAGGTATGTAAAATCTAAAAATAAATGTGGTTTTAAAATAAAATTTTCGGTTAATTTAAAAAAATTGTCCTTACTAATAATCAGCCCTCGTACGTTTCGAGAAAAAATCCATCAAACTTTTCTACCAAGGGCAAATTCGACATACCGTATTGGCCCGAAAATAAGCCCCAATTTTTATTAACATTATTTGGGTAAAAAACTGAGTGCGGCTTATATTCGTTACCTTCATTTGTATATGGCATGTACTGTTTAAAGAGGAATGCTCATTTGCAAGAACACAGCAATAAAGCAACAATACAGTCTAAATATTTAGACGGTTTTCAATATCTACGAATCTATTACAGCAAGCAAACTGAAATTTTGTATGTTAATTGAGGCAAGGAACATATGCAGGTTATATGAAAATAGGCTATTTAGCTCTTCACGGAACTACTTGTTCATAGTATATTAGGGAGAACTCAACTACATTAATCTACAACAACGTTCACTGTAGCCCATCGAGACAAACAGTTAAAAACAAGTAGTTCCGTGAAGAACTATACAGCCTATTTTCAGATATCCTGCTCATGTTAATTGCCTCTATCAACATACAAAATTTTAGTTTAATTGCTGTAACAGATTCGTAGATATTGAGGACCGTCTAAATATTTCAGATGGTCGCCATGTTGGATTTTTATTTTTGTACTATTACATGAATATTATTGTGCACGTGTGGTATTCAAACGTCAATCGCATGATTAGAACACAAGAAGTAAAAACGAGATTTTAAAATTACGCACAGCAGCCATCTTGTGATTATGCAAACAATTGAAATAAATTAGATGCCAGTGGATCAAAATTTGTATAAGCATTTAACGTGCAACGTTTCACGGCACTCGGATAGTTAATTCGCGAGAAACGGCCATTTAAATATTTATACATCGCGTCGCCGCCATGTTGGATTTGGGCTCACCAGGTTACTGAAAGTCCTATAGGTGAACATATGTTCATAGTCTCTATGAACATAAAAAAAATCAGTTTTGTTGCTGTAAAAGATTCATAGATAATGAGAACCGTTTAAATATTTCGGAAGCTCGCCATTTAGGATTGTTATATGTATAGGCTATAGAGTTATGTATCATTCATGGACAATTATTGCCTAGGTTCATTATTCAAACTTTCACTTCGATCGCATGATTACGACACAATAAATAAAAACTTAATTTTAAAATTTCGCACAGCCGCCATCTTGAGGTTATGTAAACAATTGAATTAAATTAGATGGCAGTGCATACAATGTGCAAAATCATTTACCGTACCACATTTCACTGCGCTCAGAGAGTTAAATCACGAGAAAAGTCTATTAAAATATTTCAAATTCGCTTGGTCGCCATGTTCGTTTTGTACTTTACAGGTTTATGAAATATACATAGGTAAACTTGTATCAGTACCCTTTATCACTGTACAAAATTGGAAGGTGATATCTGTAATAGTTTCGGAGATATAGAATGCCAGTGAAATATTTCGCACAGCCGCCATTTTGAGGTTATGTTAAAAATTGAACTAAATTAGACTCCAGTGCATTACAATGTGTATAAACATTTGCTTTACCATGTTTCATTACGTTTGGATAGTTAAATCGCGAGAAAAGTCTGTTTAAAAGTCTCAACTTCGCTTGGCCGCCATGTTGGTTTTGTAGTCACCAGGTTTTTGAAAGTCTCATAGGTGACCTTTCAGTAGTGCCCTTTAACATCGTACACAATTTCAGGGCGATATCGGTAATAGTTTCGGAGATATTGAATGCTAGTGAAATATTTCGCACAGCCGCCATGTTGGATTGGTGAGACGTAACAAAATTTGAAGGGCACGGTCGAGGTCGCCGGGGATAGTGCTACAAAATTTACTAGTTTCATTGAAATCGCTCCAGCCGTTTAGATTTTATTAGGGGGACACACACACATACCTCACACACACACACACACACGCACACACACACGGACAAAAGGTGATCTCATAAGCCTATTTTTTCAAAATTGAAAATAGGCTAAAAATAAAAATACCTCACCGGTCGAGTACAGCTTCCTATATTTGACAGTTTATATCACAAAATATTTCAGATATTTCCTTAAATCTTTCCTAAAATGTAAATGACACTGGTTGGTTCCTTAGTTTAGGGGCTGCGACAACGCGGTCATGTAGTCCCGTGTAATTTGGGTGAGTGTAGAAAATGTCTGATAACCGGTGTTAATTGTGATGACTGTATTAGTGTGTGAATCTGTTTTTTTAATTCAAGTAAGGACTGCAACTTTGAATTTTTCAAATAGTTCCTACTTTGGCTACCAAACGCCACCGTCAACGACTACTAGGCCTATCTCAGAACTTAGCTACTAGACGCCACCGCAGTCGGCTCTTGGCAACGAACGTAGCAACCTAAGAGCGTTGTGTATATTCTTAACGTATACATTTTAGTTTCACACAGGTGTAATTAGTGGAAAGTTCTTTAATATGCCATAAATCTATGACATGGAACCGTTGGCTTTACTTCCCCTCAGAAGGAAGGCATACGGAGGGATTTATAACACTCTTAAAAATTCCGACATCTCCGGCCGGGATTAAAGCTCTTGGGCATAGAAGCTCAGCATGCTATCGACTACGCCACCGAAGCCGCCGTACCTGAATGACAATCTCTCAGTTTATGTCTTTTGGATGTAGGTGAGTCACATCAAAATCAGGTTTCGTGACACGTTTATGTTCGCAAATGTCAGTACTGTGGAAAACTTCACCCAAGACCAAAATGTTATTGTACTCTTGTTCTTTGTCTAAATTATCCAAAACAAATTATTATTATCGGAAAGTATAACAACATACACCATTCAGGCTGGGGTACGTTCTCCGACTAATGCTGGTAGGTAAAGAGTTAACACTTCGCTAAGCATCATGGAAGGTAAGATGGCGGAACTGGGTGCTCCTATTGGCTGATGTGGGTGTGGTGGGTTTTGTAACAAAAAATGGCGAAACTGCCTTTGGACTTGGCGGATATTGCAACTAAGCCTCAACTTTGACTTCGTTTTACAGTAGGATGTAGCGGGTTTTGTGACAGAATAATAGTTTTAATGAATTCAGCGCAGCATATGCTATAAGAAACAATGCTTATCTCAATTTTCCTAAAATATCTTCTTCAATTATATATAGAGGTTTTCAGTATGCTGCATCATGTGGTTGTCAAACAAACAGTAGCAATGTTCAAAGACAGGCTTAAATATTTTATTAAATAATTGTTATATTCATGTATCATTTTTTTTTTTCAGAAACTACTTGACAATCATTCAAAAGATTTTACATACATATTGTTGTAATGGATATTGAGCCTCTGTAGTAGAACTGTTGCCCTCGCATGTCCAGAACGGACGTTTTGTGAATCATAGTTTAATTCTAAAATTTTCAGTAAATATATTAGCAGTTGTCAGTCTGGTTTTCAAAAACTAATAAAGATATCTGAATAATGTCACTACCACACTCACAAAACATAGGTTTAAAGCAGGATATGAAGGGAAGTACAGGGTCTTTCATATAAAGGAAGAACGGCAAACGGCAGTTTTGTTATTCGCTGCTGCGGTGGCCTTGGCCGAGCTTGTGGCGCGCCCTGGCCCCCTGCTTTAAGCGTGTGTGCAGTGCTGTATGAAATATTACCTTATAAAAGATGTTGGAAGTGTCGTCCTTCCTGGGTTATACAGGCATTGCATCTGGTAATCACATTCTGGCTGACGCGAGTGAGTTCTGCCACTGTAATATTTCTGATTTTTAATTTTATGCGTTTTATTGAGCACTGAGTCAGTAGTATCAAACTTATTTACAATTACGTGAATCTGTGCTAGTGAAGGTGGCACTTCATCAGGAAATTGCTGAACAAATGCATCACATACCCACCGAGCCGACTCGTACTTAAAATAAGTATTACATACAAAATTACGATGTTGTAATGATAACTGTCTCATGTTAACATCTGAGGTTCAGACTGGCGACTGAACACCTGCACGTTTATTGCAAGATCGAGTACAGTATATAGCCTACTACGCACGCGCTTTCAATACTACAACAGGGGGCCGTGGCACGACACAAGCTCGGCCAAGGCCAGTGCAGCAGTGGATAACAAAGCCGCCGCTCACCGTTTTTAGCCAATTTTTGCAAAAAATTAAATTAGACTTATGAGATCAATATAGGGCGAAAAATTGTGTGTCTGTCTGTGTGTCTGTGAGTCTGTGTGTCAGTGAGTGTGTGTACTCTGAATGTCTGTCCTGTCCCCCCCCCCCCCCTATCAATTCAAACACGGTGAAATCGAATAGAACGAAATTTAGTACAGAGGTTGCACTAGCAAAGGGAACTTCAGTGTCATGTTTTATATCGCCGCCATCTTGACGGAAACGTAATGGCGGCCACCCAAATGTTCAAAGCTTAAATCAAATTACGACTAATCTAATCATCCTATCTCTACCAAATTTTGCAACAACATAGGCTATATTTATATGGCGAGCGTCTTTTGACTAAACAACAAGGTCATCAGCCCAATAGTTTGCAGATGGCGGCCATGTATGTGTGCAAAATGATTCCCCCTACCAATTCAAACACGGTGAAACCGAATTGAATAAAATTTGGTACAGAGGTAGCACTAGCAAAGTGAACCTCTGTGCCATGCTTTATAACGCCACCATATTGACGAAAACGTAATGAAGGCCACCCAAATGTTATAAGCTTAAATCAAATTACGACCAACCTAATCATCTCATCTCTACTAATTTTTGAAATATTATACCTTTATGTATGAACAATCTTTCAACGGAACTACAAGGTCATCAGCCTAATAATTTGCGGATGGCGGCCATGTATGTGTGCAAATAGAATCCCCCTATGTATTCAAACACGGTGAAACCGATTTGAACGAGGTAGCACTCGCAAAAGGCAACTCAGTGTCATGTTTTATATCGCCGCCATCTTGAAGGAAACGTAATGGCGGCTACCCAAATGTTAAAAGCTTAATTGCAAATTACGACCAACATAATCATCTGAGCTCTACTAAATTTTGCAACAGCATACCTTTAGGTAAGATGCGTTCTTTGCCCAAGCTACAAGGTCATCAGTCTAATAGTTTGCATATGGCGGCCATGCATTTGTGCAAATCGATTCCCCCTATCAATTCAAACACGGTAAACCCGAATTGAACGAAATTTAGTACAGAGGTAGCACTAGCAAAGGGTGCCTCAGTGTCATATTTTATATCGGCGCCATCTTGACGGAAACGGATTGGCGGCCACCCAAATGTTGAAATCTTAAATCAAATTACGACCAACCAAATCATTTTATCTCTACCAAATTTTGCAACAACATACCCTTTTGAGGGAAGTATCTTTTGACTGACCTACAAGGTCATCTGCCCAATAGTTTGCAGATAGTGCCCATGTATGTGTGCAAATCGATCACCATATCAATTCGAACAAGGTGAAACTGAATTGTATGAAATTTTTTACAGAGGTAGCACTAGCAAAGGGCACCTCATATTTATGTTTAATACCCCAACAGCACGTTGTATTTCAACAAGCTACTACAACCAACATTCAATTATACTCCTTGAAAAGGACAAAGAGTTATAACAATACCAATGCATTTAGGAGAAAGTAGGCTATATGTTCTTTATTGAACATCTTGTTACTTTATATGAAAGACCCTGTACTTCGTGATATACACTGTCAAATATAGGAAGCTGCACTTTTCTGTCGCTCCATACTTTACGGTTTCCTTGAAAAGGCCGTACCACTATTTTGAAGCACCGTGTCATTCATCTCGACCTCTAGCTAGGTTGTCACTGGATACTTGAAGGAAGTAGAACATATATTACGTGTTCTTCGAGAGCGCCGGTTAAGCTGTGACTCACTCGCACGTCTTAAAGAGACACGTAGGCAAGGTAGCGTCGTTAATTGCCACTTGTCACTGAGCGCGAAGCGACGCGAGGCGTCGTGACGCCACGTGATGCCCTGCCGGAGGCCGTCCAACTTAGGAGGCGGCCTGTTTAACATGGGAAGTGCATTAGGGGAGGTGTGAGCCCCGTAGCTCAGTAATTTCTAGAACCAGATGAGATACACGCGCGCCATAATGAGCTCAAGATATTGTATTAAGCTTTGGCTTCGTTTCTCGTGGAACCACACAGGCAGACCAGCTGCGGACACAATACCGAAACTTGTTTCCATTACTGATACTGGCAATCATCCACAGCTTCGCTCTGGTGATATAGCTCTAATCTTGGACCACCTCTAGATAATTGTCTCAATAGGAAACATTTTCTAAACGATACTGCTGGTTGGTTCCTCAGTTTAGGGGCTCCGACAACGTGGCCATGAAGCCCCGTGTTTTTTTTTTGGGGGGGGGGGTGTAGAATCTGTCTGATAACCAGTGTTAATTGTGATGACTCTATTAGTGTGTGTTATCTGTAAATCAGGTTAGGACTGCAGACGATCTATTTCAAGAAGTTCCAACTTTTGCTACCAAATACCACCGTCAAGGACATCTAGCTGTGAACTTGGCTACTAGATGACACTGCAACCGGCACCTGGCCGCGAACGTTGGTATTTAATAGAGTGTTAATCAAATTTAACCTACAAATTTAGCTTCACACAATTGTAGTTAATGAAATGTTCCTTTACATGGCACATATTTATCGTAGATTCTGTTTCCCTTCCATTAGTTTAATTTGAAATCTTCAACATCGTCGAAATGTTCATATGTAACATTCTCGTTGACTCCATTTTATAATCCATATTATATAATTAAATATTCTGTAGTGACAATCGTCGAAAATGTTCAATATTGGTGGCTGGTTACGATGAATATTTACTGCTCGTATATTTCGAATAACTCACATATATTTGTCGTGGCCTTAAATTCTCAATAATTCTCAATAATATGACTTCCGTGATCAACTATTTTGAACCTCAATTGCATTTTGTACGAATTTTTAATCTCATTTGCATTTTGTAAGTATTTCGACTCTACATTGCATTTTGAACCTAAACTACCTTTCGTGTGTAGTCTATTCCATTTATTATTATTAATAGGTATTGTTACAGTACCGAGGGCGTGGTGGCTCAGTTGTCTAGCTGTATGCCTCTCACCAAGCGGTCTGGGTTCGATTCCCGGTCAATTCATGTGAGATTTTCGAAGTGAAATGCCATGTCCTGTGGTTCGGATTCCACGTAAAAAGGAGGTCCCGTGGCTCATGATCTCAAGATTAACGGTCACGTTAAACTACAAGCTTCTTTCCTTCCTTTTTGTTACAGTACCGACAGTAGTGGCTACGCTGGCTAAAGCGCAGCATTAGGTCATGGGGCCAAGCTCTCTGCTGACTCGGTAGACGCGTGGGTCGAGCCCCACCGTCGGCCGTCCTTGGAATGGTTTTCCGTGGTTTCCCCATTTTCAACACCAGGCAAATGCTGGGACGGTACCTTCTGACAGGCCACGGCCGATTCCTTCCACATCCTTGCCCAGTTTCATTCACCATCATTCATTTCATCTCTCATTAACTCCTCTCCTGAGGTTGGCGTCAGGAAGGGCATCCGGCCGTAAAAACCATCGCCACAAAGACTTCCATCGCATCTCATCCCCGACCCCGTTGGAAAAACGGGAATAATAAGGGGTAGACATACAATAGGTATTGTTACAGTTAGGCAAAACCTGGTGGTAACAAGATATTTACATGCTGCCTATAACTCAATTTCTCTCCATAATGTCTCTGGGTTCCCTGAATGCAACATTTAATTTCTTCCTGAAACTTTTAAACTGTTAGGAAAAGGTTCTAAGACTTCTTCAGGTAACTCATGCCATGTTTGAATACCCCTGTTTATAAAAGAATACTTAGCTAAGTTTGTTTTTTGAATGATGGGCCTAATTTTGTATTCGTGATCTCTCCTACCCATATAATCTGGATCATGCATTCTGTTTCGCAACTCATTCCAGGCCGGCTCCCCTGTGTATGCTTTATACATCTCCTGGAGTCTTCTTTTATGTCTTCTGCTGTGTAGAGATTCCCAACCCAATGACTTTAACATGTCAGAGACACTATCAGTTTGGGAGAATTTGCCAAGTACGAATCTTGCAGCTTTCCTTTGCACCATCTCCAATTTGTTCGTTAGAGTTGATTGGTAGGGCTCTCACACACTCGTGGCGTATTCCAAAATTGGTCTCAGAAGGCATTTGTAAGCTAATTCTTTGGCCTGAATACCGCTACCCTTCATGTTTCTCATAACAAAGTATAATGACTTTTGTGCCTTATTAGCAACGCTCTCAACGTGCTCAACCCAGTGAACCTTTTATTTATGGCAATCCCGAGATAGCTGCATGACTCCACTCGAGGAATAATTTTGTTTCCTAATTTATAATCAGCTATTGTCCCTTTTCTGCTGTTAGTTAAAGACAGGCATTTACTTACCCTCATGTTATTTGTGAGTATTTTCCTTTCAATTCCCTTTTGTAAATAATCTATGCCATGGGCCCGCCGGTTTTAATTTCCCTTCGAGGGAAGGGATACGGCACTAAGAGCACTCAGACTATGGGGGACAGGTTTAAAATTAATTTTAAATTTAAAATTATATTTTGAAAAGACCTGCTAGAACCGCTTGTTTTTAAAATGAAACTTCTTTTACAGATTTAAATGAAATTAAAGATTTGATAGTATTCTTCGATTCTTTATCTTCAATTTCTGAGAAGTAGATTTTTGAATTTCTCAAAATGGAAGTAGATATTTTGATTTTGATTTGACCATGTATGGGGTGATACTAGCGCTCGTAGCGACATATTTAGGCCACAATGGATATGGTCTAACTATTGGTGTGCATAACTTGTCAATCAAAACAAAAGTAGATAGTTCAATTTGATCATGTATGAGTCAACACTAGCGCTCGTAGAGATAGATTTAGTGAACTACATACGACAAAGGATGTGGTCTAACTCTCGGTGACCAATACTTGTCAGTTTAGTGTGTGTCACCATGCCGGCGTTTGGTTAATATACAAATATTCATAAGTGGAATAATAACATTAAATAAGTAGTTTCGTGAAAAACTAAAGCCTATTTTCATATATCCTACTTATCTGTCAAGATGCAAAATTTCAGTTTGATTGCTGTAATAGATCTGTAGATATTGAGAACCGTCTAATATTACGGATGGTCGCCATGTTGGATTTTTATATATTGAACCCATGTGCCATCAGGTCCACGGATGGTCGAATCCATGCATTTGAGGAAGAAATCAAAGAAGCGTATAGTTTCTAATGTAACATTAAGAAAGATCCAGCTAGGAGGCCAGTATAAGGTTGCGCAACCAACGAGGACCAGGTGTTCGAGAGGATGATATCATCCCTCTTGACATTCAGAAGGGAGCGAGTCACGAGTATTAATAACCGAGTGGAACTTTCCAACGATTAGACAAGGAGGCCTGAATCGGAATTCGAGCTGACGTTGCTGGAAAATGACAACACCGCATATGCGCCAGGAGAGGAATAATTAAATTTAACCCGTTTACAAGTATAATAATGAGTAAACAAGGACAGTACAGTGAATCATTTTGAATGAGAGATTTTTCAGTAAAGAGAAACCATTTAATAATTGCGCAGAAAAAAACTGCCAACGCAAGACGACGTCATTGGGGAAGTACCAATGCCTGTGTGGAGGGGAGAAAGCAAAAGAAATGCAACACCCACACATCTGAGGACGAGAAATTAATTAATATCTCCGAATTGCACGATCGATTCTTAGGTGCAATAAGATTATGTGACATTGAGAAGACGAGATTTCGGAAGGTATAATTTTTATATTTGTGGCACCATTATTTTAGAAGTTGACCACAGAAAAGGCTAGAGTCTTATTTTTTTGTAGTAAAATAGTATAAAGCTTCGGGCTTCACCAAGCCAATCATGCAGTTCCGACAGCCCGTGAGGGGCATAATCACGCATCACGCAGTACAAGTCCGTCCAGGGGGACGTAACGCTGGATCATCAGCACATGCAGTTTCAAACGGCCTGAGGGCACGTCACTAGGCTACATCAAACACCGAATGCAGTTCGATAGTCCGTGAGGGGCGTAACTCTGCGTCACATCGAGGAAAGTTACCAGTACTCCTTGAGGGGAGAAACACTGTGTTATACCGCAGAAGTAATATCCGATAGCCATAGGCGTCGCAGTATTAACGACTTGCTTGCCTCCATAAGGAGTGGTCAAGAAGAAAATTTAAAGTATCGCCGTAGTGAAATATTAGGAAAATCCTAGTTACAGGATTTAGGCCCGAATGTATACAAGTTATAGTGAAAGTTCGTAAGATATAGTCAGAGCAGGCCGCGAACGTCGGACTTAAAGGCGATAGGTCGTTAAATAGACGAACGAATGTATCATAACGTACGGAAGTACCGTACCAGAAAGATAAACTGTTATTTAAATTAAAGAACCCAAAAGGGGAAGAACAGAATAAGGTTCGGAACGTACATCAGAAACGTAGGAGTGCTAGAACCGATCAAATAAAGAAGATAGGAGAATATAAACATTATCTCCAGAAAGTAGGCGAACTATTCTAAAAGTACTAGACTCGAGAAGTACTAGTTGCTATAAACTAAATCTATAGGTCATTGAGGAGACCTCGATCCGAATAGACTTTCGCTAGGATCGATAGACAGATCTACAAAGAAGCTGTTCAAGCTAGATAAATAGCCGGTCATCCAGGATAGGAGTAGAAGAATTTGGATTCCAGGGAACAGTAGATGTTTCGAGACTTTCGTATTCTGCAGGATAGGAAGCCGACATCGAATAAATTTCACCCTTGGAAACGGGAAATTAAGAAGGTCACGTGTGATAGGCTCAGAAATACGGCCTAGTGATCAAGAATTGTGAAGTGTAAATTTATCAAGATTGTGTGTTAAATTAATATTTTTAGTGTTTATAATGTGTTCAAAAGGGACACATCAGTGTATAAAAATGTCGTCAATGTTAAGTGTCTTAAATATATGTCAAGTAGTGTTTATACATAAGATGAATTCCTTTAATATGGAGTAAAAAGTTCAAAGTGGGCCCAAAATGAAGCACCGCACAAAAATAAAGATCATGGGACGATCTTAAAAACATGTGAGTACTGAATTTCATTCTATTTTGGTGTCAGGAATTGACTGTGTACAAATCCACCGGAGTTTTTGAGTAAAAGGGATGTGTTTTAAGAAATAAATACTGAATAAACAAGAACGCGGTCTGAACAATAATAGAAAATTTGAGAAATTATAAATAATTATGTAAAGAATAAATCCCGTAGAGGAAATAAGTGAATAAAATGTTAATGTATTTAACGAATGTCATAAGAGCAAGCGAAATATTAGTAATTATCATGAAAGATATTCAAATAAAGTAAAGTTGAAATATGAAAGAAATAGCTTTTGAGCTTGTGTAAAGAATAAAGATAATAATAATAACTAAATATGGAAATATTAAATAAAGATCAAATAAATTGATGTGAACATAAGAGCGTTAAAGCCTTAATGTATGTGTAAGATATGATGTTCAAGGGAATATTTTAAAAGGGAGCGATTTATCGGCAACGGAAAAGATTAATATAAGAATTAAAATAATATGAATTGTTACTAATGAGATTTATCAGTTCTTGGGAAGACAATTCGGCTTAAAATAATGCATAGCGCAAAAGAGCGCAAATAATATTAAAATGTCACGCTAGGAACGCGTAGTGGTTAAATACTTGGTAAATTACTTATGGAGGGTAGTTGATTGCAGTGAATTGATAATTGTATAAGTCCTCTATTTGTGACGTAGTATCACGAGGCATTGTGTATGTATTTGAAAGGGAGATAATATATGGTATTATTGAGCGTATGTCATATGGGCCACGGCCGACTCTAAATCGCATTTTGTATAAGTCCTCTATAAGGGATTGGTTCCCGAGGCACACGAAGAGATTCGAATACAGGATCTTCTTATGATAAAAGCCCCTTAATTCTTCGTCGTCGGATGTGTATTAATCTTCCCAATCAATGAGGACCCTCTCATAATTAATAAATGCCAAGGTTACGAAAGTGGTCTATGAACCAAAGAATAGTTGTTTGAATGAGTACGGTACAGTAAAAGCCCGGTTTCTCCCCAGAACTGAATATAATGTGAAGGTCTGTTTTGAAAGCCTTGGAAATAAGCTACTAACGTGGGTTAGACAGGGAGTCGCCGTCACCCTCCGTGTCATAAATCGCGCCCGAGTAGAAGGGTCTAGCTCTCTTAGAGCGAGAGGGGCCAGAAACCGTCTCGTAAGATGTTGTAAAGAGAAATGAATACACCAGGAGTGTTTAAAGTTGTTAACGACCCGGGCGTTGAACCGAGATCCTTGTAGATTGATATTTTCGTTTGCCTGTTCAGATCGTAGTTTCTTATATGATAATGGTCTTATAAGACATAAGAGATAAATAACAATCCCTATTGTAGTGTTGGATGGACGTAGGATTCCACGAGTTAATTGAAGGCAACTAAGTTTCGGGAGTAACTATAGTTTTTTGACTGTGTCAAGTATCTTCACGCTCTGGAGTACACAATTGATTTCCTGATTACCTTAATATATTTGTGAAAATAAAGAGAGATGATAACAACTGAATGTGTGGACATGCCCAAAATATTGAGTTAGATAATTAACATAAATTTTAAATGTAATTATACATTTGTTTTGTTTTTTTTGAGAATTAAGAAAATATAAAAGATAGTATTTGAGGTGTACAAGAATGACACCATTATTATGTAAAGCATGGAGCCAAAAGAGCTCGGAGTTATATAAAACTTACAGTGATGCTTTATGGAAGTAAGACTAAGTAGGAATTGTTGGTTTATGTGGAAACCATATGTTTGAATACAATATTTGTTTTATTATATTTGTGATTCCTTGTTCATTTGGAGCAAGTAGATGATTATGGGTCAGTAATTAAATTGTTAAAGTGTTTATAGCGCCATTAATTTTATTAATTAAATGTGTTTAAATAGGAGTTGATTTTGTTGTTATTTTTGCAAGTGTATCCTCTAATTAATCCAAAATATGTGAGTCACAGAGTGGGGGAACTTACCGCTGCCCCGAAAATTCCGAATTGAGCTACGCTGGTATACTGTGATTGGCATATTTCTTGCTAAAAGGGCACAATATGTAGGCCTGAGAGTTATGTACTATTACATGAAGATTATCGAGTACGTGTAGTATTCAAACTTCAATCGCAAGATTAGGACACAAGAAGGAAAAACGTGATTTTAAAATTTTTCACAGCTGCCATCTTGAGGTTATGGAAACAATTGAAATAAATTCAATTCCAGTGCATTGAAATGTGTATAAACATTTGCTTTTCCAAGTTTCATTGCGTTCGGATGGTTAAATCGCGAGAAAAGTCTAAGTAAATGTCTCAAATTTGCTAGGCCGCCATGTTGGTTTTGTAGTTGCCAGGTTTTTAAAAGTCGCATAGGGGAAAGTCTAGCGGTGCCCTTTATCACCTTACAAACGTTGAAGCGTTGAACCTGGAACGAGGCGGCAACAAGATGAAGACAATGTAATCATTGATCGATCAATCACTACAAATGAAATTACTTCATAGAAACGCAAACCTCGCTAATGGAAGACTAAGACAGACGATACTCGTTCGTTCAAACGATACATGGACACCAACAGTTAGACCACATTCTTTGTCGTATGTAGTTCTCTAAATCTATCACTACGAGCGCTAGATTTGACCTATGAATGGTCAAATCGAAATAGAAATATCTACTTCCGTTCTAACTGGCAAGTCATGAACACCAACAGTTAGACCACATCCTTTGTCCTATGTAGTACACTAAATTGATGTAAAGTTTATTATATCTTTTCTTTTTTGTTATCCTGTAGGGCAGCGGTTTCGGTGGCGTAGTTGGTAGCATGCTGAGCTTCTGTGCCGAAGATCGTGGGTTCAAACCCGGCCGAAGTCGTCGGATTTTTTAAGAGCGTTAAAAATTCCTCAGTATGCTTACCTTCGGAGGGGAAGTCAAGCCGGCGGTCCCATGTCATAGATTTATGGCATGTAAAAAATCTTCCAGTAATTACACTTGTGTGAAGCTAAATTAGAGGTTAGATTTGACTAACGCTCTTAGGTGGCATCTAGTAACCAAGTACAGAACTAGTTGTCATTGTCGGTGGCGATTGGTAGCAAAATTAGGAACTACTTGAAAATTGAATGTCTGCAGTCCTCACTTGAATTAAAAACAGATAATACACACACTAATACTGCCATCACAATTAACACCGGTTATCAGAGAGATTCTACACACCCCCAAAGTACACGGGGCTACATGGCTACATGGCCGCGTTGTCACAGCCCCTAAACTGAGGAATCAACCAACCATTCCTGAAGGGCTAGAACTGTGAATTTCTTGTCGCTTATTTTTAGGGTCCACGACATCATGTTCATATGTTTCTTAGGTAGTCAGCTCAGAGGCTGGTTAGACCCTCAAAGTGTACCGCCACAGGTCGGTAGATACCCACCAAAACCCAGCGCTATAATGAGGCATACTAGACTAGATGAGGAATGAGGTAGTTTGCCATTGCTTTACTCACCGAGTCAGAACAATAACACTGACCCTGAGTAGAACCTTTCACAGTACACTCATACACTGTTTGTGTCCTGAACGCTACTACTCAGCCCCACTCATATATCCCAATATATTGGGGTGTATGTGCCGGCCCCGTGGTGTTGGGGTAGCGAGCTTGTCTCTCACCCGGAGGCTCCGGGTTCGATTCCCGGCTCCGTCAGGGATCATAATTCTTTCAAAGTTCCGTCAGGGATTTTAGAAACTGACGTGAGGGCTGGCATGGGGTGCACTCAGCCTCGTGAGGAAAATTGAGTAACTGACTGACAGTGAGGCAGCGCCCCGGTCACGAAAACTAAGATAAACGGCCGAAGGGACCCGATGCGCTGACCACGCGTCACCCCAATATCTGCAGGCCAAATGGCTGGGCGGCGGTTGCTTGGTAGTCCTAGGTCCTTCATGGGTTGCAGCGCCAGGGGTTCTTCTTCTTCTTCTTTCTTCGATTCGGCCAACTAGGGACCACGTCAGTTCAACTGTCTCTTCTTCCGAGCTCTAACTACCGCCCAGTGTTCCCGCATTCGTCTCCAGTGTTGTTCTTTTCTCTCTTGGGACCACGGCTTCCCTGTCTTCAGCTTCGGCTTTTCCTGGAAACCTTTGTGCGTACGTAGTTTTTCCTAAAGTGGAACACGCTCCTGGATATCTTTAGGGGAAATTTCCATTTCTCGTAGATCTTTCTCAATTTCCGTAAACCATGCCCCTTTGGTTTTCTTATCTTGAAAGTACGTTAATATCCGTTTTGATATCCTGCCTGGGCTCATTCGTGTCACGTGGCTATAAAATGCAATCCTTCTTTTTCTAATCGTGTTACTGATCTTCTCCACGTGCTTGTACAATTCGTGGTTGTGTTGCCTTCTGTACTCGCTGTTTTCTTTGATGGGACCCAGGATTTTCCTAAAAATCTTCCTTTCTTTAGCCTCTAGTTTTTCCATTAGACCTCTTTTGTTCATTATTAGAGTCTCAGCCGCATACAGAGCCTCTGGTCGAATAACAGTGCAGTAATGTCTAATTTTGGCGTTTAAGGATATCGATCTCTTAATGTATATGTCTTTAGTCAGGTTGTATGCCATTTCCATTTTATTAATGCGTGACATGAAGGTTTCCTTCTCTGATAGGTTAGGCTCTATCCATTCATCGAGGTATTTAAACTTTTCTGCCTTCTGAACTTTTCCTAGTCCGACCTCCACTTCCCTGGGCGCTATTGTTATTATTATCATTATTATATTTAGGTGTGTGTGGAGTTTGTGTGATAATCTGTGTTATTATGATGGCTGTACTGGTGTGTATTTGTGAGTAGGGGATAGAATTGGGAAGTAGGCGGCCGTGGCCTTAAGTTCACCTCTAGATAATACTCTAGTAATGCCATAGCCGTATCGCTTCAATTTTAATCATTTTAATTATTGTTGTTAATTTTTTAAATGTTAGGGGCTTTGCGACATCGTGATCATTTTAGTCCCGTTGTCTTGGGTGCACGTAGAAATTGTCTGATAACCTGTGTTATTGTGGATTCTGTATTAGTGTGTGCATTTGTAGAGCAGATGAGGATTGGGGAGAAGGTGGCCGTGGCCTTAAGTTAAAAACCATCCCGGCATTTCGCCTGGAGTAGAAATGGTAAATCATGCTAAACCACTCCCAGGGTGGCCAAGGAGAGAATCGAGCCCATCTTTTCTCGGTATTGCCTCACAAGATTGAGTTTTTCCTGTAGCAGCCCTCAAGCCAGATTTATATTTCCTGGCTGAAGCAAAGTCAACCTTATTTTTCCTCAAAATGGAATTTTCTTTAGTTATACAGTATGTCATTTTCTTGGAAGCTGCAAAGTGTACAGACATGGAATCTTTACCAAATGCTGTGCAAATAACAACTCATGAACGCAGAACGAGTTTGATTTCGTAAGAATTATTCATAAAAGTATTAATTATGTATTAAAATGGTTAGAAAAGTTTGCACAAAAACAATTATTTTTAAAACAAGATGTTCAGTAAAGAACATATAGCCTACTTTCTCCTAAATGCATGGGGTTTGTTATAACTATTTGTCCTTTTCAAGGAGTATAATTGAATGATGGTTGTATTAGCTTGTTTAAATACAACGTGTTATACGGATATTAAACATGAATATGAGGTGCCCTTTGCTAGTGCTACCTCTGTACAAAATTTCATTCAATTTGGTTTCACCGTGTTAGAATTGATATGGTGAATCAATTTGCACACATACATTGCCGCTATCTCCAAACTAATGGTCAGATGACCTTTTAGTTCAGTGAAAAGATGCTTCCCATAAAAGGGTATGTTGTTGCAAAATTTGGTAGAGATTAAATGATTAGTTTGGTCGTAATTTGATTTGAGATTTTAACATTTGGGTGGCCACCATTCCGTTTCCATCAAGATGGCGGCAATATAAAACATGACACTGAGGTGCCCTTTGCTAGTGCTACCTCTGTACCAAATTTCGTTCAATTCGGGTTTACCGTCTTTAAATTGATAGGGGGAATCGATTTGCACACTTGCATGGCCGCCATAAGCAAACTATTGGACTGATGACCTTCTGGCTTGGCCAAAAAACGCTTCTTGCATAAAAGTATATTGTTGCAAAATTTGGTAGAGATCAGATGATTAGGTTGGTCGTAATTTGATTCAATCTTTTAACATTTGGGTGGCCACCATTACGTTTTCGTCAAGATGGCGGCAATATATAATAATATAATATATATACCGGTATATACTGTGACCGTTTGACGAACGTCCTACGACCACACAAGTGCGCATCCGAACAACAGTCGTGCACAAAGACTCAAAAACATCTCAGGGTTAACAGTGAGCATTCTACAAAGATGTAGAATAAAGAAAAAGAAAAGCTCTGCTGTTCCCCAGATGCACACTACAGCAAGGATAGAAGGCATATCTCAAGAATCATGAATGACCACAGTATCAGTTAAGATAAAATTTGTATCAATTTAATTGATCCATTCAACCATCCTAATCTTTACAAGGGCATCCTCAGGGAGAAAACTAAAACACCACCTGGAAAAAATAACATCCTGCGCTCCCCCTGGGATCCTATACTATTTAATCGCAGGTGTAGAATAACGTTCCAAAAAAAATATATGCAACGAAAACGTCAACTTTTAAACATTTCATTGTGTTAGAATACCCATGAAATTAATAGTCCATCATGGTATTCTATTATATTATAAACGATATTTACAGTATTCAAGTTGTGTAGATCACTGATCGTCCTATCAAACTTGAATACAATTCTATTTCTGAAGTTCTACACATTTCCATATTTCCAAAATCATGGATAATCCTATGGGATATTCTCTTCCATAAAACGAGAAGAAATTCCAAAACATACTAGAATTGTTAATTATACAACTTGATGCAAGTCAGACCAAGTCGAACAAAGATGGACCCATTAGAAACGTAATGCCATTTATATTTCATTATTCCCACACAAGGAACATTCATATTAGAAATTATGAATTATGGATCTATGATTTATCCTTGATAATAAAATAAATTATGGGATTAATTATTAAGTGATGTTAATTGCAACTCAACCTTATTATTCCAACCAATTTCAAACACTTATAGATGATTCGTAGCTATTTCAAGATTTTCATAGGAACACGAGGTCGCATTTTAAATGCCCCATTTCTTTAGGCACTTTATCAATTTAGTTTATTCCTTGATATCACAATATGGCAAAATTATTAGGCATTTTAATCTATCTGCAGGTTTATATAATTCAACCAGAAAATATGTAATTATGGTTAGAGCAAATTAAAGCAGAATCTAGAATTCCACTGGTGACAATATCTAGATAGCGGCGTGGGGCTACCACAGCGGCACTGCCCTTCTTTTGAGTAATATGAGGCAACATCCTCCAAATTCCAACATTTCATTATATTCAACAACTATAATTCTTTTATATATTATTTTCACATATTAATTTCCATCCAGTCATATTTACTGTATTTAATGGATTATCATAATTATTAATGGGACAAATGCCTACGCGCATTCCCAATTCAACTCATCACCCCATCAGATCTATCATATGAATGTTATAAGTAACTATCTCTAATTAACCTGTTCAATTATCCGCTTGTCACCATAACAAAAATCCTCCTAATTGATACACCTTGCTCTAATAACAAAACTACGTTACGATTGCTTTATCAATCCAATGTGCATTAATTCATGTTAATTTCTCATATTTGTTTTAAGGAAACGTCACCTAAATAATCCAAACTCATTCATTTATTATTATTATTATTAATATGAAGTTCTCATGGATAATTACCGTGTTCTATTTTTCATAAGATCCATTAAATTGTTATGAATATGCCTTCTTAATTCCCCTTGTAAATTCTCATACATGATCATTCCGCATTATCATTTTAAAGAAAACCCTTAACCAACAGAAAAATCGAATCATTTTACGATAAATGACAATCAGAACTCATTCAAGACGATTTGCATCAAAATGATCAAGAACTACATTTAAATAAACAAATTACCAATAAACTATCTCAAAACGATCGCTAAAATAACAATGTGCCATAAAAATATGCACGGAACTGTACAACAAAAATCAGGATGAAACTCCTGTCTGATTAGAACAGCCGGATGCCTTCCTAAAATATACTCATTCTACGATATGCCCACCGTGGATATGCTATCTCAAAAGGAATAATATAAAATTCGACGAGTGGACAACATCAAAAAGATCCATGCTTATGTCCCAAAATAATGCAGAAAATAAAGATCTATGGCGTGTAAAACGATTCCTACATGGTTGAATGGTATAGTTTAAGGTCTGATATTCACTGGTACTAGATATTAAGAATAGAATAAGGGGCTCACGTCCATTTCAGATGTTCTTGAAGAAGGTTCAAGTTCCTGCGGAAGGCCCTCAGTCGGAGCATAAAATTCCACGCGATCCTCCGCACACGGAAATGTGTACGGCTAGACTTCATGGCTCCACGGGTCCGAGTCCCAAGTATCCAAACGTCAGCTCCCAACGTACTCCCAAATCATATTTAACGCACCATAATAATGGCTCGACTCATGGTAGATTTCAAAAGTTCATATTGGCGTATTGCTACCATGACGTCCTGATCGGATTGTCTTAACACCATAGCTTCTGCTATGAAAAAGCACGTGTCTAATACTGTCACTGGTTTCACGACAATCACCCGGTGAGATTTACCGTCCCGAAATACTCCGAATAGTCACAGTAATGTTCCCGGTTACTTGATTGTAATCCTTCTGTAGTTATCACAGTACGCTTACAACTGTTTAGCCTTAATTCCAAGTCAATTGCTAGCCAGAAATCTACCCTGGTATGAGGTATTATATTCTCATAACTCAAGTAAGGAGTTATTTTCAGCCCATGTGCCTTAATATGCTGTGAGCTCTGGCCATTCCCCACACAACCTTGCATTTACAAGAGCTAATCCCATCTAGTAAAACTATCCTGAGCACATTTGAACAATGCCTCGTTTGTAGGCTAATTTTGGCTTCCAGGTCAGGTACTAGTAACTTGAGATTGATTAAGCCGCCCGCTTATGCACGGATAAACTGCACAAACACGACTGTCACAGTCAGAACAGCTGCCTGCTAGACCCTGCAGACTGTCAGGTGGTAGCATACTGACGCGCTTCGCCGTCCGCGCATATCATCCAGCCTGCAACTAACGACAGTGAAATTCAACTCAGTCAGGCGCTCGCTTCAAATTCAAAATACAGCCGCGACAAAAACAACATCTCCATAACCAGCAACTGACGCTCTTTCACACGGTTACATCCGCCCTACACATGGCCAAAAATAAAAATCCCCATTTTTATTTTTATGGTTCCTGTTGTTTTTTCGTCCTTCTTATCTGGTTCTTCTAAAATACATCTTGAGATTCGCTGCGCTGAATGTTCCCACGGTGTTACCAGATACAATCTCCACAACACGGTAACTACCATTACCTAAGCTCTGGGCTATCCGAAATGGTCCATTATACAAACTGGCAAACTTGGAATAGACTTTGTTGCTAACATCAGATGGAGTAGGCTTCCTGATCAATACCAAAGTTCCCTCTCTCAAAGGATTTCTAAATCTTCTTCCTCTAACCCTTGTGTTCCGTTTCTCTGCCTGTCTCCTTAATCTTCCTAAGGCTTCCATTTCACGTCCTCTCCTTTTAGGCTCTATCTCCGGAGGAATAGATACGATTCCGTCCCACGGTCGTATAGGTTTTTCTCCAAGATGTAGTACTGAAGGAATATGCCCCGTGCTTTCATGTACGGTGGAATTAATCGAATTCATCATAATAGGCACCACATCCATCCATCGCCAATGTTCGTTTGCACAATAAAGACGACAAAACTTAGCTATTTCTGACATGAGTCGTTCGGCCAGGTTACTCTCTGGATGCCGTATTGAACACAATACCTGTGTGATATCCAGATCCCTCATAGCATTCCTAAACTCCCAGGATGTGAATTGGGACCCATGGTCTGATAACAAAAATTCTGGTTTACCCGCAACGGGAATAACACATTCTTTAATCCTCTTGATTATATATCTGGAGTTCGCCTTCTGAATCGGATGGATCATGGTAAACTTACTGAAAACATCAACCGTGACCAAAATGTATCGGTTACCTCGCTTGGACTTAGGTAGAGGTCCGTAGATATCGGTAGCATACAACTCACATGGCTTCGACGGAATAATAGGCCTAGGTTCCTCCCTCAACAAATGCGTATTGTGTTTGCTGCGTTGACACAAATCACAGGTCCTGATGACCTCTCGGACAGTATTCCTCAAATGATCCCAAGTGAACTTCTCCATTATCAAACATACCACTTTTTCCACTCCAGTGTGACCTGAGCTTCTGTGAGCTAACCATATTATATCTAGGCGGAATTACTATTCGTAATTTAGTGTGTTTGGAATCAATGAACTTATATATGATGCCATTCAACAATACATAATCTCTAGCCATCCTTTCCATCCCTAGATATTCATCATCTGTAGGATCCATGTCCCTGTGTAGAAATCTGTAAATATTCCTCAAAGGTCCATATCACTTCTGGGCTTGGGGTATTCTCTCAAGTCTACGCAAAGTATCATCATCTTCTTGCAGGAGAGTTATAGGCAATACTCGAAGAGTAGGTTCCTCAACTCTGCTTAGCAAATCAGCCCCTAAGTTATTCCTTCCTGGTCGATGTTCAGTAGTGACGTTAAACTGTTGCACGAATAATGCCCATCTAGTGACCCTGTCACTGGCGAAATTGGTCTTCAGTATAAACTCTAGGGCGTGATGGACAGTTCGGATTATAATCGAATGTGCGATAAGCAACCTCTTCCATGTTTCCAATGCATAGATGATCGCTAAAGCTTCTAGTTCTGTAGTATATTAATTGCGTTCTGATGGTTTCAATTTTCGACTGATAAAGGATAAATAGTGTCGAGTGTGATCTTCATCCTCTTGGAGTAATATGGCACCTATCCCAATATTGGATGCATCCGATTCGATAATGAAGTTCTTCTCAAAATCCGGGTACTCCAACTTGACGCTATTAAGCATTAATTCCTTTGCCTTCTTGAATGATTCCTCACATAGATCGTTCCATTTCCACTTATTATCTTTTTTTAACAAGTCCTGTAGGGGTGCAACTATCTCCGTGTATTTATGGCATTGTCCCGCAAAAAAACTGGCAAGTTCCCAAGAATTGACGTACATGCTTTACCCGAGTAGGTCTGGGAAATTCTGCAATGGCCTGAAGTTTTTGTTCATTTGGTCTATATCCGTTCCCATCCAAGACATGTCCAAGAAATCTAATCTCATTCTTAAAGAATTGGCACTTTTTCACGTTAACTTTGAAATTTGCTTTCCTAGAGTCCATAAACAAATCCCGTAGATGAACTAAGTGCTGGTCTTCAGTCTCCGATGCTATCAGAATATCATCCACGTAACTTATGACCGTATCCTTGACCGCATTACTTAGGTTCTGATCCAAGGCACGTATCAAAACTGCTCCTGAGGTTTTCATCCCAAATGGAAGTTTTCTAAAAACATAAGTCTGTTGTTCGAATACAAATCCCGTAAACTTCTGAGAATCCTCACTTATCCTTACATGATGGTATGACGAGTCAAATCCAATGTAGAAAACCATTTCTTGTTTTTAAATTTCCTTAACAGATCTTTTATCACTGGAGGTCTATCATATTCTGGCAACAGTCTCGAATTCAATGACCTCGCGTCTAGGCATATTCTCAAATTTCCATCCGGTTTCTGCACCACCGCTAACGGATTTACATAGGATGTCACACACTTTTTAATTATCTGATCTTCCTCAAGATCCTGAATGATCTCCTTCAACTTAGTCCTGTGTTTTTCTGGAATTTGGTACAGCTTTGCATGATATGGGCTATCATCACATACTTGAATCTTGTACTCAAAGTTCTGAATCTCTCCTGGTGTCGTATCAAAGACATCAACGAATTCTTCCAACAGGTTGACTATAACTGGAACATGCTCAACTACTTCATTGGCGTCTTCACATATCTCTAAACCTTCAAAAACCTTGGCCCATCGAACTTCTCCCACGGTGAATTTATCTTCCTCTTCGAAATGGACGTCTCCCGCATGATGGAATTTAATCGTATCAGATTCCATATCGATAACAGCTCTATATCTCTTGATAAAATCCGTCCCCAGGATCAAATCATGTGCAATGTCCTTCATAACGACAAATATATGTTCAAAGACACATCCTCCAATCTTGACCTTCAAGTACAGCTGAATTTTACAAGTTGTGATCTTGTCTGGGATGATTCCCTGAATCTTGATTAGGATACTGGTATTTCCTCTATTTCCTCGGTCAACTTCCATATGGCGTACAACCTCTCGCTCACCAAACAAAGCATCGCTCCTGTGTCAATCAAAGTGTACACTGGTTTTCCATACACCTCACACACAATAATGGGTAGCATAGTTCATGGTCCATACTCTTTTCCTTCCTGTTCTTCTTGAATCAAGTCTTCTTCCTCAACTTCCCATTTCACGATTTTGGAAACATATTGTGTAGTAATTAGTTCTGTTGATTTCCTTGTTCCGAAATCGAAGTTTTTTTCGTTTTTACCTGTCGAATTATTTGTCCCAGAAGTACCAGGTTTATTTCTTGCCTCTTCCATTTCCTTCAAATACTGTTTACTTTCATCTCCTCTTTGCTCAAGGTTCTGCCTCTGTTGATCTTTGAACCTTTCATTATCCGTTCTATCGTAAGATTTATTGTATCCTGATCTGTCATATGGTCTCGTGTATCCTTGTCATCTCCACGAATTCCAATTGTTCCCGTATCTTCCTCGCCTTAGGTAAGGTCGTCCACTATCTCTTTCTCTTCTATCTTGATACTCCCTCGACGTTTGCTCTTCTCTATTCCGTTCTGGCATGGTTTGGCATTGTCGATCGGCGAAAACAGCATATGCGGCCTGGGACTCTTGCTTATTACCCCTCTGCTGGTAAAATTGAGCATTAGAATGATCTAGACGTTGCAACACTTCATCAAATTCTTCCATGTTCTCAACATTCGCAGAAATGAGACTCCGCTGAACTTCCAAAGGAAACTGTCTAATCAAAGCTGGGATTAACTCGTACGTTGGCATTGGTGGATCTAAGCATTGCAATTTAGCAAGTTGATTTGCAAAGTAATTTGAATATTTAGTCGGCTGTGACGTGGAATACCGCTTGACATATAATTCGGCCCTGATGTTCTGTTGAGTCTCCGGCGACCAAAATTTACGTAAGAGTGCCTGTTCAAATTCGTCATAGGTTCTCAAATTACATCGAAAAGCCCTAAACCATACGAGTGCTGGTCCATCTAAGAATCTACTAATCACTCTCATCTCTCTTTCCTTATTCACCTTAGCATCCTTCAGATAATCTCTTAATTCGCGCAGAAATTCAACAGGAGAGACATTTCCAGTCCCTGAAAATTTTATAGGTTTCTCTTCGTAACTTTTAACGAGCGTGATCGGAGTAGAAGTGCGAATGGTAGAAATTTCTTCAGACTTCCCAACCTCTGGCAACCTTTCTCTATTTGAAAAAGCGTTTTCATTTATGCTGTCTTGTTTTGTATCCGCTTTCGATCTATAATCCTCAAATTTCTTCTCTAACTCACAAATGGTTTTCCTGAATTCATACATTTCATCCCTATTCTGCCTTTCAGTTTCTTCCCCTATTTGACTATCTTTCAACTCTTCTGTCATTTTTTTTCGGATTCTCTTCGACAACAGTTTCGTGACCTTTCAATTTCTCTATACTTTCTCTAATGGCTTGAATATCTCCAGATACGACTTTAATCTCTGATGAAAAAGCATTCCTGATCTCTTTGACTTCGACCTGAGTTTCTTTTACAACCTGAGCTTGAATTTCATTAATTACAGTTTCTTTTACTTCATTTTTCAAGTCTGCTACAACTCCTTCCTTTAATTGTTCTACAATTATTTCTCTAAATTCAGAAGTAACTCTCTGCACTACCTGTGTGGCATTTAACGTACTTTCCTTCGTTGTGTTAATCTCTAAGGACGCAAGATCATCTGTTATTTTCCTAACATTATCTTCCATTTTATTTTCTAATGATCTAACCATCTTTTGAATCTCGTTCTTATGTTGAGCTAACTCTTCCTTCATCGCTTTTCGACTATCTTGTAAACTATCTTTCATAATGCCATAGTTTGCGAATAAATAATCCTTTAAGTTCGTTCCCGAATCCACGATCCTAGCTTCTAAACTTAGGAAACTCTCCTGAGCTCTCCTAGCGTTGTCTCTTATCTTGGTTTCCAATGACACAACTTTATCCTCAATCTTAGCATCTATCGATTCAGACATTTTATCATCGAATTATTCTATGTTTCTAGACATCCGGCTATCGCTTCTATCCTTTCTAACATTTTCGCTTTTAATGAGTTCGAATTTTCTGTGATTTTACATTCTAAACCTGAAATTTTATTTTCCAGAGAAGCAGAATTCTCTTTTATTTGTTTTTCCAGAGAAGCAGAATTCTCTGTGATTTTCTGTCCCAACTCTTCCATCATTTTGGTAAGTGACCACTCACAATAATAATTATAGCACTGGGGTACGATGTCAACTGATGATGGGGAAACTTAATCTAAACTACTAGTACAGTGAATATTCAGACACGACCTTAAATTGATACTTCAATACCGATGACTATTAAATTTAAAATCTACAATAAATGACCAGAAACAATCACTACAAACCAAACAAATCACTCCAAACTATGAAAACTGCGCATTCATGACCATGAATCCTACTACAGCAAGAACAAACACAAATCGACCTCGAATCATATCAGAAACTGAATCGAACTCGGGCCCACACACGTTGGCAGCCAAAACTCTTCTATCTTACTTTATGTGACCGTTTGACGAACGTCCTACGACCACACAAGTGCGCATCCGAACAACAGTCGAGTACAAAGACTCAAAAACATCTCGGGGTTAACAGTGAGCATTCTACAAAGATGTAGAATAAAGAAAAAGAAAAGCTCTGCTGTTCTCCAGATGCACACTACAGCAAGGATAGAAGGCATATCTCAAGAATCATGAATGACCACAGTATCAGTTAAGATAAAATTTGTATCAATTTAATTGATCCATTCAACCATCCTAATCTTTACAAGGGCATCCTCAGGGAGAAAACTAAAACACCACCTGGAAAAAATAACATCCTGCGCTCCCCCTGGGATCCTATACTATTTAATCGCAGGTGTAGAATAACGTTCCAAAAAAATATATATGCAACGAAAACGTCAACTTTTAAACATTTCATTGTGTTAGAATACCCATGAAATTAATAGTCCATCATGGTATTCTATTATATTATAAACGATATTCACAGTATTCAAGTTGTGTAGATCACTGATCGTCCTATCAAACTTGAATACAATTTTATTTCTGAAGTTCTACACATTTCCATATTTCCAAAATCATGGATAATCCTATGGGATATTCTCTTCCATAAAACGAGAAGAAATTCCAAAACATACTAGAATTGTTAATTATACAACTTGATGCAAGTCAGACCAAGTCGAACAAAGATGGACCCATTAGAAACGTAATACCATTTATATTTCATTATTCCCACACAAGGAACATTCATATTAGAAATTATGAATTATGGATCTATGATTTATCCTTGATAATAAAATAAATTATGGGATTAATTATTAAGTGATGTTAATTGCAACTCAACCTTATTATTCCAACCAATTTCAAACACTTATAGATGATTCGTAGCTATTTCAAGATTTTCATCGGAACATGAGGTCGCATTTTAAATGCCCCATTTCTTTAGGCACTTTATCAATTTAGTTTATTCCTTGATATCACAATATGGCAAAATTATTAGGCATTTTAATCTATCTGCAGGTTTATATAATTCAACCAGAAAATATGTAATTATGGTTAGAGCAAATTAAAGTAGAATCTAGAATTCCACTGGTGACAATATCTAGATAGCGGCGTGGGGCTACCACAGCGGCACCGCCCTTCTTTTGAGTAATATGAGGCAACATCCTCCAAATTCCAACATTTCATTATATTCAACAACTATAATTCTTTTATATATTATTTTCACATATTAATTTCCAACCAGTCATATTTACTGTATTTAATGGATTGTCATAATTATTAATGGGACAAATGCCTACGCGCATTCCCAATTCAACTCATCACCCCATCAGATCTATCATATGAATGTTATAAGTAACTATCTCTAATTAACCTGTTCAATTATCCGCTTGTCACCATAACAAAAATCCTCCTAATTGATACACCTTGCTCTAATAACAAAACTACGTTACGATTGCTTTATCAATCCAATGTGCATTAATTCATGTTAATTTCTCATATTTGTTTTAAGGAAACATCACCTAAATAATCCAAACTCATTCATTTATTATTATTATTAATATGAAGTTCTCATGGATAATTACCATGTTCTATTTTTCATAAGATCCATTAAATTGTTATGAATATGCCTCCTTAATTCCCCTTGTAAATTCTCATACATGATCATTCCGCATTATCATTTTAAAGAAAACCCTTAACCACCAGAAAAATCGAATCATTTTACGATAAATGACAATCAGAACTCATTCAAGACGAATTGCATCAAAATGATCAAGAACTACATTTAAATAAACAAATTACCAATAAACTATCTCAAAACGATCGCTAAAATAACAATGTGCCATAAAAATATGCACGGAACTGTACAACAAAAATCAGGATGAAACTCCTGTCTGATTAGAACAGCCGGATGCCTTCCGAAAATATACTCATTCTACGATATGCCCACCGTGGATATGCTATCTCAAAAGGAATAATATAAAATTCGACGAGTGGACAACATCAAAAAGATCCATGCTTATGTCCCAAAATAATGCAGAAAATAAAGATCTATGGCGTGTAAAACGATTCCTACATGGTTGAATGGTATAGTTTAAGGTCTGATATTCACTGGTACTAGATATTAAGAATAGAATAAGGGGCTCACGTCCATTTCAGATGTTCTTGAAGAAGGTTCAAGTTCCTGCGGAAGGCCCTCAGTCGGAGCATAAAATTCCACGCGATCCTCCGCACACGGAAATGTGTACGGCTAGACTTCATGGCTCCACGGGTCCGAGTCCCAAGTATCCAAACGTCAGCTCCCATCGTACTCCCAAATCATATTTAACGCACCATAATAATGGCTCGACTCATGGTAGATTTCAAAAGTTCATATTGGCGTATTGCTACCATGACGTCCTGATCGGATTGTCTTAACACCATAGCTTCTGCTATGAAAAAGCACGTGTCTAATACTGTCACTGGTTTCACGACAATCACCCGGTGTGTTTTACCGTCCCGAAATACTCCGAATAGTCACAGTAATGTTCCCGGTTACTTGATTGTAATCCTTCTGTAGTTATCACAGTACGCTTACAACTGTTTAGCCTTAATTCCAAGTCAATTGCTAGCCAGAAATCTACCCTGGTATGAGGTATTATATTCTCATAACTCAAGTAAGGAGTTATATTCAGCCCATGTTCCTTAATATGCTGTGAGCTCTGGCCATACCCCACACAACCTTGCATTTACAAGAGCTAATCCCATCTAGTAAAACTATCCTGAGCACATTTGAACAATGCCTCGTTTGTAGGCTAATTTTGGCTTCCAGGTCAGGCACTAGTAACTTGAGATTGATTAAGCCTCCCGCTTATGCACGGATAAACTGCACAAACACGACTGTCACAGTCAGAACAGCTGCCTGCTAGACCTTGCAGACTGTCAGGTGGTAGCATACTGACGCGCATCGCCGTCCGCCCATATCATCCAGCCTACAACTAACGACAGTGAAATTCAACTCAGTCAGGCGCTCGCTTCAAATTCAAAATACAGCCGCGACAAAAACAACATCTCCATAACCAGCAACTGACGCTCTTTCACACGGTTACAATACATAGGCTTATGAGATCACTTTTTGTCCGTCGGTGTGTGTGATTTGTGTGTATGTCCTCCCCCCCCCCCCCACCTTAATAAAGTCCAAACGGCTCGAGCGATTCCAATGAAACTCGGTAAGATCATAGCATCATTCTGGCCGACTCCGACCGTGTCCGTCAAATTTTATTGTGTCTCACCAATCCAACATGGCGGCTGTGCGAAATATTTCACCAGCATTCAGCATCTCCGAAACTATTACAGATATCACCCTGAAATATCGTACGGTGATGAAGGGCACTAATAGAATTTCACCTGTGAGACTTTCAAAAATCTGGTAACTACAAAACCAACATGGCGGCCAAGCGAAGTTGAGACTTTTAAATAGACTTTTCTCGCGATTTAACTATCCAAACGTGATGAAACTTGGTACAGAAAATGTTTATACAAATTGTAATGCACAGGCGTCTAAATTAGTTCAAGTGTTTACATGACCTCAAAATGGCGGCTGAGTGGAATATTTCACTGGCATTCAATATCTCCGAAACGATTACAGATATCACCCTGAAATTTTGTACGGTGATAAAGGCACTGCTACAAGTTTATCTATGTAACTTTCAAAAACCTGTTAAGTACAAAACGAACATGGCGGCCAAGCGAAGATGAAACATTTTAATAGACTTTTCTCGTGATTTAACCACCTGAGCGCAGTGAAATCTGGCACAGTAAATGATTATACATATTGTAATGCACTGCCATCTAATTTAGTTCAATTGTTTACATAACCTCAAGATGACGGCTGTGCGAAATTTTGAAATTAAGTTTTTATTTCATGTGTCGTAATCAAGCGATCGAAGTGAAAGTGTGAATAATGAAGCTACGCAATAATTTTCCTTTAATGTTACATAACTCTATGTCCTATACATATAACAATCGAAGATGGCGAGTATCCGAAATATTTCGACGGTTCTCAATATCTACGAATCTTTTACAGCAATCAAACTGTTTTTTTTAAATGTTCATAGAGGCTATGAACATAAGTTCACCTATAGAATTTTCAGTAACCTGGTGAGCACAAATCCAACATGGCGGCGGCGCAAAGTATACATATTTAAATGGACGTCTCTCGCGATTTAACCATCCGACTGCAGTTAAACTTTGCACGTTAAATGCTTATACAAATGTTAATCCACTGGCATCAAATTTATTTCAATATTTTTCTTAACCAAAAGATGCAACTGTGCGAAATTTTAAAATCTCCTTTTTAGTTCTTGTGTCCTAATCATGCGATTGAAGTCTGAATACCATACGTACACAATAATCTTCATGTAATACTACATAAATAAAAATCCAACCTGGCGACCATCCAAAATATTTAGATGGTTCTCAATATCTACGAATCTATCCCAACAATCGAACTGACATTTTGTATGTTGATAGAGACAATTGACATGAGTAGGATATATGAAAATAGGCGGTATAGTTCTTCACGGAACTACTTGTTAAATAATGTACCTTATTTGTGAAAACTAAACAAAATTGATCCTGTCCTAAATTGTTAAAATTGAGCAAGAATTCAAAACTCTTCGTTTTCGGTTTTCGAATCCTTTTCCAAATCGATTGATGCTTGTCCTTCCACTGTCACTAACATTTAGATGGTTATTTTTAACATAAACAAGGAAAGTAATTTTGTAGACTTTATTTGGGCTAAAAAGTATCTTTTGTAGATTTCTATACATCATTACAAAAATAAGCGTAACCCAACCCCTTGATAGGTTGGTAGTCTGTATATTAACCACCTATTGGTAGGACAATTTATATTGTCAAAAATATTGATGGTTGAATATTTCAATCATATTTCGAAGAATTAACGAAGGAAGTACTAGTATTTCTAAATCTCACATATTTGCATCTCCTAGACCTAAGGTGCTGGATAAAATTTTAATAATATACGTATAAATAAAATTAAAAAATAAAGTTTAAACATAAAACAAAATATAAATAAAGAAATTAAAATTATTTAAATATACATTAAATAAAAAGAAAAATTATAAAAATGAAAATTACGATTACAAAAATAAATATAAACATTGAAATAATAAAACTAGTCTAACTATAAAAATGAATATTACAAAAATAATTATCAACTGTAAATAAATAAATAAATAAATAATTTAATTACTCATCTATATTAAAATGAACTATATAAAAACATAAGTTAACTTATATAATAAAAAGAATCAAAATTGTAATATAAATAACTTACAAATGAAAGCAAAAAATAAAAATCAATTTTTTTGTTCTATAAAGGGTTATGCGATGATCTCTCATTAAAACTAATTTTTTAAATCTCGTGGCTACTAACCAATTAATCGATTCTTCGGTTAGCCGATTAATATATTATTTGGTTAGTTGATTATTCGATTGAACGGTCAGTCGATTATTCGAATAATCGTTATCGATTAATTTCGAATTATACGATTAATAGGTTATTAATCGATTAACCGAAAATCGCTTATTTCCAGCTCTAGTGTTATCCTACTCTCCTAGCTGAGTCAGGGGCTTTTATGTTTAGAACCACCCAGTACTACTTGCTATTATGTCAGACTCAGTGACTTGGTTCGTCTTGGCCTTTATTTTCTCTGTGTTACCATTGGTGGTCCATTGTCTCTACCTCCTAGCTGAGTCAGGGGCTATTATGCTTAGAACCACCCAGTACTACTTGCTATTATGTCAGACTCAGTGACTTCTTATCCTTTAATAACTCTGTGCTATCATTGGTGGTCCATCGTCTCTACCTCCTAGCTGAGTCAGGGGCTATTATGTTTTGAACCACCCAGTACTGCTTGCTATTATGTCAGACTCAGTGACTTCTTAGCCTTTAATAACTCTGTGTTACCATTGGTGGTCCATCGTCTCTACCTCCTAGCTGAGTCAGGGGCTATTATGTTTTGAACCACCCAGTACTACTTGCTATTATGTCAGACTCAGTGACTTGGTTCGTCTTGGCCTTTAATTACTCTGTGCTAACATTGGTAGTCCATCGTCTCTACCTCCTAGCTGAATAACGGGCTGTTATGTGTAGAAACACCCAGTACTACTTGCTATTATGTCAGACTGAGTGACTTGGTTCGTCTTGGCCTTTAATTACTCTGTGCTATCATTGGTAGTCCATCGTCTCTACCTCCTAGCTGAGTCAGGGGCTAACTTGTTTAGAACCACCCAGTTACACTTGCTATTATGTCAGACTCAGTGACTTGGTTATCTCAGCCTTTAATTACTCTGTGCTATCATTAGTAGTCCATCGTCTCTACCTCCTAGCTGAATATGGGGCTATTATGTATAGAAACACCCAGTACTATTTGCTATTATGTCAGACTCAGTGACTTGGTTCGTCTTGGCCTTTAATTACTCTGGGTTATCATTGGTGGACCATTGTCTCTACCTCCTAGCTGGGTCAGGCGCTATTATGTTTAGAACCACCCAGTACTACTTGCTATTATGTCAGACTCAGTGACTTCTTCGCCTTTAATTACTCTGTGTTACCATTGGTAGTCCATCGTCTCTACCTCCTAGCTGAATAAGGGGCTATTATGTATAGAAACACCCAGTACTATTTGCTATTATGTCAGACTCAGTGACTTGGTTCGTCTTAGCGCTTCATTACGTTGCGCTATCGATTGATGCGTCTCTCGACTCAATCTTACCCTCTCCTATCTGAGTTAATTCCCCTCTAGGGAGCACGCGGAACGTCACAACAGTGTTGAAAGACCCACCCTATACAGGGCCATGATAAACTACTAGTACCCGTCCCTCGGTCTTTATTACTTCATAGAGGGCTGACATCAAGAAGCACGGGATATGAAGACCGACTAATAATGTAGAGAGGAAAGGTCATCTCGGCCGTTATTTAAATCTCAGTTCTTCCATCAATATTATTTTAATAAGCCATAAACTATATAGCCTACTGGCAAGGATCACTTCCCAAGTGTGAGACAGGGATTGCCATAGTTTTGCCATTTTTATGCCTGATTAGGTGGAAAAATATAAGATTCCTTCTAAAACAAGTTACGTGTGATTAGGGGAAGATGACCTCGTAGTTCCGTCCCTTAAAACAACAATAACTACGTGTGATTATAATTATTTGCACAGGCTACCAGAAACAATGACAGAAAGAAACACAGAAAGAGAGAAAGAAAGACAGACAGAAAAAAAGAAAGGGGAAGGAAAGAAAGACAGAAAGGATAGAATGACAGAAAGACAGAAAGAAAGACAGGCAGAAATAAATAAAGACTGAACGATAGGAAGAAATAAAGACAATCAGACACAAAAAGGAAGACAAAAATACAGGCAGAAAGAAAGAAAGACAAAAAGAAAGACAGACAGACAGTAAGATAGACACAGAAAAGAAGAAAGACAGAAAGAGATACAGACAGAAATACAGAAAGAAGGAAAGACAGAGAGACAAGGAGAGAGATAGAAAGAAAGAAAGAAAGAAAGAAAGAAAGAAAGTAAGAAAGAAGAAAAGAAAGACAGAGAGAACAGAAATAAAGGCAGAAAGAAGAAAAGAGAGAAAGACGACAGACTGAAAGAAAGAAAGAAAGAAAGAAAGAAAGAAAGAAAGAAAGACTGATAGGAAAGAAAGACAGGCAGCACAAAAAGAAAGAAAGACAGACATACAAATAAATAAAGAAAGAAAGAAACAAACAAACATAGAAAGAAAGAGAGTCAGACAGAAAGACTGACACAGGGAAACAGACAGACACATACAGACAGACACCGAAAGAAAGACAGACACGGAAAGTAAGTAAGAAAGAAAGAAAGAAAGAAATAAATAAAGACAGACAGAAGGACAGACAGACACAGAAAGAAAGACAGAAAGATAGAAAGAAAAAATGAAAGAAAGAAAGAAAGCAACAATGAGTTGTTGTTGATTCATTGAGGATCTTTGCGACATTGTGGTCATGCACTTGAATGTGTGTATGTAATTTGTCTGATAACCTGTCATATTTTGATGGCTGTATTAGTGTGTGTTGTTACAATTCATATGAGGTTTGGGAAGGAGGCTGCCGTGGCCTGCATTTAGGAACTATCCCAACATTCGTCTTGAGTAGAAGTGAGAAAAAACGGAAAACTAATTCCAGAATGGCTGAGGTGGAAATCGAACCGGCGTCCTCCCAGTTTTACGTCACGAGGCTGAGTGTACCCCATTCCAGCCCTCAGACCAAACTTAAATTTTCTGGCAGAGACGGGAATCGAACCCGGGCCACCGCGGTGACAGCCGAGAGTGTTAAAGAAAGAAAGAAAAGAAAGAAAGAAAGATATTGATTATTTAAGGGTCCACATCCTGGCCCAGCCTGCTCTGCCAAGAAATTTTATCTGGTCTGAGGGCTGGAACGAGGTACACACGATCCCGTGAGGCAAATTTGAAAACATTAAGATATCCGCCCCCCCCGCCCCCGCCCCCCGCCCCCCCCTCCCTGCCACTCCCCCCGCCCCTTCCCCACACAAAGAATCCTACTATTTTTTAAACATTTTTCGATGCTTAATACTTTAGTATTTATTAGTAAATAGCAATCAGCCCCGGTTCACCCAGCGTAAGATTAAAAGGCGCACGGACGGCAGGTTTTTCTTTGACTCGATTCACTGAAATCGTTTCTGCTCGGCTTTGTTTGGTCATAAATAAATGTTTTTCAACAGAAAGCTTCCTCGAGAAATCCTTTACTGAATGGTAACAAGTAGTTCCGTGAAGAACTATACAGCCTATTTTCATATATCCTACTTATGTTAATTCCCCACTATCAACATACACAATTTCAGATTGATTGCTGAAAGAGATTCGTAGATATTGAGAACCGACTAAATATTTCGGATGGTCGCCATGCTGGATTGTATGTATGTAGGTCCTAGAGTTAGGTACTGTTACATGAAGATTATTGTGTAGGTGTAGTATTCAAACTTCCATCGCATGATTAGGACACAAGAAGTAACAAGGAGATTTTAAAATTTCGCACTGCTGCCATCTTGTGGTTATGGAAACAATTGAAATAAATTAGATGCCAGTGGATTAATATTCGTATAAGGATTTACTGTACATAGTTTCACTGCACTTGGATGGTTAAATTGCGAGAAACGTCCATGTGAATATGTATACTTCGCGTCGCCGCCATGTTGGATTTGTGATCACCAGGTTATTTTAAGTCCTATAGGTGAACTTAAGTTCATAGCCCCCATGAACATAAAAACATAGTTTGATTGCTATAATAGATTCGTAGATATTCAGAGCCGTCTAAATATTTCGGATGGTCGCCATGTTGGATTGTTAAATGTATAGGCCATAGAGTCATGTAACATTAAAAAAAAAATATTGCGTAGGTTCATTATTCAAACTTTCACTTCGATCGCATAATTACGACACAAGAAATAAAAACTTAATTTTAAAATTCGCAAAGCCGCCATCTTGAGGTTATGTAAACAATTGAACTAAATTAGATACCAGTGCATTACAATGTGTATAAACATTTCCTGTACCAGATTTCATTGCGTTTGGAACATTAAATCGCGAGAATGGTCTATTTAAAATATTCAAATTCGCTTGACCGCCATGTTCGTTTTGTAGCTCACCGGTTTTTAGCCTATTTTCAATTTTGAAAAAAATAGGCTTATGAGATCACCTTTTGTCCGTGTGTGTGTGCGTGTGTGTGTGTGATTCGTGTGTGTGTCCCCCCCTACTAAAATCTAAACGGCAGGAGCGATTTCAATGAAACTCGGAAAGTTCATAGCACTATTCCCGGCGACCTCGACCGTGCCCTTCAAATTTTGTTACGACTCACCAATCCAACATGGCGGCTGTGCGAAATATTTCACCAGCATTCAATATCTCCGAAACTATTACCGATATTACCCTGACATTTTCTATGGTGATAGAGGGAACTACTATAAGTTCACTTATGTGACTTTTGAAAACCTGGTAACTACAAAACCAACATGGCGGCCAAGCGAATTCGCGACTTTTAAATAGACGTTTCTCGCGATTTGACCAACCAAACGCAATGAAACTTGGTACAGTATATGTTTATATACATTGTAATGCACCGACATCTAACTTCGTTCAATTGTTTACATAATCACAAGATGGCGGATGTGCGAAATATTTCACCGGCATTCTATATCTCTGAAACTATTAGCGGTATCTCCCTAAAATTTTTGTTCGGAGATAAAGGGCACTACTGGAATTCCATCTATAAGATTTTCAAAAACCGGTTAACTACAAAACGAACATGGCGGCCAAGCGAATTTGAACATTTTAAACAGACCTTTCTCGCGATTTAATGTTCCAAGCGCACTGAAACCTGGTACAGGAAATATTTATACACATTGTAATCCACTGGTATCTAATTTAGTTCAATTGCTTACATAACCTCAAGATGGCGGCAGTGCGAATTTTAAAATTAAGTTTTTATTTCTTGTGATGTAGTCATGCGATCGAAGTGAAAGTTTGAATAATGAACCTACGCAATAATTTTCCTTTAATGGTACATGACTCTATGGCCTATACATTTAACAATCCAACATGGCGACCATCCGAAATATTTAGACGATACTGAATATCTACGAATCTATTTTAGCAATCAAACTGCATTTTTTAATGTTCATAGGGGCTATGAACTTAAGTTCACCTATAGGACTTTAAATAACCTGGTGATCACAAATCCAACATGGCGGTGACGCGAATTATAAATATTCACATGGTCGTTTCTCGCAATTTAACCATCCGCGTGCAGTGAAACTTGGTACAGTAAATCTTTATCCGAATGTTAATCCACTGGCATCTAATTTATTTCAATTGTTTCCATAACCTCAAGATGGTAGCTGTGAAAAAAAATTAAATCTCCTTGTTTTTTCTTGTGTCTTAATTATGCGATTGAAGTTTGAATACTACACGTTCACAATAATTTGCATGTAACAGTAAACTCTAGGACCTACATATATAAAATCCAACATGGCGACCATCCGAAATATTTAGTCGGTTCTCAATATCTACGAATCTATTACAGCAATCAAACCGAAATTGTGTATGTTGATAGTGGCAATTAACATAAGTAGGATATATGAAAATAGGCTGTATAGTTCTTCACGGAACTACTGGTTGAAAGTCTTATAGATGAACTTCCAGTAGTGCCCTTTATCTCCGTACAAAATTTCAGGATGATACCGCTAATAGTTTCAGAGATATAGAATGCCGGTGAAGTATTTCGCACATCCGCCATCTTGTGTTTATGTAAACAATTGAACGAATTTAGATGTCGGTGCATTGCAATGTCTATAAACATATACTGTACCAAGTTTTATTGCGTTTGGTTGGTTAAATCGCGAGAAACGTCTATTTAAAAGTCGCAAATTGGCGTGGCCGCCATGTTGGTTTTGTAGCTACCAGTTTTTCAAAAGTCACATAGGTGAACTTCTAGTAGTTCTCTTTATCACCGTAATAAATCCCAGGGTGACATCAGTAATAGTTTCGGAGATATTGAATGCTGGTGAAATATTTCGCACAGCCGCCATGTTGGATTGGTGAGACGTAACAAAATTTGAAGGGCACGGTCGAGGTCGCCCGGAATGGTGCTATGAACTTACCGAGTTTCATTGAAATCGCTCCAGTAGTTTAAACGTTATTAGGGGGAGACCCACACACTCCTCACACACACACACACACACACACACGCACGCACACACGGACAAAAGGTGATCTCATAAGCCTATTTTTTCAAAAGTGAAAATAGGCTAAAAACCGCATTAAAATCCATCCAGTGGTTCTCGAGATTACCCGTTACAACCAAGAATCGTGGACTTTGTTTTATATTATGTTGGGATAGTGACCACACTTTTTGAAGATTTTGCCGTATAGTTTGTTGTCGGAGGGCAGAAACCGTTTGTGGGTTTGGTAGAGTTTTGTAGAGCTATTTTTTCTTATATACTTGGATGCTATAATGCACGCTTGACGAGAAAAACAGATCATCATTATTAGTTAGCTCTTCGCTAATCAAAAAAAAATATATTTTTCACTCACATGCAATTTTTTCAGGTTATGTTTTGGCATACCCCAATATTGGTATTAATCTATATTGTGAAAGTGTGTAAATAGCCCAGAGGATTTAATTTCATCAAACTAAACATTTTTCTATGAATATTGGAATACATTAAATCTTCACCATCATCATCAAATTCCAGCTCCAGTCACCCGGGTGCTGGTAACGAGTCCTCGCCATCTTTTCTTGCCCATGAATAGTTAGTCCTTCTCCAGTCTATTCCTTCGTTTTCAAGGTCATCCTTGATTTGGACCAACCATTTCCTCTTTGGTCTTCCTACTGGTCATTTTCCTGGGGGTAATCTTGTTGAAGTAAGCTTTTGGAGTCCTCTCATCTCCCATTCTTTGAAGATGGCCATACCATACTAATCGTTGCTTGTAGCACTGATATGTATGCCAGCCTCTGTCCTGTCTGTTTCATTTCTTACTTTGTCTCTCCTTGTACTTAGAAGCATTGTTCGTATGAACTGCTTTTCGGACGCCTGGATCCTACTTTCTTCTCTTCTGGACAGGGTGCATGTTTCTATTCCGTAAGTCAGAATTGGGATGTATTATATCTTAAACAGTATATGTCTACACTTACTGGGCACTTTATTATCCGATAGTAGTGTTTTAACTTGTGCATAGAAGGTGGCAGGTTCACTAGTTAGCCTATTTTCAATTTTGAAAAAATAGGGTTATCAGATCACCTTTTGTCCGTGTGTGTGTGCGTGTGTGTGTGTGTGTGTGAGGTGTGTGTGTGTCCCCCTAATAAATTCTAAACGTCTGGAGCGATTTCAATGAAACTCGGTAAGTTCAAAGCACCATTCCCGGTGACCCCGACCGTGCCCTTCAAATTTTGTTACGTCTCACCAATCCTACATGGCTGCTGTGCGAAATATTTCACCAGCATTCAATATCTCCGAAACTATTCCCGATATCACCGTGGAATATATTACGGTGATAAAGGAAACTACTAGAAGTTCACCTATGTGACTTTTGAAAACCTTGGTAAATACAAAACCAACATGGCGGCCACGCGAATTTGCGACTTTTAAATAGTCGTTTCTCGTGATTTAACCAACCAAACGCAATAAAACTTGGTACAGTATATGTTTATACACATTATAATGCACCGACATCTAACTTCGTTCAATTGTTTACATAACCACAAGATGGCGGATGTGGGAAATATTTCACCGGCACTCTATATATCTGAAACTATTAACGGTATCACCCTGAAATTTTGTACGGAGATAAAGGGCACTACTGGAAATTCATCTATAAGAGTATCAAAAACCGGTTAACTACAAAACGAATATGGCGGCCAAGCGAATTTGAAAATTTTAAATAGACTTTTCTCGCAATTTAATATTCCAAATTAATGAAATCTGGTACAGGAAATGTTTATACACATTGTAATGAACTGGTATCTAATTTAGTTCAATTGTTTACATAACATCAAGATGGCGGCCGTGCAAATTTTAAAATTAAGTTTTTATTTCTTGAGTCGTAATCATGCGATCAAAGTGAAAGTTTGAATAATGAACCCACGCAATAATTTTCCTTTAATGGTACATGACTCTATGGCCTATACATTTAACAATCCAACATGGCGACCATCCGAAATATTTAGACGGCTCTGAATATCTAAGAATCTATTATAGCAATCAAACTGATTTTGTTTTATATTCATAGGGGCTATGAACATAAGTTCACCTATAGAACTTTAAATAACCTGGTGATCACAAACCCATCATGGCGGCGACGCGAAGTATAAATATTCACATGGACGTTTCTCGCAATTTAACCATCCGAGTGCAGTGAAACTTGGTACAGTAAATCCTTACACGACTGTTAATCCACTGCCATTTAATTTATTTCAATTGTTTCCATAACCACAAAATGGCAGCTGTGCGAAATTTTAAAATCTCATTAATACTTCTTGTGTCCTAATCATGCGATTGAAATTTGAATGCTACACGTACACAATAATCTTCATGTAACAGTACATAACTATAGGACCTACATATATAAAATCCAACATGGCGACCATGCGAAATATTTAGTCGGTTCTCAATATCTACGAATCTATTACAGCAATCCAACTGAAATTTTGTATGTTGATAGTGGGGAATTAACATAAGTAGGATATATGAAAATAGGCTGTATAGTTCCTCACGGAACTACTTGTTTTAATTGTCACTTCACTGATTATGTTGTTATCCTTACTCAGTGTCAAAAAAAAAAACGAGAAATGTCACGAAAAATTCGCATTAAATTACTAATATTGTAAAATTTCTAGAAATGTTGTGATTCAGTGTTCATCATCCACTCGAAATGATCTGTCAGAATATGCAATTGTAAACATTGTATTTTGCTTCAAAACCAGCTCTTTACATGCACTCGTTTGTCCTAGAGCAAAGATGATGTTGATGATGATAATTGTTGTTATAGGGGCCTAACATATAGGTTGTTGTTGTTGTTTGAGTCTTTAGTCTTTTGACAGGTTTGATGCAGCCCTTCATGCCTCCCTGTCCTGAGCTAATCGTTTCATCTCTACGTAGCTACCACACCCTACATCCGAGGCAATCTGTTTAACATACTCTAACCTTGGTCTACCTCTACAGTTCTTGTCCTCGACCCTTCCTTCCATAACTAAGCTTGCAATTCCAGGGTGTCTTAGTTATGTGTCCTACCAACCTATCTCTTCTCTCCATTAGCAGTCGCCAGAAACATCTCTCCTCTCCCACTCGTCTTAATACCTCTTCGTTTGTAACCCTATCTAGCCATCTGATCTTCATCATTCTCCTGTTACACCACATTTCAAACGCTTCAATTCTCCTCTTTTCTGCTGCACTAATAGTCCAAGTATCACTTCCATAGAGCGCCACTCTCCAGACAAAGGTTCAAAAAATTGTCTTCCTAATACCTAAATCTATATTCGATGTCAACAGATTCCTTTCCTGTGGGAATGCTTTCCTTGCCTGAGCCAACCTACTTTTTATATCCTCTTTGCTTCGTCCATCACTGGTTATTTTGCTTCCAAAGTAACAGAAGTCTCCTACTTCCTTTAGTTTTCCCCTGCCAATTTGATGTCCATAGAGGTTTCTGATTTATTGGAATAATGGTTTGGGTGATAGTTATTATTTATTTATTTATTTATTTATTTATTTATTTATCGTATGGCTTTTAGTGCCGGGAGTGTCCGAGGACATGTTCGGCTTGCCTGAGTCTGTTACTGCTTCCAGCGGATACCCTTAGGGTGAGCTACAAGTTCCGTTCAATTTCAAGTAGTTCCAACTTTCGCTACCAGATATCAATGAACCCTAGTGGTGAACGTTGGAACTTTGATAGAGCGTTCCGGCGAAATCTAACCTAACAATTTAGCTTCACACATGTTATGTCTGTGGAAGGATCTTTAACATGCCATAAATCTATGACATGGGACCGCCGGCTTTACTTCCCCTCTGAAGGAAGGCATACTGAAGGATGTTTAACGCTCTTAAAAAATCCGACTACTTCGGCCGGGTTTGAACCCGCTATCTTGGGCACAGCAGTTCAGCATACTACCAACTACCCCACCGAATGATGGCATGAAACCTACAACTAGAACTAATTACGGACTTATCAACTAACTTACATGAAGAAGAAATGAATGAAAAAAAGGAAAAGAAATGAAATAATGGACAGGAGGAAAATGAATTCCCTCAATCCCCAAAGAATGAGGATTGAGGGATTTGAAAGGAAAGAGAGCCATGAAAGGCAGATAGGAAAGGGAAAGAGGAGAGGGCTGCCCCAATGTCAGTGGAAAATGGGGAAGTAACGAACCGAGCTCAGGAATCCCTTGGGGTCACCAACTCCCAAACTCACCAGCCATGTTCCCTTGAGGGTCTTGCATTATCCAGAGTACACCAGAAGTGGTGATGGCTATATATACCCTGCCTCCTTGAGGGCCTTGTGCAGAAGGCAGGAGAGTCCATGAAAAGAAAAAAGAAGGCTGGGTCAGGAGGGTATAAGGGAAGATAAGACAAAGGCCAAGTAAGGCGGTAAATTGAAAGACTCCCTAGGCCTCGGTTACGCTTATTAATAGGCTATCACTCATGATACGAGTATGATTGTCTTCCAAGGTACGCTTATATTCGCTCTATACCAATATTAGACCTAATCATATTTCATGAGTTCTTTGGTAACTGTACAGTCCAATCCGAGAACCACAGTCTCTTCCACAATATTGGCACACAAGATCTTGAGCATGGGGGTTGATCATTCTGCGATTCATGCGCTCTTTTCTGGCATTTCTTTTTTCATCCTGAAGCTTTCTTCTCTCTTGTTCGAAGAACAAGTGGCCTTGATGGAAGTTGCGGCGCCACTCTGATCGGTTGGATGCGACAACCTCCCAGTTTGCTGTATCAATTTGACATTGCTACATGTTGGTCTTCAGAAAAACTTCATAGCGGTAAAATTATTAGCTAATACCGTCGGTGTCGGAAGAGAACAAGTGTTGACCAAGAGAGGCTGACAAGACAGATAACTGAAAGGAGCCTAGCACAAAGAAGTAGAAGCAATGCCGGGCTCAGCTGAGGTCCAGTGGTCGCCAACCCTCGTCCCCCAGGTTGTGAGTCATTGAGGGGTAGAGCAAAGAGCATAATCTTCTGTCCCCACAGCTCGAACAGTTTCATCATGGTGTGCCTGTACTTGCTGACGCACTCCCTTGACTAAGACGTGGTCTCGGCCCGCCCAGAGCTCTTCATTAGCCCGTCTCTCCTCTCCTTGGCTAACAACGACTTGTTCTCGAGGTGATGGACTACCTGCCAACAGCCAAACTTCTCCCACTTTCCTCCCACTGTCAGAAGTGACAATCTCACGCACATACGCCTAATATAGACGGTGAGAACTTGTAATAAGTCCCGGAAATCCATTTGGGCACTGAGAAAGAAAGCAAACCGGACACAACTCACGTTGATAGATATCTGGAATCCTCCTGGTATGCAGAAATTATTTGAGAAAGACTGAGTTCACCTCCTTGCATATTAAAGGCAATCACAAGTTACATTACAACAAGCGACAATACCAATCATTTTAAACTGAAGGACGAATTACTTCATCAACTTAAAAACAAGATGTTCAGTAAAGAACATATAGCCTACGTTCTCCTAAATGGATGGTTATTGTTATAACTCTTTGTCCATTTCAAGGAGTATAATTGAATGTTTGTTGTAGTAGCTTGTTGAAATTCAACGTGTTATACTACCCCTGTACAAAATTTCATTCAATTCGGTTTCACCTTGTTTGAATTGACATGGTGAATCAATTTGCACACATACATGGTCGCTATCTGAAAAGTATTGGGCTAATGACCTTTTAGTTCAGTCAAGAGATGCTTCCCACAAAAAGGTACAGTATGTTGTTGCAAACATTGGTAGAGATCAAATAATTAGTTTGGTCGTAATTTGATTTAAGCTTTTAACATTTGCGTGGTCGCCATTCCGTTTCCGTCAAGATGGCGGCGATATAAAACATGACCCTGAGGTGCCCCTTTCTAGTGCTACCTCTGTATCAAATTTCGTTCAATTCGGGTTTACCGTGTCTGAATTGATAGGGGGAATCGATTTGCACACATACATGGCCGCCATATGCAAACTATTGGACTGATTACCTTGTAGCTTAGTCAAAGAATGCTTCTCACATGAAGGCATCCTGTTGCAAAATTTGGTAGAAATCTGATGATCAGGTTGGTCGTAATTTGATTTAAGCTTTTAACATTTGGGTGGCCGCCATTCTGTTTGCGTCAAGATGGCGGCGATATAAAACATGACCCGGAGGTGCCCTTTGCTAGTGCTACCCCTCTGTACCAAATTTCGTTCAATTCGGTTTCACCGTATTTGAATTGATAGGGGGGGGGGCATACAATCAGAGTACACACACAGACAGACACACAATTCGCCATGTGTTGATGTCATAAGTCCTCTTTTATTTTTTGCAAACGTCGAAAGTAGGCTAATAACATTTACAAATGACAAACTGCACATATTACACAACAAGACTCAAATCAATTTAACTTCGTGAATCAAGAATTATAAGACAAGTAGTTCCGTGAAGAATTATGCAGCCTATTTTCATATATCCTACTTATGTTAACTGCCACTATCAACATACAAAATTTCAGTTTGATTGCTGTAATAGATTCGTAGATATTAAGAACGGACTAAATATTTCGGATGGTCGCCATGTTGGATTTTATATATGTAGGTCCTAGAGTTATGTACTGTTACATGACGATTATTGTGTACGTGTAGCATTCAAACTTCAATCACATGATTAGGACACAAGAAGTAACAAGGAGATTTTAAAATTTCGCACAGCTGCCATCTTGTGGTTATGGAAACAATTGAAATAAATTAGATGCCAGTGGATTAACATTCGTATAAGGATTTACTGTACCAAGTTTCACTGCACTCGGATGGTTAAATTGCGAGAAACGTCCATGTGAATATTTATATTTCGCGTCGCCGCCATGTTCGATTTGTGATCACCAGGTTATTTAAAGTCCTATAGGTGAACTTAAGTTCATAGCCCCTATGAACATAAAAAAAATCAGTTTGATTGCTAAACTGATTCGTAGATATTCAGAGCCGTCTAAATATTTCGGATGGTCGCCATGTTGGATTGTTAAATGTTATAGGCCATAGAGTCATGTACCATTAAATGAAAATTATTGCGTAGGTTCATTATTCAAACTTTCACTTCGATCGCATGATTACGAGACAAGAAATAAAACTTAATTTTGAAATTCGCACAGCTGCCATCTTGCGGTTATGTAAACAATTGAACTAAATTAGATACCAGTGCATTACAATGTGTATAAACATTACCTGTACCAGATTTGATTGCGTTTGGAACATTAAATCGAGAGAAAGGTCTATTAAAATTTTCAAATTCGCTTGGCCGCGATATTCGTTTTGTAGTTAACCGGTTTTAGAAAGTCTTATAGATGAACTTCCAGTAGTGCCCTTCATCTCCGTACAAAATTTCAGGGTGATACCGCTAATTGTTTCCGAGATATAGAATGCCGGTGAAATATTTCGCACATCCGCCATCTTGTGGTTATGTAAACAATTGAACGAAGTTATATGTCGGTGCATTTCAATGTGTATAAACATATACTGTACCAAGTTTTATTGCGTTTGGTTGGTTAAATCGCGAGAAACGTCTATTTAAAAGTCACAAATTCGCGTGGCCACCATGTTGGTTTTGTAGTTACCAGTTTTTCAAGATTCACATAGGTGAACTTCTAGTAGTTCCCTTTATCACCGTAAAAGAATCCAGGGTGATATCGGGAATAGTTTCTGAGATATTGAATGCCGGTGGAATATTTCGCACAGCCGCCATTTTGGATTGGTGAGACGTAACAAAATTTGAAGGGCACGGTCGGGGTCTGCCGGAATAGTACTATTAACTTACCGATTTTCATTGAAATCGCTCCAGCAGTTTAAAAGTTATTAGGGGGGCTTTCTCTCTCTCACACACACACACACCTCACACACGCACACACACACGGACAAAAGGTGATCTCATAAGCCTATTTTTCAAAATTGAAAATAGGCTAATAAATAAATAACAATCAACAGCTTCAAATCAAATACGGATATAAAAATCGCTACGTAGTATAAAACAAAGTCGAGGGGCAGATGACCTCGTAGTACCGCCCCTTAAAACAGCAATAACTAACTAACTAACTAAAAGTCCCCGATTCTTGGATGACTCGGGTAATCTCGAGAGCCACTGGATGGATTTTGATGTGGTTTTCACCATCCCGTATAGGATATTTCGAGGAAGGTTTCTGTAGAAAATTATTTATTTATGTTCAAAGAAAACCGAGCAGTTACGATTTCAGTGAAAACGTCAAACAAGAACCTGGCGTCCATGCGCTTTTTAAGCTCCCGCTGGGCAAACCATTAAAAATATCAATATACTATGAGTGTAAGAATTTTTCAGCATGAAAAATTCTACAAAACAGTCTGCGATAGCATATCTCTATCTTCAATATATCGCCCACTATAAGTGTTTTTACGTTTTCATTTTTTCCAACAATCTCCATTCAATGGACGACTAGACTAGTACCGCCCTCTGACGTCACGCTATCACGTGACTTTATTTACAAACCGCTCTTGTGGGCAGCCATTAGTAGTTTGTGTGAGTTGTAATTACGAATTACGCTTAAATATTCGTTTTTTGTATACTGTACATTATAGAATAATGGTTCAATATTGTGCAGTTCCCCAGTTCAAAAACTAATGTGGCAACTACAAAGTAAAGTTTACTTCCTTGCCAATGGTCGTATTAGGAGGAAATAGTGGCTTTTCAAAATTCGTCGTGCTGAAAGAAAATCACACATATCAGCCCACATGAGAGTATGTTCAGCCCATTTCTTACCTTTAGATTACAGGCCAGTAATGCCTGGAGGAAAATTTTTAAGTAATGATGCTGTGCCAAATGTATTTCCCGATTTTTTCTCTAATAAAATTGAAGCCGCCACGTCCTAAGATGGCATATAAATTAGGCTACGCCTAGATAGGAGGCCTTTGCCCTTCAAGGGACATTTGAGGCTGTTCTTTATTCTTTAAAAATAATGGAAGGAGGAAGATTGGTGTATAGGCCTATGAGATATGTGGCCTTAAATTTAGGTCGTCAGTCAAAAACTGAGGATGAAATATATATGTAGACCTAGGCCTACTGTCAATACCAGTATGATTTATAAAGCAGCTTACAAATGGATTCTGTACAGTTCTACACCCTTATTTGCTTGTAAAAAGACATCACATGGAATTAGGCCTAGGTTGCTATTATCCTCTATTGCAGTAAATTGGGCTGATAACCTTACTGTGCCCCCCCCCCCCTTAAAACAACAATAGCTAGCTAGTAGTAGTAAATTCAGACATAAATTAAAATATACAGCTGTATTTTAAGAAGCCTACTTGTATGTCTGTGGATTTTGGAAAATTGACAGAATTATGAATTCTCCTCTTCCTGTTAGGTTACATCACCGGTTCTGGATCTATGCACTTTCCCCTAGGTTTAGCCTATACCATTGCTGCTCAACAGATGTGCAGGATATTTTAGCAGGAATTTCAGTGGCTCCAGTACTGCAAAGATGAGGTAAAACAGTCCCATGAGAGGAATGCATTTCCTTAGCTTAAAAAAATGTGGGTTAATGTCTTCCCAGACAGCCAATTCCTATTAAATTGGTAATATTCACGAAAAAATCACCCAGCTTTGCAGGAACAGTATGTCCTAAGAACGTTGAAATCGTCATTCTCTTCATATTATACCCTTGAAAATAAAGTGGCTTTTGTTGTTGTTTCATTTGAGGGCCTTGGGCATCGTGATCATTTGGCCCCATGTACTTGAACGAGTGTGGGATGATTGTTTGATAACCTTTGTTCTTGTGGTATTTGTAGTAGTGTGTGTATTTATAATTCAGGAGAGATATAGGAAGGAAACGGCCGTTGCCTTTTAGTTAGGAACCATCCCGGTATTTGACTGGAGTATAAGTGGGAATCCACGGAAAACCACTTCCAGGTTGACTGAGGTGGAACTAAAACCCACCGCTTCTCAGTTTTGCCTCACGAGGCCTACTCCATTCCAGTCCTCAGACCAGAATTAAATGTCTTGACAGAGACGGTAATCCAACCCACACCTCCGGGTTGACAGCTAACAAAGCTAGACGTCACATCACGAATAAAGATTCTTGGAGGAGATTTCCTTCTGTCTAGCAAAACATACAGCCTTAAAAGTCATTAGATAACCTTGATAGGCACACCAAACATCTTAAAAAATTCAATGTCAGCTGCGTTAGAAATAAAGTTTCATTTCGCACAATGGAACTGTCATATCTACCGTGCCGAAACTATAAGAACGTAAACCGGTACCGGTAATTTCATGCACTACATTGTACAACCATTATCATTATGCCTATATTGGAGGTATATTTAATACGAATTACGATAATATATACGTATTACCAATCGCAAATCGTTGACACTTCAACTCGGTAAATAACACAAGACAACGTGCCTCAATTCGTCTCTCGCCCACAAGACTACCTGCGCACTCTGTGAGACACTTCAGGACCTCAAAGCCACGCCACAAGTAAAGTCGTCCATTACTGAGGCGACAAGTTACGAACTAGCTAGGGGCGAGCTTATCGCCCCAGTTACAGCCTAGCTAGCGGGCGAGCCTATGACCCCCAGATACAGCCAGCAGCTAACTGTCGAGTCGTTTTGAGTTAAGACTTCAGAGAAGAGTGGTTGTGTTTGGAATTTCCCTGGAAGTGCAACTAGAATGCTAGCCCCTTTAGTCTTACTGAAGATTAGCCTAAGGTGATGATGATGAAGACGATGATGATGATGATGATGATTGTTGTTTTAAGGGGCCTAAGATCTAGGTCATTGTTCCCGTAAGGATTGGGCGATCGTGATAATGAAACTATTAGTAAATTTAACTCCAAAGTTACAACTGAAAGTAACCACACACTACACTCTAGAAGGAGAAAAAGTAAATAAAAGCAGAATACGGGAAATATAAGACAGGAAAAAGAAATGCCCTCAACCCTCGAAGAATGAGAGTTGAGGAACTTGGAACGAAGTAGCACCATGAAAGGCAGACAGGAAAGGTAAAGAGGAGAGGGTTCGCCCCAAAAGGTAATGGAAAATAGGAAAAACGGTCCCAGCTCAGTAATCTCTCGGGGTCGCCAAATCTCGAACTCATCAGCCCTTGAGGGTGTAGCACTATCCAGGGTGCCCCATACGTGGTGGCGCTACACACAGCCGGCCTCCCTTAGGGCCTTGTGCAGAAGGCAGGAGATAATAATAATAATAATAATAATAATAATAATAATAATAATAATAATAATAATAATAGTTTAATCTATGCCCTGTATTGTGTGTTTATTACTCCGTTTACGCAAGTAGTCCAATTGGGCCCCTATAACAGATATTCATTGTGTAATGTCGTTTATTTCATTAGAAACGGAGGTTAGGATCGAGTGAACTGATATCAGTTGGATCACATATGCACAGAGAACCTCCGTCGATCAGTCAAACTAACACACTGGCATTCACAGGAATGTTGTAAACCTTGCCATAGGTATAAAAGGCAATACCCAGTGTCTTACGACAATGGTGAATTCTGAATTAATTAAACGCCCGCTACCGGAGGATCGTCCGGGCACGTCTAGTTCTGGCGCAGGATGTGACAATTTACAAGCCACCAGTAACGGCAGGTTGTGGATGCAGAGGACAACTGCCATTTCATCTGAAGAAACCCCCGCTGCCAACGAAAATTCTGCTGATACCCAACATCAACAGATCAGCACCACCGAAAGTGCTTTGCAGAATTCATTTGCAACCACCAAGGCTGGCCGCAGTAGACAACGCATGCAATGGACACGTGAAATGAATACTGACGTCATGCGTTTCTACTTCCTAGCTACAGTCATGGAAAGAAATCTGACTGGATATAGAACTTCTCTGCATTATAAGTTTATAAGTAAATACTCCCATTTGAATATCACAGAACAGCGAGTAAGTGATCAGCGTAGAACCATAATAAGGAACAGTCTCCTAAGCGAATTTGAAATTCAACAGATTAAAGATGGGGTTCTCTCAGAACTACAACCCATGCAGGAGAACAACAATGACGATCATCTGGCCGTTAACATAAGACACCACACCACGTCAAGATACTGCAGAAAGTAATAAATCTTCCGCAGTCGAAATTGAAGGCAATAGTAACACACTGGAGGATCGTAGAAATGTGATGAATATTTTACAGACAGAATTAATGAAATGGGAAGATAGTGATCCAAATTCAAGGAGTATTATTCCCAAGCTAAGATTTAAAAATAATAGCAGACAAATAATTGAGCATGTAAACAATTGCTTGGCAGCTATCTCAGAAACAGTAGATAATATTACGGACTTCCATTTGCTCATATACTGCGCAGCTGTTACTGTGTTATCACTCCATAACCAGGTGTCCAGCAACCAAAATTTCAGTCCTCGTACAGAAAGAATTCCTCCATGGGAACGACGAATCAATAATAAAATAAAATAAGGTCTGCTCACACAATGTGCTTCAGATAATAGAACTCAAAAGATCACTTCAAAAATCATGAGGATAATTCCGAACATAAAAAAAAACAAAGGGAAGCAAGAAATCCTGAATATCATGGACGACTACAAGCAAAAACTGGCAGTACAGGCAGCAAAACTCAAGAGATACAAGGAAAGTTATCAGAGAAGAACACAAAATTATCTCTTCAGAGCTAATGAGAAAACTTTCTACGCGAATCTTGATGGCAGCCGTGAACCAACAATCTCTAAAACACCAAATGAGGAGGAAATAAGCAACTTTTGGCGTAATGTGTGGTCAAACCCGGTGCAGCATAAAGACGATGCAGAATGGATCCATAAAATCAACGAGAAGCACTCACACATTAATCAAACGCAAGAGTTAGTCATTAATGAACAGGACATCCAAATAGCCATCAGCAAAACACACAGCTGGAAAACTCCGGGACCAGAGAAAATTCAGAACTATTGGTACAAAATCTTTATCAGCACACACAGAAATTTATCTGATCTTGTAACTCAGGTGATCTATGATCCCGAAGAGTTCCCACACTTTCTCACAGAGGAATGAACCTACATATTGCCTAAGAGTGATGACACAGCTAATCCAGCAAACTACAGACCAATAACCTGTTTGCCGACGCTCTACAAGATCATCACATCGGTCATCACAAATGTCATTTATGATCACATGTACCAGCATAGCGTCTTGACAGAGTAGCAAAAGGGTTGTAAGAGAGGCGGCCAAGGCTGCAAGGAACAGCTCACCATTGACAGTGAGATTATACACCAAGCGCAGAAGCAACAACGTAACCTCTTCTTGGCTTATATCGACTATAGAAAAGCATTCGATACGATGCCCCACAGCTGGCTCATCCATACCCTTGAGATATACCGAGTAAGCAAAACACTCATCAACTTCCTTGCTATCATTATGCAATTTTGGCGTACCAAAATCATCTTGAAATCTAACATCACTACCACTGAAACAGAGGTCATACCTATCAAACGTGGTATATTTCTAGGTGATGCCTTAAGTGCACTGTGGTTTTGTTTATGTCTCAACCCTTTATCAGAGATTCTAAAGATGAACAACTACGGATACCAAATAAAAGAAAATAAACAAAATCTCCTCAAAGTAAACCACCTCTTTTACATGGATGACATAAAATTGTATGCAGCAAATAGGAACCAACTGACATCACTCATCAATATAACAGATAACATTTCGGAGGACATTTTCACGGAGTTTGGCACTGGCAAATGCAAAATCAACAGCATCAACAAAGGACAGTGGTGTAGAACAGAGGGAATAAGCATAACAGCTGATGAGCGAATAGACAGCATGGGGAAAGATGAAACATATAAATATCTAGGATTTGAGCAAGTAGTTGGAATCGACAGTAAATCAGAGAAGGAGAACCTCTACCAGAAATGTAATCATAGACTTCGACTTCTGCTGAAAACCAAGCTTAGTGCTCATAACCTAACAAAAGCTATCAATTCATGTGCTATGTCTGTGCTGATGTATTCGTTTGGTGTTTTAAAATGGTCTCAAACAGATCTAGAGAACATTAACCGCACAATAAGAACTATGTTTACGGAACACAGAATGTTGCATCCCAATGCTTGTATAGAGAGAGTAACAACACCCAGAAATGAAGAAGGCAGAGGTATTCTTGATGCTATAGCTCTGCACTATCAACAAGTTATACATCTAAGGAATTACTTTCATTCTCGGAAAGATACCAGTGTTTTACATCGAGCGGTAGCACAAGCTGACTTCAACCACACTCCTTTGAATCTCCATGAAGGAAATTTCGTCATGAGAGACAAGAACACACTGACCAGAGAGAAGGTGCAGAGATGTGCTGGAAAAGAACTTCATGGCAGATTCCACAACCAGTGCAATGACAAGAATATTGACAAACAGCTTTCGAACACATGGTTGTCAAGGGGAGAGCCGTTTCCAGAAACTGAGGGATTTAACCAGGCGATACAAGACAACGTTATCACCACAAAAAGTTATAGGAAACACATCCTGAAAGATCAGACTGTTATAGATGATGAATGCAGGAAGTGCAATACCGGTCTAGAAACCATAGAGCATATTACCAGCAGCTGCTGAATTCTAGCGCCAACATCTTACACTGAGAGGCATAACGATGTTGCCAAAGTCATTCATCAGGAACTCGCCCTAACCCGATCACTCATACACGACAGGACGCCTTATTACAAATACTCTCCAGAAAGTGTGCTGCAAAACGAAGATTACAAGCTGTATTGGGATCGCACTATTCAAACAGACAAAACAACTCCTCATAATAGACCAGACATAACTTTAACTGATAAGAAGAACCATCACACGTACTTGATTAACATATCTGTTCCGAATGACCAACATAAATACAGAGAAAAGATTGAAAAATATACTCCTCTAGCTATGGAGGTTGCTAGAATCTGGAGACAAAAACTGTGACGATTCTTCCTTTCCTCCTTTCTCCCACTGGCTTGACACCTACATCCTTTTCAGTAAATCTAGCCACACTAAATCTTCCCATATTCACCCATAGTATTGCACAAAAGGCTGCAATTCTGAAAACCTGCAGCATCGTTAGAGGGTTTTTGAATACACATTAGGATTTTTCTTTGGACCCTCGTGTAAAAAAGAGACGTGGAAGATAAGAAGAGAAAACAAAATTAACTGTCAAACGTCCATGTTATAGTTCGAAAATGTATGCTATAGGCTTAAGTGTTACTTGACTCATTTTCTTGTACGTAATGTACCGATATGAGTCATGTTACCGACTGTAAGTTGAGTAAATAAAGAAGATAATAATAATAATAATAATAATAATAATAATAATAATAATAATAATAATAATAATAATAATAATAATAATGATATCGTATGGCCTAGGGTGCCGGGTGCAAGCTTTGTTATTTGCACCCAGAGGGTAGCTTGCATGTCAAATTTTGTTGTTCCTTGAAGCTCTATGAAAGTCAAGGAGGTTAGATATCTACTGTAAGTTCCATGACACTATAGCACTTTCTAGTAGATAAATGAGGAACTTTGTGTTGGCGGTAAATCCCGACTTTAATTTTGCCATTATGAACACGGCGTACTGAATTTAAATGGGTTCTTTAACATGCCAACATCGTATGACATGCGTGTCGTGATTTTTGCCGCCTTTCAAAAATCACTTACCACGGCCAGGAGTGAACCTGCAAGCTAGGGGTTAGTAATCCGACACGATAACCACTCATCCACCGTAGAAAGCTAAGGCAGGAGATAACATGAAAGGAATAAACAAGAGGTCTGACCCCACGGAGAATGAGAGCATCTGGAAAGATGAGACAAAGGCCAATTAAGATGGGAAATTGAAAGACTGGCTAGGCCTCGGATACCCGAATACCATCGGTGTTGGAAGAGATCGAGGAAGGTCGGCAGGAAAGATGAAAGAGGGGAGCTCTGAACGAATAAGTGTTAGCTGGATTCAGCTAAGATCCCGTGGACGCCAACACACGTCCCACTATGTGTGAGCCCCTGGGGAAGCTTGATAAGAAGGAAGTTGTCAGACTTCTATCTTCTTGTAAGTGAGGGTGCAGCATTTTGTGAAACCCCGTGTGGCGGTGATGAACTACCTGTCGGCCGCCACCTTGACCCTCCTCTTCCCTGGCCGCCACTTGATTAGAGTCCAGCAGTGATTGATTCTAGAGTTCGCAAGCCAGCCGGTGTAAGGGTACATCATCACATATGCTATGCTTCTCACCTTCTGGCTTACAATGCTCTTCTGTCTTGAACAGCAATGGTAGCATAAATATATGATGATGATAATTGCTGTTTTAAGGGGCCTAACATCTGATTTATCAGCGCGTGATGGTCTGCGTTATAGCGAAAATGACAATGAGACAGGAACCATATCGAAAACTAACGGAGGTTGAAAATAAGGCAAACGATTGAAAAGACACACAAAATATAATTTAGAGTGGAAAATGACAAAATGGAAATTAGATGGAAAATAATCACAAAAGGAGTTTAGATTGAAAATACGCACAAAATGCAGCTTTGAGTAAAAAAAAAGTGCAATTTAGATTCAAAATGCTCACAAAATGCTATTTAGATTCAAAATTATTCTTGATTTGAAAACCGCACCTGGCATCTAGAGTCAGAGTAACAGGTCTTGATCAACCTTATGTACTTCATTGGAATGCCCATCTCTTGCATAGCCGTCCATAATACTATACGGTTTATACTGTTATAGGCCTGACGAAAATCAATAAAGATTAAATGCAATTCCTTGTCAAATTCGTAGAATTTCTCCATGAGTTGCCTCAATGTAAAGATGTGGTCGATAGTAGACCGACCAGATACAAAACCACATTGGTATGAGCCTATAATGTCTCCCAAAAATGGCCTAAGTCGATTCATAAGCAGTGAGGTTAAATTTTTATATCCTATCTCGAGTAAGGCAATCCCTCGGTAGTTAGAAGGTTGTGTGGCATCACCTTTCATATCCTAAAAATGGGGCATATCACGGCTCTTTTCCACTCACTTGGAATAACTTCTTTCCTCCAAATATTAACAATTAATTGTTGCAGATTTTTCATTAACACTGCTCCACCATACCTAATCAACTCGGCAGTAATTCCACTTCCTCCCGGAGCTTTGTTGTGCTTTAGAGATTCCACAAAATGTCTCATCTCATCAATAGTTGTCTCAGGTTCTTGCATTTCCGCCGTCATCATTGGCACCTGTGCATTTATAGCATCCATCTCAGCATGAACATTTAGTAACTGATCAAAATGCTTTCCAAATAGATCTGACTGTTCTTCAGGAGGTACAATTTCTCCATCTTCGTCCTTTAGTATTAGTGTATGTTGCTTGTAGATTCCCCTCGCAGGGTTAACCATTTTAAAGAAGGATCTCGATACTTTCTTAGATTCCTCTATTGCTGTCAGTAGTCCCATACCATGCACCCGTTTTTTCTGTCGGATGAGTCGATATGTCATACGTCTCACTTCCATATAGGCCTACGCTGCATTATTATCTTCCGATGGATATTTCACCCATTGCAATCTTTTTGTTGTTCTGTTTTTCACTGCGACTTGACATTCATTATCAAACCAGGGTTTGTTTTTGGTTTTTGGTCGCTGTCCCAAAACTTCATTTGCACTTTGTAGAACTGCCCTCCGCAAAACAGACCACTGCCCTTCCACATCTTCTAACGTATTTGATGTAGGTAGGCACTCCTTGATTCTATCTTGATATTCTTCCCTCACAGACGCGAGGGCCAAATTATCTTTGTTGAATATACTTACAAAATGAATTGAAATTCAAAATACTCACAAAAATGCCGCTCCCGCATTCAAAGACTTACTAGAAAGCAATTTAGATTATCAATCCTTATAAAATCCAATTGAGGTTGAAAATACTAGCAAAATGCAATTTAGATGGAAAATACTTACAAAATGCAATTTAGATTGAAAATACTTACAAAATCGAGTGTAGATTCAACAAATTTACAAAATGTAATTTAGATACACGGGGAGTCAATTCTCAAAAAACAGTTCGGAAATCTTTAAGAGAAAAGGAAATATAATGAAAAGAAAAAGAAGGCTAACCCCTCGCAGAAGGAGGGTATCAGGAAAGATGAGACAAGGGCCAAGGAAGAGACTCCCTAGGCCTCGGATACCCTAATACCATCGGGGTCGGAAGAGAACAAGAGTTGGCCAAGAGAGGGCGACAGGAAAGAAGACGGAGAGGAGCCCGGCACATGTAAGTGGAAGGAATGCTGGACTCAGCTAGGTCCCGCGGTCGCCAACCCACGACTCACTAGATGTGAGCCCCTGAGGGGAGCTTAAATACATTTACTTCCATCAATGTTCAGCTGAATTATGAATGGTCTGGCTTCTTGACCAAGTCGATACAACGCTTGTCTTTGGTCTGAAGGGCCCCTGGTCCTTCCCCGGAAGGGTCGTGAGAATTTCAACATCGCACTGCTAAGTAAGAGACTTCTGCTACTTTGGAAGCAAAATAACCAGAGATGGACAAAGCAAAGTGAATATAAAAAAGTAGGTTGGCTCAGGAAGGGAAAGTATTTCTACAGAAAAGCAATCTGTTGACAAATAAATAGAGAATTATGTATTAGTAAGTCAATTTTGAAAGCCTTTGTCTGGAGCGTGGCGCTCTATGGAAATGAAACTTGTACTGTTGGCTCAGCAGAACAGAGGAGAATAGAGGCGTTTGAAATGTGGTGTTACAGGAGAATGATGAAGATCAGATGGGAGCTGTAGCGTAATAATATAACGTTATTATTTTAGCGCTTTTCACGGCGGTTGAGTGGTTATCGTATCGGTCTACCAAAACAAAGCTTGCAAGTTCGCTCCTGGACATGAAAAGTGTTATTTAAAAGGCGACAAAAATCTCGACACGCATGTCATACGTTATTGGCATGTTAAAGAACCCCTTTGAATTCAGTAGGCCGTGTTTATAATGGAAAAATTAATCTCGCGATTTTCCGCCAACACAAAACTTCCTCTTTCTCTAGTAGAAAGCGCTATATTGTCAAGGAGCATAGCTATCTAACCTCCTTGTACTTCATAACGCTCCAAAGAACAACAAAATTCGACATGCAAGCTGTCCTCTGGGCGTCAAATAACAAAGCTTGCACACGGCAACCGAGGCCATACTGTGCCCGTTTAGACCGAAGTCCGAACGACCACATATGCATTTTCACCAAAAATCAGTCAGCACGAGAATAAAAACATCCTAGGGCGCCATATGGGTTAAAGTGAGTACATTAACACACAAAAAAAAGCTTTACTGATTTTCGGCTCGATGCAACAATAAGGATAGAAGGAGATTTTCTGAAAATAATACAATCCGTAAAATTATCTCATTTTATTTAAAATGTTAAAAAGTTGATAAAGAAATGCTAAAAATAGCATAATGGATGCATGACGAATCATACATTATATACACAAATTTACAGATTCACCAACACATGAACACTAGGCACTGACCACGATAAGAAAAAATAATTTCAAAATCAAATAAATGCTCGTTTTGCTCGTCCATTAATTCAAATCATTGACTTGTCATGTCTGAGTGTAAAAACTGCTCAGATCAAGGGTTCCATATGGCTTGCAAAAATATTTGCAACTGCAAAATATCGAATAAAATATATGTGTTGGCGAGACTGTAGAAAAATGAGAAATTCAAGTTAACTACGCATAAGAATAATGCAAAATGTAGCTTATATTCTTGTAGATCTTTATGTGGATAATCTGGTCTGAACCAGATTATTTGAGTCGTCTGTCCCCATTTGGTCACGTACTTATAATCTCGTATCGGCCTCCATTATGAAAATGAAAATCCACAGCCTGCTTCCAGTCTCCGACCGGGTCAGGGAATGGAATGAATGAAGCCCCCATCTAGCGGCGAGGATATGAACTGTGCCGGCTGCCGAGGCCTGACGCACTCCTCTGGGGCAATGATTAAATGAATGACAGATGAAATGAAATGATAGTGGAGAGTGTTGCTGGAATGAAATTTTGACAGGAAAAACCGGAGTACCCCGAGAAAAACCTGTCTGCCTCCGTTTTGTCCAGCACAGATCTCACAGGGAGTGACCGGGATTTGAACCACGGACCCAGCGGTGAGAGGCCGGCGTGCTGCCGCCTAAGCCACGGAGGCCTCCATTATATACCCGCAAAATGTCTAGCCAGGCATAACGGTATTCATACTCGTTGCCTGAATATCTTGATGAAAACTGTCTATAATATTAGCTGCTTCAACAGCTGAAGTAATCTTCTTGATAGGGGTAGGATCGAAATGATCCACGATGCAAAAATACCAGTAGTAACTTGACCCAACTGTGATGCATTCAGTACTATCAATACTCTGACAATCTTATTCAGCACCGGTCGAAGTTCTGATGTTCCATTCCCTGGGCAGAGTTTCTCACTCTCCAGAAAATGCTAAGCATGCTGGTTTCCCTATGTCGGCTAAATGAACTGAAACGTGCAAAACTGGTATGTGAACAGTACTGACTTATCGTGGTTGGTCATAGCGTTATTGGATGAAAATAATCCAAGTTTAAATCTTAGTGGACAGTGGAAAGAAAAATATAGACTAAGTCTATCATATGTCCGTGTAGCAGTAATGATGAAGATCAGATGAGAGCTGTAGCGTAGTAATGTAACGTTATTATTTTTAGCGCTTACCACGGCGGGTGAGTGGTTATCGTGTCGGTCTACCAAAACCAAGCTTGCAAATTCGCTCCTGGCCATGCAAAGTGATATTTAAAAGGCGACAAAAATCACGACACGCATGTCATACGTTGTTGGCATGTTAAAGAACCCATTTGAATTTAGTAGGCCGTGTTCATAATGGAAAAATTAATCTCGGGATTTTCCGCCAACACAAAAGTTCCTCTTTCTCTAGTAGAAAGCGCTATAGTGTCAAGAAGCATAGATATCTAACCTCCTTGTCCTTGATAGCGCTCCAAGGAACAACAAAATTCGGCCTGCAAGCTGTCCTCTGGGCGTCAAATAACAACGCTTGCACACGGCAACCGAGGCCATACGATATTATTATTATTATTATTACTTACAAGATGATATATTGGAGTTGGGAAGAACTATGTACCGTAGTTGTTAATTTATATACTTTATGTTCGACCCTGACTATTATATGTCTGAAAACTGTATCATAATGATGGTCATTATAACACTATTTTTCATTATGAAACAGTTTCTCCCACCAATCACAGCTCAAGAAACATTTGATTGACCAATTAGATAAGGATACTTTCACGCATGCACTCAAAATCCAACATGTCTATATAAATTACCGAAAGTGCACCGTCCATATGTTCGCGTAAATAAACTGGTGAATATGAGACAAGAAATAGCACTGTACCTTAATATCCCCATACCCAATTTCTACACAGCGCGTTGTTTTCAAACGACTTCGATGGCATTTTTACTGAATACTGGTGCCCAATCTGCACATATGGCATTGAAGTACACAGAGTGCATGCGTCGGTCGGTCAGAGAGCTTGGAAATCAGAGATATCCTACCCAGCGCAGCACCAGATCACAAAATTCTAGTGACAATCTCAACAGATATTTATGAATATTTATGTTCGAACATAAAATAGTTATAATAATTATCGTCGAACATAAACATTCGTATGCAATTCGCCTATAATGGTAATTAAGACACTCGAATGGAAATTATAAAACTCGCATACGCTCGTTTTATAAATATAGTCGTGTCTTAATTATAGCCATTATAGGCTCGTTGCATAATGTACTATTATGTTCGACCCTGACTATTATATGTCAGAAAACTGGACTATAATGAGGCTCATTATAACACTATTTTTCATTATCGAACAGTTTCTCCCACCAATCAGAGCTCAAGAAACAGTTGTTTGACCAATTAGATAATTGGATACGCTGAGTTCCACGGCCTTCTAATTTAAATTTCACTGCCTGGCCTAGTGTCATAGTAGGGTAATCGAGGAGGCCATGGTCAAATACAAGGCATTCTCTCCGTCTCATGCGCTCTGTTCAGTACATAAAACTGGCGAAATATCGACAGATATTTATGAATATTTATGTTCGAACATAAAATAGTTATAATAATTATCGTCGAACATAAACAGTTGTATGCAACTCGCCTATAATGGTAATTAAGACTCTCGTATGGAAATTATAAAACTCGCATACGCTCGTTTTATAAACATACTCGTGTCTTAATTATTGCCATTATAGGCTCATTGCATAATGTACTATTATGTTCTACCCTGACTATTATATGTCAGAAAACGGTATCATATTGATGGTCATTATAACACTTTTTTCATTATGAAACAGTTTCTCCCACCAATCAGAGCTCAGGAAACAGTTGTTTGACCAATTAGATAATTAGATGCGCTGAGTTCCACGGCCTTCTAATTTAAATTTCACTGCCAGGCCTAGTGTCATAGTAGGGTAATCGAGGAGGCCATGGTCAAATACAAGGTAATGTCTGCGTCCCATGCACTCCGTTCAGAACATAAAACTGGCGAATCTCGACAGATATTTATGAATATTTATGTTCGAACATAAAATGGTTATAATAATTATCGTCGAACATAAACAGTTGTATGCAACTCGCCTATAATGGTAATTAAGACTCTCGTATGGAAATTATAAAACTCGCATATGCTCGTTTTATAAACATACTCGTGTCTTAATTATTGCCATTATAGGCTCGTTGCATAATGTACTATTATGTTCGACCCTGACTATTATATGTCAGAAAACTGTATCATAATGATGGTCATTATAACACTTTTTGTCATTATGAAACCGTTTCTCCCACCAATCAGAGCTCAAGAAACAGTTGTTTGACCAATTAGATAATTAGATGCGCTGAGTTCCACGACCTTCTAATTTAAATTTCACTGCCTGGCCTAGTGTCATAGTAGGGTAATCGAGGAGGCCATGGTCAAATACAAGGCTTTCTCTCCGTCTCATGCGCTCTGTTCAGAACATAAAACTGCCGAAATCTCGACAGATATTTATGAATATTTATGTTCGAACATAAAATAGTTATAATAATTATCGTCGAACATATACAGTCGTATGCAACTTCGCCTATAATGGTAATTAAGACACTCGCATACGATAGTTTTATAAACATACTCGTGTCTTAATTATTGTCATTATAGGCTCGTTGCATAATGTACTTTACTAACATTATAAATACTCAGCCTTTCTGTTCTGTCTTTTATTTCTGTTGTACGGTACGGCACTAAATTATGTCATCCGTTATGTAATTCAGAACATAATCAAATAACACTGGTGTCAACCGAAAATATTATATGAATTGATCTTCATTGCAGTGCAGATGACGACGCACTAAATTTCGTATGCACCTTCTGTACGACGTGTGTGTTTGAGTCTTCAGTCTTTTGACTGGTTTGATGCAGCTGTCAATGCCTCCTTATCCTGAGTTAATCGTTTCATCTCTACATAGCTACCACACCCTACATCCGAGGCAATCTGTTTAACATATTCTAACCTTGGTCTACCCCTACAGTTCTTTTCCTCAACCCTTCCTTCCATAACTAAACTTGCTATTCCCAGGTGTCTTAGTACGTGTCCCACCAACCTACCTCTTCTCTTCATTAGCAGTCACCAGAAACATCTCTCCTCTCCCACTCGTCTTAATACCTCTTTGTTTATAACCCTATCTACCCATCTGATCATCATTCTCCTGTAACACCACCTTTCAAATGCTTCAATTCTCCTCTTTTCTGATGCACCAATAGTTCAAGTTTCACTTCCATAGAGCGCCACGCTCCAGACAAAGGCTTTCAAAAATGACTTCCTAATACCTAAATCTATATTCGATGTCAACAGATTCCTTTTCTGTAGAAATGCTTTCCTTGCCTGAGGCAATCTACTTTTTATATCCTCTTTGCTTCGCCCATCACTGGTTTTTTTGCTTCCTAAGTAACAGAAGTCTCCTACTTATTTCAGCTTTCCACCTGCCAATTTGATGTCCATAGAGGTTTCTGATTTATTTCGGCTGCATTCCAGTATTTTTGTTTTACATTTATTAATTTTCATCATGTATTTTTTTCCGTAAGACAGAGTCCATACCATTCAAAAACTACACAGTTACAAGTCTACGCCACCCTCTCAACACACCATATTGCCTTATTTACCTCGGAATGCTTAATGCAGTAGTAAAGATAGCTTTGAAGGCCTTTTTTCAGTGATACCTTATTAAAAATTGATATTATAACTAGGGCTCGGATTTTTAGGTAAATAAATATTCTTTTATGTGAATACATATTTTAAGCATTTTTCTATAAATACATAAATCCCTGATTTTCTCTTATTAGCACATAAAACGACATAATATTTACATTTTTAAATCGGTAGGCTACGTTAGATCTTTAAGTTTATTGAACTTTTGTTCTGTGTTACTTCAACGGGGAAGAACCTGTGAGCTATCTAATCTTCATGCAGAGCGTATGTCAGCTTGCAACTGTGTTATTCTTAACTTGTCGCCCCGTGCTACTCACTGTGGAAGCCGGGGATTTCCTTATCCATACCCATATTGCACCACGTGCTAGACTCTCCCAGCTACCTGGAACCAGTGTCACTAACATGCAGTTCATTTCTGGCACTGCGAAGTGTAAGACAGTTCTACGATGCCTAAAGTAAAAACAACTACAAGTTGTCGTCTGTTGCAGAATATAATAGTACATTATGCAACGAGCCTATAATGGCTATAATTAAGACACGAGTATTTTTTATAAAACGAGCGTATGCGAGTTTTATAATTTCCATACGAGTGTCTTAATTACCATTATAGGCGAGTTGCATACGACTGTTTATGTTCGACGATAATTATAACTTTATTATATGTTTTAACATAAATATTCATAAATATCTGTTGAGAGTCAGCTACTGGAATTTTGTGATCGCAGAGCGAGCGTTGGGTGTTATATCTTTGTCTTTCAAGAGCTTTGAACGACCGACGCATGCGCTCTGTGGGCTTGCAATGCCATATGCAGCCATATGTTTACATCAGCCGTCCCTCAGTAATATTGTCACCGCAGTCATTTGAAGACAATGCGCTGTGTAGAAATTAGTGTTGGTGATTTTAAGGTACAGTGCTATTTCTTGTCTCATATTCGCCAGTTTATTTACGCGAACATATGGACGGTGGGTATTCCATGTCGGTAATTGATTATAGTTCGATGTTGTGTTTATGTCCGACATGTTGGATTTTGAGCGCATGCGCGAAGTTATCGTTACCTAATTGGTCAATGAACGAGCTCTGATTGGCTGGAGAAACTGTATCATAATGGAAAACAGTGTTATAATGACCATCATTATGATACAGTTATCTGACACATAATAGTGAGGGTCGAACATAAAGATAATTTTACTTCTGATGAGGGCGTTCCGTTCTGCGAACCATATGAGAAAGCAATCAAGGCTGAACACTGATCTCACGTTACACAACACCTCAATTGCAAGAAACATATTGTCGCAGTTGCGCGCCTTCAGAATACGTGTTTTGAGATAATCGTCGGTCATTTATGATGGACAACCTGAAGATATATCTCTTTGGGTATTGTAATGCTTCAAATTGCATTCGTGAGTACTGCATATTGTTTATATTCAAATTAATAAACTAAATTATAATTAAATATATTTACTTTTTTCTCACATATTTCAGGTATTTTTAATACATAAAAAATAAATATTTTGCCGATTGTTAGCACCTAAAAATCCGAGCCCTAATTATAACTTACTTTCAGTTGGACAACCCACAATAATTCCACATACTGGAATGTAAATAAAAACAAATATGCTATCAGAATAGCGGCTTCGGTGGCGTAGTTGGTAGCAAGCTGAGCTTCTATGGCCAAGATCGTGGGCTCAAACCCGGCCGAAGAGCGTTAAAAATCCCTCAGTATGCCTTCCTTCGGAGGGGAAGTAATGCCGGTGGGCATGTCATAGATTTATGGCATGTAAAAGAACCTTCCACTAACTACAATTGTGTGAAGTTAAATTTGCAGGTTAGATTTGTTTAACGCACTATTACGTCCCAACGTTCGCCACCACGTGCCGGTTGCAATAGCATATAGTAGACAAGTTTCCAGCTAGGTGTCGTTGACGGTAGCATTTGGTAGCAAAAATCGGAACTACTTGAAAAAATTAATCGTCTGCAGTCCTTCTACCTCAATCACAGTTAACACACACTAATACAGCCATCACAAAGAACACCGGCTATCAGACAGATTCTACACACACGGGGCTACATTGCCACGTTGTTGCAGCCTTTATACTAAGGAACCAATCGAACTGAGTTATAATATTTTTAGCACTTCGTCAACCAATGCTACAGTATCATTCAACTTTTTACTATACTTTCATTTTAATTCTTTGAATATATACTTACTTTTCAAACTGCCTGTGTGTCACAGACGTTACAGCTACAAGTCTACGCCACCCTCTCAACACACCACATTGCCTTATTTACCTCACCTTAATATAATTCTCCTCCTTCTACATTTCCATCTCACTCACACTTCTCCCCTTTCAACTGCAAGATGGAAAACTCGTAATGACTTAATTAAAACAAGGTATAAAAAGACAAGCTCGTTACGACCAGCGCTATGAAGGCCTGCTTACTGCACGTCTCTCCTCTAAACTGTGGCAGGTAGACACATTTTAGGACGATTTGATTCATGTTATCTGACGAACAACACTTGTCCTAAATTAGAATTCTTTCTTCATGTAGTAGCGGCAACATTTAGACCCATAGTAGCATTTAATATCTGATTATTGTTGGGACTATCTCAGATAAAGGGTGGGGGTGGGGGGTGGGGGTATACCTTTACAAGTGTAAAACCACAGATATTTAAATAGTTTTCCTCGGTAAAATATCCCTTTGTTCTGTTGATATGAAAGTTTGCATATTCCTCGAACTGTTCTTTGTCTTTGGTTTTCAACATGAATATTTGCAATTAACTTTCCCTAGTAAAAAAAAAGAACTAATTTATACATTTTCCTTGATAATTTCTACAAAACTTCACATTTCTGGAAGATTATTGTTTTAGAATGTTCACAGTGCTTGTGTTGTGGCCTCCGTGGCTCAGGCGGCAGCAAGCCGGTCTCTCACCGCTGGGCCCGTGGTTCAAATCGCGGTCACTCCATGTGAGATTTGTGCTGGACAAAGCGGAGGCAGACAGGTTTTTCTCCGGGTACTCCGGTTTTCCCTGTCACAATATAATTCCAGCAACACTCTCCACTATCATTTCATTTCATCCGTCATTCATTTAATCGTTGCCCCAGGGGAGTGCGACAGGCTTCGGCGGCCGGCACAGTTCATATCCTCGCCGCTAGATGGGGGCTTCATTCATTCCATTCCCTGACCCGGTCGGTCGACTGGAAGCAGGGTGTGGATTTTCATTTTTTCATAATGCTTGTGTTAACGATGTGAACTCACATCTTTCGCCTATCTTTTGAAATAATATTTTCTTCTCCCTTTTTTATAAGGGTAGATTTCTTTGACATTTTGATGAGCTATGTTAACTCTGAAAATACCAAAAAAAAACCAAATGTGGCCGCGATCTGCACCAGTCACAGCCGGCTCAGCCTGCCGTGTTTATCGGGGCGCACATAGATAATGACCCTGTACGTAGTTTTCTTTTCTTTGAAACTTCTCCTTGACGAGCTTCTATTAGGCCCTATGTTAATGTTAGGTAAATATTCATGAAAGTCCAAATAGGAGGGCCGTTTTTTAAGTAAGGGCCGTTTTTTTTAAATTAACCGAACATTTTATTTTCAAACCACATTTATTTTTAGGTTTTACATAACTTCCTCTATTTTCTACATAGTTGCCTTGTTTATTAAGCACTTGTCATACCTTAAAACTAAGTTCTGAAATCCCTCTGCATAAATGTTTGCCGCCTGCTCTGACAACCAAGAATTCACGGCTGTTTTAACTTCTTCATCGTCGGCGAAGCGCTTCGCACTAAGATGACGTTTCAGCTGCGAAAGGTGGTGGAAATCTGTGATCACAGGTGATCGACCTAAGCGTTCATTGTCAAGAACATTTCATGGCCACTTTTGAATTCGCTTACCCATTTTCGCACATTACCTTCCGTCATTGGAAGCCTCCGTGGCTTAGGCGGCAGCACGCCGGCCTCTCACCGCTGGGTCCGTGGTTCAAATCCCGGTCACTCCATGTGAGATCTGTGCTGGACAAAACGGAGGCAGACAGGTATTTCTCCGGGTACTCCGGTTTTCCCTGTCAAAATTTCATTCCAGCAACACTCTCCACTATCATTTCATTTCATCTGTCATTCGTTTAATCATTGCCCCAGAGGAGTGCGTCAGGCCTCGGCAGCCGGCACAGTCCATATCCTCGCTGCTAGATGGGGGCTTCATTCATTCCATTCCTGACCCGGTCGGAGACTGGAAGCAGGCTGTGGATTTTCATTTCACCTTCCGTCATTGCATTATCACCCACCATACACCTCACAAAGCAGACAATGAATGTCTGCAGCCGACATGTTTCTTGCACTCAAAATACGTACTAGAGATCGTACCTCACACGCGGCGGGCGAATCAATAATCTAGAACATTGTAAAGATCCACAGTTCAGCGTACAGGTTAGCTACACAGCTGCAACTGACGCCTGCTTGTTCGCAGAGGATGCCGGGAGGTAGCGCGCACGCTTGTTGCGGCGTGCGTACTAACTACGGGTTAAAAATGGCCCTTACTTAAAAAACAGCCTTCGTACAATTTAATTTTTCAAGAAAAAGTGACGTGATAGAACTTTTTATTTATCGTTTCCGAAATCAGAACCAAAATATAAATTAAGTTCACAAATCACTTCCCTTGTATTTTTTTTTAAATCGCAGGTCTATGTAATTGATACAATAAATTATTGTTACCTGTCCATTTTATATTATTATCCCGACAACCTTCTCTGCGGAATCGCATTATATAATCTCTATGCTGATACCTGAGAAGTAATTAAGCCAGATTTAGAGGGAAAGTGAAGCAGTGCTTGGTAGAGAAAGCGCGTGAGCCATTTTTCAATTCCAGCAGCTCCCTCGGGACTTTCCATATAATGCCCCAAACAACCGCTAGCACGCGCTTCTGAGAGATCAAGGGAGGCACACAGTACTTACCATTCAAGGCACACGCCCGCCGGCAACAGAATGCAAATTAGAATAACATAGCTAATTCTACCGTTTAAATGTACCATGGCCTCGTTTTATACGCGTGATTTTTTGTTGTTCAACAAGGCTTTTAATAGGAAGTTAAATTGCTGGGATTTCTTTGCGTCACCTTGTTTGTTGGTGAGTGTGGTGACTTGTTTTAAGGGGTAAAAAATCTGGGATATCTGCTCTTACAATGTCAACTTTTGAAGCCAATTTTTTTAAATTGTTGATGTGTAACATCTTTCAACTCGGTATCTGGATATTTTTGTGGCGCTCGGTAGCTGGACATGTTTGTGGGAGAGATTTTGTAAAAGGGACGGAAATGGATGGGACGGAAGTGCATGGGACGGAAACAATAAGCGCGCGTGGTGGCGGAGATCGGTACAACGACGTACTGTAAGTCATGTGGCTATGGGGAATGTATATCGCATACAATTTAGTTCAAGGTTTGGAAACCCCATTCAAGATATTCCCACAATAAATCATCTTCAAGTTGTCGTTCTTTGGTGTGAAAATATTCATTTTATCATATTTGCTGAAAACAATTATGATTTATTAAATCTTCATACTTTTGCTGTATTCTTATTTAATGTAAGCACTCGATGTACTGTCGGCCATGTGGCTATGTGGAATCTATATCGCATCAACAAACACTCCAAACAACGTAGGAATTCAAGATATTAACGCCGACTACTAACAGTAATTGAAACTTCGTTGGTCTAAACATATCACTGGGAGAAACACATTTAATATAATTTCCGCACACCTAATTCTTAATCGCGCCTGTGGCAGTGCGCTGATCGGCAAAACGAGGCCATTTTAAATATCATCGCTGGCTTGGGTTCACTAACTTGCCGGTATAGAGCGCAGCTCGCATCAAGTAGACAGTGGATTGCTTCCGCCACGGCAAATAACAATTATGATTCATTACGGTCAGGATTTGGCACTGGATTTTTACAAGTAGTTATTTCAATGATCAACAGAGTTCACTGTCAACAAGGGATTTGCGCTCCCGGGACGCCCATAGTAGGATAACATGTCACATATTACACATCATATGCGACTACTGTAAGGCTCGTATATTTTTAGCCTATTTTCAATTTTGAAAAAATAGGCTTATGAGATCACCTTTTGTCCGTGTGTGTGTGCGTGTGTGTGCGTGTGTGTGTGTGTGTGTCCCTAATAAAATCTAAACGGCAGGAGCGATTTCAATGAAACTCGGAAAGTTCATAGCACTATTCCGGGCGACCTCGACCGTGCCCTTCAAATTTTGTTACGACTCACCAATCCAAAATGGCGGCTGTGTGAAATATTTCACCAGCATTCAATATCTCCGAAACTATTACCGATATTTTCTATGGTGATAGAGGGAACTACTATAAGTTCACTTATGTGACTTTTGAAACCCTGGTAACTACAAAACCAACATGGCGGCCAAGCGAATTTGCGACTTTAAAATAGACGTTTCTCGTGATTTGACCAACCAAACGCAATGAAACTTGGCACAGTATATGGCTATATACATTGTAATGCACCGACATCTAACTTCGTTCAATTGTTTACATAATCACAAGATGGCGGATGTGCGAAATATTTCACAGGCATTCTATATCTCTGAAACTATTAGCGGTATCTCCCTAACATTTTGTACGGAGATAAAGGGCACTACTGGAAGTCCATCTATAAGACTTTCAAAAACCGGTTAACTACAAACCGAACATGGCGGCCAAGCGAATTTGAAAATTTTAAATAGACCTTTCTCGCAATTTAATGTTCCAAGCGCACTGAAACCTGGTACTGGAAATATTTATACACATTGTAATCCACTAGTATCTAATTTAGTTCAATTGTTTACATAACCTCAAGATGGCGGCAGTGCGAATTTTAAAATTAAGTTTTTATTTCTTGTAATGTAGTCATGCGATCGAAGTGAAAGTTTGAATAATGAACCTACGCAATAATTTTCCTTTAATGGTACATGACTCTATGGCCTATACATTTAACAATCCAACATGGCGACCATCCGAAATACTTAGACGATACTGAATATCTACGAATCTATTTTAGCAATCAAACTGCATTTTTTAATGTTCATGGGGGCTATGAACTTAAGTTCACCTATAGGAGTTTAAATAACCTGGTGATCACAAATCCAACATGGCGGCGACGCGAATTATAAATATTCACATGGACGTTTCTCGTAATTTAACCATCCGCGTGCAGTGAAACTTGGTACTGTAAATCCGTATACGAATGTTAATCCACTGGCATCCAATTTATTTCAATTGTTTCCATAACCTCAAGATGGCAGCTGTGAAAAATTTTAAAATCTCCTTGTTACTTCTTGTGTCCTAATTATGCGATTGAAGTTTGAATACTACTCGTTCACAATAATCTGCATGTAATAGTACATAACGCTAGAACCTACATATATAAAATCCAACATGGCCACCATCCAAAATATTTAGTCGGTTCTCAATATCTACGAATCTATTACAGCAATCAAACTGAAATTGTGTATGTTGATAGAGGCAATTAACATAAGTAGGATATATGAAAATAGGCTCTATAGTTCTTCACGGAACTACTTGTTTTTAATACATACAGGGTCATTATCTTTGTGCGCCCCGATAAACACGGCAAGCTAAGCCGGCTGTGACTGGCGCAGATCTCGGGTGAGCATACATTGTTCAGTCGGTAGTGGCGCGCACTTTTACCAAGCATGTTCAATAATGTGTACTTACAGTGCTCATAGGCGATGCTGAAAATGTCCTCCCTCTCTTGTAACACACACCTGACATCTTATGATGAAAGAATTGACAACAAACTCATCTAATTTTTAGCCTATTTTCATTTTATGAAAAAAAAAAAAAATAGGCTTATGAGATCACCTTTTGTCCTCATGTGTGTGCGTGTGTGAGTGTGTGATGGTGTGTGTGCCCCCCCCCCCTCCAATACATTCTAAACGCCGACCCCGACTGTGCCCTTCAAATTTTAATGTGTCTCACCAATCCAAAATGGCGAACAACCGAAATATTTTGACCTTTCTCAATATCTACGAATATTTTACAGCAATCAAACTGATTCTCTTTATGTTCGTAGAGACTATGAACATAAGTTCATCTATATGAATTTCACTAACCTGGTGAGCACATATCCAACATGGCGGCGACGCGAATTATACATATTTAAATTGACGTTTCTCGTGATTTAACCATCCGAGTGCAGTGAAACTTTGCACGTTAAATGCGTATACGTCATTGACATCTAATTTATTTCAATTTTTTCCATAACCTCAAGATGGCAGCTGTGAAAAATTTTAAAATCTCCTTGTTACTTCTTGTGTCCTAATTATGCGATTGAAGTTTGAATACTACTCGTTCACAATAATCTGCATGTAATAGTACATAACTCTAGGACCTACATATATAAAATCCAACATGGCGACCATCCAAAATATTTAGTCGGTTCTCAATATCTACGGATATATCACAACAATCAAACTGAAATTTTGTATGTTGATAGAGGCAATTAACATGAGTAGGATATATGAAAATTGACTGTATAGTTCTTCACTGACCTACTTGTTGTTCTGTGAGAACACAACGATGTCTGTCAACTTTTTTATCAATCGAATTATGGATATTCACACGTCCGCGCAATGTGAATGGGTGTCTAAGCATGACCAACAATCACAGTATTCACAACCGGGTGGGTTAGCCGTGGTCGTTTCGGCATGACTGCTGGCAGTCGCTCACATCCGTGAGGCAAGGAGGTTCGAATACCCCCGCCGGCAACCTTGAAGATGGTTTTCTGTGGTTTCCCATCTTCCTTCCAAGCAAATGCCGGGGTTGGTCCCTAACTATAGGCCACAGCCGCTCCCTTCCAACTCCTCGTCCTTACATTCAAACTTTCCTCCCCAGAGAACGCTCCAACCGCGACGGTACTTGTAGCTCACCCATTGGGTGACCGCCTCAAAGCAGCTACTAAACTGGCGAACCGAACATGTTTTCGGACACTCCCGGCACTAAAAGCCATATGCAAAAAAAAAAAAAAAAAAAATCAGTAATCACAATACTCACTAAACGTGCAACACTAATGTCTGAGCCTACCAGATAGGCTACACGTCCATATGAAAAGAAAAAGATAGGCTATGTGTGAACTAACGGTACGAGCGGGGCAGATTACCTTGTAGTTCCGCCCCATAAAACAACAATAACTAACTAACGATATGTGTCGGCTGGCCGGCTGAGTGGACCGCGGCAAACTCTTGCGTCATTTGGCTGGCAATACCCCACTCCACTCCGCCCGCGATCTGCGCCAGTTAGAGCTGGCTTAGCTTAGCGTGTTTATCGGAGCGCACAAAGATAATAACACTGTATATGTTATACAGGGTGATTGTTTTGCTGCAGTGGGACCAGCGGCCAGCTACTAGACCCGCACTCGCCTACCGACAGACAACCGAACTCGGGTCGGAAATAATGTGGAGGTAGAAACCGCAACAGACTGCATTAATTAGTAGTAGAATCAGCGGAAAATCATGATTAAATAACTTACCTTTTCACAGAAAAAAAATCCACAGCCTGCTTCCAGTCTCCGACCGGGTCAGGAATGGAATGAATGAAGCCCCCATCTAGCGGCGAGGATATGAACTGTGCCGGCTGCCGAGGCCTGACGCACTCCTCTGGGGCAATGATTAAATGAATGACAGATGGAATGAAATGATAGTGGAGAGTGTTGCTGGAATGAAATTTTGACAGGGAAAACCGGAGTACCCGGAGAAAAACCTGTCTGCCTCCGCTTTGTCCAGCACAGATCTCACATGGAGTGACCGGGATTTGAACCACGGACCCAGCGGTGAGAAGCCGGCGTGCTGCCACGGAGGCTTACCTTTTCACAGAAGATGCTGAAAATGTTCTCCTTCAGCTGACAGACAGGTGTTGTACCGTGTAAATAAATTAGCGTTTACACGTTGTAATTCCCTTCTGCTGTGGGGGATATCTGCAGCCGTATATTGTTCTAAAGCTCCACTAAAGTACGAGTAATTATTGATCTGTACACTTTGTATTTTTAATTACAATTACAACGTGTAAACGATAATTTATATACATAGTACAGCCGAAGGAGAACATTTTCAGTATTTTCTGTGAAAAGGTAAATTCTTTTATCATGATTTGCTGGTGAATTTACCATTAATTAATTTACAGAGGTGTGCAAATTATTAGACTCGATGGCTGTTTTCCAAGAGTTACATTGCACTTTTTGTGACTTAATACAGTAGAACTGTTTTGCAAGGAGCAGAAATTATTACAAATATTTCATCAACTGTATTAATAACATTTTTGTTAAAGAAACTGACATTTAATGCAGAATGCTCCACGTTTTGTTTTGTTTTGTTTTGTTTGCTTTATTCAAGTTTTCGTGTGAATTTCGATCAGGGAAATTGGAAGTCTTTAATTACTGATTGCCCATTCTTTAACTATTCAATGATTCGTGAACAATGGATTGAAAACACCTGATTTAAAGATACATTCCAAAGTGAATTAAAATAAGAAAAACCGGACCCAGCTCAGGTGCCCCTCACAATCTCCAATTTCGAATACTTCCAGATGCAATTCCTTATGGAAAACATTGTAAGTCCACAGGAGAGTAAATATTACTAAAGAGGGTAATGAAGGTAAAATAAAATGCATTTGAATAAAACACTGTGACTGATTTAAATTGTTTATTTGATTTTAGAACTTAAAAGGTTCATTCTGGTTCCGTATTGATAAACTATTTTGTATAAACAGGTTAAAAGTTCCGCCTGATCAATACTTTTATTAATTAAGATCATTGTGTGGTCATTAATGGGACATGTTTCGAGGCCTAAATAATATTTTTGGCCCCTTCATCAGCCGATATCCATGTCAGGACATGACACCTCGCGATGATTCAGCAAGCCTTTCTCACACCTTGCATTACGGTGTCATAAGTATACCGATTGTGCAATTAAGTTACTGTGGGATTTAAGGCTTCCTGTTAAAACCCCTCACCCTTTTGTGTTACATAAATAATTTGTGGCCAGAAACCTTCCCTGGAGTGCACACAACAACTCACCCAAATTTCATCGAAATCGGATGAATGAATGGTATATGAACTCATAGGGGGCATGCATCTATACAGACGACAGACAGACAGACAGACAGACAAACAAACTATCATGTAACATTGATTTTTATAAATATAGAAGTTTGGTATGTTATATTACTACACAAACGTTGTAGCGCATACAATTGGTGTTTATACTGTATTTTAATTCGCAGTTTAAATCACGTTATATCAGGGTAGTTTGTTTTATTTCGTTCGTGAATGCGTTGTTCTATTTTCCATACATGGGCATGCTATTCATAAGCACGTAAAACTACAGTACTTCTAGGATAGCTCAGGGGAAAATCGAACCCACATAATTTCAGTTCTACCCGAAGTGTTCCCCGTTTCAGTCCTGAGATCCAAACAAAATTTCTCAACAAAGTCGATAATCGAACCTGGAACTGAACATTGGTTACCAAGAACGGTAGCCACTACAGCACGTGACGGATAATTTAGTTGGTTATTGGAGTTTTAAGGGACGGAACAGCTAAGTAATCTGCCCCTGGATAATATAAAGTGAACTCATTAGTACTACAACAACAACAAGTAGTTCCATGAAGAACTATACAGCCTATTTTCATGTATCCTACTTATGTTAATTGTCTCTATCAACATACAAAATTTCAGTTTTAGTGCTGTGATAGATTTGTAGATATTGAGAACCGTCTAAATGTTTCAGTTGGTCGCCATGTTGGAATTTTACATATGTAGGCCTTAGAGTTATGTACTATTAGATGACGATTTTTGCGCGAGTTCATTATTCAAACGTTCACTTCGATCGCAAGATTAATACACAAGAAATAAAAACTTAATTTTAAAGTTGCCACTGCCATCACCTTGAGGTTATGTGAACAATTGAACTAAATTAGATGCCAGTGCATTATAATGTGTAAAAACATATAATGTGCCATATTTTAATTGCGCTCAGATGGTTAAATCGCGAGAAAAGTCTATTAAAATGTTTCACCTTCGCTTGGCCGCCATGTTCGTTTTGTATTTTACAGGTTTTTGGAAGTCTCATAGCAGAACGTCTAGTAGTACCCTTTATCACCGTACAAAATGTCAGGGTGATATCAGTAATAGTTTCAGAGATATAAAATGCCGGTGAAATATTTCGCACAGCCGCCATCTTGAGTTTATGCAAACAATTGAACTAAATTAGATGCCAGTGCATTGCAATGTGCATAAACATTTGCTGTACCATGCTTCATTGCATTTGGAAGGTTAAATCGTGAGAAACGTCTATGTAAAAGTTTCAACTTCGCTTTGCCACCATGTTCGTGTTGTACTTAACAGGTTTTTGGAAGTCTCATTGGTGAACTTGAGGTAGTGCTCTTTATCACTGTACAAAATTGCAGGGTGATATCAGTATAGTTTCAGTGATATAGAATACCAGTGAAATATTTCCCACAGCCACCATGTTGGATTGGCGGGACGTAATAAAATTGAATTGGACGGTCGTGGTCGGCTTTAATAGTACTATGACCAAACCGAGTTTCATTGAAATAGCTCTCACCGTTTAAAAGTTATTCCGGGGACACACACACACACACACATACGCACGCACACATACACAAGGTGATCTCATAAACCTATTTCTTTTTCATAAAATGAAAATAAGCTAGAAATGAAGTTTGAGGACACAAAAGGCGGGTCTGATGACTAAAATGCCCATCTATGTGAATCAACTACAATGAAGATATTGTTGTGCAGGTCCATCTGAGTAAGTGCAGTTCATGTAAATTGCGCAGCGGAGGAGGGGAGAGGTACTGAGAGGAGTCTAGGGTTGAGATGGCCATTTTTCTTACAGAGCTCTTGCCTGATGAGCTGTTCTGTCTCAGACTCACTTCCCCTCCAAACCACTCACGAGAGGAACTAGGGTCATAAATCACCACACACTGTCCTTGAGGAAAATGCTCACCATGATACACGAGAGTTTGTTGTTGCTGTTGGTGCATTAATGAGTTCCGACTAGGGTCGTGAAAATTAAGTGTAGTTCCACTCGGTATTGCAAGCTTCCCTATGCCCGGTACAGTCTCCTATCAAGGGCATTGAAGGTGAGGTCTCTTCACTGAATGAGAGTCTCAATAATACGGAATTCTTTATACTCGGTGTTGTCGGCAGTGTGGATTTAAAGGAAAGTTCAGGTTCATTCAAGCCATGCTTATTTAGACGAAAAATCCAGGATCACTCGCGCCATGTCGGTTAAGAACACAAATCCAGGCTCACTCAAGCAATGCCGATTTTGAGGTAAAAACCTGGATCACTCAAGCTCTGTCGATTAAGAGTAAAAATCCAGGATTACTCAAGCCATGTCGATTAAGAGAAAAATCCAGGTTCACTCAAGCTATGTTGATTAAGACGAAAGTTCCAGGCTTACTCAAGCCATTTCAATTAAGGGGAAAATTCCAGGCTTACTCAAGCCATGTCGATTAACAGGAAAAATCCAGAATCACTCGCGCCATGTCTATTAAGAGGTAAAAACCAGGATCATTCGAGCAATGAAATCCAGCCTTACTCAAGCAATGACGATTTAGAGGAAAAATCCAGGCTTACTCAAGCCATGCCCATTAAGAGGAAAATTCCAGGCTTACTCAAACAATTAAGAGGAAAAAATCAGGTTCACTAAAGCAATGTCGATTTAAGAGGAAGACTCCAGCCTTACTCAAGCAATGCCGATTTAGAGGAAAAATGCAGGTTCACTCGAGTCATGTCGATTAAGAGGAAAATTCCAGGCTTACTCAAGCCATGTCAATTAAGAGGATGAATCCAGCCTTACTCAAGCAATATCGATTTAGAGGAAAAATTCAGGTTTTCTCAAACCATGTTGATAAAGAAGAAAAATCCAGGCTTACTTAAGCAATTAGGAGTAAAAATTCAGGTTTTCTCAAGCCATGTCGATTAAGAGGAAAACTCCAGGCTCACTTAAGCAATTACGAGTAAAAATCCAGGTTCACTCAAGCCATGTCGATTAAGAGGAAAAGTCCAGGATCACACGAACAATGCTGAATTAGATGAAAATTTCAGGATAACACGAGCAATGTCGAATTACAGTAGATCAAAAAATCCAGTTTCTCTAAAACCATGTCGATTTAGAGGAAATATCCAAATACACCCACTCAAGCCGTTGTACATGTCCAGTCAAAGCTCTCTGTTACTCCGGAATGTGAACCATTCCTCATTCCCATATTCGGCAAATATAAAACAGTATTATTTGATCCATATAATACTAAGTTATACCGATATTGTTTGTCTGTTATTTTTTCTGAACTTCCAAGGAATTTTGCGTTGTTTACGGTTTTCAGACTGATTTATGATGTTTTCCGTCTGCTTGGACGCTTATAACACGAAAACGGTTTGGCCGATAATCGTAAAATTTGGTATAGGCTTCCATCAGGGGTGAGGTACCAATCATATATACTGTATAAGCGTTTCATCGTACCTCTCTCAAAAGGGAGGCTTTTGGAGAAAATCTCCTCAAAATACATGCTGAACAAATAGTTGAAATATCAAAATGAACGCGGAAGGACGCGATGAACCTCATTTTGATCCTCACGATGTGAGAAACGAAAATCTAAAGATTCCCACTGGTTTAAATTACGGCCAGTGGAGATTGTTGTTTAAGGGACGTAACCTCTAGGCCATTTGCTACTAATTATAAGGATGGTAAGGTGAATGAATGAATGGGAAATGATTAATACAATTGACATATTGCTTTCACGGCTAAGTATTTAAAACTCAGGTAATCTTGTCGGTTTTGCCATGTCTTTTGTGGGGTTTCGCTTAAGTGCACCAAGTTAGGCCCATCAGTGGGTTCATGGTGACCTTGCCTGGACCGCGGATGGGGTAGTGAACTATGCACCATAGTATACTGTATGTGGTCAAAACATAGCCATATCAGTTCCACTATAGAAATACCTAGGCAGTAATAGGTTAAGTGATAGTATGAAGGAAGTTCAGATTTTATTATCACTTAACTCATTATTCAGTTTCAAATGAACTCATAGTTTGAATATTCCTCAACAGCCACCAACATACAACATGGAATTTAGAAGACAACAAGACCAGATACATTTCGATCTGTAGCACGAGCATGAACAATATAGGTTAGGAAATAATACCATACGTGATAATAATAAACAACTCCAATCTTATTATACAACCTGTGACAATAAAGTTCGGTGAATAGTCCTGTACTATCAACATAGATGAACACTGCACGACAGTGACCCTACTGTCCTTCGAAATAGTCCCCTTCCGTAACTATGCAATGCTGAGATCGGCGATACATGTCCTGGAAACATTGCAAGAAGGCGTCCTTTGGGATGGTGTTCAAAAGGCTCGTCACGTGACCGAAAAGTTCGGTGAATGGGTCTATATTACGAACGGATTGCTGGCTAACCTGAAACAGAAGTTACTGTCCTCCGAAGTAATCCCCGTGGATGGTTATACAATTCTGAGAATGTCTGTACAAGTCCTGGAAACTCTTTAGGGATAGCCTTCAGTTGGGTCGTCACCTTACTTTGGATGGCCGAAATGTTCGAAAACCTCTGGCCCTTCAGGGCATTTCGGAGACCCTGGACATGGACCCCGCCACTCCATACTTCGACGCTTGACTTCGGGGTCGTACCTCAGACACTAGGTCTCGTCGCCCGTGACGATGGTTTTCAGATAAGCCATTCCATTCCACAGAATATTCACCAAACAGATGTGCATGGTAGGTGGCATAAATTCATCCTTCTAAACACGGAATGTGTCAAACAGATCTTACACGTTGCGTTGTTTGCCGCCAATGTTGCCAGGTCGACCGTTCTGACTTTATTCACCGAACGCAACGAGACGAGCCTTTTGAACACCATCCCAAAGGACGCCTTCTTGCAAAGTTTCCAGGACATGTATCGCCGAACTCAGCATTGCATAGTTACGGGAGGGGACTATTTCGAAGGACAGTAGGGTCACTGTCGTGCAGTGTTCATCTATGTTGATAGTATAGGACTATTCACCGAACTTTATTGCCACAGGTTGTATAATAAGCTAAGGTGTATGTTTCACATAACTCAAGCTCCTAAACCAGAGGAAGTTCGAAGGTGTGATTTGTACCAAAATCTTCCAAATCGGCTGAATAGTTTAGGAAAAATCTTGCATTTCTTGCAAAGTCAACGGAAATATATTTATTTGTGTATAAAGTGCTTTGAAACACATAAAAAAGACAATAGCCCCTGGCAGAAATTTGTCGCGGCCTGCCCGCATAGCACTAGGGCTGGGCGGGTAGTCTGTGCACATGGGGTGCACACAACCTATTATGCGAGAGTTCTCGCACGGGTGCGCTAGTTTGAAATAATAACTGAAGCCTCCGTGGCTTAGGCGGCAGCACGCCGGCCTCTCACCGTTGGGTCCTTGGTTCAAATCCCGGTCACTTCATGTGAGATTTGTGCTGGACAAAGCGGAGGCAGACAGGTTTTTCTCCAGGTACTCCGGTTTTCCCTGTCAAAAATTTAATTCCAGCAACATTCTCCACTATCATTTCATTTCATCTGTCTTTCATTTAATCATTGCCCCCAGGGGAGTGCGACAGGCTCCGGCAGCCGGCTCAGTTCATATCCTCGCCACTAGATGGGGGCTTCATTCATTTCATCCTTGACCCGGTCAGTTGACTGGAAGCAGGCTGTGGATATTCATTTCACGTATGTATAACTGAACATTTATCAAGAATGCCGGACCCAACTGGAGTCTCGTGGTCACCAAATCACGCTCTACTAGTTATGAGCCCCTGGGTAGGGGGTAGCCAATAACACTAACCACAACATCACGAGGTAGTCACATGTAATTTAATTAATCTGATAACATTTAAGCCCTGTGCCACAGAGCAAAACTTTAGCGTAGTGACTTTTGGAAGTACAGTACTTTTATCGGGAGTGTTAATTAACTTTTAAATTTGGAGTACACTGCAAGTTGGCAACACTTCTGCTTCTTACACGCAGCTGTTGAGTGGTGTAAAGGAAACAGATCTTTTTATCAAGAGAGGAGGAAGTTTTGTAAGATTTCTGAAGTCACTTCATCTCCATAAAGAGTTACCAATCGAGCTCCATGCTGATTTGTTAGAAGCAATAGCAACAATTCGACTGATTACCACGTGTTGTTGATCATCTTCACCCGGGTGAGCAATTTACTTCCTTACCCAGTTTCTGTTTATGAGAATGTATCAAAATTGAATGTTATTCAGTCGGTCAACATGATTGTACCCAATTGTTAATTGGTGGTTCCCTAAATCTGAAAGTAATTTACATGAGATTGATTGATTAATAGACACGATATAACCTCTTCAGACCCAAGAAAAATTTGTATCTGAGATTTTCTGGTTCTATCTTTTTTTTTTATTAAATAGCAACACAAAGAACTCTAATTTAAAGACAAAAGGACATATTTTGAAATAAATATAAAACTTACACATCATAATTGCCAACCAGCGTAGTTACGAGCGACAAATTGTGGTCATGGGGCGTGACTATCTCCGGACTGGCAAAAAAAAGGGTTCGAATCCCTTAGTCGTATATTCTTGAAATTGATTTCCGGGCTTCTAGCAGGCCACGATCGCTTCCTTCCAACTTCTTGCCCAGATTAATTCACCCCCACTCATTTTTTTATCTCTCAGTTACACCCCAGATGAGCTAGGTGTCGGGAAGGGTATACAGCCGCATAAACATACGAGTCATCTCTCTTAGCCCACTAACCCCACATGAATGGGAATATTAAGGGGTAGAACTAGTTCCGAATTCACATAATATCAATTGCTGCTGAGAAAAAAATATTAAAATGTGTAGGGGCACATAATTATGTGTACCCTGGATCTGAAGAGGATAATAAGTGCAGTTTAAATGAGAGGTAATCGCTTAAGTTAAGTTAGGTGGGTGCCTCAGTTTAGCAGCAGCGACAACGCGGCCATGTAGCCCCAATGTTAAGTTACGCCTATTTACGAAATGATGTATAGAAATTGTATGTAAAGAAGTTAATTTTGCCTAAATATACAAAGTGTCCTTTTTATTTTAATTTTAACAATAACCAAATAAGATTCAGTGACAGTGGAAGGACGGACATCAAACAAATTGGGAAAGGTTTTCCTAAACGCAAACCAAGAGCTTTCAGCAAAGATTTTGAACTCTTGTTCAATGTTTACAATTTAGCACAGGCACTTTGTTTAGCCCAGTTTTCACAAAGAAGGCACATTATTTAACAAGAAGTTCCGTGACGAACTAAAGAGCCTACTTTTCTTGAAATTTAAGATGCATGCCTATGATTAATCTATATGGATCTATCTAGAATAATGACGAAATTAAGTTGATAATACCGAAATTTCTAATTCGTTCGAAATACTGTATACCTGGCATAATGTAGCCTAATAGAGAACTACAGTTGTCAGCCCTGGTGACTGAATATATTCTTAGTTCCATCTCTTAAGGTACAGAATACAAAATTTGGTTGAAGTCCAATGGATAGCATGGACGTTACATGCAGTTAAACATTGGATCTAACAGCGCGCGTAAAATCATGTTGGCAACAATGACATACATGTATTGGTCAGAAATAATCTGAAATAATATGATCTATTGTTGTGTCAATTTTGAATGAAATCCATTAGTTAGTATAGAAGTTACATGCATTTTAAAATTGGACCTATCAGCAGGCTTAGAATCATGTTGGTAGCACTGACGTATATAAGTTACTCCAAATTAATATAGAATGTCAGGTACTATACGTGTGCATAGTTTAAAGCTGTCGGCTTGCATACTTTCTGATATATGGGTATTTGAATTTTAAAAAATTGAGAGCATTTAATAACAGTTGGCAGCCCTGGTGGCGCTTAAGAATACGCTCAGTCATATATGCTTAAGTACACATACCACATGCGAAATTTCGTTGAAATCCAATTGATAGTGTAGGAGTTACATGCTTTTAAAATTTGGACTTATCAGCAGGCTAATAATCATTTTGGCAACACTGCCATGTATGGCCTCCTGGAAATTAAACTGCAATATTATTATCTATACGTGTGCCAATTTTGAAATAGCTCCCCTTCATACCTTCCATGATATCCAACATGGAGCTCAAATTTCAATTGCGATTTTTCATCAGTTGGTAGCACTGACATCATTTTCAAATATGGCCGTGAGATATTCAGGTATAGATCTTTACTCCTACCAAATTTTGTTTCTATTGCTGCAGCCGTTTAGGAGTTGATAGGGGGACACACACACACAGCCAGACAGAAGGACAGACAGACAGACAGACAGACAGAAGGACAGACAGACAGACAGACAGACATTTGCCCGATCTCATAAGTCTACTTTTTCCTCATTTTTGCAAAATGTGAAAAGTAGGCTAAAAATATATGATACAATATATTTTATGTTCGACCCTGGCCAAATGTAAATATTATGTATAATTCAGAAAACTCTACTATAACCAGGCTCATTATAGTACAAGTTTTCATTATGATACAGTTTCTCCCACCAATAAGAGCTCATGAAACAGTTGTATGACCAATTTGGTAAGTATAAAATCGCACCTGCGCTGACTTCCACGGCCTCCTATTTTAAATTTCACTGCGTGGCTTCTAGTGTCATAGTGGGGTAATCCAGGAGGCCAAGTATTCCCTGCGTCCCATGCGCTCTGTTCAGTACATAAAACTGGCGAAATCTAGACAGATATTTATGAATATTTATGTTCGAACATACAATAGTTATAATTATCGTCGAACACAAAGAGTCGTATGCAACTCGCCTATAATAGTAATTAAGACACTCGTATGGAAATTACACACATCAAAAAATGTTTTGCATCACCTCGGTTCCAAGAGTTCCGGAAAATTTAAATACAAAGGGAATAGAGATCAACACAAACAACATTTCAGCTCGTTTTATTGCTCATGAGACCCACACATTGCATGTTGTACCATCATACAGCTAGACTTTCAGCATTTGTGGTCCGGATTGCAGTACACACCACTACCTCTAATACCCAGTAGCACGTCCTCTTGCATTGATGCATGCCTGTATTCGTCGTGGCATACTATCCACAAGTTCATCAAGACACTGTTGGTCCATATTGTCCCACTCCTCAACGACAATTCGGCGTAAATCTCTCAGAGTGGTTGGTGGGTCAAGACGTCCATAAACAGCCCTTTTCAACATATCCCAGGCATGTTCGATAGGGTTCATGTCTGGCGAACATGCTGGCCACTGTAGTCGAGCGATGTCGTTATCTTGAAGGAACGCATTCACAAGATGTGCACGATGAGGTCGAGAATTGTCGTCCATGAAGACAAATGCCTCTCCAATATTCTGCCGGTATGGGTGCACTATGGGACGGAGGATGTCATTCAGGTATCGTAAAGCCGTTTCGGAGCCTTCCATGACCATCAGTGGCGTACGTCGGCCCCACATAATGCCACCCCAAAACATCAGGGAACCACCACCTTGCTGCACTCGCTGGACAGTGTGTCTAAGACGTTCAGCCTGACCAGGGTGCCTCCAAACACGTCTCCGACGATTGTCTGGTTGAAGGCATATGCGACACTCATCGGTGAAGAGAACGTGATGCCAATTCTGTGGGGTCCATTCAGCATGTTGTTGGGCCCATCTGTACCGCGCTGCATGGTGTCGGGGTTGCAAAGCTGGACCTCGCCATGGACGTCGGGAGTGAAGTTGCGCATCATGCAGCCTATTGCGCACAGTTTGAGTTGAAACACGACGTCCTGTGGCTGAACGAAACGCATTATTCAACATGGTGACATTGCTGTCAGGGTTCCTCCGAGCGGCAATCCGTAAGTAGCGGTCATCCACTACAGTAGTAGCCCTTGGGCGGCCTGAGCGAGGCCTGTCATCGACAGTTCCTGTATCTCTGTACCTCCTCCATGTCCGAACAACATCGCTTTGGTTCACTCTGAGACGCCTGGAAACGTCCCTTGTTGAGAGCCCTTCTTGACACAAAGTAACAATGCAGACGCGATCGAACTGCGGTATTGACCTTCTAGGCATGGTAGAACTACAGACAACATGAGCAGCGTACCTTCGTCCTGGTGGAATGACTGGAACTGATCGGCTGTCGTACCCCCTCCGTCTAATAGGCCCTGCTCATGCATGGTTGTTTACATCTTTGAGCAGTTTTAGTGACATCTATGAACAGTCAAAGGGACTGTATCTTTGATACAATATACACAGTCAACGTCTATATGCCGGAGATCTGGGAACCGAGGTGATGCAAAACTTTTTTTGATGTGTGTATATAACTCGCTTCGCTCGTATTATAAACAGACTCGTGTCGTAATTATTGCCATTATAGGCTCGTTGCATAATGCACTATTATGTTCAACCATGGCGAAATGTAAATATTATATGTCAGAAACCTGTACTATTATGAGGCTCATTTTAGTACACGTTTTCATTGTGATACAGTTTCTCCCACCAATCAGAGCTCAAGAAACTGTTTGGCAACCAATTAGGTATGTATAGCATGGCATCTGCACTGACTTCCATGGCCTTTTATTTTAAATTTTACTGCGTGGCTTCTAGTGCCATAGTGGGGTATTCGATGAGGCTATGGTCAAACACAAGCTATTCTCTGCCTCCCATGCGCCCTCTTCAGTACATAAAACTGGCGAAATCTCGGCAGATATTTATGAATATTAATGTTCGAACATAAAATATTTATAATTATCGTCGAACATAAACAGTCGTATGTAACTCGCCTATAGGCCTAATGGCAATAATTAAGACACGAGTATGTTTATAAAACGAGGGAAGCGAGTTTTATATTTTTCATACGAGTGTCTTAATTACCATTATAGGCTCGTTGCATAATGTACTATTAATTAATTAAATAAATATCTGCTTTGCTTCTGTGAGAGCATAATGAAAGCAGGGATCGATTAATTGGCAAAACAAGTAATCACTTATTCGACCAACTGCTTAATCGGGCAATCGACTAATCGTTTTGTAACAATCGATATTCTGCTGCGATTAATCGATTATTCGATTATTGAAATTAATCTATTAAACGTAGGCTACCAGCCCTAATTGTGATATCCTGGGAAAGGTGGCATATAAAGAGTGTTGTTTTGTTTCTTAAGCTGTCACGGGTCAACCAGCCCCAGTCCTTTAAGAGGCATGATCCATCCACTCCTGCTGTTAATTAGCGAGGAAGACTGGCAGCTAAATAGCGAGACAGGACAGACTCTGTTTAAGACAAGGTAAGACAGCCGGCATTACACTTGTCACAGTATTGCTACCGTCCCATTATGCAGCGGAGAGCGGTAATCCTTCTAAGTGCTTAGGATAAGACGTATTCACAGGGGCGATGTAAGCAACCCATTAGACACCTACACAATGTGGGCTTGCCTACCTCAATAGCAGACGACGTTCGTGCAGTTGTAGGTGCTATTACTGAAGCATTGGTGCGTACAACACATTTCCTTGGTTTTGCTCGTTAATGTGTGTAGAAAAATTAGTAATGCCGTTTTTTTAAGTTTGGTGTTTTATAAGATAGAATTGGTTATCTTTGGTTTGCCAATTCTATTTACAGTTGGCCATGACTAGAATAATGCGTAGGCCTATATTGCGATGATGTGCAGTATTATCAAAAGATACCATACATCGCCAGATTGAGAAACTTGGAAAAACAAACACTGTAGAGCTGTACCTCATGAATTGATCCCTGCTGAACAGGCTCAACGTGGAGTGGATATCTGTCTTAAGCTTATCAGTAATCCCATGGATGATAGATTCATCAGGATTATTGTCGCATTGCGACCGGCCTGGCCATGTTGAAACACCGAATCCCATGAGAACTCCGCTGTTAAGCAGCATCGGGCGAGGTTTGACCTTGGATAGAATGCCGGATCAGAGAGACCACGCACTGTTGTTGGGGAAAGTAGGAGCGGAAAGACCCTGGCCATCCTACCGCACGTAAACTCTGGCTGAGGATAGCCTCTTCGGAGGCACGGACCTGCATTCGGGAGGAATACCAGTAATAATAATTGTGTTATAGCCCCAACCCTAATACAGGGGTTGTGACTACTCAAACCCTTAATTAATAATTAATACAAGGAAGGGACTACGGACAGACAGCTGAAGTAACAACCATTGGCCCATGTCCACAACACTGTAACCACAAGCTTGCAGTATTACCTAACAATAAAAATAGCAGGTGTACAAGCTGAATTCCGCTGACGAGGAATAACCTAGTTAGGCCCTCAAATACTCAAGACACCTTCGCGCCCGGGACATTCGGACATTCAAACAGTGAGACGGTTCCATGGAGAGAAGTGCAACGGTTCCAGGAGGGCGGCGCTTCCTCGGCCACCCGATGCCGCCTCAACATGGACGGCGTCTAGTCTACCAGACGCCCTACGGTGAGTGTGTCGGCTATCCTTTTTATTCCATCTCTGCCCTTAAACTACACTTTCACCCCTTATTTTATTACACTAAACCCTAAGTTACAGTTAAGGAATCTCTCTTTTCATTTCACCTGCTATCGTAATCCCATTTCCATGCTCTATAACTAAGCTACGGTCGGCGACCCACCAATACAACTTGCAGCCAGCTGGCGGAACGAAGGTCTCATGTGCGCCCGCATGTTAGTACAGGACAGCTGCACAGAAAAAAAAACCCATTTTGTTCCAAAAACTGTGCTATGGTTGGCTTTTTGTAAATCGTTAGAAAAGCACAAAAAAAGCTTAACTATGAATTTTAGAATAATTTTGATGATCGTTTTGTCGGAAAACTAAAAAAAAAGAAAAACATTGAAAAGCGTTTTTCTCTGAATCGACGTATTTTAAAGAAAAGTGTTTTAATCAAAAAATGTAGAGGACATTGTCACCTACAATTCGTCTCATTGAGGTCATGCCATACGTTTTGAAATGCATTTCATCCTCCGCCTTACCGTTCCAAAGTTATAGTCTGCCGAAGTGTGAAAATTGTACTATTCAGATGGCACAAATGTTAATATGTGTACAGTTATGATTGGTACGTTGCGATTGAAATAGATATGATTGTTTGAGATAATTAACAAACACAGCCCGCGTCCTGTTTGACCGAGCCTTAGGCAGATGTCCGACACCGGTCCCTGTCTAAATTATGCCCACCGCTCGCTCCGCAGTAACAATAGTAGCCTTGACTACGCAGCGTTGCATTTGCTGCGCTATAACTTTGGAACGGTAAGTCGGAGGAAACAAACGTTTGAATAAATGTTGCAGACAATTTTGAGAGGAACAAATTTGTGATTCACTCTTTTGTGAAAAAAAAAAAACTATTTTTTCTAGGACAAAAAGTGAAAAAACTATTTTTTGGTAACTTTGGCGCCACCTAGCTTCTGCATTTCAAAACGTATGACATGACCTCAATGAGACGAATTGTAGGTGACAATGTCCTCTACATTTTTGTTTTAAAACCTTTCTTTAAAATACGTCGATTCAGAGAAAAACGCTTTTCAATGTTTTTATTTGAGTTTTCCGACAAAATGATCGTACAAATTATTTTAAATTTAGAGTTAAGCTTTTTTGTGCTTTTCTAACGATTTTCAAAAATCCAAACATAGCACAGTTTTTGACACAAAACCATTCCAGCTGTACTGTACTATGTGACTGCCTCAGCAGATGACACGCGTGCTAACCTCAGGGTAAGTGGGTAGTTTATTGGCTGAGGAATAACCCACCCACCAAGGGAAAATGATTAAAAAAAAGGAAGTAGGTTTTGGATTGGAAAAAAGGATAGAAAATAGGAGGAGAGTCCCACAAAATTAATAAGTTTAGCTTTAAATACCTTTAGATGCAGTTGCCACTGAAAATTAACTCTTTGATACCTAAAGTAGGTACGAGCTTGGTCGAAGCTAACGGGAACCGCAGCCGGGACTTGGGCGATTTGCAAGAGAGAGGCTTTAGTGTATTTCCTCCCAAACATGTATGAAACTACTATAGGGAAGGGTGATGGTCTGGCAAGACTGATAGTAACAAGTTTACTGTATGTCTTCTCAAAGAAATTAGGTTTTACAAAATAATTCGAAGAATGCCAATGATTTAACTCAGGTTTGGTATTTTCAATTTCCAAAATTATGGAGTTCCTGTAAGGGCGACCAAGTGTCTCTAAGAAGGAAAATGATAAAAGATTATGCCTTATGGAGTAATCTTGGTAAATAAACCAATGGTTGCATTGGAAAATGGCTAAGCTTTTACTCAGCAAGGAGCCGGCTAAAAGTTTAGACAAAAAGAAACACTTATCTTTTAGAAAACTGACCATAAGTTTTCGGAGAGGGTCTCCACAAGCAGGTAGCTGGCTTCGCGAGCTATACTTGCCTTACTGGCCCATTAGAATTAGCTATTAAAGCTAAAAAGAACTTTAGTGAGGTGAAAATTAAGAGTTCTTGCTCAAATGCAACAAATGGTGAAAGCCCTATTAATGATTTTAATGTCATTGAGTGAGGAGAGTCAAGGAAGACAGGATTTTGCCTAAACTTTGTATTCGTAAATGAAAAAGCGAAAGGAAACGCTTCATTTATTTTACAATTCAAAGAAGTTTGAGGAAATTAACAATTATGTAATATAATTTTGACAAACATAGTTCATTTGAACTTTTTAACAAATGGGGTCGCAGACCTCTCAACATTAAACGTTTGCTCCAGGCAATTGACAATTTACAAGGTTTCAAACCTTACATGTTTCTAAAATCTTTATAAGATTTAAACAATAAACAATGAAGCAATTAAAGTTTGAACGTGAATTGGAGTACAAAGAGTGTACCTTAAGAAATTCTTGAGAGAATGTTCTAGAGAAAGTGACAACTTCGAAAATAACAATAATAAAAACATGAAAAATAAGATAGAAGTTCCTAAAACTTCTTATATTTATACAGAATTAATGTTGGTTATTATGCAAATAAGGGCAGGTCACTTACTGTGAAACCTGATGAGAGTTAAAAGGAAGGTTCTAGACTTCCCAAGTTTGAGTAGGAATCACTAGCCAAATGGGACAGTTTCCATTTCGTGAAACCTGAACATGACTCGCTCAAGAGTTTAAAGAATTGTTTTCCCTGATTATAGGAAAGGAACAATGTGAATTTGAAACTTGTATCACACAAGCAATAATGCAGAATTTAATTAATGTTAAACTAGCAAAGTTGGAAGGGCACTTCGTGAGTGACACCTTATAGAAAAGTTACAATTTTATTAATATTGGTTGTTAGTAGAAGGTTGAGGAAAGATCATTGGGATATAGGATCAATGTTCATGGCCGTATTTAATGTAAACGGACGATCGCGACGCGGTAGAAACTTGGAGCAAGCACTGGTTATCACTGTAGTCTATAAAATTGGATGCAAAGTTCACTATAGAAACACTAAAGTTTATGAGAAAGAAAGTTATTGCAATTATGGAAATAACTGATTGCACTATATAGGTGAGAGTCTATTTCTTGAAAAAGTTGTGAAATACAATTAAATGTACCATAAAACATTCCAGTGGTGCCAGCGGTGGAAGAAAGTTAGCTATTGCAACAATTTGTAAGGAAGATTCCTCATTTTAAATATTATTGTCACAGGTGAGTGAAAAATACCTGACGGCAAGACTCGCAGATAGAGTACAAGATCTCGAAGGTTCCAGAACGACCTTAGTAGAAAAATGGGGTTGAGAAAATCCAACGGAGGAACTAGCTTGATGAATTATAGACAGCGGGTATTAGGTAATATCCCACGTAGTGAGAGGATTTCTCATTTGAATAGCTTAAGAAAAGCTCTTTTTTAGTAAGGTTGGCTTATACAAGCGAAAGCTCAACATGGCAAATCCCACGAAGAATGATTTTTGCCTCAAAATAAATAATTTCACACTGTCTATAAAAGTATCATTAAAAGCACGTGGAAGTTAAAACCATGAAGATGAGGTTAAAACTTTTAAAAATGGTACTTATCTTGATTTCATGTTGAAGGCGAAGTTTCCCTGGATGACAACTACCTTGCCAACATGGCGTAGAAGAGTGTGAGCCTCTTGGTTTGAGGAGACTAGCTCGAGAGGAGCTTTAACTGACCGAGTCAACTGCTGACTGAGAAGTGAGACCAGCTCAACGGAGCACGGAGGGTCCAAGGAAGGGGAAAAGAGTGGGGGGTAGGAGACAAAAGGAGAACATATAAGCATTGCCAATGTTACAACAAAAAAAATGATCTTCTCTTGCTGAGCTGGTCTTCAAAGAGTTGATAACAGGCGATACTAGCGCAGCATGGTGAGTGAAACAGTAGACGTAGTCCTCTTGCTCAAGGAAAAATTAGCTGGCGATGGTAACAAGATCTGGTGGCCAGATGGATATGTAAGTCCTCTCGCACCAGGAGGAATTGAGTAGCTTCAGAGATTCGTTGCTAGATGACGCTAGGTGGGTCACAGAAGTTATATATCTAGAACAGACTTATGAAGACATAAGAGATTTGCCCATCAAGGAGAAAACAGATGATCACTGTTGGTGTTTGACAAAGAGGAAGGAAGAAATGAACATGCAAAGAGCAATAGACTTTATACTCTCGTACCGTGTATTCAAAGAATACACCATACTGGGGAGAAACACCAACAGAGAACAAACAAGCAGTTACACATTTAATGCCAGCGGTGCGATCAACGACAGTGGTCTTGTGATCGCGCCATTAGTGGTCAAGATTTTGGCCACCCTGACTCTCCCATCTCTCCCAGGATAACACTCGGTCACTCTACCAGAAATCCATACTAAGGGGGGTGAAACATCCCTAACTAAGACCAAGTCCCCCACCTTAATGTCAGGACTGGAAAGAAACCACTTCTGTCTCCGTTGCAAGGAAGTTAAATATTCCAGGTTACACCTCTTCCAAAAGGAATTACGGAGGGCTTCAAGTTTACGCCAAACAATAGGTAGATTAAAATCCCTGTAAGAATTGGGAAGAGGAGCAGGAGCAGAAAGAGAAGTGCCGATAAAGAAATGACCAGGTGTAAGCGGAAGCAGGTCATCAGGGTCATTGGAAAGCGGAGTTAAAGGACGAGAATTAACAACTCGTTCAATCAAAACAGAAAGTGAATTGAATTCTTCGTAAGTCAGAATTCGATTACCTAAGACTTTTCTTAAATGACGTTTAGTGAGCTTTACGCAAGATTCCCACCTACCACCGTGATGAGGAGCGTAAGGAGGTATAAAGCGCCATTTGAAACCCTTTGAGTAGGAAAAATTAGAGATTTGTTCCATGGCAGGAGAGGAAGTGAGAGCTTTTTTCCACAGGGAAGCTGCGCCCTGAAAGGTGGAAGCGTTATCAGAGAACATCTCTGAAGGAACACCACGCCTAGCGGTGAAGCGAGAGACAGCTGATAAAAAATAAGAAGTAGAAGCATTCGTTACTAGTTCCAAGTGGATTGCGCCGGTAACCATGCAAAGAAAGAGAGAAACATAAAGCTTACCAAACCATTTGCGTTTAGCTTCAGGAGAGTTTCGTTGATATTGGAACGGACCCATATAGTCCACGCCAGTTAAAGCAAATGGGCGTATAGGAGAAGAGCGAAAAGAGGGCAGATCGCTCATTAATTGAGTATTGATTTTAGGTTTCGCTTTGAAACAAGGAATGCACTTGTGAATTACAGAAGAAACTTCATGAATTCCATTTATAATCCAGTACTTTTCCCTTAAGAAGCAAAGCAGAGTGCGTGTACCAACATGAAGATGACGGTAATGAAAGTCACGTATAATTAAGGAAGTTACGTGATGTTTGGAAGGCAAAATAATGGGATGCTTTTTGTCCTCAGAGAGTAAAGATTGCGAGAGCCTTCCACCTACCCTGAGTAACCCATGGTCATCAAGAAACGGGGCTAAAGCACGAAGACGGCTGGATTTGGGAAGATCTCTTTTAGAAGAAAGCAAAGACAATTTAGAAGAAAAGGCTTCTTGCTGTGTCAGTTGTAAAACCTTAATGGTAGCGAGATTCAATTCATGATTGGTAAGGTGTGGTTTAGGGAGAAGAGGTTGGTCAACCACAAGATATTTCCATCGAAGGAGATAGGCGACAATTCGTAGTAATTTATGAAAAGAAGAATAGCAGGACAACAAAGGATGAGAAGCGTTGGAAACAAGACACGAAGCAATGGATAGAGGTACTTGAGCGTCAGGCAAGTTGAAATTTGTAGCTGGAGGTTTAGAAGGCCATGAAGAAGAGTCTTCGATTAGCCACGAGGGCCCATGCCAGTACAATTGGGAAGCTGCCAATTGAGAGGGTAAACAACCACGAGAGATAATATCGGCTGGATTATCCGCACTGGGAACATGCCTCCATTGACATCCAGAAGAAAGAGTTTGAATTTTGGAAACCCTGTTTGCAACGAAAGTTTGCCAGTGAGAGGGGTTCTTGGCGATCCAAGAAAGGGCGATCATGGAATCGCTCCAGAGATAGATTTGCGAGAATTCGACTTTTAATACTTCCCGTAATTTCTTGACAAGTTCTGCAGCCATGAGTGCAGCGCACAGTTCGAGCCTAGGCAGAGTGATAGTTTTAAGAGGAGCGACCTTCGATTTGGCACAAACAAGGTTGGAAACTGGAGATCCATAGTGTGAATCGTGATGAACTAAATATGCACAGCAACCATAAGCTTTTTCGGAACTGTCCGCGAACACATGAAGGGAAAAAGATGCATTAGAATGAGAGCTGATTAAATTCCTGGGAATTTCAATAAGGGAAAGATCCAGCAAATTGCTGCGAAACGAGAGCCAACGATTAAGAAAAGAAAGAGGGACAGTGTCATCCCATTCACATTTAAGCGACCACAGCTCTTGCATGAAGAGTTTGGCTATGACGATAACTGGGGCAAGGAATTGAAGTGGATCAAAAATGTTTGCAATTTCAGAGAGAATTTGTCTTTTTGTATTAGGAAGCTCTTCTGCGAGGGAAACTTTATAGATAAGAGTGTCAGTGCTAGTGCACCAGTGAACTCCTAGAGTTTTTATAGATTCGGAGTTTCCACAAATTTCGACAGAAGAAGGATCTACGTCTTCGATGGGAAACTGAGCGAGAAACTCAGGGGAGTTGGAGTTCCACTTATGGAGTGGGAAACCTCCATTCCTTAGTAATGCCTGAAGTTCTAAAGATACAAAAGAAGCTTCCTCCAAAGAGGGGAAGGATTGCAAATAATCGTCAACATAGAATGACGTAGTTAGTGCTTCAGAGGCTTTGGGGTTAAATAAATGACCATCTTGAGAGGCTAGCAAGTGTAGGGATCGGATTGCAAGGAAAGCAGAGGGTTTTAAGCCATAAGTAACCGTTTTCAAGCGAAATACCTTAATGGGCTTACTGGTTTCATCACGCCACAAGATTCTTTGAAGATCTCGTTGTTCTGGTTGAATTAACACTTGACGGTACATCTGTTTTATGTCGGCTATGACAGCTATGGGAAATAATCGAAAGTTTAAGAGTATAGCAGATAAATCTGATTGAATAGCAGGACCAGAATAAAGAGTGTCGTTAAGGCTGTTGCCATTAACGTCGGGTGATGAACCATTGAAAACAACTCGAATTTTATCTTTTACAAGAGGGTTTTTCCACACGAGATGATTATTTATTTATTTATCGTATGGCTTTTAGTGCCGGGAGTGTCCGAGGACATGTTCGGCTCGCCTGAGTCTGTAGCTGCTTCCAGCGGATACCCTAAATGGTGAGCTACAAGTTCCGTTCAATTTCAAGTAGTTCCAACTTTCGCCACCAGATATCAATGATACCTAGTGGTGAACGTTGGAACTTTGATAGAGCGTTCTGACGAAATCTAACCTAACAAATTTTGCTTTACACAAGTTTAGTCTGTGAAAGGATTTTTTACATGCCATAAATCTATGACATGGGACCGCCGGCTTTACTTCCCCTCCGAAGGAAGGCATACTGAAGGATTTTTAACGCTCTTAAAAAATCCGACGACTTCGGCCGGGTTTGAACCCGCTATCTTGGGCACAGCAGTTTAGCATGCTACCGACTACGCCACCGAAGCCACGGGATGATGATTTAAATAAACCGTTTCGATTGGGGGGTGTAATTCATCATCAGATTTGTTAACAACTTCCATATGATCTAAGCTTTCATACTCATCCATGAAATCAGTGTACTGTTGTTTAACAAGAGGTTCCTTTTTGAATTTGGTCTCGATAGCAAAGAGAGCTTTTCGAGCTTTAGGCAGAGAGTTGATAAGTTTAGGAGGATTGTGTAATCTTGGCATTTGAACAACGAACCGGCCATCAGAAGAACGAGTGGTGGAGTTCAAAAAAAGTTGCTCACAGAATTCATTTTCTGAAGAGGTTACATTAGGAGAATCAACATTTTCAAGCCTCCAGAACTGTTCCAGGTCAGTATTGGAGAAGTAACATTGCGATGCGGGTTGAGGAGAATAATGGGGAAGTTGCCCTGTGACGATCCATCCAAAATTAGTGTCTCTGGCGACCACGTTTGAGGATAACTTACGAACCTGTTTACGTAGGCAATTCCAGAAAACATTGGCACTAAAGAGTATGTCAATAGGGTTCTGCATATTGAAACAAGGATCGGCTAGCCTTAAATGCAAGGGAATGTTTAACCCTGAAATATCCACAGAGTGACTTGGAGTGTCTTCTCCAATGCTATTAAGAATTAGACAATTAAGTTTAAGAAAGTTGTTTCTATGACAAGTATCTCTTATAGTTAGCTTTGAGAATTGTAAAGCTTGCGATTTTGAGCTGTTGATGCCCGACACGTTGATAGAAGTGGGGTTTACAGGTAGACCTAGTTTTCTAATCAAGGAATTAGACACAAAATCATGAGTTGCCGCTGAGTCTAGAAGACCGCGTGCACGGACCCAGTTGCCAAAGTTATCCTGAACTTCGATTTGAACAGTAGACAACAATACTTAAGCACTGCGAATGGACTTGGCATTTTGAATATACGATGAAGCATTAGAACTGTTAGCACTATCATTTTTCTGAGAAGTAGATGCTGTCGATGACCTTGCATGATCATGACGATGTAGCAAAGTATGATGAGCCTTTTCACAATGGTAGCAAAGTCTTGTGGACTTACAGTTAGAAGCAGAATGCGTGGGCGCTAGGCAGTTGAAACAATGTTTGTTTTGAGCGACTAATTTTCGTCTGTCGTCTACTGACATTTCTTTAAAAGATTTGCAGAGGTATAAGGCATGGGGATCTTTACAAAGTATGCACTTTACAGGTTCGTTTAAACTTTTGCGAGGTTCGCTTTGCGTGTTTAAAACAATAGAGCTAGCAACACGACGTTCACTAGACCTAGTTGGGTAACCAGTAGTGTTTGATTTAAATTTGGATGAGCTGGACCCGGGTTTTTGGGTATTGGACGCTGAGCGTTCACTTTTGGGTTTGATGGACATTAATTCGAATTTGGAACTAGGAGATGAAGGTTCACTTTGATTAGCTAGAGCGGTTAAAAGTTGGCATCTAGCGTTTATGAAAGTAACTAAATGCTCGTAAGTGTAGTCGTCTTCTTTAGAAAGTTCAATTTCCCAAGCTTTGAGGGTAGCAGCATCAACTTTAGAGACTACTAAATGTATTAGGAAAGTATCCCAATGTTCAGTCGGTTGATCTAATTGGGACAAAGCTTTAACGTGGAGTTGGGTAGTGTCAACTAAAGTACGCAAACTAGTGACGTCATTGTGCTGTGACGCAGGTAGGTTAAATAGAGCCTTCATATGGCGTTGAATACGTAAACGTAAATTTCCATATCTTTCCTTTAATAAGTTAAAGGCAATGGGGTAATTTTCGGCACGTAGGGGAAGTGCTTTGACCAACTGCAAAGCTTGACCTCGGAGGATAGATCTCAAATAATGAAACTTGTAAATAACTTGAATGTCTTCATTGTCATGAACAAGGGAGCAAAATAATTCATAGAAAGAATCCCAAGCAGATTCATCTCCAGAAAAATGGGGTAAATCAATTTTCGGTAAAGTTGGTTTGGGCTTGTGCGTGCCCTCACGGAAAGAAGTTTGTGGTTCGTGAAGGGAACCAAGAACAGAAGCGTCCTTTTTCTGCTCCTCTTCGAGTTGGCGTATTATTTTGAAAGCAGAACCTATGCCTTCGTAATATAGGTTTTCTACTTCGACACGATCTTCTGTTTGATTGAGCATGCAAGTTTCTATTTCAGTTTGAATGTTACAGTAGTTTTCATAAGAACGTTCAAAATCCTTTACACGATGTTTCAACAAATCTAATTGCGCTTCTGAGGGATCTAATTCTTTTATGTACCTTCTGAATCGGGTAATTTGCCCTTTATAGGATGCTCGTTTAGAAGTAAGTTTTTCATCCTTATCCTTATCAGTAGGAGCCATATTAAAGAAAATAGATGAAAATGTAACTCACGAAACTGTGAAACCTTGGAAATGCTGTCAAGCTGGCAGCAGCGAATGAGTAGAAAGAACGGGACACACCAAAGGAGACAGGAGCGGCCTCTTTCCCGTTCACAGGCTTTGCATGATGTAATTATAGCTGAAAAATTCAAAGCAGATATTAGTAATATGCAAAGTATTGTCAAATGACACTTTTTTTTTAAGAAAAAAGAAAAAATGGGCTCTCCCGGGTTTCTGGTACCAAACTTTGGGTAGTTTATTGGCTGAGGAATAACCCACCCACCAAGGAAAGATGATTAAAAAAAAGGAAGTAGGTTTTGGATTGAAAAAAAAAAGGATAGAAAATAGGAGGAGAGTCCCACAAAATTAATAAGTTTAGCTTTAAATACCTTTAGATGCAGTTGCCACTGAAAATTAACTCTTTGATACCTAAAGTAGGTACGAGCTTGGTCGAAGCTAACGGGAACCGCAGCCGGGACTTTGGCGATTTGCAAGAGAGAGGCTTTAGTGTATTTCCTCCCAAGCATGTATGAAACTACTATAGGGAAGGGTGATGGTCTGGCAAGACTGATAGTAACAAGTTTACTGTATGTCTTCTCAAAGAAATTAGGTTTTACAAAATAATTCGAAGAATGCCAATGATTTAACTCAGGTTTGGTATTTTCAATTTCCAAAATTATGGAGTTCCTGTAAGGGCGACCAAGTGTCTCTAAGAAGGAAAATGATAAAAGATTATGCCTTATGGAGTAATCTTGGTAAATGAACCAATGGTTGCATTGGAAAATGGCTAAGCTTTTACTCAGCAAGGAGCCGGCTAAAAGTTTAGACAAAAAGAAACACTTATCTTTTAGAAAACTGACCATAAGTTTTCGGAGAGGGTCTCCACAAGCAGGTAGCTGGCTTAGCGAGCTTTACTTGCCTTACTGGCCCATTAGAATTAGCTATTAAAGCTAAAAAGAACTTTAGTGAGGTGGAAATTAAGAGTTCTTGCTCAAATGCAACAAATGGTGAAAGCCCTATTAATGATTTTAATGTCATTGAGTGAGGAGAGTCAAGGAAGACAGGATTTTGCCTAAACTTTGTATTCGTAAATGAAAAGGCGAAAGGAAACGCTTCATTTATTTTACAATTCAAAGAAGTTTGAGGAAATTAACAATTATGTAATATAATTTTGACAAACATAGTTCATTTGAACTTTTTAACAAATGGGGTCGCAGACCTCTCAACATTAAACGTTTGCTCCAGGCAATTGACAATTTACAAGGTTTCAAACCTTACATGTTTCTAAAATCTTTATAAGATTTAAACAAATAAACAATGAAGCAATTAAAGTTTGAACGTGAATTGGAGTACAAAGAGTGTACCTTAAGAAATTCTTGAGAGAATGTTCTAGAGAAAGTGACAACTTCGAAAATAACAATAATAAAAACATGAAAAATAAGATAGAAGTTCCTAAAACTTCTTATATTTATACAGAATTAATGTTGGTTATTATGCAAATAAGGGCAGGTCACTTACTGTGAAACCTGAAGAGAGTTAAAAGGAAGGTTCTAGACTTCCCAAGTTTGAGTAGGAATCACTAGCCAAATGGGACAGTTTCCATTTCGTGAAACCTGAACATGACTCGCTCAAGAGTTTAAAGAATTGTTTTCCCTGATTATAGGAAAGGAACAATGTGAATTTGAAACTTGTATCACACAAGCAATAATGCAGAATTTAATTAATGTTAAACTAGCAAAGTTGGAAGGGCACTTCGTGAGTGACACCTTATAGAAAAGTTACAATTTTATTAATATTGGTTGTTAGTAGAAGGTTGAGGAAAGATCATTGGGATATAGGATCAATGTTCATGGCCGTATTTAATGTAAACGGACGATCGCGACGCGGTAGAAACTTGGAGCAAGCACTGGTTATCACTGTAGTCTATAAAATTGGATGCAAAGTTCACTATAGAAACACTAAAGTTTATGAGAAAGAAAGTTATTGCAATTATGGAAATAACTGATTGCACTATATAGGTGAGAGTCTATTTCTTGAAAAAGTTGTGATTTACAATTAAATGTACCATAAAACATTCCAGTGGTTCCAGCGGTGGAAGAAAGTTAGCTATTGCAACAATTTGTAAGGAAGATTCCTCATTTTAAATATTATTGTCACAGGTGAGTGAAAAATACCTGACGGCAAGACTCGCAGATAGAGTACAAGATCTCGAAGGTTCCAGAACGACCTTTGTAGAAAAATGGGGTTGAGAAAATCCAACGGAGGAACTAGCTTGATGAATTATAGACAGCGGGTATTAGGTAATATCCCACGTAATGAGAGGATTTCTCATTTGAATAGCTTAAGAAAAGCTCTTTTTAGTAAGGTTGGCTTATACAAGCGAAAGCTCAACATGGCAATTCCCACGAAGAATGATTTTTGCCCCAAAATAAATAATTTCACACTGTCTATAAAAGTATCATTAAAAGCACGTGGAAGTTAAAACCATGAAGATGAGGTTAAAACTTTTAAAAATGGTACTTATCTTGATTTCATGTTGAAGGCGAAGTTTCCCTGGATGACAACTACCTGGCCAACATGGCGTAGAAGAGTGTGAGCCTCTTGGTTTGAGGAGACTAGCTCGAGAGGAGCTTTAACTGACCGAGTCAACTGCCGACTGAGAAGTGAGACCAGCTCAACGGAGCACGGAGGGTCCAAGGAAGGGGAAAAGAGTGGGGGGTAGGAGACAAAAGGAGAACATATAAGCATTGCCAATGTTACAACAAAAAAAATGATCTTCTCTTGCTGAGCTGGTCTTCAAAGAGTTGATAACAGGCGATACTAGCGCAGCATGGTGAGTGAAACAGTAGACGTAGTCCTCTTGCTCAAGGAAAAAATAGCTGGCGATGGTAACAAGATCTGGTGGCCAGATGGATATGTAAGTCCTCTCGCACCAGGAGGAATTGAGTAGCTTCAGAGATTCGCTGCTAGATGACGCTAGGTGGGTCACATAAGTTATATATCTAGAACAGACTTATGAAGACATAAGAGATTTGCCCATCAAGGAGAAAACAGATGATCACTGTTGGTGTTTGACAAAGAGGAAGGAAGAAATGAACATGCAAAGAGCAATAGACTTTATACTCTCGTACCATGTATTCAAAGAATACACCAGTAAGTGCCCATCCTGAAGTTACTTCAAACCCCCCTACACTCACTCCTTCCTTGATCCACAACATTCACACTCTTCCCTCACTCACACACCCCGTTAGGCGCGTCATCCCCTTGTATGGCTACTACTCCCATTACATCACCAACCTACCCGAGAGGATGACAACGTTAACAATTGTCACATGTGATGAAAAATGGGTCTATTTCCGCAACACTGACGCCTCGTAACAGTGGCTCAGTTCCCGACAACCTGACAAAGTCATCGTTAAAAAGGATCAATTTGGCCCCAAAGTGATGTTGTGTGTCTGGTGGAATTTCTTCACACAACTGAGTGCCTAACTGACAAACCTCAGGTTTTGAGGATTACATGTTGGTTGACCAGAAGCCCCCACATTACTCAGTGGATGGCTCCATCTGAAAGGCTCCCAGCAGGACATTCAGAGGCTTGGACAACTTGGAAGTCTCTCAACAGATTGCGATCTGGGGTTGGCAGATCCAAGTCCAGCATTCATAAATGTTTTTTTTTTTTTGCTGCGACTAGGTCCTTTGTGAATGCGGTGAAGAACAGACTATGGGTCATCTGCTTCAATGCAGTCAGTGTCCTATACTGTGTACCATGGAGGATGTGGCGAAGATGATGATGATGATAATTGTTGTTTTAAGGGGCCTAACATCTAGGTTATCGGCCCCGATCTGGTGAAGGCTACACCAAATGGACATGACATGGCAAAATATTGGTCATGCATTATTTAGAACCTTAAATGTTCAAGCTTTGTCAATTTTGTTGCCCATTTTGTACATCATTTCTTATGTTATATTTTTGTTCCTGACACGAGTAAATAAAATGGTAGTTAGTTCCAAACGGTCCTGGTTCGATTCCCGGTCAATGCATGTGAGATTTTCGAAGTGAAATGCCATGTCCTCTGGCTCGGATTCCATGTTAAAAGGAGGTCCAGTGGCTCATGATCGCATGATTAACGGTCACGTAAAACTAAAAGCTTGCTTTGCTAGCTTGTTCCAAACGGGCGTACAGTCAATGTGAATCTTTATTCTCAACAAATGGAACGAGTTTATGAAATTTTGTGACTGAGATACCCAGCATCTGTTAACCGAAATATAGTTCTCTTGCAGCAGGACAATGAGAGACCTCATACTGCACGAACAACCATGGCAAAAATGCAGGAGTTAGGAGGAGTCGAACTGCTACACATCCAGCATACAGCCCTGATCTTACCTTGTCAAAGTGAACACTATTTAATGCGCATAGCTATACTGAGGAGTTCTAAAATGAACAAAAACTTTTCCCCAAATGGCGAAGATTGGCCCCGTCATGAAAACCCCAGTAAGGCCTACAGTATGTTCACGGGTCTAATAACTTGAACGGTACGTCTTCGGAACAGCTGGTCTTAACATTCCACAACGCAGGTAATATCCAAGTAGCGGAGAGGATTATTATTTTAATGGCTGTTGCAGGTTTCAGACTCTAAATGGTAATTATCGTGGAGATATTACGATTATGAGGAAACTCCAACTAGAGATAATACACATTCCCAGGCGTGATGAAAATTATATCGCAGACGCTATCAGCATCACACGTTTCCAAGGTAGACAGCCATAGAATCAAATCTACTATATACAGACCTGAGCCTCCTGTAGAACGTCCATGGAGACGACTTCATGTCCCGTCAAAAGGTTGGGCGCATGTATTCAACATTTAGTGAAGGTGATGATGATGATGATTATAAATTGTTGTTAAAAATAATCTCCTACTTATATTTTTTAGAATGTTGATATATTTCCGTAGCAAGTAAATGTATTTCAAACGTTTTAGATCCTAAATAATTAAAACTAAGTTTCATATGATTTATTAAAAGAAAATTAATTTATATTGGAAATATTTCAAAATCGTTACCATCTGTCAAACATTCACTCTCATACACTTCACTCAGCGTCAAACAAATCCTAACATATATCTTCTTTATTCAGGGGTAGATTATAACCTAATATTTCTAAATACTTAAATATATCAAAATTTTCAGTGAGAGAATGATTCCCGCGTTGTCTTGGTTACAATAGTGGTAGCACTGCATGGCTGGATTTTTTTAATACAAAAATGGGGCCGATAGATCGACCCGTGGCGCTATAAGGGTTAATACGAGGGCTGTATTTTAAGTAAGGGCTGTTTTTTAATTAACCGAACATTTTATTTTGAAACCATACTTATTTTTAGGTTTTACATACCTTCCTCTATTTTTCTACACAGTTGCCTTGTTTATTTAGGCACTTGTCATACATAAAAACTAAGTTCTGAAATCCCTCTGCATAAAAGTTTGCCACTTGCTCTGAAAACCATGAATTCACACTTGAGGAAAATCTATTGATAGAGTGGTTATCATGAATCTTCAGTCCTCGAGAGTTTTCGTGTCAATTGCAGTCACCAAGTCATCTGTGATCACAGACCTGAGCGTTCATCGCCATGAACATTTTCTCGGCCACTTTTGAACTCGCGTACCCATTTTCGCACTTTACCTTCCGTCAGTAGGGGGGTGATGCCGATTCTAACGAGTGTCATGGCCGCCGCGTGAGTCCAAGCCAATATCTCGCGAACCCATGGTCGGATGTTGACAAATGAGGTGTCGTTGGACTCGGGCTAACGCCCTCTTTCAAATGGACCACTCATTTCAACCCCTAAATAAAACCTACCCCTACTAGGGGGTGAAATTGTAATTTTTTTAGTGAAAGCCTCCTTTCAAATGCGACATGTATAAGGTGCGCTGCTAAAATGAACTTAAACGTTGTTGCTCATATAGCGCATGCGTTTTTATGGCTGCCGCTATGGATGAACATTTTTGTTTTGTTTTTTACGCATGCGCACTTGGGATTTTTGTAAGAGGGCGAGCTCTTTGAAAAAAATGATTGATAAGAAGAGGTTTTGGTGGTGAGGAGAGAGCCAGATAGTCGCCTACTTTCCTACGAAGTTTGCCGATATCTCTCAAACGCAAGGTCGGATTTGGACGTGTGACCTGTCAAATCGCTTGTCTCGAAGCCCTTTATATGTTATCAATAGGTTAGAGTTTTGAGAATGAGGGAAACAGGCTTTTTGGGGGTAAAACCATGATTTTAGACTTTTTCTGATATTTCACGAATGCATGGTCGGATTTGGTCCTATGACGTGTCAAATGGCTTTCTCGAAACCCTCTTTATTTTTGTAATAGGTTAAAGTTTTTGAGAATGAGGGAAACAGAATTTTTTGTTGTAAAACTGTGATTTTAGACTTTCTGTTATATCTCACAAACCAATAACGCCAGAGACGTATACGAGGGGTCGTAGGACTCGGGGTGACGCCCCTCCCCTCTCTCCCTTTCGAATATAGTATTTATGTTTTAAAAAATGCGAATGGGCCTAACGACACTTATGTTGAAAACATTTCAGTTTTTAAAACTTTTCTTAAATTTGTCTAAAATGTTCATGACGAGTGGTTGTAGATAGAAAGAGACGATACCACTGGACACGTGTTTCAACGAAGCTATTACTGGCCACGGTGGTGATATACCAATACAGCATTCGCTATTTCGATGAGATGGCGGGTCGAGGGTTCGTTTTCTGATTTTTCCTATGATGGAATTCCTAAATCCTAAACCCCCTGAAGGGGGTCTTTAACGTGTAAACGATTATGAGTGACATGACAAATGATAATTCCTTGATTCGATGAAGTTGGCTTTAGATAGAACAAACAGAACTAGGTTATATGTTGCTTGAAGTGAGTATAGAAAACAAACTTGCTGGGGCAGACTGACAGGATGTGAATGTTATTTGAGCTTATTGGAATGCATTGACTTGACTTGACAACAGGGTAATGAAAAAAAACACAGAGATGCTGAGGACACTTGAAGGACAAACGATATGGCAACCATGGTGGGAGGGGGAAGCTAGGATGATGTCGCCGATCATGTTCAATGGATGAATTTATATTTTGCGAAGCATTGTTCGGAGAGGGTCATGTGACGACTTGTTTTAAGGGTATTTATTTTGTCGATGTTTCCTATGGTGGACTCATTGATTGAAATAATCCAAAACTGCTAGGGCATGGCCTTGAGATTTTATAAACCGATAATGGGATTTTGACATACAAGATCCACTCAGAACTTGACATGATGTCATTCTTTTTATGGCTTATGAATTTCCCCAAAAAAGACCCAAAACAACAAGATCATGGACTTTTGCTTTTCTTAATATATTGCAAACCCATAATGTAAGATGTTTACTGTGAGTGACGAAATCTAGCTAGGTAAAGAAAGAATTATTGTAGGATATATGTATGGTGACTGACACGTCTTTGACCATTGGAACTTGTTTTCAGATCTGACTGTAGTACATAGGGAGTATAGGTTGTAGGCATGGATTGACAAACGGTGCACACAAAATTCAATTTATCGATTCAAGAATTAAGAGTAGACTATCATTAATTAATTGGTTAAAGAGTGTAGCTAAAAATACAAAAATGGTGACTACATTAAACTAAACTGAACCAAGTCGAATCAAACCCAACCGAACCAAACCAAGCCTAAAGCAAACCAAACCTAATCAAGAACAAGCCAAGGGCTTAAGTGTAAAACTTGTGGGGGAATGCAGTCATTGGCAATGTCCAAAGGAAGGGATAACGCTCTACCTCTAGAGGGTAAGGTAAAGCTAGCGCATTGTGCTAATGCATATTCCCAAGTACATGAACCACACACACACAACTATCCTATGCTGTTTTTATGAGTTAACTGTTAAAACTTACTCAGTGGTTACTGAGCAAGATGGTCGCTACACACAACAAGCTTTAAATACTTGAGGCTAATAATCTATACACACACACACGCTTGTTCTAAACTAAACTGTCTTGCTGGCAGTGCTCACACAGTAGGCAAATGACAGAAATGCTTGGCTAACAGAAACACAATCATTTTCGTTTGTCTAATGTTACCAGCTAACCATTACATGCTATAGTGGTGAGCACATGTGCCTCTTGCACTGGAGATCGTAACTCGATTTCTAGCTCTAAGGCCTAGAATGAATCAAACTAAGAAAGAAGGGTATGGTGACGCAGTGGTTAAACTGTTAGCCTTTCACTAAGGTAGACTAGGGTTTGATTTTAGGTTAATATACATGTCATAAACAAACAAACAAACAAAAAAAGCAGAGATAATGTTTAAAACTGATTACACTTGTCTCTTTTCAAATTATTACTTAGATTGCAAATACAAAGGTGGACTGGGTTTGATATTCAGTTAATGCTGCCTATCGCATACTAGCCTGTAAGAAAGCCAAACAAGCAAAAGGCGTAGGTAGAGCAGTGGTAAAATCGATATGTGTAGAGAACTACCTAACGGTTTTATGAACTGGCAATGGTATGTCGCATAAACAGTGCAGGATACAATCCAGCAACCATAATTTGTATCTTGTGGAGCAGAGAAAACATATATAGAGAGAGAGATATAGAAAGCTAGTGTATGTATGGGTAGCATTGATAATTTGACCAGAGAAAATACAATGAGGTAGGGTGGGGAGAGAGAGAATTAACACTTATATATGAATGAATGGTAAATAGTATTTTAGTTTTTTTTCCAATAGTTTTGTTTTTCAAATGCAGTGGTAGATAGCCGTTATTTTGTAAAACATTCTTACTTGCAGTAGTAATAAGACTCTATGGTTCCGCTAACACATAGATAGACTGTATTATTGCCATGGTCAAGCACTCACATTAAGATCATTTACAAAATCATAAAATGAAAAATAAAAAATCTTGTTTTGGAAATATCGTTTTTCAACATACACAAAATAAATATATAAAAAATTTGTAAACAGCAAATTGGAAAATCCATGGTCAAGCACTCACATTAAGATCATTTACAAAATCATAAAATGAAAAATAAAAATCTTGTTTTGGAAATATCGATTTTTTTCAACATACACAAAATAAATATATAAAAAAATTGTAAACAGCAAAATGGAAAATCCATGTTTCCATATAGACAAAATTTAAAAACCTTAAACGGACATTTAAGAAAATATATGCAAATGGGAAATTGACAAATGTGTAAATAAGAAAATGGAAAAATCCATGTTTCCATATCATGAAATTGAAAAACATCAAACTGTCATTTAAAAAAATGCAAATGGAAAATTGACAACTTGCAATGTGTGAAATGTGAAATTGAACAAATGGCTATCATTATTAAAAAAAAAAAAAAAAGAACATGGTGCTCTATGGTTGAGGTGTGAATCAAACCCTCTCTACTTATTTGGACCACCCGAGACTGAGTAGACTAGTTTTAGTTGTCATACCACTTTTAAAAGTCTGTGTTAAATCTAGGAATTGAACCCAAGAGCTTGTAGGGGAGATCCAAGGTTATAATATGTTAAACAGATAGCCTTGAATGTAGGGTGTGGTAGCTATATAGAGATGAGAGGTTTCGCTCGGGAGAGGGAGGCATGGAGATCTGCATCAAACCAGTCAAAAGACTGACGACTCAAACAACAACATGTAGAGCTCACCAAAATAATGTTGTGTAACGGTAAATGTTAGTCAACGAACAGTAATGCATTACTAAAACCCATGACACGATACCTAAGAGCTTTTCTAAAATTATTTTAAAATGCCTTTAACCCTATATTAAACACCCAGTTCACAAGACTCATAACTGCAATGTTATGGTCAAACAAAAAAAAATCTATATTTCAAAACAAACAAGTGGTTTTGTCAATGCATACTGGAAAAAGTTTTATAAACACTCAAGTCCACAAAAATAATTAAATTAGTAACTGTCAGGTTGACCGAGTATTTGACTTAAGTTCAAATTTTCTGTACAAGAAAGCAAGGGTTCGAATCCCTTACCTGATATAACTATTGCCTCAACATGGCTTGACCACACTGTATTATTGTGTACTCGGTACACAAACCATAGATAGAGTGTATTGTTTAAGGTCACTCTCTTTGCGAACATAGTCAGAGACTGTTGATGGTTAACAATTGCATTAATAGTGGGACATAGGGATAGCAATTAAGAAAAACAGACAATACACATACACTATTTTTATTTATTTAATGTAAGTACTTGTACAATAGTTATATACAAACTACAACTCTCTTTTGTCTATAACTATCTAGTCCTTTTCGATCCACTTGCATATCAAGGGCAGATGGCTTTGTAGTTCAGCCCCTTAAAACAACAACACTACTTCTTGCATAGTCTGTGATGTTGATGACTCTTGAGGCATGGAAGATGGATACAACATAACTTTTACAACAGGGGTTAAACGTTGCTCAACAAACAATGCACTATTTTGAGTAGCAACATCTTTCTCTTGTACTAACTTTTTAGCATTCTGATGATTTTTTGTCAACATCATCAGTGTTTTGTCTGGAGCACTACATTGATGATCACTCACACTTAAAACCACACCATTTCTACTTTTCATATTGCCTCGACATTTTGTTGACCTCTGTTTTGAGCATTGCCAGAATAGTATTCCTTTTACATTTGTTCGTCTATAGTTATAAGAGTAGCCTTTATAGAGTACACGTTGTTTACCTCGGTTAGTTGTAGTAAGTTCCAAAGTAGTAACTAACCTGTTAGTATGATTTGCACACTACAACGGTTATCTCTGTTCTGGTAATAGAATTATTTAGCGTTGGCTTTTATATTTAATATGTACAGTTTAAAGTGATAGAAAAGTGGTAGAAACGTGGTAGCAAAGTGGTAGACAATTGGTAACATAGTGGTAGAAAAGTGGTAGCCAAGTGGTAGAAAAGTGGTAGAAAAGTGGCAGAAAAGTAGTAGAAAAGTGGTAGCAAAGTGGTAGAAAAGTGGTAGCAAACTAGAAATGTGGTAGAAAAGTGGCAGAAAAGTAGTAGAAAAGTGGTAGCAAAGTGGTAGAAAAGTAGTAGAAAAGTGGTAGCAAAGTGGTAGCAAAGTGGTAGAAAATATTACATTTATTGTTAAGAAATAGTTTAAGCGTTTACATGGATTCATTACACTATAATTTTAGCATTACGAAGCTCATTTTCTATATCCAAAAGTTCTTCCTCATATTTAGTATGACCAGCCTGTTTACAGGTATGCAAGTACTGAAGCCGCTGGATTAGCTTACTGGGATTGTTCCAGTAAACAAATTTAACAAATGATTTTTTGGGTGTAAACCATTATCATCATCATCATCATCATCATTATCATCATAATCATCATCATCATCATGGTTATCATCATCAATATAATTATCATCAATATAATCATCATCACTAATACTATCTAATCCTTTTTGTTCATCTTGCAATGCAACAACCTTTGGCATAGTTTGTGTTGTATTTGATAGTGTTAGAGGTTTCTTAGACGTTAACGACTGTCCTAACATGTCTTTTTCCAGGAGATAATAAATGCTCTTTAACAAACAAAGCACTATCTTGAGCCACACTATTTTTTTCTTGGTCTTGCTTTTTTACCTTGGTTAGAGTATTTTGTCCATTTAAATGAGTATTATTTTGAGATTTACAATGATGATCGATTGAAATAAGTATGTTGGAGCCTTTTGTTTTAATCATTCCTCGACACTTTTTAGATCGTTGTTTCGAACAGCACCAAATAACAGTTCCATTTTTATTAGTTCTTTTTACAATATATGCATATCCTTTATAGTAAGCACATGGCTTACCATAGCTAGTCGTTGATACTTCCATGTCAACTGTTAAGCATAAACTAATCTCTAGTAAAGTTAACTCGATAATAAAAATGATTGTTTGTAGTATGTGCAGTTTAAAGTAAGAGCAAAAGTGAGAGTCAAATGGTAGAAAAGTGTTAGCAAAGTGGTGGAAGAGTGGTAGCAGTTTATAGTAGTCATAATCTTTTTTACCAGAATGTGATTTGAGTAAATGTAATTTCTAATCCTTAGCAGTGAGTAGTCAGTTAGTCTTGGTTCAGACAAGCGTAAACAGTTCTCCAATGAATCAGAGATCAAGATTTTTATTATGAAACAGTTGTGTAACCAATTAGGTATCGGTACTTGATAGCTTTAGACATGAACAAAAATTCCAACATATCTGACATGAATTACATGATTTGAAAGTTGACAAAGAATATCCAATCAACCATTGTAGTTACAATGTCAAACACACAAAGACAAAATCAGCATGAACTTTTAAGTTACAGGAAAATTCTATGAAATAGACTATGCAGGAAATTTGGAAATACACATCAGAAGTTTGCAACCCCATCCTTCTAGCCTATATAAATTATCGACATGGAAAGTGTGCACTGCCCCTAACATTAAACCAATTTATCAATAACACAAGTCAACAATCAAAACATTTTGTGTTGAGTCTATCATTTAATACATATATTCTGTCTACATTGAACAGTAACAAAAAAACGCCATTCATAATTAATTAAGTTTGCTTTAATTCTTTATGTAATGATATATACATATTTAAAGTTTTGGCTGACTGTTCAGGGTGAATCGACTTTGAACACATAAGAGAGGGAATATTTTAAGACTTAACCTCAGCTCACCTAACATAACCTAAATTTGCCTAACCTAACCTTGTCATATAGGTATGAAACGGGTCAAGCTATGCTTTCGACTACCGAGTTTCAGCTACTTTTCAAGGTTACTCTCCCGAACATTGCCGGAGACTGCTGATAAACACTTATGTTCCCACGGCAGCGGCGCGCAACGACTTACATGACACGCTTTCCCCTTTTCATTGATCCCTGTTGATTTGTCCCTTTGGACTGGTCCCTGTTGACTAGCCCCTTTTGGACGGGCCCTTTTTGAATGGAGTCATTTTTGATGGGTCCCTGTGGACTGGTCCAAAGGAATCAGCCAAAAGGACCTGTCCACAGGGACCCGTCAAAAATGACTCCATTCAAAAAGGGCCCTTCCAAAGGGGCTAGTCAACAGGGACCAGTCCAAAGGGAAAATCAACAGGGATCAATGAAAAGGGGGAAGCGAGTCATGTAAGTTGTTGCGCGCCGCCGCCGTGGGAACATAGGTGTTTATCAGCAGTCTCCGGCAATGTTCGGGAGAGTAACCTTGAAAAGTAGCTGTAACTCGGTAGTCGAAAAGCATAGCTTGACCCGTTTCTTACCTATATGACAAGGTTAGGTTAGGTAAATTTAGGTTATGTTAGGTGAGCTGAGGTTAAGTCTTAAAATATTCCCTCTCTTATGTGTTCAAAGTCGATTCACCCTGAACAGTCAGCCAAAACTTTAAATATGTATATATCATTACATAAAGAATTAAAGCAAACTTAATTAATTATGAATGGCGTTTTTTTTGTTACTGTTCAATGTAGACAGAATATATGCATTAAATGATAGACTCAACACAAAATGTTTTGATTGTTGACTTGTGTTATTGATAAATTGGTTTAATGTTAGGGGCAGTGCACACTTTCCATGTCGATAATTTATATAGGCTAGAAGGATGGGGTTGCAAACTTCTGATGTGTATTTCCAAATTTCCTGCATAGTCTATTTCATAGAATTTTCCTGTAACTTAAAAGTTCATGCTGATTTTGTCTTTGTGTGTTTGACATTGTAACTACAATGGTTGATTGGATATTCTTTGTCAACTTTCAAATCATGTAATTCATGTCAGATATGTTGGAATTTTTGTTCATGTGTAAAGCTATCAAGTACCGATACCTAATTGGTTACACAACTGTTTCATAATGAAAATCTTGATCTCTGATTCATTGGAGAACTGTTTACGCTTGTCTGAACCAAGACTAACTGACTACTCACTGCTAAGGATTAGAAATTACATTTACTCAAATCACATTCTGGTAAAAAAGATCATGACTACTATAAACTGCCACCACTCTTCCACCACTTTGCTAACACTTTTCTACCATTTGACTCTCACTTTTGCTCTTACTTTAAACTGCACATACTACAAACAATCATTTTTATTATCGAGTTAACTTTACTAGAGATTAGTTTATGCTTAACAGTTGACATGGAAGTATCAACGACTAGCTATGGTAAGCCATGTGCTTACTATAAAGGATATGCATATATTGTAAAAAGAACTAATAAAAATGGAACTGTTATTTGGTGCTGTTCGAAACAACGATCTAAAAAGTGTCGAGGAATGATTAAAACAAAAGGCTCCAACATACTTATTTCAATCGATCATCATTGTAAATCTCAAAATAATACTCATTTAAATGGACAAAATACTCTAACCAAGGTAAAAAAGCAAGACCAAGAAAAAAATAGTGTGGCTCAAGATAGTGCTTTGTTTGTTAAGGAGCATTTATTATCTCCTGAAAAAGACATGTTAGGACAGTCGTTAACGTCTAAGAAACCTCTAACACTATCAAAGACAACACAAACTATGCCAAAGGTTGTTGCATTGCAAGATGAACAAAAAGGATTAGATAGTATTAGTGATGATGATTATATTGATGATAATTATATTGATGATGATAACCATGATGATGATGATGATGATTATGATGATAATGATGATGATGATGATGATAATGGTTTACACCCAGAAAAATCATTTGTTAAATTTGTTTACTGGAACAATCCCAGTAAGCTAATCCAGCGGCTTCAGTACTTGCATACCTGTAAACAGGCTGGTCATACTAAATATGAGGAAGAACTTTTGGATATAGAAAATGAGCTTCGTAATGCTAAAATTATAGTGTAATGAATCCATGTAACCGCTTAAACTATTTCTTAACAATACATGTAATATTTTCTACCACTTTGCTACCACTTTGCTACCACTTTTCTACTACTTTTCTACCACTTTGCTACCACTTTTCTACTACTTTTCTGCCACTTTTCTACCACTTTTCTAGTTTGCTACCACTTTTCTACCACTTTGCTACCACTTTTCTACTACTTTTCTGCCACTTTTCTACCACTTTTCTACCACTTTGCTACCACTTTTCTACCACTATGTTACCAATTGTCTACCACTTTGCTACCACGTTTCTACCACTTTTCTATCACTTTAAACTGTACATATTAAATATAAAAGCCAACGCTAAATAATTCTATTACCAGAACAGAGATAACCTTTGTAGTGTGCAAATCATACTAACAGGTTAGTTACTACTTTGGAACTTACTACAACTAACCGAGGTAAACAACGTGTACTCTATAAAGGCTACTCTTATAACTATAGACGACAAAATGTAAAAGGAATACTATTCTGGCAATGCTCAAAACAGAGGTCAACAAAATGTCGAGGCAATATGAAAAGTAGAAATGGTGTGGTTTTAAGTGTGAGTGATCATCAATGTAGTGCTCCAGACAAAACACTGATGATGTTGACAAAAAATCATCAGAATGCTAAAAAGTTAGTACAAGAGAAAGATGTTGCTACTCAAAATAGTGCATTGTTTGTTGAGCAACGTTTAACCCCTGTTGTAAAAATTATGTTGTATCCATCTTCCACGCCTCAAGAGTCATCAACATCACAGACTATGCAAGAAGTAGTGTTGTTGTTTTAAGGGGCTGAACTACAAAGCCATCTGCCCTTGATATGCAAGTGGATCGAAAAGGACTAGATAGTTATAGACAAAAGAGAGTTGTAGTTTGTATATAACTATTGTACAAGTACTTACATTAAATAAATAAAAATAGTGTATGTGTACTGTCTGTTTTTCTTAATTGCTATCCCTATGTCCCACTATTAATGCAATTGTTAACCATCAACAGTCTCTGACTATGTTCGCAAAGAGAGTGACCTTAAACAATACACTCTATCTATGGTTTGTGTACCGAGTACACAATAATACAGTGTGGTCAAGCCATGTTGAGGCAATAGTTATATCAGGTAAGGGATTCGAACCCTTGCTTTCTTGTACAGAAAATTTGAACTTAAGTCAAACACTTGGTCAACCTGACAGTTATTAATTTAATTATTTTTGTGGACTTGAGTGTTTATAAAACTTATTCCAGTATACATTGACAAAACCACTTGTTTGTTTTGAAATATAGATTTTGTTTTGTTTGACCATAACATTGCAGTTATGAGTCTTGTGAACTGGGTGTTTAATATAGGGTTAAAGGCATTTTAAAATAATTTTAGAAAAGCTCTTAGGTATCGTGTCATGGGTTTTAGTAATGCATTACTGTTCGTTGACTAACATTTACCGTTACACAACATTATTTTGGTGAGCTCTACATGTTGTTGTTTGAGTCGTCAGTCTTTTGACTGGTTTGATGCAGATCTCCATGCCTCCCTCCCCCGAGCGAAACCTCTCATCTCTATATAGCTACCACACCCTACATTCAAGGCTATCTGTTTAACATATTATAACCTTGGATCTCCCCTACAAGCTCTTGGGTTCAATTCCTAGATTTAACACAGACTTTTAAAAGTGGTATGACAACTAAAACTAGTCTACTCAGTCTCGGGTGGTCCAAATAAGTAGAGAGGGTTTGATTCACACCTCAACCATAGAGCACCATGTTCTTTTTTTTTTTTTTTAATAATGATAGCCATTTGTTCAATTTCACATTTCACACATTGCAAGTTGTCAATTTTCCATTTGCATTTTTTTTAGCCTACTTTTCACATTTTGCAAAAATGAGGAAAAAGTAGACTTATGAGATCGGGCAAATGTGTGTCTGTCTGTCTGTCTGTCTGTCTGTCTGTCCGTCTGTCTGTCCTTCTGTCTGTCTGTCTGGCTGTGTGTGTGTCCCCCCCTATCAACTCCTAAACGGCTGCAGCAATCGAAACAAAATTTGGTAGGAGTAAAGATCTACACCTGAATATCTCACGGCCATATTTGAAAATGATGTCAGTGCTACCAACTGCTAAAAAATCGCAATTGAAATTTGAGAGCATGTTGGATATCTTGGAAAGTATGAATGGGAGCTATTTCAAAATTGGCACACGTACAGACCATAATATTTCAGTTTAATTTCCTGGAGGCCAAACATGGCAGTGTTGCCAAAATGACTATAAGCCTCCTGATAAGTCCAATTTTTAAATGCATATAACTTCTACACTATCAAGCGGAATTCAACCAAATTTCGTATGTTGTATGTGTACATAACCAGATATGACTGAGCGTATTCTTAAGACCTACCAGGGCTGCCAACTGTTAATAAATGCTCCTAATTTATTTTATCCAAATACCAATATATCAGAAAGTATGCAAGCCGACAGCTTTAAACTATGCACACGTATAGTACCTGACATTCTATATTAATTTGGAGTAACTTATATACGTCAGTGCTACCAACATGATTCTAAGCCTGCTGACAGGTCCAACTTTAAATACATGCAACTTCCATACTATCATTTGGATTTCAACCAAATTTCGTATGTGTTATGTGTACCATAACAGATATGACTATGCGTATTCTAAGGAGCATCCAGGGCTGCCAACTGTTAATATGTGCTGTCCCTATTTTTGTTACCCTAATATCAATATATCAGAAAGTATGCAAGCCAATAGCTCTAAAATTTGCACACGTATAGTACCTGCCATTCTAGACGAATTTGGAGTAACTAATATACGTCAGTGCTGCCAACATGATTCTAAGCCTGCTGATAGGTCCAATTTTAAAATGCATGTAACTTCTATACTAACTAATGGATTTCATTCAAAATTGGCACAACAATAGATCACATTATTTCAGATTATTTCTGACCAATACATGCATGACATTGTTGCCAACATGATTTTACGCGCGCTGTTAGATCCAATGTTTAACTGCATGTAACGTCCGTGCGATTCATTGGACTTCAACCAAATTTTGTATTTTGTACCTTAAGAGATGGAACTAAGAATATATTCAGTCATCAGGGCTGCCAACTGTAGTGCTCTATTAGGATACATTATGCCAGGTATACAGTATTTCGAACTAATTGGAAATTTCGATATTAGCATCTTAATTTCGTCATTATTCTAGATAGTTTCATATTCTGTAGAATAATCATTGGCATGAAAAGTAGGCTGTATAGTTCTTAACGGAACTTCTTGTTTAAATGACAGTTTGATGTTTTTCAATTTCATGATATGGAAACACGGATTTTTCCATTTTCATATTTACACATTTGTCAATTTCCCATTTGCATATATTTTCTTAAATGTCCGTTTAAGGTTTTTAAATTTTGTCTATATGGAAACATGGATTTTCCATTTTGCTGTTTACAAATTTTTTATATATTTATTTTGTGTATGTTGAAAAAAAATCGATATTTCCAAAACAAGATTTTTATTTTTCATTTTATGATTTTGTAAATGATCTTAATGTGAGTGCTTGACCATGGATTTTCCAATTTGCTGTTTACAAATTTTTTATATATTTATTTTGTGTATGTTGAAAAACGATATTTCCAAAACAAGATTTGTTATTTTTCATTTTATGAATTTGATAATGATCTTAATGTGAGTGCTTGACCATGGCAATAATACAGTCTATCTATGTGTTAGCGGAACCATAGAGTCTTATTACTACTGCAAGTAAGAATGTTTTACAAAATAACGGCTATCTACCACTGCATTTGAAAAAAAAACTATTGAAAAAAAAAAACTAAAATACTATTTACCATTCATTCATATATAAGTGTTAATTCTCCCTCTCCCCACCCTACCTCATTGTATTTTCTCTGGTCAAATTATCAATGCTACCCATACATACACTAGCATTCTATATCTCTCTCTCTATATATGTTTTCTCTGCTCCACAAGATACAAATTATGGTTGCTGGATTGTATCCTGCACTGTTTATGCGACATACCATTGCCAGTTCATAAAACCGTTAGGTAGTTCTCTACACATATCGATTTTACCACTACTCTACCTACGCCTTTTGCTTGTTTGGCTTTCTTACAGGCTAGTATGCGATAGGCAGCATTAACTGAATATCAAACCCAGTCCACCTTTGTATTTGCAATCTAAGTAATAATTTGAAAAGAGACAAGTGTAATCAGTTTTAAACATTATTTCTGCTTTTAAGTTTGTTTGTTTGTTTATGACATGTATATTAACCTAAAATCAAACCCTAGTCTACCTTAGTGAAAGGCTAACAGTTTAACCACTGCGTCACCATACCCTTCTTTCTTAGTTTGATTCATTCTAGGCCTTAGAGCTAGAAATCGAGTTACGATCTCCAGTGCAAGAGGCACATGTGCTCACCACTATAGCATGTAATGGTTAGCTGGTAACATTAGACAAACGAAAATGATTGTGTTTCTGTTAGCCAAGCATTTCTGTCATTTGCCTACTGTGTGAGCACTGCCAGCAAGACAGTTTAGTTTAGAACAAGCGTGTGTGTGTGTATAGATTATTAGCCTCAAGTATTTAAAGCTTGTTGTGTGTAGCGACCATCTTGCTCAGTAACCACTGAGTAAGTTTTAACAGTTAACTCATAAAAACAGCATAGGATAGTTGTGTGTGTGTGGTTCATGTACTTGGGAATATGCATTAGCACCATGCGCTAGCTTTACCTTACCCTCTAGAGGTAGAGCGTTATCCCTTCCTTTGGACATTGCCAATGACTGCATTCCCCCACAAGTTTTACACTTAAGCCCTTGGCTTGTTCTTGATTAGGTTTGGTTTGCTTTAGGCTTGGTTTGGTTCGGTTGGGTTTGATTCGACTTGGTTCAGTTTAGTTTAATGTAGTCACCATTTTTGTATTTTTAGCTACACTCTTTAACCAATTAATTAATGATAGTCTACTCTTAATTCTTGAATCGATAAATTGAATTTTGTGTGCACCGTTTGTCAATCCATGCCTACAACCTATACTCCCTATGTACTACAGTCAGATCTGAAAACAAGTTCCAATGGTCAAAGACGTGTCAGTCACCATACATATATCCTACAATAATTCTTTCTTTACCTAGCTAGATTTCGTCACTCACAGTAAACATCTTACATTATGGGTTTGCAATATATTAAGAAAAGCAAAAGTCCATGATCTTGTTGTTTTGGGTCTTTTTTGGGGAAATTCATAAGCCATAAAAAGAATGACATCATGTCAAGTTCTGAGTGGATCTTGTATGTCAAAATCCCATTATCGGTTTATAAAATCTCAAGGCCATGCCCTAGCAGTTTTGGATTATTTCAATCAATGAGTCCACCATAGGAAACATCGACAAAATAAATACCCTTAAAACAAGTCGTCACATGACCCTCTCCGAACAATGCTTCGCAAAATATAAATTCATCCATTGAACATGATCGGCGACATCATCCTAGCTTCCCCCTCCCACCATGGTTGCCATATCGTTTGACCTTCAAGTGTCCTCAGCATCTCTGTGCTTTTTTTCATTACCCTGTTGTCAAGTCAAGTCAATGCATTCCAATAAGCTCAAATAACATTCACATCCTGTCAGTCTGCCCCAGCAAGTTTGTTTTCTATACTCACTTCAAGCAACATATAACCTAGTTCTGTTTGTTCTATCTAAAGCCAACTTCATCGAATCAAGGAATTATCATTTGTCATGTCACTCATAATCGTTTACACGTTAAAGACCCCCTTCAGGGGGTTTAGGATTTAGGAATTCCATCATAGGAAAAATCAGAAAACGAACCCTCGACCCGCCGTCTCATCGAAATAGCGAATGCTGTATTGGTATATCACCACCGTGGCCAGTAATAGCTTCGTTGAAACACGTGTCCAGTGGTATCGTCTCTTTCTATCTACAACCACTCGTCATGAACATTTTAGACAAATTTAAGAAAAGTTTTAAAAACTGAAATGTTTTCAACATAAGTGTCGTTAGGCCCATTCGCATTTTTTAAAACATAAATACTATATTCGAAAGGGAGAGAGGGGAGGGGCGTCACCCCGAGTCCTACGACCCCTCGTATACGTCTCTGGCGTTATTGGTTTGTGAGATATAACAGAAAGTCTAAAATCACAGTTTTACAACAAAAAATTCTGTTTCCCTCATTCTCAAAAACTTTAACCTATTACAAAAATAAAGAGGGTTTCGAGAAAGCCATTTGACACGTCATAGGACCAAATCCGACCATGCATTCGTGAAATATCAGAAAAAGTCTAAAATCATGGTTTTGCCCCCAAAAAGCCTGTTTCCCTCATTCTCAAAACTCTAACCTATTGATAACATATAAAGGGCTTCGAGACAAGCGATTTGACAGGTCACACGTCCAAATCCGACCTTGCGTTTGAGAGATATCGGCAAACTTCGTAGGAAAGTAGGCGACTATCTGGCTCTCTCCTCAACACCAAAACCTCTTCTTATCAATCATTTTTTTCAAAGAGCTCGCCCTCTTACAAAAATCCCAAGTGCGCATGCGTAAAAAACAAAAAAAAATGTTCATCCATAGCGGCAGCCATAAAAACGCATGTGCTATATGAGCAACAACGTTTAAGTTCATTTTAGCAGCGCACCTTATACATGTCGCATTTGAAAAGATGCTTTCACTAAAAAAATTACAATTTCACCCCCTAGTAGGGGTAGGTTTTATTTAGGGGTTGAAATGAGTGGTCCATTGGAAAGAGGGCGTTAGCCCGAGTCCAACGACACCTCATTTGTCAACATCCGACCATGGGTTCGCGAGATATTGGCTTGGACTCACGCGGCGGCCATGACACTCGTTAGAATCGGCATCACCCCCCTACTTCCGTCATTGCATTATCACCCACCATACAACTCACAAAGCTGACGATGAATGTCTGCAGCCGACATGTTTCTTGCACTCAAAAAACGTATCACAGATCGTACCTCACACGCGGCGGGCGAATCAATAACCATTAACATAGTAAAGATGCACAGTTCAGCGAACAGGTTAGCTACACAGCTGCGACTGACGCCTGCTTGTTCGCAAAGGATGCCAGGAGGTAGCGCGCACGCTTGTTGCGGCGTGCGCACTAACTACGGGCTTTCTTGTGTTTTCTTGATATATATATAATTCTTGTACAATATCTATGACAGTCACGATCATAATATCTTGAGATCACCCTACAAGTAACTGGTACGGCGTTCTCGGTGGATATAAAGGAAAGATTAGCTGCTGCACTTAGAAGCACAAGTGAGATCAGACACCTATAAAGAATGTCACTGAAGACAGCCATGGAACTCTTTAAAGTCAATGTGCTACCAATACTCACATACGGCTTGGAATTAATTTGGCAATTCCTGTTTCGTAGACAGCTGAAAGAACTGGAAAGCATGTAACCGAGATACCTCAAAAGGGTTCTAGGGGTATCAAAATTTGCTCGATCCTGATACGTGTATGTCTTAGCCCAGGGAACCTTTTTGGTAGGAGACCTAAGACTGCAAATGCATCTGCAACACTCTCCAGCATACAAAGAACTATTACAAGAGCTACGAGGAAAGGAGGACTTGATCGAAGAAATCTTCTACACAACAGACGCAATGATCAACAAATATTGGATGAAAGAGAAATACGAGCTGCGACACCTGATGACCCGCTTCGCGATGCACGGTTTCCATCATCGCATTTGTACCGAGAAATTCTTTCACCAGGCTAGCCATGAGTGTACGTGTGTTCTGTGTGGAGAACAGTGTGATATTTAGAATTAAGATTTGGTATGTCCTTGATAATAGAAGAAAATTACACTTAGTTTTAGCTGTCAAATGATTCACTATTACAAAGATATTATATATAGCTGCTATTAGCTTTAGGTTTCATTTTATTAGTCTAATAATTACCAATACTAATCATTAATGCCAACCTTTCATCTTTCATTGCTATTGTTTTAGTACCTAAAAATATGACTCTAGTTTTACATTATGTGACCAAATATTAAAAATCATGCTTCATTTGTTGTTAATGCGACTAGATCTTGTGTATATTTCTTGTTAACTTTTATTAGCCTATTTTCAATTTTGAAAAAAAATAGGCTTATGAGATCACCTTTTGTCCGTGTGTGTGTGTGCGTCTGTGTGTGTGTGTGTGTGTGAGAGAGAGAGAGAGAGAGGTGTGTGTGTGTGTGTCCCCCTAATAAATTCTAAACGGCTGGAGGGATGTCAATGAAACTCGGTAAGTTCATGGCACTATTCTGGACGACCCCGACCGTGCCCTTCAAATTTTGTTACGTCTCACCAATCCAACATGGCGGCTGTGCGAAATATTTCACCAGCATTCAATATCTCCGAAACTATTCCCGATATAAGCCTGGATTTTTTAACGTTGATAAAGGGAAGTACTAGAACTTCAGCTATGTGACTTTTGAAAAACTGGTAACTACAAAACCAACATGGCGGCCACGCGAATTTGCGACTTTGAAATAGACGTTTCTCGCGATTTAACCAAACAAACGCTACGAAACTTGGTACAGTATATGTTCATACACATTGTAATGCACCGAAATCTAACTTCGTTCAATTGTTTACATAACCACAAGATGGCGGATGTGCGAAATATTTCACCGGCATTCTATATCTCTGAAACTAATCGCGGTATCACCCTGAAATATTGTACAGAGATAAAGGACACCACTGGAAGTTTATTTATAGGACTTTCAAAACCCGTTTTACTACAAAACGAACATGGCGGCGAAGCGAAATTTGAAAATTTTAAATAGACCTTTCTCGCGATTTAATGATCCAAACGCAATGAAACTTGGTACAGGAAATGTTTATACACATTGTAATGCACTGGTATCTAATTTAGTTCAATTGTTTACATAACCTCAAGATGGCGGATGTGCGAATTTAAAAATTATTTTTTTATTTCTTGTGTCGCAATCAAGCAATCAAAGTGAAAGTTTGAATAATGAACCTACGCAATAATTTTCCTTTAATTGTACATGACTCTATGGCCTATACATTTAACAATCCAACATGGCGACCATCCGAAATATTTAGACGGCTCTGAATATCTTCGAATCTGTTATAACAATCAAACTGGATTTTTTTTATGTTCATAGGGGCTATGAACTTAAGTTCACCTATATGACCTTAAATAACCTGGTGATCACAAATCCAACATGGCGGCGACGCGAATTATAATATTTACATGGACGTTTCTCGCAATTAACCATCCGAGTGCAGTGAAACTTGGTACAGTAAATCCTTATATGAATGTTAATCCACTGGTATCTAATTTATTTCAATTGTTTCCATAACCACAAGATGGCAGCCGTGCGAAATTTTAAAATCTCCTTGTTACTTCTTGTGTCCTAATCATGCGATTGAAGTTTGAATGCTACACGTACACAATAATCTTCATGTAACAGTACATAACTCTAGAACCTATTATATAAAATCCAACATGGCGACCATCCGAAATATTTAGTTGGTTCTCAATATCTACGAATCTATTACAGCAATCAAACTGACATTTTGTATGTTGATAGTGGCAGTTAACATAAGTAGGATATATGAAAATAGGCTGTATAGTTCTTCACGGAACTACTTGTTTTAATTTTGAATTTTTATTTTGTATTCTAATGTATTTTTATTTCGTATTTAATATATTTTCATGTATTATCTGTGTGTAAACAATTGTTTGCTACTATTATTATTATTATTATTATTATTATTATTATTATTATTATTATTAGCCTCCGTGGCTTAGGCGGCAGCACGCCGGCCTCTCACCGCTGGGTCCATGGTTGAAATCCCGGTCACTCTATGTGAGATCTGTGCTGGACAAAACGGAGGCAGACAGGTTTTTCTCCGGGTACTCCGGTTTTCCCTGTCAAAAAATTTCATTCCAGCAACACTCTCCACTATCATTTCATTTCATCTGTCATTCATTTAATCATTGCCCCAGAGGAGTGCGTCAGGCCTCGGCAGCCGGCACAGTCCATATCCTCGCCGCTAGATGGGGGCTTCATTCATTCCATTCCTGACCCGGTCGGAGACTGGAAGCAGGCTGTGGATTTTCATTTCATTATTATTATTATTATTATTATTATTATTATTATTATTATTAGCGTACGGCAAGGAAATTATATACATAATATATACAATATACACACAATAACAAAAAAACAACATTGATTTACTTCAGGTAGTGTTATCAATTAAAGCTGAATGTCCAACTTTTGAACCCACTGCAGTGCCTCCGCTGTGGGTGATACAAAGTCCTCCTATCTACCTGGATAAGCCCGTAGTTGACACTCGCTTAAAATGTGGGGAATGGTCTGGCGAGAGGCTCCACAATCACATTCTGGAGAAGGTACAAAGTTCCTCTTATAGAGGGAATCCCTGCACCTTCCATGACCTGTCCTGATCCTGTTCAGTCTGGACCAAGTTGCACGCGGTAGTTGGAATCCGTTAGCAATTTTTTCACCTCTGAAGATATTATGTAGGGGCAAGTCAGTGGAGTTATTCCAGCGGCCTTTCCATTCCTCCAAAGCATCGAAGTTGGTGGATGTCTTCAGAGCTGCATCACAAAGAGGTGGATGTCGTGATTTCAATCGTTGGAGACTAAGAGCTGGTATGTCGCCTAGAACAGGTAGCAGAGGATTCTTGCAGATCTTGTTGTACTCTCGAACAAGAGCACTGGATCTTCTTAAGTCAGGTGGCATTATACCAGACAATAGTGGGAGCCAGTGGACTGGAGTTGGTCTGATGGTGCCAGGTATAAGACGCATGCTGGTATTCAATTGTGGGTCAATATACTTCGTATACGGGCTATTAAGCCACACTGGAGCACAATAGTCAGCAGTAGAGAAAACCAGTGCTAAGGCTGAAGAGCGCAGGATGTTCGCAGCAGATCCCCAGGTAGTACCAGTTAGCTTCTGAATAATATTGTTTCGGGTTTTCAGTTTCTTCGACAAGTTCAAAAGATGTTGCTTGAAGGATAAAGTCCGATCCAAGGTAACACCAAGATATTTCGGAAACCTATTGTGATTAAGTACTCTATTGGAAAAGGTAATATTAATTTGAAGTTAGCAAGCCGGTTACTCAAATGGAAGCAAGAGACCTCCGTCTTGGCTGCACTGGGTCTGAGTCTCCAGTTCCTGAAATATTCTCTCAGGGTGGATAAGTCGTTAATCAAAATGTCTTCAGTTTTCTCAATGATCTTGTGTTGTGTGGCCAGGGTCAAGTCATCAGCATAGCAGAACTTTCTGGATATTGTGTCTGGAAGATCAGAGATGTATAGATTAAACAGCAGTGGCGACAAAACTGATCCCTGGGGCAAACCATTATGCAGTTTTCTCACTGAGCTTTTCTTTTCACCTAAACAGACCTGAAATTTTCTGTCACTGAGCAGGTTGTTGATAAGCTGTGCAATTGTTCTGCAGGGTATAGCTCTGAGTAATTTATAAATCAATCCTTCCTTCCATACGGTATCAAAGGCAGGAGTGAGATCCACAAAGACAGCAGATGTTTTAAGCTTTTGCTGGAATTCGGCCTCAATGTAAGATGTTAATGAAAGTACTTGATCGCAGAAGTTTCTGTTAGGTCTGAAGCCTGCCTGATCCACAGGAATGAGTTCTAAAACGGTTGACCCAATTCTGTTGTAGATAAGCCTTTCAAAGAGTTTGTAGCAACAGCTAAGGAGGGTTATGGGTCTGTAACTTTCAGGTATATTTGCAGGTTTTCCAGGCTTCAATATGGAAATGATTTTAGCTTTCTTGAAGTCGGGTGGGATTTGTCCAGTCTGGAGAATATCTGTGAAGAACTGTGCCATCCATCTCTTTGCATTGTTTCCCATATGTACTGTATGAGGAATTCTGGATGAATTCCATCGAAACCAGGTGCCTTGCCAGGTTTTAGTTCTTTGAAGGTTTCTTGAACATCAAAGGCTGTAAAGGGACGTGAATAGCTAGACATGCGAGGTGTTGATGATTTCAGAGCACGAAGCTGGTATCTAACATACTTCGTAGGCTTCTTGTCAGATGGAGCTCTGTTTGCTACTGTAGTTGGGACACTGCCCTGTTGTGGCAATAAATAAATAAATAAATATTAATAAATAAATAAATAAATGAATAAACGAACGAATGAACGAATGAATAAATAAATATCACGTAATGGAAAGCAAGAAGGCAGTGGTTTCTGACTAAATTTTTCTCTGATTCTTGAGCCTGAGGTAATGTATATATTTTTCACATTGTGCGTATTAAATTTGTTATTAAAAATCCTTATTATTTTGGCTTCTTAGGCTGTATACCTCAACCAACCCCCCCTCCCATTCCCCCCTCCCATTCCCCCTCTGCCGCATCCCCCCCTTAAGGCAGAAAAATTGAAGCCTACGCCACGGGAATACTAATACCTGAAGCCTACGCCACGGGAATCCTAATACCGCAGAGTTGGGGTAGAGAATAACAGTTGACAACTAAGTGAGGTCGACATGAGTGTTGACAGAGAGAAGCCCAATAGGCCTACACATAACTGAAAACAATACTGGACTCATCTGGCGCCCGGTGGTCGCCAACCCACATTCCACGTTTAGTGATCCTGTGAGGGTATCATCCTTCACGCAGCTATCCCTGTAAAATACGAACCTGAATCTCTTTAGAGATATTAGTGCAGGATGCCTCAGCTTCTTTACGATAATGTCCTGGCGGTAGTTTAGCACGCCCCTTTTCTTAAACCCCCTTGAAATTTATTTAATTTTAGCAAGGTTCAAGATTTACTACGATGACTTAATTTTGGGAGTATCCTACAGTCCTGGCTACCATACTGTATATCATGCTACCCTCTTCACTCCATGAGAACAAAGACGTCGAGGAGGAACTCAATCTTCAGTGTGTATTATTCATTAAAAGTGGGCTAACATCCTGTTCTTTAACAGCAATCACCTGTAAATTATCCATAAACAATAGCATATTTTGGGAATTTCAATAATAATAATAATAATAACAATAATGATAAGATCACAACCACGAATTATACAACACGTAGAGAAGATCAGTGACACGATTCGAAGAAGAAGGATTGCCTTTTCTAGCCACGTGACACGAATGAGCCCAGCCAGGACATCAAAAAGGATATTCACGTACTTTCAAGATAAGAAAGCCAAAGGGGCATGGTTCACGGAAGTTGAGAAAGATCTACGTGAAATGGAAATTTCCCCGTGGTGTAGGGGTAGCGCGCCTGGAGGCCCCGGGTGCGATTCCCGGCTCCGTCAGGGATTTTAGAAACTGGCGTGGGGGTAAAACGGAGTGCACTCAGTCTCGTGAGGACAATTGAGTAGCTGTCTGACAGTGAGGCAGCGCCCCGATCACGAAAACCAAGATTAATGGTCGAGGGGATCCGATGCGCTGATCACGCGCCACCCCAATATCTGCAGGCCAAATGGCTGGGCAACGGTCGCTGGGTTGGTCCAGGTCCTTCATAGACTGTAGTGCCAGGGGTTATTATTAAAGATATCCAGGATCATGTTTCACTTCAGGAAAATCTAAGTAAGCCCAAAGGTTTCCAGGAAAAGCCGAAGCTGAAGACAAGGAAGGCGTGGTCCCAAGAGAGAAAAGAACAACACTGGAAACGAACGCGGGACCACTGGGCGGTAGTTAGAGCTCGGAAAAAGAGACAGTTGAACTGACGTGGTCTCTAGTTGGCCGAATTGAAGAAAGGAGAAGAAACAGAAGAATAAGATCACATTGACATTTGTACAGGATGGATGACAGTAGGTTAACCAAGCAGATCTTCACATTCCTGTGGAACAAGAAGTCAACAACAACCTGGGTACAACAAGTCAAAAAGGATTTGGAATGAAACGATATCAGAGAAGAAAATACACCACAAAGAGATATTTTTAGGCAATAATTGCTAAAAATGGAAGGATTCCACGGGAGGAAGGGAAAGAAAGAAAATCGGCTCGAAATGGACGAGGAAAGGAAGAGGAAACATAGTGAGATGATGAAGGAATACTGGAGGAAGAAGAAGGAACAGCAAAGGACAAAGCATTGAAATTGGCTCGTGGTCCCTAGACGAGCGAAACGAAAATAATAATAATAATAATAATAATAATAATAATAATAATAATAATATTTTTTGTTTGTCGTGTGGCCTCCTGAGAGGCCTAGTGCAGGTCTTTCTACTCCACGCCCGTGGGCGACCTGCGCGTCGGGATGAGAGATGAAATGGATGATGAAGATTAATGAAACTGGGCAAGGATGTGGAAGGAAGCGGCCGTGGCCTGTCAGAAGTTTCCGTCCCAGCATTTGTCTGGTGTTGAAAATGGGAAACCACGGAAAACCATTTCAAGGATGGCCGACTGTGGGGCTCAAACTCACGCGTCTACCGAGTCAGCAGAGAGCTTGGCCCCATGACCTAACGCTGCGCTTTAGCCAGCGTAGCCACTGCTGTCGGTATAATAATAATAATAATAATAATATATGCTGAAAAGATCACTGACACTTTCAGAGAAAGGCGATTGAAGTTCTACGGCCACATTCTTAGAATGAACAATGAAAGGCTCACCAAAAGGATTCTTAATCATGTTCTCTCAAAGGAAGTCAAGTATCTTCAAGAAATTGGTATCACACAGGAAATCATACAAGATCGATCCGTCTTCAAAACAATAATCAACACCAAATATTGTGCTGAGTTTTTTTTTTTTTTTTTTTTGCGTATGGCTTTTGCGCCGGGAGTGTCTGAGGACAGGTTCGGCTCGCCAGTTTTGTAGCTGCTTCGAGACGGACGCCCAGTGGGTGAGCTACAAGTACCGTTGGGGAGGGAAGTTGGAATGTAAGGACGAGGAGTTGGAAGGTAGCGGCTGTGGCCTATAGTTAGGGACCAACCCCAGCATTTGCCTGGAAGGAAGATGGGAAACCACAGAAGACCATCTTCAAGGTTGCCGGCGGGGGGATTCGAACCTCCTCGCCTCCCGGATGTCACCGACTGCCAGCAGTCATGCCATAACGACTACGGCTAACTCACCCGGATTGAGAAAATGATTACCAGGACCAATAAATCATGGACTGAACAATGGAGGAACACTTTCAGTACCAGGAGGCAGAGATTTTGAGAGAAGAAGAAATCATTCAAGTATTCATACTTCAATTGATGATTACGACACAATGAAACAAGTAGTTCCGTGAAGAACGAAATAGTCTATTTCCACATTGTACCCGTTCGTCCTGGGGATGCGAAGACCCATCTGCTATAACATCGCATTCCTGGAGTTCCAGGACAGAGCGGAGTTAAATGAACCTCTAGTCAAATAAGGAATGTGTCGGAAATTCAGCTGAGTTATCGAAAAAGCAGTGGGTATCACGAGACAAAGTATCTCTAGGGTCGTTACGGGCTTAAGTTTAATAGAAATAATGCAAATATAAATGGGCGCCATCAACTGAATTCCTAGCAAACCACTTCCTTTCCGGATAAGCCTTACTCAAGACAAGGAAAGAAAAAGGAACATCACACCATCATCAGATCACAACTAAGATAAAAACAAATTTATTTCACTTTGATAGTCAGACAGACATTTTAAATATAACTCCTACCTGAAAGTATGGTCGAATGCCAACGTTAAATTGTCATTGTCCAAAAATCGAACCATCTCTTTTCTAATCCAAAATTATTTTATCCACATAACAAGAAAAATCTCTAAAGTTCTCTTGGGTTCTCAGGATCACTGTAGCACTATGTCTTTCGTCACTGACATTTGTGAAACCTGAGACCTAATTTCTCTTTAATTTAACATCATCAATGTGGATTTAATAAAGTTATTAATCTGTCTAAACATACACATATTATAATCACATATATTAAATATCAAGTATTTTATGGTTTGCATGGCATAATTTAAATGTTGAACATGTTAGTCAAATGCTCCTAAACATCGAATAATTAATTTACACTATTTACATTGTCATTAACAATCTCTTATCTGTGAATTACAGAAAATTCATGGCTCATTGGTCATCGTTATCGTCATCATCAAAATTAAATATTTCTCACATTAATTCTCACTTCAAAATTCTACATATTCCTGTCAGAATCATTAATTCATCACCATTTAATCATTTAAATTCTCAACTCAAGTTGCAATTCCTTCAACTTATATCTCAATTAAATTTATTTAATTCCATATAAATTCATTAATCATCAGCTTCTTTAATTAATTATCACCTTCCAATTCAGTTATTCATCATCATTACAATCGTCTATTAATTTATTTAAATCAGTTTAATTTATCCAATCTTTAATTCATCCACTTATTTAATTCATTGATTTATTTCAAAATTTAATTTATCAACTTATTTAAATTTCATTCTTCTGGTTATTTAGTTTTTCATTATTTCATCTAGTCATTCTGATTTTTATTTCATTAGGTCAGATCGTTAATATGCTTAAATCTCAGATTATTATTTCATTAATTATTATTTTCAGAAAATCTTGTATTATCAACTTCATTTATTTGTTTAATTTCCTAACAAATTGTTTAATAAGGTTTATAGAACGTTGTCTTACAGTTTTATCACTTCCAAGTTATATCTCGTATTTAATTATCATGCCAAAAAATAATTATTGCCTCCACGACATCACGTTGGATCTAACTATCCACAACGACATTACATTTCCTCAATACTTCAAATATCACATTTGAATACAACGATTATTCCACAAAACTCCATAAATATTCAGCACATACAGCATGAATCTCAACAATTACGCTAGAATGGGTATGACGACCTCATGTCTGCTTCAAAATACATTAGCAACATTGCTACTATCACTTGGCAACTTCCACAAAATGCCTATCACAAACTTCACTTAACCATGTTGCATGATCTACAAAAAATATATAACTGGCTTCAAATTATCAACGCACACAATCTCCAATAACTGTAATTACTCTGATCACATCTAGACAACTTCTTAAACAATTGGAAAAATATATTACCTCAGTAATTTAAGATCTGCTTTCAAATAGCATAAATTCTCTTACAATTTTCATAACTCACATCACAGAAAAACACCAATGTGCTATAATCTCATATCAAAATCTGCAATACTGATCTGCCTTAAAATAAATCTGACCATTAATGATTAATTTTACAAGATTCAATTACTTTAAATCCTTCTCAAAGGTATCAAACACAATTATAAAACTCATCAAAAGCATCAGCTGCAACAGCTGTTAAACTGAAATTACTCTCAAAAGAGTACAGCAACAAAATATTGGATTGGCAAACAAGAATTACTAAATGCAATCCTGCTGACATTTATCGTTACTTTATTTAACAAAATTTCGACTGATATATGACTAGTAGTTCCTTGTTTGATTCACTTACAATCTCGTGTACACTCGGATGATAAAAATGAGTCCCTCAATGGCGAGTAAGATGTGTAACCACCGTACAATCGTATAAATACGAAAGACCTCGCCCCGTCGACTTGGATGATATTGCCCTGAACGATGGGTAAGATGAGTACCACCATACAATCGTATAAATACGAAAGACCCCATCTCGTAGGCTATATGAGTGAATGTACCAGATAGGAATCAACAAGTTTCTAGTTGTCATATAAAAGCGATGTTCATTCACTAAAGTGAATAACTTCTTAATATCTCCAAACAATCCAATGGAAAAAATCCCTACTGATGAATAATACACACTCGCTAGTATGCAATGAACTGACGAAGTAATTTTAGATAATCAATTGCAGATCACGAGTTCGAAATACTCGTTACACAAAAAAGAAAACTATTCATGAAAAATATCCTAGCTGGAAAAATGTCTAAAAGACCAAACATCTGCTTAATAAAGCCAACCAATGGTGAGAATTTCATATAATGATGCCTGCCATATCATATGGTCACTCCATATTCTAGCAAATTCGAAGTATATAAAGTCAAACCATGTCTATATAATCGTATCACTCCTATTAGAAAAATATACATGTGTGCCCAGTATTCATGAAAATAATCGTATCAGGTAGTTATGACTCTTACAGTACCTTTCATAATCAGCTGTTATTAAATTTCCAAGATCGTCGATTTTCCCTACATAATGAATTTCTCGAAAGATCGGCGTGAATATCATTCCATCCATGAAATGACGATTGCATTCGAAATCCCAAGTGAATCAGCTGGTGGACCTCCTCTCGTCAGGAATCGAATCCATCGCTCTGCGGTGCCATCTTGTCTCTATCTGCGTCTACTCTGACATGTTGAACTTCGGATTACCCATAGCGGATATTGTCCAACTCCTCTCGAAAATGTTCATGGAAACAGCGGACCCCTTACTCCTCTTCTAAGTTGCGCCACTGTTCCGTTAAATGTTCAGTTTGAGTATTGAAAGATCAATCTCTAATAACTGTAATTACTCACTTTCGTAAAATAAAATTTTACATGAGAGTGTCCAAGTTTATTAAACACCCTGTAGTGGTCTGTATTTGGTAATTCATGAAACTGCATAAGAAATAAATTTCATTAATGCACGATATAATGTTCATCAGTGCCTATGCTCACGACATTCCGCTTGCTTGAAATTGTTAAAGTAACTTTGAATGCGTTATGGAAAAGCATAGTCATAAAGTTATTCATAAAAGAACTGTGTTCAAACTGCGTTGAAATGTAGCTTGTAGTAAAGTCTCCAACTACTTGCAGTGCTGTTCTAACATATCTCGGCCGTGTGTGATTGCTTCCTCGGCAAGTCCCCCTGGATCAATGACCTGCTTGGCGTTCGCTGCTCGGCGATGCTGAAACTGTCGCCTACCCTCTGCCGTGACAGTTTCGGTACGCAACGCGACCTTCACCGTGCGTCTGGCTTGCGCTACAGAGCTCGACCCTACTTGCTCGACTGACAGATCTCCACTGAATGTGCTGGCACTGTCTTCACTCTTATCTGCCTGGCGCAGACACGTGGTGTAGTCCCCCACCACAGTGCTCTCGCGTCACGATCATAGTCTCGAACCCACATCATCTCGGCTATTCCGTTATAAAATAACTTAAGGGTTATCTAACTTCCTTACAATTATTTCCACATATAATGCATGTTATATATCCTCTTCTAAGATGTTTAATTACCATATTCCATACATATCTTAATAAAACTTCACATCTCTATCCATAATTCCATTTTCTTACAGATGTCAGTGCCTCCTTGATCCTAGACCTCCTACGTCATCTTGACATTCTTCTTGACTCGATCGGTGCGCTATCTTTTCCTAACTCTTCTCAAAACCTCAACTACGGATTAATGTCTGCTGGCGTAGCCGATAGCCTAAACTAGGTATCGGGTACATCTCTCCCGTACATCTCCTTTTTTTTAATCAGGATTGAGAAAAAAAATACACTCTCAGGCATTCTATATATAATACATGTACACGATAGCTCTACAATTCCCTTACTCAGCATGATGGTATTTCCTGATGCTAGCTGCAATAAAAGTTCCTACAACTTCATCATTATCCATTCTGACAATCTTGTAGCTATTATTCTGGTATGTTTGTTCAATACGGAACGGACCAGCGTACAATGGAGCAAATTTATGGTAGATCTTCAGCTGAAGGTTCGAAGTGACTGGCTTCCTAATCAGCACCTCATCATTTTCTTGAAATGGCTCGTGGAACCTCCTTCCTGCCTGTCTCCTGGCTCTCTTCTCCGCCTGTCTTCTGAGCCTCTCGCCTGCCATCTCGACTCTTCTTTCTTGTGTGGGTTGAGGATCTACCGGTGCCCTCACGACTCTGTCCCATGGTCTATCCGGTTTCAATCCATGATGAAGCATGGACGGAATCTGTCCTGTGCTTTCATGTACTGTGGAATTCAAGCATTGGCTAATGATGGGTATCACTTTCATCCATCTATGGTGTTGCCTTGACACATATAAGCGACACATCTTACTGATCTCCGGAATAATTCTTTCGGCTGGATTTCCCTCTGGATACCGTACAGAATTAAACACATGCCTAATTCCTAAACGTCCCATAGCAGTAGAAAATTCCATACTAGTAAATTGCGATCCATGGTCACTCAACAAAACTTCAGGTTTCCCCATGATCGGAATAACTGTTTTCTCAAGTCTGTTTATCACGTACTTGGATGTAGCTTTCTGTATAGGGCATAGAGATACGTATTTTGAAAATACGTCAACTGTTACCAAAACGAACTGATTTCCTTTCGTCGAACGAGGAATCGGACCGAAAATGTCCGTCGCGAAAAGTTCTCTTGGCTTGCTGGGTAATATTGATCTAGGAACCTCTTTCATTAACTTAGATGAGTATTTACTTCGCTGACAACTGTCACAGGTCTTTATGACGTAGCGGATCGTTTGTCCCATTTGTCTCCAAACGAAAGTTTCTTGAGCGAGAGCCAAAGTCTTGTCTACACCTACATGAGCTGCAGTTCGGTGTATCATCCAAATAACTGGTTTGACAAGCTTGGGTGGGATCACTACTCTAAGTTTAGTATGATCCTGGTCGATATATTGGCATATAACACCTCCCATAATATGATATTTTCTAGCCTCTATCTCAGTTCTTTGAAAATCCGGATCAGCGTTGTCCATCCTGCGTGTCAAAAACGATAAATTCTTCGCAAAGGTGCATATCTCTTCTGAGTTTGCGCTAACAACTTCAACTTTTCTAGAGTACCATTATCCTCTTGAATCAAATTTATATGGTTGACAATTACTTCCTCACAAGGGTTTCTGCTCAACACATCTGCTAACAGATTTAACTTCCCGGGTCTATGTACAACAGTTGGGTTAAATTGCTGTAAGAACAGAGCCCATCTGGTGATGCGGTCACTCGCTAAGTCTGTCTTCATAATAAATTGGAGGGCTTTATGATCTGTGATCACTGTTATGTCATGTCCAAACAACACCTTCTTCCACGTTTTAAGAACATGAACCACTGCTAATGCCTCTAACTCAGTTGCATAGTAATTCTTCTCACAATTCCTAAGCTTGCGACTGGTGAAAGCTAAATACCTATGTTTCTTGTCATCATCCAACTGATATAGGATCCCACTAATACCTATTTTGGATGCGTCTGTCTCTACAAAATATCTTCTTGTAAAATCAGGGTACTCAAGCTTGATATTTTGTATCAACATTTTCTTGGCCGCTAAAAACGCTTGATTGCATCTATCGTCCCATTTCCATCGATTTCCCTTTCTTAGTTAATCCTGCAGAGGTGCCATCGTCTCAGTATATTCAGGACAATGTGTTGAAAAGAACTGACACATGCCTAAAAACTGCCGTACCTCTTTAATCTTTCGTGGGGTTGGAAACTCTGAAATTGCCATGATCTTCTTTGGATTGGGCCTATAACCATCTCCATCGATTCTATGTCCAAGAAATTCAATTTCTTCATGAAAGAACTGACATTTATTAAAATTCACCTTGAAGTTCGTCCTCCTAAGATCTTCAAAAAGCATTTGAAGGTGCCTGATATGTTCTTCCGCTGTCTCAGACGCTATAATCAGGTCATCAATATAGCTTACCACATGCTCCTTAACTGCATCTGACAAATTTTCATCTAGTGCTCGGATTATCACCGGACCACTATTTTTCACTCCAAAAGGTAATCTATTGAATACATATGTTTTATGGTCAAACAAGAATCCTGTGTATTGTTTGCAGTCTTCTGCTAGCTCAACATGATAATAAGAACTAGTCAGATCGATTGTCGAAAAGAAACTCTTTCCTCTGAATCTGCGTAACAATTCACGAATAACAGGTGGTCTGTCATATTCAGGAAGAACTCTTTCATTAAGGGCTCTAGCATCTAGACATATCCTCAGCTTACCATTAGGTTTCCTGACAACAGCTAAAGGATTCAAATAAGCAGTTGGCATTTTCTTAATTATTCCATCTTTCTCCATGTCGCTTATCATTATGCTAACTTCCTCCTTCCATTTATCCGGAATGGGATATAAATTTTTATGGTATGGTATGTCATCCATCAACTTGATGCTATAAGTAAAATTTTCGATGAGACCTGGTTTGTCATTGAATATGTCCTCATATTCTGAAATTACTTGATAAAACTGCCCCTTAATTTCTGGATTTATTTTACTTGTCATGCCAGTTTTATCTTCTATAGACCTTTCAACGTTGCATACAATCTCATCCAATATATCCTCTCTAAAGAATGTCATCTCCGATTCCTGATTTTCCATGATCCCTTCTTGAAAGTACATGCGCCTACTCTGCATATCTATGATCAGGCCACTCTCACTTAAGAAATCCACTCCTAGGATCATGTCAAAATGTAGTTGATCCACTACTAGGAACATCTGTTCAAAACTTCTGGTTCCAATCCCAACATCTAAAAGTACCTGACTTTTACATTTCATACTCCTGTCTGGGATCACCCCTTGAATTTTGCTAACAACAGTTGGCAACATTGTAATTTCTCCTAATAATTTCAATTCATCCAGGCAACCTATGGATATCAAGCTCACCATAGCCCCCGTGTCTACAAGTGTCTTTATTTCTTTTCCCATGACTTCCACACTAATAACTGGCAATTCATGTCTATTTTCCCGATGTACTATGTCTTCCTCCTCGATTAAATCCTCGTCCTTGACCTGATACGTTTCCACAATGATGATCGATTCCCAATGATTAGCATTTTTCTCTAGAGTTAATTTGACGTTTTTTTTTCCTTCGCCACTCGTGCTTGCTCGATTGACATCTCTGACTGTCTCTTCGAGTGGTGCACTGGCTGTCTATCTTCTTGCCTCAACCTCTCATGTCCACGATTATCTCGTCTGTCGTTAGGATCGTTTGTTCGGCCATCCTGCCTGTCGTTCCCATTATACTGTTGACCTTGGCTCCAGTTATTTCTGCCCCGATATCTATTGTTATATCGATTCCTGTCTTGATATCTGGAATTTTGGTTATAATTTCTATATCGGCTATCTCTTGCTTCTTGATCGTATGGCCTCTCATATGGTCCTCTATATCGATCATTTCCTCGAGCGTTACGGATGTTTCCTCGATTCCCTTCGTTCCGTCGGTTTTCCGAGGAATCTCTTCTGTCCGTTTGAGCTGCATTGTCTACGACTACCGCATTCACTTCTTGCGTGTTTCTATTGTCGTTTCTGGTATTTCTAGGCGTAACTTGTGCGCTTGTATAGTCCAATCGCCGTAAAATGTCGTCATAATGCTCAAGTGTATTGGCTCCCGACGCTATTAGTGATCGCTGTACCTCAATCGGTAACTGTCTCGCTATAGCTTGCAAAAGCTCTTCTTCTGGCAATGGAGGAATCAGAAACTGTAATTTAGCCAGCTGTGACGTGAAATAATTGGCATAATGCGTCGGATGTGACGTAGAATAGCGCTTTGAGTACATTTCCGCTCTTACGTTAAGTTGATCCTCGGCACTCCAAAATCTCCTCAAGAAAGCTATGGCAAATTGCTCCATGTTCGCAAAATTGCTTCTGAACGCTCTAAACCAAGTAAGCGCAGACCCATCTAAGGCGCGTTCGACTATCCTTAGCTCTCTTTCTTTGGCTACCCTATGTTCTGCCATGTAGTCTCGAATATCTCGCAGAAATTCGACTGGTGTGACTCCCGTATTTCCCGAAAACTTTCTCGGCTTGTCATCCAGATTCCTAATAATGGTGACTGGACCTGAGTATCGTTCGCTTGGACCCAACGTACTCCTATTCGAACTTGGATTATCCTGAGGGGTTGAACTGGCCCTTTCGAATGTCACATTCGGTTGCATTTGACGGTCTTCTCCCATGCTCGCTTCTTGATTAGTCATACTGCGGTCTATCGCTGTCTGATTTATCAATGTTTCCCCTGATGTTATATTCTGACTGGTGAAACTGTTAAACATGGATTCTAGTTTAGTTATCCTGTCTTCTGCTAATTTCTTGACCTGCGTCTTCAACTCATCTAACGATGTAACATCCTGCGTTTTGTTACTCTCGTCTAAATCGTTTTTTAACTTGTCAATTTTGCCTTCGCACGTGTTCTTTACTAACGCGACTTGTTCCTTTAACAGATCAACATCTGTTCTAAATAGAGTTGAATCTATCTTCATCGCTCCCTTGTTCTCCGTAAACCTCGCTTCTAAGTTTGCCATACCTGCGATTAATTTTTCATCTAACCCTTCACGTTTCTCTTTTGCTTCGGCATCGACCTCACTATACCGTTCTTCCACAATTGCACCGACTCTATTTTTGAATAAAGCTAAGTTTTCATTAACCTTTTGCTCTATATCGTCGTCTATCTTCCTAATATCTTTCTGCAATTGATTTTCTAATGATTTTAAATTAGAATTGACCTCTCCTAAGACTTCCTCTTTAATGGTCATAATTACTGTCTTTAAATCTTTAATCTCATTACCTAGATTCATTTCTAGACCTTTAATCTTAGTCTCGAAAGATACTTCGGTAGACCACTCTTGAATTTTGCCTACATCTGCCACTAAACCATCGATGTCGAATCTCAACTTCGATACATCTGATTTAATGTCTTTCTGCATGGACATAACGTCTGTTCTTAAAGTAAAAATATTTTCTTCTCCTCTACTTTCTAATTCAATGATATTTTTTCTTAATATTTGAACATTTTCCTCTCCTTTCATGTTTACTGCAATTATGTCTAATTGTAAAGTCTTCAGCATTTCATTATTCTTTAAAGTTAAACTATTCTCTAATCTAGTTAACTTGTTTTCTAATTCAGTGTTAGTTTCTTCACTACGAGCTTGTAATTTCTCTTCCAATAATTTAAAGTTATCCTCACTATTTGACTGTAATAATTTTAAATTTTCTTCACTAGTTGACTGTAACCTTTCTTCTAATGATTTAAAATTGTCCTTCAAGTTAGCTTCACTATTTGACTGTAGCCTAGTCTCTAATAACATCAACTCATCTTTGCTATTTGACTGTAACCTAGTCTCTAATGACTTTAAATTATCTTCACTAGTTGACTGTAATCATTCTTCTAAGGACTTAAAATTGTCTTCACTATTTGACTGTAATGATTTTAAATTTTCTTCAGTACTAGTTTGTAATGCTTGCACATTTTCTTTACATCTAGCTTCTAATCCAGCTTCTGAATTATTAATTTGTTCTTTAACTTCCGTTTCCATCTTAGAAATAGTTTCTGCAATACCAGACATACCCGTCTGTAACTCTCCTAACACCTTAGCTAAATCTTCCGGCAACATAATTATATTTTCAATATACGTTTTATATAGAGACGTTAGACAACAACACATCACAATGTCTCAATTCCTGCATTCACTTGGGTATAGGAAAAATGACTTATAACTAACATGATACAATTCTAATACGATTAACATGAACACTGGAATGGGCACACAAGTACATTGTCTGACTAAGTTTAATAAATTTTGTAACACAATTAAATGAACTTGAGATCAATCTCTCAGTAATCTAAATCTGATGTGATTCCATAGAATAAACAAAATCGAAGCCCCACTAGTTGGATAAAGCCAATTCTCCCTCTCTCTCTGTACCCGTTCGTCCTGGGGATGCGATGACCCATCTGCTATAACATCGCATTCCTGGAGTTCCAGGACAGAGCGGAGTTAAATGAACCTCTAGTCAAATAAGGAATGTGTCGGAAATTCAGCTGAGTTATCGAAAAAGCAGTGGGTATCACGAGACAAAGTATCTCTAGGGTCGTTACGGGCTTAAGTTTAATAGAAATAATGCAAATATAAATGGGCGCCATCAACTGAATTCCTAGCAAACCACTTCCTTTCCGGATAAGCCTTACTCAAGACAAGGAAAGAAAAAGGAACATCACACCATCATCAGATCACAACTAAGATAAAAACAAATTTATTTCACTTTGATAGTCAGACAGACATTTTAAATATAACTCCTACCTGAGAGTATGGTCGAATGCCAACGTTAAATTGTCATTGTCCAAAAATCGAACCATCTCTTTTCTAATCCAAAATTATTTTATCCACATAACAAGAAAAATCTCTAAAGTTCTCTTGGGTTCTCAGGATCACTGTAGCACTATGTCTTTCGTCACTGACATTTGTGAAACCTGAGACCTAATTTCTCTTTAATTTAACATCATCAATGTGGATTTAATAAAGTTATTAATCTGTCTAAACATACACATATTATAATCACATATATTAAATATCAAGTATTTTATGGTTTGCATGGCATAATTTAAATGTTGAACATGTTAGTCAAATGCTCCTAAACATCGAATAATTAATTTACACTATTTACATTGTCATTAACAATCTCTTATCTGTGAATTACAGAAAATTCATGGCTCATTGGTCATCGTTATCGTCATCATCAAAATTAAATATTTCTCACATTAATTCTCACTTCAAAATTCTACATATTCCTGTCAGAATCATTAATTCATCACCATTTAACCATTTAAATTCTCAACTCAAGTTGCAATTCCTTCAACTTATATCTCAATTAAATTTATTTAATTCCATATAAATTCATTAATCATCAGCTTCTTTAATTAATTATCACCTTCCAATTCAGTTATTCATCATCATTACAATCGTCTATTAATTTATTTAAATCAGTTTAATTTATCCAATCTTTAATTCATCCAGTTATTTAATTCATTGATTTATTTCAAAATTTAATTTATCAACTTATTTAAATTTCATTCTTCTGGTTATTTAGTTTTTCATTATTTCATCTAGTCATTCTGATTTTTATTTCATTAGGTCAGATCGTTAATATGCTTAAATCTCAGATTATTATTTCATTAATTATTATTTTCAGAAAATCTTATATTATCAACTCCATTTAATTGTTTAATTTCCTAACAAATTGTTTAATAAGGTTTATAGAACGTTGTCTTACAGTTTTATCACTTCCAAGTTATATCTCGTATTTAATTATCATGCCAAAAAATATTATTGCCTCCACGACATCACGTTGGATCTAACTATCCACAATGACATTACATTTCCTCAATACTTCAAATATCACATTTGAATACAACGATTATTCCACAAAACTCCATAAATATTCAATACATACAGCATGAATCTCAACAATTACGCTAGAATGGGTATGACGACCTCATGTCTGCTTCAAAATACATTAGCAACATTGCTACTATCACTTGGCAACTTCCACAAAATGCCTATCACAAACTTCACTTAACCATGTTGCATGATCTACAAAAAATATATAACTGGCTTCAAATTATCAACGCACACAATCTCCAATAACTGTAATTACTCTGATCACATCTAGACAACTTCTTAAACAATTGGAAAAATATATTACCTCAGTAATTTAAGATCTGCTTTCAAATAGCATAAATTCTCTTACAATTTTCATAACTCACATCACAGAAAAACACCAATGTGCTATAATCTCATATCAAAATCTGCAATACTGATCTGCCTTAAAATAAATCTGACCATTAATGATTAATTTTACAAGATTCAATTACTTTAAATCCTTCTCAAAGGTATCAAACACAATTATAAAACTCATCAAAAGCATCAGCTGCAACAGCTGTTAAACTGAAATTACTCTCAAAAGAGTACAGCAACAAAATATTGGATTGGCAAACAAGAATTACTAAATGCAATCCTGCTGACATTTATCGTTACTTTATTTATCAAAATTTCGACTGATATATGACTAGTAGTTCCTTGTTTGATTCACTTACAATCTCGTGTACACTCGGATGATAAAAATGAGTCCCTCAATGGCGAGTAAGATGTGTAACCACCGTACAATCGTATAAATACGAAAGACCTCGCCCCGTCGACTTGGATGATATTGCCCTGAACGATGGGTAAGATGAGTACCACCATACAATCGTATAAATACGAAAGACCCCATCTCGTAGGTTATATGAGTGAATGTACCAGATAGGAATCAACAAGTTTCTAGTTGTCATATAAAAGCGATGTTCATTCACTAAAGTGAATAACTTCTTAATATCTCCAAACAATCCAATGGAAAAAATCCCTACTGATGAATAATACACACTCGCTAGTATGCAATGAACTGACGAAGTAATTTTAGATAATCAATTGCAGATCACGAGTTCGAAATACTCGTTACACAAAAAAGAAAACTATTCATGAAAAATATCCTAGCTGGAAAAATGTCTAAAAGACCAAACATCTGCTTAATAAAGCCAACCAATGGTGAGAATTTCATATAATGATGCCTGCCATATCATATGGTCACTCCATATTCCAGCAAATTCGAAGTATATAAAGTCAAACCATGTCTATATAATCGTATCACTCCTATTAGAAAAATATACATGTGTGTCCAGTATTCATGAAAATAATCGTATCAGGTAGTTATGACTCTTACAGTACCTTTCATAATCAGCTGTTATTAAATTTCCAAGATCGTCGATTTTCCCTACATAATGAATTTCTCAAAAGATCGGCGTGAATATCATTCCATCCATGAAATGACGATTGCATTCGAAATCCCAAGTGAATCAGCTGGTGGACCTCCTCTCGTCAGGAATCGAATCCATCGCTCTGCGGTGCCATCTTGTCTCTATCTGCGTCTACTCTGACATGTTGAACTTCGGATTACCCATAGCGGATATTGTCCAACTCCTCTCGAAAATGTTCATGGAAACAGCGGACCCCCTACTCCTCTTCTAAGTTGCGCCACTGTTCCGTTAAATGTTCAGTTTGAGTATTGAAAGATCAATCTCTAATAACTGTAATTACTCACTTTCGTAAAATAAAATTTTACATGAGAGTGTCCAAGTTTATTAAACACCCTGTAGTGGTCTGTATTTGGTAATTCATGAAACTGCATAAGAAATAAATTTCATTAATGCACGATATAATGTTCATCAGTGCCTATGCTCACGACATTCCGCTTGCTTGAAATTGTTAAAGTAACTTTGAATGCGTTATGGAAAAGCATAGTCATAAAGTTATTCATAAAAGAACTGTGTTCAAACTGCGTTGAAATGTAGGTTGTAGTAAAGTCTCCAACTACTTGCAGTGCTGTTCTAACATATCCCGGCCGTGTGTGATTGCTTCCTCGGCAAGTCCCCCTGGATCAATGACCTGCTTGGCGTTCGCTGCTCGGCGATGCTGAAACTGTCGCCTACACTCTGCCGTGACAGTTTCGGTACGCAACGCGACCTTCACCGTGCGTCTGGCTTGCGCTACAGAGCTCGACCCTACTTGCTCGACTGACAGATCTCCACTGAATGTGCTGGCACTGTCTTCACTCTTATCTGCCTGGCGCAGACACGTGGTGTAGTCCCCCACCACAGTGCTCTCGCGTCACGATCATAGTCTCGAACCCACATCATCTCGGCTATTCCGTTATAAAATAACTTAAGGGTTATCTAACTTCCTTACAATTATTTCCACATATAATGCATGTTATATATCCTCTTCTAAGATGTTTAATTACCATATTCCATACATATCTTAATAAAACTTCACATCTCTATCCATAATTCCATTTTCTTACAGATGTCAGTGCCTCCTTGATCCTAGACCCCCTACGTCATCTTGACATTCTTCTTGACTCGATCGGTGCGCTATCTTTTCCTAACTCTTCTCAAAACCTCAACTACGGCTTAATGTCTGCTGGCGTAGCCGATAGCCTAAACTAGGTATCGGGTACAACATATCCTACTAATATTAATTGCCTCTATCAACATACAAATTGTCAGTTTGATTGCTGTAATAGATTCGTAGATATTGAGAACTGTCTAAATATTTTGGATGATCACCATGTTGGATTTTTTATATTATAGACCTTAGAGTTATGTACTATTACATGAAGATTATTGTGTAGGTGTTTTATTCGATCTTAAATCGCATGATTAGGACACAAGAAATAAAAGTGGGATTTGAAAATTTCGCTGAGCCGCCATCTTGTGGTTATGAAAATAATTTAAATAAATTAGATGCCAGTCGATTAAAATTTGTATGAGCATATACCGTATCAAGTTTCACTGCGCTCAGATGGTTAAAATACAAGAAACGTCCATTTGAATATTTAAATTTCGCGTCGCTGCCATGTTGGATTTGTGTTCGCCAGGTTATTGAACGTCCCATAGGTAAACTTATGCTTATAGCCTCTACATACTTACAAAATTTCAGTTGATTGCTGTAGTAGATTAATAGATATTGGGAACCGTCTAAATATTTCGGACGGTCGCCATGTTGGATTTTAATATATCTAAGCCATAGAGTTATGTACTATTAGATGATGATTATTGTGTACGTTCATTATGCAAATGTTGATTTCGATCGCATGATTCGAACACAAGAAATAGAAACTTAATTTTCGAAATTCGCACAGCCGTCATCTTGAGGTTACGTAAACAATTGAACTAAATTTGATACCAGAGCATTACAATGTGAATATACATTTGCTGTGCGAAGTTTCATTGCGTTTGGATCATTAAATCGCGAGAAATGTCTATTTAAAACTTTCAACTTCGCTTGGCTGCCATGTTCGTTTTGTAGTTAACCGATTTTTTGAAAATCTCATAGATGAACTTCCAGAAGTGTTCTTCATCTCCGTGCAATATGTCATGGTGATACCGGTAATAGTTTGAGAGATATAGAATGCCGGTGAAATATTTCGCACAGTCGCCATCTTGAGGTTATGTAAACAATTGAACGAAGTCGGATGTTTAGGACCTAAAGAAATGAGAAATATGCAGGCAAATATCCTCTAAAATAATAAAAATGTATCCAAAATAGGTACAATGTGACCTAATATACATTTACAGGCTTTCTAAAAATGGGTTAATAATGTAGTGAAATGTTATTTTTATTATTAATTTTACATTCAAACCTACAAAATTGTTAAAATCTGCGCTGATGTCATGAATAGGCCTACGATAAAAATGATTTCCTCAATTTTTTATCGCAGAATGTTTCAAGAGACTCACGGAAAGCAGCATATTCTTCACCTTGTCTCGCGTTAAGAACTACGACATTTCCTGTAAAAGAGAAAGAAAATGCCCGAAGTAAAAAATACTACCAAGTTCAGTTAAAGTTAAATATTTTCTGAAAGTCTGCAACAATTTACAAGTTTTTATATTTTTAGCGCCACTAACACACTGAAACTTTGCAGCGGCCAGCGGATACCATATTTTTAGTCCATCACCTACCGCTAAACTATTACCAAATATGACCTTAAAACATTAATAATGACGAAATATGATTGTTACTATGAAAATGACTAGGTATGCATTCATATGCTCTATAAAATCCACCTAAAACGATGATGATAATTGTTGTTTTAAGGGGCCTGACATCTAGGTTATCGGCCCCTAATGGTTTGGGTGATCGTGAAGAATGATAACTATAACTAAAACTAACAACTAACTTATATACTAGAAGAAGAAGAAGTGAAAAAAGAGAATAACGCAAATAAAGGACACGACGAAAAGACATGCCCTCAACCCTCGAAGAATGCGGATTGAGGGACTTGGAAGGAAGGAGAGACATGAAAGGCAGATAGGATAGTGAAAGAGGAGAGGGTCCGCCCTAGAGGTATTGGATAAAAGGGGGAAAATCGGTCCCAGCTCAGGAATCCCTCGGGGTCACCAACTCACGAACTCACCAGCCGTGAGCCCCTAAGGGTGTAGCAATATCCAGGATGCACCTGAAGTGGTGGGGCTACACACACCCTGCCTCTTTGAGGGCCTTGAGAAGGCAGGAGGTAACATGAAAAGAAAAAGAAGGATGACCCCTCGCTGAAGGAGGGTATCAGAAAAGAGGAGACAAGGGCCAATTAGGGCGGGAAAGGAAGGTACTCCCTAGGCCTCGGATACACTAATACCGTCGCCGTCGGGGTCGGAAGAGAACAAGAGTTGACCAAGTGAGGTCAACAGGAAGGAAGACAGAGAGGAGCCCGGCACAAGTAAGTGGAAGCAATGCCGGACTCAGCTGGGGCCCCGTGGTCGCCAACGCACGTCCCACTAGATGTGAGCCCCTGGGGGGCACCTATGAAGAATCAGGAACATTGAACTCCTGCTAAATTACAGTTTTTAAGATTTTCTGCTTTGGGACTGGTTTACTCCTGTGCTGAGTACAGTGCAGTGCACCAGTTTGGCTAAATAGCTCGTATACAAGACTCATTTATTCCCAATTAAACGCTAGCATGCGGTTAATATCTGCTACTATCCAGCCCACAAAACTGTATTGGCTTCCAATTCTGTCAGATATAATACCACCTGATTTAAGAAGATCAAATGTTCTCATACGAGAGTACAGGAAGATTGAAATAAACCCTCAATTGCCTGTTCTGGATGATATTCCCGCTCTCAAGATACCGAGGCTCAAGTCACATCATTCATCTTTGCGTGATGCTGTCGCTTTGGCCGAAGGGAATTTCTACCCTTTAGAAGAATGGAGAAGTCGCTGGAAAGTTGCCATAGACAGTTCCCTACACAACATCAGTAGTGTGTTTGAGCCGGTTCAGATACAACCTCCACCTCCCCACCTCACAAGATGGCGGCAGCCCTATATTTCTCGAACGCATGGTCGGATTTTGACAAATGAGGTGTCATTGAACTCGGGCTAACACCCCCTTTCCAATGGACAACATATTTCCACCCCAAAAATAAAATCTACCCTATTAGGGGGTGAAATTGAATTTTTTTTAGAGAATCTCTCTTTCCAATTGCAACATGTGAGAGTTTGAATGCCGATATGGATATAAACGTTGTTCCACATAAAGTGCATGTGTACGGTGGATAGCCACTATGAATTAACATGCTTGTTTTTTGTTTTTTACGCATGCCCACTCATGGCTTTTGTAAGAGGGTGGGGGAGTGGTTCCCTGTGGACGGGTTATTGTTGACAGGTCATTGTTGATAAGTCATTGTTGACGGGTCCCTGTGGACTGGTCATTGTTGACGAGTCCTTGTGGACGAGTCCTTGCCCCTTTGGACTGATCCCTTTGGACCGGTCCCTTTGACCTGGTCCCTATGGACTGGCTCATGAATTTATTTAAATTATGTCAAAGGGTCTAACTACATTTGTGTGTGTTGAACTGACGTTGTTCACCACTACTATAATGGGATAACGATATGAAAGGAAAGTGACGAAATACATGTGAACATACAAGGGATCTAACTTGGTGGATGGATGTGTTCTAACGAGTAATTTGTAGTTGAAAGAGAATAATACATGTTCTTAAGATGTTAAAACTGAGGAGATGGTACGTGCAGTAAGACGTCTTGTTACTTCCTGTGTCATATTACAGACATGACAGAGAGCGCGCAGATCTGTTGCTATGACTAACACTGCAGTAATTTGAAACCGCAAGTGTTCATTAAGACAATGGATGATGATCATGCAAAGTTAGCAGTTATTGGATATTACACGGGTGTTCCTTCCGGTGTCATGTTGCTGACATACCAGAGAGCGCACACTGCTGTTGCTATGACTGTCGCTGCAGTAATTTGAAACCCCATATGTTGATTAAGACAATGGGTGATGATCATGCAAAGTCAGCAGTCATTGGATACCACACAGGTGTTCCTAGTGTACTTTGGACTCTCAACTGAATTGGGAAAGGAATTGCAATGATCTGCAAAAAACTGCTGACACGAGCGATGAGAGTTTATATAAGAGGGGTGTCATATATCTCCCTACTGTCAGTCTTTATTACTCGCTTTGAGTGAACAGTGCTCTATTACTGCTCAAGATTTGGTAGAAAATCATTAAATTATTTTGCAAGGTAAGTACTTATTATTATTGGATTGTAGTCTTTTATTACTAATTGATGTTGAAGTTATTGATTGGAATGTGTTTATTGATTGATTAATTGATTGATTGATTTGTTTACAGATAATTGGGTACCTGTAGGATACCAGATTCCTACAATCTGTTCATTCAGTGACAGCAGTTGATCAATTATAAAAAGGTAAGTGCCCCTCTAATAACTTTTAAACAGCTAGAGTATTATTTTCCAATGTTCACCACTACATGTCAGTGAAAATGGTATATTTAGCAGTAAAAAGTTGGAACTACTAGACCATGATGTGTAAAGCTAAATTTGTAGGTTAGATTTTGATTACCACTCTATTAAGTTCGAATGTTCATTGCTAAGTGTCGGTGACATAGGGAATATTTAAAGTCTTAACCTCAGTTCACTTAACTTTACCTAACTTAACCTTGTCATGTGACATGTTTTACAAGTTTAAACTTGTTTTAAGACTGACTATGACGTCACAGGTCACTTAACTGGCGATCGCTGGTTTCCAATATATGACATGTTCTACAAGTTTAGACTTGTTTTAAGACTGGCTATGACGTCACACTTAGCTCACTTAACTGGTGATCGCTGGTTTCTATCACGTGACATGTTCTACAAGTTTAGACTTGTTTTAAGATTGGTTATGACGTCACACTTAGCTCACTTAACTGACGATCACTGGTTTCTATCACTCTATCATGTTCCAATGTTCACCTCTAGGTGTCAGTGACAGTGGTATATAGTAACCCCCAGTTAGAACTACATGAAGTTAGGCTTGCTAGGAGTTGACAGATGATCGATTTAAATACCCTGCTATAACCATTGACTGGAATGTAATTAAACTATTTATATTGTACTTTTGTTTATCATTTATTAACATTTATGATTTCTTTCTTTTATAGGTAATTTTGAAAGGGATCATCATGTTCAAGTGTGGTGACTGTAAGAAACAGTTCTCAAGACCTGACAGCCTTCAACGACACGCAAATGTTAAACATGACATTAAAATGTTTGTGTGCAGTCATTGTGCTACCACATTTAACAGACAAGATAATCTTGCACGTCATGTAAATTTAATGCATGTTAGTTCAGCACCATTTTCATGTTCAGTTTGTGAACTTGGTTTTTCTGCTGTAAAGCGATATCAATCCCACATGGTTGAAGTGCATGGTGAACAACAAGAATTAAAAACTGTAAAACCAACAACTAGCATGGAACCTTTAAATGAATGTAATGCTCAAAAGCGTAAACGTTCTCAAGATTGTGAAAATAGTTGTGCATCAAAAAGAAAGAAGAATGGTGAACCTTCAATAACACATTGTGATGTATGTAATATTGATATACCTTCTTCAATCATTCATGGACATTTACGCAGTATTCAACATAAAAATGACATTTGCCATGAAAGAAAATGTTCAACAAATTGGTAATGCATTTAAAAGTCGAATTGCTAGTTATAGACTTCATAGTGAAGAAAAAAAAACTCAAAGTATTGAATCATTTTTAAAAAATGTTCAACCTACTGTGTTTGGCTTGGTAGTGTACCCGATATCCGGATAGTAGGCTGTCAGATATCCGCCCCCTCAATCGGATTGCCAATAATCAAACGCACCGGCACAGCTACATCAATGAAAATGGCACTGACAGATACATCGAGATTAGAGCACAATAGTTAACAAGAAAATTATTGTGGAACACACCAAAATATACGGGGGTTCATACTTACCTTTACTTACCTCTTAAATTTATCTCGGGGATTGGGTTGTCAACTGGATCACTTAAAGTATGCCCACACAATAACCTCCACCATGATATTTAAAATGAACCAGAACGGAGACGAGAAACTTTAAACTGCACAATAATTTATTTCACATAAAGAATGATTTTAACAAAAATGAAACAACAAAATCCACGTGGCAATCAGAAGCCATCGACCACATAACCATGTCCTCCTGTAGGACCTGTATTCTCTACATATAATGTTTCAGCTTTCTCAAGCTCATAGCAACGTAAAAATAATAATGCACATGGAATGGAAACGGGATTTGGGATGAGACACATATATCAATTGTTTTGCGTGTTTATATACTTCACATTTTATTTATAGCCACAAGGCTATTATGGAACGTCCTTGGCCTCTGTAACACAGTTGTCCGGGCCAGCTGCAATGCACCTGTATCGTCAAAGTGGACTCCCGTTCGTTCAACCCTAGCATAAGCGTGTTACCTCAGAGCTTGCCTCTCCTTTTTCAAACACGTAAATGTTCACATCTCAACTGAAATATTATCACGCAAATGTCTAAAATGCTTCATTCAAACACCAGTGGATTCCTCCAACAATCCCAAATCATGATTAATTGTTCAAGCCACCTGCTTAATTAGCGTTGTTTAGAGTATAAAAACAGAACTCTAAATGTTAATAACAAAAGTTCATTAATTATTTATAACAATAATAAATTGTTTATAACAATGTCAAATGACAATTGAAAATTTTATACACGCCTTTATTAATCACTATCATTTCAAATTATTATCAAAGATATTTACAAAATTATTTTACAATGTTAATTGTTTATATTATTTATACAAGAAATACATTAAACCACACGTTTATCCAGTTGATAATTACTCAAATCGTGGTGATATAATCGACCAATGAAGGTTAGTTATATTTAACTGTCAAATTCAGGTTTAATAAGGTTTAATAATAATTATTAATATTTGTGACTGTAACCTCCATTCAAAATCTTTATCTCAAATTATTTAACACTCTTGTTAATTTTAACAGTATCTTCATATGAATAATCTTCAAAGAACAAGAACAATACAACCAGCGGGAAAATATTTCGCTCATAACGCACAAAAATGGCACAAAAATTGGCCCAAAATTCATCATATATCTTCATATATATGGCATAAAAATCTTCCAAACTACACACAAAAATCCTCCACTTATAAATTCATCAACTTCATTAATTATTGTGGGAACCTCCTTCATTATTCAAGGGCATTATTCAACAGCGACTTTTACACGTCCACTGAACTAACGATTATACATCCATTGTTCCTCTTTAAAAATTCTTATATTCATCAATTGTAATAATGACTGTTATTATTTAACCTTCGTGGGTTTCATTCATGAATCGATATGAAGTAAAAATTTGCCAATCACAAATAAATTTAATAGCAAATACGATTAGACACTCCTGCCTGGTCTATCAAAATTGAGATTACTATCTTCAAAGTAACGCAGTATAAAAATCCTATCTTCAAACAAAGTTCATCTAAACTGCAAAATAGTCGAATAGAATACAATTAGACTGTGGAATGCAAACATTATTGTTCCAATCTAGAATTGAGAAAAACTCCTATCAAATGTTCATTACTATAGTGTATTCAATAAATTGTAATTAAAGTTCATATTTCATAAAATTGTCTATAATGCAATGATAAATGTCTATGTTGCAATCATGTTCATAAGACGACTAGTATTTCAAAGATCGTCGATATCGTAATAGATTTTAACGCTCTAAAATCTTTTAATTATTCTTCTTTCTTGAGGATGACAGAAAATTGGTCAAAGTAATTTACTGAATAGAATTACTTTAATAAAATGACACGCTGTCTGAAATCAAATCTGCCATAGCAAATCGTTAACTTTACAGTCAAATCGTGACTACAAAAATATGCAAATTACTGAAAGAATCTAAATCATCAGTCTCAACTGATCCAAAATTATTAAGTATGCCAATGACATAGCAATGTCTCAAAAATCGAAGAAAAAGGCATAAATCATCGAAGTGTACTGAGTACAGAAATATCAATCAAGAAAATGGGGCAAAATATAGGACAGAAAATATGGGAAGAATGGTTGCTCAGATATCGCTACAAGACTCAAATAATACAAGAAACGTTCACGACTACCTTATCTGTTGATTGAAGATCTAGAGGAAAGTTTTCAAAGAAAACTGCTGTTGGTTCCAATTCACCAGCGTAAAGATGTGCTCCGACCTCGAATTTGGAATCAGCGTCCTCGGAGAATCGAACTGCTTCCTCCTCCGAAATTGCACTGCTCCGTGGATACGAAAAACATCCTTCTGGCAAAACTCTTCTTTGTGCGCCGGGACAACCCTGGCCTCTCTTGAAAGTTCCCTGAAGTTCTTGCAGGAATTCGCCATGAAGTTTAATGTAGTTATTTCCGCAGAAATATTCATAGTCGTGGAGTATGAAAATATTTCCACTGTTATCTGGTATAATTCAGCGATGGATTCACGATGCATGAGTGTAGTTAGATGTTCACTACATGCTCGCTTTTGTAGAAAGACGATTAACGAATTTCCATGCTGTTACTTTACTCCAACGATATATGTCCCAATTGCATTAAAGCCTTAGCCTTCCATCTCAACTACTGTTATAATCATCGAAAGCACTGCAAGATTATAATGTTCCATAGTCGAATGTATCGTTGTAATACCAAACGTATTCTCCAATATCACTGTTGCACTCCACGTGTCAGCCGTAGTTTATAATGTGGAATTTTAAAAGTGTTTCTCATGTGGCGAGAAAATCACTTTTGTTGGCAGCCTTAAAGTTCCAATATCTTTCGAAGTATAACTGTGAAATTGTTCAAATCTTCTACACACCTCAATGTTGTACTGCCCAATAGAACTATAATAAAGGCTGAAGTTAACGCTTGATATCTTAACTGGTGGAAACGTTAATGTGAGCGTTTCAACTTCACCTAGTTTCGAGCAGCGTAAAATGGAACTGCTCCGAGTTCGTTCGATGCGCCGGGCTTTAACCACGCTAAAGACAACTTACTTCACTGAGTCACTTGAAAATAACTATCTTTCACCAGAAATATATATGCGATCTGACATATGAGATCTGAGAGCTCCTCTCTCCTGTGCACGACCTTTTATCAACTTCTTAAGGGGCGTATCCATCCCTTCCATAGCCTGTTGCTGCGTCATTGCTGGAAGTTTTAACTTTGGCTATACTTGACGGATTTTCAAATTTCAAAAACTCAAAATTAATTTCTTCAAAATTCCAAATCAATGCCATAACTGAAAATAGATTTCCACAAATCTGCATGCCAAAAGTAATCAAATATCGTAGTTTCAGCAATCTCCGTCTTCCTTCCAAACTATCGTTCATTGGTTCGAGTCTCTCCTCCAATAGCGTAACTTCTTCCTTAGCACAATACCTTGTTTCCTGCGACTGCGTCGTAAATCTAAGATCTTTCTCGAACAAAATCATGACGTCACCAAGAATCTCAGCTCAACCAGCCTGCTTGCCTCAAGTCTGCGTCATCCGTGCCTACGTCATGAGTATCCACGTCACAACTATGACATCCATAACTTTACTCATATTTTCCAATACAGCCATCGTGGTCTCAATATAATTCAAATTCCGGGGGCAGTAGGTAATGTTTTATTAGAGCATAAAACATTTAAAATGAATTGTGAACTTTTTGGCCTCTATGTAAAAACTGGGAGCGAAGGTGAAATTACGGATATCAAATCTTTTAATACAAAAAACGTAATTGTCAGTGAATCAACTAATATTAGTGATATATATCAAAATATTTCAAGTGCTATCATCGTGATGAGTGAAGAGTTCCAGGAAAGGGAGTCGGGCTGGGCATTGGTTTAAGTACTTTATTTAGAAACCAACATGAATAAATACAACCCCCTTCGAGGATCATCATACGTTGATTTGCCAGGATGGATCAAACGTAAGCACGCTTGTGTAAACGTTATGAATAATGATGACGCATGCTTTGCATGGGCTGTAACCTCAGCTCTCCATCCAGCAGTGAGGGCCACGATGAGAACATCATCATATCCTCACTATTCTTCAGTGTTAGATTTAGAAGAAATGGAATTTCCAATGGCGATAAAAGACATTCAACGTTTTGAAGAGCTGAACAATGTAAGTATTAATGTTTATGGAATTGAAAATAAGAGAATAGTAGGTCCTCTATATTATACTCAGGAAAAAAAGGATATTCATGTAAATTTACTGTACATAACTAAAGGTGAAAACGCCCACTATTGTTGGATAAAACATTTAAGTAGACTTGTCGGTAGTCAGATAACAAAAAGAGAACATAAGAAGTGGTTGTGTGATGGCTGTTTGCTACATTTCCTGAAAGAGGACCAACTAATTCAACACCAAAAATGGGGGTGTGATCATGTTTGTACGTTATTACCGACTCCTAAAAATAACATTCTAAAATTTAAGGATTATGAGAAACAGCTTCGAGTACCATTCGTTATATATGCTGACTTCGAGGCTTTGCTAAAACCATTTAATACGTGTTCATCGAATCCAGCCCAACCTTTCACCAACACTACTCACATTCATGAACCTTTTAGCTTTGCATATTATATTAAATGTAGTTATGATGACTCTTTAAATAAGTTTGAGCTCTATAGAGTACCTGATGCACCTAAAGTTTTTATGGAAAGGTTTGAGAAAGATGCCATCCGTATATCCTCTATTTTAAATACGATCATTCCAATGGAACCACTAACTTTATTAGAGCAAATGAATTTTAAAACTGAAACTAATTGTTTTATATGTGGTGAATGTTTATATATAGATAGGGTTCGCGATCATGACAATTTAACAGGAAAATATCGTGGTGCTGCTCACCAAGAATGTAATTTAAATTATAGAGTAAGTAAATTCATTCCGGTCATTCTACATAACGGTAGCAAATACGATAACCACTTTATCGTTAAAGAATTTGGAGCTTCAGATGTGAAAATTGATGTAATTGCAAATAATAAGGAACAAAACATATCGTTCACAAAATACATCAAAACTAGCAATAAAAAAACCATTAAACTGCGATTTTTAGATTCATTCCACTTTATGCCGAGTAGTCTTGATAAGCTGACTAGTAATTTAAAATCAGATCAGTTTCATGAAATTCAACGTGTCTTTCCTAAAGAAGATGATTTTAATTTGATTCGTCAAGAGGGTATATTCCCTTATGAATATATTAGCTGTGTGGAACGTCTTGAGGAGTGTTCTTTACCACCGAAAGATGCATTTTACAGTTCCTTAAACACAAGTCATATCAGTGATCAGGAATATTTACATGCACAACGTGTATGGGCACAGTTTGACATTCAAACTTTAGGAGAATTTTCAGACATATATTTGAAGACAGATGTGTTGTTATTAGCAGATGTTTCTGAAAATTTTCGGAATGTATGTATGAAAACTTATGACCTTGATCCTTGTCAGTATTTCACAGCTCCTGGGTTAAGTTTCAGTTCAATGTTGAAAAAAAAACGAAAGTAAATTTAGAATTAATGACTGATATAGACATGATCAATTTTATAAAATCATCAATTCGAGGTGGATTAAGTCAATGTAGTGGACGGTACTCTAAAGCGAATAATAAATACATGCCTAGCTACAACCCTTGTGAAGAGTCAAAGTATATTGTCTACCTCGATGCAAATAACCAATATGGTTGGGCTATGAGTCAATATCTACCACTGAAAGATTTTCGCTGGCTGACACAACCTGAAATTGATGTCTTACATGTTGACACTCTTAATGATAACGATGATAAAGGATAAATTTTAGAGGTAAATCTTGAGTACCCTAAAGAGTTACATGATGATCATAATGATTTACCATTTCGTCCTGAGAATATGAAATCTCCATACATCACATCACGAACAAAAATGTTAATTGCTAATGTAAATGATAAATGTAAATATGTAATACATAATCAAAACGTGAAACATTGTCTACAGCATGGATTGAAATTAACTAAAATTCATCGCGTATTGCAATTTCATCAGTCAGCATGGCTCAAACCGTATATTGATCTAAACAATAATTTAAGAACGCAGTAAACAAACGCGTTGGAAAAAGATTTTTATAAACTCATGAATAATAGTGTTTTTGGAAAGACTATGGAGAATGTTGATAAACGAGTTGATGTAAAGCTGATAACAAAGTGGGAGAATGATGGTAAAAGGTATGGTGCGAGCAACTTAATAAGCAAGCCTAACTTTCATAGCTGTTCAATTATTCATGAGGATTTAGTTGTAATACAAATGAATCGTCTTAAAATAACTTACAACAAACCCATATATGTGGATTACACCATTCTGGAATTATCAAAAACACTTATGTATGAATTTCACTATGATTATGTAAAGAAAAACTATCTTGATAATGCTAAATTACTCTACACAGACACAGATTCTTTTATTTATGAGTTTAAAACTGATGATTTTTACGAGGATATCAAAACTGAGCTAAATAGGTTTGATACAAGTGACTACCCCAAGGATAATATTTACCATTTACCTCTAGTAAACAAAAAGGTTCTTGGGAAATTTAAGGATGAATGTGCTGGTGTTATTATAGACACCTTTGTAGGCACAAAATCTAAATCATACAGCTATATAACAATTGATGATGTAGTAGTAAAAAAATTAAAAGGAGTGAAAAAGAATGTTGTTAGTAAAGAGTTAGATATAAGTGATTATAAAAACTGTATAGTTAGTAACCCACCTGTATTATATAAGAAAATGTGTGTATTTAGAAGTAAAAATCATCAGCTACATACCAATTTGTTGAACAAAGTTGCTTTAAGTAATGAAGACAACAAACGATTCATTATACCCAACACATTTAATACTCTTGCATGGGGAAACAGTCGCATTGACGACTATTACTTTACTTAAGTCTAATGATCACTATATTGTAATAATTGTAGTGTGTTTTATATTGTAATATTTTTTCGTAAAAACTGTAAGTAGAATGTATAATGTTAGGCTACTGTAGATTAGTAAAAATAAGATAAGTAATACATTTTAGTGTAAAATGTTTGCTTTTGTATATTACTAAAAGATTTTTAAAAAATGTACAGAATGTGTGAACTAAACAAGGGAATGTAAAAAATGTAAAGTGGAAATTGTAAATATCCATGTATGAGAAAAGTGAAATGGCTATCACCATTTTAAAATTAAAAAAGAAATTGTGATCTGGTAAACCTTGTTTTTTATTTCACAACAACAAAAATATACAGAATGTGTAAACTAAACAAGGGGAATGTAAAAAAATAAAAGTGGAAATTGTAAATATTCATGTGTGAAAAAATGAAAATGAAGAAATGACTATCACTATTTTTAGAATTAAAAGACATTTTGATCTGGTAAACCTTGTTTTTATTTCACAACAACAAAAATGTATAGAATGTTTAAACTAAACAAGGGGAATGTAAAAAAAAATGTTAAGTGGCAATTGTAAATATTCATGTGTGAAAAAAATGAAATGGCTATCACCATTTTTTAAAATAAAAGACATTGTGATCTTGTAAACCTTGTTTTTATTTCACATCAAATAGAGCTTTACAAAAATAGAATACAAAGAAATACCAATTCCTCAATCCTTTTCTATGTCCATGTCCACTCATTATTAACTTTCCTTTTATAACACTAATCACAATGACGACTGCCAACCTCTCTCCCACTGAGACATCACAGAATGTCAAAAGTTGTTTAGCTTTTCAACGATACTTTATTCGCTACACGTCTTAATGCAGAATGACTGTGGTGATAAGAAAGGTGCATGCTTGATCCAAAGGATTAATAGGTATATCAATATGCTGCAAAGGTTCTTCAAGACAAGTTCCAGGACTACACAAATAATAACCAGGTAGGTAGATTTCGAAAGTCAAGTATTGAATTACTTTGTTAATGACGCCATTGCCAGTACAGGTCTGGCATATCCTTTTCCATCGATGGTAAAAAGGTTTGATCTTCCTCTTCCTCTGTGGATGATGTTTGTTGTTGTTGCTTTTTTTCTTCATTACTCCCGTGGTATGAAGAAACAAAGTCTTTACACTGACTTTTATGACCATGATATAGTTTGACTAGTTGGCAAGTAGCACACTGTCGCATAGAGGGTATTTTTGCCATAGCCACTTGCTTATGGTGATCATAATCCGTACATGGTTGCAATTCACTTAACACAGGGTCTTGAGTCCATGATTTTGGTACATGTTGCCAGATTTCTTTCACTGCATTTGCTGCGACATAATAAATGAATGATTTTGGAAGAGCCAATAATTCTTCTTTAGTAAAACTCTCTAGTTTCTTTTTACACACAAAGAACTTTCCAATAGCTTTATCGGTAGCATCCCCTTTCTCCATGGTATCACGTTGATGTTTACACGTCGCTTGTAGAAATCTCACTGGTGTCATTCACAGGTAAACCTTTAGTTTTAATTTTATTTAACAACTCCCAGCAGGCATTGGTGGATAGCCAATGAAACAATTGCCACACCTGTGCCAAGGCTTTATGGGTAATATTGTCACAGGGGCAGCGATCCATGAGTGTTTGCAGCGATGGACAGCCCATGTCCATTAAATCGATACATTGACAGTAAGACGCTAAAAATGGTTGTAGCCATTGACGTTTTTCACTACCTTTCAAAAATATTACATGAGCAGAAGACAAGTGGGCTTTCATGACCATGTCCAGGTGCTTATATGAAATGGTTCCTTGCTTCCAGTCTAGTTGCATATGAGTTTCAATCCACTGGGTTTGTCTACGGTCTTTATCACACAACAAATCTAACGCATAAGGTGGTTTAAACACCAAATGGGTAGCTTGTGATATCCAAAAGGTGGAACAATCGATGATGGCCACTTCTTTAAATATAAATTTGTTATCTCCAATTTTAAACCCTTGACAGTCGACAATCAGTGTACGCAACATGTTCACTCTTGTCTGGATCAAGTTCAACTGACCACAGACTGATAATTGTTCAGTAAGGTGTACCCATGTTATGAAGAAAAACATCGAGTAGTCACTATAGAGGTTAGGATATGACAGGGGGGGGGGGGTATAAGAAATAATATAACAACAACAACCAATTTTTTTATTTCATTATTTTATTAGCATAGCAAGTTTTACATTCTTTTTTCATTCTAGGATAGAGGCGGTACCATCTCATACAACAAAAAAGTATTTTGTGTTTATAGTGTCCATAACACCGATGATATTCTAATGTCTCTAAACTGGATGTTTTTGACTGTGAGCTGCTCACTGAAGCACTGCCGGAACCATAAAGTCCACACGTATCATAACTTTTTTCATCACTCAGAGGCATGAGTGAGGGGTAACTTGAATGACAGGGTATATTACCCACCTCCATTCTGCATAGGTAGGGACAGGCAGGTGACCAACGCTGATGTTCCTGCATGGGTTCATCGCTCTCTTGCCATTGGTCTAAGATGATGGGACAAAACACACATTTCACTTCATCTCTTCTTTTTAAATAGTGGAATCCAGCGGCTGCTAAGGCTTGAGGGTTTATAAAAGGCACCGGCCACGTCGCAAAGGTCTTGAAACGTTGTTCCTCAGATTTTAAATTCATGGATGTAACTTCTCTTGAGGCTTGAAAGCAAGACATGACTGAGTGGTTTGATGTGTGTTGACCTGCTATTTATACACTTGTCACTTGGTTGGATAGTGGATAATAGTTGACTTGTTTGTGATGAATAATCAAACAGTAGGCCGTGGTATTGGCTGGAACATTGTCATGCGTTTCAAAATCTAGTCGAATGTCAATATTGGATGGTTTGACAGACTCTTCCAAGTAGGAACAGTCAAAGACAATCAGTGGCGCCCTTGTCTTAAAAGCTTGGGGTGACAACATTGGACAATTCTCTTTTTGATAATACGACCATCTAAATTTAGAAAACAAATCGTACAGGGGGGCAAACTTATTTTTTGAAAAATCTAAATCCAGCCCTTCATAGGGAAACACAGCACCGTTGAGGAAAAGACGTGCATTTCTCAATTGCAGGTGATCAAATTGCGTGGCATCTTTGGTTTGTTGATACTTGCGATTTGTTTGAAAACCCACAATCATGTACAGAGGTCTCTCTGTATAGCGGGCTGTTTTTATAGACCAACTATGTGTGTTGGTGGTAGGCAATAACGGGTACTCATGGAGTGCCCAGCTTCTAAATTCCATGGGTAGAGGTATATCTCTCTTTACCATTTTAAGTATGTCCAGTTTTTTGCTATCGTTAAGGGTCACATGAGGCACTTTCCATAGCAAGCGTTGTAGTTGAATTTTTGAATCAATGGGGGCATTGTCGACTCCCTTGAGTGCATTATTATCACTCCTGTCTCTCACTAGATAAAGCCCTTGCCTTGCGTTGACCACAATGCACTGGTGATCTTCAGCAAAGCCTAAAATCAGTTTGAGAGGTAAATATCCAGTAAAGGTGCCATCGGTGTGTACCATCCAGTCATTGGTCGAGTCAGGGCACCAACCCGCCATGCAAAGTGTTTTAGCTTCTTCCTCACTGTAAGAGGGATATAGTTTCATGACACTGGAAATACCCACATTTCGAGTGCTATCCACCACGATATCGTTAATCACATAACGCACTTCAGAAAACAGAAAGGCGAAAGCATGGTTGGCTAACTTGGATGTAGTGGGTGTAGAGCCATCGGCTTTGGTGAGCCGACCTTCAATCTGAATAACACTTTCATGCGGTAGAGTGTAAATATCTTGGTTGTTGATAACAAATTGAATTTCATCATTGTTATTGAGTCCAGGTGTTTGAGCTTGTTATGAATGCAGATCAATTCTTACCACTCCTGGTTGCTCCTCGATGTGGTTTGCTACCTCTAGGATAGAATTCATCGCGGGGGTTGATGTGGTAATCCAAATGCTGTAAAATCTGCTTGTTCTGAGATGTTAACGTGTATTCACGTGGTAAACAACTAACACCATTTCTAGACGGTGCTGTTGCTTTATATACAACCTTCATAGTGGTTTTAGCACCAACTTGTAAGTCACTGGTGTGGTAGAATCTAGATAAATGAGTTGTTGCTCTCTATTGATCAGTCTTAATGTTATATTACTAATACCATCGACAGCCACAGAATGAAAAAGCACCACTGGAGGGTTTTCACGAATAATATAGCAATTGGGCGATGTTACAATAAAGTCATAAAGCGAATGCGACGGTTCTTGATTGGTGTACACTTGACTAATAATATTACACGTCACCGACACATGATGGTCCTCAATGAATTTCACTTCATGGTCTGATTCATGTTTTTTGTTGGGCTCTAACACACGTGGTTTAAATCATAGTAATGGACCAATGGAATCGGGGTGAGTTTTAAAGTCAATTTTGAATGTAGAAAAAATACTGCAGCGATGAGTGTTGGTATTTCCTACAAGTTCAAACTTTCGCGTTCCATCGAGAAATGACTTTAAACCATATTCATTGATCAACACCACATAAATGTGTTCATAAATGTCATCAATCGTGTATCCACCAGAGTTCAGGGTGAGCACAGAATCATCATAGTAAAACTTGTTGTTCACATTTTCACGTATGTTGTATATTTGATTGTATGTTTCAAGAGAAACAAGTCCTAAACCATAAAGTTTTTCACTCAATTCGATAGGTGGGTAAAAGTCTAGGCTCACTTCAGGTCCACGCCCATGCAGTGTAAACGTCTTACTTTCCACCGACATACTCTTGACGTTTTTGCTTATGTTGCGTTTCATATAAAAAAATTAAACATAAACGTCCACACTGTTGGCTGTTAAACGTTTGCTCACGTTTCACATTATAATATATCTTGATCCTGTTTCCAAAATAGGCCACTAGTTCCATGGGCGGGGGCAAATTCCCAAAACTGTCAAAGTACCATACAGTAGATCCCTCTTTGACATAAGCTACATAATGTGTTCCAGGTCCTCGGTGATCATCCAAATTGACAACAGCACATTCATGTTTCCAGGGTCGTGAGGGTAATTGGTTTCGCATAAACACACCTCGAACATGAGAAAGCTTCAGTTGTTTAGCATAGCTTTCCACTTGCTGATGCGTTAGGGCATGTCTTGCTATGGCTGAGGTTAAAGATGTTTTTTTTTATTTCGAAAAGGTGAAATTCCAAATCCTTGTTGATAAAAGGCTGGCTTCAAATTGACATTTCCAGCCCCCATAGCAATGGCCTCCATTGTTTCATTGTGTCGCTGACTTTCTTTGAGTTGTTGCTTGCCCAGTTGCGCGGCTTGAATAGTTTTTGCCACTGCACTGGCACCGCCTAAAAGTGAACCCAGAGCAGCCAGACCAGCGAATAATGCAGGTAAAAATCCCGCTCGTTTAGGGACGGGAATCACTCGTCCTTGTTTTGAACCCTGTCGCTGACGTTTTGGAATAACATGTCTCTGTGCTACACGAAGAGCTTTCCTTATGGTCAACACATTATTTTTTCTTGTTTTCTTTCGCAAGGGCTTGTCCACGAATGTCATAAACCCAGGCTTTGCCAAGGACAGGCTCATATTTTTAGTCTTTCTCACCACATATCTTTGTTTCACCATGATGATGACCAACAACCTTACACAAGAAAGTTTAAGTCACAACTAACGTCAGATTGTTATTTCATGGCTGTATATTCCAATTTTACATAAAGTGGGAAATCGTTTATGGTTTTTCCAGCTTGCTTTTCATTCCATGTCAACATGAGATGAAAGGATAATTCGTCTCCTGCATTGACCATTTCATGGTTATGAACCAACATCCTATGACCATTTATCTCTATTTGTAAATGGTTCTCATCAGGTATGGCATATTTGATGTGAATGGTTCCATTATAGTGTAGTCGATAGTGGCTTAAACCCGAAGAAGGCACATAGGTCAAGTGCTGGTCATGAACTAGCGTTATATGGTTTCTCTCATTCACAGGTTTTACATTTGTCAGATGCACTAAAAATACAGATGGGATAAATTTATAAATCCTTTTCATTTCATAGGTCACGTATCGCTTGGTACAGACATCATCATCTTCTTGTGGGTCTTCCACGTGAATAATGCGGTGGTGATTAGCGCTATAGCCATTTACCGTAAGCTGAGGCACTTTATCATAAAACTCATACACCTTGTTATCCACATACTTTTTTGTAGTAACGTCTGTAGACACTTGAGGATGTTTTACATGAGTTAACCGCTTTCCTTTAAAGTCATAATCTCCTTGTTTTGTGCGTGGCACTACTGACCTATCCACATAGTGTTTATTAGCAGGATCTGTTTCTTGTTTAGGATCATGTATGGGAACAGACCTAGCTTTGACCATCAACGCACGTCCAAAGACATCCATCGTCAACCTGTAGTACGAGTCTACTGTTTCTATGATAAGGCTCGGTGCGATGTATATAGACAGCCTGCTAGCCTCTCTAAGCCTTAGTTGAAATGAAGCTAATTAAGCAGCAAGAGTCATTCCCTGTGAGGGACATGGTTTCCCATCTCTGCCACCTTCCGGCTGTGGAAAGACTAATCTTTTGCTGACACTTATTACAGCGCCCAATGGTCTGTGTTTTCAAAATATTTATATTTTCGCAAAATCTCTCTACCAACCCCTCTACGTGTTTCTGGATCAAGTCATGTCTGGATTACAAGATGAGAATATGGGGTATTTTACATTTTCCACGCAAGAAAATGTTATTTCACCGAATGAGGTAAAGCCTGATTCACTCATGATTTTCGATGATGTATCCACTGAACGACAAGGCATCATTCAAAGCTATTTCAACATGGGTCGACACAAACATATCGATTGCTTCTATCTTGGACAAACCTATTCTAAAATGTCCAAACAGTTGATTCGTGACAATGCCAAAGTCATTGTTTTATTTCGCCAGGACGAGAGGAACAGTCGTCACATTTATAATGAACATGTGAAACCGGATATGACCTTTCAAATGTTTACAGAATTGTGTGGCAAGTGCTGGAACACACAACGTCATGCCTGTTTGGTGATTGATAAACAAAGTGAACTCAACCAAGGGCGGTATCGCTTAGGGTTTGATCATTTTATTGCTATTTAAGGCACTGTATCATTCCCTCTCAAGTCATTTGTCACGACATCATGGCGTTAGCAGAGAGTCAATTGAAAAAGCATATTATTAGAGCAAAAAATAATATTCGCCAAAAGTTTCGTCAATTGAAACGATCGCGTGCGGATCATGCTTTGTTTATTCAACAACATTTAGCACCTCCACTAAAAGCCATATTGAAACCCTCTTTCAAGCCATCTGAAACGCTACCTACCGTTTCACAAGCCACTCAGACGCACCACGAGGACCCTGAGGAAGAGGAAGAGGAAGAGGAACAGGAAGATTTAACTAGTGTTAGCGAAGTTGAGGATAATGAGGAACAAGTGTTTACGCCTCAAAAAAAGGCATCACCCCTTGCAGAGTTTTTAAGAAAAAGGAAATCCTTGGCCATGGTCGAAACCCCTTGCCCTTCCAGATCGTCTCCATTTTCACAACTCTTGGCCACCCCTCAACATAAAGCTCAACTGAAAAACATTTTAATAAAATATTATGGATCAACACTGGAACCCTATTTCACCAATCTATTTGTTGGAAACACAGATACCACGTTTGGTGTTCGCTATGAGGATGATAGTTTTAAAATTGGTGATTCATCGATTAAATTTAGTCGTACTAAAGCTGTCATTAAACAGATCAACTATAAATTAACACCAGGACTGTTAAAGCTACTATTCTCTCGGACTCCCTCATCTCAAGATTATACGTCAGAGGACCTTAGTAAATATAAATCCATTTTATTGGACACCCATGCACACAAAAGACAGTATGATCCCATTCAACAAGTGAATGCTAATATATCTCAAAAATATAAAACCATCATTGCAAAAATGTTCCCCACTAGTCAAAGTGGTCGTCGTAAAGTGACCGCTTCAGGGGTGACATTTAAACCATTAAAACCCCTTGTGGATGTTACCTACTGGCACAATCCAAATAAACTCGTCCAGCGACTACAGCTGTTGCATGCTTCACGTCAAGCCGGTCATACTGGTCACGATTGGGAAATTCAAGAAATTGAGGAAGAACTTCGAAATGCCAAAATTATTGTTTAAGCCCTCACCCATTAAAATGGGTATTGCTCACGAGTTGCATCGTCCAGCTAGACGTCACTATCAGCGACTCAAGGTGATTTCACAAGGTGTGGATGAACTTTGGCAAGCAGACTTGGTTGAAATGATTCCCTATGCTAACGTTAACGATGGTGTACGCTATATGTTGACGGTCATTGATGTTTATTCCAAAATGGCGTTTGTTGAACCTGTGCGTCGCAAGTCTAGTCCACTAGTCACCAAAGCCTTTCAACATATTATTCAACAATCTAAACGTCAACCTCAGCAGCTACAAACCGACCAGGGAAAAGAATTTTTCAACAAGGATTTCTCCAGTTTTCTCAAATCTAAGGATATTCACCATTACACCACGTACAGCAATCTCAAAGCCAGCGTGGTCGAGCGGTTCAACCGAACATTGAAAACCCATATGTGGAAAGCGTTTACCGCTCAGGGCACTTATCGCTGGTTGGACTTGTTACCTGAGTTAGTGTCACGTTACAATGACACCAAACACAGAACCATTGGGACCAAGCCACGACTTGTGACCAAAAATATTCCACAACTGGATAAACTGTTTAACCCCATAAAAACAGCAGACCCTAAACGTCATCGCCTTAACATTGGGGACCATGTTCGTGTGAGCAAATTCAAGTCCGTCTTCGACAACGGCTACACACCAAATTGGGGGACTGAACTATTTCGAATTCGTCAAGTCAACCTGAACAGTCCAGTCACTTATTTACTCGAGGACCTCAACCATCAACCCATAAAAGGCAGGTTTTATCTTCAAGAACTCCAAAAGACAGCGTTTCCTAAACATTACCTTGTGGAAAAAGTGTTGAAACGAAAAGGAAATGAACTATAAGTGAAATAGTTGGGATTTAGCTCAGCCTTTAATTCTTGGATTAATAAATTACATGTTGTATGAACCTGTGTGTCTTGTATTTATTTATTCACTCATGTTGTACTTAACCTACTGTCCTATGTACAGTCCTCAGCTCTACATGTATTATGAGCAATACATATTTCTTTCTCCCTTCACCTGTGTTCTCTCTTACACCAACCCCCCCCCCCCCCCTTCACCTCCCACCACAGTCAAAACAGGTTGTGATTTGTTAGCTCTTATCGTGCATGTGTACAAGTGAACACCTGTGTGTTAGATCATATTACACATGAACTCGCATTTTCTCACGTATGAACCAAAACAGGATGTGACTTGTTTCACAAGGAGGATGGTAATAAGGTCATCTCACACGTGTTCACATGTATTTCGTCACTTTCTTTTCATATCGTTATTCCATTATAGTAGTGGTGAACAACGTCAGTTCAACACACACAAATGTAGTTAGACCCTTTGACATAATTTAAATAAATTCATGAGCCAGTCCATAGGGACCAGGTCAAAGGGACCGGTCCAAAGGGATCAGTCCAAAGGGGCAAGGACTCGTCCACAAGGACTCGTCAACAATGACCAGTCCACAGGGACCCGTCAACAATGACTTGTCAACAATGACCTGTCAACAATAACCCGTCCACAGGGAACCACTCCCCCACCCTCTTACAAAAGCCATGAGTGAGCATGCGTAAAAAACAAAAAACAAGCATGTTAATTCATAGTGGCTATTCACCGTACACATGCACTTTATGTGGAACAACGTTTAAATCCATATCGGCATTCAAACTCTCACATGTTGCAATTGGAAAAAGAGATTCTCTAAAAAAAATACAATTTCACCCCCTAGTAGGGTAGATTTTTTTTTGGGGTGGAAATATGTTGTCCATTGGAAAGGGGGTGTTAGCCCGAGTTCAATGACACCTCATTTGTCAAAATCCGACCATGCGTTCGAGAAATATCGGGCTGCCGCCATCTTGTGAGGTGGGGGGTGGAGGTGGTATCTGAACCGGCTCAAACACACTACTAACATCCTTTCTGGTGAACATCTTCCTAGTGGACATCATCTACCGCATAAACTCTGGACCACAATGAATCGGGTGAGAACAAATCATGGATGATGCAGGGACGCCCTTTAAAAGTGGAAATATATCACATCACCGGAGTGGAACTGTGGTGCCTCGCAACAAACAATCTCAAACGTTCCTATACAGGTAGCCCAAATAACTTTCTGGAACCAAAAGAGGAAGCCATACAGTGGATCACCCAACTGGACATTGCAATATAATTAAATCTTGCTCCAAGGAAACATGTTTCTTGTGTGTGTATATTTTTACTTGTACCTAGTTGCCATGTTGGTGTTTGAGTCTTCAGTCTTTTGACTGGTTTGATGCAGCTGTCCATGACTCCTTGTCCTGAGCTAATCGTTTCATATCTACATAGCTACCACACCCTACGTCCGAGGTAATCTGTTTAATATATTCTAGCCTTGGTCTACCCCTACAGTTCTTGTCCTCGACCTTTCCTTCCATAACTAAGCTTGCTATTCCTGGGTGTCTTAATATGTGTCTTACCAACCTATCTCTTCTCTTCATTAGCAGTCGCCAGAAACATCTCTCCTCTCCCACTACATAATACATTTTCGTTTGTAACCCTATCTACCCATCTGATCTTCATCATTCTCCTGTAACACCACATTTCAAACGCTTCAATTCTCCTCTTTTCTGCTGCACCAATCGTCCAAGTTTCACTTCCATAGAGTGCCACGCTCCAGATAAAGGCTTTCAAAAATGACTTCCTAATACCTAAATCTATATTCGATTTCAACAGATTCCTTTTCTGTAGAAATGCTTTTCTTGCCTGAGCTAACCTACTTTTTATATCCTCTTTGCTTCGTCCATCACTGGTTATTTTGCATCCTAAGTAACAGAAGTCTCCTACTTCCTTTAGTTTTTCATCGGCCAATCGGATGTCCATAGATGATTCTGATTTATTTCGGCTGCATTCCAATATTTTTGTTTTACATTTATTAATTTTCATCATGAATCCTTTCCTCAAGACGGAGTCCATACCATTCAAAAAGTCATTCAAATCTCAGGCGTGTCGGCCAAGATGACGATGTCATCGGCAAATCTCAGAGTTGAAATGATTTCTCCTTGAATCTTCACTCCTACTTTAAAGTTTTCTACAATTCACTTCGTTGCTTGTTCAATGTAAAGATTGAAAAGTTGCCATACGCTAAATAAATAAATAAATAATTAAATAAATGACAGTTTTGAATGAAAATGTAGTCAAGGAAAAATATATGACATATCCTAAGCATCCGAGCCTTGGCAATCAGTGTTTGCAATTGTGTCGTCTTTTTCCCGCAGTACATGACCGAACTATCGCAAATGACCTTCGTGCTGTTTATCTTGGATATATGCGACACCAAACAGTTTCCCGATGCCATTTGAAACATTGTGTTTTTTGTGACACCCGCTGTTCACCTTAATATCTTGCTTTCCATAACATCTAAGCAACGCTCTGCCTTAGTCGTAGTTGACCAACATTCCATACAGTGCGACAGGGCGGATGACAGTGCGATAGGTTTTGGACTTCAAGCCATCTTTCATCCTTAGGTCATGTGTAACACCAGTTGTTGTTCGCCACTTCATCCAAATTCATCTAAATTTTTGCTTTCCGTAATTTCTTGTTTATAATTATACTTATTTGGTTTATTTAATATTTTGTTCTATTAATTTTCGGTATTTTTACAATTTAATTTAATTTAACTTAATGGTTCGATTCCCGGACAATGCATGTGAGATTTTCGAAGTGAAATGCCATGTAGTGCGGTTCCGAATCGTTGTAAAAAGGAGGTCCCGTTGCTCATAATCGCTGATTAACGGTCACGTAAAACTAAAACCTTCCTTATTTAACTTTATAATCCAAATTTGTATTATTTAAATCGTGTCAAGAGCGACAGATGATCTCGCAATTTCGCCCCTTAAAACAACAATAACTAACTAACTTAATCCAGGCAGAATTGATTCTTATATTCACCTCTTCGACAATGCGTCCATCACTTGAGTATCTGACGACACGTATTCAGTTTCCCTTTTGTTGGCAAAGGTCATACGAATAATGCTATTCAATAAATAATAATAATAAGAAGGGACATATAAATGACCATATTTGCCCCGATCCTCATTGACGATGTAATTATAATAAGATTTATAAAATCATAAGTCAATATATATTGTACTTTAATGTCCTACCGGTTTCAGTCAGATTGTGACACTTCTCAGTGCAAATTAATACATGAAAAGGTGCAAGAACATATGCTTAATATAAATTTGCCACAACAGAGGATGTCATCAAAACTTCTAAAAATATTCTTCGTCTAAAAGCACTCACATTAAAATTAAAAAGAAAAACAGATCTGTTACAAAAGGACATTCCTTGCCCTATCAAAACATTACCTTTTAATACTTATTCCAACTATTAAATTTCATTATTTCTCCATTACTTCTCAAATACATACCCAAATAACAGTTCTAACCTAGCTATTTCCACTTATATATTATCACATCCACATCTCTTCTACTCTACGCTGTTTGTACCTATATTTTTCATATTTCCTTACTTACCACATTTTGTAACACATCTGTTTTCTTTTAAAATTTTAATTTGAGTGCTTTTGGACGAAGAATATTTTTAGAATTTTTCATAACATCCTCAGTTCAGGCAAATTTATATTACGCATATATTTTTTGCATCTATTTATGTCTTAATTTGCGCTGAGGAAGGTGACTGTGAATGTGACTGATACCGATACGGCATTGAGGTACAATATATATTGACATATGGTTTTATAAATTTTATTATAAATAATAATAATAATAATACAGGAAATTTGGCACAGTGAATTTTGCTGAGTTCAAACGATACAGAAACGCTTTAAATACATTGCGCTCAAAACGGTATTTTGTTGACTTCACCAATAACACCGGAAAACTGTTATATTTATTTTTATTGAAGTTTTACCCAGTTTAATCCCTAAATCCATCTCTAATCAAAACATCATCCAGGAATAAAATAATTGTCAAACTTCAAATAAAAATTAAATGAGGATCACAATTAATTATATCAAATGTGTGCTGGTAATTTATCCCTCAATATCACACACATCAGATCTCAGGTAGCCAATTATTGATATCATACCTCTGGGTGGATTTAATGAACTGCGCGTGGCATATTATGAGCATTATATAACACCTAATCCAACCTAAATTAATTCATAATACAATCCACCAATCATGAACACGTATGTGCAATTACCTGGCTTTTAGAGTATTAATAGCTATTGCTTTATTATTGTGCTACTGACAATATTTTAATTACGGTTATTTGGTTAACAAATTGATGCAATATTGATATAGTATGCGTTGTTTAAAACTCTCTTTGCAGTTTCCACATCTATTTCCAAAGTTCTCTCAACAATACATACATACACTATAATGTCTTCTTTTTAGATCTCTTCAATTCTACGCTGTTTTACCTATAGTTATTTATGCCCTATTAACAACATTTATGTTCGACCCTGACTATTATACTGTATGTCAGACAACTGTATCATAATGATGGTCATTATAACACTATTTTTCATTATGAAACAGTTTCTCCCACCAATCAGAGCTCAAGAAACAGTTGTTTGACCAATCAGGTGAGGATAGCAACGCATCTGTGTTGAGTTCCAAGGCCTTCTAATTTAAATGTCACTGCCTGGCGTAGTGTCATAGTGGGTCAATCGAGGAGGCCATGGTCAAATACAAGGCATTCTGTGCGTCCCATGCGCTCTGGTTGGTTGGTTGGTTGGTTCTTAAGTTTAGGGGCTGCAACAACGCGGTCATGTAGCCCCGTGTACTTTGGGTGTGTGTAGAATCTGCCTGATAACCGGTGTTAATTGTGATGACTGTATTAGTGTGTGTTATCTGTTTTTTAATTTAAGTACTGCAACTTAGAATTTTCCAAATAGTTCCTACTTTTGCCGCCAAATGCCACCGTCAACGACTACTAGGCCAACTTCAAACTTAGCTACTAGATGCCACCGCAGTCGGCTCTTGGCAACGAACGTAGAAACCTAAGAGCGTTGTTTACATTCTTAACCTATCCAATTTAGCTTCACACAGGTGCAATTAGTAGAAGGTTCTTTAACATGCCATAAATCTATTACATGGGACCGCTGGCTTTACTTCCCCTCCGAAGGAAGGCATACTGAGGGATTTTAACGCTCTTAAAAAATTCGACGGCTTCGGCCGGGTTTGAACCCGCTATCTTGGGCATAGAAGCTCAGCATGCTACCGACTACGCCACCGAAGCCGCCTTCCCATGCGCTCTGTTCAGTACATAAAACTGGCGAAATCACGACAGATATTTATGAATATTGATGTTCGAACCTGACATAGTTATAATAATTATCGTCGAACATAAACAGTCGTACGCAACTCGCCTATAATGGTAATTAAGACACTCGTATGGAAATTATAAAATTCGCTTCGCTCGTTTTATTAACATACTCGTGTCTTAATTATTGCCATTATAGGCTCGTTGCATAATGTACTATTTTGTAACAGATCACGTTTTTGAAATTTTCTCTGTGAGCTTTAGGAACAAAAATCGCCTATTTTTAGGATCCTCTATTATGACAAAAAATGTATTAAGTTGTAAGTTACTGCACAGGTTCTAATCCTATACCACGCTCCCCCCAAGGGCTCACATCTAGTGGGACGTGGGTTGGCGACCACGGGAACCCAGCTGAGTCCGGCATTGCTTCTTCTTACTTGTACCGGGCTCCTCTCCGTCTACTTTCCTGTTGACCTCACTTGGTCAACTCTTGTTCTCTTCCGACCCCGACGGTATTATGGTATCTGAGGCCTAGGGAGTCTCTTCCTTTAGCGCCTTAATTGGCCCTTGTCTCATCTTTTCTGATACCCTCCTTCTGCGAGGGGTCAGCCTTCTTTTTCTTTTCATGTTATCTCCTGCCTTCTGCTCAAGGCCCTCAAGGAGGCAGGGTGTATGTAGGCCCACCACTTCTGGAGCACCCTGGATGTTGCTACACCCTCAGGGACTCACGGCTGGTGAGTTTGGGGAGTTGGCGACCCCGAGGGATTCCTGGGCTGGGTCCGGTTTCCCCCCCCCCCTTTTATCCATTACTTCTGGGGCGGACCCTCTCCCCTTTCACTTTCATGTCTGCCTTTCATGGCTCTCCTTCCTTCCAAGTCCCTCAATCCGCATTCTTCGCGGGCTGAGGGCATTTCTTTTCCTCCTGTCCTTTATTTGCCTGATTCTCCTTATGTTTTCCATTTCTTCTTCTAGTATATAAGTTAGTAGTTAGTTCTAGTTATAGTTTACATTTGCCGGACCCGTGGTGGTGGGGTAGTGCGCCTGCCTCTCACCCGGAGGCCCCGGGTTCGATCCCCGGCTCCGTCAGGGATTTTAAAAATGACTTGAGGGTTGGAACGGGGTGCACTCAGCCTCGTGAGGACAATTGAGTAGCTGTCCGACAGTGAGGCTGCGCCCCGATGACGAAAACCAAGATAAACGGCCGAGGCGACCCGATGCGCTGATGACGCGTCACCCCAATATCTGCAGGCCAAATGGCTGGGCAGCGGTCGCTTGGTCGGCCTAGGCCCTTCATGGGCTGTATAATGCCAGGGGTTGACTTTTTTATGTAGTTTACATTTCATCTTCACGTTAAGCCGAACCATAAAGGGCCGATAACCTAGATTATTATTATTATTATTATTATTATTATTATTATTATTATTGAGCCTCCGTGGCTTAAGCAGCAGCACGCCTGCCTCTCACCGCTGGGTCCGTGGTTCAAATCCCGGTCACTCCATGTGAGATCTGTGCTGGACAAAACGGAGGCAGACAGGTTTTTCTCCGGGTACTCCGGTTTTCCCTGTCAAAATTTCATTCCAGCAACACTCTCCACTATCATTTCATTTCATCTGTCATTCATTTAATCATTGCCCAGAGGAGTGCGTCAGGCCTCGGCAGCCAGCACAGTTCATATCCTCGCCGCTAGATGGGGGCTTCATTCATTCCATTCCTGACCCGGTCGGTGACTGGAAGCAGGCTGTGGATTTTCATTTTCATTTTCATTATTATTATTATTATTATTATTATTATTATTATTATTATTATTATTATTATTATTATTATTTTGTTACTGGATTAATGCTGTAATATATGGTTTATATAGGGCGTTGTGAGCACAATTTCAGATCGACTTTCTCTGTGCCAACTCGAGGGGTATGGTTACAGAGTGTGTTCCATGGTGTCTTTTTTCCTCCCTGAATATCCCACTAGAGCTTATTGACGAATTCTTTCCAAAGCCTGCCTTCTAGGAGGAAGCTGGCCAGGCGGATCGATGGGCACCACTCGACCCAGAAGCTCTTCAGCACGACCCACCACTTCAAGTGTTGCTTTTAATCCTCTTGTGAAGAGTTGTAAGCGTAGCATCATCCCTTGGCCTCTCACCCTCCTACTTTCACATCCCCGCACTTAACGCCTTCAAAATGCTCACGTCATTCTACGTACACTACAGTTGAGAATGATAACCACCTTAAAAGTATTTATTATCTTGTTACGCCATGGCCAAGCAGGCATTCCGTGAAAAGCATTCCCTAATTTGTCAACGCTCGATGTCCCTCAGCCTTAGAAAACAACTGGATAAGACCTACATATGGCCAGCTGCAATGTACTGCAGTGAGACCTGGACAATGAATAGAGGTGACATTAAACGACTAGAAGTGTTTGAGATGTGGTGTTGGCGCCGAATGGAAAATATCAGCTGGGTAGAGAAAATGACCAACATAACGGTGCTGGATCGAATAAAGGAAAAACGGCAAATGATCCGCCAGATCAATAGAAGGAGATCCACCTGGCTTGGTCACAGGTTACGACATGGTGGCCTGATGATCGACATACTAGGAGGCAAAAAACCTGGAAAAAGCCCTCGCGGGAGGCCACGGAACACTTTCATGAGATATTTCCTAGATAGCTCTGGCCTATGAAGTTATGAAGTGGTCAAAAGGACAGCACAAGACCGAACAACGTGGAATAGACTCATTGTAGGGGCAGACCAGTCGCTTGACTGAAAAACATGATGATGACTCCAGAGGACCGGATTCGATTCTCGGCTCTGCCAAGAAATTTAGAGAAAATAACCTAATTATTAGAATCGATAAAAGCGGAATGCCTAAATGCTAGTGAATGTCTCCACATGACAGGGAAGAGGGTTTTGAGGGACGCTGAGAAATTCGGAAGAAAGATCCTACGCAAGGGGCCAAAGAATATGGATGGTCAATATACGAGGGCTGTTTAATAAGTAAGGGCAGTTTTTAGCCTACTTTCGATTTTTGCAAAAAATGAAAGTAGACTTATGAGATCAACACAGGGCGAAAAAAGTGTGTCTGTCTGTGTGTGTGTATGTGTGTGTGTGAGTCTGTGTGTGTGTGTCTGTGTGTGTGTGTGTGTGTGTGAGTGTGTGTACTCTGAATGTCTGTCCCCCCCTATCAATTCGAACACGGTGAATGCGAATTGAACGAAATTTGGTACAAAGGTAGCACTAGCAAAGAACACCTCAGTGTCATGTTTTATATCGCCGCCATCTTGACGGAAACGTAATGGCGGCCACACAAATGTTCAAAGCTTAAATCAAATTACGACTAACCTAATCATCCGATCTCTACCAAATTTTGCAACAACATACCTTTATGGGGGGAGCATCCTTTGACCAAACTGATGTCATCAGCGTAATAGTTTGCGGATGGCGGCCATCTTTGTGTGAAAATCGATTCCCCCTATTAATTCGAACACGGTGCAACCGAATGGAACGAAATTTGGTACAGAGGTAGTACTAACAAAAGGCACCTCAGTGTCATGTTTTATATCGCCGCCATCTTGACGGAAACGTAATGGCGGCCACACAAATGTTCAAAGCTTAAATCAAATTACGATTAACCTAATCATCCGATCTCTACCAAATTTTGCAACAACATACCTTTATAGAGGAAGCATCCTTTGACCAAATAACTAGGTCATTAGCCTAATAGTTTGCGGATGGCGGCCATCTTTGTGTGAAAATCAATTCCCCCTATTAATTCAAACACGGTGAAACCAAATGGAACGAAATTTGGTACAGAGGTAGCACTAGCAAAGGGCACCTCAGTGTCATGTTTTATATCGCCGCCATCTTGACAGACCCGTAATGGCGGCCACACGAATGTTCAAAGCTTAAATCAAATTACGATTAACCTAATCATCCGATCTCTACCAAATTTTGCAACTACATACCTTTATGGAGGGAGCATCCTTTGACCAATCTAATAGGTTATTAGCCTAATAGTTTGCGGGTGGCGGCCATCTTTATGTCAAAATTGATACCCCCTATTAATTCGAACACGGTGGAACCGAATGGAACGAAATTTGGTACAGAGGTAGCACTAGCAAAGGGCACCTCAGTGTCATGTTTTATATCGCCACCATCTTGACTGAAACGTAATGGAGGCCACACGAATGTTCAAAGCTTCAATCAAATTACGATTAACCTAATAATCCGATCTCTACCAAATTTTGCAACTACATACCTTTATGGAGGGAGCATCCTTTGACCAATCTAATAGGTTATTCGCCTAATAGTTTGCGGATGGCGGCCATCTTTGTGTCAAAATCGATTCTCCCGATTAATTCAAACACGGTGAAACCGAATGGAACGAAATTTGGTGCAGAGATAGCACTAGCAAAGGGCATCTCAGTGTCATGATTTATATCGCCGCCATCTTGACAGAAACGCAATGGCGGCCACACAAATGTTCAAAGCTTAAATCAAATTACGATTAGCCTAATCATCCGATCTCTAGCAAATTTAGCAATAACATACCTTTATGGAGGGAGCATCCTTTGACCAAAGTAATAGGTCATCAGCCTAATATTTTGCGGATGGCGGCCATCTTTGTGTGAAAATCGATTCCCCTTATCAATTCGAACACGGTGAAACCGAATGGAACGAAATTTTGTACAGAGGTAGCACTAGCAAAGGGCACCTCAGTGTCATGTTTTATATCACCGCTATCTTGACGGAAACGTAATCGCGGCCACCGAAATGTTAAAAGCTAAAATGTAATTACGACCAACCTAATAATCTAGTCTCTACCAAATTTTGCAACACCATATCTTTATGTGGGAAACATATTCAGACCAAACTGCAAGAACATCAGGCCAATAGTTTGCAGATGATGGCCAAGTATGTGTGCAAATCGATTCCCCCTATCAATTCAAACACGGTGAAACCGAATTGAACGAAATTTGGTACAGAGGTAACATTAGCAAAGGGCACCTCATATTCATGTTGAATATCCCTATAGCACGTTGTATTTCAACAAGCTACTACAACCAACATTCAATCATACTCCTTGAAAAGGACAAAGAGTTATAACAATACCCATGCATTTAGGAGAAAGTAGGCTATATGTTCTTTACTGAACATCTTGTTTTTAATTAACAGAACATTTTATTTTGAAACCACATTTATTTTTAGGTTTTACATTCATTTCTCTATTTTTCTACACAGTTGCCCCTTTTATTTAGGCACTTGTCATAACTTAAAACTAAGTTCTGAAATCCCTCTGCATAAAAGTTTGCCGCCTGCTCTGACAACCAAGAATTCACACTTGAGGAAAATCCATTGATAGAGTGGTTATCATGAATCTTCGGTCCTCGGGAATTTTCGTGTCAATTGCAGTCACCATGTCATCTGTGACCACAGACCTGAGCGTTCATCGCCATGAATATTTTTACGGCCACTTTTGAACTCGCGTACCCATTTTCGCACTTAACCTTCCGTCATTGCATTATCACCATACACCTCACAAAGCTGACGATGAATGTCTGCAGCCGACATGTTTCTTGCACTCAAAAAGCGTATCACAGATCGTACCTCACACGCGGCGGGAGAATCAATAATCTTGAACATTGTGAAGATGCACAGTTCAGCGTACAGGTTAGCTACACAGCTGCAACTGACGCTTGCTTGTTCGCAAAGGATGCCGGGAGGTAGAGCGCAAGGTTGTTCCGGCGTGCGCACCAACTAAGAGATTTAAAAACGGCCCTTACTTAAAAAAAAGCCCTCGTAAGTTGCGAGGAAGGGAAGTTGGCCTGTTTGCCATCTTTTGATGAATGCAGTACATTTTCATTTGTCTGTTGGCACAGGCTAGAGTAAAATGTGGCTTTTCACCGATATCTCAGTCTCACTCATGGCTGTGATTATATGGAAGCTACTGAGGTATGGGTGGTGCTTAGTAATGCCATTCAGGGCGCAGTCCGTACCTGTGGATGCTGTGAAAGGTTCTAATCATAGGGTTAGTACTTTTGTCCTGGCTCAGTGAGGAAAGAAATGACAAACTACCTCACTCCTCATCTTGCCTAGTACGCCTCCAATTAGCACTGCCTTGAGTTTTTGTGGGTATCTACCCACATAACCTAACGGCGGTACTCTGTGAGGATCCAACCAGCCTTCGGGCTGACTACCAAACAGACAGGAAGAGAAGAACTCTACCAGGGCAATGAAAGACTGATGGAATCGATGAGGAAACGGAAGCTCAAATTCAAGGGGCATTTATTTCGAATGGATGAGCGGAGACTTACGAAGAGGATTTTTAGAATACTCGACAGTAGACCTAAGGTGTCTGACGAATGGTTCAGGGAGGTGCTGAAGGATCTTCATCAGGTTGGAATAAAGACGGAAGACATTTCAAACCCCGCTAAGTATAGGTCAATATAATATATTCAAATAACCTCCGTCAATAAATACAAAAAATTACGCGTTATAAACGCACTATTGTTGGGACATGTTTCGAACCATATTACGGTTCTTCCTCAGCCACTTCAATACAATTCTTGGGAATATTCTCCTGATCCGTTCAAATACAAGCAGATACGCATGGGCACCATGAACAATTTGCCCCACTCAACCTCGTCAACGAAGAATGTCAAAAATGACAACAAGACAGCAAGTCTGAAATGAACAAGAATATATGGACTAAATTGCTTTAATGACATTTTTTATGATGAGAGTGCTTGAATCGATCAGATTTTAATGTGTTTTGCATGAGTGACTGAGTTTTTGATCGATGTTTTTTATCTTGTCCAGTGTTTTTTGTGTGTAATATACCTAATCATTGTATTGAAGTGGCTGAGTAAGAACCATAATATGGTTCGAAACATGTCCCACCAGCAGTGCGTTTATAACGCGTAATTTTTTGTATTGATTGACGGAGGTTATTTGAATATACTGTGTATTAAAACGTGTCAATACGGATCAAAAATGGCAATGAATATTCCCAAGTATAGGTCAGTTATCGACCGATTTCAAAGATTCCACGACGAACTAAAAATGAACAGGGGTTGGACGGAAATCGAAGACAGGCTGTCAGAGAAAGAATGCGAAGATTTTGGGCGGCAAAAAAGGCTTCCAATAATGTGTAATTGTTGCCTAACGTGGTCTTTAAAGGCCGTAAACGAAAAAAAAAATAGACTCGATGCCAGTTTCCTAAATTTCATTTCGTGACTTATAGTAGTAAGATCCTTCAGCACGACCCACCACTTCAAGTGTTGCTTTTAATCCTCTTGTGAAGAGAAGTTTTAGCATTTGTCTCAAAGAGACCGGCCACGGTGGCCGAGAGCTTTAATGCGCTAAATCGTGCCTCACTGGCATCATAATAGCATTCTGAAAATGGTTTTCATGGTTGCCCATTTCTACCACCTGCCAAATGCCGGGACGGTTCCTTTCAATAGGACCACGGCCGATTTCCTTCCAAAATACTTTCCTTGACCCATCCTAAGAATACATTAAATGACCATTGGCAGGGACGGTGCGTCATTAAGGGCCAAATGGGCCCTGCCCACCCAGGGCCGTTAGGCAGCATTGCAAAGAATTTGTTTAATTAATGTCTTTTAAAAATACTTTAAATTGCAGATACTTGACTTCAAAGAAGTGTTTTACCCTTCTAGAATCTCTGGAAAGAATTCATTATACATGACTTACCCCTAGCTTAAGATCCTGACAGGCTCTTAAGCTGTATCGTCATAGCAAGGGCCGCTCCACAGATAGTCCCATCTAAAGTATATGGCTTGATGGACCGGGTGAGAAAACAGAGGACATAGCACTGTCTAGCACGCGAATTCTTCAGTGCTATGAAGGGAATTTTCTCTCTCTTCAAGGGCCAGCAAATTGAGCCCATAGCGTTGTTTTGAAGCGAAATTTCACTTCCTGCTTCTGTCTGTCAAACAGGATTACGGGAGAAGGGACCACACCACCCCACGCCCTTAAACAGGTATTCAGCTAGTGTTCGCAGCTGACATTAGACAACAAGATGTTCAGGAAATAACATATAGCCTACTTTCTCCTAAATGCATGGGTATTGTTATAACTCTTTGTCCTTTTCAAGGAGTATGATTGAATGTTGGTTGTAGTAGCTTGTTGAAATACAACGTGCTATAGGGATATTAAACATGAATATGAAGTGCCCTTTGCTAGTGCTACCTCTGTACCAAATTTCGTTCAATTCGGTTTCACCGTGTTTGAATTGATAGGGGGAATCGATTTGCACACATACTTGGCCACCATCTGCAAACTATTGGGCTGATATTCTTGCAGTTTGGTCAGAATATGTTTCCCACATAAAGATATGGTGTAGCAAAATTTGGTAGAGACTAGATTATTAGGTTGGTCGTAATTACATTTTAGCTTTTAACATTTGGGTGGCCGCGATTACGTTTCCGTCAAGATGGCGGCGATATAAAACATGACACTGAGGTGCCCTTTGCTAGTGCTACCTCTCTACCAAATTTCGTTCATTCGGTTCCACTGTGTTCGAATTGATAAGGGGAATCGATTTTCACACAAAGATGGCCACCATCCGCAAAATATTAGGCTAATGACCTATTAGTTTGGTCAAAGGATGCTACCTCCATAAAGGTATGTTGTTGCTAAATTTGCTAGAGATCGGATGATTAGGCTAATCGTAATTTGATTTAAGCTTTGAACATTTGTGTGGCCGCCATTACGTTTCCGTCAAGATGGCGGCGATATAAAACATGACACTGAGGTGCCCTTTGCTAGTGCTACCTCTGTACCAAATTTCGTTCATTCGGATCCACCGTGTTCGAATTAATAGGGGGAATCAATTTTGACATAAAGATGGCCGCCATCCACAAACTATTAGGCTAATGACCTATTAGATTAGTCAAAGGATGCTCCCTCCTTAAAGGTATGTTGTTGCAAAGTTTGGTAGAGATCGGATGGTTATGTTAGTCGTAATTTGATTTAAGCTTTAGACTTTTGTGTGGCCGCCATTACGTTTCTGTCAATATGGCGGAGATATAAATCATGACACTGAGATGCCCTTTGCTAGTGCTATCTCTGTACCAAATTTCGTTCCATTCGGTTTCACCGTGTTTGAATTAATAGGGGGAATCGATTTTGACACAAAGATGGCCGCCATCCGCAAACTATTAGGCGAATGACCTATTAGATTGGTCAAAGGATGCTCCCTCCATAAAGGTATGTAGTTGCAAAATTTGGTAAAGATCGGATGATTAGGTTAATCGTAATTTGATTTAAGCTTTGAACATTTGTGTGGCCGCCATTACGTTTCCGTCAAGATGGCGGCGATATAAAACATGACACTGAGGTGCCTTTTGTTAGTACTACCTCTGTACCAAATTTCGTTCCATTCGGTTGCACCGTGTTCGAATAAATAGGGGGGATCGATTTTCACACAAAGATGGCCGCCATCCGCAAACTATTACGCTGATGACCTATTAGTTTGGTCAAAGGATGCTCCCCCCATAAAGGTATGTTGTTGCAAAATTTGGTAGAGATCGGATGATTAGGTTAGTCGTAATTTGATTTAAGCTTTGAACATTTGTGTGGCCGCTATTACGTTTCCGTCAAGATGGCGGCGATATAAAACAAGACACTGAGGTGTCCTTTGCTAGTGCTACCTTTGTACCAAATTTCGTTCAATTCGCATTCACCGTGTTCGAATTGATAGGGGGGGACAGACATTCAGAGTACACACACTCACACACACACACACAGACTCACACACACACATACACACACACAGACAGACACACTTTTTCGCCCTGTGTTGATCTCATAAGTCTACTTTCATTTTTTGCAAAAATCGAAAGTAGGCTAAAAATATATTTATACATTTCCAGTTGTCAGGTGTTCCAAGCAGAGTAAAGGTGTGGTAGTGAGTTCTGTGGATGAAGTTAATTTCTACCGTATAAACGTGTTTTTAACTCTTGTGGCACGGTAAGTAGTTATTTAATATGTCGATTGCATACGACATAGGAAAAGGAAAGTAGATTTTTAGCCTACTTTCGATTTTTGCAAAAAATGAAAGTAGACTTATGAGATCAACACAGGGCGAAAAAAAGTGTGTCTGTCTGTGTGTGTATGTGTGTATGTGAGTCTGTGTGTGTGTATGTGTGTGTGTGAGTCTGTGTGTGTGTGTGTGTGAGTGTGTGTACTCTGAATGTCTGTCCCCCCCTATCAATTCGAACACGGTGAATGCGAATTGAACGAAATTTGGTACAAAGGTAGCACTAGCAAAGGACACCTCAGTTTCATGTTTTATATCGCCGCCATCTTTACTAAAACTGAATGGCGGCCACTCAAACGTTCAAAACGTAAAATCAAATAACGACTAACCAAATCATCCAATCTCTACCAAATTTGGTAACAACATACCTTCGTATAGGATGCGTCTTGTGACCAAACTATAAGGTCGTCCGCCATACCATTTCAGGATGGCGGCCGTGCGAATTATGCAAACTTTATAATCCATATCATGGGACCCACCAGTTCCGATTATCGAGCCGAGAATCGTTTTAACTGTTCTAAAGGAAGAGGCACGTAAGAAATTAAAAGTTTATTTTGTAATACTATAGTGCAGACGTGATTTTAAAAAGCTCAGCTGATTCATTAATAAGACAAGATGGCAGCGGATATCTTGTGCCTGACTTATATTTCACTAATTTGAGTATTGAATGCAATATAGCGTACTGATAAAAAATAAATAAACTTTGTATGAAATGCTTTATATATAAATAATATACTCCAGTGATGAAATCGTTTAGTATAAATCATTATTTGCTAACAAGTTCTATGTAAGTCATTTTAAATAGAACGATATTCGTTGACACAATTAGCTCAGTGGTAGAGCGATAGCCTGTCGCTCAGATTCCTATGGTTCAAACCCGATCAGACCTAGTTTTTTTGCTTGAAATGTTATATGTTTATTGTTTTGTAATGACTCAGATGTTTTAAAATTAAGCGTTATATTGTGCAAATTATGGTGTAAAATATATATTTAATTAAAACATAATTCGCCAGCAGATTTACTCGAGACATCTAGCTGCCAAAAAGGTAACTTCCAGATTTTATTGAAAAGTTTCTTCTTCTGGCCGCTAGAATGCACTCGCTCTGTTAGGATTATATTGTTCGATATTTCACCACTAGATGTCCCGACTAGTCTACGTGGGGATCCATTGATTACTATACCATTATCATTCTATGCGCATCGAATTTGAAGAATGACAAGTTGATACTACGATACATTTTAACTTTTTATTTTAAAGGGTTTGTAACAGCCTATTTTGCGTTACTTGAAAATGTTATTAAGCGTTATATTGTCCACATTATGGTGTAAAATATATATTTAATTAAAACATAATTCGCCAGCAGATTTACTCGAGACATCTAGCTGCCAAAAAGGTAACTTCCAGATTTTATTGAAAAGTTTATTATTCTGGCCGCTAGAATGCACTCGCTCTGTTAGGATTATATTATCGAAAATATCCACATAGTTTGTATACACACGTCTCTGTAGGGTCATGGAAAGATTTGTTAATTCAATTAGGGTTGTGAAAGCCATGCACAACCAGACGTGTAAAGACATGCCTCAACTCAAAGTTGGATGTTGCCCACGGCAGGTCGTAATAATAATAATAATAATGTTATTGGTTTTACATCCCTTTTAACTACTGCTGCTTTTAGAGACACCGGGGTGCCGGAATTTTGGCCCGAAGGGGATCTTTAACGTGCCAGTAAATGTACTGACACGGCTCCCTCGCATTTGTGCACCCTCAAATGCCAGCTGACTGCGCCAGGATACGAACCTGCAACCTAGGGCCCAGCAAGCGAGAACGTTACCGCTGAGCCACGCCGCCAGTCCGGTCGATTATGTCTCCAGATCCATAACATTCTTGATATACTTCTTATCTTTCTTTCTTTTTTCTTCAATGATGGTAGCAGTTTTTATCTAGGTCGTGGCGTTTGGTAGAGGTAAATCGTTTCTAAGGTCTTCAACAAAGAATAGTTCTATTATACTCTTTGATAATAACAACGAGTTATAACTATACTCATACATTTAGGAGAAAGTAGCCTATATGTTCTTTACTGAACATCTTGTTTATTAACAAATGTATTTGCTGCTATAGCTCTGAACACAAATTTAGGAATTTAAAAAATTAGGACCTCATCAACCATGCTGATATATAAATTTGCTTCATCCAAGCACCGGAGAGAATATGTTTACGAATAAGGAGCCGTGTGAGTACAGTTTTTAATGCATGAACTATTTATTAAAAATTGTTTGAAATGTTGTGTTGTGTGGAATTATGATAATGGCAATATTGGCAACAATGAATGCCAAATATAAAACCATATTTAATATGAAACAACAATAGTATCATCTGGCCCACCATAACATTTCAATCAGGAGCCGCCCGTGGCCATTGGTGTCATTAATGAAGATAATGATAGTAGTAATAATTGTAGTTTTAATGGGCCTTACATCTAAGTTTTTAGCCTATTTTCATTTATGAAAACAAAAAGGCTTATGAGATCACCTTTTGTCCGTGTGTGTGTTTGTGTGTGTTCATCAGCGTGTGTGCCCTCCTCTAATAACTTCTAAACAACTGGAGTGAATTCATAGTACTATTTCAGACGATCCCGACCGTGTCCTTTAAATTTTATTACGTCTCGCCAATCCAACTTGGCGGCTGTGCGAAATATTTCACCGGCATTCTATATCTCCGAAATTATTACTCATTGCACCCTGAGATTCTGTAAGGTGATAAAGGTTGATGATGATAATTGTTGTTTTAAGGGGCCTAACATCTAGGTTATCGGCCCCTAATGGTTTGGGTGATAGTGAAAGATGAGATGAGAATGAAAACTATAACTAATACTATCTACAGACTTACATATTATGATGATGATGATGATAATTGTTGTTTTAAGGGGCCTAACATCTAGGTTATCGGCCCCTAATGGCTTGGGTGATCGTGAAGATGATAATGAAATGTAAACTATAACTAAAACTAACTACTAACTTATATACTAGAAGAAGAAATGGAAAACAAAAGGAGAATAAGGCAAATAAAGGACAGGAGGAAAAGAAATGCCCTCAACCCTCGAAGAATGCGGATTGAGGGACTTGGAAGGAAGGAGACCCATGAAAAGCAGATAGGAAAGTGAAAGAGGAGAGGGTCCTCCCCACAGGTAATGGAGTTCCTGAGGGTGTAGCAATATCCAGGGTGCACCAGAAGTGGTGGGGCTACATACACCCGGTCTCCTTGAGGGCCTTGAGCAGAAGGCAGGAGATAACAGGAAAAGAAGAAGAAGGCTGATCCCCCGCAGAAGGAGGGTATCAGAAAAGATGAGACAAGGGCCAATTAACGTGGGAAAGGAAGAGATTCCCTAGGCCTCGGATACCCCAATACCGTCGGGGTCGGAAGAGAAAAAGAGTTGACCATGTGAGGTCGACAGGAAAGACGGTGAGGAGCCCGGCACAAGTAAGTGGAAGCAATGCCGGATTCAGATGGGGCCCCGTGGTCGCTAACCCACGTCCCACTAGATGCGAGCCCCTGGGGCGAGGTGATAAAGGGCACTACTGGACGTTCACCTATGTGATTTTCAAAAACCTGTTAACTTCAAATCGAACATGGTGACCAAGCAAAGTAGAAACAATTAAATAGACTTTTCCCTCGATTTAACCTTCCGAACGCAGTGAAACTTGGCACAGCAAATTACTATACAAATTTCAAGGCACTGACATCTAATTTAATTCAATTGTATACAGAATCTCAAGATGGCGGCTGTGCGAAATTTTAAAATTTATATTTTATTTCTTGTGTTCTAATCATGCGATCGAGATCAACGTTTGAATAATGCAGGTACACAATAATCCATATCTAATAGAACATAACTCTATGGTCAAAACTTAAAATTAAATTACGACCAAACTAATCATCGGATCTTTACCAAATTTGGTAAGAGAATACCTTTGTATGGGACGCGTCTTGTGCCAAAACTACAATGTCATCAGCCGTACCATTTCTGGATGGCGGCGGTTTGAATAATGCAAGCTTTATAATCCAGACAGCAGTCATTCGAGCTGAAGGACATGAGAGAGAAGCTGGTATTCAGAAAGGTGTAAGGCAAGGCTGCAACTTATCACACATACTTTTCAATATTTACATTGAATAAGCAATGAAGGAAATTGGAGATAAATTTAAAGTGGGAGTGAAGATTCAAGGAGAAATAATTTCAACTGTGAGATTTGTCGTTGACATCGTCATCTTGGTCGACACGCCTGAGGATTTGAAAGAGTATTTGAATGGTATGGACTCCGTCATGAGGAAACAATTCATGTTGAGAATTAATAAATGTAAAACAAAAATATTGGAATGCAGCCGAAAGAAATCAGAAACCTCTACGGACATCAAATTGGCAGGTGAAAAGCTGAAGGAAGTAGGAGACTTCTGTTACTTAGGAAGCAAAATAACCAGTGATGCACGAATCAAGGAGGATATAAAAATTTGGTTGGCTCAAGCAAGGAAAGCATTTCTACAGAAAAGGAATCTGTTGACATCGAATATAGATTTAGGTATTAGGAAGTCATTTTTGAAAGCCTTTGTCTGGAGCGTGGCACTCTATGGAAGTGAAACTTGGGACTATTGGTTCAGCATAAAAGAAGAAAATTGAGGCGTTTGAAATGTAGTGTTACAGGAGAATGATGAAGATGAGAAGGGTGGGTAAGGTGACAAACGAAAAGGTATTAGGACGAGTGGGAGAGGAGAGTTGTTTCGGGCGACTGCTAATGAAGAGAAGAGATAGGTTGGTCGGACACATACTAAGACACCCAGGAATAGCAAGCTTAGTTATGGAAGGTAGGGTCGAGGTCAAGAACTGTAGGGGTAGACCAAGGTTAGAATATGTTAAACAGATTACCTCGGATGTAGGGTTTGGTAACTATGTAGAGATGAAACGATTAGTTCAGGACAGGGAGGCATGGAGAGCTGCGTCAAACCAGTCAAAAGGCTGAAGACTCAAAAACAACATAATCCATGACTTGGGAACCACCAGTTCAGATTATCTAACCGAGAATGGTTTAAACCGTTCTAAAGGTCGTGGCTCGTTCGAAATTGGAAGTTTACAGTATATTATACTATTATAGGCTACTGCAGAAGTGACTTTAAAAAGCTGAGCCGTCTCGGTTACAAGACAAGATGGCAGATGATCTCTCGTTCTGACCTATATTGCACTAATTTGAGTACGTTGCATACAATATAGCTTACTGATAGAAATAATATAGACTTTGTATGAAATGAATTATGATGAATATATACTCCAGGGAAGAAATCGTTTAGCTCAAGTCATTATTTGCTAAGACGTATGTAAATCGATTGATAACGTTTGACTTGGGTGGATGCGTTTGGCTCTGTGGTTAGAGCTTTGGTCTTTCACCGGCTGGCCGGAGTTCAAGACCTATCAGAGTTGTATTTTTTGCATGATTTTTTAAATATTCATTGTTCTTTAAGTGCTGTTACGTTATACAATTGAGCGTTATCTTGTGCATTTTGCAATGGAAAATATATATTTAGTTAAAACGAAGTTCTCTACTGGATCTGCACGAGTGATATCTACTAGCAACCAGTTGAATTATGCGTTTGCAAACCACGGCCTACTAGATGTGAGCTGCGCTCTATACCGGCTTTGACATTCCCTGTTAGTGAACCCATGCATGCGGAGTAATTGAAAATTTTTCTCTTGTTGCCGATAGAGCGCACTCACCCCCAATGATAGGCGCGTTTACAAATTAGCTGTGCAGTTGGTGTAATGTGTTTCTCCCAGTGATACGTTTAGACCAACGAAGTTAGTTTCCGTTTCAATTATTGTAAGTAGGCTAATCGGTCTTAATATCCTGAATTCCTACGTTGTTTGGAGTTTTTGCTGATGAAATTGTAAAATGCTGGGGTAAACTATAAACTATGGTTTGAACGGCGCTGCTCAAACCAGTTTATAGGCTACTGTTGTTGTGCCATTTTTCACTTTGAATCGGAAGAAAATAGGAGGTGATAAGGACAAAGAATTATAACTATACCCAAATATTTAGAAGAAAATGGGCTGTATGTTCTTTCCTGTACATCTTGTTTAACTACTTTGGTATCTTCTTTATTAATTTTCAAAGGTAAAAATCCAATTATAACAATCAACTTTGGTCGCAGTTATATTTTAAAAAGCATTTACTGATGAGGGCCATAATGTGGCCGAAACTATAAGGTGCGTTCAAAAAGTAACGAGCCAGAGGCATAATTACAGATGCCAGTACCTGTATGTTAGAAGTATTGGCCCTGGCTGTTGAGGCACTTGTCCCACTGTGACACGAGGCGGTGAATGTCTGTCTCATAAAATTCCCTGGGCTGCGATGTGAACCAGTTCCGCATGTACAGCTGGACGTCGGCGTCCGAGGTGAAATGTTGGCCCCGCAGAGCCCTTTTCAGGGGACCAAACAGGCGTTATCACAGGGAGAGAGGTCTGGACTGTATGGAGGGTGGCCGAGAACCTCCCATTTGAATTACTGCATGAGTGCCGCGACTGTGTTGGCCGTATGAGGTCGTGCATTGTCGTGGAGCGACCACGGCGGCTATGGCGTTCACTGTCACTCGGTGGTCCTAGGTAATGAGTGCTACAACCAGCTGGACGTTGTCATCGGTAATGCAGGGGGGGTGCCCAAGATCGGGCATCATCGGCTAACGACACCCGTTCTTCCCTGAAGCGCTTGTGCCACGCCTTGACCCTTGCAAGGGAATTGCAGTGTTCGCCGTACACTTGTGACATTCGGCGATGAATGTTCCTTCCCCCTACTCCTTCCGCTGTCCGAAACCAAACAACACCTCTTTGATCTTCGGTTGACGCCTCCATGTCAATGTTTGCAATGCGACTGCCAGTGTTGGGCAATTGATGCATGCTACTGCTCGCTTTGTATCGTCACGTGACGTGCACGGGTGCCCTCTAACGACGGGCTGTGACCTTCAACATCTCGTTACACACGTCACGATTAGCCGATGTAGTCACCGGTTTGCGCATTCCAGCCTCCGGCGCGTTACTTTTTGAGCGCACCTTATAGTTTAATTTATTAATTAATGTTATGAATTCAATTTTATTGACATACGATAAGGTGTAATTAAATTATTAAACACTCATTGGTATTTCTGTTGGTTTAAGCGCCAATAAGGGATCATTAAAATGGTTAAGTTCATATAACTTCGCACCTGAAATATCCCATAAAAGACTCCTTCGTTACTAATGCCACTGGTAATTGCGCAATTATATCGTAATTTATCGATCATTGTTATTGTTGTTCTTAGGGGTGACACAACGAGGTCATCTCGCAAATTTATCGATTTTAATGTCATAATTGTGCACATGGGTTTTATCTCTACATTTCTTAAACAGTACTCTGCTTTTGTCAAGTTTTAAAATTATCAGATTAATACATGGAGATTTTTAGCCTATTTTCAATTAGAAAAAATAGGCTTATGAGATCACCTTTTGTCCGTGTGTCTGTCTGTGTGTGCGTGTGTGATTCGTGTGTGTGTGTGTGGGTGTGTCCCTAATGACTTCTAAATGTCTGGAGCTATTTCAATTCAACTCGGTAAGTTCATAGCACTATTCTGGACGACCCCGACCGTGCCCTTCGAACTTTGTTATGTCTCACCAATCAAACATGGCGGCTATGCGGATTATTTCACCTGCATTCAATATCTCCGAAACTATTACCGATATCACCCTGGAATTTTGTACGGTGATAAAGGGAACTACTAGAAGTTCACTTATGTGACCTTTTAAAAACTGGTAACTACAAAACCAACATGGCGGCCAAGCGAATTTGCGACTTTTAAATGGACGTTTCTCCCGATTTAACCAACCAAACGCAATGAAACTTGGTACAGTATATGTACAGTTTGTACACATTATAACGCACCGACATTTAACTTCGTTCAATTGTTTGCATAACCTCAAGGTGGCGGCTGTGCGAAATATTTCACCGGCATTCTATATCTCTGAAATTATTACTGGTATCACCCTGAAATTTTGTACGGAGATAAACCATACTGCTGGAAGTTCATCTTTGAGAATTTCAAAAGCCGGTTAACTACAAAACGAACATGGCGGCCAAGCGAAGTTTGAAAGTTTTAAATAGACTTTTCGCGCGATTTAATAATCCAAATGCAATGAAACTCGGTACAGCAAATGTTTATACACATTGTAATGCACTGGTATTTAATGTAGTTCTATTGTTTACATAACCTCAAGAAGGCGGCTGTGCGAATTTTAAAATTATGTTTTTATTTCTTGTGTCGTAATCATGCGATCGAAGTGAAGGTTGTAATGAAGAACCTACGCATTAATTTTCCTTTAATGGTAGTCTACATGACTGTATGGCCAATACATATAATAATCCAATATGGCGACCATCCGAAATATTTAGACGGGTCTCAATATTTACCAATCTGTTACAGCAATCAAACTGTTTTTTTTTTATGTTCATAGGGGATATGAACATAAATTCACCTATAGGACTTTCAATAACCTGGTGATCACAAATCCAACATGGCGGCGAAGCGAAGTATAAATATTCACATGGTTGTTTCTCGCAATTTAACCATCCGAGTGCTGTGAAACTTGGTACAGTAAATCCTTATCCAAATGTTAATCCACTGGCATCTAATTTGTTTCAATAGTTTCCATAACCACAAAATGCAGCTGTGCGAAATTTTAAAATCTCGTTTTTACTTCTTGTGTCCTAATCATGCGATTGAAGTTTGAATGCTACACGTACACAATAATCTTCATGTAACAGTACATAACTCTAGGACCAACATATACAAAAATCCAACATGGCGACCCTCCAAAATATATAGTCGGTTCTCCATATCTCCGAATGTATTAGAGCAATCAAACAGACATTTTGTATGTTGATAGTGGCAATTAACATAAGTAGGATATATGAAAATAGGCTTATGAGATCACTTTTTGTCCGTGTGTGTGTGTGTGTGTCCCTAATAAATTCTAAACGGCTGCAGCGATTTCAATGAAATTCCGTAAGTTCATAGCACTATTCCGGGAGACCCCGACCGTGCCCTTCAAATTTTGTTACGTCTGACCAATCCAACATGGCGGCTGTGCGAAATATTACACCAGCATTCAATATCTCCAAAACTATTGCCGATATCACCCTGGATTTTTTTACGGAGATGAAGGGAACTAACAGATGTTCAACTATGTGACTCTTGAAAAACTGGTAACTATTAAACCAACATGGCGGCCAAGCGAATTTGCGACCATTAAATAGACGTTTCTCGCGATTTAACCAACCAAACGCAATGAAACTTGGTACAGTATATGTTTATACACATTGAAATGCACCGACATCCAACTTCGTTCAATTGTTGACATAACCACAAGATGTCGGCTGTGCGAAATATTTCACCGGCATTATATATATATATCTCTGAAACTATTAGCGGTATCACCCTGAAATTTTGTACGGAGATAAAGGGCACTACTGGAAGTTCATCTATAATATTTTCAAAAACCGGTGAACTACAAAACGAAAATGGCGGCCAAGCGAATTTGAAAATTTAAATAGACCTTTCTCGCGATTTAATGTTCCAAACGCAATGAAACTTGGTACAGGAAATGTTTATACACATTGTAATGCACTGGTAACTAATTTATTTCAATTGTTTACATAACCTTAAGATGGCGGCTGTGCGAATTTTAAAATTAAGTTTTTATTTCTTGTGTCGTAATCATGCGAACGAAGTGAAAGTTTGAATAATGAACCTACGCAATAATTTTCCTTTAATGGTACATGACTCTATGGCCTATACATTTAACAATCCAACATGGCGACCATCCGAAATATTTAGACGGCTCTGAATATATTCTATTATAGCAATCAAACTGAATATTTTTATGATCATAGGGGCTATGAACATAAGTTCACCTATAGGACTTTCAATAACCTGGTGATCACAAATCCAACATGGCGGCGACGCGAAGTATAAATATTCACATGGACGTTTTTCGCAATTCAACCATCCGAGTGCAGTGAAACTTGGTACAGTAAATCCTTATACGAATGTTAATCGACTGGCATCGAATTTATTTCAATTGTTTCCATAACCACAAGATGGCAGCTGTGCGAAATTTTAAAATCTCGTTGTTACTTCGTGTGTCCTAATCATGCGATTGAAGTTTGAATGCTACACGTACACAATAATCTTCATGTAACAGTACTTAACTCTAGGACCTACATATATAAATTCCAACATGGCGACCATCCGAAATATTTAGTTGGTTCTCAATATCTACGAATCTATTACAGCAATTAAACTGAAATTTTGTATGTTGATAGAGGCAATTAACATATGTAGGATATATGAAAATAGGTTGTATAGTTCTTCACGGAACTACTTGTTTTAATATACCTTCAAGATGGCAATTATGCGTGATATTTAGTGTGATAGATTTATGGCTGGTGTAAGGTAAGTCTGTCACAAATTCTCATTTTCCAATAAAGTACGTGGTTTGTCCACCATTTTCAATTTATTTACTTAGGTTATGGCTCGAGATTCAGTAGAATGGGTATTCCAAGATTCAGACACCTAGATATCAAGGGAAAGGCTGTAGCCGCTTTTGAAAGTTGAGATATTTGAATATCGCGCTACATTGCTTCGAGAAGCATTTAGAAAGAATTTACCGATAGTTGGATGTCAAGTGACGTAGCGAGTAATAGCAGAGGTCGAGGCCATTTATTGATTAAATAGTTAACTATGGAGTAGAGACTTGAGACTGGGATCAGATTACTGGCACGGCCAAATGAAAGAGAATGCAATTAGTATCAAGTAAATCGGACCAGGGATACCAGAGATATGAGGATTTCTAGATTACAACGTGATGACGCGTGACCCTGGCAGTTTTGAATAAAAGCCAGCTGGCCGAGGCATGGTCAGCTCATTCTAACACAAGCAGTTGCCTAGCAAGTTGCTACGACGCTGAGCCAAGGCACATGGTTGCCGGATGTACGCAGAAGTTCTTTTGAAAGTCGTGATAGTCACGAAAAGTGCTGCGCTACGAGTTGGAACTTAGTAAGTTTACGGCGAGGAGAATCACTGAGGTGATTGATTTTTCTACAGACATTGGTGGAAATATTTATATTTCTACAAGGACATATGCTAGACTTTGTCTAGAAAATAGTATTTTGTCACAGTCCAGTAATAACATAATACTTGGATGATTAAATCCATTTCAAGTCAGTTTTCATATTTGTAACTAGTTAACCACTTCGATCTGTCAGTACACTGAAGACTAGTCTATAACGGTGGCGTTCATTAGTCTACGCAAGGGAAACTACAAGTTGCTTAGCGCATGGTAGATGGTGATATAATAAACCATGCCCAGGGAACGATCCTCAGAACAGCCGTTAATTGCTTAGACTGTCAGTGTTTTTCTTGTGCTGATAAGATTACAGTGAGTTATGTTACAACTGACATATCTAAGAAGAGATCACTTAGATCTGACCCCATTTAAACAAACTGTTATGGCTTTGATAGAAGCCCATATTAAAATGGAACCACAGTTTATTCAAACGTCAAAAGATACTACCACTATGTCTGACTAGACGAATTGTGGGTATATGATGGCGGCCGATACAAGGATTATACATGCTTGTCCAATGGGGCATGTCTATGGATAAATCTGGTACAGACCAGGTTTTCTACGCTTCAAGACCATCAAGAAATGTAAGCCACATTTGAATTATATTATGCCTAGCTAATTGGAACAAACTATTTTTCTGCAGATGACCAACACATTTATTTTTCGTCGTATTTAAATCTTGCAATGATTTACGCAAGACTTGTTAGAGTTATTCTGAGTATTTTCAGCACTCAGAACAGTTTAGGATCGATGACCGAGCATTTCGAGCATTTATTTGAATATTTCATATTTTTGGGAAATCACGGTAATCAACCGATGTAACTGTAATAGTTAAATTTATTTTTGTTGAGGAATGGATATTTTTTCCATATTCGAAGATTCGAACATGTGGATTCTCACATAATGAGATGATAATTAAACACATTTAAAATGATATAATTAATAATAATAATAATAATAAAAATCCACTAATAATAATAATAATAATAATTTTCATAATTTTTCTAAATAATTCATGGATATTATATTTTCTAATAATCATATGTATTGAGAAAGAGCCTATGAAGTAGTTTAAACATTTCTAGTTTGGAACAGGAGATTTTCCGAAGGAGAGTGGTTAGCGCAAGCCCGCATTCAACCAACATGTCAGTTCTGGTTGAACAGTTGATATTTGCATTGAGCAAAGTATATTTTTCAGATAACACGGAGAGGCATGAAACGGGAAGCAAATGATATTTGTATCAAATAGGATATTTTTGTATTTATATAAAATCATGACGTAAATACACTCGAAAGTGAAATGAAGATTTTCATAAGTATGGTAAATTCACGGGTTGAACTGAATGGTAAAATAAAATAAACTTGTAAGTTTATTAATCTTCCAGTGTTGATAACAAGCAGAGGCTTGATTTATTGTATAAATTTGGGGAAGAAAATTTATATGTGTGGAGTAGTTGAAATGCCATTCCCAGGTGCGCATGTTTAAGTCGCAGGAATGAGGAGATTTTTTCGAGCATCAATCAAATTGCAGGTTCGATGGCTCAGGTTTATAGTAGGAGTATTGGAACTACACATTTCGTCGTATGAATGACCCGAAGGTTATTTCTTGAAACCATCAGTTCTTATTTCAACCTTGTTTACGAATTCCATTTAGACTTTGATTTTGCTAGAACCCGGATTTGTCATGATAGTAGTTTATTCTTCTTCAGAGGAAGACCTTTGTCGTTGTTGTTGTAATATTGTGTTCTTACACAAATAGTAGAATGGGCCACTGCCAATTAAAAATAATTCTTTAACCACGAATAATTTGAAGGATATTTTCAGTCCTATTGCCATGAACTAAATGAATTTATTATAAAGCTACAATTCTTATTTCCGCATTCTGTCGAAGAATTGCAAGTTGTAAAAGTTACTAGAAATGGCCATAAATATAAATATATTTTTAATAATGATTCCAAGTGGGAAATTGAATAGTTGAATGGTTCAACAATTTAGTGATCAAGTTGATGATTCAGAAATCATGTATTTTGTTTGGAACTTGAAGTTCATAATCGAGTCACTTCTCGAATGTTTAATGTTAGAAGAACAATTAATTGTTGTTGTGCTTCGCACAGTTCTTCGATGCTATGCTCAAGGTCAAATACTTTTCAGATGTTATTAATTTGTGTAAATAATTTGTGTTGCTTCGATGATGATAATATTTTTCGACGATGTATTTTTGAAACTGGAAAAATAAGTGAAAGTTAAAAATTCTATGAACATTTATTCTACGAGTGTTAATATCATGTAAATATTCAAACAGTGATCTACGATATTTCCAGTATAGACAATTAACTTTGAACTGGAATTAAATATTAATAATTTTGGAACACAGTCTACAGGACTATTAATCGGACTTGTGTTTTCAAAAAGATTGTCAAATGTGTTTGGAAAATTTCTGTATATTGTGTGTAAATAAGAGTGTGGATCGCCACACGTGGATGATGCTGCTTTGAGCATCCTTGCAGTCAGATTTTAACTTCAAAATAAACTGAGATAATTTTACAGGATGTGTTACTCCCAATTGAATCGCCTTCTATCCTTATTGTTGCATTGAGCCAAAAATCAGCAAAGCATTTTTTAAATTTGATGTCGTTTTTGCGATTTGCTTTAACCCATCTGGCGCTCCGGGATATTTTGACTCTCGTGCTGACTGATTATTGGTAAAATGCATATGTGGTCGTGCGGACTCCGGTCTAAACGGGCACATAAAATAAGATAGAGAGAGAAATGGCGCCCAACGTGGGGTTCGATTTAGACATGGTCAATCGCATGCCGATTTGAAATTGTGATAATTTTTTATAGAAATATTTTGGGAGTTGAGAGATGTCTGGTTTGGATGAATAAATTAGTGGGAAACCCAATTAGTGGGGAAAATTAAAAATTTAACTGGAGTAATAATTAGAATGGGTTTGATTATTTTTGATAATGGCTTAACCATTAGGGCGTCAAGTAAATTCAGTAGTAAACGTTCGATGACTGGACATACACATTATTATAATCCAGGTGGAGGATATTTGAGAACTTGCATATTTTTTTCTTGTGATATTGTGGTAAATGTAATTCGTAAAAGTAGAGACTTTTGTTTTTCCATCACGTCGACATTAGGACAAATCTCATTTTATTAGAGTGTTCCAATTAGCTATTCATATTTCTTGTTCTAGTTATAAGCTTGTGTTTGCCACTGTTGTATACCCCTAAGTTTTGAATAATAATTGAAAATTATGGAAGAAATGATGAGGATGATGAGGAGTTTGGAGGAGAGTTCAAAAGAGGCTGGACTGCGTGTAGCAGCCATTATGAAAGAAAATACTGAGGCTTTGGAAAAGAAACTTAAAGAAAATTCTGATAAACTTAAAGAAAGTTTAAACGATAAACTTAAAGAAAATTCTGATTCTTTAGAAAATAAACTTAAAGAAAATTCTGATTCTTTAGAAAATAAACTTAAAGAAAATTCTGATTCTTTAGAAAATAAACTTAAAGAAAATTTGAATGATAAACTTAGAGAAAATTCTGATTCTTTGGAAAATAAACTTAGAGAAAGTTCTGATTCTTTAAAAGGTAACTTGAAAGAAAGTTTAGAGGATAAACTCAAAGAAAATTCCGATTTGTTAGAGAGCAGGTTAAAAGATAACTTGAAAGAAAATTTAAATAGTAAATTTAATTCTATGGAACGTAAATTTAAAGAGAATTCCGAAATTTTGAAAATGACACTTGAAAGTAAAATGAATAAATTATGCAAAAAAACACATGAGCTCGAAACTTCATTAGCTACTAACGCAAGTTTAATGGACGAAAAATTTCGCGATGCCGATCTTCGATCCCAAAGCTTAGCTGATAGGATAGAACATGGTCTTAGGAAAGTTGGTGAAGACATGATCGACCTAGAAGTCCGAGTGAAGAAGGAGAGTAACGAGATGGGAATTCTAGTTGTTCAACGTTTAACGGAACAATTCAAAGAACTTGTCATGGGAGAAATAAGAGAAGTTGTGATTAATGAGTTACAAACTGAAATTAAAACCACAGTTGTCAATGAAATTAAAGACACACTCAAGCTGGAGAATCAAGAGGGAATCAAGGAGATTAGGGAATCTTTGTCATCCCATATTGAAGTAATTGCCAAAGATATCCAGGCAACTCAGAAGGACATATCAGATATGACAGGGTCATTGAAAAGTCATGAGGCTGTTATGAACCAGATATCCACTGATGTTAAGGAGAATTGTAAAGAAACTGAAGCAATTAATATAATGGCAGAAGAAAACCAGAAGGAACTTGAGGCTATGAAAACTCAAATCAAGGATGAGAAACAGTCTGATCATCTGTTGAAAATGCCAAATGTAAGGGGAAAGGAACAGATACAGATAAATCTAGGAGCAGCTAGAGAGACTGATAGACAGGATGAGGTCAGGACAGTATTTCAATCCAACCCCATAACTGTATTTAAGAATATAGAAGATAAGCCTTCTAAATTTTCAGGGCGAGATTCTGTGACACCCGTGGAATTTTTGAGAGAAGCAGGGGACTACCTGAAAGATTCCAAGATCCCTAAAGAAAGACAGATCCGAGTGATAGGGAAGTTCTTGGAAGGTCCTGCACTTCTTTGGTTCAGAGCATTTAGATCCACTCTAACCACTTTTGAGGAGTTTTCTCGTGGGCTATTGAAGAAGTTTTGGTCCCCGGAAACCCAACAGCAAGTCAGAGCAGAGTTATATTCGAAGAGATTCTCGACGTCACAGCCTACTCGATACTCTACATACTTTTCTGGACAGCTTTCTAAACTTCAACATTTAGATCCGCCGATGCCAGATAACGAATTGATTACTGCATTGATACGTCAATTTCCAGCAGACGTCCAGAGGACTTTGATCGCTGCTGATATCTATAATATGGAGCAATTTGACGAAGTATTACAGAAGCTGGATCATACAAACGCTCAATTCTTCCATCAGAAGGGAGGAAAGAATAACAACGCTGTGTACGCTGTTATGGCTGATAGTTATTCTCAGACACCTCGAGAGATTCGAGAGGAGCGAGAAGAGAAAACGCCGAGGGAAGATCCAAATAAGAGAGGATGGAACCAGTACAGTAACAGATACAGTTACAAGCCATATGCGAGACCGGATGGTGGTAATCGATACAATACTCGATGGAGAAGACCACGAGATAGTCAAGGAAGGTACCAGGAAAGAAGATATTATGGTCGAAACAACTACAATAACAGAGGGAATGTGGATACTCGTCAGTCCAATGAAGAGTTCAACAAGGAGACGAGGAAAAATTTGGAAGCAAGACACCAAGATAACTTGCAGTTTTTGGAGCAGAGGCCCAATGAACCAGGTCCATCGGGAACACAACAATCCCGGGGGAATGGTAACGAAAAAAAAACTTCGAATTCACAGTAGAAGATAGAATTTTGAACACTTTCACTTCCAGAATTATTAAATGGCAAGCAGAGGATGATGACTTAATTCAACAGAATGACGAACGAAAAGAAATGGGTACAAGAATTAGAATGCCAATCATATCATGCGAAGTATTTGGTATGCCTGTCGATACTTTGATCGATACTGGGGCTATGCTTTGTCTGGTGAGTGAGAAGCTTTATATTCTGTGGAAGCTCAAAGAGAATTTAGAGGAGATTCCAGTATCAGGAATTAAGATCCAAGGAATAATACCCAATAAAATATCTCTGTGTAAAACACAATTATACTTATGTATTACGATTGGAGGACATGATTTCCGACATGTGTTTGTTGTAATGAAGGACATGGCTTTTGACATGATATTGGGAGCGGATTTCATTCAGAAATATCAAGCAGTGATAGACATTAAGACGGAGACGATCAGATTCAAGAATACCGAAGAGATTAACTTCGAGGGAAAAGAAGAGGAAGACATCGAGGGAGATGCTCAATGGTCTCTGATTTTTCATGAAGCTGAAGGAAGAGAAGTCTACACTGAGAAGGAGTCCCCAGAGCTAGGGAAGATTTTGGAAGAGTATCACGATATTTTTGATATTAAACCTGGTGAAATTAAAGATTTTGAATATCGTATTCGCGTAAATGATGATGCACCTTTTCATGCTAAATTGTATCCAGTAGCAGAAAAGCACCGAGAAAGGGTAAAAGTGCTTATCAAGGAGATGGAAAGCAACAATGTGATTGAAAAGTACACTACATCTTATGTCAATCCATTAGCAGTAGTGTCTAAACAAGATGGAAGTCTGAGACTATGTTTAGACGCACGAAATTTGAATTCAAGTTTACTGCCAGAGTATGACAGACCACCAATCATTAGGGAACTGTTAAGGAAATTCCAAGGCAAGGTCTGGTTCTCTAATATTGATCTCACTTCGTCCTACCATCATATTAGGCTTAGTGAAGATTCTAAGAAGTTTACAGGATTTATGTTTGACCAGCAGACATATGTATTCCGCCGTCTACCATTTGGAGTCAAAACATCTGGATCCGTTTTCATCAGAGCACTGGAACAAAATTTGAGTCCTGAAGTAAAAGAGATAGCAATTCGTTATATTGATGATATCTTAATTGCATCCGAGACTAAGGAGGAACATTTGTTACATCTTTAGATGTTATTCGCAGATTTGAGAAAAGCGAACTTCAAAGTAAACCTTCGAAAATGTCAGTTCTTTCGAAAGGAAATAAAATTTTTGGGTCACATTTTGGATGGAGAAGGATACCGTCCCAATGAGACGAAGATACAGGCAATTGCAAATTTCCCTAGACCTACTAGAGTGAAGAATGTCCGCAGTTTTCTCGGGACATGCCAATTCTTTGCAGGGCATTGTCCAAACTTCACCAAGACAGTTGCGCCATTGCAGGAATTGTTAAAGAAAGGAAACAAATGGAAATGGGATGAAGATTGTGAACAATCATTTCAAGATGCCAAGAGGTTATTGGTAAACAGTGTGAAATTGGAGTATCCTGACTTTACCAAGAATTTCATCATAGAATCTGATGCATCCACCGTAGGGATTGGAGCTATTCTACTTCAAGAAGATGAAGACCACAAGAGACATTACCTGGCGTTCATTAGCAGGAAACTTCGTCCATCAGAGAGGAATTATTACACCACAGAGTTAGAAGCACTTGCTGTAATATTCGCGTTGGAGTCATGGAAGAAAATGTTAATTGGACATTCAGTCATTGTGAGGACTGATCACCACGCATTGGAGTTCATTTTGGGAACAAACTTTGCCAGCGATAGAATAACTAGATGGTCACTTTTTATTCAGCAATTCAACCTAGTTATTGAACACACTCCTGGAAAGTTGAATGTTGGAGCTGATTTATTGAGTAGAGCAGTGGAGTCTACATCTAAGGTTTTTCAAGTTAACCTGACGCAGGAGGATGAAGATACCTTGAGAAGGTTAAGGTTGTTGCATTTATCCCAGAGGAGAGACCGACGTCTCAGAAACATTTTTCGTTTTCTACGGGGAGACGTGGATCCAAATGATGATGATTTTGTGGAAACTGAAAGAATTTCAAGAGATTTTATGATGTTAGATGGTTTAATCTACAAGTTTGCAGATCCCGACCATACGAAGCTGAGAGTAGTGATACCTCCACGATTGCAAAAACCCATTATTTGGATGGCACATAGAATCGCAGGTCATGCTGGAGTAGATAAGACAGTCAACATGATTCAAGAGAAATTTTCGTGGGAGCGAATGCGACAAACTGTCAGAAACACTATTCGAGAATGCGACTTATGCCAAAGGAGTAAGCATAATTCTAGATTACTGAGAGAATTACCAAGGCCTATTATTCCTTCTAAGCCTTGCGAAATCTTCGCGACTGATTTATATGGTCCTCTCCCAAAGTCTAAAAGAGGTAACCGATATATTTTGGTGACCATGGATGTTTTCAGCAAATACACCATGTTACATCCAATTCAGAAGGCAAACGCAAAGTATTGTGCGAAGAGAATTAGAGACAGCGTGATTCCGGAAGCAGGCAAACCGGCATTCCTTTTATCAGATCGTGGACCTCAATTTACATCTTTGGAATTTCGAACCATCATGAATAATCTTGGGATTAGACAATTGTTTTGTTCTATTAGACATCCAGAGAGCAATCCAGCGGAACGCGTGATGGCTGAGATAGCAAAATTTTGCCGCCTCTATTGTCCAAATGAGCATTGGAAATGGATGGATGTTCTTTCTTTAGCATCCGAATCCATCAACTCTACGATTCATGAGAGTACTGGACAGATTCCTATGTTGCTTCATCATGGAATTAAACCAACACGATTATGGGATCGAATCATCTCTATTCCACCTGAGATTGAACCAAGCCGTCAGATGAGGGAAACTCTAGCTTTAGACAAGTTAAGGAGTCAGGCTGAGAAGAGAGAGCGCAGAGTGAGAGGAAAGCGTTTTCGCAGACCCTTGCGCGTAGGAACTCTTGTTTTAGTGAAAAGACCTACACCCTCTGACGTGCAAAATCGAGTGTACTCGAAATTTGCAAGTCTTTACGCTGGACCCTATCGTATTGTGGAAGTAAACAATAATGGAAGCTATGAAGTAGCTAATACACGAACTGGTAACATCGTGGGAACTTATAATGCATCGAATTTGAAGATTTATTATTCAAGAACCAGATGTTTTAATGTGTAGATAGGAAAAATAAAAATTTTTCAATTTTTATTTTTTGCTAGGTGTGGTGTGGATGTGTCCAACTCTAGGAATGGGTATTCCAAGATTCGGACACCTAGATATCAAGGGAAAGGCTGTAGCCGCTTTTGAAAGTTGAGATATTTGAATATCGCGCTACATTGCTTCGAGAAGCATTTAGAAAGAATTTACCGATAGTTGGATGTCAAGTGACGTAGCGAGTAATAGCAGATGTCGAGGCTATTTATTGATTAAATAGTTAACTATGGAGTAGAGACTTGAGACTGGGATCAGATTACTGGCACGGCCAAATGAAAGAGAATGCAATTAGTATCAAGTAAATCGGACCAGGGATACCAGAGATATGAGGATTTCTAGATTACAACGTGATGACGCGTGACCCTGGCAGTTTTGAATAAAAGCCAGCTGGCCGAGGCATGGTCAGCTCATTCTAACACAAGCAGTTGCCTAGCAAGTTGCTACGACGCTGAGCCAAGGCACATGGTTGCCGGATGTACGCAGAAGTTCTTTTGAAAGTCGTGATAGTCACGAAAAGTGCTGCGCTACGAGTTGGAACTTAGTAAGTTTACGGCGAGGAGAATCACTGAGGTGATTGATTTTTCTACAGACATTGGTGGAAATATTTATATTTCTACAAGGACATATGCTAGACTTTGTCTAGAAAATAGTATTTTGTCACAGTCCAGTAATAACATAATACTTGGATGATTAAATCCATTTCAAGTCAGTTTTCATATTTGTAACTAGTTAACCACTTCGATCTGTCAGTACACTGAAGACTAGTCTATAACGGTGGCGTTCATTAGTCTACGCAAGGGAAACTACAAGTTGCTTAGCGCATGGTAGATGGTGATATAATAAACCATGCCCAGGGAACGATCTTCAGAACAGCCGTTAATTGCTTAGACTGTCAGTGTTTTTCTTGTACTGATAAGATTACAGTGAGTTATGTTACAACTGACATATCTAAGAAGAGATCACTTAGATCTGACCCCATTTAAACAAACTGTTATGGCTTTGATAGAAGCCCATATTAAAATGGAACCACAGTTTATTCAAACGTCAAAAGATACTACCACTATGTCTGACTAGACGAATTGTGGGTATATGATGGCGGCCGATACAAGGATTATACATGCTTGTCCAATGGGGCATGTCTATGGATAAATCTGGTACAGACCAGGTTTACTACGCTTCAAGACCATCAAGAAATGTAAGCCACATTTGAATTATATTATGCCTAGCTAATTGGAACAAACTATTTTTCTGCAGATGACCAACACATTTATTTTTCGTCGTATTTAAATCTTGCAATGATTTACGCAAGACTTGTTAGAGTTATTCTGAGTATTTTCAGCACTCAGAACAGTTTAGGATCGATGACCGAGCATTTCGAGCATTTATTTGAATATTTCATATTTTTGGGAAATCACGGTATTCAACCGATGTAACTGTAAAAGTTAAATTTATTTTTGTTGAGGAATGGATATTTTTTCCATATTCGAAGATTCGAACATGTGGATTCTCACATAATGAGATGATAATTAAACACATTTAAAATGATATAATTAATAATAATAATAATAATAAAAATCCACTAATAATAATAATAATAATTTTCATAATTTTTCTAAATAATTCATGGATATTATATTTTCTAATAATCATATGTATTGAGAAAGAGCCTATGAAGTAGTTTAAACATTTCTAGTTTGGAACAGGAGATTTTCCGAAGGAGAGTGGTTAGCGCAAGCCCGCATTCAACCAACATGTCAGTTCTGGTTGAACAGTTGATATTTGCATTGAGCAAAGTATATTTTTCAGATAACACGGAGAGGCATGAAACGGGAAGCAAATGATATTTGTATCAAATAGGATATTTTTGTATTTATATAAAATCATGACGTAAATACACTCGAAAGTGAAATGAAGATTTTCATAAGTATGGTAAATTCACGGGTTGAACTGAATGGTAAAATAAAATAAACTTGTAAGTTTATTAATCTTCCAGTGTTGATAACAAGCAGAGGCTTGATTTATTGTATAAATTTTGGGAAGAAAATTTATATGTGTGGAGTAGTTGAAATGCCATTCCCAGGTGCGCATGTTTAAGTCGCAGGAATGAGGAGATTTTTTCGAGCATCAATCAAATAGCAGGTTCGATGGTTCAGGTTTATAGTAGGAGTATTGGAACTACACATTTCGTCGTATGAATGACCCGAAGGTTATTTCTTGAAACCATGAGTTCATATTTCAACCTTGTTTACGAATTCCATTTAGACTTTGATTTTGCTAGAACCCGGATTTGTCATGATAGTAGTTTATTCTTCTTCAGAGGAAGACCTTTGCCGTTGTTGTTGTAATATTGTGTTCTTACACAAATAGTAGAATGGGCCACTGCCAATTAAAAATAATTCTTTAACCACGAATAATTTGAAGGATATTTTCAGTCCTATTGCCATGAACTAAATGAATTTATTATAAAGCTACAATTCTTATTTCCGCATTCTGTCGAAGAATTGCAAGTTGTAAAAGTTACTAGAAATGGCCATAAATATAAATATTTTTTTAATAATGATTCCAAGTGGGAAATTGAATAGTTGAATGGTTCAACAATTTAGTGATCAAGTTGATGATTCAGAAATCATGTATTTTGTTTGGAACTTGAAGTTCATAATCGAGTCACTTCTCGAATGTTTAATGTTAGAAGAACAATTAATTGTTGTTGTGCTTCGCACAGTTCTTCGATGCTATGCTCAAGGTCAAATACTTTTCAGATGTTATTAATTTGTGTAAATAATTTGTGTTGCTTCGATGATGATAATATTTTTCGACGATGTATTTTTGAAACTGGAAAAATAAGTGAAAGTTAAAAATTCTATGAACATTTATTCTACGAGTGTTAATATCATGTAAATATTCAAACAGTGATCTACGATATTTCCAGTATAGACAATTAACTTTGAACTGGAATTAAATATTAATAATTTTGGAACACAGTCTACTGGACTATTAATCGGACTTGTGTTTTCAAAAAGATTGTCAAATGTGTTTGGAAAATTTCTGTATATTGTGTGTAAATAAGAGTGTGGATCGCCACACGTGGATGATGCTGCTTTGAGCATCCTTGCAGTCAGATTTTAACTTCAAAATAAACTGAGATAATTTTACAGGATGTGTTACTCCCAATTGAATCTCCTTCTATCCTTATTGTTGCATTGAGCCAAAAATCAGCAAAGCATTTTTTTAATTTGATGTCGTTTTTGCGATTTGCTTTAACCCATCTGGCGCTCCGGGATATTTTGACTCTCGTGCTGACTGATTATTGGTAAAATGCATATGTGGTCGTGCGGACTCCGGTCTAAACGGGCACAGTATATCCACATTCTGAATATAACCAATATTCTCTGGTGTCACGAGAGCAAAGTCACTAGCACTGCCACTGTACTTTCTTTCGCTGCACCCGGTGATGATGTGCAGGATCGTCTGTTCTGCAGCACCACAGTCACACTCAGGCGTTGAAATTCTGTTTCACTTGTAGTGGAAGGCTGCACAGTTCCCATGGTTGGTTCGTATCCGGTTCAATGAGGACCATAGTCTACGAGGGAGGTTGAAACCAGGTGGCGGCGTTTTCTTCACAGGAGGCATTGTTGGACAACATTTGTTGTTGAGTCTCTTCTGCCACTTAACGATAGTTTGGTAGTTGCTGTTCCTCAAGTTCATGGCAACTCTTGTTGATGGTTTTCTGGAACGCAGGCGACCAGTATTTGCATCGCTGATGTCATCATTTTGAATGTAAGATATATACTCTACACATGCATATATAGCAAACAAATCTACTATGAAGTACAGAGTGATCCATATTTATAAGTTGCGTTCAAAAAGTAACGAGCTGGAGGCTGTAATGCGCAAACCGGTGACGACATCGGCTAATCGTGGCGTGTGTAACGAGGTGTGGTTTCGACCAGAGCGTGGAAGGTCCTGGGTAATGAGTGCATCAACCAGCTGGACGTTGTCATCGGTAATGCAGGGGGGTGCCCCAAACCGAGCATCATCGGCTAATGACACCCGTCCTTCCCTGAAGCGCTTGTGCCACGCCTTGACCCTAGCAAGGGACACGCAGTGTTCCCCGTACACTTGTGACATTCGGCGATGAATGTCCGTTCCCTCTACTCCTTTCGCTGTCACAAACCGAACAACACCTCTTTGCTCTTCGTTTGACGCCTCCATGTCACTGTTTGCAATGCGACTGGCAGCATTGGACGATTGTCGCATGCTGCTGCTCGCTTTGTATCGTCACGTGACGTGTACGCGTGCCCTCTAGCGACTGGCTGTCACCTTCCACGCTCTGGTCGGAACCACACCTCGTTACACACGCCACGATTAGCCGATGTAGTCACCGGTTTGCGCATTACAGCCCCCGGCTCATTACTTTTTGAACGCACCTTATATATGGATCACTTTAATGAGTCATAACATTTGAACTAAATATAATGGGACACATGTGCCACTTGGAGATTACATAAGAAAATGTCCGGCGAGGTTATATCAGGTGATAGGGGGTGGGGAAGGGGCGACGGGGGGCAGGGTGGGGGAGGGGACATTTTATTTCATAGCTTGAGACAGATCCCAGATATTCTATGTTCAACCAAGAGGTGTTCACTACTCACCGCGGATCCCGGAAGAGTTTTATGAAGAGAACAGTACCCCTCCATACCAAACCAGACGTCCGGCGTGTGTAACTCTGGAAACACAGTACCCCTAAAGAAGGATTGAGCAGTGGTAGTCATTTGCCTTATACCACCTGGAGGTCCTTAATCTGGATGAGAGCAGGAGTGCGTAAGTGTCATAGCACCCTTGTGAAGTGGGGTTATGCAGAAGATCCAAGATGTGACTATGGAGAATTCCAGACTCCACAACACAAGCAAAAGTGCCAAGAATTTAATGACACCTGCAGCCTGGAAGACGTTATGCTGGCCACAGACTGAGGGATAAGAGCTGCCGAGTTCTGGAAAGGAAGAATTTAGTGAGTTTCCCGGACACGGAAAGTGTATATGTATATACTATATTCCATGTATGTCTACCCCTTATTCTTCCCGTTTTCCAACGGGGTCGGGAATGAGATGAGATGGAAGTCTTTGTGGCGATGGTTTTTATGGCCGGATGCCCTTCCTGACGCCAACCTCATGATAGGAGTTAATGAGAGATGAAATGAATGATGGTGAATGAAACAGGGCAAGGATGTGGAAGGAAGCGGCCGTGGCCTATCAGAAGGTACCGTCCCAGCATTTGCCTGGTGTTGAAAATGGGAAACCACGGAAAACCATTTCAAGGACAGCCGACGGTGAGGCTCGAACCCACGCGTCTACCGAGTCAGCAGAGAGCTTGGCCCCATGACCTAATGCTGCGCTTTAGCCAGCGTAGCCACTACTGTCGGTTATATACTATATTCCATGACTTTCTGTAAAGTGTATCTCCACCAATGTTGTTTATTTCGTGTCTAATGACTTTATGGAGTTCAGCAGTTGTCCGAGGTCCATTTTTGTTCACTCTGCCTTTAAGATGTGAAACATGGACACTTGGGAAAAGAGATGAAACTAAACTTGAGACAGCTGAAATGTGGTTTTGGAGACGAATAACCCGAGCAAGCTGGATGGAAAGAATGACAAATGAGCTTGTTCTGAACCAAATTCAGGAGAATCCATGCTTGTTGAACACCATCAAGACAAGGAAATCAAAATTCATGGGACACATACTCAGAAATGACAATCTCCTCCAGATAATCTTTGAAGTAAACATTTTGGGGGAAAACCCCAAGGGGACGACCATGACAATCATATCTCAAGAACGGGTGGTACCGAGCTCCGCTAATGAGTTCTCTCCTCGGGGGTCAATTAGGAAAATCCTAACACGGGAAGTTGCCTGAGGCGTGTTTCACTGCCCCCCACTCCAAACTGGATGTCAAGGTAAATATATTTTGGAATGTGTCAACCTGCCCTGATCTTTATGGTGTTCGCCACTATCTACTCATGTTATCTCAAAGACGTATTCGATACTACTCATTAGCAACTTTTGGTATTTTTCCACATTCCTGGTTTTCTTTAGCCTTGCACTTGATAAAGATAAGGTTCCGTTATTGTCTTTGTGTTTCACAGTTACTATTCAGATCTGCACATTTTAATTTTTATGTTGTGTCTTTGTCAACATGCAAGTTATAGCCTGCATTATGAGCTTTAAAACGATATCTTGGGAACCAAAACGCTTATAAGTATTCTGCTACAAAATAAGGTGCATTCTTAAATGAATTCCTTGTTGGAAAACCTCCATTTTTGGCCCCGTTGTGACAACTCAAACTTACAACATTTATAGTTTCCTATAACTCTCAATCGTGCACTTCTTTGACTGTATATGGATAACATGTTAGCTGCACTGATTATATCCACGCAAACTCCAGGGGGTCCAGGTATACGTAGCTGCCAGTCAACTCATGGCCTCAACATTTTAGGAGAGCTGACAGGACTGTTTGGGTTTAACCTAATTAGCGGAGTTCGACCATCCCGTCAAGAATATTTTCAAGGAAATGGAGAGTGACTTGTATGCCCACATGAAGATAACTGCTGAAGACCGTAAGAAATGGCTGCAATGACAAGGCTTTTATCCTTTAGAAGCTGCTGATGCCTTTAAGATATCCACATCAGATAAAGATCGGCGAGGTTAGGACAGGTGATCGTGGAGGTGGGGAAGAGGAGGGAGAGGGGGAGGGGGGAGGGGGGAGGGGTGGCACAAATAATTTTGAGATTATTCGGTCACCAAAGAAACTGGTTACAAGTTGTATGGGAGCGTTTGACGCATGACACGTTGCTCCATCTTGTTGAAAATAACCTTCTGTCAGTTCGACGTCATCCAGCTGCTCCACAAATGAGGAGCACATGGACAGAAACAATCAACAAACTTGCCCATGGGCAGTGGTACCGACTCTCACAAAGCCACTGAGATATTTAAAACAAATTTCCCATTTCTACGAGCTTTCAGTGGAAAATGATGGCCCATTAAAGTGGTTCAAGTTTATATGGATATGCTTGCGAGCACCAGGTTGAGAACACCTGGCGTAGACGGTAGTCGAGGGTTATGAAATGAAAATTCAAGAGGCCACCATTTTGTTTTCGCTAAGATGGCGGCAATACAAAAAGTGCGGTTAAGATTCAAATGAGGCTGGCTATCAATCAATTTTTTTTTCAATTCAAGGGTTCATTCCAAGGACCAGACATGGCCAAAAATTGAATTGTTCAGAAACTAAGAAAAACTGTCTAGCTGAGCTTCTATGCCCAAGATCGCGGGTTCAAACCCGGTCAAAGTCGTCAGATGTTTTAAGAGCGTTAAAAATCCCTCAGTGCCTTCCTTCGGAGGGGAAGTAAAGCCGGCGGTCCCATGTCATAGATTTATGGCATGAAAAAGAACCTTCCACTAACTACACTTGTGGAATCTAAACTGTGTAGGTTAGTTAGATAACGCTATATTAGTTCCAACGTTCGCCGCCAGGTGCTGACTGTAATGGCATTTAGTAGCCACGTCCGCAGCTAGGTGTCGTGGATGGTAGCATTTGGTAGCAAAAGTAGGAACTACTTGAAAAAATTAATCGTCTGCAGTCCTTCTACCTGAATCACAGATAACACACACACATACAGCCATCACAATTAACACAGGTTATCAGACAAAATCTACACACACTCAAAGTCCACGGGGCTACATGACAGCGTAGTCGCAGCCCCGAAACTAAGGAACCAACCAACTATAGCTTCATTTGTGCTGAACGAATTAAAAAGTGCTTTTAGACCCACTATTGTCTCACGAACAGCTTTACATTGCACAAAAAGAAATCTATTTTCATGAGGATAGTAGAGAAAACCTAAAGAAAACTTTGGACTACTAAAAAAGTCGACCAAAGTATTATGTGTACTCGAGTTTGAATGTTGTTTGTTAAGTAACCAATATACCCACATAAAATCCAATAACAGCATCATTTTCGTCGTTCTATTGTACGTTAGTTCATGTAGGTTTGGTATTTTTATTTTATGTATTAATATTTTTTATCGCATTTGGAACACAAAAAGGGCTCGTTTTTAAGCGTGTTTCAGCCATGCGTCACATTTAAGAATGATTATCTCAAAAATCCGCAATCAGATCAAATCCCTTTTTAACACAATATACATTGGAATGTTGTATAACTGGTTTATTAATTTCAAAACTTTGTGTGTCCAACAAACACAGTTATTATCATTTTTGTAAGGTAACTATTTCTCGGTCCGGTGTGGTTGGAAAATTTAGTTCTTGATCGCGTTGTAATCCTTATACATCAAAAAGTTGTGCTGTATGACTGTGAAATACGTAAATTAATTCACTTATTTTATATCGGTTTGAATTTTTACGGGGAGTCTGGTGTTTATTCAACGATGTCGTGATGTTCGTGTCGATGTTTACATGTGTTTCATCGATTATGAAAATGACTTTGACACTAGTCAACACGATAAACTGATGAACATTTTATGTGATGGACGTGACATCCGATTAATTGGAAATCTGTACTGGAATCAACGTGCTGCTGTACGTGTTGAAGGTCAGCTGTCTGAAGAAGTTTCGATTATGAAGGGAGTTCGCCAAGGTTGCATTCCATCTCCACTCCTCTTCAGCATCTATTCTGAAAAGATTTTCCAAGTTGCTCTTGATGGAAAGTCTCAAGGAGCAGTGGTAAATGGATCTATCATTAATAACATACGATATGCTGATGACACTGTCATCCTTGAAACAAGTATGGATGATCTACAAATACTACTGGATTCTATTTCTGAAGAGAGTAATGCCATGGGATTACATTTAAATGAAAACAAAACAAAGTGGATGGCTGTTAGTAGAAACAAAGATGAAATTCAGGGCATTCTTACACTTAGTAATGAAAGAAATGAAAGGGTTTCATCATATAAATATTTAGGATGTCAAATCAATGATAACTGGGACTTTAGTCAAAAAATTCGCTGTAGAATTGAGCAAGCCAGAAGTTCTATCATGAAAATGAGAAAAGGTTTGACCAGCCGTGATTTTAGTCTGTCATTACGCACCCGACTGCTTCGATGCTACGTTTTTAGTGTCCTGCTCTATGGAGTTGAATCATGGACACTTACCAAGGTTTTAAGTAAGAAACTGATAGCATTTGAAATGTGGACGTATCGCAGGATTTTAAGGATATAATGGACAGCTAAAGTCACAAATGTGGAAGTACTGTGGCGTATGAACAAAGACTTGGAAATTCTCAGTATCATCAAAAGGAGAAAATTAGAATACTTTGGTCATTTGATGCACAACAAAAAATACCACCTCTTGCAATTAATTATCCAAGGGAAGATTGAAGGCATTAGGGGTCCAGGACGCAGACGAATATCCTGGCTAAAGAACTTAAACCAGTGGTTTGGATTTAATAGTGTCACTATTTAGAACAGCTATGGACAAACAGCAGATCATGCTACTGATCGCCAATGTTCATGGAAGACGAGGCACTTGAAGAAGAAGAAGAAGAAGAAGAAGAAGAAGAAGAAGAAGAAGTAGTAGTAGTCTGGTGTTTGCACAAATCTTAGATAAATACAAAAATGAAAAATATTGTAATCCTCAAATACAATTATTCATTATGTAAATCCAAACAAAGTACAAATCATTATTGAAGGCCAAACATTGCCGGTGATTAATTATCTTGAAAAAGCATTGAAAGAGCAATGGGCTTGTCTTATTTTTGTAGAATTCCAAAAATGTCAAACTCGATATAACCCAACCTGTCTGCTTTTTGGAGATAGCAATATTACCCTTTCACGAATTGATTGCCGGCGGTCGAGATGGGAACTATTCCTTGTTTACTTGTGCCACACGTCAGCCTGCTTCGTTGACAGGTACAGTTGCGCGAGTAGGATATGACTCAGCACAGTTATCGTTTGACTGTCCGTGGTGACATGAGCTCCTGTAACGCGCAATGCTGCTTGTCTTATGTGCAGAATGAACTCTTGTCATCGCTGTATTCCCCGCTTCGTCCCGCGGGGCAGCTGCTACAATAAACACTGGCGCGGCCAGGCTCAGCGGCAATCAAATGTTAAACGGGTAATACTATCTATACGTAGAGCTGGCCTTGAAGAGGAAGAATAAGTATTTATCACAAAAAGTCAGTTTTTGGACTTGTCTGATTTTTGTAATGAACCTTCAATTTCGTTCAGAATTTTATGTTCCACGATGTCGAAATATAAATATTATATGTCAGAAAACTGTATCATAATGAGGGTCATTATAACACTATTAGCCTACTTTCGATTTTTGCAAAAAATGAAAGTAGACTTATGAGATCAACACAGGGCGAAAAAAGTGTGTCTGTCTGTGTGTGTGTATGTGTGTGTGTGAGTCTGTGTGTGTGTGTGTGTGTGTGTGTGTGTGTGTCTGTGTGTGTGTGAGTGTGTGTACTCTGAATGTCTGTCCCCCCCTATCAATTCGAACACGGTGAATGCGAATTGAACGAAATTTGATACAAAGGTAGCACTACCAAAGGACACCTCAGTGTCATATTTTATATCGCCGCCATCTTGACGGAAACGTAATGGCGGCCACACAAATGTTCAAAGCTTAAATCAAATTACGACTAACCTAATCATCCGATCTCTACCAAATTTTGCAACAATAAATCCTTTATGGGGGGAGCATCCTTTGACCAAACCAATAGGCCATAAGCGTAATAGTTTGCGGATGGCGGCCATCTTTGTGTGAAAATCGATTCCCCCTATTAATTCGAACACGGTGCAACCGAATGGAACGAAATTTGGTACAGAGGTAGTACTAACAAAAGGCACTTCAGTGTCATGTTTTATATCGCCGCCATCTTGACGGAAACGTAATGGCGGCCACACAAATGTTCAAAGCTTAAATCAAATTACGACTAACCTAATCATCCGATCTCTACCAAATTTTGCAGCAACATACCTTTATAAGGGCAGCATCCTTTGACCAAACTAATAGGCCATCAGCGTAATAGTTTGCGGATGGCGGCCATCTTTGTGTGAAAATCGATTCCCCCTATTAATTCGAACACGGTGCAACCGAATGGAACGAAATTTGGTACAGAGGTAGTACTAACAAAAGGCACCTCAGTGTCATGTTTTATATCGCCGCCATCTTGACGGAAACGTAATGGCGGCCACACAAATATTCAAAGCTTAAATCAAATTACGATTAATCTAAGACTTGTACCACTGTAGTGCAGGTAGGTTTTGTATTGATTTTTGCTACAATAATCCGTTCACTATATTGCTCATAATATTCCACCCGCTGTCCAAGTTTCCTACTCAATATGAGGCCAACCCCAGCTTGGCCATTGTTTGATTTAGTGCTAATGACCCTATAGTCTCCTGACCAAAAGTCCTGTTCTTCCTGCCAGCGCATTTCACTAATCCCAACCAAATCCAACCTCAACCTATCCATTTCCCTTTCTAAGTTTTCTAACCTTCCACTTCCTAGCAGACTTCTAACATTCCACGCTCCGATCCGCAGAATGTCAGATTTCCTCTTTGTCACTTCTGTGATGTTAACCCCCTCTCGAGTAGTCCCCACCCGGAGATCCGAACGGGGGACTAGTTTACCTCCGGATTGAAATTTTACAAGGGAGGAGGCCATCATCACATGTAATTATGCATAGAGAGGTGCATATCCTCGGGAATAGCATACGGCTGTAGTTTCCCGTTGCTTTCAGCCGTGCAGCAGGACGCAGTGTAGCCATTATTGGCTTATATTATCAATATCTTAACCGTCTATAAGACTAGTAAAGAATTGATTTATTCTGAAAGGCTGCTACTCCCTTTCAGAATAAGTAAAGAGCAATTCTACTAACAAAAATACTAACCTTCTACCGTACTAACAATTAAATATCAAAACTCTACTAACAAAAAACTTAAGTTCCACCAACAACAAATACTACCACTAAAACAGTCTGTCAACAGACACACTCACATGCACCCTCACACATCACAGTCTACTGAAACAATGAACTATAACTAATAAACAATGCAACTGCTACCAGACACACTCACACACCACAGTCTAATAGAACAATGACATATTACTAATAGGCAAACTAACTACCTACTTACAACTAAAACTAACTACATACTTACTGTACTTTTATTTGAATTGACAATATTTACAAAATGCAATTTAGATAGAAAATACTTACAAAATGTAATTTAGATTCAAAATTGTCACAAAATGCAATTTAAGGGGGACGTATGCAAAATTGCCCTAAGGGAGAAATGGTTTCATTTCGGCTGTAGTTTATATGAAAATATGATGTATAGTTCTTCACGGAACTACTTGTTACTGTTGTGGTCATGCTTTCTCACACTTCAAAACAATAGCCAGGTTGGTTGACATTTTGTCAGATTTGACATTAGAAACAAAATTAGTTGAACAACTTCTTTCTTTCTTTCTTTCTTAGCAAGGTTTTGATGAAATTACCGCACAAGTTAACTACACCTCCCTCCGATATTTATGCAATCTATTTAACAGCGCATATACCAGGGTTTTTCATTATACTATTTTACGGTTACAAGCCCTACTCAGAGATATATCGATTCCAAAAAAAAGTTTGAAATTCAGGGCCCCCCCAAAAAAAAATATTTCAGTGTAATGTTAATCCAAGTGTCATGTGTACTTAAATGTAATAATTTGTTTTTTTTGCTAACATGAGTTACGGATCGTGTGACAAGTGAGGCATTCCTAACAGAGCACAATTGAAACTGTTCTTTTTACATGAAATCTGATATATTGAGAAGCTAAGTTTCAAATGTCCAGGGAGAGCAGCTTCCTCTGAAAATGAGCACAATTATATCTCTTATGATCATATCACTGTGATCCATTAAATGTAATGAAAGATGCAGCAGTTAAACATGCAACCTACACTGCGTTAACACTGCCATATTTGAAGGACATGAGAGAGAAGCTGGTATTCAGAAAGGTGTAAGGCAAGGCTGCAACTTATCACCCATACTTTTCAATCTTTACATTGAACAAGCAATGAAGGAAATTAGAGAAAAATTTAAAGTGGGAGTGAAGATTCAAGGAGAAATAATTTCAACTCTGAGATTTGCTGATGACATCGTCATCTTGGCCGACAAGCCTGAGGATTTGAATGAGTTTTTGAATGGTATGGACTCCGTCTTACGGATAGAATTCATGATGAAAATAAATAAATGTAAAACAAAAATACTGGAATGCAGCCGAAATATATCAGAAACCTCTATGGAGATCAAATTGGCAGGTGAAAAGCTGAAGGAAGTAGGAGACTTCTGTTACTTAGGAAGCAGAATAACCAGTGATGGACGAAGCAAAGTGGATATTAAAAGTAGGTTGGCTCAGGCAAAGAAAGCATTTCTACAAAAAAGGAATCTGCTGACATCGAATATAGATTTAGGTATTAGGAAGTCATTTTTGAAAGCCTTTGTCTGGAGCGTGGCGCTCTATGGAAGTGAAACTTGGACTATTGGTGCAGCAGAAAAGAGGAGAATTGAAGCATTTGAAATGTGGTGTTACAGGAGAATGATGAAGATCAGATGGGTAGATAGGGTTACAAACAAAGAGGTATTAAGACGAGTGGGAGAGGAGAGATGTTTCTGGCGACTGCTAATGAAGAGAAGAGATAGGTTGGTAGGACACATACTAAGACACCCAGGAATAGCAAGCTTAGTTATGGAAGGAAGGGTCGAGGACAAAAACTGTAGGGGTAGACCAAGGTTAGAATATGTTAAACAGATTGCCTCCGATGTAGGGTGTCGGAGCTATGTAGAGATGAAACGATTAGCTCAGGACAGGGAGGCATGGAGAGCTGCATCAAACCAGTCAAAAGACTGAAGACTCAAACAACAACAACATTAATCTAATCATCCGATCTCTACCAAATTTTGCAACAACATACCTTTATAGAGGAAGCTTCCTTTGACCAAATGACTAGGTCATTAGCCTAATAGTTTGCGGATGGCGGCCATCTTTGTGCGAAAATCAATTCCCCCTTTTAATTCAAACACGGTGAAACCGAATGGAACGAAATTTGGTACAGAGGTAGCACTAGTAAAGGGCATCTCAGTGTCATGTTTCATATCACCGCCATATTGACAGAAACGTAATGGCGGCCACACAAATTTTCAAAGTTTAAGTTAAATTACGACTAACATAACCATCCGATCTCTACCAAACTTTGCAACAACATTCCTTTATGGAGGGAGCATGCTTTGACCAATCTACTAGGTTATTAGCCTAATAGTTTGCGGCTGGCGGCCATCTTTATGTCAAAATTGATTCCCCTTATTAATTCGAACACGGTGGAACCGAATGGAACGAAATTTGGTACAGAGGTAGCACTAGCAAAGGGCACCTCAGTGTCATGTTTTATATCGCCGCCATCTTGACGGAAACGTAATGGCGGCCACACAAATGTTCAAAGCTTAAATCAAATTACGATTAGCCTAATCATCCGATCTCTAGCAAATTTAGCAACAACATACCTTTATGGGGGGAGCATCCTTTGACCAAACTAATAGGTCATCAGCCTGATATTTTGCGGATGGCGGCCATCTTTGTGTGAAAATCGATTCCCCTTATCAATTCGAACACGGTGAAACCGAATGGAACGACATTTGGTACAGAGGTAGCACTAGCAAAGGGCACCTCAGTGTCATGTTTTATATCACCGCTATCTTGACGGAAACGTAATCGTGGCCACCCAAATGTTAAAAGCTAAAATGTAATTACGACCAACCTAATAATCTAGTCTCTACCAAATTTTGCAACACCATATCTTTATGTGGGAAACATATTCAGACCAAACTGCAAGAACATCAGCCCAATAGTTTGCAGATGGTGGCCAAGTATGTGTGCAAATCGATTCCCCCTATCAATTCAAACACGGTGAAACCGAATTGAACGAAATTTGGTACAGAGGTAGCACTAGCAAAGGGCACCTCATATTCATGTTTAATATCCCTATAGCACGTTGTATTTCAACAAGCTACTACAACCAACATTCGATCATACTCCTTGAAAAGGACAAAGAGTTATAACAATATCCATGCATTTAGGAGAAAGTAGGCTATATGTTCTTTACTGAACATCTTGTTTTTCATTATGAAACAGTTTCTCCCACCAATCAGAGACCAAGAAAGAGTTGTGTGACCAATTCGGTAAGGATAGCATCGCACCTGCGCTGACTTCCACGGCCTTATATCTTTTATTTCACTGCGTGGCTTCTAGTGTCATAGTGGGGTATTCGAGGTGGCCATGGTATTCTTTGCGTCCCATGCGCTCTGTTCAGTACATAAAACTGGCGAAATCTCGACAGATATTCATGAATAATTGTTAGAACATATAATAAAAGTTATTATAATTATCGTCGAACGTAAACAGTCGTATGCAACTCCCCCCAGGGGCTCACATCTAGAGGGACGTGGGTTGGCGACCACGGGACTCCAGCTGTGTCCGACATTGCTTCCACTTACTAGTGCCGGGCTCCTCTCCATCTTCTTTCCTGTCGACCTCTCTCGGTCAACTCTTGTTCTCTTCCGACCACGACGATATTAGGGTATCCGAGGCCTGGGGAGTCCTTCAATTTCCCGCCTTAATTGGCCCTTGTCTCATCTTACCTGACACACTCTCATTCTTCGAGGGGTCAACCTGCTTTTTCTTTTCATGTTATCTCCTGCCTTCTGCACAAGGCCCTCGAGGAGGCAGGGTGTATGTAGCCCCACCACTTGTGGTGCACCCTGGATAGTGTTCACCCTCAAGGACTCACAGCTGGTGAGTTTGGGAGTTGGCGACCCCGAGGGATTCCTGAGCTGGATCCGTTTTGTTCCCTTTTTCCTTTGACCTTGCGGTGGGCCCTCTCCTCTTTCCCTTTCCTATCTGACTTTCATGGCTCTCCTTCCTTACAAGTCCCTCAATCCTCATTCTTCGAGGGTTGAGGGCATTGCTCTTCTTCCTGTCCTTTATTTGCCTTATCCTTTATTTGTTTACCATTTCTTCTTCTAGTATGAACGTTTGTAGATAGTATTAGTTATAGTTTTCATTCTCATCTCATCTTTCACTATCACCCAAACCATTAGGGTCGATAACCTAGATGTTAGGCCCCTTAAAACAACTATTATCATCATCATCATCATCATCAAGTCGTATGCAACTCGCCTATAATGGTAATTCGACGATGGAATTACTCGTATAGAAATTATAAAAATTGCTCAGCTCGTTTTATATACATACTCGTGTCTTAATAGGCTCGTTGTATAATTTACTATTAAGATTTTATAGCGGGGGTGGGACGGACACACACACACACACACAAACTACCTGCAAGTGGGCTTAATTAATAGCTTAGTTTTTAATTTTTTTAAGCAACATGACTTCAACTGTGGGTCTGGCTTGGAGTCTAGACATTAAGTAGAGAGGGAGACAGAATTAGATGGTATTGTTGCAACTGCGATGATATGTTCTAACAGTTAATGGCGGGCGAACGAGTGAGAGCAGAACGGAGAGATAGCAGGAGAGGGAAGCAGTAATTAGGACTGCCAAATTAGCAGCCGACTAATGAGGTAAGTTAGTGTCCAGTTGAGTGAGCGCAGCATAGGGAAGGTCTGCGTTGCCTTTTAACTTAATACTCTTGGCACATGCGAAATTTTTACTCCTGACAAATAGGTTTCCAAGTTAAAAACTCATGATAAACCTCTAGGGATGATTTTAGTCTCAATATCCAGGAGAAGAATTTATCGCAAAGCCTCAGTTGTTAAAAGGGACGTGAAACCAATAACATTATTATTATTATTATTATTTAACTAGCGGACCCGTGCGAGAAAACTCGCATGTTGATAAACCACACTTTCCCCGGCGCCGCTACGGCCAAAATGCGAACTCAACATCAATAATGATGTCGCGTATTTTCATACAGCAACAGTATATGCAAATCGCACACCTCTTCCAAAAATTGATAATTATGAAATTAGAATGCAATTCGTCACAGCTAATGTCATTTGTGTGCTGAGTCCATTGATTGACAGCTTAGCTGAAACACTTACCGGTTACTCGATATTTACGAAACAATACAATTTGAGTACTCATTCCTTTGATTTACTGTTTTTGAAATACATGCAAATTGATAAAGTACTGTAAGACCACAGAATGTTAAAATTACATGAAACAGGCGTCACAGCGGGCAAAATGTGAAGAGGACAGGAATTATGGAGCGTATTTTCCTACAGCAAGAGTATATGCTAATCGCACACTTCGTACATTTTTAAAAGTATTTTTTTAAAGACATTATAGATATTTATGAAATTAGAGGGCAATTCGTCACTGCTAATGTCTATTTTCTTTCATTTGAATGCTCATTTGTCAGGATCGGTCGCTTGTGAGCCCCACAGGAGGGATCTAAACTACTGGAATAATATAGGCTATATGATATATCACAACCCTTGGTAACGTCATTCAGAGTCGGAAATTTTCAAATCGTTAGCCAAATAGCAATGTATAAATAACCTATAATACAAAGTCAAAATTTGCATTTCATCAGAAGAAGCATTTAAAATGTAGAGATTTGAAGCCAATTTTTTTCAGTGTTGCCAATACAAAATTGTTAATTTGTAGCTCTTTAGTCGGTCAACATGATTGTGTGGCGACTTCGGTGGAGTAGTTGGTAGCATGCTGAACTTCTATGTCCAAGGTCGCGGGTTTTAACCCGGCTGAAGTCGTCGGAATTTAAGAGCGTTGAAAATCCCTCAGTGCGCCTTCCTTCGGAGTGGAGGTAAGCCGGCGGTCCCATGTCATAGATTTATGGCATGATAAGGAACCTTCCACTAATTACACTTGTGTGAACCTAATAGATTATATTTGACTAGCGCTCTTAGGTTCCAACGTTCGTCGCTAGTAGCCGACTGCGGTGGCATCTTGTAACCAAGTTCATAACTAGTTGTCGTTGTCGGTGGCGTTTGGTAGCAAAAGTAGGAACTACTTGAAAATTGAATTTATGCAGTCCTTACTTGAATTTAAAAAAAAAACAACAACAGATAACACACACTCATACAGCCATGACAATTAACACCGGTTATCAGACAGTTTCTACACACACCCAATCTGACGGGCCTACATGACCGCCTTGTCCCAGCCCCTGAACTGAGGAACCAACCAACCAACCAATCGGTGGGGTAGCCTACAAGATATAAATACGTAACGATATTCCTGGGAAAAGTTACATGTATTAATTAGATTATCACAAATAGCGGCTTTGGTGGCGTAGTTGGTAGCATGCTGAACTGCTGTGCACAAGATAGCGGGTTCAAACCCAGCCAAAGTCATCAGATTTTTAAGAGCGTTAAAAATCCTTCAGTATGCCTTCCTTCGGAGGGGAAGTAAAGCCAGCGGTCCCATGTCATAGATTTATGGCATGTAAAAGATCCTTCCACAGACTAAACTTGTGTGAAGCTAAATTGTTAGGTTAGATTTGGTCGGAACGCTCTATCAAAGTTCCAACGTTCACCACAAGATATCATTGATATCTGGTATTGAAAGTTGGAACTACTTGAAATTGAACGGAACTTGTAGCTCATCCTAAGGGTATCCGCTGGAAGCAGCTACAGGCTCAGGCGAGCCGAAAATATCCACGGACACTCCCGGCACTAAAATCCATACGATAAATAAATAAATAAATAAATAATAGATAATAATTATCACAAATAATTATTTTGTTACTCTATCTACCCATCTGATCATTGTTATGAATAAATAAATAAATAAATAAATAAATAAATAAATACATAAGAGGTGCATTGGCAATATTGTAGAAAGGATTTGTCTTGATTACTGTTGTTTTAAGGGGTGGAACAGTGTGGTCATCTGCACTAGGATTTGTCTAGGGGACTGGAAACATTAAACACAACTTCCGCCTAATGACCACTACCATAATAAAAATAACCCTCTAGTCGGGCGAGAAGCACTTGTAAGGGGATGGAAAATCAAACACAAGCAGCTCTCTTTAATCGCCGGTGAATATCCATTGAGCGTCACAACTATACTAAGCAGAATGAAAGAAAATTAAGTAACAACTAGTTGAAACCCGTCAAAACATGACGGCCAATGGAAAAATATTTACTGAAGAAGCTTCTTATATAAGTTACATTCTTTGTACGATTACTTTTTAGCACTATTGCAACTTTAAGGGTGTCATTAGATAGAACTCTCAACATTGCAACATAATGATAGTCATGACTGAAAACGTGTTGAGGTAAATAGCCCAATACGTTCCAGAGTTTTTCCTTGAGCTTTATTATGGTGATAAAGTAGACCGAGCGAATAGGACATTGTTGCCTATTAAAAGAAAATGTACTGTACCTGCAAGTGTTTTATCGGAAGGTGTTAAATCAAGTCGTAGGATTTGAGCTCTCTGCCTAATATTACTGCACCTATTATATCCGAATCCAAGCAATTTCTTACATATTTCTTACAATTAATATGTTTCCATATAGGAGTCCTTGGGAAACGTTCAGCTTTCTAAGGAGCATAACTATGGCTCAAACGTTCGGAATATGCGGAGGTGAATCCCTTAATTCCAAGGAATTGAAGAATTCTATAGTAGGGAAATAAAGTAGCTGGCTTTCATCTTCAGTATCTAATTTGTTAATGCTGATGCATGTGTTTGAACTACTGTATATAAGTTCAATGACTTTTAAATTAATATCATTATATTGTTGTAGCCTGTCAAATATTTTATTTTCCAGCAGATCAATTTTACCCTCACAACAGTAAAGACCAAAGTTGAGAAGCCATCTACATATGTCGGATGGCATCCATGTTGGATTTTTAGCCTATTTTCAATTTTGAAAAAATAGGCTTATGAGATCACCTTTTGTCCGTGTGTGTGTGCGCGTGTGTGTGTGTGTGTGTGTGAGAGGTGTATGTGTGAGGTGTGTGTGTGTGTGTGTCCCCCTAATGAAATCTAAACGGCTGGAGCGATTTCAGTGAAACTCGGTAAGTTCATAGCACTATTCTCGGCGACCTCGACCGTGCCCTTTAAATTTTGTTACGTCTCACCAATCAAACATGGCGGCTGTGCGAAATATTTCACTAGCATTCAATATATCCGAAACTATTACCGATATCGCCCTGAAATTGTGTACGGTGATAAACGGCACTACTAGAAGTTCGCCTTTAAGACTTTCAAAAACCTGTTGACTACAAAACCAACATGGCGGCCAAGCGAAGTTGAGTCATTTAAATAGACTGTTCTCGCGATTTAAGTATCCAAACGTAATGAAACTTGGTACAGCAAATGTTTATGCACATTGCAATGCACTGGAGTCTAATTTAGTTCAATTATTTACATAACCTCAAAATGGCGGCTGTGCGAAATATTTCACTGACATTCTATATCTCCGAAACTATTATAGATATCACCCTGCAATTTTGTACGGTGATAAAGGGTACTGATACAAGTTCACCTATGTATATATCATAAACCTGTAAAGTACAAAACGAACATGGCGACCAAGCGAATTTGAAATATTTCAATAGACTTTTCTCGTGAGTTAACTCTTTGAGTGCAGTGAAATATGGTACAGTAAATGATTTTGCAGATTGTAATGTACTGCCATCTAATTTAATTCAATTGTTTACATAACCTCAAGATGGCGGCTGTGCGAAATTTTAAAATTAAGTTTTTATTTCTTGTGTCGTAATCATGCGATCGAAGTGAAAGTTTGAATAATGAACCTAGGCAATAAGTGTCCTTGAGTGGTACATAACTCTATGGCCTATATATATAACAATCCAAGATGACGACCATCCGAAATATTTAGACGGTTCTCAATATCTATGGATCTTTTACAGCAACCAAACTGAAATTTTTATGTTCATAGAGACTATGAACATATGTTCACCTATAGGACTTTCAGTAATCTGGTGAGCACGAATCCAACATGGCGGCGACGCGAAGTATAAATATTTAAATGGACGTTTCTCGCGAATTAACTATCCCAGTGCCGTGAAACGTTGCACGTTAAATGCTTACACACATGTTGATCCACTGGCATCTAATTTATTTCAATTGTTTGCATAATCACAAGATGGCTGCTGTGCGTAATTTTAAAATCTGGTTTTTACTTCTTGTGTTCTAATCATGCGATTGAAGTTTGAATACCACACGTACACAATAATCTTAATATAATAGTACAAAAATAAAAATCCAACCTGGCGACCATCTGAAATATTTAGACGGTTCTCAATATCTACGAATCTGTTACAGCAATTAAACTGAAATTTTGTATGTTGATAGAGGCAATTAACATGAGCAGGATATATGAAAATAGGCTGTATAGTTCTTCACGGAACTACTTGTTATATATGTAGGCCATTGAGTTTTGTGCTATTAGATGACAATTTTTGCGTAGGTTCATTATTTAAATATTGATTTAGTCAGCATGTTTAGAACACAAGAAGTAAAAACTTAAGTATAAAATTCGTACAGCCACCATCTTGAGGTTATGTAAACAATTGAACTAAATTAGCAGCCAGTGCATTACAATATGTATAATCATTTACTGTACCATATTTCTCTGTGCTCAGACGGTTAAATCGCGAGAAAAGTTTATTATAATGTTTCACCTTCGTCTGGCCGCCATGTTCGTTTTGCAGTTAACAGGTTATTGAAAGTCTCAAGGGTGAACTCTTAGTAGTGCCCTTTATCACCGTACAAAATTTCAGGGAGATATCTGTAATAGTTTCAGAGATATAGAAAGCCGGTGAAATATTTCTCACAGCCGCCATCTTGAGGTTACCGGTATGTAAGCAATTGAACTAAGTTGGATTATTGAGACGTAATAAATTTTGAAGAGCACGGTCGGGGTCGGCCAAAATAGTACTATGACCTTACCGAATTTCATTTAAATCGCTCCAGCCGTTTTTAAGTTATTAGAGGGATACACACACACGTACGCACACACAAAGGTGATCTCATAAGCCTATTAGCCTACTTTCGATTTTTGCAAAAAATGAAATTAGACTTATGAGATAAACACAGGACCAAAAATTGTGTGTCAGTTTGTGTGTGTGTGAGTGTGTGTGTGTGTGAGTGTGTGTACTCTGAATGTCTGTCCTCCCCCTAAGAATTCGAGCACGGTGAAACCGAATAGAACGAAATTTGGTACAGAGGTAGCACTAGCAAAGGGCACCTCATTGTCATGTTTTATATCGCCGCCATCTTGACGGAAACGTAATGACGGAAACGTAATGGCGGCCACCCAAAGGTTCAAAGCATAAATCAAATTACGACTAACCTAATCATCCAATCTCTACCAAATTTTTCAACATTATACCTTTATGTATGAGGGATCTTTTGAACAAACTACAAGGTCATCAGCTCAATAATTTGTGGATGGCGGTCATGTATGTGTGCAAATCAATTCCCCATATCAATTAAAAAACGGTGAAACCGAATTGAACGAAATTTGGTACAGATGTAGGACTAGCAAAGGGCACTTCAGTGTCATGTTTTATATCGCTGCCATCTTGACGCAAACGAAATTGCGGTCACAAATGTTAAAAGCTTAAATCAAATAACGACCAACCTAATAATCTGATATCTACCAAATTTTGCAACATTATACCTTTATGTATGAATGATCCCTTGACGACACTACAAGGTCATCAGCCCAATAATTTGTGGATGGCGGCCATGTATGTGTGCAAATCGATTCACCATATCAATTCAAACACGGTGAAACCGAATTGAATGAAATTTTGTACAGAGGTAGCACTAGCAAAGGGCACATCATATTCATGTTTAATATCCGTATAACACTTTGTATCTCAACAAGCTACTACAACCAATATTCAATTATACTCCTTGAAGAGGACAAAGAGTTAAAACTTAACCCATGCATTTAGGAGAAAGTAGGCTATATGTTCTTTACTGAACATCTTGTTTTTCATAAAACGAAAATAGGCTAAAAATAAGATTGGGTAATAATTTGAACTCATCTGTACTTTTATCCTAAATAGTAGCTTGCTAAAATGGTGTTGCAATATAGGAACAGTGTTTTCCATCTTCGCTATTTATCAGCTCATGTGTTCTCCCCACATAACACGAGCCGACAGGCTGCGTACAGACTACACACGTCAGCAGTACAGCGAGCCGTATTCAAATCTTGGCTTGCCTTGGCATGAACGAGCTTAACAACCACATTCTATTTGACAGGCAGAAAGCTGCATGCAACTACAGTAAAATAGAGAAACCCAGGCTATTTTGTTTCATACAAAGTTCATATTACTTCTGTGTGCTAAAAGCCCGGGGCTCTGATTCTACTGTATTGATGTATTATATCATCGAATGCTTTTCGGTCGGTCAACACGATTTTGCTCAATTATTAGGCAGAGAGTACAAATAACTAACCACCCATATTTAACATATTTATAACCTTTTCCTTCAAGCCCATCATCAATTCTGCGGACAATAGAGTCCACAAGACGTTGCAGATCTTCTTGTTAATACTGGAAACCATTCGTTAACAATGGATTCCATCAACAACATTTTATTGGTTGGACTTTTTTCTGACACTATTTTTTTTTTAAATAAACGTTTCGGTATTCTGTGGACTACGATATTTCAACTGTCTTTTCCATCGTTCTTTCACATTGGCCCGGTATTCGCGCATTCTTCTTCGATGAGCTTCCTTACGTTCTTCGGTCCACTTTTTGCCGGTTTTCAATATAGGGTTTGGCTGAAAACTCTGTATTTCCCCAAGCTTCTTCTTCAAAGAGTCACGTTCCAAGATGTCCTTATGTGCTATCCCCAGTTCTTGTAGGTCTTTTTCCACCTCTATAAACCAGATCCCTTTGGTCTTCTTTCGCACAAAGTAGGCACAGAATCGATTAGACAATCTTCCGGATTTCATTCGTGTTAAATGGCCATAAAAGGAGAGAGAATGGTGTCCGTTATTTTCTCCACATGTAGATAAAGTTCTTCGTTGTGTCGTCTTCTATACTCAGAATCTTCCTCTATTTGGCTTCGAGTTGTTCTGCCAGGCCTTTCTTATCATCGCCAGGCATTCTGATGCATATAACGCCCCCGGGCGAATAACGGTAATGTAGTGCCTCAGTTTGGGCTTGAAGGACATTGATCGTGTTTTGTAATGTCTTTGGTTCAATGGTAAGCCATTTCCATTTTGTTAATCCGTGACACGGAAGCTTGCTTTTCACGAATATTGGGCTGAATCCATTCACCCAGGTATTCGAATTTCTGTACCTATGTTATTTGTCCTCCATTTACCATAATATGATTAATTTTGATTAGCATTACCCGTCGCGGCTTCGCCCGCAAATATTCTAGTTGTAAAGAGTACACTTAGCAAAATCTCAATCATGAATGCTATGACTGATTTATCATTGGTATGAATAATCAGACTTTATCAATTCAGCTACTAGTGCATTGGTTAGGGATTTGTCATTCCTTCATAGGTATATCAGAGCGAAGTTAGTTTTCTGGGAATATCACCGACACTGTTAATTTAAGGGCCTTTAAATGTGGTTTTCGGAGACCCTTTATAGTCGGGTGAAAAAGACCTTTCGTACCACTTTCACACGTGAAAATTGCGTGAAAATTTTTTAGAGTGACCCTTGACCCCCTTAAGCGCATTATAAGTTACTTAATGTATTGATGAATTTTACAGCTTAATTTTGTTCAGTGAAAACCTTATAACCGTCTGGAAACTTTCACAGTAATGTAATAATTGGAATTACATTGCGTCTTACCTGAGATTCTGTTACCATGGTTACCGTGTTGCATTCTTTCATTATTTCATTGTAAATATAGGCTACATGTTTTAAGATATTTATTTAATTGTGAGGCATTTAAAGAGTGAGCGCGTTTCGCTTACGCATTGGGTTAAGCTGAACCTCTAGGTACCCCATATGTGTAGGTTGGTGTTAATGGGACCTTATTTTCGGTACAAAACTGGAATGGGACCTTAGCAGAATAATATTGGGAGGGATACAAAAAATCGATTGGCTTAAGATCCCGGCTATGCTCAAGCCACTTTAAAATCTTTATGTTCTTATCTTAAAACCCCTGTATAACACATTTGGTAGTATTGTGAGATACATCATTTGTGGCAATGCTACGCCATCTCGGTTTGGGCTCAAGTCGGCAATGGATAGGAGAAGCTCCTTCTCCAGAATCTACGGTCTGTATTTATTTGTTTATTTGCAGAATTACCAACAGCAGTAGCTAAACTCGCTAACACGCAGTGCTACGCCATGGAGCCAAGCTCCCTGCACTATGTAGACGTGGGTTCGAGCCCCACCGTCGGCCGCTCTTGAAATAGTTTTCCATGGGTTCCCCGTTTTCAACTCCACACACAATAAATATTACATACCAAGACCCGGTTATATCTCTACAATGCCTTTACACCAATGCATTCTGTTCATAATCGAGAAAATAGATACACAAAATTAACACTCCAGATTGCTATACACCGAACCATGTGGTTCAATAAATCTTTTGTTTTCACCGCCTCACGCCTCTTCAATACCTTCGATTTATATAAGTTCGTCAACATTGCAAGCACTGAAGCTTTCAAAAGACATCTTTCATCCTGCTTCTTGGAGCAGTATACCTGTCACATTTGATTACTGCATTATGTTAAAATACCTTTTTTTAAGTTCAATTATAACATCAGGACAACCTGTCTACTTTAATAGCTTATCTTGTATATGGTGTTTGTTGTTCGGGCTGATAGTCTGTATGCACTCTTTCGTATATAATTTTTAGCCTACTTTTCCCATTTTGCAAAAATGAGGAAAAAGTAGACTTATGAGATTGGGCAAATGTGTGTCTGTCTGTCTGTCTGTCTGTTCTTCTGTCTGTCTGGCTGTGTGTGGGTCCCCCCCTATCAACTCCTTAACGGCTGCAGCAATCGAAACAAAATTTGGTAGGAGTAAAGATCTACACCTGAATATCTCATGTCCATATTTGAAAATGATGTCAGTGCTACCAACTGCTGAAAAATCGCAATTGAAGTTTGAGCTCCATGTTGGATATCTTGGAAGGTATGAATAGGAGCTATTTCAAAATTGGCACACGTATAGATAATAATATTGCAGTTTGATTTCCAGGAGGCCATACATCGCAGTGTTGCCAAAATGAATATACGCCTGCTGATAGTTCCAAATTTTAAATGCATATTACTTCTACATTATCAATTGGATTTCAACCAAATTTCGTATGTGCTATGTGTACATAAACAGACATGACTGAACGTATTCTTAAGATCCACCAGGGCTGCCAACTGTTAATAAATGCTGTCAATTTATTTTATCCAAATACCAATATATCAGAAAGTATGCAAGCCGACAGCTTTAAACTATGCACACGTATAGGACCTAACATTCTATATTAATTTGGAGTAACTTATATACGTCAGTACTACCAATATGATTCTAAGCCTGCTGAGACGTCCAACTTTAAATACATGTAACTTCTATACTATCATTTGGATTTCAACCAAATTTCGTGTGTGCTATGTGTACCATAACAGATATGTACAGTATATGCCGATTCTTAAGAGCAACCAGGGCTGCTGTTAATAAATACTGTCTCTATTTTTGTTACCCTAATATCAATATATCAGAAAGTATGCAAGCCAATAGCTCTAAACTTTGCACACGTATAGTACCTGGCATTGTAGATTAATTTGGAGTAACTACTATACGTCAGTGCTGCCAACACGATTCTAAGCCTGCTGATAGATCCAATTTTAAAATGCATGTAACTTCTATACTAACTAATGGATTTCATTCAAACTTGACACAACAAAAGATCATATTATTTCAGATTATTTCTGACCAATACATGTATGTCATTGTTGCCAACATGATTTTACGCGCGCTGATAGATCCAATGTTTAACTGCATGTAACGTCCATGCTATCCATTGGACTTCAACCAAATTTTGTATTCTGAACCTTAAGAGTTGGAACTAAGAATATATTTAGTCACCAGGGCTGCCAACTGTAGTTCTCTATTAGGCTATATTATGCCAGGTATACAGTATTTCGAACTAATTAGAAATTTCGATATTACCAACTTAATTTCGGCATTATTCTAGATAGATACATATAGATTAATCATTGGCATAGCTCTTAAATTTTATGAAAAGTAGGCTCTTTAGTTCGTCAGGGAACTTCTTGTTCCATTATGATTTGTATTATTATTATTGTATTGTTACTATCTTTTTGTTACTATAATTGTAAGACTATTATTATTTATATTGTGAATGTAAGTGAAATGTTTTATTTTTATAAGCCCTAATCTTATTTTATGTAGGGCGCTACTGTAAAGGAGCTCATAAGCTCTAAGTGTAGCCATGAAAATAAAATCAATCAATCAATCAATCAATCATATCCGTGCCCAGTTTCAATCACCTTCATTCATTTCGTATCTCGTTAACTCCTCTCATGAGGTTGGCGTCAGGAAGGGCATCCGGCCTTAGAAACCATCCACCACTTCCATTGCGTCTAATCGCCGACCCCGTTGGAAACGGGGATAATAAGGAGTAGACAGAATTAAGGTCACCAGTTTATTTTCACAGTTTGATTCAGGTTTCAGTTTGCAACATCACTGTATTATTATTATTATTATTATTATTATCATAACTACAGTGATGATGTTGATGATAATAATTGTTGTTTTAAGGGGACTAACATCTAGGTTATCGGCCCCCAATGGTCTGGGTGAGAGCAAAAATGGCAGTGAAATGGAAACCATAGCGAAAACCAAGGTAGACTGAAAATTCATACAAAATGGAACTTAGATCGGAAAGACTCCCAAAATGTACAGTGGAAATACTCACAAAAGCAAATTAGATTGAATAATACTCACAAAATGTAGTTCAGGTTCAAAATACTTAAGAAATGCAATGTAGATTCGAAATACAGTATAACCTGTCATATCCGGACTAATGTGGCGACCGGCCGATCCGGATATGGAAAAATCCGGATATCACAAGGCTATTTTTACAAATAGCTAGGTGACCAGAAATAATTCACGAGTTTGTTGTTGATTAATTTTAATGTTTTTAACGGTTGCTTCACGTACTGTACATCGTAAAAACAGTTTTTTTTCCTTTTTTCGGACATTTTAGCACAAGAAAACAAGGTTAAAAGATAACAATAACGATAACAACGGTAAACAATAACAGTAACAACAGAAACACGCTCGCAAAACAAACTGTCGCATCAAGACTCACGCACAGACTGAAGGGTAGAAAGAGAGGCAGCCTCGTGTTGACGTTGGTGGCAGGCAGGCAGAAGCCGCGAATGGAATATCGCTTAATCACACAAAGGGATGAGTTTCCGGGAAGATGTCGTTGACCGAGTCAGGCCACAACCCCTCGCGGTCAAGCACGCACACAGCCTTCCAGCGCTGCAACTTTCACTCGTCCTCCCTGGCTAGCACACTAATGTATCCTCGCTCTCAACTACGACTTAAAAATTCATTCGGAGATGAGTCCGGACATGGGTAGGGTTCGGATATCACAGGTCCGGATGTGACAGGTTGTACTGTATTCACAACATGCAGTTCAATTCAAAATACAAAATGCAATTCAAATTGAAAATGTGTACAAAATGCAATGTAGATTGAAAATACTCACTAAAGGCATTTTTTTTAAGAACAACTCTCAAAATGTAATTTAAATACACGGGGAGCCAATTCACAAAACAGTGTGGGAATCTTAAAGAGAAAAGGAAAATATAATGAAAAGAAAAAGATGGCTGATCCCTCGAAGAATAAGGGATCACGAAGAATGAGAGAAGTGCCAATTAAGGCGGGAAAGGAGGAGACGGCCTAGGCCTCAGATACTCTAATACCGTCGGGGTTGGAACAGAACGAGAGTTGACCAAGAGAGGTCGACAGGAAAGAAGACGGAGAGGGCCTGTCACAAGTAAGGGGAAACAATGCCAGACTCAGCTGGGGTCCCGTGGTCGCCATCCCACGTCCCACTAGATGTGAGCCCCTGGGGGGGGGGGGGGGGGTTAATCGCAGTGATTTTGCAAAACGAGCCCAGAATCAAACTGTGTAATTGGTCGTGCTAATCGTATAAAAGTTGAAGACAAGAAAGTAATTAATCCAATGAATTCACCTCTAGCTATTATCCCTACTTTTCATTTATTACCGACTTCTAAATGGGGGATAATCACTTTCTTCGCCTATGTTGCTGTATAGCAGACAGCTGCTTCGTAATGAAAGTGCGCCGCTGTATTCTCGTACTCATCTAATCAGTTTCTCTAAACCATTTTAATACATCTAACGTGAAATTGACGATAATGATGATAAATCACCAACAAATTTGATAGCCCGCAGCAAGAAAGACAATTTACAGAAGCGCAGTGCAATTAGTCACGTGATGGCAAATCTAATAACAGAAATTACCATTCAGAAACTTAGGAAGAAATATTAAAGTACTTTGAAAACTTAAGGCTCCATTAAACTTAGGGACAGACTTTTATTTCATTAAGTATTATATTTATATTTTTATTAATGATGAATCACCACTCAAGCTATCGCTACTGTTTCCAAAACAACTTGCCATATTAGAAGTGTACTTAAGTAATTAGGCAGACTTAGTGGCGCACGGTTCCAAAATCCACCTTACCCAGTTTTTAGGAAAATTGAGTTTTTCGCTCATCTCCATAGCTCATATGATTCGTCATATGAGTTGCAAAAATCGTTTAATCCACTTGTGAATAAGAATCATTTTCATGAGAAACTGTTCTCTGGACTTTGCTTCACCTATCTTTTGTGTTTGTTGTTTTCTACTTTTTGCTTTGTGTTTTTGGTTTTTTGTTTTCTTTGTGCTTTTGCTTTTTACTTTTTGCTTTTCTTGCTTTTGTGTTTTCTATTAAGAACAAAGTTCCAAATGTTTCCGCCTCGTCTATACTGTTTATTAAAATGTCGCGATACAATCACCTGTCTTTTAACACATGGTACATGTTTCGACGTCTAACACTTATTGACGTCTTCATCAGCCTAAATATTTGGGCAGCACTTAAAACATTCCCTTTATATACTGGGTGTAGTTAAAAATTGTACATAAAAACACACATAGATCACTGTAACACATTAAAAAGTCGTTAAAACATTTTCTTATATTAAAAGCTCAATAAAATCCTCAGCCGGGCTTGGCAGTCTTTCTTGGTTTATTTCTAATGTTAGCTTCAAAAGCCCAAGCAAAGGGTGACCATTCCCAAGATGTAATGCGGCAATGAGCTAGCAGAGCCGTGCTGAGTCGGACGGAGACTGTGCTGTCTCATATGATTTAGCAGCTTTATAAACAAGAAAATAGCTCCTAAACCCGCCTTACCCCATGTAAATGTAACATGAATTCAGGTGTCGTTTCCAAAACCCGCCTTATCCTAAGATGATGTTTTAAAAATCCACCTTATCCATATATGTGGCACCGAACGTGGAATGTTCAGTATCTCAATGAATACTCCACGTACAGTAGAAGGCGTCAGCACGATATTTATCTAGTTCTATGTACACTGTGTAAGTGTGTATTCTTTGAAACTGGTGGCAATGCTGTTCCCAATTATTTCGCACCAGTTTTTACACGCACGTTACTTAATTCCTGAATAAACATTTCTTAATTTTTAACATATTTTATGACTTTAAAGAACATAAGCAATAAAACAATTTCGATTATAATATCACTTAATGACGAAAGTTATCATTATAAAGTTAGCTTGCCACAGTGGGTGTGTGGTCAACGTGTCCGCCTACTAACCCAAAGCTTGCAGGTTCGCTCCTGGCCGTAGTAAGTGATTTTTGAAAGGCGGCAAAAATTACGACACCATGTCATACGATGTTGGCATGTCAAAGAACCCATTTGAATTCACTAAGCCGTGTTCATAATGGCAAAATTAATCTCGGGAATTTCCGCCCACACAAAGTTCCTCATTTCTCTACTAGAAAGCGTTATAGTGTTCAAGGAGCTTAGATATCTAACCTCCTTGACTTTCATAGTGCTTCATGGAACAACGAAATTCGACATGCAAGATACCCTTTGGGTGTCTAATAACAAATCTTGCACCCGGCACTCGAGGCCATACGATATTATTATTATTATTATTATAAAATTTTAGTTACGATTTTAAAATCCGCCCTTATCCACCATGACAGTCCCAGAACTGTTCTTATCCAATTTGTTAATATCTTCCTTGTATATCACAAGTTACAAGCAGTTTGCAGGTATATGAATAAGGGCTTATAGCTCGGTATAATAAACATGAATAAATATATTAATTTTACCGAAGTTCAACAAGAAACATATGTATCGTCTCCTGAAAAAATTGCCCAAAATGGATAAGGTGCATTTTGGAACCGTGCGCCTTGAATGTCCTCAAAGCATAAAGCCTGACAAGAGATTGCTCAAAGCACATATCTGCATGTGTTTGTTGTATTTGTATTATTTCAGTTGTAAACCTCGTATAACTTAATTAACTATCTAATTATATACAAATAAAATTGCAATTTGCCTGTACTTTAAACTAAGGACCGGCTTTTTAGGTTCTTTAAATTATCAATTTATGTTTTCAAAATAATAAAATAGTTTCTTTAGAATAGGTACTTAACTAGGTTTTTATGTTTAAAATGTAGCAAAAGTTGACATAATCTGCGCTAAGCTAAAAGTTATTTCCTAATTAATAGGCTATTATTCATATTTTTGGGATTATGCTGAGTGAAATAATAAATTGAAATTCCTATATGTTTCGAGATGGGCCTTGCCTCATTTTTCATTAGAATTAAATCAATGTGCCAATGACCTTACAAAAATATTACAGAAGTTCCCCTGTTCGTCACCAGATAGCAGCCAGATGCTGCTGTATGGACCTTGGAAGAAAAGCGATCCATATACACACATCAAAAAAAGTTTTGCATCACCTCGGTTCCAAGAGTTCAGGAACCGTTAAATACAAAGGGAATAGAGATCAACACAAACAACATTTCAGCTCGTTTTATTGCTCATGAGACCCACACATTGCATGTTGTACCATCATACAGCTAGACCTTCAGCATTTGTGGTCCAGATTGCAGTACACACCACTACCTCTAATACCCAGTAGCACGTCCTCTTGCATTGATGCATGCCTGTATTCGCCGTGGCATACTATCCACAAGTTCATCAAGACACTGTTGGTCCAAATTGTCCCACTCCTCAACGACAATTCGGCGTAAATCTCTCAGAGTGGTTGGTGGGTCAAGACGTCCATAAACAGCCCTTTTCAACATATCCCAGGCATGTTCGATAGGGTTCATGTCTGGCGAACATGCTGGCCACTGTAGTCGAGCGATGTCGTTATCTTGAAGGAACGCATTCACAAGATGTGCACGATGAGGTCGAGAATTGTCGTCCATGAAGACAAATGCCTCTCCAATATTCTGCCGATATGGTTGCACTATGGGTCGGAGGATGTCATTCAGGTATCGTAAAGCCGTTTCGGAGCCTTCCATGACCACCAGTGGCGCACGTCGGCCCCACATAATGCCACCCCAAAACATCAGGGAACCACCACCTTGCTGCACTCGCTGGACAGTGTGTCTAAGACGTTCAGCCTGACCAGGGTGCCTCCAAACACGTCTCCGACGATTGTCTGGTTGAAGGCATATGCGACACTCATCGGTGAAGAGAACGTGATGCCAATTCCGTGGGGTCCATTCAGCATGTTGTTGGGCCCATCTGTACCGCGCTGCATGGTGTCGGGGTTGCAAAGCTGGACCTCGCCATGGACGTCGGGAGTGAAGTTGCGCATCATGCAGCCTATTGCGCACAGTTTGAGTTGAAACACGACGTCCTGTGGCTGAACGAAACGCATTATTCAACATGGTGGCATTGCTGTCAGGGTTCCTCCGAGCGGCAATCCGTAAGTAGCGGTCATCCACTACAGTAGTAGCCCTTGGGCGGCCTGAGCGAGGCCTGTCATCGACAGTTCCTGTATCTCTGTACCTCCTCCATGTCCGAACAACATCGCTTTGGTTCACTCTGAGACGCCTGGAAACTTCCCTTGTTGAGAGCCCTTCTTGACACAAAGTAACAATGCGGACGCGATCGAACTGCGGTATTGACCTTCTAGGCATGGTAGAACTACAGACAACATGAGCAGCGTACCTTCGTCCTGGTGGAATGACTGGAACTGATCGGCTGTCGTACCCCCTCCGTCTAATAGGCCCTGCTCATGCATGGTTGTTTACATCTTTGAGCAGTTTTAGTGACATCTATGAACAGTCAAAGGGACTGTATCTTGGATACAATATACACAGTCAACGTCTATATGCCGGAGATCTGGGAACCGAGGTGATGCAAAACTTTTTTTGATGTGTGTATGTTTCTTCGCCGAGGCATGTATGGCGTTGGGTAGCGTACGTATAGGCTACACTTCCCTTTTTGTTTCTGTTCCCTTATATCCATCCCTCCCCCCTTCCTTATCTGTGAGTTCACAAAAGTATCCTTGAACGTAGTCCTCCCAATTCATTAAGATATACTTCATAAAAGCGGTTTCGGTGGCGTAGTTGGTAGCATGCTGAGCTTCTATGCCCAAGATCGCGGGTCCAAACCCGGCCGAAGTCGTCGGATTTTTAAAGAGCGTTAAAAATCCCTCAGTATGCCTTCCTTCGGAGGGGAAGTAAAGCTAGCGGTCACATGGCATGTTAATGAACCTTCCACTAATTACATCTGTGTGAAGCTAAATTATAGGTTAAACATTTAACAAACGCACTTAGGTTCCTGCGTTCGTCGCCTGGAGACGACTGCGCTGGCATCTGGCAACGAAGTTCTGAACTAATTGTCGTTGACTGTGACGTTTGGCGGCAAAAGTAGGAACTACTTGAAAAAAATCATTGTCTGCAGTACTTTCTTGAATGGAAAACAGATAACACACACTAATACAGTCATCACAATTAACACCGGTTATCAGACAGATTCTACACACATGCAGCCCCTAAACTAAGGAACCAACCAACCTAAACTTCATAAATTTGGTCGATTAAAATCACGTTCTCCATTTGTATTAAAACCCAAGAATTGGTTAGGAGAGAGTTGGACATTTCATCAGATTGGCAACAGGAGTGGAACAACACTGTTGCTAAGGAATAATGCGGAAAATCCGTGCCCGGATAATCGAGAGTATACCGTAATCTAATAAAACAAATTTTAAATTATAACCAAGAAAGCAGTGGTGTTGAATTAAAATTATCTCAATAACAAAAGATCTCAATAATTAACCATTTAGCTTCGAAAGATTACAACCAACATGTCCACTAATTTGTACCCGACAACCACCAGAAGGTTTTGATCAGCCACGTAAAACCCAGGTTGCCCTTCAGTGGTGGATTCAGGCCTTGCGGGGCCCTGGGCGAAATGATAAGTTGGGGCCCACAACAATAGGAAATTTAAAAAAAATATCACATCAAATGGAAAATAGTTCGGTAATAATAATAAAGTAAAGAATAGTTACAATATTTTGAATACACTACAGTACATTTTTTAAATAATGTGAAATAAACCTTTAAGTAAACTTTTTTTTAATAATATGAAATAAACCTTTAAGTCCCCTTGAAGAAGATTATGTAAACTTTTTTATTTAGTCTATTTACCCTCTAGGTTGGTGGTTCCCACGGACTCAGCGAGGGAACTCACCACTACCGCCTCTATGGGCAGTGTCCTGGAGCTTGGAACATCTGGTCGGGATGGATACAACTGGGGAGGTGTGATCAGCACTTCGCCCAGGCGGCCTCACCTGCAAAGCGAACAGGGGCCTCATGAGGGATGGGAAGGGATGGAAGATTGAGATGGATAGGCTAGGAAGAGGCAAGGAGGCGGCCGTGGCCTGACAGTAGGTACCATCCCGGAATTTGCCCGAAGACGAAGTGGGAAACCACGGAAAACCACTTCGAGGATGGCTGAGGTGGGAATCGAACCCCCTCTACTCATTTGGACCACCCGAGGCTGAGTAGACCCCGTTCCAGTCCTCATACCACTTTTCAAATTTCGTGGCAGAGCCGGGAATCGAACCCAGGACCTCCGGGGCGGCAGCTAACCATGCTGACCGCTACGCTACGGAGGCGACTATATGTAAACTATGAAATATTACAATTACTTTGCGACTTTTTTCCCGGCTTAAGTCTTCTATTATCTTATTGAAATCTAAACTTGCTGAACGGTCACGGGAGGTCATAGCTGCACTGAAAAAAGGAATATGAATTGTAAATTAGTATGAAAAAAAATCCATGGCGCTAGGCCACCGGACCGCGGGGCCCAGGGCGGTCGTCCTCCTCGCCCTCCCCTAGATCCGACCCTGTTGCCCTAACACGGTACGAATCAACCATGGGCGGTGTGGCTTGTTGCTGCATAAGTGGGACATGAAGACCTCGCCCAACTGTGAATGTGGTGCGCCTAGACAAACCATCCGTCACATTGTTACACAGTGTTGTAAAAGGGCATTCTTGGGATCGCTGGAAGTCATTGCGCAAGCCTCTATAAAGGCTATAGATAAAGCCCAGCGCGGTGCGGATATGTGCGGATAAACCCGCGGATATCCGCCAATTTTTTCGCTATGCGGATATAGTTTGCATGGCTGTGCGGATGGCGGATAAGCTGCGGATAATGGAGAAAATTTGCGGATAGTTCTTAGAATACAATCCGAGCTTGTTGAATAACATTACTAGGACCCAACCGGGTGAGTTAGCCGTGGTCGTTACGGCATGACTGCTGGCAGTCGCTCACATCCGGGAGGCGAGGAGGTTCGAATCCCCCCGCCGGCAACCTTGAAGATGGTCTTCTGTGGTTTCCCATCTTCCTTCCAGGCAAATGCCGGGGTTGGTCCCTAACTATAGACCACAGCCGCTACCTTCCAACTCCTCGTCCTTACATTCCCACTTCCCTCCCCAACGGTGCTTGTAGCTCACCCATTGGGTGTCCGTCTCGAAGCAGCTACAAAACTGGCGAGCAGAACATGTCCTCGGACACTCCCGGTACTAAAAGCCATACGCTAAAAAAACTAGGACCCAGATGTTTAAGACATATCATATCTTTCCGGTATGTTTCTTTTTTCATGACAAATATAAGATGATGATTTAAGCTAATCCCATTCAAATTAAGTCGTAAGCATAATTAACACTCCGGACAGGAATGGGTTGCAATTCTGGCTGTATTGCGTTCTTTTTAAATATAGCACATGACATACATATCCTTGGTGAAAGACTTTATCTTCTTATGTCTAAATATGCTGCTTTAGTAATTTATGCTTGATTTAATTAAAACTATTATTGAATAGATTCGGATAACAAACGTGCGAATGTGGAAAGAAGTCGTGCGGAATCGGATAACAGTCGTGCGGATGCGGATAACGTTTGGTTTATACGCGCAGGGCTCTAGCTATAGAATGGCTGGACAATTTGGATTTAAGGCTCTAAATGTATCAGGTGCCAAATTGATTGGCTTATAGATTTGTGATGTTTGTAATGATATTATATATTTTGTATACTTTGTCATAAGCTTAACAATAATACTAGTGTAATTAGCCTATTTATGAATTGGGGAAAGGATTGGGAAGAAGACAGCCTTGGTCTTGAGTTAGGAACCATCCCGGCGTTCCTCAGGGGCTCACATCTAGTGGGACGTGGGTTGGCGACCAAGGGACCCCAGCTGAGTCTGGAATTGCATCCACTTACTTGTTCCGGGCTACTCTCCGTCTTTTTTTTCCTGTCGACCACTCTTGGTCAACTCTTGTACTCTTCCGACCCCGACGGTATTAGGGTATGCAAGGCATCGGGAGTCTCTTCCTTTCCCGCCTTCATTGGCCCTTGTCTCATCTTTCCTGGTCCCTAATTCTTCTTTTTATTTTCATTATAGTTCCCTTTCTCTTTAAGATTCCCGCCCTGTTTTTGTGAAATGGCTCACGGTGTCTCTGAATTTCATTTTGTGAGTTAAAATAAATCCCAACCACATTTTGTAAGTATTTTCAATCTACATTGCATTTTGTAAATTTTTCGATCTAAATTCCATTTTGTCAGTACAGTATTTTGAATCGCGGGCTTCCACATATTGTGAGTATTTTGAATTTACCATACATTTTGTAAGCATTTTCAATTTCAGTTGCTTTTTGTAAGTATTTTGAGTTTCAATTGCATTTTGTGAGTATTTTGAATCTGAACCGACCTTTTTCAATCTAACTTGCATTGTGTATTTTGAACCTCAATTGCATTTTGTACGTATTTTCAATTTCAATTGCATTTTGTCAGTATTTTGAACCTCAACTGCATTTTGCGCGTGTTTTTCAATCTAAATTACTTTTGTGAGTATTGTCCTTCTAAATTACCGGTACCTTTTGTAAGTATTTCCACTGTACATTTTGTGAGTCATTTCAAACTGAGTTCCATTTTGTATTTTCAGACTGGCTTAATTTTCGTTATGGATTCCGTTTCATTGTCATTTTCGCTATCGCCCATATCATTAGGGACCGATAACCTAGATGTTAGGCCCCTTAAAACAACAGTTATTATCATCAACATCATCATCATCCATCCCAGCATTTGCCTGGAGTAGAAAGGGGGAAACCACGGAAAACCACCATTCAGGCTGGAAGAAGATGGAATGGAACACTCCTCTTCTCAGTTTTTCCTCTGAATGTACCCCGTTCCAGCCCTCACACCACAACACAAATTTCTTAGCAGAGCCGGGGATTGAAACCGAACATCTGGGGCGACAACCAAGTGTGAATCAATTTTCAGTTTCTATGTTTCGGTAAATATCCAAACAAAATCGAGAATATTGGTGAATCCATTCAACAGTGCATTCAGTTCTGCTACTTAGAAAGCATTGTCACTGACGATATTACGTGCACCACAGAAATCAAAAGGAGAACTGCCCTCGATAAACAGGCCTTCAGCATTAAGAGACAGCTTCTGACAGGCAGGCACATTAGCATTAATACTAGAAAATCGTTTATCAAAACATATATTTGGAGTGTTTTGTTACATGGATGCGAACCTTGGGTTCTAAGGAAACAGGAATACAACGTCTGGGAGCAGCGGAAATGTGGGTGTGGAGAAGGATGCTGAAATTAAGCTGGACGGAGAAAACGACTAACGAATGGGTCCTCAAGGAAGTAGACGAAACAAGAAAATTGTTCACTTCTATAGAAAAGAGGAAAGCAAAATTTGTTGGCCACACCCTACTTCATAATGAGTTCCTGACCACCAGACTGGAAGTAGAAGTTCTGGGGAAGAAAGGAAGAGGAAGACCGCGGAAGGCTCATCTGGATTCCGTGATGCAGGGACTTCAATTTAAACAGAATGCTGACTTAAAACGCTCAGCAAGGGAGAGACAAATGTTTCAATATCAGAATGTACGAAGGTGGATCAAAAAGTTAGTTGCACTAACGCGCTGCAGCAGCGTGTGTGTGTCGCAAAAATGGGCATAGCGGAGAAAGGGACAGACACTGCCCACACGTTTGTTAGGCAGGTGGCTGTGGTGTATCGTCTTGAATGGTGTGAATAGCGGCCAAATGCAATGGCGCGTCGACTGGTCGTTCACTCCAAGTATGAGGTGCGTGCGACAATCCGATTCCTATGGGCCAAAAGGAAGAATTGTACGGACATTAAAGAGAAGCGCCGGGGAAAATTGAGCGCCGGTGTGATTTTGTTGCACGATAACGCAACACCTCACAAGGCCCGCCAAACGAGCGATCTGCCGCAGCGTTTCAAGTGGGAGGTCTGGCAACATCCACCCTACAGTCCCGATCTAGCGCCATGTGACTTTCATCTGTTCGGTAAGCTCAAAACGGAGCTCGGTGGTCGACGTTTCCAGACCGATGAGGAGGTGAAGGCCGCTGTCTCCGTGTGGTTGCGGAACGCTGGAGAAACTTTCTGTGCATCCGGCAGCGACATGTTTCGTGTCTCTTGGAAACTATGTGGAAAAGTGACGTTACATTGTATGTCGTTATACGCGTGTTGCTGTTGTATAGGTGGTGTAATAAATGGCCATAACTGGGAAGTGCAACTTATTTTTTGATCTGCTCTCGCATATACTACATATACTGAATTATTTAATGCCTCGTGGTAGCAGAGTTCATCTGTAAATGCTACAGAAGGAAATCGCGCTATCTTCCGTCACGTACATCCGGCCCATGTCGTGTTTCTCCTCGAAGTGACGTCACGTGCTGTACAAAAATCTCTACTAGAGATCTGCCAGAATTCATGTCTGGTAGCAATTTGTTATGTGGGACAAGTTTATGGGGAATTATATACGTAAATATATACTAATCCCTGTCAGTCGTTCTATCAAGCATCAACGGCTCAAGATAAGCTGCTTCGGTGGCGTAGTTGGTAGCATGCTGAACTGCTGTGCCCAAGATCGCGGGTTCAAACCCGGCCGAAGTCGTCGGATTTTTAAGAGCGTTAAAATCATTCAGTATGCCTTCCTTCGGAGGGGAAGTAAAGCCGGCGGTCCCATGTCATAGATTTATGGCATATAAAAGATCCTTCCACTAACTAAACTTGTGTGAAGCTAAATGTCTACGTTAGATTTCATTGTAACGCTCTATCAAAGTTCCAACGTTCACCAGTAGATGTCAGTGACATCTGGTGGCGAAAGTCGGAACTACTTGAAATTGAACGGAACTTGTCGCTCACCCCATGGGTGTCCGCTTGAAGCAGCTACAGCCCCTGGCGAGCCGAACATGTCCTCGGACACTCCCGGCACCAAAAGCCATACGATAAATAAATAAATAAATGCTCAAGGTATAGGAATTAAGGAAAGCCTTAATTTTATTTTCAGTGTTTCCTTATTAACCACTCATAGGGGCAGATGACCACGTAGTTCCGCCCCTTAAAACAACAATAACTAACTATTAACCACATAGCTAATTAATTAAAATGCTCCCATTATAATTGGGTAAAATCGCGTTGAGCGACTCAAAAACATTACATTTTGGTTACTAAGGCAACACTGAAAACTGGCTTCCAAGACGATAAACAATTATCTTAATTACTGTATTGTGGTATATTTTGTATCCTTCAAGTTAAGATTTTAGAGATTCTGGTACATTTTTCTCAGGAACTACTTAAGTTACAGGCCTCATCTTTTGTAATGTGATGGTATTCTTGTGCTTTTATAGAATGAACGGAAAGTTATTTAAAATAATCTTTATGTTCGACCCTCACTATTATGTGTCAGAAAACGGTGTCATAATGATGGTCATTATAACACTTATTTTCATTATGATGCAGTTTCTCCAGCCAATCAGAGCTCGTTCATTGACCAATTAGGTAACGATACCTTCACGCATGCGCTCAAAATCCAACATGTCGGACATAAACACAACATCGAACTATAATAAATTACCGACATGGAATACGCACCGTCCATATGTTCGCGTAAATAAACTGGCGAATATGAAACAAGAAATAGCACTGTACCTTAAAATCACCAACACTAATTTCTACACAGCGCATTCAAACGACTCCGGTGACAATATTACTGAGGGACGGCAGATGTAAACACATGGCTTGCATATGGCATTGCAAGCACACAGAGCGCATGCGTCGGTCGTTCAAAGATCTTGAAAGACAGAGAGATGTCTCGCGCTCGCACTCCGATAACAAAATTCTTGTGGCTGACTCTCAACAGATATTTATGAATATTTATGTTAAAACATATAATAAAATTATAATTATCGTCGAACATAAACAGTCGTATGCAACTCGCCTATAATGGTAATTAAGACACTCGTATGGAAATTATAAAACTCGCATACGCTCGTTTTATAAAAAATACTCGTGTCTTAATTATAGCCGTACTATTATATTTTCAATTTATTAATTTAGACATACAAAATACAGAATATTGAATGTATGGAAAGGGAAACACTTATGCGCTGGAAATACCTGTTGGCTGCATCAACTGTCCATCACTGGAGAGTAAAGAACCACCAGTAACAACGCCGTCAGGACTTTATCAATTTAAATGGCTGCTTCGGTTTGGCTTTTTAAAGCAGCAAGACGCCAACATTTCAAGTTGGAGATTATACTTATTGGAGTCCCCTTGTGTGAATTAATGATCTTTAAGGACACTGGGCTGTGAGAAATTACTCATTTTTCCGTTTGGTCATTGGTTGTTAATTTTACACAAAACAATGATATAACCTTTCCAAGCCACCTGCTAACAATAAATATTAAATATTATTGTCTAATTTTGTACAGGGTGTCCCCCCAGAAGATAAAATGAAAGAAAGAAAGAAAGAAAGAAAGAAAGAAAGAAAAAAAGAAAGGAAGGGAGGAAGGAAGGAAGGGAGGAAGGAAGGAGGGGAGGAAGGAAGGAGGGAAGGAGGGGAGGAACGAATGAAGGAAGAAAGAAAGGAAGGAAGAAAGAAAGAAAGAAAAAAGAAAGGAAGGGAGGAAGGAAGGAAGAAAGGAAGGAAGGAGGGGAAGAAGGAAGAATTGAAGGAGGGGAGGAACGAATGAAGGAAGGAAGAAAGAAAGGAAGGAAGAAAGAAAGGAAGAAAGAAAGAAAAGAGAAAGGAAGGGAGGAAGGAAGGAAGGAAGGAAGAAAGGAAGGAGGGGAGGAAGGAATGAAGGAGGGAGTTAAGTAAGGAAGGAAGGAACAAAGGAAGGAGGGGAGGAACGAATGAAGGAAGGAAAAAAGAAAGGAAGAAAGAAAGGAAGAAAGAAAGAAAGACAAAAGAAAGGAAGGGAGGAAAGAAGGAAGGAAGAAAGGAAGGAGGGGAGGAAGGAAGGAGGGGAGGATGGGAGGAGGGGAGGAAGGAAGGAAAGAAGAATTGAAGGAGGGGAGTAAAGAAGGAAGGAAGGAATAAAGGAAGGAGGGGGAAGGAAGGAGGGGAGGAAGGAAGGAAGGAAGAATTGAAGGAGGGGAGGAAGGAAGGAAGGAAAGAAGGAAGGAAGAATTGAAGGAGGGGAGGAAGGAAGGAAGGAAGGAAGGAAGAAAGGTAGGAAGCTTGTAGTTTTACGTGACCGTTAATCTCACGATCATGAGCCACCTTCTTACGTGGAATCCGAACCACAGGATATGGCACTTCACTTCGAAAATCTCACATTTATTGCCTGGGAGTCAAACCCGGTCTACCTTGATGAGAGGCAAAAAGCTTTAACGCTGCGTCACCACGTCCCCAAGATGGAATGAGGTATGAAAATCATATATTATCGAAATGAAAGAAAAAGGAAAGGAGCGGTGTCTCATTCTGAATTAATATAAAAGCAAGTTACTGATAAAATAAATTATTTTTAAAAAATCTGTATATTATTTCCATTCCAAGCCTGAAATTACGTCTCCTAAATGCAAGTATGTTGCCAAATCTTCTTACGGCATGGAGAATAAAGAATGGGTTTGGCGAAAGAAGTCGGAGGAAGATATATAATAAAATAAGGTGCACCCTTGGCTGCTGCGAACAGACCATTTATTGATGTGCCTTTTCCTCCATGAACAGAGGCGAGGGAAGAAGTGTGTGTGTGTGTGTGTGTGTCATAAAAATCAAATATCGCCCTCTTAACGACCACTACAAAGCACATTTGGCATGGCAGCATCTACCTTGCTACCTGCCATCGCCAAGTCCCGCCCCTAGGGCAGCTGACAATAATAAGTACCCAGCGAGCTCCAGACTAAACTAGGGGTGGAATAAAAGTGAGATAAAATATGAGCTTCAATTATTTTATACAGGGTGTTTCAAAATGCCAATCACACAATTTGAGGCTTGTTGTAGGGACTAAGAAACTAGCCACAGGGGGAGCAATGCAGCTCAACTCGGTGCCGGTCCCAAGCCCGGAGAAATGGTGAGGGTCAATGGCTGGTTATTGAGTCTCGGTGAGGACACTAATGTCGAGTAGGTGTCTCAGGTAAATACTGAGAAATGCTCAAGTTGGTAGGCTCCCTACTTACGCAACCAGCAAATCCTACCCCTTAAGGGGATGGGTGAGGGCGAGTTTCCAGCGCCTTAAAACTGGATCAACTCGGCTAAGGTATGGTAACCCTGACAAAAAAAAAAGTCCCTGGTCCTCCAGGTTGGGGGTTGGGCGTAGGGCCAACGAACCCACCGTAGAAAACAATAGTGTTACGAAACCCTCTGATGAGCCTCGGATATGTGGATGTACAGGTGACGAATCTGGCAATCAACAACTGACATGATAATGGGAAACGTGGAAGGCCAAGAAGGACCTGGATCCAAGATGTAGAGGACGAACTGAAGACTATGCAAATCAAGAGATGGTGGGAGAAAGTAGAACGAAGAGATGAATGGAGAACCATCGTGAGGGAGGCCAAAGCGCATCCTGGGCTGTGGCGCCGAGGAAAGAAAGAAAGAAAGAAAGAAAGAAAGAAAGAAAGAAAGAAAGAAAAAGTAGGGACTGAGACAGTTAAGTTTAGCATAGAAACTTGTGTCCGGAAACGTACAGTCTACCCGCTACCCGCATAAAACCACTACAGCATACGTTCACATCTCCCGTCTGAAGGTTATTTTTCTTCGTATATTCCAGTAGCCCTAATTGGAATTGTATTGTGTTGGCCATTTGAACAATTTACAATATACAACTCAGCATTTTTCTACATTTGTGCCGTGTCTTGTGTGGGGTTTCGCCTAGGACACCAAGCTGTCTCATCAGCGGGCTCTTGGTGTCCTCCCCCAGGGGCTCACATCTAGTGGGACGTGGGTTGGCGACCACGGGGCCCCAGCTGAGTACGGCATTGCTTCCACTTACTTGTGCAGGGCTCCTCTCTGTCTTCTTTCCTATCGACCTCAATTGGTCAACTCTTGTTCTCTTCCGACCCCGACGGTATTAGGGTATCCGAGGCCTAGGTAGTCTCTTCCTTTCCCGCCTTAATTGGCCCTTGTCTCATCTTATCTGATACCCTCCTTCTGCGAGGGGTCAGCCTTCTTTTTCTTTTCATGTTCTCTCCTGCCTTCTGCTCAAGGCCCTCAAGGAGGCAGGGTGTATGTAGCCCCACCACTTCTGCTGCACCCTGGATAATGCTACACTCTCAGGGGCTCATGGCTGGTGAGTTCGGGAGTTGGTGACCCCGAGGGATTCCTGAGCTGGGTCCGGTTGCCCCCTTTTGTCCATTATATGTGGTGAGGACCCTCTCCTCTTTCATTTTCCTATCTGACTTTCATGGGTTCGATTCCCGGACACTGCATGTGAAATTTTCGAAGTGAAATGCCATGTCCTGTGGTTCGGATTCCACGTGAAACGGAGGTCCCGTGGCTCATAATCACAAGATTCACGGTCACGTAAAACTACAATCTTCCTTCCTTCCTTCCTTCCTTCCTTCCTTCCTTCGTTCCTTCCTTCCAAGTCCCTCAATCCGCATTCATCGAGGGTTGAGGGCATTTCTTTTCCTCCTCTCATTTATTTGCCTTATTCTCCTTTTGTTTTCCAGTTCTTCTTCTAGTACGGTATATAAGTTAGTAGTTAGTTTTAGTTCAAGTTTACATTTCATTATCATCTTCACGATCACCCAACCCATTAGGGGCCGATAGCCTAGATGTTAAGCCCCTTAAAACAACAATTATCATCATCATCTTGGTGTCCCCGCCCGGACCCCCACAGGAGTGGGTGAATACTCTGCCTGGTTTTATGGATCACCTCCAGAAATAACGATGGATACTCGTACAGCGAAAGTGTTTCAACAGTGCTTTTGGCAACCTTTTATATAAATTTAAAATTACGAGTATTTTTCATTGTAAAAAAAAGAAAACATTAACAGATGTGTAAATGACAGAGGTTCAATTTGTAAAAATAAACTGCGCGCTACCTCCCTTTTTTTATGAAGTGCACCTGCGCTTCTTTACTGCAAGAAATAAAAGCTCAAGCAGCCATTACCTCCCTATGAAGGCTTCACTGGCCGTGAGAGCCAATATACCATCAATTTACAATATAAATTGTCAAAAATATAAATGGTAGGTACACTTCAGGTCATTCAGAAGTCCATGATAGATTTACCACGATTCCTGGCAAGATAAATACGTGTTAGAAACCCAATCCAAACAGGAACGCTGTACAACCAGGAATATCTAGCCTACGATGATGACATAGTAATTTTAGCAAGGACGGGGAGATCCATATCCACTGCATACAGAGAACTGGAAGAAGGATCAGAGAATGATTGCCTGAATGTCAACACTGGAAAAACTAAATACATGTTATTATCCCGAGAATTGAGAAATGAGAAAGGATGACAACCTATTGATCAATGAGAAAGAATTTGAGAAAGTCACTAATTTCAAATATTTGGGATCTACTGTAAAATCACGGAGGATAATAACACAATGGAAAAAATTAAAGAGAGAATAGCACAAGGAAATCGGTGTTCATTTAGACCCCTGAAATTACTTAAAACGCGCACGGTCTCTTAAAAGATCAATAAGAAAATACTGGCGGACCCGTGCGAGAAAACTCGCATGTTCATAAACCACACTTCCCCCGGCGCCCCTACGGCCAAAATGCGAACTGAACAGCAATTATGTCACGTATTTTCATACAGCAACAGTATTTGCAAATCGCACACTTCTTACAAAAATTGATATTTATGAAATTAGAATGCAATTCGTCACTGCAAATGTAATTTGTGTGCAGAGTCCATTGATTGACAGCTTAGCTGTAACACTTACCGGTTACTCGATATTTATGAAATTATACGATTTGAGTACTCATTCCTTTGATTTACTGTTTCTGAAATTCATGCAAAATGATAAAGGAAAGACCACAGAATGTTAAAATGATATGAAACAGGCGTCACAGCGGCCAAAATATGAAGTGGACATCAATTATGGAGCTTTTTTCCTCTAGCAACAGTATCTGCAAATCGCACACTTCGTACATTTTTTAAAAGCCATTTCAAAGAAATTATATATATATATAGGCCTATATATGAAATTAGAGTTCAATTAGTCACTGCCAATGTATATTATCCTTCATTTGAATGCTCGTTTGTCACGATCGGTCGCATGTGAGCACTGCAGGAGGGATCTATACTACTGAAATAATATATATGATGACTAGCAACCCGCCCCGGCTTCGCCCAGGAATAGTGAATGCATTACGTGATAAGCGATTTTCTTTTTCCGATGTCAATGAACTACGACCTATATCCGTTTTACGTCTCGGCATGATGGGTTAAAATCACTGACTGGACTATTAAATATATTATCATGGAAATGCAAGTGCAACGAATACCTGTCAGACGTAATTTAAGAATGGCGAGGTGCATGAAACACAAATCCCGCTTCCGTCCAATCTTAACTGGAATGTTCATTTTAAGGGAAAGAAACGTTCTCAAGCGAAATGAAGAAAAGCTGAGTTGCACTTCCAGGGAAACTCCAAACACAACTACTCTTCTCTGAAGTCTTAACTCAACACGACTCGACAGCTGTATCTGGGGTAATAGGCTCGCCCGCTAGCTAGGCTGTAACTGGGGTGATAGGCTCTCCCCTAGCTATCTCGTTAACTGTCACCTCAGTAATTGAATGGCGATTGTTGCAAGAAATGAAAACGTAAAAACTCTTATAGTGGGCGAAGTATTGAAGATAGAGATATGCTCTCACGAACTTTTCTGTAAGACTTTTCATGCTGAACAATTCTTACACTCATAGTATATTGATATTTTTAAAGGTTTGCCCAGCGTAAGCATAAAAAGCGCATGGACGACAGTTTTTTTTTCGACTTTTTCACTGAAATCGTTACTGCTCGGCTTCCTTTGATCATAAATAGATTATTTTCTACTGACACCATCCTCGATATATCCTTTACAGAATGGTGAAAACCATATCAAAATCCATCCAGTGGTTCTCGAGATTACCCGTGATATCCAAGAATCGGGGACTTGGTTTTATACTAAGTAGAGATGAATGATACCGTACAATAATTAGACCAGTTGTTACTCATGAATGTGAAACGTGGGTACACACCATCAGAGGAGAACAGAACCTGTCCAGGAAAATGGAAACTGGCGAGCATGATATAACAAAGAGTTATATAGCCTGTATGAGAATACGATGGGCAGGACATCTAGAAAGGATGGAGGAGAAGCGGACAGCTAACCGGATATTTCATCGACACCCGGAAGACAGGAGCCGGCAGGGTCGAGCACTTAAAAGATGCCTGAACGAGTTAGAGGATGATCTACGACAAATACGATTTCGTGAGTGGAGACGGCTCGCCTTGGACCGTAAAGCGTGGACTGATGTGATTGCAATAGCTATAGCACCGATGGGTAAGGTAAGGTAATTCATAAGTACCAAATATCCTCCTTTGCTCACTTAATAAGATTGTGACTGACAGGAGGTACTGCCTTTAGCTTGAAACAAAAATCTTCAATTTCCACAACGTGAAGAGGTGTGTGAAAACGCACCTCACAAGTTGAGGATTCATCTCATCTTTAAATTATAGGTTAGATATGACTAACGCTCTTAGGTTCCAACGTTCATCACCAGGAGCTGACTGCGGAGGCATCTAGTAACCAAGTTCAGAACTAATTGTCGGTGACGGTGGCGTTGGGTAGCAAAAGGAGGAACTACTTGGAAATTGAATGCCTGCTGTCCTTAGTTGAATTAAAAACAGATAACACACACTCATACAGTCATCACAATTGACACCGGTTATCAGACAGATTCTACGCACACCCAAAGTACACGGGGCTACATGATCGCGTTGTCGCAGCCCCTAAAGTGAGGAACCATCCATTCTCATCTCTTCTAGAATCAAACCTGTGCTTTCATTGTATGAAAAAGTCCCAATTCTGCTATTCCATTTCAGAATATTGACTTTTCTTGAAAAATAAGGCACCAACAATTTGGAAAGCCAATAAAACCAATCGCATCATACAAAATCATTCTTTATTCATACTATACCGAACGCCTTAGCAATAGATAAACAAGGCTACATGTGGACCAAAATTCAAGAAAGTGTCTCAAACGGTAACCTAATTAACATACAGATATAATCAATGAAAGAACGTAACGTAATGTGCTTAGCTACACTGCTGGATCAAGAATGGATATGAACAATTACAATTCTTTACCCAGCGTGCCTTGCGCGGCCAGTCAGCAGAAGCAGTTCCACTTTTATGTCACCTCAATCTATCACTCGAGATGACCATACGTTATCGATCGCACTGCAGCTAGGGGTGGCCAAGTAATTGAATGAAGGCCACACATATCATTTCTCGAAGACACGCGCCAGGATAGTCTCCAATAATGAAGCTTGGTACAGATATATAATAATAATATCGTATGGCCTCGGGTGCCGGGTGCAAGCTTTGTTATTTGACACCCAGAAGGTAGCTTACATGTCGAATTTTGTTGTTCCTTGAAGCACTATGAAAGTCAAGGAGGTTAGATATCTAAGCTCCTTGATACTACAGCTCTTTTTAGTACAGAAATGAGGAACATTGTGTTGGCGGAAACTCCCGAGATTAATTTTGCCATTATGAATTCAAATGGGTTCTTTGACATGCCAACATCGTATGACATGCGTGTCGTCATTTTTGCCGCCTTTCAAGAATCACTTATCACGGCCAGGAGTGAACCTGCAAGCTTGGGGTTGGTAGTCCGACACGATAACCACTCACCGACCGTGGCAAACTAAAGTGTACAATAATATGGGGGAGGGTCTGTACTAAAATATAAGGGACTGTCTAATGAAAACGAGACAGACGATATAACGAGCATGCCGTGGACGGTGGTAACGCAGGTTCGTGTGTGTATAGAAGTGCCCTCTATTGGGAATCAGGAAGGAACCGTGCGAACGTTCACCGCTATGCGATTTGGTTGTTAGACGTGCTCGAGTGAGTCATATATGCATCCGACGTCATTATGGAGGCAAGGAAAGAGTAACAGCAAGGTGTAGTGCGGATTTTGACTGTAAAAGAAGTGTCAGAAAGTGAAATCCTTGCCCGAATGTGTGCTCTGCCCTGGAGAAATACATTCGTGGCCGTCGATTTGCTTCGTATGCAGAGGTGCACGCCTGAGTACAATCATTGTTCCGGAGGCAACCAGAAACATTTTTCTATGAAGGCATCGACAGTCTTTATCCCACAGAGGGATAAATGTACTAACAGTTATGGCGAGTCCTTTTGAAATAACACACAGTGTATTTACTTTTTTTTCAATCTGTCTCATTTTACTTTGACTGCATCTGTCTCGTTTTCATTTGACTGACCGTTATATTTAGGTTTGTCAGTTATTTTAGTTATTACCCTTCTTCTTCCTCCTTGCCTTTTCACGTTACGCGGGGTCGGCTTTCTTAATCCTGAGGTGCCAGTCGTTTCGTTGTAAAGCATCATCAGCACATAGACGCAATACTCTCATGTCCCTTTGGACATTTATCATCCATGTTATTTGAGGTCTGCCGCTGCCTCTCTTTTGTATAGCATTGGAAAGGCACTTCTTCACTACATGATTGTCCAGTCTTCGCATAACATGTCAATACCATCTTAGCCTTGACACTAAAAGTTTCTCTGTTATAGGCGCTACTTTGAAACTGCCCCGCACATGTTCGTTACGGATTTTATCTTTGAGGGTAACTCCACCTGCCCAACGTAACAAACGCATTTCTGTGGTATGTAGCTTTTGGTCATGTGCCTTTGTGGTAGCCATTGTTTCACTACCATAGAGTAGGATTGATCTTACGGCAGTTTTATAAACTTTACCCTTGGTTCTTATGGGTATTTTTGGATCACATAAAACTCCTGTTAATTCGTGTCATTTGTTCCATCCGGACGTGGCCGTATGGATTATATCGGCGGTTATCTTCAGCAAAATTCTAATGAACTTTATTTTTGGCACTTTCCATAGTCTTCACGTTCTTAATAGACCAACTAGTTTTGTAGGTTAATTTCTGGAAGGACAAATTCATCCTGTGTAGCATTCTCGCGATTTCAGAAATATAAGGTGCGTTCAAAAAGTAAAGAGCCAGAGGCTGTAATGCGCAAACCGGTGACGACATCTGCTAATCGTGGCGTCAGTAACGAGGTGTGATTCCGACCAGAGCGTGGAAGGTCACAGCCCGTCGCTAGAGGGCACGCGTGCACGTCACGTGACGATAAAAAGTGAGCAGCAGCAGCAGCAGCAGCAGCAGCATTATTCGTCCAACCAAGACCAAGACAAAGACAGTAGGCCATTCGACATGCTTCCTGGTGTGGTTGAAGACTGTGGGACACACATTGGGCCCACATTTTCTGCAAGTGCAGTCGTTCCTTCATGATGGTGTGCACACTTCCGGCGCTCAATCCGACCACGGCGGCTATGGCGTTCACTGTCACTCGGCGGTCATGGGTAATGAGTGCATCAACCAGCTGGACTTTGTCATCGGTAATGCAGGGGGGGGGGGGGGGGCAGACCGGGCATCATCGGCTAACGACACCCGTCCTTCCCTGAAGCGCTTGTGCCACACCTTGATCCTTGCAAGAACATACAGTGTTCGCCGTACACTTGTGACATTCGGCGATGAATGCCCGTTCACCCTACTCATTCCGCTGTCAGAAACCGAACAACACCTCTTTGCTCTTCGTTTGACGCCTCCATGTCACTGTTTGCAATGCGACTGGCAGCGTTGGACGATTCATGTATGCGGCTGCTCGCTTTGTATCGTCACGTGACGTGCAGGCATGCCCTCTAGCGACGGGCTGTGACCTTCCACGCTCTGGTTGGAACCACACCTCGTTACACACGTCACGATTAGCCGATGTCGTCACCGGTTTGCGCACTCCAGCCTCCGGCTCGTTACTTTTTGAACGCACCTTATATTTTGTAGGTTGATTTGTGGAAGGACAAATTCATCCTGTGCAGCATTCTCGCGATTTCAGAAACATATTTCCTGCTTCTTGTGCTGGAGCACGAGCCTGTAAAGTGGAATTTCTTCCATGCCTTGAGTTGTGCAACACTTTGAACAAGGCTTATGGGGGCGGGGTAATTCATTTAGGACCTTCACTTAGCGGGAGGGGGGGGGGGATATTTATTACAGAAAGCTCTTCAGGGGGTCATCACAAATTTGTGCCCAGTTACATTACGCAGGAATACAAGTATTTAAATGCTCTAACCTGACAGAAAGATTACATGAGATGCATGTCTGCCTGCCCTTTATTGTTCCCGCTACCAAACGGGGTCGGGGATGAGAGGCGATGAAAGTCTTTGTGGCGGAGAGTTTTTACGGCCATATGGCCTTCCTGACGCTAACCTCATGAGAAGAGTTAATGAGAGATTAAATAATAAAATACCATCAATGGCCTCGGGTGCCAAGTGCAAGCTTTGTTATTTGACACCCTGAGGGCAGCTTGCATGTCTAATTTCGTCGTTCTTTGAAACGCTATGAAAGTCTAGGGGGTTAGATATCTAAGCTCCTTGACATTATAGCGCTTTCTAGTAGAGAATGGAGGAACTTTGTGTTGGCCTAAAATCCCGAGATTAATTTTGTAATTATGAACACGGCCTACTGAATTCAAATGGGTTCTTTAACCCTGGAGGGGGCGCGTCACGGTCTTTTCGACCGGGTGCAGAGATAAATGTTTATAGTTCTTAACGTAGTGGGCCGTTAGTTTCCATCCCCTCAGTACCTTACATTGGACTCGTCCACTGTCGGTGTGCGTAAACAGTTCACCCCTCCCGCTCCTCAGTTTCAGCCAGAGTGCATTGTTGAACGGACCCGGTCTAAACCTTCTGGCGCGCCCCATGACGTATGCGTGTTTATGAGTTAAGTTTTACTTTTATTTTTCAGTTAATTTTTTATTGTTTAAGTGACTTTGAGCATTATTTATAAGTTGGTTCATTATTATTTACTTGTTTTGTAACAATAAAAATAGTTTTTGCGTCATTTGTGTTATTTTTTCGTGACCCGGTCGAAAACATCGTGCGTGCCTCCTCACGTGATTATTCTTTCGCGCCCTCTCCAGGGTTAACATGTCAATTACGTATGACAAGTATGTCGTGATTTTTGTCGCCTTTCAAAAATCACCTACCACGGCCAGGAGTGAGCCTGCTGCTTGGGGTTGGTAGTCCAACACGTTAACCACTGACCCACCGTGGCAAGCTGGAGATGAAATGAATGATGGTGAATGAAATCGGGAAAGGATGTGGAAGGAAGCAGCCGTGGCCTGACAGATGGTACCGTCCCAGTATTTGCCTGGTGTTGGAAATGGAAAACCACGGAGAACCATTTCAAGGATGGCCGACGGTGGGGCTTGAACCCCCGTCTACCGAGTCCGCAGAAAGCTAGTTCCCAAGGCCTACCGCTATGCTTTAGTGGGCGTAGCTACCTCTGTCGGTAAATATTACATGAGATATTTCACACAAAATAGCACGCCTTTATGCACTTTTCCGCGTGATTTGAAATTCCGATCTACGTTTTGCTACAGCATCACCTCCAGGTCATAATGCGGTCTGTAATTAAAATAAAAAATAAAAAAATGAATAAAATAAACAAAACAAAAAAAAACAAAAAAAAGTAATAAATTACATGCATAATATAGCTTTGGGGCTATTAGGTCGAGTGAAACTTTAAAAACGGACGTTCCGATATAACTGCTTGTCCCTTTATCAAGGTTTCTCAGGAAAGAGAGAAGGAATGAGTAACAATGACATATAGCCTCCATGGATAAATGGTATAAGATAGGAAGCCGTGTCGAAACAAATAGTTACTCCATGACATCCAGAGACCAAGAAGATGTTGGTAAAGAAACTATAGAGGGCAGCCATGATTTACTCAAGGCATAGCCATCACCTTTATTATGCCCGTTGCTCACGGCAAAATGTTTCTTAACATTTATTTTACAACTAATTTTATAAATTTTGACGAAAGCAAGCTGTGATGATCACGGTAAAATTATTTTATAAAATCCGTGGATGTATCAGGATCGCCATCGACCGATAAACTTCTGAACCAAGAATCAGCTGTTCAACACACATTGGTTTGAGAGTATGCCTCCAACAAGCAAAGCAAAAATTGCTGCTTTAGCTACAATTATATGTCGTACAGTGGTAAAAAGGAAGAAAAGAAATGCTAGGAAGTCCTGGACTCGGGAATGAATAAAAAAGAAGAGAAGAGTAGAGGAATGCTGTCCTTGGTAGAAAATGAATTGAGGTTAGAAGATCAGAATTCATATAGGAATTTTCTAAGAATGGAAGAAAGCAGTTTCAAAAAACTCTTAGATCTTGTTGGTCCCAAAATTATTCGACAGGACACTAACATGAGGCAAGCCTTTTCTCCTGAAATGAGACTGCAAGTGAGTCCGAAGCCCGTTTATCTTCGCCTTCACATCAGCCTGGCTTGTGTTCGGTCAAATTTGTGAAACACATTCGGTGATTGAGATTTCTGCCTCCCTTCTTGCATTTCTATTGTGGTATATGGGCGTTTTAACCTCATACAAACACTGATATTTCTGGTACTCGTCCAGTAAAACACTAACAGTTTCCTTAGTCCAGTCGGAGCCTGCCATTTTCGAAGTGTTTGTTTACAAGCGAGCTTCACAATCTTCTCACCACATGGCGCCAGCATCATCTTCATGTCAGCTTCCCTGATTGGTTCGTTTCGTAAAATTAATTTTACGGAATAGAACATGTCCTATTTTATGGAAAGTTTTATCAAAGGTTTTATAAAACTTGAATTTGACCGTGAGCAACAGAAATTTTATAAAATTAAATTATTGTACAATAAATTGGAAGGAAAATTTTACCGTGATCAACGGGCATTAAACAGTATAATAAATTACAATTTATATATTTAAAAAATATAAAATTAAAATATAAAAAATAAGGTTATTTTTTAAAACTAGAAATAAAAATTTTAAAAAAATAACAGTCAATAATTTATTTAAAAAAACTAAAAATTAAAAGACTCAAAAGAATAAAAATTTTAAAATACGTTAAGATAAGTTAAGATAAGGTAAACAAAAATTACAGTCAATCTGAAAGACTAGACATATCATTTAATGACGCATGCTACAAATGCTACATATGTTAGAAAGGCAGGAGGGCTTCTCGCTTCGCTCGAAGCCCCAGGACTCTTTCAACGGACTCCATTACGAACTTAGAACAAAATATTTCAACAATTAGTTCCATCCAATAAGGGCTTAAAGGTTTCAATCTGACATCTTGCCCACCTCTTTAAGGGTCACACTGTATTTGAGTCTGACATCTTTTACAACTCTTTAAGGGTCACCCATTATTTGAATCTGATATCTTGCAAACCGCTTTAAGGGTCACCCTCTATTTGAATTGAATTTAACATATTGTACACTTTGCTAAGTGACACCCTGTATTTGGCTCTGACATCCTGCACACCTCTTTAGGAGGCACCCTGTATTCTTATCTGGCATCTTGTATATCTCTTTAGAAGTCACCCTGTATTCTTGTGTGACATCTTGTACACCTCTTTAGAAGTCACCCTGTAATCTTGTCTGACATCTTGTGCACCTCTTTAGGAGTCACCCTGTATTCTTCTCTGACTTCTTGTACACCTCTCTAAGAGTCACCTTGTATTCTTGTCTGGCATCTTGCATATCTCTTTAAGAGTCACCCTGTATTCTTACCTGGCATCTTGTACTGTATTTTGCTCTGACAACCTGCTCACCTCTTTAGGAGGCATCCTGTATTCTTATATGGCATCTTGTATATCTCTTTAGAAGTCACCCTGTATTCTTGTGTGACATCTTGTACACCTCATTAGGAGTCACCCTGTATTCTTGTCTGACATCTTGTGATCCTCTTTAGGAGACACCCTGCATTCTTTTCTGCCATCTTGTACACCTCTTTAAGAGTCACCTTGTATTCTTATCTGGCGTCTTGTATATCGCTTTAGGAGTCACCCTGTATTCTTATCTGGCATCTTGTACACCTCTTTAGGAGTCACCCTGTATTCTTTTCGCTTCGCTCGAAGCCCCAGGTCGCTCGACGCCCCAGGACTCTTTCAACAGACTCCATTAACCATTAACTTAGGCTTCCCGTGCGGCTGCATGACGTCACTTCCGTCTCCGTAACGCAACCGTCTCCGTAACGCATAACGTTAGACCCAAAGCATAACGACGAATTCGACAAGATCATATGAAATGACAAAATGTAAAATGAAACAAATATATGTCTTTCTCGTATGTGACTCATGTTTATTTAGCGAATTGTTGTAGTGCCGGGAGTGTCCGATGAAATGTTCGGCTCGCCAGAGGCTGTAGCTGCTTCAAGCGGACACCCATAGGGTGAGCTACAAGTTCCGTTCAATTTCAAGTCGTTCCAACTTACGCTACCAGATGTCACCAACACCTAGTTGGAACTTTGATAGAGCGTGTCAACGAAATATAACCTAGAAATTTTGCTTCACACAAGTTTAGTTACTGGAAGGATCTTTTACATGCCATAAATATATGACATGGGACCGCTGGCTTCACTTCCCCTCCAATGGAAGGCATACTGAAGGATTTTAACGCTCTTAAAAATCTGACAACTTCGGCCGTGTTTGAAGCCGCGATCTTGGGCACAGCAGTTAAGCATGCTACCAACTACGCCACCGAAGCTGCTTGTAATAAACTGAAATAAAATGAAATGGATTGGTTTTCAACACGTTATTTACAAAACATGAAAAATGAAAAAATGAAAACTTAAAAATGAAAAATTGAACATTGAAAAATCAAAATAAAAACTAGAAAAAAAACGAAATTAAATTTAACAAGTAGTTACGTGAAGAACTATACAGCCTATTTTCATATATCCTACTTATGTTAATTGCCACTATCAACATACAAAATTTCAGTTTGATTGCTGAAATAGATTCGTAGATATTGAGAACCGACTAAATAATGCGGATGGTCGCCATGTTGGATTTTTATGTATGTAGGTCTTAGAGTTATGTACTGTTACATGAAGATTATTGTGTACGTTGAGTATTCAAACTTCAATCGCATGATTAGGACACAAGAAGTAAAAACGAGATTTTAAAATTCCGCACAGCTGCCATCTTGTGGATATGGAAACAATTGAAAAAAATAGATTCCTGTGGATTAACATATGTGTAAGGATTTACTGTACCAAGCGTCGCTGCACTCGGATGGTTGAATTGCGAGAAATCACCAAGTGAATATTTATTTTTCGCGTCGCCGCCATGTTGGATTTGTGATCACCTGCTTATTGAAAGTCCTATAGGTGAACTTATGTTCATAGTCCCCATGAACAGTAAAAAATTCAGTTTGATTGCTGTAATTGATTCGTTGATATTGAGATCCATCTAAATATTTCGGATGGTCGCCATGTTGGATTGTTATATGCATAGGCCATAGAGTCATGTAGCATTAAAGAAAAATTATTGCGTTGGTTCTTTACTCAAACTTTCACTTCGATCGCATGTTTACGACACAAGTGATAAAAACTTAATTTTAAAATTCGCACAGCCGCCATCTTGAGGTTATGTTAACAATTGAACTAAATTAGATACCAGTGCATTTCAATGTATATAAAGATTTCCTGTAGCAAGTTTCATTGCGTTTGGATCATTAAATCGCGAGAAAGGTTTGTTTAAAATTTTCAACTTCGCTTGGCCGCCATATTCGTTTTGTAGTTAACCGGTTTTTGAAAGTCTTATAGATGAACTTCCAGTATTACCATTTATATTCGTACAAAATATCAGGGTGATAACGCTAATAGTTTCAGAGATATAGAATGCCGGTGACATAGTTCGCACAGCCGGCATCTTGAGGTTATGTAAACAATTGAACGAAGTTAGATGTCGGTGCATTACAATGTGTAAAAACATATACTATAGGCCTACCAAATTTTATTGCGTTTGGTTGGTTAAATCGCGAGAAACGTCTATTTAAAAGTCGCAACTTCGCTTGGCCGCCTTGTTGGTTTTGTAGTTGCCAGGTTTTCAAAAGTCGCATAGGTGAACTTCTAGTAGTTTCCTTTATCACCGTAAAATATTCCAGGGTGATATTGGTTATAGTTTCGGAGATATTGAATGCTGGTGAAATATTTGGCACTGCCGCCATGTTGGATTGGTGAGTCATAACAAAATTTGAAGGACACGGTCGGGGTCATCCGGAATACTGCTATGAACTTACTGAGCTTCATTGTAATCACTCCAGTCATTTAGAAGTTATTAGGGGGGGGGGCACACACCATCACACACGCACACACAGACACACGGACAAAAGGTGAAATCATACGGCTTTTTTTTTTCATAAATGAAAATAGGCTAAAAATACGATAAGATAAGGTAAGATAAGTAAAATGTAAAATGAAACAAATAAATGCCTTTCTCGTATGTGATCCAGGTGAGACAGTCGGAAGGTACAAGAAAGGGACTTTGACCTAGATTTGCAACCCCTGTTCTTCCCTGCAGAAGTATGAGATATTACGTACTTGTAGCTGCTCCCGGGAAGGAAAAAGAAAAGAAGGGACCTTGGATGTTTTTATCTCGAGTCTCTTTCTCGATGGAGGTGATCTCGATACTGGCACACTTGTCGATAGCACACTCCACGATATTTCATGGGTAATGGCGCAGACCTAAACACTGAACACGAGGGCTATGAAGACATATACATTATTCAACCTTCACCACCCATAAACCGGGTCCACTGACTCAAAATGCTAACTTGATTGCCACGGAGAATCTGCGGAAACCTTTCCCTCAAGGAAGGAAGTCGTTCAAATGCTGCAATTTGCATGAGAACTTAGCAATGTGTCCCTTAAATTTACTCTGACAGTCATTGTCGAAAGTTTCTCTCAAGGAACAGCGAGATAACATTTTCATTCAATCAGCAAAATAATTTAATAATACCACTTCAGAATAAATGCTTCTGAAATATGGTGGCTTCTCAGTATAATCTAGAGATCTTGGACATACCGTGTGATAAATTTTTCTTCTTCTTCTTCTTCTTCTTCTTCTTCTTCTTCTTCGTCTTCTTCTTCTTCTTCTTCTGTCCTCGATTTTGGCCATCTTTGGACCGCGTAATACAACCCATTGCATTCACTGTCTCTTATTTCCTTTTTCCTTTCTTGCCTTCCAGTAGTTCTTCATTACATCAATTTGTTGCCTTCTTCTCTCTTCCGTCCGGATGTTAGCCCGCTTCTTCTTTTCCTTCTCCTGGAAACCGTTGAAATTTTTGACATATTTCTGAAAAGTGGCCTGTCCTGAATAATATCTATTGTTACTTCCATCTCTTCCATATCCCTTTTTATACTTCGTACCCATTGATTACCATTGTTGCTATTGTATACATGACTGAACATTTGTTTTGTGAGTCTGCTGTTATTCATCCTCATTGCGTGTCCAAAGAAATTAACCCTCCTTTTCGTGATCGTATCGTAGATTTTTTCAATTTCTTTTTTTCTGTAGAGGCCATCATTTATTCTGTATCTGAACTCTCCACTTTCTGTTTTTAATGGTCCCAATATTTTTCTAAGTATCCTTCTTTCGTTTTTCTATAGCTCTTCTATTTCGCCTTCTTTTAAATGGAAAACATACATTCTGAAGCATAGAGACTTTCCGGCTTAATTACCGTATTGTAATGTCGGATTTTAGTTGCAATAGAAAGATTCTTCTTCTTTTTGCGTTTTGCCCATTATAGAGCGCGCTTGAACTTGTTTTTCGGCTTGATGATATTCGCCTTCCTATCTTCCCAAAATCTCTTCATGAAGTCACTGTGCTGCTTCTTCTGTTCTTCTGTCCACTTGGTTCCAGTCCTGCCACTAGTTTTCACCCTAAACTTGTGCTTTGTTACTGCGTTCCTGAAGACTTTGCGGTTTCTCAGAATATTTTCTCCGATGTTCAACTCTTGCAGGTCCTCTCTTGATTCATCCAGCCAGATTATTATTATTATTATTATTAAAATTATGTTTTTCGCTCGGGGTCTCCGAAGACAACGCACTAATTTCTATGCGGCATACTTTGTTGCTCCTTCTTCTTCCTCCTCCAACACTCCATCCTCTCACTATGATTTTTTTCATTAATTCTGGAAGAGAGCAGAGCCTGAAATTTTCAATTCCACTTGGATAATATGGATAACAATTAAAACAAGAAGTTCCGTGACGAACTAAAGAGCCTACTTTCCTTAAAATTTAACAAGTAGTTCCGTGAAGAACTATACAGCCTATTTTCATATATCCTACTTATGTTAATTGCCACTATCAACATACAAAAATTCAGTTTGATTGCTGGAATAGATTCGTAGATATTGAGAACCGACTAAATATTTCGGATGGTCGCCATGTTGGATTTTATATATGTAGGTCCTAGAGTTATGTACTGTTACATGCAGATTATTGTGTACGTGTAGTATTAAAACTTTAATCGCATAATTAGCACACAAGAAGTAACAAGGAGATTTTAAAATTTCGCACAGCTGCCATCTTGATGTTATGGAAACAATTGAAATAAATTAGATGCCAGTGGATTACCATTCGTATAAGGATTTACTGTACCAAGTTTCACTGCACTCGTATGGTTAAATTGCGAGAAACGTCCATGTGAATATTTATACTTCGCGTCGCCGCCATGTTGGATTTGTTATCACCAGGTTATTTAAAGTCCTATAGGTGAACTTAAGTTCATAGCCCCTATGAACATTAAGAAATTCAGTTTGATTGCTATAATAGATTCGTAGATATTCAGAGCCGACTAAATATATTGGATGGTCGCCATGTTGGATTGTTAAATGTATAGGCCATAGAGTCATGTACCATTAAATGAAAATTATTGCGTAGGTTCATTATACAAACTTTCACTTCGATCGCATGAGTACATCACAAGAAATAAAAACTTAATTTTAAAATTCGCATAGCCGCCATCTTAAGGTTATGTAAACAATTGAACTAAATTAGATACCAGTGCATTACAATGTGTATAAATATTTCCTGTACCAGATTTCAGTGCGTTTGGAACATTAAATCGCGAGAAAGGTCTATTTAAAATTTTAAAATTCGCTTGGCCGCCATGTTCGTTTTGTAGTTAACTGGTTTTTGAAAGTCTTATAGATGGACTTCCAGTAGTGCCTTTTACCTCCAAACAAAATTTCAGGGAGATACCGCTAATAGTTACAGAGATATAGAATGCCAGTGAAATATTACGCACATCCGCCATCTTGAGGTTATGTAAACAATTGAACGAATTTAGATGTCGGTGCATTACAATGTATATAAATATATACAGTACCAAGTTTCATTGCGTTTGGTTGGTTAAATCGCGAGAAACGTCTATTTAAAAGTCGCAAATTCGCATGGTCGCCATGTTGGTTTTGTAGTCAACAGGTTTTCACAGGTCACATAAGTGAACTTATAGGAGTTTCCTTTATCACCATACAAAATGTCAGGGTAATATTGGTAATAGTTTCGGAGATATTGAATGCTGGTGAAATAATTCGCACAGCCGCCATGTTGGATTGGTGAGTGGTAACAAAATTTGAAGGGCACGGTCGGGGTCGCCGGGAATAGTGCTATGAACTTACCGAGTTTCATTAAAATTGCTCCAGCCGTTTAGATTTTATTAGGGGGAAACACACACACGAATCACACACACACGCACACACACACGGACAAAAGGTGATCTCATAAGCCTATTTTTTCAAAATTGAAAATAGGCTAAAAATCATGCCAATGATTAATCTATATTATGGATCTATCTAGAATAATGACAAAATTAAGTTGGTAATATCGACATTTCTAATTAGTTCGAAATACTGTATACCTGGCATAACGTTGCCTAATAGAGAACTACAGTTGGCAGCCCTGGTGACTGAATATATTCTTAGTTCCATCTCTTAAGGTACAGAATACGAAATGTGGTTGAAGTCCAATGGATAGCATGGAGGTTACATGCAGTTAAACATTGGATCTAACAGCGCGCGTAAAATCATGTTGGCAACAATGACATACATGTATTGGTCAGAAGTAATCTGAAATAATATGATCTATTGTTGCGTCAATTTTGAATGAAATCCATTAGTTAGTATAGAAGTTACATGCATTTTAAAATTGGACCTATTAGCAGGTTTAGAATCATGTTGGCAGCACTGGCGTAGGCCTATATTAGTTACTCCAAATTAATCTAGAATGCTAGGTACTATACGTGTGCAAAGTTTAGAGCTATCGGCTTGCATATTTTCTGATATATTGATATTAGGGTAACAAAAAATGAGGCAGTATTTATTATCATTTGGCAGCCCTAGTTACACTTTAGAATCGGCATAGTCATATCTGTTATGGTACACATAGCACACTCAAAATTTGGTTGAAATCCAAATGATAGTATAGAAGTTACATGTATTTAAAGTTGGATCTCTCAGTAGGCTTAGAATCATGTTGGTAGCACTGACGTATATAACTTACTCCAAACTAATATAGAATGTCAGGTACTATACGTGTGCATAGTTTAAAGCTGTCGGCTTGCATACTTTTTGATATATGGGTATTTGGCTTTAAAAATTGAGAGCATTTATTAACAGTTGGCAGCCATGGTGGCTCTTAAGAATACGCTCAGTAATATATTGAAATCCAATTTATAGTGTAGAAGTTATATGCATTTAGAATTTGGACCTATCAGCAAGCTTATAATCATATTGGCAACACTGACATGTATGGCCTCCTGGAAATATAACTGCAATATTATTATCTATATGTGTGCCAATTTTGAAATAGCTCCCATTCATACCTTCGAAGATATCCAACATGGAGCTCAAATTTCAATTGCGATTTTTCAGCAGTTGGTAGCACTGACATCATTTTCAAATATGGACGTGAGATATTCAGGTATAGATCTTTACTCCCACCAAATTTTGTTTCGATTGCTGCAGCCGTTTAGGAGTTGATAGGGGGGACACACACACTGCCAGATAGCCAGACAGAAGGACAGACAGACAGACAGACACACATTTGCCCGATCTCATAAGTCTACTTTTGCCTTTTTTTTGCAAAATGTGATAAGTAGGCTAAAAATGATTATTCGGTATCACACAACAGGCCGGATCTGGTATTTGTCAGCCCCCCCCCCCCAAAAAAAAGGAAGCAAATCACGTTGATTGATGTTGCGATCCCTAACAACAAGATCGGCAATCAAAACACATAGAAAACATCATCAAATAATATGAGTTTATCGGCGGCATCAAAATGACGTGTCATGTAGAACGGGCAAATACCATACATATCATAGTCTCGAGTACGTGAGTGATTCCAAGTACCTTGCTCCAAGGCCTTAAAGAACTGTATCTGGATACGCAACTGCACAAACTAATACAGAATTATATAAATAATTCATGCTTTTGGGCTAATGCCGTGTGTATTCAGTATTTTGGTTCAAATTAAAATTAAAAATAAAAATACACACGGCATTAGCCCAAAAGCATGAATTATTTATATAATAATCCGGGCCGTGAAAGCCTTAATATGCAAATAATACAGAATTATCTCAACAACCCGAATCGTCCAGAGGTTCATGGGTAGCAATTTCGACTTTCCAGCATAGAGCTGGCTGTTTCAATAACTATACTGAACCCGTTGAGCTAAGGTTCATGAGATATTTTTCATGACAGCACATTTATGATGGGATGTAGTACCTTTGAACACACGCAGAAAGCTACGAGAAGCGGAGAATCGCACTTTTGACTTTGGTGAAGTCTGCTAATTATTTATCTGAGGTCTTATTAATCAATTTTATCTTTCTACGAGACTCAGAATATTCCATTTCGTCATTCAGTATTATTGAAACATTTTGGAGAATGTTTTTTTCACTTTAAGGTAAGGTAATATCATTGCAGATACGCAAATAGGAATGTAAGTAGTCGCTCAACGACTTAGTTTGACGACTTGCTTCCACGAGGAACGCAGTTCCTTGCACTACGTCTGGAGAATCCGCCCTGTGTAGGCGTAATCATATCCGTCGTGTTAGACGTGGCAAACAGTCCGGTTTTCAGCGAGGAATCATTATCGGGTGCCATCGAGCACAATTGAACTACGAATCACTGTTGTTGATGTGCAGTGATCAACAAGAATTGAAAAGTGGATTATTTGGCAAGTATTGTGAAATTTACGACATTTCTGTAGCACCACATTTTTACACCCACGTGTTTGTGGAGGGCCGAGAGCCTGGTGCGAAAATATACAGGTAAATGTGATATTATTACTTTGAACAAGTGTGATTATACAAGTACATTATATAGAAATTGCTACGGTGAATTTATCTATAATAAAACGACGCCCATTTCACGGATGCCACGTGATAGAAAAAGTAGCGTCTGTACACGTGTGGAACCGCAGAACAGTGCATGGCCACTAGTTATCAATATCTACAATGTGTAAAGGCTGTGTTACCAGTTATATTTAAAGCCTGTGATATCTACGACGAATACTGTGATTTTCAAGTGATAATAATGAACTACTACAAGTCTTATTCTACCGCCCACGTGGTCAACTTTTTCAACACCATGTTCGAGGCCGAGACCATGGGCTAATACCATTATGGTATGAGGGAGATGTCTCGGATGGGACGAGCTTGATTGTGGAACTTCTAGAACATCGAACGAGAAGGAAGGAACCGAGGATGCCTTTCCTAGGCATGTCCAGTCCATTCACGAGGTCAACTACAGGGACAGACGGAACCCTGGTCTTTGGGAGAGTCCAGATGGAAGTTCTGATGAGGACGATGCCAATCCTGGAAGCCAGAGGTGCATTTGTTCAACCCTTGTCGTTAGACAGAGAGCTAAGTGTGGGCTCCTTCATATCGTGAGCGTGTACAACACTTCCTTGTTCTAGTTGCTGGTGGTATAGTTAGATTAGTGTAGTTTGTGAACCAACCGAACTTAGTGACAGCCATTTCATAGGTAGGGAATGTAATTAGTCTAATTAGATGCCATTTATTTGCAGTTATTGTGAGTCACCCTTGGGTTCGATATTTTGGTCAACCCTGGTGCAGCTTGATGTACGTCGTAGGACGCCAATTTCTATCTATTGCTAAACGTGACTGTAGTCATTTTGAGGCTACTTTGTTTAACCCTATCTGGGGGTGATTTTTCAAGTCTTTGCAGAATTTAGTTATGGCAATCTGATGCCATAGTTATATTTCTTTAACTGCACTTTTTGCAGCCAGTCTATGTTACACCCCTGACTTCGTTAGAGTAGTCGTATCATTTGGGTAATCGACTGTAATTACCAGTTTTGTAACTGCATTATATTTCATTTGAGATGAGCTCAGAAGCCATCCAGGTCAAGTGTAGACCTTATAAGTAATAGGGATGTTTCGTTGTTGTCTAGCATCGAATTCAGTCCCCAACGTATCATTAAGCAGATCCAGCAGAGTGGCATTTGTGCCACAATTATTATTTTGTTAGTGACAAGTGTGTTGACACGTGTTTATTTGATATTTGATACAAGCAACTACTGAAGAGTATATTATTTGTGAGAGCAGAGAGCTCCAGCAATTAGTGACATTGCTACCGTTTAAACGTCTTCGATGTGAAAGACAGAGTTATATGATTATATTCAGATTTATAGCGTGCTTTTTATGCACATATTCTTCGAGGTTTATAACCTATGGAAAAGGTATTATTATGAGGCCAGTTTTACAGTTATTATCTTGCTTAAATTGCCGGCCTAGTTAGTGTGTGTTGTGTCATTCAGCGCAAGAATCTTGTAGCCTGCGGCGACACGAACAGGTTTGTGACTCAGCGCCCGTGTGAGAGCGCATGCTTCTAAGTGAGACGGACTGATATTAACATAGGACAGAATGCTTTTAGCATTCACTTTCCCTTTCATTGCAGTAATAGCTTATGGAACCCAGTGTCCATTCTTGTATCTGATCATATGTTCTGTAGATTGCCATTTGTTAGTTAAACGCTGTTGCGTGTACCGTTGTTTTGATGAGTACAGTTATGTCAGGTTTCTATAGTACGTTGTAGGCTAGCCCCGCTAGGGAGGTTTTTCATGTATGAAGGTATTTTTGTGTACCATGTCCGGGATGTTCCCGTTGACCAGATATTTAGGGAGGGTAACTGATTGTGTCCAGGCCCGTCCCAGAGTTATTGAACGTGAGCTGTGCGCCGCTGGTAACTTGTGTTATTGTGTGTCCGAGTTGTTATTGCTCGTTGATTGTATTCAGACTTTTGAGTCGAGGCTTTTTGGCAGAGATGATCTCAGGGGAGACGCTCCGTGCCCAGGCTTGTCAGTATTATTCGCCATAAACCAACGATAACCTAAACCTACATCTTAATAATAAAACGCATAATTTTGATAAACAAAAGCTAACTAACGAATCCTTTCTGCTTAACCTTGTTCATTTGCATTTGGAACCTGCTGACATAGCCGTGCTAATGAAGGTATTTCCTGGAGGAAATGACTTTTCGACAGCTGACACTTTTTGTTGTGACTGAAGCTTGCTCGTACCTTGAGTTCGTAGCTGGTGGAGCGCAGGCCATACGATGTTAGACGTAGTCTTCACTACGCAGTCGTCACCGTAATTACACACATTAGATGACTATGGCTTACAAAGAGTAGACCAAGGTGTAGGCAGGCATTTGAATAAAACTGTGGTCTCTTATTTATTTACTTATGATGTAAAAGTGTACGAATCCTCTGTGTTACCCTTTTGTGTGATGTCTAGCACCTAGTTGTAAGGATGACTCAAATGTTTTTTTATGGCTGGTCACTTAGCTTTGAATGTAATTGTTTGATATTACGGACGTCATCGCCGTAAATTTTGTTATTTATTGATAGGACTTAGCTAGATGAATTAACGTTAAATGTAAATGTGGGGATGGTATCATCCTAACTTAGATTTGTTTTGCTACCCTGTTAAATGTAAATTCTGATATTAGCTTGATCTTGTAACTTGACCTAGGGATTTGCGTCGTACCATTTTCCTAGTGTTGCTGTTGTTGCTTTATTATTGTGAGACAGATCTTTCGCGAGGGTTTACTGTAACTTCTCAGGTAGGGACCTGCTCTTTATTTTTGATTATTTATTAGCTTGCGGATTAGCCGAAAGAAACCCTCCGAACTAGGATAGGGGTTTGTAAAGTTTACAATAAATTTTCACGGTGTTTTACATAAGTCTGGATGTTTCTTTTCTCAGTCTAGTTTTTAAGGTGAACCTTTCCTTAGGCAGTCTATGACCTTCGTCACCATGTACCACGATCCCCGTGGACTACAGTTTCTCGTGCCGCTTGGCCTATTAGGAAGTTCACCTGATCCTCACGGCAGTTAGGTCCGACGGATGAGATGTTAGGGAAGTCATTGCGGTTGTTGGCTATCCTGGCAGCTCCTCTGACGGGCTCAATACTTGGGTTCCCTGGAGATCGTATGGTTATGGTGTGATGTACTAGCAATGTGTGATATGTATATGATGATTATAATAGTAAGAGTAATAATAATAATAATAATAATAATAATAATAATGTAATAATAATAATAATAATGAAAATAATAATAAAATTCCCAGGAAGATTTACGGGACAGATTTACGGCATTGGAGGAAGAGATCTCAGAACGAACTCTATCAAAAGACCAACACAATAACGGAAGAAATCATAAAACGACGAGCAAAATTTTACTCAAATCTACAGGCTGGTAACGGTGAATAAACTAACCAACATCATTGCAAAGTGTAAAATGGGCAATGAATGGCTGAAAGAGGTCCAGAGGGACCAACAATAGATCTACGTAGAAAATCTCGAGGACCGCACCGAGTGCCGGAATAAAATCACAAATGTTAAGTTAGAGCAAAGAACATCACCACAACCCGGAAGAAAATGGACAACTGAGCGGAAGAAGGAGCATTCCGAGAGGATGAAGATATTTTGGGAAGAAACGAGTGGAAACGCCCTATGATGAAATTGTGAATTCCATTTCAATCGCTCTTCTGAAGGGGAACAATCGGTATAATGATAATAATAAATAAATAAATAATAATGAGCACTCATGAACAGAATTGAAGATCATCTTCAGAAAGGGACGGTCTTGCCCGGAACAGATTTTCAACCTGAAAAACATCATTAGGTATAAGACGATAGCCAGGTATGACTATGTGGTCGTATTCATTGATTTTAAGAAAGGGTATGACTCAATTGACCGCGAGTCGCTACTGAATATTCTGGAAGAGTTTGGAGTGGATGAAACGTCTCGAAATCTGATTAAACAGACTTTGACCGACACAGTGTCAAAAGTAAAATTCATTGGCGAGATCTCATATCCCTTTGTAATCAAAACTGGTGTCAGACAAGGTGATGGATTATCTCCAATTCTTTTCAACTCTGTATTAGAAAAGGTCATTCGTGAATGAAGGAAGACACTGAGTCGGGAAGAAGGGAATGAAGAATGATTCAGGCTAGGGCTCTAACTGAAAGGGGTGCACGTTGATTGTTTGGCTTTTGCAGATGATCTAGATATTTTTGCCAACAATATTAAATCAGCCACTGTAAATATTAATCGGTTGTCAGAGATGGCTGAGAAAGTAGGTTTACAGATTTCCTTTGAGAAGACAAAGTACATGACAAACAAAAGTGATGGACCAGAATGGATGAAAACATACCTAGGGAAGATTAAACATGTAAAGAAATTTAAATACCTGGGTGAGGTAATCCAAAAAAAATGGACTAGAACAGGAAGCAATTAATCTTAGAATCTGGAATTTAGACCGAGCCTATTACCTGACGAAAAATCTCTATAATAAGATGTCACTGAGCATTGGAGCCAAATTAAGACACTACAGCACGGTTGTCAAAGCTGAAGCATTATAAGCTTCGGAGACTTTGACTATGAACAGACGGGGACTAGTCGACCAGTTAGTCAAGAGAGAACGCAGGGTATTGAGAAAAAATTTAGGCAACAGATGGGTTAACGGACATTTATGTATGAAGTCGGACGAAGAGTTATATAGAATGATAGAATCAGTCACGTCAACAATAAAAAGGAAAAGGTTCTTTTTCTATGGACACATCTTCAGATGTCCAACGATCGTCTAACAAAGAAAATTTGGAATTTCGTGAAACCAAAGAGGAAAAAAATGGCATGGTTCGAAGAATGTAACAAAGACCTTATAGAAATTGGTATTCCAGACTGCAAAATTACGGACAAGTGTGAATTCAGATACCGAATCAAAAATTACCAGGGATTGAAGGTAGCGGCAGAACCCAAAAGACGGAGGGGACCTCTTTCAGAAGATCGGAAGAAGACGCTGAGCCATGGGCTCAAGAGATACTGGCAGGACATCAAAGCTGGCAGACGATCTAGAACAAAAGATTGATTTTGACTGTTACTCCGTAGTCCATAGTGGCTCAATTCCAATGTAAAACAAGTAGTTCCGTGAAGAACTTTACAGCCTATTTTCATATATCCTACTTATGTTAATTGCCTCTATCTACAAACCAAATTTCAGTTTGTTTGCTGTAATAGATTCGTAGATATTGAGTACCGACTAAATATTTCGGATGGTCGCCATGTTGGATTTTATATACGTAGGTCCTAGAGTTATGTACTGTTACATGAAGATTATTGTGTACGTGTAGCATTCAAACTTCAATCGCATGATTAGGACACAAGAAGTAACAAGGAGATTTTAAAATTTCGCACAGCTGCCATCTTGTAGTTATGGATACAATTGAAATAAATTAGATGCCAGTGGATTAACATTCGTAAAAGGATTTACTGTATCAAGTTTCACTGCACTCGGATGGTTAAATTGCGAGAAACGTCCATGTGAATATTTATACTTCGCGTCGCCGCCATGTTGGATTTGTGATCACCAGGTTATTTAAAGTCCTATAGGTGAACTTAAGTTCATAGCCCCTATGAACATAAAAAAAATCAGTTTGATTGCTATAATAGATTCGTAGATATTCAGAGTCGTCTGAATATTTCGGATGGTCGCCATGTTGGAATGTTAAATATATAGGCCATAGAGTCATTTACCATTAAATGAAAATTATTGCGTAGGTTCATTATTCAAACTTTCACTTTGATTGCTTGATTGCGACACAAGAAATAAAAAAATAATTTTTAAATTCGCACAGCCGCCATCTTGAGGTTATGTAAATAATTGAACTAAATTAGATACCAGTGCATTACATTGTGTATAAACATTTCCTGTACCAGATTTCATTGCGTTTGGAACATTAAATCGCGAGAAAGTTCTATTTAAAATTTTAAAATTCGCTTGGCCGCCATGTTCGTTTTGTAGTTAACCGGTTTTTGAAAGTCTTATAGATGAACATCCGGTAGTGCCCTTTATCTCCGTACAAAATTTCAGGGTGATACAGCTAATAGTTTCAGAGACATAGAATGTCGGTGAAATATTTCGCTCATCCGCCATCTTGTGGTTATGTAAACAATTGAACCAAGTTAGATGTCGGTGCATTACAATGTGTATAAACATATACTGTACCATGTTTTATTGCGTTTGTTTGGTGAAATCGCGAGAAACATCTATTTATATGTCGTAATTTCGCGTGGACGCCATGTTGGTTATGTAGTTACCAGTTTTTCAAAAGTCACATAGGTGAACTTCTAGTAGTTCCCTTTATCAACGTATAAATTCCAGGGTGATGTCGGTAATAGTTTCGGAGAAATTGAATGCAGGTGAAATATTTCGCACAGCCGCCATGTTGGATTGGTGAGACGTAACAAAATTTGAAGGGCACGGTCGAGGTCGCCCGGAATAGTATTATGAACTTACCGAGTTTCATTGAAATCGCTCAAGCCGTTTAGAATTTATTAGGGGGGGGGGACACACACACCTCACACACACACACACACACACACACACACACACGCGCACACACACACGGACAAAAGGTGATCACATAAGCCTATTTTTTCAAAATTGAAAATAGGCTAAAAATGAACTAAACGAAGCACAAGCCGAAAAGTGAATGAGGAGATTTTATACGTTGTATCAGGTAGAACGCATTCTGATGAAACTCATCATGAGCAGCCATTTTCCTATTGATCTGTCATTCCTTGGGTTAAGAATTATCTAGGTGACGTCAAAGTCTTTGTAATGTCCGCTAATATAACATGTACGATGTCATAAGATATCAGCTGTTGATTCTTGTTTATTATGATGCCGAACTAAACGATCTTTGCATGAACCATCTTTTGGTAGCTCCCTGCTGACATGTATCCCACGAATACTTCCTAGAATGCGATGTTGAATAAGATATGGCCAAATTTTTAGCTTACTTTTCACATTTTGCAAAAATGAGGGAATGTAGTCTGATGAGATCAATCTGGGCAAATTTGTGTCTGTCTGTTTGTCCTTCTGTCTGTCTGCCTGTCTATCTGGCTGGCTGTGTGTGTGTCCCCCCCCCCTATCAACTCCTAAACGGCTGCAGCTATGGAAACAAAATTTGCTATGTGTAAAGATCTATATCTGAATATCTCCGTGCCGTATTTGAAAATAATGTCAGTGCTACCAACTGCTGAAAAACCACACTTGAAATTTGAGCTCCATGTTGGATATCATGGAAGGTATGCATGGGGGCTATTCCAAAATTGGCACTCATATAAATCATAATATTTCAGTGTAATTTCCAGAAGGCCATACATGGCAGTGTTGCCAAAATGATTCTAATCCTGCTGATAGGTCCAATTTTTACGTGCATGTAACTTCGACACTAATTATTGGATTTCAACCAAATTTCGTATGTAATATATATGTACATAAACACATATGACTCAGCGTATTCTAAAGAGCCAGCAGGGCTGCCAACTATTAATAAATGCTCTCTCTATTCATTTATCCAAATACCAATATATCATAAAGTATGCAAGTCGACAGCTTTAAACTATGCACACGTATAGTACCTCTAGATTAATTTGGAGTAACTAATATAGGTCAGTGTTACCAACATGTTTCTAAGCCTGCTGATAGGACCAATTTTTAAATACATGTAACTTCTATACTATCAATTGGATTTCAACCAATATTGGCACAACAAGAGATCATAATATTTCAGATTATTTCTGACCAACACATGCATGACATTGTTGCCAACATGATTATATGCGCACTGATAGATCCAATGTCTAACTGCATGTAACGTCCATGCTATCCATTGGGCTTCAACCAAATTTTGTAATCTGTACCTTGCTTAAGAAATGGAACTAAGAATATATTCAGTCACCAGGGCTGCCAAATGTAGTGCTCTATTTGGCTGCATTATACCAGGTATATTTCGAACGAATTAGAAATTTCGATATTACCAACTTAATTTCGTCAGTATTCTAGATAGGTCCATATAGATTAATCATTGTCATGAATCTTAATTTTAAGAAAAGTAGGCTCTTTAGTTCGTCATGGAACTTCTTGTTAAGCACTGAAAGCTTTCCCATCGCAAAATGAAGAATTATTAGGTCCTGGAGGCACACGCTTTTGTATCACCCAATAATATTAATATTTTAAAATATAAAATTGCTTCCAGATAAGCAAGTAATTGGGTCCTATAATGTTCGTGATTTACCCACTGTATACAACCTAAAATGTTAGTGCGCTCGGTTCACCAGTACGGTAACCCTGAAGTCTTCGTGATCCGTGTGACGTATTTTACGCCACTTAGTTGACATAAAAATATACCTAACCTAAGATATTCTTTCCTGCCAAATCTACCCGTCCCTGAATTTCAAGTTGGAGCGAATGCTCCATAAATTCCTTCACTTACCCAAAATCTGAAGAAAGTTGTGGGCCTAGGCCGACTGTCGCAAATTCGACCTGTGAAGACCTTGTAAACTAAATCTTCATGGATAAAACACCGCACTCGCAGTCCAAACACGCGAGGTATTACTCTGGACCTGATGTGCACTGATTCTGGAATTCAGTGTCCCCTAACCTCAAAAAGGATCTACGCATTTAAAAATACGTCAATATCAGCTGTATCGATTGTTCCAACCCCAACCATCGCGAGATGTATCGACCGCCGTAGATGACAAGTGACGTGCGCATGGCGATCGTCCAGGGTGGCCAACTCTCACGGAAGTGAACGCGGAAATGTCTTATGGACTACGTTCAAGAAAGCCAGGGGATTCTTGTGTGCGTGTGTGCTACTACTGCTCTTTAGAAATTATCGTCCCATTTTGATATAAAATGTTGAATGTTTGTGTGCGAACTTTCTCTCTTGATTTCTGACTTTCATAAAGGAAACATCTCTCGAGGATTCGGATGTCCCGGGATTGTAGAACAGGTATCGCCACCTTAATTGGTTGGCTTTAGTCATAGTTTAATTTGTTGAAATATGTAGTGCACAAGGTAAGTTCCAGGAAGTGTGATATTTATTTTGCTTGTCTGCCCATTTATTTTGGGGCTTTGGTTTTCTTTACCGTGTTATTGCGTCGTGGATATGCGTACCTCGTGGGTATGGCGCACTGGTTGATGTTCGGCCGATCAATGGGTTGATGTATCCTACTGTTTAATTCTGAATTGTTTATCAATTTTTCCTTCTTCGGAAGTTGTTTTCAGTGTGGGAAATTTTCTTGTTTTTCGGGCGAGTTTTTCCTGTGTTGCGTAACCGTGTGCGTCCTTTAATTGGGTTCCAAATTTATTCATTCATTTTCCCTATGATCACGCTTCTTGGAATTTTCCCATTTTCTGCCATGTAGAGATTTATTCTTTTAGTTTTAAGGGGCCCTGTTCCTGGTATTTGCATCACCTTTCGTCCACGTGCTAGTTGTAGGTTATGTGACGCTTTTGCTTTGATTTTCCTCCCTTTCGTCCACGTGCTAGTTGTAGGTTATGTGACGCTTTGCTTTGGTTTTCCTCCCTTACGCCCATGTGCGTTTCACTTTTGAATTTCGAATTGCTGTATTTCTGTTTCACCTATGGGATTGGTTCAAATCCCAAATTTTGGGAGAGCGCCTTATGGTGCAATCGTTCCTTGGTGTCCCGTTATGAGTCCGCCATTTGAGAGTCTAGTTTGTGTCAGGGCCCATGATGGTCGTGTGATACCGTCCGCTCCGTTTCTCGGGAGTTTGTCATTTGTAATGTAGTTTTTCATTTTAATTTAGTTTTTCTTTTCCTTTTACGTAATTCTGGATGTGTTGGTACGTATGTTGGTAACTTATTTCCATTCCGGATATAACTTGTAAATTTATGCTGGTATTGCACAACCATTCGCCGTGGCATTTCATGTTTAGTTCTGGGCATTTCATGTTTAGTTCTGGGCATTCGTGTGCTCTCGTTTCCTACTTAAGGGTTTGTACAATTCTTTGCCTGGGGATAATTTGTAATTGTAAGATATTACCTTTTCTGTGTACCTGTTCATTACTCAAATTTGTTGGTCCTAAAAGCATGTTAAGTGGTGTTTCGTACCACGTGACGTCACCGGCGTTTACCATCCTCTCAAGTACCAATTTCTCATGAAACCTTTGTTTGTAACCAAATATTGTTCCTATTTTATATATTTTTTGATATTTTACAATACAGGCCCCTTTTATATTTTGATTACGACTTCATTTTGCCTTTAATGTCCAATCCCCACCCTCAAGACAGCTGCGGTGGAATGAATCCTCACCAGGTAAGTCTTCCACTTTTCAAGCTGGTGAATAAAGCGACGTATTTTCTTCTCTTGTCCATCTGAGGGGTGTCACCCCAATACGTCGTCAACACCGGCCGCCGAGGCAAAACCACCAAGCCCCGCAAAGGATGTCTTGGGGCCGCCATTGGTAAGTTTCCTTCAGGTTGGCAGGCCCTCTAGGGAGTCTGTCGAGCTGAGCGAGATAGTGTAGGACTAGGAGATGGGGGTAACATTGGTAGCAGAGCGTGGTTTCCCGGTTTCCACATGCTCCTGTCTAGGGGGGGGGAGTGTTGCCTGTAAAATCCCCTGTTAATATTTTAAATCAGTTTCAATTTTGGTGGTAAAGATGTCCCGCCTATAACCTGTATTAATTAACCTGTAAATCTGTTTCATGCAAAAATGTCTGCTGCGAGAAGTGTGCAGTTTGCGGCTCGTCTGACACGAGATGAGGCGAATTACGAGTTGACCATACGTGGCCTGCAGTCTTCAGGCGACCTGAGCCAAGACCGGAAAATGCTGGAGGGAGCTTCAGAAATTCCAGTGTGCCCTCCGGAACTCACAGAGGAAGAGCTTGAACGGGGTAAGTCCATGATTTAACTTAAAGTGTCCCATTTAACGAATATGTGTAACTACTTACAAATTCATTGTTCTAGTAAGGGCGAATTAGCCCAAGTGCGCGCCTCTGTCCCGCATCTGTTTGGGAGGGTATCAGACATGATTTCAGTCGCTGGTGACCGCAGCGTTACTGTTTTGGGAGAATTGATTGCCCTTCAGACTTCTCTTTGCGAATGTACCGTGAAGGTACGAGATTGTGAAATGTACTTTGAAGCCATGTCAGGGGAAGGCCCCCATTCAGTTTCTGTACCTTTCTATAATAGCGCTTGTAACGTAACTACTGAATCTAGTCCTGCGTCTATGCATGTAAGCATCCCGAACGACTTGAATCGAGGGCAACAGAGTGATGGTGCTATGGCCATGTTGAGTTTATCGGGCGAGTGTCCTTCTGTTTCACGTCACTGTGAGTGCTCTGACGTTAATTGTCCCCTGTGTAATCCCTTCCAAAATTTAACATTGCAAGATCTGCCTGCAGCGCAATCCGGAAATCTGTCTGCAACCCACCCTGATAATGCCCACGATGTCCTTCATGTGACAGATATGTCTTTGGCCATCCCTGTGTGTGGCGGATCCATGTCCGGCGTATCCCTGCCTAGTGCGTATCTAGGAGGAAATATAGGGACGTCTGCCGTGGCATTGGTCCCCATGTGCCATCCATCCGCACCGGTATTGCCCACTGCGCCTATTATGTCCACCGGGTTCGAGCAGTATGTGGCATATCAGTGTCAACCTTTCAGTGCTAGTAACGTGTCTAACTAGCCTATTTCTTCAACATTTAATGTGAATGCGACCCTGAGTGGGCAACGTATGTCGAGTACCAATTCCGCACCCTATTACTCGCATTTTATGTCTCGAGTGCCTGTCACCGTTTCGGCTTCCTGCGCTTCACGTTTTGTTAATTCTGCTGCAAACCCTGTTGGTCACGAAAACCTCGCCATGCCTCGTTCCGAAAGGAACTTGGCCGTTCAACAGAATTTTAATTTACCTGCTTCTCGCCCCCATGGCCACGTAGCTATTTCAGGACCTGTATCCGGGGCCAGATGCCCATCTTGTGAATGTGCGCATTCTTGTCATTCTTTGGCTGCTGCGCCAAACAACTTGATCGCTTTGCCCGACAACCGAATTGTCGCTGTTCCCCGACCTGCGCCTGCCATTTCCGAGCGTTCAGTTCATCCAATTGGTGGTTTTGGCAACATAAATCATCCATTGAGCACATCGCTCGCAAAACTGAAGGAGTTCAACACTGATAGTGTGGATGGGGTCATACAATTTTTGAGGGAGTTAGTTAGGATTAACGAGTATGCAGCAGTGTTCGCCTTATCTGAAGGCCAGGTGTTTCAGTTATTGTTTCCCCACACGTCAGGTACCATGCGCGACAAGGTGGTCGAGGCCATGTAATCCGCTGTTTCTATCCAAAGTTTTCTTTGCGACGTTTTGGTCTCTTTTATTCCTGCCCGTCTCATGGGTTCGCTCACTCAAAGATACTTCTACCGTGTTCAGCGCTTCGATGAGAGTCTGAACGCTTATATTCAGGATATCAGGAACTATGCGAAGGTCTTCGCCCTCAACTTCTCCGAAGGTTATATTGTGTCTTCCATTGTCGACGGAAATTCGCCCGAATTCCGGTCTTATCTGAGTATGCATACCCGTCCAACCACTTATAGGGAGTTAGGTGCTCTTGCCATCTCTGCCGAGTCTGTTCGTCACGGTGACTTACAACGTGTCGTTAGTGTTCCTCCACCTGCGCCCCGCTTCGTGCGCCCCGCTCGTCCTGCCGGGTCCGGCAATAGTCGCTGCTATAATTGTAACGGCGTGGGCCACGTCGCTAGGTATTGCGGCCAGCCTAAACGTACCTCTAATTGACTGCCATTTGCCAGGAGTGGGGATGAGCCCTCGGAAGGGTGTACCGAAGGTCAACCTGTGAATGAGGTCCCGCATCCTGGCCCAAGTAATTCTGTGTCCGTTGAGTGTAGCCTTCCGTTACCCGTCAATGTCGTTTGCGAAGGCGGTGAGCCTGCTGTGCCCAATTTATTTTTTCCCATGAGTAATGTCTGTGAAAGTAACGAACGTGATGAAAGGAGTTGTTCCGAGCCTGCAAATGATTTTCGTGATGGCGACGAACCCGGTTGTGTTTCATTTGGTGTAGACCAAGACCCCGTAGGAAATGTTCTGTGTATTGATTCTTGTAACAGGGTCTCTTCAGTTTCTCATTCTTCTCCGATCATAGGTGGTTTGATAAATAACGAGCCAGTCTGTGGCATTCTTGACTCCGGAAGTGTCGTGTCGTTATTGAGCGAAAAGTGGTACAATTCCATGAAGACAGTCTGTAATTTTCCTAAATTGAATCCGTTGCAAACCCGCCTGGTGTCAGCAAATTGCTCGCCTTTAGATGTCCTTGGTAGTATTTCGGTTAAATTCAGGATCCAAGGTTTCACTTGGAAATTTCCGGTGTGGGTAATTAGAAATCTCTCTTGTCCCCTTCTCATCGGGACCAATTTCATGTCATCCGTTGGTTTGATCCTTGACCTCCAAGCGAGGACTTTCAAATTGAGATTTCGACCTAAACTTAAATTTAATTTCATTGAACCTTATCCCCGGCCGTTGGGTAGTTCAGTCAATCAGATTTCTGATCCGGTCACCATTGATACACTTGATTTGAGTAACTTAAGCGATTCCCAGGCTGATATGATACGGAACTTGTGCCGGGAGTATCCAGAGGTGTTCACTGATGAGTTGGGCGTGACCAAACTGCTTGAGTATAAGATCGGAGTCACCGACAATATCCCTGTCAGACATCCTCCCTATCGCTTGGCTCCGCCCAGGATAAAGGCTCTTAAGGAAATTATCGACCGAATGCTTGCTGATGGTGTCATTAGCCCTTCTACTTCTGCGTATTCATCCCCGATGTTTCTTGTACCCAAGCCTAATGGTGGTTTTCGACCAGTCGTTGACTATAGGCGACTGAATCAGAAGGTTGTACTTCAATCTATTCCCTTGCCTGACCTCCATTCTTGTTTTTCGTGGTTCCACAAGGCTAAATTCTTCACACTCCTCGATTTAACCCAGGCCTATTATCAAATTCCCTTGGCCGAGGAATCTAAACCGATTGGAATTTGTATCAATTCAATCGTGTACCGTTCGGTTTGTCAACAGGTGGAGCTGTGTTGAGCCGCCTGCTTGATAATGTCTTCTCAGGTATCAAATTTGAATTTCTTTACCATTATTTGGACGATGTTGTGATCTACAGCGAGACGTTCGACGAACATGTGAAGCACATTCAGGAAGTCTTGGAAAGACTGAAGCGTGCTGGTCTTACTGTAAAACTATCTAAGGTTTCATTCGCGAAACCAGAAATCTCCTTCCTTGGTCATATTGTGTCAGCGGCCGGTGTGTCCATAGATCAGTCCAGGACTCAGGGTATCCGTGATTTCAAACCTCCCACTAATGTCAAGGGCGTAGCCCGCTTCGTCGGGATGGTGTACTTCTTCCGGAAATTTATCCCCAATTTTGCACAGCGTGCAGCTCCGTTGAACTCTCTCCGTCGTAAAGACCAGAAATTTAGTTGGGGTCCTTCTCAGAAGGCTGCTTTCGAAGACCTCAAACTTGCTTTATGTAACGCTCCCGTTCTTGCCATCCCTGATTTTTCAAAACCGTTCATTGTGCAGACCGATGCTTCGTGCTCGGGAGTTGCTGGGGTCCTGCTCCAAGAAGGAGAATTGGGTAGGCAGCCCATTTCTTATGCGTCCCGTTCCCTCTCTCCTGTTGAGACTAAGTACTCTGTGTACGAGCTGGAGGGTCTCGCCGTTTTGTTCGCTCTTGAGCGCTTTAGAAATTATATTGAACACATTTCATTTGAGCTGGAGACTGACAATCAGGCTCTCAGCTGGGTTCTGGCAAAACCCCGTAACACTGGTCGTATTGCTCGTTGGACGACCAGAATCTCTTCCTTCAGTTTCACTGTTCGCCACATCCGTGGAACCGACAATGTAATCGCAGACTCGCTGAGTCGAATGTTTGAGGAAGTTCCTAGGGACAAGTCTGGATCTGCCGAGGTAGAATTTCCCGTGTCTTCAGTTTCAGTTAATGCAGTAAAGCCTGTCCTTACCAACTCACCTTTGTTGTTCCGTGATTTAGCAGAGTATCAGAAAGAAGACCCCGTGTTGGGACCTTTGATCACCCGGATGTCGGGTGGAGAACTTGTAAAGCCGTATGAATTGAAAAGAGGTATTCTGTTTTGCGTTGCTCGCCACGACAAGAGAAGTAAAATTGTGTTGCCTGCCGTACTTGTTCCTGAAATTTTCAAATATTTTCATGAGTCTCCTGTTGGGGGTCACCTCGGTGTGTTTAAAACTCGCCAAAAGATCAGAACAAACTTTATTTGGAAGTCAATGGATGGTGATATTCGTAACATGGTTAGATGCTGTAGGCGTTGTAGTATCAGTAAACCCGCCGTAAATACTCGTGTTGGATTATTGTCTTCCGAGCCTGCCTCCCGCCCCATGGAGAGGATTTTTATAGATTTCGTCGGGCCGTTCCCTCGGTCGAAGTTGGGAAACCGGTTTGCACTGGTTTGTGTTGATGGGTTCACCCGTTTCAGCTGGATTTTCCCGACTAGATTGTCGACGACCCACACGGTTATCAGATGTCTGAATTCGATCTTTACTTCATTTGGTCCATGCCAGTTCCTGGTATCGGACAATGCTAAAACCTTTACGTCTCACCTGTTCCGTAAGTTTTGTTTCGACTACGGTATCTCCCACGTGACCACGAGTCCATATTACCCCAACCCGTCGTTGGCCGAGCGTGTCAATCGGAACCTGCGTTCCGCTTTGATCGCATACCACCATGATGATCACGCCAAGTGGGATTCATCGGTCCATTGGCTAGCTTTTGCTTTCAACACTGCTGTCCACGAAACACATAACACTACTCCATTTTCTCTGATGTTTGCTTATGTAACTAATTCTCCGTTGACGAACTTGTGGTCGATTCATGACCTGTTGCCTGATCAGCCGTCTGCCGACAAGGTGAAGCAGATATGGAAGGAGGTCCGCAAGTCCATTCAGGTTTCTCACGAGCGACTAGCTCAAAGGTACAATCAGGGACGGAAGCCCGTCAACCTCAACGTGGGAGACATGATATATGTCCAGGACCATTCACCTAAGCTTCTAGGAAACAAAGTGTCAGGAAAATTGCGGCCGCGGTACCGCGGGCCATTTAAAATTATATCCTTTGTCAGTCCTGTTTCAGTGCTGGTGAGCGACCCTGAAAGGAAGAGGATCTTCAGGACTCACCTCTCACAGTGCAAGCCCGCGCACGAGACGCCCAAGCGAGTCTCGGGGTAGTCGACAACTAAACTGGTGGTATCTTTGATTTATTTCTTGCCCCTTTTCTTTCATAACTGGTAATGTGATCTTTGGTAAAGTTTCCCCCCAAATCTACAGAGAACTTGCGTCTCTGGAGGCGTTGCTTACCCAAGATGTTGTGAGAAGCGTGTTGCACCTCGTTGTATGAACACACAGATCGTTTATCGGTCTTTATGATGTGTGACAGGCTTTTCCCAAGATTGGTAAGACTTAGTTAACAGTAGAACTCTGTGTTATTTGAAGCTAAGGTGACCTCGATGTGGAGGTGGGATGTGGTTATGCCTGCTTTGTCGGGGCATGTATGTAAAGCCTAGGATTTAGGATGCCGTTGGATATGGTAACTTCCCGTTTGGAAACGTAAGGTGATTTACTTAGTAACGGGGGGGCCCCACCTTTATAGGGAATAAAATTGTATGTTTCATCTTTTTTAATCAAATTTGTGATGAACCACGTCAGATACCTGATAACCCGTAGTAGGAACTGTAACTGCCCTTCTGGCAACTAGTAATTGCACCATGAACTATCTGTCACTCTGGTATGTCCTGCTACTCGTGTGCTTAGCATTTCAGTGCTTGGCCCGTTGGAAGTGGAGCTCCCGTGGGTGTGTCGGACTGTGCTGTTTCTCCGCGGGATCCAGTGCAGCTCGGGGCGTGCAAGATACCCTGGTAGACATGTGGATGGTGGCGTGACTGGGAAACTGCTGGCGGGGACCTGGGCTCGTCATCGCCCGTTCTCCATCTGTAACTGGGTCATCAGGACATTTCTACCTAGACCCTTCCAGCTAACATGAGGAGCGGAACTATCACCGAGACAGTGCCATCCACTCAGCTTGTCGCTGTGTGAAATCAAACCTTGAACATTCTGCCTGCCATTCAATGAAGTCTATGCCCAAAATTCCTTCAAACGTGTTGGGACATATGTAAATCTGCAGCCGTATATAAGAGGTGATCCACTCCAGATCTGTCACTTCAACATTACGCAAATGCTGTCCACCCCGCAGTTTGCTTTAGGGGGAGGAGGATGTGACGTATTTTACGCCACTTAGCTGACATAAAAATATACCTAACCTAAGATATTCTTTCCTGCCAAATCTACCCGTCCCTGAATTTCCAGTTGGAGCGAATGCTCCATAAATTCCTTCACTTACCCAAAATCTGAAGAAAGTTGTGGGCCTAGGCCGACTGTCGCAAATTCGACCTGTGAAGACCTTGTAAACTAAATCTTCATGGATAAAACACCGCACTCGCAGTCCAAACACGCGAGGTATTACTCTGGACATGATGTGCACTGATTCTGGAATTCAGTGTCCCCTAACCTCAAAAAGGATCTACGCATTTAAAAATACGTCAATATCAGCTGTATCGATTGTTCCAACCCCAATCATCGCGAGATGTATCGACCGCCGTAGATGACAAGTGACGTGCGCATGGCGATCGTCCAGGGTGGCCAACTCTCACGGAAGTGAATGCGGAAATGTCTTATGGACTACGTTCAAGAAAGCCAGGGGATTCTTGTGTGCGTGTGTGCTACTACTGCTCTTTAGAAATTATCGTCCCATTTTGATATATGTTGAATGTTTGTGTGCGAACTCTCTCTCTTGATTTCTGACTTTCATAAAGGAAACATCTCTCGGGGTTTCGGATGTCCCGGGAATGTAGAACAGGTATCGCCACCTTAATTGGTTGGCTTTAGTCATAGTTTAATTTGTTGAAATATGTAGTGCACAAGGTAAGTTCCAGGAAGTGTGATATTTATTTTGCTTGTCTGCCCATTTATTTTGGGGCTTTGGTTTTCTTTACCGTGTTATTGCGTCGTGGATATGCGTACCTCGTGGGTATGGCGCACTGGTTGATGTTCGGACGATCAATGGGTTGATGTATCCTACTGTTTAATTCTGAATTGTTTATCAATTTTTTCTTCTTCGGAAGTTGTTTTCAGTGTGGGGAATTTTCTTGTTTTTCGGGCGAGTTTTTCCTGTGTTGCGTAACCGTGTGCGTCCTTTAATTGGGTTCCAAATTTATTCATTCATTTTCCCTATGATCACGCTTCTTGGAATTTTCCCATTTTCTGCCATGTAGAGATTTATTCTTTTAGTTTTAAGGGGCCCTGTTCCTGGTATTTGCATCACCTTTCGTCCACGTGCTAGTTGTAGGTTATGTGACGCTTTTGCTTTGATTTTCCTCCCTTTCGTCCACGTGCTAGTTGTAGGTTATGTGACGCTTTGCTTTGGTTTTCCTCCCTTACGTCCATGTGCGTTTCACTTTTGAATTTCGAATTGCTGTATTTCTGTTTCACCTATGGGATTGGTTCAAATCCCAAATTTTGGGAGAGCGCCTTATGGTGCAATCGTTCCTTGGTGTCCCGTTATGAGTCCGCCATTTGAGAGTCTAGTTTGTGTCAGGGCCCATGATGGTCGTGTGATACCGTCCGCTCCGTTTCTCGGGAGTTTGTCATTTGTAATGTAGTTTTTCATTTTAATGTAGTTTTTCTTTTCCTTTTACGTAATTCCGGATGTGTTGGTACGTATGTTGGTAACTTATTTCCGTTCCGGATATAACTTGTAAATTTATGCTGGTATTGCACAACCATTCGCCGTGGCATTTCATGTTTAGTTCTGGGCATTTCATGTTTAGTTCTGGGCATTCGTGTGCTCTCGTTTCCTAGTTAAGGGTTTGTACAATTCTTTGACTGGGGATAATTTGTAATTTTAAGATATTACCTTTTCTGTGTACCTGTTCATTACTCAAATTTGTTGGTCCTAAAAGCATGTTAAGTGGTGTTTCGTACCACGTGACGTCAACGGCGTTTACCATCCTCTCAAGTACCAATTTCTCATGAAACCTTTGTTTGTAACCAAATATTGTTCCTATTTTATATATTTTTTGATATTTTACAATACAGGCCCCTTTTATATTTTGATTACGACTTCATTTTGCCTTTAATGTCCAATCCCCACACTCAAGACAGCTGCGGTGGAATGAATCCTCACCAGGTAAGTCTTCCACTTTTCAAGCTGGTGAAAAAAGCGACGTATTTTCTTCTCTTGTCCATCTGAGGGGTGTCACCCCAATACGTCGTCAACACCGGCCGCCGAGGCAAAACCACCAAGCCCCGCAAAGGATGTCTTGGGGCCGCCGTTGGTAAGTTTCCTTCCGGTTGGCAGGCCCTCTAGGGAGTCTGTCGAGCTGAGCGAGATAGTGTAGGACTAGGAGATGGGGGTGACAATCCGAGATACCAATCAATCAAAATGTCATGGATTTATGGCATGTAAAAGAACGTTCCACTAACTACAAAATTGTCTGAAGCTAAATTTGTAGGTTAGATTTGAAACGCTCTATAAGTTCCAAACTTCAACGCCAGGTGCTGGTTGCAGTGGTACCGAATTTGTCAAGTGCTTAATCTCAATAATCAATGTTCAAGATCGCGCCAAGGCCTGCTGGAGGGGGGAAAAATATTGAGGCAAAACTGAAGGAAAAAACAATTTCTTTGTTATAAAGTAAAATAATGCATTATAAAGGGGCATTTCATTCGAGTAAAAAGTCTGTAACCTTCCCAAGTTACAAAGAGATCCAACCCTTACTCTGGGGAGTTACAATTTTATTTATCATATGTATATTTATATTCGATGCTTTTTCATGTTTTAGAATGATTTAGTAGAGTGTATAATATGACGCGATTGAGTCCCAATTAATTTGTTTAGGTTTTAAGTATTGTAATTTAGCAGGATCCGAATCTTGGGAGTGACGAATATTTTAACATTGGAGAAACATAAAGTTTTGAAACAGGAAAGTGTACGCGAACGAGGAAATTGTCTTCTTGGTGAAGCCAGGTTTTTCCCGGGAGCCGAGCGCCAGGGAGGGTGAGTCAGAGGTGAGACTTGGCATGTATGTACGAGCGAGGACGATGGACTGTTTCCATATTTGGTAATGTTGTGAATCAAGCGTTGTGAATGGTTGGATCCCTGTGTCTACTCAGGTAAACCAGTGATTGTGGAAGGGGATGATGACGGGTACTTAAATTTTGTGGAAGCAAGTGGAGGACACTCAATTTAGGACCGCGGTGCGGTGTGGACTCAATTTTGGAACTCCGCGGGAGGAGGTAAACTCATTTTTGGACCACGGTGCGGTCGACTCAGTTTTCAGACCGCGTGTGAGCGGAAAGTATTATTCAGTAGGACTTGTCTTTTGGTTTTGTGTGTTGAGGAAGAGACATTACAGTATAACACTAGTCGTGTTTGATACAATAACCAAGTTGCTGGCTATAAGTTCTTGATTGAATGATGAGCCTAGTCTTAAGTATATCGCCAAGATTGCTTACTTCGAACAGCGCTATTTATTGAGATCTAAGATCTGTAAATCTGCATTTCAACTATAGCGGCAATTTATTACTACAGGAATGCTGGTCAAATATGCCAAGCATTATTAAATTCACAAGCGGAGTTAATGCGACGATCCAAAACGGATTCCAAGCATTTGTATTAGACTAGATCCACGACGCAAATTAAATCGTTGGATGCTAGTTACAAAAGTAACGAACATAATATTCATCATAACAGTAGAAACGGCGTGTGTAACAAAATTAATTGTGCTGCGAGTAATAGGACTATTTCTTTGGGAGCAAATTACCCCTGAATTAGTAGAGATAGGTCACCACTACTGAAGCCAACATCTGTGAGTACCGGTCAACTTTATTCCTGAGGGTCATTTATATCATGCCATATGTGTATCTGTGTAAATGCGATAGGGAGTGCAATTATTCTGTACGAGGAGGATCCGGCGAAATGTGTGTTTTATGTCTGGTATAACAATATATTATCGATTTTACCAGAAGCTGAAGGGTTTTATTTATTAGGTCACTGAGGAGTAGTTAGGTGTGAATGTCTATTGCTGTTGGTATTATCGTACAGGTCTTAAACCCCCACGCACCCCGTACATATAGAAGTATTGAGAGGCTGGCATATTACAATTGACGCCCAACTGTGGAGATCGAAGTACGATATAGCAACAACAATAACATTCACGTGTACGCATACGCCAATAAACTTAGAAAAATTTTCATGCAGATTAGATGTCATCAGAGGAGAGTTTGGAATTAAAACATAGAGCTATTTCTAAAGTTAACGTTACGATGGCAGGAAAGAACTTGTGTATGGACGTGGACAAGAACGGGAAGGGTGAAGTCTTAATAGAGACACCACCTGGTGAATCTATTAATTCCGAGAAAAGCCAGATCACTCTACAGGAGGGTACTAAAAGTAATGATAATGGGGGGGATGTGAACGATAGGATGCTCCAAATGCTTGCGGCTATGAATAAGTCTATGATAGAGTCAGTAAACCAGAATATAGAGTCAAAAATTGAATCTTTAAGTAAATCTATTAGTGAGTCTATGAAACAACAAGAAGAGTCTATGAATGAGTCTTTAAGCAGAGAAATAGGAGAGGTTAAGAAGCATGGGAATCTTTAAGTAAGGAAATGGGTGAAGTCAGAGAGTCAAAGGACTAGAAAATAGAGTCAGTAAAAGATTCAATGAGTGAGTCTATTAAGACGCAAGGGGAATCTTTAAGTAAGGAAATAGGAGATGTGAAAGCGTCGATAGGTAAACAGGTGGAATCGGTGAAATTGTATGTGGATGAGGCGGTAAAGAAACAGGCAGAGGCAATTAATACTAAGATAGAAGAATTAAGCAAGGAAGTGCAGGAACATAAATCAGTTATGAGCAGTAGGTTAAAAACATAGAGATGGATCTTAGTAGTAAAATAGAGGAGTGAGAAGATGTTCTTAGAGATGAAATAGCCAGAAAACAGGATAGCGTGGAAAGTAGGTTAGCAGGGATGGAAGGCCATCAGGAGAAACAGAAGCGGGAACTGGGGGAAGTCAGGAAAGAATGTATTGTTAACGGGGAACTTACAGAAAAGCGAGTGAGCGGAGCATGTACAGAGGTTTGCAATACCGTAAGGGTTGAGTCTAAGGAATATTTACATAGAGTAGGAGCCGTAGAAAATAAATTGGGGGAGATCGAGAGACTTAAGGGAGAACAGGTGACATTGGCGGAAAATAATGAAAAACTTAAGGAAGATTTAATAAAAGTGAGACGAGAGGTGAGAGACCGACCGATGAGTCACAGAGGAGCAATGTCACTTGGTTGTTCCAATAGGGATCTAGGTCTTCCACAGTTTAATTCGCGGCAATTCAATCCAATGGAATATTTGAAATCCGGAGAAAAGAAGTTTAAAAAAGATTTAGACGAGGAATTAATCGATTGGGAAACGGTGATGGAAATCCTGTCACACTCGTTCAAGGGGGATGTAAAATCTTGGTTCGAGATTTATAGGCCAAACATGAGGAATTTAGAAGATTTTAAAGGGAAATTTAAGGCCAAATTTTGGGGAGAAGCATTTCAAGCCAGGGAGAGGGAAAACCTCAAGTTTGGAAAATTTAAGGAGCGCGACGGGGTATCCCTCACAGAATATTTTCTATCTCATGTATTAGTGTGGAAAAACTTAGATGGGGTCACCTCAGATATAGACATAGTTAGGCTGATGCTTAAATATTTTCCAAGCAGGATACAGCAAGCTAGCTGCATGCAGAAAGTGAAAAGTATTGAGGAATTTGAAGAGTTATTAACTAGTTTTGACAATCTAGGCCTTCAGCAAATGAACCGGACGGAAGTGAAGAGTGAGAATAGACAGAGTGAGCATCAACCTAATCAGAATAGGAATAGGTTTAATCAGGCTGGCAGAGGTGACAATTCGAATAGAAAGAGGGAGGAGAACAATTAACTGGAGGGCAGAAAATAATAGACAAAGGGATAATTAACAGAGGAGAGAAAATTTCCAAAGGCGGGAAAATGTTCTGAGGGGCCAACAGGAGGGGACAGGTCTGGGAACGAACGAATCTAGGAGGGGACAGGAGACACTGCAGGTAGTGAGCACGAGTGATTTAAACTCTCAGCGGGTTGTGAAGTAGGTCAGGTAGACAGCCCGAAGGTAGATATGTCAGGCAGTGTGTGATTCAGGAGGAGAAGATGAGTTTCACGCCTATGACGGAGGATTTATTATCTGACCAAGAGGAGTTAAAAGTAGAAGGTAAGAGCGAGGGATTTTCATCGGTCATTGAAGTAGACATTTTAGGGAGAGAAATGAGGGCTCTGGTAGACTCTGGAAGTGAAAGGTCATGCATAAACAAGGTGACTTATGAAGAAATTATTAGGGGTGGTCATGAGTTGGAAGAGATACCTGTTAAGACTTTACATATTATTACTGCTGTAGGAAGTAAAAGCCAGAAGGTCAGTAAGCAGATATTGTTGCCTATTAAGTTAGAAGGTAAAGTCAGTAATCAGTGCTGTTTGGTCATACCAAATTTAATTTATGAGGTGGTGCTTGGTAATGACTGGTTAAATAAACGTAAGGTTGTTCTGGATTTTGTCAACGGAGTTGTATGTCTGGAGAAAGGCTTTAGTAGTCAGGAAATTCAGATGACGTGCGAATTAGTTAAGGAGAGGGATGGTGCGTGCATTAGTAAGGGTCTGGAGGGGATGTCAGTAGGGGTATCTAACGAGGAGGTACAGCTGGAGGCTGTGTGCCATATTTCGGTAGAGGAACATCGAGGTGATCCACTTTGGGAAGCCGTGGACAAGAGTAAGTTGTGTGATGAGAGTAAGGAAGATTTATTGGAAGTGTTATTGAGTAACAAAGAGGTATTTAGTGATAAGCCTGGTTTAACGCACGTGTACACCCATCAATTCGAACTAGTGGATAGTTAACCTTTTTCAGGACCCAGATATGCCATTCCTTTCAGGTATGCTGCCACTGTCGAGGACGAGATTAATCGTATATTAGACCAGGGTATTATAGAGCCTTCCCCTAGTATGTATTCTAACCCACTTGTTGTTGTTGGTAAGAATGATGGTTCAGTTAGATTATGTATTGACGCTCGTCAATTAAATTTGAGATTGGCAGGAGACACCCAGAGGCCTGAGTGTATTGAAGACCTAGTTCAGAAATTTACTGGTAGGAAGTGGTTTTCAATCATGGATCTGAGAGCCAGCTTTAGGCAAGTCCCTTTAAGAATGGAAGATAGGAAGTTAACGGCTTTCAGTTATAAGAGTGGTCTTTTTCAGCATTGTGAGGTGCCATTTGGATGCAAAACTAGTAGTTCAGCGTTGATCAGGGCTTTAAATTTAGTATTAGGGAGGGACACACATGATTTTGTTACAATGTACATTGACGATCTTATTATTGCATCTCACACTAATGAGGATCACATAAGACACGTGGACATAGATTTGAGAAAGTTAAGGGAGGGGGGGGGGGGTTACAGTGAAACTTAGTAAGTCTTCGTTTGCAACACAACAGAGTACTTTTCTGGGGCACACACTCACTACTCAAGGGATTTTTCCTGAACAATCGCGTTTAGAGAAAATAAACAACACCGCTACACCACGTAACGCCAAGCAACTTCGAAACATATTAGGGGTTTTTAACTATTTTAGGAGATTTGTCGTTAGGTATTCCAATCAGGTTGATTCTTTTAGGGAACTGTTGAAGCAGGGTGCAAGATGGGTGTGGAACCATGAGCACGAGGCAGCTTTCGCTGAGTTGAAGCGAGGTTTCGTGGATTCAGTTATACTGAAATACCCTAGATTAGATTGTCCTTACGTCCTTATGACTGATGCCAGTATGTTAGGGATTTCAGGGGTGCTGTGCCAGTATGATGACGAAGGAAATTTAGGAATAGTCTCATTAGCTAGTAGGGGTTTGAGTATGGCTGAGAAGCGTTGTACTATCACGGAGATAGAGTTATTAGCTATTGTGTACTCGCTTGGTAAGTTTTGGAGCTATGTTTTGGGGAGCAAGCTTAAGGTGCTCACAGACCATAATGCTCTGGTATTTATGGGGTCGTGTAAGTTGACCTCGAACGGGATGTCGAGATGGATCTTGGCAATTAGTGAGTACGATATAGAGGTTACACACATCAAGGGTAAGGAAAATATCGTGGCTGACTTCCTAAGCAGGAACATAGGTGATGATGATTACCGGGTGGTGAACATTCAACAGGGTGTTGTTTTATGTGTCACGAAGACGACAGATTGTGTGGAGGAGATTGGTAAGCTCCGGAATATGCTGGTAGAACAGGAGAAAAACGAGAGCATGGCTCAGATCTTGGGGTATTGAGGGAGAAGGAGGCTGGAGCTAGACTTCGGGTGGGTAAGTTCACCTATACGCTAGAGTGCGGCTTATTGGAGAGGTTATGTCACCTAGGTGAGTGGAAGGTACGCGTACCTAAGTCTTTGCAGGAGGCTATAATTTGGTATCACCATAAAGCTTTGGGGCACTTTGGAGCAGCTAAAGTTCTTTTCACTGTTAAGCAGCATTTTATTTGGCGTAACATGGGAAGGAATATCAGGAAGGTTCTTGCGAGTTGTGATTCTTGTCAACGTTGTCAAGCCCCGACGAGATATTTGCAGGGACCTCGTCAGGCGGTAATCACTGAAAAACCGCGGGATTTACTATGTTGTGATTTGTGTGGGCCTTTAGTCATATCTCTGTACGGATATCAGTATATCTTTGTGATTGTTGACTCTTTTAGTAAGTTTGTCAAACTGTATCCCCTGAGGAAAGCGACTGGGAAGGGTTGCGCCCTACAAATTGTCGACAAATACATACCTGAGTTCGGGAAGCCCATCAGAGTATTGACTGACCACGGCAGCCAGTTCATCTCGAAAATCTGGAAGACCAAGTTAGGTGAAGTGGGTGTCGAGCATATTTTCTCTTCTATATGATACCCGCAAGAAAATATGTCCGAAAGAATTATGAGAGATCTTGGGAGAGAATTCCGTACTTATTTAAGCGATCGCCATAATGCATGGTTCTCCAAACTAGGAGATATTGAACCATTGTTCAATAATACGTTGCATGAGAGCATGAAATGCACACCTAATGAGCTGAAATTTGGTAGGAAACCTACCAATGTGATCGCCTGAATGTTAGGTTTGGAAACGGGAGAGGAGATGGACAGGGATATCAGCATCCGGCTGGCTAGGTTTAACTTAGAGAAAGCAGGAAGTAAACGTAGGCACCAGCAAAAGAGAGAGAAGTTTGATTTTTTTAATGTTAGTGACCAGGTCTTGCTCAGAGTGGCATTTCCTTCCTCCGCTGTTGACAAGGAAATGTCCACGTTTTTTTGAGTTATATAAGGGACCCTTCGTAGTCGCTAAGCGTATTGGCGAGTGTGCGTATAGCCTAACAGACCACCAAGGTACCATTGTAAGTTCATACAATGTCTATAACCTTAAGAAATATATTAGCTTGTAATGGTAGCGCAGATCCTCTGAGGCAGATTTAGCCGACATTGTGATGTATTACACAGGTACACTTCAAGCAATGACGAAGAGGCTACCATTAGCCAAGTGATATAAAAAGCAGAGCAATTGAGAGGAAATGCATTTTAGCATGTATTTCGGCGTGTGCAACATGGTTCTGTGCCATATCGATCATGTTTGACATGGCAATGAAAAAGGGACACGTGAGGAATATCCGTGTGAGTTCTAGGACACTTGAGCAAAGTCACTGTGAGGTAGATTTTACAGAATACAAAGTTTTTTGAAAGAAACATATGTAGAAGCATGACATCAAGAAAATGATTGTATTGAGGGTTATTTTATATATGAAGGATAATTTGTGTATGTTGTCTATAGTGTATATTTTGTTTTAGGGTCATTTGTGTATTTCTGTGTTTTGTGATGGAGTCCCCATTCATATCTTCAAGGGAACTCCATGGAGGGGAATTTGTAACCTTCCCAAGTTACAAGTTACAAAGAGATCGAACCCTTACCCTGGGGAGTTACAATTTTATTTATCATATGTATATTTTTATTTGATGCTTTTTCATGTTTTAGAATGATTTAGTAGAGTGTGCAATATGACGCGATTGAGGCCCAATTATTTTTTTTAGCTTTTAAGTATTGTAATTTAGCAGGGTCCGAATCTAGGGAGTGATGCATATTTTAACATTGGAGCAACATAAGTTTTGAAACAGGAAAGTGTATGCGAACGAGGAAATTGTCTTCTTGGTGAAGCCAGGTTTTTCCCGGGAGCCGAGCGCCAGGGAGGGTGAGTCAGAGGTGAGACTTGGCATCTATGTACGAGCGAGGACGATGGACTGTTTCCATATTTGGTAATGTTGAGAATCAAGCGTTGTGAATGGTTGGATCCCTGGGTCTACCCAGGTAAACCAGTGATTGTGGAAGGGGATGATGACGGGTACTTAGATTTTGTGGAAGCAAGTGGAGGACACTCAATTTAGGACCGCGGTGCGGTGTGGTCTCAATTTTGGAACTCCGCGGGAGGAGGTAAACTCATTTTTGGACCACGGTGCGGTCGACTCAGTTTTCAGACCGCGTGTGAGCGGAAAGTATTATTCAGTAGGACTTGTCTTTCGGTTTTGTGTGTCGAGGAAGAGACATTACAGTACAACACTAGTCATGTTTGATACAATAACCAAGTTTCTGGCTATATGTTCTTGATTGAATGATGAGCCTAGTCTTAAGTATGTCGCCAAGATTGCTTACTTCGAACAGCACTATTTATTGTAATCTGAGATCTGTAAATCTGCATTTCAACTATAGCGACAATTTATTCGTACAGGAATGCTGGTCAAATATGCCAAGCATTATTAAATTCACAAGCGGAGTTAATGCGACGATCCAAGACGGATTCCAAGCATTTGTAATTAAAATTAAATCGTTGGATGCTAGTTACAAAAGTAACGAACATGATATTCATCATAACAGTAGAAACGGCGTTTGAAACAAAATTAATTGTGCTGCGAGTAATAGGACTAATTCTTTGGGAGCAAATTACCCCAAAATTAGTAGAGATAGGTCACCACTACTGAAGCCAACATCTGTAAGTACCGGTCAACTTTATTCCTGAGGGCCATCTATATCATGTCATATGTGTATCTGTGTAAATACGATAGGGAGTGCAATTATTCTGTACGAGGAGGATCCTGCGAAATGTGTGTTTTGTGTCTGGTATAACAATATATTATCGATTTTACCAGAAGCTGAAGAGTTTTATTTATTAGGTCACTGAGGAGTAGTTAGGTGTGAATGTCTATTGCTGTTGGTATTATCGTACAGGTGTTTAACCCCCACGCACCCCGTACATATATACATATTGAGAGGCTGGCATATTAAAAGTCTCTCAATTTAGATGGGCTTTAACATACAGTAGGTCTACTGGTACTTCACTGATGTACAGATTCGCGAAATTGATTTTCGTGGCAACATAACAAGATCAGCAATTTTTGTAGCCAATTGAGCTAGATATTAAAACATGTCGAAGGGTTACAACCCTACGTCGGTTATTCGTGTGTATCTTCTTTTTTAAAATTGTAGCCTATGTCTATTTTTATTAGACAATGGACATATAAAATCGTTAGGAACGCTTCATTACTTTAATTAATCTCTAGCCACATCAGCTCAGTTGGCGTCAAAATATTGATATCTGCATATTTCTGAAGATTCTATGAAAACCCAGGTGAGTTAGTTAAGGTCCTGCAAGAAATAAATTTCTCTCTCAAATATGATATGCTGTATTGTAATACATTATCTCAAATTGCAATAATGAGTTCAATTTTATTCAGATTTACCATAATAATAAAGCCACTTTTGAAATGTTTCCGTATTACTTGACAAGAAGAAAGAACTTGCACAAACCACTTACCCCTCTTGTCAGTATTGTATCGTTCACGTGGTAAAGCAAGATGTTCAGTAAAGAATATATAGCCTACTTTCTCCTAAAAGCATGGGTATTGTTATAACTCGTTGTCATTTTCAAGGAGTATAATTGAATATTGGTTGTAGTAGCTTGTTGAAGTACAACGTGCTATAGGGATATTGAACATGAATATGAGGTGCCCTTTGCTAGTGCTATCTCTGTACAAAATTTCATTAAATTCGATTTTACCGTGTTTGAACTGATATGGGGAATCGATTTGCACACATACATGGCCGCTATCTGCAAACTATTGAGCTGATGACCTTGTAGTTCAGTCAAAAGATGCTTCCCACAAACGTTATGTTGTTGCAAAATTTGGTAGAGATCAAATAATTAGGTTGGTCGTAATTTGGTTTTAGCTTTTAACATTTGGGTGGCTGCCATTCCGTTTCAGTCAAGACGGCGGCGATATAAAACATGACCCTGAGGTGCCCTTTGCTAGTGCTACCTCTGTATCAAATTTCGTTCAATTCGGTTTCACCGTGTTTGAATAGATAGGGGAATCGATTTGCACACATACATGGCCGCCATTCTCAAATTATTGGCTGATGACCTTGTAATTCAGTCAGAAGATTCTTCGTACATAATGGTATAAAGTTGCAAAATTTGGTAGAGATCAGATGATTAGGTTGGTCGTAATTTGATTTAAGCTTTTAACATTTGGGTGGACGCCATTACGTTTTAGTTAAGATGGCGGTGATATAAATCATGCCATTGAGGTACCCTTTGCTAGTGCTACCTCTGTAACAAATTTCATTCACTTCGGATTCACCGTGTTCGAATTGATACGGGGGACAGACATTCAGAGTACACACTCAAACACACACACACAGACTGACACACAATTTTTCGCCCTGTATTGATCTCATAAGTCTGCTTTCATTTTTTGCAAAAATCGAAAGTAGGCTAAAAATTACAGTCATTCTTAAAGACTAGACGTTACATCATTTCAAATGACGCATGCTACAAATGCTACACATGTTAGAAAAGCTCAGGAGGGCTTCTCGCTTCGCTCGAAGCCCCAGGACTCTTTCAACATACTCCATTACCCATTAACTTAGGCTTCCCGCGCGGGCACCTCTTTAAGGGTCACACTTTATTTGAGTCTGACATCTTTTACAACTCTTTAAGAGTCACCCATTATTTGAATCTGTTATCTTGCAAACCTCTTTAAGGGGCACCCTGTATTTGAATTGAATCTAACATACTGTACACCTCGGTAAGTGTCATCCTGTAATTTGCTCTGACATCCTGCACACCGCTTTAGGAGGCACCCTGTATTCTTATCTGGCGTCTTGTATATCTCTTTAGAAATCACCCTGTATTCTTGTGTGACAACTTGTACACCTCTTTAGGAGTCACCCTGTATTGTTATCTGGCATCTTGTATATCTCTTTAGAAGTCACACTGTATTCTTGTGTGACTTCTTGTACACCTCTTTATGAGTCAACCTGTATTCTTGTCTGACATCTTGTGCACCACTTTAGGAGTCACCCTGTATTCTTCTCTGCCATCTTGTACACCTCTTTAAGGGTCACCTTGTATTCTTATCTGGCATCTTGTATATCTCTTTAGGAGTCACCCTGTATTCTTATCTGGCATCTTGTACTGTATTTTGCTCTGACCTCCTGCACACCACTTTAGGAGGCACCCTGTATTCTTATATGGCATCTTGTATATCTCTTTAGAAGTCACCATGCATTTTTGTGTGACATCTTGTAAACCCCTTTACGAGTCACCCTGTATTCTTCTCTGCCATCTTGTACACCTCTTTAAGGGTCACCTTGTATTCTTATCTGGCATCTTGTATATCTCTTTAGGAGTCACCCTGTATTCTTATCTGGCATCTTGTACTGTATTTTGCTCTGACCTCCTGCACACCACTTTAGGAGGCACCCTGTATTCTTATATGGCATCTTGTATATCTCTTTAGAAGTCACCCTGCATTCTTGTGTGACATCTTGGACACCTCTTTACGAGTCACCCTGTATTCTTGTCTGACATCTTGTGCACATCTTTAGGAGTCACCCTGTATTTTTCTCTGCCATCTTGTACACCTCTTTAAGAGTCAGCTTGTATTCTTATCTGGCGTCTTGTATATCTCTTTAGGAGTCACCCTGTATTCTTATCTGGCATCTTGTACACCTCTTTAAGAGTCACCCTGTATTCTTTTCGCTTCGCTCAAAGCCCCAGGTCGCTTGACGCCCCAGGACTCTTTCAACAGACTCCATTAACCATTAACTTCGGCTTCCCGCATGGCTGCATGACGTCACGCACTCGCCGTCCGTTACCCATTAACTTAGGCTTCCCGTCTCCGTACCGCAACCTTCTCCGTCCCGCATAACTTAAGACTCAAGCATAACGACGAAGTCGACAAGATCATTTGAAATGATAAAATTATAAGGCGAAAATGACTTTTTACACTCCTCGTTTATTCCATCAATAAAATACAAAACCATTCAGCCCCTTACCATTTACCGCCATTCCTGGTCACTTGAAACATGACCTCTCTATCACATCAAAACAAAAACAGCACACCTGCGTTCTTTGTCAATCTAGAGCTATCAAGAAGGCCATGAGCCAAAGAGATTTAGAGCTCCAGACTTCTACACTCTTGAAAGAAACGATCAAGTCATTCATTCGTAAGGATGATCCTGATGGCTCTCGCAGTCGTAACTAGAAACTGGTCAAGCTAACGAGATGTGCTTCGGTGGCGTAGTTGGTAGTATGCAGAACTTGTATGCCCAAGATCGTGGGTTCAAACCCGGCCGAAGACGTCGGATTGTTTAAGAGCATTAAAAATCACTCAGTTTGGAACACAGAGACTGTCGTTAGGAAGCGGGGTGGACGCGGATAACAGTCGTGCGGATGTGGGTGGATACCGATAAAGTCTTGCGGATGCGGTTAACATTCGTGCGGATGTGGGTGGATACCGATAAAGTCGTGCGGATGCGGTTAACATTCGTGCAGATGTGGGTGGATACCGATAAAGTCGTGCGGATGCGGTTAACATTCGTGCGGATGTGGGTGGATACCGATAAAGTCGTGCGGATGCGGTTAACATTCGTGCGGATGTGGGTAGATACCGATAAAGTCGTGCGGATGCGGTTAACATTCGTGCGGATGTGGGTGGATACCGATAAAGTCTTGCGGATGCGGTTAACATTCGTGCGGATGTGGGTGGATACCGATAAAGTCGTGCGGATGCGGTTAACATTCGTGCGGATGTGGGTGGATACCGATAAAGTCGTACGGATGCGGTTAACATTCGTGCGGATGTGGGTGGATACCGATAAAGTCGTGCGGATGCGGTTAACATTCGTGCGGATGTGGGTGGATACCGATAAAGTCGTGCGGATGCGGTTAACATTCGTGCGGATGTGGGTGGATACCGATAAACGTCGTGCGGATGCGGGTAACAGTCGTGCGGACGTGGGCGGATACCGATAAACGTCGTGCGGATGCGGTTAACATTCGTGCGGATGTGGGTAGATACCGATAAACGTCGAGCTGATGCGGATAACAGTCGTGCGGATGCGGGGCAGATGCGGATAGCGTTTTGTTTATCCGAGCAGGGCTCTAACTACAGGATCTTGAAAGTGCGACTTTACTCAGTTTTTGATGTGTAACATCTTTTCACTCGGTTGCTGGATATTTTTGTGGGAGTGATTTTGAAAAATGGGACAGAAATGGATCGGAACGATCCATCTGGCAATGGTGGATCGAACGGAAGTGTGTAAGACGCACTGCCAGTTGGATCGATCGATCCAGCTGGCAATGGTAAGAGTAAACAATGAGCGCGCGGTGTCGGAAATTGATACCATGACGTACTCTCGGCCATGTGGAATGTATATGACATACTGAACGGTAAGCGCTCATGCGAACTCTGGTGTCAAGTTATTATTTATTTATTTATTTATTTATTTATTTATTTATTTATTTATCGTATGGCATTTAGTGCCGGGAGTGTCCGAGGACATGTTCGGCTCGCCCGAGTCTGTAGCTGCTTCCAGCGGAGACCCTAAAGTGTGAGCTACAAGTTCCGTTCAATTTCAAGCAGTTCCAACTTTCGCCACCAGATATCAATGATACCTAGTGGTGAACGTTGGAACTTTGATAGAGCGTTCTGACGAAATCTAACCTAACAATTTTGCTTTACACAAGTTTAGTCTGTGCAAGGATCTTTTACATGCCATAAATCTATGGCATGGGACCGCCGGCTTTACATCCCCTCCGAAGGGAGGCATATTGAAGGATTTTTAACGCTCTTAAAAAATCCGACGACTTCGGCCGGGTTTGAACCCGCTATCTTGGGCACAGCAGTTCAGCATGCTACAAACTACGCCACCGAATCCGGTTGGTGTCAAGTGATTGAAACACATAGAGACCTGTTTATTTTTTTCACGTATGGTTTCTATAAATGTTCAGTCTCAATTAACGTAACTTAGTTCATGGCAGGAGAGTGATGTAACAGCAGAGTATCAAGAAGGCAGTGCGAGAGTAGAAATATCAAGTAGGCACTGAAGAAAAAAAGAGAATCTTGGAATGGTTATGTATTATGAGAGTGTAAAAAATAAAATGATCTTTTGTGTGTTGATGAATGTCAAGGGTAATAAAAACGGTAACAACTTCAAGGTATGATAACATGTCAGATGTTACACATCATATGAGACTACTGTAAGGCTCGTATCTTTTTAGCCTACTTTCGATTTTTTTGCAAAAAATGAAAGTAGACTTATGAGATCACTACAGGGCCCAAAAATGTGTGTCTGTCTGTGTGTGTGTGAGTCTGTGTGTGAGTGTGAGTGAGTGTACTCTGAATGTCTGTCCCCCCTATCAATTCAAACACGGTGAAACCAAATTGAACGAAATTTGGTACAGAGGTAGAACAAGCAAAGGGCACCTCAGTGTCATGTTTTATATCGCCGCCATCTTTACCAAAACAGAATTGCGGCCACTCAAACGTTCTAAACGTAAAATCAAATAACGACTAACCAAATTATCCGATCTCTACCAAATTTGGTAACAACATGTCTTCATATAGGATGCGTCTTGTGACCAAACTACAAGGTCATCCGCCGTACCATTTCAGGATGGCGGCCGTGCGAATTATGCAAACATTATAATCCATACCATGGGACCCACCAGTTCCGATTATCGAGCCGAGAATCGTTTTAACTGTTCTAAAGGAAGAGGCTCGTTCGAAATTAAAAGTTTATTTTGTAATACTATAGTGCAGAAGTGATTTTAAAAAGCTGAGCCGTCTCAGTAACAAGACAAGATGGCAGCGGATATCTTGTGCCTGACTTATATTTCACTAATTTGAGTATTACATGCAATATAGCGTACTGATACAAAATAAATAAACTTTGAATGAAGTGCTTTATATATAAATAATATACTCCACTGATGAAATCGTTTAGTCTGAATCATTATTTGCTAACAAGTTCTATGTAAGTCATTTTAGATAGAACGATGTTAGTTGGCACAATTGGCTCCGTGGTAAAGCGTTGGCCTATCACTCTTATGCCTATGGTTCAAACCCCATCAGAGTTAGGTTTTTTTGCTTCAAATTTTATATATTTATTGTTTTGTAATGACTCAGACGTTTTAAAATTAAGCGTTATATTGTGCATATTACGGTGGAAAATATATATTTAATTAAAACATAATTCGCCAGCAGATTTTCTCGAGACATCTAGCAGCCAAAAAGGTAACTGCACGACGTCCTACTTATTAACTTCCAGATTTTATTGAAAAGTTTCTTCTTATGGCCGCTAGAATGCACTCGCCCTGTTAGGAATATCTGTTCGATACTTATCCACTAGATCTCACGACTGGTCTACGTGGGACTCCATTGATTAGCATACCATTGGCATTCTATGCGCATCGAATTTGAAGAATGACAAGATGATACTATGATACATTTTTACATTTTATTTTAAAGGGTTTGTAACAGCCTATTGTGCGTTATTTGAAAATGTTATTTGAAGTTAAGAACAAAACGATTTCACGTAGTAAATGAATTCTAGCCGTTGGTTTTAGTTCAGGTTATTAATTAATACTTTGATTTCAGGCAAATAGCAATCGAAAATATCCACATAGTTGGTATACACACGTCTCTGTAGGGTCATGGAAAGATTTTTTAATTCAATTAGGGTTGTGAAAGCCATGCACAACCAGACGTGTAAAGACATGCCTCAACTCAAAGTAGGATGTTGCCCACGGCAGGTCAATTATGTAATAATAATAATAATAATAATAATAATAATGTTATTGGTTTTTCGTCCCTTTTAACTACTGCTGCTTTTAGTGACGCTGGGGTGCCGGGATTTTGGCCCGAAGGGGATCTTTAACGTGCCAGTAAATCTACTGACACGGCTCCCTCGCATTTGTGCACCCTCAAATGCCAGCTGACTGCGCCAGGATACGAACCTGTAACCTAGGGCCCAGCAAGCGAGAACGTTACTGCTGAGCCACGCAGCCAGTCCGGTCGATTATGTCTCCAGATCCATAACAATCTTGAGATACTTCTTATCTTTCTTTCTTCCTTCCTTTCTTTCTTTCTTTCTTTCTTTCTTTCTTTCTTCCTTCAATGATGGTAGCAGTTTTTATCTAGATTGTGGCATTTGGTAGAGGTAAATCGTTTCTATGGCCTTCAACAAAGAATAGTTCTATTATACTCTTTGATAATAACAACGAGTTATAACTATACTCATACATTTAGGAGAAAGTAGGCTATATGTTCTTTACTGAACATCTTGTTTATTTGTACGTTGAGGAAATAATGAACATAAATCGAAGCAGACGCCTAAATGAGAATGAGGAGAATTTATTGCCTGTTGATTAGGCTTTAGGCTTGAGTGTACAACTGGTCTACTTGATTTTTGGTGTGGAAACTTGAGGAAGGAAGAAAGTAAGAATAAGTGAAAGAATTATCGCAATTATTACGCTGTGGGGCTGGAAGTTAAATACAGCCATTACTCTGCTAAAGACGCTCTTGGCATCTTGGGAAGGGTGTAATTAATGCATACAGTGCCAGATAATCTAAGCGGGTCGTAGCGGGGAAGCGTTATAAATTGCCGCACAAGACTTCCTCCGTCAGCTCAATCAAGTATTTTCTGAGACGACGAGAAAGATATGGCTGAGTAAATACATTAGTAGGAAGTGAATTGAGGAACACCGAGTAAGAGTTCACATATCTGTTTCAAAGTTGGTACATAAGATAATGGAGTGTAATGGCCAGCTAGACAGAATCGTAGAGATATAGCCTACAGAGTGTTCCATTAATATACGGTAATATTTCAGGGGTATAATCCACAGCATGTTAAGGGTTAAAGAGGTTTTGCATAAGAATGGGTCCGGAAATTAATATATGAATTGGCCACCTATGGACTACAGTACAATACATTTTGAACTTCAATGATCTGTACACATTTGGCAAGAGATACGTTATAAACATACAATATAAAATATGTTACAAGAAGAATTTACAAATGTTTTATTAAAGAAGATACATACATGACCGCATATTATTTGCCACATACGAGGAGTTATTGATGTTAAAATTTTGTTGCAAGAGACCCGTTTCATTATACAGAACACTTGGTTGAATTCAGAATTGCCACTTAAATGTATATATTGGCATTCACTCGCGATCTTATGTGAATTATACTGATGTTTCCATCTATACAACACGGTTGAGAATTCAAACGACGCACTAACTGGTTGGCACCGGATTCAAAATTCACACTCCATATTTCGTAAGATGAATTGTTGTACTCATTTCTAGTACCGTACTGAGTAAAAATATTTTTTGATTTTCGTCACTTGTTTTTGTAAATTATTAAATTGTGTATATTTTTGAATTATTAATATGAAGCCCAATATTTTATTTACACTTACTATTACAAAATTTCTTATCTTTCAAACTGTATTTTGAAAAATGAATGTGAAGCCCAATGTTATATGTTATTTATTTATTTACAATTAATATTACATCGTAAGGATATCCATTTTTATTATTTCATTTAATTCATTTAATTACAATTTATCTCATAAACTTTTTTCTCACCAAACAAACATTAGACTTAAATACATCTCTAGTATTTTTTAAAATTCTTAATTGATTTGAAGAATCCATGGAAAACCACTTCCTGCCTCTCCAGGCTGAGAACTAAGACCAGAATTTAATTTCTTTAGTATGTATGTCTACCCCTTATTATTCCCGTGTTCTAACGGGGTCGGGGATGAGATGCGATGGAAGTCTTTGTGGCGATGGTTTTTACGGCCGGATGCCCTTCCTGACGCCAACCTCATGAGAGGAGTTAATGAGAGATGAAATGAATGATGGTGAATGAAACTGGGCAAGGATGTGGAAGGAAGCGGCCGTGGCCTGTCAGAAGGTACCGTCCCAGCATTTGCCTGGTGTTGAAAATGGGGAAACCACGGAAAATCATTTCAAGGACGGCCGACGGTGGGGCTCGAACCCACGCGTCTACCGAGTCAGCCGAGAGCTTGGCCCCATGACCTAATGCTGCGCGTTAGCCAGCGTAGCCACTACTGTCGGTAACTTAATTTCTTTAGTAAAGTTGGAAATCGAACCCGGACCTCCGGGGTGCCAGTGAAGATTGCTATCCGCAAGCAAACTGTCGTAATGAAGAGCAGTATTCATGATAATAATAATAATAATAATTATAATAATTATGTTATGTATTGAGCTATGGGACTTAGAGCATTTCATTGAATTTCGACAACAAATGAGTTTTTTATTCTGTTTCAATAACACATTTGTAAGATCCATATAATGCTTATCTTCCAATTAAAACAGAAAAAGGTTGAAATGCCCTCTGTTACAGGGGTGAATGATCGTACCATAGAGCTGAGTATGGGAGTTATTGCAACGTGTACGGTCATCCTCCACTAAGCTGTCGGCACACAGTGGGTGACGTGAGATTCCTTTGGAAGCTGGTAAATGGCGGAATTGACTCTAAACAGTTGCTAGCTGACTTGGGTTTTCACGTCCCTCAGAGAACCACCAGACGGAAGCACACGTTCGATGGGGTCAGATCGAGAATTGATGTGCACAAAAATTCATGTCTGATCCGGTTGCAGTCAACATACAGCTTGATGGAGAGTAGAAGTGCTACTGATATTCACTTCGACTCTCTATTAACTGTTATGAGAGATATCTCAAGTGGGCTGTAAAATAGTGTATTGCATATTGTGTTAATTTCTATTTGCGTTGATTGGTTGATTGATTGAACATGTGGTTGAATGAATGGTTGATTGATTTTTTGATTGAATGTACGAGTGACTGAAGTAATGTATTTTTTGTTTGCTTTATCTAGATCCTTGAATGTCACTGTTGTATTACTTTCTTCCCAGTTTCAGAACTTTTCTTTCTTATCCTTTATTTCATGTTTTTGCCTTTTTCCGTTTACTGTAGATAGTTTTGATTTTTCTGTAATAATGTTTTTAATGTTTCTTGTACAAAGGGATTGTATGAATGAATGTTTGAGATAGGATGTTTGAGTGCGTGTCTGTATGGTTGTGGTTGTTGATTTATAATAAGACTAGTGTATTTCTATTTTTTGTTCATGTTTGCTCTTTTTGATTTTGTTTATACTTGTTTTTTTCATTGTTAATTATTATATTGTCACTAGTGGAGTATATCTGTCTGACAATAAAGAATACATGTAAACTCATTTTTCTCAAAACTTATAGCCTTCTTTATTTCAAGTCTTCAATTGAGCTGAAGAAGGCCTCAATATCAGGTCGACACATATAATATTTGTGTAAGTATTGACTGGCGTAGAATTACACTTTGAAATTCATATTTATTGAGATATCTTAGATGGTGTCCCTGCCCATTTTATGTATACAGGGTTATTGCAAATGATTGCAGCGGTTTCATTGTTATGTCCTGATATCGATTCAAGGCAAAACCGTATCGGACACTCAACTCCAGTTCAATCCGGTTATCAATAATCAATGATCGCTTGATGATCGAAACTGATCATCCAAGTGTATGTATAATCTCATGTATAAGGTCCATTCAAAAATTAACGAGCCGGACGCTGAAATTCGCACACCGGTGACGACATCGGCTAATCATGGCGTGTGTAACGAGGCGTGATTCCTACGAAAGCGTGGAAGGTCACAGACCGTCGCTAGAGGGCACGCGTGCACGTCACGTGACGATACAAAGCGAGCAGCAGCATGCATTAATCGTCCAACGCTGCCAGTCGCATTGCAAAACTGCATGTCCCTTGCAAGGGTCAAGGCGCGGCACAAGCACTTCAGGGAAGGACGGGTGTCGTTATCCGATGATGCCCGGTCTGGGGTACCCCCCTGCATTACCGATGACAACGTCCAGCTGGTTGATGCACTCATTACCCTGGACCGACGAGTGACAGTGAACGCCATAGCCGCCGTGGTCGCTCCACGACAATGCACGACCTCTTACGGCCAACACAGTCACGGCACTCCTGCAGAAATTCAAATGGGAGGTTCTTGGCCACCCTCCATACAGTCCAGATGTCTCTCCCTGTGATTACGCCATGTTTTGTCCCCTGAATAGGGCTTTGCGGGACCAACGATTCACCTCGGATGCCGACGTCCAGCTGTACGTGCGGAACTGGTTCACATCGCAGCCCAGGGAATTTTATGAGACAGCCATTCACCGCCTCGTATCACAGTGGGACAAGTGCCTCAACAGCCAGGGCCAATACTTCTAACATACAGGTACTGGTTTCTGTAATTATGAATCCGGCTCGTTACTTTTTGAACGCACATTATAATTATAATAATAATAATAATAATAATAATAATACAGCCATCTCAATTCACACCGGTTATCAGACAGATTCTACACACACCCAAAGTACACGGGGCTATATGACCGCGTTGTGCAACCCCTAAACTGAGGAACCAACCTACCTAACCGTCAAAAGACAATCGACGTATAAGATATTACACAAAATAGCAAAAATCTTGGAATACATCATTAATCCCCTACTGAGGTATGCCAAGCGTGTACAGAACATTAGACAGACCAGCCGCATGCGATATCTGCACTCCCTATCTGGGCTAATGCCGTCTTGGTGACGACAGCCTGGATGTATGGCACGTCCAACACAAAGGGAATTTTTGAAGTATCGAAAGAAGTTGAAGAGGATGGGGAGGAGGAAAGGGGAGATGAAAGTAAGCAGGGGAGAGAAGGAAATTACCGGAAGGAAACACCTCAGGCCAGAAATGTTGCCAGAAAATATCGAGGAAAGAAATATGAAGAGGAGAAGTACATTAAAGGTAGCGAGATGGGATGGGAAAGTATTACCAAGCAGGGACTTTAATCGCGCCAGGAGCTCGGAGAGATGGGGAGAAGAATATGAAAACGCGTAGCAAAGAGGTGTATTAGAACGTGTTGTAAAGAATTCTCTACAAGTATCATGGTGCACGAAATGAGCTTAGAGGTAACTGGCTAAAGAATTAATTAAATTCATTGAAGAGTATGATTCTAAAACTAACTAAGCCGATATTCAAACACTTTCAGAATACATTTTACAATTATTATGATGTCTCATAAGTAGGAATAGGAAATATTCGCTACTGCGAATTTCGCGTATTATTAAATGAAGTAATACACAAGTGGTAATCTGTTGTAATAACCCTAAAATTGGCAAAAGAAATGGTTTTAAAACTCGCGAAATTTCCCGAATTCCGCATAAAAACGTGAATTTTAGCTTTTTTCTGTTTTCTTCTTTACAGTTCACACCCGATAATACGCGGTAATTAATGCTCGAACTTCCGAGAATTATCCGTTGTTATGTTTTTAAGCCTAGCAAAAAAAACAAAAACTTCTGGTTAAAATATTGAAAAATATTTTATGAACACTGAAAATAAATGACAATTTATAACATTGGTTGGTTTTTAAGTTTAGGGGCTGCGACAACGTGGTCATGTAGCCCCGTGTACTTTAGGTGTGTGTAGAATCTGTCTGTTAACCGGTGTTAATTGTGATGACTGTATTAGTGTGTGTTATCTGTTATTTAATTTAAGTAAGGACAGCAGACTTTTGAATTTTTCAAATAGTTCCTACTTTTGCTGCCAAACGCCACCGTCAACGATTGCTAGTTCAGAACTTAGCTACCAGACGTCACCGCAGTCGGCTCGTGGCAACGAACGTAGGAACCTAAGAGCGTTGTTTTTTTATTCTTAACCTATACAATTTAGCTTCACACAAGTGTAATTAGTGGAAGGTTCTTTAACATGCCATAAGTCTATGACTTGGGACCGCCGGCTTTAGTTCTCCTCTGAAGGAAGGCATACTGAGGGATTTTTAACGCTCTTAAAAATCCGACGACTTCGGCCGTATTTGAACCCGCGATCTTGGGCATAGAAGCTCAGAATGCTACCAACTACGCCACCGAAGATGCCAATTTATAACATTGTATTGTAATACTGGAGGTACCAGTATGTGGATTATGCCAACATTAATACCTAAAAAGAAAACGACTGTCCTCACTTCTCGTTTCTCAGAAAGTTTACTTTTCCTAATTTTAGATTGTACATTTCTGACGAAAACAATATATGAGAACGAAAATTCATCACGGTTTTCTCTAAGATTTTTGTGTAGAGTCTAATCATTTGAACAAATCTGTACTTTGAAAGATGAACTGTGAAATGTGTCGTTAGTGTACAGTATTTTAATATTTAATGCATGTTATCCATGATATAAAAATATTCCACCTAAAGCTTATCAATATTAAAGTTCCGAAAAGTGTAATTTATGTTCGACCTTGACTACTATATGTTAGAAAACTCTATCATAATGATGGTCACTGTAACACTATTTTTAGCCTACTTTTCACATTTCGCAAAAATGAGGAAAAAGTAGACTTATGAGATCGATCCGGGCGAATGTGTGTCTGTCTGTCTGTCTGTCCTTCTGTCTGTCTGGCTGTCCTTCTGTCTGTCTGTCTGTCTGGCTGGCTGTGTGTGTGTCCCCCCCTATCAACTCCTAAACGGCTGCAGCAATCAAAACAAAATTTAGTATGAGTAAAGATGTATACCGGAATATCTCAAGCCCGTATTTGAAAATGATGTCAGTGCTACCATCTGCTGAAAAAACGCACTAGAAATTTGAGCTCCATGTTGGATATCATGAAAGGTGTGGATGGGAGCTATTCCAAAATTGACACACATGTAGATAATACTATTTAAGTTTAATTTCCAGGAAGCCATACATGACAGAGTTGCCAAAATAATTTTAAGCTTTCTGATAGGTCCGATTTTTTAATGCATATAACTTCTACACTATTAATTGGATTTCAACCAAATTTTTCATGTAATATGTGTACTTAAACGGATATGACTGAGGGTATTTTTAAGAGCCACCAGGGCTGCCAACTGTTAATAATTGCTCTCTCTATTTTCTTCATCCCAATACCAATATATCTGAAAGTATGCAAGCCGGCAGCTTTAAAATATGCACACGTATACTGCCTGAAATTTTAGATTAATTTGGAGTAAATTACATACTTCAGTTCTACCAACATGATTCTAAACCTGCTGATAGGACCAATTTTTTAAATACATGTAACTTCCATACTATCAGTTGGATTTCAAACAAATTTCGTATGTGCTATGTGTAACATAACAGATATGACTATACGTATTCTTAAGAGCAATCAGGGCTGCCAACTGTTAATAAATGCTGTCTATTTTTTACACTAATATCAATATTTCAGAAAGTATGCAAGCCAACAGCTCAATACTTTGCACACGTATAACACCTGACACTCTAGATTAATTTTGGGTAATGAATATAAGTCAGTGCTGCCAACATGATTCTATGCTTGCTGATAAGTTCAATTTTAAAATACATGTAACTTCTATACTAACAAATGGATTTCATCCAAAATTGGCACAACAAGATATCATAATATTTCCGATTATTTCTAACCAGCACACGCATGACATTGTTGCCAACATGCTTTTACGCATGCTGATAGTTCCAGTGTCTAGCAGCATGTAACGTCCATTGGACTTCAACCAAATTTTGTGTTCTGTACCTTAAGAGATGGAACTAAGAATATATTCAGTCACCAGGGCTGCCAACTGTAGTGCTCTATTAGGCTACATTATACCAGGAATATTTCGAACTAATTGGACATTTCGATGTTACCAACTTAATTTCGTCATTATTCTATAATGTTCATATACTGTAGAATAATCATTGGCATGAAAAGTAGGCTCTTTAGTTCGGCACGGAACTTCTTGTTCATTATGAAACAGTTTTTCCCACCAATCAGAGCTCAAGAAATAGTTGTTTGAACAACCAGGTGAGGATAGCAACGCATCTGCGCAGAGTTCCATGGCCTTCTAATTTAAATTTCACTGCCTGGCCTAGTGACATAGTGGGGAAATCGAGGAGGCCATGGCCAAATACAAGGTATTCTGTGCGTCCCATGCGCTCTGTTCAGTACATACATTTGGCGAAATCTCGACAGATATTTATGAATATTTATGTTCGAACATAAAATAGTTATAATACTTATCGTCGAACATAAACAGTCGTATGCAACTCGCCTGTAATGGTAATTAAGACACTCGTATGGAAATTATAAAACTCGCATACGATCGTTTTATAAACATACTCGTGTCTTAATTATTGCAATTATAGGCTCGTTGCATAATGTAGTCTACTATTAAAAAATCAAATTTTCCTCTTAAAATACCGTTTTCTTCACTTTGAAATCTCCGACAAAATCCTATCCCTACCATAAGTAATGCCGTTTTATAAGTTTGTTGTTTTATAAGATATAATTCGTTTTCTTTAGTTCGCTAATGCTATTTACAGGAAGCTATGACTAGAATTGTGTATACAGGCTGTTTCGGAAACAGAGTCCGATATTGCAACAGGGATTGGGATTGGCCAAAATGAGAAGAAATGTTCCTATAAACATATGTCCGGTAACAAATACCTGTTGAGATATGAGCCATTTTACCCACGTGGAGGGGACATTGTGGTCGGTGGTACAGGCGTCTTTCCGTTGAAGGTCTTTGCATGAGTCGGATGTTCAGTTGTGCGGTTCGTCGGACCTTAAGGGGACTTATGAGTGAGTTTCCAAAATCCGAAACTACTGGACAGATCAATTTGAAATTTTAACCACATGTAAATATGCCTCTAATTAGAGCATATTCTGAATTACAAATTGATTGCTCTAACCTTTTCTGAAATAATAATAAAAATATTATCAAAACATAGGGTCATAAAAAAAGTTCCTTGCAATGGAGTTTTCACTTATTTTCATCCATACTTGGTAAACAGTAGCACAATACATGTAGGCCTACAAATGGAAATTGCTCTGGAATTTTATGTACCTTTGATATGAGAGTCAGAAATGATAGTCAAAGTGATAATATTCATGTCTTGCCCTAAAAATAAAAATTATTTATTTTTGAAAGCAAAAAAAAAAAAATACAGTTAATTTTCACTGACATAAAAATCCAGAGCAAATTGTAGTGTTCATACATATTTTAATATGCAAACCAACTTTGAACCAAATATCTTCAAAACTGCAATACAAGGAGCATTTTTTATGATATTACATGTAACAAAAATCACTTCATGAGAAAACTGCAATTGAAGTTGGAGGTTAGTTACTTACATCAGAACTGCCCTGCACCAAATGTACAGCCCTCAGACTTCTTCATCCTGTCTTCTAGGGACAAGATCAGCAGTTTTCTCTTTTTTCTTGCAGTTTTCTTTCCTGGGGTGGTCCTTTTTCTGCTCTGTCGAAGACGTATGTGGTCACGTTGCTCACTGATCTTCACTGAAGGTCTTGTCTTAATAATGATGCGCATCCATCTTTAAATCACCGCCTGGGCTTTAAAAATGGCACCACGGGAAAAAATCCAACACTCCTTGATTCTGAAAAGGTGTGGGCACCAATTTTCGGTAAAATTCAAATTTCCGTATTTTGGTCCATATTTCATGAAAACTCACTCATAAGTCCCCTTAATCCATTTGATTCTGGCTACGGCTATGCCACATGCATCGACAATGTGCACATGTTACAAGAGCGTGTGACCAATGAGAGGGCCCACATCCGCGAGCAGCCAGGCGTGATTGGACGAGTTGGGGATTCCATGCGAAGAAGAGCCGAAGCATGTGGTAACCATGTGGAGCATCTCTTGTAACGTGCATATGGTATCCACGGACAGACCAGCTGAAATCATCACAGCTCCCGGTTGGTGGTGTGGATGGATGTTTGCCCAACGCGTGTTCTGTTAAACGTGTGTGACAGTCAAGTGTTCATTAGAAGTAGCTGGTAGGATGACGTCCATTGGCTGAAGTGTAAATACACAACACAAGTAAAATGGCTCATATTTCAACAGGTATTTGTTTCCGGACATACTGTATGTAAATACGAACATATCTTCTTGTTTTGACCAATCTCAATCCCTGTTGCAATATCGGACACTTTTTTTTTATCATTTTAAGTGATCTTGTCGACTTCGTCGTTACGCTGGGGTCTGGCGTTACGTTACGGTGACAGGACGAAATGTACCAAGAATGCACTCAGCTGTGTGACGTCATAGTAGCGCTTGGTGCATGTGTTCCCCGACAATCTCTATCCCCGATTCTTTGATGTCACGGGTAATCTCGAGAACCACTGGATGGATGTTGATGAGGTTTTCACCATTCTGTAAAGGATATCTCGAGGAAAGATTCTGTAGAAAATAATTTATGTATGATCAAAGGAAGCAAAGCAGTAACGATTTCAGTGGAAAAGTCGAAAACAAACTTGACGTCCATGCGCTTCTTAAGATTACGCTGGGCAAACCGCTAAAAATATCAATATACTCTGAGCGTAAGCATTGGTCAGCATGTTCTACAAAAAAGTCAGGGAGAGCATATCTCTATCTTCAGTACATCGCCCACTATAAGTGGATGGAAGGTGTATGTCATCCAGCCATCTCCCTCTGCGCGCTTGACCTTGCTTTGCCCTTGGTTTGCACTTGCCGTTCGCGACTAATTTGAAACCAGGTAAAGTATTATAAAGCAAGATAAGTATTATGCAGATATTTTTCTAACATGTGAGTCTTTGGCGAATCAAGAAGCCTCTAGTCTTTCTAGCATTTTTCAGTATTTGTAGTATTTAAAATGATACAAAGTCTAGTCTTTCAGACTGACGGTCACGTTTTTGGAAACACCCTGTATTGCGAGAATGTATCAGCCTTCAGTTGTTGATAAACAATCACAAAGTTGGAGGTTAGGGTCATTCTAAAGCTCTACTGGAAACAAGATCACAAAGCTGATGCCGCGACTCGAAGAATATGTGTCGTTAGTAAGCGTGTGGCACAACGATGGGTCCAAAGTTTTAACACTGGAGTACAAAACCCTTCAGATTTACCGCGTTCTTTAAGACCTAAACTATTATGATACGGTATTGAGAATACACGCAGAGTTTGATGATGATGATAATTGTTGTGTTAAGTGGCCTAACATCTAGGTCATCGGTCCCTAATGGTTGAAATGTAAACTACAACTAAAACTAACTACCAACTTATATACTAGAAGAAGAAATGGAAAACAAAAGGAGAATAAGGCAAATAATGCCCTCGAAGAATGCAGAATGAGGGACTAGGAAGGAAGGAGAGCCATGAAGGTAGATAGGAAAGTGAAAGAGGAGAGGATCCGCCCCAGAGGTAATGGAAAAAGGGGGAAAACCGGACACAGCTCAGGAATCCCTCGGGATCGCCAACTTCCGAACTCACCAGCCGTGAGGCCCTGAGGGTGTAGCAATGTCCAGGGTGCACCAGAAGTGATGGGGCTACATACACCCTGCCTCCTTGAGGGCCTTGAGCAGAAGGTAGGAGATAACAGGAACAGAAAAAGAAGGCTGACCCCTCGCAGAAAGAGGGTATCAGAAAATATGAGACAAGGGCCAATTTCAGGCGGGAAAGGAAGAAACTCCCTAGGCCTCAGATACCCTAATGCCGTCGGGGTCGGAAGAGAACAAGAGTTGACCAAGTGAGGTTGCCTGGAAAGAAGACATAGAGGAGCCTGGCACAAGTAAGTGGAAGCAAGCAATGCCGAACTCAGCTGGGGCCCCGTGGTCCCAAACCTACGTCCCACTAGATGTGAGCCCCTAGGTGGGGGGGGGGGGAGGGGGGACGGGACGTGGGACGCTGAGTTTTGGAAGAAAATCTGAAAAGAAGTATTCGTAGGCTGTCATGAGAACTTGTGCATCAAAAGATACCATACATCACCAGATTATGAAACTTGGGAAGTCATACAGTAGCTGTACCTCATGAATTGACCCCAACAGGCTCAACGTACAGTGGATATCTGTCGTCAGCTTTTCGATCACCTCATGGATGATAGATGTATCAGTATAAATGCCAGATGTGTTGAACAAGTAGTTCCGTGAAGAACTAGACAGCCTATTTCCATATATCCTACTTATGTTAATTGCCTCTATTAACGTACAATATTTCAGTTTGATTGCTGTAATAGATTCGTAGATATTGAGAACCCTCTCAATATTTCAGATGGTCGCCATGTTGAATGTTTATATATGTAGGTCTTAGAGTTATGTACTATTAGGCAACATGAACATAATTATTGTGTAGGTGTAGTATTCAAACTTCAATCGCATGATTAGGACACAAGAAATAAAATCGAGATTTTAATATTTCGCACAGATGCCATCTTGTGGTTATGAAAACAATTGGAATAAATTCGATGCCAGTGGATTCAAATTTGTATAAGAATTTACCATATCAAGTTTCACTGCGCACAGATGCTTACATCGCGTGAAACGTCTAATTAAATATTTATATTTCGTGTCGCCGCCATGTTGGATTTGTGCTCACCAGGTTATAGAAAGTCCTATATGTGAACTTATGATCATAGCTTCTATCAAGATACACAATTTCAGTTTGATTGTCGTCGTAGATTAATAGATATTGATAACCATCTAAATATTTCGGATGGTCACCATGTTGGATTTTTATATATTTAGGCCATACAGTTATGTACTATTAGATGACGATTATTACGTAGGTTCATTATTCAAACGTTCACTTCGATCGCATTATTGATACACAAAAAATAAAAACTTAATTTTAAAATTTCGCAAAATCGCCATGTTGAGGTTATGTAAACAATTGAAATATGTTAGCTACCAGTGCATTACAATGTGTATAAACATTTGCTGTACCAAGTTTCTTTGCGTTCGGATGATTAAATCGCGAGAAAAGTCTATTTAAGTGTTTCAAGTTTGCTTGGCCGCCATGTTCGTTATGTAGTTGACAGGTTTCTGAACTTCACATAGGTGAACTTCTAATAGTGCCCTTTATCCCCGTTCACAATTTCAGGGCGATACAACTAATAGTTTCGGAGATATAGAATGCCGGCGTAATAATTCGCACAGCCGCCATGTTGGATTGGTGAGACGTAATAAAATTTGGAGGGCACGGTCAGGGTCGGCCAAAATAGTGCTATGACGTCACCAAGTTTCATTGAAATCGCTTTAGCCGTTTAGAAGTTATTAGGGGGGACACACATACACACACACACGGACAAAAGGTAATCTCATATCTAATTTGTTTCATGAATGAAAGTAGGCTAAATTGGGTCATTCACCCCGGAGTTTTCATATTCCTCCAGGAGAATGCTGGGATGGTCCCTTTCTCAAAGTCCTGGGACACCTCACACATTCCTGAATTTAAATAATTGCAATTACACACACACTATTACACAATACTTCGGCCATTCTGGAAGTGATTTTCCATGGTTTCCCACTTTCACTCCAGGAAAATGCCATCATGGTATATTGATTATACGTATAGTCATGAAAAATCATTCAAATTCCGTATAAATACGGTTTTTGATGGATGTATAATAATTGTGCCTAGGTAGTCACCCCTTTGAGGTAATAATAATAATAATAATAATAATAATATCGTATGGCCTCGGGTGCTGGGTGCAAGCTTTGTTATTTGACGCCCATAGGGCAGCTTGCATGTCATTTTTTCCATTCCTTGGAGCGCTGCCTTTAGGTTTCTGTCTTTAATTTGTTATCTAACTCCATACATTCCCTCATTTACGAACTTCGGTTCCAAATTGTTGATTGGAAAGTGTGGATATGCGAAGAAAAACATTGGTGTGATCGTTACTTGTGTAAAGTATAATAATTTAGATTGTAAGTACAATGATGTTAAATAACCTTCACTGAGGATCCTAAACTTCAAAAATTTAAGAACCACTGCCTAAATAAAACCAATTTTTTCCATCTCTGTTCAGAAGAGATTGACACACGCCTGGAGTCTTCTAACGTTTAGTTAGAGTATGTGTAAGGTACTTGATCACTAATTTACTTGGTCGTCACATGAAGAGTAAATCTTGCCTTTTAATTACAGCGTCGCGGGAGGATATCTTATTACTGGTTAATTTTACATTTCATTATTGCGTGTTAGATGGCGCATTAATCGCCGCAAGTGTTGTGTGTTACAGAGGAATTTAAAGTTTTCATTTAACCCTCGGCACTGCACGTCACTTTCACTGGTTCATTTGCTAAGCCTGGCCCCATCCATCTACAGGCCGTCTTTGTCCCAGCAAGAAGCTTCGCGGATAACATCTTCACTTCTCCCACTCCAGGGGTGTCAGGATTCCTTTTCCCCGCCAGTAACTTCGTGGATAACAACTGGGTATGTAGCCTATGCATTCTTTCGTATATACTTTTGAGTTTAACATCTTTCCACTCGGTAGCTGGATATTTTTTTGTGGGAGTGAATTTAAAAAAGGGACGGAAACAATTAGCGCGCGCGAAGGCGGAGGTTGGTACCACGAAGTACTGTCGGCCAACATACAGCCCTATGTGGAATGTATATCGCATACGGTTTACTTCAAGGTTTGGAGGCCCCATTAAAGATATTCCTAAAATAAATCATCTTCAAGTTGTCGTTCTTTGGTGTGAAAATATTTGGAGCCTTAGAGTAGTCGCATATGATGTGTAACATGTGACATGTTATCCTATTATGTGTCTGCGGGAGCGCAAATCCCTTGTTAACAGTGAATTCTGATGGTGATTGAAATAACTACTCGTAAAACTCCAGTGCCAAATCCTGATTGATACGGTTTACTTCAAGGTTTGGGTGCTCCATTAAAGATATTCCAACAATAAATCATTGGCACTGGAGTTTTACAAGTAGTTATTTCAATGACCAACAGAGTTCACTGTTAACAAGGAATTTGCGCTCCCGGCAGACATATAGTAGGAAACATGTCACATGTTACACATCATATGTGACTACTGTAGGACTCACTTTTTCTATTGATTATGTTTTGTTATTTATATTGTGAATAATGTATGAAACGTATTCTGTAATATGTAGATGAAGGCTTTCACGGCCCGGATTACTATAAAAAATATTCATGATTTTGGGCTAAAGTCGTGTGAAAATAAAATTTTAATACCAGACGTTTCAAAGGATCCTTGCCTCCTTTTTCAATGGAATTATAACAATGTGGCCAAAGAAAGTGTATCAATGAGATTACAAAAAGATAGTCAGTCAGTCAGAGAGACTAGACTTTATATCATTTCAAATGACGCATGCTACAGATGCTACACATGTTAGAAAGGGTCAGGAGGGCTTCTCGCTTCGCTCGAAGCCCCAGGACTCTTTCTACAGACTCCATTACCCATTAACTTAGGCTTCCCGCGCGGGTATCGGAGAGCGGGAGGTGCACTCTGCTGCATGACGTCACGCGCTCTCCGTCTCCATATCGCATAACGCCATAGCCCAGGGGTGAACTCAGACTCTGTGCATACGCACTGAACAACATGATTACGTCATACGCTCAAGTGCAACCTTAGTACATTTCCTCTCCGTAACCGTAACGCATAACGGTAGACCAAAGCATAACGATGAAGTCGACAAGATCATTTTAAATGATAAAAAACTACAGAAATTGCTCTGTTCGTCACCAGAGAGCAGCCGCCAGAAAGTACTGTATGGACCTTGGTAGAAAAACGTGCCATATTAATTAGAACGGTGGACAGAGTGGTAAGGAAGGGGGCCGGGGAAAAATATTGAGACTCATCGAAGAATGAGAATGTCCAAGTAAGGGGAAAGGGCGGGGAGGAGGGAGAGGGATAGATGGATATAAGGAAACAGAAATTAAAGGGAAGTGTATCAGTACTATACCCAACTTCGTACAGGCAACGGCGAAAAAGAAAAAAAAAGATACGAGCCTTACAGTAGGCGCATATGATGTGTAACATCTTGACATGTCATCCTACTGGTATACTACACACTACGTTTTCATACTGGTACTATGATGAATGTATAGATTAAATTGGAGATATGCTACTGTCACACTTGTGGCGCAGCGGTCAAGCTGTTAGTCTCTCACCAAGGTAGACCGCGTTCGATTCCCGGTCAATACATGTGAGATTTTCGAATTGAAATGCCATGTCCTGTGGTTCGAATTCCACGTAAAAGGGAGGTACCGTGGATCATGATCGTGAGATTAACGGACACACAAAACCACAAGCTTCCTTCCTTCCTTCCTTCCTTTTACATGAACAATTCATAATAACAAAGTGACACACAACGTCGACTCTACTCTGAAATAATGTGTGCATACTCCTCAGTAACTATAACATTCATTATTCTCAAGGCTCTCATACAATTCGTCGTAAACAATCAAAATATGGCTTCCTATAATCATGAAATGACCTAGTCTCACAAATGATGAAAATACAGCTTTTATTCCACTCATATAACAACATTGGTTATGCATTTAATATTTGATTACTCACCCACAGTTTGACAATAATGCCGCTTACTTAAATGTCATTTGTCGTCTTTGTCCTACCCCATGTGATATTCAACCTTGAACGTGAAGCTTCCTAAACTGATCAATGACAGATGAAAATCGGTGAAACATTTGCCACTGTGCTCGTCAAACCAGTGCCTGCTAAATGCACTGCCTACTGTATTATCATAACATTCTCTCCGTTTGATCCTCCACTGCCACCTCGATCGTTCCGATCCACTTCCGTCCCCAATTTTCAAAATAACTCCCACAAAACTATCCAGTAACCGAGCGGAAAGATGTTACACATCAAAAACTACAGAAATTCCTCTGATCGTCACCAGAGAGCAGCCGCCAGAATGTACTGTATGGACCTTGGTAGAAAAAAGTGCCATCCTTCCCTATATTATTCTGCTAAGATCCCATTCCAGTTTTGTACCGAAAATAAGGTCCCATTAACACCAACCTACACATATGGCGTACCTACAGCTTCAGCATAACCCAATGCGTAGGCGAAACGCACTCACTTACTCTTTAAATACCTCACAATTAAATAAATACCTTAAAACATGTATATTTACAATGAAATAATGAAAGAATGCAACACGGCAACCATGGTAAAAGAATCTCACAGGGCCATCTATTTCTGTATACGCAATGCAATTCCAATTAACTTATTACATTACTGTGAATGTTTCCAGACGGTTATAAGGTTATCACTGAACCAAATTAAGCTGTAAAATTCATCAATACATACAGTATAATGCGCTTAAGGGGGTCAAGGGGCACTCTGGATTTTTTTCTCGCAATTTTCACGTGTGAGTGTGGTACGAAAGGTCTTTTTTCTCCGAAAACCACATTTAAAGGCCCTTAAATTAACAGTGCCTGTGATATTCCCAGAAAACTAACTTCCCTCTGATATACCTATGAAGGAATGACAAACCCCTAACCACTGCACCCGTAGCTGAATTGATAAAGTCTGATTATTCATACCAAGGATAAATCAGTCATAGCATTCATGATTGAGATTTTGCTAAGTTTACTCTTTACAACTAGAATATTCGCGGGCTAGTATTAATTAGAACGGTAGACAGAGCAGTAAGGAAGGAGATGGTAAAGGGGGGGGGGGGGGGATATTGAGACTCATCGAAGAATGAGGATGTCCAAATAAGGAGAAAGGGCGGGGGTAGAAGGATGGGTGGGTGTAAGGAAACAAACTAAAGGGAAGTCTATCTGTACGAAACCCAACGTCATACAGACAACGGCGAAAAGACAGATGGAAATTCCTCCAGTGACGAGCAAATGAGATCAAAGGTCTACCAAGGTCCATACAGTACTTTCTAGCGGCTGCTCTCTGGTGACGAACAGAGGAATTTCTGTAGTTTTATCATTTTATCATTTTAAATGATCTTGTCGACTTCGTCGTTGCGCTGAGGTCTGGCGTTACGTTACGGTGACGGGACGAAATGTACCGAGAATGCACTGAGGTATGTGACGTCATAGTACGATGTAGCAGCCGAGTACCAAGAAGGCAGTGCGAGTCCAGAGTTTCAAGAAGGCAGTGCGAGAACAATCAAGTAGGCAGTGAAGAAATAAAATAGAATCTTGAAACTCTGTTCTCGCACTGCCTTCTTGGTACTCGACTGCTTGCATTTAAAATGATATCAAGTCCAGTTTTTCAGACTGACTATCAGTCTCTTTTAAATGATTATGTCGACTTCGCTGGGGTCTGGTGTTACGTTACGGTGACGGGACGAAATGTACCGAGAATGCACTGAGGTGTGTGACGTCATAGTACTGCTTGAGCTTCCTCCTTTCCCCGCACGCTCCGGTGAGCGTGACATCATCCAGCCAGCTACCTCCTTTGACCTTGGTTTGCGCTTGCTTGTTTTTTTTTTTTTTTTTTTTTTTTTTTGCTAACGGACTTTGAGTTCACGCAGCATTTGTAGCATTTAAAATGATACAAAGGCTATAAAGTCTACTGTCGACCAAAATATTTACTCGAGTTTGAAGGTTGTTTGTGAAGTAACCAATAGACCTACATAAAATCCAATAACATCATTATTTTTGTCGTTCTATTTTACATTAGCTCATGTAGGTTTGGAATTTTTAATTTATATTTAAATATATTCATGGCAGTTGGAACACAAAAAGTGCACGTTTTTAAGCGTGTTTCAACCATGCGTCACATTTAAGAATAATTATCTCACAAACCCGTCATCAGATCGAATCCAAATTTTAACACAATATACATTGGAATTTTATATAACTGGTTTATTAATTTTAAAATTTTGTGCGTCCAAGAAACAAAGTTGTTATCATTTTTGTAAAGTAACTTTTTCTCGGCTCGGGGTGGTTTGAAAATGTATTTCTTGGTCGCGTTGTAATCCTTATGCATCAAAAAGGTATGCTGTATGATTGTGAAATACGTAAATTAATTCACTTATTTTATATCGGTTTGTATTTGTACGGGGAATTAAGACATGGTTCACCAGTTAGCCGCTCCGGTGAAAGCTGTACAGCTTTGCCAAGATGGGCTCCATCACGCGTCATGGCGTGCCTCGCTCGGAAGTGATGGGATCCATATCAGCAACGCTGTACAGCATTTCCAGAAGCGGCTAGCTGGTGAACCATGTCTTAATTCCCCGTACAAATACAAACCTATATAAAATAAATGAATTAATTTACGTATTTCACAGTCATGCAGCATAACTTTTTGATGCATAAGGATTACAACGCAACCAAGAACTACATTTTCCAACGACCCTGAGCCGAGAAAAAGTTACCTCACAAAAGTGATAACAACTTTCGTTCGTGAACACACAAAATTTTGAAATTAATAAACCAGTTATACAACATTCCAGTATATATTGTGTTAAAATTTGGATTCGATCTGATGATGGGTTTGTGAGATAATAATTCTTAAATGTGACGCATGGTTGAAACACGCTTAAAAACGGGCACCTTTTGTGTTTCAACTGCGATAAAAATATTAAAATATAAATTAAAAATTCCAAACCTTCATGAACTAACGTAAAATAGAACGACGAAAATGATGATGTCATTGGATTGTATGTAGGTCTATTGGCTACTTCACAAACAACCTTCAAACTCGAGTGCATATAATATTTTGGTCGACAGTAGTCTTTGAGACTGACTATCAGTTTTTTTATTTTATTTTGTAAGCTCATTGGCACACTTTCTTTGACCACATTGTTTTAATTCCATGCCACAAGGAGGCAAGGTTCCTCTCGAAACGTATGGTATTTACATTTTACTTTCACACGGCAACAGCCCCAAAACATTAATGATTTTAACAGTATTTTATAATATTTTTAAATTTAAACAGTTGATTATGATATGATACGCTATGTAGAATGACCTTAACTTAATGTAGCCTATTGTGTATTTTTCTTTTACTTTTTGATACTTCTTACTATAGGTAGGCCTTAATCCTATTGTATGTAGGGCGCTAACGGAGCTCTTAAGCTCTATGTGTAAATGTGAAATGAAATCAAAATCAAAATCTTCATTTCCCCCACTCGTTTATGGGCTTTGGGGGTGTCCGGATTCTTTTGTCACGCCAGGAGCTTCGTGGATAACATCATCATCCTCTCCCACTCGTGTATATACCGCAAAGGTATCAAGATCCTTTCGAGGCTTCGTGGATAAGATATTCACTGTCAACTGAAACTCTTCAGTTGGTTAACATGAATTTGCCCAATGACTGGGTCGGGTATTGACACAGGGTGGCTAGGGTGGATGGACCTTTTCTTAGAGGTTCGCTCCGCTAACTGCAACTCACCGCCAGTTGACATGCCCTAACAGAAGAACACCTAAAGGCGAAGGAAGGTGGAGAAGAGGAAAACGCACAGGCTCGTCTACATACACATTCCAATAACCCAGAGAACCACCACAGACGAAATAATGCCACAACAGTTGCTTAATATTTAAAAAAAATATTTAATCACGAAAAAGGGGCAAGAAAACATAATTTAATAAGATCCTCCAGCAAACACAACTTAAGAAAAAGAAAACTCCTATTGCCACACAAAACTCTCTGGTGATGCACATTGGCTTAAGGCCAAAGTAAGTCAATTACCTATGGAAACAAGAGAAGGCTTTACATGCTAGCTTGCTGAGCAAAACGGAAACATTTAATTTAAAAAAAAATATATAATAAAGCCCAAAAGAAAGAAAGCTAGCAGACAGGGATCACCGAATAAGAAAGGGCTTGATTAACCACTAAGGCACGCAAAACTGACTCAACATGCAGGCATCTAAGCCACGAGGAAACGAAAAGTTTAAAAAAATTAATAAAATAGGACCAATTTACAAACCCAAAAATTTCATGACGGCGGTATACTCAGGAACACTCACAAATAAAAACACAAAGGAAAATCAACAAGATTAACAGAGAAAAAAAAACTTTCTAATCTCCCACCACAACACGTTTGAGTGTCCCGCTCGACGCCAAGAGAATTACACCCACCAGACCACAATGCACTCTGGCAAAACAAAACAAACATGGCCACGAAACAGATGACTGCATGTCTAGCCGAATTACGGCAAACAATTACCTTTTAAAATTAAACGTCACCAGAGAGAAACGAAAAAAGAGGAAATAATTACACCTTAACACGATAAAACGAGGCAATTTAGGATGCTACGGATCGTAAAACAAATAAACAATAGGCCAATCCCTAAGATTACGAAAAGAAAAGAACCAACTAATCACAATGAGAATACCCATAAAGAAAATAAACTAAATAAATAATAAATTACAATGTACGATAACTTGAAACGTGTCTCCGGAAGGCGCAGAAAAAGAAACATTTACATATCAGGTAACATTAAAAAAAAGAAAATTAGGCCTAGAACACGAAATTAAATACAGTATTAAAACATCAATATAAGGCCAATATCGGAGCTCCCATAACAATATATATATATATATATATATATATATATATATATATATCCTATATATATTATACAACGTACCTTAAATCCTTCTTTTGTGGAGATACAATAACAACAAAATCCTTAACACACATTAAATCATTTTAAAAGGCACCAGATTTGCCTCAAAATGGCTACCCCAGCACACGCGCCGTTTTGATTACACATGAAATTTCTCCTTGCAGCAAGTTACGACCATTATCCCACATTTCCTCTTCAAGATGAAATCTCGAATTTATATCCTTCAGTGCACAGATTATTTCCTTTAGATAGAATAAATCCACATTCCACGGAGGCCAGGGGACAAGCCCCCGGCGCTAACGGAGACACCTTTACACGACCAGCTAGCTTCTTGCTTTCCTCAGACGTCCACTACCAACATGGCGGAGACCCAAAAGTTATAGGCCGCAGTGCATTAATGTTAATCGAAATTGTCCAATCACAGAGTGACACACAAATTAACAATGTGCGTATTATATAGTTATTTTGGCGGTATGATGCATATATAGTCTTTTGTTTAATGACGTAGAATAATATACTTTTTCAAATATGTCTCGATGGGGCCGGAAGACACAAATGTCTCGCTCTAGCGGCAGAAGACACAACCCCAGCTTGAAGTGCCGAGAGGCGCTGCCATCCCGAGTTCATTAGCCAAACCAAGGCATCTTAGCGGGCACTTTAAATGGTAGGTGATACATATACGTAGAAGGGAAGCATATTAATAATGTTTGAGACGGGCTTTTGCACGTAACGGGTATAATGCATATTATTTACAAAAAGTAAGTAAATAACACTCCTCGATGGGTGAGAGGTTATCGTGCCGGACTACCAACCCCAAGTTTTCAGGTTCGCTCCTGGCCGTGGTAAGTGACTTTTGAAAGGCAACAAAAATCAAGCACGCATGTCAAACGTTGTTGGCATGTTATAGAACACTTTTGAATTCAGTAGGCAGTGTTCAAAATGGCAGAATTAATCTCGGCAGTCTCCGCCAACACAAAGTTCCTCATTTCTCTACTAGAAAGCGCTATAGTGTCAAGGAGCTTAGATATCTAACCTCCTTGACTTTCATAACGTTCCAAGGACCGACACAATTCGACATGCAAGCTGCCCTCTGGGCGCAAAATAGCAAATCTTGCACCCGGCACCTGAGACCATACGATGTTATTATTATTATTATTATTATTATAGTGATGATCACTATTATAATGGGGCAATTTTAAAATTACGCGTTTATGCCAGGATGGTTTTTAATTACGGCCAGGGCCACCTCCTTCCCAATCCTTACCTGCATTACAAATACATACACAGCTACAGACACCACAATGAAAGAAGTGTTCAGACAAATTCTGCACACACCCAAGTACACGGGGATACATTACAACAATGTTGCAAAACCCTTAAATGAATTACCAACAACTTTGTTACTGTGAGGAGTAGTACCATAATGCAGATACCATAAATAATAGAGTAGACCCTCGATTTAGTGGGTAATTGCGGCGGAGTTTTGTCCGTTAAATCGAAAGTTCGGAAAATCGCGAAATAATAAATTAGAACTATTAAAGGACAGAAGGTCATGAGCGCACCATGAAATAATGCAAAAACTTACCACAACATTTCTTGCCGTTTCTGCCATAATTTTGCAGGTAGAACTGCAAAACTTTTACCATGTATAGTCCAAGCCCTGATGGCTCCAATGAATTTAAATTTATTGGAATTAGACTTCTCGTTTTCTTTTAGCATTTTTTTAATTATATAATTTTTCAACATGTTATTGAAACATGTCATTATGTTGGTACACGTTTCTGCTGAAGTATTCATACCACTGACTCCAAATTTTTTCCATGTTTAAAATACATTCCTAGCTATATGAAACTCTAGAATTTTGACGTTTGATAAATATTTAATCATTCAGTGATAAATTGAAATTTTGATTACAAAATATATACTTTTTAGCAACATATTATGTTTTATAAATACCACAATTTAAAAGATACATCAAAAATTCCAGAGTTTCAGTATCACAGTATAGTCACAAATGAGTGTGCAAAATTTCATATTTGTAGCTAAAATAGTTTAGGAGCTATGTGTACCTAAATGTAAAAAAAAGGCTTTTTGGGAAACTTAAGTTAAAGTTTTTGTTTCTCTCGCCCATGTCATAGAACAATCCAGGACCATTTTCTTCTTGCTGCTGGCTATCATCATCGTCTCTCTTCCTTTTTCTGTTTCTTTTTTCAATTCTAGCCTCTTTAGTGGATTCTGCATTCGCTTTTTCACATTTTTTCACACGGTCAATGTCAATTTTTTTCAACGCGTTCAACATGTTAGTACCAGGATTAATCCCCATTTCTTCTAAAACAAATTTTCTTGACATCATGCCATCATTGAAACATATCACTGCATCCAGCACACCTATGTGGAGGGTTCTAAAACCTACAAATTCAGTTTTTGGAATACGTTGCCAGATACAGTGATTAAAACTTTCATTGACATTCTGTGTGCCACCATGAGTGGCACTTAGACAGTAGAGTGTCATTATTCAATCCCTTATACACAGGTTTAATGACATTTAGAATAGCCATTGGAAGTGAGTTCTTGTGGTGGTATTCAGGACCCCCCTGCCTTCTGCTTCTGAAAGCCACACCATGAATCCACCCCTTCAGGGCACAGCTCATGTCTCGGTTCTTCATTTGTTGACATTTTGTGATAAAATGTTGCTTTTATGGCCATTTTCATTTCTAGGAGATTTCCTGTATTTCTCCTTATAGCAAGTCCAAAATACCGTTGGAGCTTATCAATTTCTGCATCTGTCAACCTCCCTCGACCCTTGATGGGCTTGCCATCAGGAAGTTTCTGTTTGCCCAAATCTTTTCTGAGACAACCTCGTATTCTCTTATTTACATCTTCTACTAACTTCATACAATTTACATTTTCACAGTACTTACACATGCCATTGTTCTGAACTAAATCAGATATAATATCTAAATCTAATATTACACTGCCACCAGAAATACCATTAACACTTCCTCCCTCATTTTCCTCTGAGAGATAACTTAGCTTCCTCTGTGAAGCACTTGAAACACACGAATCATTGTTTTTTGAGTGTTTAGGAGATGGATTAGAATTAGGCCTAACGCCTTGTGGTGGGCTAGCAATAACATTCGCTGTATTTTTCGTGTATCTGTTACCTCGATGGTTTTGTTTTGTATTGAACTTCTTAATTCGGGGCATGCTTACACTTTTCAAACTCCACAATCTATGAAACACTTTCCAAATGATAAAAATATAACCTTTCAGAGTATGTTTACATCAAACCATAACAGAAACATTCACGAATCTATGGTTACGCTCTTGCGCAGTCCTTTTTCAGACGGGCGAGACGTTGCCATAGTACCAACCTCTGAAACGCGCTATCCCACAAGATTCTCGTACAATTAGTAAAGAAATTATAATTGATTATGGGAACAGTGACGTTTAAGAAGGGGGTGTGGCAGAAACAAGGGTTCACATTATTCTTAATATCTTCGCGAATTCAAATAGAAATACCTATAAATTATAGATATTCTTGTTCAGGAAGGAGCGCTCTTCAAAATGTGACTAAAAAAATAATTCGAAATTTTGGTCCGACCCACGCACGACCTTCTGTCCTGAGAGTTAGAGTTTCATTTACCTTAATGCTGATACCATAAATCATAGAGTAGACCCTCGATTTAGTGGGTAATTGCGGCGGAGTTTTGTCCGTTAAATCGAAAGTCCGGAAAATCGCGAAGTAATAAATTAGAACTATTAATTCGAAATATTTAAAAACAATAAAAAATAACGCTATTCATCTTACAACAAGTAGTTTCGTGACGAAGTAGAGACCCTACTTTTCTTAAAATTTAAGATTCATGCCAAATAATGATCTATATATCAGACATGAAATGGTACATTGGATCTATCAGCGCGCGTAAAATCATGTTGGCAACAGTGTGTTGCCTAGAATTAATCTGAAATATTATGATCTGGCATTGTCCCAATTATGAATAACATCCATTTGTTAATATAGAAGTTACAAGTATTTAAAAATTGGAGCTATCAGCAGGCTTTGAATCATGTTGGCAACTCTGACATATATCAGCTAATCCAAATTAATCTAGAATGTCAGGTACTATACGTGTGCAAAATTTAGAGCTGTTGGCTTGCATACTTTCTGATATATTGGAATTAGGATTTAAAAAAAGTCTAGAGAGAGCACTAATTAACAGTAGGCAGCCGTGATGGCTCTGAATAAGTGTAGTCATATCTGTTATGGTACAAAAAGCACATACGAAATTTGGTTTAAATCGATTTGTTAGTCTATAAATTGCATGCAATAAAAATTGAGCCTATCAGCAGGCTTAGAATCATGTTGGCAGCATCGACGTATATCAGTTACTCCAAATTAATCTAGAATGTCAGGTACTATATGTGTGCAGAGTTTAGAGTTGTTGGCTTGCATACTTTCTTATATATTGGTATTAGAGTAAAGACATTGGCAGAGCTTTTATTAACAGTTGGCAGTCCTGCTGGATCTTATGGATACGCATATTCATATCTGTTGTAGTACACAAATCACATACGAAATTTGGTTGAAATCCAATTGATAGTATAGAAGTTACAGGCTTAGAATCATGTTGGCTACACTGTCATATATGGGCTCCTAAATATTAATATCGTATGTCATTATCTATGTGTGTGCCAATTTATACCTAAACAGTTCGCATACATAACTTCTGAGATATCCAACATAGAGCTCAAATTTCAATTGCGATTTTTCAGCAGTTGGTAGCACCGATGTCATTTTAAAAATATGGCCGTAAGATATTCAGGTATAGATATTTACTAATACCAAATTTGGTTTCGATAGCTGCAGCCATTTAGGAGTTGATGGGGGAGCGGGGGGTGGGAGCGGGGGTGGCGGGGGGGAGGGGGGAGGGGAGGGAGGGGGGAGGGGAGGGGGGGGGGGGGCGGGACATAAGGACAGACAAACCCCAGGTGGATCTCATTAGTCTACTTTTTCCTCATTTTTTCAAAATGTGAAATTAGGCTAAAAAACCATTATCCCTCACTTTGAGATGCGCGTCGTCAATGGCACAGCTCCCGAACGATAGACTAAAAGTATCGACGTTATACCAACGAATAATCGATTTGTAAATTATCGAACGATTGTATTGCCTGCAGAACAATCGATTAGATATTTTCTATTTCAAAAATGGCTGTATGTTGTTTCATTTGGTTGTGCTAATAAACAAGATTATTCTAAGCTGTGTTAATCATTCCCTTTGCAGTAAGAGCAGTAAGGTATGTTTATATCGTGTCGGACAGTAATTAACGAGGTTCTACTGGAATTAATATTCACTGTTCTTTTTAAATAAGAAGAATCTGGGACGCACGTGCAGTAGACAACTCTTCCGTTTATGTGAACGTGCAAACGTGGACTCGCGAAACTAAAAAGGAAGTAGAAAATAAAAGAAGCTTACGCTTTCACGGCTGGCGTTCATAGAAAATAAAAAAATAAAAATTATTGGGTGTGTGCAACTACGACGCACGACGATATTTGAGCGTGGCAACGTATTCTCGGATTTATTTGTTTAAACTGTCCCTCTTGCAAATTTTCAGCTTCGTATTTTTTTAAAAAAATTATGTATTTTGCGGAATGGGAGGTTCACAGGCGAAATGAAGAAACGCCGAGTTGCACTTCCAGGGAAACTCCAAACACAACCACTCTTCTCTGAAGTTTTAACTCAACACGGCTCGACAGTTTGCTGTTGGCTGTATCTGGAGTAATATGTTTGCCCGCTAGCTAGACTGTAACTGGGGTGATAGACTCGCCCCTAGCTAGCTCGTAAACTGTTACCTCAGTACTTGAATGGAGATTGGTGGAAGAAATGAAAACGTAAAACACTTACAGTGGGCAGACTGTTTTGTTGAACTTCTCATACTGAACAATTCTTACACTCATAGTATATAGATATTTTTAACGGTTTGCCCAGCGTAAGCTTAAAAAGCGCACGGACGCCTTGTGTCTTTTTCGACCAATTCACTGAAATCGTTACTGCTTGTCTTTCTTTAATTATAAATAAATTATTTGCTACATAAATCTTTCTCGAGATATCCTTTACAGAATGGTGAAAATCGTATCAAAATCCATCGAGAGGTTCACCCGTGACATCCAAAAACGACGGTAGCTACACTCGAGCGCAGCAACAGAAGAGAGAGAGAGCGTTGCAGCAGAAGAGAGAAAAAACGATATCATCACCTTTCACTGTAACACTTTTTTACGAACGTCACTGTATTACAAGAATTTATTGGACGTCATCACGTCAAATAATAATAATACAATTTTATGTCAAATACTGTCCGTTAAATCCGAATCGAGGTCTGGTATCTCGAGGGTTTACTTTATCTCCCTAACTCTGTAATAGAGTATTCATTAGTGATACGATTGTCTCTTCTCCTATACCAAGACCCCTCTTGGATACAAGATGCCGGCTTGCATAATATAGTACTTCGTTTATCCCTGCTGTCCTTTTATTCCCTGCTCTGAATTACATCTTTATTAGGGATGTAAAATAATGGCATGCCTCTCCGCACCCTTACCATACTCAATGACCATTTTATGAGGGCACAAGATGGCAGAACCTCTTTCTCCTGTTATATATGTGACCCCTAAATCCATATTACTGTCGTTATACATCACGGGGCAAGCAAACACAATGCATATTTTGTAAGCGAACCTTCTAACACTATCTTCATTTAAGGAGAACACGTACTAGGAACGCCAGATGCTGGAGACTATATGACACATGGCAAGGAATAGAAGTGGTCTTTAGGATCCCCATATGCTCGAGGCGATATGGAACATGGCAAGCAATTTATTGCTACATATCGTAGAATCTTTCTGTCCCTTTTACTGAATACCGTGTTTAGCCTACTTTTCACATTTTGCAACAAGTAGTTCCGAGAAGAACTATATAGCCTATTTTCATATAACCTACTTTTGTAATTGCCTCTATCTACATACAAAATTTCAGTTTGATTGCTGTAATAGATTCGTAGATATTGAACAGACTAAATATTTCGGATGGTCGCCATGTTGGATTTTATATATGTAGGTCCTAGAGGTATGTATTGTTACATGAAGATTATTGTGTACGTGTAGCATTCAAACTTCAATCGCATGATTAGGACACAAGAAGTAACAAGGAGATTTTAAAAATTTCGCACAGCTGCCATCTTGTGGTTATGGAAACTATTGAAACTAATTTGATGTCAGTGGTTTATTATTCGAATAAGGATTTACTGTACTAAGTTTCACTGCACTCGGATGGTTAAATTGCGAGAAATGTCCATGTGAATATGTATACTTCGCGTGGCCGCCATGTTGGATTTGTGATAACCAGGTTATTTTTAAGTCCTATAGGTGAACTTAAGTTCATAGCCCCTATGAACATAAAAAATTCAGTTTGATTGCTATAATATATTCGTAGATATTCAGAGCCGTCTAAATATTTCGGATGGTCGCCATGTTGGATTGTTAAATGTATAGGCCATAGAGACATATACCATTAAAGGAAAATTATTGCGTAGGTTCATTATAAAAACTTTCATTTCGATCGCATGATTACGACACAAGAAATAAAAACTTAATTTTAAAATTCGCAAAGCCGCCATCTTGAGGTTATGTAAACAATGGAAGTAAATTAGATACCAGTGCATTACAATGTGTATAAACATTTGCTCCACCAGATTTCATTGCGTTTGGAACATTAAATCGCGAGAAAGGTCTATTTAAAATTTTCAAATCCGCTTGGCCGCCATGTTCGTTTTGTACTTAACCGGTTTTTGAAAGTCTTATAGATGAACATCCAGTAGTGCCTTTTACCTCCGTACATAATTTCAGGGTGATACCGCTAACAGTTTCAGAGATATAGAATGCCGGTGAAATATGTCGCAAATCTGCCATCTTGTGATATGTAAACAATTGAACCAAGTTAGATGTCGGTGTATTACAATGTGTATAAACATATACTGTACCAAGTTTTATTGCGTTTGGTTGGTTAAATCGCGAGAGACGTCTATTTAAAAGTCGCAAAATTCGCGTGGCCGCCACGTTGGTTTTGTAGTTACCAGTTTTTCAAAAGTCACATAGTTGAACTTCCAGTAGTTCCCTTTCTCACCGTAAAAAATTCCAGGGAGATATCGCGATTAGGTTCGGAGATATTGAATGCTGGTGAAATATTTCGAACAGCCGCCATGTTGGATTGGCTTTAAACCCATTTATTTAAACCAAGTCTACTTGTTAATTGTCACTTTAACTCAGAGAGTCATATCGTGACCTACAGACAATAAACACATAGCCTAGATAACATAAATTTACAGGAAAAATCTACAGACAGCAATATGTACAGATAGGCTCTCCTAGGCTTTAACAAGATTTATAGCTTAGGAAGCCATCTCCTGTACTTGAATGCTTAATTTACATGCATCTTTGTTCTGAATCTCATCCGACGCTTTCTTATTCCACATTGCCCTGATGGTATTAAAATATTTTGCTAATTGACCTGCTTTCCCCCATTCCCTTTTTAGTAATTTAATTAAAGTGTGATACTCATTTTCATTTTCTATTCTGTTTATATCTGCTTTGTCTACAAACCTTGCTCTTATCATTTTAATTTCCTTGCATTCCCTGATCAGGTGCGCCGCACCCATAACCTTCCCACAAAACAGGCAAATGTCCTCTTTTCCTACTTCTCTCAACGCTTTGTTCTTATACACCCCCATTAACCACCAAATTATCCCTCTCATTTCTCTTTTCATTAGGCATTGAGGCTTTATGCTCATAAAGTTCCTTATTTCGCAGAACTCCGTTAAGGTTCTCCTACTGGTGCACTCTTCCCTTAGCACCTGCAACTCTACGTCATTAACCCTTCTGCACACTTTTTTACACACCCTACCTTCCTCTCTTTGTAAGTCCCTATCCCATAGATAGCCCATTCCTAATCTTTCCAGTACACTTCTTACCCCGTCCACCCAGTAGCCCTCTTGCTGATGCTTCATTTGGTGCAGGTAGGCTACCTTAAGCATTTCCCCCCCCCCTCCACCTGCTTTTAAACGAATCCAAGACTTTATGACCCTTTTTATGATATGTTGTCTAATGCTTACATCCTCACACAACATTCTCGCTCCACAATTCGCCGTGCAACTAGGTAGCCCCAAAATTATCTTGGCAAACCTACTTACAATACTGTCCAGGGTTTTCGTTCCTTCCTCTAAACCCCATACTTCCACTCCATAGAGTGCTCTTGAAACGATGAGTGCGTTGAACACATTCTTATACACTTTGTAGTCAAGATTCGGTAACCTACGCTCTAACACTTTAACATTCGCCAATGCCGCTAGCCCTTTCGATTTTGCCCTTTTAATTTGTTCGGTCCATTTACCATTACTCGCCATTATCATCCCTAGATACTCAAGTTTTTTCAACGTCTCTAACTGAGACCCATACATGACCCACTTTTCATTCTTAGCCAGTTTAACTCCCTTTTTGCAGACCATAACTTTGGTCTTACTCGGGTTAATTTTTAAGTTCCAGTCCTCACAGTATCTCACAATCTCGTCAATACTATATTGCATATTATAGGGTGTTAGAGCAAGCAGAAGGATGTCATCAGCGAAAGCTAGGCCCGGGATATCATAATTGTCCAAGCAAGGGTTGGACCGTTGCTCAAAGCCCTTTGACTCGAAAATATCGTTGATAAATAGCAAAAAAAGCACCGGGGATAATTTGCATCCCTGTTTTAGACCTATATTAGACGTTATCTCTCCTACAATTACATCATCTTTAGTTTTAATTGCACATTTCACTTCGGAATACACATTCTCAATTGCTCGTATCATTTTATGTGACACCCCGATTTTTCCCAGTTCTTTGACAGCTCCCCTGCTCACTGAATCAAACGCCTTCTCCAAATCAATAGCTGTGATATACAGCTTACCTCTTTTCTTTCTTATGTACTTGTCCATCACCGTTTTAACCACCATTATATTGTCACTGGTCCTCATTCCTTTTCTGAACCCTGTCTGGAGTCTCGAGAACACCGAACAGCCCTCTGCCCATGCTATTAAACGCTTGGATAAGACCCCGGTGTACATTTTGCTCAAATTATCAAGCAAAGTTATGCCTCTATAGTTGCCTGGGTCTAGTTTGTCCCCACGCCTCTTATATATTGGACAAATTATCCCCTCCTGCCACGCCCTTGGAAATCTACCTCCGTCAAAGATTTTGTTAAAGATTTTTACCAAGCTGTCCATCATGAACCTATTGCTACTCAACTCTTGCCAAAATTCATTTGTTATCCCCGAAATAGCACCTGACTTCCCTCCTTTACTTTTTGTCATTACTTCCTTAATTTCCTCTATCGATATGACTTGGTCCAGCATAGGCAGAGTGACCCCCAGCCCCCTCGGGACGCCAAACTCATCCCTCTTCCTCCAATTATCTTCAGCATTTAACAGATTCTCATAATATGCAATCCATATTTCATCACTTATAGAGCTCCCCCCACCACTTCTGCTCCCCCTACAGTAAGACTTTATCCTGCTCCACACTTTGCTACAGTCGTTAGCTTTAGAATCCTTATTTAGTGCTGTTGCTTCCTTACCCTGCCATTCATCTTTCATTTTACTGAGCAGTTCCCTATATTCTTTCCTTAGACGACAAAATTCTACTCTCATCGTATCATCCCCTCCTCTCTTGTATAACTTCAGTGCCCTAATAACTTCGGTTTTCTTCCTTCTACAAGATTCATCGTACCATCCTTTAATTCTCCCTAATTTTCCCCTAGCCTTCACGCGCATTTTCTGCCCTGCCATCATAATTGCATTCTCAATCATACGTATTACCCCTTCAATTTCATCATTACTGATCATTAAACTTATTCCTACCTTTATCAGCTCAAAATTTTCTCCCTGGAAGTAGTTCTGGAACTCTCTGCAGTTTTCCTCCCTCCATCTGAATCTATTCACTTTTCTCTCTATAGCTTTAACTTGTGGGTTCCCTTTTGATTTTGTCACCGCTCCCTGCATGTTGACGACAATTGGTAGGTGGTGTGATTCCCCCCATTCTTCAACAGTGAACCTCTTAATTAGGGCGAGTGCTCCTCTGGAACATATTGCTAAATCTATTACACTTCCTCCAATCTCTGTTATATACGTCAGGTTACCTTCTTCATCCCCCACACAGACACCATTTAATATATATAGCTCTTCTGCACCACATAGTTCCAAAATCTTTTCTCCGTTCTTGTTACATTCCTTGTCTTTGCTGTGCCTATCACCACATACGGCCTCGGCAACCCCCTTGCTGTAAAGGGGCTTTCTGTCTGCAACCCTCGCATTGAAGTCCCCTAACAGCACAATCTCTGCCTCTTCATATATATTTTGAATTCTGTTTATTTCAATAATGTTGGATTGGTGAGAGGTAACAAAATTTGAAGGGCACTTTCAGGGTCGTCCGGAATAGTGCTATGAACTTACCGAGTTTCATTGAAATCGCTCCAGCCGTTTAGATTTTATTAGACACACACACACACACACACACACACAAAAGGTGATCTCATAAGTCTATTTTATCAAAATTGAAAATAGGCTAAAAATGAGGAAAAAGTAGACTTATGAGATCGGGCAAATGTGTGTCTGTCGGTGTGTCCTTCTGTCTGTCTGGCTGTGTGTGTGTCCACCCCCTCCCCTATCAACTCCTAAACGGCTGCAGCAATCGAAACAAAACTTGGTAGAAGTAAAGATCTATACCTGAATATATAACGGCCATATTTGGAAATGATGTCAGTGCTGCCAACTGCTGAAAAATCGCTATTAAAATTTGAACTCCATGTTGGATATCTTGGAAGGTATGAATGGGAGCTATTTCAAAATTGGCACACGTAGGCTATAGATAATAATATTTCAGTTTAATTTCCAGGAGGCCATACATGGCAGTGTGGCCAACATGATTATAAGCCTGCTGATAAGTCCAAATTTTAAATGCATATAACTTCTACACTATAAATTGGATTTCAACCAAATTTCGTATGTGCTATGTGTACAGAAACAGATATGACTGAGCGTATTTTTAAGAGCCACCAGGGCAGCCAACTGATAATAAATGCTCTCATTTTTTAAATCCAAATACCCATATATCAGAAAGTATGCAAGCCGACAGCTTTAAACTATGCACACAAATAGTACCTGAAATTCTATATTTATTTGGAGTAACTTATATACGTCAGTGCTACCAACATGATTCTAAGCCTGCTGAGTGGTCCAACTTTAAATACATGTAACTTCTATATTATCATTTGGATTTCAACCAAATTTTGTGTGAGCTATGTGTACCAAAACAGATACGACTAAGCCGATTCTTAAGAGTAACCAGAGCTGCCAACTGTTAATAAATACTGTCTCTATTTTTGTTACCCTAATATCAATATATCAGAAAGTATGCAAGCCAATAGCTCTAAACGTTTGACTCGTATAGTACCTGACATTCTAGATTAATTTGGAGTAACTAATATAGGCCGACGCCAGTGCTGCCAACATGATTCTAAGCCTGCTGATATGTCCAATATTAAAATGCATGTAACTTCTATACTAAATAATGGATTTCCTTCAAAATTGACATAACAATAGATCATATTATTTCAGATTATTTCTGACCAATACATGTAACTTATGTCATTGTTGCCAACATGATTTTACGCGCGCTGTTAGATCCAATGTTTAACTGCATGTAACGTCCATGCTAACCATTGGGCTTCAACCAAATTTTGTATTCTGTACCTTAAGAGATGGAACTAAGAATATATTCAGACACCAGGGCTGCCAACTGTAGTTATCTATTAGGCTACATTATGCCACGTATCCAGTATTTCGAACTAATTAGTAATTTCGATATTACCAACTTAATTTCGTCATTATTCTAGATAGATCCATATAGATTAATCATTCATTGGCATGAATCTTAAATTTTAAGAAAAGTAGGCTCTTTAGTTCGTCACGGAACTTCTTGTTAAAAATATAAAATAACAAGCTGTACCCGGCATGCGTTGCAATGCCAATCAAAGAAAGTGTTGGCGTTGAAATTCTGTTTTTTGAAGTGCTTTTGGATACACAATATGTTTTTCAATTTCCGTTAACTGCCCCTATGCGATCGTAAAATGGATTTTCTAATTTAGAATCAATCGTGGGGGCGTACACAACAACTTTCAAAAGTTTCATCGCAATCGGATGAATGGTATATGAACGTATACGGGATTTTGTTTGAACGATTCGTGCGCCGTCACTCATTTGTTGATTCTACTCGTACGCTACCTATTGAGACATGAATTTGCTAAGTCGAAACCCTACCCTGGCGTGTACACAATAACTCATCAAGGTTTCATCACAATCGAAGAAGGTTATATGAACGCATAGGGGATTTTGTTGAAACGCTTCGCGCGTCGTCACCCATTTGCTGCATATACTCGTGCGCTACCAATTGTGAAATGGATTTATTAAGTCGAAACCCTTCCCTGGCGTGTACACAATAACTCATCAATGTTTCATCGCAATCGGATGAATGGTATATGCACGTATACGGGGTTTTGTGTAAACGATTCGTGCGCTGTCACTGATCTGTTGAATCTACTCGTGCGCTACCTATTGAGAAATGTATTACTAAGTCGAAGCCCTTCCCTGGCGTGTACACAATAACTCACCAAGGTTTCATCGCAATCGAAGAAGGTTATATGAACCCAATAGGGGATTTTGTTGAAACGCTTCGCGCGTCGGCACCCATTTGTTGCATCTACTCTTGCGCTACTTATTGTGAAATGGATTTACTAAGTCGAAACCCTTCCCTGGCGTGTACACAATAACTGATCAATGGTTCATCGCAATCGGTTGAATAGTATATGAACGCATACCGGATTTTGTTTAAACGATTCGTGCCCCGTCACTCATTTGTTGAATCTACTCGTGCGCTACATACTGTAAAATGTATTTACTAAGTTAGAAACCGTCACGTAAGTGTCCACAACATCTCACCCAAGTTTCATCGCTATCGGACTAATGGGATATGAAGACATAGGGGAGTGTATTGAAACGCTCCGCGTGTCGTCGTTCATTAGTCGAATCTACTCGTGTGCTACCTACTGTGAAATGTATTTACTAAGCCAGAAACCTTCCTTGGAGTGTCCACCATATTTCACCCAAGTTTCACCGCTAACGGCAGAATGCTATATGACCTTATACGGGATTTTGTTGAAACGCTTCGCACGTCGTCCCTCATTTGTTGAATCTATTTGTGCGCTGCCTATTGTATAGTGGATTTACTAAGGCAGAAACCTTCCATGATGTGTACACAATATCTCACCCAAGTTGCATAGCTATCGGACGAATGGTTTATGAATGCATACGGGACTTGGTTGAAACTCTTCGCGTGTCGTCGCTCATTTGTTGATTCTACTCTTGCGCAACGTATTGTGATATGGATGTACTCAGCCAGAAACCTTCCCTGGAGTGTACACAACATCTCACCAAAGTTTCATCGCTATCGGATGAATGGTATATGACCTTATATGGGACTTTGTTGAAATGCTTCGCGCATTGTAGCTCATTTGTTGAATCTACTCATGCGCTGCCTATTGTAAAGTGGATGTACTAAGCCAGAAAATTTTCCTGCAGTGTACAGAACATTTTACGCAAGTTTCATAGCTATCGGACGAATGGTATATGAATGCATACGGGACTTTGTTGAAACGCTTTGCGTGTCGTCGCTCATTTGTTGAATCTACTCGTGCGCTATCTACAGTGAAATGTATTCACTAATTTTGAAACCTTCACGTAAGTGTACACAACATCTCACCCAAGTTTCATCGCTATCGGACGAATGGTATATGAACACATACGGGACTTTCTTGAAACGCTTCGCGCCTCGTCGCTCATTTGTTGAATCTACGCGTGCCCTACCTATTGTAAAATGGATTTACTAAGTCAGAAACCATCCTTGGAGTGTACTCAACATTTCACCCAAGTTTCATCGCAATCGGACGAATGGTATATGAACGCATAGGAGACATACCCACACACCCACAGACAAACTATTCGTAACATTGATTTTTATATATATAGATGTTCATTTTATGAACGGCTATAAAACGTGATTCAGTGTAAATATTTTTGTAACACCATCTATGGCTATTGGTTACTTATCTATAGCTGCTTAGGATCATGAAGGAATTCAGAAATGATAATGCAATTAATATAACAAATCTGCCCACACAGAATGCCTACGTTAGATGCGGCCAATGTAAATAAATGAATAAATAAATAAATATATAAATAAATAAATAAAATAATAAAATCATGAACAACAATGGGCTGGACAAAGAGTCAATGGATAACAGAAGATTTGGACTAGAAAAACTCAACTTCTCCACTAAAATATATCTCTAAATATAAAAATCAATGTTACGTGATATTTTGTGGGTATGTGTGTGGGTGTGTGTGTATGTCTCCTATGCGTTCACATACCATTCATTCGATTACGATGAAACTTGTTTGAGATGTTCAGTACACTCCAATGAAAGTTTCTGGCTTAGTAAATCCATTTTACAATAGGTAGCGCACGTGTAGATTCAACAAATGAGCGACGACGCGCGGAGTGTTTCAATAAAGTCCCGTATGAGTTCAAATATCATTCTTTCGATTTCGTTGAAACTTAGGAGAGATGTTGAGCACACTCCAAGGAAGAGTTCTGGCTTAGTAAATCCATTTTACAATAGTTAGCGCACGAGTAGATTCAACAAATGAGCGACGACGTGTAAAGCGTTTCAATTAAGTTCCGTAGGCTTTCACAAGCCATTAATCCGATAGCGATGAAACTTGGGTGATATGTTGAGTACACTCCAAGGAACGTTTCTGGCTTAGAAAATCCATTTACAATAGGTAGCGCACGTGCAGATTCAACAAATGAGCGACGACGAGCGAAACGTTTCTATAAACTCCCATATGCGTTCATGTACCATTCGTCTGATAGCGATGAAACTTGGGTGAGATGTTGTGTACACTCCAGGGAAGGTGACTGGCTTAGTAAATCCATTTTACGACAGGCAGCGCACGTGTAGAATCAACAAATGAGCAACGACGCGCGAAGCGTTTTAATAAAGTCCCGTATGCGGTCATATACCATTCGTCCGATAGCGATGAAACTTAGGTGAGATGTTGTGTACACGCCATGAAAGTTTCTGGCTTAGTACATGCATTTTACAATAGTTAGCGCACGTGTACATTGTACAAATGAGTGATTTCGCGCGAATCGTTTCAACAAAGTTCCGTATGCGTTCATATACCATTCATCCGATTGCGATGAAACTAGGATGAGATGTTGTGTGCACTCCAGTGAAGGTTTCTGGCTTAGTAAATACATTTAACAATAGGTAGAGCACGAGTAGTTTCAACAAATGAGCGACGACGCGCGAAGCGTTTCAACAAAGTCCCGTATAAGGACATATACAATTCATCCGATAGCGATGAAACTTGGGTGAGATGTTGTGTACACTCCAGGGAAGGTTTCTGGCTGAGTAAATCCATTTTACAACAGGTAGCGCACGAGTAGATTCAACAAATGAGCGACGACGCGCGGAACGTTTCAACAAAGTCCCGTCTAAGGTCATATACCATTAGTCCGATAGGGATGAAACTGGTGTGAGATGTTGTGGACACTTAGATGAAGGTTTTTAACTTAGTAAATTCATTTTACAGTAGGTAGCTCACGAGTAGATTCAACAAATAAGTGACGACACGCGTAGCGTTTCAACCAAGTCCCGTGTGCATTCATATTCCATTCGTCCGATAGCTATGACACTTGGGTGAGATGTTGTGTACACTTCATGGAAGGTTTCTGGCTTAGTAAATCCACTTTACAATAGGCAGCACACAAGTAGATTCAACAAATGACGGACGACGCGCGAAGAGTTTCAACAAAGTGCCGTATAAGTTCATTTACCATTCGGCCGTTAGTGGTGAAACTTGGGTGAAATATGGTGGAAACTCCAAGGAAGGTTTCTGGCTTAGTAAATACATTTCACAGTAAGTAGCACACGAGTAGATTCGACAAATGAACGACGACACGCGGAGCGTTTCAACCTAGTCCCCTATGTCTTCATATACCATTAGTCCGAGAGCAATGAAACTTGGGTGAGATGTTGTGGACACTTACGTGACGGTTTCTAACATAGTAAATACATTTTACAGTAGGTAGTGCACGAGTAGATTCAACAAATGAGCGACGACGCGCGAAGCGTTTTAACAAAGCCCCGTATTCGTTCATATACCATTCGTCCGATGGTTATGAGACTTTGGTGAATTGTTGTGTGCACTCCAGGAAAGCTTTCTGGCTTAGTAAATCCAGTTTACAATGGGTAGCGCACGAGTAGATTTAACAAATGAGCGATGGCACGTGAATTGTTTTAAATAAGTCCCGTATGCGTTCATATACCATTCACCCGATTGCGATGAAACTTTGGTGAATCGTTGAGTACACTCCAGGGAAGGTTTCAGGCTTAGTAAATCCATTTTACAATAGGTAGCGCTTGAGTAGACGCAACAAATGGGTGTCGGGGCGCGAATCGTTTAAACAAAATCCAGTATGAGTTTATGTACCATTCATCCAATCGCGATGACACATTGATGAGTTATTGTGTACACGCCAGGGCAGGTTTTCGACTTAGTAAATCCATTTCACAATAGGTAGCGCACGAGTAGATTCAACAAATGAGTGACAGCGCACGAATCGTTTAAACAAAATCCCGTATACGTTCATATGCCATTCATCCGATTGCGATGAAACTTTGGAAAGTTGTTGTGCACGCTCCCACGAATGATTCTAAATTAGTATATCCATTTTATGATAGCTTCGAGGCAGTTGATGGAAATTGAAAAACGTATTGTGTATCCAAAAGCACTTCAAGAAATAGAATTTCAACGCCAACCCTTTCTATGATTGGCATTGTAACGCATGCCGGGCACAGCTTGTATAGAATAAAAAGAACTTCTCCCTTAATGCCAAACAAGACAAACTTCAACACTACAATGCTGTGGTTAAACCGGTGATCTTATATGGTGTGGAGACGGCAAACTTGATGAACCTGGAATAGCTTCTGAAGATTGAAAGGAGGATATTGAGGAGGATTTACGGCCCAAAAGTGGTACAGGGACCCTACAGACTAAGATCAAACAAGGAGATATATGAAAGGGAGGAAGACCTGGAAACAACAATTAAGAAAAGACGTTTACGTTTCTATAGACATATGGTTAGAATGGATCCAACAAGAATAAATAAACAAATTTCCGATAAAATATACAATCTGAAGAGCCAAGGGGGTTACATTAAGCAGATGAAGGAAGAACTCCGGAGGCTAGGAATTACAGATGACGACTGTCGAGACAGAACAAAATTCAGGGAATTACTTTCGAACATAAAGGTTCTTGTGGGAGAAAAGAGAGAACGCAGGGGAGGAAGATGGACAGCAGAGAGAAAGGCGCAACACTCTGAAAGAATGAAGGAAGTGTGGGAGAAGAGAAAGGAAGAATAGAACTATGAGAAGGAAATGAAATGATATTTGTGTGGTCCTTAGTTTTGGCCGGTTCGCATAATGTGATGTAATGTAAATACATAAATAAGTACATTATAGACATACAGATAATAAATAATAACAAATATGCGCATGGATGGATGGATGGACGGACTGATGGATGGATGGATGGATGGACGGATGGATGGATGGATGGATGGATGGACGGATGGATGGACGGATGGATGGATGGATGGATGGATGGATGGATGGATGGATGGATGGATGGATGGCCCGGGATTTCAACTAACGTAAGATCCCATGGTTTTTCTGGGCACACATATGATGATCTCTGTTGATACCTAGATTCGAACTGCTCAATCCTTAATTCGAAGGGCAAATTAACGCATTTTACGTGAAGTAAGTTATCATTTCTTAATTCGAAGGTCATGTACACGAGTACTAAGATATAAATGAAAAGTAAATGCGAAAGTTCCCTCACTATTAACTGTTTTATGTTCGACCATGTCGAAATGTAAATATTATATGTCAGAAAACTGAGCTATAATGAGGTTCATTATAGTACAAGTTTTCATTATGCTACAGTTTCTCCCACCAATCAGAGCTCAAGAAACATTTGTGTGACCAATTAGGTAAGGATAGCATCGCATCTGCGCTGACTTCCACGGCCTTCTATACTAAATTTCACTGCGTGACTAGTGTCATAGTGGGGTATTCGAGGAGGCCATGGTATTCTCTGCGTCCCATGCGCTCTGTTCAGTACATAAAATTGGCGAAATCTCGACAGATATTTATGAATATTTATGGTCGAACATAAAATAGTTTACATTATCTTCGAACATACACAGTCGTATGCAACTCGCCTATAATGGTAATTAAGACACTCGTGTGGAAATTATAAATCTCACTTCCCTCGTTTTATAAACATACTCGTGTCCTGATTATAGCCATTATAGGCTCGTTGCATAATGTACTATTATTTACTAAACTTACATGGACTATTTTCTAACTTGAAGAAACATAACACTTAAAAATAATCAGACATTTCACAATTAATTGCCAACTTAAAATTTACACAATGAACATTCTGCTATTGTGTGCTCGAGAGTAATATTGCAATTTATTTGGGTACCTTTTCGAATGCAATCTTTATTAAATTTGTTAAAATATAGTGTGTAGCCTATTTCTTTCACACATAACGTGTCTCAATAGATATTTACTTATTGGAAGGTTGATAATTTCAGGCATGTATTGGACCTAAAAACAAATCCAAAAGATGTAAGTTAAATTGCCTAGGTCAAATGCTTGGATAATTCAATTTTTTGGTCTCTTCTGCTTCGAATTATGCTTTGTTGAAGATTTTCTTATGTATATGTGCAGGGTCTCTAATTCATATTATCAAAAATTCTCAAGATATTCCTTTTATGGGTGGATTTGCTGATGGCATTGATATCATAGCCGATTCACCAGAGGATTTGTATGATTTTTTAAATGCTATGGACTCGGTCTGGAAGAAATAATTCGTGATGAAAATCAATAAATGTAAAACCAAAATAATGGAATACAGCCGATTAGAAATCATAAACCCTTATGAACGTCAAATTGACTGGTGAAAAGCTAAGTGAAATCGGTGACTTCTGCTACGTCAATCAATCAATGTATAAAGGCAATGCCTTGTCGATTCAACCATTGTCTTCTCTCTTCAGCTTGTCTTTTCATCTCACAGTAGGAACCACATCCTACGTTTTGCATCAAAACTTGAAAGAATTACTTCATAGGTCGACCTCGTCCCTTCTTTCCTAAGACCTTTCCTTCTAGTAGATTGGTTAGAAAGGTATTATGACGCACGGTGTGTCCAATGAATTTAGTTGTTCTTCTATGCACTGATACCATCAGCTGTTCCTTTCCCTGGATTTCTCGCAGTATACTTTCGTTTGTTCTTTTTTCAGTCCAACTGACCTTTAGCATTCACCTCAAGACCCACATCTCAAACGCTTCAAGCCGTTTCCTAACCTGTTCTCGAATTGCCCAAGATTCACATCCATATAAGAGAACGCTCCACACAAATGACATCACAAATTTTTCCTAATCTCAATATCTATAACCAGTGATGGACGAAGCAAAAAGAATATAAAAAAGGTAGGTTGGCTCAGCAAAGGAAAGCATTACTACAGAACAGAAATTTGTTGACATCAAATTAGAAAGCCTTTTTCAAAGCCTTTGTCTGGAAGCGTGGCGCTCTATCGATGTGAAAATTGAACTGTTGAAGCAGCAAAAAAGAGGAGAATAGAGACATTTAAAATGTGGTATTACGGGAGAATGATGATCACATGGGTAGATAGAGTAACACATGTATTGAAGAGGTATTATGGCGGGTAGAAGAGGAGAGATATTTCTCGGGACTGCCAATGAAGAGGAGAGATAGGTTGGTAGGACATGTGTAGTAAGACACCAAGGAATAGCAAGGTTAGAATATGTAAACCAGATTGCCTCGGATGTAAGGTGTGGTAGCAATGTAGAGATGAAACGATTTGCTCAGAACAGGCCTCCTTGCATCAAACCAGTCAAAAGACTGAAGGCTCAAACACACAGGGATATTAAGCATTAAAATACCTTTAACAGTTTTCCGTTTTAATATTTCAAATCTTGGCAAGTATTTTGATATCTATGTTTTTTAAAGTAAGCGATACACTAATTAAAATAGCAAATTTCTAAATTTTAGCGATGAAAGACTAGAGTAAAATGCTATTCATAATAAATCAGAACAAGAAGCTATTTACCAAATTGATCAGCTAAAAGAAACGGCGGGAAAAGCGGGTTTACAGATTTCTTTGGTAAAAACAGAGATGATGACAAGTGATCAGAAATACACTAAGAAAATTAGAAAAACAAATTATGGGAGCATCAGGGTCACTGACCGATTTAAATATCTTGGAGAAATAATTAGTAGCAATGGGACGGATAAATTGGCAATTGAGAACAAAAAAGGGAAATTGGAAAGATTAAATATTTGTACAAATATATATATATATAATAAAAAGAACCTGTCTATCAATGCAAAATTACGACATTTTAATACAGATGTTAGACAAGTCATCTTGTACGGATGGAAACTACAAATATAACCGGAATGGAGAATTTGCTCAAGATAGAAAGAAGAATTTTAAGAAGGATTTATGGTCCTAGGAAAACACAGGAAGGTTATAGACCGAGATGCAATGCAGAAATTTATAGTAAAATCGACAACCTTGAAGTGATGATCAGAAAACGGTGACTTCAGTTCTACGAACATATGGTCCGCATGTATTGCTAAAGTTAAACAAATAAAATTTTGATAAAATCTGGAATCTTAAAGGGCAAGGAGGCTATGTAAAACAAATGAAAGAAGAATTTCAAAAATTCAAAATTACTGAAGAAGATTGTCTAAATCGAATAGAGTACAGAAAGAAAATTTTTGGCCTCAAAATTCTTGTCGGGGAGAAGAAGAATCTCAACAGAGGGGAATTGACCGCCGAAAGAAGAGCTGCGTAGTCGACCAAGATGAAAGACTTCTGAAAGAGAAAGAAGGAAACTAGACCTATACAGAAATGATATTTGCGTGGTCCTTGTTAGCCTGTCCGCGGTGTATATATAATAAAATCCAGATCCATTTTTGGTTGGTTGGATCCTCAGTTTAGGAGCTGCGAGAACACAGTCATGTAGCCTCGTGTACTTTGGGTGTGTACAAATTTTCTGATAACCGGTGTTATTTGTGATGGCTGTATTAGTGTGTGTTATCTGTAATTTAGGTAAAGACTGCAGGCGATCAATTTCTAGTAGATCCTACTTTTGCTACGAAATGCTACCGTCAACGAAACCTAGCTGTGATCTTGGCTACTACATTCCACCGAAACCTGGTGGTGAACGTTGTAACTTAGAGCGTTAATCAAATCTATTCTACAAATTTTAGCTTCACACAAGTGTAGTCAGTGGAAGGTTCTTTTATATGCCATAAATTTATGACATGGACGCGCCGGTTTTCTCCCCCTCAAAAGGGAGGCATACTGAGGGTGTTTTAACGCTCTTTAAAAATATGATGATTTTGGCTGGGTTTGAACCCGCAATCTTAGGCATAGAAGCTCAGCATGCTACCAACTATGCCACAGAAGCCGCTTATATCAATTTTATTTGCCTTATTTCTAACAACAGGGGTACAGAGTTTGATCAGTCTAGCACAAAAACGTATTCACGGGAAGTATTTCATAGAAACAACAAGTAAACTTAGTTCCGCGAAGAACTAAATAGCCTAATTTCATATATCCTATTTATTTTAATTCCCACTATCAACATATGAAATTTCAATTTGATTGCTGTAATAGATTCATAGATATTGAGAACCGTCTAAATACACTGCTCAAAACAATTATTATTATTATTAAATATCCAAAAAATACAGGAAACCTATTTTCCCAGAGGTACATTAGGGTTGTAGATTAAAAACAAAGCAAATACAAATATTACTAACATAGTTTACAAAAACTGTTGTTGATGAAATTGAGAAATTGTCTTAAACAGCACTGCCCCTTGAAAATATGGTACAGCGGCTTTGAAAGTTCCAGGTTACAGCTATTATGGTGGCATTGTAAATAGTATCTTTCCTTCTCAAAAACAGGACACTCAAATATAAGGTGACATACCGATTGAGGCAATCCACAAAAACATGAATAGTCGTCTGTTGCTAATTTAAAACATTCAAAATAAGACTTGAATTTTCCATGACCAGTTAAAAATTGTGTGAGGACAAAGTTTGGCTCTAATAATTTTGATAACAGTCGATTTTGTACTTCCGGGAAGAATATTTTTCTTGTTACAGATCCTTTCAGGCTACATGTCCATGTGATATTCCATTCGTGTAGTATGTAATTCCTTATCTGCCTTTTAACGTAACATATTGGAGACTTACTATATGTTATTTCAAGATGTGTCGTAGCCGCTGATTTTACTAATTGGTCTGCTCTTTCATTACCAGCAAATCCAGTGTGTCCCCTTATCCATGATGTGCATATATGTGAGCACTCCTGAGCTCAAAACAATTAGAGGGACATGAATTTGATCGCGTGTACCATGTACGTAGTTCGTGATTACGATATATACTGATGCCCGTATTCTTCCGACATGTTTTAAGAATGCGAGGACACCTCCACAGGTCGTTAGAAAGCCATGGCTTTAGACATATTTATCGTGCTATGCCGCTGAGTGAAGTGGACGAACAATGTCGCACTTTGCCCTCGAGTGCGTGTAAGTGAAGAGTACGTTACTATCCGGTTGGTGTACGTTGCATTAGTCGAAATGAGGCATCTGAATGAGACAGAATATGTTCGGGCAGTGACAATACTGCAGTAAGGTTGGATATTCGTGCAGTGCTTAATCTGTTGTTGGGAGTGTTTGGAAATGATTTTGTGAAACTGTTTCATACACACGAAAGCCAGGGCAAGGGAGAAAAAAGAAGCATCGGCCAGAGACGATCGATGTGTGGTGAATTGTTCCCTCCGCCGGCTTTCGGCGACTGCCCGGGACCTGCAAAATGATCTAAGACCAGCAACTGATAGCAGTGTCAGTGACCAAACAATGCGCAAGGGAGGTTTAAGACCAAGACGACCTCATCAGGTCCCTCGATTAACTGCTCGGCAGAGAAGACAGTGACTTCGATTTGCTGGGGACCACTGCGTCACTGGCGCAATGTATTGTTTACGGACGAGTCCCGCTTTCGTCTAACACGATGCGACGGGCGTTTACGTGTCTATCGTCGTCGTGGTGAACGTTATTATGGAGCAGAAGTCCAAGAAAGCGACAGCTTTGGCCGCGGCTCAGTCATGGTGTGGGGTGGCATGACAATTGACGGACCGTCGGACCTTCAGATAACCAGAGACCGACTTAATGCTCAGAGTTACATCAATGAGATTGTACTATGCCCATTGCAGATGTAATGGGTCCCCAGTGTATCCTGCACCTCGGCAATGTGAGAGCTCATTCAGCAGTAGTTTCCATGGAAACTCTACATGACATCGCGATTCAAACATTCGACTGGCCTGCGTTGAGTCCTGACCTCAATTCCATTGAGCATTTATTTATTTATTTATTTATTTTGCTGGGTAGACAACTTCGGGGCGTCCTGCAACGCCTCAGTCTCTGGAACAACTTGCAGAGGCCCTTATGGAAGAGTGGGACAATATTCCACAAAAACTGTTCGCAGACTTATCAGGAGCATTCCACGAAGATGTGAGGCAGTTATACGGGCACTTGGAGGGTCTAACAGATATTGAACTGTTTCTTTTTGTGCGCTCTGTGCATCCATGGAAGCACTCTCCACTTTGGTTGACGACATTGTGTTGCATTTCTGGTCATAGCACCAACATGTGTGCTACGAAGTGCACAAGATATGTACATTTCCGTTAAATAAAGGTTTCATTTCCCAGATAACATGGCTGCTTCACTCCACCCATTCCTGAAAAAAATAATGCAGGTGTTTCATATGTTGTTCCTCTAATTCTTTTGAGCAGTGTATTTCGAATGGTCGCGATGTAGAATGTTTACGTATGTATGCCATACAGTTATGTACTATTAGATGACGATTACTGCGTAGGTTCATAATTCAAACATTGACCTCGATCGCATGATTAAGACACAAGAAATGACAACTTAATTTTAAAAATTTGCTCAGCCGCCATCTTGAGATAATGCAAACAATTGAACTTATTTAGATGTCACTGCATAACAATGTGCACAAACATTTGCTTTACCATGTTTCACTGCCCTCGGATGGTTACATCACGAGAAAAGTCCATTTAAATGTTTCAACTTCGCATGGACGCCATGTTCGTTTTGTACTTAACATGTTTTTGAAAGTCACATATGTGAACTTGTAGTGGCGTCCTTCATCACCGTACAAAATTTCAAGGTGATATCAGTAATAGTTCCGGAAATACAGATTTCCAGATAATTCTTTCTCACAGCAGCCATGTCGGATTGGTGAGACGAAATAAAATTTGAAGGGCACGGTCAGGGTTAGACAAAATAGTACTATGACCTTACCGAGTTTCATTTAAGTCGCTCTAGCCGTTTAGATTTTATTAGGGGGAGACACACACATACACACGCGGACAAGGTGATTTCATAAATCTAATGTGTATATTAAGGCTTTCACGGCCCGGATTATATAAATAATTCATGGTTTTTGGGCTAATGCCCTGTGTATTTAGCTTAGAACCAAACATGTGTGTGTGTGTGTGTGTGAGTGTGTGTGTGAGTGTAATTATGTACTCTGAATGTCTGCCCCCCCCCCCTATCAATTCGAACACGGTGAAACCTAATTGAACGAAATTTGGTACAGAGGTAGCACTAGCAAAGATCACCTCAGTGTCATGTTTCATATCGCCGCCATCTTGACGGAAACGTAATGGCGGTCATCCAAATGTTCAAAGCTTAAATCAAATTACAACTATTCTAATCATCCGCTCTCTACCAAATTTTTCAACAACATATACTCATATGGCAAGCGTCTTCTAACTAAACTACAAGGTCATCAGCCCAATCGTTTGCAGATGGCGGCCATGTATGTGTGCAAATCGATTCCCTCTATCAATTCAAACACGGTGAAACCGAATTGAACGAGATTCGGTACAGTGGTAGCACTGGCAAAGGGCACTCCAGTGTTATGTTTTATATCACCGCCATTTTGACGGAAACGTAACGGCGGCCACCCAAAATGTTAAAAGCTTGAATCAAATTACGACCAACCTAATCATCTCATCTCTACCAAATTTTGCAACATTTTATGTATAAAGAAACTTTTACCCAAACTACAAGGTCATCAGCCCAATAATTTGCGGATGGCGGCCATGTATGTATGCAAGTCGATTCCCCCTATCTTTTCAAACACGGTGAAACCGAATTGAACGAAATTCGGTACAGTGGTAGCACTGGCAAAGGGCACTCCAGTGTTATGTTTTATACCACCACCATTTTGACGGAAACGTAACGGCGGCCACCCAAAATGTTAAAAGCTTGAATCAAATTACGACCAACCTAATCATCTCATCTCTACCAAATTTTGCAACATTTTATGTATAAAGAAACTTTTACCCAAACTACAAGGTCATCAGCCCAATAATTTGCGGATGGCGGCCATGTATGTATGCAAGTCGATTCCCCCTATCTTTTCAAACACGGTGAAACCGAATTGAACGAAATTTGGTACAGAGGTAGCACTGGCAAAGGGCACCTCATATTCATGTTTAATATCCATATAGCACGTTGTATTTCAACAAGGTACTACAACCAACATTCAGTTATACTCCTTGAAAAGAACAAAGAGTTATAACAATACCCATGCATTTAGGAGAAAGTAGGCTATATGTTCTTTACTGAACATCTTGTTCATAAATGAAAATAGGCTAAAAATAAAGAGCGAGATTACCAGTAATTCACATATTATTATTGTATTCGAATTGCGGCCAATAGGCACAAGAGTACATTTCAATTAAACGCCTGTAGGTGCCCCAAACAAGTTAATTTTCAAGTAGTGCAAACTTTGGTTACCAGACTCCAATGACACTGACACCCAGCGGCGAACGTTGGAACTTGATAGAGTATTTCTTACCAAATAGCCTACAAATTTTGGCTACACACTCCAATCTTAGTGGTAGGTTCTTTTACATGCCATAAATCTATTACATGGGCCCACCGGATTTACTTCCCCTCCGAATGGAGGCACGCTGAAGGATTAATGCTCTTAAAAATCCGACGAATTCGGCCGGGTTTGATTCCGATGTCTTTAGTGTAGCAGTTTAGTGAAATATACATTTAAAAATAATGTGTATATATTTTTATATTCACATAAAAGCCTTCCAGGTTCATTCGTGGGGTCCTCAACTCCTCTACTCTTGCTTTCTCCGCCTAACTCCGATTCTGATGCTTCGCTTCTACATCAGTAAAATGATAATTACAGAAAAATTGTCAATGTCTAAAAGGGGAAAAAATGCGTCAGTGAGCAGTTGACGGGCATTTTAAACACACGTCATAAAAAAACAAAAAAATGAGATTCTTGATTAGCGACTTCGGTGACGTAGTTGGTAGCATGCTGATCTTCTATGCCCAAGGTCGCGGGTTGAAACCCGGCTGAAGTTGTCGGATTTTTAAGAGCGTTAAATTCCCTCAGTATGTCTTCGCTCGGAGGGGAAGTAAATCCGGCGGTCCCATGTCATAGATTTATGGCATGAAGAAGAACCTTCCACTAACTTAACGTGTGTGAGGCAAAATTTGTAGGTTAGGTTTGATTAATGCTCTTATGCTCCAATATTCGTCACCGGGCGCTGGTTGCAATGGCGTCTAGTAGTAGCCAATTTCACAGCTAGGTGTCGTGGATGTTAGCATTTGGTGGCGTAGTAGGAACTACTTGAAATTATCGTCTGCAGTCCTTACTTGAATTAAAAATAGATAACACACACTAATACAGTCATCAGAATTAACACCGGTTATAAGACAGATTCTACACACACACAAAGTAAACGTGGCTACATAACCGCGTTGTTGCAACCCCTAAACTAAGGAACCAACCAACCAACCAAAAGATTCTTCATTAATATTTTTAATAAATTATGTGATGGGTAACTTTAGGATTGAATTCATATTAACTAAAAATCGATAACCGGGCTCCTAAGCAAGTGTTGACCAACTGAATTTACGCCAGTTAGCAGATTACGTACTTCTAAAACACAGTATGCTGCAAAAAACAAGGTATGATATATTTCATGATATTTCTCAGAAATTCTCCCATAGCTAACCTTATGATTGTATATGTTCTCTTATTAAGAGCTCAAAATAACTGGCCTCCCGTGTACGTGTTGACCGACTTAAATTATGCCACTGAACAGATTACGAACTTCTTAAACACTTCTTCTTCTCACGGTGCCTGTTCGCTTAGAACGTTGGCGATCATCCTGGCTATGGTGTCTTTATTGGTCGCTATACGGAACAATTGGGTGGATGTTTTTCCGAACCATACTCTGTGGTTGACAAGCCAGGAAATTCTTCTTCGTCCTGGGTTCGTATTCCTTCCATTTTTTCCTTGCAAAATGCATTGCTCTAGTTCGTATCTGCCTCTCGTCCTCATTATGTAACTCAGGTATAGAACCTCACGGCATTTAACAATATTGACTATTTCTTGGGTTGTATTCAACCTTCGTAATACGTCTTGGTTGGTAATCTTATGAGTCCATGGTTCCTTAGAATCCTTCTGTATAACCATAGTTCAAACGCGTCGAGTTTTGAAATAGTTTCTTCCTTCAAGGTCCATGTTTCTACGCCATACAGAAACTCTTTGTATATATAGTAGAGATGGGCAGCAGTCGACTGAAAACAGTCGAATTAGTCGATAGTTAAAACAATAGACTTATTCGACTGCTTTTAAAAAACAGTCGAATGAATTCAACGACTACTCACCGTATCATAAACAAGTCGTTTGCAAACGACTGATCCCAAAGCTATCGTTGGAAATCATTCGAATGAAACAAGTCGATGGCAAACGACTACTTCCAAGCGAATGAAATCATTCGAATAAAAGTAGTCGTTGTAAACGACTGATCCCAAAGCAATCGTTGGGAATCATTCGAATGAAACAAGTCGTTGGCAAACGACTAATTCCAAGCGAATGGAATCATTCGAATTTAAGTAGTCGTTCTAATCAAACGACTTCTTCAGGATAACTTCATGCTACAATTCATTGTGCTGTATGTTTATTGTAGAGCTTTAATTAATAAGTTAAGTATACCTTTAGGGGCCTATAGTTTTATACAGTTCGTTGATTCTTTCAATGAAATAGCCTAAATCCAATTGTCCAAGTTATTGGACAATGCAATATTGTAATTCAATATGCTCTTATTTAGGTTATGTTTGAACTCCAGACACCGGTTTTGTGGCACATCATCCCAGGCAAGCCGGTAAATACCTTTGCTGGGAGGCAAAGTAATGGATCATTTAGCCGTAATTTTGAATTAGAGTAAGGTTGTAGTATGCGTGGTCAGATTTAGACAATAGCCTACTCCATGAAGGGGTCATGGCTACGCCTTCTATGTTTGTTTAATGAATAGAGTAACTGAAATGAGGGATGTATACTGATTTTAAGATTTGTGGAATGAGTTTATGATTTTTTTAATAGAATTTAATGAAGTCTTCAGTAAAGTTGAAGGAGACATGATCGTGTTTAGACAATAGCCTACTCCATGAAGGGGTCATGACTATGCTTTCTATGTCTGTTTAAGGTGTAGTGTGGCTGAAATGAGGGAGGTTTACTGATTTTGGTGTTTGTGAAGTAGTCTTTTCGTTTATAATTTAGGTTTTTGTGAAGCTTGTTGCGGAGTTGTTTTATGGATTTTATTGCTCTGCAAATGAAGTATATTAGGGGGTTCTGGGTTTGGTTTAGTTGTAGTTTACAGGGTTATGGCAGAGAGTTGTTGTAGCAGGCCTAACAACTGTGTCAGAGCAGTGGCGTGCTGTGTGGGAGGGGGGAAGGGGTTAGTGGCAAAGACATGAGGGCAGGGATGGAAGAGTTGTAGCGTTGTCTGTGGTTAAACTGCCGTTGCCTTATGGCTGATTTTATGTAGTGACATCCATCATAAGATAGAGTGGTGATGTGAATCTCTACATCTATTGCAGCGGGTGCTGTGAGGACAGCTTGACTGTACGCACAAATTGATTCTGGTCGTCAATTGTTTGGAGATGGGCAGCACCGCAGCAGTCGACTGAAAAATGTCAAATCCATCGACTTGTTTGACTGCTTTTAAAAAACAGTCGAATGAATTCAACGACTACTCACCGTAACATAAACAAGTCGTTTGAAAACGACATATCCCAATTGTGTTTTAACTTTTAACATGTAGAACGCGCTCGGATAGTTTTACGTTCTGGTCGTCAATTGTTTTAGCACATGGATAGCGCGCGCATTAAAAAAACTTAGTATTTATATTGTTGCCAACATCTCCACTGAAATTTCGCCCTCGTTGCTGTTCTAAAGTGTTCTATTTTCGTGTGTATTTACTGTAGGCCGTAATTTTCTTGTTCAAGTCGTGTTTCAGCTCTACGTTCTTAGTACTTCAGAGAAGATTAAATTAGTGAATACATAGCCTAACTTGTTTATGACTCTATGGACATATTTTACATTTACTATTTTTTGGCATTAAAATATGAAGTGTGATTATTTCAATGTTGGCTATGGAGTTGTTCCCGGTACTTAAGAACTCCCTCTCAGTAATAGTGATTTAATTTACTCTTACGTTAATTAAGTATTGGTCTATTACTTCACTTATCCACAGTACATACAGGTAATGTGCCCTGTATCAATACCGATATCGGGGAACATTTACTCACACATTTTGCATTAAATGAAATGTGCAACATTACAAATAATGGCTGCACTCTACACGACTTAAACCACCATTTCGAAGCACAGTAAAAATAAATAAATAACTTTGACCAATTGCATGTTGCCGAGCGTCGAGTAGTCCAAACTAACGTCTGCAGAAATAGGTGGGTTAAGGAGAAGTTTGATTTTCATCTGTTGGTACGGCTCAACTCAGCCGCTAACGGCTTGCAGTGCTTTGTATTTTATAGAAGCGACTCATTTCAGTCGAGTGAATACATGAAACAACACGCTTAGGAGCAATGCGAATTCAGGTAACCATTCGACTGAAAGTAGTCGACTATCTAGTCGATAGTTTCTTCTAATGAATGACTAGTCAGTCGATGGTTAAAAGTAGTCGATAGTCCCATCTCTAATATATAGCATTTGAGGAGTCTTATTTTTGTGGTGACGATGAGGTTAAGACTCTTGAAAATCGAGCCCTTTTTTAAGACAGCACTTTAATCCTTGGCAATTCTACAACGGACGTTCTACAGTATGACGTAAATAGAAGATAGTTTTTCTTGATATTCCTAAGAAATTCACTCATGCAATACTTTACATATGTATTCGTATTAACAGTTCAAGATTGCAGGGCTTCCATGTACGTATTCACAGGATAATAAACAATACTTTACATGGAGTGCTTGTAAGAAAGTAATTATTTTGACTACTGAACCTAATTTTTTAAACATCTCCAGCACATATGTGCAAACTATGCAAAGTCTATGTAGATATTACGTTATGACAAAAATGTCACAATTGAAAAATCTTCGTAAACGAACCTTTTTTTCTCCTTTCATGAAGGAGAACATTTAGGCCTGCGATCTACTGGGAGCAACATGATACACCGCACGGAATATATGGTGAGATTTATTGCTATATAACTTATATATTTATATTCCTTTTATTGAATACCACATTTAATGATATAAAATAGGGCCTTACTCAGACCAGCTATAAAAATGATAAAGTATTTAAAAAAATATCCCATATCATCCTAAACGGTCTGGCGGTCAAGTCACCCAGTATTGATGGCTTTACGCTGGATAGACGTCATAAAATAGCGTGATGCCACAGTCATCAGAGCAGAAGAAAAGCTTCCAAGCTCTTGCCTCAAATTTCAAGTTGCTGTTGTTGGTTGAGTCTTCAGTCTTTTGACTGGTTTGATGCAGCTTTCCATGCCTCCCTGTCCTTAGCTAATCCATTCATCTCTACATAACTGACACACCCTACATCCCAGGCAATCTGTTTAACATATTCTAACCGTGGTCTACCCCTACAGTTCTTGTCCTCGACCCTTCCTTCCATAACTAAGCTTGCTATTCCTGGGTGTCTTAGTATGTGTCCTACCAACCTCTCTCTTCTCTTTATTAGCAGTTGCCAGAAACATCTCTCCTCTCCCAGTCGTCTCAATACATCTTCGTTTGTAACTCTATCTACTCATCTGATCTTCATCATTCTCCTGTAACACCACATTTCAAACGCTTTAATTCTCTTCGTTTCTGCGGCAGCAATAGTCCACGTTTCACTTCCGAAGAGAGCCACGCTCCAGGCAAAGGCTTTCAAAATTGTCTTCCTAATACCTAAATCTATATTCGATGTCAACAGATTCCTTTTCTTTTTGTAGAAATGCTTTCCTTGCCTGAGCCAACCTACTTTTTATATACTCTTTGCTTCGTCCATCACTGGTTATTTTGCTTCCTAAGTAACAGAAGTCTCCTACTTCCTTTACCTTTTCACCAGCCAATTAGCTTGCCACGGTAGGTGAGTGGTTAACGTGTCAGACTACCAACCCCAAGCGTGCAGGTTCGCCCCTGGCCGTGGTAAGTAATTTTTGAAAGGCGACAAAAATCACAACAAGCATGTCATACGTTGTTGGCATGTTTAAGAACCCATTTGAATTCAGTAGGCCGCGTTCATAATGGCAAAATTAATGTCGTTTTTTCCGCCAACACGAAGTTCCTCCATTCTTTACTAGAAAGCGCTATAGAGTCAAGAAGCTTAGATATCTAACATCATTGACTGCCATAGCATTCCAAGGAACGACGAAATACGACATGAAGGCTGCCCTCTGGGTGTCAATTAACAAAGATTGCACCCGGAATCCGAGGCCATAAGATATTAATAGACTTATTATTATTATTATTATTATTATTATTATTATTATTATTATTATTATTATTACCTGCCAACTTGATGTCCATATAAGTTTCTGATTTATTTCGGCAGCACTCCAATATTTTTGTTTTAAATTTTTTCATTTATTTTCATCATAAATGTTGTCCTCAAGACGGTGTCCTACCATTCAAAAAAAGTGACAGTCAGTATGAAAGACTAGACTTTGTATCATTTTAAATGCTACAAATGCTGACAATTGCTAGAAAGGCTAGAGGCTTCTCGCTTCGCTCGAAGCCAAAGACTCTTGACATATTAGAAAATTATCTGCATAATACTTATCTTGCTTTATAATACTTTACCTTGTTTGAAATTACTCGCGAACGGCAAGTGCAAACCAAGGGCAAATCAAGGTCAAGCGCGCGGGATGCCGTCACGCTCACTAGAGCGCGCGGGGACGTGCCCCTTCCATCCAGTCTAAAAACACGTATATGGGGGATGTATTGAAGATAGAGATATGCCTTCGCAGACTTCTTTGTAGAACTTTTCATGCTGACCAATTCTTACGCTCATAGTGTATTGATATTTTTAACGGTTTGCCCAGCGTAAGGTTAAGAAGTGCACGGTCGCCAAGTTTGTTTTCGACTTTTTCACTGAAATCGTTACTGCTTGGCTTCCTTTCATCATACATAAATTATTTTCTACAGAATCTTTCCTCGAGATATCCCTTACAGAATGGTGAAAACCGCATCAAAATTCATCCAGCGGTTCTCGAGATTACCCGTGACATCCAAGAATCGGGGATTTTTGTCTTATACTAACGAAGTAGAGATTGTCGGGGAACACATGCACCAAGCGGTACTATGACGTCACACACCTCAGTGCATCTGGGTACATTTCGTCCCGTCACCGTAACGTAACGCCAGACCCCAGCGTAACGACGAAGTCGACAAGATCATTTAAAATGATAAAACTCATTCTAGACAAATTTCAAGGCAATATTAAATACATGACGATACTATAGATGTCGTAGTAACTGCCGAATTAGTAGGACTGCTAGGGTCGTGGTATACAAGGTTTGCTCCCTTCTTATCGTCATAGAGAAAATACAACAACATATTGTCACAAATGACATAACAGGTGTCATTCTGGTCATTCCAGGACATTACCCCCCCCCCCCCCTCCCCCTTCTCCCCCTCTCGGGCTATCTACTCGGGGATGACCAGCTGTACTGGGACGACAACACACGGGCTGCCGCAGAGTGATCGTTTTTGGGGGTCCATCTTTGCCTGAGCGCAACTCTTCTATCCTTGCTCTCTTCCACATATGGTGGGGTCTGACGTCTTCTTGGAGAAGGACGATGTCTCAATATTGGGCAAATGCATTTGGGTCTTCGGATTTTTAACCTCATGATAACTTCTTGATTGAAGCACATACTCTTTCTTCCAGCGTCGTGATAAATCCTCCAACATCTCTTGTTGTGCTCTGTATTCCTTTACCAGACTTGTCTATACTGGATTCTCATCCTTCAGGAATAAACGTTAGTTATGCCCCAACTAAATGGGATAGTGTCCCCCACACCTGTGGCCTGAGTTATTGGTCTACTATTGTATTAGTACAGTAGAGCTAGAATGGTTTTGTTCCAAAACCGTGCTATGGTTGGCTTTTTGTAAATCGTTAGAAAAGTACAAAAAATGCTTATCTCTAAATTTCGGAATAATTTGTAGTATCATGTTGTCGGAAAACTCAAAACAATTTTGAAAAGCGTTTTTCTCTGAATCTACGTATTTTAAAGAAAAGTGTTTTAAACAAAAAATGTACAGGTCATACGTTTTGAAATGCAGAAGTTAGGTGGCGCCAAAGTTTCCAAAAAAGTGTTTTTTTCACTTTTTGTCATAGAAAAATGTTTCTTTTTTTTTTTTTTTTTTTTCACAAAAGAGTGAATCAGAAATTTGTTCCTATAAAAATTGTCTGCAACATTTATTTAAACTTTTGTTTCCTCCAACTTACCATTCCGAATGCTGCTTGCTTTGTATCATCACGTGACGTGCACGCGTGCCCTCTAGCGACGGGCTGTGACCTTCCACGCTCTGGTCGGAACCACACCTCGTTACACACGTCACGATTAGCCGATGTCGTAACCGGTTTGCGCATTACAGCCTCCGGCTCGTTACTTTTGGAACGCACCTTATATGTTTGCTAAATGCGTCGGGATTTGATCTCTTGAGAATCTTACTGTGTCACATAACTGGCCACCTTGAACTTTCACTTCTGCCCCAATTGTCTTCCCATTGTGCTGCATCATTCATTAATACAATAGTTTCTCCATAATACCTAGTTAATTTAGTGTGCAATGCTTACTCATTATTCACGTGTCCATGATGCTGCTAACGTTGCTTCACTTGAGGGCCTTGGACATTGCACTTATTTAGTCTCATGTACATGGATGTGCGATGAATTTGTTTGATAACCTGTATTGTGGTGGTGTCTGTAGTAGTGTGTGCACGTGGCTTAAGTCAGGAATTATCCCGGGATTTGCCTGGATTAGAAATGAAAACCACAGAAAACCACTTTCAGGACGGATGAGGTAGTAATTGAACCTACCTATTCTAAATTTGCCTCCCGAAGTTGAGTGTAACCCGTTCCAGCCCTCAGACCAGAATTAAAATCCTTGGCCAAGCCGAGACTAGAACCGGGATCTCTGGGGTGACAGACAATAATGATAACCAGTACACCAGAAGATGGGCCCGTTTGCATGAGGTCATCATTGACATGAGATGAGGTTTCTATAGTTGGTTGGTTCCTCAGTTTAGGTGCTGCGACAAGGCGCTCATGTAGCCCCGTGTACTTTGGGTGTGTGTAGAATCTTTCTGATAACCGGTGTTAATTGTGATGGCTGTATTAGTGTGTGTTATCTGTTTTTAATTCAAGTAAGGACTGTAGACATTGAATTATGAAGTAGTTGCTACTTTTGCCGCCAAACGCCACCGTCAACGACTACTAGTCCAGAACTTGGTTACTAGATGCCACCTCAGTCAGCTCCTGGTGACGAACGTTGGAACCTAAGAACGATGGTCAAATGGAACCTATAATTTAGCTTCACATAAGTGTAATTAGTGGAAGGTTTTATAACATGTCATAAATCAATGACATGGGACCGCCGGCTTTACTTCCCCTCCGAAGGAAGGCATGCTGAAGGATTTTTAACTCTCTTAAAAAATCCGACGACTTCGGCCGGGTTTGAACCCACGATCTTCGGCATAGAAGCTCAGCTTGCTACCAACTACGTCACTAAGTTTTCTATGTATGGACCGATTTTAATGACCAGATGCCTTTTCTGATACCAACCCTCTTACAGGAGATAATGCGAAACGAAAAGAAATGAAACAGGAAAGAAAGTTATATGGTACCGTGCTACCAATTGCTTTGAGTTGAAAGAATGGAAATAACGGAGATTTATTGCAATAAATTCCAACGGAGGGGTTCGAACCCATTTGACTTACGACTCTGGAGATAATAATTAATTAATGTTATTGGTTTACGTCCATTTTAACTTTAGGGACGGCGGGGTGCCGGAATTTTGCCCCGAAGGGGATCCTTAACGTGCCAGTAAGGCGGCTTCGGTGGCATAGTTGCTAGAATGCTGAGCTTCTATGCCCAAGGTCGTGGGTACAAACCCGGCCGAAGTCGGCGGATTTTTGAAGAGCGTTAAAAATTCCTCAGTATGCCTTCCTTCGTAGGGGAAAAGCCGGTGGTCCCATGTCATAGATTTATGGCATGGTAAAGAACCTTCCTCTAATTACAGTTGTGTGAAGCTAAATTATAGGTTAGATTTGACTAACGCTCTTAGGTTCCAACGTTCGTCGCCAGGAGCTGACTGCGCTGGCATCTAGTAACAAAGTTCAGAACTAGTTGGTCGTTGACGGCAGCGTTTGGTAGCGAAAGTGGAAACTACTTGAAAAATAAAGGTCTGCAGTCCTTGCTTGAATTTAAAAAAAATCCTCTCGGCACGCGGGAAGGCGGAGGTAGATTTCACCGAGCAAACTAGGGGATAGGCTATAATAGGCAAAATATGCAGGGTTTCGTAGAAGGATCAGACCTCATTTATTGCCAGAAAGTATTTTACAATTGGATCTTAATTAACTTTGTTTTCATCTTTCTATGAATATTTTTAACATTTTATTGTCTTTTGGGGACGGTAACCTTCTTGTCATTTGGGATTCATTTTTAGCCTATTTTCAGTTTTGAAAAAAAATAGGCATATGAGATCACCTTTTGTCCGTGTGTGTGTGCGTGTGTGTGAGGAGTGTGTGTGTCCCCCTAATAACATCTAAACGGCTTGAGCGATTTCAATGAAACTCGGTAAGTTCATAGCACTATTCCGAACGACCCTGAACGAGCCCTTCAAATTTTGTTACCTCTCACCAATCCAACATGGCGGCTGTGCGAAATATTTCACCAGCATTCAATATCTCCGAACGTAATCGCGATATCTCCCTGGAATTTTTCACGGTGAGGAAGGGAACTACTGGAAGTTCAACTATGTGTCTTTTGAAAAACTGGTAACTACAAAACCAACGTGGCGGCCACGCGAATTTGCGACTTTTAAATAGACGTTTCTCGCGATTTAACCAACCAAACGCTATAAAACTTGGTACAGTATATGTTTATACACATTGTAATACACCGACATCTAACTTCGTTCAATTGTTTACATAACCACAAGATGGCGGATGTGCGAAATATTTCGCCGGCATTCTATATCTCTGAAACTATTAGCGGTATCACCCTGAAATTTTGTACGGAGATAAAGAGCACTACTGGAAGTTCATCTACAAGGCTTTGAAAAACCGGTTAACTACAAAACGAACATGGCGGCTAAGCGAATTTGAAAAAAAAAATTGACCGTTCTCGCGATTTAATGATCCAAACGCAATGAAATCTGGTACAGGAAATGTTTATACACATTGTAATGCACTGGTATCTAATTTTGTTCAATTGTTTACATAACCTCAAGATGGCGGCTGTGCGAATTTAAAAAATAAGTTTTTATTTCTTGTGTCGTAATCATGCGATCGAAGTGAAAGTTTGAATAATAAACCTACGCAATAATTTTCCTTTAATGGTACATGACTCTATGGCCTATACATTTAACAATCGAACATGGCGACCATCCGAAATATTTAGACGGCTCTGAATATCTACGAACCTATTATGGCAATCAAACTGAATTCTTTTATGTTCATAGGGGCTATGAACGTAAGTTCACCTATAGGATTTTAAATAACCTGGTGATCACAAATCCAACATGGCGGCGACGCGAAGTATAAATATTTAAATGGACGTTTCTCGCAATTTAACCATCCGAGTGCAGTGAAACTTGGTACAGTAAATCCTTATACGAATGTTAATCCACTGGCATCTAATTTATTTCAATTGTTTCCATAACCACAAGATGGCAGCTGTGCGAAATTTTAAAATCTCCTTGTTAATTCTTATGTGCTAATCATGCGATTGAAGTTTGAATGCTATACGTACACAATAATCTTCATGTAACAGTACATAACTCTAGGACCTACATATATAAAATCCAACATGGCGACCATCCGAAATATTTAGTCGGTTCTCAATGTCTACGAATCTATTACAGCAATCAAACTGAAATTTTGTATGTAGATAGAGGCAATTAACATAAGTAGGATATAGGCTCTATAATTCTTCACGGAACTACTTGTTATACTTGTGATCAAACTGTCCTTATGCAAGGTTACGACACTGATGTGTAACGATCTAACAGTTTAACTTCTTCACTCAAAATTGTATCTCCCGCAGAAATGTTGGTTGGTTCCTCAGTGTAGGGGCTGCGATAAACTCGGTCATGTAACCCTGTGTACTTTGGGTGTGTGTAGAATCTGTCTGATAAACGGTGTTAATTGTGATGGCTGTATTAGTCTGTAATTCAGGCAAGGACTGCAGACGGTCAATTTCAAGTAGTAGTTCCCAATTTTGGTACCAAATACTACCGTCAATGACACCTAGCTGTGAACTTTTCAACTAGATGCCACCACAACCATCAACTCGCAACGAACGTTGGAACTTCCCCCTCCTAAGGAAAGCATACTGAGTGATTCTTAGCGCTCATAGAAAATCCGACGACATCGGCTGGCTTTGAACACGCGAACTTGGGCATAGAAGTTCAGTATGTTACCGGTTACGTCGCCGAAGCCGCTTCCCACAGAGTCAGATGGAAAACTGAATGTGATCTCGTGCAGTGGCGTTGTCATGCCAACCTCTGATAGCTCATCCCTCATCAATTTAGAAGTTTTGGCATGGTAACCTCAGACGGCTCTTGGCATTTTCTTCTAATTCCGAAATCATTTTGTTCATCCCTTGGCGTAATGGTGGGTCATATCAAAAATTCTTTCAGACGAAAGTTTTAGGTAATTATTAAGGGGATATTGTGCATTTTGTACGGTTTTGATATTGTGCTTATTAAGAGAGATATGATTAATGTTTCCCGAAAAACCCACTTTTTCCCACCCCTTTGGTCAATGGTTGGTGCTATCAAAAAACTTTTCAAACATAAATGTTTGGTCCTTATCCGACACTTAGTATGAACTTTGAATAGATTCGATATTTCAAATATTAAGAGAGTTATAGCGATATTTCACTTTTTGAAAAACAAAAACATTTTCACCCCCTTCGACCGATTGTGCCCATTAACGAACTCGACCGATATGTTATAGGGATATATATTATGTAAAAATTCAAAGTGATTGGTGCAAAATTGCGGTAGTTATCGTGTCCACAAGAAAGTGATATATGTAGACCACATACATAGGCTACACATATATATATACTGTATATATACATACATAAATTATATATAAACTTTTGAACTGACGGTGGTTTTGGGGTCTGGGGGATGTGAAACGCGAAGATATGTCGAACTTTTCCGGAAGTCGAAACATGGTACCCATTGCAATAGTTAGCTTTCTAATGAAATCTACCTAACATTACACACATTAATACATCCATCACAATTAACACCGGTTATCGGAACATTACCGGGTGAGTTAGCCGTGGTCGTTACGGCATGACTGCTGGCAGTCGCTCACATCCGGGAGGCGAGGAGGTTCGAATCCCCCCGCCGGCAACCTTGAAGATGGTCTTCTGTGGTTTCCCATCTTCCTTCCAGGCAAATGCCGGGGTTGGTCCCTAACTATAGGCCACAGTCACTACCTTCCAACTCCTCGTCCTTACATTCCAACTTTCCTCCCCAACGGTACTTGTAGCTCATCCATTGGGTGTCCGTCTCAAAGCAGCTACAAAACCTGGCGAGCCGAACATGTCCTCGGACACTCCCGGCACTAAAAGCCATACACTAAATAAAATCGGAACATTTCTACACACACCCAAAGTACTCGGGGCTACATGATCGCGTTGTCACAGCCCTTAAACTGAGGAACCAACCAACCAAGCAACGTGCCAGTAAATCTACTGACACGGCTCCTCACATTTGCACACCCTCAAATGCCAGCTGACTGAGTCAGATTTCGATCCTGTAACCTTGGGACGAGTCGGGGGATAGTCTCTCGCTATGGGCTAGCACAATTTCGCACTGACCTACCCCTCCATAAAACAACAATAACAGCTTAAACAAAATCGTTTAATTTCTAATTACAGCTGAAGTAGTTTGAGAGCTTCTATATTTAGCGCATTCACTGGCAGCCACTTTATTGGCGTATTAATATATTCTCGTGTCGGATCACCAGCTTTCACCGCAGTTATAGCATATTTTAAAGAGCCGTCATTTTTGTTTAATAAACCGGTTGATTGACTGGTTGAGGGGGATGAGTAGTATCACTAAAAATAAATCACCAATAATATGTTAAATTATTCATCAAGTCATTTTGGGCTTTGTGGATTCCATAGCGGGACAAATTGTGAACTTCAACGAGCAAATATAAATATGGTTTTAAATGGAACTAGGAGGAGGGAAAGCGACAGTTATGATTTGCAAAGTGCGTTTTTGTTCGAACATTGTATTATAATGGGGGTCATTAAAGTACTACTTTTCATTATAACACAGTTTCTCCAACCAATCAGAGATCAATATTTTCATTCATTGACCAATTAGGAAAGGATAGCTTCTGACAAGCAATCAAAACCCAAAATGTCGGACTTGACTTACATGATTTGGATGTTGACAATGTAGCCCATATTGGATCAACCATTGTACTTACAATGCATAAACAAACTGGGCAATATTGCAAAAGAAATAGCACTGTACCTTAATATCCGCAACTCCAATTTCTACACATTCGTAAGATTTCGCCGACAATTTTAGTGAATGCTGTTGTTGACATAAACACACCTGAACGTCATGAAGGAAGCAGGGGTACGACATTAGCTCCACGGAAATTTTAATCCAGTTCTCTGTTCGGTAAATGGAATTCATACGCGAAACATTTCCGCGAGATGTCATAACTGTTCTATATGGGACTCAATAGATTTGCCTTCCGTTGACATTCTATAAGCATCAAATTTGAAGAATAACTAGTTGATAATACGATACATTTTAATTTTAAAGCTTTTGTAACACCCTATTTTGTGTTGTTTGACCAAAATAACAAAATGATCCTTCATAGTATCTGTGCGCTATCTGTTGGTGCTACTTCAGGATAAACAATGGTTCAAAGCTTTGGGATTCCTTATTGGGTAGAGATCAAATGCTGAGCCCACACAATTCCCAAGGAAAAGAATTTAACCGACAGAATCTCGACAGATATTTATGAATATTTATGTTAGAATAAACAGAGTGATTCTTATTAACGTTTAAAACTCTCTGTAGCGACGTAGATGGCATTGTGGCAAGTAATTTGATATAGGACGCATAGGGTCGTAAGTGTCCAGAAATACCTGAAAAGTGAACCACAACTGTTCAACATCAGGTGACGGCTCAACTCGAGCGGTCTGGTCCGTGCACTCTTAAGCACACCAAAGCATCCAAAGCAAACGTTGAAGGTCTTATCACTCTGGCTCCGTGTCTGCGTGTGAGACTCGGGTGCGTGGGGTTCGAGGTTCAATTCCGTGCCCTATCCATCATATTTTTCTCTCTCTTCGCCATTCAAGTGGAAACAACGCTTTTATTTTTGCGCTTGTATCACCGAACTTTCTTGCTGTTAAACATTATAACCCACAAACGGCTGAGGGTCACGTGAGAATGCAGAACGCGTTGGGGAAATCGTTGTTGGCACAGCCGCCTTGCAGAAAGTGCGTTCGAATTTGCAGCACCATAACAAAGGTGCATGTCTGCAAGCTCATGGAAAGTAAAGCGGTTCATTTGACGTACTGTATTGAACTGTGTGATTGAGAACTCTCAAACCGTTGTTATCTAGTACAGCAGTTCTTGTCGAATGACTAATTTTCCCCATCCTATCAAATCCAGTGTAAAATTCCCGAACGCTTCCGATCACATTTGTAATACAAAGCGTTCTTAATGTCAACTAACAATCTGCTTCCACCTGAAAGGAGAAGAGGGAGAACAAAATAAGATGATGGATAGGCCCCGGATTCGAACCTCAAACCCCACGCGCCCAAGTCGCACACGGAGACACGGAGCCAGAGTGTTATGATATTCAACGTTTGCTTTGGATGGTTTAGTGTGCGTATGAGTGCACGGGCTTGATCGCTCGAGCTGAGCCGTCACCTGATGACGTCATATGTTTAACAGTTGTGATCCACTTTTAAGGTATTTCCCGTCACTTGCGATCCTGAGTGACCTATATCAAATTACTCGTGTCAATGCCATTTACGTCACTACAGAGAGTCTTAAACGTTAATAAGAATCACCCTGTCGAACATAAACAGTCGTATGCAACTCTCCTTTGGTTGGTTGGTTGGTTGGTTAGTTGGTTCCTCAGTTTAGGTGCTGCGACAACGCGGTCATGTAGCCCTGCGTACTTTGGGTGAGTGTAGAATTTGTCTGATAACCGGTGTTAATTGTGATGACTGTATTAGTGTGTGTTATCTGTTTTAGGTAGATTTCATTAGAAAGCTAACTATTGCAATGGGTACCATGTTTCGACTTCCGGAAAATTTCGACATATCTTCGCGTTTCACATTCCCCAGACCCCAAAACCACCGTCACTTCAAAAGTGTATATATATATATATGAGTTTCTTGTGGACACGATAACTGCCGTAATTTTTCACCAATCACATTGAATGTTTTACCAAATATGTATACCTATAAAATCTCGGTCGAGTTCGTTACTGGGCTAAATCGGTCGAAGGGGGTGAAAATGGGGGGCTTTTTTTTTTCGAAAAAGGGAAATATTGCTTTAACTCTCAAAATATGTGAAATATGGAATCCGTTCAAAGTTCATACTATGTGTCGGATAAAGCCCAAAAATTTATGTTTGAAGAGTCTTTTTATAGCACCAACCATTGACCAAAGGGGTGGGAAAAAGTGGTTTTTTCGGGAATCATTAATCATATCTCTCTTAATAGGCACAATATCAAAACCGTACAAAATGGACAATATTCCCCTAGTAATTACCTAAAACTTTTGTCTGAAAGAATTTTTGATATGACCCACCATTACGCTAAGGGATGAGAAAAATGATTTCGGAATTACATGAAAATGCCAAGAGCTATCAGAGGTTGCCATGGCAACACTAGGCCTACTAAATTGATGAGGGATGAGCCATCAGACGTTGCCATGACAACGCACTTGCACGAGATCAGATTCAGATTTCCATCTGACCAAGTGTGAAGCGGCTTCGGTGACGTAACTGGTAGCATGCGGAACTTCTATGCCCAAGGTCGCGGGTTCAAAGCCGGCCGAAGTCGTCGTATTTTCTAAGAGCGCTAAAAATCCCTCAGTATGCTTTCATTTTGAGGGGAAGTTCCAACGTTCGTTGCGAGTTGCTGGTTGCGGTGGCATCTAGTATCCAAGTTCACAGCTAGGTGTCGTTGACGGTAGTATCTGGTAGCAACATTAGGAACTACTGCTTGAAATTGACCGTCTGCAGTCCTTACCTGAATTACAGACTAATACAACAACAAAAAAGCCAAACCCTGGCACTATACATCCCATGACGGGCTAAGGCCGACCAAGTGACCGCTGCCCAGCCATTCGGCCTGCAGATATTGGGGTGACACGTGATCAGCTTGTCGGGTCCCCTCGGCCGTAAATCTTGGTTTTCGTGATCGGGGCGCTGTCTCACTGTCAGACAGCTACTCAATTGTCCTAACGAGGCTGAGTGCACCTCGTTCCAACCCTCACGTCAGTTTTAAAAGCCTTGATGGAGCCGGGGATCGAACCCGGGGCCTCCGGGTGAGAGGCAGGCGCGCTACCCCAACACCACGGGGCCGGCTACAGACTAATACAGCCATCACAATTCACATCGTTTATCAGACAGATTCTACACTCACCCTATGTACACGGGGTTACATGACCGCGTTGTCGCAGCCCCTAAACTGAGGAACCAACCAAAATCTCTGCGGGAGATATAATTTTGCGTGAAGGAGTAACAGACCGTTACATAGTTACACATCAGTGTCGAAACCTTGCATAAGGACAGTGTGACCACAAGTATAAAAATGGACCCCAAATGACAAGAAGGTTACCGTCCCCATAACACAATAAAATGTTTAAAATATGCATAAAAAGACGAAAAACAAAGTTAATTAAGCTCCAATTATAAAATACTTTCTCGCAATAAATGAGGTCTGATTCTTCTACGAAAACCTGCATATTCTGCCTATTTTCGCCTATCCCCAAGTTTGTCCGGTGAAATCTACCTCCGCCTTCCGGCGTGCCGAGAGGACTTTTTTTAAATTTAAGTACTGCAACTTCGAATTTTTCAAATAGTTCCCACTTTTGCCGCCAAGCGCCACCGTCAACGACTACTAGGCCAAGTTCAGAACTTAGCTACTAGACGCCACCGCAGTCGGCTCTTGGCAACGAATGTAGAAACCTAAGAGCGTTGTTTACATTCTTAACCTATCCAATTTAGCTTCACACAGGTGCAATTAGTGGAAGGTTCTTTAACATGCCATAAATCTATGACATGGGACCGCCGGCTTTACTTCCCCTTCGAAGGAAGGCATACTGAGGGATTTTTAACGCTCTTAAAAAATCCGACGGCTTTGGCCGGGTTTTAACCCGCTATCTTGGGCATAGAAGCTCAGCATGCTACCGACTACGCCACCGAAGCCGCCCAACTCTCCTTTAATGGTAATTAAGACACTAGTATGGAAATTATAAAACTCGTGTCTTAATTATTGCCATTGTAGGCGCGTTGCATAATGTACTATTATAAGTCATGATCAAAAAGTTTCCGTTTGATGGTTTGCCAAGCAGGCAAAATCGCCGTGAGCATTGAGATACTCATCTCAGCAGCGCGGCGCGGCGCACCAGGTAGAAGATCTCCGTGTGGTAAAACACAAGTGTCCTGTTGCGTGAAAAGTCTGCACCTGCTGCACATCCTCGTCCGACAGGAAGACCTTCGTCGACCTTGCAAAGCCTCTTTTGAGGTACCGAAGGCGTGATAATCGTATGGGGGAAGATAAGGACTATAGGGTGGATCTCTAGTGTCTCCCTCTTGAATTGGCGTACGTTTCGCGTTACGAGCTTTGCTGTATGGGGACGTACGTTATCAAGAAGCAGCAGCACCCAGAAAGATGACCCGTTTCCATGAGGTCAGCAATGATATTAGATGAGTTTTCTACGTATGGACCGATTGTAATGACCAGATGCCTTTCTTCTTCATTATTCGTTTCACCCAACTTTGGGGTAAATAAAAGCAATATTTTGTTTTGTTTTGAGCTTTCCTTTCGGCCCAGTATTGCCTCATCCTTTGAGATCTTGCTTCCCGTTCTTCGGCAGAGATGTGGATGGTACGCTTTTGTTTGATTTTAACTTGGAACCGTCGATTTTTATCCTTTATGCCTTTCATAAATCATAAATGTATCATATTCCCGGACATTTCGCCTTCATTGCACGCCGCATTTGGGTAGTACCGTTCTCCAGTGATGGAGATACTATATTCCTTGAAATCAATAAGCAATGGGCTCCAGTAATCAAAGTGCCTACTTTTCTTAAAATAATAATCTATATACTGTATCATAAATGTATCATTTTTACATCAAGAATTTAAATAGATTATCTCTTAAGACGGCCATTATTATTATTATTATTATTATTATTATTATTGATTTATGCCCACTACGGAGCGCTTATCACTAGTTCTTCGATGCTCTTTTCCGTTCCCAATATCTCTTGAGCCCTGCTGATAATTTCTCCTTTCTCTCCTGCGAAAGGGTCTTCCGACATTTAGAGACTCTAGGTGGTGGGATCCAAGATTCTACCATAGCACAAAATTTAGAACGATCTTCTACATCAAAGTCAGCAATTCCAGCCGAATCCAAGTCCTTTAGTACTTCATTAAGCCACAGGCTTCCAGTCTTGTAGCTTTTAACCAAGCAGAAGATCTTCTTGGTAAGCCTGTTGCTGTTCATTCGTTGTAGGTGCCCATAGAACTTTAGCCTCCTACGTCGCATACTGGTATTGGCTGATTCTAACTGTCGATACAGGTCAGAATTAGATTTCAAACGGTAGGTTCGATCTGGGAGCAATCTCGGGCCATGGATTTTCTTGAGGATACGTCTTTCGGCTTTCTCCAGGTCATCCATGGTGCCTTTTCTGTTCATCAAGAGGGTCTCTGCGGCATACAGAAACTGTGGTCTGACAGCAGTTCTGTAGTGACAGATCTTAGCATTCCTCGAAATGCATTTCTTGTTGTACAAATTGTGGGATAGTTGGTATGCTGCGTTGAGTTTGGTACGCCTTGCTAAGATGGAGGTGCCATCTCTACCATTGGGTGGACCCATTCACCAAGATAACGAAAGCGATTGACTCTTCCAATCTTTCCATGTATGGTCGTCAAAGGGGTGTTTCCGGAGTGCCGATTCTCAAATTACTTGGTCTTATCGTAAGATATCTGTAATCCAGATTTCACCGCTATCTCGTGCAGGGCTTGGACAGCTAAGCCAGCATCCTTAGAGTTGTTGGCCAAGATTGCAATGTCATCTGTGAAGGCAAGGCACCTGATTTCGATTCTTCGGGTTCCAGCTCCAATGGCAACTGGTTTGATTCCTAGATTCCTCAATGTGCATTTCCAGGTCTTGATGACTTTATCAAGCACCAGATTAAACAGAATGGGCGAGAGACCATCACCCTGTCGTACTCCGGTTTTGATCTTGAAACTCCGAGATAGTTCTCCTCTGATCTTCACCTTAGAGGTTGTATCCGTGAGAGTCTGTTTGATGAGGGTGCGTGTGTTATAATCCACACCTCGTTCTTGGAGTATTGAGAACAGTGTCTGGCGGTCGATGGAATCATAAGATTTTGGGAAGTCGACGGCCATGATCTTGTTTGACGTAAAAATAATTCCTATTTAAGATATGGTCTGGAAATCATTTGGGATAAGCTAACGAAGAATGACCTACACACTTGAGAAAAAGTCAAAGCCCGTTTTTTAAAGACAACTTTCTGTGTATCCAGATTTACTAGATCAAGACTGGTTTATGAACTTGCAAAGGATACTTTTTTAATTGAAGATTTGGGATTCAAGATCGCACTACCTTATACAGACAATTGGAAGAAACACTTGGACGAAAGATTGGCCAAAAGGAATGACATTTGAATTGACTTCTACTCGACTGACGCAATGACGAATAGGACTTGGACCAATACTAACCAGGATCTCCGATATTTTGTCAATGCTATGGCAGTTCATGGATACCACCATAAACTCTGCAAGACCAAGATCTTTCATGAACCTGACGATAGTTGTGTGTGTGCACAGTGTGATTCGACTTGTCCTCGTTACCATGTTGTGGATGCACTAAGCGAAATAGGCCTATAATAGACTTAAGTTTAAATGAAATGAATCTATTCATGGCACAATTTGTGTGCTTTATTAAATTAATTAAATGTGTCATATTCCGGACATTTCGCCTTAATTGCACGCTGCAGCAACTTTCTCCAGTAATGGTGGCATCAGATTCCTTGAAATCAATAAATAATCAATGAACAGTGTAAGCATCACTTTCCCAGTGGATGGTTGGCTCTTGAAATTCTTGGGACGATGGATGGAACCGATGCATCGTCGACGATTTCGATTCCAGTTCCCAGTGGTGGCACCAGTTTTCATCTCCTGCAACGATACGCACCAGGATCGCATTGCCTTCAACATTGAAACGCGTCAGGTGCTGCAGGGAAACAGTCATATGGTGTACTTTTTCTTCGGCATTCAGCGCCCGGGTATTCGCTGCAGCAACTCCCAAAAACGGAAATTTTTGATCACGCCCTATGCATGGACATTCACCTTTTAGTTGATCCAGTTTATACGTGTTGCTCATAGAAAACAAGGATGGAAAGGAAGACCACTGGGCGGGGAGTGGTGATAAAAAAAAAAGATGTTCAGTAAGAACATATAGCCTACTTTCTCCTAAATGCATGGATATTGTTATAACTCTTCGTCCTTTTCAAGGAGTATAATTGAATGTTGGTTGTAGTAGCTTGTTGAAATACAACGTGCTATACGGATATTAAACATGAATATGAGGTTCCCTTTGCTAGTGCTACCTCTGTAAAACATTTCATTCAATTCGGTTTCGCCGTGTTTGAATTGATATGGGGAATCGATTTGCACACATACATGGCCACTATCTGCAAACTATATTGGGCTGATGACCTTGTAGTTCAGTCAAAAGAAACTTCGCACAAAAAGGTATGTTGTTGCAAAATTTGGTAGAGATCAAATGGTTAGGTTGGCCGTAAATTGATTTAAGCTTTTTACATTTGGGTGGCCACCATTACCTTTCCGTCAAGATGACGGCGATATAAAACATGACACTCAGGTGCTCTTTGCTTGTGATAACTCTGTACCAAATTTCGTTCAATTTGGTTTCACCGTGTTTGAATAGATAGGGGGAATCGATTTGCACTCATACATGGCCGCCATCCACAAAGTATTGGGCTGATGACCTTGTAATTTGGTCAAGAGATTCTTCATACAAAAAGGTATAATGTTGAAAAATTTGGTAGAGATCAGATTATTAGGTTGTTCGTAATTTTATTTAAGCTTTGAACATTTGGGTGGCCTCCATTACGTTTTCGTCAAGATGGCGGCGAAATAAAACATAACACTGAGGTGTCCTTTGCTAGTGCTACCTCTGTACCAAATTTCGTTCAATTCGGTTTCACCGTGTTCAAATTGATAGGGGGAATCGATTTGCACACATACATGGCCGCCGTCCGCAAAGTATTGAGCAGATGATCTTGTAGTTTGGTCAAAATCACTAAAGATACTTTGTCTCTTCCCTCTCTGGGAGCATTCGGTTGGTTTGCCAGAGATCCCACAGTGCCCAGAAATAAAATTATTACTCCAAATTCAAATCTTTCCAGCATTCTTGAATGCATAATAAAATCTAACCCTTCTGAAGGGAAAGTTATTACATCCTTTCCTATTGACTTACTTTGTCTTGCCAGAGTACCACCCGTACCATAGTACCGGAATACTGGCTCGGGAGGGAAAGAGCAATCACCGAGCGCCTGCAGGCAACCTCAATTCCCGCTGCGCTCTCCGCTTGCCTTGAACAGGCCCCCACTAAAGTTAGGTCCCTCCTAGGTTTAGCACTGCGAATTTCTTCTTTATATAAACATTTGTTTAAAACCCAGTGTTGGATTCTCCTCCTACCTACCAATACTTGTCTCTACGCCGAAACCCATCTCCTTTTCTCTCTTATCATCTTCCCTTAATTGTTATTTAGGGAGGTTATCGATGTTATATGATGTTTAACACCAATAATTGGGCTGAGGAAGAAAACATTGTGTGTTTTCGAAACATGTACCTATAGAATATTTATGTAAGTAAAAAGTATTGATTTGGCGAGAAATTTATGTTATACTTCACATCTTCCCTTGGGTAGTGTTAATCCTCAGCAAAAACCTACCACCATTTGAATTCAGTAGGCCGTATTCATAATGGCAAAATTAATCTCGGGATTTTCCGCCAACACAAAGTTTATCTACTAGAGAGCGCTTTAGTGTGATAGAGCTGATATATCTAATCTCCTGGACTTTCATAGCGCTCCAAGGAACGACAAAAATCGACATGCAAGCTGCCCTCTGAGCGCAAATTACAAAGCTTGCACCCAGCGTCCAAAACCATACGATATTATTATTATTATTATTACTATTATTATTATTATGGGCAGGATACGGGTCTCAGCCGGAGCAGCACAGGGTTCGATTTTAGGAACAGATCTATGGAATATCACATATGATAGCTTGCTGAGATCTGAAGTCCCTGATGAAACTATCCTAGTAGGTTATGCAGATGATGTTGCTGCTCTTGTAGCAGGAAAAAGTGTCGAGCAGGCCCAGTTGCAACTCAATATAGTAATGCGTACAATCAATAGTTGGATGAAGGAACATGGTCTGTCTCTAGCACTTAGTAAGACAGAAATTGTAGTCCTAACAAAGAAGAGAATTCAGATAATACTCTCAATACAGGTAGGAGACATACAAGTAGAGACGCGACCAGCAGAAAAATATCTGGGCCTCATGATCGACAATAAATTGAATTTTGGAGAACAAATTAGACGGACTGCGGATAAGGCGGCAAGAGGAGTAATGTCTCTCAGTCGGCTAATGGCCAATGTTGGCGGGCCAAAATCTAGTAAGAGGAGATTACTGATGACAGCCATCCATTCAGTTCTGCTGTATGGAGCGGAAATATAGGCGGATGCTCTGGATAAGGAAATTTATAGAAAGTCACTAGCACAAGTGCAGAGGCGGGGTGCTTTACGCGTGGCATCTGCTTATCGCACGGTCTCTGAAGAAGCAGTTCTTGTTATTGCAGGGTTAATTCCAATTTTTTTCTAGCGAAAGAACGCAAGTACATTTACTGGAGGAAATCGGAAGTAGGTTTACAAAATGCAAGACGAACAGCAAGAGCACAAACTTTTCACAATTGGCAGATCAAATGGGAGCAAGGACACCGAAGCCAGTGGACTAGGAGAATGATACCCCAGGTGCAGGTTTGGACAGAGAGGAAACATGGTGAGGTTGGTTATTATCTCACTCAGTTCTTGACTGGCCATGGGTACTTCTGTTCTTATCTTAAGAAGATGGGGAAAGTGGATTCACCAGATTGTATCTACTGTGTTAATGAGGTAGATAGTGCTAATCACACCATCTTCTCTTGTGGACGATGGGTCCAAAGTAGGCAGTCTCTTCAAGATCAAATTGATGTAGAGATATCTCCCGACAATATTGTTGCGGTAATGCTACAAAATAAAGAACATTGGAAACTTGTAGCAAGTTTTGTTGAAGATATCCTCCGAACAAAGAAGACGGATCTGGATCGCCACTGAAGATGATTCATTTCGGAAGAGTGCCCTATGGGCAAATATAAAATGACTCTAGCCTGAAGTAATGTGCTAAACGGTTCCAGGCTAGTGTTCAGAAGTAAAGGGGGAGTTTTAGTCGGTAGTCTGCTACTCAGGAGCAGGAGCCCGACACTCTGTGCGTAAATGCATTTCTTCCCCTAAAAAAAAAAAAAAAAAAAAAAAAAAAAAAAATTATGGGCCTTATATTCAATTATAAGATTGAAACATTTTCTGTAACAAGGACACTCAAAGTTAAGTCTCACCACTGAGTGAGAGTCTCGATAATACCAGAATTCCTTATTCTCAGTGTTGTCGGCAGTGTTGATAAAGGAGAAGAGACAAGTAAGATTTATATATAATGTAAGATAAATGAAATTCATTTTGTTGTATTTTTTAATTATTCCGGTTTGTTTCATAAACAGCACATCTCCATCACAAATATCAATTCCAGTGGAAAACTTAATTATTGGTCTGATGTTATTATGTCGAGATGATATAAGAAGTAGGCTAACTCAGGAAAGGAAAACATTTCTATGGAAAGGAATCTGTTGACATGAAATATAGATTTAAGGATTAGAATAGTACATTATGCAACGAGCCTATAACGGCAATAATTAAGACACGAGTGTGTTTATAAAACGAGCGTATGCGAGTTTTATAATTTGCATACGAGTGTCTTAATTCCCATTATAGGCGAGTTGCATACGACTGTTTATGTTCGACGATAATCTTATATATTAAAATAGTTTTCAAAAAATTTCACCCTTTACTAAAACTGAAATATCTCGGGAAGTATTTGCGCTACGACAACGTTTGTTGTCTTAAAATGTAATGCCCGTCAAGCACCGTCGATTGATACCCTCCTTACTTGATTATATTATTCCAGTATTAAAATAATTGCGAATATTACTTCCTTCAAGGTCTCACGAAAATAGAATCGAATGACTTGACGGACATATTGTCGCTAGGCGACAAGGACTAACACTGTAACATGATATTCTACGCCGCCTCAATAATAAATCTAACTTGATACTAAAAGAGAGTTCCCTAATTACGTCATGATATCGTTAACTTCTACCTGCTCCACTCGGGCGCTAATGTCGCATGTTTCCATGCATGATATCGTTAACTTCTACCTGTTCCACTCAGGCGCTAATGTCGCATGAATCCATGCAATAAGCAATAAGCAGAAGGGGATTCTGTGCACATAATTTAATTAAAACTTCTCAAAGAATGGATTACCTTGAGACTGAAATGCTCATGCACAATCAGCAGCCATTTTGCTAATGACACTGTCATGTCAACATCTCTTTGAATGACAACAAATAATACTGTCTACGAAAGACAACTAATTTCACGAAGATGCCGCTACAGTCGAATGTTGGAACCGCCATTTTGTATTGTGTATCCGATCTTTCTGTTATATAGTCTTTGGTCTCACCAGCTACAAACTGTCTTCTTTTCGTTTCAAAATTCGTCCTTATAGGTTGTGTGCTCAATCAATACATTGAATCATATTATGATGAATGAGAGGCGACACTCAATTACAAATGTTATAAAGATTAAAGGTGACGGTAATTGTCTGTTCAGGTCATTGGCATATTGTGAGTACAACAATCAGAGTTTATTTACACTGTTTAGAAAGCGAATTGTAAAACATGTTACAGACAAGTGGAATAATTATTCTTCCTTTATTGTTGGCAACAGCGATATGTACGAAATTGCTATCAATACGAGCGATGATTACAAAATGTATATGTCTATGAATGGTGTTCATGGAGGTCATGTTGAGTTAAATGTCGCTGTTCAAGTTTGCAAAATGGATATTTATTCGTGGATTACTACTGTCGTATGGAAGGTGACCGTTTAAAATATATACGTCATCAACAAACGAAGTTACGAGTTGATACATATGCCGGTTTAGCAGACGCCTTGCATGTACGAGCAGACAATGAAAACCTCAGAGTCGGTCGTATTGTAGTTTTGCCATCTTCTTTTACAGGTAGCCCAAGGAAAATATTGCAAAATTATCAAGATGCGATGGCGGTAGTGAGGAAGTTTGGAAAGCCAGATATATTCATTACGTTCACCTATAATGCGGGCTGGCCAGAAATACTTAACAGCATTCATCTCTGGGAAACGGCTAATAATAGGCCTGATATTTAAGTGAGAGTTTTCCATTGCAAAGTAAAGGAATTGCTACGATTGACTAATGTTATGGAAATTTTCGGGAAAAGCATATCTATATACAGTGGAATTTCAAAAACGAGGTCTCCCGCACATCCATTCACTCTTAACATTAACGGAAGGTTGTAAGTTTCGAGAAATTTCTGACATTAACAGTGTGGTGTCAGCCGAAATACCAGATCTCGAGGATGAAGCGCTATACGAGTTGGTAAGGCGTCATATGGTACATGGTCCTCGCGGATCTTTGAATCCTTTTTTAGTCTGAATGAAAAATGGCGTATGTAGGAAAGATTTCCCTAAACAGTTTCAGGAAGTGGCCAAAGATAATGCCAGTGGTTATCCTTCGTATAGGAGAAGAAATAATGGACGGATTATTAAAAAAAAAATAGAGGCATTGACAATGAAATCGATAGTCGATTCATTGTTTCCTACAATCCATTTATTTTACTTTACTTGCAAGCTCATATTAATGTTGAAATATGCTCAAGTGTTCGGAGTGTTAAATACATCCACAAGTATCTTACGTATTAAAATCCACAAGTATGTGTATCCAATTAAAATATGTCCTGAAGGCGAAACGGTGAACTACGATGAAATTACTTATTTCCTAAATGCTAGATATGTTGGTCCAACAGAAGCCGCATTCAGGATATTTTCATTTCACATGCATGAACAGTCACATTCTATCGTGCGATTACCAGTTCACTTGCCAAACGTGCAAAATATCTATTTTAAAAATGATAACGCTCCTGCTATTTTACTTCAAGCACAGTTGCGCAACACGGAATTACAAGCGTGGATCACGTTAAATCACGATTCGCAAGCCAGAAGTCCGTATATATACCCTGAAACACCAGTACATTACGTCTGGAATAAGAGCAACTGCCAGTGGCAAAAAAGAAAACAAGTAGTTCCGTGAAGAAATATACAGCCTATTTTCATATATCCTACTTATGTTAACTGCCACTATCAACATACAAAATTTCAGTTCGATTGCTGTAATAGATTCGTAGATATTGAGAACCGACTAAATATTTCGGATGGTCGCCATGTAGGATTTTATATATGTAGGTCCTAAAGTTATGTAAGTTACTGTTACATGAAGATTATTGTGTAATTGTAGCATTCAAACTTCAATCGCATGATTAGGACACTAGAAGTAAAAACAAGATTTTAAAATTTCGCACAGCTGCCATCTTCTGGTTATGGAAACAATTGAAATAAATTACATGCCAGTGGATTAACATTCGTATAAGGATTTACTGTACCGAGTTTCACTACACTCGGATGGTTAAATTGCGAGAAAAATTCATGTGAATATTTATACTTCGCGTCGCCGCCATGTTGGATTTGTGATCACCAGGTTATTTAAAGTCCTATAGGCGAACTTAAGTTCATAGCCCCTTTGAACAAAAAAAAATCAGTTTGATTGCTATAATAGATTCGTAGATATTCAGAGCCGTCTAAAAATTTCAGATGGTCGCCATGGTGGATAGTTAAATATATAAACCATAGAGTCATGTATCATTAAAGGAAAATTATTGCATAGGTTTATTATTCAAACTTTCACCTCGATCGCATGATTACGACACAAGAAATAAACACTTAATTTTCGAAATTCGCTCAGCCGCCATCTTGAGGTAATGTAAACAATTGAACTAAATTAGATACCAGTGCAATACAATGTGTATAAACATTTCCTGTAGCAGATTTCATTGCGTTTGGAACATTAAATCGCGAGAAAGATCTATTTAAAATTTTCAAATTCGCTTGGCCGCCATGTTCGTTTTGTAGTTAACCGGTTTTTGGAAGTCTTATAGATGAACTTCCAGTAGTGCCCTTTATCTCCGTACAAAATTTCAGGGTGATACCGCTAATATTTCAGAGATATAGAATGCCGGTGAAATATTTCGCACATCCGCCATCTAGTGGTTATGTAAACAATTGAACGAAGTTAGATGTCGGTACATTACAATGTGTATAAACATTTACTGTACAAAGTTTTATTGCGTTTGGTTGGTTAAATCGCGAGAAACGTCTATTTAAAAGTCGCAATTTCGCGTGGCCACCATGTTGGTTTTGTAGTTATAACTTTTGCAAAAGTTACATAGGTGAACTTCTAGTAGATCCCTTTATCACCGTAATAAATTTCAGGGTGATATCGGGAATAGTTTCGGAGATATTGAGGTGTGGTGAAATATTTCGCCCAGCCGCCATGTTGGATTGGTGAGACGTAACAACATTTGAAGGGTACGGTCGGGGTCGCCCAACATAGTGCTATGAACTTACCGAGTTTCAATGAAATCGCTCCAGCCGTTTAGATTTTATTAGGGGGGGACACACACACACCTCACACACACACACACACACGCACACACACACGGACAAAAGGTGATCTCATAAGCCTATTTCTTTTTTCAAAATTGAAAATAGGCTAAAAATGTTTCAAAAACTATAGGCAGAATGTATAATGTTTCGCCTACAGAAACAGAAAGCTATTATTTAAGCCTGTTATTGCTTCACGTCATAGGTGCTACCAGCTTCCAGGATCTACGAACATTAAAGCAGTTGTCTATTCTACTTTTTAAGAAACAGCTAAGGAGCGAGGTTTGCTCATTGACGATTCTGAATGGCAGCGTTGTTTGGCAGAAGCCTCACAATTTCAGATGCCTTCTCAGTCACGACAACTGTTTTCTTACATATGTATCTTTCAGACCCCTTCAAATGTTAGATAGTTATGGGACATTTTCAAGAATTCATTATCAGAAGATTATCTGCAGTTTCACGAACCTAACATTGCATATCAGTTCACTCTTATACATATTTCTAATACATTAAAGCTCCATGGTCTTCCCATTACTTCTCTCGAATTGTCAGCTATTATTGATAATTTCCCTCAGACAAATTTACCAATGAATTATCCAAAACTTAATGAGGATCAATTAAGTCGGATGATAAACCAAGCAAATGGAAACCAAACGGCTATAATTACAGAAATTTTGGGGTTAGTACAAAACAGCAATGAAAGGATGAGTAATGCATATTTCCTTGACGGTCCAGGGGGCACCGGGAAAACATTTCTTTACCAATGCTTCATTCACAGTTCCACAAATTTGGCGTTAAATGTAGTTTCTGTTGCATGGACTGGTATTGCAGCAATGTTACTACCTCAGGGGCGCACTGTACACAGCCTGTTCAAGTTACCTCTATATTTACATCAAAGTTCTGTATCAGGAATAAAAGTTAACAGCAAGGAAGCTTTTTATATTCGTTCAGCAAAACTTATCATCTGGGATGAAGCCCCTATGGCTAATAATCACGCGTTGATGTGTATAAATCGGTTGCTCAAGGACATCATGAATAACGACGTGACTTTCGGAGGAAAAATTATCATCTTAGGTGGAGATTTCAGGCAGGTATTGCCTGTTTTGCCTCACGCATCTAAAGCAGCATCAGTCCAAATGTCAGTAAGGTTCTCTCCTTTGTGGCCATTATTCAAAATTTTTAAACTCAACAAAAATATGCGAGCGGATAGAGATCAACGTGACTTTGCAAACTTCTTGATACAAATTGGTAACGGTGAATACCCTCACGTCGACGGAGAAAATTCAGAATTAGTCCCACGCTGAAAAATATTTCACGCTTTTCAAAAATAGCGATTTTAGCACCTAAAAATGAACATTGTAATGAAATCAATGACAAAATTTTAGACCTAATCCAAGGATCATCGAGAACTTACATCAGTGTGAATAATTTGATTACTGAAGATGAGAGTGAACTTCTACAATTCCCAATATAATTTTATAGACAGCATAGGCATAAGTGGATTGCCACCTCATATCCTTCGATTAAAAGAAGGCTCAATTGTAATTTTGTTGAGAAATATTAATGTTACCCAAGGTCTGTTGAACGGTACTAGACTGTTGGTTTGGAAGGTGCGTGACAATTGCTTAAACCTGGAAATTATTACTGGCGTAAATATTGGAAAACTTACGCCATCAGATACTTCTATGCCATTTTCCTTCAAAAGGAGGCAGTTTCCAGTACGTTTGGCTTTCTGTATAACTATCAATAAAGCTCAAGGTCAAACAATAGATCAAGTAGGCATTTATTTACCTCAACCGGTGTTTAGCCAAGGACAACGTTACTGTATGCCGCACTATCGCGAGCAAAATCCTTTCATGACATCAAAGTTCAAATAGAACCAAAAGGCAAGCGAACAGCAAATGTCGAATGGAAGGCAGTACTATTAGAATTTTGAAACGAATGTTGCGGAGGAACACAGACCTCAGCAAACGGGGCACAGATTAAATAACAATTATACAAGGACGTCCGCATCCCTAATACGATAACTGTCCTGTGGTAATGGTAAAAAAAATACTATTGACCTACATCGGTGATTACTATCCTACATCCTGTTATTTCATTCCCTAAGTACTATAACAAAGATATACTCAATCCAATTTACAGCTTAATAAATATTAATTCCATCTGTGTGAGTTATCTTTTCATTTCTCATCAATCGCCTTTACTTACTATTCTATCTGTAGGGGTGGAGGCGATAGCTGTCTTTACAGAGATGTGCAAATTATTAGATTCGATGTCAGTTTTCCAAAATTGCATTTTTACCTTTCACGGTTTAATGCACTGAGTATGATTACAAGGCGATGAAATTACTTCAAATGTTTAACCAAGACTCTTAATTATATTTTCATTTAAGAAACACAAATTAAAATGATTTTTTAGAATTTCCATTAACAGAGGAGCCTTGCAAATGCAAAATGCCACACGTTTCGTTTTTATTACTTCACTCTACTTTACGTGTGAATTTAGAGCGGAGGGATTTGGGGTCTTTTAACTGATGAACGCTATTGAACTATTCAAAAATTCATGAACTATGCATTGAAATCACCTGACTTGAATTCTAAAGTCAATGAAAAATTGAAGATGGACCCAGCTCAGATATCCCTCGGAATCCAATAATCTGAATGTTTCCAGACGCAATTCGTTATGGGAAAAGGTGTAATTCCACGGGAGAGGAAACACTACTAAGTAGGACAACAAAAGAAGTTGGTCAATAAAATGATTTTGAATAAAAATAATTATGACTAATTAAAATTATTTATTTAATTCTATTAATTTGACACCTCTATATTTTAACCAAGAGTTACATCTCTAAATTCAAATATAAAAGACCCCATCTTTTATTTTCAATTTATACCATTGTTCATAAGTAGACAAAACACCAAATTGTACCGCTGTAACCTTAAATTGTGTGGATACCTCTATCTACTTAGTATAAAACAAAGTTCCCAATTCTTTGATGTAACGGGTAATCTCTAGAGCAACTTGATGGATTTTGATGCGGTTATCACCATTCTGTAAAGGATTTCTCGATGAAGGATTAGGTAGAAGACATTTATTTATGACCAAAAGAAGCCGAGCATTTACGATTTCAGTGAATTGAGTTGAAGAAAAACCTAACGTCCATGTGTCTTAAAAATAAATAGATATTCTCTGAGAATTGTTCAGCATGAAATGTTCTGCAAGAAAGTCCGCGACAGCTCCCACATCGACCACTGTAAGTGTTTTTACGTTTTCATTTCTTCCAGCAATCTCAATTCAGAGGAAATTTAAATTACTATCTTCAGAGTGAGTTTACGAGCTTGCGAGCGACTTATTACCCTAACTTCAACCAGCATCAAACTGCCGAGTCGTGTCGAGTTAATTCTTCAGAGAAGAGTATAGATTATGAGTTTGGAGTTAGCTGTTCACCTCGGCTTTACAGAATTGCGTCTGGAACCTGACGTCCATGCGCCTTTTAAGCTTAAGCAGGGTAAATAGTGGGACGGACACACAGAGGACAGGCAGACACCCACACATTTGATCTCATTAGTCTGTTCAGGTCACTAGCATGAAAACATGCAAATGTCACATGGACAGAAGTGCTGTAGGATTGTTGAAGTAAATTCTGCGGAGCAGCACGGGTCTTCTAGTTGATTATTATAACTCTTTTATGTTCGAACATAAATATTCATAAATATCTGTCGAGATTTCGCCTGTTTTATGTACTGAACAGAGCGCATGGGACGCAGACAATGCCTTGTATTTGTCCATGGCCTCCTCGATACCCCACTATGACACTAGGCAACGCAGTGAAATTTAAATTAGAAGGCCTTGGAAGTCAGCGCAGGTGCGTTGCTATCCTCACCTTCAGGTAATTGGTCAAACAACTGAATCTTGAGCTGTGATTGGTGGGAGAAACTGTTTCAGTATGAAAAATAGTGTTATAATGACCATCATTATGATACAGTTTTCTGTCAAGGTCGAACATAAAGACATTTTTGAAAATTTTGTGCAAAGCATGGTACTCTATGTACGAAGTTAAATGAAACTTGGACTGTTGGCACAGCAGAAATGAGGATAAAAGAAGCGTTTGAAATGTGATGTTACAGGAGAATGATGAAGATCAGATGGGTAGATGGTGTGACAAATGAAGGGGTATTAAGAGAAGTGGGAGAGGAGAGATGTTTCAGTTGAATGCTAATGAAGAGAAGAGATAGTTTGATAGGAAGCTGAGCATACTGAGACACCAAGGAATAGCAAATTTAGATATGGAAGGAAGGGTCGAGGAAAAGAACTTAAAAGTTAATAGTTAATAGTTATCTCTATATACAGGGTGATGACGTTACAAACATTCAGGGAAGGTTAGAATATGTTCAAGAGATTGCCTTTGATGTAGGGTGTGGTAGCTATGTAGAGATGAAACGCTTAGCTCAGGACAGGAATCTGCATCAAACTAGTCCAAAGACGGAAGATCCAAACACACATTGGAAGTTACGACGTAAGGCATTTTCCTGAGCCATACATAATAGCTTACATTCGCATCAAGCTTGGCTCCGAATAGAGCAAGGGGTGTGTGATTATTAAACCAAATGCCATTACACGTTATTAAATTACGCTTCAATCCGTACACGGCGCGATGAACCTCATTTCCATATGAATTCAGGCCTATAATCGGATTATTTCTCTATCTGCAGGTGGATGACAGCGCGCTGGTCACGTGTCCTTCTCTCCCTTCTTCCGAATATCGGAAATCTCGTTATACTTAATAGTTATCTCTATATACAGGGTGTCTCCGTGATGACGTTACAAACATTCAGGGATGATTTACATACATATACATATTCTAAAGGCTAATGCCTTGTCGATGCAACCACACTCTTCCGTTGTTGGCGGTTCGTTTCAGTACCATGTAATTGTTACATCACATTCTATTCTTGATGTCTTCCAAATACTTCGTCCTAGACCGTCCTCTTCCTTTCTTTCCCAGCATTTTCCCTTGCAGAATGTTAACGATGAAAGTGTTTTGTCTGATGACATGTCCATGTCTCTCTCCCATTTCCTTCATTAATTTTCTCTCTTCTTAGACTTCCCTTAAGACTTCCAGGTTGGTTTTGTTTCCATCCAGCTCGTTCTTGTCATTTTCCGCCATATCCACATTTCAGCAGCTTCAAGTCGATTCCATTCCAATTTACCCAGATTCCAACTTTCACTTCCATAGAGCAGTGTACTCCATACAAATGATTTTGCAAAGGATTTTCTTACATCTTTATTCATATGTTTGCTGGATAAAATGTTTTTCTTAGTCATAAATGCCTGTTTTGCCAATGCAATCGTTCTCTTCACTTCCATTAAGCATCTATTGTCTTCTGTGATTAAACTACCGAGGTAACAAAATTGTTTCACTTGTTAAATTCTCAAGTCATCAATTTTAATATTGGTTTTAATTTCTTCCATATTTTTCCGAACTACCATTACTTTCGTTTTCCGTTTGTTCACTTTTTGCTGCTGACATCGTCATCTTGGCCGACACGCCTGAGGATTCGAATGAGTTTTGAATGGTATGGACTCCGTCTCGAGGAAAGAATTCATGATGAAAATTAATAAATGTAAAGCAAAAATATTGGAATGCAGCCGAAATAAATCAGAATCCTCTATGGACATCAAATTTGCAGGTGAAAAGCTGAAGGAAGTAGGAGACTTCTGTTACTTAGGAAGTAAAATAACGAGTGATGGACGAAGCAAAAAGGACATAAATTGTTGGTTGGCTCAGGCAAGGAAAGTATTTCTACAAAAAAGGAAACTGTTGACTTCAAATATAGATTTAGGTATTAGGAAGTCATTTTTGAAAGCCTTTGTCTGGAGCGTCGCGCTCTATCGAATTGAAACTTGGACTATTGGTGCAGCAGAAAATAGGAGAATTGAAGCGTTTGAAATGTGGTGTTGCAGGAGACTGATGAAGATCAGATGGGTAGATAGGGTTACAAACGAAGAGGTATTAAGACGAGTGCGAGAGGAGGGATGTTTCTGGCGACTGCTAATGAAGAGAAGAGATAGGTTGGTAGGACACATACAAAGACACCCAGGAATATAGTATGGAAGGAAGGGTCGAGGACAAGAACTGTAAGGGTAGACCAAGGTTAGAATATGTTAAACAGATTGCCACGGATGTAGGGTGTGGTAGCCATATAGTGATGAAACGATTAGCTCAGGACAGGGAGGCATGGAGAGCGGCATCAAACCAGTCAAAAGATAGAAGACTTAAACAACAACAACAACAACAACAACAACAACAACAACAACAACAACAACAACAACAACAACAACAACAAGTAGGAAGATAAATGTATCAATATGAGATAAGGAACGATCGAGTCACAAATTATGGGTCACAAATTATAAGCAAAATGCTACTCATTTAATACCATTTACCTGCACAGATCGGTGGCGTTTAAGGGTTTTATCATTTCAAATGATGTTGTCGAATTCGTCGTTATGCTTGGGTCCAACGTTATGGGTTACGGAGACGGAGACGGAAGTGACGTCATGCAGCTGCGTGGGAAGTGACGTCATGCAGCCACGCGGGAAGCAGAAGCTAATGGTTATTGGAGTCTGTAGAAAGAGTACTGAGGCGTCGAGCGACCTGGGGCTTTGAGCGAAGCGAACACAAGAATACAGGGTGACTTCTAAAGAGATATACAAGATGCCATATAAGAATACAGGGTGCCTCCTACAGAGGTGTGCGGGATGTCAGAGCAAAATACAGTACAAGATGCCCGATAACAATACACGGTGACTCTTAAAGAGGTGTACAAAATGGCAGAGAAGAATACAGGGTGACTCCTAAAGAGGTGCACAAGATGTCAGACAAGAATACAGGGTGCCTCCTAAAGAGGTGTACAAGATGTCACACAAGAATACAGGGTGACTTCTAAACAGATATACAAGATGCCAGATAAGAATACAGGGTGCCTCCTAAAGAGGTGTGCAGGATGTCAAAGCAAAATACAGGGTGACACTTAGCAAAGTGTACAATATGTTAGATTTAATTCAAATAGAGGGTGACCCTTAAAGAGGTTTGCAAGATATCAGATTCAAATAATGGGTGACCCTTAAAGAGTTGTAAAAGATGTTAGACTCAAATACAGTGTGACCCTTAAAGAGGTGGGCAAGATGTCAGATTGAAACCTATAACCCCTTATTGGATGGAACTAATTGTTGAAATATTTTGTTCTAAGTTCGTAATGGAGTCCGTTGAAAGAGTCCTGGGGCTTCGAGCGAAGCGAGAAGCCCTCCTGCCTCTCTAACATATGTAGAGGTGTGCAGGATGTCAGAGCAAAATACAGTACAAGATGCCAGATAAGAATACAGGGTGACTCCTAAAGAGATATACAAGATGCCAGATAAGAATACAAGGGGACTCCAAATGAGGTGTACAAGATGTCACACAAGAATACAGCGTGACTCCTAAAGAGATATACAAGATACCAGATAAGAATACAAGGTGACTCTTAAAGAGGTGTACAAGATGGCAGAGAAGAATACAGGGTGACTCCTAAATAGGTGCACAAGATGTTAGACAAGAATACAGGGCGACTCCTAAAGAGGTGTATAAGATGTCACACTAGAATACAGGGTGACTTCTAAAGAGATATACAAGATGCCAGATAAGAATACAGGGTGCCTCCTAAAGAGGTGTGCAGGATGTCAGAGAAAATTACAGGGTCACACTTAACGAGGTGTACAGTAGGTTATATTCAATTCAAATACAGGGTGACCCTTAAAGAGGTTTGCGAAATATCAGATTCAAATAATGGGTGACTCTTAAAGAGTTGTAAAAGATGTCAGACTCAAATACAGGGTGACCCTTAATGAGGTGCCCGTGCGGGAAGCCTAAGTTAATGGGTAATGGAGTCTGTTGAAAGAATCCTGGGGCTTCGAGCGAAGCGAGAAGCCCTCCTGAGCTTTTCTAACATGTGTAGCATTTGTAGCAAGCGTCATTTGAAATTATATTACGTCTAGTCTTTCAGACTGACCGTAATTTTTTACACGTGCTAACTCCATGTCGTTGACTTCCGGCACGTCAAAGAACGCCTGTAGTAAAATATTTCGGAACCCGGCGGCGGTTAAGAGGTATAATTGAGGACGGATATTAACCCGCGAGAGCTGGCGCATGGGTATTTTTTACCCCAGACTTAAATACTGCTCTATATTTTCGTTTTGGTCAGCCCTTATTTCCTGTCGCTTACTGTACCTTCCTTCCTAGCCTTGAACTTCTCCCTGCAAAGGAAATATGTCCATAGCTTTGTGAACACTCAAGTTATTTCTATATTATTTACGGTTGGGTTATATTTACCCATGGCGCCAGTCCTCGTGTGACAATTTTCGGCTTACGTTATTTGGAATAATCTGTAAAAATAATGGGGAAAATCTACCTATTTTGGTGCAGCACAATCATATAACTCATGTTCTTGTTGATCCATGATTAGGGTCTAGGGACACTTTGGTCATCAGCTCCTCTGTTCAAAAAAAATGGGATGACCGCTTTGTCGCCATTACCAAGACGAAATTTACTGTCATTTTCTGGATGTTAATTTTGAAAAATATGAATAAAACTCATTTGGAATTGAGGAATAGTTCATAGGATGACACCAGGTGTGAAATTACTTCATTAAAATCCGTAGGACTGCGACAAAACTGGAGTAAAACAAGAAGTTCCGTGACGAACTTAAGAGCCTATTTTTCTTAAAATTTAAGATTCCTGCCAATGATTAATCTTTATGGACCTATGTAGAATAATTATGAAATTAAGTTGGTAATATCGAAATTTCTAATTAGTTCGAAATATACCTGGCATGATGTAGCCTGATAGAGCACTACAGTTGGCAGCCCCGGTAACTGAATATATTCTTAGTTCCATCTCTTAAGGTACAGAATACAAACTTTGGTTGAAGTCCAATGGATAGCATGGACGTTACACGCAGTTAGACATTGGACCTATCAGCGCGTGTAAAATCATGTTGGCAACAATGTCATGCATGTATTGGTCAGAAATAATTTGAAATATTATGATCTCTAGTTGTGCCAATTTTGTATGAAATCCATTTGCTAGTATATAAGTTGCTGGTATTTTAAAATTGTACCTATCAGCAGGCTTAGAATCATGTTCGCAGCACTGACATATATGATTTACTCCAAATTAATCTAGTATGTTAGGCACTATACGTGTGCAAAGATTTAAGCTGTTGGCTCGCATACTTTCTGATATATTGGTATTTGGATAAAAAATAGAGACAGCATTTATTGACAGTTGGCAGCCCTGATTGCTCTAAAGAATACGCATAGTCATATCTGTTATTGTGCAAATAGCCCTTACGAAATTTGGTTGAAATCCAAATGATAGTATAGAAGTTATATGTATTTTAAAATTGGTCTTATCAGCAGGCTTAGAATCATGTTGGTAGCCCTGACATACATTAGTTGCTCCAAATTAATCTAGAATGTCAGGCACTATACGTGTGCAAAGATTAAAGCTGTTGGCTCGCATTTTCTTCTTCTTCTTCTACCTTATCCGATACGGACGTTGGCTACCACCATGGCTAACACCTTCTTATCCTGTGCAATCCTGAAGAGTTCCGTGGAAGACAGCCCAAACCACGTTTTTAAATTATCCATCCAAGTTATTCGTCTCCTTCCTGGTCCACGCCGTCCTTCAATTTTACCCTGAAGTATAACTTGGAGCAGACGGTATTTTGGATTCCTCATCATGTGTCCCAAGTATTCCAATTTCCTCTTCTTAATTGTGTTTAACAGCTCAGGTTGGCTGCTCACACGCTGAAGAACCTCGGCATTACTCACATGTTCTGTCCACGAAATTTTAAGAATCCGCCGGTATATCCACATTTCAAAAGCTCGAATCTTCTTTTCTGTAGCTACGGACAAGGTCCAAGCTTCAACACCATAAAGAAGGGTGGAGACAACATAACACTTCACAATTCTTTTCTTAAGCGTCATACTGAGATCTCGACAGCATAGTAGTTGTTTCATTGTCATAAAGATGGATCTAGCCTTCTCTATACGGCATCTTATTTCAACCGAAGGATCCCAATTCTCATTAATATTCTGTCCTAAATAAACCAAACTCTTGACTCGCTCAATCTGATGTCCATCGACTAAAAGGACTTGTGACAATGCTGGTTTTCGCGATATTATCATATATTTTGTTTTCTTAATGTTGAGGTCAAGGCCATATTGTTTACTCTTTTGATACACCATAGTAACAATCTCTTTAAGTCCTTCGAAACTATTTGCAATCAATACAGTATCATCTGCGTACCGTATATTATTAATATAATTACCATTGACCTTAATACCTTGTTGAATGCCATCAAGTGCCTCGGAGAAAATCTGTTCTGCATAGATATTATAAAGAAGTGGTGAAAGAATGCATCCTTGTCTCACACCACGCATTATTTCCACTGATCTCGATATATGTCCATCAATTCTGATACTAGCCTTTTGACCCCAGTATAAATTAATGATGATCCGAATGTCTTTCTCATCTATTCCTGAGTTCTTGAGTGCATTATACAACTTATCATGCTGACAACGGTCAAAGGCTTTTGCATAGTCCAGAAAACATGCATATACATCCTGATTCACCTCACGGCATCTCTGGAAAAGAACTTGAAGCGCAAATAATGCCTCACGAGTTCCTAGACCGTTGCGGAACCCAAACTGCGTGTCACTGATATTCATCTCGCATTTCCTGTATATGCGATTATGGATAACTTTGAGAAATATCTTGAGCACATGACTCATAAAACTGATTGTCCTGAAGTCACTACATGACTTAGCCATCGGTTTCTTCGGAAGAGCAATAAATGTAGACAAGAGCCAGTCTTCTGGTAATATGCCCGTGTCGTATATCTTGTTATATAAATTAGTGAGCGTCACAATGCTATCATCATCCAAGATCTTCAATAATTCCACTGGAATGTCATCTTGACCAGGAGCCTTACCATTTTTCGCTATCCTAATCGCATATTTCACTTCATCCATGGTGATCATGGGTCCAACAACTGAAGGAATTTCGGGTCGGGAAGGACGATGATCATCATTAAAAAGCTCTTGTATATATTTCTCGCATACTTTCTGATATATTGGTATTTGGATAAAAAATAGAGAGAGCATTTATTGACAGTTGTTAGCCCTTGTGGCTCTTTAGAATACGCTCAGTCATATCTGTTTATGTGCACATAGTACATATAAAATTTGGTTGAAATCCAATTGATAGTGTAGGAGTTATATGCATTTAAAATTAGACCTATCAGTAGGCTTACAATCATTTTGGCAACACCGTCATGTATGACCTCCTGAAAATTAAACTGAAGTATTATTATCTATATGTGTGCCAATTTGGGAATAGTTCCCATGTATACATTCCAAGATATCCAACATGGAGCTCAAATTTCAATTGCGATTTTTCATCAGTTGGTAGCACTGACATCATTTTCAAGTATGACATTGAGATGTCCCGGTATAGATCTTTACTCATTCCAAATTTGGTTTCGATAGCTGCACTCGTTTAGGAGTTGATAGGGGGGGACACACAGACAGACATACATACATATAGACAGACAGACAGACAGAAGGACAGACAGACAGACATTTTCCCGGATTGATCTCATAAGTCTAGTGTGCCGTCTGGCCTTTCGCAAGATTTAGTTCGCAGTGGAAGTGTGTACCAATTAGTCTAGCGCTGGGCCCATTAAACCGGACTAAGGTTATGCAGGTATCAGAGGCGATGGATTAAACGGACATTCACTGCCATGTGAATGCAAGTTCTATTCGTATGCGCTATTCATTATGGGCCTAGCTTAGCTTAGCCTAAAGAAATAAAGACTAAATAAGGTACACATACTCAACACATAGGCAAAGGAGAGGTAATGTATTGACCAAAGAGATAACATCAAGGAATGACGAGGAAGCATTACATGCTATGAATGAGGTTAAATGGACGACAAACATGAGATATTAGGTAAAATAACGGGCGAAAGGGCCGAAACGTAAATTTCATGATCGATATGAGATAACGGCAAAGGGGGGGGGGGGGGAACACATTTGGGAAAGTATACTCGTAAAGAGTAAAATTACATTGTGAAAAATAAAGATTAAAGGGCTAGACAAAGAGTCGGGAAAACTGAGTCTACCGCCAAAGAAGCGAACGGTGGCTCAAATAGCCCTGAAGGAGATGAGGGAGTGCGAGGGGGACGGAGTATTAATAAAATCGCACGTAGATATGACGTAAAAGAATAAACACAAAGAGGAGCAAGTAACCGATATTAAAATAATTACGAGAAAGGTATCGCAACACAAAATAAAAGATATCCATCAAAATAAGTTACGTCAGAAAGGGATTAAGCCAAACTCATGGACTTGCATATGAAAACGCAATCCTTAGATAAGAGGCAAATAAAAGATAAGAGGTATAGCAGAGGTCTTACTGTTGAACACACGCTACTCAGTAAACCGTACCAAATACCAACATAAAATATACGACGAAATGGGGACAAAGAAATAACGGAATCGAAACAGATACTCCATGGACATACTAGAGTAGGCGATACGCCCTAGTATTCCATACGATGAGCAAGGACGAAAATACGTAACTTACCTTGATGGTATCAGCATTAATCCGGCATCACGGAATTACATTAAATAAACTGGATTCGCACCTCTATGCGCACCTTTATAAAAAAACACAAACGAACGGGTAAAAAGGGGATAAACGAGAGCGGGTGCACACCAAAAGGTCCTACCAGGGAGATAAAAAACAGAAGACTGCCCAGAGAGTAACAAACGGTTGTCACAGGAGACGGAAAAAGAAGATAAAAAGGTATGAGGTGTCACTAATCACGATTCGGCATAGCAAGAAATCACTATAACGAACCTTGATCAGCAATTATAGAAATGTCCACTGATCTGCTCGGCTCTTCTGGCAAGTAATAACCAAGAAAAAAAGAGAACAATTCCGATAATTGACACGCCGAAGAAAAGAGAAAAAAGGGAAGACTACAGGTGGACTACAGGTGGAAAAGAAAAACGGTTCAGATTCCCACGCACACCCCCAAAACTTTTCTTGCGTCCACCAAAATAGACCAAATAGACGAACAAAAAATTTAATTAAACATAAGGAAGGGAGAAGGGATTAAAAAAGGGTACATCACGAAAATGTAATGGGAAGGACCCTAGAAGTAGGGGAAGACGGGGAGGACTCAAAAGAGTGTACTTCAATGAAGATAAATATAAGAATCAAAATACGAAAATGTCACAATAAGAACTTAAGTTAAACCAGATAAAACAAAATAGTTAAACTAAAAACCCTAGCTTCCTCGCCAAAATGTTTTACAAAAGTTAAAAAGTTAGAGATTTATAATATATAATAAATATAAGTACACAAAAGCTGTCTTCCATGATCTCTGAAGGTAGGATGTCAGAGAGCAGATATGATCATTAACTAAAACAAGAAAGAACGATTAATAGAGAGCGATATTATCTTATTCTAATTTTGGGATAAAGTTGAGTGGCGACAACCACGATACTCCGACAAAGATTAATTAGAGACGAGGAAAAATGACTAGACGTCATCTATTTAAATATTATTCGAAGGAATAACCTGAAAAGAAGTAGGTAATTAAAATTGATAGCAATGCCATCTTGCGCCAAAGCACGTAAACTTGAAGAAATAAGCTGAAAATCATGTCTCAAGAGAAATGCACATTCAAGAGAAGAAGAAGGTACTTGCTGCAGGCAGTCATTACTTACAACTTCCATGATACGCCCCTGCATTGCTCACAGAGTGGAGCTTCACCAAGACCTAGTCAATTACTTGAAAAGTAATGGCATATCTTCCTGCATTGAACCTATCTTACTGATGGAAGGCAAATCAGTTGTCTCCGAAGCGTAGTCTCTGCTGAAACAAATCTTCTTAGCCTCACGATAGGATTCGTCATCGAAAAGCTTGACTAGATTTCCAAGGGATTAGTAGCATTGCAACGAGGATAAATTGGTTTGATTACTCCTTGTAAACCATACCCAAAACAAAACTTCCCTTTTAGCGGTACTAAACAATCACGGTAGGTAAGTGACTCTTTTAAGCAGTTCCAGCATCGAACCGGGGACGTGGAAGCATTCACATGAGGGGGCATTTACATCAAGGTTATGGGAACGAGGGATACTACGTTGGACATGATTCACAGCATTAACGCGAACATTAGTTCTATGTGAATTATTAGAGGCGAAGGTATTGCCTCGATTGTTGCAGTGTCGTGTCGACCAAGGAGCTGGAGTAGTATTATTGCCACGTTCCCCACATGCTGGCATATCGATCTTATTACTACACTCATTCATGTTGAACGCTAATTCAGGGAATATACATTCAGAAGGCTGTGGAGGTGGGATATATCGATTACACAGTCGGGCAGTTGCTTCAAATTCACGCCCTTGAATAAGAATATCTTCAGTATCTAATACTGAAGAGCGGCGAATAAACTGTTTATAGGAGGGATGTAAATTACAATAAACAGTATTAATAGTTTCACTAGGAGACACTGGAACTGGAAGACGAGATATTAGGATACGTATCGCTGTGACATAATCATCAATATTCTCCCCGTGAGCTTGAGTACGGGAGAAAATTTCATGCTTTAAGGCATGCTCAAAGTCAGATGGCGTGAATCTCCTTTTCAAAGCATTCACGAAACTAACCCATGAACTGAAAGGATGCTGGACTAGACGATACCATTTTAAAGCGTTCCCACATAATAAAATGGGAAGATATTGTATAATGCTATCAGGGACCAAACAATAACATGCACATAATTCCTCGATGCGCGTGGTAAATTCAAAGATTGAAGAAGACCCTTCTTCACCCGAATATCTGATATTCCATTTGTTTATTATATTAGCGACATTTCCACCTTGAAAGATTGAGCTATGTGCTAACGGGATAGGCAATGTAGAAACTAGGGGGTCGAATTCCAACCAATCAAGTTTCGTCGAAGCATTGGTGTTGGCTAAATGCAAAGTATCACTATTAGTAGGCGACTCGATTTCACACTTGATGTCGTTATTCGTATTTGTCATTACACTCGCAGAAAAGGCACGAAAATATAATTGATACAGGCCCTACCTTTAACAACGAAGCCCAAAAGAGTTTGCTACGGCAAGAAATTATCACCAGGATGATAATTTCTACAAACTTCTTAACAAATCCACAACAGTTTATTTTTATTTTTTTATTCACAACAATCTCCAGCCATCTTTTTGTCTCGACACATAAAAAAACGATAAGTATGATATTGCCAACTTACACATACAGGTGGACGTTTTTGTGGGCTAAGCGGTCCTCTTATGTCATTTTGGGGAATGAAACTAGGTGTAGTTACATGTAGAGCGATACATTCGAATAGCGACCCAGCTCTGCCTACCATTTTGTGCCGTCTGGTCTTTCGCAAGATGTAGTTCGCAGAGGAAGTGTGTACCAAATAGTCTAGAGCTGGGCCCATTAAACCAGACTAAGGTTATGAAGGTATCAGAGGCGATGGGTTGAACGTACATTCACTGCCATGTGAATGCAAGTTCTATTCGAATGCGCTATTCATTATGGGCCTAGCTTAGCTTAGCCTAAAGAAATAAAGACTAAATAAGGTGCACATACTCAACGAATAGGCAAAGGAAAGGTAATGTATTGACCAAAGAGATAACATCAAGGAATGACGAGGAAGAAATACATGCTATGAATGAGGTTAAGTGGACCACAAACATGAGATATTAGGTAAAATAACGGGCGAAAGGGCCGAAAGGTAAATGTCACGATCGATAGGAGATAACGGTAAAAGGGGGTGGGGGGAACACATTTGGGAAAGTATACTCATAAAGAGTAAAATTACATTGTGAAAAATAAAGATTAAAAGGGTAGCCAAAGAGTCGGGAAAAATGAGTCTACCGCCAAAGAAGCGAACGGTAGCTCAAATAGCCCTGAAGGAGATGAGGGATTGCGAGGGGGACGGAGTATTAATAAAATCGCGCGTAGATATGACGTAAAAGAATAAACACAAAAAGGGGCAAGTAACCGATATTAAAATAATTACGAGAAAGGTATCGCAACACAAAATAAAATATATCCATCAAAATAAGTTACGTTAGAAAGGGATTAAGCCAAACTCATGGACTTGCATATGAAAACGCAATCCTAAGATAAGAGGCAAACAAAAGATGAGAGGTAAGGCATAGGTCTTACTGTTGAACACACGCTACTCAGTAAACCGTACCAAATATCAACACAAAAGATACGACGAAATGGGGACAAAGAAATAACGGAAACGAAACAGATACTCCATGGACATACTAGAGTAGGCGATACGCCCTAGTATTCCATACGATGAGCAAAGACAAAAATACGTAACTTACCTTGATGGTATCAGCATTAATCCGGCATCACGGAATTACATTAAATAAACTAGATTCGCTCTTCTACGCGCACCTTTATAAAAAAAACACAAACGAACGGGTAAAATGGGGTTAAAAGAGGCAACGCATCTCGAAAAACGAGAGCGGGTGCACACCAAACGGTCCTACCAGGGAGATAAAAAGCAGAAGACTGCCCAGAGTGTAACAAACAGTTGTCACAGGAGACGGAAAGAGAAGATAAAAAGGTAAGAGGTGTAACTAATCACGATTCGGCATAGCCAGAAATCACTATAACGAACCTTGATCAGCATTTATAGAAATGTCCACTGATCTGCTCGGCTATTCTGGCCAGTAATAACCAAGAAGAAAAGATAACAATTCCGATAATTGACACGCCGAAGAAAAGAGAAAAAAGGGACGACTACAGGTGGAAAAGAAAAACGGTTCAGATTCCCACGCACTCCCCCAAAATTTTTGCTGCGTCCACCAAAATAGAGGAACAAAAATTTTAATTAAACATAAGGAAGGGAGAAGGGATTAAAAAGGGTACATCACGAAAATGTAATGGGAAGGAGCCTAGAAGTAGGGGAAGACGGGGAGGACTCAAAAGAGTGTACTTCAATGAAGATAAATATAAGAATCAAAAGACGAAAATTTCACAATAAGAACTTAAGTTAAACCAGATAAAACAAAATAGTTAAAATAAAATAAAAACCCTAGCTTCCTCGCCAAAATATTTTACAAAAGTTACAAAGTTAGAGATTTGCAATATATAATAAATATAAGTACACAAAAGCTGTCTTCCATAATCTCTGAAGGTAGGATGTCAGAGAGCAGATATGATCATTAACTAAAACAAGAAAGAACGATTAATAGAGAGCGATATTATCTTATTCTAATATTGGGATAAAGTTGAGTGGCGACAACCACGATACTCCGACAAAAATTAATTAGGGACGAGGAAAAATGACTAGACGTCATCTATTTAAATATTATTCGAAGGAATAACCTGAAAAGAAGTAGATAATTAAAATTGATAGCAATGCCATCTTGCGCCAAAGCACGTAAACTTGAAGAAATAAGCTGAAAATCATGTCACAAGAGAAATGCACATTCAAGAGAAGAAGAAGGTACTTGCTGCAGGCAGTCATTACTTACAACTTCCACGATACGCCCCTGCATTGCTCACAGATTGTATCTTCACCAAGACCTAGTCAATTACCTGAAAAGTAATGGCATATCTTCCTGCATTGAACCTATCTTACTGATGGAAGGCAAATCAGTTGTCACCGAAGCGTAGTCTCTGCTGAAACAAATCTTCTTAGCCTCACGATAGGATTCGTCATCGCAAAGCTTGACTAGATTTCCAAGGGATTAGTAGCATTGCAACGAGGATAAATTGGTTTGATTACTCCTTGTAAACCATACCCAAAACAAAACTTCCCTTTTAGCGGTACTAAACAATCACGGTAGGTATGTGACTCTTTTAAGCAGTTCCAGCATCGAACCGGGGACGTGGAAACATTCACATGAGGGGGGCATTTACATCAAGGTTATGGGAACGAGGGATACTACGTTGGACATGATTCACAGCATTAACGCGAACATTAGTTCAATGAGAATTGTCAGAAGCGAAGGTATTGCCTCGATTGTTGCAGTGTCGTGTCGACCAAGGAGCTGGAGTAGTATTATTGCCACGTTCCCCACATGCAGGCATATCGATCTTATTACTACACTCATTCATGTTGAACGCTAATTCAGGGAATATACATTCAGAAGGCTGTGGAGGTGGGATATATCGATTACACAGATGGGCAATTGCTTCAAATTCACGCCCTTGAATAAGAATGTCTTCAGTATCTAATACTGAAGAGCGGCGAATAAACTGTTTATAGGAGGGATGTAAATTACAATAAACAGTATTAATAGTTTCACTAGAAGACAGTGGAACTGGAAGACGAGATATTAGGATACGTATCGCTGTGACATAATCATCAATATTCTCCCCGAGAGCTTGAGTACGGGAGAAAATTTCATGCTTTAAGGCATGCTCAAAGTCAGATGGCGTGAATCTCCTTTTCAAAGCATTCACGAAACTAACCCATGAACTGAAGGGATGCTGGACTACACGATACCATTTTAAAGCGTTCCCACATAATAAAATGGGAAGACATTGTATAATGCTATCAGGGACCAAACAATAACATGCACATAATTCCTCGATGCGCGTGGTAAATTCAAAGATTGAAGAAGACCCTTCTTCACCCGAATATCTGATTTTCCATTTGTTTATTATATAAGCGACATTTCCACCTTGAAAGTTTGAGTTATGTGCTAACGGGAAAGGCAATGTAGAAACTAGGGGGTCGAATTCCAACCAATCAAGTTTCGTCGAAGCATTGGTGTTGGCTAAATGCAAAGTATCACTATTAGTAGGCGACTCGATTTCACACCTGATGTCGTTATTCATATTTGTCATTTCACTCGCAGAAAAGGCACGAAAATATAATTGATACAGGCCTTACCTTTAACAACGAAGCCCAAAAGAGTTTGCTACGGCAAGAAATTATCACCAGGATGATAATTTCTACAAACTTCTTAACAAATCCACAACAGTTTATTTTTTATTTTTTTATTCACTACAATTTCCGGCCATCTTTTTGTCTCGACACATAAAAAAACGATAAGTATGATATTGCCAACTTACACATACAGGTGGACGTTTTTGAGGGCTAAGCGGTCCTCTTATGTCATTTTGGGGAATGAAACTAGGTGTAGTTACATATAGAGCGATACATTCGAATAGCGACCAAGCTCTGCCTACCATTTTGTGCCGTCAGGCCTTTCGCAAGATGTAGTTCGCAGTGGAAGTGTGTACCAATTAGTCTAGAGCTGGGCCCATTAAACCGGACAAAGTTATTAAGGTATCAGAGGCGATGGATTGAACGTACATTCACTGCCATGTGAACGCAAGTTCTATTCGAATGCGCTATTCATTATGGGCCTAGCTTAGCTTTGCCTAACGAAATAAAGACTAAATAAGGTGCACATACTCAACACATAGGCAAAGGATAGGTAAAGTATTGAATAAAGAGATAACATCAAGGAAAGACGAGGAAGAATTACATGCTATGAATGAGGTTAATTGGACGACAAACATGAGATATTAGGTAAAATAACGGGCGAAAGGGCCGAAAGGTAAATGTCATGATCGATAGGAGATAACGGTAAAGGGGGTGGGGGGGAACACATTTGGGAAAGTATACTCGTAAAGAGTAAAATTACATTGTGAAAAATAAAGATTAAAAGGGTAGCCAAAGAGTCGGGAAAACTGAGTCTACCGCCAAAGAAGCGAACGATAGCTCAAATAGCCCTGAAGGAGATGAGGGCGTGCGAGGGGGACGGAGTATTAATAAAATCGCGCGTAGATATGACTAAAAGAATAAACACAAAAAGGGGCAAGTGACCGATATTAAAATAATTACGAGAAAGGTATCGCAACACAAAATAAAAGATTTCTATCAAAATAAGTTACGTTAGAAAGGGATTAAGCCAAACTCATGGACTTGCATATCAAAACGCAATCCTAAGATAAGAGGCAAACAAAAGATGAGAGGTATGGCATAGGTCTTACTGTTGAACACACGCTACTCAGTAAACCGTACCAAATACCAACATAAAAGATACGACGAAATGGGGACAAAGAAATAACGGGAACGAAACAGATACTCCATGGACATACTAGAGTAGGCGATACGCCCTAGTATTCCATACGATGAGCAAAGACAAAAATACGTAACTTACCTTGATGGAATCAGCATTAATCCGGCATCACGGAATTACATTAAATAAACTAGATTCGCACCTCTACGCGCACCTTTATAAAAAACACAAACGAACGGGTAAAAACGGGATAAAAGGCAACGCATCTCGAAAAACGAGAGCGGGTGCACACCAAAAGGTCCTACCAGGGAGATAAAAAACAGAAGACTGCCCAGAGAGTAACAAACGGTTGTCACATGAGACGGAAAAAGAAGATAAAAAGGGAAGAGGTGTAACTAATCACGATTCGGCATAGCCAGAAATCACTATAACGAACCTTGATCAGCAATTATAGAAATGTCCACTGATCTGCTCGGCTATTCTGGCCAGTAATAACCAAGAAGAAAAGAGAACAATTCCGATAATTGACACGCCGAAGAAAAGAGAAGAAAGGGAAGACTACAGGTGGAAATGAAAAACGGTTCACTAGTTTTCCCCATTTTTGCAAAATGTGAAAAGTAGGTTAAAAACTACGGGTCAAAATGATTTGGTGTCAGTCCTCTAGTTATATTTTTTAGCCTACTTTTCACATTTTGCAAAAATGAGGAAAAAGTAGATTTATGAGATCGATCCAGGCAAATGTGTGTCTGTCTGTGTGTCCCCCCCCCCCCCCTTATCAACTCCTAAACGGCTGCAACAATCGAATCCAAATTTGGTAGGAGTAAAGATATATACCTGAATATCTCATTGCCGTATTTGAAAATGATTTCAGTGCTGGGAGAGCCAGTGAAACCCAAATAAGAGCGTTACGTGGTTTCAGAAGTGAGAGCTCTTAAAAGGTTCCGGCTGGGTGTGCCAGAGTTAGCTCAACAGTATGTTCGACGGTGTCGAAATGTAAATATTATATGTCAGAAAACTGTATCATAATGATGGTCATCAAAGTATTATTTTTAGCCTACTTTTCACATTTTGCAAAAATGACGAAAAAGTAGACTTATGAGATCGATCCGGGCAAATGTGTGTCTGCCTGTCTGTCTGTCTGTCTGGCTGGCTGTGTGTGTGTGTCCCCCCACTATCAACTCCTAAACGGCTGCAGCAATCGAATCCAAATTTGGTAGGAGTAAAGATCTATACCTGAATATTGCAATGCCGTATTTGAAAATGATTTCAGTGCTATCAACTGCAGAAAAATCGCAATTGAAATTTGAGCTCCATGTTGGATATCTTGGAAGGTATGAATGGGGGCTATTTCAAAATTGGCACACGTACAGATAATAATAATAATTCAGTTTAATTTCCCGAGGCAATACATGGCAGTGATGCGAAAATGATTATAAGCCTGCTGATATGTCCAATTTTTAAATGCATGTAACTTCTACACTATCAATCGGAAATTAATCAAATTTCGTATGTGCTATGTGTACATAAACAGATATGACTTTGCGTATTCTTAAGATCCATCAGGGTTGCCAACTGTTAATAAATGCTCTCAATTTATTTTATCCAAATACCAATATATCAGAAAGTATGCAAGCCGACAGCTTTAAACTATGTACACGTATAGTACCTGACATTCCATATTATTTTGGAGTATCTTATATACGTCAGTGCAACCAACATGATTCTAAGCCTGCTGAGAAGTCCACTTTAAATACATGTAACTTCTATACTATTATTTGGATTTCAACCAAATTTCGTATGTGCTATGTGTACCATAACAGATATGACTATGCGTATTCTTAAGAGCAACCACGGCTGCCAACTGTTAATAAATGCTGTCTCTATTTTTGTTACCGTAATATCAATATATCAGAATGTATGCAAGCCAATAGCTCTAAATTTGGCACACGTTTCATACCTCTCATTCTAGATTAATTTGCAATAACTAATATACGTCAGTGCTGTCAACATGATTCTAAGCCAGCTGATAGGTCCAATTTTAAAATGCATGTAACTCTACACTAACTAATGGATTTCATTCAAAATTGGCACAACATTAGACCGTATTATTTCAGATTATTTCTGTCCAATACATTCATGACATTGTTGCCAACATGATTTAACCGCGCTGTTAGATGCAATGTTTAACTGCAGGTAACGTCAATGCTATCCATTGGACTTCAACCAAATGTTTTATTCTGTACCTTAAGAGAGAGTGTACTAAGAATATGTTCAGTCACCAGGGCTGCCAACTGTAATGCTCTATTAGACTACATTATGCCAGGTATACTGTATTTCGAACTAATAAGAAATTTCGATATTATCAACTTAATTTCGTCATTATTCTAGGTCAGGACCATCCACACAGAGCTCCCCGAGCGCCAGCGCTCCGGCCGAGCTCTAAGCCAGTGCTCCGAGCGCTTTGGTGGAAAGTACTTTCGGTAGTGGTGGGAGGAGCTTGACTGGTTGAGCGCGCTGTTTGCCCACTCCGCCGAAGTGAGCAATGCTTGGCCCAACGTACATTTGTGAGCGGTTTTCTTTTCGGTTCTTAAGCTTATCAAAAGTAAACATCGTGCAACGATGAGCGATAAAAACTTGCGCAATTGTTTATGACTAGCTGTGTCCACAAATATTGTACCCAAAACTAAAAGCTCGTAAAAACGACAAACAAAAGCCACTCAAGGTCTGTACTATCCGCTCACATTTGTAAAATGGTGTTGAATTTTCCTCTCTAATATGTTCACGTTTCAGTTTGGAATAAATCACAATATTCTTTACTAAACACTTGCGTTCGATTCCTGCACATTCCATACATAGGAGTACCATTCGATTTGTATATGCGGTATATTTTTCTATGGCAAAACAGCCCTATCAATATGTCAACAAACCCACAAAAGCCGGCGGCCACGCAACTGTACTAGTCAGCGCTGTCCGAACACCGTCCGTCTGTCTCAGGTCTCCTCGCTGCCCCCAATGCAGTGGGAGAAGGAGTGCTGGTCTGACTGACCAGTGCTCCCGTGGCGCGCCTGCGTTCTCCGAGCGCAATGACTGGATGGCCCTGTTCTAGGTAGATCCATATAGATTAATCATTGGCATGAATCTCAAATTTTAAGAAAAGTGGGCTCTTTAGTTCGTCAGGGATCTTCTTGTATTTATTATCCTTGCGGATTAGCCGATTTAAACCCTCCGATAGTAGGATAGGGGTTTGTTTGATCAATGAGCCATTCCTGTCGAATTTTACATAAGCCTGAATGTTTTCATTCTAGATTTTGCCTTTTTTATGGGTGTATTTCTTTGGGTATTTTATGACATTTTACCGTTTGGGACCTGATCCTACGGGAAGTTAGACCTCGTGCTGACTAACTTCAGAAGAAGTGGATCCGATCCTCTCAGGTCATGTGAAGATGGATGGGATTATCTGGGAGGCCACATTACGATTGGTGGTGACCAGATAATCTCCTCTGACGGGCTGATGGGTCCTTATATCAAATGGATCCATTAGCCTTCCTCCACTATCCTTGAAAATTTGTAACATCACCAGAGATACTCCTGTATAAAGTAAGCTTTCTCTCTGAACTAGAGCTGGATATGAGCGTTGTTCGATTAATCGATTAATAAATTAAAATTTATCGCAAACGATTAAAACTCAGCAATTTTTCTAGGTTTGTGCAGTTCCGCCTAGGACACCAAGCTGACTCATCAGCGGACTCATGGTGTCCCCGCACAAGACACGGTACAAACCTGGAAAAATTACTGAGTTTTAATTCACTGGCCGTGAAAGCCAATATACATGTACCAAATAATTGTGAGGTTTGAAGCCAATTTTTCAGTGTTGCCTAAGTAAACAAAAGTTTGGTGCTTTTCAATCGGTCAACACGAATGTACCCAAATAGAGCTGGGTTATGCCCTAATCCTGAAATAAATTACATGAGATTAATAAATACACTAGAATGACAGGGAATTAACCAAAAATCTTGCCACCAACGAAGCCAAAAAAATCCTCAAACGAGAGGACGAAAAGAATAACATTAAAACAACAAACAACTAAAAGAAATAAAGTCATTGAAACAAAAATAAAAGAACATGACTTAATCATCACTAAAGCAGATAAGGGAAATAAATACCACAGTAATTTTGAATAAAACAGAAAACATTGAAAAAAGTCGATTTCCTAAACAACAACGAAATCAAGGAATTAGCAAAAGACACCACTACAAAATTCCAAAAACAAATAAAAAGTGTATTAAAAGAAACAGAATACATATTGACCAAAGCTGAAAAATCGAAACTAATAAACATGAACCCGAAAATACAGTCATTGAGGGGACAACCAAAAATTCAGAAAAAGGAGTGCCCAATGAGACCAGTAGTCAATTGTAGGAATTCTCTTAATTACAAAATCAGCAAAGAGTTACTAAAAATCTTAAAACACCGCCTTTACAACGACAAAAACAACTCTGTAAAGAACACAACGGAATTAGTAACAGCATAGAACACCCTACAAATGAAACTTAGCTTAAGGCTTGTATCTTTCGATGTAACGAACATGTACACTAATGTTCCTATTAATGATGCAATCAACACTATCGAAAATAACTTAACATCCAATAATTCGGCAAAAGAAACTGAAGAGATTGTGAGATTACTGAGGGTCGTCCTCAGCCAAAACGTGTTTCAATTCGACAATAAAATGTACACACAAACAGAAGGCTTAGCGATGGGATCACCACTAAGCGGAATAATCGCTGACATCTTCATTAATGCACTAGAAAATGAGTTGTTAGAAAAGACTTCAACAAAGGGAATGGCAATATGGAAAAGATACGTAGACGATGTAATTTGCATCTACGATACTGAATTAACAAGCGAAGAAACAATTCTCCAATCCATTTATAGCCTACAACACTCAATCAAATTCACTAAGGAATCCGAAACAGATCGAAAAATAAATTATCTCGACATAACTATCGAACGTCAAGACAACGAGCTTTCATATTCCATATTTCGGAAAGCCACACAAACTTCGCATGCAATCGACAATCAGTCTAATCACCCCAGTACGCATAAATTGTCGGGGATCAATTCAATGGTTCACAGGGCTTTAAACATACCCATGTCAAAAGATAATTATAATAAGGAAATAAGAACCATTAAACAAATAGCAAAAGAAAACAATTTCCCGCCAAGCAAAATAGACCAGTTTGTAGCCAAACATAAAAATAAAGATTATAATGATTCCAAAACCGGACATTAATGAGAAAAAATTCGCGCGATTCAACTATGTGAAAGCGAACACATATAAAATCACTAATCTATTCAAAAAGCAAGGCATAAAAATAGCATTCACAACGAATAATACGACCGGGAGGCACCTGCAAAATAGTAATCTAAATAAACAAGACCCGTATTCAAAGTCAGGGGTATATTCTATTAGATGCCAAGACACTGGTTGTCAAGCTAATTATATTGGACAGAGTGGAAGACGAGTAGATACACGTTATAATGAACATAGGAATGCGATAAGATACGGAACACATTCAGCCGTATCCGAACATATGTGTGACACGGGGCACAGCTTTACTAAAATCGAAACTGACCTATTCATCACGAATCGAAAGGCAGAGCTCTCGACATAAAGGAAGCAATCGAGATTCACCTAGCCAAACAAAACAATCCCAACAATCTAAATGAACACACTTTTATGGAGAGTTGACCTCTTTTCACTCTACTAAAAACACACCCTGTCGAAAACAAGACAACTTAGCGATACAGCCAAGCTAAATAAAACTAAGGGGAGGAAATAGCGGTGGTTATGGGTAAATGCTATTTGGATCAGGTGTACTATGTACTTTTTTCTGCAATAGACCTAGGCCGTTATGCGCGGCAGTATTAAAGGTGCCGGGAAGTCTTCAATAGACTGCGTACCACTTAGTTTAAATGGCTTTTTAGTCCACGCGTGGCGAAGATAGTTCCACGGTCTTTAATAGTTGTAGATCTTCCTGTATTCAATAACATACATTCTTATCTATACTTGGCAACGTCTCACAAATGAACATGGCACTGACCTCAGAACGAACATAGTAACAAAAGGGGGAGAAAGGGAAAAACCAGTCTCGTCCAGTTAACACCCAGTTTAGTCGACTATAACTGGTACCAGAGTAAACACGAAACTACTTGAAGTTCCAGTTAGGAAGACAACCGGATAAGTATCAGCCTGTATTATTACAGTATAACCATAGTTGATTTTGTATAACCATATAATCACCCCGAACAGACAAATTCTGGATTTTTATCACCATTTTAGAATTTCACCTAACTTAAGATATACCACATTAAGCATACACTGACAGTTGCATTACCAACACTGCAACTAAATAATCGTACATATTGTATATATTTTTCACCTGTATTCTCAAACATAGATGCTATAGCCTAAGTGTAATGGATCTGATGATGATCGCTTGACGATCGAAACTGGTCATCCTAGTGTATTTATTAATCTCATGTAATTTATTTCAGGATTCGGGCATAACCCAGATCTATTTGGGTACATTCGTGTTGACCGACTGAAAAGCACCAAACTTTTGTATACCAAATAATTCTGAAGTTGTTTAAATTATACTGCAATGATTGCTTAAGCATGAGATTAGTTAACAAAACAAGATAATATTCTGCGAATAAATGGTATTATTTTAAGAATGTTCTGATTTCACCTTGTTATTTCTAGAATACGAAAGCAAAGCAAAAAAAGTTCAATCATCTCAATGGCAGCATTCACAAGAAGACAGATACCATACAAACAAGATCAAAATTGAATGATGTGAATGGAATCAGACAGTAACCTTATGGAATTAGCTGTGATTGGCTGTTCCATGATTACAGAGAAAGCTTTGAGGCTCTAAAACTCTAATGAACAATCCTTCAGTGGGTCAGTGATATGTCTGACAAATAGCATTATGTTCTGAACTAGAACAGTGCCCGTTTAGAAGCAATCATTGAGATTATCGTTATCCTAAGCAGATTGTGGACTTTATGTTCTAATAATCCAAGTTCCATGTGCTTGAAATGAACCCCCAGAGGCTTACAACTAGTGGAACGTGGATCGGTTACCACGTGACCCCAGCTGAGTCCCGCATTGCTTCCGTGGACCAAAAACGTGGAAATCACTGGGGGGCGAGGTCCAGATTGTTTGGTGGGTGATCCAGATTCTCCCAGTGAATTGACCGGAGCTTGTTGGTGGTTCTGTTGCCACATGTGGTCTCGCATTGCCAAGGTCTGCTGAAGAAGTTCCTGGCTGGACAGCGATTCACGTGCAACAATGACGCCAACACAGCAGTCTGAGGATGGTTCCACACTCAGTTGACTGAATTCTACCACAAGGGCATCTCAAATTTCGTGCTGCGATGGGATGTCTGTCTGAACAAATGTGGAGACTATGTGGAAAAATAGTTTATGTTCGACGATGTTGAAATGTAAATATTATATGTAAGAAAACTGTATCATAATGAGGGTCATTATAACACTATTTTTAGTTATGAAAAAGTTTATACCGCCAATCAGGGCTCAAGAAACAGTTGTGTGACCAATTGGGTAAGGATAGCATCGCACCTGCGCTGACTTCCACGGCCTCCTATTTTAAATTTCCCAGCGAGGGTAGTGTCATAGTGGGGTAGTCTATGAGGCCATGTCCAAATACAAGGTATTCTCTGCGTTCCAAGTGCTCGGTTTTGTACAAAAAACTGTCGAAAACTCGACAGGTATTTATGAATATTTATGTTCGAACATAAAATAGTTATACTTATCGTCGAACATAAACAGTCGTATGCAACTCGCCTATAATGGTAATTAAGACACTCGTATGGAAATTATAAAACTAGCTTCGCTCGTTTTATAATCATACTCGTGTCTTAATTATTGCCATTATAGGCTCGTTGCATAATGTGTGAAAATTCGATATAATATATTTCAAGACTATGCATTGTAAGGTTAGAGTTATTGATACGTTATGATATTTCATTGCGGAGTATATATTTTATTTTATTTTATTTCAATTTTTGAGATATATTTTAGGAAGGTTTTTCTTGGTATTGTTTTAATTAATAAATGTGGGACACGATGATTTTTGTTTGTCCGCCATTTTTATAAAAAAAAACAAGCGGTATTGATTGATAATAATTAAGGTGAGATTATACTATGGAATTAAAGTTAGGCGGCGATCTAATTACATTAATCCCATTTGCCCCAAGAAACACAAGTTTCTCACTCAACAATTGTTTAATTTAGTCTTTATTCCGTAGTATAATGTCACTGTAGGAAAACCGGGTGAATTAGCCGTGGTCGTTACGGTGTGGCTGCTGGCATTCTCTCACATTCGGGAGGCGAGTAGGTTCGTATCCCCCCGCCGGCAACCTTGAAGATGGTATTCTGTGGTTTCCCCATTTTCCTTCCAGGCAAATGCCGGGGTTGTTCCCTAACTATAGGCCACAGCCGCTACCTTCCATCTCCTCGTCCTTACAATCAGACTTTCCTCCCCAGGCAACACTCCACATGCAACGGTACTTGTAGCTCACCCCATGGGTGTCCGCATAGAAGCAGCTACACACTGGCGAGCCAAACATGTTCTTGGACACTCCCGGCACTAAAAGCAATACGCTAAAAAAAAAATGTAGGAAAGAAATCTACAGTATGTTGTTGTTTTTGTTTGAGTCTTCAGTCTTTTGACTGGTTAGATGCAGCTCTCCATGCCTCCCTGTCCTGAGCTAATCGTTTCATCTCTACATAGCTACCTCACCCTACGGCTGAGGCAATCTGTTTAACATATTCTAACCTTGGTCTACCCCTACAGTTTTTGCCCTCGACCCTTCCTTTCATAACTAAGCTTGCTATTCCTGGGTGTCTTAGTATGTGTCCTACCAACCTATCTTGGTCTACCCCTACCGTTCTTGTCCTCGACCCTTCCTTCCATAACTAAGCTTGCTATTCCTGGGTGTCTTAGTATGTGTCCTACCAACCTCTCTCTTCTCTTCATTAGCAGTCGCCAGAAACATCTCTCCTCTCCCTCCCGTTTTAATACATCTTCGTTTGTAACCCTATCTACCCTTCTGATCTTCATCCTTCTCCTGTAACACCACATTTCAAACGCTTCAATTCTCCTCTTTTCTGCTGCACCAATAGTCCAAGTTTCACTTCCATAGAGCGCCATGCTCCAGACAAAGGCTTTCAAAAATGACTTCTTAATACTTAAATCTATATTCGATGTCAGCAGATTCCTTATCTGTAGAAATGCTTTTCTTGCCTGAGCTAACCTACTTTTTATATCCTCTTTCCTTCGACCATCACTGGTTATTTTGCTTCCAAAGTAACAGAAGTCTCCTACTTCCTTTAGTTTTTCACCTGCCAATTTGATGTCCATAGAGGATTCTGATTTATTTCGGCTGCATTCCAATATTTAGCCTATTTTCAATTTAAAAAAAATAGGCCTATGAGATCACCATTTGTCCGTGTGTCTGTGTGTGCGTGTGTGTGTGTGTGAGGTGTGTATGTGTACCCCTAATAACTTCTATACGGCTGGAGCAATTTCAATGAAACTCAGTAAGTTCATAGCACTACTCCGGGCGACCCCGACCGTGCCCTTCAAATTTTGTTACGTCTCACCAATCCAACATGGCGGCTGTGCGAATTATTTCACCAGCATTCAATATCTCCGAAACTATTCTCGATATCACCCTGGATTTTTTTACGGTGATAAAGGGAACTACTAGAAGTTCACCTATGTGACTATTGAAAAACTGGTAACTACAAAACAAACATGGCGGCCACGCGAATTTGCGACTTTTAAATAGACGTTTCTCGCGATTTAACAAACCAAACGCAATAAAACTTGGTACAGTATATGTTTATACACATTGCAATGCACCGACATCAAACATCGTTCAATTGTTTACATAACCACAAGATGGCGGATGTGCGAAATATTTCACCGGCATTCTATATCTCTGAAACTATTAGCGGTATCATCCTGAAAATTTGTACGGAGATAAAGGGCACTACTGGAAGTTCATCTATAAGACTTTCAAAAACCGGTTAACTACAAACCGAACATGGCGGCCAAGCGAATTAGAAATTTTAATAGACCTTTCTCGCGATTTTATGTTCCAAACGCAATGAAATCTGGTACAGGAAATAATTATACACATTGTAATGCACTGGTATCCAATTTAGTTCAATTGTTTACATAACCTCAAAATGGCGGCTGTGCGAATTTTAAAATTAAGTTTTTATTTCTTGTGTCGTAATCATGCGATCGAAGTGAAAGTTTGAATAACGAACCTACGCTATAATTTTCCTTTAATGGTACATGACTCTATGGCCTAGACATTTAACAATCCTACATGGCGACCATCCGAAATATTTAGACGGCTCTGAATATCTACGAATCTATTATAGCAATCAAACTGAATTTCTTTATGTTCATAGGGGCTATGAACATAAGTTCACCTATTGGACTTTAAATAATCTGGTGATCACAAATCCAACATGGCAGCGACGCGAAATATACATATTCACATGGACGTTTCACGCAATTTAACCATCCTAGTGCAGTGAAACTTGGTACAGTAAATCCTTATACGAATGTTAATCCACTGGCATCTAATTTATTTCAATTGTTTCCATAACCAGAAGATGGCAGCTGTGCGAAATTTTAAAATCTCCTTGTTACTTCTTGTGTCCTAATCATGCGATTGAAATTTGAATGCTACACGTACACAATAATCTTCATGTAACAGTACATAACTCTAGGACCTACTTATATAAAATCCAACATGGCGACCATCCGATATATTTAGTCGGTTCTCAATATCTACGAATCTATTACAGCAATCAAACTGAAATTTTGTATGTTCATAGTGGCAGTTTACATAAGTAGGATATATGATAATAGGCTGTATAGTTCTTCACGGAACTACTTGTTTTGTTTTACATTTATTAATTTTCATAATGAATTCTTTCCTCAAGACGGAGTCCATACCATTCAGAAACTCATTCAAATCCTGAGGCGTGTCGGCCAAGATGACGATGTCATCGGCAAATCTCAGAGTTGAAATTATTTCTCCTTGAATCTTCACTCCCACTTTAAATTTTTCTACAATTTCCTTCATTGCATGTTCAATGTAAAGATTGGAAAGTATGGGTATTAAGTTGCAGCCTTGCCTTACACCTTTCTGAATACCAGCTTCTCTCTCATGTCCTTCAGCTCAAATGATTGCTGTCTGGTTTCTGTATAGATTGTAGATCACCCTCCTATCCCTGTACTTTATTCCAATCTTTTCAAAATGTCAATCAATTTAGTCCAATACAGTATGTACCCCAATTTATTCCACGTGTCAGGCATTTCTTTCAGTGGTTTTTCTAGCTAGGGCCATGAAGAAGCTGCGATCCGTCCATCAGGATACTGGCAGGTGGTTTTTAAAAGGGCACAGTGCGTAGAGCAGCACGTATAATTGTAATTACCTGTATGTAATGGGCACAAAAACTTTTCGATTCACCCTCGTATAATAATTATTTACATGAAAATATCCTGACATTGTAGTACATTATTTTGGAACATTCTGTATATCAATAATTCTATCGACATAATTGGCAAACAATCCATCATTAAAGTCCGAGAACTTATTTGCATAGCAAGTGAATCAATCAACTGAACGATGTGTTTAGGCAGAGCCCCCACGGGCTCGTATGTAGTGGGACGTGGGTTGGCGACCACGGAACCCCTGCTGAGTCCGGCATTTCTTCCACTTACTTGTTCCGGGCTCCTCTCCGTCTTCTTTCCTGTCGACCTCCCTTGGACAACTCTTGTTCTTTTCCGACCCCGACTGTATTAGGGTATCCGAGACCTAGGGAGTCGTTTACTTTCCCGCCTTAATTGGCCCTTGTCTCATCTTTCCTGATCCCTCTTTCTTCGAGGGGTCAGACCTCTTGTTTTCTTTTCATTATATTTCCTTTTCTCTTTAAGATTCCCGCACTGTTTTGTTAATTGCCCCCCCCCCCCCCGCCCACGTGTATCTAAATTCCATTTAGCGATATTTTATTTTGCATCTGCACTCCTTTTTGTAGGTGTTTTCAATCTCCGTTGCATTTGTAAGTCTTTTCGATCTAAATTGCATTTTGTGAGTTTTTCAATATATGGGATGGGCCTTTTATGACTATTTTGAATTTCAATTGCATTTTGTATTTTCAACCTTAACCTCTTTTTGCAACTATTTTCCATCTAAATTGTATTTTGTCGGGTGCGAATTTTGCGAGTATTTTGATTGTCAATTGCATTTTGTGGGTATTTTGAATCTAAATTACATCTTGTAAGTATTTTCAATCTAAATAGTATTTTGTAAGTATATTGAATATCAATTGCACTTTGTGAATATTTGGAATCTGAAATGAGCATTTTTCAATCTAAATTGCATTATGTATTTTCAATTTCAATTACATTTTGTAAGTATTATGAACCTCAATTGCATTTTGTAGGCATACGTATTTTCAATCTCATTTGCATTTCATAATTATTTTGAATTTCACTTGCATTTTGTAAGTATTTCGACTGCACATTGCATTTTGTACGTATTTTGAACTTAACCTACATGTTGTGCGTATTTTTCAATCTATTCCTTTTGTGAGTATTTTAGTTCTAAATTCCCTTTTGTAAGTATTACCGCTCTCCATGTTGTGAGTAGTTTCAATCTGAGTTCCTTTTTGTAAGTATTTTCCTTCTCATTTAATTTTCGTTTTGGTTTCCACTTCATTGACATTTTAGCTAACAACCAAACCATAAGGGGCCGATAACGTAGATGTTAGGCCCCTTAAAACAATAATTATCATCATAATCATCATCATCATATATATCAATCATTCTATCGACAAAATTGGAAAACAATCCATTATTACTGTACGAGTACTTATTTGCATAGCAAGTGAATCAATCAACTGAACGATGTGTTTAGGCAGAGCCCTGATAAGTGGGAACATAAAATAATGTGTCCCAATGATAGGGAAGAAGTGGTTAAGTCACGAATCACGCTGCTGTGTTAGCCTGCCACTTTACTGCCGTCCTCACCGGACGAGTGACAGGGAATCCGGTAATGAAAATGAGTAGGATGGAGACCACGCTTTATTAGAGCTTATGGAGACTGGAATTGGTAGTTTACGTCGAGCGCACCCGTCATGAATATGCAAATCCTGGCCAAAACATTTCAATCGACTGTAGCAGCTCTACCTGACTGCCTCGACTCACAAGACTGGCACCCACGAGTACAGGAAATAACATGAGACACGATACAGTAAGGGGATCGGGAAGTGTGTATCACCGTAAAGCTACAGTATATGTAGCCTAAATCTATGACTTTAGTCATATTTTTATCTTTTCCCGTATTGATTATGATATACTACAATGGTTAGTTACTTCCTCAGTTTAGGGGCTGCGACAACGCGGTCATGTAGCCCCGTGTACTTTGGGTGTGTGTAGAATCTGTCTGATAACCGGTGTTAATTGTGATGACTGTATTAGTGTGTGTTATCTACTTTTTAATTCAAGTAACGACTGCAGACTTTGAATTTATCAAATAGTTCCTAATTTTGCCGCCAAAAGCCACCGTCAACGAATACTAGTTCAGGACTTAGCTACCAGACGCCACCGCAGTCGGCTCTTGGCAACGAACGTAGGAATCTAAGAGCGTTGTTTACATTCTTAACCTATATAATTTTGCTTCACACAGGTGCAATCAGTGGAAGGTTCTTTATCATGCCATAAATCTATGACATGGGACCGCCGGTTTACTTCCCCTCCGAAGGAAGGCATACTGAGGGATTTTTAACGCTCTTAAAAATCCGACGACTTCGGTTGGGTTTGAAATGAAATGCCATGTCCTGTGGTTCAGATTCCCCGTAAAAAATCCTGAGGCGTGTCGGCCAAGATGACGATGTCATCGGCAAATCTCAGAGTTGAAATTATTTCTCCTTGAATCTTCACTCCCACTTTAAATTTTTCTACAATTTCCTTCATTGCATGTTCAATGTAAAGATTGAAAAGTATGGGTATTAAGTTGCAGCCTTGCCTTACACCTTTGTGAATACCAGCTTCTCTCTCATGTCCTTCAGCTCAAATGATTGCTGTCTGGTTTCTGTATAGATTGTAGATCTCCCTCATATCCCTGTACTTTATTCCAATCTTTTCAAAATGTCAATCAATTTAGTCCAATACAGTATGTACCCCGATTTATCCCACGTGTCAGGCATTTCTTTCAGTGGTTTTTCTAGCTAGGGCCATGAAGAAGCTGCGATCCGTCCATCAGGATACTGGCAGGTGGTTTTTAAAAGGGCACAGTGCGTAGAGCAGCACGTATAATTGTAATTACCTGTATGTAATGGGCGCAAAAACTTTTCGATTCACCCTCGTATAATAATTATTTACATGAAAATATCCTGACATTGTAGTACATTATTTTGGAACATTCTGTATATCAATAATTCTATCGACAAAATTGGCAAACAATCCATCATTAATGTCCGAGAACTTATTTGCATAGCAAGTGAATCAATCAACTGAACGATGTGTTTAGGCAGAGCCCCCACGGGCTCGTGACTCATAATTGCATGATCAACGGTCACGTAAAACTAGAAGCTTCCTTTTTTTAAACATTGTTTAAGTATTTTATTTTATTTCTTTGTTTTTAATTGAATTTGACGATTGTGAAATTCTAAAATTTTATTGAGAATGTCACGCTTATTAGTTTTAGATTGAACTGTGAGAATTTGTGCCATTTGACTGAAGAAGGCTTAAAGAGCCGCAACATGTATCATTTGTAAAAATTAGTGATTGATAAACATTGTATTGTAAAGTGGATATTTATTGTAGTATAATACAGTATTTTAATGTCAAACAGATTTCGTTTCTGTTGAAATACTTTAAGTTCCTGAGCCAACCTACTTTTATATCCTCTTTGATTCGTCTATCACTGGTTACTTTGCTTCCTAAGTAACAGAAGTCTCCTACTTAATTTAGCTATTAACCTGCCAATTCGACGTCCATAAGGATTTCTGATTTATTTCGGCTGCAATCCAATATTTTTTGTATTACATTTATTAATTTTCATCATGAATTCTCTCCTCAAGACAGAATCCATACCATTTAAAAACTTATTCAAATTCTCTGGTGTGTGGGCTAAGATGTTACCATCAAATCTCAGAGTTGACATTATTTCTCCTTGAATCTTTACTCCTACTGTGTACTTTTCTTTAATTTCCTTCATTGTTTGTTCAATGTAGAGATTAAAAAGTACGGGTGATAAGTTGCAACCTTGCCTTCCACCTTTCTGAATACCAGCTTCTCTCTCATATCTTTCGGCTCGATTAACTGCCGTCTGGTTTCTGTATGGATTGTAGATCGCCCTCCTATCCCTGTGCTTTATTCCAATCTTTTTCAAAATGTAAAACATCTTACTCCAATCAACGTAATCAAAAGCGGTTCCTAAGTATACAAATGAGATGAACGATCTCATAGCTTACCCTATTCTACCTTTAAAGAATAAAACATGTATAACTTATTTTATTCTATGAATGCATCTATTGTAAATCATGTACAAGAATTAGGTTAAACTCATCTTACTCAGTGACTCATGCCATTCCATGATAACTCTTATAGGCTACCTATGCACTTGAAACAAAATGTCGTCTGTACATGTAGAAATGTCTGAGCTAAATGCCTTACTCCACTAAACAATTTACCTGAAGTCTCAAGTAGCCGGCCATAGACTAGTGAAGAGACATAATGTGTGTGAGTTTACCAACCACAACGTAGAAAACTGTTGAAGTTGATGACTGAGTTTTTCTGGTACAGGTCATCTCATGCCAGACAGGTAGATACAGCTCTGAACGAAACCTGTAGGTTGATAACAGGTTGCTTAAAACCTACCCCAACAGATAAGCTCTACTACCTAGCTGGAATAACACCACTTTGTGTACGCAGAGTGGTGACTGGAGAGGCTGAGAGTGGAAGGGAACAACGCCCACCCACTGCAAGGATATATTGCTCCTCAGCAGCGGCTGAGGTCCCGAAAAAGTTTCCTGAGGACATCTGAGATGCTTACCGTCTCACCGGAGAAGGCAAGCCTGGATTTATGGAAGAAGACGACCCCTCACCCCTGCGGTTGGATGCCAGTAGCCGAAGAACTACGTTGGTTGGTTCCTTAGTTTAGGGGCTGCGACAACGCGGTCATGTAGCCCCGTGTACTTTGGGTGTGTGTAGAATATGTCTGATAACCGGTGTTAATTGTGATGACTGTATTAGTGTGTGTATCTGTTTTTTAATTCAAGTAGGGACTGCAACTTTGAATTTTCAAATAGTTCCTACTTTTGCCGCCAAACGCCACCGTCAACGACTACTAGGCCTAGTTCAGAACTAGCTACTAGACGCCACCGCAGTCGGCTCTTGGCAACGAACGTAGCAACCTAAGAGCGTTGTTTATATTCTTAACCTATCCAATTTAGTTTCACACAGGTGTAATTAGTGGAAAGATCTTTAACATGCCATAAATCTATGACATGGGACCGCCGGCTTTACTTCCCCTCCGAAGGAAGGCATACTGAGGGATTTTTAACGCTCTTAAAAAATCCGACGGCTTCGGCCGGGTTTGAACCCGCTGTCTTGGGCATAGAAGCTCAGCATGCTACCAACTACGCCACCGAAGCCGCCGCCGAAGAACTACCACCCGGACATAACGAAAGCTGGTTGATGTGGAAGTACCTGAAAAGGTTGCGATCAGGAGTTGGAAGATCCCGAGACAATCTCAGGAGATGGGGCCTCAGTACATGTGACACGTTTTGCGAATGTGGACAAGAACAAACCACAAAACACATGCTTCATTGCCCTCTGTGCCCTTCATCTTGTGCAGAGGAAGATCTCCTGCTAGCCACAACTGTATATTTGTATGTTTCCGATGTGCCCAATTGGACACGGCTGACTAGCATCGAACCGGGGTCTTCATAAAAGAAAGACCAGGCCCATGATTCTGCTGGGAATCGAACCATTGATATCTGAGGGGGAACAGCCACAGTGAACCCAAGGAGCAATTAGTTGTAACTGTATATAATTATAACAGCATGATTTCACGTCCAGAACGAGAATATTATAGCATTAAAGTTGGAATATTGTAGAAAATACAAGCCAGTATACGTATAAGCTCCTAAGAGCTGGAGAAAACGGGCAACTTGACAGTTGACTAATCGTAGCTAGCAAAGGGGCGTTACGAGTCGACGCCAGCGAACTAATTATCCGCGGGACTGGGGGAATGAATTGAGATTGATGACTATGGGAACCCCAGTCTCACAAGGAGAAGAAACAGGGTGGGGTTGGTCACCCACAGAAATTAATTAATTACGGCCAAATGGAGCAATGAATTGAGATGAAACTTACATCCAGATGCATATATTCTAGGAAAGGTAATTTAGGAGTGTCCACACACCTAAATTAAAGCCTGCATCTAAAAAGGAGCTTGTGCACAGATCAAATCCGCGGCAGAGCTAGGATTTGTCTTGTAGCAGCAGGGGAATAACCGAGGTAGCGTCCCAACGCCATGGAAGAAAGCAATTAATTCTAATTAATTGGACGAAGCAATTGCCAGCACGCAAGAGAATTTGGAACCTCCATGAATAGATGAGTAAGAATCACACATCACTTTGTCAGAGAACGCATTATTTAAGAAGAGAGTCGCTGCTGGAAATCCTGTGGACTACTTTTTGTCACGAAGCTTTATATGGGGGAAGCTGTAGGAGACGGTCAGTTCTTCTTGACTCAACTCGTGGAACGAGATGCTGCTCGACCATGCAGGAAAGTGCGCGAAATTTATAAGTATTGACGTTCAGTATTTTAGTAATGAACAATGAAAGGCGCATCATGCAGCTTAATAAAAGTAATTCTGCATTATATGATAATTAGTCTACAGCAGACGTATAAGCAGATAGTATACGCGACTAAATAAGCAGTACAGCGTAGAGATATTTTAGGATGATGTTTACAGACAATGAACCTATCCACAGGGAGTGTTATAATAGTTAAAATAACACATACAATTGTTATGAACACTACAGTTTTACGGGAACCTGGAAAGCATCACAAGTGTTTGTGATCTATGTTTGAGCAACTTTGCAGTAGAGGAGATAGAACCTGTAGAAGACGGGAGATGAGCACACACACGCGAGTAAGACTTTCGAAGGAGACAGGCGGTTGTCAGGATTTAGATGCATCGCATCTCTGAAGTCAGGCAATAGTGGAAATCCAAGCAAGGATCCGTGTGAAAAATTGTGTATAAAGTTATGTTACAGTGATCATTAAAAGTGCTTATGTTTATATGTTAAAAGAATGTGTGTTGTTTAAAAGGTATAAAATGCCACTAGTACAAGAGATAATTACCATGTGCAAATCTTATGCAATGTGTCGTATGGAAAGTGTAATGATGGCTTAAAGCAAGCATGATGGTGGGCGAACTGCTGTCGTGTTGGACTAACCCAGCAAGGATGAAAGTGAGTACCATTCCAATATGTTGATATGATTTAATAGCTCACTATACAACAAATCATTTCCTCAAATATTAAGAATTAACAGTCATTTGTGTACGAGTTCACATCCCTCGTATCTGTGTAAAAATATGGCTTTGAGGATGACAAGCTTACAGCCATTTAGGCGTAAGACGTTGATGAAACTAACGATAACGTTAACTAATAATAATAATAATAATAATAATAATATAATCTGGGGTCGGTAACAATAATAAATATATAAATCGGCGTATTCAGGCCTATAGAACGTGCAAAGTGGGTCATATCTATTGTAAAAATACTGTGTTATTGTGAAAAGTAAGAAAGGTAGATAAATAGCGAGATAAAGAGAGTTTTTCAGTGTCATTGAAATGATAGATAAATGTTTTATTATGTTATATTCTACATGGTTGTATTTGAGAGCCATTACGATAGTCAATGTAAATGCCTGTAAATTAATACTTGTTATGGAGCTACGTAAAACTTTGGCTTATAAGTGAATGTATGAAGGACATGAGTGCTTTAGGAATTGAGTCATCTGTAAGAAATATTGTTTTGTAGCCGCGGTCAGCGAGCATGTAACGTTGAATCAAGAGATTTACGTCAATAAATTGCAGGGACCATCCGAGAATAGTTCGCACGTTGACGAATCTAGTAGGCTAATCTTCGAAGCTACGATATGGTATCGCCTTAGAGCATACATATGTATTCGCAACAGAGTTGGGACAGAGTCTGTCTGTATCCACTGTTAGCAGAATCTTCGCTGCCAGGGAAATCCACTAGACACCCTATGTAGGCCAGTATAGTAATTGATCTGCCCTTAGAGGTAAGCCAAAAATTCTTCGAGCAGGAAACGTGGAGTTCCTCTAGTTATATTCGTGCCCGTCCAGTGAGATAACAGTTTGAAACTCAGCTGGGACGCACGCAAAGCCACTGATTCCGTCCATAGAAGGGCGAAGCTATTTTGTGATCCATCCCTCGCTATGAGTACTAATTAGGAGCCGATATCAGCCCATTAGATACTCTAAGTGTAGGTATTAAATAATTAGATCGACTCAATTCGTAATGACACAATCCAATCATGAATCCCCTAGCAGTGCTGCACCATGGAGTGAGCACATGGCCATTGCAGGAAGTCGGTCAGGGTAGGAGGTAGAATTCACGAACCCGGCAGCCAGCTTGCCGAGGACGGTCCGTGACGAATTTCTTGTTCACGCTAAAGGGAGTCAATAGACCGGAGCCTTTTATTTTAAGATTGTAGTGGGACACTGAAGGATCTCGATATTTCGAAAAGTAATTAAGATGTGCTTGATATGATGGTATCAAATGAATTATATGTACTGTTTCCATACATATGGAATGTTGGAATGAAGTAATTGGATAAGATTTGGCCAAGTTATTGTCCGAGAACAAATTAACTGCACCAAATAAATAGATGCATTTTTGTAAAGAATAATTACCCAGTTCATGCAAAATTATTCATACGGGTAGCGTAATTTAATGATATGACACGTTTGTAACGATAATGATATGACCAGACCCAGAAGAGTGTTGTATGGTGAAACTATAAAATATCTATAACTATGTGTATTTTGGATGGGAAGATGTACCACTTCAGCGTTTGAAACTTATGGGAAAAGAAGACGATAGGCGCGGAAAAGCAACACATGCTAAACAGAGCATAAGCTAATGAATCTATTGTATTTAAAGTAAATGTTCCGTGTCAAAACGGATAAATATTTAATAATTGCATATTTAATGTTATTTAAATGTAATTTGTGTTTGTTGTGTTGTGATATGCAAATTTGTGTTAAATTGTGCCACGTGAAGAACACTATGGACACTCGCAAATGTCAAAGAGCATCAACGATAGGATATCTAGGATATATATGAGTGCGGTGGAGCACCAAACTGTATGAGAAGAGACTCACATGTAATTTTGATTTTTGTTGTGGGAAGTAAGTGTAAAATATTTTTGTGTTTTGTGTTGTGTTTGCCATGAATTATTACCATTAAATGTGATATTTAGGACTATGTTGTTTCTTTCAAGTAGAGTAGTTACCTGACAGACTCAAATCCTGATTATGTGCTCGTATTGTGGGTTGGACGCCTCATGCCTCGAAAGACCGTGAACTAGCTGGGATACGAACACATGTTCCACATGATAACGCAAGGGTACACCGACACGAGAAATAAATAAAATACTGAGTTTGTGAGGTTTGTGCTAAATATTCCTCTATGGACGTTACGAGGCAAAATGGAGCAAATGGGATTTGTTGTTCCTTTTGTGGAACTCCTTACGACCACGAGTGTCAGTTGTTAACAGAAACTGATGAAGAAATTTTCATGTGTGATTCTTGTACCAAGGAATGTTCAGATGTTGGTGATTGCAAAGTATTAAAACAAGACCACCTCATGGTGTGGCCGCTAGCATTCTTGGCTTTCGCGCCAGACGTCAAGGTTTTATTCCCGGCTCGACCAAGAATCTGGACTGAGGACTGGAATGGGGTACGCTCAACCTTCTAAGAAGATATAGGTTTGATTCCCACCTCAGCCATCCCAGAAGTGGTTTAGCGTGGTTTCGCAATTCTTCGTCAGACAAATGCCGGAATGGTTCCTAACTTAAGCTAAGTTCTGAACTAGTAGTCGTTGACGGTGGCGTTTGGCGGCAAGAGTAGGAACTGCATTAAAAATTCAAATTCTGCAGTCCGTACTTGAATAAAAAAAGAGATAACACACAGTAATACAGTCATCACAATTATCACCGGTTATCAGACAGATTCTACACACACCCAACGTACACGGGGCTACATGACCTCGTTGTCGCAGCCCCTAAACTGAGGAACCAATCCACCAACCGTGTATTACACGGTTAGCTATAATAATAATATCGTATGTCCTCGGGTGCCGGGTGCAAGCTTTTGTTATTTGACACCCAAATGGTAGCTTGCATGTCCAATTTCATTGTTCCTTGAAGCATTAAGAAAGTCAAGGAGGTTAGATATCTAAGCTCCTTGAACACTATAGCGCTTTATAATAGAGAAATGAGGAACTTTGTGTTGGCGGAAAATACAGAGATTAATTTTGCCATTATGAACACGGCCTACTGAATTCAAATGGGTTCTTTGACATGCGAACATCGTATGACATGGTGTAATTTTTTCCTACTTTCAAAATTCACTTACCACTGCCAGGAGCGAACCTGCAAGCTTGGGGTTAGTAGACCGACACGCTATCCACTCACCCACCGTGGCAAGCTACGGTTAGATTATTCCCAAGCTCATGTCAGTATTCCAATGCCTCCTGGGAACTCCCAGCCTGGGGGCAGCATCAAAGCCACAGACCACTTTGTAACCAAGGGCAACGTAAAATCACACAATAGCAGAAACACAATGAGGTATCAAATCTTTGGAATATCAGAGGCTTATTTCTCAGTATTGTTGCACAATGGCAGGGACGATTATATCTAAGCATGCTTTTCAAAATGTGACCTGCCATTAAGGCGATCATTTGAGATACATCCTCAGCATGGTTCCCATGTCTGTCTCTTCTGGGTTTGTGGACTAACAGGAACAATATTGAGAATGAAAGTTCAGATGAACTAGCTAAAGAGGCTGCATATTCAACAGTGGAACACGTTATCATCTTTGACTTGATGTTCTTCTTAAGTATGTGCCAAACCAATACGACAATTTTATGAAAATCAGTAAATATCAATTTTTGGCGATGCTGGGACTCGAACCCAGGAATTCATGAGTGACAGAGAAGTATGTTAGCCAGGTAGTTATACATATTATGTATAAGCTATACCATAGTTGTTGTTGATTCTTTAGGGATTTTGCGACATCGTGGTCATGTAGCTCCGTTTACTTGGGTGTGTGTAGAATTTGTCTGATAATCTGTGACACTGTGATGTTAGTAATCGAGGTAGGATTTGGGTAGGAAGGGGGCGTGGCTCTACGTTAGGTACCATCCTGGCATTTGCCTGGAGTAGAAGTGGAAAACCACGGAAATCACTTCCAGGATGACTGAGGTGGGAATTGAACCCACCTCTTGTCGTCAGTTTTGCCTCACTAGCGTGAGTGTACCCAGTTCCATTCCTCAGACCAGAATTAAATACAGTATTTCTTGGCAGAACCGGGAATCGAATCGAGCCAACAACCCTAGCCACTACTCCACGAGGTGTGCCTGCCACGGTGGGTGAGTGGTTATCGTGTCGGATAACCAGCACCAAGCTCGCAGGTTCGTTCCTGGCCGTGGTAAGTGATTTTTGAAAGGCGATACAAATCACGCCACGCATGTCATACGTTGTTGGCATGTTAAAGAACCCATTTTAATTCAGTAGGCCGTGTTCATAGTGGCAAAATTAATCTCGGGATTTTCCGCCAACACAAAAAGTTCCTCCTTTTTCTACTAGAAAGCGCTATAGTGTTAAGGAGCTTAGCTATGTAACCTCCTTGACTTTCATTGCGCTCCAAGGAGCGTTAAAATTTGACATGGAGCTGCCCTCTGGGCGACAATTAACAAAGCTTGCACCTGGCACCCGAGGACATACGATATTATTATTCTAATCCATGAGGGGGTCATATTCATTCATTCCTTTCGTATAGGCCAACTACGGACCGCGTCATTCCAACTGTCTCCTACAGGCTTTGATGTATGCCCAATACGCCCTCTTTCGTTCTTGGTGGACTTCCTTCCGTTCCTGGGTCCAAATCTTTCCCGTTTTTAGCTTTGGTTTTTCTTGGAAACCTTTGCAGGCGTGAAGTTTTCTTTTGAGTGGGGCGCGCTCGTGAATGTCTGTTGGTGTAATTATTATTACTAGTGGACCCGAGCGAGAACTCGCCTGGCTTTACTGTTATGCGGGCTTCTATAAATATGTTTATTTGTTTAAACGTACCTTTTAAACATAAATGTGGGTTGTGCGCGTCCCATGCGTACAGACTATTCGCCTGGTTCTAGTGCTATGCGGCTGGTCGCGACACAGTTCTGCCAGGAGCTATCGTCTTGTTTATTTGTTTAAAAGCACTTTATAAACAAATAAATATATTTCCGTTGACTTTTCAAAAATATTTGGAAGAATTTGGTACAAACCACACCTTCTAACTCCCTCTGGTTTAGGAGCTTGAATATTTTGAAACATACATCTTGGCGTATTATATATAGAGATTATTATTATTATATTCTTCTTCTTCTTATTCGTTTGGGCCTACTGAGGGCCACGGGGCTCGTATCTCCTCGTCGCTTTGTCTTTTCTCTTCTTCCAGTACTCTTTCATCATCTGACTATGAGCCAGCTTTCTTTCCTCCGTCCATAGTGGTCTGCTGACACCAGTGTTCTTCCTAGCTGTCAGTGATACAGGAAAAACTCCCTGTAGGATGGCTTTCCGGAATTGTTGGCGGTCCTGTATGGAATTAAGTGGGATCCTTAGGTGGTCTAAATCCGTCCTGACCGTAGAGATCCACTTGGACCTAGAGGCCTTCCCTCTTCCTGCCACTGTGAAGATCTTACTGGTGAGCCGGCAAGGGATCATGCGGGTCAAGTGTCCATAGAAGGCCAAGCGCCTCTTTCTTATACAAGTAACGTCTTCTTGATGGCTGTAAAGGTCATCATTGAGCCGAATTCTGTAGGTGCCTCCCTCTTTCCGTATAGGTCCTAGTATCCTCCGCAGGATCTTCCTCTCCTTATTATTATTATTATTACTATCCTCTTCCCCGGAATGTTTTTCCTGACGACAACAACAAAAAAAAAGGAATGACATTGTCCACCGTGACCATGCTAGAAAGTGGAGGTAAGCTGAATGCTATCGCTCGACAAACCACGCGTGCATGCTTCTCTTTGTCATCAGCTGTTGTCTGCCCTAGTGATTGATGGCCGCTACTGAATAGTTCATTGCCCCTGACCGATAAAACTTCACTTCAGCCACAAAACTAACAACACGAGTGTCCCTACCAATTGTGTATCGATCAAGTGAAGAGACATATTTTCTGTTTCAACAAATATTCTATTTCATGTTATAGGCCTACGTGACAGTTGGTCAACCTTAGTTTGTCATTATGTTACATAAGTTGTGTTAGGGGGCTGGGATTGTAAGCGTTTATCTGTGGACTACCATTATCCTCTTGAAATGTTGCTGTTCGACAAAACACGCAAGGCCAATAAAATTAAGAAAAGGAAAATAAAAGCACAAAACCGTTGATATAGAAGTATGAAATTTGGTATGCACATTCTTTCCATGACAGAAACACCCACTTAGAACGGACATTTGGAAATTCACTCTTTTTTAAAAATATTCTTAATGATATATTATTTCGTGCTTTTATGATTACTTTTATAATTATTATGCTATTATGGGTCGCGAAACAAACGTGATTTTGAGTCGAATTTTATACTCTTTGTGACACTTTTGGTTAGGAAGTTGCTGGCATTAACGGCTAATTCTATTGGCGTTCTTTGATACTTACAGTCGTGTTGCTGTTATTTATGATGTTGTTGTTGTAATTGTTGATGATTTATTTACGGGCCTTGTTAAATTGCATTAGGGGCTTGGAATAGCTTTGGTCATCAGCCCCATGTGTTTGGGTGTGTGTTGAATTTGTCTGATAACCAGTATTTCATTGGGGTGTAATTATTAGAGACAGGGATGAGGTAGGACCTGCAGTAAGTAAATATCCCATATTTTGGCTTTCACGGCCGAGGAATTAAAACTCAGCAATTTTTCTAGGTTTATGCCGTGTCTTGTGTGGTGTTTCTCCTAGGAACACCAAGCTGGCTCATCAGTGAGCTCTTTGTGTCCGTGCGCGGACCCCCACAGGAGTAGCGAACTGTGCACTACCTCCCTTCTTATGAAGCGCACCTGCGCTTCTTAACTGCGATGGCTAAGAGCTCAAGCAGCCTTTCACCTCCCTCACTATAGTACTCTGACGTTACCGAGCTTCATTGAAATCGCTCTAGCAGCTTAGAGTTTGTTTCGGGGGGACACACACATATGCATACACACGGACACAAGGTGATCTAACAAGCTTATTTTTTCCAGAAATGAAAATAGGCTAAAAATTAGCATAGAAACTAAATTACTATACTTTTGTGACATAAATTCAGTTCTTAAATTGTCATCTGGCATGGGTTGTCTAAATAATCTAATACTTTAATCAACACTTTCGAAGAAATTTAAACTTAGCAATATTTTAGGGATTTTTGGATGATACTAGTGGTACTTGTGGCTATATCCGCGGTACCTTGTCTAAATCTGGAAAATGATGAGTTTAATAATATGCTCCATTACTACCAGTAGCCTTCGGCATCATCGAAATACATGAGATTTTATAAATACTTCACAAACAAATAATACAAGTTTTCACAATTTTATCACCAGGTGGCAGCATTTCTGGTTTTGAAATTCATAGCCAAGGGAAATTAAATTGTTTGACCCGACAAAACTGAGCTCGTCTCTTGTTCTGAGGAATCTCTGCAGAGAAACTATATTTCAAGTACTAAGGAGTTAGCAAAGTCTCCCATATAGTAAAATTCCAGCAGTGTCGGGCATTGGAAATGAAAATCCACAGCCCACTTCCAGTTGACTGACCGGGTCAGGGAATGGAATGATTGAAACCCCAATCTAGCGGCGAGGATATGAACTGTGCCTTCTGACGAAGCCTGTCGCACTCCCCTGGGGCAATGATTAAATGAATCACAGATGAAATGATAGTGGAGAGGGATGATGGAATGGAATTGTGACAGGGAAAACCTGAGTACCCGGAGAAAAACCTGTCTGCCTCCACTTTGTCCAGCACAAATCTCACAAGGAGTAACAGGGATTTGAAACACGGACCCAGCGGTGAGAGGCCGGCGTGCTACTGCCTAAGACACGGAGGCTGGCGTTTCCGGCATTACGCGCGTGAATTATCGCCAAATACAGTATTACTAACCCCGAGCTTACGGTACTACCGTGTATAAAAGCGGTATTGTGAAACAAATTAGCGGCCAGTTGACTCGACACCACGCCGAGTTTGAATCATAGTTCACGCCATATGAAAGGAATAGTGGTTTTGACAATGGTGTGGTCAACTGGGAAACCAAACAAAACGCTGTAACCTGGTTTATAGCAGCAGCAGTGGATTGGAACATACCAGCTCACGAAAGAGTTGGGGGAACCTTGAGGGACTTGGTATGTTCCATCAGAAGAATACGCTGGACAATGGTTCAAAGCAAAAGTGTACAGAAGTTTTCAACGCACCTGTTTCAGTTTTTATTGTCGGATGTGTCGGCCAAATTTCGAAACAGTACTCATGGGATGTTCGTTACGAACACTGAAAACTGCCTCTCAAAAACCAACACACCTCGGAAAGATTTGATCCAGTTCTATAAAGATGTTAGATGCAAAGATATACAAAACAACACCAAATGCTTTATTTCGTGCATGATGCAAGCTTTTAACGTGATGGTCGACGACGGAAATGTGAACATAGAACAGCTGAAGAAGACAGCTCACTCGATCTACAGTGACGTCATCAGGGCTGGCTTCATACATAAGCTCAATGATATGGCTAAGAAGAGCAACGAAGGGTCTGATCCTTGTGAGAGAGCATTCCTATTTATAACTTCAGGTTATAAGACACTATTGGTGAATATGGATATGCAAGAAATGATTACAACGGTTCAGAACATGAGTGGAGAACTTCTGGTGAACTCTTTAAAGTGAACGTTTTATGAAAAGTGACTACTATTTTATTTCATTCAGAGAAGAAAAACTAACGATACATACTGTAGGTCATTTGTTAACCAATAAAAATAAAACATGAACAAAAATAAAACATTGCCCTGCTATCTTCCCCTAAACCCAACCTTCGTTTTGTCCAATCCAATGGGTTTTGAAAACGATTTTTGCCTGCGGGCCGCGTTAGCCATAACAAGTATTCGTATTATATCTCTGACGATGAGGACCGTTGCATTTCTGAGAATTCAAGTAGTCAACTCCTCTATTCCTATTAATAAGGCATTACCCCACAGTGTGGGGCTCGGGAGTTCTGACGGCCGACTTAGCATAATGCACTCGGCACACTCATTAGTGCTCGCCACACTATTGTTGGTGTGCTAATTTGAGAAATGTCTTTGGTGAGGCTAGTACAGACGGTATACCTTCTCTGGAAGTAATGACGTAGCTCACCGGCAGAGATATAACGTGGTTTTAGACACGCATAGTGTATTTTGTATCCCACTAGTGACTTCATTGTGTGCTTTGGCGGCAGTTTAACATACTAAATACGCTGTCGAACATGGCTACCGTTGCCAAATATGCAATAAATAAACACACATATTTACGTAATTTAACACATATATACGCTGCAGTCGGTGAAAAAGTGACCAAGGTAATTAATTAAAATTCATCATATTCCCCCAGAAGATGAAATAATGTATGCAAATCATATATTATCGAAATGAGAGCGAAAAAGAAAAGAGAGATACATCATTCAGAATTAATGATGATAGGCCCATTAAAACATCAATTATCATCAACAGCAATGAACAGTCGGCTTCGGTGACGTAGTTGGTAATATGCTGAGCTTCTATACCCACGGTCGTGGGTTCAATATCGTTTTAAGAGCGTTAAAAATCCCGCAGTATGCCTTCCTTCGGAGGGGAAGCAAAGCCGGCATGAAAACGAGCCTTACAGTAACTAAACTTGTGTGAAGCAAAATTGTTAGGTTTGGTTTGATTAATGCTCTGAAGTTCTAACGTTCGTCACCAGGCGCTGGTTGCGATGGCATCTAGTAGTGCCCAAGTTCACAGCTACAGTGGGTGTCGTGGACGGCAGCATTTGGTAGCGAAAGTAGGAACTACTTGAAATTATGGTCTGCAGTCCTTACTTGAATTAAAAAGAGATAACACACACTAATACAGTCATCACAATTAACACTGGTTATTAGACAGATTCTACACAACCCCAAAGTACACGGGGCTACATGACCGCGTTGTCGCAGCCCCTAGACTAAGGAACCAACCAACCAACCAACCATCAGTGAACATTAACAACGTGCGTTTAATTTAAACATTGCATTAAGTAAGCACCTACTCGTATTAGCAGCTAAACTCAACAGTTTTGTGACAAAAAAATATGTGTTGTGTGGCATGTGCTATCCGATGTCGAGTTCCTTGAAAGACATAACAAAATAAAACCTACTCATAAGAGGAAAATAAATAAGGGTCTACCTTTCATCGTGTTCCCACGCTTCATCGTCGTTTTCAGTTTACTTGAAGGGTGCATAGACAAGTCTAATGGCCACTCACTCGCGCACAAACACGGCAGGACACACCGGCTGTACTCGCACTGATAACTCAACAAGCACTGAACTGTTCACACTTGCTGCACTTTCTACCTAACATCAAAGAGGTTCATCGCTGAGACATACCACTACGAGTACATGTTCTTGCTCCCTAGATATTCCTAATTAGTCTTATAAAAAATGAAAATCCACAGCCTGCTTCCAGTCTCCGACCGGGTCAGGAATGGAATGAATGAGGCCCCCATCTAGCGGCGAGGATATGAAGTGTGCCGGCTGCCGAAGCCTGTCGCACTCCTCTGGGGCAATGATTAAATGAATGACAGATGAAATGAAATGATAGTGGAGAGTGTTGCTGGAATGAAATTGTGACAGGGAAAACCGGAGTACCCGGAGAAAAACCTGTCTGCCTCCGTTTTGTCCAGCACAGATCTCACATGGAGTGACCGGGATTTGAACCACGGACCCAGCGGTGAGAGGCCGGCGTGCTGCCGCCTAAGCCACGGAGGCTCTAATTAGTCTTATACATATTTAAAAAATAACAATGAAACATGGATTCCAGGAATTGTGTGTGTACAATTCGTTATTTCTGTTTAAATGGAGTCGGGGATGATATTCTTCTTATTCATATTACTATTACCATATCTCTACTTAGTATAAAAAGTCCCCGATTCTTGGATATCACGGGTAATCTAAAGAACCACTGGATGGATTTTGATAAGGTGTTGACCATTCTGTAAAGGATATCTCGAGGATGGTTTCTGTTGAACATTATTTATTTATGATCAAAGGAATCCAAGCAGTAACGATTTCAGTGAAAAAGTCGAAAAAACTTGCGTCAGTGCGCTTTTTAAGCTTACGCTGGGCAAACCGTTAAAAATATCAATATACGATGAGTGTAAGAATTGCTCAGCATGAAAAGTTCAACAAAGGAGTCCGGGAGAGCATATCCCTATCTTCAAAACATCGCCCACTACAAGTGTTTTTACGTTTTGGTTTCTTCCAACAATCTCCATTCAATTACTGAGGTGACAGTTTACAAGGAGGTACCTAGGGGCGAGCCTATCACCCCTGTTACAGCCTGGCTAGCGGGTGAGCCTATCACCCCAAATACAGCAAGCAGCAAACTGTCGAATCGTGTTGAGTTAAGACTTCAGAGAAGAGTGGTTGTGTTTGGAGTTTCCCTGAAAGTGCAACTATTCTTCATTTCGCTTGTGAAATTTTCGTTCCGCAAAATTCACAGTCAAGTTAAGATTGGACGGAAGGGGGATTTGTGTTTCATGCACCTTGCCATTCTTAAATTACGTCTGACAAGAATTCGTTGCACTTGCATCTCCATGATAATATAATTAATAGTCCAGTCAGCGATTTTAACCCATCATGCCGAGACGTAAAACGGATATAGGACGTAGTTCATTGACATTGAAAAAAAAAAGCGCTTATCACGTAATGTACACACATCAAAAAAAGTTTTGCATCACCTCGGTTCCAAGAGTTCCGGAACCTTTAAATACAAAGGGAATAGAGATCAACACAAACAACATTTCAGCTCGTTTTATTGCTCATGAGACCCACACATTGCATGTTGTACCATCATACAGCTAGACTTTCAGCATTTGTGGTCCAGATTGCAGTACACACCACTACCTCTAATACCCAGTAGCACGTCCTCTTGCATTGATGCATGCCTGTATTCGTCGTGGCATACTATCCACAAGTTCATCAAGACACTGTTGGTCCAAATTGTCCCACTCCTCAACGACAATTCGGCGTAAATCTCTCAGAGTGGTTGGTGGGTCAAGACGTCCATAAACAGCCCTTTTCAACATATCCCAGGCATGTTCGATAGGGTTCATGTCTGGCGAACATGCTGGCCACTGTAGTCGAGCGATGTCGTTATCTTGAAGGAACGCATTCACAAGATGTGCACGATGAGGTCGAGAATTGTCGTCCATGAAGACAAATGCCTCTCCAATATTCTTCCGATATGGTTGCACTATGGGTCGGAGGATGTCATTCAGGTATCGTAAAGCCGTTTCGGAGCCTTCCATGACCACCAGTGGCGTACGTCGGCCCCACATAATGCCACCCCAAAACATCAGGGAACCACCACCTTGCTGCACTCGCTGGACAGTGTGTCTAAGACGTTCAGCCTGACCAGGGTGCCTCCAAACACGTCTCCGACGATTGTCTGGTTGAAGGCATATGCGACACTCATCGGTGAAGAGAACGTGATGCCAATTCCGTGGGGTCCATTCAGCATGTTGTTGGGCCCATCTGTACCGCGCTGCATGGTGTCGGGGTTGCAAAGCTGGACCTCGCCATGGACGTCGGGAGTGAAGTTGCGCATCATGCAGCCTATTGCGCACAGTTTGAGTTGAAACACGACGTCCTGTGGCTGAACGAAACGCATTATTCAACATGGTGGCATTGCTGTCAGGGTTCCTCCGAGCGGCAATCCGTAAGTAGCGGTCATCCACTACAGTAGTAGCCCTTGGGCGGCCTGAGCGAGGCCTGTCATCGACAGTTCCTGTATCTCTGTACCTCCTCCATGTCCGAACAACATCGCTTTGGTTCACTGTGAGACGCCTGGAAACTTCCCTTGTTGAGAGCCCTTCTTGACACAAAGTAACAATGCGGACGCGATCGAACTGCGGTATTGACCTTCTAGGCATGGTAGAACTACAGACAACATGAGCAGCGTACCTTCGTCCTGGTGGAATGACTGGAACTGATCGGCTGTCGTACCCCCTCCGTCTAATAGGCCCTGCTCATGCATGGTTGTTTACATCTTTGAGCAGTTTTAGTGACATCTATGAACAGTCAAAGGGACTGTATCTTGGATACAATATACACAGTCAACGTCTATATGCCGGAGATCTGGGAACCGAGGTGATGCAAAACTTTTTTTGATGTGTGTATTTATAACTGTTCTCGGGCGAAGCTGGGGCGGGTTGTTAGTATTATTATATACCGGGTGAATTTTATGTACACCGACAAACTATAGGGAGAGCTTCCTGTCTGGAATTGGAGCAAAATAGGTTTTAACAATATTATGTCCAGAATTAGACGGTGGGTGTGAAACGACAGCAAGTAGGCCTAGTCCCGGAACACTGCACACGGTCTGATGCTCGTCCATGACCCAATAGGTGTTCAAAACGGCCTCCATTCGTTGCAATGCAATAGTTCACACGTCGCATCATAGATTGCGGCACTCTATCGAATGTCCCCGCCTGTACCTAAACAGCATCACGTCCCCACAAGTAAAACACCAGAGGGTTTAGGTCTGGTGATCGAGCAAGCCATGCCACTGGGCCTACGCGAATTATCCGCCGTCTGGGGAAGGTGATGTCGAGGTGCCGGTGAACAGTGATGCGGAAGTGGGGTGGCACTCCATCGTGCAGTAGCCACATGACCTGTCGTGTTGCCAAATGCACATTATCAATTAATAGTGGCAGCGTGTTCTGCAAGAAGTCCAGATGATGTGTACCGTGGCAACGATGCATTTTCGGATATATGTAGAAATTGACTTTTTTGCTCCCTTTCCAATCAGGAACCTCTCTGCCGCGTGTCAGTGAACATAAAATTCACCCTGTCTAAAACGCTAAGGTGTATGTTCACAAAATCTTCCAAATCGTCTCAATAGTCATCATCATCATCATTTATTGTATTAACAGGCCATTAAAACCCAGGACAGACAATAAGAGCGTAAAACAATACATAAAATAACACAGGCATTACAACAGGAGGGACTGAGACTGACATGCTACTCCATAAATTAGCTTCGACGAAGATTGATAGAAGAGTAATTTTATGGATCCAAGAATTTTTGACGGGTCGTTCCCAGAAAGTGAAAGTTGAAGGCCGATTCTCGGATGAAATTACCGTAACGTCGGGTATCCCTCAGGGCAGCGTAATCGGAACTTTGTTATTTTTGGCGTTTATAAATGACTTACCAAATGGGATTCGCAGTGACTGTCGATTGTTTGCGGATGATTGTGTAATATATCGAAAGATACCGGGTGAGTTAGCCGTGGTGGTTACGGCATGACTAATGGCAGTCGCTCACATCCGGGAGGCGAGGAGGTTCGAATCCCCCCGCCGGCAACCTTGAAGATGGTCTTCTGTGGTTTCCCATCTTCCTTCCAGGCAAATGCCGGGGTTGGTCCCTCACTATAGGCCACAGCCGCTACCTTCCAACTCCTCGCCCTTCCCTTCCAACTTTCCTCCCCAACGGTACTTGTAGCTCACCCATTGGGTGTCCGTCTCGAAGCAGCTACAAAACTGGCGAGCCGAACATGTCCTCGGACACTCCCGGCCCTAAAAGCCGTACGCTAAAACAAAACAAAAAAATATCGAAAGATACATGACTCACATGACAATGCAGTATTTCAAGATGACCTGAAATCCCTATATCCCTATATCCCTATATCCCTATATCATACTAATATATAAAAATGAGATGGTGTGTGTCTGTCTTTCTGTCTGTCTGTCTGTCTGTTACTCAATAACTCAAGAACCACTGGTCCGATTTAAATGAAATTTTGCATGCATGTAGCTGATTTACCAGGTTTACATATAGGATACTTTTGATTTCGAAATTTTGCACTATTAAAAAATGGCGACTATTTTAGTGACGTCATTAGAACGTTTGGTTTCAAAATTTCATATTTCCATATCAAATAAAAATAGAACGGTAGGAAATAGCAAACTTTCGATGGCACATAGGAGCTTTGAAATTTAATTTCCTATCCGAAAGGTCCTTATCACTTTTCGTGTATCTCCAAGAGTTAGAGAGTAAAACAGACATTTGTGACGTCACTACATCCTTTGGTTTCAAAATTTCATATTTTCTTTTCAAATAAAAAGAGAACGCTAAGAAATAGCAAACTTTTGATGGTATACATGAGCTTTAACATTTAATTTTCTCTCCGAAAGGTCCTTATCACTTTTCGTATATCACCAACGGTTAGCGAGTAAAACCAGAATCTGTGCAATAAAACACGGTCAACACCGAGCGGTGCAGTATATCTCTCTATATATAAAAATGAAAATTTGTGTGTTTATCTCTGAATTTCTACGGAAATTTGAGATGTTTACACGTTTCAGACTGTTTTATATGGATGCGCGCGAAAATATTTTTTTGTTTGTCTGTCTGTTTGTTTGTTTGTTTGTTTGTCTGTGGACAAATTTGTTCCCTTATAACTCGAGAACGGCTGGATGTATCAACGTAAAATTTGGTACAGATATCCATCAGAGGCACGACACCAATCATTGATGTAACTCTTCTCCGTACCTCTCATAAAAGGGGGCCTACCCCCTTAAAATACATGCTGAAATAGGCGTAGAAGGACGAGACAAAACTCATTTTCAGCCCCTCAATGTGAGAGACAAAACTCGGGTCCCCGAAAACCACATTTAAGGACCGAAGACCAACCGTTTTTTAGATATTCCCAGAAAACTAATTTAATTTAATAAACTAATGAACGAATGCAAGCCAGTAACCATGCCAACGGATTCTCAGAGGTCCCATCTATTACTGTAAGACGCAATGCAATTCCATTAATTACATTAGTGTGAAAGTTTGCAAACGGCTAGAAGGTTATCACGGAACCAAAGCCTTAAAATTCATCAATACGTTTAACGCGCTTAAGGGGATCAAGGGGTATAGAATTTTTTCACGCGATTTACACCTGCGGATGTGGTACGGCAGGTCTATTATATTCATATCCCCATATTATTCATTCATTCATTCATTCATTCATTCATTTCGTATAGGGCATCTATGGACCGCGTCATTCCAACCGTCTCCTACTGGCTTTGATGTTTGCCCTGTAGGCCCGCATTCGTTCTCGGTGGACTTCCTTCCGTTCCTGGGTCCAAATCTTTCCCGTTTTCAGCTTCGGTTTTTCTTGGAAACCTTTACAAGCTTGAAGTTTTCCTTTGAGTGGGACGCACTCCTGAATGTCTGTTGGTGTAATCCCCACTTCTTTCAGATCTTTATCCAGTTCAATGAACCAGGCCCATTTTGTTTTCCTCTCCTGAAAGTAAATTATGTTGCGGTTGGTCAGTCTCGCTGGGCTCATTCGTTTCACATGCCCAACAAATGGCAACCTTCTCTTCCGGATGACGTTGCTTATCTTCTCCACATGAGTATATAGGTCATGGTTATGCCGTTTTCTGTATTCCCCATTATCTTTGATGGAACCCAATATCTTTCTCAAAATTTTTCTTTCTTTGGCCTCCAGTTTCTCGACCAAGCCTATTTTGTTCATCGTGAGGCATTCAGAAGCATGCAAGACTTCCGGACGGATGACACTGCAGTAATGTTTTAGTTTTGCGTTGAAGGATATTGACCTTTTCATATAGATGTCCTTAGTTAATTGGTAGGCCATTTCCATTTTGCTCAAGCGCGATGTGAATGCTTCTTTCTCTGATAATATCCCTTCCCTGACCCGTCCTGAAAAGAAAAGTACATGGCCATTGGCTGAATAAAAAATAATAAAAAATAGGTGTTATAATTTCTCCCTATATTATATTATTATTAGTATTATATTATGGCGTACAACGACGAGACAAATCCCCTCGGTGCCAGCAAGAAAACTCGGGGGCCCTAAAGGGTCCTCGAAAACTACATTTTAAGGCTCTAAATCCAACAGTTTCTGAAATATTCCCAGAAAACTAATTTAATTTAATTTAACAAACGAATGAAGGAATGCAAATCGGTAACCATGAGAACATTATCTCATGGGGTGGCATACAACTTTCCATCTATTTCTGTAAGAAGCAATGACACTCCATTTATTACATTTCTGTGAAAGTTTGCAAATGGCTATAAGGTTATCACGGAACTAACGTAGACCGTATAATTCATCAATGCAATTAAGTGGGTGAAGGGGTAACCTAGAATTTTTTCATGCAATTTTCACGTTCGACATATAGTACAGAAGGTCTATTATATCTCCAAACAGCAACATAATTTTCAAAAATTCCTGAATTGAACTAGCATTTTTTGCGGCTTTTAGGAATTTGGGCAATTTGAGTCTAGAGAACCTGAATTTTCATGCACCACAAGCCTTTATAATTTATGAAAGGGGTCTTCCTGTGTATGGGCACCTAGCACAACGTAGAGGGTCAGTTTTTATGTGACGTGTATTGCGTTTCGTCTACAAGACTTTCAATTGTATTTCACGTCAGGAAGTACACGTTAGGTGAATTTAGTCTGAGAGCACATTTTAACTATTTTTTTTTGTCGACATACGGGTTCATCATAAGGATGATTTTATTTGATACTGTGTGGTAGATATACCCATATTTGGATATCTGGGTGATATGTTGTAGACAATAGAATTGTCTCTCTGTCTTTCTGTGTATCTTTACGTACGCCTATACCTCGTGTTCGGATGCTTGGTGCATCTTAAAATTAGGTATGGTAACCATGAGAGTCAATAAACCAATCATTTATAAAACTCTTCACCGTAATTTTCATACAGTAGAAGGGTGGATATAGAGCAAAACTTCTCAATATATGCTAAAATATGCGAAATATAAAAATTATCCTACAAGGACGACCAAAGCATATGTTGCGCTTCTCAATGTGAGACAGATAATTCGGGAATCTATAAAGGGTCTCCGAAAACTACATTTTAAGGGCCTTAAATTAACAGTGTGTGTGATATTCCCAATAAACTAACTTCGTTCTGATAAACTTGATGGAATGACAAACCGCTAACCATTGCACAGTAGCTCAATTGATAATGTCTGGTGTTAACTACGAACACCGTTCGAAGAACGGGTACTTCTGCTATATATTATAATTGTGAAAGTCTGTGTGTGTGTGTGTTAGTTTGTTACCTCTTGACACTAAAACGGCTGGACGGATTTGGATGAAATTTGAAATGGAGACAGCTTATACCCTGGGATAACATATAGGCATCCTTTCATCCGGAAATAAATCATTGTTCCCGTGGAACAGGCAACATAACTGAAAAGTCACCAAAAATACTCAACCGGGACAAAATATCGAAGTTGTCGCAAAAAGACCGGACAAAGCTCATTTTACGCCCCTCGATGCAAGGAACAATACTCGGTAGGTCCCTACGGGACACCGAAAACCACATTTTAAGGCCCTAAAACCAACCGTTTCAAAGATATTCGCAGAAAACTGTCTTTACTCTGATAAACTGATGAAATAATGGCAAGTCCGTTTCCATGGCAACTGAACCTCACGGTATGACATCCGATTTTATATACATATCCCTGTAGGAGGCAAAGCCAATCAATTTGTTATCTTTTTCAAGATATATATGAACACAATAAGAACAGGGTAACGCGCCTGCCTCTCATCCGGAGGCCCCGGGTTCGATTCTTGGCTCCATCAGAGATTTTAGACACTGACGTGAGGGCTGCAACGGAGTGCACTCAGCTTCGTGAGGACAATTGAGTAGCTGTCTGATAGCGAGGCAGCGCCCTGGTCACGAAGAACAAGACTAACGGCCGAGGGGACACGGTACACTGACCACGCGTCACCACAATATCTGCAGGCCAAATGGCTGGGAAGGGGTCGCATGATAGGCCTAGGCCCTTCATGGTCTGTAGTGCCAGGGGTAAAAAAATAGGGAAAGCGCCTTCTAATACCACCTTTAATTTGTAAACACTACAGTAGCGGCTTCTAGGGAAGCGTGATGGCGCAATGGCTTAGCTTCTCGCCTTTCACCAGGACGGCCGGAGTTCGAATCCCGGTGACAGCGGGGTGGAATTTTCACCTGGAAAATCACGTGGCGTCAGGAAGAGCATCCGGCCTTAAATCCCCGGCCAAAACCGAAATGAGCCTGGCTGGCTACGGCGACCCCAATTAATTGGGAATAGCTGAAGAAAGTTTTACAGTAGCAGCTACTAAATAAAGGTAGCGATATAGCTACGTTCAATTTCATAAACACTGGGCTCACAAATCCCGTATAGTTAAGTAAAAATAACAGTCTGGTCGTTATTTCAGTAGCAACGAAGCTCTGTGGTGGCTATTGCCGTGTCCGTAACACTTAAGGCATCCCACCGTCACATACCTCAATGTGCACTTACAAAATTGTGAACCAGTCTATTTTACTGAAAAGAATTTCTACGAGCGAGTATCCACTCCGGCAAAAACCACACTCACTACCTTTTCCAAAATTTACACAAGGCATGATTTTTAAAGCACTCTTCTGTGTGTTGAGGTACAGAGATATACCACATGGAAAGATACAATAAAATGTTGGCAAATCTGAGTTCAAGGAACTGCTGTTCAGAATAGGCTTTCGGTGCAGGTTATGCGGCCCATGTTCGAAACATGGAATGTTTTCTTTTGACAATGCATCTACACCATGTGCGAGGGCAACGCATTTCAAAGATCTCTAAAAACACAATAAACAGGTAGTTGGAGAAAATTTTTAAGTGGGAGCGAAGATTCAAAGAGAAATAATTTGATCTTAGAGATTTGCTGATGAGATCGTCATCTTGACCGATACGCCAGAAGAATTGAATGAGTTTTTGAATGGTATGGACTCCGTCTTGAGGAAATAATTCATGATGGAAATCAATAAATGTAAAGCAAAATTATTGGAATGCAGCCAAAATAAATCAGAAACCTCTATGCACATCAAATTGGCAGGTGAAACGCTACGGGAAGTAGGAGACTTCTGTTACTTAGGAAGAAAAATAGCCAGTGATGGACGAAGCAAAGAGGTTGGCTCAGGCAAGGACATCATTTCTACAGAAAAGGAATCTGTTGACATCGAATATACATTTAGATATTAGGAAGTAATTTTTGAAAGCTTTTGTCTGGAGCGTGACACTATAAGGAAGTGAAACTTGGTCTAATGGTGCAGCAGAAAAGAGGAAAATTGAAGCGTTTGTAATGTGGTGTTACAGGAGAATGATGATGATCAGATGGGTAGATGGGGTAACAAATAAAGAGCTATTAAGACGAGTGGGAGTGGAGAGATGTTTATGGCGACTGCTATTGAAGAGAAGAGATAGGTTGGTACGACACATATTAAGACACCCAGAAATAGCAAGCTTAGTTATGGATGGGAGGGTTAAGGACAAGAACTGTAGGGTAGACCAGGGTAAAACAGATTGCCTCGGATGTAGGGTGTGGTAGCGATATAGAGATGAAACGATTAGCTCAGGAGAGGGAGTCATGGAGGGCTGCATCAGTCCAGTCAAGAAACTGAAGACTCAAACAACAACAGTTGGGAATTTTAATTTCTTAGAGAGGCATGTGAGGCAAAAGGGTTGTTGTAGAATTTCAATCCCTGGGATGTAACACTGGAAGAGAGTGCATAATGTACATCAACGGCCAAGGTCAGAGATATTTTACTATAGGTAAGGAAAAATACTTTTGATTCCCCATATTCCGATAGATTTGCCATTCCAGTGTGCAAGAGTGCAGTTCCCTCTTCAAACAATATTCGCAATTTCTATTAACAAAGCGCAATCGCACACACTTAACAGCAGGTGTACAATTGCATCGTCCCCATTGACTTGATCGCGAGCGAAGCCGCGGGTACCTGCTAGTTGGTCTATAAGTGGGCGATTGAAAATAAAATGAAAATAAACACAAGAAAATGTAGTCTAATAAAAATAGGGAAAGTGCGAAGGCAAGATTTTCAATATAACATTGGCTCGGAAATACTTGTAGAAGAAGATTCTTGCAAATATTTGGGCGTTCACGTAAGAAATGATATGAAATGGAGTAGTCATATAGGATGTGTAGTTTCTAAAACTTACAAATCCCTGCAATTTGTAATGAAGGTATTAAAAGGAAGTAGTACCTCTGCTAAAGAATTAGGATATTTGTCACTTGTAAGAACTATTCTGGAATACGCCTCGGCGGTTTGGGATCCATATCAAGTAGGGCTCATAAATGAGTTGGAAATGGTACAAAGAAAGGCCGCTAGATTTGTGCTCAGTGACTTAAATCCCAGGAGCAGTGTGAGCCGTATGTTAAAGAAACTTGGGTGGGAATCACTTGAGGCTAGGAGGATGAAATCTAGACTCTGCGCTATGTACAACACGTATACAAATCAACCAGCATGGGGTGAGCTTAGCAAACGTATGGAAAAGCCTACTTATATGGGTGGGAGCGATCATCCTTTTAAAGTTAAGGGCCGACCACAGCGAACAAATTATGGTAAATATTCTTTCGTATACCATGCCATTGGTAATTTGGAACTCTCTACCTGCTGCAGTCTTGAGCCTTTTCCCAAACATATAGGTGTGTTTAAGATAACACTGACTATTTGTGTAAATACTCCAGTTTAATTGTTAGTGAATTGTTATGTACAGTTATTTATTTGTTATGTATATCTAATTTGCCACCGGGGGACACCCCCCCAATTGCAAATAAATGAATGAATGACTTTTCACAAGTATTGGTCGCAGATGATCTTCCACCTTTCTCTGTCCCTTGCATCCTCCACAGTTGCTTTTGGTGCCACCTTTACCAGTGACATTATCGCTCGATCCTTCCATCTTGTTTAGGGTGGCCTCTTGGGCGTCTCCCAGTTGGTGTCGAGCTGAAAACACGATTGGATATGGAATCCTCAGCTCGAATGTCATGTCCCAACCATCGCAACCTCCTCCTCTCCAGAATCGTCTTCCCAAAGCGTTGATCAAGGTCTTTGTGAGATCTTCTTTCCCGCCTTTCTGTTTCAGCATTATATAGTGGACCATATTATTTCCGCAAGACCTTCCTTTCAAAAACGCAGAGACGTTCTTCACGAGTTTGAGACGTGGTCCAGGTCTCATAGCCATATGGAACCACAGGTCTCACCAAAGTCATGTAGATATGTACTTCATTTTCCTGTGAAATCAAACGTCTCAATAGTAGAGAAAACATCTTGCATTTCTTGAAAAGTCAACGGAAATATTTGTTTCTGAAGTACGTTTAAATAAATAAACAAGATGATAGCCCCTGCCAGAACTGTGCCACGTCCATCCGGCATAAGAGTAGCGTAGGGCGGGTGTCTTAATGCTCAGGCCCTCTAGTTATTCTTCTTTTATTCGTTTCACCCAGCTTTGGTTCTGTGGTTTCCTTTCTTCATCAGAGATTTTGATCTTTCTCTAGGGGTTGACTTTGACGTAGAACTGTTGTTTCGTGTCCTTGGTTATGGTTTTGGCTGTTTTATCCTTGATCATATTTTCTGTAATTTGGAGTTCAATTAAGTCTTTCTTCGTTTTCTTAGACCAAAGTGGTTTGGTTCTTTTCTTACGGAAGTAGTCAAAGATTCTTTTCGTTGGCCTAATTAAGTTCATTCTGTGAATATGTCCATAAAAATTAATTCTTCTTCTTCTTCTTCTTATTATAATTATGTCCGGCTCCGTGGCTAAGTGGTTGGCGCGCTAGGATTTGGCCCAGACTGCACCGGGTTCGTTTCCCGGACGAGCCATCAGGGATTTTAATCTCCTGGGGTTAATTCCCGTGGCTCGGGGACTGGGTGTATGTGACGTCTTCGTCATCACTTCATCCTCATCACGACGTGCAGGTCGCCCATGGGCATCAACTAGAAAGACCTGCACTCGGCCTCTCCGGAGGCCACACGATCATTTATTATAATAATTATAATAATAGAACTTAGGTGCAGCAAAAGGCACAATCTCTTTCAACTAATCATTATTCATTATGATAGTTTTATTGATTGATTTAGGTGCTTAGAATCATCGTGGTCATGTAGTCCCGTGTAGGCTAATTGAGTGTGTGTGGAATTTGTCCGATAACCTATGTTATTGCAATGGCTGTATTAGCGTGTGAATTAGGAATTCAGATAATGATTGGGGAGGAGGCAGCCGTGGCCTTAAGTTAGGAACTATCCTAGCATTTGCCTGTAGAAGAATTAGGGAAAACACGGAAAACCACTCCCAAGATGGCTGAGATGAGAATAGAATCCACATTTTCTCAGTTTTGCTTCACGAGGATAAGTGTACCCCGTTCCAGCCCTCAGATAAGAATAATATTTCTCAGCAGAGCCGGGATTCGAACCCGGATTTCCGGGGAGATGGTTATAATAATAAGGTTACGTACTGTTTTACGTCAAACTAAGGAGGATTTTAGAGACACTCGGTGCCAGAATATTGCCCCGAAAGGAATCTCAGACATGCCGCTATAGCTGCTGACGCAGCTCCCTCGCATTTGCGCAACCTGATATCCCAACTGACAGCGCCTGGATTGCAAAGATTTTTGCTGATCGCTGGTTCAAACACGGCCGAAGTCGTCAGATTTTTTAAGAGCGTTAAAAATCCCTCAGTACGCCTTCCTTCAGGGGGGATGTAAAGCCGGCGGTCCTATGTCATAGATTTATGGCATGAAAAAGAACCTTCCACTAACTACACTTGTGGAAGCTAAAATTTGTAGGTTAGTTTGATATCGCTGTATTAGTTCCAACGTTCGCCGCCAGGTGCTGACTGCGATGGCATTTAGTAGCCATGTCCGCAGCTAGGTGTCGTGAATGGTAGCATTTGGTAGCAAAAGTGGGAACTACATGAAGATATTAATCGTCTGCAGTCCTTCAACCTGAATCACAGACAACACACACTAATACAGCCATCACAAGTAACATCGGTTATCAGACAGATTCTGCACACACCCAAAGTACACGGGGCTACATGACCGCGTTGTCTCAGAACCTAAACTAAGGAACCAACCAACCAACGTAAGATTTTTGTTGTTAATTTAGGGTCTGTGACATTGTGGTCAAATATCCCCGTAAATTTGTGTGCGTAATTTGTCTGATAACCTGTGTTATTGTTATGGCCGTACTAGTGTGTGAATCTGTAAGTATGGGGCTAGAATTGGGAAGGAGGCGGCAGTGGCCTTAAGTTAGTAACCATTCCAATATTGTCCAACTTTTTCCTGGAGTAGGAGTGGAGAACCATGGAAAACCACTGAGATTTTGGTTCACGAGACTAAGTGTACCCCGTTCCGGTCCTCACACCAAAATTAAAATTTTTCTTAGCAGGGCCGGGATTCGTATGCGGACTTCCAAGACGACAGCCAAGAACGCTAGCCACTACAGCACAAGAGGGTCTTTGCTGAATGATGATGATGATGATGATGATAATTGTTGTTTTGAGGGGCCTAACATCTAGGTTATTTGCCCCTTATCGTTTGGGTGATAGTGAATAAATATAATAATGTTGTTGTTTTAAGGGGCGCAACTACGAGGTCATCTGCCCCTCAAGGGTGATAGTGAAAGATGAGATGAGAATGAAAACTATAACTAATACTAACTACAGCCTTACATACTAGAAGAAGAAATGGTAAACAAATAAAGGATAAGGCAAATAAAGGACAAGAATAAAGAAATGCCCTCAACCCTCGAAGAATGAGGATTGATAGACATGGAAGGAAGGAGAGCCATGAAAGTCAGATAGGAAGGGAAAGGAGGACGGGCCCGCCCCAAAGTCAGTGGAAAAGGGGTTAAAAATGGACCCAGCTAGGGAATACCTCGGGATAGCCAACTACTGAACTCACAAGCTGTGAGCCCCTGAGGTTGTAGCAATATCCGGGGTACACCAGAAGAGGTGGGGCTACATACACCCTGCCTCCTTGAGGGTCTTCAGCAGAAGGCAGGAGCTAACATGAAAAGAAAGAGAAGGCTGACCTCTCGCAGAAGGAGAGGGAAGATGAGACAAGGGCTAATTAAGGCGGGAAAGTAAAAGACTCCCTAGGTCTCGGATACCCTCATACCGTCAGGGTCGGAAGAGAACAAGAGTTGACCAAGGGAGATAGACAGGAAAGATGACAGAGAGGAGCCCGGCACAAGTAAGTGGAAGTAATGCCGAACTCAGCTGGGATCCCGTGGTCGCCAACCCACTTCCCAAGAGTTCAGAGCCCCTAGTGTGCTTTGGTTGGTTGGTTCCTCAGATTAGGGGCTGCGAAAACGTGGTCATGTAGCTCCGTGTACTTTGGGTGTGTGTAGAATCTGTCTGATAACCGGTGTTAATTGTATGACTGTATTAGTGTGTGTATCTGTTTCTTAATTCAAGTAAGGACTGCAACTTTGAATTTTTCAAATAGTTCCTATTTTTGCCACCAAACGCTACCGTCAACGACTACTAGGCCTAGTTCAGAACTTAGCTACTAGACGCCACCGCAGTAGCTCTTGGCAACGAACGTAGGAACCTAAGAGCGTTGTTTACATTCTTAACCTATACAATTTAGCTTCACACAGGTGTAATTAGTGGAAGGTTCTTCAACATGCCATAAATCTATGACATGGGACCACCGGCTTTACTGCCCCTCCGAAGGAAGGCATACTGAGGGATTTTTAACGCTCTTAAAAAATCCGACGGCTTCGGCCAGGTTTGAACCCGCTATCTTGGGCATAGAAGCATTGAAAGAAATGGGAGTTCTGTTTACGTTCGTGTAGGATCCACATTCCCTTGCTCCAGAGTGAACATGTACGAACATCTCCTCTCGAGGTTTACACACTAGAAACAGGTTGAACAAAACAACAGGCACTTGTACACAAAGACCAGATGAGGGTTCTTTTCCAATACAAGCATTAATACCACTACGTGACACGAAACTGATCCACACAAGAGGAATACAGCCTTTGCGGGATTCTTCTGTGGAATAAGAAGCTTTACATAAATTGTCTACTGCTCTCTCTCTCTCTCTCTCTCTCTCTCTTCACTGGTATTGAAACAAGAATTTCTCCTCTCAGAGAGAGAAGTAATCTCGTAAGAATCTTAATTTCTGTGTATACAGAAATCTGCAGCTTCAGATATTGTCACTCGTCTACCCTACCGTCATCATTGGAACAGAGTTTCAAAAAAAAAACTGTTTTGGGAGCTAATTGGTCACAGGCTGTTCTTATTGTGGCTTCATTTAAGAGCTTACTACATTGTGGTTATCAACCCCATGTACTTGGCTGTGACTGTTGTTATTCATCATCATAATTGATTTTAGCCAACTAAGGACCTCGTAAATAACTCATGATTTCAGTTTACATTTGGCGCCAATTAAAGTGGGAGTAAAGATTCAAGGAGAAATAATTTCAACTCTGAGATTCGCCGATGACATCGTCATCTTGGCCGACACGCCTCAGGATTTGAATGAGTTTTTTAATGGAATGAACTCCGTCATGAGGAAAGAATTCATGATGAAAATTAATAAATGTAAAACAAAAAAAAATGGAATGCAGCCGCAATAAATCAGAAACCTCTATGGACATCAAATTGGTAGGGGAGAAACTAAAGGAAGTAGGAGACTTCTGTTACTTAGGAAGCAAAATAACCAGTGATGGACGAAGCAAAGAGGATACAAAAAGTAGGTTGGCTCAGGCAAGGAAAGCATTTCTGCAGAAAAGGAATCTGTTGACTTCGAATATAGATTTAGGTATTAGGAAGACATTTTTGAAAACCTTTGTCTGGAGTGTCGCTCTCTATGGAAGTGAAACTTGGACTATTGGTGCAGCTGAAAAGAGGAGATTTGAAGCGTTTGAAATGTGGTGTTACAGGAGAATTATGAAGATCAGATGGGTAGATAAGGTTACAAACGAAGAGGTATTAAGACGAGTGGGAGAGGAGAGATGTTTCTGGCGAATGCTAATGAAGAGAAGAGATAGGTTGGTAGGACACATACTAAGACACCCAGGAATAGCAAGCTCAGTTTTGGAAGGAAGGGTCGAGGACAGAACTGTAGGGGTAGACCAAGATTAGAATATGTTAAACAGATTGCCTCGGATGTAGGGTGTGGTAGCTATTTAGAGATGAAACGATTAGCTCAGGACAGGGAGGCATGGAAGGCTGCATAAAACCAGTCAAAAGACTGAAGACTCAAACACAAACACATTCTTTCATTCTCTTGCTCACAACTTCTTTCAATTCAGCTGTCCTATGTTATTTCTTCTCAAATGTGTGTATCTTATTTCTAAAAGTGGTTCTGTTGCGGATGTCTTGATCAGTGATGTTCATTTCTTGTAGATCCTTCGTCAGGTATTCTTGAAATATATGCAAAGAATTTATCCCTTCGTTTTCGCATGGTATCTCAGATTCTGCTGCATGATTTATATACTTCTTTATTACTAGGTAATCGGTGTGTGTCAGCACATTCTTTTGATCCGAGAATTTTTCTTAAAATATTTCGTTCCTTTTTTTTCTTTCGTTTTCTTCAATTTCTATTTTAGTTGTTAGTCCTAGGCATTTCGAATCATACATGTTGGTTGGTTCCTCAGTTTAGGGGCTGCGACAACGCGGTCATGTAGCCCCGTGTACTTTGGATGTGTGTAGAATCTGTCTGATAACCGGTGTTAATTGTGATGACTGTATTAGTGTGTGTATCTGTTTTTTAATTCAAGGAAAGACTGCAATTTTGATTTGCCGCCAAACGCCACCGTCAACGATTACTAATTCAGAACTCAGCTACTAGACGCCACCCCAGTCGGCTCCTGGCAACGAACGTAGGGACCTAACAGCGTTGTTTACATTCTCAACCTACACAATTTAACTTCACACAGGTATAATTAGTGGAAGATTCTTTAACATGCCATAAATCTATGACATGGGACCGCCGGCTTTACTTCCCCTTTGGTTGAATTACTGTTTAGTCTTAATAAAAATCACTTTCTTGTTGTATGTGTTCTTCGTAAAGTAATAATAATAATAATAATAATAATACTGATAATAATAATATCGTATGGCCTCGGGTGCCAGGTGCATGCTTTGTTAATTGACACCCAGAGGGCAGCTCGCGTGTCGAATTTAATGTTCCTTGGAGCGCTATGAATGTCAAGGAGGTTAGATATCTAAGCTCCTTGACGTATACCGCTTTCTAGTGGAGAAATGAGGAACTTTGTGTTGGCGGAAAATCCCGAGATTAATTTTGCCACTATAAACACGGCCGACCGAATTCAAATGGGTTCTTTAACATGCCAACAACGTATGACATGAGTATCGTGATTTTTGTCGCCTTTCAAAAATCACTTACATGGCCAGGAGCGAACCTGCAAGCTTGGGGTTGGTAGTCCGACACTTTAACCACACACACACCGTATTTTGGAAAACCTATTACTATATTTTGTTTACATCGTTGTGCCTGTAAGAGGTGTTCGATTGAAACAATCTAGCTGATTTTGCATTCTTGACCTCCCAGAATCTCTTCATCTTCTCGCTATGTATTTTTCTGCGCCCCTCCGACCAGGTTCTGTTGGATGTAATGTTTGGGTGGTCTGGAAATTGCTTATTGTCAACTAGTTCTCTAAATTTAGATCTGTACAGTACCATATCACTTAAGATGTCTATTTTCTGAAGGTCTTCATCAACTTCAAGCAGTCAATTATTCTTAGCTTTCATTGAGAGAGTAAGATTTAGAATTCTTTTAGTCAGCCAGTGATCACTAAATCTGAGAATATGCACTGAAAATTTCAAACGACTTTTCCAGAATATGTCCGAGATTTTCTACAAATGCTGATAAAGCTCCTGGGATTCTCCTTTCATCCAAATTCCCTCCGTACAATCTGGGCCAAAAATTTTCCTCAAGATATTTCTCTCTTGTTTTTGTATATCTTTAATCAGCGATCTGACCCCAAGGATCATTGTTTCAGAGATTTATAGTGCCTCGGGTTTTATTACCGTGTTGTAATGTCGTAATTTATGTTCGATGATGTCGAAATGTAAATATTATGTCATGGAATTGTATCATATTGAGGATCATTATAACACTATTTTTAGCCTACTTTTCACATTTTGCAAAAATGAGGAAAAAGTAGTCTTATGAGATCGGGCAAATGTGTGTCTGTCTGTCTGTCTGTCTGTCTGTCTGTCTGTCTGTCTGTCTGTCTGTCTGTCTGTCTGTCTGTCTGTCTGTCCTTCTGTCTGTCCTTCTGTCTGTCTGTCTGGCTGTGTGTGTGTCCCCCCCTATCAACTCCTAAACGGCTGCAGCAATCAAAACCAAATTTAGTATGAGTAAAGATGTGCACCGGAATAGCTCACGTCCATATTTGAAAATGATGTCATTGCTACCAACTGCTGAAAAAACGCACTAGAAATTTGAGCTCCATGTTGGATATCCTGCAAGGTATGCATAGGAGCTATTCCAAAATTGGCACACATGTAGATAATACTATTTCAGTTTAATTTCCAGGAGGCCAACCATGACAGTGTTGCCAAAATAATTTTAAGCCTTCTCATAGGTCCAATGTTTAAATGCATATAACTTCTACACTATCAACTGGATTTCAACCAAATTTTGTATGTAATATCTGTACATAAACAGATATGACTGAGCGTATTCTTAGGAGCCACCAGGGCTGCCAACTGTTGATAATTGCTCTCTCTATTTTTTTATCCAAATACCAATATATCAGAAGCCAACAGCTTTAAACTATGCACACGTATAGTACCTGACATGTTTGATTAATTTTGGAGTAACTTATATACGTCAGTTCTACCAACATGATTCTAAGCCTGCTGATAGGGTCAATTTTTAAATACATGTAACTTCTATACTATCAGTAGGATTTCATCCAAATTTCACATGTGCTATGTGTAACATATCAGATATGACTATAAGTATTCTTCAGTGCAATCAGGGCTGCCAACTGTTAATAAATGCTGTCTATATTTTTTTTTTACCCTAATATCAATATATCAGAAAGTATGCAAGCCAACAGCTCTATACTTTGCACACGTATAGCACCTGACATTCTAGATTAATTTGGAGTAATTAATACAAGGCAGTGCTGACAACATGATTCTATGCCTGCTGATATGTCCAATTTTAAAATACATGTAACTTCTATACTAACAAATGGATTTCATCCAAAATTGGCACAACAAGATATCATAATATTTGAGATTATTTCTGACCAGCACACGCATGGTATTGTTGGCAACATGCTTTTACGCCTGCTGATAGATGAAGTGTCTAACTGCATGTAACGTCCATTGGACTTCAACCAAATTTTGTATTCTATACCTTAAGAGATAGAACTAAGAATATATTCAGTCACCAGGGCTGCCAACTCTAGTGCTCTATTAGGCTACATTATACCAGGTATATTTTGAACTAATTAGATATTTCGATATTACCAACTTAATTTCGTCATTATTCTAGATAGGTTCATATTCTGTAGAATAATCATTGGCATGAAAAGTAGGCTGTATAGTTCTTCACGGAACTTCTTGTTATTTTCTAATTTCCGCATTCCGTATTCGTCTTGGTATTAAAACTTAGTATTCTGGCAAATGTTCCCCCAGATATATTATTATTATTATTATTATTATTATTAGGACTCGGATATTTACCTAAAAATAGCCCGAATATATAAGCAAATATGACCTTAAAATTACTGATTTAAATATGGCTGTGATTTTAAATTATAAATCCAAGTGACAAACCTTTCTAGATTAAATAGTTAACTAAAAACTGTAATTCTATTTTTATATTAATTTTCTGGATATACATGTTTAAGTGGTTATTTAGAGTTAATTTTTGTAAACATTAGTTCCCGTTCAGTAGGTTGAGGATGATTGCACACCTACAGCTGCCGACCGACAAATGCTCAAAGTATGACCTAAAGGTAAAAATGTTGGAAATATGCATTTATAGGTACGACAAATAAAAACCATTGTATTGTGACGATAATCACTTGATTTGCATCAGAAACCAAACGGGCATGAGAATAGAGGCGAAGAAAATAATATGATTTTTCCAAAATAGGGTTAAAACTTTGAAGCCTGTTTCCCGTAAATCTATTTTTTAGCCTACTTTCGATTTTTGCAAAAAATGAAAGTAGACTTATGAGATCACTACAGGGCGAAAAAATTGTGTCTGTCTGTGTGTGTGTATGTGTGTGAGTCTGTGTGTGTGTGTGTGGGTGTGTGTGGGTGGGTGGGTGTATTATGAATGTCTCTCCCCCCCCCCCCCCTATCAATTCGAACACGGTGAGTGCAAATTGAACGAAATTTGGTACAAAGGTAGCACTAGCAAAGGACACCTCAGTGTCATGTTTTATATCGCCGCCATCTTGACGGAAACGTAATGGCGGCCACACAAATGTTCAAAGCTTAAATCAAATTACGACTAACCTAATTATCCGATCTCTACCAAATTTTGCAACAACATACCTTTATGGGGGCAGCATCCTTTGACCAAAGTAATAGGTCATCAGCCTAATAATTTGCGGATGGCGGCCATCTTTGTGTGAAAATCGATTGTCCCTATTAATTCGAACACGGTGAAACCGAATGGAACGAAATTTGGTACAGAGGTAGTACTAGCAAAGGGCACCCCAGTGTCATGTTTTATATCGCCGCCATCTTGACAGAAACGTAATGGCGGCCACACAAATGTTCAAAGCTTAAATCAAATTACGACTAACCTAATCATCCGATCTCTACCAAATTTTGCAACAACATACCTTTATAGAGGGAGCATCCTTTGACAAATCTAGTAGGTCATTAGCCTAATAGTTTGCGGATGGCGGCCATCTTTGTGTCAAAATCGATTACCCCTATTAATTCGAACACGGTGAAACCGAATGGAATGAAATTTGGTACAGAGGTGGCACTAGCAAAGGGCACCCCAGTGTCATGTTTTATATCGCCGCCATCTTGACGGACACGTAATGGCGGCCACCCAAATGTTCAAAGCTTAAATCAAATTACGACTAACCTAATCATCCGATCTCTTCCAAATTTTGCAACAACATACCTTTATGGAGGAAGCATCCTCTGACAAATCTAGTAGGTCATTAGCCTAATAGTTTGCGGATGGCGGCCATCTTTGTGTCAAAATCGATTACCCCTATTAATTCGAACACGGTGAAACCGAATGCAATGAAATTTGGTACAGAGGTAGCACTAGCAAAGGGCACCTCAGTGTCATGTATTATATCGCCGCCATCTTTACGGAAACGTAATGGCGGCCACACAAATATTCAAAGCTTAAATCAAATTACGATTAACCTAATCATCCGGTCTCTACCAAATTTTGCATCAACATACCATTATGGAGGGAGCATCCTTTGACCAAACTAATAGGTCATTAGTCTAATATTTTGCGGATGGCGGCCATCTTTGTGTGAAAATCGATTCCCCCTATTAATTCGAACACGGTGAAACCGAATGGAACGAAATTTGGTACAGAGGTAGCACTAGAAAAGGCCACCTCAGTGTCATGTTTTATATCACCGCCATCTTGACGGAAACGTAATCGCGGCCACCCAAATGTTAAAGGCTAAAACGTAATTACGACCAACCTAATAATCTAGTCTCTACCAAATTTTGCAACAACAAATCTTTATGTGGGAAGCATATTCTGACCAAACTGCTAGATCATCAGCCCAATAGTTTGCAGATGGTGGCCAAGTGTGTGTGCGAATCGATTCCTCCTATCAATTCAAACACGGTGAAACCGAATTGAACGAAATTTGGTACAGAGGTAGCACTAGCAAAAGGCACCTCAGGGTCATGTTTTATATCGCCGCCATCTTAACGGAAATGGAATGACGGCCACCCAAATGTTAAAAGCTTAAATAAAATTTCGACCATCCTAATAATTTGATCTCTACCGGTTTTGCAACAACATGCCTTTTTGTGGAAAGCATCTTATGACTGACTACAAGGTCATCAGCCCAATAGTTTGCAAATAGCGGCCATGTATGTGTGCAAATCCATTCCCCAGATCAATTCAAACACGGTGAAACCGAATTGAAAGACTTTTCTTTACAGAGGCAGCACTAGCAAAGGGCACCTCATATTCATGTTTAATATCCCTATAGCACGTTGTATTTCAACAAGCTACTACAACTAATTTTCAATTATACTCCTTGAAAAGGACAAAGGGTTATAACAATACCCATGCATTTAGGAGAAAGTAGGCTATTTGTTCTTTACTGAACATCTTGTTTCTTACTTAAGGAACATTTTTTCAGCCAATTTTTAATGTAAAAACTTCAAATTTGCGTCACTTCTTCATACATACCTATTACAACTACTGAAACAACAGTTTTTAATTTGCATGTTTTTTTGTATTTTTTGGGGGCCAAAATATTTCTTAAAAATACCATAAAACATGTTCCATGAAAAAAAGTTGTTTTCTCCTTAAGTATGTAGCCTACTCATAAAAATTTTGCTTGTTTCAGTAGAAATCAAACACACCCAGCCTTAACCTGTAAAAATTTCAAGTGTCTAAGTTCAGTGGTATCAGAGAAAATGTTCCTTATAACAGCACATTGTAAGCATAGGGTATTCCGTATCCCCTTAGGCCATCACTGAAAATTGGATCATCATAACACTCACGGGTTGTTCGATATTTATGAAACTATACGATTTGAGTACTTATTCCTTTGTTGTACTGTTTCTTAAATCTATGCAAAATGATAAAGGAATTACCTTAGAATGTTAAAATGACATGAAACAGGCGTCACAGCGGCCAAAATGTGAAGTGGACAGCAATTATGGAGCGTATTTTCCTACAGCAACAGTATCTGCATATCGCAGGCTTCGTACATTTTTGACGTGTAACATCTTTCCTCTCGGTTGCTGGATATATTTTGTGGGACGGAAATGTGTTACAAGAAACAATGAGCGCGCGCGGTGGCGGAGATTGGTACCAGGACGTACTGTTGGACAACATAGTGTTGCCTCTCGGTTGCTGGATATTTTTTGTGGTAGTGATTTTGGAAAAGGGACGGAAATGTGTTACAGGAAACTGGGGAAGCGGAATTTGATTTGACCAATGAGCGCGCGCGGTGGCGAAGAGATGGCTGTGAGATGGTGCCAACCCATTTTACGTGAGGTGACGCCCCCTCTTTTCCCCTTAAGTTAACCAAAGGACCCAAAACTAATTGGTCATTGGCTTTTTAATATCTCGCGAACCAATAATGCTAGGGACTTGTACGAGGCGTCCTAGGAGTCAGGGTGACGCCACCCGTTTTTTATCCCCCTCTTAATTTAACCAAAGGACCCACAACTAATAGGTCATCGGCTAAAGTCAATTCTCTTTCATTTGGATGCTCATTTGTCACAATCGGTCGCTTGTGAGCGCCGCAGGAGGGATCTATACTACTGAAATAATATATACTAGCATTACACGTCGCGGCTTCGTGAATATTCTATTTGAAAAGAGTAGGCTACACTTAGCAAAATCTCATTCATGAATGCTATGACTGCTTTATCCTTGGTATGAATAATCAGTCTTTATCAATTCAGCTACTGGTGCAGTGGTTAGGGGTTTGTCATTCCTTCATAGGTATATCAGAGCGAAGTTAGTTTTCTGGGAATATCACAGACACTGTTAATTTAAGGGCCTTTAAACGTGGTTTTCGGTGACCATTTATAGTCAGGTGAAAAAGACCTTTCGTACCACACTCACAGGTGAAAATTACGTGAAAAAAATCTAGTGCTTCTTGACACCCTTAAGCGCACTATACTGTATGTATTGATGAATTTTACAGCTTAATTTGGTTCCGTGATAACCTTATAACCGTCTGGAAACTTTCACAGTAATGTAATAATTGGAAATGCATTGCGTCTTACAGAAATACCTGTGAGATTCTGTTACCATGGTTACCGTGTTGCATTCTTTCATTATTTCACTGTAAATTGTTTTATGGTATTTATTTAATTGTGAGGTATTTAAAGAGTAACTGAGTGCGTTTCGCATACGCATTGGGTTATGCTGAGCCTGTAGGTACCCCATATGAGTAGGTTGGTGTTGTCTGTCTGTCTTAATTTAATAATTTGTAATTAATCAACAGCGATTAATTGATTAATCGACTGATCATTCAATCGATTAATCGGCTAGCAGAAAAAACATTAATTGTTTAGTAGACACCAGATAGGAAGATAAGTACAAATGAGAGGCCATCGCTTTAGTTGAATTACGCTTATTTTCGGATGTATAGAAATCTATAAAAGTTGCTTTGCCTAAATATACAAAGTGTTCTTCCGTGTTTATGTTCACAATAGCCAAGTAGCCTAATACTAACAAAGGAACGGATGTTGTTGTTGTTGTTTGTTGTTTGAGCCTTCAGTCTTTTGACTGGTTTGATGCAGCTCTTCACGCCTCCCTGTCCTGAGCTAATCGTTTCATCTCTACATAGTTACCGCACCCTACATCAGAGGCAATCTGTTTAACATATTCTAACCTTGGTCTACCCCTACAGTTCTTGTCCTCGACCCTTCTTTCTATAACTAAGCTTGCTATTCCTGGGTGTCTTAGTACGTGTCCTACCAACCTACCTCTTCTCTTCATTAACAGTCGCCAGAAACATCTCTCCTCTCCCACTCGTCTTAATACGTCTTCGTTTGTCACCCTATCTACCCATCTGATCTTCATCATTCTCCTGTAACACCACATTTCAGACGCCTCAATTTTCTTCTTTTCTGCTGCACCAATAGTCCAAGTTTCACTTCCATAGAGTGCCACGCTCCAGACAAAGGCTTTCAAAAATGATTTCCGAATACCTAAATGTATATTCGATGTCAACAGATTCCTTTTCTGTAGAAATGCTTTCCTTGCCTGAGCCAACCTACTTTTTATATCCTCCTTGCTTCGTGCATCACTGGTTATTCTGCTTCCTAAGTAACAGAAGTCTCCTACTTCCTTCAGCTTTTCACCTGCCTATTTGATGTCCATAGAGGATTCTGATTTCTTTCGGCTGCATTCCAATATTTTTGTTTTAAATTTTCTAATTTTCATCATGAATTCTTTCCTCAAGACGGAGTCCATACTATTTCAAATCCTCAGGCGTGTCGGCCAAGATGACGGATTGCGGTGTAAAATTCTAATCTGGTCGAAATTTAGTACACACTAATCCTAGAAAGTTGTACAGTGACGTAGCGAAACCGCACGGGCCACTTTCAATTTTGAACTCCATTATTGAACACCGAAAACCTGTCGGGCGACGGCATGGACGAGAAGGTGCGAAGAGGTAAAGCTGACCTTGAATCCTAGCAGCACGCGATGGTTCGCGGCCATCAGGCAACGAACTGCCATGCTAGTAGGGGAGTAGTGATGGTTCTAACTCACCCGGCGTTGCTCGGGCGGCGTCCATGTTAAATCATTAATATTTGGCCAACCCGTGGTCGGAGATTCACGAATGAGGTGTCGTTGGACTCGGGCTGCCGGGGGCATTGCTATGGACCATGCATTATATTTTTCAATTTTTTTTTGAAATTTTTCGTTTTCTAAATTAGGCGATAGTTTGAAAACCAAACATGATAGAACGTTCTGCCATGACTCAAACGAATGGGCTTTATGACCTTTATTTTTTGTAATAAAACTTTTTTATTTTTTATGTTTTTTTGAAAACACTCGAATTTTGAAAATCCTATTTTTTGGAAACTAGGAAGTTTACAAAAAAGGTTGTTTGACGTAAATCAATGTTCCCTACGCCCTCTACCCCTAAAATAAATTTCAAGACTCTAGGATAAAAACCTGACAGTAGTGTGGTACGGAGAGAGCTGTCTCACTTAGCAAGTGGTGAGCCCCTGCGACCTTGGAATGGAAAGAGCCATGTAGGTGTCGAAAAGGTGAAATGCTGGAAACACGGTTTTTTTGGGGGGGGCGAAACCGTGATTTTAAACTTTTTGCTATATTTCGCGAACCAATCATGCTAGAGGCGTGTACGAGGGGTCCAAGGACTCGGGGTGACGTCCTCTCTGCTATGGACCACTCGTTATAATTTTTTAAAAAATTGGAAACTCGATTTTGGGGTAAACACGTGTTTTTTGTGATTTTGCCGATATCTCACGAACCAATAACGCTAGAGGCGTGTACGAGGCGTGTACGACAGGTCCAAGGACTCGGGCTGACGTCCTCTTTGCTATGGACCACACTTTATATTAAAAAAAAATTGGAAACTCGATTTTGGGGTAAACACGTGTTTTTTTGTGATTTTTGCTGATATCTCACGGACCAATAACGCTAGAGACGTATACGAGGTGTCCTAAGACTCGGGATAACGCCCCCTTTCAAATGTGGTAGATATTTTTTCCAAAAAATAATTCACAAAGGGCCTAACGCCATACATGTTGAAACAAAACTGTTTTTTTTCTTTACCTGTTTATAATGTTTATGAAGCGTGGTGGTTGAGAGAGACGATACGGCTGGGTGTGTGTGTTTCAACGAACCTGTCGCTTAGCACAAGGACAATGCTTAATAGAACAATCGCTATTTCGGCGGGTCGGTGTATGACAGAGCGAGCGTGCGTTTTTCTGATTTTTTCCTTTAACGTGTAAACGGTGATGAGAACTTGGTTCTATGTTGGTCGAAGCGAGTACAGAAAACCAACTTGCAGACGAGCAGGAGGTGAATGTCATTTGAGCATATTGGAAGTTGTTGATCTGACTTGACAACAGGTGCAATGGAAAAATGACCATGACGCTTGAAAGTGAAATAATCTGACCATCGTGGTGGCAGGGAAGTGCGAAATGCATGTGAACATGTGTGAGATGACATGTACGCTAAACAAGTTACATCCTGTCTTGCTTCGTACGTGACAAAATGCAAGTTCATGTGAAATTTGATCTGCCACAGGTGTTCACCTGGGACGTTAGCTGTCCACGTGCGCGATAACTGTTAACAAGTTACATCCTGTTTTGCTTTGTACGTGACAAAATGCAAGTTGATGTGAAATTTGATCTGCCACAGGTGTTCACCTTGGACGTTAGCTGTCCACGTGCCTGATAACAGAATGTTCAAAGCGTGAAAAAAAAGATTATACATGCAACGTAGCATATATAAAGACATGTCGTTATCATTTCCACTCTCACTTAGGTGACTACCTTTGAACACACTGCGTTGCGTGAAACACTTGGTCTTGTTTAACAGTTTTGGTGTTGGTGGAAAATACTTAACCACTTAACCTTGTTGTGAGGTAGGTATATATATATATATATATATATATATATTTATTGATTTTTATATATATATACATGCAATTATTTATTGATTAGGTAATTAATGATTTTATTTATTTATTTGTTTGCAGATAACGTGTATAGCCTACCTGTCGTGTGTCTGTGGGAACGATATTAAAGAAAGAGAGAAAGACAGACAGCTAGAAAAGGAAACCATTTCCACACTAGCCCACGAGACGGGAATATAGCAAAGCATTACACGTCAAGGTGAGATTTGTTTTTTTTTATATATAACCTGTTTGATTTTGTTTTGTTTATGAAATGCATAAACTATATGGAATGGATATACTTATGGTGGTTTATTTTATTTCTTTTTAGAGTGTTGGAAAACGCATGACCTCTGTTGATAACCAGGAACGTGTGTGTTTGGGGCCATTGTTCAGTAGTCTACAGCTGAAAACTCAGGTGAGAGTGTTCTTTCAAAATAATGTCTTTTACTGCTGCGGATACGTTAACTTGGGAGCCCCTAAACAGTTGTTTCAAATCGCGTGTGTGCTCTGGACGCGTAGTGAATGTTAGAAAAAGTTTGATTCCCAAAGAATTTTTAGAATCTTGTTTTGAAATTTTTAAAATTGAAATTTGTACAGCACAAAGGTTGCATACAGCTTTAAAGGTGAATACAGAACTAGTGTGCGATTTTATATATAAAAAGAAGAACTAGGAGCATAAAGAGACATTTTATATTTGCAGTAAAATGCAAGAGCTATTCATAGTCCATAATTTGGAACAGTGGTATCAAAGTCATGTGGTGAATGCCTTGCTATCAAAATTTGATAAACTGCAACAAGGACCGAGTGGTCTAGCCTTAGACAAAATCCATCATCTACAAATTCACATTTGTCAATTCAACCCGTTGAATGCTGGGTCTAGCTATATTAAATCACCACCAGCAATAGCTTCGAAAAAGGCTGTGGTCAATATAAAGAATCGTGACAATGATTGCTTTCTGTGGTCTGTGGCTGCGTATTTGCAGCCGGTACAACATAATGGTTGTCGAACAGGAATGTACAAGGCCAAGTTTGATGAATTGAAACAAACTTTAAATTTACCTCGAGTATCGTTCCCTATGGACTTAACCGAGATCCATAGGTTTGAACAAGATAACCAGGACTTTTCGTTCATGGTGTATGGCCTTGATGGTGATGAGATTGTGGGTCCTCTTTATGCTACAAAAGAACCGAAACGACACCATATTCATCTTTTATATCTGTCTTACGGAGAGATGAATCACTATTGCCTGATTAAAAGCTTGAGTAGATTGCTAAGCAGACAAATGTCCAAACATGTGCGTGCAAAACATATTTGTGATCGTTTTCTGCAATATTTTACCACTCTTACGCTTTTGGAACGTCATAGGGTAGATTGTGTTACTCAGGAAGCGGTGAGATTGATATTGCCACAAGGGGACAAGGCTGTGTTAAAGTTTAAGGACATTCACAAGCGTGACACTGTCCCCTATGTGGTGTATGCAGATTTTGAAGCTCTCACTACACCCATGGCGGGATGTGAACCAGATCCCTCCATGAGCTCAACCACACCCATTCAAAAACATGAACCCTTTGCCATAGGATTTAATGTGGTGTGTGCCTATGACCCCACACAATCCGTTTACAAATACCGCGAGGGGCCAGATTGTGCCAAATGGTTCTTGGATGAACTTGTCAAGTTGGCTCATGATGTACAGGAATTACTGGACCACCCAGTACCCATGAGCCTATCTCCAGAACAGCAGCAGCAGTATGAGCATGCCACGACATGCCATATTTGCGAAAAGCCTATTTTAAGTGGAGAGGAAAAAGTCCGAGACCACTCGCACTTTACGGGGGAGTTTCGTGGAGCTGCGCACAGCAAATGCAATTTGAACTTTCCAGCTCCTCGCTTCATTAGTGTCTTTTTCCACAATCTGGCAAATTATGGCATTCATTTTTTGATTCGTGAATTGGGTCATGTCAACAAGGGCTCGTTTACCATTATTCCCCAAAACCATGAGCGTTTTACAGCCCTGACATGGAGGTTGAGCGACTTAAGCATTCGATTTTTGGATTCCTTTAAGTTTATGGCATCCTCGCTAGACAGCCTTGTGAATGGCTTGAATGAGGAGGAATTAAAAAATACTAGAATGCATTTTAATGATCCTGAGCAATTTCAATTGTGCATTCGGAAAGGTATATTCCCGTATGATTTTTGCAATGGCTGGGACGTGTTAAAGCAAAGAAAACTCCCACCACAAGAGAAATTTTACTCGAAACTAACACGCAGTACCGTTTCCGATGAAGACTATGCACATGCATGTCAAGTTTGGCGAGTGTTTGGCATGAACACGCTAAGTGAATATGCTTTGCATTACCTAAAACTGGATGTATTGCTGCTCACTGATGTGTTTGAAAAATTCCGTAACTTGTGTCAACACATTTACGGTCTTGACCCGGCTCACTATTATACGAGTCCTGGGCTCTCGTTCGATGCCGCTTTGAAATACACTCAAGTGGAATTGGATTTACTCACTGATGTAGACATGGTTCTATTTTTTGAAAAGGGCATTCGTGGTGGCTTTGTGTCGCTTAACCAACGCCATGCCGAAGCGAACAATGTCTACATGCCTGGTTATTCACCAGACAAACCAGAATCGTACTTAATGTACTATGACGTGAATAATGTGTATGGTTACGCCATGAGTCAGCCTTTGCCCTATGAGAAGTTTGCTTGGCTGACAGACAAACAAGTGTCAGAATTTGATGTGAACATGGCTAGCCGAGAAACAGGCCGTGGATATGTGCTAGAAGTGGATATTGAATATCCCTCATCCTTGTATGATGAACATGCCGATTTCCCATTCTGCCTTGAGCAAATGGTTCCCCCTGACAATAAAGTGAAAATTGAAAAACTCATGGGCACACTTTACAACAAAAATCGGTATGTGCTACATATCCAAATGTTAGTGCAATGCCTCGCCCAAGGCTTGTTGTTGAAGAAAATCCACAGGGGTATTTCTTTTGCTCAAAAAGCATGGCTTGAGCCATACATGCGACTCAACACAGAGCACCGACAAATGGCAACACAGCAGTTTGAAATTAATTTTTTTAAATTAATGAACAACTGCATCTATGGCAAGTCTATGGAGAATGTTCGCAAATACCGTGACATTAAATTGGTGAATGTCTGGGAAGGGCGGTGGGGTGACCGGCGGTACATTGCCAAGCCAAATTTCAAATCGATCAAAATTATCGATGAGGATTTGGCTACTATTGAAATGAGTAAGACCATCGTGCCCATGGATAAACCCATTTACTTGGGTCAAGTCATTTTAGACTTTTCTAAATCGGTCATGTATCGATTTCACTATGAGTTTGCCAAACGCCATTTTGAGGACGTCTCTCTTTTGAATATGGACACGGACTCATTCATTTACCACATTCGCCACTGCAACCCCTATGACGTCATGAGGCAACATAGTGACTGGTCCGACACCACTTGCTATAGTGCTGACAACGTGTTTCAGCTGCCCATAAAAAACAAGAATGTAATGGGCGTTTTAAAAGATGAATGCGGTGAATCCATTATGACGGAATTCGTAGGTTTGGCCTCAAAAATGTATGCTTATCGCACACTCGATTGTAAGGAAGCCAAAAGAGCAAAAGGTGTAGGTAGGGCAGTGGTAAAATCGCTACGTATAGATGACTATCTAGCGGTTTTACGCACTGGCAAAGCTATGTCTCATACACAGTGCAGGATACAATCCAGCAACCATCATTTGTATCTTGTGGAACAGAGAAAACGCACCCTTGCCTCCATGGATAACAAACGTGTGTGGGCTGATGACCTGCTCACCAGCCTGCCCTGGGGTTATGATCGCAAGGAGGAGGAGGTGTGATTTCACTGTTTAATCGTTTATGGGACATAGCTTTATGTAACTTGTAGATTTAGTATTTTGTAAATATTGGTTTCTGCCATTGTAAATAGTAGATTGTGTAAATAGTGGCAACCCACTTTGAGCCATGTTTAACATCTCTCATTTCTTTATTTTCTTTGGCGGCCGTCCCGGTAGACTCAGTCGCCATGTGAGATACGTTCTGTCCGGACGTGCCTTGAGGCTCTCCACCTTATTATTTAAAATGTAATGTTTTTCCTTTTTATTTAACATTGTTATTATGCCGAAGCCTTCCATTTACTCATGTAAGTAATACATCTAACCTTGTGTCCACTATGCTCATTTCCTAAATTTAACTTTTCTTTTTGATCTTCGTCGTGTGCTTGGATTTGCTGTGGAACCAATCGAAATGGCGGTCTCCTGTTTTATTTTGTTTGAGTCTTCGTTTAACCTTTTATTTGTGCCGTGAAATATATCTGCGAGTGATTTTGTGAGTGTATGTTTTTCTTGCTGCCAGGTGCATTGATGCTGTTTGGATTGGGCATGTTTTTGAATGGGTCTCCCGTTGTTTGTGGACGTTGGCGTTTCGACCATTCTCCCAACACGTGGCATGACACCATATATTTTAGCCCTTATGTATTCCCTTCATTCCATGCTTCGTGCAACTGAATCACGGCGGTAACTTTAAGTAGGCCTTACCGTATTCAGCTCGAACTCGGAACGTAAGTTGGGGACTATATAGGTTTAGCATATTTTGCTAGACTACCTACAAGCACGAGTTGCTTTGTGTTTTATTACTGGATCGTCGGCTGGCATTTTGTGTGTTTGATTGCGTGTATGTATCATGATATATTTCACGGACACTTGACGTCATTTGTTTCTCCTTGTAGTATCTTTGGTTTTTGCATTTCTTTTCTCTGGGGACTGCCAGCTCGATCGCATCCCCATTGCTCGCCACAGCCTCTGCGACACGCACACAGCCTCTAGTTTTATCTTTGCTATGCTTGTTATTTGTGGTCGTCATGACAACCATCCATCTCTAGGCTGAGAAGTGATTGTTGTTGACCAGCGACCGGCTCGATTGCCTCTTGATCATTTACTTCCTCCCTTTTTACATCGTTTTCACGGAAGTGAGCACAGGTATTTATTTTATTTGTTTCCGTTATTTATTATTGTAAGTAATTTATTGTTTATAATCATCCTTCCCGTTTGAAAGTGACTGTATTTGACCCCTAGGGTACCTTTTTTTTGTGTGTGTTATTCTGGCCGGGTTTCTTTGTGTGTTCGGTTTCCATTCATTAAATTTCCATTTCTTTACCCATGTGTCTTATTTAGTAGTGTTTGGCGATCGGGCTGCTCGCTCTCTCTCTCTCTCTCTCTCTCTTCAAACCTAGGCCTATCTTATTCTAGCTGTCTAGCACCAGGAGGGTATTCCTACCACTCGTCGTGGGACCACCTTCACGGAGTCTGGAGTCGCTCGGCACATCTGGCCTGCAAGTACGGGCCCAGCACAGGTCAGAAATTAACATCCATTTCCACTGCGTACTCCTTTCTTTTCTAGTTGGTTCCAGTGATGCAGCTAGGAGGCACGCCAAGAATATGTTTATTTTAATAGGGCGGTGCAGATGGTAGCAGTTGCGAGGTTAAGTCTCCTGGTCGCTTAGCCATATCCATTGGATTTTAATATTTCGCTGCATATTTTTCAATGTTGTTTTTATTCTGTTTCATGTTCCCTAATGCATACTATGCAAACAAATATTGAGAGTCAATGTGAACTTCCAAGGAGTATGGACCATAAAAATAACAAACTATAAGGAGAGTGCAATGAGTTGGACCCTAACAACGAACCCCAGCATTGGTAATGTACTAAACAACCCTACTTCTTGTTTCGTACTCATTTCAGGCGCAGGATGGAGGCAAGACATTTGTAGTTATTGTTTTGAATTGTAGCTAGCAGTACTTCTGTAGTTTAGCCATGTATTCTCTCCCAGGTTGTAACGTGAAGAAGGAGCTCTTCCAGTCTGACGATGATCTGCTATCGTTTGAAAGTGTCTGTGGGAAAGACACTAATCCATTGACTGAGGTGAAAGGCCATCGCAAGGGAGGCGTAGCCAATATAGTGTCCAAGTGGGGAATTTCATTTTCTGGTGAACTGGGAGTTTCGTCTGTATTTGAGTTCTTAGACAGGGTCAGTGAACTCTGCCATTGTTATGACCTCGAACCAGACGACATTGTTGTCTGCCTACCGTTATTGTTGAGTGGCTTAGCTTTAAAATGGTATCGACTTACCAACAGATCTTTCATCTCGTGGGTTGATTTCTGTAAGTCAATAAAGGAGCGGTTTACGACTTATGATTTTGAACATGACTTGAAGGCTGAAATTCATCGCCGTACCCAGGGTTTGGAAGAGCCTGTAGACGATTTTGTTACTGGGCTAATGACTTTAATAAGTAGGTTGTCGCAGCCCCTTCCCCTTATTGAAACTGTTGATATTGTGTATAGAAATCTAGCACCTGAGTACAAGTCTTTCATACGCCGGTCCAGTGTGTATAGTGTGGCTGACATTGTTGATCAAGGACGTGAATGCGAGTTCAATCGGCGCCTGCGCAAGTCATATGTACCCCCACCCCTCCCCTCTGACAGTTTGTTTCCAGAGACTGCATGCGCGCAATCCCAGATTCAGAGGACTGCGCACCCATCTTCAATATCTCGTCAGGAGGACCGGGCAGTTAACCGTCCCCACTCGCATATTGTCGGGAGTATTCCCAATGCTACTTCTTCTGCGAATCCCGCTCCTCAGGATCAACAGTTACCTCGAAACCCGAACATGTATAACCGTATAAAATGTTGGAATTGTGATCGTTTGGGGCATCATTTTAATTCCTGCCGTGCGCCCTCGCGTGTGTTTTGTCACACATGTGGTCTTCGTGACCTGACGCACATAGCCTGTCCTAGATGTGCTTCGCGTCAGGGAAACGAGCATGGGTCCCCGGTTTAGACCCGCCGGAGTGGCCATGCAATGAAGTTCGCCGGGAAATGAACATTTCCACGACTGGAAACTTCTGTCCTTGGGTCCCTGTAAGTGTTAGGAAATTGTCGATACCCGCTTTACTGGATTCTGGTGCTTCACGTTCATTTATTCAGCGCTCCATCGCGGAACAGCTTCCTGTTACTCAGATTTGTCCACAAGATGGGGGTTTAAAATTTTATTCTGCGGTGAAGTCATCTATTTCTGTTTCTAGCGTTGTAACATGTCATATTAAGATATGTGGTTATTCTTGGGATTGGAACTTCCATGTGGTGGATGACTTATCTACGCCTATGATCTTAGGTTCTGATTTTATGCACAAAGCAGGGTTGAGGCTTGATTTTTCGGATCATTCCTTCAGTTTTTTGTTTAAATCCAAGGAGCGGTTTCATTTTAATACTTGTGAAGCGAGTGTTCCTTGTAATTTTTCTGGTATCTCTGCTGTTCTAATCCCTCCTACTTTATTCACGAGTCAACGTGACGCTTTATCTGATTTGGTGAATGAATTTCCAGATGTTCTCACGTCGGAACTGGGTTCCGCTATCGGCTACGAGTGTCATATTGATTTGACTGATGAGGTTCCAGTTAGGTCGGCGCCATTTTCTTGCTCTCCACCCAAACTCATTGCCATGAGAGAATATATTCATGATCTTAAGGCACGCGGTGTTGTGAGCCCTTCTAAGTCTTCTTATGGTAGTCCAGCATTCCTGGTGCCTAAGAAAGAGGGTACTTTTCGTTTAGTAGTTGATTATCGTCGACTCAATTCTAAGGTGGTGTTCGACAACTTTCCCCTTCCAACTCTGGAGAGCGCTTTTCAGCATTTTCACGGGGCGAAGTACTATTCCGTCCTAGATTTGAACTGTGCATATTATCAAATTCCTCTCGATCCCGAGAGCCGTAAGGTAACTGCGTTCTCCACTCCGTTCGGCCTTTTTGAGTTCAATAAGTTACCCATGGGCATTTCTATTGGCGGACAAGTATTGAGTAGGGTTTTGGATGAGTTATTTGGAGATTTAAAGTATTCATCTGTGTTTAACTATCTTGATGACCTCGTGATTTACAGTCCGTCTTTTGAGGATCACCTGATCCATTTACGTGAAGTCCTATGTCGTCTTCGCAGAGCCGGACTCACTGTTAACCCGGACAAAATCTCTTTGGCTTCGAAGCAAATCAAATTTTTAGGTCACATTCTTTCGGATGTGGGCATAGAAGTGAACCCTGAGCGTGTCCAATGTATCCAAGAGTTCCCTACTCCCACGAATGTGAAAGCAGTCCGACGTTTTTTGGGAATGGCGAGCTTTTACAGTAGGTTCATTAAGGGCTTTTCGGACATTTCAGCGCCCCTGAATTATTTGAAGAAGAAGAATGTACGATTCGTGTGGGGCCCCGACCAGTGTCTCGCCTTTGAGAAATTGAAAGAATGTCTTTCTTCTGCTCCCGTCCTTCGAACTCCGGATTTTGGGAAAGATTTTATGTTACATTGTGATGCGAGTGATGTCGCAGTTTCTTGTGTGCTTAGTCAGCAGGTGAATGGTAATTTGGCACCCATCGCTTTTGCCAGTCGGATGCTTAATGATTGCGAACGCCGGTATTCCACTTTCGAGAAAGAAAGTCTGGCTGTCGTATTCGGCTGTGAACGTTTCAGATCTTTTCTAGAACATCGGCATTTCATAGTGTATACCGACAATGAAGCTCTGTCCTGGATGCGCTCGCATGTCAAAAAATTGGGACGTATAAATCGTTGGATTCTTCGTCTATCCTCTTTCAGCTTTGACATCATTCACGTCAGAGGCAGTGAAAATGTTGTAGCGGATTGTTTGTCACGCATGTTTGAGGAACCTCCTCCCATTGTTGAGATCCCCGAGCCAGTGAATCTTCTCCAACACATTCCATGGTCTTTTACTGACATCCGTACGTACCAAGCAGATGACCCATTTTGTGTCACATTGCGTGAAAAAATTCTCGGGAAAGATCCTGGTGTATCTGAGTTTTCATTGCGCAATGATGTTATAGTGCATACCGCTCCTCGATCTTCGAAATGTAGGATTTTCGTGCCAGAGAATATACGAAGTATGCTCTTGGCGTATTTCCATGAATCCTGTTTTGGATTACATTTAGGTATGACGAAGACTTTCCATAAAATCTCTCAGGAATTCTTCTGGCCTCATTTGAAAGCGGATGCTTTTGCTTTCGTCCGAAAATGCGTTACGTGTCAACGTTCTAAGCCTGCAAAGAATTCCCGCATTGGACTTCACCACGCTGACACGATGTCATATCCTAATGAGCGCCTCTTTATAGATTATTTTGGTCCCCTAGTTAGGTCATCTTCTGGTCATAAAGCTATACTTACTGTCGTTGATGGATTTTCAAAATTTGTATGGTTATTTCCTGTCAGGGAAATCACGACACGTACCACTGTTAGGCTTTTGACCAATCATATTTTGGGTGTTTTTGGTCCTCCAAAGTTTTTAGTGTCCGATAACGCGAGCGTTTTCCGGTCCAAGTCTTTTAGATCAATGTGTTTTTCTTGGGGAATTGATCATGTCTTTTTGGCACCCTACCACCCTCAGCCAAATCACGTTGAAAGGTTTCATCGTAACTTGAAGGCTTGCTTGAGTGCGTTCCACAACGCAGATCAGTCACGTTGGGACGCAAATCTTCAGTTTTTCTCCTTAGGATTTAACACTGCTCTTCATGAATCGACGAATTCTACCCCTTCGGAATTGTTTTTAGGAAGGCGTATTGTTGATCCACTTCAGCTTCAGTGGAAAATAGATTATCTGGCTGCGCCATCCCGCCGTACCTCAGTCAAAGAAAAATGGGAAGTTGCTGTACGGCATCTGAAAAGGGCACGAGATCGCGTGGCGTCTCGCTATAACAAGGGTAGGCAACCTGTTTGTTTTCAGGTGAATGACGACGTGCTAGTGCGCCTACACCCACAGAGTTTGGCCAAGAATAAGGAGTCAGCTAAGCTAATGCTTCGCTGGAGCACGCCCAAAACTATCACTAGATTTTTAACACCTGTCACTGTTGAATTGATCTCCAAGGAGAATCCCACCGACGTATCCAGAGCTCACATATCTCAATTGAAACCATTTATTGTGTAACCTTCTTATTTGCTGTGATTAATGTTGTCCTTTTTCTGCGTAGGTGAGCCAATCATAATTTGCTTATGTTATCCAAGGAAGCTAGTATTCATATGGCATCTCCTTGACCTGCCTATTATTGAACCAATTTTGACCGAGCAGAGTCAAGTACAAATTTACGAGCTCAAGAAAGAAAATAATACAAGAAGAAATAGGCCTACATACTCTGTGTAACTTAATATCTATTGTAAAAATATGTATTTTTGCGAACTCGGCCAGTAGAGAATTTATATTCTATAAATAATGGACACATTATAACGCTTCTTTGTTATTTTAATACGTCACTTTCATGATGGGTATAAGGAGAATGGCAGACTTCGGCGTCAAAGGGCGAGAGTCTTTTGTTTATGATTTTCGTCCGTGTCTCTATCTACTTTTCTTGTCATTGTAACGCTCAGGCGAACCGTAATACCATTATGACAAGCCCAGGGATCGTCAAAGGAACGCGCGCCTTTGGGGACCCCGAAGGAGTTCTGTCCTGATATTGCGATCGCCGAAGCGATCTGATTATTTTTATATATTACTTCATTTTATAACTGTATTCTTTCTGATATGGCTCAATTGCTTAAGTGACTGTTATATCGATCACCCTCCCCCCTCATATTTTGTGTACTGTTATAGTTGTTGACAAACCACCAGTGTGATAAGGATGTTGTGTATTTTGGAACACTTGGGACATGATTGATTTCAAAGCGGTGGTGCTTAGTGATGTAAAAAGAAAAATCTTTTATTATTATAAATAATTTTTCTTTTGGGGGGTGGTGTGGATCCTGAGCCATGTTTAACATCTCTCATTTCTTTATTTTCTTTGGCGGCCGTCCCGGTAGACTCAGTCGCCATGTGAGATACGTTCTGTCCGGACGTGCCTTGAGGCTCTCCGCCTTATTATTTAAAATGTAATGTTTTTCCTTTTTATTTAACATTGTTATTATGCCGAAGCCTTCCATTTACTCATGTAAGTAATACATCTAACCTTGTGTCCACTATGCTCATTTCCTAAATTTAACTTTTCTTTTTGATCTTCGTCGTGTGCTTGGATTTGCTGTGGAACCAATCGAAATGGCGGTCTCCTGTTTTATTTTGTTTGAGTCTTCGTTTAACCTTTTATTTGTGCCGTGAAATATATCTGCGAGTGATTTTGTGAGTGTATGTTTTTCTTGCTGCCAGGTGCATTGATGCTGTTTGGATTGGGCATGTTTTTGAATGGGTCTCCCGTTGTTTGTGGACGTTGGCGTTTCGACCATTCTCCCAACACGTGGCATGACACCATATATTTTAGCCCTTATGTATTCCCTTCATTCCATGCTTCGTGCAACTGAATCACGGCGGTAACTTTAAGTAGGCCTTACCGTATTCAGCTCGAACTCGGAACGTAAGTTGGGGACTATATAGGTTTAGCATATTTTGCTAGACTACCTACAAGCACGAGTTGCTTTGTGTTTTATTACTGGATCGTCGGCTGGCATTTTGTGTGTTTGATTGCGTGTATGTATCATGATATATTTCACGGACACTTGACGTCATTTGTTTCTCCTTGTAGTATCTTTGGTTTTTGCATTTCTTTTCTCTGGGGACTGCCAGCTCGATCGCATCCCCATTGCTCGCCACAGCCTCTGCGACACGCACACAGCCTCTAGTTTTATCTTTGCTATGCTTGTTATTTGTGGTCGTCATGACAACCATCCATCTCTAGGCTGAGAAGTGATTGTTGTTGACCAGCGACCGGCTCGATTGCCTCTTGATCATTTACTTCCTCCCTTTTTACATCGTTTTCACGGAAGTGAGCACAGGTATTTATTTTATTTGTTTCCGTTATTTATTATTGTAAGTAATTTATTGTTTATAATCATCCTTCCCGTTTGAAAGTGACTGTATTTGACCCCTAGGGTACCTTTTTTTTGTGTGTGTTATTCTGGCCGGGTTTCTTTGTGTGTTCGGTTTCCATTCATTAAATTTCCATTTCTTTACCCATGTGTCTTATTTAGTAGTGTTTGGCGATCGGGCTGCTCGCTCTCTCTCTCTCTCTCTCTCTCTTCAAACCTAGGCCTATCTTATTCTAGCTGTCTAGCACCAGGAGGGTATTCCTACCACTCGTCGTGGGACCACCTTCACGGAGTCTGGAGTCGCTCGGCACATCTGGCCTGCAAGTACGGGCCCAGCACAGGTCAGAAATTAACATCCATTTCCACTGCGTACTCCTTTCTTTTCTAGTTGGTTCCAGTGATGCAGCTAGGAGGCACGCCAAGAATATGTTTATTTTAATAGGGCGGTGCAACTTGGACCTTTTGCTCTTTAAAAAAGTTCTATGCAACCTTATTTTTTTTAACTTTTGATTGGTAAATAGTGTGATTCTTTTAACGCTGTACAAAGTTGTGTTTTTTTTTGTAAATATGAAATATGTAAGATATTTAGTAACTTTAATATCTAGTATTTAATTATTTTTCGTAATGTAAATGATAAACTAAAAAAGTTTTTTTGGAATGAGTGTGCATGTCGAGAATGTGCTTTTGGGAATAAATAAAGTGGTTGTGTTTGTTCCCAAAGACAGGTGTGAATGTATGAGTGGAGAGAGAAAGCTGGTGTGTATGGTTGACCAGAGCAAACACGGTGAGGTAGGGTGGGTGGGTGGGGAGGGGGTAAATGGTCACTTATATACTCATTTTGTTTTCAATAGTTTCGTTCATTGAAATGTGGCAGTCAAAAGACATTATTTTTGTAAAAACAGTCTTACCTGCAGTAGTCGTAGACCTCGACGTTTCTCTAAACACGCATCAACACATTGCAGCATCGCCATGGTCAAGCACTTGCATGAACATCATTGTCAAATCTCAACTTTCGACATACACCAAATGGAAAAATGTGAAAACAGCAAAATGGAAAATCCATGTTTCCATATCACCAAAAACGCAATACTTAAAACGGACATTTAAAAAAACTGGAAATGGCCATATGTGAAATTTGAAAATTCAAAAAACTTCAAACGGACATTGTTTAAAATGTGTCATCAGCAAACTGGAAAAATCCATATCATGAAAAACGCAAAACTTGAAACGAACATTTTTAAAAACTGTAAATTGCAAATTGGCAAATGACAGTGTGTGGAATTCATCATGTGTGAAATGTGTAAAATGAAAAAATCAGCCATCAACATCACGATTTCTTAAAATTAAAAATAACAAATCATCGTGCTCTGGTAAACCTTTGTTTTTATTTCATAGTCATAGTGAATTGACAAAAGAAAAATAGAATACAAACAAATCCCAATTCCTCACTCCTCAATGTTTATGTGCATGCATCATCAACTTTCCTTTCATAGCACTAATGACAATTAGGGCTGCCATCCTTTCACCCACTGAGGCATCACTGGATGAGAAACGTTGTTTAGCTTTCTTCAATAACAATTTATCTGCCACATGTCTTAAACCAGGATGACTATGGTGATAAGAAAGGTCATGTTCCTTGCATGCTTGATCCAAAAGATTAATGGGTACATCACCACGTTGTAAACGTTTTTCGAGACGAGTTCCAGGGCCGCAAAAACGATAACCTGGAAGATGGATTTCGAAAGGTAAGTATTGAATCACTTTGTCAATGACGCCATTGCCAGTACAGGTCTGGCATATCGATGGTAAAAAGGTTTGGTCTTCCTCTTCCTCTGTGGACGATGTTTGTGTTTGTTGTTGTTGCTTTTTCTCGCCATGACACTCGTGGAATGATTCAAAAAAGTCTTTACATGGACTTTTATGACCGTGATACAGTTTCACTAGCTGGCATGTCGCACACTGACGCATAAACGGTATTTTTGCCATGGCCACTTGCTTATGGTGATCGTAATCCGTACAGGGTTGCAATTCACTCAACACAGGGTCTTGAGTCCATGATTTTGGTACATGTTGCCAGATTTCTTTGACCGCGTTGGCGGCCACATAATAAATGAACGACTTGGGGAGCGCCAAGAGTTCCTCTTTGGTAAAACTGTCTAGTTTCTTTTTGCACACAAAGAACTTGCCGATGGCTTTGTCCGTAGCATTGCCTTTCTCCATGGTATCACGTGCTGTTGATGTTTACACGTCGTTTGTAGAAATCTCACTGACGTCATTCACAGGTAAATCTTGAGTTATAATTTTGTTCAACAACTCCCAGCAGGCATGGGTGGTTAACCAATGAAAGAGATGCATGCGATAGGGCTGTATGGGTAATGTTACCACAGGAACAAGTATCCATGAGCGTTTGCAGGGAGGGGCAGCCCAACTCCATGAGGTCGATACATTGGCAGTAAGACGCCAAAAATGGTTGCAACCATTGACGTTTTTCATTACCTTTCACAAATACGACATTGGTCGAGGACAAGTGTGCTTTCATGACCACGTCCAAATATTTATAGGAAATGGTTCCCTGATTCCGGTCTAGTTGCCTATGATTTTCAATCCACTGGGTTTGTTTACGGTCTTTTTCACACAACAAATCAAAAGCATGGGGTGGTTTAAATAGCAAATGCGTAAAAACGTGGTACAATCGATCATGGCCACTTGTTTAAATATAAATTTGTTGTCACCAATTTTAAACCCTTGGCAATCCACAATGAGTGTGCGCAACATGTTGACGCTTGCCTGGACCAAGTTCAACTGACGACTGACTGACGATCAGGTGTGATAATGGCATGGACTTACCTGCCATGCTAGTTTTAAATTGAGGTTAGGGTAGGACAGAGGGACATGCAAAAATAAGAATTTAAGAATTACATCATTTTATTATCATAACACGTCTTACAGGCTTTTGTGATTTTGGGATAAGGACGATACCAACTGATACAACAATATAGTCTCTTGTGTTTGTAACGTCCATAACACCGATGATGTCCCAATGTCTCTAAACTAGGCGTTTTTGATGGTGAGCTGCTCACCGAAGCACCATGGATGTCATACGGTCCACACGTATCGTAACTTGTTAGCCTATTTTCAATTTTGAAAAAATAGGCTTATGAGATCACCTTTTGTCCATGTGTGTGTGCGTGTGTGTGTGTGTGAGGTGTGTGTGTGTGTCCCCCTAATAAAATCTAAACGGCTGGAGCGATATCAATGAAACTCGGTAAGTTCATAGCACTATTCCCGGCGACCTCGACCGTGCCCTTCAAATTTTGTTACGTCTCACCAATCCAACATGGCGGCTGTGCGAAATATTTCACTAGCATTCAATATCTCCGAAACTATTACCGATATCGGTCTGAAATTGTGTACGGTGATAAAAGGCACTACTAGAAGTTCACCTATGAGACTTTCAAAGACCTGGTGACTACAAAACCAATATGGCAACCAAGCGAAGTTGAGACCTTTAAATAGACGTTTCTCGCGATTTAACTATCCAAACGTAATGAAACTTGGTACTGCAATTGTTTATACACATTGTAATGCACTGGAGTCTAATTTAGTTCAATTGTTTACATAACCTCAAAATGGCGGTTGTGGGAAATATTTCACTGACATTCTATATCTCCGAAACTATTACAGATATCACCCTGCAATTTTGTACGGTGATAAAGGGTACTGATACAAGTTTACCTATGTATATTTCATAAACCTGTAGAGTACAAAACGAACATGGCGACCAAGCGAATTTGAAATATTGTAATAAACTTTTCTCGTGATTTAACTCTCTGAGCGCAGTGAAATGTGGTACAGTAAATGATTTTGCAGATTATAATGCACTGCCATCTAATTTAATTCAATTGTTTACATAACCTCAAGATGGCGGCTGTGCGAAATTTTAAAATTAAGTTTTTATTTCTTGTGTCGTAATCATGCGATCGAAGTGAAAGTTTGAATAATGAACCTAGGCAATAATTGTCCTTGAATGGTAGATAACTCTATGACCTAAACATATAAGAATCCTAAATGGCGAGCTTCCGAAATATTTAGACGGTTCTCAATATCTATGAATCTTTTACAGCAACCAAACTGAAATTTTTATGTTCATAGAGACTATGAACATATGTTCACCTATAGGACTTTCAGTAACCTGGTGAGCACAAATCCAACAAGGCGGCGACGCGAATTATAAATATTGAAATGGACGTTTCTCTTGAATTAACTATCCGAGTGCCGTGAAACGTTGCATTTTAAATGCTTATACAAATATTGATCCACTGGCATCTAATTTATTTCAATTGTTTGCATAATCACAAGATGGCTGCTGTGCGTAATTTTAAAATCTCGTTTTTACTTCTTGTGTTCTAATCATGCGATTGAAGTTTGAATACCACACGTACACAATAATCTTAATGTAATAGTACAAAAATAAAAATCCAACCTGGCAACCATCTGAAATATTTAGACGGTTCTCAATATCTACGAATCTGTTACAGCAATTAAACTGAAATTTTGTATGTTAATAGAGGCAATTAACATGAGCAAGATATATGAAAATAGGCTGTATAGTTCTTCACGGAACTACTTGTTTTTTTTTCATTACCCAGGGACACAAGTGAGGGATAGCTTGAATGACAGGGTATATTTCCCACTTCCATTCTACACAGGTAGGGGCAGGTGGGTGACCAGCGCTGATGTTCCTGCATGGGTTCATCGCCCTCCTGCCATTGGTCTATGATGATGGGACAAAAGGCACATATCACTTCATCTCTTGTTTTTAAATAGTAGAATCCAGCGGCCGCCAAGGCTTGAGGGTTTATGAAAGACACCCGCCACGCGGCAAAAGTCTTGAAACGTTGTTCCTCAGAGTTTAAATTCATGGATGTGACGTCTCTTGAGGCTTTAAAGCAAGACATGACTGAGCGGCTTGACGTGGGTTGAGCTGTTATTTATACACTCGTCACTTGGTTGGACAGTGGATAATAGTTGACTTGTTTGAGATGAATAATCAAACAGTAGGCCGTGGTATTGGCTGGTACATTGTCATGCGTTTCAAAATCAAGTCGAATGTCGATATTGGACGGCTTGACAGACTCTTCCAGGTAAGAACAGTCAAAGACAATCAGTGGCGCTCTTGCCTTAAACGCTTGGGGTAGTAGCATGGGGCCGTTCTCTTTTTAATAATACGACCATCGAAATTTAGAAAACAAGTCGTACAGGGGGCCAAACTTCTTTTTTGAAAAATCCAAATCCAGTCCTTCATAGGGAAACACAGGTCCGTTGAGGAAAAGACGTGCATTTCTCAATTGCAGGTGATCAAATTGCGTGGCATCTTTGGTTTGTTGATACTTGCGATTCGTTTGAAAACCCACGATCAGGTAGAGAGGTCTATCTGTATAGCGAGCTGTTTTTACAGACCAACTGTGTGTGTTGGTGGTGGGCAATAGCGGATACTCATGGAGTGCCCAGCTTCTAAATTCCATGGGTAGAGGAATATCTCTCATTACCATTTTGAGTATGTCCAGTTTTTTGTTATCTTCAAGGGTCACATGAGGCACTTTCCATAGCAAGCGTTGTAGTTGAATTTTTGAATCGATGGGGGCATTGTCGGCTCCCTTGAGTGCATTATTATCACTCCTGTCTCTCACTAGGTAAAGCACTTGCCTTGCATTGACCACAATGCGTTAGTGATCTTCGGCAAAGCCTAAAATCAGTTTAAGAGGTAAATATCCAGTAAAGGTCCCATCGGTGTGTACCATCCAGTCATTGGTCGAGTCAGGACACCAACCTGCCATGCAAAGTGTTTTACCTTCTTCCTCACTATAAGAGGGGTATAGTTTCATAACACTGGAAATGCCCACATTTCGAGTGCTATCCACCACGATATCGTTAATGACATACCGCACTTCAGAAAACAGAAAGGCCAAACCATGGTTGGCCAACTTGGATGTGGTGGGTGGGTAGATTATTGGCTGAGGAATAACCTACCCACCAAGGGAAGATGATTAAAAAAAGGAAGTGGGTTTCGGACTGGAGAAAAAGGATAGAAAAATAGGATGAGAGTTCCACAAAAATTATAACTTTAACTTTAATTACACTTAGAGGCAGTCGCCACTGAAATTTAACTTTTTGATACCTAAAGTAGGTACGAGCTTGGTCGAGGCTAACGGGAACCGCAGCTAGGACTTGGGCGGTTTGCAAGAGAGAGGCTTTAGTATATTTCCTCCCAAGCATGTATAAAAGTACTATGGGGAAGGGTGATGGTCTGGCAAGGCTGAGAGCAAACGATTTATTGTAGGTCTTCTCAAAGAAATTAGTTTTTGTGAAATGATTCGAAGAATGCCAATAATTCAAATCAAGTTTGGTATTTCCAATTTTTGAAGTTATAGAGTTTCTGGAAAAAGAGACCCAGTGCTTCCAGGAATGATAGTGACGAAAAATTATAACTTGGAAAGTAATCTTGGTAAGTGAACCAATGGTTGCCTTTGGAAATGGCTAAGCCTTTACTCAGCGAGAGGCCGGCTAAAAGCTTAGACAAAAAAGAAACACTTATCTTTTGGAAAATTGACCATAAGTTTTCGGAGAAGATCTCCACAAGCAGGTAGCTGGCTTAGCGAGCTTTACTTGCCTTACGGACCAATTAGAATTAGCTATTAAAGCTAAGAGAAGCTTTGAAAAGGTTGCCACTAAGAGTTCTTGCTCAAATGCAACAAGTGGTAAAATCCCTATCAATAGATTTAAGGGCATCGAGTAGGGAGAGCCAAGGAGGACAGGACCTTGTTTAACCTTTGTATTAGAAAAATGAAAAAGCGAAAAAGAACGCTTAATTTATTTAACAATTCAGGAGAAATTAATATTTTTAACAAATAAATAATTTCCAATCTTATTAACAATTTGAGGTCGCAGACCTCCGACAACATTCAGAAATTGCTCCAGGCAAATAACAATTCTTAAGGTTTTAAACCTGGTATTAAAATCTTTTTAAGATTTGAAAAAGGACCAAATGAAATGATTAAAGTTTAAACATTTACAAGAGTACAAGGAGTGTACTATAAGAAATTTCTGAAAGAATATTCTAGAGAGAATAACAACTTTAAAGCTAACTATAAGGAAAACATAAAGCATAAAATAGAAGTTCCTACAACTTCTTATACTAAAACAGGACCACATTATGAGAATTATACAAAGGAGGGCAGGTCACTTACTGTGAAACCTGAGTAGGCAATCAAAAGGAAGGTTCTAGACTTCCTATGTTTAATTAGGAATCACGAGCCAAATGGGGCAGTTTCCATTTCGTGAGACCTAAAAATAACTCACTCAAGAGTTGAAAATATTGGTTTTCCTGATAATAGAGAAATAACAATATAAACTTAAACCGTGTATAAAACACGTAATTATACAGCAATTACTTAATGATAAACAAGAAAAATGGAAGGGCACTTCGCAGAGTGACACCTTATTGAAACAGACCTAAATTGAAAAATGTATTACGGATTGTTAGTAGGAGGTTTAGGAAAGAGAAATACGGGATTGAGGAAAAATGTTCATGGCCTTATTTAAATGTAAACGGACGATCGCGACGCGGTAGAAAAGTTGAGCAAACACTAGTTTTCACTATAGTTCGTTGAAACTTATGAAAAGTTCACTGTAGAAACACGAGAGTTTATGGCAAAGAAAGTTGTTTCAATTTGAAAAAAAAAGATGACTAGTTGCACTAGATGAACAAAAGACTATTGCTGGAGAAAATGGTAGATTGCAATTAAATGCGCCATAAAATGTCCAACGGAGGAAGTAAATTCGCTATTTAGCTTTAATTCCGAAGTGAGATTCTTCAATTTTAAGTAGCATTTTCACAAGTGAGTGAAGATTTCATAACGGCAGGACTTGTAGATAAAATACAGAATCTAGAAGGTTCCAGAACGATCTCAGTAGAAAAATTGGGGCTAATGTAAATCCAACGGAGGAACTAGCTCGGTGAATTATAGACAGCGGGTATTTAGATAATGTCCCACGTAGTGAGAGGATTTCTCATTTGAATAGCTTAAGAAAAGCTCTTTTTTTAGTAAAGTTGGCTTATACAAACAAAGGCTCAACATGGCAAATCCCACGAAGAATGATTTTTGCCCCAAAATAAGCAATCGCACACTGTCTATAAAACATCTTTTAAAGCACGTGAAAGTTAAAACCATGAAGATGAGGTTAAAACTTTAAGATGGTACTTATCTTGATTTCATGTAGAAGGTGAAGTTCCCCTTGACGATAACTACTTTGCCAACATGGCGTAGAAGAAAGTTTGCCTCTTGGGTTGAGGAGACCGGCTCTAGGTGAGCCCTAACTGAATGAGTCAACTGCCGATTTACAAGTGAGACCAGCACTTCGAAGCACAGAGGGTCCAAGGAAGGGAAAAGAGTGGGGGTAGGAGACAAAAGGTATACATATCAGCATAACCAACTTATCAAACATAAATGTTCTTCTTGATGAATGGTCTTCAAAGAGTTGATAATAGGCGATACTAGCGCAGCATGGTGAGTGAAACAGTAGACGTAGTCCTCTTGCTCAAGGAGAAAATAGCTGGCGATGGTAACAAGATCTGGTGGCCAGATGGATATGTAAGTCCTCTCGCACCAGGAGAAATTGAGTAGCTTCAGAGATTCGCTGCTAGATGACGCTAGGTGGGTCACAGAAGTTATATATCTAGAACAGACTTATTAAGACATAAGAGATTTGCCCATCAAGGAGAAAACAGAAGATCACTGTTGGTGTTTGACAAAGAGGAAGGAAGAAATGAACATGCAAAGAGCAATCGACTTTATTCTCTCGTACCGTGTATTCAAAGAATACACCATACTGGGGGTACACACCAACAGAGAACAAATAAGCAGTTACACATTTAATGGCAGAGGTGCGATCAAAGACAGTGGTCTTGTGATAGCGCCATTAGTGGTCAAGATTTTGGCCACCCTGACTCTCCCATCTCTTCCAGGATAACACTCGGTCACTCTACCAGAAATCCATACTAAGGGGGGTGAAACATCCCTAACTAAGACCAAGTCCCCCACCTTAATGTCAGGACTGGAAAGAAACCACTTCTGTCTCCGTTGCAAGGAAGTTAAATATTCCAGGTTCCACCTCTTCCAAAAAGAATTACGGAGGGCTTCAAGTTTACGCCAAACAATAGGTAGATTAAAATCCCTGTAAGAATTGGGAAGAGGAGGAGGAGCAGAAAGAGAAGTGCCGATAAGGAAATGACCAGGTGTAAGCGGAAGCAGGTCATCAGGGTCATTGGAAAGCGGAGTTAAAGGACGAGAATTAACAACACCTTCAATCAAAACAGACAGTGAATTGAATTCTTCGTAAGTCAGAATTCCATTACCTAAGACTTTTCTTAAATGAGGTTTAGTGAGCTTTACGCAAGATTCCCACCTACCACCGTGATGAGGAGCGTAAGGAGGTATAAAGCGCCACCCTTTGAGTAGGAAAAATTAGAAATTTGTTCCATGGCAGGAGAGGAAGTGAGAGCTTTCTTCCACAGGGAAGCTGCGCCCTGAAAGGTGGAAGCGTTATCAGAGAACATCTCTGAAGGAACACCACGCCTAGCAGTGAAGCGAGAGACAGCTGATGAAAAGTAAGAAGTAGAAGCATTCGTTACTAGTTCCAAGTGGATTGCGCCTGTAACCATGCAAACAAAGAGAGAACATAAAGCTTACCAAACAATTTGCGTTTAGCTTCAGGAGAGTTTCGTTGATATTGGAACGGACCCATATAGTCCAAGCCAGTTAAAGCAAATGGGCGTATAGGAGAAGAGCGAAAAGAGGGCAGATCGCTCATTAATTGAGTATTGATTTTAGGTTTCGCTTTGAAGCAAGGAATGCACTTATGAATTACAGAAGAAACTTCATGAATTCCATTTATAATCCAGTACTTTTCCCTTAAGAAGCAAAGCAGAGTGCGTGTACCAACATGCAAATTACGATAATGAAAGTCACGTATAATTAAGGAAGTTACGTGATGTTTGGAAGGCAAAATAACGGGATGCTTTTTTGTCCTCAGAGAGTAAAGATTGCGAGAGCCTTCCACCTACCCTGAGTAACCCATGGTCATCAAGAAACGGGGCTAAAGCACGAAGACGGCTGGATTTGGGAAGATCTCTTTTAGAAGAAAGCAAAGACAATTCTGAAAAAAAGGCTTCTTGCTGTGTCAGTTGTAAAACTTTGATGGTAGCGAAATTCAATTCATGATTGGTAAGGTGTGGTTTGGGGAGAAGAGGTTGGTCAACCACAAAATATTTCCATCTAAGGAGATAGGCAATAATTCGTATTAATTTATGAAAAGAAGAATAGCGGGACAACAAAGGAAGAGAAGCGTTGGAAACCAGACACGAAGCAATAGATAGAGGTACTTTAGCGTCAGGCAAGTTGAAGTTTGTAGCTAGAGGTTTAGAAGGCCATGAAGAAGAGTCTTTGATTAACCACGAGGGCCCATGCCAGTACAATTGGGAAGCTGCCAATTGAGAGGGTAAACAACCACGAGAGATAATATCGGCTGGATTATCGGCACTAGGCACATGCCTCCATTGACATCCAGAAGAAAGAGTTTGAATTTTGGAAACCCTATTTGCCACAACAGTTTGCCAGTGAGAAGGGTTCTTAGCGATCCAAGAAAGGGTGATCATGGAATCGCTCCAGAGATAAATTTGCGAGAATTCGACTTTTATTACTTCCCGCAATTTCTTGACAAGTTCTGCAGCCATGAGTGCAGCGCACATTCGAGCCTAGGCAAAGTGATAATTTTGAGAGGGGCGACCTTCGATTTGGCACAAACAAGGTTGGAAACTAGAGATCCATAGAATGAATCGTGATAAACTAAATATGCACAGCAACCGTAAGCTTTTTCGGAACTGTCCGCGAATACATGAAGGAAGAAGAATGCTTTAGAATGAGAGCTGATTAAATTCCTGGGAATTTCAATAAGGGAAAGATCCAGCAAATTGCTGCGAAACGAGAGCCAACGATTAAGAAAAGAAAGAGGGACATTGTCATCCCATTCACATTTAAGCGACCACAGCTCTTGCATGAAGAGTTTGGCTATAACGATAACTGGGGCAAGAAATTGAAGCGGATCAAAAATTTTTGCAATTTCAGAGAGGATTTGTCTTTTTGTATTAGGAAGCTCTTCTGCGAGCGTAACTTTATAGATAAGAGTGTCAGTGCTAGTGCACCAGTGAACTCCCAGAGTTTTTATAGATTCGGAGTTTCCACAAATTTCGACAGAAGAAGGATCTACGTCTTCGACGGGAAATTGGGCGAGAAACTCAGGGGAGTTGGAGTTCCACTTATGAAGTGGGAAACCTCCATTCCTTAGTAATGCTTGAAGTTCTAAAGACACAAAAGAAGCTTCCTCCAAAGTGGAGAAGGACTGCAAGTAATCGTCAACATAGAATGACGTAGTTAGTGCCTCAGAGGCTTTGGAATTAAATAAATAACCATCTTGTGAGGCTAACAAGTGTAGAGATCGAATAGCGAGGAATGCGGAGGGTTTTAAACCATAAGTAATTGTTTTTAAGCGAAATACCTTAATGGGCTTGCTGATTTCATCACGCCACAAGATTCTTTGAAGATCTCGTTGTTCCGGTTGAATTAAAACTTGACGGTACATCTGTTTTATATCGGCTATGACAGCTATGGGAAATAATCGAAAGTTTAAAAGTATAGCAGATAGATCTGACTGAATGGCAGGACCAGAGTAAAGAGTGTCGTTAAGGCTGTTGCCATTGACGTCGGGCGATGAACCATTGAAAACAACTCGGATTTTATCTTTTACAAGAGGGTTTTTCCACACAGGATGATGATTTAAATAAACCGTTTCAAACGGGGGGTGCAATTCATCATCGGATTTGTAAACAACCTCCATATGATCTAAGCTTTCATACTCATCCATGAAATCAGTGTACTGCTTTTTGACAAGGGGTTCCTTTTTGAATTTGCTCTCGATAGCAAAGAGAGCTTTTCGAGCTTTAGGCTGAGCATTAATAAGTTTGGGGGGATTGTGTAATCTTGGCATTTGAACAATGAACCGGCCATCAGAAGAACGAGTGGTGGTGTTCAAAAAAGTTGCTCACAGAATTCATTTTCTGAAGAGGTTACATTAGGAGAATCAACGTTTTCAAGCCTCCAAAACTGTTCCAGATCAGTATTGGAGAAGTAACATTGCGATGCAGGTTGGGGAGAATAATGGGGAAGTTGCCCTGTGACGATCCATCCAAAATTAGTGTCTCTGGCGACCACGTTAGAGGACAACTTGCGAACCTGTTTCCGAAGGCAATTCCAAAAGACATTGGCACTAAAGAGTATGTCAATGGGGTTTTGTATGTTAAACAAAGGATCGGCTAACCTTAAATGCGAGGGAATGTTTAACCCTGAAATATCCACCGAGTGACTTGGAGTGTCTTCTCCAATGCTATTGAGAATTAAACAATTAAGTTTAAAAAAGTTGTTTCTATGACAAATATCTCTTATGGTTAGTTTTGAGAATTGTAAAGCTTGCGATTTTGAGCTGTTGATGCCCGACACATTGATAGAAGTGGGGTTTACGGGTAGGCCTAATTTTCTAATTAAGGAATTAGACACAAAATCATGAGTTGCAGCTGAATCTAAAAGGCCGCGTGCACGGACCCAGTTGCCAAAGTTATCCTGAACTTCAATTTGAACAGTAGACAACAATACTTGAGCACTGCGAATGGACTTGGCATTTTGAATATACGATGAGGCATTAGAACTATTAGCACTATCATTTTTAGGAGAAGTGGATGCTGTCGATGACCTTGCCTGATCATGACGATGTAGCAAAGTATGATGAGCCTTTTCACATTGGTAGCAAAGTCTTGTGGACTTGCAATTAGAAGCAGAATGCGTGGACGCTAGGCAGTTAAAACAATGCTTGTTTTGAGCAACTAATTTTCGTCTGTCGTCGACTGACATTTCTTTAAAGGATTTACAGAGGTATAGGGCATGGGGATCTTTACAAAGTATGCACTTTACAGGTTCGTTTAAACTCTTGCGAGGTTCGCTTTGAGTGTTTAAAACAATAGAGCTAGCAACACGACGTTCACTAGACCTAGTTGGGTAACCAGTAGTGTTTGATTTGAATTTGGATGAGCTGGACCCAGATTTTTGGGTATTAGACGCAGAGCGTTCACTTTTGGGTTTAATGGACATTAATTCGAATTTGAAACTAGGAGATGGAGGTTCACTTTGATTAGCTAGAGCGGTTAAAAGTTGGCATCTAGCGTTTATGAAAGTAACTAAATGCTCGTAAGTGTAGTCGTCTTCTTTAGAAAGTTCAATTTCCCAAGCTTTGAGGGTAGCAGTATCAACTTTAGCAATCACTAAATATATTAGGAAAGTATCCCAATAATTAGTAGGTTGATCTAATTGGGACAGAGCCTTAACGTGAAGTTGTGTAGTGTCAACTAGAGTACGTAGACTAGTGACGTCATTGTGCTGTGACGCAGGTAGATTGAATAGACCCTTTATATGGCGTTGAATACGTAACCGTAAATTTCCATATCTTTCCTTTAATAAGTTAAAGGCAATGGAATAATTTTCGGCACGCAGAGGAAGTGCTTCGACCAACTGCAAAGCTTGACCTCGGAGGATAGATCTCAAGTACTGACACTTGTAAATGACTTGAATATCTTCATTGTCGTGAACAAGGGAGCAAAATAATTCATAGAAAGAATCCCAAGCAGATTCATCTCCAGAAAAATGGGGTAAATCAATTTTCGGTAAAATTGGTTTGGGCTTGTGAGTACCCTCACGGAAAGAAGTTTGTGGTTCGTGAAGTGAACTGAGAACAGAAGCGTCCTTTTTCTGCTCCTCTTCGAGTTGGCGTATTATTTTGAAAGCAGAACCTATGCCTTCGTAATATTGGTTTTCTACTTCAACTCGATCTTCGGTTTGCTTGAGCATGCAAGTTTCTATTTCAGTTTGGATGTTACAATAATTTTCATAAGAACGTTCATAATCTCGTGCACGATGTTTCAACAAGTCTAATTGAGCTTCTGAGGGATCTAACTCTTTTATGTACTTTCTAAAACGGGTAATTTGTCCTTTATAGGATGCTCGTTTAGAAGTAAGTTTTTCATCTTTATCCTTCTCAGTAGGAGCCATGTTATAAAGAATAGATTGAAATGTAACTCACGATACTGTGGAACCTTGGAAATGCTGTCAAGCTGGCAGCAGCAAATAAGCAGAAAGAACGGGACACACCAAAGGAGACAGGAGTGGCCTCTTTCCCGTTCACAGGCTTTGCATGATGTAGTTATAGCTGAAAAATTCAAAGCAGATATTAATAATTTGCAGGGTATTGTCAAATGGAAAAAATGACAAATGGACTCTTCCGGGTTTCTGGGACCAATTTTTGGGTAGATTATTGGCTGAGGAATAACCTACCCACCAAGGGAAGATGATTAAAAAAAGGAAGTGGGTTTCGGACTGGAGAAAAAGGATAGAAAAATAGGATGAGAGTTCCACAAAAATTATAACTTTAACTTTAAATACACTTAGAGGCAGTCGCCACTGAAATTTAACTTTTTGATACCTAAAGTAGGTACGAGCTTGGTCGAGGCTAACGGGAACCGCAGCTAGGACTTGGGCGGTTTGCAAGAGAGAGGCTTTAGTATATTTCCTCCCAAGCATGTATAAAAGTACTATGGGGAAGGGTGATGGTCTGGCAAGGCTGAGAGCAAACGATTTATTGTATGTCTTCTCAAAGAAATTAGTTTTTGTGAAATGATTCGAAGAATGCCAATAATTCAAATCAAGTTTGGTATTTCCAATTTTTGAAGTTACAGAGTTTCTGGAAAAAGAGACCCAGTGCTTCCAGGAAGGATAGTGACGAAAAATTATAACTTGGAAAGTAATCTTGGTAAGTGAACCAATGGTTGCCTTTGGAAATGGCTAAGCCTTTACTCAGCGAGAGGCCGGCTAAAAGCTTAGACAAAAAAGAAACACTTATCTTTTGGAAAATTGACCATAAGTTTTCGGAGAAGATCTCCACAAGCAGGTAGCTGGCTTAGCGAGCTTTACTTGCCTTACGGACCAATTAGAATTAGCTATTAAAGCTAAGAGAAGCTTTGAAAAGGTTGCCACTAAGAGTTCTTGCTCAAATGCAACAAGTGGTAAAATCCCTATCAATAGATTTAAGGGCATCGAGTAGGGAGAGCCAAGGAGGACAGGACCTTGTTTAACCTTTGTATTAGAAAAATGAAAAAGCGAAAAAGAACGCTTAATTTATTTAACAATTCAGGAGAAATTAATATTTTTAACAAATAAATAATTTCCAATCTTATTAACAATTTGAGGTCGCAGACCTCCGACAACATTCAGAAATTGCTCCAGGCAAATAACAATTCTTAAGGTTTTAAACCTGGTATTAAAATCTTTTTAAGATTTGAAAAAGGACCAAATGAAATGATTAAAGTTTAAACATTTACAAGAGTACAAGGAGTGTACTATAAGAAATTTCTGAAAGAATATTCTAGAGAGAATAACAACTTTAAAGCTAACTATAAGGAAAACATAAAGCATAAAATAGAAGTTCCTACAACTTCTTATACTAAAACAGGACCACATTATGAGAATTATACAAAGGAGGGCAGGTCACTTACTGTGAAACCTGAGTAGGCAATCAAAAGGAAGGTTCTAGACTTCCTATGTTTAATTAGGAATCACGAGCCAAATGGGGCAGTTTCCATTTCGTGAGACCTAAAAATAACTCACTCAAGAGTTGAAAATATTGGTTTTCCTGATAATAGAGAAATAACAATATAAACTTAAACCGTGTATAAAACACGTAATTATACAGCAATTACTTAATGATAAACAAGAAAAATGGAAGGGCACTTCGCAGAGTGACACCTTATTGAAACAGACCTAAATTGAAAAATGTATTACGGATTGTTAGTAGGAGGTTTAGGAAAGAGAAATACGGGATTGAGGAAAAATGTTCATGGCCTTATTTAAATGTAAACGGACGATCGCGACGCGGTAGAAAAGTTGAGCAAACACTAGTTTTCACTATAGTTCGTTGAAACTTATGAAAAGTTCACTGTAGAAACACGAGAGTTTATGGCAAAGAAAGTTGTTTCAATTTGAAAAAAAGATGACTAGTTGCACTAGATGAACAAAAGACTATTGCTGGAGAAAATGGTAGATTGCAATTAAATGCGCCATAAAATGTCCAACGGAGGAAGTAAATTCGCTATTTAGCTTTAATTCCGAAGTGAGATTCTTCAATTTTAAGTAGCATTTTCACAAGTGAGTGAAGATTTCATAACGGCAGGACTTGTAGATAAAATACAGAATCTAGAAGGTTCCAGAACGATCTCAGTAGAAAAATTGGGGCTAATGTAAATCCAACGGAGGAACTAGCTCGGTGAATTATAGACAGCGGGTATTTAGATAATGTCCCACGTAGTGAGAGGATTTCTCATTTGAATAGCTTAAGAAAAGCTCTTTTTTTAGTAAAGTTGGCTTATACAAACAAAGGCTCAACATGGCAAATCCCACGAAGAATGATTTTTGCCCCAAAATAAGCAATCGCACACTGTCTATAAAACATCTTTTAAAGCACGTGAAAGTTAAAACCATGAAGATGAGGTTAAAACTTGAAGATGGTACTTATCTTGATTTCATGTAGAAGGTGAAGTTCCCCTTGACGATAACTACTTTGCCAACATGGCGTAGAAGAAAGTTTGCCTCTTGGGTTGAGGAGACCGGCTCTAGGTGAGCCCTAACTGAATGAGTCAACTGCCGATTTACAAGTGAGACCAGCACTTCGAAGCACAGAGGGTCCAAGGAAGGGAAAAGAGTGGGAGTAGGAGACAAAAGGTATACATATCAGCATAACCAACTTATCAAACATAAATGTTCTTCTTGATGAATGGTCTTCAAAGAGTTGATAATAGGCGATACTAGCGCAGCATGGTGAGTGAAACAGTAGACGTAGTCCTCTTGCTCAAGGAGAAAATAGCTGGCGATGATAACAAGATCTGGTGGCCAGATGGATATGTAAGTCCTCTCGCACCAGGAGAAATTGAGTAGCTTCAGAGATTCGCTGCTAGATGACGCTAGGTGGGTCACAGAAGTTATATATCTAGAACAGACTTATGAAGACATAAGAGATTTGCCCATCAAGGAGAAAACAGAAGATCACTGTTGGTGTTTGACAAAGAGGAAGGAAGAAATGAACATGCAAAGAGCAATAGACTTTATTCTCTCGTACAGTGTATTCAAAGAATACACCAGTGGGTGTAGAGCCATCGGCTTTGGTGAGCCGACCTTCAATCTGAATGACACTTTCATGTGGTAGGGTGTAAATATCTTGGTTGTTGATAACAAATTGAATTTCATCATTGTTATTGAGTCCAGGTGTTTGAGCTTGATAGGAATGGAGATCAATTCTTACCACTCCTGGTTGCTCCCCGATGCGGTTCGCTATCTCTAGGATAGAATTCATTATGAGGGTAGACGTGGTAACCCAAATGCTGTAAAATCTGCTTGCCTTGAGATGTTAACGTGTGTTCACGTGGCAAACAACTAACACCCTTCCTAGGCGGTGTTGTTGCTTTATACACAAACTTCATAGTGGCTTTAGCACCAACTTGTAAGTCACTGGTGTGGTAGAATGAGTTGTTGATCTCTATTGATCATTCTTAATGTTATATTACTAATACTATCGACAGCCACAGAATGGAAAAGCACCACTGAAGGGTTTTCACGAATAATATACCCATTGGGCGATGTCACAATAAAGTCATAAAGCGAATGCGATGGTTCCTGATTGGTGTACACTTGGCTAATAATATTACACGTCACCGACACATGATGGTCCTCAATGAATTTCACTTCATGGTCTGATTCATGTTTTTTGTTGGGCTCCAACACACGTGGTTTAAATCCTAGTAATGGACCAATGTAATCGGAGTGTGTTTTAAAGTCAATGTTAAAGGTAGAGAAAATACAGCAGCGATGAGTGTTGGTATTGCCTACAAGTTCAAACTTGTGCGTTCCGTCGAGAAATGACTTTAAACCATACTCATTGATCAACACCACATAAATGTGTTCATAAATGTCATCGATCGTGTATCCACCAGAGTTCAAGGTGAGCACAGAATCATCATAGTAAAACTTGTTGTTCACATTTTCACGTATGTTGTATATTCGATTGTACGTTTCAAGAGGAACAAGTCCTAAACCATAGGGTTTTTCACTCAATTCGATAGGCGGGTAAAAGTCTAGGCTGACTTCAGGTCCACGTCCATGCAGTGTAAACGTTTTACTTTCTGCCGACATACTGGTGGCGTTTTTGCTTATACTGCGTCTTATATAAAAATATTAAACACAAACGTCCTTACTGTTGGCTGTTAAACGTTTGCTCTCGTTTCACATTATAATATATCTTGATCCTGTTTCCAAAATAGGTCACTAGTTCCATGGGCGGAGGCAAATTCCCAAAACTGTCAAAGTACCATACAGTGGATCCCTCTTTGACATAAGCTACATAATGCGTTCCTGGTCCTCGGTGATCATCCAAATTGACAACAGCACATTCCTGTTTCCAGGGTCGTGGGGGTAATTGGTTTCGCATAAACACACCTCGAAAATGAGAAAGCTTTAGTTGTTTAGCATAGCTTTCCATTTGTTGATGAGTCAGGGCATGTCTTGCTATGGCTGAGGTTATTTTTTTTTAATATTTCGAAATGGTGAAATCCCAAATCCTTGTTGATAAAAGGCTGGCTTTAAATAGGCATTTCTAGCCCCCATGGCAATCGCTTCCATCGTTTCATTGTGTCGTTGACTTTCTTTGAGTTGTTGCTTGCCCTGCTGCGCGGCTTTAATGCTTTTCGCCACTGCACTGGCACCGCCCAAAAGTGAACCCAGAGCAGCCAAACCGGCAAATAATGCAGGTAAAAATCCCACTCGTTTGGGAACGGGAATCACTCGCCCTTGGTTTGAATCCTGTCGCTGACGTTTTGGAATAACATGTCTCTGTGCTGCTCGAAAGGCTTTCCTTATGGTCAATACATTTTTTTTTTCTTTCGCAAGGGCTTGTCCACGAATGTCTTAAGCCCAGGCTTTGCCAAGGACAAGGTCCTTTTTTTAGTCTTTCTCACCGCATACCTTTGTTTCACCATAATGATAATGACCAACAACCTTTCACAAGAAAGTTTAAATCACAACTAACATCAGATGGTTATTTCATGGCTGTATATTCCAATTCCACATAAAGTGGGAAATCGTTTATGGGTTTTCCCGCTTGTTTTTCATCCCATGTCAACATGAGATGAAAGGATAATTCGTCACCTGCATTGACCATTTCATGGTTATGGACCAACATCCTATGACCATTTATCTGTATTTGTAAATGGTTCTCATCAGGTATGGCATATTTGATGTGAATAGTTCCATCATAGTGTAATCGATAGTGGCTTAAACCCGAAGCAAGCACATAGGTCAAGTGCTGATCATGAACTAGCGGTAAATGGTTTCTCTCATTCACAGGTTTTTCATTTGGCAGATACACTAAAAATACAGATGGGATAAATTTATAAAGCCTTTTCATTTCATAGGTCATGTAACGCTTGGTACAGACATCGTCTTCGTCTTGTGGGTCTTCCACGTGAATAATCCGATGGTGATTAGCGCTATAGCAATTCACCATAAGCTGGGGCACTTTGTCATAAAACTCATACACTTTGTTATCCACATACTTTTTCGTAGTAACGTCTGTAGACACTTGAGGACGTATTACATGGGTTAACCGCTTTCCCTTAAAGTCATAATCTCCCTGTTTTGTGCGTGGCACTACTGACCTATCCACATAGTGTTTATTAGCAGGATCTGTTTCTTGTTTAGGATCATGTATGGGGACAGGCCTAGCTTTGGCCATCAACGCACGTCCAAAGACATCCATCGTCAACCTGTAGTACCAGTCTACTGTTTCTACGACAAGGTTCGGTGTCCTGTATATAGACAGCCTGCTAACCTGTCTAAGCCTTAGTTGAAATGAAGATTATTAAGCAGCAAGAGTCATTCCCCGTGGGGGACATGGTTTCCCATCTCTGTCCCACATCACGTGAACAACGCCATGGTTCACTGTTTCCATCTTCCATTCGCAGCATCATTGTGGGGCCTTCCGGCTGTGGAAAGACAAATCTTTTGCTAACGCTCATTACAGCGCCCAATGGTCTGCGTTTTCAAAATATTTATATTTTTGCAAAATCTCTCTACCAACCCCTCTACGTGTTTCTGGATCAAGTCATGTCTGGATTACAAAAAGAGAATATGGGTTATTTTACATTTTCCATGCAAGAAAATGTGATTTCACCGGATGAGGTAAAGCCTGATTCACTCATGATTTTCGATGATGTATCCACTGAACGTCAAGGCATCATTCAAAGCTATTTCAGCATGGGTCGTCACAAACATATCGATTGCTTCTATCTTGGACAAACGTATTCTAAAATGTCCAAACAGTTGATTCGTGACAATGCCAATGTCATTGTTTTATTTCGTCAGGACGAGAGGAACAGTCGTCACATTTATAATGAACATGTGAATCCGGATATGACCTTTCAAATGTTTACTGAATTGTGTGCCAAGTGCTGGAACACTCAACGTCATGCCTGTTTAGTGATTGACAAACAAAGTGAACTCAACCAAGGACGGTATCGCTTAGGGTTTGATCATTTAATTACTATTTAAGACCCTGTCTCATTCTCCGTCAAGTCATTGGTCAAGACACCATGGCGTTAGCAGAGAGTCAATTGAAAAAGCATATTATTAGAGCAAAAAATACTATTCGTCAAAAGTTTCATCAATTGAAACAATCACGTGCAAATCATGCTTTGTTTATTCAACAACATTTAGCACCTCTACTAAAAGCCATGTTGAAACCCTCTTTCAAGCCATCTGAAACGCTACCCACCGTTTCACAAGCCACGCAGACGCTGCACGAGGACCCTGAGGAAGAGGAAGAGGAAGATTTGACTAGTGTTAGTGAAGTTGAGGATGAGGAGGAACAAGTGTTTACGCCTAAAAAAAAGGCCGCACCCCTTGCAGAGTTTTTGAGAAAAAAGAAATCCTTGGCCGAAACACCTTGCCCTTCCAGGGCGTCTTCGTTTTCACAACTCTTGGCCACCCCTCAACATAAAGCTCAACTGAAAACCATTTTAATAAAATATTTTGGATCAACATTGGAACCCTATTTCACTGATCTATTTATTGGAAACACTGATACCACGTATGGTGTTCGCTATGAGGATGATAGTTTTAAAATTGGCGATTCATCCATTAAATTTGCTCGTACTAAAGCTGTCATTAAAAACATCAACTATAAATTAACGCCAGGACTGTTAAAGCTGCTCTTTTCTCGGATCCCCTCTCCCCATGATTATACGTCAGAGGATCTTGACAAATATAAATCCATTTTATTGGATACCCATGCCCACAAAAGACAGTATAATCCCACGCAACAAGTGAATGCCAATATATCTCAAAAATATAAAACCATCATTGCAAAAATATTTCCCACCAGTCAAAGTACTCGTCGTAAAGTGTCCGCTTCGGGAGTGACATTTAAACCATTAAAACCCCTTGTGGATGTTACCTACTGGCACAATCCCAATAAGCTCGTCCAGCGGCTACAGTTGTTGCATGCCTCACGTCAAGCTGGCCATACCGGTCTTGATTGGGAAATTCAAGAAATTGAACAAGAACTTCGAAATGCCAAAATTATTGTTTAAGCCCTCACCCATTAAAATGGGTATTGCTCACGAGTTGCATCGCCCAGCTAGGCGTCACTATCCACGACTCAAGGTGATTTCACGAGGTGTGGATGAACTTTGGCAGGCTGACTTGGTTGAAATGATACCCTATGCTAGCGTTAACGTCGGTGTACGCTATATGTTGACCGTCATGGATGTCGATTCCAAAATGGCCTTTGTTGAACCTGTGTGTCGCAAGTCCAGTCCACTAGTTACCAAGGCCTTTCATCATATTATTCAACACTCCAAACGTCAACCTCAGCTGCTACAAACTGACCAGGGGAAAGAATTTTTCAACAAGGATTTCTCCAGTTTTCTCAAATCTAAGGATATTCACCATTACACCACGTACGGCAATCTCAAAGCTAGTGTGGTCGAGCGGTTCAACCGAACATTGAAAACCCATATGTGGAAAGCGTTTACCGCTCAGGGCACGTATCGCTGGTTGGACATGTTGCCAGAGCTAGTATCACGTTACAATGACACCAAACATAGAATGATTGGGACCAAGCCACGCCTCGTGACTAAAAATATTCAGCGATTGGATAAACTGTTTAACCCCATAAAAACAGTCGATCCTAAACGTCACCGACTGAAAATTGGGGATTTTGTTCGTGTGAGCAAATTTAAGTCTGCCTTCAATAAGGGCTACACGCCTCAGTGGGGGACTGAACTATTTCGAATTCGTCAAGTCAACTTGGACACTCCAGTCACCTATTTACTGCAAGACCTCAACCACCAACATATAAAAGGTAGATTTTATCTCCATGAACTTCAGAAAACAGCATTTCATCAGCATTATCTTGTGGAAAAAGTGTTGAAACAAAAAGGAAATAAACTCTATGTCAAATGGTTAGGGTTTAACTCTACGTTTAATTCTTGGATCAATAAATTACATGTTGTGTGAACCTGTTCAATTTTTAATTTATTCACACATGTTGTACACCACCTATACCTCTGTATGTACAGTCCTCAGCTCCACATATTACTTTCTCTTTCCACCTGTGATCTCTCATACATTACCCCTCCCCCTCTCCCCCCTCCACCTCCCACCACTGCTGTTCGCAGCTCTTGCCTATCTATTGGTTGTGACATCATTCCCACAAATTGCATCATACTTTTTACTGATTCAGCGATTCCCACGCTTTGAAGATTCTGTTATCGTGCACGTGGACAGCTAACGTCCAAGGTGAACACCTGTGGCAGATCAAATTTCACGTCAACTTGCATTTTGTCACGTACGAAGCAAAACAGGATGTAACTTGTTAACAGTTATCGTGCACGTGGACAGCTAACGTCCCCGGCGAACACCTGTGGTAGATCAAATTTCACATGAACTTGCATTTTGTCACGTACGAAGCAAGACAGGATGTCACTGGTTTAGCCTACATGTGGTTTCACATGTGTTCACATGCCTTTCGCTCTTCCTTGCCACCACAATGGTCAGATTATTTCACCCTCAAGCGTCATGGTCATTTTTTCCATTGCACTTGATGTCAAGTCAGATCAGCGCTTTCCAATAAGCTCAAATGATATTCACCTCCTGCTCGTCTGCAAGTTTGTTTTCTCTACTCGCTTCGACCAACATAGAACCAAGTTCTTATCACCGTTTACACGTTAAAGATCATCTTCGGGGTAAAGTATCAGAAGAAACGCACCCTCGCTCTGTCATAAACTGACCCGCCGAAATAGCAATTGTTCTATTAAGCATGGTCCTTGTGGTTAGCGACAGGTTCGTTGAAACACACACACCCAGCAGTATCGTCTCTCTCAACCACCACGCTTCATGGACATTATAAACAGGTAAAGAAAAAAAACAGGGTTTTCCAACATGTATGGCGTTAGGCCCTTTGTGAATTATTTTTTGAAAACATATCTACCACATTTGAAAGGGGGCGTTAGCCCGAGTCCTAGGACACCTCGTACACGTCTCTAGCGTTTTTGGTTCGTGAGATTTCAGCAAAAATCACAAAAACACGTGTTTACCCCAAAATCGAGTTTCCAAATGTTTTTCAAAATTATAACGAGTGGTCCATAGCAAAGAGGACGTCACCCCGAGTCCTTGGACCCGTCGTACATGCCTCTAGCGTGATTGTTTCGCGAGATATAACAAAAAGTTTAAAATCACGGTCCCCCCCCCCAAAAAAAACCGTGTTTCCAGCATTTCACCTTTTCAACACCTACATTTCCGTAAAGAGCGCAACGAGACGAAAAAAACGAATCCAAGCACGCCTTCCTAGCAGGGCTCTTTCCATTCCAAGGTCGCAGGGGCTCACCACTTGCTAAGTGAGAAAGCTCTCTCCGTACCACACTACTGTCAGGTTTTTATCCTAGAGTCTTGAAATTTATTCTAGGGTTAGAGGGGGTAGGGACCATTAATTTACGTCACATAAACTTTTTTGTAAACTTCCCAGTTTCCGAAATATAGGATTTTCAAAATTCGAGTGTTTTCAAAAAAACATAAAAAATAAAAAAGTTTTATTACAAAAAATAAAGGTCATAAAGACCATTCGTTTGAGTCATGGCACAACGTTCTATCATGTTTGGGTTTCAAACTATCGCCTAATTTCGAAAACGAAAAATTTCAATTTTTTTTTGAAAAATATAATGCATGGTCCATAGTAATGCCCCCGTCAGCCCGAGTCCAACGACACCTCATTTGTGAATCTCCGACCACGGGTTGGCCAAATATTAATGATTTAACATGGACGCCGCCCGAGCAACGCCGGGTGAGTTAGAACCATCACTACTCCTCTACTCATGCTGCGTTGCATTCCCCACCTTCCACCTTCCTCTCAACCTCTCACCCCATCTTCAGTTTGCATCCACTATTGCAAAAGAGGAAAGAATTGAAAGGTCGTTTTTTTGTTTACAATATGGCCAAGTGCAAAACATCCCATTATGTTGCATTTTATACACTAAGCGAGAGGGTAGAAGAGTGAAGGGAACGTTTTAAGGTGGAAAATGCAACGCAGCACGGCAGTTCGTTGCCTGATGGCCGCGAACCATCGCGTGCTGCTAGGATTCAAGGTAAACTTTTCCTCTTCGCACCTCCTCGCTCATGCAGTCGCCCGGCAGGTTGTCGACGTTCAATATTGGCGTTCAAAATTGAAAGTGGCCGTGCGGGTTTCACTACGTCATTGTACAACTTTGTAGGAATATTGTGTACAGAATTTCAACTAGATTGGAATTTTACACCGCAATCCATTCCCTTGTCAGTGACAGTGGAAGTCAATCAAATTGGGAAGTGTTTCGCAAAAAGAAAACGAAGAGCCAAGATTTTGAAGTCTGTATATAATTTAGGACATGGATATGTTTGTTTCACTCTGTTTTGTGAAGGGATGCGTAGCACATCGATAATCAGCGAAACAATTAATCGATTATTCGGTTACTCTATTAGCCTAAACCAGGGTTTCTCAAACTTTTTCTGAACATCGCCCACTTTCGAGATTTATATTTTTTTTCGGCCACCTTATTTCAAAAATCGCACTCATATTAAAATTACTAACACATACATTCAAATACCTAATATAAGTTGAGCAATGAGGATTTTTACGTACATTTTTCTCTTAATAGGTATATCATGTTTATTGAGGTATAATTATGTAGCCTACATTAAACATTTGCAAATAATAGGTCTAAAAAGGAATAACAATCAATGAAATCAATTAAAGAAAAAAATTAAATTAAAACTACATGAATTTTCATATCTAATTAATTAAACAACATAAATACCGGTGTCTAATTAATGTAATTTGATAAACTACTGTATTTGTGAATAGATTGAAAAGGAAACATATTTTTGACATAATTAAATTACTTGTTTGCATTTTTATTTTATTTCTTGTTTTTATAGGCAAAATCGTCTCGGTCATATTGAATATATAAAAAACTGAATTATTTGCCCACCAATGATTTTAATTCACCCATTAAATTCACATGATGTCAGTTTCGCCCACTGGCGTGCTAAAATCACCCACTACTGGGCGAATTCTCCCAGTTTGGGAATCTCTGGCCTAAAGGAACAATGGATTAGTTATTTGTATTAATAAATCGATGTTTCTGCTTGAATTAATCGATTATTCGATAGCTGAAACTACAGTAATCGATTATACGTACCAGCCTTACTGCATACACCATAAATTGTGACGAAATCGGTGATGATTCGGCGCGGTCCCTTTGTGAGTCAGACCAATACCGAGTCTACTTTTTGACGTGAATTGCAAATCTATACCTGTTATGTTCAAATTGCATGAGCCAAAGTGGAACTCCCGTGACACTCCCTTGTGGCTCGGCCGCCATCATCACGTTGGATGCCGTGTGAACAGCTCATAACAGCTGCTGAAAGCGCCTCGCGCGCCTCTTGCCTCGCCATACATAGTACAGCAATCACTGTCCCGCCATGACAGCCGCTGTATACAGTATTAATTTGTAGTAACTAGCGGAGCAGAGCGAGAACTCTCGCATGTGTAAAAACCACCCGCCTGGCTTTACTGTTATGCAGGTATCTACAGATATGTTTATTTGTTTAAACCAGAGATTACCAAACTGGGCGAATTTGCCCAGCAGTGGGCGATTTTAGTACGCCAGTAGGCGAAACTGACAGAATGTGAATTAGATGGGTGATTTGAAAAAATTGGTGGGCAAATAATTCAGTTCTTTACACAGGGTGAACAAAAAATGCCGCACTTGGAGGTCGGCATGCGATTCTTCATCCAATTGCAAGACAAAAGTTGGAATAGCAAAATCGGATCGAGTGCTGTTTGAAAACACAAGTATTAAAACGAGAAGCTGGCAACATTGTCACATCCTACAGTATGTATGTCTACCCCTTATTATTCCCGTTTTCCAACGGGGTCGGGGATGAGATGCGATGGAAGTCTTTGTGGCGATGGATTTTACGGCCGGATGCCCTTCCTGACGCCAACCTCATGAGAGGAGTTAATGAGAGATGAAATGAATGATTGTGAATGAAACTAGGCAAGGATGTGGAAGGAAGCGGCCGTGGCCTGTCAGAAGGTACCGTCCCAGCATTTGCCTGGTGTTGAAAATGGGGAAACCACGGAAAACCATTTCAAGGACGGCTGACGGTGGGGCTCGAACCCACGCGTCTACCGAGTCAGCAGAGAGCTTGGCCCCATGACCTAATGCTGCGCGTTAGCCAGCGTAGCCACTACTGTCGGTTGTCACATTCTACAGTGAATCGGAATATACAGAGAAAGCTCCGTCAGAGCGCCGAGTTGCTGCGGCCTGCTTTTGGCCACGCTGCATGCAGTTACAGCGTTGCCAGAGCCTCGTTTCTTAACACGCATTTCTGTTAAACCTATTTGGCGGGACTAGGTTTTGCAACATAAACTGTTGTCGTGAATTTCGACGAGGAATCGCATGCCGAACTCCAAGTGCTGCATTTTTTGTTCACCCTGTATATACAATATGACTGAGAAATTTTTGCCTATAAAACAAGGAATAAAATAAAATTGCAAACATGTAGCCTAAGTTAATTTAATTATGTCAAATTATGTTTCCTTATTTACAACAAGACATGAATAAATACCTTTAAAATAATCTCATGTTTGTTTACACACCAAAATAAGTAAATTTACGGCTTTACCTTAAAAATTATCTGTGAAAAACAATAATTATATACTGTGAAACGGAATGCATAGGTATAAAATAAATAATTACCAACAAGGAAACGTGATAAAACCTAATAATAGTGTATGGTGTCTTACGTAACTAACGGAAGATGCAATCTGGAACCGGGCAGCAGCGGGCACCAGTATCGACTTGATGCACAAAGCAAATGATGCTTTAGATGGATCAAGATCGAAAACTCATGGGCGGAATCAAAGTCTGGTTCTTCGGTCATGATACTGCGATGTGGAAAGGAAATGGAAAGACTACCACATTATTATATTTCCTGAACGTCGGAGGACGGAGAATAGATGATGGCACTTCCTGGAATAAAACGTTACAGAGGTAAACTACTCCCCCGATCGGATCTCCGGGTGGGTAGTACCTTAGGGGAAGTCATCGAAAGAGTTGAACATTTTAATTTTAAGATTGGGACATGGAATGTAAGAACACTTCGAAGAGCAGGGAAACTGGAAAATTTGAAGAGAGAAATGGAAAAATGTGAAGTTAACATAATGGGTTTAAGTGAAGTGAGATGGACAGATAGTGGTGAAATAGTGTCAGGTAATTACACAATGTTCTATTCAGGTGGACAAGGTTTTGAACGTGGTGTAGCAATAGTGATGGGAAATCAACTAGTGCACAGTGTGACTAAAGTGGTGTGCCATAGCGATCGTTTAATGTTTGTGAAATTAAGTGCACAACCAGTGGACATTATGATAATTCAAGTGTACATGCCGACATCAGATCATGACGACGACGAAGTGGAGAAATTGTACGATGAAATAGAAGATGTCATTCACTCTGAAGGCAGAGGAAGAGTAAACACCATAATTATGGGTGATTGGAATAGTGTGGTTGGACAAGGTAGAGAAGCAAACATTGTGGGACAATATGGATTAGGCAGAAGGAACGACAGAGGAGGGATGCTAGTGGAATTCTGTCAGAGAAACAATTTAGTGGTGATGAACACTTGGTTCAAGAAAAGAAAGAGCAAATTATACACATGGAGGAGCCCAGGAGACATTAACAGATATCAAATAGACTACATACTTGTTAAACAGAGGTTTAGGGGCAGTGTGAAAGACGCTAGAACTATGCCGGCTGCCGATATCGATTCTGATCACAACCTTTTGGTTGCAGACATCAATACAAGGCTGAAGAGGATTCGACAGTGTGGGAGGAGAAAGCAGAGATGGGACCTGGAAAAGTTAAGAGTGAACAATGAGAGAGTAGGAGAATCATTGGAGCAGCAATTTAGTGAAATGAGAGGTGAAAATGCAAGTACAAGTGTGGAAGTGCAATGGCGAAATATTAAACTGGTTTTGTTGAATACTTTAAAGAGTGAAGTTGGGAGGGAAGCAAAGAGAGCGAGGAAACCCTGGATCACCAATGAGATGATGGAGAAGATGGAGGAAAGGAGGAAGTGTAAAAATATAAACGAAGAAGAATACAGAAGACTTAACAATGCACTCAGGAGAGAAACAGACAAAGCAAAGGAAAAGTACCTGGAAGAAATGTGCGATGACATAGAGGAACTACAAAGAAGAGGAAGGTACGACCTCATGTACCAGAAAACGAAGGAGCTGGGAGGAAGCGAGAACAAAGGAGTAAGGTCATTCGGAATAGAGGACTCTAGAGGACAAATGGTTTCTGAACAAGCGGGAGTGCTGAAAATATGGGAAGAATACATAAAGGAACTCTACGATAAGGAACACCGTCCGCAAGACATCGACATGGAGACAGAGGAGGCGATTGATGAAGACGAGAAAGGGCCCAGCATACTGACAACGGAAGTAGAGAAGGCAATTGAGGACATGAAAAAAGGGAAAGCTACAGGAGAAGACGACATACCGGTGGATTTGCTGAAAGAAATCAGAGACGGAGGTCTGAAAGTGCTGACACAACTTATCAACAACATTTATGAAAATGGAGAATGGCCTAAAGACTTTTTGGACGTCACAATGGTTCCTCTTGAGAAGAAAAAACAAGCTACGAAATGTAGTGATTACCGAACAATTAGTCTGATCTCACATGTGGCGAAGATCATTGCAAAAATACTCAATAGACGGCTGGAACACAAAATTGAAGAAGTAATGGGAGAGGATCAATTTGGATTTAGGAAAGGAAAAGGAACCAGAGATGCTATCGGTATAGTGAGGATATTGTCGGAGAGAGTTTTGACTGTTAACGAAGAAGTTTGCGTTTGTTTTATAGACTGGCAGAAGGCCTTCGACAGAGTCAACTGGACAAAATTGTTGAACATCCTTAAGGAGATATGAATCAACTGGAGAGACCGGAGACTAATTTTTAATTTGTACCTGGGACAAAGAGTAAAGGTGCGACTGAAATACGGAGAAACGAACAGCGTGGAAATAGGAAGAGGAGTCAGACAAGGATGTTGTCTATCGCCAAGTCTCTTCAACCTGTATGGTGAATGGCTGGTGAAAGAAGCTTTGAAAGGATGCGGAAATTTCAGGATAGGAGGACGCCTCATAAACACCATCAAGTATGCAGATGACCTAGTAGTGCTCGCCAAAAATCAAAGACAACTGCAGCACATGATGAACCGGTTGGTGGAAACTGGAAGGATATATGGCATGGAAATCAACATCGAGAAATCAAAAGTGATGCGGATTTCAAAACGGGAGAAACCTTTGAGGGTAAATATCGACAATCAAGAATTGGAGAATGTGAAGCAGTTCAAGTACTTGGGAAGCTTGCTGACAAAAGATGCTCAATGCACAAATGAAATTCGCGCCAGAATTGCCATTGCCAAAGCCGCATTCAACAAGAAGAGGACTCTGCTCACCGGAAAGTTGAGTTTAGAACTAAGGAAGAAATTGGTGAAGTGTTACATCTGGAGCATTGCACTGTACGGGGCAGAGACGTGGACAATGAGAAAAAGGGAAAGAAAATACTTAGAAAGTTTTGAAATGTGGTGCTGGAGGAGAATAGAGAAGATCAAGTGGACAGATCGGGTGACAAACGATGCAGTACTGAGAAGAGTAGGTGAGAATAAAACTTTTCTGAACACAATTCTTCAGAGGAAGGCCAACTGGATCGGGCACATACTTAGACATGAGGGGCTCATACACGACGTCATTGAAGGTAAGATCAAAGGAACGACAGGACGGGGAAGAAGAAGAATCCAACATTTGGATGATATGAAAGATAGAAAAAGTTACAGCAGACTGAAGAAAGAAGCTGAAGACCGGGAACGTTGGCATCAGAAATTCTCTGTACAAAGACATGGACCTGCCACTAGGCAGAATACTGTATAATAATAATAATATAATAATAATTTACAACTACAGTAGTTTATCACAGAAAAGTTGTTTTTAGCCTTTCGTTCTTCTTACATGGTTGAGAGAGGGTTTAGAGCGGTAAATAATCTTGCCACGAAGTCTAGAAATAGGTTAGAAATTGAAAAGTGAGGAGATCTTAGAATCCTTCTAACAGAAACGGGTCCTGGCATCAACAAATTGATTGAAACTCATCACATCCATCCTTCACATTAGCCTAATTAGACATAGGTATTTATGTTGTTTAATTAATTAGATATAAAAGTTCATGTATTTTTAATTTTAATTTTTCTTCAATTTATTTCATTGGTTGTTATTCGTTTCTTAGACCTATTATTTGCAAATTGTTAATGTACATAATTATAACTTAATAACCATGATGTACCTACTAAGAGAGAAATGTCCTTAAATATCCTCATTTCTCAATTTATATGTAGGTATTTGAATGTATGTGTTAGTAACTAGATTTGTGCGTTTTTTGAAATGAGGTGGGTGAAAAAAGAATATAAATCTTCAAAGTGGGCGATGGTCAGAAAAGGTTTGTGAAACCCTGCTTTAAACGCACTTTTTAAACAAATTGTCGTTATTTATGAAATCAGACAGTAATTCATCACTGCTGCTGGTTGCACAATGAGTTGTGTGCGCCCCTTGTGCACAGACCACCCGCCTAGCACTAGTGCTATGAAGCTATACGCGACACAGTTCTGCCAGGGGCTATCGTCTTGTTTATTTATTTAAAAGCAATTTATAAACAAATGACAAGCCTCCGTGGCTTAGGCGGCAGCACGCCGGCCTCTCACCGCTGGATCCGTGGTTCAAATCCCGGTCACTCCATGTGAGATCTGTGCTGGACAAAACGGAGGCAGACAGGTTTTTCTCCGGGTACTCCGGTTTTCCCTGTCAAAATTTCATTCCAGCAACACTCTCCACTATCATTTCATTTCATCTGTCATGCATTTAATCATTGCCCCAGAGGAGTGCGTCAGGCCTCGGCAGCCGGCACAGTCCATATCCTCGCCGCTAGATGGGGGCTTCATTCATTCCATTCCTGACCCGGTCGGAGACTGGAAGCAGGATGTGGATTTTTTTTTTATAAACAAGTAAATATATTTCCGTTGACATTTCAAGAAATGCAACATTTTTCCTGTACTATTGAGACGATTTGGAAGATTTTGGTACAAACCACACCTTGTAACTCCCTCTGGTTTAGGAGATTGAGTTTTGTGAAACATACACCTTAGCGTATTATATAATACTAGCTGTACCCGGCATGCGTTGCAATGCCAATCAAAGAAAGTCTTTGGGTTTTCACTTTGTTAGTTGCAGTGCATTTGGATCCCCAATATTTTCTTCTTTTTCCGTTAACCACCTCTAAAATATTATAAAAAATAATTTACTATCTCAGAAACATTCACGGGAGCGTGATCAAGATCTCACGAAAGTTTCTTCGCAATCGGATGAATGGTATATGAACGCATACGGGATTTTGTTTAAACGATTCACGCGCTGTCGCTTATTAGTTAAATCTACCCGTTTGCTACCAATTGAAAAATGGATTTACTAAATCAGAAACCTTCCCTGGAGTGTACACAACAACTCACCAAAGTTTCATCACTATCGGACGATTGTATATGAACGGGTCTTTGTCGAAACACTTCGCGAGTCGTCGCTCATTTGTTGAATCCATTCGTGCGCTACCTATTGTAACATAGATTTACTAAGCCGGAAATCTTTCCTGAAGTGTACACAACATCTCACCCACGTTTCATCGCTATCGGACAAATGGCATATGAACGCATACGGGAGTTTGTTGAAACAATTCGCGCGTCGTCGCTCATTTGTTGAATCTATTCGTGCGCTACCTATTGTTAAGTGGATTTACTAAGCCAGAAACCTTCCCTGAGTGTATACAACATCTCACCTAAGTTTCATCGCATTGGGGTGAATGGTATATGAACGCATGTGGGACTTTGTTGAAACAAACGCTCACCATTTTTTGAAGTTACTCGCGCGCCATCTATTGTTAATTGGATCTACTATGCCTATAACTTTTCCTGGTGTATGTACAACAACTCACCGAAATTTGATTGCAATCGGATGAATTGTATATGAACGCATCACCAACACTCATTTGTTTAAAATACTGGTGCGCTATCTATTGTTAATTGGATTATCTATGCCTATAATCATCCCAGAAGTGTGCCAAACAATCCACCAAAATTTGGTCGCAATCGGATAAATTGTAGGCTATATGAACGCATCGCCAACACTCATTTGTTTAAAATACTCGCGCGCTGTCCAATGTAAATTGGATTGACTATGCCTATAATGATTTAGGAAGTGTTCACAACAGCTCACCAAAGTTTCATAGCAATCGGATGAATGGTATATGAACGCATACGGGACTTGTTTGAAACGATTCGCGTGCCGTCGCTCATTTGTTGAATCTACTTGTGCGATACCTATTATAAAGTGGATCTACTGTCCCCGATATCCGGATAGTAGGCTGTCAGATATCCGCCCCCTCAATCGGATTGCCAATAATCAATCGCACCGGCACAGCTACATCAATGAAAATGGCACTGACAGATACTATCGAGATTAGAGCACAATAGTTAACAAGAAATTATTGTGGAACACACCAAAATATACGGGGGTTCATACTTACCTTTTACTTACCTTTTAAATTTATCTCGGGGACTGGGTTGTCAACTGGATCACTTAAAGTATGCCCTCACAATAACCTCCACCGTGATATTTAAAATGAACCATAACGAAGACGAGAAACTTTAAACTGCACAATAATTTATTTCACATAAAGAATGATTTAACAAAAATAAAACAACAAAATAAACGTGGCAATCAGAAGCCATTGTCCACTTATTCATGTCCTCTTGTAGGACTTGTATACTCTACATACAATGTTTCAGCTTTCTCAAGCTCAAAGATAACGTAATTATAATAATGCACTTGGAATGGAAACGGGATTTGGGACGAGACACATATAGCAATTGTTTTGCGTGTTTATATACTTCACATTTTTATTTATAGCCACAAGGCTATTATGGGGACGTCCTTGGCCTCTATCATACAGTTGTCCTGGCCAGCTGCAATGCACCTGCACCGTCAAAGTGGACTCACCCGTCCGTTCAACCCCAACATATGCGAGTTACATCAGAGCATAGCTCTCCTTCAAAACACGTAAAATGTCCACATCTCAACTGAAATATTATCACGCAAATGTTTTAAATGCTCCATTCAAACACCAGTGGATTACTCTAATAATCCCAAATCATGTTTAATTGTTCAAACCACTTGCTTAACTAGCGTTGTTTAGAGTATAAAAACAAAACTTTTAATGTTAATAACAAAGTTCATTAATTATTTACAACAATTATAAATTGTTTATAACAATGTCAAACGACAATTGAAAATTTTATACACGCCTCTATTAATCCCTTTCATTACAAATTATTATCAAAGATATTTACAAAATTATTTACAATATTAATATTGTTTATATTATTTATATATAAGAAATACATTAAACCACACGTTTATCCGGTTGATAATTACTCAAATCGTGTTGATATAATCGACCAATGAAGGTTAGTTATATTTAAATGTGAAATTCAGGTTTAATAAGGTTTAATAATTACTACAATATATGTGACGGTAACCTCCATTCAAAATCTTCATCTCAAATTATTTAACACTCTTGTTAATTTTAACAGTATCTTCATATGAATAACTTTCAAAGAACCAGGGCAATACATTCAGCGGAAAAATACTTCGCTCAAACGCACAAAATTGCACAACAATTGGCCCAGAATTCATCATATATCTTCATATATATGGCATCAAAATCTTCCACACTACATACAAAAAACCTCCACTTATAAATTCAACAACATCATCCATCTTACTGTGGGAACCTCCTTCACTATTCAAGGGCATTATTCATCAGCGACTTTTACACGTCCACTGAACTAACGATTATACATCCATTGTTCCTCTTTAAAAATTCTTATATTCATCAATTGTATTAATGACTGTTATTATTTAACCTTCGTGGGTTCCATTCATGAATCGATATGAAGAAAAAATTTGCCAATCACAAATAAATTTAATAGCAAATACGATTAGACACTCCTCCCTGGTCTATCAAAATTGAGATTAATATCATCAAAGTAACGCAGTATAAAAATACTATCTTCAATCAAAGTTCATCTAAACTGCATAAATAGTCGAATAGAATACAATTAGACTGTGGAATGCAAACATTATTGTTCCAATCTATAATTGAGAAAAACTCCTATCAAATGTTCATTACTATAGTGTATTCAATAAATCGTAATCAAAGTTCATATTTCATAAAATTGTCTATAATGCAATGATAAATGTCTATGTTGCAATCATGTTCATAAGACGACTAGTATTTCAAAGATCGTCGATAACGTATTAGATTTTAACGCTCTAAAATCTTTTAATCATTCTTCTTTCTTGAGGATGACAGAAAATTGGTCAAAGTAATTTACTGAATAGAATTACTTTACTAAAATGACACGCTGTCTGAATTCAAATTTGCCATAGCAAACCGTTAACTTTACAGTCAAATCGTGACTACAAAAATATGCAAATTACTGAAAGAATCTAAATTATCAGTCTCAACTGATCCAAAATTATTTAACTATGCCAATGACATAACAATGTCTCAATAAATCGTAGAAAAAGGCATAAATCAACGAAGTGTACTGAGTACAGAAATATCAAGCAAGAAAATGGGGCAAAATATAGGACAGAAAATATGGGAAAAATGGTTGCTCAGATATCGCTACATGACTCAAATAATACAAGAAACGTTCACGACTACCTTATCTGTTGATTGAAGTTCTAGAGGAAAGTTTTCAAAGAAAACTGCTGTTGGTTCCATTTCACCAGCGTGAAGATGTGCTCCGACCTCGAACCTGGAATCAGCGCCCTCGGAGAATCGAACTGCTTCCTCCTCCGGAAATTGCACAGCTCCATGTATACGAAAGACATCCTTCTGGCAAAACTCTTCTTTGTGAGCCGGGTCCACCCTGGCCTCTCTTGAAAGTTCCCTGAAGTTCTGGTCGCAATTCGCCATGAAGTTTATTGCAGTTATTTCCGCAGAAATATTCATAATCGTGGAGTATGATGATATTTCCACTGCCATTTGATATAATTCAGCGATGGATTCACGATGCATGAGTGTAGTTGGATGTTCACTACATGCTCGCTCTTGTAGAATGACGATTAACGAAGTTCCATGCTGTTATTTCACTCCATCGATATATGTCCCAATTGCATTAAAGCCTTCCATCTCTACTTCTGTTATAATCATTGAAAGCACTGCAAGATTATAATGTTCCATAGTAGAATGTATCGTTGTATCATCAAACGTATTCTTCAATATCACGGTTGCGATACACGTGTCAGCCGTAGTGTATAATGTGGAATTTTAAAAGTGCTTCTCAGGTGGCGAGAAAATCACTTTTGTCTGCAGCCTTAAAATGCCAATATCTTTCAAAGTATACTCGTGAAATTGTTCAAATCTTCTACACACCTCAATGTTGTACTGCCCAATTGAATTATAATAAAGGCAGAAGCCAACTCTTGATATCTTATCTGGTAGAAACGTTAATGTGAGCGTTTCAACTTCGCCTAGTTTCGAACACCGTAAAATGGAACTGCTCCGTGTTCGTTCGATGCGCCGGGCTTTAACCACACGCTAAAGACGACTTGCTTCACTTATTCACTCGAAAATGACTATATGACATCTGAAATATATATGCGGTATCTGATATCAGATATGAGGATATGAGATATGAGAGCTCCTCTCTTCTGTGCACGACCTTTTATCAACTTCTTAAGGGGCGTATCCATCCCTTCCATAGCATGTTGCTCCGTCATGGCTAGAAGTTTTAACTTTGGCTATACTTGACGGATTTTCAAATTTCAAAAACTCAAAATTAATTTCTTCAAAATTCCAAATCAATGCCATAACTGAAAATAGATTTCCACAATTCTGCATGCCAAAAGTAATTAAATACAGTAGTTTCAGCAATCTCCGTCTTTCTTCCAAACTATCGTTCATTGGTTCGAGCCTTTCCTCCAATAGCGTAACTTCTTCCTTAGCACAATACCTTGTTTCCTGCGACTGCGTCGTAAATCTCAGATCTTTCTCGAACAAAATCATGACGTCACCAAGAATCTCAGCTCCACCAGCCTACTTGCATGAAGTCTACGTCATCCGTGCCTACGTCATGAATATCCACGTCACAACTATGACAGCCATAACTTTACTCACATTTGCCAATACAGCCATCGTGGTCTCAATATAATTCAATTTACGGGGGCAGTACTAAGCCAGAAACCTTCCCTGATGAGTACACAACATTTTACCCAAGTTTCATTGCTATCGGACGAATGGTATATGAACGCATACGGGACTTTCTTGAAACGCTTCGCACGACTTCGCTCATTTGTTGAATCTACTTGTGCGCTACCTATTGAAAAATGGATTTACCAAGCCTAAAACTTTCCCTGGAGTGTACACAACAACTCACCCAAGCTTAGTCGCTATCGGACGAATGATATATGAACGCATACGGGACTATGTTGAAACACTTCGCGCGTCGTCGCTCATTGGTTTAATCTACTTGTGCAATACCTATTGTTAATTGGATTTACTAACCCAGAAACCTTCCCTGAAGTGTACACAACATCTCAGCCAAGTTTCATCTCTATCAGACGAATAGTGTATGAACGCATACGGGACTTTGTTGAAATGCTTCACCCGTCGTCGCTCATTTGTTGAATCTACTCGTGCGCTACCTATTATAACATGGATTTACTAAGCCAGAAACCTTGCCTGTAGTGTACACAACCTTTCACCCAAGTTTCAACGCAATGGGATGAATGGTATATGAACACATGTGGGACTTTCGTGAAATTTTGTTGAAGCTACTCGTGCGCCATCTATTGTAAATTGGATTTACTACGCCTATAACTTTTCCGGGACTGTGCGCAACAACTCACCAAAATTTGGTCGCAATCGGACGAATTGTATATGAACGCATCGCCATTACGCATTTGTTTTAACTGCTCGCGCGCTATATATTGTGAAAAGGATTAACTATGCCTATGATCATCCCGGAAGTGTTTACAACAACTCACCAAAATTTGATCGCAATCGGATGAATGGTTTATGAACGTATAAAAGACGAACAGACAGACATTCCTTTATATATATATATATAAGATATTATATAAATAATAAGATGGTTCGTCTGAGTATCTAATAATTCAGTCTAACTTACACCATATTTGTAGAATACATGTAAGCGTCGTCCAATAGATAGAATACCGTAATAATTGTGACTAGCATTACCCGTCGCGGCTTCGCCCGCGAATATTCTAGTTGTAAACAGTACACTTAGCAAAATCTCAAACATGATTGCTATGACTGCTTTATCCTTGGTATGAATAATCAGACTTGATCAATTCAGCTACTGGTGCAGTGGTTAGGGGTTTGTCATTCCTTCATAGGTATATCAGAGCGTAGTTAGTTTTCTGGGAATATCACACACACTGTTAATTTAAGGGCCTTTAAATGTGGTTTTCGGAGACCCTTTATAGTCGGATGAAAAATACCGCACTCACTAGTGAAAATTGAGTGTAAAAATTCTAGAGTGCCCCTTGACCCCCTTAAGCGCGTTATACTGTATGTATTGACGAATTTTACAGCTAAATTTGGTTCAGTGGTAACCTTATAACCGTCTGGAAACTTTCACAGTAATGTAATAATTGGAATTGCATTGCGTTTTACAGAAATAGATGGACCTGTGAGATTCTGTTACCATGGTTACCGTGTTGCATTCTTTCATTATTGCATTGTGAATATACATGTTTTAAGGTATTGATTTAATTGTGAGGCATTTAAAGAGTAAGTGAGTGCGTTTCGCTCACGCATTGGGTTATGCTGAACCTGTAGGTACCCCATATGTGTAGGTTGGTGTTAATGGGACCTTATTTTTGGTACAATACTGAAATGGGACCTTAGCAGAATAATATAGGGAGGGATATTTGTTGATGTCGGGAGATACGGCTTAAACAGCAAAAATCCCTCTCTGCACTCTGGAAGGCGGAGATGGACTAGATTTCATCGGACATTGAAAAATATTCCTAAAACAATTTTTATAGGTTTACATCGTGTCTTATGTGGGGGTTCACCTAGGAACACCAAAATAGCCTCATCAGCGGGAGCTTGGTGTCCATGCCTGGACACCCCCAGTGCCTTGGCACCCCGCAGCCATGGAATGTTAACATATCCGCCCAGCTAGGTTATTGTGATGAGGAAAGTGAGGCAATTATACTGTTCATGAGATACAGATTATCAATAATGTTTAGCCTATTTGCATTTATAAAAACATAAGCTTATGAGATCACCTTTGTCCGTGTGTGTGTCCCCACCTAATAAAATCTAAATTTCAATGAAACTCGGTAAGGTCGTTGTACTATTTTTGCTGATCCGGATCGTGCCCTTCAAATTTTAATACGTCTCACCAATCCAACATGGAGGCTGTGAAAAATATTTCACTGGCATTCTATATCTCGGAAACTATTACTCACATCACCCTGAAATTGTGTACGGTGATTAAGGACACTTCTAGAAAAATCACCTAGATGACTTTCAAAAACCTGTTAACTGCAAAACGAACATGGTAGCCATGCGAAGTTGAAACATTTAAATAGACTTTTCTCGCGATTTAACCAGACGAACGCAATGAAACTTGGTACTGCAAGTGTTTATACACTTTGTATTGTAACGACATGTAATTTAGTTCATAGTTTACATCACCTCATGATGGCGGCTGTGCGAAATTTTAAGATTACGTTTTTATTTCTTGTGTCCTAATCATGCGATTTAATTTTGATTAATAAACCTACGCAATAATATTCATGTAACAGTACATAACTAACTATATGGCCTACATATATACAAATCCAACATGGCGACCATCCGAAATATTAGACGGTTCTCAATATCTACGAATCTATTACAGCAGTCAAATTGAAATTTTGTATGTTGAAAGAGGAATAATAATAATAATGTTATTGGTTTTACGTCCCTTTTAACTACCCTGGCTTTTAGAGACGCCGGGGTGCCGGAATTTTGCCTCGAAGGGGATCTTTAACGTGCCAGTAAATCTACTGACACGGCTCCCTCGCATTTGCGCACCCTCAAATGCCAGCTGACTGCGCCAGGTTTCGAACCTGCAACCTTGGGCTCAGTAAGCGAGAACGTTACCCCTGAGCCACGCAGCCAGACTGTTGAAAGAGGCAATTAACATAAGTAGGATATATGAAAATAGGCTAAATAGTTTTTCACCAAACCACTTCTTTTTAACTTATCTTCATCGATAATGTTGTCCTCGATTCAATATAAACAAATTAACTTTCAATATTTTTCCATATTTCTGATACGGTATTGGTACATGTTTATATCAACAAGAAGTTCCGTGAAGAACTATACAGCCTACTTTTCATGCCAATGATTATTCTACAGAATATGAACCTATCTAGAATAATGACGAAATTAAGTTGCTAATATCGAAATTTCCAATTAGTTCGAAATACTGTATACCTGGCATAATGTATCCTAATAGAGCACTACAGTTGGCAGCCCTGATGACTGAATATATTCTTAGTTCCGTCTCTTACGGTACTAAATACAAAATTTGGTTGAAGTCCACTGGATAGCATGGACGTTACATGCAGTTAAACATTGGATCTAACAGCGCGCGTAAAATCATGTTGGCAACAATGTCATGCATGTATTGGGCAGAAATAATCTGAAATAATATGATCTATTGTTGTGCCAATTTTGAATGAAATCCATTAGTTAGTATAGAAGTTACATGCATTTTAAAATTGGACCTATCAGCAGGCTTAGAATCATGTTGGCAGCACTGACGTATATTAGTTACTCCAAATTCGTTTAGAATGCCAGGTACTATACGTGTGCAAAGTTTAGAGCTATTGGCTTGCACACTTTCTGATATATTGATATTAGGGTAACAAAAATTGGGACAGCACATATTAACAGTTGGCAGCCCTGGTTGCTCCTTAGAATACGCATAGTCATATCTGTTATGGTACACATAGCACATACGAAATTTGGTTGAAATCCAAATGATAGTATGGAAGTTACATGTAATTAAATTTGGACCTGTCAGCAGGCTTAGAATCATGTTGGTAGCACTGACGTATATAAGTTACTCCAAATTAATATAGAATGTCAGGTACTATACGTGTGCATAGTTTAAAGCTGTCGGCTTGCATACTTTCTGATATATTGGTATTTGGATAAAATAAATTAGGAGCATTTATTAACAGTTGGCAGCCCTGGTAGGTCTTAAGAATAAGCTCAGTCATATCTGGTTATGTACACATACAACATACGAAATTTGGTTGAATTCCACTTGATAGTGTAGAAGTTATATGCATTTAAAAATTGGACCTATCAGGAGGCTTATAATCATTTTGGCAACACTGCCATGTTTGGCCTCCTGGAAATTAAACTGAAATATTATGATCTGTACGTGTGCCAATTTTGAAATAGCTCCCATTCATACTTTCCAAGATATCCAACATGGAGCTCAAATTTCAATTGCGATTTTTTTAGCAGTTGGTAGCACTGAAATCATTTTCAAATATGGCCGTGAGATATTCAGGTATAGATCTTTACTCCTACCAAATTTTGTTTCGATTGCTGCAGCCGTTTAGGAGTTGATAGGGGGGGACACACACACAGCCAGACAGACAGACAGAAGGACAGACAGACAGACAGACAGACAGACAGACACACATTTGCCCGATCTCATAAGACTACTTTTTCCTCATTTTTGCAAAATGTGAAAAGTAGGCTAAAAATAAATAATTTCTCGTAATGATTTTTAATGCAATATTTATATAATTATATTTTATTCTTAGGAGTACAGTAAAAATATATATAGAATTTTCGTTTTCAGTGACGGAAAATATGACAACAAAGGCAAGTTTACAGTTATGTACATACATTGTTTTTGAGCAAAGACGGATTTCATAAGTAAACGGCTGTAACCAGACCAAGCATCCCTTTGAGTCAGGTACCAGTGATTATAAGCAAGTAGTTCCGTGAAGAACAACTAAAGCCTATTTTCATATATCCTACTTATGTTAATTGCCTCTATCAACATACAAAATTTCAGTTTGATTGCTGTAATAGATTCGTAGATATTGAGAACCGACTAAATATTGCGGATGGTCACCGTGTTGGATATATATATATATATATATATATATATATATATATATATATATATATATATATGTGTAGGCCTGAGAGTTATGTACTGTTACATGAAGATTATTGTGAACGTGTAGTATTCAAACTTCAATCGCATGCTTAGGACACAAGAAGTAAAAACGAGATTTTAAAATTTCGCACAGCTGCCATCTTGTGGTTATGGAAACAATTGAAATAAATTAGATGTCGGTGCATTACAATGTGTATAAACATATACTGTCCCAAGTTTCATTGCGTTTGGTTGGTTAAAACGCGAGGAACGTTTATTTACAAGTCACAACTTCGCTTGACCGCCATGTTGGTTTTGTAGTTACCACGTTTTCAAAAGTCACATAGGTGAACTTCTAGTAGTTTCCTTTATCACCGTACAAAATTCCAAGGTGATATCGGTAATAGTTTCGGAGATATTGAATGCTGGTTAATTATTTCGCACTGCCGCCATGTTGGATTGGTGAGACGTAGTAACATTTGAAGGGCACGATCGGGGTCGGCTGAAATGGTGCTATGACCTTATCGAGTTTCATTGAAATCACTCAATCCGTTTAGAAGTTATTAGGGGGACACACATCACGCAGACACACGGACATACAGACACACGGACAAAAGGTGATCTCGTAAGCCTATTTTTTCATAAAATGAAAATAGGCTAAAAATAGACCTGGACCTTGAGATATGCAAGTTTTCACTAAATCACAGTTTTGAGTAAATGTGTCATGTAAAAGTAGAATCAGATATATCTCATGTTGATACAGTGAATTTCAAATATGCTCCATCACCTCATGTGTGGCAGAGCGAAGTTTCTGCCAATACGAATTACCTTTGCTAGACAACAGGAGAAGCTTCAAGTTTGAAAATTTAAAACAAAATATTGTGCAAACTTTAATAAGAGAAATAATGAAGGAATGATTAACAATGCACGATGCTTCTGCCAGAAATGAACTAGTATCCATTCCCGTCCCTTCCATCAAGAAGATACACATTCGCGTTGCTTCTACCAGAAAGGAAACACATTTGCCATTGAAAACAAATGTTTTTTAATATCCGTATTGATGTTAGAATTAAACGTTTAAAATTATACGCCAAATCAATTCATAAACAAATATATATTTTATATATTGGGACATGTTTCGACCTTCAATGGGGTCATCTTCAGCTTAAAAAGAAAATCAATTAAGATTTGAAAGCTAAAATATCATATATGACTTAAATCTAAATTAGAAATGAAAAATTAATGATAATAATTGAAATAAATAAAATATAGTAATAAATGAATATCCTTACAAATGCAGTATTCATATATATATAAATGAATTGCTGTTCGTTAGTCTCGCTAAAACTCGAGAACTGCTTTACCGATTTGGCTAATTTTGGTCTTGAATTATTTGTGGAACTCCAGAGAAGGTTTGAAAGGTGAGTAAATATGAAAATTGTAGCGCACGAGTTGATTCAACAAATGAGTGACGGCACGCGAATCGCTTAAACAAAGTCCCGTATGCGTTCATATACCATTCATCCGATTGCTATGAAACTTTGGTTGTATTGTTGTGCACACTCCAGGCAAGGTTTCTGGCTTAGTAAATCCATGTTATAATAGGTAGCGCACGAGTAAATTCAACAAATGAGCGACGACGAGCGAAGCGTTTCAAATAAACCCCGTATGCGTTCATACACTATTCGTCTGATAGTGTTGAAACTTGAGTGAAATGTTGTGTACACTTCTGGGAAGGTGTCTGGCTTAGTAAATCCACTTAAAATAGGTAGCGCACGAGTCGATTCAACAAATGAACGACGACGGGCGAAACGTTTCAACAAAGTCCTGTATGCGTTCACATACCATTCGTCCGATAGCGATGAAACTTGGGTGAGAAGTTGTGTACACTACAGGAAGGGTTTCTTTCTTAGTAAATCTATGTCATGATAGGTAGCGCACGAGTAGATTCAACAAATGAGCGACGATGCGCGAAGCGTTTCAACAAAGTCCCGCTTGCGTTCATATACTATTCGTCTGATAGCGATGAAACTTGGGTGAGATGTTGTGTACACTTCAGGGAAGGTTTCTGGGATAGTAAATTCACTTTAAAATAGGTATCGCACAAGTAGATTAAACAAACGAGCGACGACGCGCGAAGTGTTTCAACATAGTCCCGTATACGTTCATATCCCATCCGTCTGATAGCGACTAAACTAGGGTGAGTTGTTGTGTACACTCCAGGGAAAGTTTCATGTTTAGTTAATCCATTTTACAATAGTTAGCGCTCAAGTAGATTCAACATATGAGCGAAGGCGCGCGAAGCGTTTCAAAAAAGTCCCGTATGCGTTCATATAACTTACCATCCATGCAATTGCAATGAAATTTGGAGAAATGTTGTTTCCGCTCCCGGAAAGATTTCTGATATAGTAAATCCATTTTACAATATTGGTAGCGCACGAATAGATTCAATTAATGGGCGACTGCGCGTGAATTGTTTCATCCAACTCCCGTATGCGTTCATGTAACATTCATCCGATTATCATAAAACTTTGGGGAGTTGAGCAAAGTCCTGCGAAGGTGTATGAATTAGTAAATCCGTTTCTTAATAGGTGGCGCACAAGTAGATTCAACAAATGAGTGTCGTCGCGCGAATCGTTTAAGAGAAAACCCGTATGCGTTCATATGCCGTTCATCTGATTGCGATGAAAATTTCATGAGTTGTTGTGTGCACGCCAGGGAAGGTTTTCACTTAGTAAATCTATTTTACAATAGGTAGCGTACGAGTATATTCAACAAATGGGTGACGGCGCTCGAATCGTTTCAACAGAGTCCCGTATGCGTTCATATACCATTCATTTCATTGCGATGAAAATGTGGTGAGTTGTTGAGCAAGCTCCCATGATTTTTTTTGAGATAGTAAATCAATTTTACAATAGTTTAGAGGTGGTTAATGGAAAAAGAAAAACAATATTGGGTATCCAAAAGCACTTCAACATACCAATTTACAATGCCAACACTTCCTTTGATTAGCATTGCAACGCATGCCGGGTACAGCTAGTAATTGTAATAATATAAGATTGGTATTTTTACAATAATTTTAAAAAAGTAGTTAGAAAATAAGAACTATTAACGGTGAGTGTAAAAAATATCAAAATATACACAAAATAATTTAGAAAATTAAGTTCTAAAATCTATAAAAATAATTCGACGATGATGATAATTTTTGTTTTAAGGGGCCTAACATCTAGGTTATCGGCCCATTAAATAATTCAGTTCGGCGCTTGATTAAATAAGTTAAATCCTCTTGAATACGGAGTTTATTAACAATTTTGAATATCTGACAACCGGTATTACGATGACATGAATTAACCTTGTTGTATGGGATGGATAAATTCGGAAATTCGTATAAGAATTTAAGTTGAAATGCCCAATGTGGATATGTGGCAATTCTAATATTTATCCAAAACGTTTAGATGATAATGAAAAACCGGGACTCTTGAAATGGAATTCAGGTATCAGATGTTCCTCTTTAAATTTGCCAAACAGTGTTAGGTTATGTATTTTCCGCTTTAATGCAACCGTCGTATTGATACCTTAATTCCATTATGCTATTTTAGCTTTCAACTCTTAATTGATTTTCTTTTAAGCTGAAGATGACCTCATTGAAGGTCGAAACATGTCAAAATATATAAAATAAAAATATATATTTGTTAATGTATTTTTTTTTCGTGTGGTCTCCTGAGAGGCCGAGTGCAGGTCTTTCTAGGCGACGCCCGTGGGCGACCTGCGCGTCGGGATGAGAGATGGAAAGGATGAAGATGAATGAAACTGGGCAAGGATGTGGATGGAAGCGGCCGTGGCCTAACAGAAGGTACCGTCCCAGCATTTGCCTGGTGTTGAAAATGGGAAACCATGGAAAACCATTTCAAGGACGGCCGACGGTGGGGCTCGAACCCACGCGTCTACCGAGTCAGCAGAGAGCTTGGCCCCATGACCTAATGCTGCTCTTTAACCAGCGTAGCCACTGCTGTCTGGTTGTTTATGTATTGATTTGGCATATAATGTTAAACGTTTAAGGAACTAGTATCCATTCCCGTTCCTTCTATCAAGAAGATACTAGTTCACGTTCACGTTGTTTCTACCAGAAAGGAACATATTTCTGTTCCCGTTCCTTCCAACCAGAAGAAACTAGTTCCAGTTCACGTTGCTTCTGCCAGAAATGAACTAGTCTCCGTTCCCGTTTCTTCCATCTAGAAGGAACTAGTTTCAATTCACGATGCTTCTACCAGAGAGGAATTAGTTTCCATTCCCGTTCCTTCCATCTAGATGGAACTACTTCCAGTTCACGTTTCTTCTACCAGAAAGGAACTAGTTTCCATTCCCGTTCCTTCCATCTAGAAGGAACTAGTTCCAATTCACGTTGCTTCTACCAGAAACGAACTAGTTTCCGCTCCCGTTCCTTCCATCTAGAAGGAACTAGTTCCATTTCACGTTGCTTCTACCAGATACGAACTAGTTTCCGTTCCCGTTCCTTCCATCTAGAAGGAACTAGTTCCAGTTCACGTTGCTTCTACCAGAATGGAATTACTTTCCGTTCTCGCTCCTTCCTTCTAGAAGGAACTAGATCCAATTCACGTTGCTTTTACCAGATATGAACTAGCTTCCGTTCCCGTTCTTTCCATCTAGAAGGAACTAGTTCCAGTTCACGTTTCTTCTACCAGAAAAGAACTAATTTCCGTTCCCGTTCCTTCCATCCTGAAGGAACTAGATCCAAATCACGTTGCTTTTACCAGATATGAACTAGCTTCCGTTCCCGTTCTTTCCATCTAGAAGGAACTAGTTCCAGTTCACGTTTCTTCTACCAGAAAGGAACTGATTTCCGTTCCCGTTTCTTCCATCTTGAAGGAACTATTTCCTGCTCACGTTGCTTCTACCAGAAAGGAACTAGTTTCCATTCCCATTCCTTCCATCTAGAAGGAACTAGTTCGAATTCACGTTTCTTCTACTAGAAATGATCTGGTTTCCGTTCCCGTTCCTTCCATCTAGAAGGAACTATTTCCTGCCCACGTTGCTTCTACCAGAAAGGAACTAGTCCCCGTTCCCGTTCCTTCCATCTAGATGGAACTACAGTAGTTCCAATTCACGTTGCTTCTACCAGATATGAACTCTTATCCATACCCTTTCCTTCTAATCAGATGGAACTAGTTTTAGATTAAGGGAGCTCATATACCGTCAGATGCCAAAATGTTAGTTCTTTTTTGCATTTAAATGAAAGATAATACCTTTCTCAATATATCTGTTTTGTTTTATAACTATATTCAGCGTTTTGGCAGAGATATAGCGTATTACTTGAGACCATGCGCCTATCCGTCAATGGAGTGTTTAATATCGGAGCTGTTTTCCCGAAAGTTTTTTGTTGATATGGAAAACACAAGATCTCGTGAATTATGTGATGAAACTGGATGAAACTCGGGAGATACATTCCAACCTATGATCCCTAGAGGATGAACCTCATTCATGAAATTATCCTAAAAAATAATTGAGATAATAATAAGACTGGCATTAGCATAATTAATCATATGTACAAATATGTATTTGCATATTGTGTGCTTTTCTTTTAATAATAATACAATAATTGAGATATACAGGGTGCTTCAAAAAATGTATGCACAATTTGAACTTCCATAGAAAATTTATTTACCGTTCTACAAAGTTAAATTTCAGGAAATTAGAAAGCTGAAAGTCCAATGTAAATGAAACATAAATAACAAATGTTAATACTGTTCAAATTGGCGACCTGCAGCATCAATACAATTCTGAGTACGAGTCACCACTGATTCTGTACATCGTATCAAAACGTCCAATGAGATTTCTCTACACACGGCTTGAATCTCATTCCAAAGAATGTCTAGGTTACGTGGTTTACGTTTGTACACCTCATCTTTTACTGTGCCCCATAAGAAGAAATCCAGTGGTGTAAGGTCTGGAGAGCGTGCTGGAAACTCGATTGGCCCCCTGCGTCCTATCCACTGGCCCGGCAAATTTTGATCCAGGTAAGCTCGTACGTCCCTGTGATAGTGCGGCGGGGCACCATCTTGTTGAAAATAAAAATTATCATTACCGTATAATGCACGAATGGCAGGAAATATGGAATCAGCAAGCATTGTTAGGTAAGTTATACCAGTTACAGTGCCTTCAAATCGAAAAGGTCCAATGAGTCCCCTTGAAGACCAACCGCACCACACATTTACACCAGGCAAATTTACAGCTTTTTCAATTGTAATGTGAGGATTTTCTTCACCCCAGTAAACACAATTGTGCCTATTGACAGTTCCATTAAGTTTGAATTGGGCTTCATCCGACCAAATGATGCTACCCATAAATCCCGGTTCACCTATCACCATCTCCTGAACCCATTCACAAAATTGCAAACTTCGATCTGGATCGTCGTCACTTAGCTGTTGCACCAGCCTTGGAATGTAAACACGATACTTGCCTCTCTTCAGAATGCGTAGCACGCTGCTAGCACTTACATCACTTTCACGTGCCCCTTGCCTTGAAGATTTGATAGGACAGCGTTGAAACAGTTCCAAGACTGCCGTTGATGACTCATCACTTGTAGCTGTTCGAGGTCGACCTGAATGACCTTTATGCACATCACACACTGTTCCATGAACTTCGAATTTGTCTCGTATGTGTGTAATTGTTAATCTTGAAGGTGGTTCTGTATCATACTCCTTTCTCCACTGTCTTTGAACTTCATTTACATTCTCAAACTTCCAGTACCACTTAATAACCTGCTTACGTTCTTCAAAACTCATACGTACGTCCGCCATGTTGATATTACAAATTCCAACTGACAATATAACATAGAGGGACGATTATGCTGCCACCTGGCGAAGAAATATAACATTAGCCTTGTAGAGCGGGAAAACTACGATAGTTTAAAGTGTGTATACATTTTTTTGAAGCACCCTGTACTTGAAATTTAAACAAAAAATTGTTCATTTTTTAAAGACAAATTTAATATATATTTTTAAATATACTATTTACAATACAACATTCATGGTAGTTCATCCTCGATATTTATGCGTTTACGTTACATGAAAAAAAATCCATTTTGACTGGTAATTCTTGTTAAATTGTGTTCTTTGTGATTCACGGAGTTTAAAAAAGTCACGAATATGATCCTTTCAATAAATCACGAACTACTTTTTGTACTGTTCCTCTCTCTAAATTAGATGAAAGCTCTATGTATTTACTACACATATGTCAGTTTTCAAAACTCTATATTACATATTAATGAAGCTATGATATGATTCGTAACTGTATGCTAAAATTCCCACTGACGGTGTATCAGCCCTCCTAAATTCGAAAGAGTTTTAGAACGATATCTCAGCTTTAATATCCATCATTAATACATATTATCCGTGCCGATTCTAATATTCATAACACTTCCTTCTTGCGAGCCACTCGACTAAATGAAGTAATGAATCACGAATCAGATATGACCTCAAAATTAAATTTTATAAGTTCCACCGCGTGGGAATACGCTCGCGTAAAGTAGTAGAAAAAGACGCGACAATTCACACAACTTAATGCTATTAGTGCCGGCTGCTGTTTCAACCAATAGATTTTTCACATTTGGAGAATCGTAATGAAGGTTGTAAATTCAAGCTGAATATTTTTATTTTATTTTAAAAACTCTCTCTCTTAACGAGATAAAATGAGAAGGAATTTACTGTAGTAGAATTCATTATCACATTGGGAGATTTGGGAAAAAATCCCAACGGATGGTAATTAAACACTGATAATGGTATTTCATTGCATATCGTTATAGAAGTGTATGAAGAAATATGATCGATAAAATCCCTCATTATATCCAATAATATCACACATGTCCCTAAAGCCAGTTTATGGCGCAAAGGGGCTGCCAGCGATTGACATTCTTGACAGTCATTTATCTGTATCAAGTACAGGGTCTCCAGCGCTCTATAAAATTGGGAACAAATCTATTTCTTGTTCCCGTTCCTTTCATCCAGAAGGAGCTAGTTTCAGTTCACGTTGTGAAGTTCTTATGACGCCTTTTTTGGTGCGCCCAGAGGATGCCCCATGATGTCTCCAAGTTGAGCTGATTAAACTACAATTTCGACAGTCCGTTATTACCATTACAACGGTGATTCGATTTCATTTTATAAAGGCGTTGAGAAACAAGAATTCCCAAAGATTCTTGCCTTTGCCCTGAAATTTGTTGCTATGTTCGGAACAACGTTCGTTTGGGAACAAATGTTTTCATTTATGAATATTAAAAAAACACAAAAACGAGGTCAAATTTGTCTGATGCTTCGTTGGAAGCTATAGGCTACTACGGATTGCAACTGCCAAAATGATTGTTCCAAATATCGGCAAATTAGTGGCTTCAACACGGCCCCGGTGGCGTAGTTGGTAGCATACTGAACTGCTGTGCCCAAATTAGCGGGTTCAAACCCAGCCGAAGTCGTCGGATTATTTAAGAGCGTTAAAAATCCTTCAGTATGCCTTTCTTCAAAGAGGAAGTAAAGCCGGCAGTCCCATGTCATAGATTTATGGCATGTAAAAGATCCTTCCACAGACTCAACTTGTGTGAAGCTAAATTGTTAGGTTAGATTTCATCGGAACGCTCTATCAAAGTTCCAACGTTCATCACTAGGTATCATTGATATCTGGTAGCGAAAGTTGGAACTACTTGAAATTGAACGGAACTTGTAGCTCCCCCTAAGGGTGTCCGCTGGAAGCAGCTACAACCTCAGGCGAGCCTAACATGTCCTCGGACACTCCCGGCACTAAAAGCCATACGATAAATAAATAAATCGTGGCTTCAAAGCGATGCCAAAGATAAACAAAGAATGTTGAAAATTAATGCAAAATTAGAAGCGCAATTAAACTATTATTTCTGTCCGTAGACCAAATTGGCATTCTTCTTCTTCTTCTTCTTCTTCTTCTTCCGATTCGGCCATCTAAGGACCACGTCATTTCAACTGCTTCTTGCTGCATCGAGCTTTAACATCCTCCCAGTATTTTCGCATTAGTTCTCGATACTGTTGTTTCCTTTCTGCAGTCCACTTCTTGCCAGTTGGAAGCTTTGGCTTTTCTTGGAAACATCGGTGTGCTGTTATTTTTCTTAAGGGTGGCACGTTCCCAAATATCGTTGCCTATAATTCCCACTTCTTGTAAATGTTTGTCCACCTCAGTGAACCAAGCTCCCTTGGTTTTCTTTTTGTTGAAGTAGGTGATAATTCTATTTGTCAATTGTGCTGCGTTCATTCTTGTTATATGGCAGTAAAAGGCAATTCTCCGTTTCCTCATGGTATCAGTTATTTTTCCCATATGGGTGTTAATTTCATGGTTGAGCTGTCTCCTACATTCCCCATTTTCTTTTACCGGACCCAAGATTTTTCTTGGAATTTTTCTTTCCTTCACTTCCAGATTCTCTGTTAGTCCCTTGCGATGCATTGCAAGGCACTCTGCAGCATACAAAGCCTCTGGAAGGATGACTGTTTGGTAGAGTCTTAACTTGGCATTTGTTGATATGGATTTCTTGTTGTAAATGGCCTTTGTTAGATTGTATGCCATTTCCATTTTCCTGATTAGTGACTCGAAAGCTGCCTTCTCGGAGAGATTGGGGTCTATCCACTCACCCAAATATTTGATTGCTTTCGTTTGCTTGATTTTCCCCTGTCCTACATCCAGCTGTTTAGGCGCTAGCTTTATATTAGTCATGAATTCTGTTTTTTTTTTCAAAGGAGATCTTAAGGCCCGTTTTTGCTGCTTGAATCAGGAGTTTATTAATTTGCGGTGCGGCTGCATCGAGGGAATCTGAAAAAATTGCGAGGTCATCTGCGAATGCTAGGCAGTCAACTCTCAGGTTCTGTTTTTTGTAGCCCAATCAGACTTGTTAATGTTCATGACTGTTTCGAGCTCACAGTTGAAAGCAAAGATGATAGTCCATCTCCCTGTCTTACACCAGTCTTGATTTCGAAGGGCTCTGAAATTTCTCCCCTTAATTTCACTTTGGAAGCAGTGTTGGTTAAGGTTTTCTGAATAATTGCTCTTGTTTTGTTGTCGTTTTCATACCGGTACGTCACCTGGCGCGCGCTGATTTGCCCAGCCCCATTCAACAAACCACAACAACACTATTCTCGCCTCGTTGAGCGCTGCCCCTACACGTTCCTCTCCTACAGCAGAGCACCGGTTCTTTTGCCGGTTTCGGCCGGTGCTCACGGAGCACATGATATGGCGTGCCCAAGGTTAGAGTATGTTAAACAGATTGCCTTTTATGTAGGGTGAGGTAGCTGTGTAGACATGAAACGATTATCTCAGGACAGGGAAGCGTAGAGCTCTGCATCAAACACAAGTAACACATGAAATATTAAGCTAAACAAACAAGCTAAAGAAGGTCCCACTGAATGGTCGAAACCATGTTTCAATAAAGAAGTAAACATATTGAGTATTCCAGGTGTCAAACAGTTTAATTCCCCCAGGCGCTCACATCTAGTGGGACGTGGGTTGGCGACCACGGGACAACAGCTGAGTCCGGCATTGCTTCCACTTACTTGTGCGGGGCTCCTCCACCCCCCCCCCCCGTCTTCTTTCCTGTCAACCTCTCTTATTCAACTCTTGTTCTCTTCCGATACCGACGGTATTAGTGTATCCGAGGTCTACTTCCTTTCCCGCCTTGATTGGTCCCTGTCTCATCTTTCCTGATACACTCCTTCTGCGACGGGTCAGCCTTCTTATTCTTTTCATGTTATCTCCTGCCTTCTGCTCAAGACCCTCGAAGAGGAGAGGGTGTATGTAGCCCCACCACTTTTGGTGCATTCTGGATATTGCTACACCCTCAGGGGCTCACGGCTGGTGAGTTCGGGAGTTGGCGATCTCAGGGCATCTCTGAGCTGGGTCCGTTATTTCCCCTGTTTTCACTGACTTTGGGGCTCTTTCCTATTTGCCTTTCATGGCTCTCCTACCTTCCAAGTCCCTCAATCCTCAATCTTCGAGGGTTGATGGCATTTCTTTTCTCTCTGTCCTTTATTTGCTTGATTTGATTACCGTTTCTTCTTCTAGCATGCAAGTTTGTAGTTAGTATTAGTTATAGTATTCATTCTCATCGCATCTTTCACTCTCACCCAAACCATTAGGGGCCGATAACCTAGATGTTAGGCCCCTTAAAACAACAATTATCATCATCATCATCATCATCAAAGCTTGCCACGGTTGGTGAGTGGTTATCGTGTCGGATTTCTAACCCCAAGTTTTCAGGTTCGCTCCTGGCCGTGGTAAGTGATACACAGTTCAAAAAAAAATTAGGGGAACATGTTTTGTAACGTCTGTTTTGTGAACGTTAATTTTGTAAATGGGGTTCCAATGGTCGTAGAGCATACCTTGAGACCTCAGCACTCAGGGTATGTCAAATCGAAGTTATACTCCATCTGTAGGCGTAGCCATGCATTAAACTGTCAGGTGACCCCTCAAAACAAAGTGAATAGCGGTGCGTCCGTGTGTTGTTGTGAGGTGCACGGACTACTGCGGTCATTTGAGCACGTTGTACGTAAACCAGCACATGGCATGAGACACCTTAACGTGGTTCAAGTCGCAAGGGCTGCCACTTTGATCCTGGAAGGATGGACTATTCATCGAGTTGCTGTGGATCTCAATGTCTCTCCGTCAGTTATTAAACGCTTGTGGAATCGCTACAATGAGACAGGCCAGTTCACAAGGAGCGTTGGACAAGGTCGTGGACGCATGACAACCCCACAAGATGACCGATATCTGACCATCTGTGCGTTGCGGCGTCGTTCAGCAACTGCCAGAGAACCGGAACAAAACCTCAGAAGGGTCACTGGAGTTACGGTGTCAGACCAGACAGAAAGGAACAGGTTAAGAGAAGTGTCCTTACGACCCAGACGTCCTGTTCGAGTGCCCGTTTAACGCAGCAACATCACGCAGCTCACCTTCTGTTTGCCCGTACCCACGTCAACTGGAAACTTCGCCAATGGAGACCTGTGTTGTTCACAGACGAGTCCAGATTTCCCCTGACACAGCGTGATGGACGTCAGCGTGTACGGAGACGCCGTGGTGAGCAGTGCATGCCAAATGTTGTCCAGAACGTCGACCAATTCGGACAAGGTTCTGTGATGGTGTGGGGTGGCATCACTATTGATGGTCGTACGGACCTTGTCGTCGTCCATGGTAATCTTACTGCTGCGGGGTACATAGAGCAGATACTGCTACAACATGTGTTGGCTGCTGCATACGATGTTGGCCCTGAATTCGTACTCATGCACGACAAAGCCAGGGTTCATGTAGCACGCATCACCAGAGCTGTCTTGCGAGAACTGGACATTCAGATGGAATGGCCAGCAGTGAGTCCCGACCTTGAGCATGTGTGGGATAGGCTTGTCAGAAGTGATCGTGGGCGTCCTGTTCCACCACAGACGCTCCAAGACCTCGAACAGGCTCTAATTGATGAATGGGACCTGATCCCACAACGTGACTTACGTCGACTTATACGGAGCATGCACGTAGGTGCCCAACTGTGATAAATGCTCGTGGAGGACATACACCGTATTGAAGCTCTCAAACTGTGATTAAATCCACCCTGGAGTATTGTAATCACTTTGTTTCCGCCACTATTTGGACATTTCCGTTTGTGTTCTGAAAATGAACGAGAATCCATCGATATTCATTTGTATACGGCAACTATAAAAAATAAAGGCTTAGTTGGTAATATACCTGGGTGTGAGGTATTGTTTTGTGGAGCACGGCATACGTTCAAACACATGATCCCCTAATTGTTTTGAACTGTGTATTTGAAAGGCGGCAAAAATCACGATACGCATGTCATACGTTGTTGGCATGTTAAAGAACCCATTTGAATTCAGTAGGCTGTGTTCATAAAGCAAAATTAATCTCGAGATTTTCCGCCAACACAAAGTTCCTCATTTCTCTACTAGAAAGCGCTATAGTATCAAGGAGCTTTGATATCTAACCTCCTTGACTTTCATAGTGCTTCAAGGAACAACAAAATTCGACATGCAAGCTGCCCTCTGGGTGTCAAATAACAAAGCTTGCACCCGGCACCCGAGGCCATACGATATTATTATTATTATTATTTATTTTGCGCATGCGCTTAGACATTCTCAGCATTTGCTGGAAGGAAAACATTTACAATCCCAGATACCGTACATATCACAAGGAGCAAATTCTTGGTGACTGCATTGAGTAGTAGCTTCATATTTCCCTCACTGCTTCAGGCCTGATTGCCCAAGAACAGCCTTACTACGCGACACGTAAAAAGTATGACTGTTTTCTGCATCAGTTTGAAAAGGCCTGGGTCTAATTTCAACGCCGTGAGCGATTCCTTTAAGTTGTTGGGAATCACGCCAGTGCTGGATATAATAATAGGAACTGTCCTGACTTGTGCCATGTGCCATTGCTTCCTTATCAGTTCTGAAAGCTCTGTGTATTTTGACAGCTTTTCAACATGCTTTGTTAGTATGTTGCCACTGTTTGGGATCGCCACTTCTATGAAGGTGGTGTGCTTCATGCATTTGTCAACAAGAACTAAATCAGTTCTGTTGTGCACAGCTGATTGGTCTGTCAATAAAGTACGATCCCAGTACAACGTAAAGCTGTCATTTTCCAATACACTTTCAGGAGCATATTTGTAGTACGGCACTTTCTCTTGGCTCAGCAGTTGAAGTTGTATAGCCAATTCTTGATGTACTATCTTGGCAACAAAATCATGTCTCTTCCTATATTCTGTCCCTGCAAAATGGCGACAACCTGATATAATATGCTGAACAGTCTCAGATGTTGGGCAACCGTATCTGCAATGGTCATCTTGCACAGATGTATCCTTGATTATGAACTTTAGGTAGTTCCTCGTGGGGACAACCTGGTCCTGAATGGCCATCATAAAGCCTTCTGTTTCAGGAAACATCTGCCCAGAAATCAACCAAAAGTTCGACGCTAGCTTGTCGACGTGAGCTTGGATGACTTCATTGGGATGTCTTCCGTGTAGTGGCTTGGACAACCAGGCATTGAATCTATCCAAATCACTGCGCACCTGAATTTGAGTCTCTTGCTGACTTAAGAGTAGTGGAGTTGAATCATCTGCTTCTGTGACAGCCTTGTGCAGCATCGAATGGTTCGATACAGAACAGAAGTATTTTCTTAGCTCATGGATCTGTCGAGCTAATTGGTTGTTTATATCAACAATTCCTCTCCCACCCATATGTCTCGGTAACATGACTCGTTCCACAGATGTACTGGGATGGTGTTTTCGTGATTTAGTCAGTGATGTTCTAATTTTCTGTTCTAAACTTGCAATGTCAGTTTGACTCCACTTGATGACCCCAAACGAGTTACTAAGGATAGGGACAGCATAAGCGTTGATTGCCTTAACCAAGTTTTTACTGTTGAGGCTGGTGTTAGAAACAAGCTTAATTCTTCTGACAAATTCCTTCGTCAGATCTTGTTTCACTACTGAGTGTTCTATGTTTCTGGCTTGCTTCATTCCTAGATACTTGTAGGTCTCGCTAGTGAGCATTGTTGCAATCTGCTGGCCCTGAGCTGTTTCATATACACCTTCCTGCAGCTTGCCTTTCATAACGTCAGAGTCTTACATTTCTCCAGCCCGAATTCCATTTTCAAATCCCGTGAAAAGGTTTCCACTATCTTCAACAGAAACTCTAGTTGTGCTCTGGTGGCAGCATATAGCTTTAGGTCATCTATATACAAGAGATGGTTGAGCTTTGCAAGCACCCTGGAGTTCTTCTTGATACTGAAGCCATATTTTGTTGAATTAAGTTGGTTTGATAGTGGGTTCATGGCAAGACAGAACCATTATGGGCTCAAGGAGTCTCCTTGGAATATTCCCTTGTGGATTGGGATCATACTTGTTGCAATACTGCCATTTGTAGTACTAAGGCACATTACTGTACGCCACGTTGCCATGGCGTGTTCCAGGAAATATATAATCTGAAGATCAATCTTATACGCTGACAAAATATGAATCAACCAATCATGGGGCACGGAATCTTAGGCCTTCTTGTAGTCAATATATGCCGTGAATAAATTTCTGTTATTGGTAAAGGCCTGGTTAGAAACCACTGAGTCAATTATAAGTATTTCTTTACACCCTTTGGACCCTTTCGTGCATCCTTTTTGTTGTGTTGCTATGATGTTATTTTTTTCACAGTGGGCATATATCCTCCTACTAAGACAGGACGTGATGATCTTATACATCGTGGGAAGGCATGTAATTGGACGGTATTTTCCAGGATCTTGCATATTTTGTGGGTCATTTGGAAGTAGATGTGTTACACCTTGTGTAAGCAAATTTGGCATCTTCTGTGGATGAGCAACAACTTCATTCACCAGAGTAGACAGAAGATCGTATACGCACCAGAATTTCTTATACCAGTAATTCTGTATCTGATCTAAACCAGGTGCTTTCCAGTTAGGAAGACCTTTAATGATGGAAGAAATTTCGGTGGATGTTATTGGATCATGTTGCATCGGATTAAATTCTTTAGAGATGTTTGTTACTTCCTGAACCCAATGGGAGTCTGAGTTAAAATTGGTGGCTTTGGATAGTTGATTGCTCCAAAACTCTTCAATTTCTTCTCTTTTTCAATAAGGAGCATTTAAGGATACATGGTTTTCACTCAGTGCTCTGTAGAAGTTCTTCTCGTCTTTGACAAATAAGTTGTTGTCCTGTCTCCGTTTCCTACTGGCTCTGTATCTGGAAAGTCTGTTCGCTACCAACGTAAGTTTCTGTTTGAGTGTATCTAAACACTGTTCTGCTTTTGTGTTTGGATCATCTCGGCCGGTGTGGATTTTGGACCGCCTTATTTTTGCCTTACAGAGTCTCACCAGTTTTCTTGTGTGCTTTCCTCTGATAAACTCAGTCAAACGGCCAATATCTGTTCGCAATTTGTCAATATTTCGTATCAGACGTCTCTCCTACTTAGGAGTAACAGGAGCACATTTCTTACTGCAGGAATTATTCCTTTCTCTCAGTTGGATGCCCATAGTTCTGATAACTGTGACGGCTCCACAGTACAAAACAGTATGAAGAGATTCTAAGTCATTCACATCTATCAAGTGTTTGGGTATGATAGCTTGATTCATGATATTTAAAATTATTGATACCTTCCTAGACGAATTCACTCGAGGCAAGGCAGGTCTATGCAATGCGTCTGTTCCATTGAACTGAGCCATTGCCGTCATCATTTCATCTGCTAAGATCTTGGTATGTGACTCATCTTCATGATGTGTATCCGGCTGTATGCCACTGACAGGCTCATTGTGTTCTTCTTGATGTTGTTCCTGCTCATGGAGCTCTTGTGGTAATTCACTCTCCAGATTAGTTCCTTGATCACAATCAAACACTCTTCTGACCTCCTGCTTGATTGTACTCAGTCTTGCTTCTGGCACTAAATTATTACGGACTATCGCCCTATATTGGTCCGCCACTCTCTGTTCAGTCACACGGAGTTCGGGGTATGCTTCATGGAACTCATTGAATAATTTCCGCCTATATCCAGTTAGTTCTGTTCCAATGCGAATCACCTGATAATAAATGCGCATTATGGTCTCGTTCATTACGATTGACCATTTTAAGCGCTTTCTTGGCAGGCCTGCTTGGGTGAGTGCCGGAAGTGGTTCTGGCACAGCACTTTCAGCAGGCAAAGCACTTGACGTTGGTTGGCTTTGTTGTTGTTGTTGGGCTGTATCTTCTTGTGCGACAGGAGCCCGCCTCATCAGCATCCTGCCACCGACGATTCGCTTGCTCTCATGTCCATCGCCGGCTCTGGACATGCCCTGACGAACCTCAGGCAGCGGCCTTTCATTAATTTTTAAATTTATTTTCTCCATATTATGGGTGGGTGCGTTTTTAACCTACAGCCAGGTGTTCATCTTCAGCCGCTCCTAACATGGAGAACAGACGCTGTTTGCAGCCGCCCGCTACGGATCAGACACTGCAGTTAAGGTTTGTTATCAGGGTTTTCCTTCCCCTAGGCAGGTTGCCTTCACCACGGCTGCGGAGTCCTGCCTACCCCATTTAGTATATCTCGTCATTTCTGGTTAGCACATACCTTGTCATTGCAGATTTCTCACAACTCACATTAGATAGGTTATACGGTATAATTATCTTGCAGGGATATTGCTTATATTACAACAGTGGACGTCATTTAACTGCAAATGATCAGCAGAGAAGGAATGCCGTACTTACAAGAATATGTGCAGCAAATACGTGTAACCTAATTTTGTAGGTTAAGCAGATGTACACTTCACCTTTCGTAATATTAACACGAAAACAGTCCGATTACCTGCACAAATGATATGAAGTATATAATAAATGGGCTTGAAACATCCCAATTTCACACACACCACCGTAGATACCGGTAACTAATTTTGAAAAAGCATTTTGGGTTATAAGGCACTGTAACTAACGATGTAGCAACCACAACATGAATGTAAACAAACATATTGCAGTTGTATTTTCATGATTATGACGTTGATATATCCACAAGCACTATAACACACACTTGTTTTCGACAAGTTATTATTATTATTTATTTATTTATTTATTCGTTAATTCCCCATAAGGAGAGCGTTACAACACAATCAATTTTCATGTTTCATTCTGGACCTTTCTTCTTTTTTCCCAAAAACCTCTCATATACACACTATGTTTCCTCTTTCTCTCTTCTGTCCACCTCTTTGCTGGTTGTCTCTCTTTGGGAGTTTGCTCAAACTTCTGTAGTCTAAGTTTTTCTCTGTATTTGCTCCTGTCTGCGATGTCTTCTGTAGAGATGTTTAGTTTCTTAAGGTCTTCCACAGTTTCCTTTACCCAATTGGTTTTTAGTGTGCTATTCGTAACTATATTAAAAATTTTCTTGGTCAGTCTGTCTTCGGTCATCCTATGTATATGTCCATAAAATTTTGCCCTTCTTTTCCTTATGTTGTTTGTAATCGTCTCTGTCTGTTTGTACAGTTCTATTGTTGGTCTCTTCATCCATATTCCCTCTTTCTGAACTGGCCCGTAGATCTTTCTCAGAATTTTTTTCTCTTGTTTTTCTAATTCCTTGATTTTTGTTCGTCCCTTGATTGCTGTCGTTTCTGAAGCGTATAAGGCCTCTGGTAAGACTACTGTACGATAGTGTCGTAATTTGGCATTGATGGAAATACTTTTTTTATTGTAGTGGTTCCATGTAAGTCGGTATGCTTTCTGCAATTTAGTGATCCTGTCTTCATTGGATGCCAAGTTCAGTCCTGTTTTCTGTATAATCTCTCCTAGATATTTGAAACTTTCCACTTGTGTTATTTTTCCATACTTGGTTTCCAGTGGGTGCTTGTCTGTAGATTTTGTGTCCATGAACTGTGTTTTTTCGTATGAGATTTGTAACCCTGTTTTGGCAGAGATTTCATGTAGCGTCTCTAGAGCTTCTTTGGCTTCTTTTCTGTTATTTGTTATAATCGCTACATCATCGGCAAAGGCCAGACACTTAATGTTCACTGTCCTTTTCTGGTGTTTTGCCATTTTTATGCCTTTGACTCCTTTTTCCCACGTCTTGATTATTTTATCCAAAACTGAGTTGAATAGAATGGGTGATAAACCATCACCTTGTCGCACTCCTGTATTAATTTTGAAGGGTTCCGAGATCTCTCCCATGAATTTAACTTTGGATATTGTATTTGTTAATGTTTCTTGGATTAGTTTTCTGGACTTATTGTCGACCTTCATTTCTTCTAATGTGTTAAAAAGTGTTTCTCTATCTATGGAGTCATACGCTTTTTTGTAGTCGACAAATGTGATTGTTGTGTTCCTGGTTTTTCTCGTTGCTAGTATTGTTCTCAGGCACCAAATCTGCTCACTGCACGATCTTCCCTTCCTGAACCCTCCTTGGTATTCTCCTATCTGTGGATCTATCTGAGGCTCTATCCGTTTTAACAGGGCTTTGGAGAAAATTTTGTATGCGACGGGTAATAGTGAAATCCCTCTATAATTATTAGGGTTCGTTTTGTCTCCCTTCTTGTGGAGGGGGTGTATTAGAGCTGACTTCCATTCTTCTGGTACCTTCCCTGTTTCCCAGATGTTTTCGATGATTTTGTGTATTTTTGGTGTAACATTTTCGTGGTCTAATTTCCAGTTTTCCGAAATCAATCCGTCTTCTCCAGGCGCTCTATTGTTCTTTAGTGATTTTATTATTTCCACGATTTCTTCAAGTGTTGGAGGTTTGGAATCAACGTTAGGTTCTGGCTTTTCGAACTGTAATCTGTGTGTTGGTTTATCACAGTTAAGCAGTGAGTCAAAATATTGTGCCAGTATCGTACAGTTCTTTTTCGGGTTTGTCTCCAGTGTTCCGTCTTGTCTTTTGAAGCATAAGCTCGGTGGTCGATATCCAGTCATATTCTCTCTGAATGTTCTATAGAAGTTTCGTGAGTTATTTTTGGTAAAATCCTCTTCTATCTCCTTGAGTCTGTTGTTATCGTAGTTTCTTTTTTCTCTGCGGATTATTCTCGAGGAGTCTTTTTGTATCTTGTTGAATTCTTCCCATTTTTCTGGTGTTCTATGGCTGTTAAATTTTTTCCAGGCTTGTATTCTATCCTCTATGGCTCTGTCACATGTCACGTTCCACCATCTGTGCTTCCTTTTCCTCGGGGGCTGCCCCAATTTTATCAGTTCTTTCATGTTTTCGGACATGTCCGTCCAGTTGTTACTCTCAATTTTCTTAAGTCCTTGTGTTATTTCTTTCTTGTTTAATTGTAAATACTCTGGGTCTGTTCTGAAAATTCTGGTTGTTCTCTTAGTTTGTCTGTTTGGTATAAACTTAGCCTTGATTTGTAGTAGATGATGATCAGATTCGAAAAAACCTTTTCTCGTTCGTATATTCATAACTTCTCTGGTGTTTTTTGTAGATATCGCAACGTGGTCTATCTGAAATTCTCCGAGGGCGCTGTTTGGAGATTTCCAAGTCCATAGTTTCTTGTAGGGTTTCTGGAATTGTGTTGACATGATTTTGAGGTCAAAATTCCTACAGAAGTTTATCAAATTCTCTCCATTCTTGTTTGTCCTCTGGTGCGCTGTATGTTTTCCTGTTGTGTCTCTGAATTTTCTTTCGCGGCCTAATTGTGCATTAAAATCACCAAGCAATAATTTTACATGCTTAGTGGGGATTTTGTTGGTGATTTCTTCTAAGTCTTCCCAGAATTCTTCTATCATCTGTGGATTTTTGTTATTGTAGTTATTTGTGGGGGCATGAGCATTGATTATTGTATACGCTTTGTTACCAGAACGTATCGTAAGTGTGGACATTTTTTCAGATTTTGAGGTGAAATCTATTACAGAGTCCAATATTGAGTTGTGGACTACAAAACCTGTTCCGAAGAGTTTGAGATTTTTTCCTGGAATAGTTATGGCTGGTTTCCCCTTGTATATTCTGTAACTTCCCGAATCGAAGTGATTCTCATCTGAGAATCTCGTTTCCTGTATAGCCAGTATTCTGATATTGAATGTGTCCATGATGTTTGTTAGTTGTTTCACTTTACCTAGTTTCAGGAGTGTGTTTACGTTGAGTGTTCCCATGTATTATTATTATTATTATTATTATTATTATTATATTATCATCATCAAACAATTTAATAAGATCCTTGGCTGTCACAACGGACGCCCGGGTTCGATTCCTGGCTTTGCCAAGAAATTTACAACGGGCTTCACTCAGAATCGTGGGTCAAAACTGAGAAGATAAGGGATCGACTCCCACCCCAGCCATCTTGGAAGTTGTTCTCCGTGATGCCCCCCCACCAATTTCTATTCTAGGAAAATGCGGAGATGAATCCTGGCTTAACCCTTTATAGGTTAGAAGTCCGTATATTAACCACCTATTGCAAGGGCAATTTCTACTGTCAAAGATGCAGATGGTTGAATCTTTCCCCTATATATATACCAACTAGCAGAAGTACCCGCTCTTCGAACGGTCTTCGGTATTAATAACCAGACGTTATCAATTGAGATACTGTTCCAATGGTTAGGGGCTTGTCATTCCTTCATATGATTATCAGAACTCAGTTAGTTTTCTGGGTATATCGCAGACACTGTTAATTTAAGGGCCGTAAAATGTGAATTTCGGAGACCCTTTATAGACTCCCTAGTTTTGTATCACACATTGAGAAGCGCAACATATGCTTTTGTCGTCCTTCTAGGAGAATTTTTATTTTTCGCCTATTTTAGCATGTACTGTATTTTGAAAAGTTGTTCCTTATACCCACCCATCTATGAGAAGTACGTTGAAGAGTTTTCTAAATGATTGGTGTATTGACTCATGGTTACAATACCTAATTTTACAATGCTCAAAGCACCCGAACATGAATTATAGGCGTACAAAAACATAAATATATATCAACCACACAGTATCAAACAAAATAATCTTTACGATGAACCCGTTTGTCGACAAAAATATGATTACTTAAAAAGTGCTCTCAAACTAAATTCACCTAACGTGTACTTCCTGACGTGAAAATAATATTGAAAACCTCGTAGACGAAACGCAATATATGTCAAATTAAAACTGGCCTTCACCGTTGTGGAAAGTCCCCATCCCCAGGAAGACCCCCTTAATAAATTATAAAGGCTCGTGGAGCATTAAATTCGGGATTTTTAGCCTCCAATGGCCCAAATTCCCAAAAGCTGCAAAAAACACTATTCCAATTCAGGAACTTTTGAAAATAATGTTGCTGTTTGGAGATATAATAGACCTCTTGTGCAACATATCGCATATCGCATGTGTAAGTCACGTGTAAAAATTCTAGGGTACCCCTTAACCCCCTTAATCGCATTGTTGAATTTTACAGTCTATGTTTGATTCGACGATAACCTTATAGCCATTTGCAAACTTTAACAGAAATTTAATAAATTGAGTGACATTGCTTCTTACAGAAATAGATGGAAAGTTGGATGTCACCTCTTGTGATACTGTTGTCATGGTTACCGGCTTGCATTACTTCATTAGTTTCTTCTTGTTCTTCTTCTTTCGGATGGGCCAGATAAGGACCACGACGTTCAACTTTTCAGCTTGGCGAGGGACTTGATGTTTGCCCAATATTCGCGCATTCTCCTCTCCTTTTTCCAGATGATGCCGGTTTTCTTACAGGGTGGTCTGTCCTGGAAACTCTTCTGTTTATGTATCTTTCTGAGATGCGATCGGCTTCTAATATCACTTTTCATTATCTTCAGTTCATGGATATCCTTGTTAACTACTGTTAGCGAAGGTGTCACGCTCTTTCTCTTCCCCCCAGTAGTTGAGAAGCCGGTTGGTTAGTCTTCTTGGGTTCATCCATGAGACATGTCCATAGAAAGCCAGACGTCTCTTCTTGGCCACATCTGTGATTTTCTCAGTTTATCTATATAGCTCCTGATTTGGTCTTCTTCTGTACTCGTCATCTATTTATTAGTTTATAAAATAAAAGAGTGCCATATCCCCTCCAGAGACGTAGGCGACCTGAATAAGAGCCCTTGACTAAGTCAAGGGATTACTAACCAGGCATCCCGAGCCGGAGTTTGCGTGTGGTAGACTGGCCAGTTCCTTTCAACTCCTCCTCCTCCTACCATAGCATCCGGCAAGTTCCCATTTTGCATCACGAGGCTGGGAGACCCCGTACCAGATCATACCAAGACTTTTAAATTCTTGGCAAAGCTGGGGATCGAACCCGGTACCTCGGGGGTGACAGGCAACAATGCTAGCCACTGCGCCACGAGGACTTCTGAGATCGTGTTGTCATGGTTACCGGCCTGCATTCTTTTAATAGCTTAATAATTGAAATTAGTTTTCTGGGTATATCTCAAAAACTATTGGTTTTAGGACCTTAAAATGTGGTTTTCCCCGAGTTTTGTGTCTCACATTGAGACGCTGAAAATGAGCTTTGTAACGTTTCTCTACGCCCATTTCAGTATGCATTTTAAGGGGTAGGCCCTCTTTTATGAGAGGTACGGAGAAGAGTTACATCAATGATTACTTTCGTGCCTCTGATGGACTTCCATACCAAATTTTACGTTGATCCACTCAGCCGTTCTCGAGTGATGCGCGTGCAAAGTTGTACACAGACAAACAGACAGACAATTTTTTAGCCTATTTTCAATTTTGAAAAAATAGGCTTATGAGATCACCTTTTGTCCGTCTGTGTGTGTGTGTGTGTGTGTGTGTGTGAGGTGTGTGTGTGTCCCCCCCCCCTAATAAAGTCTAAACGGCTGGAGCGATTTCAATGAAACTCGGTAAGTTCATAGCACTATTCCCGGCGACCTCGACCGTGCCCTTCAAATTTTGTTACGTCTCACCAATCCAACATGGCGGCTGTGCGAAATATTTCACTAGCATTCAATATCTCCGAAGCTATTACCGATATCGCCCTGAAATTGTGTACGGTGATAAAGGGCACTACTAGAAGTTCACCTATGAGACTTTCAAAAATCTGGTGACTACAAAACCAACATGGCGGTCAAGCGAATTTTAGACCTTTAAATAGACTTTTCTCGCGGTTTAACTATCCAAACGTAATGAAACTTGGTACAGCAAATGTTTATACACATTGTAATGCACTGAAGTCTAATTTAGTTCAATTGTTTACATAACCTCAAAATGGCGGCTGTGCGAAATATTTCACTGACATTCTATATCTCCGAAACTATTACAGATATCACCCTGAAATTTTGTACGGTGATAAAGGGTACTGATACAAGTTTACCTATGTATGTTTCATAAACCTGTAAAGTACAAAACGAACATGGCGACCAAGCGAATTTGAAATATTTTAATACACTTTTCTCGTGATTTAACTCTCTGAGCGCCGTAAAATGTGGTACAGTAAATGATTTTGAAGTTTGTAATGCACTGCCATCTAACTTAATTCAATTGTTTACATAACCTCAAGATGGCGGCTGTGCGAAATTTTAAAATTAAGTTTTTATTTCTTGTGTCGTAATTATGCGATCGAGGTGAAAGTTTGAATAATGAACCTAGGCAATAATTGCCCTTGAATGGTACATAATTCTATGGCCTATACATATAACAATCCTAAATGGCGAGCTTCCGAAATATTTAGACAGTTCTCAATATCTATGATTCTTTTACAGCAACCATACTGATTTTTTTTATGTTCATAGAGACTATGAACATATGTTCACCTAAAAGACTTTCAGTAGCCTGGTGAGCACAAATCCAACATGGCGGCGACGCGAAGTATTAATATTTAAATGGACGTTTCTCGCGAATTAACTATCCGAGTGCCGTGAAACGTTGCACGTTAAATGCTTATACAAATGTTGATCCACTGGCGTCTAATTTATTTCAATTGTTTGCATAATCACAAGATGGCTGCTGTGCGTAATTTTAAAATCTCTTTTTTACTTCTTGTGTTCTAATCATGCGATAGAATTTTGAATACCACACGTACACAATAATATTAATGTAATAGTACAAAAATAAATATCCAACCTGGCGACCATCTGAAATAATTAGACGGTTCTCAATATCTACGAATCTGTTACAGAAATTAAACTGAAATTTTGTATGTTGATAGAGGCAATTAACATTAGCAGGATATATGAAAATAGGCTGTATAGTTCTTCACGGAACTACTTGTTTTTTTTGTGCGCAACCGTCATAAACCAGTCTGAAATGCGTTAATAACTCAAAATTCCGTGGAAATTCCGAAAAAACAGACAAACTTTCATTTTTATATAGAGAGAGATTGTTGTGGAAGTGTTAATATTTCTGTAAACCAGATATTATTTATTTATCTCCTTGACGTAACGAGCTAGATAAATGTTTTTAATAAAAACAATTAAAACTAAAATGTAAAAAAATGGTAATACAAAGACTACATTTTAAGTCTATTTTTATAATCCCCGATAATTTTTTACTTTTCAATTTAATTGTTTACAATTTTTAATTGCTTAGCAATATGTATTATGCTTCTAAAAATCAAAAATAAATTAGCTTATAAATATCAAATTTCTTATTATTTTACCATCCTAATTTTATGATTATAAAAATAATTAAGAACATTAAAATGTAGAATAAAACAAAAATTTAAATGAATAATAATTAAAATTTGCCTAAAATATTGAAAATGAAATTTAAATGAATACAAATAACATATACGGTATTTAATAATATCCTGCACTATAAAGGCTAAAGGCCACAGCCGACACCTTGTCAACCTTATCCCCAATTTACAAACACACACACACACACAGGGCCCTATGACCACGGTGTCGCATCCCCTACAATAAGCAACAACAACTAAAGAAACGAAAGAGAAATCAAGGAGAAAGTTGAACTTCTCTTTGCCATAAAACTTCAAAGAAAACTTCACTCCAAAAACACTAACGAAATAATGTTAGTTTAATAGAACACTGAAAAGTATGGATGACTTCCTCAAGGGACCAACACAAGAAGAAAGTTGCCTAGTTAGAAAGAGGAAAACTGTTCATTTTATCCTTCGAGTCCAAAGTTTCTTATTAAAGAAATTACGATGACATTTCGTGCTTTAAGAAAGGAAATAGTACAATTTAATCCGTTCTTTAAATTACCCATTCATAAATTAAGAACTATTCAGGCTTCCTAAGACGACGATGAAATAAAGAAAGATGGAGTTATCCGAATGTGCATTACCACTACGAAATTAAACTTTTGTATACGTTCATAAATCCTTTTTACGTGGAGTAGAGCAACATTCTCAAGAACTGCGCTAAAACTAATTTCTAAAATGAATTATTAATACTGCTACTTCTTTCTTTTTGTTAAATTTCTTTGTTCTCCAGGGGAACTGAGTCTTAATCTTCATTGGAAGAAATGAAAAGAAAAGATATTAGTGTCTTGGGAAAAAATCACAAATGGAACACATTTGAATACAGTAGCTGTTAATCCTGTTGTAGTTGTTAAAACTTAGAGGCTTGCAAAACTGTGGTCATCAGTCCCTTGTGCACAGGATCTGTATGATTACAGTGTTATTGTGGTATCTGTCCAAGTGTGTGCGTGTGTGTAATAAGAGATGTAATGGTTCTTTCCCCTTTACTACTTCTATTCCTCACTCACTAATTTCCTCTTCACTTTCCATCAGAAGTTTGAGAGGTAGGGATTATAAGGAGATTATTATAATTACATGTAATTCTTAATATAGATATGTGATTGGGCTGGGAGTCAGTCAACATCTGCGAAATAAGACCCAAAAAAAGAGACGGTAATCTAGGCCTCCTATATGGTTTCCAAGGCAACAAGTATTCAGCATCTCAATCTGAATTATAAAGGTCATCTAGGCCTCTTATATGATTACTATGGCAACAAGTATTCACCGTCTAAATCTGAAGTGTAAAGACCATCTAGGCCACCTATATGGTTACCATGACAACAAGAATTCACCATCTAAACTCGAAGTGTAAATGTGATCCAGGCCTCCTATTTGGTTACCATGGCAACAAGAATTCACCATCTCAATCTGAAGTGTAAAGGTCATCTAGGCCTCCTATATGGTTACCATGGCAAAAAATCTTCATCATCTAAATCTGAAGTGTAAAGGTCATCTAGGTCTCCTGTATAGTTTCCATGGCAACAAGTATTCATCATCTAAATCTGAAGTGTGAAGGTCATCTAGGCCTCCTATATGGTTACCATGGCAAAGGCAACAAGATCTCACCATGTTGATCTCAAAAGCATATTTTCAGGTTGCGTTTCCCATTTTCCAGTAATTGTGTTTGTATTGTATTGACTGGCTGAAAAGTTCTGATATTGTCAACGCAAACATTTACAAACTTCTCGACAAGAAATTTCTAATCAAGTAGCGATTTGTTCCTGTAAATTTTGAGATGTAAAGTCGCAAATATAACGACAAACATTGCATTACAACTAAATTCGTTGTTATTCGCATAAAACTTAAATGTTTTTGGTTTGATTTAAGTGTTCCAATGTGGGCGTAATTATTTTTAATGCCCAATCAGTGAGATCAAAAACCTAACTACACCAATATTTGTCTACGTTGTCTCTTCGTTCATGAATAAATATGACAGAAATACAATGATTGTTTTTCTTTATAGGGGAAGTCCACCTGACGAAGTTGTCACGTGGTACCAAAACTAATAGTGAAAACTTCAATAATAACTGTATAACGTGGTGTTCTGAATATTTTAGTGTTCATAATGTTGTATTTTATAAGGTAGGGTCATTAGGAACCTGCTATCCCGCCGGACTACACGAGTGTGTCTCTTTAAAATGCATGAAAGGAGCTCGGTTATTAATTAAGAGAGCAGAGCGACTAAGTCACTTTAATTGAAAACTTACCTGATCAAGTTGAACTTAACTTTTCTAACGAGACTCTCCTTTCACGAGGGAGGAATACATTATTATTGGGAAAGTAATTTCATATCTCCATGGAATGGAAATTGTGGCGAGTTTGAGGACCAAGTCCTTATGTCCTACATTTTGAAAGAAAAAATGTGTAATATATGGCGGGATATGTGTTGCCAAGGTGTTATTGTTGTTGAAAATCGGCTGATTCAAAATAAGTAAGTAAATAAATAAATAAATAAATAAATAAATAAATAAATAAATAAATAAATAAATAAATAAATAAATAAATAAATAAATAAATAAATAAATAAATAAATAAATAAATAAATAAATAAATGAATGAATGAATGAATGAATGAATAAATAAATAAATAAATAAGTCATTCATTCATTCATTAGTTTATTTATTAATTAACTAATTAATTATTTAATTAATTAATTTCACACCGAAGCTATGCTACCTTTATCCCCTGTATTCAACTCAATAAATGCGATAAAGAGGGCAAACACTGTAACCCAAGGAGGTTACATGTTATCAGTAAAGGAGTATAGGGCCATGTATTATCCACTTTTAAGATTTCCAAGCTATTTGGAAGTTCCAATTTTAGATCTCCAAGCTATTTGATAATTCTATTTACGATGTTAGTTTTTTTATATATCTATGGATTATTCTGTGATTATTTAGAAGATTGTTATTTCCATGATAGAGATTATTCTTGATAGTATCTGTTGTAATATTTCTATGGAGATAGTTTTGGCAAGAGAATGAATTTGGTTATATGTATGAGGGGAGAAGAGATATTGCTTGAAAATTATGTTGGTTAGGTCTGAGTATTGTTTGGCGAGAGATTATGAGTGTGGCTGTTTGTGGTGGTGTGGAAAAATTGTGAAGAGAAGATAATGAAGGTTGGTTATATTTGTAGGAAATGTGTCCCTCATGGTAAATTAAATACCACCACCCTTGGCGAGAGATTATGAGTGTGGCTGTTGGTGGTGATGTGGAAAAATTGAGAAGTGAAGATAATAAATATTAATAGTAAAGAATCCCTCATGGTAAATCAAATACCACCACTCCCGAATAAAGAACGTACGGTTACAACACTCTACAGCTAATACAAATTAATCTGATGAATATAAAAAGTCTCACTATGCAATTAATATGTTTCAAGATGAAACGTCTGAGTGGAAGTATTTCACAGTATAGTTCATACTGATACAACAAATCATGATAACACCACGTACACTCTCCGTATCGCGACTCTTTACGGTTATGTAGCTTCTGTGATAATACAAAGGTAATGTGAGGGTCAAGAAATATTTAGCACTGTGCGCTCAAACAAGCCACTCTGTGGCGATATTATTGCCGTGCTTTAGGTAGATTTCATTCGAAAAGTACTTATTGCACTGGGTACCAGTTTGTGACTTCCAAAAAAATTCAACATATATTTGCGTTTCACATCTCCCAGACACCAAAACCACCGTCAATTCAAATGTTTCTATATAACTTATTGTTACGGCTGCGCGGTTGCTTCATCTCCTCCTCGCATGATTCACAGACCGCCCCGGGCTACCCCCTGCCTCTGTGTTAACCAGCGATTTGCGCAACAAGAAGACAGGCAGTAACAAAGAGACCGTCTCGAACCTTCGCGGCCCACCCGGTAATGGAATTCTCGAATAACCGTGAATCCTGGTCTGCTCTGGAAACATCCATTGAGTAACCAGCCCCGATATATAAAGCGACCTGGCCAGCGAGGGGCGGACTGAGTTTTGAGGAGTGTTTTCATATCAGTGCGATAGAGGTGTTACAGTGACGTGTGAATTGCGAAACAGTGTGTATTCAAGAAGAGTGAGTGCCAGACTATCGTAAATAACTGTAGCTTGAGTACTCAAGAAAGTGTTGCAGGTATTTCTACCGAGGACACCGGTCTCATTAGCGAGGGATTAACTGCGTGAGCAAGTGAAAGGGTGAGTTTCCTCCATAAGGGAGCAAACACGGAAAAAGACAGCTAATTGTTCCTATTTGATTATTGTGTGGTGTAACATTCTGACCTGCAATAGAGCTAATATTTCTTTAGAGAACCATTTGTGTTGTGCTTTACCCACTTTGATCCAATTAACGAACTTGCTACTAGGGGTAGCACGTATCATTATAAACGAGTATATAGCCTATATATTACTTTAAAACTTATATGTAAAATATAACCATCAAAATCGGACCAATGAGGTGGAAATGGGCCTTTTTTCGAAATAGTTAAATTTCACTGCTACTTTCTTAGGATATAAAATATCGAATCACTATAACGTTCATACTACCGGTACATATTCGTCGGATAAAGGCCAAAAACCTATCTTCGTAAAATTCTTTGATAGCACCAGTCATGGACTAACGGGGTGAAAAAAAATGGAGTTTAGTGAAAATACAATTATCTGCGTCCCTTAATAGGCACAATCTAAAAACCGTTTAAAGTGGTCAATAGTCCTCAAAAATTACCTTAAAAGTTTGTCTGAAATAATTTTTAATATCACCCACCCTTACACCAAGGGATGAGCAAAATATTTACGGAAATATAAGAAGACTAGCATTACCCGTCGCGGCTTCGCCCGCGAATATTCTCGTCGTAAAGAGTACACTTAGCAAAATCTCAATCATGAATGCTATGACTGATTTATCCTTGGTATGAATTATCAGACTTTATCAATTCAGCTACTGGTGCAGTGGTTAGGGGTTTGTCATTCCTTCATAGGTATATCAGAGCGAAGTTAGTTTACTGGGAATATCGAAGACACTGTTAATTTAAGGGCCTTTAAATGTGGTTTTCGGAGACCCTTTATAGTCGGGTAAAATATACCTTTCGTACCACACTCACACGTGAAAAATTTCTGGAGTGCCCCTTGACCCCCTTAAGCGCATTATACTGTATGTATTGATGAATTTTACAGCTTCATTTGGTTCAGTGATAACCTTATAACCGTCTGGAAACTTTCACAGTAATGTAATAATTGGAATTGCATTGCTTCTTACTGAAATAGATTGACCTGTGAGATTGTGTTACCATGGTTACCGTGTTGCATTCTTTCATTATTTCATTGTAAATATTCATGTTTTAAGGTATGTATTTAATTGTGAGGCATTTAAAGAGTAAGTGAGTGCGTTTCGCTTACGCATTGGGTTATGCTGAACCTGTAGGTACCCCATATGTGTAGGTTGGTGTTAATGGGACCTTATTTTCGATACAAAACAGGAATGGGACCTTAGCAGAATAATATAGGGAGGGATAAACTATTTATTATTTTAAGTCAATATTTAGTACATTGAAACCGTAGAGGTTTCGGTCATATTGTGACCTTCTTCAGCGTGGTATAGGTGATGATGATGATTATTTTTGTTTTAAGGGGCCTAACATCTAGGTTATCGACCACTAATTGTTTGGCTGATCGTGAAGATCCGTATAACCACGATCAGCGAAACATGCTCGCCAGTAATTCAGATTTTTTGCTAGTCTCATAGTAAATTTTAGTTATGATTTTATGAAGAGTTATTTTACAGATATCTCTGCAATTTTGGAGGAATATTCGTTAACACTTGCCAAAATACTTAGGTTTTAATCTTGTAGTATGAGTTTGAGTTATACTGCTCTTGATTTTATGCTTTCAACATTGAATTTATATTTTCACATTTTGGTCCAAACGTAAACTTAATTCCACATGGGAGAAGACCTGGACCTAATTTTATCTCCTAAACGTGTTTAGAAAGATTGCAGACATTTTCCAATCAAATAATACACTATAACTCAGTCATAAAATCAGAAGGATTGTACGCTTCAGAGTGTCTAATTTTAAATAAAAAAGGGGAGCTTCAAGAACTCGAGAAAAAGGAAAGGAAGATTCTGAGGAAAATTCTGGGACCTCAGAAGACTTCTGATGGAACTTGGAAGAAGAGGAAAACGAGGAGCTCTACAAGTGTTCTGAAAAGATCACGGACACAATGCGTAAAAGAAGGCTGAAATTCTATGGACACCTGGTAAGATTGGACGAGAACCGACTAACCAAAAAGATCTTCAAATACATCATGGGATTAAAGGTCACGTCTAAGTGGGTAGAAGAGGTCAAGAGGGATGCAGCAGAAGTTGGAATTACTCCAGAGTTGATCCATGATAGAAGTGAGTTTAGAAGAAAGGTAGACAGTTTAAAATCTTTTGCAGAGAAACCAATTACAAAGAGACCCATGCGGATCATTTCCGAGGAGGAGAGACAGATAAGGAGCGAAAGAATGAAGAGTTTCTGGGAAGAAAAGAGAAGGAAGGCCAAGAAGCCTTAAGTTCTATGCGGTCCATAGTTGGCCAAATTCGGAAGAAGAAGAATACCTGGTTTATGCGATATTAGAGAGAGCATTCCTGTCAGTAAAAACAATGCTTACCTTAACTCCTCAGAACTGGCGTGAGAAAAAGAAACGAGTACTGGCACCGGGTCATTTTGACCCATAGTGTGTCGCTCCCATTTTGTCGTAGTCGTACGGATTATAATGAAGTTATATTACACCTGGTGTCATGCTATGAAATGAAAATCCACAGCCTGCTTCCAGTCTCCGACCGGGTCAGGAATTGAATGAATGAAGCCCCCATCTAGCGGCGAGGATATGAACTGTGCCGGCTGCCGAGGCCTGACGCACTCCTCTGGGGCAGTGATTAAATGAATGACAGATGAAATGAAATGATAGTGGAGAGTGTTGCTGGAATGAAATATTGACAGGGAAAACCGGAGTACCCGGAGAAAAACCTGTCTGCCTCCGTTTTGTCCAGCACAGATCTCACATGGAGTGACCGGGATTTGAACCACGGACCCAACGGTGAGAGGCCGGCGTGCTGCCGCCTAAGACGCGGAGACTTTTGTCATGCTATGAACTATTCCAAATATAAAATGAGGTTTACTTATATTTTTCAGATTTAACATGCAGAGAAATGACAATAAATTTCGTAGCCTTAATAGTGGCGGCAAAGCAGTCATCTCATTTTTTTGATCAAAGGATCTGATGACCAAAGTGTCCCTTGACCCTAAACATGGATCGACAAGAACGTGAGCTATGTGATTGTGCTGCACCAAAATTGGTGGATTTCCCCCATTATTTTTTACATATTGTTACGTGCCACCCCTAGTGGCACTTTTGTTAACTGGATTACGGTGGGTAGGAAGCACAACACCAATTACTGCTTAAAGAAATAATTAACTTTATTGCGGCCAGAAAGATACAGCCACTCATCAGCAAATGCAAACAATTATTACCTTACTCCAGTTTCCTCAAGTCGAGAATACTTCCCCTTTCACTTGTCAACAGACCACAGTTAATCCCTCGTAATGAGGTGGCCCCGTACGCTGGATGGAAATAGCTGCACTAGGTCTGTCATTCACTGTTTTGCAACTCACCACAATGACCTCTCTTCGCACCAAGTAAGCACACTCGCTCAAAACACAGGCAGTCCCCTGTAAGCTCCTCACTCCCTTCGCTGTCACGAGAATCGGCTTCACTAGTCGGTTTCGCAAGTCTCCACACTTCTGTCGCTCAGGATACGCGCTCGCACTCGCTCGTAAAACACAACAACAACCACTGCTTGACAGGTCACACTTATATAGCAGTCCGGTGACTCAATAAATGCTTCTAGATCCATCCAGGGTTCACGGCTTCTCGAGGTTTCCATCGCTGGTCCAGTCACGAATATTCTGGACTATCCCTTTGTCCTAGTAGCCCTGTTGCATAAGGCGCACGCAATACAGGAGGCAGGGCACAGCCCAGCCCTGGGGCAGTTGTGACTCATGCGGCGAGCGATGACACAAACTCACAGCCGTAACACCATTGTTCCAACTAACGTAAGCCGAAAATTGTCACGCAAGGACTGGCGCCATGGGTAAATCTGACCCGACCGTAAATAACGTAGGTGTTGAAAAAGCAATGGACATGTTTCTTTTGCAGGGTGAAGTTCAAGGTTAGGAAGGAAGATATAGTGAGTGACAGGAAATAAGGGCTGACCAAAACGAAAATACAACCTCTGTCTGAAATGTTCGGTGAATGTGTCTATGTTAGGAACGGATTGTTGACTTACCTAAAACAACAGTTACAGTTCTTCGAAGTAATCCCCGTGGATGGTTATGCACTTCTGAGAACGACTGAACAAGTTCTGGAAACTCCTGGGATAGTATTCTTTAGGAATAGCCTTCAGATTGGGTCGTCAAAACTCTAAATTGAAAGCAAGAGAGAAGCGTGAATTTATGCTACCTGCCTTGGACATCTGATAGACGGGCGGCAGTGAGAAGGGTGAATTTATGCAACCTATCATGCGCACTTGTTCGACGGGTGGCAGTGAGAAGGGTGAATGTTTCGTGGAATGGATAGGTCCTCAAAACCAACGTCACGGGTGACGAGACCTGGTGCCTGAGATACGACCTCAAAGGCAAGCGTCATAGTATGGAGAGGCGGGGTCCAGGGTCACTTAAAAGCCCTGAAGAGCTAGAGGCTTTCGGACATCCAACGTAATGTGACGACCCAACTGAAGGCTATCCCTAAAGATGACTAAGCCATGAGTTTCCAGGACTTGTACATCCGTTCTAAGAAGTGCATAACTATCCACGAGGATTATTTCGAATGAGAGTAACTGATGTTTCAGGTAAGCCAACAATCCGTTCGTAATATAGACCCATTCACCGAACATTTTAGACAGAGGTTGTATAAGGCACTATTTAAGCGTCGGGTAAAAAATACCCATGTGCCAGTTCTCGCGGGTTAAAAGAAGAAGGCAACACTGAAAAATGTTTTCTATCACTTCCTTGGCATATGTAATTTTTTTTGGCGGTACAATATATCACCATCACCAGTTATTAGGTAGAAAAAAGCAACACCAACAAAGGTAAGAGATTTATCATCTCGGCTTACAGGATTGAGCCACGTCGCATATCGGTTATTACTTCCAAGATATCAAAACAGGTTAATTAGAGAGGCAATAGAGGTTATGAAGCATCCCAATAATTTCAATCGCGAAGATGGTTTCAAACTTAACAACATTTGGAAAGTTCTCCTAGCGCGCGACTGCCAGGGGCGGGGACCAATCAGCGAGCAGCGTGACGACACTGCAGGGCAAGCAAGCACATCTGACTGGCAATAACCGTTAGTTTGAGTACGGACACCAACTCGTTTCTACCCATGATTAAGGCTGCTGCAATGTCAGCCGAAACGTCGGGAAATAACCGATATGCGACGCGGCTCAATCCTGTAAGCCAAGACGATAAACTAGACACCGGCCACGAAAGCCTACGATCTAAATAAAAAAAGGTAAGAGATGTTATAATTCAAAATAAATTCAAATACACTCATACTTACGATAATTCGTTTGTTCTTCCATAGACATCAAGGTTTGTGTTGAGAATGTTCATCAGGTTTGGACAGGAACATTTCGTCTGCATATTGGCTTCACACATACAAGCTGCGATTATCTTAAATATCCTGTAAAGGTGAAAGTCAATTTTACTGAAACAATTTAGGAGTTAGGGAAATCAAAACAAGGAGATTATTAATAATTTCAAATTCATATTTTCGTAATTTTTTCTTTTAAATAATTTCTTTGTTTAAAAACACCCAGACAGTAAAGATAACCATTTTCATACATTCTTCGTAACATTCCAAATGAAGGTTTTGATTTACAATAGATTAATTATTCCGTCATCTCTCTTTCTATAGAATAATATGTATTTCTTTAAACATCATACAACGTAAGAATAATCCAAAGACGTTTGTTCTTTGTTCATTTATAAACAGTACTCACGGCACGTTTCCATGTAAAGGTATTTATCACTGTTGCAGACTCTCCACCTGGGAGAAATATCTACAAATCACTCTTCTAATCTCAATTCTCCCACTCATAGGCCTATTGATAATACACCCATCTTGTCACAATCACTCATTTCACTCAGAAATCTTGATACTTTAAGGACCACTGTAACAAAAGACTCAAAACATTCAGGAGAAGAACATAGAAAGTCAAAGTTTGCAAAGTGTCTGCAGCCTTCTATTAGGTAAGGGAAAATGAACTCGATATTCCTCCCCTTAAATCAATTTATACCACCAACGTGTCTGGTGATTCTGATAGAATGTACGAAATGAAAAAACTTACCTTTCTGATAATTTTCATAGTCGTAGATTTCTCGAAAAGAAGATGGTTTAAATTTTTTAGGAAATCAAATGGACACGCAGAGTAAATATAGAAGTTTCAGAGCATAAAATCAAAATTAGGGGCAGTGTTGGAGAGGAAACAAATTGTATCTGCTTGAAGTACTTCTTAAGTATTGAAGGAAATTAATCCCGGCTATTCAAATCTTCCTTATTTGGTATAATTTTCTGTTTTGGGTAGAATATTGTATATTTTAAATTGATTCTCACATAATTTATCAAAAACATAATAAATAGAAGTTAGAAGTTAGAGGTAATGTATACGATAAAATATCATTTTTAAACATCAATAAGCTCAAGTTGAATGAAACAGCAGCAAACGATTGAAAGATACAAAGTAATCACTTGAGATACTACATTGAAGGATGGCATTTCCTCGACAAACACATGGGCCCATAAGCTATCGTTTACAAATTGCAAAGTCTGCCTTAGCATGTTCTTCACCTTGAATCTTTGATTGGTGGGGTTTAATACATAACAAACAACATTTTAAAAGTGCCAAGTCATTACCTGAGGATGTACCATTCTTATGTTTCAACGAATCATATGAAATGATTAATCTAATAATGATTTATATGGATGACAATTTAAATTAACGTTATGTGTATACGATATAATGTTATAACTTAATTTAAAATGTTGTCATAGAATCTCCGAATGTATGCATGGAATCGCTTCAATCTCACTTCCTTCCCATTGGTTTTGTTGTTTCAATTAGGTTTTCAGCAAGTGGTCGTTCATCCCCATGCACTTGAGTGTGAGTAAGAATTTTCTGATAACCTGAATTATTGTTGTGTCAGTAGAAATGTGTGCATTTTTTTATTGAAGCTAGGATTCAGAAGAAGATGGCCGTGGTCTTATATTAGGAGCCAACCGGGTATTTGCTTGTAGTAGAAGCGGAAAACCACGGAAATTCATTTCAAGAATGGTCGACTGTAGAGATTTCAACCCACATCTGCAGGAAATTTGGCCCCATGGCCTAACATTGCAACTTAGCGAGTAAAGATAGCCCTGTCGGTAATTTAGGAGGGTGTGAAACTTAATATTAGCTACAAAAATTGAGGACCAACAATAGTAAATGGTGTAAGTTTTGAGACATCAATGCAAATTACATTGAAGTTATCTATTACCCTTTGTTGATCTAATTTTGGTAGACCTGTTAGTGACATACTAAGTTAATGCTTAATTTCGGCTTCAACAGCGTTGCGACACTTCTCAGAGACTTTTTGCATAGGGATTACTCAATAAAAATGACCTTGATACAAATTTTAAATTAAAAACGTTAGAAGAAAAAATAATGTCGAAACTTAAAGAGACGATTTTCTCATTCATGAAAAATCATAAACGCTAAAGAAATAATTATGTTTTAAGTAGTTATTATTTTAATAAGATAGGCTATAATGTGTTAAAAACCTCATTTTCAGAAAAGTATTTTGTAAAAGATGTAAGTTTTATCACAAGTTTTCAAAAATGGAAACTTGTGACATATGGAGGCAGGGAGAGGGGGGACGTAAGGTTGAAAAGGGGGCAAGATGTGTGTGTATACGTTCCGGCACCAAAAGGTTTAGACATTAATCACTGCTCCTGGTTAATTATCAAGGTAATTAATTATTATCATGAATAAATGACATTTTTTCGCACTTATATCTTCTTTCTTCTCTGAATGAGTTGATTCCACCCAGAGACCACTTTTAAAACTTTTGAAACACATCTACAATACGCAGTTCATTCATTCAACAATTTTACACGTATTTTTTTTTTTCAAGGTTGTAGGAAGATTGTAATTTACGTGACCGTTAATCTCGGGTGCCTGATGTCAATGGAAGAATAACGTACATAGCGAATCGACCCAGATGAATCAATAAATACTGCGAAATCGACAATCGTTTAGGGAAATTATACTTCCTATTGTTGGTAGGCACTGAAATGAAGGTTACATCGCATCGTTGGACTAACATGCCATCCCAGCAGTAGTTGTGTGAATCTGCGATACTAAGTGTGAAAGAAAGTGACAGATAAACCGAAGAGCAAGTAGACTACGTATTACCTAACCCTGATTCTGAGTTTTCGGAAGAAATTGATCATATCTAAATACATGCGCTCTGTTATTGTGTACCACACGATATAACACTCTGTTATGTTGTACGACACGATATAACGCTCTGTTATGGTGTACACCACGATGAAACAACAAACAATTAGACTGGGTTATAAAAATAATCCTTACCGTGAACTATGAATATTCTTAATTCATTTTACCGATTAAAAAGAGAATGGATCTTTCGGAAAGTTTCAAAATTATTTGAATAAAAAAGACAGAGTAAGAAGATTTATCAAGCCTGTCTTCACCGATAGTGAAACATCTTGTAAGTAAATGGCTTGTTCCAGCTGATTCTTTTCATTAATTTCGGTTACGCCTCCCAGAAAATTTAAGAAAAGACGAAATCAACAAAATGATTTAAGAATGATATATCAACAGTTTTTTTGTACTTGGAATATCTCTTGTATAAATATTAGGTGAGTAAAGTAATGGCATATAAATTACTTGTTTGTCAACGTGAACTAAAATTCATGTTTAGTAATTATTTTGACAGTTAGAAACAAAAAGTCAAAAATTAAGAGAATGTAAGAATTATGGACACACTGAAAAAATATGAAAACATAGACGTATTGCCATGAACTCACCGGGGGTAATAAACACTGTATACAGTACATCTGTCAGTTATACAAATTTATATTTCTCATCCATAGTTTCATATGAACACCTCAACACGCCAGAAACATCTCTTATAGAAAACAAAAATTACTGGAATGTTCCTCAGCTTTGAAAGAAGTCTCCCCCACTGAACCTTCTCAATAAAGGATTTCTTGGCAGCCAGTAAGGTGGCAGATCAGTTCCGTAGTCCACTGCACCTCCAGATGCAAGGCCTAGTGGGGACGTAGCTCCAGAAATACCGCCTCCCATCGGAGAAGATGCCGATGTGGCAGTTACAGCAACAGTAGAAGATTTGTTCTTCAGAATGGATTTTGGGTTACTACTATCTTCAGATCCGGAAGGTGTGCTTACATTATCCCCGCCATACAGCATGGGGTCTGTGTACCTTGGTATTGAAGATGGAGGATGCCTACTACCAGGCGGATCTTGGCGAATATTTTCACAAGTTTCTTTCATTTTACAGAGTTGTTCCTGAAGACTACGGTATTCCTCAAGAAATCTCTCCAGTTGTGCAGCATGATAGTCATAAGTGTTTGCATTTGCCGAAGAGACTGTTGTAGGCGTTGAGTAAAGATTGTCTCTTAAAAGATCCCCTGCTCTTCCTCCAGAACCCATCAAGTTCAGTAAAGGTGTCGCCGATGTTGTCGGGGTTGACACTTGTGGATGTTCGTGAACTGGTGAAGTTGGCAAACTTGGATTCTTCCTATTTCTACTAGGAATTCCAACACTACTTTCCATGGACACGGAAGAAGCACCGGGAGACGCAAGATTTAATGATGAACTTGATCTTTGACCGGCGATACCTGTTCTTTTATGTACTGTGCCTGTGGATGATAGAGGATAATACGATGAAGAATATGAGTCTATTGACGATCTTCGAATTGATCCATTGCTGCCCCCACTTCCCTCACCCCCACTACTTCCATAACGACTATCTGGCAACAATGGAGACTGGCTATCTGAGGCAGCACCTCTGTAATACCTTGCACTATTCCTCACACCAGCACGTTCAAACCCCCCACGCTTTCTCGGCAGAGTACAGAAGGACCCATCAGTCATGTTGATTGAACCACCACCTATATTTACACCAGTACCACTTCCTAGATTATAAGGAGAAATCTCCAAGAGATCAGGATAGTTTTTATCGGGATGTGTACTGTCATTCACGGGAAGTTCTGATGTGTACAGACTGCCACCGTTGGCACCCAGTGTTTGTTTGCGCATCACGTGGTGTGGTAGTCCGGGTGGAGAGGTGAGGTCGCCAGGTCGCAATGTGGCAGTACAGCTGATGGCGGACACTCCTGTTGATGTGGTAATCTCATGCAGAGAGCGAGGGTTGTGCGTCTCCAGACGTTGTTGTCGTCCAAGTGTTGAGGATCCACTGCCTGTCATCGTGCGGGACGCTGCCAGGTCATCTCTGAAACAATGCACACATGGGTTCATCAATCTGGATGTTTAAATTAAATGTCTATTATAACATTATTCTGTGGTAGAAGGTAGTTATTATTGTTTTAAAGGGTGGAAGAGCAATGTATTGTTCCTCTCCCTGTGGCAGAAGGCTATATATATTGATGATAATAATAATAATAATAATAACAATATATGAGGTACAGAGAGACTTACAAGTAATCGGTATACAAAATTTCGCAGACCGAACTGAGTGCCAGACGAAAATTGCGTATGTTAAATTTGAACTAAGATCATTACGACAACCTGGAAAAGAATGGACGGATGAGAGAAAGAGGGAGGAGCGGAGGAGACACACCTCCAAATGGCATCATGTTACCAAGTTTAATCGCTCTCCTGCAGGTGAATTTTCGCTTAAATAAATCGTAATATATGAGGAAATGGAGAATTGCATTCTGTAGCCACGTGCTTAGAATGAAACCCACACCATTGAACCGGATCTTTACCTACTTTAAAAATAAGAAGACCAAGCCAGCCTGGTTCGAAGAGGAGGAAAGTGGCCTGCAAGAGATGGAGATTACCTGTGGAGATATTCAGGAACGCAATCCTGTCAAGAAGGGACTAAACGACCACCGGGGTTTTCAAGAAAATTCTAAGTTGAAGACGGTAAAGATGTGGACGGAAGAAGGAAAAGAGCAACACATGCAATGTATAAAGGAGCACTGGGCAAAGATCAAAGCCCAGGGAAGACAGTTGAAATGACGAGGTCCTAAGTAGGCCGATACGATTAAAGAATAATAATAATAATAATAATCGGAAATTTATCATAAAAGATCCAGCAACAGAGAGTGAGAAGTGTCGCCGCTGTGGCAAATGTAGTGAGACCATTCAACACATAATATCAGGTTGTTCCCACCTTGCCAACACTGACTACAAACATCGACACGATCAAGTTGCCAACATTATCCACTAGAAACTGGCCTTGAAGTACAAACTTCTTCAAAGCTCCGTCTCCTATGGGAAATACACACCATCCGCAGTACTCGAAAATGCCACACACAAGCTCTACTGGGACAGAGGAGTTGTGACAGATGTTGCAGTCAGTAACAACCGGCCAGATATCATTGTCATCAATAAATAACACAGAGAGGCATTACTGATAGATATCGCTTGTGCCAACAATCAAAACATCCAAACAACAGCTGCTACTAAAATATCTAAGTATACAGAGCTGGCAATTGAGATAAAGCAGATGTGGAAACTTGAGTCGGTGACTACCATCCCAATAATTGTATCGTGTACTGGTGTTATACCCAAAACCCTCCACAGTAGTCTATCAATATTGAATCTACACCCGCATATATATATTGAACTACAAAAGGCAGTTCTGTTAAACACCTGCCATATTGTCAGGAAGTTCCTTGGTGACAATACCATCGCCGAACACTCAGCAAGGCTCGAAAATGATTCAGAAGGAAATTTAGCTCATTCTATAAATGAGAGAGACTCGTGAAGAGTCTGGAGACGAAATTAATGTAATGTGAGGTTCCTATAATTTACATACATTCTATTTCAGTACAGACGGTAAGGCCGAACCAGGTTGTAATATAAAAATGTAACCGGTATCTGCCGTGTTAATGATGCAAATAATAATAATAATAATAATAATGGAATTGGTTTAACTTTCCTTTCAACTATTGCACATTTTAGAGATCCCGGAGTGCTGGAATTTCGCCTGTGAATGGGATCATCAACGTGTCATCAAATCTACTGGCACGGCTGCCATGTATTTGCACACTCTAAAATGCTAATTGCCTTCGCCAGAACACGAGCTTGCAACATTGGGCACAGCAAGCGAGATCGTTACCGCTGCACCATGCAGCCAGTGGTATGCGTATATGTTGAAACAATAGTTTAGGTATATGCTTAGTATCCAAAACCCGATGTCACTTTGTATGATATCTCTTCCTTGTGATAATCCATGGGGACGTGGGTGTAATTTTTCTGATAACCTATCTTGTTTTGGTGTCTGTAAAAATGTTTATTAGCACATTGAAGATGGGAATGGGAAGGAAATGGCCGTAGCCAAAAGTTAGACAACATATCGGCACTTGCGAGGAGTAGAAGTGGTGGTGGTGATTGTTGTTGCTTGGATTGGAAAATATTTCGCTAGGGAATTATCAGGTAAGACAGATCGAAACCTATCTTGAAACTTTGTGGACGCAATCGTTGAGAAGAGAAGCACTTGCGGAAAATCAGCTGCCAGATTGAACTGCATGGCTCCTAAATCGTACCTGAAAACTTGGTACGCAGGCATGATGGCTAGCGGAGCTGGACATCCCTGTGGCACTCGGAGTAGTAGCGAGGCGGGGCGTATATGCTGACTGGAGCGTACAACTCCTTCCCACCCACCTTGACTGCTTGGGCCTTCAGGGCTGTCCATTCCAACATATACGGTATACGCTACTTCCCATTGATTTATATGAGAGATTCACCACATAATTTCGGAGCCTTGCAGTTCAATCTGGCGGCTGATTTTCCGTACTTTTTCCTCTTATAGAACAACGATTGGGTCCACATAGTTTCAAGATAGGTTTCGACCTGTCTTGTCTGATACTTCCCTTGTCAGCTCTCTTTGAGAGAGTAAGATTTAGGATTGTTTTAGTCAGCCTGGGTTCCCTCTTTCTGAGAATTTTCCTAAAAACTTCAAACTTCTTTTCCTGAATGCTGACAAAGCTCCTGGAAATTATTTATATCCAAATTCCCTCAGTACAAACTAGGACAACATTTTCCTCCAAGATTTTTAACCTATTTTCATTTACGAAATAAAAAATGCGATTTTGAGATCACCTTTTGTCCGTGTGTATGTCGGTATGTGTGGGTCCCCCTAATAACATCTAAACGGCTGGAGCGATTTCAGTGAAGCTCGGTGAGATCATAGCAACATTTGGGTTGACCCCAACCCTGTCCTTCAAATTGTATTACGTCTCACCAATCAAACATGGTGGCTGTGCGAAATATTTCACCGGCATTCTATATCTCCGAAAGTATTTCTGATATCACCCTGAAATGTTGTACGGTTATAAAGGGCACCACTGGAAGTTTACCTATGAGACTTTCAAAACCCCGTTAACAACAAAACGAACATGGCGGCCAAGCGAAGTTTAAGAATTTAAATAAATTTTTATCTCGATTTAACAATCCAAACGCAATGAAACTAGGTACAGCAAATGTTTATACATATTGTAATGCACTGGCATCTAATTTAGTTGCATTGTTTACATAACCTCAATATGGCGGCTGTGCGAAATATTTCAGCGGCATTCAATATCTTCGAAACTATTACCGATATCACCCTGACATTTTGTACGGAGATAAAGGGCACTACCTGATACTTCTCTTGTGGGACATCTGCCGCTACTGTGTAGGACTTCATTGAATATGAATATAAAATGAAAATCATAAGTAATACTAACCACCGACCAACATAATGGAGAAAGGAAAAGGATAGCGATGCAGTATAAACTAAGATGTGTCTGTAAATAATGTGGTTTAGATGTGCATCGGGACTATTGAGTCTAACGGTGAAAGCTTCGAGTGACTGATGATGATGATGATGGTTGTAATTTTACTGGGCCGAACATCTTGGTTATCGTCTTATAATGGTTTGGATGACTGTAAAATGTAGGTGTGAATCCATGCGCTGACTGCGGCTATCCTTTCCACACTCCGTGCAGGTAAATGCTGGGATAGTACTTTACTTAAAGCCCGGGACACCTACCTACTCCCTTTCCCTACTATAGCTACGCACACCACTACATAAACCACAATAAAACAGGTTGTAGTTGTTGTTGTTTAAGTCTTCAGTCTTATGACTGGTTTGATGCAGCCCTCTATACACCCCTGTCCTCGGCTAATCGTTTCATCTCACCACACCTTAAATCCGAGATAATCCGTTAAACAAATTCTAATATTGGTCTACCCTTACAGTACTTGTCCTCGACCCTTCCATCCATAACTAAGTCTGCTATTCCTGGGTGCCTTAGTATGTGTCCTACCAACCTATCACTTCTCTTCATTAAGCAGTCGCCAGAAACATCTCTCCTCTCCCACTAGTCTTAATACCTCTTCATGTGTAACCCTATCTACCCATCTGATATTCATCTTTCTCTTGTAACATCACATTTCAAACGCTTCTATTCTGCTACTTTTTGCGACTCCAACAGTCCAAGTTTCACTTCCATAGAGCGCCACGCTCCAGACAAAGGCTTTCAAGAATGGTTTTCTAATACCTAATCTATATTTGAAGTCAACAGATTTCTTTTCTGAAGAAATTTCGTCCTTGTCTGATCCAACCTACCCTTTGCTTCGTCCATCACTGGCTATTTTGCTTCCTAGGTAGCAGAAGTCTTCTACTTCCTTTAGATTTTCACCTGCCAACTTAACGACAACAGAGGTTTCTTATTTACAGATTATCACAAAAATTCAACACACCTCCAACTACACGGGGCTGATGACCAAGAAGTTCCAAGTCTCATAAATAAATTAACAATAAGAACTAGTTATGAGCCCCTGGGGGAGTTCGAGTGACTACATCTGAAGATTTTGACATAAAAGTGTAGCCTAGTATAGTAGAGCTTTGTAGCGGCTTCGGTGGAGAAGTTGGTAGCATGCTGAACTGCTGTGCCCAAGATCGCCAGTTAAAACCCGGTCGAAGTCGTCGGATTTTTAAAGAACGTTAATATCTTTCAATACAGTATGCCTTCCTTCGGAGGGGAAATAAAGCCGGCGCGGCGGTCCCATGTCATAGATTTATGGCATGTAAAAGATCCTTCCACTAATTAAACTTGTGTGAAGTTAAATTTCTAGGTTAGATTTCGTAGAAACGCTTTATCAAAGTTCCAACGTTAACCATTAGGTGTCAATGACATCTAGTACCGAATGTTGGAACTACTTGAAATTGGACGGAACTTGTAGCTCACCCCATGGGTGTCTGCTTGAAGCAGCTACAGCCTCTGGTGAGCCGAACATGTCCTTGGACGCTCACGCCACTAAAAGTCATAGGCCTACGTTAAATAAAATAGGCGCCTTGGGTGGCTTGGTTGGTGAACTTATGCCCATGATCGCGGGTTCATTCCTGGCCGAAGTCGTTGGATTTCTTAAGAGCGTTAAAAATCCCTCAGTACGCCTTCCTTCGGAGGGGAAGTAAAGCCGGTAGTCCATGTCATAGATTAATGGCATGGTGGGTGAGTGGTTAACGTGTCGGACTACCAACCCCAAGCTTGCAGGTTCGCTCCTGGCCGAGGTAAGTGATTTTTGAAAGGCGAAAAAATCACGATACGCATGTCATACGTTGTTGCCATGTTAAAGAAACCATTGAATTCAGTACGCCGAGTTCAAAATGGCAAAATTAATCTCGGGATTTTCCGTCAACACAAAGTTCCTCCATCCTCTACTAGAAAGCGCTATAGTGTCAAGGAGATTAGATATCTAACCTCCTTGACTTTCATAGCGTTCAAAGGAACGACGAATTTCGACATGCAAGCTACCCTCTGGGTCTCAATTAAGAAAGCTTGCACCCGGCCCCGAGGCCATACGATATTATTATTATTATGGCATGTTAAAGAACCTTCCACTAATTACACCTGTGTGAAGCTCAATTAGGTTAGGTTAACATTTGACAAACGCTCTTAGGTTCCGCCGTTCGTCGCCAGGAGCCGACTGCGGTGGCGTCTGGTAACCATGTTCTGAACTAGTAGTTGCTGACGGTGGCGTTTGGAGGCAAAACTAGGAACTACTTGAAGAAAATTCAATGTCTGCAATCCTTACTTGAATTGAAAACAGATACACACACACTAATACAGTCATCACAATAAAAAACAACGGTTATCAGACAGATTCTAAACACACCCAAGGTACACGGGGCTACATGACCGCGTTGTAACAGCTCCTAAACTGAGGAACCAACCAACTAAATAAATAAAATTGGCTTTGTAACATTGATTATGGCATGCGAATGGGGGTCGAGTCTTTAAAACCGAGTAACATTATGTACAGTAGAAATAATTAAATTTGCATTTTCATTACCTGGTAAATAGCAGAGTAATTGTGTGTGTATAATGAACTTGAATGTTATTTCATTCATGCTCAAAGCACCCTAAATTGTGATGCATGAAACGATTGATAGCAGTGTATTGTAACGAAATAAAATTTTATTCTCCATTCAAAATCTCCTAAAATGTTGAAATAATTGTATGTGTTAAGTTTGTCAGCTGTAGGGTTAGCCTTAAAATTCCTAAATAGCGGGTTTGACCACAATGGAGCTCAACTCTGTGTTGTTGTTTGTTGGTTCCTTAGTTTAAGGGCTACGACAAGGCGGTCACGTAGCCCCGTGTACTTTGGGTGTGTTTAGAATTTTGTCTGATAACCGGTGTCAATTGTGATGGCTGTATTAGTGTGTGTTATCTGTAATTCACGTAAGGACTGCAGACGATCAATTTTTACTTTTGCTACCAAATGCTACCGTCCACGACACCAAGCTGCGAACTTGACTACTAGATGCCATGGCATCCAGCACCTGGCGTCGAACGTTGGAACTAATATAGCGTTAATCATATCTAACCTACAAATTTTAAATTCACGTAAGTGTCGTTAGTGGAAGGTTATTTAACATGCCATAAATCCATGACATGGGCCCGCCGGCTTTACTTCCCCTCCGAAGGAAGGCATGCTGAGGGATTTTTAACGCTCTAAAAATCTGATGACTTCGGCCGGGTTTGAACCTGCGATCTTGGGCATAGAAACTCAACATGCTACTGAAGCCCCCTATGTTCTTATTGTGATTCATGATCCAAAGGTTCAATTCACGGCCGTGCAATGAAATTCAGTTCCTGTTTTATGTTTGGAGCCGGATAATCTCGGCCTTGTGAGGCGAACAGAAAAGACATAGGGTCATTTCCCACCTAATATCTCATACAAGTAGCTTTCAGTTGATTTTCTAGTTCTGCTCCCAGCTATGCCAAGAACTTTCATTTCTGGTGTGAGTGTTGGAGCGGGGTTTACTCAGCCTCGTGAGGCAAACCTGAGAAGAGGGTTCGATTCCTACCTCAGTCATCCTGTAGGTGGTCTTCCATGGTTTCCCACTTCTAGTCCAGGCAAATGCCGCCTCCTTTCTAATCATATTGTCAACTTACAAATTCACACACTAGTACAGACATCACAATAACACCTGTTATTACACACATTCTATAACTAAACAATAACAACATCGCGATAGTTTCTAATGGGGTGTGGTAGTACAACGACCATGTTGTTTTCCTCCGTCGAATAATAATAATAATAATTATTATTATTATTATAATAGAGACGAGCTAAGTTTTTTGGTCACATACACATAGGGCCAGCACAGAATTACGAAACAAATTTTCAGCATCACCCTCAACAGTAAAAAAAAGTCCAAATGGATACAAGAAACTGAAGAAGACCTCAAGCAGCTAAACATTACGATGCACGACATGAATGTTCGGGTTAAATTGACAAAAACTATAATGAAACATAAATTTGATAAAGAACTGCTACCAAAGATGCCAGGAAAAACCTGGACGGACGAACGGAAGAAAGAACATAGGGCACGAATGAAGAGGATTTGGGAGGAACGTCGCTGCAAGACTGGGTTGTCATGAAAATTGTTCAAGTTCACGCGCTCTCTTAAAACGGGATGTACGATAGTAGTCTAGTAGTAATAATAATAATTATTATCATTATAATTATAATAATGTAACCAGTGCCAGCATAGACGTTTGAAAGCCACAATTCGAATCAAATATAGTCAATTCGTATTGAAGGAAATAAACTTTGATCTTAGGAGCTATTTACCACGGAAATACATTGGGAAAATAATAATAAAATTGACCATTGCTAAATAATTCACATCACGACAAGCCAAACGTAGACACTACAAAACAGTCGTACTACCATAAGCATCTTATGTGTCAGAAACGACCAAAATCAGAGAATCAGGCATCATAGCAGCAGAAAATGTACAACGTAAAATGCTCAGATACATATTTGGAGCAATATACAGAGATGGCGTATGGCTGAAGAGACCTACCGAAGAATTATACGAGCACATTCACAGATATGATAAGAAAATGCAGACTAACTTCTATTGGCACATACAGAGAATGAACAACAATTGACTTACAAAGAACAGTAATTGTAAAAACTAATCAGATCACAATCGTGGGCATGTATGCATCACCCTACAGTACGACAGATGACACAATCGATGAGATAGCAGAGACAATATCGCAAACAGCAACAGATCAAAGAGCAATAATTGCAGGCGACCTCAACGCAAGAATTGATAAACCCACCACAAAAATAGAGTTTATCATAGAAACGCTAGAAGAAGCTGGTTACACCCTCATTAACAATCCCAACATGAAAACTTATATAGCACCGAACGGAACTAGTGCAATTGATCTTGTACTTCATAAGGGAGAAGACATCAGGATTATCAACCAAACTGCTCTATGGACGTCGGACATAGCACCAATTAAGGAAACATATACCGATCGCAACAACATTCAATATAGGACAGCGATTACAAACACTCGCACCACCAGCAATAAAAATCTCAAGGAAACTAGACATAGTAAAACTGACCCACAGCATAGGAAAAATAGATGAAGCAATACATTTAATACAACTACAATAACTAACAGGTGAAACGGAAATACAAACGAAACCCCTTCAATCTTGTCAAATACAACCAAAAGAAAGAAACTCACGACCATGGTTTGACAAGGTCTGTTACAACGAGCGAAGGAAAACTTTACTTGCACTACACCGTTTGAAAACCTCATCGCAGAAAGATGACCTATTGCAATATGCAAAACAACGGAAGGCATACAAAGCTATACTTAAGGTAAAGAAGGCGAATTATCTTGAAGATGAAGCCAGAAAACGTGCTGAAATCGCACGGAAAGACCCTTGCATAGCTCTCAGGAAATCAATACCTCAAGCAACGAGCTGTATCCCAATGGAAACATGGGAAATTAACTTTAACAACACCCTCAACCATCAACATCAGACAGTATCGTTCACACTTCCCCCAACAAGAACAACAGAAAACCACTCCCTCATAACAAAAGACGAAATAAACAATGCAATACTAGAAGCAAGAAACGGCAAGGCGTCAGGTCCAGACAACATCTTCACAGAGCATCTTAAAGACTCTGTGCATATCCTACAAGATTACTGGACAGAACTCTTCAATAAATGCATAAGTACAGGGCAAATTCCAGAACAGTGGCGGACTTCGACTATAAAAGTTATGTACAAAGGCAAAGGTGGCATTGACAATCCCGATTCATACCGGGGCACAGCACTAGAAAACACCACATACAAGATCTTCATGAAAATCATAACGAACAGACTTACCTCATTAACAGACTCCCAAATACCAGAAAATCAATTTGGTTTCAGAAAAGGGAGAAGTACATTGCAGGCCGTCAATTTCCTAATAGACCAAGTTCAAGATTCGCTTAGACACATGGGGAAGAAATACTTTGAGTATTTATAGATTATAGTAAGGCCTTTGATCTTATCAACAGAGAGATACTCATTCGGAAACTTACACACATGATAGGAGAAAATCATCTACTCACAATTATTCTCTCCAACATCCTAATGCACAATCACATCCAAATATCAGATGGCACAGACAAATGGAGTTTATCATCTTGGCTTACAGGATTGAGACGCGTCGCATATCGGTTATTATTTCCCGACGTTTCGGCTGACATTGCAGCAGCCTTAATCATGGGTAGGTACGAGTTGGTGTCCGTACTCAATCCTGTAAGCCAAGATGATAAACTTGACACCAGCCGTGAAAGCCTACGATCTAAATACAGACAAATGGAGTCCTACAAGGCGACCCAGTAAGCCCAATAATGTTCAGTATCATGACTGCAGACGTCACGGAGATATTCAGAGTCCCATCAGCGTCACTTATACTATATGCGGACGACATGGCAATTGTCTCAATTGATAAACAAGAGCTTCAAGATGTCCTAAACAGACTCATCGCATGGGCAGACAGAAATGAACTACAAATCAACCAAAGTAAAACCAAACATATGACCTTTAGGAGAGGAGGGAAACATGCTTCAAGAAACACAATAACGCTACACAATAAACCTCTAGAAGTAGTCTCAAAATTTAAATACCTCGGAGTTACTTTACAAACAACATTATCATCCTTCAACTTCCATGTTACAGAGAGAGCCACTGCTGCAATAAAAGCCATGTATCATATCCAACAACCACAGCGAATCTCAATAGCCACTGCATTAACACTGTTCAAGACTGCTATAGCAGCAATAGCAACCTATGGGATTAACATCATCTGGGACAAACTAACAATCACAAATCTATCAACAATTGAGAAGGTCAAAGCCCGTTACCTAAAACGGATTCTAGGAGTAGGGAAGTCAGCACCATCGAGGCTAACATATGTGTTAACCCTTTATGGGGCAAAAGACTGGGGGTATAAAATATGTTTTTTTTTTTTTGCACATTTGTAATTGGGGGTGATAGATGAGTAGCAATATGCAACAATTTTACGGGTGTAGATTCTATTTTAGGAAATATGGGGTGGGAAATTATTATCTCACTGCCCACACCCGACAGTATGTTTTCTTAAATGAGCAATGGGGTAATAATCTCCTACCTCCAAATTATGATAATCCTGTATTTATCACTCAATAATGAGGTTTATTTAACAGGATATAATATATAAAAAAAAGTCCTCTCGGCACGCCGGAAGGCGGAGGTAGATTTCACCGGACAAACTTGGGGATAGGCGAAAATAGGCAGAATATGCAGGTTTTCGTAGAAGGATCAGACCTCATTTATTGCGAGAAGGTATTTTACGAGTATAATTGGAGTTCAATTAACTTGTTTTTCGTCATTTTATGCTTATTTTAAACATTTTATTGTCTTATGGGAACCTTCTTGTCATTTGGGGTCCATTTTTATACTTGTGGTCACACTGTCCTTATGCAAGGTTTCGACACTGATGTGTAACTATGTAACGGTCTGTTACTTCTTCACGCAAAATTATATCTCGAGCAGAGATTTTGGTTGCTTCCTCAGTTTAGGGGCTGCGACAACGCGGTCATGTAACCCCGTGTACTTAGGGATGGCTGTATTAGTCTGTAATTCAGGTAAGGACTGCAGACGGTCAATTTCAAGCAGTAGTTCCTAATGTTTCTACCAGGAACTACCGTCAACGACACATAGCTGTGAACTTGGCTACTAGATGCCACCGCAACCAGCAACTCGCAACGAACGTTGGAACTTCCCCTCCATAGGAAAGCATACTAAGGGATTTTTAGCGCTCTTAGAAAATCCGACGACTTCGGCCGGCTTTGAACTCGCGACCTTGGGCATAGAGATCCAGCATGCTACCAGTTACGTCACCGAAGCCGCTTCACACTTAGTCAGATGGAAATCTGAATCTGATCTCGTGCAAGTGCGTTATCTTGGTACGTCTGATGGCTCATCCCTCATCAATTAAGTAGTGTTGCCATGGCAACCACTGATAGCTCTTGGCATTTTCTTATAAGTTAATTCCGAAATCATTTTTCTCATCCCTTGGCGGAATGGTGGGTCATATCAAAAATTCTTTCAGACAAAAGTTTTAGGTAATTATTAGGGGAATATTGTCCATTTCGTACGGTTTTGATATTGTGCCTATTAAGAGAGATATGATTAATGTTTCCAGAAAAACCCACTTTTCCCACCCCTTTGGTTAATGGTTGGTGCTATAAAAAATACTCTTCATACATAAATTTTTGGGCTTTACCCGACACATAGTATGAACGTTGAACGGATTCGATATTTCACATATTAAGAGAGTTATAGCAATATTTCACTTTTTCGAAAAAAGACCCCCATTTTCACCCCCTTCGACCGTTTAAGCCCTGTAACGAACTCGACCGAGATTTTATAGGTATACATATTCGGTAAAAAATTCAAAGTGATTGGTGCAAAATTACGGCAGTTATCGTGTCCAAAAGAAACTGATATACATATATATTTATTTTATTTTACACGTTACAGGCCTATTAGACCACGCGAAGCAATCATGACTTTTTGTTCTTCCTGTCTTTCCAGTACTCTTTCATTCGTGCACTAAAGGCCCTCTTCCTTTCTTCGGTCCACTTTGGTCTTTGGGCTGTAGGTGCAGCTCTCTCTGACAACACTTCCCACTTGTATACTTTGTGTCTAAATACGCTTTTGTCTATGACGTCTTCTGGGTCGACCTGTGCTTTTACTAGATCAATTTTGACTTGCATCATCCAGGGTGTAGTAATCTTGAGCCGCTGTATGTATCTAAGAACTTTGACGGTGAGTCTGGTTTGTGGGAGTCTGCTGATGTGGCGGTAAAATTTTAGTCGCCTCTTTCTGATGTCTGCTGCGAGGTTGGACAATTTCTCTGTGGTGTCTCTGGAGTGAAGCATGCATACATAAATTATATATAAACTTTTGAACTGACGGTGGTGTTGGGGTCTGAGGGATGTGAAACGCGAAGATATGTCGAAATTTTCCCGGAAGTCGAAACATGGTACCCATTGCAATAGTTAGCTTTCTAATGAAATCTACCTCTGGTTGGTTCCTCAGTTTAGGGGCTGCGACAACGCGGTCATCTAACCCCGTGTACTTTGGTTGAGTGTAGAATCTGTCTGATAAACGGTGTGAATTGTAATGGCTGTATTAGTCTTAATTCAGGTAAGGACTGCAGACGGTCAATTTCAAGCAGTAGTTCCTAATGTTGCTACCAGGTACTACCGTCAACGACACCTAGCTGTGAACTTGGCTTCTAGATGCCATCCCAACCAGCAACTCGCAACGAACGTTGGAACTTCCCCTCCAAAGAAAAGCATACTGAGGGATTTTAGCGCTCTTAGAAAATCCGACGACTTCGGCCGGCTTTGAAACCGCAACCTTGGGCATAGACATTCAGCATGCTACCAGTTACGTCACCGAAGCCGCTTCCCACTTAGATGGAAATACTGAATCTGATCTCGTGCAAGTGCGTTGTCATGGCAACGTCTGATGGCTAATCCCTCATCAATTTAGTAGTGTTGCCATGGCAACCTCTGATAGCTCTTGGCATTTTCTTATAATTCCGAAATCATTTTCTCATCCCTTGGCGTAATGGTGGGTCATATCAAAAATTCTTTCAGACAAAAGTTTTATGTAATTATTAGGGAAATATTGTCCATTTTGTACGGTTTTGATATTGTGCCTATTAAGAGAGATATGATTAATGTTTCCCGAAAAACCCACTTTTCCCACCCCTTTGGTCAATGGTTGGAGCTATAAAAAAACTCTTCATACATAAATTTTTGGGATTTATCCGACACATAGTATGAACGTTGAACGGATTCGATATTTCACATATTAAGAGAGTTATAGCAATATTTCACTTTTTCGAAAAGAGCCCCCCATTTTCACTCCCTTCGACCGATTTAGCCCAGTAACGAACTCGACCGAGATTTTATAGGTATACATATTCGGTAACAAATTCAAAGTGATTGGTGCAAAATTACGGCAGTTATCGTGTCCACAAGAAACTGATATACATATATATATATACATACATAAATTAAATATAAACTTTTGAACTGACGGTGGTTTTGGGGTCTGGGGGATGTGAAACGCGAAGATATGTCGAAATTTTCCGGAAGTCGAACCATGGTACCCATTGCAATAGTTAGCTTTCTAATGAAATCTACCTAAAATACTACCATCAACGACACCTAGCTGTGAACTTGGCTACTAGATGCCACCGGAACCAACAACTCGCAACGAACGTTGGAACTTCCCCTCCGAAGGAAAGCAAACTCAGGGTTTTTTAGCTCTCTTAGTAAATCCGACGACTTTAGCCGGTTTGAACCCGCGACCTTGGGCATAGAAGTTCAGCATGCTACCAGTTACGATACCGAAGTCGCTTCCCACAGACAGATGGAAATCGGAATGTTATCTCTTGCAGTGGCGTTGTCATAGCAACTGCTGATGGCTCATCCCTTATCAATTAAAAGTAAAGTTGTCATGGCAACCTCTCTTGGCACTTGGCATTTTCTTATAATTTAAATCATTTTGCTCACCCCATGGCGTAATGGTGGGACATATCAAAAATTCTTTCAGACAAAAGTTTTAGGTAATTATTGGAGGAATGTTGTACATTTTGTACGGTTTTGATATTGTGCCTATTAACAGAGATATGATTAATGTTTCCCGAAAAAAACACTTTTTCCCACCCCTTTGGTCAATGGTTGGTGCTATCAAAAAACTTTTAAAACATAAATTTTAGGTTCTTGTTCGACACATAGTATGAACTTTGAATGGATTCAATATTTCAGATATTAAGAGAGTTATAGCGATATTTCACTTTTTCGAAAAAAGCCTCCCATTCCCCCCCCCCCCCCCCTCTTTTGACCGATTTTGCTCATTAACGAACTCGACCGAGATTTTATAGGTATACATATTCGGTAAAAAATTCAAAGTGATTGGTGCAAAATTATGGCAGTTATCGTGTCCACAAGAAACTGATATACATATATATATATATATACATACATAAATTATATATAAACTTTTGAACTGACGGTGGTTTTGGGGTCTGGGGGATGTGAAACGCGAAGATATGTCGAAATTTTCCGGAAGCCGAAACATGGGACCCATTGCAATAGTTAGCTTTCTAATGAAATCTACCTAAAACACCCATCACGCTCTATAATTTAAAAAAAATGTAACTCCCACACAACACAAGGTCAGTGACCTATATCATCTTTGCCGAAAACTGCACAAAAAATATAAAAGTGATTTTGGAATGTTAAAAGTTAGTATATTCGAATATAATTCAATAATTTCAAAATAGTATTTACTAAAAACCCAGAAAATTAATTTTAAAAATCTTCTATTCTATGGCAAACACCCTGAACAGGATAATTATTTCCATTCTAGCTGAAATATATTTACTCAAGTGACCAAAACCATTATTAACATTGTATTTCAGTTATATACCAACGTTTACAAATCTCTTATCTTCAATAAAAACACCTTCTTCTGTAAAACAATGTATTTCTTTCACTCAACACAACCGAACTGGCGAGCACGTGCACTGTGGAGACCACTGGGATATATGCTTCCCACCTTTGGTTTCTGATGACAGTATACATCAAATTAATGGGTTTTCAATATTTCTCTGCATCTAGCTTGTGGATGCATGTGGAACTGCTTGAAATGAAAGGGGTGGGAAGATTCTCTCCCTAACACCGTTCTATAAATACATGGTGGACAGATACTAACCCAAAGACCTATAAAGGGTTAACAAAACAAACTTTCTTCGTTGAAGACTTAAGAGCACAATTCTGGCTACCAAGTACTAAGGCTTATGAAAAGACACTACACCTGTTAAAAGAGAAAACTAATGCCATATGGCCCGAATTTTACTCAACAGACGCCATGACAACATCGGAATGGAAGCAGCCAAATTATGAACTTAGACACATACTGACAAGATTTGCAACGCACGGCTTTCATCACAAGCAATGTCAGAACCTAAGATTTCATCAACCGGAAGAATTCTGCGTGTGAAAATTGTGCAATAAACATTGTGAGCTATATCATGCACAAAACTGCCCAAACAGGACAATCTCAAGAGTAGGACAATCTCAAGAGTAGGACAAGGCCAAGTATAATTTATGTACCATTATGCACAATGTGCGCTTTTCTTAAATAATAAGGAAGATCTTTGATGTAGTAAACAGTTGAAGCACGAAAACAAATAGTTTGTTTCATGAAACAGAGGAAGACTTCAGGCAGGCAGGAATCACGATGCAAATGATAGGCGATAGAGGAGAATTCTGATACAAAAATTAAGAATACAAAATAAATAGTATCTGAAAAGAAGAAAACGGGAATATTGTGGACAGAACAAAGGAAACAGGAGCACACTCAAAGGATGAAGAGATTTGGGGAAGAGAAGAGAAAGAAGTGAAAAAAGTGTCATTGTGAGATTTTCGAGGTCAAACACTGTCCATAAAGGCAAAAATGTTGTAATAATAATAATAATGTGAGACTCGTGTGAGTTCCTGGTGGGAGACATTTTTGTTCTCTGGCTGTAATTGTTAGATGGGCCGGCAGCTGGCAGTGGATGCAATCGAGAAGGCGTCGTATATGTAGGGAGAGATGAAGATTGAGATTCTTTGAATGAGAGGGTGTGGAGAATGGATGTGTTGTTGTTTTAGAAAGACTAGAGCTCGACGAAGATTCTAGAATTACATTAATGATTATTAGTTGTAATGTTTACGGTTCTTGGAATAATCGGTCAGGCATATACAATTACACCACTGCTTTATTTACCACACCTTACACTAATAAACATTAATGCAATTCTAGAATCTTCGTCGAGCTCTAGTCTTTCTAAAACAACAACACATCCATTCTCCACACCCTATCGTTCACAGAATCCCAATCTTCATCTCTCCCTACATACAGCATACGTCGCCTTCTCGATTGCATCCACTGCCAGCCTGCCGACCCATCTGACAAATATAACAAGAGAAGCAAAATGGCTGCCAACAGGAGCTCACACGAGTCTGAGCCAGGCGCGCTTGCACGAGTCTGTCACATTTATTAGTGTAAGGTGTGGTAAATAAAGCAGGAGTGTATTTGTATATGCCTGACCAGTTATTTCAAGAACCGTAAACATTACAATAATATAATTGCTAAGAACATGAATGATGAAAACAGAATTGTACTAGATATGCTAGACTTACTGGAACAGAAATCAGCGGTAACAGCTGGACTACTGAAAAGTCTCAAAGAGGAATCTTAGCGTAAAATTCAGAACAAAATGTTTACCAACAACCAAAGAAGCTCCTATAGCAACCTACAAAAGGATGGAAAGCTCATGTCTGGGGGTGAAATGCCTGTAGAACCAGAAAAGGTTCATGAATATTGGGGTGATATCTAGACTGCAGGAACTACGTATAAGCCAAATCCAAGCTGGCTTCAGAAAGAAAACAAGAGGGTGGCGATAGCGAGAGTAATGGTGTTTGAATATTTCTCCACTGAAGATATCAGTCGAGCGCTAAGCAAGACACTGAATTAGACAGCTCCAGGACCAGATGGCATTCAGAATTATTGGCTGAAGAACTTCTCATTGGTTCACCAGTAACTAGCATGAATCTTCACCGAGCTAGTTAACAACTTTAACAACCTTAATCAAGGAGCAGATTTAATTACTCAAGCTTTCACTTACCTTATACCTATGAAATACCCACCTAGCAAGGAGCCTAAGGATTGCCAACTAACAACCTGCCTTCCGACTCTGTACAAACTGTTCACATACCTGGTCACTGAATGATTCTATGCATATCTGGAAAGCAACCATCTGTTAGCAGAGGAGCAGAAGGGCTGTAAGAGATCTAGCCAGGGATGCAAGGAGCAGTTAGTTATTGATTTAATAATCTCTGGTATTGTCAAGTATAGTAAATCACACCTGTATTACTGTAATTAATATAAAGAAAGTACAACATAAAGATCACTTATATTACAGGTACATAATTATTCACATAGAGATTCTGTCTTCAGCACTTAGTTAAATCACTGATGTTTCACAGAGTAGGCTACGTGGTAACGGCCTCAGCTCATCCCACAGAACGTGCAAGTACATGTTTCTTCAACTGAGTGAAACGTTTCATGCTGCATATTTTGCGATGGAAGCCCTACACCGTCAGTCTATTGATGACATTCCTCATTCGTTGGCATACATAAACTATCAGAAAGCTTATGATAGTGTGTCCCACACTGGGCTAATAGAGTTACTTGGTCTTTATAAAATCGACCCGAGGCTGATTGAATGTGTGGAAACACTCATGACAGTGTGACAGACGAACTTGGTTATGTCACAGTGCATGGTAAACAGTGAAACTCCAAAGATCAGATCAACAGGGCAATCTTTCAACTTGATGCCTTTAGCCCTTTGTGGTTTTGTCTTGCTTTGAATCCACTCTCCATGTTGAATAAGGAAAGAGGGAACACATTTCCCGGTGACAACATTACACATCTCTTATATATAGATGATCTGAACCTGGATGCGAGCACGAACAAACTGATGAAGATTACAACCAATTTCAGTAACGATAATAGGATGAATTTTGGAATAGATAAATGTCGACTGAACGCTATTAAGACAAGCTAATGGGTTGAAAATTAAGGGTTCCAACTTCCAGGTTCATTGACAATATCTGGCAAGACAAAGGATGAAGCGTAGAATTATTTGGATTACTATCAAACACAAGGCATCGGCCGTCGTATTGCGAAGGAATCACTACAAACGAAAAACATGCAGTGGTGTAAAGCCATCCTTAAAAACAACTTTTTGGGAAAGAGTACGATTAAATTTCAGTAACGATAATAGGATGAATTTTGGAATAGATAAATGTCGACTGAACGCTATTAAGACAAGCAAATGGGTTGAACATGAAGATTTCCAACTTCCAGGTTAATTGACAATATCTGGCAAAGCAAAGGATGAAGCCTATAATTATTTGGATTACTATCAAACAGAAGCCTCCGTGGCTTAGGCGGCAGCACGTCGGCCTCTCACCGCTGGGTCCGTGGTTCAAATCCCGGTCACTCCATGTGAGATCTGTGCTGGACAAAACGGAGGCAGACAGGTTTTTCTCCGGGTACTCCGGTTTTCCCTGTCAAAATTTCATTCCAGCAACACTCTCCACTATCATTTCATTTCATCTGTCACGCATATCATTGCCCCAGAGGAGTGCGTCAGGCCTCGGCAGCCGGCACAGTTCATATCCTCGCCGCTAGATGGGGGCTTCATTCATTCCATTCCTGACCCGGTCGGAGACTGGAAGCAGGCAGTGGATTTTCATTCACTATCAAACACAAGGCATCGGCCATCGTATTGCGAAGGAAGCACTACAACCGTAAGACATGCAGCTGTGTAAAGCGATTCTTAAAAACAACTTGTTGGGAAAGAGTACGTTTAAGATAATTAGCACCTATGCAATCCCAGTACTAAATTATAGTTAATGGGTAGTTAAATGGACTACAACGTAGTATTAGAATATCAACCGTGAATTCAAGTCATGTTCACCAGATTCCATGCCCATCTTACCAAAAGTGATCAGCATAGATTTCAAATTCCAAGAACTTTGGGAGGAAGAGGTGTAGCAGATGTTCAGGACTTATGTATTGGGCAGGTTACCCACCTACAGACATATTTCCACAAAAGAGCAGTGGAAAGTGAACTGCATCAAGCTGTAATAGCATAAGACAGAAACATATCTCTTTCTATGTTGAGTGCTGCAAGGACCCAACCTGCTGATGCCAGAAAGATAATTTGAACGCTAACTGTCAAAAGTAAATCATGGAAAATGTCCTGCCGGTAACAGTGAGGGCTATGCCAACCACGATGTCCGGTCTTGTAGGCTAACATATGGACATCATTTCATAGAAACAAAAGGGTTTCTGGTGGTGATACAAGGCCAGGTGATCCCAACCAGAAATTATTGGAAGTATATCTTGAACGACAGTACAATTGTAAACGACAAATGCAGGAAGAGCAAAAGTCACATGGAGACTGTAGATCACATATTATGTGGCTACCAAGCCCTAGCACCAAGGAAGTACATACAGGGTGGACCACGTAAGTTGAGACTGTACACTATCTCAAAATACTAAGCGTTGTACAAAGAACTGTTTTGAATAAAAGTTGCGTAATATTATGGGGATAAGAACATGCTATATGCCGTGATTTATCATTTTGGAGAACGTTTGGATGATGATTTTATTTTTACGTGGCATTTTATAAATGAGACCAAATTTTTAGCCTACTTTCGATTTTTGCAAAAACTGAAAGTAGACTTATGGGATCACTACAGGGCGAAAAAAGTGTGTCTGTCTGTGTGTATGTGTGTGTGTGTGAGTCTCTGTGTGTATGTGTGTGTGAGAGAGAGTGTGTACTCTGAATGGCTGTCCCCCCTATCAATTCGAACACGGTGAGCGCAAATTGAACGAAATTTGGCACAAAGGTAGAACTAGCAAAGGACACCTCAGTGTCATGTTTTATATCGCCGCCATCTTGACGGAAACGTAATGGCGGCCACACAAATGTTCAAAGCTTAAATCAAATTACGACTAACCTAATCATCCGATCTCTACCAAATTTTGCAACAACATACCTTTATGGGGGCAGCATCCTTTGACCAAACTAGTAGGTCATCAGCCTAATAGTTTGCGGATGGCGGCCATCTTTGTGTGAAAATCGATTGCCCCTATTAATTCGAACACGGTGAAACCGAATGGAATGAAATTTGGTACAAAGGTAGCACTAGCAAAGGGCACTCCAGCGTCATGTTTTATATCGCCGACATATTGACGGAAACGTAATGGCGGCCACCTAAATGTTCAAAGCTTAAATCAAATTACGACTAACCTAATCATCCGATCTCTACCAAATTTTGCAACAACATACCTCTATGGAGGGAGCAACCTTTGACAAATCTAATAGGTCATTAGTCTAATAGTTTGCGGATGGCGGCCATCTTTGTGTCAAAATCGATTACCCCTATTACTTCGAACACGGTGAAACCGAATGGAATGTAATTTGGTACAGAGGTAGCACTAGCAAAGGGCACCTCAGTGTCATGTTTTATATCGCCGCCATCTTGACGGAAACGTAATGGCGGCCACACAAATATTCAAAACTTAAATCAAATTACGATTAACCTAATCATCCGATCTCTACCAAATTTTGTATCAACATACCATTATGGAGGGAGCATCCTTTGACCAAACTAATAGGTCATTAGCCTAATATTTTGCGGATGGCGGCCATCTTTGTGTGAAAATCGATTCCCCCTATTAATTCGAACACGGTGAAACCGAATGGAACCAAATTTGGTACAGAGGTAGCACTAGAAAAGGCCACCTCAGTGTCATGTTTTGTATCACCGCCATCTTGACGGAAACGTAATCGCGGCCACCCAAATGTTAAAGGCTAAAATGTAATTACGACCAACCTAATAATCTAGTCTCTACCAAATTTTGCAACAATAAATCTTTATGTGGGAAGCATATTCTGAGCAAACTGCTAGATCATCAGCCCAATAGTTTGCAGATGGTGGCCAAGTATGTGTGCAAATCGATTCCCCCTATCAATTCAAACACGGTGAAACCGAATTGAACGAAATTTGGTACAGAGGTAGCACTAGCAAAAGGCACCTCAGTGTCATGTTTTATATCGCAGCCATCTTGACGGAAACGGAATGATGGCCACCCAAATGTTAAAAGCTTAAATCAAATTTCGACCATCCTAATAATTTGATCTCTACCGGATTTTGCAACAACATACCTTTTTGTGGAAAGCATCTTATGACTGACTACAAGGTCATCAGCCCAATAGTTTGCAAATAGCGGCCATGTATGTGTGCAAATCCATTCCCCAGATCAATTCAAACAAGGTGAAACCGAATTGAATGAATTTTTTTACAGAGGTAGCACTAGCAAAGGGCACCTCATATTCATGTTTAATATCCCTATAGGACGTTGTATTTCAACAAGCTACTACAACCAACATTCAATTATACTCCTTGAAAAGGACAAAGAGTTATAACAATACCCATGCATTTAGGAGAAAGTAGGCTATATGTTCTTTACTGAACATCTTGTTTTATTTTGTTTCCTTATTCCTTGTGAATGAAGCAAATTGAGAGGGATCTTGCTGTACTTAATATTCAGCAAGACACAAGAAATGACGGGAGTCGCTACCGTCTGACAGTTGAAACCAGGCCTTTCCTCACATCCATTACGGAAGTTCACCACAACGCGTCCAGAAAATGGTCCGAGGAACGTAAATTAGAGTTCAGGAAGAAAATGAAAGATTACTGGTCCAATAGAAAGGCTCTAAAACACCAGAAGTGGCAGAAAACAGCTAAAGCACAAGCAACGTGGTCCATAGCTGCCCAAACGACCTAAGAGGAATATGTTGTTAATTAAATTGAATCAACGTAAATATTTATGAGAAATTATTCAGCCCTCTAGTTTAAATCCGGAAGCAAAAAAAGAATGAATTTCCAAATTACAGAAAGCTTAAAGGATCACTTGGAACATAATAAAGCTGAACAGTTTGTGTGTTTGTTTATGTGTTCAAACGCGCTAATCCCTGGAACTACCAGTCGGATTCGAAAAATTATTTTTGTATATGCTAGCCTGATTCAAGAGGAATAGTTTAGGCTATGTAGCATTAGGCTACACATCTCAGGTAACCTTAAAGATTGATTTGTTCAGTATGTCGGAAAAACAAGCGGTCCAGAAAGGCTTCAATAATACCGAAGTCTATTGTTGTCATGTAATGCGGGCCGCATCACGTCGCCCCTACCAATGTTCTGGTGCAGAATTGCGAGCTGTTTATAAATTGCAGTCACGGGGAGTAATTAGTGCAAAAAGATTTCTTTCGCCCCTTAAAACAGTTATCATCATGACAATAGTATGCCTCTGTATAAGGGCGATGGTGTTGGCGCAGTATACTGAGGTTATCAGCTGCAATAAGCGTTGGTGCTTTCAAATTTACTTTCATTTATTCCGATCCGTATCCATGAGCGCTCCAGTTCTGTAAAAATAATAAATCCACCGGGTGAAGCCGGGCACTACTGCTAGTATATAATCAATGTCACGGAAAGCAAAACTTAGACACAATAATACAGTAATCAAACCTGATGCGTTATATGTATCGGAAACCTTAAACATTGGTGGCGGATCTTTAACCAAGGATATAGAGAAACAATAAAGGAAACATTTTTGGCCCAGTTTGTAGCCTATAGAGGAATAAATCATCCCAGGAAATATATTCTCAATCTGAAACAAGTAGTTCTGTGAAGAACTATACAGCCTATTTTCATAAATCCTACTTATGTTAATTGCCACTATCAACATACAAAATTTCAGTTTGATTGCTGTAATAGATTCGTAGATATTGAGTACCGACTAAATATTTCGGATGGTCGCCATGTTGGATTTTATATATGTAGGTCCTAGATTTATGTAATGTTACATGAAGATTATTGTGTACGTGTAGCATTCAAACTTCAATCGCATGATTAGGACACAAGAAGTAACAAGGAGATTTTAAAACTTCGCACAGCTGCCATCTTGTGGTTATGGAAACAATTGAAATAAATTAGATGCCAGTGGATTAACATTCGTAAAAGGATTTACTGTGCCAAGTTTCACTGCACTCGGATGGTTAAATTACGAGAACCGTCCATGTGAATATTTATATTTCGCGTCGCCGCCATATTGGATTTGTGATCACCAGGTTATTTAAAGTCCTATAGCTGAACTTAAGTTCATAGCCCCTATGAACATAAAAAAACTGTTTGATTGCTATAATAGATTCGTAGATATTCAGAGTCGTCTGAATATTTCGGATGGTCGCCATGTTGGATTGTTAAATGTAAAGGCCATAGAGTCATGTACCACTGAGGGAAAATTATTGCGTAGGTTCATTAAACAAACTTTCACATCGATCACTAGATTACGACACAAAAAATATAAACTTAATTTTAAAATTCGCACAGCCGCCATCTTGAGGTTATGTAAACAATTGAAGTAAATTAGATACCAGTGCATTACAATGTGTATCAACATTTCCTGTACCAGATTTCATTGCGTTTGGAACATTAAATCGCGAGAAATGTCTATTTAAAATTTTCAAATTCGCTTGGCCGCCATGTTAGTTTTGTAGTTAACCGCTTTTTGAATGTCTTGTAGGCGAACTTCCAGTAGTGCCCTTTATCTCCGTATAAAATTTCAGGGTGATCCAGCTAATAATTTCAGAGATATGGAATGCTGGTGAAATATTTCGCTCATCCGCCATCTTGTGGTTATATAATCAATTAAACCAAGTTAGATGTCGGTGCATTACAATGTGTATAAACATATACTGTATCAAGTTTTATTGCGTTTGGTTGGTTAAATCGCGAGAAACGTCTATTTAAAAGTCGCAAATTCGCGTGGCCACCATGTTGGATTTGTAGTTACCAATTTTTCAAAAGTCACATAGGTGAACTTCTAGTAGTTTCCTTTATCACTGTAATAAATTCCAGGGTGATATCCGTAATAGTTTCGGAGATATTGAATTCTGGTGAAATATTTCGCACAGCCGCCATGTTGGATTGGTGAGACGTAACAAAATTTGAAGGGCACGGTCGAGGTCGCCCGGAATAGTACTATGAACTTACAGAGTGTGATTTAAATCGCTCCAGCCGTTTAAATGTTATTAGGGGGGACACACACACACCTCACACACACACACACACACACACACACGCACACACACACGGACAAAAGGTGATCTCATAAGCCTATTTTTTCAAAATGGAAAATAGGCTAAAAATCTCTCACACTTTTCGGAACAGACGATTGAACTTTTATGGACACATTATTAGAATGAACAATAACAGAATAACTAAAACAATTCTCAACCTAGCCCTTTCATTAAAAACCAAGAACTTCTTTCCTGTCGACCTCACTTGGTCAACTCTTGTTCTCTTCCGACCCCAATGGTATTAGGGTATCCGAGGCCTAGGGAGTCTCTTCCTTTCCCCGCCTTAATTGGCCCTTGTCTCATCTTTTCTGATACCCTCCTTCTCCGAGGGTCAGCCTTCTTTTCCTTTTCATGTTATCTCCTTCCTTCTGCTCAAGGCCCTCAAGGAGGCAGGGTGTTTGTAGCCCCACCACATCTGGTGCACCCTGGATATTGCTACACCCTCAGGAGCTCACGGCTGGTGAGTTCGGGAGTTGGCGACCCCGAGGGATTCCTGAGCTGGGTCCGGTTTCCCCCTTTTGTCCCTTACCTGTGGGGTAGACACTCTCCTCTTTCACTTTCCTATCTGCTTATTATGGCTCTCCTTCCTTCCAAGTCCCTCAATCCGCATTCTTCGAGGGTTGAGGGTATTTATTTTCCTCCTGTCCTTTATTTGCCTTATTCTCCTTTGGTTTTCCATTTCTTCTTCTAGTCTATAAATTAGTAGTTAGTTTTAGTTATAAGTTTACATTTCATTTTCCTCTTCACGATCACCCAAACTAATGGGGGCCGATAACCTAGATGTTAGGCCCCTTAAAACAGCAATAATCATCATCATCATCATAAAAACCAAGAACAGCTGGCATCGAGAAATTGAAAGATATCTCCAGGAAATCAACATCTCAGAAGACATTGTCCGGGACAGATGTCAATTCAGAACCAAAATCGACAATCACCAATTTAGAGACAATCCCAACACCAGAGCCACTATAACTTGGACAGAAGATCGAAGGAAGAAGCTTAGCGAGAGGATGAAGAGATTTTGGAAGGAAAAGAAGGCCAACACATCAGCTAAGCAGGTTCAATCGTGTTCCTGACAAGGGAAGTACAGGTAAGGTAGGTTGAAACCTATCTTGTTATTTTGTGGACGCAATCGTTGTACTATAAGAGGACAAGGTGCAGAAAATCATCCTCCAGATTAAACTGCAAGGCCTCGAAATCGTACCTGACATCCTGGCACGCAGGGATGACGGCTGGCGGATCTGGACATCCCTGCGGCACTCGTTATTGCTGTTGCTTGTTATTGCTGGACTGGATCGTGCGGCTGCTTCCCACCAGCCCTGAGTGTCTGGGCTGTCAGGGCTGACCCTTTCAACATGTACAGTACTCGCTACTTCCCATTGCTTTATATGAGAGATTCTCCCCATGATTTCGGAGCCTTGCAGTTCAATCTGGCGGCTGGTTTTCCGCACGTTGGCCTCTTATAGTACAACGATTGGGTCCACAAGTTTTTAAGATAGTTTTAGACCTGTCTGACCTGATACTTCCCTTGTCAGTAGGGCCTAACGATGTAAAAGAAAAATATTTTAATTATCATAACACTCACCTCCTGTCCAAATATTCGCCCATCCTGGGGATGTGAAGGTCGGTCTCTGGAAGACAGGGACTTCTTATCTCGCTGCCATCACTGTTCCTATTGCTGCAACCAGAGTCGGTGGAAGATCTTACTCCACCCCATAGCTTACTTTCTCTTGCACCTGGCAGAACTGTTGTTGGTGTTGGAGTATCTATATCATCTTCACCTTCTTCATCCTCATCATCCCCATCACCATCCCCCACGTCCGTATCTACACTTGGCACTCCACGGTATTCACTGTGTCTCGGGTGCTGCCTCATCACCATATGAGGTCCAACAACCGCCACCTCACTGTTGTTAGATCCTGGGCCTAGATGACTATTACTTCCACCGTTTCTTGGCAAGCTTCCACACCTTCCCGCACCATCATTAGCACCAGTATGGTTTAAAACTGTGGGAGCTTTATGATTCATTTCAATTTTTTCATAACTGTCATCTCTACCCCTTCCAGGACCTCCCCGTACTAAACCAGAAGTTCCAACCCCTATCACTCCCTGTGCTTGCTGTCTTCTGCGAACACCACATACGCAAAGTACCACAAGACACGAGGCCAAAACAAACAGAGCCGCAACGATTATACTGGCCACTAACACTTTACCAGAAACACTTCCCTCTGGAGGTCGTCGAAGAACAGCCAAAGTGACACTAGCTTCTGCTTTACCAGCTTTATTTTCTGCTGTACACACGTACATACCTGCATCTTGTATGTCTGCCATGAGAATTGTAAGATTACTCGCCTTTTCTGTCACATGCACCATATACAATTTTCTTCCACCAGAGTAAGGAACACCTGTAGATAAGTTAGCTATAACTCGATTCCTCCATAACCAACGCACTTTAGGCTCGGGAATACCACCAATCTCACAACTCATCGTCACATTGCGTCCTTCAACCCCAGTGGTTAGTGATTCCGGAGCAGAAATTTTTGGAGCACACGCAAATTCATCAAGATCAAGTTTATCCCAAGCCTTCTGTGCTAACCGAGGAGGATACCTACATACCGGTGGAACATCATAGGGTATGTTCTGTCTTAACATCCACTCTCTTAAAGGGCGAATCCCACACGTACAATTCCATAAATTACCAGCTAATTCTAGACCATGAAGATTTCTCATCACTGTCACAGTTCCTGATTTCATATCGACTAATCGATTATGGTCGAGTTTGAGCCATTCTAAAGTAAGTTCCAAACCATTAAATGCCCTTGGTTCAATTGTGCCAACCCGACACGATGACAGTTCTAATCTTACAAGTTGAGGGACGTGAATGAAAGCGTCATTTAATATTCTTTGTATAGGATTACCACTCAACTTTAACTCCCTCAGTTCAGAAATGGAATCAAAAATATGAGAGGGAACCGAGGCAAGAATATTGTAGCTCAAATCAAGTTCTACTAAATTCGTAAGTTTTCTAAATGCGTATCGGTCTAAAGTTTTTAGTCGACACTTTGCCACATAAACTTTCTGTAAATTTAAAAGTCCTGCATCGTGAAAGGCGTCTCTAGGGATGGTATGAAGAGTGTTACCAGTAAGATCCAAAACTTGAGTGCCGGCGTCAAGTTTCTGTGGTATTGATGTAAGATTAACATTAATGCAAGTAACAGATTCTTTCCCACTTTTCCATTTACACTCACACACATGAGGACAACCTAACAGTTGCCCTGAAACTACACAGCACGATGTCAGGACTAGGAACAGCAATGGTGTTTTGGGCGGTGGTACGCCGGCCACTAGAGTTCTCCAATGTTTCCACCGCCATGGCCTTCTGGAAGGCCGTAGTAAGGTGTTGTTGCCCTCGTTTGGAGGTGGACATGTAGAAGGGGGCCACGTATCCATGGCAACAGCTTCAGAGGACTTTCAATAGAATATCTCCATAGCAGACGAATCTCAAGTCCTCTGACTCTTCTTCCTCTGAATCCATCATGGGATATGGCTGCAGCAGCAAAGTAGAGCAGACGCCGTGTCACAAGTCCTTGCCTCAACGTCGTGCTGGGTATCTGAAACAGAAGAAGAAGACGTATATGATAATTCTATGCACTAATTTTTCTTAAGCACTTTCTTGTGTAAATTGGTCAATATGATTGAAATCTAAATGGTATTAAATAAAACCACTAATTGTCAAAAATATCATCATCATATATACAGGGAGCGGCAAAAAGGTCTGACGGTTTTTAAATCTCAACCATACAAACATTTTAAATGATTCACACTCATTTATTACTTATAACAGCAAGGTGTACATGTCAATTAATGGTAATCATAAAAGAACAATATATTTTAACTTTTAAGATTTGAAGATAACGTCTTTCAAATGATGCCCATCTTTTGCCATGCGGCAAAAAGATCTGACGGTTTATGTCGTTGTACGGCTGAGCGAGTCGAAGAGGACGAGTTCCATCTCGTAACACAATTTTGTTATGAGTGACTAATTTTAGAGCTACAGATTCAGCCTTAAAACGTACGTCGACAGGCCGTCCAAGGTCAGCCAGGACACCAGAAAATGTTGAGCGAGTGAGACAAGCTGTGGAAACCAGTCCACGGCGGCCGGCTCGTAAACAAGCTGCTACTTTGCAAATGTCTGATCGAACAGTGAGACGAATATTGCGTTTCGATTTGCATTTTCATCCGTATAAAATGGTTATCGTCCAGCAGTTGAAGCCTAATGACTATGCAAAGCTTCAGTGCAAGACTGGAAGAATGCATGGCAAAAGATGGGCAACATTTGAAAGACGTTATCTTCAAATCTCAAAAGTTAAAATCTATTGTTCTTTCATGTTTTCCATTAATTGACATGTACACCTTGCTGTTATAAGTAATAAAAGAGTTTGTATCATTTAAAATGTTTGTGTTGTTGTGATTTAAAAACCGTGAGATCTTTTTGCCGCTCCCTGTATTATTTCAGTAGTATAGATCCCTCCTACGGCGCTCACAAGCGACCGCTCGTGACAAATGAGCATTCAGATGAAAGAGAATAGACATTAGCAGTGACGAATTGCACTCTAATTTCATAAATATCTATAATTTCTTTAAAACATGACTTTTAAAAAATGTACGAAGTGTACGATTTGCAGATACTCTTGCTGTAGAAACATACGCTCCATAATTGCTGTCCACTTCACATTTTGGCCGCTGTGACACCTGTTTCATGTCATTTTAACATTCTGAGGTCTTTCCTTTATCATTTTGGATGGATTTCAGGAACAGTATATCAGAGGAATGAGTACTCAAATCATATAATTTCATAAATATCGAATGACCGGTGTGTCTTATGATGATCCAATTTTCAGTGATTGCCTTCTTAAGTTAGGGAACGTAGAACTTGGAATTCTAACTGAAATTTAAATAGTGTTCTATAATCATTTGGTTGAAAAAAAAAAGAGATAGTCAGTTTGAAAGACTGGACTTCATATAATTTTAAATACTACAAATGCTAGAAAGGCTGGAGGCACAAGCACCAAGTGGTACTATGACGTCACACACCTCTGTGCATTCTCAGTACATTTCGTGACGTTGCCGTAACGTAGTGCCAGAGCTCACCAGTGAACTCAGTACACATGCACCAAGCGGTACTATGACGTCACACACCTCAGTGCATTCTCGGTACATTTCGTGACGTTGCCGTAACGTAACGACGAAGTCGACTATACCATTTAAAATGATTCTTTTTTGTCGTGTAGCCTCCTGAGAGGCCGAGTGCAGGTCATTCTAGTCGACGCCCGTGGGCGACCTGCGCGTCGGGATGATGGAATGGATGAAGATGAATGAAACTGGGCAAGGATGTGGAAGGAAGCGGCCGTGGCCTGTCAGAAGGTACTGTCCCAGCATTTGCCTGGTGTTGAAAATGGGAAACCACGGAAAACCATTTCAAGGACGGCCGACGGTGGGGCTCGAACCCACGCGTCTACCGAGTCAGCAGAGAGCTTGGCCCCTTGACCTAACGCAGCGCTTTAGCCCGCGTAGCCACTACTGTCGGTATTTAAAATGATAAAACATAACAACCTTTCTCCTTAAGTTTCTCATTAATTTATTTTTTTGTCGTGTGGCTTCATGAGAGGCCGAGCGCAGGTCTTTCTAGTCAACGCCCGTGGGCGACCTGCGCGTCGGGATGAGAGATGTAATGGATGAAGATGAGTGAAACTAAGCAAGGATGTAGAAGGAAGCGGCCGTGGCCTGTCAGAAGGTACCGTCCCAGTATTTGCCTGGTGTTGAAAATGGGAAACCACGGAAAACCATTTCAAGGACGGCCGACGGTGGGGCTCGAACCCACGCACCTACAAAGTCAGCAGAGAGCTTGGCCCCTTGACCTAACGCTGCGCTTTAGCCAGCTGAGCCACTGCTGTCGGTGGTTTCTCATTATAGTCCTATTGGTGAAAGTGTAAAGGAACTAGGAGACTTTTGTTACTTAGGAAGCAAAATAACCAGTGATGGACGAAGCAAAAAGGATATAAAAAGAAGGTTGACTCAGGCAAGGAAAGTATTTCTACAGAAATGAAATCTGTTGACATCATATATAGATTTAAGATATCAGAAAGCCATTTTTGAAAGTCTTTGTCTGGAGCGTGGCTCTATGGAAGTGAAACTTGGACTGTCGGTGCAGTAGAAAAGAATTGAAGCATTTTATATGTGGTGTTACAGGAGAATGATGAAGTTCAGATGGGTAGATAGAATTACAAGGTATTGAGACGAGTGGGAGAGGTGAGATGTCTCTGGTGACTGCTAATAAAGACAAGTGATAGGTTGGTAGGACACATACTAAGACACCCAGGAATGACAAACTTAGTTATGGAAGGAATGGTCGAGGACAAGAACTGTAGACGTAGACCATGGTTAGAATAAGTTAAAGAAATTGCCTCGGATGTAAGGTGTGGTAGCTATGTAGAGATGAAACGATTAGCTCAGGATAGAGAGGCGCGTAGAGCTGCAACAATTCAGTGAAAAAACTGACGACTTAAGAACACATACACAAGTACGTAAATCCCATTGACAATGTTTATCAGACAGATTTCACGCACACCCAAGTACTCGATGTTACTTGACCACGATATTGCTATTCCCCTGAAGGATAATATGAGCAAGAACTACAACAACACGATTAACTTATATATAGTATTCTTTGTCGTTAAAGAAAAACACATTATATTTTAACTGAAATGGCCTTTCAATTCAAGTTGCTATATATATAAATTGAAAAACTTTGCCAGAAATCTAATTTCCCCACACCTCTAACCACATACATGTGTTCACGTGAAGATAATGGAATTGCAATTAGACAAAGATAGAATCTGTCATTTAGAAAAGAGCAGGCTGTGTGTTGTATCTCTCAGGTCCACAGGGAAATACAATAAGCGGAGTTGAAATTAACGTCAAGCAATTTCATATTTTACAGCTTTAGCCCTAAAGTGATGTAGTTTTAGACCATGTTGGATAAACTTGTGTAAAAAGACATCATCTTTCATTTATATTCCATTACGCAAATTTCTTTGGTGCTGACGCCTCTCATTATTTAATATAACTTTCTATTTTCGTAAGAATGGTGATTACTTATTCGCACAGTATTTTCTAACCACTTATATAGTACATTACCACAATTTCACGAATCTCCTAACATAATCAACAACAACAACAACAATGTATGGTTATTTTAGCGGATTTTCCCTATCGTGATTTCATTATTATATTATTTATTAATATCATTTATTAATGTGAGTTAACCTTTGTATTAAAAATAATATTTAGCACTCTGAGCCATTGAACCTTTCTTGATATCGTTTTAGAGGAAGCTTGTAATACCGCCTTTCCTTTCCAACAATGCAAATCAAAACATATGGATTAAAATCGCTTCTTAATTATTGATCACATCCTGTGTCTTACTGCTGACGTTGGTTGGTTGGTTTCGCAGCTTAGGGTCTGCGACAACGCTGTCATGTATCCCCGTGTACTTTGGGTGTGTGTAGAATCCGTCTGATAACCGGTGTTAATTGTGATGGCTCTATTAGTGTGTGTTATCTGTAATTCAGGAAAGGACTGCGGACGATCAATTTCAAGTAGTTCCTACTTTTGCTACTGAATGCTACTATCAACGACACCTAGCCGCGAACTTGGATACTAGGTGCCACCGCAACCGCAAACGGCACTTGTCCCTTGTTTGTGACGAACAGACTTATATTTGAGCGTCACCTGAACAGTTGTGATCTGGTATTCTCTAAACCAGGGGTTCTTAACCTGTGAGGTGTGCTTCCCCTGGGGAGGTCTGACTCTACTCTATAATTTGAGATATTGCTTTTCAGAATTTACACCAGTCTAATGTAAAACATAAACGTTATAAGAGTTTCTTCTTTATACAAATTATTCTGATCACAACAATAAATCTAATGATCCTAGGTACATAGTTCGGATTTCTTCGAATAGTAATGCACTATCTGCATGAATGTAACGGCGCAATTTTAGCCTACTTTTCACATTTTGCAAAAATGAGGAAAAAGTAGACTTTTGAGATCGATCCGGGAAACTGTGTGTCTGCCTGTCTGACTGTCCGTCTGTCTGTCTGTCCGGCTGTGTGTGTGTGTCCCAACATTTCAACTCCTAAACACCGACGGCAGTGGCTATGCTGGCTAAAGCGCAGCATTAGGTCATGGGGCCAAGCTCTCTGCTGACTCGGTAGACGCGTGGGTTCGAGCCCCACCGTCGGCCGTCCTTGAAATGGTTTTCCGTGGTTTCCCCATTTTCAACACTAGACAAATGCTGGGACGGTACCTTCTGATAGGCCACGGCCGCTTCCATCCAAATCCTTGCCCAATTTCATTCATCTTCATCCATTCCATCTCTCATCCCGACGCACAGGTCGCCCACGGGCGTCGACTAGAAAGACCTGCATTCGGCCTCTCAGGAGACCACACGAAAAAACAACAACTCCTAAACGGCTGCAGCAATCGAAACAAAATTTGGTAGGAGTAAAGATCTATACCTGAATATCACAATGCCGTATTTGAAAATGTTGACAGTGCTACAAACTGTTGAAAAATCGCAATTGAAATATGAGCTCCTTGTTGGATATCTTGGAAGGTATGAATGGGAGCTATTTTAAAATTGGCACACGTATAGATAATAATATTTTAATTTAATTTCCAGGAGGCCATACATGGCAGTGTTGCCAAAATGATTATAAGCCTGATGATAAGTCCAATTTTTAAATGCATATAACTTCTACACTATCAATTGGATTTCAACCAAATTTCGTATGTGCTATGTGTGCATAAACAGATATGACTGAGCGTATTCTTAAGAGCCTCCAGAGCTGCCAACTGTTAATAAATGCTCTCAACTTATTTTATCCAAATACCAATATATCAGAAAGTATGCAAGCCGGCAGCTTTAAACTATGCACACGTATAGTACCTGACATTCTATATTAATTTGGAATAACTTATATACGTCAGTGCTACCAACATGATCCTAAGCCTGCTGAGAGGTCCAACTTTAAATATATGTAACTTATATGCTAACTAATGTATTTCATTCAAAATTGACACAACAATAGATCAGATTATTTCAGATTATTTCTGACCAATACATGTATGTCATTGTTGCCAACATGCTTTTACACGCGCTGTTAGATCCAATGTTTAACTGCATGTTACGTCCATGCTATCCATTGGACTTCAACCAAATTTTGTATTCTGTACTTTAAGAGATGGAACTAAGAATATATTCAGTCACCAGGGCTGCGAACTGGAGTTATCTATTAGGCTACATTATGCCAGTTATACAGTATTTCGAACTAAGTAGAAATTTCGATATTACCAACTTATTATCTTCGTTAGTCTAGATAGATCCATATATATTAATCATTGGCATGCATCTTAAATAATAAGAAAATTAGGCTCTTTAGTTCGTCACGGAACTTCTTGTTCCTATCGTGATTTCATTATTATATTATTTATTAATATCATTTATTAATGTGAGTTAACCTTTGTATTAAAAATAATATTTAGCACTCTGAGCCATTGAACCTTTCTTGATATCGTCTTAGAGGAAGCTTGTAATACCGCCTTTCCTTTCCAACAATGCAAATCAAAACATAATGGTTTAAAATCGCTTCTTAATTATTGATCACATCCTGTGTCTTACTGCTGACGTTGGTTGGTTGGTTTCGCAGTTTAGGGTCTGCGACAACGCTGTCATGTATCCCCGTGTACTTTGGGTGTGTGTAGAATCCGTCTGATAACCGGTGTTAGTTGTGATGGCTGTATTAGTGTGTGTTATCTGTAATTCAGGAAAGGACTGCGGACGATCAATTTCAATTATTTCCTACTTTTGCTACTGAATGCTACCATCAACGACACCTAGCCCCGAACTTGGATACTAGATGCCTCCGCAACCGCAACCGGCACCTGTCCCTTGTTTCTGACGAGCATATTTATATTTGAGCGTCACCTGAACAGTTGTGATCTGGTATGCTCTAAACCAGGGTATCTTAACCTGTGAGGTGTGCCCCCACTGGGAAGGTGTGACTGTCCTCTATAATTTGAGATATTGCTTTTCAGAATTTTCACCAGTCAAATGTAAAACATGAAAGTTTTTTCTTTATACAAATTATTCTGAACACATCAATAAATCTAATGATCCTAGGTACATAGTTTGGATTTCTTCGAATAGGAATGCACAATCTGCATGAATATAACAAGGCGTTTTTACATCACGGTTTTTAATTCTTTAAATTTACTCAACAACAGTTTGTCTTTACTACTTAAAGTCGGAAGTTGCTTCATTATTGGTATATTGGCTTTCATGGCCAGTGAATTCAAACACAGCAATTTATCTATCAGGTGCGTTCAAAAAGGAACGAGCCGGAGGCTGTAATGCGCAAACCGGTGACGACATCGGCTAATCGCGGCGTGTGTAACGAGGGGCGGTTCAGACCAGAGCGTGGAAGGTCACAGCCCGTCACTAGAGGTCACGAGTGCACGTCACGTGACGATACAAAGCAAGCAGCAGCCTGCATCGATCGTCCAACGTTGCCAGTCGCATTGCAAACAGTGACATGGAGGCGTCAAACGAAGAGCAAAGAGGTGTTGTTCGGTTTCTGACAGCGAAAGGAGTAGGGGGAACGGACATTCATCGACGAATGTCACAAGTGTACGGCGAACACTGCAAGTCCCTTGCAAGAGTCAAGGCGGGGCACAAGCGCTTCAGGGAAGGACGGGTGTCGTTAGCCGATGATGCCCGGTCTGGGGCAACCCCCTGCATTACCGATGACAACGTCCAGCTGGTTGATGCACTCATTACCCAGGACCGCCGAGTGACAGTGAACGCCATAGCCGCCGTAGTCGGATTGAGCGTCGGAAGTGTGCACACCATCATGAAGGAACGACTGCACTTGCGCAAAGTGTGTGCCCAATGGGTGACCCACAATCTTCAACTACACCAGAAAGCATGTCGAATGGCCTACTGTCTTGGTCTTGGTTGGACGATTGATGCATGCTGCTCCTCGCTTTGTATCGTCACGTGACGTGCACGCGTGCCCTCTAGCGTCGGGCTGTGACCTTTCACGCTCTGGTCGGAACCACACCTCGTTACACACGCCACGATTAGCCCATGTCGTCACCGGTTTGCACATTACAGCCTCCGGCTTGTTACTTTTTGAATGCGCCTTATAGGTTTGTGCCGTGTCTTGTGTGGGGGTGGCGAAACTCCACACAAGACAAGGCACACACCTAGAAAAATTGCTGAGTTTTATTCACGGCCGTGAAAGCCAATATTCCTCGTATTTTGGGAGCCTTCATAGGGAGGTTATGGCTGCTTGAGATTTTAGTTCTCGCAGTAAAGAGGCGCAGGAGCGCTGTATATAAAGGGAGGTAGCGCGCAGTTCGCTACTCCTGTGGGGGTCCAGGTGGGGACATCAAACGCCCGCGGAGGAGCCAGCTTGGTGACCTAGGCGAAACCCCCACACAAGACACTGCACAAGCACAGAAGAATTCCTGAGTTTTGTTTCATTATTATCTCCACCACCATCAAAAGTATAATTTACAAGGCTGTGTCATAAAACAAAAGGAAAAAGAAAAGGAAGTACAGTGATAAATATGTTAAATACCAGTATGGGATAACATGCAACCTTGGTCGTGATGGAATTGAGAAACCACAGTGTTTCTTATGTGCCAAAATTCTTTGCAATGATAATATGAGACCTACCAAACTCCAGGAACATTTCAGTAAAGTACACCCGGGGAGCTCTGGAGAATCACTGGAGTCACTTAAGCAGCAGACAGCTCGATTCCGGTCATCAGGTATGTTACCGAAGTTAAGCTTTGTATCTTCCCAAAAGTTATTGCTTGAAGCCTCCTACAAATTGACTGTGAAAGAAGGAGGGGAGGTGAATGTTTCAGTTTCCTTTTAGAGGAGGTGTGAGAGTATAACGTTGAAGAACCCCTGCTCTAAACCATTACATGATATTTTCAAGAAGCCTTGCTGTTTTAAGCAATTTTCAGCATTCATTTAGCACATCTTTAACAAATTGAACTTTAGCATTAATCCTCTTTACTTTAATGTAATACTGTGATTATAAACTACAGCCCTAATATACTTTGTACAACAGGGCTCCATAATGTAATGGTTATTCAATTGTAATAATAATGATTTAAAAATATTCTATTAAAAGACGAAATTAGAAAACGCAGAGGCAAATTTTACACTCACATCCACAAGATGGCCATCTCCAGATTGCCAAAGAAACTATTTGGTATCATAACACAGAGTAAATGCGGCATAGAATGGCTTAAAGAGGTACAGAGAGATTTATAATTAATCAGCATAGAAAATTTCGAAGACCGAACTAAGTGCCGGACAAAAATCACGAATGTAAATTTTGAACCAAGATCATTACGACAACCTGGAAAAAAGTGGACGGATGAGAGGAAGAGGGAGCATTCCGCGAGAAAGAAGAGATTCTGGGAGGAGCGGAGTAGACACACCTCCAAATGACATCATTTTATCAAGTTTAATCGCTCTCCTGTAGGGGAATTTTCGCTTAAATAATAATAAATAATAATATGAGGTGCCTAGAATCAAAACCCGCCAAATCCATTCCTTCACTTTTTCGGCAAAGTGGCAAAAACTGTCACAAACGAACCAATACCCAAAACGAAATACTTTTTTCACTAAAAATGAATGAATTATTTTTAAAAACAGTGACGAAGTACGAAGCTGATCCCCGATATAGTTAAAAATGTATGTAGAAAAATATAAAGCAATAATTCGGATTTGTGGGGGTTTGTTACTAAGATTTGGATTTGGCAGGTTTTGATACCAAAGAGCCCTAATACATTTGAAGTTGCGAAGAGATTGTAGAAACTGCGTAAGCTTTATTCAGAAATTAATATTTGAATGAAAGTTAACTAAATATAGGTTATAAAATAAAAAAATCGTATAATTTTTGTGTTTTGTTGTTGTTGTTGTTGTTGTTATTGTTGTTTTAAGGGATGGTTGTGTTTTATTAGAATAAACAAAAAAAGAATAAAACTCATATTACCCATTCAAGATTTGATTGCCGCTGAGTGTGGCTTTGCCAGCGTTTATGTTTATTGTAGCATGAGCTCTGCGGGGCGAAGCGGAGGACACAGCGATGACAGAGTGCAATCTGCACATAGGTCACGCTGCATTGCGTCAGATAAGCGTCCCAGGGGCTCATGTCACCATGGACAGTTAAATCCAAAACTGGAGTTGAGTCATATCCTACACACGCAACTGTACCTGTCATCGAAGCAAGCTGACGTGTGACACAATTACATAAAGAGTAGTTCCCATCTCCACCGCCGGCAATCAATTCCTGAAAGGGTAATAATACTGTACAGTAAATAACCCCTGGCACTACAGCCCGTGAAGGGCCTAATCCCCAGCCATTTGGCCTGCAGATATTGGGGTGCCGCATGACCAGCGCATCGGGTCCCCTCGGCCGTTAATCTTGGTTTTCGTGATCGAGGCGCTGCCTCACTGTCAGTTACTCAATTGTCCTCACGAGGCTGAGTGCACTCCGTTCCAACCCTTACGTCAGTTTCCAAAATCCCTGACGGAGCCGGGAATCGAACCCGGGGCCTCCGGGTGAGATGCAGGCACGCTACCCCAACACCACGGGGCCGGCAATGCTGTAGCCTACAGTACTGAACAATAATAAGGAAAAGCGTCAAATTAAATTAATATTCAATTACTATGGTCCAGGCATTTAGAGACAAAACTATCGTCATTCAACTATTAAATCACATTCTTTACTGGAAGTTATAGCTACACAATTTCTGTTTCTATCTCATCCTCAATAGTAGTTTCTCAATCATCATCATTCTCTTCGTGTTCGCCATGACTTTGCAGATTGCAATAAAACTGCAGCTGTACATTTTCTCTCCGTTTTTCTCCAGAATGCTTCGAAAGCAGTCTCGAAACATCTTTCACTTCTTGTGCCTGAAGGACAATCCCTCTGTTTATGGCTTCTGGCTTTACGTGAGTCATATCAAAATCAGGTTTCGTGACAGTTTGTGTTCGCAAATGTCAGTTCTGTGGAAAACATCACCCAGACCAGAATGTTATTGTTCTTCTCGTTCTTTGTCAAAATTATCCAAAACAAATTATTATCAGAAAGTACAACAACATAAACCATTCTAATCACGTCAGGCAGGGGTACATTCTCCGACTAATGCACGTAGGTAAAGAGTACACACTTCGCAAAGCATCATGGAAGGTAAGATGGCGGAACAGGGTGCTCCTATTGGCTGATGTGGATGTGGCGGGTTTTGTGACCAAAAATGGCGAAACTGTCGTTGGACTTGGCGGATAATGCAACTAAGCCTCAACTTTGACTTCGTTTTACAGTAGGATGTAGCGGGTTTTGTAACAAATTGATAGTTTTAATGAATTCAGCGCAGCAAAAGCTATATGAAACAATGCATATCTCAATTTTCATATAATATGGATTGGGCGGGTTTTGATTCTAGGCGCCTCATATATGGGAATGCCTATTTGATATTTCTATGCCACTCTGAAATGTGTTTTCAACTGTTAAATGAATAGTTGTGCCTGCTTCATCGCTTATCATTACATATAGCGCCTAGTTTAACCTTTTATCATTTTAAATGATCTTGTCGACTTCGTCGTTACGCTGGGGTCTGGCGTTACGTTACGGTGACGGGACGAAATGTACCCAGATGCACTGAGGTGTGTGACGTCATAGTACCGCTTGGTGCATGTATACCCCGACAATATCTAACCCCAATGCTTGGATGTCAGAGGTAATCTCGAGAACCACTGGATGGATTTAGATGCGGTATTCACCATTCTGTAAAGGATATATCGAGGAAATATTCTTTAGAAAATAATTTATATATGATCAAAGGAAGCCAAGCAGTAACGATTTCAATGTAAAAGTCGAAAACAAACTTGGCGTCCGTGCGCTTCTTAAGCTTAATCTGAGCAAACCGTTAAAAATATCAATATACTATGAGCGTAAGAAATGGTCAGCATGAAATGTTCTACAAAAAAGTCCGCATGAGCACATCTCTATCTTCAATACAACGCCCACTATAAGTGTTTTTAGACTGGATGGAAGGGGCACGTCATCCAGCCATCTCCCCCCGCGCGCTGGATCTTGCTTTGCCCTTGGTTTACACTTGCCGTTCGCGAATAATTTGGAACTAGGTAAAGTATTATAAAGCAAGATAAGTATTATGCAGATAATTTTCTAACATGTCAAGAGTCTTTGGCTTCGAGCGAAGCGAGAAAACTCCAGCCTTTCTAGCATTTTTCAGCATTTGTAGCATTTAAAATGATACAAAGTCTTGTCTTTCACACTGACTGTCACTTTTTATACTGGCTATTTGCATGCCTATTTTAAGATTTTAGCGCCTATTGCGCCTAGCTCTAGTCATCAGACATATTCCACACACACCCAAGTACACAACCGTGATGCCCCTAAGCTCCTAATTGAATCAACAACAACAACAACAACGCAAAGCTAACTGACATGGTTACGACTCCAGTTGCAAAGTTCTTCAGTAGTTACTTTGAATGTGTCAGGTTCAGCTTACGCAAGAAAAATCGACTTTCCTTTTAGCTTCGTCCGCAGTGAATGTTGTTGTTGTTGTTTTAGTTGTCTTTTAAACTCGAGTATTTGCCACTTTAGTTTCGTTTTTTTGTATGTGTTTGTGGAGGATTCGTAATCCTTCTTCATTACTTGACTCCTTGCCAATAGGGCATGTTCCAAGCAGTGGCGATTGTGTGTGTATGTGTGTGGAGTTGAAAGATTTGGGGCACCGCGGAGAATTCCTCACTTCAAGACCACGCCTACAACCTTCCTCAACGGAACCACGTTCGCCTTCATTTAAATTTCTAATTCCTCTGCACAAATACGAGAAATGGTTTTAAGACTTATTCCCTCTGCATACAAGTCAGTACAAGCAAGAGGCCGTCAGGGCTATGAAAGAAAAGTGCCTTTATAAACAGCTTAGGCTTTCATGGCCGGCATTCATATCTACTGTATGTAGAAACTTTCCGTGCTTGTAGATATGAGGCGTTCCTGACTAAAAGGGCGAACTGAACAAAGTTTAGTGATAGAAGCCTAATTCTATTAAAGAAAGCTTTTCAGTCGGTCGACACAAATTGTGCCCAATTACATTAGATGGGAGAACAAGTATTTACTTACCCTACAATTTAACATGCTTTTATGTACTAACTAGTAGTAGTGCCCGGCTTCGTCCGGTGGATTTATTAGTTTTATGGACGATAAAGAATACTACTAAGTTACTACTGTACTGACACATCAAAATTAAAAACTAACAGAAAACAAGAAGTTCCGTGACGAACTAAAGAGCCTACTTTTCTTAACACGTCATCACACGCCCCCTCTTTTTTACACGAGAGCACGCCCTGCGGCAAATTGCTCACATACGTAATAAATTGTAGCAATAATTTTAAAGTGAACAAGTAGTTCCGTGAAGAACTATACAGCCTATTTTCATATATCCTACTTATATTAACTGCCACTATCAACATACAAAATTTCAGTTTGATTGCTGTAATAGATTCGTAGATATTGAGTACCGACTAAATATTTCGGATGGTCGCCATGTTGGATTGTTAAATGTATAGGGCATAGAGTCATGTACCATTAAAGGAAAATCATTGCGTCGGTTCATTATTCAAACCTTCACTTCGATTGCTTGATTACGACACAAGAAATAAAAACTTAATTTTTAAATTCGCACAGCCGCCATCTTGAGATTATGTGAACAATTGAACTAAATTAGATACCAGTGCATTACAATGTGTATAAACATTTCCTGTACCAGATTTCATTGCGTTTGGAACATTAAATCGCGAGAAAGGTCTATTTAAAATTTTAAAATTCGCTCTGCCGCCATATTCGTTTTGTAGTTAAACGCTTTTTGAAAGACTTATAGATAAACTTCCAGTAGTGCCCTTTATCTCCGTACAAAATTTCAGGGTGATACAGATAATAGTTTCAGAGATATAGAATGCCAGTGAAATATTTCGCTCATCCGCCATCTTGTGGTTATGTAAACAATTGAACCAAGTTAGATGTCGGTGCATTACAATGTGTATAAACATATACTGTACCAAATTTTATTGCGTTTGGTTGGTTAAATCGCGAGGAACGTCCAATTAAAAGTCGCAAATTCGCGTGGCCGCCATGTTGGTTTTGTAGTTACCAGTTTTTCAAAAGTCACATAGGTGAACTTCTAGTAGTGCCCTTTATCACCGTAAAATATTTCAGGCTCATGTCGGTAATAGTTTCGGAGATATTGAATACTGGTGAAATATTTCGCACAGCCGCCATGTTGGATTGGTGAGACGTAACAAAATTTGAAGGGCACAGTCGAGGTCGCCCGGAATAGTGCTATGAGCTTACTGAGTTTCATTGGAATCGCTCCAGCCGTTTAGAATTTATTAGGGGGGGGGGACCCACACCCACACACACACACGCGCGCACACACACACGGACAAAAGGTGATCTCATAAGCGTATTTTTTCAAAATTGAAAATAGGCTAAAAATACAATCCTAAAACTTTAAAATCATCTTTAGAAACAAAATTTACTTACCATAAAATGCTATTTAGAACTTTATATCATTATAAGTATTATGAAGTATTTTACAAACGCGAGAGCACGCTATGTCAGTAAACTGCCGCAATTCCAAGGTTGTGAAGCGACATCAAATCACGCCCCGTTAGCAAATTGCCGCCAAGTATATAATTGGTCATTTTCAAATAAATTCCATTATTTTAACACAAGACCATTGTCATTACACGATAAGTACCGGTGTTACAAGCAACTGCAGCATATTGAGTAATGGAATGCAAATTCAAGCGAACGACACTGATGGTGAGGATCTTGCAGAGGGCCTACTGAGAGATTCAGTGCCTCTTCATTGGATGGTCGGGGGTGTTGATCGACACCATCTTCACACGGCAGCAATATTACTTCTGAAACGTTCTCCTCTGAGTCACTATTAACGTGCTCTTAAATGTCGCTTTCATCAACGTCACTGTCATCAGAAGAATTGTCTTCGCCTAATTCACTTGAATGACATTCTGGAACACTGTCCACTAAATCTCTCACTGTAGCTTGTTATACTTCGTACGGATCCATTTCCAGTTATAGCACAAACAAGAAAACACAAATATTACAACTCTTTCATATTAGATATACGCGAGAACACGCCCGTTAGCAATATGCTCACATAAGTTCGAAAATTAGTGTACCTGATCGCACGCGCGTTAGCAAATTGCTCACACAATGTGACACCACCAACATAGGTATGAACTGATATCGACAGCACTCATTGACAACCCGATTTAGGCCACGGTCGTTATACATAGATGTGGGGTGAGGAATACCTGACTGCCCTCTACTTTCTGGAAACAAATAGGGAAAATATTTGCATAATTGTTCAAACGCGGCAAACTGCCGTGGGGGCGTGTGATGACGTGTTAAAATGTAAGATTCATGCCAATTTATAAGGTGCGTTCAAAAAGTAACGAGCCGGAGGCGCAAACTGGTGACGACATCGGCTAATCGTGGCGTGTGTAACGAGGTGTGGTTCCGACCAGAGCGTGGAAGGTCACAGCCCGTCGCTAGAGGGCACGCGTGCACGTCACGTGACGATACAAAGCGAGCAGTAGCATGCATCAATCGTCCAACGCTGCCAGTCGCATTGCAAACAGTGACATGGAGGCGTCAAACGAAGAGCAAAGAGGTGTTGTTCGGTTTCTGACAGCGAAATGAGTAGGAGGAACGGACATTCATCGCCGAATGTCACAAGTGTACGGCGAACACTGCCTGTCCCTTGCAAGAGTCAAGGCGTGGCACAAGCGCTTCAGGGAAGGACGGTTGTCGTTAGCCGATGATGCCCGGGCTGGGGCACCCCCCTGCATTACCGATGACAACTTCCAGCTGGTTGATGCACTCATTACCCAGGACCGCCGAGTGACAGTGAACGCCATAGCCGCCGTGGTCGGATTGAGCGTCGGAAGTGTGCACACCATCATGGAGGAACGACCGCACTAGTGGAAAGTGTGTGCCCAACGGGTGCCCCACAGTCTTCAACCACACCAGGAAGCATGTTGAATGGCCTACTGTCTTGGTCTTGGTTGGACGATTGATGCATGCTGCTGCTCGCTTTGTATCGTCACGTGACGTGCACGCGTGCCCTCTAGCGACGGGCTGTGACCTTCCACGCTCTGGTCGGAACCACACCTCGTTACACACGCCACGATTAGCCGATGTCGTCACCGGTTTGGGCATTACAGCCTCCGGCTCGTTACTTTTTGAACGCACCTTATATATAGAGCTATCTAGAATGGTTGGTTATGGGCCCATCATGATTCCACTTCGCCACTCTGCTGTTACTTAGACCTATCTAGAATAATGACGAAATTAAGTTGGTAATATCGAAATTTCTAATTCGTTCGAAATATACCTGGTGTAATGTAGCCTAATAGAGTACTACAATTGGCTGCCCTGGTGACTGAATATTTTCTTAGTTCCATCTGTTAAGATAAAGAATACAAAATTTAATTCAAGTCCAATGGATAACATGGACGTTACATGCAGTTAGACATTGGATCTATCAGCTCGCGTAAAATCATGTTGGCATGCATGTGTTGGTCAGAAATAATCTTAAATATTATGATCTCTTGTTGTGCCAATTTTGGATGAAATCCATTTGTTAGTATAGAAGTTACATGTATTTTAAAATTGGTCCTATCAGCAGGCTTAGAATCACGTTTGTAACACTGACGTACATAAGTGACTCAAAATTAATCTAGAATGGCAGGTACTATACGTGTGCATAATTTAAAGCTGTCGGCTTGCATACTTTCTGGTAAATTGATATTTAGATGAGAAAATATATATAGAGAGAGTATTTATTAACAGTTGTCAGCCCTCGTAGCTTTTATGAATACGCTCTGTCATATCTGTTTATGTACACATAGTACACACGAATTTTGGTTGAAATCCAATTGATAGTGTAGAAGTTATATGCATTAAAAATTGGACTCATCAGCATGCTTAGAATCATTTTGGCAACACTGTTATGTATGGCCTCCTGGAAATTAAACTGAAATGTTATTATCTATATCTGTGCCAATTTTGGAATAGCCCCCATGCATACCTTCTAATATATCCAACATGGAGCTCAAATTTTAATTGCGATATTTCATCAGTTGGTAGTAGTGCCATTATTTACTAATATGACATTGAGCTATTCACGTATAGATCTTTACTCATACCAAATTTGGGTTCGATTGCTGCAGCTGTTCAGGAGTTGATAGGGACACACACACACACACACACACACACACAGCCAGACAGACAGACAGACAGACAGAAGGACAGACAGTCGGACACACATTTTCCCGGATCGATCTCATAAGTCTACTTATTCCTCATTTTTGGAAAATGTGAAAAGTAGGCTAAAAATATTTTAAAAATATAATATTTTGTGGGGGTGTTGGTGATGGTGTAGGGGAGGGGGGATAAGTAGTACAGTATAATGGACGTAACATTCAGATCATTTTCTCCTAATGATAATGATAATAATGAACAAGGAAACGGCTATTTAGGCTACTAACTACAGTTCTGACACATATAATTTACAAACGAATTGAAGAAAATGATTAGAAAGAGGAGTAAGTGAAATAAAAGACTCTGCCTTGGGCCTATATCTCATTGGCTGTTATAAAAGTAGTGAGCAATAGTGTCGTGTCTTGCCACATAACGCTGTAGGAAAATAACCAGAGCACTTCGAAAACTTTCGGCTTTCCCCGGCTCCTGAGGTAGTAATAGTGTCATTTATCGCCACATAGCGCTGTAGGATAATGATCGGAGTACATCAAAGAAAACACTTATTGCAGCTGATGTAACTTACTGCAACAACATCATCGCACTTATACAGAGTCTTAATATTTTCATGACGACGATAACTGTTATAAAGGGCCTAAGAAATCTCTTTGCACTAATTACTCCCCGTGATTGCAATTTGTAAGTAGCACAAGATGAAACTATTTTCGCAATTCCGCACCATAACACGGGTAGGGGTGGCGTGTTGCAACCCGCTTTGCCAGCCACCAATAGACTTATTATTCCTGGTTACTTCGGGTATGAATGGTTCTAGGGCCTTAAAACGTGGCTTTTGGTCCCTATGTCTGTTATTTATACAGATCTGCATCATTTAAAAAAAAACTTAAACAAATTTTACATCCCGAGCTTTGTTTTGGTTCTTCTACGACAAATTCGATATTTCTGTCTAAATCTAGAGAATGAAGAAGACTCTCCATATTCCAAGTAGACAGTGTTACTCGTCGGGTTCCTAAAGGTAAGCAAATAAAATTTGGTTCAGTTTGGTGAGACAATGTAGATTTATGCCAAAGGGCCTAAATGTAGAGAAAGGAGAGGGCTGTTCGAAATTTAAAGTGGTCAATGTTACTCGTCGGATTCCAAAGGGTAGTACACTTTTGTTCAGTTCGATGAAACGGTGTAGATTTGTGCCAAAGGGCCTAAATTCAGGGAATGGAGTGGTCTGTCCGAAATTTCTAATGGACATTGTTACCCGCAGTGTTTCAAAGGATAGGTATGTAAAATTTGGTTCAGATCGGTGAAACGGTGTAGATTAGTATAAATAGACAGACAAACAGATAGACAAACCAACATTGAGCGTTTATATTAAGATAGATGTAACCATTCAGATTACGCACATACATGATATATCGCTCCCTTGGTATTCTTTGAACTGGAGTGACATATTACTGTATATTCTTTTTCTAGTCCACGATATTATCTTTAGTCGATCCTTGAACTCCATAGTGGTTCCTTTGTTAGCACAAAATTGGACGTGCGTTTCTTTTGACTGACTGACTGCTGCCCTCTATCTCCTCAGGGCGTCCATTGATATATTCAAACAGTGAGTTGTACGTTTCTTTCTTTTTATCTTCCTTCCCATTCACTCACTACCAGAACAGTTCCATTATTGTTTCTCTGTTTATTTTAAGGGCGAACGCAAGTAGGAAATGAGAATGGCAATTGAACCCTGCAAGCGTTTTAAGGACATGGTGACAGAGTTCACATAATTATCCACGTGTGTGTCATTTGTGGTGAAGCAGAACATCTGCCTTGATAATAAAATAATAATAATAATGGTCTAATAATAATAACAATAATATTAACACAGCACAAGTTCACAGTCTTGGCTACCACCGTTAAGTTACTGCTCGAATCCCGATTCACAATATTGAGTTCAAAAATGGAAAACATTGGTCTTCCTACATATCCTTATGTGAAAAATCATCTAAACTCTATAACATCGGTCGAGAGTGAGAACTAATGCCTTAAGTTAGCCTAGGTACCATCCCGGCATTTGTCTGGAGTAGAAGTGGGAAACCACGGAAAACCATTTCCTGGATGGCTGATGTAGGAGTTGAAACCACCTTTTCCCAGTTTTGCCTCACCATGTTGAGTGTATTCCGTTCCAGCCCTCGCACAAGAATTAAATATCTTGCAGAATAGGAAATCGAACTCGGGCCTTCGTGTTGATAGCCAAGTCACTACGCAACGAGGCGGACCGACAGGAAATCTCTGCGTGTTTATAGCCTCCAATTTTAACTCAATAGTTCTTCTGGCAAAAAAGGGACTTCGGCCAAATTTAGAATACAATGCATGCCTAAATAAATTGAACACACTTTCAGAGTCCTCAGGGCTGCCAACGGCCTTGTGACGTTTTCTGAACATTTGGGCTTCTGACTCAATATCTTTGAATCAATGATTTCAAAAGGCCTGACGTTTGAATTTACTCCAAACTCTGTACAATATAGTATTAGAATTCCTTTTTGTTGTTTTTTTTTGTTTTGTTTGCAGCACATATACACTTACTAGGCGAAAGTCATGGGAAGGCACGGAAAATGAAGTTAATAACGAGTTTCTCCTCCGCGAGTCCTCTAAACGGAGGCAATACGGCGAGGGATCGACTCGACAAGAAATAGGTTCCTGACTCCCAACATTCAACTGGGCGGTTCTGCTGTCCGATCGTTAAACATCTGTGGTCTTCCCGTACGGCGATTTACGCGGATGGTAACATATCTGCGATATTGAAGATCTACCTTCGACACTGTTGACCTCGGAAATACGAATTAGCGTGTAATCTCCAAAATGCTATGACCCATGCGCCGTGCGCCGGTGATCATCCACGTTCAAAGTCGGTTAGCTCGCGACGTGTTGCCAACTTCACTACACTCGTGTCTGTGACAGATTGCTCTGCTCCGCCGCAACACTAAAAAGTCATTTCCTCATGGGACTACCCTTCTCGAGACGTTTGACCACTCAGTGTACGTCAGTGTTACCAACATGATTTTAAGCACGCTTATAGGTACATGTAACAATCCGCATTGTAAAACTCAGCAATTTTTTTAGGTTTATGCCGTGTATTGTGTGGGGTTTCACCTAGGAACACCAAGCTGGCTCATCAGCAGGCTCTTGGTGTCCACGCCCAGACCCCCACAGGAGTAGCGAACTGTGCACTACCTCACTTCTTATGAAGGAACAAGAAGTTCCGTGACGAATTAAAGAGCCTACTTTACTTACAATTTAAGAATTAATCTAAAATATTGTGATCTATTATTGTGCCAATTTTGGATTAAATCCATTCGTTAGTATAGAAGACACATGTGTTTTAAAATTGGACTTATCAGGGCATATCATGTTGGCAGCACTGACGTATATTAGTTGCTCCAAATTAATTTAGAATATTAGGTACAATATGTACCCAAAGTTTAGAGCTGTTGGCTTGCATATTTTTTGATTTATGGATATCAGGGTAAAAATAGAGAGATCATTTATTTACAGTTGGCAACCCTGTTGGCTCTTAAAAATACGCATATTCATATTAATTATGGTACACAAATCACATATGAAATTTGGTTGAAATACATTTGTTAGTATAGAAGTTACATGCATTTAAAATTTGGAACTATCAACAAGCTTAGAATCAAGTTGGCAGCGATGAAATATACTAGGTACTCCAAATTAATGAATAAGGTCATGTACTATACGTGTGCTAGGTTTTGATTTCTTGGTTTGCATATTTTCCGATATATTGGTATTAGGATAAAAATAGAGTTACCTTTTATGAACAGTTGGCAGCCCTGGTGCCTCTTAAGAATATGCAAAGTCATATCTGTTATTGTACACATAGTACATACGAATTTTGGATGAAATCCAATGGCTAGTGTAGAAGTTACGTGCATTTAAAAAGTGGACCGATCAGCAGGCTTAGAATCATGTTGGCAACACTGCCATGTATGGCCTCCTGGAAATTAAACTGAAATTTTATTATCTATATGTCTGTCAATTTTGGAATAGCCTCCATGCATACCTTCCAAGATATCCAACATGGAGCTGAAATTTCAATTTCGATTTTCCAGCAGTTGGTAGCACTGACATAATTTTCAAACACGGCATTGAGATATCCAGGTATAGATATTCAATCCTACCCAATTTTGTTTCGATTGCTGCAGCCGTTTAGGAGTCGATAGGGGGGGGGGGACACTCACACAGCCAGCCAGACAGACAGACACAAGTACAGACAGACAGAAGGACAGACAGACAGACAGACAGACACAAGGAGAGACAGACACAAGTACAGACAGACAGACAGAAGGACCGACAGACACACACACACACACATTTGCCCGGATCGATTCCATAAGTCTACTTTTTCCTCATTTTTGCAAAATGTGAAAAGTAGGCTAAAAATGAAAGGCTGCTTGAGCGTTTAGCTCTCACAGTTAAGAGAGGCACGTGCGCTTCATAAGAAGGGAGGTAGTGTACAGTTCGCTACTCCTGCGGGGGTCTGGGCATGGACACCAACAGACCGCTGATGAGCCAGCTTGGTATTCCTATGCGAAAACTCACACAAGACACGGCATAGACCTAGAAAAATTGCTGAGTTTTAATTCACGGGCCGTGAAAGCCAAAATACAGTGAGTCCGGTAATGTTCTCCGTAGCGCCTACATGCGTCTGCGAGAGCTAACTACAGAAGTTACGTTGGCAGCACGGCTGCCGCTTGCATCATATCAGCCTTTCACGAAATGATTGCCGGCGGTCAAGATGGGAACTATACTTTGTTTACTTGTGTCACACGTCATCCTGCTTCGTTGACAGGTACAGTTGCGCGAGTAGGATATGACTCAGCTCAAGTAGCCTCTGTCATCGTTTAACTGTCCGTGGTGACATGAGCTCCTATGCCGCGCAATGCTGCTTGACTTATGTGCAGAATGCATTCTGTCATCGCTGAGTTCCCTAATAACAAGCAAACAGGATACTTTGTACTCACCACAGCCATTCATAACAGATGCTGGAAGTGCTGATGACACATACGCTCGCTAATTGCAATACACACTGACGATTTCGACAGGCTACAGCCCACACGTGTAGGATTCACCCTGTCAAAGACACCGTGCTACCAACTAAACCGATGAGGCAACCACTCACAGCTGCATGTAACCACTGCGGAGAACATTCTCGGGCGCCCTGTACAATCCGCATTGTATTACTTTTAAATGGTAGTAGACATTTTCAGAGCAACGTGTGATGTAACTAAGACTATCCTGGCGAGTAAAATGTTGGCCACGTAATATGTTTCCTGCTCGTTCAGTATCAACGACACAATTCATTAGGGATTGAGTAGAAAGCCGGAGTGAAAGAGATCTCCAGTGGTTTGGAGAGCTAAAAGGAAGTGGGAGATAGAGGGAGGTCTATGTAAATCTCCAAGGGGCGAAGCAATGGAGGGTAATCAAATGCAGAACGTAAAGACCTGAGTTCGTCCCTTACCACAGCCAAATGGAGATAAAACGCTTGGAATATCTTACCGTGTCACTTAAAATAAAACAAGTATACAGTACTGATTTATTCAACTCCATTGCGGTTGTTTTCAACGGACTAACTTGGCACAGTTCTTGTATGAATTAAGGTTCATATATAATACAAGTTCATTTCAACTAGTGCCCTTCCTTTGTTGGTCTTTTACAAGCAGTGCTCTCACTTCCAATTAGTCTCAAAGAATAAGTTGACAGTGTTATTGATAATGGGCCGGCCCCGTGGTGTTGGGGTAGCACGCCTGCCTCTCACCTGGAGGCTCGATTCCCGGCTACGTCAGGGATTTTAGAAACTGACGTGAGGCCTGGAACAGGGTCCACACAGCCTCGTGAGGACATTTGAGTAGCTGTCTGACAGTGTGGTAGCGTCCCGATCAAGAAAACGAAGATTAATGGCCGAGGGGACCCGATGCGCTGATCGCGCTTCACCCCAATATCTGCAGGCCAAATGGCTGGGCAGCGGTCGCTTGGTAGGCCTAGGCCCTTGATGTTCTTTAGTACCAGGGGTTATTATTTATATTATTATTAAATTGATAATGAGTTTTAGGGGTTTGGGGCATATTGGTCATCAACGTCATTAGTGGCGTAAGCAAGATTTGCTTCTAAAGAGGAATAAGTTTAGAGGTTTCTGTTGAGCTAGTGTTAAGTACGACAGACATTCATTTGAACACATAGGAATTGAAATTTATTTATTGTAAGTTAATTACAATTAGGTCTAAAAGTCCCTTTAACTGCAACTAACTGCAACTACTATACTGAGCTGCACGATCTGCGACGAAAAACATCGGTGCTTTTATCAAGCCATCGTATGCACCATCCGAAATCAGCAACAGAGCGCCTGACCCTACCTCGGTCTGAAGGTGGTAGAGGACTGATAGACATCATGAACCTTCATACAAAACAAGTGACAACTCTCCGTGTATTTTTCCACAACAAAAGAGAAACATCCCCTCTCCATCGCACTATACCTTCAGCTGATGATAATTACACACCGCTCCATCTGTGATCTTTAGATTCACCAGTAAACGAAGTGAAAACTTCTGAATACAAGATCGGGAATTGGAAACAGAAGGAGCTTCATGGGAAGTTTCCACATGAGTTGAACCAGCCTCACATCGACAAGTTAGCGTAGCACGCATGGCTGACCCACTCGGTTCTCTTTCCGGGAACAGAGGGATTTGTTGTAGCTATCCAAGACGAAGTTGTTGCTACTCGAAGTTATCGGAAAATTATCATAAAAGATCCAGCAACAGAGAGTGAGAAGTGTCGCCGCTGTGGCAAATGTAGTAAGACCATTCAACACATAATATCAGGTTGTTCCCACCTTGCCAACACTGACTGCACACATCGACACGATCAATTTGCCAACATTATCCACCAGAAACTGGCCTTGAAGTACAAACTTCTTCAAAGCTCCGTCTCCTATTGTAAATACACACCATCCGCAGTACTCGAAAATGCCACACACAAACTCTACTGGGACAGAGGAGTTGTGACAGATGTTGCAGTCAGTAACAACCGGCCAGATATCATTGTCATCAATAAAGAACACAGAGAGGCATTACTGATAGATATCGCATGTCCCAACACTCAAAACATCCAAACCACAGCTGCTACTAAAATATCTAAGTACACAGAGCTGGCAATTGAGATTAAGCAGATGTGGAAACTTGATTTGGTGACTACAATCCCAATAATAAATCGTGTACTGGTGTTATACCCAAAACTCTCCACAGTAGTCTATCAATATTGAATCTACACCCGCAGATATATATTGAAATACAAAAGGTAGTTCTGTTAAACACCTGCCATATTGTCAGGAAGTTTCTTGGAGACAATACCCTTGCCGAACACTCAGCAAGGCTCGAAGATGATTCAGCATTCTATAAATGAGGGAGACTCGTGATGAGTCCGGACACGAAATTAATGTAATGTGAGGTTCCTATAATTTACATACATTGTATATCAGTACAGATGGTTCCTTGCTAAGGCCGAACCAGGCTGTAATATAAAATGTAACCGGTATCTGCCGTGTTAATGATGCCAAAAAATAAATAATAATAATAATAATACCATTATTTTATTGGGTGATTTCAACACACAAATAGGAAAAGAGAGGAAATACCAAAAAATAGTGGGTTACCATTCAGCTCATTTGCGTACAAATAAGAATGGAAAAGATTAATAGAACTTTGTGCTAACCACAATATAATAGTTAAATCGACGTCTTTTGAAAGAAAACCAAAGTAGTTAATGCCATGGGTATCGCCAAACCCACTATGTGGGGAGAAACAACTTGATCACATAGCAATAAGCAAGAAGTCGTCTAAAGAAATAATGAATGTACGAGTAATAACGTCTGCAAATATTGAATCTGATCACTACATTTCGGTAGCTAAATTTAAAATTAAACCAGACATCCAAAAATTTTAAAAACACTCAAAAATTCCTAAATATGATACTAATAAATTGGAGAGAGATAAAATAACAACACAGATTCAACAACAGAACTTTCATACGTGGAATGATTTGAAAAATGGCATAATTACAGCAGCAATTAAAACAGCACCTCCAACAAACAAGAAGAAACAAATCTGGTGGAATGAACACTGTAATAAGGTTCTAGAAGAAAGACAGACAAAAAGCGTGGGAGAAATGGAATTCAAACAAAAATCAAGACAACAGAAATAATATATTAGAAAAAAGAAGAATAGCCACTCAAACTTTTAAAAGGGAAAGAAAATTGTTCTTTCTGAAGGAACTACAACAAATAGAGGATGAATACAAAAATAACAGTGTCAGAAATTTCTACCAGCTATTTCGAAAACAGTTGAATAAATTTGAAGCCCCCACATTTTTACTTGTAAATCCAAAGACAAAACAAATATCACATTCTAATCAAGAGAATTGTAATATAATGGCAGAGTATTTTGAAGACCTACACAATTGTCATAAGCCGGAAGACAAATTTATCACCAACACTACTAACATTCAAAATGAAAATTCCATAGCACCAGATTTGGACGAAATTAAAGAAATTATACACAACTTGAAAAACAATAAAGCCGCTGGTGAAGATGGGATTAGGGCAGAGTTGCTGAAAGCCCTAAATGATGGTATAATCATAACATTTAAAGATATAATTGATAAGATCTGGGAAAATGAAAGAGTTCCTGAGGAATGGAAAGTCGCCATAATACACCCTATCCACAAGAAGGGGTCTTACTCTGACCCGAATAATTATAGAGGCATATCGCTTGTGTCAGTAGCTTATAAAATTCTTTCCAAAGCTTTACTCAATCGCGCAGAAAGCCAATTAGACTTACAAATAGGAGAGTATCAAAATGGCTCTTGTAAACATAGATCTTGTGTTGAACAGATATGGAATCTTAAAACTATTTTGCAAATGAGACAATTAAGAAATAAAGACACGACAGTTACTTTTATAGATTTTGCAAAAGCGTATGATTCCATTGACAGAGAATCTCTCATTAACATTCTAAAAGAATTTGGTTTGGATCCTAAAACAACTAACATTATTCAGGATACGCTAACAAATACCACGTCCAAAGTCCGATTTCGTGGGGAGTTCTCCAAGGCTTTTGAAATAAACATAGGAGTCAGACAAGGTGATGGATTGTCACCATTACTTTTTAACTGTGCTTTGGAGAAGGTGATCCGAAAGTGGAGGAAAACAGACACCAAAGGGGTTAAATTAGGATATCAACGAGATAACACCTATAAGATTGTTTGGCTTTTGCTGACGACATTGCCCTAATTACTGATACACCGGAAAATGCCAAAATATAAATTGAAAATTTAATACAACAAGCAAATAAAATAGGTCTACACATTTCCTTCACAGAGACAGAAATTATATCCAATGTCAAAAACAGTCCTGATAAATTATGTATTCAACAAAACGAAATCAAAAGAGTGAATTCTTTCAAATATCTCGGTGAATGGATTACAATAAATAATAACGAGAAAAACAGCCCAACTGTTAGAACAAAGAAAATGAATATAGCTTTCCAGCCCACCAGGAACATTCATAAGAAAAAAGCATTACCTATTTCTATTAAAATTAAACATTATTATACTGTTGTGAAACCTGAGGCCTTATATTGATCTGAAACGCTCAAATTAATGAATAAAGGCGAAATTAACAAAATCATGGTCATGGAAAGGAAAAATAATTAGAAGTATACTTGGCCCTAGAAAAGTAGGAGCAGATTACAACAGACCTAGACCAAATGTTGAAATTTATGAGCATGTAGAACACATGCTACATACCATGCGAAGAAGAAGATTATCCTTTTGTGGACATTTACAAAGAATGAACGATGATAGTTTGACAAAGAAAATTTTCAATAAAATTATGAAACTTAAGACACAGCCAGCTTGGTTTCAACAGACCTTGAAAGACCTTAAAGAGGCCAATATAAAAATTGAAGACATACCTAATAGACAACTCTTTCGGAACAAAATTAAAACAGTCACCTTCAAGGAGGAACTAGAGAGAAGCAGGAAACAGCCACACAACATTGAGGAGCTCCGGCGACATCAATCTGAAAGAATGAAGCAATTTTGGGTGACCAAGAAGAAATCATATAGCAAAACTTGATGTATTGATTTAACGTGCTCTATTAAGGACTATTCGATTAAATAAATAATAATAATAATAATAATAATAATGGAACTCATAAGTAATCAGTAGGGGCTCGGATCGATATGCTCCATAAAATCTCCAGATATGCTCGAACACCATGTGTTTTATGCTGGATAGATATGCTCGAAAAACCCATTATATGCTCTAAAAACTATTATAAACCCATTATATGCTCGATAGATATGCTCGAAACCCTCATTATATGCGGTTAAATATGCAAAATATGCTCTAAAAACACCGTTAAAAACTAAAGAAAGGAAAGTCAAACGAAATAACCAATAACATATCTTTAAATACGAGCTTTATTTCCTAATTGTATGTATGATACACTGCAATAAACTTGCATTCAAGTTTTACAAGTATATATAAGAGAAGTGCTCTTATAAAAGATACAGTTTAAAAGTTCATTTACAAAATGTTCAGAATTAGGCAAGTCAATGAAGTAGATCTGCATTGGTCTGTACAACAAGACATTTTCTATGTTTTCAGTTTTGAATGATTTTCTTAAATCAGTCAATAAAAGTTTCAATGACGAGAACGACCTCACAAAATGTTAAAAACCTGCGCTTCTATTATTCGCACCAGATAGGCTTTTCAATAATTATTTCTGTTTTCGAATCTTAAGGATCGTCAGGGCCCGAATTCGGGGGAGAATTCGAACAAAAACACACTATTTAGACGAAAACCACAAGAATATGCATTTATATGCTTCTATTCTGTAAACCGTGGTTTTATGCATTTATATGCTCGATAAATTTCAATTCTGTTGGTCCCAGAGAGGTGAAAATGCCACCGAAATGCTTCTTTCAATGTGTACTATTCAGGAAAAAATATGCAAATATGCTCGAATCCGAGCCCTAGAAATCAGTATAGACAATTTCGAAGACACTAAGTGCCAGACGAAAATCGCGAATGTTAAGTTTGAACCAAGATCATTACGACAACCTCGGGAAAGGTGGACGGATGAGAGGAAGAGGGAGCATTCAGAGAGAATGAAGAGATTTTGGGAGGAGCGGAGGAGACACACCTCCAAATGACATCATGTTATCAAGTTTAATAGCTCTCCTGTAGGGGAATTTTTGTTTAAATAAATAAATAATAATAATGAGATCATTGCTGAACTCTGGAAACTGAATGATCCCACACCGACGCGGAAACTCCAATCCATAATTTCAGATATTTGGACAGCGGAGGAATTGCCAGATGACTGGAAATTCGCTCTGATTCACCCGTTGCACAAAGGGGACGACAAGACGGACATCAACAATTATAGAGGAATCTCCCTGCTCCCGGTTGCTTATAAAATTCTTTCCAGAGCACTTTTAAACTGGTTAGAACCCCAAATGGATCCACTCATTGGTGACTACCAGACAGGATTCAGAAAAGGGCGATCGTGTGCTGAACAGATTTAGTGCCCAAAGACGATCTTAAAAATGAAGAAATGTAGAAAAACTGTGAATGCTTTCATCAACTTAAGAAAATCATACGACTCTGTTGACCGCGACATCCTCTTTAAAATCATGGAAGAATTTGGGATCGATCGTAAGACACGCAAACTCATAGAACAGACACTTATAGGAACAATATCCAAAGTGAAATTCATGGGCGAAATATCAGAGCCCTTGGAAATCATGACTGGAGTCCGACAGGGACTATCCCAATCCTCTTCAATATTGTTCTGGAGAGGATAATTAGGGAATGGGAACCTCTTGTAAAGGGCATTCAAATTGGTATTAAACAGAGAACCGAACTAAAGTCAAATGTCTCGCTTTCACGGACGATATTGAAATTGTTTCTATGCCCAAGATCGCGGGTTAAAACCCGGCCGAAGTCGTCGGATTTTTAAGAGCGTTTAAAACCCTCAGTGTGCCTTCCTTCGGAGGGGAAGTAAAGCCGGCGGTCCCATCTCATAGATTTATGGCATGTTAAAGAACCTTCCACTAATTACACCCGTGTGAAGCTAAATTATATATAGGTTAAACATTCGACAAACGCTCTTAGGTCAAAACGTTCGTCGCCAGAAGCCGATTGCGGTGGCATCTGGTAATCAAGGTCTGACATAGTAGTCGTTTACGGTAGCGTTTGGCGGCAAAAGTAGGAACTACTTGAAAAAAATCTATGTATGGAGTCCTCACTTGAATTGAAAACAGATAACACACACTAATACAGTCATCACAATTAACACCGGTTATCAGACAGATTCTACACATACCCTAAGAAGCAGTGGCAACATGATCGCGATGTCGCAGCACCTAAACTGAGGAACCGACCAACCAACGCAATTGTCGCAGACAATAAATCGGAAGCGACTTACGCAGTGGAAAAGGTCCATGAGATTGCACAAAAGGCCGGATAACATATCTCTTACGACAATACCAAATATATGGAGAGAAGGCCAGAAAATACACTACATCACAGCAACATTATTATTATTATTATTATTATTATTATTATTATTATTATTAATGAGCCTCCGTGGCTTAGGCGGCAGCACGCCGGCCTCTCTACGCTGGGTCCATGGTTCAAATCCCGGTCACTACATGTGAGATCTGTGCTGGACAAAACGGAGGCAGACAGGTTATTCTCCGGGAACTCCGGTTTTCCCTGTCAATATTTCATTCCAGCAACACTCTCCGCTATCATTTCATTTCATCTGTCATTCATTTAATCATTGCCCCAAAGGAGTGCGACAGGCTTCGGCAGCCGGCACAGTTCATATCCTCGCCGCTAGATGGGGGCTTCATTCATTTCATTCCTGACCCGGTCGGAGACTGGAAGCAGGCTGTGGATTTTCATTATCATCATACTAATATATAACAAGTAGTTCCGTGAAGAACTATACAGCCTATTTTCATATATCCTACTTATGTTAACTGCCACAATCAACATACAAAATTTCAGTTTGATTGCTGTAACAGATTCGCAGATATTGAGAACCGTCTAAATATTTCAGATGGTCGCCAGGTTGGATTTTTATTTTTGTACTATTACATTAAGATTATTGTGTACGTGTGGTATTCAAACTTCGATCTCATGATTAGACAACAAGAAGTAAAAACGAGATTTTAAAATTACGCACAGCAGCCATCTTGTGATAATGCAAACAATTGAAATAAATTAGATGCCAGTGGATCAACATTTGTATAAGCATTTAACGTGCAACGTTTCACGGCACTCGGATAGTTAATTCGCGAGAAACGTCCATTTAAATATTTATACTTCGCGTCGCCGCCATGTTGGATTTGTGCTCACCAGGTTCCTGAAAGTCCTATAGGTGAACATATGTTCATAGTCTCTATGAACATAAAAAAATCAGTTTGGTTGCTGTAAAAGATTCATAGATATTGAGAACCGTCTAAATATTTCGGGGGCTCACCATTTAGGAGTGTTATGTGTATAGGCCATAGAGTTATGTACCATTCAAGGACAATTATTGCCTAGGTTCATTATTCAAACTTTCACTTCGATCGCATGATTACGACACAAGAAATAAAAACTTAATTTTAAAATTTCGCACAGCCGCCATCTTGAGGTTATGTAAGCAATTGAATTAAATTAGATGGCAGTGCATTATAATCTGCAAAATCAATTACTGTACCACATTTCACTGCGCTCAGAGAGTTAAATCACGAGAAAAGTCTATTAAAATATTTTAAATTCGCTTGGTCGCCATGTTCGTTTCGTACTTTACAGGTTTATGAAATATACATAGGTATACCTGTATCAGTACCCTTTATCACCGTACAAAATTGCAGGGTGATATCTGTAATAGTTTCGGAGATATAGAATGTCAGTGAAATATTTCGCACAGCCGCCATTTTGAGGTTATGTAAACAATTGAACTAAATTAGACTCCAGTGCATTACAATGTGTATAAACATTTGCTGTACCAAGTTTCATTACATTTAGATAGTTAAATCGCGAGAAAAGTCTATTTAAATATCTCAACTTCGCTTGGCCGCCATGTTGGTTTTGTAGTCACCAGGTTTTTGAAAGTCTCATAGGTGAACTTCTAGTAGTGCCCTTTATCACCGTACACAATTTCAGGGCGATATCGGTAATAGTTTCGGAGATATTGAATGCTAGTGAAATATTTCGCACAGCCGCCATGTTGGATTGGAGAGACGTAACAAAATTTGAAGGACACGGTCGAGGTCGCCGGGAATAGTGCTATGAACTTCCCGAGTTTCATTGAAATCGCTCCAGACGTTTCGATTTTATTAGGGGGGGACACACACACGAATCACACACACACGCACACACACACACACACACACACACACGCACACACACACGGACAAAAGGTGATCTCATAAGCCTATTTTTTCAAAATTGAAAATAGGCTAAAAATGAGATGGTGTGTGTCTGTCTCTCTGTCTGTCTGTCTGTCTGTTACTCAATAACTCAAGAACCACTGGTCCGATTTAAATGAAATTTTGCATGGATGTAGATGATTTACCAGGTTTACATATAGGATACTTTTGATTTCGAAATTTTGCACTATTAAAAAATGGCGACAATTTTAGTGACGTCATTAGACCCTTTGGTTTCAAAATTTCATACTTCCATATCAAATAAAAAGAGAACGGTAGGAAATAGCAAACTTTTGATGGGACATACGATCTTTGAAATTTAATTTCCTATCCGAAAGATTCTTATCACTTTTCGTGTATCTCCAACAGTTAGCGAGTTAAACCGACATTTGTGGCGTCACTACACCCTTTGGTTTCAAAATTTCACATTTCCTTTTCAAATAAAAAGAGAACGCTAAGAAATAGCAAACTTTTGATGGTATACATGAGCTTTAACATTTAATTTTCTATCCGAAAGGTCCTTATCACTTTTCGTATATCTCCAACGGTTAGCGAGTAAAACCAGAATCTGTGCAATAAAACACGGTCGACACCGAGCGGTGCAGTATATATCTCTATACGGTATATAAAAATGAAAATTTGTGTGTTTTTCTCTGAATTTCTATGGAAATTTGAGTTGTTTACGCGTTTCAGACTGTTTTATGATGGATGCGCGTGAAAATAATTTTTTTATCTGTCTGTCTGTTTGTTTGTCTGTGGACAAATTTGTTCCCTTATAACTCGAGAACGGCTGGGTGTATCAACGTAAAATTTGGTACAGATATCCATCAGAGGCACGACACTAATCATTGATGTAACTCTTCTCCGTACCTCTCATAAAAGGGGGCCTACCCCCTTAAAATACATGCTGAAATAGGCGTAGAAGGACGAGACAAAACTCATCTTCAGCCCCTCAATGTGAAAGACAAAACTCGGGTCCCCGAAAACCACATTTCAAGGACCGAAGACCAACCGTTTTTGAGATATTCCCAGAAAACTAATTTAAATTAATAAACTAATGAACGAATGCAAGCCAGTAACCATGCCAACGGATTCTCAGAGGTCCATCTATTGCTGTAAGACGCAATGCAATTCCATTAATTAAATTAGTGTGAAAGTTTGCAAACGGCTAGAAGGTTATCACGGAACCAAATTAAGCCGTAAAATTCATCAATACGTATAATGCGCTTAAGGGGATCAAGGAGTACTCTAGAATATTTTCACGCGATTTACACCTGCGGGTGTGGTACGGCAGGTCCATTATATTCCTATACCCATATTATTCATTCATTCATTCATTTCGTATAGGCCATCTATGGACCGCGTCATTCCAACCGTCTCCTACTGGCTTTGATGTTTGCCCTGTACGCCCGCATTCGTTCTCGGTGGACTTCCTTCCGTTCCTGGGTCCAAATCTTTCCCGTTTTCAGCTTCGGTTTTTCTTGGAAACCTTTACAAGCTTGAAGTTTCCCTTTGAGTGGGGCGCGCTCCTGAATGTCTGTTGGTGTAATCCCCACTTCTTTCAGATCTTTATCCAGTTCAATGCACCAGGCCCATTTTGTTTTCCTCTCCGGAAAGTAAGTTATGCTGCGGTTGGTCAGTCTCGCTGGGCTCAATCGTTTCACATGCCCAAAAAATGGTAACCTTCTCTTCCGGATGACGTAGCTTATCTTCTCCACATGAGTATATAGGTCATGGTTATGCCGTCTTCTGTATTCCCCATTGTCTTTGATGGAACCCGATAACTTTCTCAACATTTTCCTTTCTTTGGCCTCCAGTTTCTCGACCAAGCCTATTTTGTTCATCGTGAGGCATTCAGAAGCATGCAAGACCTCCGGACGGATGACACTGCAGTAATGTTTTAGTTTTGCGTTGAAGGATATTGACCTTTTCTTATAGATGCCCTTAGTTAAATGGTAGGCCATTTCCATTTCGCTCATGCGTGATGTGAATGCTTCTTTCTCTGATAATATCCCTTCCCTGACCCGTCCTGAAAAGAAAAGTACATGGCCATTGGCTGAATTAAAAATAAAATAAAAATAGGTGTTATAATTTCTCCCTATATTACATTATTATTAGTATTATATTATGGCGTACAACGACGAGACAAATCCCCTCGGTGCCAGCAACAAAACTCGGAGGCCCTAACGGATCCTCGAAAACTACATTATAAGGCTCTAAATCCAATAGTTTCTAAAATATTCCCAGAAAACTAATTTAATTTAATTTAACAAACTAATGAAGGAATGCAAATCGGTAACCATGAGAACATTATCTCAAGGGGTGGCATACAACTTTCCATCTATTTCTGTAAGAAGCAATGTCACTCCATTTATTACATTTCTGTGAATGTTTGCAAATGGCTATAAGGTTATCACGGAACTAACGTAGACCGTATAATTCATCAATGCAATTAAGGGGGTGAAGGGGTAACCTAGAATTTTTTCATGCAATTTTCACGTTCGACATATAGTACAGAAGGTCTATTATATCTCCAAACAGCAACATTATTTTCAAAAATTCCTGAATTGAACCATCATTTTTTGCGGCTTTTAGGAATTTGGGCAATTTGAGGCTAAAGAACCTGAATTTTCATGCACCACAAGCCTTTATAATTTATGAAAGGGGTCTTCCTGTGTATGGGCAACTAGCACAACGTAGAGGGTCAGTTTTTATGTGACGTGTATTGCGTTTCGTCTACAAGGCTTTCAATTGTATTTCACGTCAGGAAGTACACGTTAGGTGAATTTAGTCTGAGAGCACATTTTAACTTTTTTTTTTGTCGACATACGGGTTCATCGTAAGGATTTTTTTATTTGATACTGTGTGGTAGATATACCCATATTTGGATATCTGGGTAATATGTTGTAGACAATAGAATTGTCTGTCTGTCTTTCTGTGTATCTTTATGTAAGCCTATACCTCGTGTTCGGATGCTTGGTGCTTCGTAAAATTAGGTATGGTAACCATGAGAGTCAATACACCAATCATTTTTAAAACTCTTCACCGTACTTTTCATACAGTAGAAGGGTGGATATAGAGAAAAACTTCTCAATATATGCTAAAATAGGCGAAATATAAAAATTATCCTAGAAGGACGACTAAAGCATATGTTGTGCTTCTCAATGTGAGACACAAAATTCGGGAATCTATAAAGGGTCTCCGAAAACTATATTTTAAGGGCCTTAAATTAACAGTGTGTATGATATTCCCAGTAAACTAAATTCGTTCTGATAAACTTGAAGGAATGGCAAACCGCTAACCATTGCAACAGTAGCTCAATTGATAATGTCTGGTGTTAACAACGAACACCGTTCGAAGAACGGGTACTTCTGCTAGTTCTTCTTCTTTCTTTCTTTCTTTCTTTCTTTCTTCGTTTTGCCCACTTAGGGAGCACGATTGAACTTGTTGACTCGGGTTGATGGAGCTTTCCTCCTCTTCTCTTCCCAAAATCTCCTCATGAACTCGCTATGCCCCTTCTTACGTTCCTCCGTCCATTTTTTTCCAGTGGTATTTTTAGCTTTTTCGGCGAAAGTGTGATTTGTAACTCGGGTCCCAAAAGTCACGCGATTCATGATGCTATCTTCTGTAATGTTTTATTTCCTTTAAGTCCTGTTTGATTTCTTCTAACCAACTGATTTTGTCCTTCTTTGAATTAATTATATCAAGCAGTTTTTTGCATATCTGGTGTTGTCCATTCGGCAGATGTGACCATAAAATTTCAATCGTCTCTTACGCACGGTATCAGTGAACTTATTGATTACTGTGTACAAGTCTGTGGTTTTCCTTTTAATCCATATACTGTACCCGATACCTATTTTAGGCTATCGGCTACGCCAGCTGACATTAAGCTATAGTTGAGGTTTTGGAAGGCAAGCTGATAAGATAGCGCATCGATCGCGTCAAGAAGAAAGCCAAGATGACGTACGAGGTCAAGAATCAAGGAGGCATTGAAATCTGTGAGAAGATAGAATTATGAATAAAGATGTGAAGCTTTATTGAAACATATATGGGATTATAATAAGTTAAAACAACTTAGAAGAGTATATATGACATGCATTATATGTGGAAATAATTTTATGGAAATAAGTTATTGTATAACAGAACAGCCGAGAGGATTCGGGTTCGAGACTATCTTCATGACGTGGAAGCACCGTGGTGGGGAGAATTAGCCACGTGCCGCACGGAGCTCATAAGCTGAGACACAGCGCTAAGCAGTTCAGTTGAGCTCAATGAGGCGAGCAGTACAGAGCAGCCCTATAGCACAGCGAGACGGGCATTGAAGGTCACGCAACACACGTAAACCGTCACGGCAGGAGTAGGCGACATTTCTCGTATCACCGAGCAACAGAGGCCGAGCGGGTCGTTGATACAGGCGACCTAGCCGAGAAGACAATTGTAGATAGCCGGGGTATTTCAAAACCACACTGATCGCATATGAAGACTTTATTTCAAGCTTCATTTCGACGCTGTTCGAACACAGGCTTTCACAAATAACCTTATAACCATGCTGTTATATAATACATTCAAAGCGACTTTTTACTGTTTCAAGTAAACTGAATGTTTGGCATAGGCTCTGATGAACATTACAGCGTGCATTTATAAGAATTTTATCTTATACAATTTTCATGGATTACATATTACAGACAGATACAGGGTGTATCGTAATCTTGAACACTATCTAGTAAAATTTTTATTTTACTCAAGTCGAACTTTGCAGTAAGTTGAGAGTGGACTTACAATTCTCAAACTGAACATTTATCGGAACAGTGGCGCATATTAGAAGAAGAGTAGGGGGTCCGCTGTTTCCATGAACTTTTCGAGAAGGAGTTGGACGATATCCGCTACGGGTAATCCGAGGTTCAACATGATCGAGTAAACGTGAATAGAGACAAGATGGCACCACAGAGCGATGGATTCGGTTCCTGACGAGAGGAGTCCAACAGCTGATTCGCTTGGGATTTCGAAGGAAATCGTCATTTCATGGATGAAATGATATTCACGCCGATCTTACGAGAAATCTTTAGGTAGGGAAAAACGACGATCTTGGAAATTACATTACAACTGATAATGAAAGGTATTGTAAGAGTTCTATCTACCTGATACGATTATTTTCATGAATACTGGGCACACATGTATATTTTTCTAATAGGAGTGATTTAATTATTAAGACATGGTTTGAATTTATATACTTCGAATTTGCTAGAATATGGAGTGACCATATGATATGGCAGGCATCATTAATCGATATTCTCACCGTTGTTTGGCTTTATTAAGAAGATGTTTGGTCTTATAGACATTTTTCCAGCTAGGATATTTTTCATGGATAGTTTTTTTGAGTAACGAGTATTTCTAACTCGTGATCTGCAATTGATTATCAGAAACTACTTCGTCAGTTCATTGCATACTAGCGAGTGTGTATTATTCATCAGTAGGGATTTTTTTCCATTGGATTGTTTGGAGATATTAAGAAGTTATTCACTTTAGTGAATGAACGTCGCTTTTATATGACAACTAGAAACTTGTTGATTCCTTTCTGGTACATTCACTCATATAGCCTACGAGGTGGGGTCCTTCGTATTTATACGATTGTATGGTGGCTACTCACCTTACCCACCGTTCAGGGAACTATCATCCAAGTCGACGGGGCGAGGTCCTTCGTATTTATACGATTGCACGGTGGTTACACATCTTACTCGCCATTGAGGAACTCATTTTATCATCCGAATGTACACGAGATGTAAGTGAATTAAACAAGGAACTACTAGTCACATATCAGTCGAAATTTTGTTAAATAAAGTAACGATAAATGTCAACAGGATTGCATTTAGTAATTCTTGTTTGCCAATCCAATATTTTGTTGCTATACTCTTTTGAGAGTAATTTCAGATTTAACAGCTGTCACAGCTGATGCTTTGATGATTTTTATAATTGTGTTTGATACCTTTGAGAAGGATTTAAAGTAATTTAATCTTGTAAGATTAATCATTAATGGTCATAATTATTTTAAGGCAGATCAGTATTGCAGATTTTGATGTGAGAGATTATAGCACATTGGTGTTTTTCTACGATGTGAATTATGAAACTTGTGAAAGAGAATTTATGCTATTTGAAAGCAGATCATAAATTACTGAAGTAATGTTTTTCCAATTGTTTAAGAAGTTGTCTAGAAGTGATCAGAGTAATTACAGTCATTGGAGATTATGTGCGTTAATAATTTGAAGCCATTTATATATTTTTGTAGATCATGCAACGTGGTTAAATGAAGTTTGTGATAGGCATTTTGTGGAATTTGCCATTTGATAGTTGCAACGTTGATAATGTATTTTGAAGCGGACATGAGGTCGTCATACCCAGTCTAGCGTATTTGTTGAAATTCATGCTGTATGTGCTGAATATTTATGGAGTTTTTGTAGCAATTCTTATATTCAAATGTGATATTTGGAATATTGAAGAAATATAATGTCGTTGTGGATAGTTAGATCCAACGTGATGTCGTGGAGACAATAATATTTTTTGGCATGATAATTAAATACGAGATATAACTTGGAAGTAATAAAACTGTAAGACAACGTTCTATAAACCTTATTAAACAATTTGTTAGGAAATTAAACAAATAAATGAAGTTAATAATACAAGATTTTCTGAAAATAATAATTAATGAAATAATAATCTGAGATTTAAGCATATTAACGATCTGACCTAATGAAATAAAAATCAGAATGACTAGATGAAATAATAATCTAAATAACCAGATGATTGAAATTTAAATAAGTTGATAAATTAAATTTTGAAATAAATCGATGAATTAAATAAGTGGATGAATTAAAGATTGAATTGATTAAACTGATTGAAATGAATTATTAGACGATTGTAATGATGATGAATAACTGAATTAGAAGGTGATGATTAATTAAAGAAGCTGATGATTAATGAATTTATATGCAATTAAATAAATTTAATTGAGAGATAATTCGAAGGAATTGCAACTTGAAATGTGAATTTAAATGATGTAATGGTGATGAATTAACGATTCTGACAGGAATATTTGGAATTTTGAAGTGAGAATTAATGTGAGAAATATTTAATTTTGATAATAATGATGAGGATGACCAATGAGAATTTGAATTTTCTGTAATTCACAGATAAGAGATTAATGACGATGTAAATAATGTAAATTAATTAGTCAATGTTTAGGAACATTTGATTAACATGTTCTACGTTCAAATTATACCATGCAAACCATAATTTATGTGATATTTAACATGAGTGATTATTATATGTGTATGTTTAGGCAGATTAGTAACTTAATTAAATCCACATTGATGTTAAATTAAAGAGAATTAGGTCTCAGGTTTCACAAATGTCAGTGACGAAAGACATAGTGCGACAGTGATCCTGAGAACCCAAGAGAACTTTATACATTTTTCTTGATAAGTGGATTGAAATAATTTTGCATTAGAAAGGAGATGGTTCGATTTTTGGACAATGACAATTTAACTTTGCATTCGACCATACTCTTAGGTAGGATTTATATTTAAAATGTCTGTCTGACTATCAAAGTAGAATAAATTTGTTTTTATCTTAGTTGTGATCTGATGATGGTGTGATGTTCCTTTTTCTTTCCTTGTCTTGAGTAAGGCTTATCCGGAAAGGAAGTGGTTTTGCTAGGAATTCAGTTGATGGCGCCCATTTATATTTGAATTATTTTTATTAACTTAAGCCCGTAACGACCCTAGAGATACTTTGTCTCGTGAAACCCACTGCTTTTTCAAGAACTCAGCTGAATTTCCGACACATTCCTTATTTGACTAGAGGTTCATTTAACTCCGCTCTGTCCTGGAACTCCAGGGATGTGATGTTATAGCAGATGGGTCATCGCATCCCCAGGACGAACGGGCACAGAGAGAGAGGGAGAATTGGCTTTATCCAACTAGTGGGGCTTTTCGATTTTGTTAATTCTATGGAATCACATCAGATTTAGATTACTGAGAGATTGATCTCAAGTTCATTTAAGTATGTTACAAAATTTATTATACTTAGTCAAACAATGTACTTGTGTGCCCAATCCAGTGTTCATGGTAATCGTATTAGTAATATCATGTTAGTTATAAGATATTTTTCCCTATACCCAAGTGAATGCAGGAATTGAGACATCGTGATGTGTTGTTGTCTAACGTCTCTATATAATTCTATATTGAAATATAATTATGCTGCCAGAGGATTTAACGAAGGTGTTAGGAGAGTTACAGACGGGTATGTCTGGAATTGCAGAAACCATTTCTAAGATGGAAACTGAAGTTAAAGAACAAATTAATAATTCAGAAGCTAGATTAGAAGCTAAATGTAAAGAGAATGTACAAGCATTGCAAACTAGTACTGAAGATAATTTAAAATCGTTAGAGACTAGGCTACAGTCAAATAGTGAAGCTAACTTGAAGGATAATTTTAAGTTATTAGAAGAAAGGTTACAGTCAAATACTGAAAGTCATTTAAAAGCTAGTGAAGCTAACTTGAAAGATAACTTTAAATCGTTAGAAGAGAAATTACAGTCTCGTAGTGAAGAAACTAACACTGAATTAGAAAATAAGTTAACCAGATTAGAGAATAGTTTAACTTTGAAGAACAATGAGATGTTGAAAACTTTACAATTAGACATAATTGCAGTAAACATGAAAGGAGAGGAAAATGTTCAAATATTAAGGAAAAATATTATCGAGTTGGAAAGTAGAGGAGAAGAAAATATTTTTACTTTAAGAACAGACGTTATGACCATACAGAAAGACATTAAGTCAGATGTATCGAAGTTGAGATTCGACATCGATGGTTTAGTGGCAGATGTAGGAAAAATTCAAGATTGGTCTACCGAAGTATCATTCGAGACTAAGATTAAGGGTCTAGAAACAAATCTAGGTAACGAAATAAAAGATTTGAAGACAGTAATTGGGACCATTAAAGATGAAGTCTTGGGAGAGGTCAATTCTAATATAAAGTCGTTAGAAAATCAATTGCAGAAGGATATTAGGAAGATAGACGACGATATAGAGCAAAAGGTTAACGAAAACTTAACTTTATTTAAAAATAGAGTCGGAGCAATCGTGGAGGAACGATATAATGAGGTCGATGCCGAAGCAAAAGAGAAACGTGACGGGTTAGATGAAAAATTAATCGCAGGTATGGCAAACTTAGAAGCTAGGTTTACGGAAAGCAAAGAAGCGATGAAAATAGATTCAACACTATTTAGAACAGATGTTGATCTGTTGAAAGAACAATTCGCGTTAGTGAAGAACACGTGCGAAGGAAAGATTGACAAGTTGAGGAACGATCTAGACGAAAGTAACAGGACGCAGGATGTTACGTCGTTAGATGAGTTGAAGACGCAGATGAAGAGATTAGCAGAAGACAGGGTGACTAAACTAGAAACCATAGTTAACAGTTTTACCAGTCAGAATGTAACATCAGGGGAAACATTGATGAATCAAACAGCGATAGACCGCAGTATGACGAATCAAGACACGAGCATGGTAGAAGACCGTCAAATGCAACCGAATGTGACATTCGAAAGGGTCAGTTCAACCCCTCAGGAGAATCCAAGTTCGAGTAGGAGTACGTTAGGTCCAAGTGAACGATACTCAGGTCCAGTCACAATTATAAGGAACCTAGATGACAAACCGAGAAAATTTTCGGGAAATACAGGAGTTACACCAGTAGAATTTCTGCGAGATATTCGAGACTACATGGCGGAACACAGGGTAGCCAAAGAAAGAGAGCTAAGGATAGTAGAACGCGCCTTAGATGGATCTGCACTTACGTGGTTTAGAGCGTTCAGAAGCAACTTTGCGAACATGGAGCAATTTGCCATGGCTTTCTTGAGGAGATTCTGGAGTGCCGAGGATCAACTCAACGTAAGAGCGGAGATGTACTCTAAACGCTATTCTACGTCACATCCGACGCATTACGCCAACTACTTCACGTCACAGCTGGCTAAATTACAGTTCCTTATTCCTCCATTGCCAGAAGAAGAGCTTTTGCAAGCTATAGCGCGACAGTTACCGATAGAGGTACAGCGATCTTTGATAGCATCGGGAGCCAATACGCTGGAACATTATGATGATATTTTGCGGCGGTTGGATTATACGAGCGCACAGGTTACACCGAGAAGTAATAGGAACGACAACAGAAACACGCAAGAAGTAAATGCGGTAGTCGTGGACAATGCAGCTCAAACGGACAGAAGGGATTCCTGGGAAAACCGACGGAACGATGGGAATCGAGGAAACATCCGTAATGCAAGAGGAAATGATCGATATAGAGGACCATATGAAAGGCCATACGATCAAGAAGCGAGAGATAGCCGGTATAGGAATTATAACCAAAATTCCAGGTATCAGGACAGGAATCGGTATAATAACAGATATCGGGGAAGGAATAACTGGAACCAAGGGCAACAGTTTAATGGAAACGACCGACAGGAAGGCCGAAGAAACGATCCTGACGACAGAAGGGATAATCGTGGACATGAAAGGTCAAGACAAGAGGATAGACAGCCTAGTGCACCACTCGAGGAGACAATGAGAGATGTCAATCGAGCCAGCACGAGTGGCGAAGGAAAAAAAAAAACGTCAAATTAACTCCAGAGGAAAATGAAATTCATTGGGAATCAATCGTCATCGTAGAAACATATCAGGTCAAGGACGAGGATTTAATCGAGGAATAAGACATAGTACAACGGGAAAATAGACATGAATTGCCAGTTATTAGTGTGGAAGTCATGGGAAAAGAAATAAAGACACTTGTAGACACAGGAGCTATGGTGAGCTTGATATCCATAGGTTGCCTGGATGAATTGAAATTATTAGGAGGAATTACAATGTTGCCAACTGTTGTTAGCAAAATTCAAGGGGTGATTCCAGACAAGAGTATGAAATGTAAAAGTCAGGTACTTTTAGATGTTGGGATTGGAACCAGAAGTTTTGAACAGATGTTCCTAGTAGTGGGTCAACTACATTTTGACATGATCCTAGGAGTGGATTTTCTAAGTGAGAGTGGCCTGATCATAGATATGCAGAGTAGGCGCATGTACTTTCAAGAAGGGGTTATGGAAAATCAAGAATCGGAGATGACATTCTGTAGAGAGGATATATTGGATGAAATTGTATGCAGCGTTGAAAGGTCTATAGAAGATAAAATTGGCATAACTAGTAAAATAAATCCAGAAATTAAGGGGCGGTTTGATCAAGTAATTTCAGAATATGAGGATATATTCAATGACAAACCAGGTCTCATAGAAAATTTTACATACAGCATCAAATTGATGGATGACAAACCATACCATAAAAATTTATATCCCATTCCGGATAAATGGAAGGAGGAAGTTAGCATAATGATAAGCGACATGGAAACAGATGGAATAATTAAGAAAATGCCAACTGCTTATTTGAATCCTTTAGCTGTTGTCAATAAACCTAACGGTAAGCTGAGGATATGTCTAGATGCCAGATCCCTTAACGAAAAAGTTCTTCCTGAACACGATAGACCACCTGTTATTCGTGAATTGTTACGCCGATTTAGAGGAAAGAGTGTCTTCTCGACAATCGATCTGACTAGTTCATATTATCATGTTGAGCTAGCAGAAGAGTGCAAACAGTACACAGGGTTCTTGTTTGACCATAAAACATATGTATTCAATAGATTACCTTTTGGTGTGAAAAATAGTGGTCCGGTGATGATCCGAGCACTAGATGAAAATTTGTCAGATGCAGTTAAAGAGCATGTTGTAAGCTATATTGATGACCTGATTATAGCGTCTGAGACAGCGGAAGAACATATCAGACACCTTCAAATGCTTTTTGAAGATCTTAGAAGAACGAACTTCAAGGTGAACTTCAATAAATGTCAATTCTTTCATGAAGAAATTGAATTTCTTGGACATAGAATCGATGGAGATGGTTATAGGCCCAATCCAAAGAAGATAATGGCAATTTCAGAGTTTCCAACACCACGAAAGATTAAAGAGGTACGGCAGTTTTTAGGCATGTGTCAGTTCTTTTCAACACATTGTCCTGAATATACTGAGACAATGGCACCTCTGCAGGATTTATTAAGGAAGGGAAATCGATGGAAATGGGACGATAGATGCAATCAAGCGTTTTTAGCGGCCAAGAAAATGCTAATCCAAAATGTCAAGCTTGAGTATCCTGATTTTACAAGACGATTTTTTGTAGAGACAGACGCATCCAAAATAGGTATTAGTGGAATCCTATATCAGCTGGATGATGACAAGAAACATAGATATTTAGCTTTCACCAGTCGCAAGCTTAGGAATTGTGAGAAGAATTACTACGCAACTGAGTTAGAGGCATTAGCAGTGGTTCATGCTCTCAAAACGTGGAAGAAGGTGTTGTTTGGACATGACATAACAGTGATCACAGATCATAAAGCCCTCCAATTTATTATGAAGACAGACTTAGCGAGTGACCGCATCACCAGATGGGCTCTGTTCTTACAGCAATTTAACCCAACTGTTGTACATAGACCGGGGAAGTTAAATCTGTTAGCAGATGTGCTGAGCAGAAACCCTTGTGAAGAAGTAATAGTCAACCATATAAATTTGATTCAAGAGGATAGTGGTACTCTAGAAAAGTTGAAGTTGTTATCGCAAACTCAGAAGAGATATGCACCTTTGCGAAGAATTTACCGTTTTCTGACACGTAGGATGGATAACACTGATCCAGATTTTCAAAGAACTGAGATAGAGGCTAGAAGACATCATATTATGGGAGGTGTTATATGCCAATATATTGACCAGGATCATACTAGACTTAGAGTAGTGATCCCACCCAAGCTTGTCAAACCAGTTATTTGGATGATACACCGAACTGCAGCTCATGTAGGTGTAGACAAGACTTTGGCTCTCGCTCAAGAAACTTTTGTTTGGAAACAAATGGGACAAACGATTCGCGACGTCATAAAGACCTGTGACAGTTGTCAGCGAAGTAAATACTCATCTAAGTTAATGAAAGAAGTTCCCAGATCAATATTACCCAGCAAGCCAAGAGAACTTTTCGCGACGGACATTTTTGGTCCGATTCCTCGTTCGACGAAAGGCAATCAATTCGTTTTAGTAACAGTCGATGTATTTTCGAAGTACGTATCTCTATGCCCTATACAGAAAGCTACATCCAAGTACGTAATAAATCGACTTGAGAAAACAGTTATTCCGAGCATGGGGAAACCTGAAGTTTTGTTGAGTGACCATGGATCGCAATTTACTAGCATGGAATTTTCTACTGCTATGGAACGTTTAGGAATCAGGCATGTGTTTAATTCTGTACGGTATCCTGAGGGAAATCCCGCCGAAAGAATTATGCCGGAGATAAGTAAGCTGTGTCGCTTATATGTGTCAAGGCAACACCATAGATGGATGGAAGTGATACACATCATTAGCCAATGCTTGAATTCCACAGTACATGAAAGCACAGGACAGATTCCGTCCATGCTTCATCATGGATTGAAACCGGATAGACCATGGGATAGAGTCGTGAGGGCACCAGTAGATCCTCAACCCACACAAGAAAGAAGAGTCGAGATGGCAGGAGAGAGGCTCAGAAGACAGGCGGAGAAGAGAGCCAGGAGACAGGCAGGAAGGAGGTTCCACGAGCCATTTCAAGAAAATGATGAGGTGCTGATTAGGAAGCCAGTCACTTCGAACCTACAGCTGAAGATCTACCATAAATTCGCTCCATTGTACGCTGGACCGTTCCGTATTGAACAAACATACCAGAATAATAGCTATAAGATTGTCAGAATGGATACTGATGAAGTTGTAGGAACTTTTAATGCAGCTAGCATCAGGAAATACCATCATGCTGAGTAAAGGAAATTGTAGAGCTATCGTGTACATGTATAATATATTGAATGCCTGAGAGTGTATTTTTTTTTCTCAATCCTGATAAAAAAAGGAGATGTACGGGAGAGATGTACCCGATACCTATTTTAGGCTATCGGCTACGCCAGCTGACATTAAGCTATAGTTGAGGTTTTGGAAGGCAAGCTGATAAGATAGCGCATCGATCGCGTCAAGAAGAAAGCCAAGATGACGTAGGAGGTCAAGAATCAAGGAGGCATTGAAATCTGTGAGAAGATAGAATTATGAATAAAGATGTGAAGCTTTATTGAAACATATATGGGATTATAATAAGTTAAAACAACTTAGAAGAGTATATATGACATGCATTATATGTGGAAATAATTTTATGGAAATAAGTTATTGTATAACAGAACAGCCGAGAGGATTCGGGTTCGAGACTATCTTCGTGACGTGGAAGCACCGTGGTGGGGAGAATTAGCCACGTGCCGCACGGAGCTCATAAGCTGAGACACAGCGCTAAGCAGTTCAGTTGAGCTCAATGAGGCGAGCAGTACAGAGCAGCCCTATAGCACAGCGAGACGGGCATTGAAGGTCACGCAACACACGTAAACCGTCACGGCAGGAGTAGGCGACATTTCTCGTATCACCGAGCAACAGAGGCCGAGCGGGTCGTTGATACAGGCGACCTAGCCGAGAAGACAATTGTAGATAGCCGGGGTATTTCAAAACCACACTGATCGCATATGAAGACTTTATTTCAAGCTTCATTTCGACGCTGTTCGAACACAGGCTTTCACAAATAACCTTATAACCATGCTGTTATATAATACATTCAAAGCGACTTTTTACTGTTTCAAGTAAACTGAATGTTTGGCATAGGCTCTGATGAACATTACAGCGTGCATTTATAAGAATTTTATCTTATACAATTTTCATGGATTACATATTACAGACAGATACAGGGTGTATCGTAATCTTGAACACTATCTAGTAAAATTTTTATTTTACTCAAGTCGAACTTTGCAGTAAGTTGAGAGTGGACTTACAATTCTCAAACTGAACATTTATCGGAACAGTGGCGCATATTAGAAGAAGAGTAGGGGGTCCGCTGTTTCCATGAACTTTTCGAGAAGGAGTTGGACGATATCCGCTATGGGTAATCCGAGGTTCAACATGATCGAGTAAACGTGAATAGAGACAAGATGGCACCACAGAGCGATGGATTCGGTTCCTGACGAGAGGAGTCCAACAGCTGATTCGCTTGGGATTTCGAAGGAAATCGTCATTTCATGGATGAAATGATATTCACGCCGATCTTACGAGAAATCTTTAGGCAGGGAAAAACGACGATCTTGGAAATTACATTACAACTGATAATGAAAGGTATTGTAAGAGTTCTATCTACCTGATACGATTATTTTCATGAATACTGGGCACACATGTATATTTTTCTAATAGGAGTGATTTAATTATTAAGACATGGTTTGAATTTATATACTTCGAATTTGCTAGAATATGGAGTGACCATATGATATGGCAGGCATCATTAATCGATATTCTCACCGTTGTTTGGCTTTATTAAGAAGATGTTTGGTCTTATAGACATTTTTCCAGCTAGGATATTTTTCATGGATAGTTTTTTTGAGTAACGAGTATTTCTAACTCGTGATCTGCAATTGATTATCAGAAACTACTTCGTCAGTTCATTGCATACTAGCGAGTGTGTATTATTCATCAGTAGGGATTTTTTTCCATTGGATTGTTTGGAGATATTAAGAAGTTATTCACTTTAGTGAATGAACGTCGCTTTTATATGACAACTAGAAACTTGTTGATTCCTTTCTGGTACATTCACTCATATAGCCTACGAGGTGGGGTCCTTCGTATTTATACGATTGTATGGTGGCTACTCACCTTACCCACCGTTCAGGGAACTATCATCCAAGTCGACGGGGCGAGGTCCTTCGTATTTATACGATTGCACGGTGGTTACACATCTTACTCGCCATTGAGGAACTCATTTTATCATCCGAATGTACACGAGATGTAAGTGAATTAAACAAGGAACTACTAGTCACATATCAGTCGAAATTTTGTTAAATAAAGTAACGATAAATGTCAACAGGATTGCATTTAGTAATTCTTGTTTGCCAATCCAATATTTTGTTGCTATACTCTTTTGAGAGTAATTTCAGATTTAACAGCTGTCACAGCTGATGCTTTGATGATTTTTATAATTGTGTTTGATACCTTTGAGAAGGATTTAAAGTAATTTAATCTTGTAAGATTAATCATTAATGGTCATAATTATTTTAAGGCAGATCAGTATTGCAGATTTTGATGTGAGAGATTATAGCACATTGGTGTTTTTCTACGATGTGAATTATGAAACTTGTGAAAGAGAATTTATGCTATTTGAAAGCAGATCATAAATTACTGAAGTAATGTTTTTCCAATTGTTTAAGAAGTTGTCTAGAAGTGATCAGAGTAATTACAGTCATTGGAGATTATGTGCGTTAATAATTTGAAGCCATTTATATATTTTTGTAGATCATGCAACGTGGTTAAATGAAGTTTGTGATAGGCATTTTGTGGAATTTGCCATTTGATAGTTGCAACGTTGATAATGTATTTTGAAGCGGACATGAGGTCGTCATACCCAGTCTAGCGTATTTGTTGAAATTCATGCTGTATGTGCTGAATATTTATGGAGTTTTTGTAGCAATTCTTATATTCAAATGTGATATTTGGAATATTGAAGAAATATAATGTCGTTGTGGATAGTTAGATCCAACGTGAAGTCGTGGAGACAATAATATTTTTTGGCATGATAATTAAATACGAGATATAACTTGGAAGTAATAAAACTGTAAGACAACGTTCTATAAACCTTATTAAACAATTTGTTAGGAAATTAAACAAATAAATGAAGTTAATAATACAAGATTTTCTGAAAATAATAATTAATGAAATAATAATCTGAGATTTAAGCATATTAACGATCTGACCTAATGAAATAAAAATCAGAATGACTAGATGAAATAATAATCTAAATAACCAGATGATTGAAATTTAAATAAGTTGATAAATTAAATTTTGAAATAAATGGATGAATTAAATAAGTGGATGAATTAAAGATTGAATTGATTAAACTGATTGAAATGAATTATTAGACGATTGTAATGATGATGAATAACTGAATTAGAAGGTGATGATTAATTAAAGAAGCTGATGATTAATGAATTTATATGCAATTAAATAAATTTAATTGAGAGATAATTCGAAGGAATTGCAACTTGAAATGTGAATTTAAATGATGTAATGGTGATGAATTAACGATTCTGACAGGAATATTTGGAATTTTGAAGTGAGAATTAATGTGAGAAATATTTAATTTTGATAATAATGATGAGGATGACCAATGAGAATTTGAATTTTCTGTAATTCACAGATAAGAGATTAATGACGATGTAAATAATGTAAATTAATTAGTCAATGTTTAGGAACATTTGATTAACATGTTCTACGTTCAAATTATACCATGCAAACCATAATTTATGTGATATTTAACATGAGTGATTATTATATGTGTATGTTTAGGCAGATTAGTAACTTAATTAAATCCACATTGATGTTAAATTAAAGAGAATTAGGTCTCAGGTTTCACAAATGTCAGTGACGAAAGACATAGTGCGACAGTGATCCTGAGAACCCAAGAGAACTTTATACATTTTTCTTGATAAGTGGATTGAAATAATTTTGCATTAGAAAGGAGATGGTTCGATTTTTGGACAATGACAATTTAACTTTGCATTCGACCATACTCTTAGGTAGGATTTATATTTAAAATGTCTGTCTGACTATCAAAGTAGAATAAATTTGTTTTTATCTTAGTTGTGATCTGATGATGGTGTGATGTTCCTTTTTCTTTCCTTGTCTTGAGTAAGGCTTATCCGGAAAGGAAGTGGTTTTGCTAGGAATTCAGTTGATGGCGCCCATTTATATTTGAATTATTTTTATTAACTTAAGCCCGTAACGACCCTAGAGATACTTTGTCTCGTGAAACCCACTGCTTTTTCAAGAACTCAGCTGAATTTCCGACACATTCCTTATTTGACTAGAGGTTCATTTAACTCCGCTCTGTCCTGGAACTCCAGGGATGTGATGTTATAGCAGATGGGTCATCGCATCCCCAGGACGAACGGGCACAATACCATTAACATAAACGGGGCCATATATTTTCCTGAGAATTTTACGTTCCTGGATTTCGATTTCACCAATTTGAGAGTGGCCTCCTAGAGATATAGTTTCGGAGGCGTACAATGCTTCCGGAAGAACAACTGTCTGGTAGTGCCGTAGTTTAGCATTTCGTGACATCACTCTTTTATTATAGTGATTCCATGTTATTCGGTATGCTTTCTGAAGTTTGGTAGCTCTTTCTAAATTAGCTTTCCTGTCCAATCCAGACGGTACAATAATTTCTCCTAAATATTTGAAGGAAGGTACGTGTCTAATTATTCCATAGTTGGTCTGTAGTGGAGATCTCGGGATATTCTGGTCTCCATTTACTATGAAATGCGTCTTCTCATACGATATTTGGAGTCCTGTCTTTGATGCTAACTCATGTAACTTCTCTATGGCATACTTGGTTTCTTCACTAGTCTTGGTAAAGATAGCTAGATCATCAGCAAAAGCTAGGCATTTTACTTTTATTTTCTGTTCCAGAGTACCAATGCTTATTCCTTTGATGTTGTTTTCCCACTCCCTGATGACTTTGTCTAACACTAAGTTAAAAAGCAGTGGGGAGAGGCCGTCACCTTGTCGAACTCCGGTATGTACTTCGAAAGGCTCTGATAGTTCACCTAGGAACTTCACTTGAGATGTTGTGTCAGTGAGAGTCTGGCGGATTAAGTCCCTGGTTTTCCTGTCAACTCTGAGCTCTTCTAGGGTGTTCAGAACAGTTTGTCTGTCAATAGAATCATACGCCTTCTTAAAATCCACGAAGGTGACAAATGTGTTGGTACTGCGGCGTATCCTTAATATCGTCTTTAGGCTCCAAATCTGCTCCGAACACGATCTACCTTTCCTAAAGCCTGCCTGGTATTCACCAATCAAATGATCAGTTTGTTGTTCTACTCTGCTTAAGAGTGCTTTAGATAATACCTTGTATATAATTGGTAAAAGTAGTTGTTGGGGTCCGCTCGGTCGCCCTTTTTATGCAACGGATGGATAATGGCATTCTTCCAGTCCTTCGGAATTATTTCGATCTCCCATATTTCTGTTAGGATTGTATGAATTCTCCTTATGAGGTCATCTCCTCCTATTTTCAACATCTCAGCAGTTATTCCATCGTTCCCAGGGGCTTTGTTATTTTTGATCGATTGGATTATCTCTTTTATTTCTTGAGTTGTTGGGGGAAGTGAGTCTGGGTTTGGTACAGGTTTTTCAAACTGCAGTCTTTCCACTGGAGGATCACAGTTCAGTAGAGTTTGGAAAAAATCAGCCAGTATCTTGCAGTTCTCCTTACTGTTTGTTTCTAGTCGTCCATTACGTCGACGGAAACTTAAAGTTGGTGGTTTGTACCCTGACAAGTCCTCACGGAATGTCTTGTAAAAATTTCGAGTGTGGTTTTTCTGGGAATCCTGTTCTAACCCTTCGAGTCTGATTTTGTTGTAGGCAGGTTTTTCGCGCCGGATTGTTTTAGAGGTCAGTTTTTGAGTTTTTAGGAAGTTCTCCCATCTTTCCACTGTCCGATGTCCATTCCACTGATGCCATGCTTTGACTCGGTCATTGACGGCTTCATCGCACGTTGTGTTCCACCATCTGTGCTTTCTTTTCCTAGGTGGTTGTCCTAATTTCATGGCTGACGACTGTAATGTTTTGTGAAGGTCTGGCCATTCCCTAGGATTTTCTGCCTGTAAATCTCCTACGAAAACCTCGGCGTTCTTCCTCAAGCAGTCCGGATCAACTCTTGGAAACCGGTTGCCTTTAGGTTTGGACCTGTTTGGTTGAAACCGAACCTTGATTTGCGTGAGGTAGTGATCCGAATCTACCACTCCCTTTCGTACCTTAACATTCTGAATCTCCAGCATATTCTTTGCGGAAATAGCCACATGATCTATCTGAAATTCCCCTAATAACGGGATAGGTGATCTCCAGGTTTTCTTTTTGTGTCATGGTCTCATAGTTAGTTAGTTCTGCTAGTTATTAATAATAATATTAATATTGGTATCATGGCAACTATTTGAAGTTCAGGTCAGATGGAACATACAACAGTCAGTATTTCCACCTGTGTAATAACATCTCATTCATAAACTGTTATAAATCATACGGAACTACTTTTACTCTGATATCGGTCTTTGTAATTAACCTTTTGCGCATGTAATGAATGAATGAGCCATAAATCTATTATTACTGGTGAAGTGTCCGTCATACTGTTGCGTGTTGTGAACAGGTTGTGATTTTTAACTCTTTGAATGGCACTAGGAAATGCTACCGTATATAATATACAGGACTATATATCAACTAACAACAGAACAGGACAGAACAGCGGGTGTCGCGAACAAAATGATTGCATTGTAATGAATGATGGCAATGAGGACAAAGTCATGGGAACAAAAGAGAGAGAGAGCTCAATGAAGTGGGAGTTATTGGTGTTGTTATTGTTTCCAAATATATATGAAGTTAATTATGAACACTCGCTTCGGACTCAAACTAAATCCCTACGAATTTTGGCCGGTAAAAAAAAGGTACCCAAACAAAAGAAAACAAGATAAAAACAAAAAAACGGATTCTGATCACGAACTCCTTTAGTAGCCGTGCGCCCAGTATAGAGGGGAGAGAACAGTTTATTTGTTTATTTATTATACGTGTTTGTTTATTTTAATTATTTATTTATGTATTTATTTATTTATTTATTTATTTATTTATTTCTTCTTCTTCTTCTTCTTCTTCCGAATTTGGCCAACTATGGACCGCAGAGAACTTAAGGCTTCTTGGTCTTCCTTCTCTTATCTTCCCAGAAACTCTTCATTCTTTCGCTCCTTATCTTTCTCTCCTCCTCGGAAATGATCCGCATGGGTCTCTTTGGAATTGGTTTCTCTGCAAAAGATTTTAAACTGTCTACCTTTCTTCTAAACTCACTTCTATCGTGGACCAACTCTGGAGTAATTCCAACTTCTGCTGCATATTTCTTGACCTCTTCTACCCACTTTAATCCCCTGATGTATTTGAAGATTTTCAGCCTACTTTTCACATTTTCCAAAAATGAGGACAAAGTAGACTTATGAGATCGGGCAAATGTGTGTGTGTCTGTCTGTCTGTCTGTCTGGCCTTCTGTCTGTCTGTGTGTGGGTGTGTGTGTCCCTATCAACTCCTAAACGGCTGCAGCAATCGAAACAAAATTTGGTAGGAGTAAAGATCTATACCTGAATATCTCACGGCCATATTTGAAAATGATGTCAGTGCTACCAACTGCTGAAAAATCGCAATTGAAATTTGAGCTCCATGTTAGATATCTTGGAAGGTATAAATGGGAGCTATTTCAAAATTGGTACACGTATAGATAATAATATTGCAGTTTAATTTCCAGGAGACCATACATGGCAGTGTTGCCAAAATGATTCTAAGCCTGTTGATAAGTCCACATTTTAGATGCCTATAACTTCTACACCATCAATTGGATTTCAACCAAATTTTGTATGTGCTATGTGTACATAAACAGATATGACAGTATTCTTAAGAGCCACCAGGGCTGCTAACTGTTAATAAATGCTCTTATTTTTTAAAATCCAAATACCCATATATCATGAAGTATCCAAGCCGACAGCTTTAAACTATGCACACGTACAGTACCTGAGATTCTATATTACTTTGAAGTAACTTATATACGTCAGTGCTGCCAACATCATTCTAAGCCTGCTGAGGGGTCTAACTTTAAATACATGTAAATTCTATACTATCATTTGGATTTCAACCAAATTTCGTGTGTGCTATGTGTACCAAAACAGATATGACTATGCCGATTCTTAAGAATGACCACGGCTGCCAACTGTTAATAAATACTGTGTCTATTTTTGTTACCCTAATATCAATATATCAGAAAGTATGCAAGCCAATAGCTCTAAACTTTGCACACGTATAGTACCTGGCATTCTAGATTAATCTGGAGTAACTAATATAGGCCTATGCCAGTGCTGCCAACATTATTCTAAGCCTGATGATAGGTCCAGTTTTAAAATGCATGTAACTTCTATACTAACTAGTGGATTTCATTCAAAATTGTCACAACAATAGATCATATTATTTCAGATTATTTCTGACCTATACATGTATGTCATTGTTGCCAACATGATTTTACGCGCGCTGTTAGATCCAATGTTTAACTGCATGTAACGTCCATGCTATCCATTGGACTTCAATCAAATTTTGTATTCTGTACCTTAAGAGATGGAACTAAGAATATATTCAGTTACCAGGGCTGCCAACTTAATTTCGTCATTATTCTAGATAGATCCATATAGATTAATCATTGGCATGACTCTTAAATTTTAAGAAAAGTAGGCTATTTAGTTCGTCACAGAACTTCTTGTATGGTTAGTCGGTTCTCGTCCAACCTTACCAGGTGTCCATAGAATTTCAGTCTTCATTTACGCATTGTGTCCGTGATCTTTTCAGAACACTTTTAGAGCTCCTCGGTTTTCCTCTTCTTCCAAGTTCCATCAGAAGTCTTCTGATGTCCCAGAATTTTCCTCAGAATCTTCCTTTCCTTTTTCTTGAGTTATTGCAGCTCCCCTTTTTTATATAAAATTGTACATTCTGATGCGTACAATCCTTCTGCTTTTATGACTGAGTGTTAGCGTCATATTTTGGCCTTGTATGATATTGCCCGTTTGTTATACCTGTTCTGTGTTAGCTTGTATGCCAGGTCTAATTTTCTGGCTCATCCCTTGTTTGCCTCTTTATCTCGTCCGTTGGGTTGGATCCAATCTCCCGGGTATTTGGATTTCTCGGTTCTTTTAATTTTACCATGCTTTACCTCCATATACCTCTCGTGTTATTTATTTATTTATAAATTTATTTAAGTTATTTAACAAGTTATTAATTTATTTTATATATTTTTTTTTAAATTTTATATGCATCGAGTTGAGCCTCTATGAACTGCGTGGTAACAACCTACTTATACTGAAGTGCTTCATGAGTTTAATTTCAACAGCTTGTCGAATAGAAGAGAAATATCCCAACAGATATTTCTTTATAATCTTATAAATAATATTATTGATAATACCTAATTTCTAAATTACATCAGTTTTAATACCCGGAGAGTGAATCTCAGACAACGTGCTTTGCTAGTCGCCCCCAAACCAAGAAGGTGCTCTCAACAAAACTCGCCGCTTCATAGAATGTGCCGGACAGCTAATCTCATCAGTGTGCATTTCGAAATCTTTGATTTCACTTTATCTTTGCAACAGTTTAAAAGAATACTAAGTCAGTACCTACATAAATAAGTAATACAAATACACCTTGGAAAATGTCTGATAAAATGTCAAAATCTATGCATCATACTTTATGCAACTGTAGAATGAACTCTGTTGTTAGTCAGATCTACACCATCTGCACAATAGTATTAAGTGATAATCACTAGGCAGTAATTATTGTTGTTTTCTCCCTTTACTGAAAATGAAAATCCACAACCTGCATCCAGTCTCCGACCGGGTCATGAATGGAATGAATGAAGCCCCCATCTAGCGGCGAGGATATGAACTGTGCCGGCTGCCGAGGCCTGACGCACTCCTCTGGGGCAATGATTAAATGAATGACAGATGAAATGAAATGATAGTGGAGAGTGTTGCTGGAATGAAATTTTGACAGGGAAAACCAGAATACCCGGAGAAAAACCTGTCTGCCTCCGTTTTGTCCAGCACAGATCTCACATGGAGTGACCGGGATTTGAACCACGGACCCAGCGGTGAGAGGCCGGCGTGCTGCCGCCTAAGCCACGGAGGCTCTTCACCCATTACTAATATTCTTAATTTAATTACAGTTTACTTTCACTTTATCAAGTTGGCATTCAGCATATATTTGTGTTAAGAAATGTTAAACTTGAGTATTGTACAATGTGAACAGTATTATTATTAATTGTGGTTCTTTTCTTTAATATGTGCTTGTGATAATATGTAAAATTGGTCAGTCTCCAGTAATTGGAATTTTATTCTGTTGGAGGTAATAAATAAATAAATAAATATATAAATAAATAAATAAATAATTAATGTCTAGGTCTTGCTCCTGTTCCAGATTTGATTTCCTGCCAGTATCTTCTGACTCCAGCGACGAGTGCCTGTTTATGTTCTTCGGACAAAGGTCCTCTCCGTCGTCCGGAAGTTGATACCATTTTAAAACATTGGTAGTTGTTCACCAATCTTCTAAATGTGTTTCTGTCAGGAATTTATCGTTCTAGAATACATATTTGCCTGAGATCTGTTTCGCATTCCTCGAACCATCTCAGCCTTGTTACCTTAGACTTAATGAAACTCCATATTCTTTTCGAATATCGAGCATCAGTTGACCGTAAAATAGTAGCCAACTCTTCGGAATTGACGCTGTGATAGGCTCTATTCTGTTGTACACGTCCTCATTTGCTCTCATTCACCACTGTCCATCAAGCCATCTATTACCTAGGATTTTTTTTAAATTGACCCCTATACTCATAGAATTTTTAGCCTACTTTTCACATTTTGCAAAAATGAGGAATAAGTAGACTTATGAGATCGGGCAAATGTCCGTCCGTCCGTCCGTCCGTCCGTCCGTCCGTCCGTCCGTCCGTCCGTCCGTCCGTCCGTCCGTCCGTCCGTCCGTCCGTCCGTCCGTCCGTCCGTCTGTCTGTCTGTCTGTCTGTCTGTCTGTCTGTCTGTCTGTCTGTCTGTCTGTCTGTCTGTCTGTCTGTCTGTCTGTCTGTCTGTCTGTCTGTCTGTCTGTCTGTCTGTCTGTCTGTCTGTCTGTCTGTCTGTCTGTCTGTCTGTCTGTCTGTCTGTCTGTCTGTCTGTCTGTCTGTCTGTCTGTCTGTCTGTCTGTCTGTCTGTCTGTCTGTCCGTCCGTCCGTCCGTCCGTCCGTCCGTCCGTCCGTCCGTCCGTCCGTCCGTCCGTCCGTCCGTCTGTCTGTCTGTCTGTCCTTCTGTCTGTCTGTCTGTGTGTGTGTCCCCCCCTATCAACTCCTAAACGGCTGCAGCAATCGAAACAAAATTTGGTAGGAGTAAAGATCTATACCTGAATATCTCACGGCCATATTTGAAAATGATGTCAGTGCTACCAACTGCTAAAAAATCGCAATTGAAATTTGAGCTCCATGTTGGATATCTTGGAAAGTATGAATGGGAGCTATTTCAAAATTGGCACACGTACAGATCATAATATTTCAGTTTAATTTCCAGGAGGCCAAACATAGCAGTGTTGCCAAAATGATTATAAGCCCCCTGATAGGTCCAATTTTCAAATGCATATAACTTCTACACTATCAAGTGGAATTCAACCAAATTTCATATGTTGTATGTGTACATAACCAGATATGACTGAGCGTATTCTTAAGACCTACCAGGGCTGCCAACTGTTAATAAATGCTCCTAATTTATTTTATCCAAATACCAATATATCAGAAAATATGCAAACCGACAGCTTTAAACTATGCACACGTATAGTACCTGACATTCTATATTAATTTGGAGTAACTTATATACGTCAGTGCTACCAACATGACTCTAAGCCTGCTGACAGGTCCAACTTTAAATACATGTAACTTCCATACTATCATTTGGATTTCAACCAAATTTCGTATGTGCTATGTGTACCATAACAGATATGACTATGCGTATTCTAAGGAGCAACTACGGCTGCCAACTGTTAATATGTGCTGTCCCTATTTTTGTTACCCTAATATCAATATATCAGAAAGTATGCAAGCCAATAGCTCTAAACTTTGAACACGTATAGTACCTGGCATTCTAGACGAATTTGGAGTAACTAATATACGTCAGTGCTGCCAACATGATTCTAAGCCTGCTGATAGGTCCAATTTTAAAATGCATGTAACTTCTATACTAACTAATGGATTTCATTCAAAATTGGCACAACAATAGATCATATTATTTCTGATTATTTATGACCAATACATGCATGACATTGTTGCCAACATGATTTTACGCGCGCTGTTAGATCCAATGTTTAACTGCATGTAACGTCCATGCTATCCAGTGGACTTCAACCTAATTTTGTATTTAATACCGTAAGAGACGGAACTAAGAAAATATTCAGTCATCAGGGCTGCCAACTGTAGTGCTCTATTAGGATACATTATGCCAGGTATACAGTATTTCGAACTAATTGGAAATTTCGATATTAGCAACTTAATTTCGTCATTATTCTAGATAGGTTCATATTCTGTAGAATTATCATTGGCATGAAAAGTAGGCTGTATAGTTCTTCACGGAACTTCTTGTTTTGTTATTGATATTCTTTGTCATTTATTTATTTATTTATTTATTTATTTCAAACCGCACTAAGTTTAGGTCAGTTATAGACACATCCCAAGGATTCCACGACGAACCGAAACTGAACAGTGGTTGGACAGAAGAACGAAGACTGGCTTCCCGAGAAAGAATACGAAGATTTTGGGAGGCGTGTACAGTACGGCTCCCAGCTCATGATCCCTGACGGGTGGGGAAGGTTGAGGGAGGGAAAGTAGAGTGGAGTGAGTGTGTGGGGGAGAGCGCTACTGAGTGCGAGGCAAGGAAACATTTCCGAATGCTGTTATGAAAGCATTGGGCGCGCAGGTGGCATTGTACCAATATACACTGGCAGTGATTCGAGTGATAGTGAATTTTCTAGTTCTTCTTACAACACGGCTTCCAGTGAAGCTGAATCTGGATGTGAGTCTGAACTAGCAACTCCACTGTGAACATCTTCATCTGGAAAGTAAATGTTTCCTGTACCGTTAGTAGTAATAGTCGTCCCTGTCAGGCTGTCCGCTGAGGTGACGCAGGTGGTGTGGCCACATTCCTTGCAGGGATCACGAGTACAGAGCCGTACTGTAATTGTAATGATGTAATTGTTGAATAACGTGGTTTTTAAACGCCTTAAACTAATATATATACGAGATATATATTTATTTATTTATTTATGTATTTATTTATTTATTTTCTGAAATTGTCATCTTTAGTTATACAATGAATTCATTTTGTTCGTGACACGCGCTGTTCTGTCCTGTTTTGTTGTTAGTTGATCTTCTAGTTTTCTTTCCATGTCTTTTGCGGGTTTTCACGTTAAAAACCACGCTCAGGATAGCCGCGAGATTTAAACCTTTGATCTCCCAAAGGAATCTGCTGTCCTTCCGGCCGTGGTGCACGAGCACGGATACGTGCCTAAGTGCGCAAGATCTGGTGATGTTCCATTGATGAACGAAACTAGTCATCTAATTTAGCCCTCATTTCTGTGAAAAGTTTAGTGTTTCATTAAGGCACTAGGCAATTAATTGTAACTCCTCGTGGAATTTAATTGGGCACATTTCGCGAGAAAAGTCTATTTAAAATTTTCAAATTCGCTTGGCCGCCATGTTCGTTTTGTAGTTAACCGGTTTTTGAAAATCTCATAGATGAACTTCCAGTAGTACCCATTATCTCCGTTCAAAATTTCAGGGTGATACCGTTAATAGTTTCAGAGATAGCCTATAGAATGCCGGTGAAATATTTCGCAGAGCCACCATCTTGAAGTTATATAAACAATTGAACGAAATTAGATGTCGGTGCATTACAAAGTGTATAAACATATACTGTACCAAGTTTTATTGCGTTTGGTTGGTTAAATCGCGAGAAACGTCTATTTAAAAGTCGCAACTTCGCTTGGCCACCATGTTCGTTTTGTATTTACCAGGTTTTGAAAAGTCACATAGGTGAACTTCTAGTAGTTCTCTTAATCACGTAATCACCGTAAAATATTCCAAGGTGATATCGGTAATAGTTTTGGAGATATTGAATGCTGGTGAAATATTTCGCACATCCGACATGTTGCATTGGTAAGACGTAACAAAATTTGAAGGGCACGGTCGGGGTCGTCCGGAATAGTGCTATGAACTTATCAAGTTTCATTGAAATCGCTCCAGCCGTTTAGGAATTATTAGGGGGGAAACACACCATCACACATGCACACACAGACAGGCACACGGACAAAAGGTGATCTCATAAGCCTATTTTTTAGCCTAATAGCTAATATCTTCACAGTGCAGTACGTACTGTATAAAACACGGGCGACAGAAACGATACGAGAGATGACAGAGCACTAAAACGGACAAGCGCTAACAAGAAGTACCTGTAAATAACAATGGCGCGACTGTTACGAGTCGGGGCAAGTTCGGCTCGACCATGATCGGATTAACCGGAGTGGCGGACCAGCCGAGGGCGGACGAGAAGGGTTCTGGTTGGTTGGCTCCTTAGATTAGGGGATGCGACAACGCGGTCATGTAGCCCCATGTACTTTGGTGTGTGTAGAATTTGTCTGATAACCAGTGTTAATTGTGATGGCTGTATTACCGTGATGTGTGATTCAGGTAGAAGGACTGCAGACGATTAATGTTTTCAAGTAGTTCCTACTTTTGCTACCAAATGCCACCGTCCACGACACCTAGCTGTGGACGCGGCTACTAAATGGCATCACAGTTAGCACTTGGCGGCGAACGTTGGAACTAATATAGCGTTTTCAAACTAACCTAAACATTTTAGCTTCCACAAATGTAGTTAGTGGAAGGTTCTTTTCCATACCATAACTCTATGACATGGGCCCGCAGGCTTTAATTCTCCTCCGAAGGAGAGAGGAGTTCTGCTGTATAGAATTTAATGACAATATTTGATGACGAGCGAAATAAGTTTGCATTTGACCACCTCGTGGTTTCGTGGTTGCATTCATGGCTGTCAGTCCGGAAGTCCAGGTTCGATTTCCGGTTCTGCCAAGAAATTCTAATTCTGGTGTAACGGCTGGACCAGGGAACACTCAGCCTCGTGAGGCAAAACTGAGAAGAGAAGGGCTCGATTCCCATCTCAGCCAACTTGGACGTGATTTTAAGTGGGCTTTCCACCTCTACTCAAAGCAAATGCCGGGATGTTTCTCCTAATCTAAGGCCACGGCCGCCTCCTTCCCAATCCTCATCTGAATTACAAATACTCCCACCTATACAGCCATTACTATAACACAGGCTTTTTTTCTTTCTTTTCGTAGTCAAGTAGGCTTTTCCACGGACTCACTTTTACCTCTTACCTTTACCGCCTCAAAGGGCAGTGATGACATCGAGTCGGGGGATACAACTGGGGAGGTGAGACTAGCGCCTCGTCCAGGCGCAAAGCGAACAGGGGGCCTCGTGAGGGATGGGACTGGATGGGAAGAATGGGAGGAATAGACAAGGAAGAGGGAAGGAGGCGGTCATGGCCTGATAGTAGATACCACCCCGGCATTTGCCCGAAGATGAAGTGGGAAACCACAGAAAACCACTTCGAGGATGGCTGAGATGAGAATCAAACCCCCTCTACTCAGTTGGACCACCCGAGGCTGAGTAGACCCCGTTCCACTCCTCATACCACTTTTCAAATTTTGTGGCAGAGCCAGGAATCGAACCTCGGACCTCCGGGGTGGTAGCCAAGCACGCTGACCACTACACACACGTAATCAGATAAATTCCACTCTCCCAAGTACACGGGGCTACATGATCACGATGTTGCAATGCCCTTAAAACATTCAATAACCACAACTAAGTTTGTATATTAGGCAAATTCTTGTGTGTGGAACGCATTGTATCCCAGATACGCATCTCTGTTCTCTGTTCCACAACTTGTATCGACAGTGGAAGAGATGTGTGAAGGTTTCCCTGTTCAACCACACACGTGGGCAGCAGAGCGCGCCTCACTCAATCTGTGTTCCAGTCGATGGCTCGCCGTACATCACAGCAGCCAGTGCAGATAAGAGGTCGTACGCCATCACAGCATTTGTATAGCACTCTTTTATCTAACCATGCTTTATGTCTTCATACGTAACACTTGCTCCCTCTGGGAAATGAGCGACAACAATACCTCCATAAAGATGTTTTTCTCTCTACCTTCACCCTTCCTATGTTCTATTGCATATCATTCATGTGAATTTATACGTTTATTACACGTATAAAATGCACGTAGTGTAAACAGGAAGATATTTCACTCGGCTGGTGGAGAATAGTAGTTCATTTTAAGATTTATTGGCTATGCTTGACTAGGATGTTTAGCTCACTGGACTGATAACACATTCTTAAGATATTCATATACATTTGGAATAGTGTATTTAGGTGGAACGTGCAATTTTTTGTTTCCAAATCGAGGCTTTTTTTACTTCAAGAAAATGTGTGGTTTCTCCATGTTTTATGTATAAACAAGCTGTACCCGGCATGCGTTGTAATGCAAATCAGAGAATGTGTTGGCGTTGTAATTTTGGTTACACAATATTTCTCTCAATTTCCGTTAACTGCCTCTAAACTACTGTAAAATGGATTTACTAATTTCGAAACATTCGTGGGAGCGTGCACAAAACTCACCAACGTTTCATGGCAATCGGATGAATGGCATACGAACGCATACGGGATTTTGTTTAAACGATTCGTGCGCTGTCACTAATTTGTTGAATCTACTCGTGCGCTATCTACTGTGAAATAGATTTACTAAGTTAGAGACCTTCACGTAAGTGCACACAACAACTCATCAAAATTTTATCGCAATCGATGAATGGTATATGATCACATACGGGATTTTGCTGAAACGCTTCGCGCCTCGTCACTCATTTGTTGCATGTACTCGTGCGCTACCTATTGTAAAATGGATTTACTAAGTCGAAAACTTCATTGGCGTGTGCTCAACAACTCATCAAAGTTTTATCGCAATCGGAAGAATGCCATTGGAACGCATATAGGATTTTGTTTAAACGATTCGCGAGCCGTAACTTATTTGTTGAATCTACTCGTACGCTACCTATTGTAAAATAGCTTGACTAAGCCAGAAAACTTTCCTGGAGAGTACTAAGGAATTCACCACAGTTTCATCGCAATTGGATGAATGGTATATGAACGCATACGGGACTTTGTTGATACACTTCGCGCGCCATCGCTCATTTGTTGAATTTATCCGTGCGCTACCAATTGTAAAATGTATTTACTAAGTCAGAAACCTTCCTTGGAGTGGTACACAACATCTCACCCAAGTTTCATCACTATCGGACGAATGGTATATGTTAGATATTATACGTATGAAAACTTCAGAGCTCTTGGCGTGCATACTTTCTGATATATTCGTATGAGGATAAATAAATAGAGAGAGCATTTATTAATAGTTGGCAGCTCTGGTGGCTCTTAGGAATAAGCACAGTCGTATTTGCTATGGTATACATAGCATGTATACAAACTTTGGTTGAAATCCAATTGATAGTATAGAAGTTACATGCATTTGAACATAGGATCTATCAACAGGCTTAGAATCATGTTGGCAACATTGTCATATATGGGCTTTTGAAAAGTAATCTGAAATGCAATTATCCATGTACGTGGCGATTTTGGTACAGTTCGCATTTATAACTTCTGAGATATCCAATATAGAGCTGAAATTTCAATTGCAATTTTTCAGCAGTTTGTAACACTGACGTCATTTTCAAATATCGCTCTAAGATATTCAGGTATAGATCTTTACTCATACCAAATTTGGTTTCGACAGCTGTAGCCGTTATTTGCCTGGATCGATCTCATAAGTCTACTTTTTCCTCATTTTAGCCTACTTTCGATTTTTGCAAAAAATGAAAGTAGACTTATGAGATCAACACAGGGCGAAAAAAGTGTGTCTGTCTGTGTGTGTGTGTGTATGTGTGTGTGTGTGAGTCTGTGTGTGTGTGAGTGTGTGTACTCTGAATGTGTGCCCCCCCTATCAATTCGAACACGGTGAACGCGAATTGAACGAAATTTGGTACAAAGGTAGCACTAGCAAAGGACACCTCAGTGTCATGTTTTATATCGCCGCCAGCTTGACGGAAATGTAATGGCGGCCACACAAATGTTCAAAGCTTAAATTAAATTACGACTAACCTAATCATCCGATCTCTACTAAATTTCGCAACAACATACCTTTATGGAGGAAGCATCCTTTGACCAAATTAATAGGTCATTAGCCTAATAGTTTGAGGATGGCGGCAATCCTTGTGTCAAAATCGATTCCCCCTATTAATTCAAACACGGTGAAACCAAATGGAACGAAATTTGGTACAGAGGTAGCACTAGCAAAGGGCACCTCAGTGTCATGTATTATATCGCCGCCATTTTGACAGAAACGTAATGGCGGCCACACAAATGTCCAAAGCTTAGATCAAATTACGACTAACATAATCATCCGATCTCTACCAAATTTTGCAACAACATACCTTTATGGAGTGAGCATCCTTTGACCAATCTAATACGTCATTAGCCTAATAGTTTGCGGATGGCGGCCATCTTTGTGTCAAAATCGATTTCTCCTATTAATTCAAACACGGTGAAACCGAATGGAATGAAATTTGGTACAGAGATAACACTAGCAAAGGGCACCTCAATGTCATGTTTTATATCGCCACCACCTTGACGGAAACGTAATGGCGGCCACACAAATGTTCGAAGCTTAAATCAAATTACGATTAACCTAATCATCCGATCTCTACCAAATTTTGCAACAACAAACCTTTATGGAGGGAGCATCCATTGACCCAACTAATAGGTCATTAGCCTAATATTTTGCGGATGGCGGCCATCTTTGTGTGAAAATCGATTCGCCCTGTCAATTCGAACACGGTGAAACCGAATGGAACGAAATTCGGTACAGAGGTAGCACTAGCGAAGGGCACCTCAGTGTCATGTTTTATATCACCGCCATCTTGACGGAAACGTAATCGCGGCTACCCAAATGTTAAAAGATAAAATGTAATTACGACCAATCTAATAATCTAGTCTCTACCAAATTTTACAACAACATATCTCTATGTTGAAAGCATATTCTGACCGAACTGAAAGATCATCAGTCCAATAGTTTGCAGATGGTGGCCAAGTATGTGTGCAAATCGATTCCCCCTATCAATTCAAACACGGTGAAACCGAATTGAATGAAATTTGGTACAGAGATAGCACTAGCAAAGGGCACCTCAGTGTCATGTTTTATATCGCCGTCATCTTGACGGAAACGGAATGACGGCCACCCAAATTTTAAAAGCTTAAATCAAACTACGACCATCCTAATAATTTGATCTCTACCAGATTTTGCAACAACATGCCTTTTTGTGGAAAGCATCTTATGACTGACTACAAGGTCATCAGCCCAATAGTTTGCAAATAGCGGCCATGTATGTGTGCAAATCCATTCCCCTCATCAATTCAAACACGGTGAAACCGAATTGAATGAAATTTTTTACAGAGGTAGCACTAGCAAAGGGCACCTCATATTCATGTTTAATATCCCTATAGCACGTTGTATTTCAACAAGCTACTACAACCAACATTCAATTATAATCTTTGAAAAGGACAAAGAGTTATAACAATACCCATGTATTTAGGAGAAAGTAGGCTATATGTTCTTTACTGAACATTTTGTTTATTTTTAGCCTACTTTTCTCATTTTGCAAACATGACGAGAAAGTAGACTTATGAGATCGATCCGGGAAAATTTGTGCCTGTCTGTCCTTCTGTTTGTCTGTCTGACTGTGTGTGTGTGTGTGTGTGTGTGTCCCTATCAACTCCTAAACGGCTGCAGCTATCGAAACCAAAGTTGGTAAGAATAAATCACGGCCAGATTTGAAATTGATGTCAGTGATACCAACTGCTGAAATATCGCAATTGAAATTTGAGCTCTATGTTGAATATCTCATAAGTTATGCATTCGAACTATTCCAAAATTGGTAAACATACAGATAATAACATTCCAGATTAATTTTCAGAAGACCATACATGCCAGTGTTGCCAACACGATTCTACGCCTGCCAATGGGTCCAATTTTTAAATGTATGTAACTTTTATACTATCGATTGGATTTCAACCAATTTTCGTATGTACTATGTGCACTACAGTACATATGACTGTGCGTATTCTAAGGAACCACCAGGGCTGCTCTCTGTCAATAAATGCTCTATCTATGTTTTAACCCTAATTATGCAAGCCAAGAGCTCTAAACGTTGCACATTCTACTTTAGTTTGGTGTAACTTATATATATCTGTGCTGCCAACACGATTCTAAGTCTGCTGATAAGTCCATTTTTAAATGCATATAACTTCTATACTAACTAATGGATTTCAACCAAATTTCGTATGTGCTTTGCGCACCATAACAGTTATGACTGTGCGTATTCGTAAGAACCAGCAGGGCTGCCAACTATTAATAAACGCTCACTCTATTTATTTAATCCTAATATTAATATATCAGAAAGCATTCAAGCCATCAGCTCTACAAACATTGCACGTATAGAGTATCTGACATTCAAATATTAAATTGTTGTAACTAATATACCTCAAAGCTACCAACATGATTCTAAGCTTTCTGATAGTTTCAATTTTTAATTACATGTAACTTCTATACTAACAAATGGATTTTATCCATAATTGGCACTATAATAGATCGTAATATTTCACATGAATTCTGAGGATCACATACATGGTATTGTTCCCAACATGATTTTACGCGTACTGATAAATCCATTATCAAACAGCATGTAACGTCCATACTATCCATTTGACTTCAACCAAATTGTGTATGTGCATTCTATACCTTATGCCCGTTGCTCACGGTAAAATTTTCTTTCAAATTTATTGTACATTAGTTTAATTTTATAAAATTTATGTTGCTCACGGTCAAATTCAAGTTTTATAAAACCTTTGATAAAACTTTCCATAAAATAGGACATGTTCTATTCCGTAAAATTAATTTTACGAAACGAACCAATCAGGGAAGCTGACATGAAGATGATGCTGGCGCCACGAGGTGAGAAGATTGTAAAGCTCGCTTGTAAACAAACTCTTCGAAAATAAAACATGGAGGACGGTTGTCGTTTGGGGGTAAAATTTACAGTCGATTCGCATTATTAACGCAAAGCGGTCATGAAACTTGCTTTAAGTACATTTGAAAATATGCGTGTTACTGAATGAATTCATTCCAATCAATATTTAAGATATAATTGTAATAATTGGATATTTAACCATACGCGCTGATAAGAAGCGCAACAAATAGACGAATAGTCAGTTGGAAAAGTGTGCTAGTGGTATCGCGCTCGTTTGCTGATTTGAGGATCCCGGGTTCAAGGCTATCCAGGGGCGGAGATTTTTACTTCCTTTTAATTATTTTATAATTTCCTCCTTACGTCGTACAGCAATATTGCAACTTTGTTTTGTGTTTTCTCCCATTTAAAATTCTTATTTTCCCTAAATACTGTAACCCTGGACGGATACAATTCGTGATAACTATTAGAATTTAAATAGTTAAATATTTATCCCAGAATAATAATAATAATAATAATAATAATAATAATAATATGACACGTTCTGTATTTACTGGATATAGCTAGCTCTTATCACACAGACGCCGTTTCAAGAAAATATAGTTTAATTCTGATGTATTTATTCGTAGGCCTACCCACTTAACAAATCTACTTGTTTATGTTGCTCCTAGGATATCTACCTGAACGAGAAAAGCAATCCGATTGGTTGTTGTACTCAAACTTCTATGAAAACTGCCAGGAAAAATGGCACCTCTTCAATTTCGTGAGTTGTATGGAAGCTATTAAGGAAGGCAGAACCTAACATGGAAGGTACATATCACACGGTGCTAGACGCGTCTATACCAGCGTGTACACCAGTACTGGTAGAAGCTTTCATACTAATTAGTGTCGTGTGATACGGGCTCCCAAGCTGTTAGTGTTGTACTGGACGAGTACCAGAAATATCAGTGTTTGTATGAGGTTAAAACGCCCATAAACCACAATAGAAATGCAAGAAGGGAGGCAGAAATCTCAATCGCCGAGTATGTTTCACAAATTCGACCGAACATAAGCCAGGCTGATGTGAAGGCGAAGATAAACGGGTTTCGAACTCGCTAGCAGTCTCATTTCAGGAGAAATGCCTTGCCTCATGTTAAGTGTCCTGTCGAATAATTTTGGGACCAACGAGATCTAGGAGTTTTTAGCCTACATTCGATTTTTGCAAAAAATGAAAGTAGACTTATGAGATCAACACAGGGCGAAAAAAGTGTGTCTGTCTGTGTGTGTGTATGTGTGTGTGTGAGTCTGTGTGTGTGTCTGTGTGTGTGTGTGTCTGTGTGTGTGTGAGTGTGTGTACTCTGAATGTCTGTCCCCCCCTATCAATTCGAACACGGTGAATGCGAATTGAACGAAATTTGGTACAAAGGTAGCACTAGCAAAGGACACCTCAATGTCATGTTTTATATCGCCGCCATCTTGACGGAAACGTAATGGCGGCCTCACAAATGTTCAAAGCTTAAATCAAATTACGACTAACCTAATCATCCGATCTCTACCAAATTTTGCAACAACATACCTTTATGGGGGAGCATCCTTTGACCAAACCAATAGGTCATCAGCGTAATAGTTTACGGATGGCGGCCATCTTTGAGTGAAAATCGATTCCCCCTATTAATTCGAACACGGTGCAACCGAATGGAACGAAATTTGGTACGGAAGTAGTACTAACGAAAGGCACCTCAGTGTCATGTTTTATATCGCCGCCATCTTGACGGAAACGTAATGGCGGCCACACAAATGTTAAAAGCTTAAATCAAATTACGACTAACCTAATCATCCGATCTCTACCAAATTTTGCAACAACATACCTTTATGGGGGGAGCATCCTTTGACCAAACTAATAGGTCATCAGAGTAATAGTTTGCGGATGGCGGCCATCTTTGTGTGAAAATCGATTCCCCCTATTAATTCGAACACGGTGCAACCGAATGGAACGAAATTTGGTACAGAGGTAGTACTAACAAAAGGCACCTCAGTGTCATGTTTTATATCGCCGCCATCTTGACGGAAACGTAATGGCGGCAACACAAATGTTCAAAGCTTAAATCAAATTACGATTAACCTAATCATCCGATCTCTACCAAATTTTGCAACAACATACCTTTATAGAGGAAGCATCCTTTGACCAAATGAATAGGTCATTAGCCTAATAGTTTGCGAATGGCGGCCATCTTTGTGTGAAAATCAATTCCCCCTATTAATTCAAACACGGTGAAACCGAATGGATCGAAATTTGGTACAGAGATAGCACTAGCAAAGGGCATCTCAGTGTCATGTTTTATATCGCCGCCATATTGACAGAAACGTAATGGCGGCCACACAAATGTTCAAAGCTTAAGTTAAATTACGACTAACATAACCATCCGATCTCTACCAAACTTTGCAACAACATACCTTTTTGGAGGGAGCATCCTTTGACCAATCTAATAGGTTATTAGCCTAATAGTTTGCGGATGGCGGCCATCTTTATGTAAAAATTGATTCCCCCTATTAATTCGAACACGGAGGAACCTAATGGAACGAAATTTGGTACAGAGGTAGCACTAGCAAAGGGCACCTCAGTGTCATGTTTTATATCGCCGCCGTCTTGACTGAAACGTAATGGCGGCCACACGAATGTTCAAAGCTTAAATCAAATTACGATTAACCTAATCATCCGATCTCAACCAAATTTTGCAACTACATACCTTTATGGAGGGAGCATCCTTTGACCAATCTAATAGGTCATTCGCCTAATAGTTTGCGGATGGCGGCCATCTTTGTGTCAGAATCGATTCCCCCTATTAATTCAAACACGGTGAAACAGAATGGAACGAAATTTGGTACAGAGATAGCACTAGCAAAGGGCATCTCAGTGTCATGATTAATATCGCCGCCATATTGACAGAAACGTAATAGCGGCCACACAAATGTTTAAAGCTTAAATCAAATTACGACTAACATAACCATTCGATCTCTACCAAACTTTGCAACAACATACCTTTATGGAGGGAGCATCCTTTGACCAATATAATAGGTCATTAGCCTAATAGTTTGCGGATGGCGGCCATCTTTATGTCAAAATTGATTCCCCCTATTAATTCGAACACGGTGGAACCGAATGAACGAAATTTGGTACAGAGGTAGCACTAGCAATAGGCACCTCAGTGTCATGTTTTATATCACCGCTATCTTGACGGAAACGTAATCGCGGCCACCCAAATGTTAAAAGCTAAAATGTAATTACGACCAACCTAATAATCTAGTCTCTACCAAATTTTGCAACACCATATCTTTATGTGGGAAACATATTCTGACCAAACTGCAAGAACATCAGCCCAATAGTTTGCAGATGGTGGCCAAGTATGTTTGCAAATCGATTCCCCCTATCAATTCAAACACGGCGAAACCGAATTGAACGAAATTTGGTACAGAGGTAGCACTAGCAAGGGGCACCTCATATTCATGTTTAATATCCCTATAGCACGTTGTATTTCAACAAGCTACTACAACCAACATTCAATCATACTCCTTGAAAAGGACAAAGAGTTATAACAATACCCATGCATTTAGGAGAAAGTAGGCTATATGTTCTTTACTGAACATCTTGTTTAAACCTGCTTTCCTCCATTCTTAGAAAATTCCTATATGAATTCTGATTTCTAACCTCAACTAATTTTCGACTAAAGAGTATTCCTCTACTCTTCTCTTCTCCATTCCCGAGTCCAGGACTTCCTAGCATTTCTTTTCTTCCTTTTTACCACTGTACGACATATAATTGTATCTAAAGCAGCAATTTTTGCAATGTTTGCTTTGTTTGTTGGAGCCATACTCTCAACCCAATGTGTGTTGAACAGCTGATTCTTGGTTCAGAAGTTTATCAGTAGATGGCGATCCTGATACATCCACGGATTTTATAAAATAATTTTACCGTGAACAACACAGCTTGCTTTCGTAAATTTTTTATAAAATTAGTTGTAAAATAAATTTTAAGAAACATTTTACCGTGAGCAACGGGCATTAAGGTTTGGAACTAAGAATATATTCAGAGTCACCAGGGCTGCCAACTGTAGTAAGTTACTTTATTAGGCTATACTATTTCAGTGTATTTCAGACTGCATTACTTAGAAATGTTAGTATTACCAATTTGATTTCGTCATTATTCTAGATAGGTCTATATAGATTGGCATGGATCTTAAATTTTAAGAAAGTATGCTCTTTAGTTCGTCACGGAACTACTTGTTACAAAATGCGAAAAGTGGGCTAAAAATATGCCTCAAATCAACCATTCCATAATGTTGGTACCTATGAATGCAATTACGAGACGATATGTAGGTATGTGTAACCTTTATTGCAGCACTGTATAGTGTTATTAATATTTTATTTCATTGGGAGTTGCACCACGTAAAATCCCCGATGGCTCCACCCGCGGGAATATATCGATATAATCACGTGATGTTGAAATTAATAATATAGAACGACCTGCTCCCGGCTGCGCTGGGTACAATTGGTCTGCCATCATTAAAGAAAGGCGGCTTCGGTGGCGTAGTCGGTAGCATACTGAGCTTCTATGCCCAAGATCGCGGGTTCAAATCTGGCCAAAGTTGTCGGTTTTTTAAGAGCGTTAAAAATCCCTCAGCATGCCTTCCTTCGGAGGGGAAGTAAAGCCGGCGGTCCCATGTCATAGATTTATGGCATGTTAAAGAACCGTCCACTAATTACACCTTTGAGAAGCTGAATTGTATAGGTTAAGAATGTAAACAACGCTCTTAGGTTCCTACATTCGTTGCCAAGAGCCGACTTCGGTGGCGTCTGGTAGCTAAGTTCTGATCAAGTAGTCGTTGATGGTGGCGTTTGGTGGCAAAAGTAGGAACTATTTCAAAAAATTCAAAAGTCTGCAGTCCTTATTTGATTTAAAAAACAGGTAACACACACAAATACAGTCATCACAATTAACACCGGTTTTCAGACAGATTCTACACACACCCAAAGTACACGGGGCTACATGACCGCGTTGTCGCAGCCCCTAAACTTAAGAACCAACCAACCATCATTAAAGAAATACCACGTTGTGGAGCGGCCAGTATTCTCGGCTGTCACCGCGGTCATCCGAGTTCGATTCCAAGCTCTGGAAAGGAATTTAATTCTTATATGAGGCATTCAGCCTCGTGAGGCACAACTGAGAAGATGCGGATTCGATTATTACCTCAGATATCCTCGAAGTGGTGTTCCGTGGTTTCCCCACGTCTACTCCAGACAAATGACGGAGTGGTAGCTAACTTATGACCAGGGTAGCCTTCTACCCAAATCCTACATTGATTACAAATACACACACTTGAACAGATATAACAGTGACACAGGTTATCAGACAAATGCTATATACACCCAAGTGCATGGAGCTACATTACCACGACGTCGCAAAGCCCCTAATTGATCAAGAACAGCAACAACAACTGGGACAGTTTCACAGAAAGAGCATGGTTCCTCTTCATGGACTGTCAATAATTCTAATACGGCTTCGGTGGCGTAGTTGGTAGCATGCTGAGCTTCGATGCCCTAGGTCGCGGGTTCAAACCCGGTTGAAGTCGTCAGATTTTTCAAGAGCGTTAAAAATCCCTCAGTATGCCATCCTTCGGAGGGGTAGTAAAGCAGGTGGTCCCATGTCATAGATTTATGGCATGAAAAGGCACTTTCCACTAACTACAATTGTGGAAGCTAAAATTTTTAGGTTAGTTTGATAACGCTATATTAGTTCCCAGGTTCACCGCCAGGTGCTGACTGCGATGGCATTTTGTAGCAACGTCCACAGCTAGGTGTCATGGGCGGTAGCATTTGGTAGCAAAAGTAGGAACTACTTAAAAAAATAATGTTTTTTTAAATGTTCGACGATGTCGAAATGTAAATATTATATGTCAGAAAACTGCATCATAATGAGGGTCATTATAGTACTATTCTTCATTATGAAACAGTTTCACCAGCCAATCAGAACTCTTTCATTGATCAATTAGGTAAGGACAGCTTCGCGCATGCGCTCAAAATCCAACATGTCGGACATGAACTACATGATTTGAAAGTTCAAATTGGATATCGGATCAACCATTGTAGTTACAGTCCCAAACTCAAAGACAAAATCAGCACGAACCTTTACGGTAACACGAAAATACTATGACATATGCAAGAAATATATGAATCTACGTCCGGAAGTTAGCAACACAGCATCCTTCTACATAAATTGCCGACATGGAAAGTGCACTATCCCATATGTTCGCGTAAAAAATCTGGCGAATATGAGACAAGAAATAGCACTGTACCTTAATATCCCCAAATCCAATTTCTACACAGAGCATTGCTTTCAAACGACTTCGGTGACAATATTAGTGAATGCTAGTTCTGATCGGCACTAGACATCATGCAGGCTGTAAACAATAGCATTGCCAAGCAAAGTAAATGGTTTCTGCTTTCGAAATTCTTTGACCCGCGCATGCGCTCTGTTGAGTCAGCAAACCGTCCAGCGCGCTTTTTAACTAACTGAAGTTACTGAATCCCACATATATTTATGAATATTTATGTTAAAACACATAATAAGTTATACTGGGAGCTATTCGAAATAATAACGCAGATTATAGGTTACGACCAAATAGAGAGTTATATTTGAAATGTGAAAGATTAACTTATGTAATGAGAAAGAGAAGATTACAGTTTTTTGGACACATTTATAGAATGGAAAATAGTAGACTAACTAAACAGATTTTCAACTTACTGACTAGTTACAAATCCAAACCCACGTGGTTCATTGAAATTGACAAAGATTTGACAAACGCCAAAATTCAGACAGACTCAATAGCATACAGATCACTCTTCAGAGAAGCTATTCAAAACGCAAAATTTCAAGAAAGGAAGAAACAAACAACTGGCAGAAAGTGGACTCAGGAGGAGAAAGATCGTCACTCTAGAAGGATGATAGAGATTTGGAAACAACGGAAATTGAATACAATGGACAATAGCCAACGTTGATTCATCGTACCCTCCAAATGGGTTATTCGAAAGGAGAAGAAGAAATTTATAATTATCGTCGAACATGAACAGTCGTATGCAACTCGCCTATAATGGTAATTAAGACACTCGCTACGCTCGTTTTATAAACATACTCGTGTCTTATTTATTGCCATTATAGGCTCATTGCATAAAGTACTACTATAATTGAATAAAAATAACTAAATTTATATGCACAAATTTCATTAATTATTAGTGCATATAAATCCGTTCCCTCCTAATATCTATTAAATAAATAAATTGATAGTACCGGCAACAATGGAAAATTACTTCAAAACTTCAGATTAGAATATCTCATGTGCACATTTGCCACGCCACCAAACGTACCAACAGAGAACGGTGTCTAATCAGTGTAATTATCCAATGCATTGTCCCCCTTAATCAAGTGACAATATAAAACACCAAACTTGTGCAGGAGATGATATCTGGTCCATAGAATCACTCTGCAGACAAACCAGGCATCACTGCCGGTAGATAGGTTTGGATATAATGAAAGAACCGCTTACAGGAGTGATTTGTCCCAAGGGCTCAGTAATCCTCTAATAGAAGTGAGTATGAGGGTAATATCCTGAACCACTCTATCACAACTCCTCATCTCGTCTCGTAGCTTGTTATGAGTCTGATCCTATTCTCCGTGAAACTCCCCGTCCTAAAGGGGACGACTTTCCTAATGGAGATTAGTCAACTAACAAGCTTCAGAGCAGACGTTAAGTTCGTAATCTATATAAGTAAATAAAATTGATGTCTGAACATTTTCAATTTCTGCCTAAAAGTTTGTACAGTAATTTTTTTCATGAATGGAACTTCAAGGAACCGAGATATATTTCGTTGTAGACAGGATTCCGGTTAATACAGGTGGATCATAAAAATATCTATGAGTGTAAATATAATACTATTGATAGATGAAAAATCCACAGCCTGCTTCCAGTCGACTGACTAAGTCAGAGAATGGAAAGAATGAAGCCCCCATCTAGCGGCGATGATATGAACTGTGTCGGCTGCCGAAGCCTGTCGCACTCCCCTGGGACAATGATTAAATGAATGACAGATGAAATGAAATGATAGTGGAGAGTGTTGCTGGAATAAAAAATTCCTCTCGGCACACCGGAAGGCGTAGGTAGATTTCACCGGGAAAACTAGAGGATAGGCGAAAATAGGGAGAATATGCAAGTTTTCGTAGAAGGATCAGACCTCATTTATTGCGAGAAAGTATTTTAAAATTGGCGCTTAATTATCTTAGCTTTTCGTTTTTTATGCATATTTTAAACATTTTATTGTCTTATGGGGACGGTAACCTTCTCGTCATTTAGGGTTCATTTTCATTCTTGTGGCCACACTGTCCTTATGCAAGGTTTCGACACTGATGTGTAAATATATTTCGGTCTGTTACCTCTTTACGCAAAATTTTATCTCCCACAGAGATGTTGGTTGGTTCCTCAGTTCAGGGGCTGCGACAACGCGGTCATGTAGCCCCGTGTACTTTGGGTGTGTGTAGAATCTGTCCGATAAACGGTGTTAATTGTGATGGCTGTATTAGTCTGTAATTCTGGTAAGGACTGCAGACGGTCAATTTCAAGTAGTAGTTCCTAACTTTGCAACCAAATACTACCGTCAACGACACCTAGTTGTGAACATGGCAACTAGATGCCACCGCAACCAGCTACTCGCAAAGAACGTTGGAACTTCCCCTCCAAAGGAAGGCATACTGAGGGATTTTTAGCGTTCTTAGAAAATAAGACGACTTCGGCCGGCTTTGAACCCACGACCTTGGGCATAGTTCAGCATGCTACCAGTTACCTCACCGAAGCCGCTTCCCACTAAGACAGGTGGAACAAGTAGTTCTGTGAAGGACTATACAGCCTATTTTCATATATCCTACTTATGTTAATTGCCACTATCAACAAACATAATTTCAGTTTGATTGCTGAAATAGATTTGTAGATATTGAGAACCGACTAAATATTTCGGATGGCCGCCATGTTGGACTTAATATATGTAGGTCCTAGATTTATGTACTGTTACATGAAGATTATTGTGTACGTGTAGCATTCAAACTTCAATCGCATGATTAGGACACAAGAAGTAACTACTAGATTTTAAAATTTCGCACAGCTGCCATCTTGTTGTTATGGAAACAATTGAAATAAATTAGATGCTAGTGGATTAACATTCATATAAGGATTTACTGTACCAAATTTCACTGCACTGGGATGGTTAAATTGCGAGAAACGTCCATGTGAATATTTATACTTCGCGTCGCCACCATGTTGGATTTGTGATCACCAGGTTATTGATAGTCCTATAGGTCAACTTACTGTATGTTCATAGCCCCTATGAACACAAAAATATTGAGTTTGATTGCTATAAAAGATTCGTAGATATTCATAGCCGTCTAAATATTTCGGCTGGTCGGCATGTTGGATTGTTAAATGTATAGGCCATAGAGTCATGTACCCTTAAAGGAAAATTATTGCGTAGGTTCAATATTCAAACTTTCACTTCAATCGCATGATTACGACACAAGAAATAAAAACTTAATTTTATAATTCGCACAGCCGCCATCTTGAGGTTATGTAAACAATTGAAATAAATCAGATACCGGTGCATTACAATGTGTATAAACATTTCCTGTTCCAAGTTTCTATGCGTTTGGAACATTGAATCGCGAGAAAGGTCTATTTAAATTTTCATATTCGCTTGGCCGCCATGTTCGTTTTGTAGTTAACCGGTTTTTGAAAATCTTATAGGTGAACTTCCAGTAGTGGCCTTTATCTCCGTACAAAATGTCAGGGTGATACCGCTAATAGTATCAGAGATATAGAATGCCGGTGAAATAATTCGCACAGCCGCCATCTTGTGTTTATGTAAACAGTTGAACGAAGTTAGATGTTGGTGTATTACAAAGTGTATAAAAATATACTGTACCAAATTGTATTGCTTTTGGTTGGTTAAATCGCGAGAAACGTCTATTTAAAAGTCGCAACTTCGCTTGGCCGCCATGTTGGTTTTATATTTACCAGTTTTTCAAGAGTCGCATAGGTGAACTTCTAGTATTTCCCTTTATCACAGTAAAAAATTCCAGGGTGATATCGGTAATAGTTTCGGAGATATTGAATGCTGGTGAAGTATTACGCACAGCCGCCATGTTGGATTGGTGAGACGTAACAAAATTTGAAGGGCACGGTCGGGGTCGCCCGGAATTGTGCTATGATCTTACCGAGTTTCACTGATATCGCTCAAGCCGTTTAGAATTTATTAGGGGGACACACACACACACCTCACACACACACACACACACACGCACGCACACACACACGGACAAAAGGTGATCTCATAAGCCTAGTTTTTCAAAATTGAAAATAGGCTAAAAATGAATGTCATCTCGTGCAATGGTGTTGTCATGGCAACGTCTGATGGCTCATCCCTCATCAATTCAGTTGTGTTGCCATGGCAACGTCTAATGGCACTTGGCATTTCCTTTTAATTCCGAAATCATTTTGCTCATCCCTTGGCAGAATGGTGGGTCATATCAAAAATTATTTCAGACAAAAGTTTTAGGTAATTATTAGGGGAATATTATCCATTTTGTACGGTTTTGATATTGTGCCTATTAAGAGAGATATGATTAATGTTTCCCGAAAAACCCACTTTTTCTCACCCCTTTGGTCAATGGTTGGTGCTGTCAAAAAACTTTTCAAACATAACATTTTGGGCCTTATCCGATACATAGTATGAAATTTGAATGGATTCGATATTTCAAATATTTAGAGAATTATAGCGATATTTCACTTTTTCGAAAAAAGACCCCCATTTCCACTCCCTTCGACCGATTGTGCCCGTTAAAGAACTTGACCGAGATTTTATTGGGATACATATTATGTAAAAAATTCAAAGTGATTGGTGCAAAATTGCGGTAGTTATCGTGACCACAAGAGATTGATATATGTATATATATATACATATTGAACCCATGTACCATTGGTTCAAGGGGTCGAATCCAGGTATTTTTAGTGAAAGGAAGGAAAGAAATATACAGTCTTCAAAGGAACATAGAAAGATTTTATACAAGAGAGCAGGCATAACGTTGTGAAATAAACTGAAGCCAGGTGGCCGGGAAATGAGATCACGCATGACGCATCGCTTGTAGCCTATCATAGCTATATTTAGAACGAGTGGAACTTTCCGTCGTTTAGAAAGAGACCTTGTTTCGGAAATTAAGCTTACGATTGCATTAAAATGGCAACCGCGCAGCTGTGCCAGAAGAAGAATAATTAGATTTAACCCCTTTGCAAGAATAATATTAACTAAAGAAATACATCATTGTGAATCATTTCGGATTAGAGATTTTTGTGTGGAGACAGATGATATAATAATTGCCTAGAAGAGAAGTGCAGACGTGGCCCTACGTCATCGGGAGGTCCCCGAGACCCAAGGAGTGGGGAATTAAAAATCAACTGTAACACCCACACAGCTGAGGACCAAATTTTATTTAATATCTCAGAAATGCACGATTGATTTTCAGGTGCAGAGAGGTCATTTTACGTTTAGAAAACTAGCTTTCCAGAGATATAATTTGTATATGTGTGCGACCATTATTTCAGAAGTTGGTTCTGGAAAATGCGTGGATTTTATCTTTTTGTAGCCAAAAAGTATAAAAGTCCTGGCAGAACCAAGCCAATCATTCAGTCTACCATGTGTGCCGGAGGGCACGGTGTTGTTTCGCAAAGTACATGCAGTCTACAAGCATTCCTTGAGGGGAGACGCTGTATCACATCGTATAGACAGTATCCGACAGCCAGAGGGCGTCGCTGTATCAACAACTAACGTGCACCCGTAAGGAGGGGCCGAGAAGTATTATTATAGTATCGCCGTGTGGAGAATTAGGAAAATCCTAATACAGGATCTAGTTCCGCCAGTATCAGTTTTACAGTGAAAAGTTCAGTAATTACAGTCAGAGTAGGCTGCGAACTTAGAACAGGCGATAGGTCTTCAAAATACAGTCCAATTAAACGACCGAAAATATCGTAACGTTTTGAAGTACCATAACAACGAGATAAACATTCTATCAACGTTAAAGAAACCGACCAAGGTCGGACAAAACAAGGTTCGCATAGGGTTCTGGAAAATAGGAATTCGAGAACAGAATAAGCAGAAAGGAGAAGTAAATTCTAGACATTGTTTCATGGAAACAAACGAACTATAAAAAGCACTAAGTTACGAGGAGAATTAGATGCTAGAAATTAATAGGTCACCGATAGAGAATCTGGGAGACCGTGGACAAGACAGACTTTCGTTAGACCAACCAATAGGGTCTAGAAAGATGCAGTATAGAGCTAATAAATAATAGCTGATCGTCAGGGAACCGGATTTGAAGGAGTACGATACCAGGGAGGAGGTAGGTAGTTCGAGACTTTCATTCTGGTCAGATAGGAAGCCGACATTTACGAATTTCACCCTTGGAGACGGGAAGTCAAGAAATCACGTGTGAAAGGCATAATAAAAGCCTTAGTGATTAGAATCTGTGTAGTGTAAATATATAAAATTTGTGTTAAATAGTAATGTTTTAGTGATTTTATTGTGTATCATAGAAGAATACACCAGTGTAATTTAAAATGTCACCAGTGTTTAATGTATATGAGTTATGTGTGTGTCAAGATATGTCAGTGTATGAAATGAATTTGTGCAATATGGAGTAATCACAAATTGTGGGCGAGATGAAACATCGTTGGAAAGTACGGTCATGGACCGATCTGAACGTGTAAGTAACTATTTTCATTATATTATGTGTTGGGAATTTGTTTGTGTACAATCCACCTGAGTTTGAGAAATAGGGATGTTTTTGAATAACAAATAACAGAATAAGAGCGCGATCTGAACAAAATTAAGAAATTATAAAATAATTATGTGAAATGAATAAATCCTTTAGAGGAAATGAATGAGATAAAATATCAGTGTATTTGAAAAATATGAAAGCAAGCGGAATAATAATAATAATAAAACTACCTAAATGAAGATTAAGTTGAATTATATTAAAGTTGTAGCCTTTTGAGCTCTAGTAAAAGTATAAAGACATGGTGAATACATGTTCTTAAAGTATAGCGATTATTGTCACGGGAGAGGATTAATATAAAAATTGAGATATAGATCAATTGTTGTTGATGAATATATCAGTTCTTTGGAAGACGCTAGGCCTTAAAGTAATGTATAGCGCATTTGTCGCGCATTAAAGTAAATTGTCACGCCAGGAAGGCGTTGAATCTAAATATACTTGGTAAATTAATGGTGAGGGACAGTTGATTGCGGTAATTGAGCTATGATAAGTCCTCCAGTATGGGATTGGTTCCCGAGGCCATGTGTGTTATATTGTATTGAATAATGGGTGCGAATTTATTGTATTTGATGAGCGCAGGTTAGATCGAGGTCGCCCTATGCCGCTAATTTGTTGTAAGTCCTCCAGTATGGGATTTGTACCCGAGGCAGTTGAGAGAATCGAACCAAGGTTCGTTTGTGTGAAGCCCCTAAATATTGTTGTATTGGATTATTCTTACCCATCAATGATGACACTTCATAATTAATAAATGCCAAGGTTACGAAAGTGGTCTATGAACCTAAGTAATGTTGTTAAATAAATTAAAGAAACGCCAGGTCTGTTCAGAGAACTGTGAAGAAGAAATAGCTGTTTTAAAAGCATGAATGTAGCGGTCTCGAGAGGACGAGACATAGAGCCTCCCCCTCCTAGGCAATAAACTACGTCAAGTGTTACGGTCAGACCCTTGTTGTGGTAGGATCGGAGAAGACCGTCTGCTGGAAGTAGTAATACACCGTGAGTGTTTAGAATTTGTAAATGACCCGGGATTTGAACCGAGGTTCTTGGAGATTGAAAGTACCGCTTTCCAGTTCAGATCGTAGCTTTCTTATATGATAATGGTCTTTAAGACAAATAAATAAAAATCCCTAATGTAATGTTGTATTGATGTAGGATTTCACGAGCTCATTGAGGACCATTAGATTTCGGGAGTGATCTTAATTTTTGACTTTGTTCAAGTAGTCTTCGGTAACTCTGGAGTACACAAGTAATTTCCCAATCACTGTAGTGAATTTGTTAACTTGAGAGAGATGGTAACGTGAGAACATTGTGAAATGCCCAAAAATTTAAGTAAAGGAAAAACATTTATTTTAAATAAGATTATATATTGTTTTGATTGTAAGAAGCTCATAAAAATGATTTTGAGATTTGTGAAGAATAACGCATCTTATAGTGGAAAGTATCGAGCCAGGGGAGCTCGTGTTTGTATTGAACTTTTAAGTGACACTTTATGGAAGTGAAAATAATTATAAATTTGTTGGTTTGAAGGAAACCATGTGTTTTAATATGATATTTGTTTGATTTTATGTATTCCTTGTTCACTTTGAACAAGTTAGAAGGATTGGTCAGTAGTTTAATTGTTTAATTTGTTTGTAGCGCCATAATTTTGGTTAATTAAATGTTTTATAATAGGAGTTGATTTTGTTGTTATTTTTGGAAGTGTATCCTCTATTTAATCCAAAATATGTAAGTCACAGAGTGGGAGAACGTACCAAAACCCCGAAAATCCCGATTTGAGCATTGCTGGCATACTGTGATTTGCATATTTCTTACTAAAAGGGCACAGGGGGGCATAGAAGTACTGTACTTGGATTAATAATTAGAGGAACACTTAAGACGGTCATATCATGTAAAGTAAAGTAATGATAGGAATAGCTACAACATATAATGTTAACTGACCGCATGGGTCCCTAGAAACTCACACCGAGCAGCCCTGAATTAATAACCCCCCCCCCTAAAATCATATAATTTTGGCGCCCAGTACGCAGGGCTGAGGGAAAACTCGAGTTTTCTTGAAAAATCAAAATTTTCGTTTTTTCTTTTAATGGTTTTTCGAAATTTTGAATTTTTAAATACTTCCATAAAGGTTTTGACATTGAATGAGTATATCAAAAGGGTACGTTCTAGTAAACACCCGTACTAAGGTAAAATTTTGGAATTTGGGACACAATGGTTCAGATTACCATCTCTCAAGTATGTACCAGGGATGTGGCTTAGTAGCCCACTGTATTCTAATAAGATGGCATTGAGTGAGGAAATGCAGAGGCTTGTGGACGTCTTGAAGGCGAATATACAAGCAGAGAATAGAGAAGAGAGGCAGGGACTTTTGGACGCTTTAATGGCTGATAGCAATAAAAAGTTGGAGGCTATAAACAATAAATTGGAAACAATAGACAATACATTGGGCCTCCAACAGAGTACAAATAAAGAAGAGTTCGAATCCATAAATCACAATTTAGGATCTTTAAAAACTAATAGTGATAACATGGGGATTAAATTAGAGGCTATCGAGGCCGACTGTGTAAGAATGAACAGTGAATTGAAAGCTGAAATTGAAGGAATAAAAAAAGGGGTCAAATGAACTCCGAGAGAGTACAGAAGGGACAATGAATACCAAATTTCAAGGTTTTGATACGGGGTTGGAGACTAAGTTAAATCAGTTTAAAGTGGAAATTACATGTAACATGGAAAAAACTTGTAAAGAAAATGTAAATTCATGTGAAAAGAAACTTGTAACCCAGATCCAAGAGGTGCAGAAAGAATTAGAAGCTAAGATAGAATCTAACAGCAACATTTGTAAAGAATCCCGGGGAGAGATAAAGAAAAGTTTTAAGGAATTAGGAGACAAATTTAAAGGGGTGGAAGACCAAATAGGAAACCTCGAGGGAAAGGTCGATAAAATTCAGGCCAAAGTTGATGATATGGAAAATCAGAATCAGGAAGATGCGAAGAATAGGAAAGAGCAATTTGATCATTTTACCGGGCAGGTAGATGATAACTTGAAGAAGTAAGAAGCGGAAATAAATAAGAGATTAGGGACATATGAAGTGCATCTCCAGGGAGAAAGAAAGCAACGAGATAAAGAAAATAAGGATAATACTCAGAAAATAGATGAGATAAGCAAGGGCATCAATGAGGTTCAGGAAACCATGGAAACATTAAAGGTACAAGTAGGAAAAACCAATACTGAAGTAAACCAAGTCCAAGATGAATTGACGAGATTATATAAGAGTCAAGGGAAAACTGAGGAAAAGCTTGAAGGAATTAAGGGAGACATGGTCAAAGGACAAAAGGAGATGGAGAAAAAGATAAAGCAGATACGAGAAGATTTGGATTCCAAAGGTGACGTTAAGCCAGAAATCATAGAAGAACAGGTCGTGGTCTTCAAGAAAGAGGTCGAAAAACACTTAGCTGAAATGAGGTATAGTTTCAGGGAAGAGAAATTCCAACTCGAACAAGCAGTGGAAAAGAGTAAAAAGAATCAAGAAAGAATTCAGAATGAATTAGGATCCCGGTTGGAAAGGACTGAACATAAGAACAGTCAAATGGAAATTCAACTCATGGCTAATGAGGAAAGTGCCCGAAGAGAAAGGAAATTAGAATTTGAAAGTCAGGATGAATTTCAAAAGACAGGATGGGTAGATCCCCATGAACGCGGCACAGATCAAGATAAAGAAATAGGAGGGGAGAGCCCTTATAAGAACCCAGGATATCCGATGGCGATGTCAACACCTTATATGAACCAAACAAATGGTCAAATAATAAATATCATCAAGTCAAATGAGGACAGACCGGTGAAGTTTACGGGTAATAATATGTCAATTACTCCTAAATACTGGTTAAAGGAGGTCGCAGAGTACTTGAATGAAATGAAAGTTCCTCAGGATCGGAGACTGAGAGCTATTGAGAAGCTGTTGGCAGGTGATTGACTCACCTGGTTCAGGAGTTTCAGGTATACATTTGACACGGTGGAAGGTTTTAGAGAAGCTTTTCTGAAACGATATTGGGCGGCAGATGTCCAAGAGAATTTGAGGCTAGATCTGTACTCTAGGAAGTATAGCACAAATGCCCCATCTAAATATTCAGAATTTTTCACCGCTCAGCTGTGTAAATTCCGGGAACTTGACATTGCTCCTGCTGAGAACGACCTGTGTGCCGCCATTGCAAGACAACTTCCATATGAGATCCAGAGGTTGTTAATCTCATCAAAAGCCAGAAGTGCTGTGGAAGTGGAGAGTGTCTTACGTCAATTAGATATGACGACTTCACACGTTACTCCCAGGCATCCAAGACAGACTGAACAGGTACATATGGCCAGGAGTCAAGAAAACAGGGAGAAACCATCGACCAGAAATCAGTCCACTAGTACTGATACTCAGGGACTGGGTCGAGAATATGGACATCAGGAGCCTAGCGGAATACAGCCATACTATAGAGGAGGATATCGAGGAAGGAATCCTAGAAATACAGGTTATAGGCAACAAGAGAGCCGACCCTATAACAATAATAATCAGAGACAGGATAATAGAAAGAGATGGGAAAATTATCCCAGAAGGAATGTGAGGCCGGAAGACAGAAATGATGAATATCGGGCCGAAATAGAAGAAAGATATCAGGAAAGTCTTCGTTACATGAATGAACGAACAGACGAACCGGAAACGCCAAGAGTCCGTTGGAGTGAGGCAATAAAGAACCGAAAATCACCCGACCGACTAGAAGGAGCTCAAAGCTTGGAGCTACAAGCTCAATTGAAGAATGAGGGAAAAGGAAGCCCTCAGGATAAAAAAACTTCAAATTTAAATCAGCAAAAGTGGAAACATACCAGGAGCTGGGAGGAGGTAGAAATTGTGAATTGGATAGCTAGACCAGATAAGCTAATTAAAGAGGATGTGGAAGGAATCCCACCTATTAGAAGAGAACTACCTATCATCATGCTAAGGATAGAAGGATTACTGGTCAGGGCATTAATTGATACTGGATCAACCATAAGTTTAATTACGCAAACCCTCCTAAATGAATTGGAAACAAGAGGCCGCGTATTGAAAATTCCCACATCAAGTGTGAAGATTAAGGGAATTATTCCTGAAAAATCTTTAACATGTAAATTTCAGGTATACATTGATATGATCATGGGTAACGCTGAAATTTCGCAATGCTTTTTGCTGGTAAATCAATTGCCATATAATGTCATATTAGGTATTGATTTTATCCGTGAGAACAAGGTCATTATAGACCTAGCGCAAAACTGCATTAGGATTCAAAGAGAGGATGTGGATGAACAAAATATAAATTTACAGGTACAGGATGCGAAAATAGAAGAACAGGTATGGCATGTGGAAGAAGTGAACGAGGAAGGTTGTAAGGACATAGAAAAGATATTTGAAGTCCTAAATATAGAACTTGAAGAGAGTTTGGAAACTGAGTTCGAAACCAACCTGTCAGGAAAAATAGAGGAAGCTAAAGTTGACCTCGAAAACAAGGAAAAATTAAAGGAATTACCATTAAATTTCAGGGACGTATTTGATTCCAAGCCAGGAAAGATTGAAAATTTTAAATACGCTTTTCAAGTAAATGATTGGGCACCGTTCAGACAAAAATCATACCCGGTTGCAGAAAAACATTACCCACAAACGAAGAAAACACTGCAGGAGATGAGTGATGCAGGTGTTATAGAAAAGATGGCGACACCATATGTTAGTCCATTAGTAATTGTGAGTAAACCGGATGGCTCAGTAAGGGTGTGTTTAGATGCCAGGAATTTGAACGCGAAAATCATAACAGAAAATGATTCGGCACCACCCATAAAAGAAATACTGAGGAAATTTAAAGGCAAGAAGATTTTCACAAATATTGACATGACTTCTTCATATCATCATCTCGAGCCTGGAAGAGAAAACCAGTCTCTTAACTGGATTTCACTCGACCAACAAACATATTGCTTCAGGAGATGTCCGTTTGGTTTGAAGACCGCGGGATCAGCCTTAATAAGAGCGATTGATCGAAACCTGTCAGAGGAAGTGAATGATTGCACTATTCGTTATGTGGATGACATATTGCTTACCTCAGAAAACATTGAGGAACACTTCGAAAAATTAAAGAAATTATTGGATGATTTACGAAGGGTTAACTTTAAGATTAATTTGAAGAAATCAATTTTTTGTCAGAGACAAGTTACGTTTTTGGGGCATGTGATCGATAAGGAAGGTGTTAAACCAAATCCATGCAAATTAGAATCGATAAGAGATTTTCCCAGGCCTTTGAAGGTGATAAACGATCGCCAGTTTTTGAGATTGATTGGATTTTTCTCAGGACATTGTCCGTCATACACAAAAACTGTTGCACCACTATAGGACCTTCTGAAGAAGGGGGGCAAGTGGAAATGGACGGAGGAAACAGAAAAAGCATTTATAGAGGCCAAGGAAATGCTCTTAAATTATGTGAAGCTAGGATATCCTGATTTTAATCAGAGATTTGTTATACAGACAGATGCATCCCAGATTGGAATAGGGGCAATGTTATATCAGGAAAACCCGGATAACCCTGAGAAGAAAAATTATCTAGCCTTCACAAGTCGGAGACTGAAACCACACGAGAAAAATTATACAATCAGCGAGATCGAGCTGTTAGCGATATTGCACGCGTTGCAATATTGGCGAAAGATTGTATATGGGTTACCAGTCACCTTAAGGACGAATCATAAAGCCTTAACCTTTTTGATGAAGACGGATTTATCCAGTCAAAGGTTGATGCGTTGGGCTTTATGCATTCAACAGTTCGACGTAAATATAGAGTATTGCCCAGGAAAAGAAAATGTAGTTCCAGATTATTTAAGTAGACAGCCAGAGTCCACAGAAGAGGAAGTAATGGCTATTGATTTGGAAGACAGGGATCAGCGTACTCTGGATGAGTTAAGAAGCATTGGCCAACGACAACGCGAGGATCCATGGATGAACATGCTCATATCTTTCTTGGAAGGGAGTTTGATAAGGGGAACACCGGCGTACACTGAAGCGAATAAGATAGCTCAGGATTACACGTTCTTTAATGGATTGTTGTATAAGTTTGTGGACTCTGACCATACACGATTGAGGATCGTTGTACCTGCGATTTTGCAGAGGAAAATAGTATGATTAGCCCATAGATCGTTCGGACATATGGGAGTCGACAAAACAGTCTCGATGCTGAAGGAAGCATTTGTATGGCCGAGACTGAGAGAAACTGTAAGGGATACGCTCAAGACATGTGATCTATGTCAAAGGATCAAGCCAAATGCGTTTTTGATGAGACAAAAGCCAATACCATTGTTGCCCGAGAGGCCAGGTCAAATTATTTCTATTGACAATGTCGGACCTTTGCCAAAGGCTAGGAGAGGAAATAGACACATAATGGTGGCTATGGATGTGTTCACACAAATGGTTGTCCTTGCTCCCATACAGAAGACTAGTGCCAAACAGGTGTTAAAACGACTCAAAGAAAAAGTGATACCTATTCTGGGAAAACCCGAGAATTTGTTGTCGGATCACGGTAGTTGTTTTACAAGTGTAGAATTCAGACAGGAATTAGAGAGACTTGGAATACGTCAGATATTGTCTAGCATTCGCCATCCTGAGGCAAATCCTGTGTAAAGAGTTATGAGGGAAACGGCCAAGTATTGTAGGATATACTGTGCCGAAGAAAATTGGAAATGGATAGACATCCTGGATATTATCGAATTTTGTACAAACAACACAATCCATGAATCTACGGGAGAGATACCAATAACGTTACATCGGAATGAGCAACCAGAGAGACCATGGAGTCTGGTCATTCCTAGGCTAGCAGACGCTCAGCCTGGAAGAGATGTACGTATTAGAAGAGCCTTTGAGCATCTAAAAGCTCAAGCTGATAGAAGGCAAAGACGAAACAGGCACAAGAGGTATCATCGACCATTACTAGCAGGAGAAATGGTGTTAGTGAAAAGACCAGCCATTTCGGATCCAGGGAACCGCGTGTACAAGAAGTTCCAGAAAATGTACCACGGACCGTATCAAATAATAAGAGATTTAAGAAATAATGCCTATAGAATTCGGCACTGTGAAACGAATCACGAAGTGACCATGAACTCAGCGAATTTAAAAGTATATTACCCTCCCGAAGACTTCGATGAAGCAAATGAACAAGCCCTGGTTATGGAACAATTTAATGATGATGAATCCACTTTTGATAGAAACAATAGGAAGTTAGAACAAGGAAACAGAGCTCAACCATTCGATTGCGCTTGCGAATTAGAGAAACTGTATTGTGAGATAAGAGAAATAATTGATTTTGTTGAAAAAGAAAATTTCAATCTAAGGAGAGAGAATGATGAAATAAAGAAACGGGTAGGGATAGACCACACCCGTAACGAAGAATTATGTTCTGGAGACTTTAGTCCAGACGAATAAGAAAGAAAGAAAGGGTAGGGACAGGGCGTATCCAACCTACACTATCACCGGATATGACTTAAAAGGTGGAAAATCCTAATTATCGTGGGATTTTAAAAGAATAAAGATCAGAAGGTACTGAGAAATATTGGGATGGTTTCGACATGAAGACAAACAAGAGTTTTTGAATAATTGAAATAAATTTCCTCAAAATTTTTCGAAAATGTATTTACCCAAGGAGGGGAGAATATATATATACATAAATTATATATAAACTTTTGAACTGACGGTGGTTTTGGGGTCTGGGGGATGTGAAACGCGAAGATATGTCGAAATTTTTCGGAAGTCGAAACATGGTACCCATTGCAATAGTTAGCTTTCTAATGAAATCTACCTAATTGTTGGCAGGGAAAACCGGAGTACCCGGAGAAAAACCTGTCTGTCTTCGTTTTGGGGCAGATGACCTCGTAGTTCCGCCCCTTACAACAACAATAACTATCTAACTAACTAAACTGTTTCAGTTTTGTCCAGCACAAATCTCACATGGAGTGACCGGGATTTGAACCACGGACCCAGCGGTGAGAGACCGGTGTGCTGCCGCCTAAGCCACTGAGGTTTATGGTTTGGTACATACGTCATGTTAATAATCCTGCTGCAGAGGTTACACCAATTACACAATAAACACTAAAGTCCGTTCGCCGAGTTGAGATAGTGGAAGTAAACACAGTTGTACACGTGAATGCAAGGCTGCCCGCAAGGGGTGCATAGAGCTGTGTCTGTTGAACGTACGCCAACTACAGTGCTGTGTATAGCCTACTGTCGACCAAAATATTATGTGCACTCGAGTTTGAAGGTTGTTTGTGAAGTAACCAATAGATCTACATAAAATCCAAGAACATCATCATTTTTGTCGTTTTATTTTACGTTAGTTCATGTAGGTTTGGAATTTTTAATTTATATTTTAATATTTTTTCTCGCAGTTGGAACACAAAAAGGGCCCGTTTTAAGCGTGTTTCAACCATGCGTCACATTTAAGAATTATTATCTCACAAACCCGCCATCAGATCGAATCCAAATTTTAACACAATATACATTGGAATGATAGTAAATTGGTTTATTAATTTCAAAATTGTGTTTGTTCAGGAAAGAAAGTTGGTATCGTTTTTGTAAGGTATCTTTTTCCCGGCTCGGGATCGTTTGAAAAATTTAGTTCTTGGTCGCGTTTTAATCCTTATACGTCAAAAAGGTATGCTGTATGACTGTGAAATACGTAAATTAATTCACTTATTTTCATGGTTCACCAGCTAGCCAGCTGAACCATGTCTTAATTCCCCGTACAAATACAAACCGATATCAAATAAGTGAATTATTTACGTATTTCACAATCATACAGCATACCTTTTTGATGTATAAGGATTACAACGCTACCAAGAACTACATTTTCCAACCACCCCGAGCCGAGAAAAGATTACCTTACAAAAATGATAACAACATTGTTTCTTTAACACACAAAATGGTGAAATTTATAAACCTGTTATACAACATTCCAATGTATATTGTGTTAAAATTTGGATTCGATCTGATGACGGGTATGTGAGATAATAATTCTTAAATGTGACGCATGGTTGAAACACGTTTAAAAACGGGCCTTTTTGAGTTCCAACTGCGATACAAAATATTAAAATATAAATTAAAATTTCCAAACCTACACGAACTAACGTAAAATAGAACGTCGAAAATGATGATGTTATTGGATTTTATGTAGGTCTATTGGTTACTTCACAAACAATCTTCAAACTCGAGTGCACATAATATTTTGGTCGACAGTACATGTGAAGCGGGCTGACTTATCGGTTACATGCTACAGCGCGGTTTATTTATTGTTCGCTTATGTATTTATTTATTTATTTAATTAATTAAATAAGTTCTTAACTACTTATGACAGGCAACAGTATACAGTGCAGCAAGTCTTGTCTTTTCTAGGGCTACGGCATGACTAATTATCTCGGAGCTTCTTGGCTAACCCTGTCCGGCAGAGCCGATGACGTGAACTGGGCGTGTTTCCCTGTCCAGGCAGTCAAGTGACCACGTGCAAGTATTTACGCGCGCTATCTCGACTCGGCGAACAGACTTTAGCACAAACAGCAAAATGCACTCATTGTCGTCTACATCATCGTCATCATCTTCATTGTCATCTCCAGCGTCATCCTCCGGTTTCTTTTTTTGGTCGTAATGCTCGACAAATTCCGCCATGTTTTATAACGCTAGCTTCAATAACTTAATTTTAGCGTTTAAATTTAAACAACGTACTTAACAACAGCACAACTTTCTACAATTACTCTCTTCTTCTTCTTCTTCTTCTTCTTCTTCTGGCTCCTAACCGTTCTAGATGTTGGCAACAATCTTGACTGTGCAGTTGCTGTCACTTGCAGCTCGGAATAATTCAGTGGACGTTTTAAATGTCCAGGGTGTGAGATATTTTTACCAGGATATTTTTCTCCGTCTAACTGATAAGACATGTCTCTCGCCACAATAACTTTATGGTAACTGTTAGTTAGTTAGTTAGTTATTGTTGTTTTAAGGAGCGGAACTACGAGGTCATCTGCCCCTGATATGGTAACTGTGTTAGATGGCATAATTTGGGGCAAGAGCGGTGACGGCGACCGAGACTGCAATACAAACATATCATAACGGATGTTATTGTCCATTCATACAGAGGCATGAAGAGACTGACTGGCGACAGGGAAGAATAGAAGAGGAGGATTGCTGTCGACTAATCTACGGATTGAGGACATGAATGAATTGCTTCCTAACATTACAGATTCTGTATTTCTTCGTTGTAATACACAAATCCGTTGTTTAATACAATCAATAATGATCTATGTACCGGCCGCGCTGGCATCGGGAGCGCGTGGGTTCAAACCCCACCTCGGCCGTCCTGAAAATGGTTTTTGTGGTTTTCCATTCTCACCACCAGGAAAATGGCGGGACGGTTCCTTTCAATAGGTCCACGGCCGATTGCCTTCCTAAGTTCCTTCCCTGACCCGTCCTGAAAAGAAAAGTACATGGCCATTGGCTGCATTAATACAATTATTATAATGATGTATATTCGTACGTTCACCTGGCTCTTACAGTCGGCAAAACCCTCCCAAATCCAAATCCTTCGTTGTTGGTTGGCTCCTGAGTTTAGGGACTGCCACAACGCGGCCAAATAGCCCCGTGTACTTTGGGTGTGTGTAGAAGCTGTCTCATAACCGGTGTTAATTCGATGGCTGCATTAGTGTGTGTTATCTGTAATTCAGGTAAGGACTGCAAACGATCAATTTCAAGTAGTTCCTACTTTTGCTACCAAATTTTAAGGTCAACGGCACCTAGCTACTAGATGCCACCACAACCGGCATCTGGCAGCGAACGTTGGAACTTAATAGAGGGATAATCTAACCTATAAATTTAGCTTCACAAAATTGTAGTTAGTGGAAGGTTGTTGTACATGTCATAAATCTATGACATGGGCACGCCGGCTTTACTTCACTTTCGAAGTAAGGCATACTGAGGGATTTTTAACGCTCTTAAAATATCCGATGACTTCGGGCTGGTTTGAACCCGCGATCTTGGGCATAGAAGCTCAGCATGCTACCGACTACGCCACCGAAGCTGCTACTAGATCCTTCAGTCAGTTACATTCTTTGCTTAGTTCTTGCAAATAGGAGGCGTTGGAATTCGCCTTGTGCGCGGCGTTCGTACCCAAACATTACGTCACCACCTTGTCATCTAAGAATCTCAGATCTACCCAAGAGTCCATACTCGGTTATTACAGTAAACCCTGGCTAAAGCGGAAGGCAATCGTTCCAAATTTATATTTCCGTTTTCACAGGTTTCCGCTTTAGGGTTGAGTATTAATAAGACAGAACACACTACACAGAAATACTGTATTATCGCACAGGATTACTATGAAATGAATGAAGATTGGCGCTACGAGTGGCTGACTTCAAATCCAGACAGATTAGGTCTTTTCTCGGATCCAGTTAAGCAATCCCCTGGTTTCGACCTTCCCAGGAAAATCAGGACGTCGCTGAATCGTATAAGAACTAGAGACGGTAGATGAAAATTCTGGAAGCACAAATGGAAAATTGCCGTGAATCCTTTTTGCAACTGTGCAGATATGCCTCAGACCATCAGTCACATCACTATGGATTGCCCACTCCGAAGGTTCAATGGTACAATGAAGGAGATTCATCAAGCTAGTGATGAGGCTGTAGAATGGTTAGAGAAATTAGACATCCAGCTCTAGCTAAACTGACGCTACTTGCAGATCAAGGTCTCAATCTGTATACATGTACTTGTAAATAACCTGGAGAATATCCGCCAACACAAAGTTCCTCATTAGTCTATTAGAAGGCAATATAATGACAAGGAGCTTAGATATCTACTCTCCTTGACTCGCATAGTGCTTCAAAAAACAACAAAATTTGACATGCAAGCTGCCCTCTGGGTGTCAAATAACAACAATTGCAGCCGGCACTCCGAGGCCAAACGATATTATTATTATACTTGTAAATACTGAATATGCAAATAATTGTAAATTGCGTGTTCATGCCACACGAAATATATAATATGAAATATTTTGAGTTGTTCCCACTGTATACAACACAGTTAATTCTTTACCCGGACCTTTGTCTTTCTCGTGCTTTTCAATATCTCTCCTCCAGTGTAATGTCTTATGTTTAGAAGTAATTGTCACTGAATAAAAGTACGTAAATAAATGCAGGACACAGTAAAAATAACACCACTAAAGATAACTAAAGTTCATTGTTTTCTTCTGCTCTCATTTGTCAGAAGGAAACTGTGTGTATCACAAGAGGGTTGGAGGGAGTAACAGTACATTCCATTTACTTACAGATGTTGTGAAATGTAGCATAACTGCTGCGTCCTTGAGGAAAAATTAGAGTTAATGTTTCCTAGAACTTTGGTGCAAGTACAGTCGCTCTCAAAATTTAGTACATAGCCCGAGAATGTTCTCCGCAGTGGTTACGTGCAGCTGTGAGTGGTTGCCTCATCGGTTTAGTTGGTAGCACGGTGTCTTTGACAGGGTGAATCCCATACGTGTGGGCTGTAGCCAGTCAGTGTGTATTGCAATTAGCGAGCGTATGTGTCATCAGCACTTCCATCATCTGTTATGAATGGCTGTGGTGAGTACAAAGTATACTGTTTGCTTGTTATTAGGGAACAAAGCGATGACAGAATGCATTCTGCACATAAGTCAAGCAGCATTGCGCGGCATAGGAGCTCATGTCACCACGGACAGTTGAACGATGACAGAGGCTACTTGAGCTGAGTCATATCCTACTCACACAACTGTACCTGTCAACGAAGCAGGATAACGTGTGACACAATAAACAAAGAATAGTTCCCATCTCGACCGCCGGCAATCATTTCGTGAAAGGCTAATATGATGCAAGCGGCAGCCGTGTTGCCAACGTAACTTCTGTAGCTAGCTCTCGCAGACGCATGTAGGCGCTGCGGAGAACATTCCCGGACTCACTGTATTAAGGAGCCTCCGTGGCTTAGGCGGCAACACGCCGGCCTCTCAACGCTGGGTCTGTGGTTCAAATCCCGGCCACTCCATGTGATATCTGTACTGGACAAAGCGGAGGCCGACAGGTTTTTCTCCGGGTACTCCGGTTTTCTCTGTCACAATTTCATTCCAGCAACACTCTCCACTATCATTTCATTTCATCTGTTATTCATTTAATCATTTCCCCAGGGGAGAGCGACAGGCTTCGGCAGCCGGCACAGTTCATATCCTCGCCGCTAGATGGGGGCTTCATTCATTCCATCTCCTGACCCGGTCGGTCAACTGGAAGCAGGCTGTGGGTTTTTTCTTTGTATTATGGGTAAGATAATCCGTCTTAGTCTGGTTATTTACTTTTACAGTTCCGGAATTTCATTCCGTTTCTGCGTTTGGCATTTTTCCGGTTTACAGTGTCATTTTACATAGGAAATACCTCCGTTCCGAATTTTGTTTTCCGTTTGTCCAGGTTTCCGGTATAAAAAGGTTCCGGTTTAGGCAGGTTTCACTGTACATGCTCCTTGGTACAGTGCTTGAAGGTGAATGTATTTACTGATGAAGCTCGGCTTAAATCATTTCTGGCACGAAGCTAACTTGTAGAGACAGGAACTCGCCTCAAGATTTATACACCCCAGGCTACGTTTAGTAGTGACGTAACCACAATGGCGTTTTACCGGAACCTCGTGAGAGTCGAGTCCGTGCGCGCAGAGGAAGGAAATGACGAACAGGAAGTGGAGTTGAGAAGCAAGTTTGAAAGTTCTTGTCTGAAGATTACAAGTTGGACCGAATGTTCTCCTCACACAATACAACCACCACCAAGTTATCATAAAAATTAAATGACCCATGCTACTTTTAAGAGCAGCACTATGCATAATTTCAAGAAAGCGCTGCTACCCCTAAAGACACAACACTCAAGTTGCTCAAGCCTTGGAATATTAGGCAGTTGAGAACTGAAATGCTCTTCGCAGACGTGTCAACTTATGTGCAATGAGAAGAAATTGAGCAGGGTGTAGTCGGTAGCATGTTGAACTGCTATGCCTATGATCACGTGTTCAAACCCGGTCGAAGTCATCGGATTTTTAAGGGCGTTAAATCCTTCAGTATGCAGTCCTTGATTTAGGCATGTAAAATAAACTAAGTTAAAGAACAGAGTGAAACCATGGGCTTGTACTTGAATATGAACAAGACAAAACTAATGACAACAGGTTTACCATCAAACATTATGATCACAGAGGTGAATAATTTGTTTGTTGGGATCAACTATTAGTAGTAGTGGCTCATGCAGTCAAGAGATTCGCCGAAGACTTTCCCTAGGAAGAGCAGCTTTTAAAGGCCTGGAAAAGATCTTCAATTGTTCAGATGTATCATTCCTTACTAAAATCAGAATGGTTAAGGCACTAGTCTTTCCCATAGATACATATGGTTGCGAAAGCTGGACCATAAGGAAACGAGATAGGAAGTATATTGATGCTTTCGAGCTCTGGTGTTGGAGAAGGATACTGCGTATTCCTTGGACAGCCAAGAAGACAAATGTATGGGTAATTCAAAATTTCAAACCAGATCTGTCTCTTGAAGCACTGATAACAAGATTACAGCTGTCATAATTTGGATACATAATGAGACGTTCTGATTAGTTGGAAAAGACAATTATGCTTGAAAAGGTGGAAGGGTCTCGGAGACGAGGGCGGCCAGCATTCAGATGGATCGACTCCATCAAATCCAACATGAATATGTCAGTGAAGGATCTGAAGTATATGGCTGCAGACCGAATCATATGGAGACAGTCCATCCATGGAGTCACTAGGAGTCCACGCTGACTTGATGGCACCTGATCATCATCATCATTATCATCCAAATAACCTACCACTACAATTTGTTGGTTATATTTTGTTAGACACGCTCTATCAAACTAATTTGTATTTTACAAATGTAATTCAGAATCAGAAAGTCCTGCCATCTTGCCCTGTTACGTCCCATATTCCTCGTAATGAATGGAGCTATCCTGTGAGGGAAGGTACGAGTACAATGCTGAGCTCTGATACAATGCATGTGAGTAACTTGTGACGTACATCCGCGACTACGTTCATTGGAATTAACACAAGGTAATCCTGACAGGTCCGCTGGTCGTAAAGGCAGTGCACTGCGTGAAGTGATCAATGCCCTCACACCACCTCACATCACCTGCGCTGTGGCTGATCAATGATCCATTAAAGGAGCACACTTGATAACTTGGTACCACAGCGCCGCACCGCGGGTTCACTGTTAGACCGTCATACGAGGATTGTATTCCTTTTTTCAAGTTCCGATGGACTGTATACAAATAACTGATTTTACTACTAAATGTTTGCTTGTTTTATACTTATGTCTCAACATAATCTCCAAAACGATTGAAACATTTGTCGTATAGTTAACCCATCTTTCCAATGCCCTCGGAAAAAAATTCTGCCGCCACTAAGGTGAGTATGTCAGGAGAGTCTGGTTGGTTGGTTCTTAAGTTTAGGGTCTGCGACAACGCGGTCATGTAGCCCCGTGTACTTTGGGTGTGTGTAGAATCTGTCTGATAACCGGTGTTTATTGTGATGACTGTATTAGTGTGAATCTGGAGAGTCTCCTGAAGTTGTTCCGATTTGGCGAGGCGTTGCCGCCCAACCACACCTTCAATTCTCGAAAAAGGTGAAAATCATTCACAACCGCACTGTGCCAACGTCACGCTAGACATTTTTAAAGAATTCAAGTATGACGTTTTGGATCATCTGCCGTTTATTCCAAACCAGCACTGACTGATTTTAACCTTTTTTGAAGCTTGCCATGGTGGGTAAGTGGTTAACGTGTCGGACTACCAACCCCAAGCTTCCAGGTTCGCCCCTGGCCGTGGTAAGTGATTTTTGAAAGGCGACAAAAATCTCGACATGGATGTCATAGGTTGTTGGCATGTTAAAGAACCCATTTGAATTCAGTAGGCCGTGTTCAATGGAAAAATTAATCTCGGGATTTTCCGCAAACACAAAGTTCCTCCATTCTCTACCAGAATGCGCTGCAGTGTCAAGGAGCTTAGATATCTAACCTCCTTGACTTTCATAGCGTTCAGAGGAATGACGAAATTCGACATGCAAGCTACCCTCTGGGTGTCAATTAACAAAGCTTGCACCCGGCAGCCGAGGCCATACGATATTATATTATTATTATTATTACCTTTACCAAAAAGGAAACACTTCAAGATACTGTCCAGACGTACCCAACTCAGTGGCGGTGGAATATTTTGCAGAGGGCTTGGAAAAGCTGGTGTAACGATACGACAAAGGTCCCAAGTAGTAACATTGTATCTCAAAACTCAATGTTTTGAGATATGGCACTTTAAATATTTGCACGTTCCTAGCAAATCAGGGAAACTACTTATTGTTGATTTTACAATTTATTGTTGATGTAGGACAGAAGGACAACAATATATATAATTTTTGATATATTTTAATTGTTTATTACAGAATTACATGAGATACAATAATCAGATCCTAAATGATTCAAAATATGAACATTGTATGTTGAGTTACAATGATAATACTAGTAAAATGTATAAAAATTTGACAGTTATTTAAATATGTTTCATTGTACACTCTGTTTCAACATAGGTATCATTATTTAATTATTCATCTCTAACATGACATTCTATTATTTTAAGCATAATACAAAGGTAATAAATGGATTTAAATGAAAAATGAAATAAAATTACAAATTACACATAATGATAACTACAATTGAATAAAAACTGACTGGTACAATTTCAACAAAGACATGAAATAGCAGATGCTCATGGAATTTTTAAGATACAGAACTACTGTACACAGTAAGAAAGATAAAAATTTTGACCTGAAATAAAACAAACAATGATAATAGATAATTGCAACAATTAATCATTTAATAGTGATTAAAACTAACAAAATATTCATTTTCTCTTTCTTTTCTATTTGTAGCTTAGGTTTTCATAGAAGGGTCTGTAGCATGCTGGGATATGTCCAGAAGTACAAAGTGACATTAAGTCACGGTACTTATCTTTTGTAATGGGCAATGGTTTTGAAAATGCACATTTTAGATTATAGCAAGTTGTTCTTCTACCACGATGTTTACTATACAAATCCATTGTTTTTACTTCTGGACTTAGGTGGTCAGTTTTTACGCGGAGTAATGTAGGATTTTCTGCATTTATTTGAACTTCTTTGACCTTATTCCACTGAACTTGTTCACCATCTGCATAATGCGACCAGTTCCTATTATCTAATTTTAAAAGTGCCTTCAGATAAAAAAATATCGTCTTGAGTTATTTATTTTACTATATATGCCTTACCGTTAAGTTTTGCTGTTTTAATTAGCATAATCCATTGATCGGGAGTGTAGACAGTGATGCCCTTCTTTGCCCTTTCAATTCGGGCATGCATAGAATCGCCTTCATTTTGCGTGTGTCCTTTCTGAAGGAACCTCTGGGTGATGTTTACTTTATATTTATCAGCAATCAACGAAAACATAGCATACACATTTTGTTTACGGTTTTGACCGCTGCAGTTATCTGAAAATAATACGAATTCCTTAACACCTTTTTCAATTTTAGTTTCCATAAAACTCATTAAAAAACTTCCAATTTCATTGCTTCCCTTTTGCCCTATCGATTCATGCCAAACGTAACAGTAACCTTCATGCTTAGACAAGTCATATACAGTGAAGTTGTAAGTCGAATATTTTCGTTTGTAATAAAACAAACTTACTTCACTTTGTGGTGTTACTAGAACTTTTTGTAAATCAAAACAAGCTACACATACAGTAGGATCATCAATCACTCTCATTTTCTGTTTTTCCTTAACTTCCCTGAGAAATTCTGTGACTGTACGGTGAGTTTCATATGCTGTTTGTAGGTCGTTCTTCTGTTCTTGATCTGAATTTCTGTAAAGGTTGCATAACTCAAATTGATCCTTCTTAGGTATAAAAAAAACCTATATTGAATTCTGATACAAATATGTCTCTATATTGGCGGGCAGTTGCAAGTTCCTGGTATCCCATTTTCTTTGCCCATTCTTCATACAACTTAAAGAGTTCCCCTATAGACAGCCCTTCTTCAAAATATTTACGATTAGTTTCTTTCCTCAAATAGTGGGATTCAACAACAGGAATGGAAGCAACGTGGGCTCTTACACTTTCTTTTATAGAATGTTTTATAATTTGCCTACCTCTATTGACATGTTTTCCTCTTTTGTCTGGGGAAATAGCACCAGATCCAGAACTATCGACCTTATTTAGAGCGGACATGACCCACATATCGTTTATGCCTAAAGTATGAAGAAACATTGTTTTGCGTACTTTCACAAATTTTCCGTTGACTTCAAATGAGTATAGTACCGTAAGCTACATTTTCTTCTAGAATTCCCTTTCACGGTTTGTTGCTTTTTGTCTAGTATTGTAACACTTCAAGCAATGAAATCCCATTTACGTGTATGACTTTCAATACTCCAGAATTTACCGAATAATTGCAATCTCTCTTCATTATTAATCCTAACTTTACAGCTGTAACGACATGTCACACCACAACCTGGTCCTAGTTCTCTGGCTGGTACAGTTTTACCAGTATTGCGACTTACACACGACTGTCCCATACCTCTAGCTTTTTTGCATTGTTCTACCTTCCAATTATTCACATTCCTTGGACGTTTCCTTCCTGGGGTGTCTTTCTTTGGAACCTTTCTACTCTTTCTTATTTTATTTTCATTGTTATCAAAGGTTGTATTCGAAGACGTACTTACATCTAAAGATGTACTCTGGTCACTCGGCTCACTGTCTTGTATGGAAGTGTTCTTCAAGGTATCTGGTAATGGGATAGGGCTTTCTCCTGCGTCTGTGAATAATAAAATTCGCTGAAATAAATGTCTAGTGATCTCAGTGCCTCATAGTAAGAAATAACATTCACTTCATAGCTTAACGCTCTAATTAGTGAATATGTACAATGAAATTTACCTTCAGATGGCCTTCTCGATACAACATTAACAGTAGGAGGGAAGGAGACTATAGTCCGGTCCTCACTGTAAATATCTGACAACGGGTTTACGTTGGCAATTACGTGGTATTGACCTGTAAAGAAAAATAGATAAGGACTTCATAAATATACATTCGGTATATTAAATTCAAATCATTTTTCCTACTTCACTAAAGTCCATTTTACAGTATAGAAGTAATCAACACACCTTCATTATATGTCATGGGGGTATCATTAGTGCTTGTAGAAGGGACAGATCTTCCCACTGTAGTATCCTCATTGAGAAAGTCCGATGATACTGTGATTGAAATTTTAAAATAAAAAAAGGATTATTAATAACATAGAGTAACGACTGCAGATAAAACTTACACAAGCAATGACTCTGTAGGCAATTCAGTCAAATATTATTTCCTCTAATTAAAATTTAAAGAATGAAGCTGTTAATAACAACAACAGTAATTGTGGTTGTTATTATTATAATACCAAAAACACTTACCTAAACTAATTATTTCCTTATTTTCGACGATATTATGTGCCATTTTCACCATTTTTCTTGTGCGGGAACTAAAATCACTCATGGTTTCACTTAAAGAACACTCAGAAATAATGACAAAGAGGATGCAATGCAAGCTTCTTTAGCATCCATTTGCAGACCATCAGCTGTGAATTGGCGGCAAAACAATAGAAGCGCTATTCGTATGTTGTAGCAGTGTAGGAAACACGATAAAACAAAACTAACAATATAATTTAAAATTCAACAATGTTACACAACAATGAAAAGCTTCGAGTAGTATAATTGTAACTCAAGATACAATGTTAATACCTGTAACATAGGATCTGGTTACTGTTACAATATTAATATTTTTGGAAATAACTTTTTTTTTTTTCAATTGCAAACATACAATTTTTTATGGCTTAAATGATAGATAATTTCAATGTTAGTTCATTGGTTAACTTAACTCAAAACCCTAAAAAAGTGAGTTACAATGTTACTACTTGGGACCGTCGATAATGTTTCAATAGTTTTGGTGATTATGTTGAGACATAAGAATTAAACAAGCACACATTTAGTAGTAAAATCAGTTTTGTATGTCAATCTGTTGTTTTTATACAGTCCATCGGAACTTGAAAAAAAAACAGCCCTCGTCTGTTTGCGACAGGCTACAGTAAACATCTACCAACAGGAAGCAAAATAAGATATCAATGTAAATTGCCTCTAGCACTTTTCTCAGCCTCCTGTACTCTAAGCTTGTCAATTCGTAAACATGCATTCTTGATGTTCACCGCAGATTCAATGCCCATATCACTCATAACTTTCATTCTACTAACTGACCCATCATTGGTTGGTTGGTTTCTCATTTTAGGGGGCTGCGACAATGCGGTCATGGAGCCCCGTGTACTTTGGGTGTGTGTAGAATCTGGTCTGATAACCGGTGTTAATTGTAATGACTGTATTAGTGTGTGTTATATATTTTTAATTCAAGTAAGGACTGCAGAAATTCTATTTTCAAGTAGTTCCTACTTTTGCTACCAAACGCCACCGTCAACGACAACTAGTTCTGAACTTAGTTACTAGATGCCATCGCAGTCAGCTCCTGGCGACGAATGTTGAAACCTAAGAGTGTTAGTCAAATGAAAATCCACAGCCTGCTTCCTGTCTCCGACCGGGTCAGGAATGGAATGAATGAAGCCCCCATCTAGCGGCGAGGATATGAACTGTGCCGGCTGCCGAGGCCTGACGCACTCCTCTGGGGCAATGATTAAATGAATGACAGATGAAATGAAATGATAGTGGAGAGTGTTGCTGGAATGAAATGTTGACAGGGAAAACCGGAGTACCCGCAGAAAAACCTGTCTGCCTCCGTTTTGTCCAGCACAGATCTCACATGGAGTGAGTGTTAGTCAAATATAACCTATAATTTAGCTTCACACAAGTGTAATTAGTGGAAGGTTCTTTTACATGCCATATATCTATGACAAGGGACCGACGGCCTTACTTCCCCTCCAAAAGAAGACATACTGAGGGATTTTAACGCTCTTAAAAATCCGACGACTTCGGACGGGTTTGAACCCAGTGACTTTGAGCATAGAAGCCTAGCCTGCTACCGACTGCGCCACCGAAACCATTGACCCATCGTTCAAACACAACAATGCATCCAAGACACCAGTTTATAGGGCATTGATGCCCACATACGGTCATAGGATTTCCATGGATACCAAAACATTTCTCGTCAGGCGGATACCTGCGCTTGCCTGCGTCGGTATATCCGACGACTAAGTAAGTGCTATTGTTAGTGACCCGCTGTTTCACATGCCTTTACTCAGTGGGACAAAACTCATTAGTCTATTTTCATTTTATGAAAAAATAGGCTTATGAGATCACCTTTTGTCCGTTTGTGTGTGTAAGGGCAGATGACCTCGTAGTTCCGCCCCTTTAAACAACAATAACTCCGTGTGTGTGTGTGTGTGTGCCTATGTATGTGTTTGTTAGTTTGTGTGTGTGCCCCCCCCCCCCTTATAACATCTAAACGGCTGGAGCGATTTCAGTGAAACTCTGTCAACCCTGACCATGCCCTTCAAATTGTATTACATCTCATCAATCCCACATGGCGGCTGTGCGAAATATTTCACCGGCATTCTATATCTCCGAAACTATTACCGATATCACCCTGAAATGTTTTGTGGTGATAAAGGGCACTACTACACGTTTATATATGTAACTTTCAGAATCCTGTCAAGTACAAAACGATCATGGCGACCAAGCGAAGTTGAAACATTTTAATAGACTTTTCTCGCTATTTAACCATCTGAGCGCAGTGAAATATGGCACAGGAAAGGTTTAGACACATTGTAAAGCACTGGCATTTAATAGGTTCGATTGTTAACATAACCTCAAGATGGCGGCTGTGCGAAATTTTAAAATTAAGTTTTTATTTCATGTGTCGTAATCATGCGATCGAAGTGAATGTTTGAATAAAGAACCTACGCAATTATTGTCCTTAAATGGTACACAACTCTATGTCCTATACATATAACAATCCAACATGGCGACCATCTGAAATATTTAGCCGGTTCTCAATAACTACGAATCTTTTACAGCAATCAAACTGAAATTTTTTAATGTCCATAGAGGCTATGAACATAATTCACCAATAAGGCTTTCAATAACCTGGTGAGCACAAATCCAACATGGCGACGACGCGAAGTATAAATACTTCTCGCGATTTAACCATCCGAGTGCAGTGAAACTTGGTACGGTAAATGCTCATACAAATGTTAATCCATTGGCATCTAATTTATTTCAATTGTTTACATAACCACAAGATGGCAGCTGTGCGAAATTTTAATATATAGTTTTTAGCCTATGTTCATTTATGAAAAAATAGGCTTATGAGATCACCTTTTGTCCGTGTGTCTGTGTGTGCGTGTGTGTGTGTGTGTGTGTGTGTGATGGTGTGTGTCCCCGCCTAATAACTTCTAAACGGCTGGAGCGATTTCAATGAAACTCGGTAAGTTCATAGCACTATTCCGGGCAACCCCGACCGTGCCCTTCAAATTTTGGTACGTCTCACAAATCCAACATGGCGGCTGTGCGAAATATTTCACCAGCATTCAATATCTCCGAAACTATTACCGATATCACCCTGGAATATTTTACGGTGATAAAGGACACAACTATAAGTTCACCTATGTGACTTTTGAAAACCTGGTAACTGCAAAACCAGCATGGCGGTCAAACGAATTCGCGACTTTTAAATAGACTTTTCTCGCGATTTTACCAACCAAACGCAATAAAACTTGGTACAGTATATGTTTATACACATTGTAATGCACCGACATCTTACTTCGTTCAATTGTTTACATAATTTCAAGATGGCGGACGTGCGAAATATTTCAACGGCAATCTATATCTCTGAAACTAATAGCGGTATCACTCTGAAATTTTGTACGGAGATAAAGAACACTACTGGAAGTTCATCTATAAGACATTCAGAAACCGGCCAACTACAAAACGAATATGGCGGTCAAGCGAATTTGAAAATTTGAAATAGACCTTTCTCGCGATTTAATGATCCAAACGCAATGAAACTTGGTACAAGAAATGTTTATATACATTGCAATGCACTGGTATCTAATTTAGTTCAATTGTTTTTATAACCTCAAGATGGCGGCTGTGCGAATTTTATATTTTTTTATTTCTTGTGTCGTAATCATGCGATCGAAGTGAAGGTTAGAATAAAGAACCTACGCAATAATTTTCCTTTAATTGTGCATGACTCTATGACCTATACATATAACAATCCAACATGGCGACCCTCCGAAATATTTAGATGGATCTCAATATCTACGAATCTATTACAGCAATCAAACTGAATTTTTTAATGTTCCTAGGGGCTATGAACATAAGTTCACCTATCGGACTTTAAATAACCTGGTGATCACAAATCCAACATGGTGGCGACGCGAAATATAAATATTCAGATGGTCGTTTCTCGCAATTTAACCATCCGAGTGTAGTGACACTTGGTACAGTAAATCCCTATACAAATGTTAATCCACTGGCATTTAATTTTTTTCAATTGTTTCCATAACCACAAGATGGCAGCTGTGCGAAATTTTAAAATCTCGTTTTCAATTCTTGTGTCCTAATCATGCGATTGAAGTTTGAATACTACACGTAGACAATACTCTTCATGTAACAGCACATAACTCTAAGACCTACATATATAAAAATACAACATGGCGACCATCCGAATTATTTAGTCGGTTCTCAATATCTACGAATCTATTACAGCAATCAAACTGAAAATTTGTAGGTTGATAGAGAAAAATAACATAAGTGGGATATATGAAAATAGGCTGTATAGTTCTTCACGGAACTACTTGTTACTTCTTGTGTCCCAATCATGCGATTGAAGTTTCAATACTACACGTACACAATAATCTTCATCTACATAACTCTAAGTCCTACATATATGAATATTCAACATAGCGATCGTCCAAAATATTAGACGGTTCTCTCAATATCTACGAATCTGTTACAACAGTCAAACTGAAATTTTGTGTGTTGATAGAGCAATTTACATAAGTAGGATATTTGAAAATAGGCTGTATAGTTCTTCATTGAACTACTTGTTTAACATTGTCCTACGATTCATAGCCTATAGGAACGAATTTCTCCTCAAATGCCGAAATGAGTTGCTTGAATATGCCTTTTCTATTACATTAAAAATATGGTTACACCGCCTATCGTTCTGCATGACAATGCTAGGCCACACACAGCAGGCGTTGTGTCGGCAATGTTGGATCGCTGGGGCTGGGAGGTCCTCTATCACCCCCCATATTCTCCCGACATCAGTCCCTGCGACTATGATCTCATCCCGAAGATGAAGATGACAATGACGTTAAGCAGGCTGCCGAGCGCTCTCTTCGTACTGTACCCTTATATCTGGATGATCCACCAATATCCTCCGGCTGGAAATAATCTGGGATTGTAGCATCTTGACGCCCCGGCTAAAAACGACATGGTGCAACTTGGCGAAAACACTCAGAATTAGGGACAGGTATTTTCTCAAACGGAATGTGCTGCAGTATCTAACTACAGAACAGTAGGGTCATCTAACTACTTTGGATAAAGAAAAATAACTCTATAAAAATCTCGGGCGTTAGGATACGGATTAGGTCGCTCGGGAACTTCCACACTACAGCACATTCCTCTACCATCTAACTACAAGTATAAGGCCAGTTTCCTATAAAACAATCAGGAAATCGTCAACACGAATCCGTCTATTTATAAAAATAAAAAAAATTCACATCTCGTGTCACCGAGCTTTGATTAAATGCTCTCGAAAATAAACCATGAAATAAAATATATGACTGAGCGTCATTAATCCATATACAAGTACAAATTGTTTCGCTAAGAAACCGTAAAAATTGTTACGTGTAAGCTTAAATAAGCTTCTATACAGCGAACAACTGCTGTGCCCTAGGTGACGGGAGTTTATAACAAGGAAAATGTTATAAGTAAAAAATTTAAATAATCCCAAAAATAAATGGCGTTACCCATGACGTACATCTCCGTCATTACAAATACTAATCATTACTCTATACAATTCATCTCCCGCACCGTAATATTAATATTTCTTCCTCTAAGAAGCGCAAAATCTCTACACAAAGTTTTAAGGTTTAAATTTAAAATATAAAACACTCCTAAATCTATTTACGAATTTATCTGAAATACATTTAATATAACATTCTATACAATGAAAATAATCACGTCGTAGTTCGTCAATTACTTACTTAGAAATAAAATATTTACAACACGTTCGTTCCTTTCTCCCGACAATATAACATGTAATTGTCCTTCCACATTACTTCTAAATCTCAACGGGCTTCAGAAAAATATTACTTCACTCTACTTAGTCTTATTCGTGTTTTACGTTAACATCTGGGATTCCATAATCCACACAATTAAGTAGAGACTAGTTCAAAAACCTCCTACAACTTATCTGTTCATGTAATAAAAATACTTAATAAAAATACACATTTCCACTCGTTGAATAATTACCATAAATGGCAAGCATTAGGATAAGAACCATTTAATAGATATCAGTTTACTCTCAGCTTCAACAAAGATCCATTAAACCCTATAATTTCTATCAGATTTAACTTCATCCAGGATCCGCTGTCCTGTGAATTTCAAGGAGTTTCAACTCTATTGAGACTATTTCAATAACATCCACAATTACTAAACTTCCGTAACAATTATCTTACAACTTCTTACTTTCATGAAATACATGCGCCTGTCCCTACAGTCATTTCCTCAAAAATAGATCAATGGCTATACACTGGTTCATTGTCTCACAACAAATACCTCCGTCTACAACGGGAATAATAAATCTCATACATCGAGATACTTCGCAAACTTCCATAACATTTCATTCTCTACACTTTCCAATAATAAACTCTTCTTTCAATCATCACAATCTTAATGAACATATAATAAAAATACTGGTTCTCTCCCTGCCTCAATTTAATGGGTAATGCGATAAAATGATAATCTTTAAATAGAATCTTATTTCTTTACTTCACTCACATTTCTCAAAATTCTTTCAACAGACTGTAACATTTCTTCCATTTCATTATTACGTTATTTCTTACTTCAAAATATGTTCTCGTTCGCATATGTTAATTCTACATTATAATACTTCACAAATTCTTTCTTTACTGTCTGTTCAACAAATTCTAATACTTTCAAAAAACCATTACTTACAAACTTTCTTCACTAAATTCGTTTCATTATTTCTCAGTTCGTGACTTTCTCTAGATCTCTAGAATAGATCTTTCGTAATTACATTCTTTGACATACACTTCCTTTCACATACTTGGAAAACATTTCCATTATTACATTTATTGATAAAACATAGATATCGTTCGATTTAATACACGTTTGAACTTTACAATAACAATTCTGAACAAACAAACTATAAAATCCTGAGCTAAAGTATAAAATCTGAATAAAACTATAAAATCTCCCCTCAAATTTCGAATATCGCAATGAAAAATCCCTCAAATTCCGAAGTCGTCGATAAATACTATCAAACATCCGCATGATGTTTTTACAAATATAACATTGAAAACTGCAACAAACTAACAAACAATATAGAAAAATGGCATTCAACAATAGTTGTCGGATATTCAAGATCTACAATTCTACATAGTGGGATATTTAGCGTTGGTCCTTGGACTACCTTGTGCTGGGTTAGAGTTGACATGAAGTGGACTCCCTTTGGTTACCCATTAGAAACGGAATGATTCTAGCGGCTTAAGACTGCGTGGTGGTCAGCATTCTTGTCCAAATCTCCCTCAGAATATCTCGTGCGGTCAGGTACTGGGATTCGAACTCGATCATCATCGTGCTGTCTCCTCCTTCCGCCGATGACTCTTCTGATTGAGATGGGATAGCCCTTTCTCTCTTCGGCACCGGGTAATTCCCTGGTCGCCCTCGTACATGAATAACTTGCAGTCTTCCCCCATAGTTCCCTGTAGATTGAGATGGTAAAATGACTGATGATTTTAAACTTTCTATTACGGGAGAGATGAGATGTTGATGTTAAGTCATCTCGGATGTTCTTGATGCCATCATAGCGTTGTTCCCAAAATTGTTTAAGCGTTAATCACGACGCCTGCAGAATCTTCATGAAATTCATCCCTCAACTTTTCAATTTTTATCATCTTGAAGCTGTAGCTTTGTCGTAAAAATTTAATATTGTTTCCTCGCTGAATATCTATGTTAATATTACATGCACATTACTGGGTGCCTTCGATGAATAATTCTATCTCTTTCGTTCAACTTGGAGACTAGTTCGTTGTAACGTCCTTCTACTTCGAAGTCGTGGTTGATAAGAGCCTCGCTTCCTCTCGTCTTTTCTCCGCGTCTCTTTTCCAAAAACCGCGTCCTTTTCAATCCATGGCTCTGATTGGTTGCTTATATTAATTGATCAAACTCTTCATTAATAACTTAAGAACTCTGCTGTAATTATATTCAATCATTCTTAATTATCATTTAACACTCTTCATGATGGTTTAATGTAATAACTTTGTCCTAGTAATTATATATGTTAATTACTCTGTTGGTGTTAATTTTAATAGGCGGCTTCCCATTGGTCATGGTCGCGTGTCGGTCTCGCGTCGGCTCCCTCTTCTTTCTCTTGCCACACGCTTAGTTCCTCTCCCCATTCTTTTTCACTCAGGCGTCCTCGTGACTGCTCGGGTTGTTAGTCATCCTAGCGATGCTTGTTTCGAGTCCCCTTGCGAATACTAATTTGCTATTGGCCGGCCGAATTAACTCAGTTAATTCACTCTCTAATCAAACCAGTTTTGTGTTCGCTTCCAGCATCGATAAATTTTAACATGGGCTAATTTAGAAAACTTTCCAATACATGTATAATTCTCTGTCTCGTCTTCCCAAACGCGTACAGTACCATCAATAGATTGGGCAGTGCCAACGGGATCCAACGACTTCCGCATCGCTGGGAACACGTTGTACGCACGGTGGGGACTACATCGAGGGCCTGTTAAACTTGGAACTATCTAAGTGAGTTATTAATTCAGTTATAACTAAGGTGCCAAAACTAAAAAACCAACCCATGTATTTACATTGATCTCCAAGGAAAATGTCGATAATTTTACCTAACAATTGCGTAAGACCAAACAAACTTAAATCTATGTTGGATGGAGAACGTTACATAGCTGCATGCAACAGGGGGACATTAATATATTTACACCGGCTTTATTCACAGTGTGTGCACAAGTTAAAGGATCTCCCTCGCTCTGGAGGATCTTTGGGGAATACAAACAGAAGAGTGGAGTCAAGTAAGCCGACTCCAATATCCATTCTCGTATCGATTTCAGATATAACAGAACAATGCTCTGGAGTTATCCACCTGTGCACATCATTCATATCTTCAATAAAGAGATATGTCCTGGCCTTCAGGAAAGAGAGAGAGTTCAGGACTGTAATCCCTTTAAGTAGACCCAGTTCTTTATATGAAATGCCTTAGAACAGAATTTCTGTATTGTTAGGCTCAACTCCACCTACTGATTATATGAGGGTCATTTTGAAATCTAAATGATATTAAATAAATCCACCAATAGCCACTAAATACTAAGGCATTGGATATTTAATGGCAACACTGTTGTCAATCAGCGATCCTAGTGGTGACCGTTGTAATCTTGTAGTTTATTGTTGAGCAGTATTTGTTTGATAAATCTCTAATATTCATAGTCTCTAAATAGCTGATATTCGTGAATACATTAACTGTTTCTCTCATTCAGAAGTAATACCGCCCTAAGAAAAAGGAAGGAAGCTTGTAGTATAACGTGACCGTTAATCTTGAGATCAACCGCCCTAAGACGATGTTCAGTAGATATGAACAAAGTTCCTTCATGAACATCCAAGTTGCAAGATGAAAAAGTGAAATCCTGTGCTTCATACTTTTAGAGCATTGCAAAAAGCAAGCTTGCGGGAGGGAAGTCCTACCTATCGAACTATTGCAAGATGGATGGAAGCCTTCCGTAAAGGAAGAGAGGAATTTCAACACAGAGCACGTTCTGATAGACCCGTTGCTTCAACTGACGATCTCCATGTTCAGGCTGTAAGGGCATTATTGGAAAATGACAGACGCTGGACATGTGTGGAAGTTTGCAAAGAACTTGGTATTGCAACATCGTCTGTTCATCACATTTTAAGAATAAAAGCTGAAGATGCGAATAGTTTGTGTCCACTGGGTTCCGCACACTCGAAAAGTGGCAGCGAATGAAGACAGCAAGAATGCATTTGGAGCGATATGAACAATAAGGTGAGGCCTTTCTTCGTTTCGTTATCACAATGGATGACACATGAGTAGGTTCGTAATATTCCTGAGCTGAATCGACAATCAAGCGAATGGTGACATACAGAATCACAACGCCAAAATGATGTCGAGCATTGCACGATCCTTTTAAACTGATGAATACTGTGTTTTGGTACATTCTGTACCTCATGGTTTAAAAGTAAATTCAGACTAATACTTGCGTTACTTGGAACATATTTCGCGCCCAGAATGGCGTCGTAAACAACCTCAGGCCATAGACAGAGCCCTGCGCGAATAAACAAAACGTTATCCGCATCCGCCCTGCATCTGCATGACTGTTATCCGCATCCGCCCTGCATCTGCATGACTGTTATCCGCATCTGCCCCGTAACCGCATCCGCCCTGCATCTGCATGACTGTTATCCGCATCCGCCCTGCATCTGCATGACTGTTATCCGCATCTGCATGACTGTTATCCGCATCCGCCCCGCATCTGCATGACTGTTATCCGCATCTGCCCCGCAACCGCTTCCGCCCAAATTCCGCACGACTTTTATCCGCATTGCACGTTTGTTATCAGAACCCGCTGACATTACAATATAATTTTTAGCCTACTTTTCACATTTTGCAAAAATTAGGAAAAAGTAGACTTAAGATATCGGGCAAATGTGTGTGTGTCTGTCTGTCTGTCCTTCTGTCTGGCTGTGTGTGTGTGTATCCTATCAACTCCCAAACGGCTGCAGAAATCGAAACAAAATTTGGTAGGAGTAAAGATCTATACCTGAATATCTCACGGCCATATTTGAAAATGATGTCAGTGCTACCAACTGCTGAAAAATCGATGAGCTCCACGTTGGATATCCTGGAAGGTATGAAAAGGAGCTATTTCAAAATTGGCACACGTATAGATAATAATATTGCACCGACGGTAGTGGCTACGCTGGTCAACTCTCTGCTGACTCGGTAGACGCGTGGGTTCGAGCCCCACCGTCGGCCGTCCTTGAAATGGTTTTCCGTGGTTTCCCATTGTCAACACCAGGCAAATCCTGGGACGGTACCTTCTGACAGGCCACGGCCGCTTCCTTCCACTTCCTTGCCCAGTTTCATTCACCATCATTCATTTCATCTCTTATTAACTCCTCTCATGAGGTTGGCGTCGGGAAGGGCATCCGGGCGTAAAAACCATCGCCACTAAGACTTCCACCGCATCTCATCCCCGACCCCGTTGAAAAACGGAAATAATAAGGGGTAGACAAACATAGATAATAATATTGCAGCTTAATTTCCAGGAGGCCCCATACATGGCAGTGTTGCCAAAATGATTATAAGCCTGCTGGTAGGTCCAAATTTTTAATGCATATAACTTATACACTCTCAATTGGATTTCAACCAAATTTCGTATGTGCTATGTGTGCAAAAACATATATGACTGAGCGTATTCTTAAGAGCCCCCAGGGCTGCCAACTGTTAATAAATGCTCTCATTTTTTAAAATCCAAATACCCATATATCAGAAAATATGCAAGCCGGCAACTTTAAACTATGCACACTATAGTACCTGACATTTTATATTAATTTGGAGTAACTTATATACGTCAGTGCTACCAACATGATCCTAAGCCTGCTGTGAGGTCCAACTTTAAATACATGTAACTTCTATACTATCATTTGGATTTCAACTAAATTTCGTGTGTGCTATGTGTACCATAACAGATATGACTATGCTGATTCTTAAGAGTAACCAGGGCTGTCTACTGTTATAAGTACTGTCTCTATTTTTGTTACCCTAATATCAATATATCAGAAAGTATGCAAGCCAATAGCTCTAAACTTTGCACACGTATAGTACCTGGCATTCTAGATTAATTTGGAGTAACTAATATAGGCCTAAGCCAGTGCTGCCAACATGATTCTAAGCCCGCTGATAGGCCCAATTATAAAATGCATGTAACTTCTATACTATCTAATAGATTTCATTCAAAATTGACACAACAATGGATCATATCATTTCAGATTATTTGTGACCAATACATGTATGTCATTGTTGCCAACATAATTTTACGCCCGCTGTTAGATCCAAGGTTTAACTGCTTGTAACGTGCATGCTATCCATTGGACTTCAGCCAAATTTTGTATTCTGTACCTTAAGAGATGGAACTAAGAATATATTCAGTCACTAGGGCTGCCAACTGTAGATCTCTATTAGGCTACATTAAGCCAGGTATACAGCATTTCGAACTAATTAGAAATATCGATGTTACCAACTTAATTTCGACATTATTCTAGATAGATCCATATAGATTAATCATTGGCATGAATCTTAAATTTTAAGAAAAGTAGGCTCTTTAGTTCGTCACGGAACTTCTTGTTAATTTATTAGATAAAGCGCAAAGTACTAAAGCACCTCATTTAGTCATTTGAGGAGAAATTCGTTCCCCTAGGCTGTGTGTGAATCGCAAGACAATGTTGACCGAGTTCTGTCCCTCTGAGTAACGGCATGTGAAACAGCGAGTAGCTTGTAACACTTAATTAGTCGTCATATGTACCCACGCACGCAAGCGCAGGTATAAAGGACGTTTTTGGGGAATAAGTCAACACTAATTGAGGGTGTTTCCATGATTGGCTTCTCCCACTTCTTTATTATCCACATACAATCCAAGCGAAAGCAAATAGGGAAATAACAAGAAACGCGAAAGACGCAGATCTTTTCAAAAACTAAAATTATTAAAAAAAATAAAAATGAACATTGTATTCTTAAAACTATCCGCAAATTTACTCTGAACATTACTCGCAGATTATCCGCTATCCGCATAGCCATGTAATCTATATCCGCACGGCGAAAAAATTGCGGGTATCCGTGAGTTTATCCGCAGATATCCTCATCCGCGCAGGGCTTAGCCATAGGGAGTCCTCTCTGTATTCACATCGAGGGTAAAATAATAGGATTCAGTATCTTTTGCAGGATATGCTTGCAGTGCATTTGTACCATACACCCGTTAGTTGGGTTGCAGCAAACGATATTGGATGGGTCTGCTGAATCACCCGCTATTTGTAGTTTCGGGAGCTTTTATAAAAGCAGTTGATATTGGAAACTTTTCAGGTTATCTATACTATGTACAGATTTAGTTAAACAGTGAAGGATTTATCAATCATCCACTAAGTAACCCATTTCCTGTTTTAACAGTTTAATTCTAGCAGTGACTCCTTCCCTTAATGAGTGAGCTGTGCACAACTTCCCCTCTAAACCTCAAGACATCGGCTTGCCTGAAATCTTCCTCCAATTCCCTTAATGGATCTTCTGGAATTTCTTTGTATTCTCATACTTTTAATTTCCATTTTAAAACCTTTCGTTGTAATTTAACTCCAGTGTCTTACACAGTATTAAAAGCTTACAATCACTAGAGTCCATCTGACACAAAGAAGGGAGGAGAGAATAGCTCCCGCAATCTTCACAAATAGCACCTGAGCAAGACAATGGCGAGATGGCTGCGTAGAGAAGGCATGAAGAATGGATGCACGTGCACCTGGGAAACTTACAAGCCACGAAGATCACTGTCTTTTCTATTTGTAATTTTCAGTAAGAGTTAAGATTCTTTATACAATGGAGTCGTGCCAGAAAAAAAAGTGTTGTGTTGAAATTATTTCCTAGCATCTACTCCTGTATTAATTATCTGCGCATGCAGGGTGGATTGTTATTGGACAGCCGGGAAGATATGATTTCTCAGGCTAGGAAGCACCAAATGTGAAAAAAAGTTATATAGGCCTGAAGTCTGTTTGCCGAGTCGAGATAGTGGAAGTAAACAGAGTTGTACACGTGATTGCAGGGCTGCCCACAGGGGGTGCATAGAGCTGTGCTTGTAGAACGTACGCCAACTTCAGTGCTGTGTATAGCCTACGACTTATCGGTTACATGCTACAGTGCAATTTATTTATTGTTCATTTATGTATTTACTACCGGACCCGAGCGAGAACTCTCACATGTTCATTTTATGAACCACACTTTCCCAAATAGGTTTATAATCAGAGACTTAAGGAGAAAGATTGTTATGTCTTTATTTCAACCAAATGATTATAGAACACTACAGTAAAAACTCGATTAACCCTCATCGTCGGGACCGTGGTCGTTACGGTTGAGCAGATAAACGGATAACAGAAACACTGTATTATTCCTCCAAAACATGACCTCAATCAATTATATTAAAGACAGATATCACTCTCACAGTAATGTATTGTAATATATTTCGGAGCGAAAAGAACTTAAACACGATTGTAATAGCATATAACTATTTATTACCCGATAAAAACATCCGTACCGTAGCTACAAATGTGGCTAAATAATGTACGGTACAGTAATATAAACTTACAGGTGAAATAGTTCATGTAGCTTGAAAATAGTCTGTCATTTCCTTCTGCCTCTTCGATGCTCGAGCTTTCACTGCGGCAATATTTCGTATTTTTCGGAGCAGTAGTGTTTGCGTTGCATTGGCCTTTTCTTGACTTTCAAACCATTCTATGCACTTGGACAGCATTGTTTCAGCCTCTGAGTGGCTAATAGTTTGTTTTTCGTCATGGTTTGAACACTCGTTGCCATCAGCCCTTCTTCTTCGGTGGCAACAATTTCGTCATCACTCAAAATTTGAAACCCCCCGTCCACTCTGTCGCACTCTAACCACTGTGATACTTCTTCTGACGTCAAATTTGTACTGATTTGTAAATTATTGCACAAATTGACCATCTCGTCAACTGTCACGCTCTCAGATTCTTCACCTCCAGGTTAAGGCCAAAGTTTATTCCAGCCGTTCTTTAGATTTGACACTGACAAATGCTATTACAGCAATGACGGTTAACAGAAACTGACGGTTTAAAGAGTGACGGTTGAATGAAATTTTACGGTATTTACATTTCAGTTAGAATTCTAAATTCTACGTTCCCTAACTTAAGAAGACAATCCTTGAAAATTGGATCATCATAACACTCACCGGTTATTCGATTATGAAAATATACGATTTGAGTACTCATTCCTTTGATTTACTCTTTCTGAAATTCATGGAAAATGATAAAGGAAAGACCTCAGAATGTTGAAATGACATGAAACAAGCGTCACAGCGGCCAAAATGTGGAGTGGACAGGAATTATAGAACACATTTTCCTACAGCAGCAGTAGCTGCAAATCACACACTTCGTACATTTTTTAAAGGAATTATAGATATTTATGAAATTAGAGTGTAATTCGTCACTGCTAATGTCTATTCTCTTTCATTTGAATATTTATTTGCCACGATAGGTCGCTGTGAGCGTCGCAGAAGGAATCTATACTACTGAAATAATATATATGATTTAATGAATTAATTAATTATTTCTTAACTGCATATGACAGGCAACAGTATACACTGCAGCACAGCACTAAGTGCAGCAAGTCTTGTACTTTCCAGGGCTACGGCATGACTAATGATCTCGGAGCTTCTTCGCTACCCCTGTCCGATGACGTGAACTGGGCGTGTTTCCCTATCCGGATAGCCAGGAATACTGTCTCGACTCGGCGAATGGACTTCAGTAGAGAACCAGACGAGGAAGGACAGTATCCAGAATTCAACCATTTGGAGAGCAATGATTACGAATCACCATGTCAGTAGCTTTAAAATTAGTCCAGTAGGTTGGTCGGTTCCTCAGTCCAAGGGCTGTAACAACGCGGACATGTAGCCCTGTGTACTTCGGGTGTATGTAGAATTTGACTGATAGCCAGTGTTAATTGTGATGGCTGTATTAGTGTGTGTTATCTGTAATTCAGGTAAGGACTGTAGACGATCAATTTCAAGCAGTTCCTGCTTTTGCTACCAAATGCTACCGTCAACGACATCTAGCTGTGAAATTGGCTACTAGATGCCATCACAACCGGCAGCTTGCGACGAACGTTTGAAATTTTAGAACATTAATCATATCTAACCTACAAATTTAGCTTCACACAATTGTAGTTAGTGGAATATTCTTTAACATGCCATAAATCTATGACATGGGCCCACCGGAATTACTTTCCCTCCGAAGGAAGGCACATTGAAGGATTTTAACGCTTTTAAGAATTCGATGACTTCGGCCGGGTTTGAACCTGCAATCTTGGGCATAGAAGCTCAGCATGCGACCAACTACGCCACCGAAGCTACTACTACTACTACTAATAATGATAATAATGTTATTGGTTTTTCACCCCTTTTAACTACTGTAAATTATAAGAAATATCTCTTACTACCCCGCTGAGCATTACCCGGCTAACAAAGGGATCGCACCAACTCGTCATCACCGATTTCTTCCAGTTTTATGGTAGGCCTATATGCAGGGATTGACCAGAAATGTAAGTAACAAAAGTGGGATCTCCAGGTGCCCAAGCGTTTAGAAAAAATAGCATTTTTGGCGCAGGTCGGGCGAGACACGAGCCCGTAAATAGCTACTTTATAACAACCAAGTAATTCTAAAAATGCAGTGTTTATAGCGTGTGCAATATGCCGAGAAAATTACTGCTTCCCCTGTTTTTACGATAAATATCACCACAGCACGTGTAAATCATCAACTATAAAACCATATAATGTATCTAATGCTCTCCTGTACACTTTAATTGCAGTCCCTTCCTGGAAATTTATTTGGCATTCCAAATTTCCCTTTGCCTTTCAGTTTCATGATTCTTATGCAAATATTGAAATGAAAATCCACAGCCTGCTTCCAGTCTCCGACAGGGTCAGGAATGGAATGAATGAAGCCCCCATCTAGCGGTGAGGATATGAACTGAGCCGGCTGCCGAGGCCTGACGCACTCCTCTGGGGCAATGACTAAATGAATGACAGATGAAATGAAATGATAGTGGAGAGTGTTGCTGGAATGAAATTTTGACAGGGAAAACCGGAGTACCCGGAGAAAAACCTGTCTGCCTCCGTTTTGTCCAGCACAGATCTCACATGGAGTGACCGGGATTTGAACCACGGACCCAGCGGTGAGAGGCCGGCGTGCTGCCGCCTAAGCCACGGAGGCTCACTCTTATGAAAATATTAATAGATACAATATATTGAGCATTATTTTGATTTATTTGCAGTTTAAGTAACATTAAAAATTAAAACAAGACAAAATAGTTTCCACATAGAGAATCGAACCCACAACCCTCGGATTACCTTTCAGTACTCTTTCCGCTGCACCAACCGCTGCCTGGATACTACGCTAACATACAAGGCTCATGCCTCGCTTGACCTGCGGCATAAATGCTATTCTTTCTAAACGCTTGGCTATCTGGAGCTCCCACTTCTCTCACTTTAACCCTTTAGAGAGCAAAACTATTTCATACTTTTATGTGTTTCTACATTTTAGTTTATTTTAAATATATGGTGCGTTCAAAAACTAACGAGCCGGAGGCTGGAATGCACAAACCGGTGACTTACGTCGGCTAATCGTGGCGTGTGTAACGAGGTGTGGTTCCGACCAGAGCGTGGAAGGTCACAGCCCGTCGCTAGAGGGCACGCGTGGACATCACGTGACGATACAAAGCGAGCAGCAGCATGCATCAATCATCCAACGCCGCCAGACGCATTGCAAATGTGACATGGAGGCGTCAACCGAAGAGCAAAGAGGTGTTGTTCGGTTTCTGACAGCGGAAGGAGTAGAGGGAACGGACATTCATCGCCGAATGTCACAAGTGTACGGCGAACACTGAATGTCCCTTGCAAGGGTCAAGGCGTGGCACAAGCGCTTCAGGGAAGGACGGGTGTCGTTAGCCGATGATAACTGGTCTGGGGCACCCCCCCCCCTGCATTACCGATGACAACGTCCAGCTGGTTGATGCACTCATTATCCAGGACCGCCGAGTGACAGTGAACGCCATAGCCGCCATGGTCACTCCACGACAATGCACGACCTCATACGGCCAACACAGTCACGGCACTCCTGCAGAAACTCAAGTGGGAGGTTCTCGGCCACCCTCCATACAGTCCAGACCTCTCTCCCTGTGATTACGCCATGTTTCGTCTCCTGAAAAGGGCTCTGCGTGGCCAACGATTCACCTCGGACGTCGACTTCCAGCTGTACGTGCGGAACTGGTTCACATCGCAGCCCAGGGAATTTTATGAGGCAGCCATTCACCGCCTCATGTCACAGTGGGACAAGTGGCTCTACAGCCAGGCCCAATACTTCTAACATACAGGTACTGGGTTCTGTAATTATGCCTCCAGCTCGTCTCTTTTTGAACACACCTTATATTATAATTTTATAAATGGGAAGATGAGGTCAAAAGAGACGCCATTGAAGTTGGACTAACTGAACTTGTCATTCACGATAGGAAAACGTTTCGAAGCCGAGTTGACAACATCAAGATGGTCAAAGAAAAACCACCACAACACAGACCAAATTTGTTAATAACAGAGGAGCAGAGAGAGATTAGAAGTGAAAGAATGACGAGGTTCTGGGAAGAAACGAAGAAAAAAATGACCAGAAAGCCTTAGGATCCATGCGGTCCACAGTTGGCCATATTTGAAAAAAAAAAAAAAATCTTAATGATGTTAATCTTTGTTTCTCTAATTTTAATGTTTATATATTTATTTTGAATTTCAATTTATGTTTTTATATTGTAGATTTAATTTTGATATTTTTATTGAATTAATTATCTAATTTCGAGTTGATTTTTACAATTATTTTCATAATGCTTTATAGTTATATTTATTATTTCAATATTTATATTTCTTTTATTAATGTTTTTTGATTTTTATGGTTTTTAGCCTATTTTCATTTATGAAAAAAAAATAGGCTTATGAGATCACCTTTTGTACGTGTGTCTGTGTGTGCGTGTGTGACTCGTGTGTGTGTGTCCCCTAATAACTTCTAAACGGCTGGAGCCATTTCAATGAAACTCAATAAGTTCATAGCACTATTCCGTACGACCCCGACCGAAATTCAAATTTTGTTACGACTCACCAATCCAACATGGCGGCTGTGCGAAATATTTCACCAACATTCAATATCTCCGAAACTATTCCCGATATCGCCCTGGAATTTTTTACTGTGATAAAGGAAACTACTCGAAGTTCACCTATGTGACTTTTGAAAAAAAACTGGTAACTACAAAACCAACATGGCAGCCACGCGAATATGCGACTTTTAAATGGACGTTTCTCGCGATTTAACCAACCAAACGCAATAAAACTTTGTACAGTATATGTTTATACACATTGTAATGCACCGACATCTTACTTGGTTCAATTGTTTACGTAACCACAAGATGGCGGATGTGCGAAATATTTCACCGGCATTCTATATCTCTGAACCTATTAGCGGCATCACCCTGAAATTTTGTACCGAGATAAAGGGCACTACTGGAAGTTCATCTATAAGAGTTCCAAAAGCCGGTTAACTATAAAACGAACATGGCGGCCAAGCGAATTTGAAAATTTTAAATAGGCCTTTCTCGCGATTTAATGTTCCAACCGCAATGAAATCTGGTACAGGAAATGTTAATACATATTGTAATATACTGGTATCTAATTTTGTTCAATTCTTTACATAACCTCAAGATGGCGGCTTTGCGAATTTTAAAATCTATATATTTAAAACACCAAGGCGATTTTTGTTACATCGAGAATGAGATAACGTCTTAACCGATTGACTTCGTAATGCATTCTAACGAGAGCTCTTGGCATGTAAATTTGCAGAGCGTCTTTAAAATAAACAAATGTAGAGCTGTAAAGCGAAGTGATCTAAGTGCCAAAAAGTAGTTTTTCAGTAAAAGGATCAAAACAGTAAAATAGTGAAGGAAATTGCATTTTATAATTTATTTAGCAGTGATAGCATTGTAATACATGTGCATGAATAGTATCCAAAACATTATAGGCACAATTCAATAAACAAAAGAGAAACAGAAATTACAAAAACGAAAAAATGGAAATGATCTAAGTCCGTCCAGTTATTTCCTGCTAACTGAACTAAGGGCGGGCGCTGAACATAAAACACTCAAAATGTCATTGTAAAAACCCCTATTTTCTTCATCGATGAACTCAAGCAAACTGCGAATGATTTTCTTCTTGTTTTCAGGCAATGGTTGCACTTTAGGTAAGGTGGTTAGTTGAGCTGACAGAATATCATTTGCAGTAATTCCTCTTCTTAACACACAGCATTTCTCCCATTCCACTAAGTCACTGAAGGTGTTCTTCTTGTACATAACAAAGCCAGGATTATCTTTGGTCACTCTCAGTACTTTAGAAATCCTAACCACACTTACGAAGTACTAACCTGGTTTAAAGGCGCTCGTTATGCTGGCTTCTGTATTTTGCCCCTTTCTGTAATGTAGGGTTTTCCACTATGTCTAGCTTCATGCTGCAGAGTTCTATGTGATTTAGACTTTCTTTTCTTATCACTAAAAACACTTGAATTAATATCGTCATGCATTGCAAAACAACAACACGTCTTACTGTGGCAGCAATGTAACTCGCTACTGTCACACCACGCGCTTGGATCAAGTAGCACAGCAGGAGCTCTGGACATACAGGTTCGGCCATCTGTTGACGCACATAACAACTACCAGGAAATGAATTGGAACTTAGATCATGTAGCACTGCATTGGCGCTGCCACATAGATCACTTTAAGGAGAAAAACTATAAAAGCTACATTGTGGCACTTAGATCCCTTAGCACTACAGCTCTACAAATATGTTACAGAATATTTTTAAATTAATAAACAAAAATTCAGAAATCTAGCCTATCACGCATGCGCACAATCGCCTTGCCTCATGACAGTCATGGTGGTTACGAGTCCACCGCGTTTTAATTTCATAGTTATGTATAAGAATTATAATGGAAGGGAACATTGTTTGTGATATTTCCATAATATACACTGGAATATAATTATACCAGACAGAAAATGTTTGAAAACGTAAACCGATATCAAATTTTGAGTGTGCATCATGTTTAACTAACTTAATATTGCGCGCTAATACCAGTGGTTTAGTAGGTCAGGTGGCAGCGCTTTAGTCTCTTAATTTATGCATCGCTCAATGTGAGGGGTTCGAATCCCCCCTCCGCCATGATTTTTTATTTCCGTATTTTCCTTTCTTGCAATTGCTATTATATTGTCAAAACATATTTAACTAGGGGCGTGGTGGCTCAGCGGTCTAGCTGTATGCCTCTCACCAAGGCGGACCGGGTTCGATTCCCGGTCAATGCATGTGAGATTTTCGATGTGAAATGCCATGTCCTGTGGTTCGGATTCCACGTAAAACGGAGGTCCCGTGGCTTATGATCGCGAGATTAACGGTCACGTTAAACTACAAGCTTCCTTCCATATTTAACTTTTGGCATTCCCGTAAACTAAGGAATTCTGCGTTCCCATCTCAATTTAAAACGCTATGGTAATTTCATTGAAACGCTTTATGAGTTCCAACATTCGACAGATTACATTTGCAATACCGGTAGGCTATTTATCTTTATTGCCACAGAAGTTTTTGCATATTGTTGCACATGGGATAACTGTTAAGCCGACTGTGAATCAAGGATTGTACGAATTCCAACACATTAGAATCCACCCGCCTGGGCGACTTACTTCCGAGTGTCTTCAAATCGCACCATGTGCTACGGTACTCATTTGTTTTCCTCAGTTCTTTCTTTGCCTTATAAACATACAAGGCATGTCCAAAATGTTGTTACATGAAATTCCACTAATGAACTGTAACTTTGCCAGTTATACGGCAATAATATACAGTAGGCCTACGTTGAAATTCTGATATTACAAATGTAGGCATATTTTTGATTCCATTGTTTTCCAAATTAACTTCTATGTTTCAGTAGCAGATGCCGCTGCAGTTGAATGTTGGAACCGCTATTTGTATTGTGTTTCCGATCTTTCTGTTATATAGTCTTTGGTGGTCAGTCCAGGTCAGTCGTTGTCTGTCGACAATACATATCGCTGCTTCTGCGAATTGTTAAACCTTTCATTTTATATACGATAACTATGGCATACTAGAAAGTGACTACGCAGAATTACTGGGCCGGTTTGTCTCGATAATTCATTGCCAGCTTTAAGAGAGGGCTTCCCTGTGTAAATACGACCTTTGACACGCACAGGAAATATAAAACTGACTCCATTATTAAGGTGACTGGTGAAGTGGTTCTATGCTCCTCTTCATAATTTACTGTCATGGATATCCGAAGAATTGTACCAATAACAGGTGACGGAAATTGCTTATTTAGAGCAGTTTCGTACTGTTTATATCGAAACGAAGAACGTCATAGTGAGTTGAGTTTGCAATCTGTTACAAAAATTGTTGCTGACTGGAATATTTATAAGGATTTTATTATTGGCGATGAGTCTTATCGCCTTCCCCTCGACAACCAACTTGAGTATGAAAATCTTATGTCTCTGAACAGTGAATATGTTGGTCATGTTGAACTCCATTGTATAAGCCAATTGTTTAATGATAATTTGTTTAGAGTGCATAACAATGAGACTAACCACGTTGTAGATTATGGCAATGGAAGTGTTATTTGTCATTTATTGTTTAGCGGCTCCGTTGATGCAGGACACTATAGTGTGATCGAATACGACATTAATTTGGGGATAAATCCTACTGTAAATAGACGCATTCGACGAAAAAGAACATTAACCGGTCGTGTGGAAACTACAAATAGACGGAAAACAATGAGAAATCGGAGAAAAGGCGAAACCACTTATAATATACAATATGAATCTGCCATTTCAGAAACAATGCCAGATATTATGCCGTACAGCGTTGGTTCCTTGACGAACGAATGTAAACATTGTTCTGCATTGTTCTTCTCTTCCGAAAAAACTACGCTTGGTTACTTTGGCCTTTGCTGTTGCAATGGTAAAATTGATCTGCCCGAATATAAAATACTTGACAGGCTTAAACCATTTTTCACTGGAAATGATGATACCTCAAGGAACTTCAGAGAGAATATTCGGCAGTACAACAATTATTCTTCTGTCCATCGTTTCCTTTGGTGCCAATGTTACCGTACCACCTGGGCACGGTCCATATTGTTTTAAAATTTCAGGAATTGTACATCATCGCATTTCTTCCATATATTCCAACAAGAAGTTCCGTGACGAACTAAAGAGCCTACTTTTCTTAAAATTTAAAATTCATGCCATTGATTAATCTATATGGATCTATCTAGAATAATGACAAAATTAAATTGGTAATATAGAAATTTCTAATTAGTTCGAAATACTGTATACCTGGCATAATGTAGCCTAATAGAGAACTACAGTTGGCAGCCCTGGTGACTGAATATATTCTTGTTTCCATCTCTTAAGGTACAGAATACAAAATTTGGTTGAAGTCCAATGGATAGCATGGACGTTACATGCAGTTAAACATTGGATCTAACAGCGCGCTTAAAATCATGTTGGCAACAATGACATACATGTATTGGCCAGAAATAAACTGCAATAATATGATCTCTTGTTGTGTTAATTTTGAATGAAATTCATTTGTTAGTATAGAAGTTTCAGGCATTTTAAAATTGGACCTATCAGCAGGCTTAGAATCATGTTGGCAGCACTGACGTATATTAATTACTCGAAAATAATCTAGAATGTCAGGTACTATACGTGTGCAAATTTTAGAGCTATTGGCTTGCATATTTTATGATATATTGATATTAGGGAAACAAAAATAGAGACACCATTTTTTAACAGTTGGCAACACTGGTTGCTCTTAAGAATACGTATAGTCGTATCTGTTATGGTGCACATAGCACATACAAAATTTGGTTGAAATCCAAATGATAGTATAGAAGCTACATGTATTTTAAGTTAGACCTCTCAGCAGGCTTAGAATCATGTTGGTAGCACTGACGTATATAAGTTACTCCAAATTAATACAGAATGTCAGGTACTATACGTGTCCATAGTTTAAAGATGTCGGCTTGCATACTTTCTGATATATTGGTATTTGGAAAAAAGAAATTGAGAGCATTTATTAACAGTTGGCAGCCCTGGTGGATCTTAGGAATACGCTCAGTTATATCTGTTTATGAACACATAGCACATACGAAATTTGGTTGAATTCCAATTGATAGTGTAGAAGTTATATGCATTTAAACATTGGACTTATCAGCAGGCTTATAATCATTTTGGCAACTCTGCCATGTATGGCCTCCTGGAAATTAAACTGCAATATTATTATCTATACGTGTGCCAATTTTCAAATAACTCCCATTCATACCTTCCGAGATATCCAACATAGTGCTCAAATTTCAATTGCGATTTTTCAGCAGTTGGTAGCACTGACATCATTTTCAAATATGGCCGTGAGATATTCAGGTATAGATCTTTACTCCTACCAAATTTTGTTTCGATTGCTGCAGCCGTTTAGGAGTTGATAGGGACACACACACACACACACACAGCCAGACAGACAGAAGGACAGACAGACAGACAGACAGGACAGACAGACAGACACACATTTGCCCGATCTCATAAGTCTACTTTTTCCTCATTTTTAAAAAATGTGAAAAGTAGGCTAAAAATATAAGTGCCAGTTGTTACGGCCAGTTGTATATATTAGACTGTTCAGAAGCTAATCAAATCAGACTAGCAAATCGAGCGAATTCTTGCATCAGGGAGGGTACACTTAATATTCTCAATAATAATTTGCAAGAGAATAACCCTTACATTCAACTGTATAAGACAATGCATTCAAAAATATGCGGAGAAAATGAACTGGCTTTAAGAGAAAAACGTCAACCGTTATTTGGTCATGCGCTTTTACCATGAACCTCAAGAAGATCCTAGACGTTACAATAACCCAGCCTCCTCAGAGATTGCAGCTATTTTTGAAACACCAGACGGTGCTCCGGCTTCACACCGCCACATAGCCGTATTTTCCAATCAGGGAGTTTTAAGGCAATTTGATGTTGACAGTATGCATTGTGATCCATTAACTTACGTTTTAATCTGGCCTTGCGGAGAAACAGGGTGGCATATTTCACTGCCAACAGGAGGGAAACGTAAGACGAACGTTAGGGAAAATATGACAATGCGTGAATATATTTTGTATAGGCTGTCGATTCGAGGTTGTCCTCCCGCAGGAGGTTTCAACCCTTTACTTAATGCAGGTAAGCTTACCCAACAATTAATAGTTGACTATTATTGTCGAATAGAAGGAGATAGACTAAAATATATTCGCAATCAACAAACGTAATTGCGTGTCGATACCTACGTTGGTCTTGCTGATGCTTTACACTTTAGAGCTGAAAATGAAAGTTTAAGAGCTGGTCGCATAGTTATCTTGCCTTCTATTTTTATTGGTAGTTCCCGAAATATGTTGCAAAATTATCAGAATGCAATGGCAATTGTGAGAAAATTTGGCAAGCCAGACCTCTTCATAACTTTCACTTGCAACCCATCATGGCCTGAAATTACTACTAGCCTCCAACCTTATGAAAATGCAAACAATAGACCTGATGTCGTTGTTCGCATTTTTCATGCGGAAGTGAAGGAACTCTTGCGTTTAATAAATCAAAAGCAAATTTTTGGCGAGGTACAAACTTTCTTATACACGGTTGAGTTCCAGAAGCGAGGTTTACCTCATATACACTTCCTGGTCTGTATTCGAGGCAGTTGTAAATTACGAGAAATCTCTGATATTGATATGACAGTTTCTGAAGAAATACCAGATCTTTCCAATACAACATTGTACAACTTAGTAAAGACACACATGGTACATGGATCTTGCGGCCTTCTGAATCCCAATTCAATTTGCATGAAGGATGGAAGATGTAAGAAGGGTTTTCCAAAAGACTTTGTGCCAGAAACTAAAGAGAATGTGAACGGCTATCCACTTTACCGTAGGCGACAGAATGGAAGATCATATACTAAACGAGTACAAGGCACCAATGTTGAAATCGACAATCGCTTCATTGTTCCATACAATCGATATCTATTGATGTACTTTCAGGCCCATATTAACGTCGAAATCTGTGCAAGTGTACACATCATCAAATACATACATAAATATGTTTATAAGGGGCATGATTGCGCTAACTTGATATTCACAGCAAACGATGGAATGTTACATCATGAAGAAGTTTCTACGTATTTGAATGCTAGATATGTTGGGTCAAGTGAGGCTGCATACAGGATTTTTGGTTACAACATGCACGAATGGTCCCACATTGTTGCCCGGTTACCTGTCCATTTACCAGACCAACAAGATGTATTTTTTCATGCCGATGATGCTCCCAAAGCATTAATACGGGCTCAGTTAAAAAGTACACAACTCACTGCATGGTTTCAGCTGAACCAAAATCCAACAACTAGGAGTGCATATATTTATCCTGAAACACCCGTTCATTATGTATGGGATAAATGCAGATGCATTTGGAAAAAACGACTTAGATTCGAAAAGGTAATAGGTCGGATATACAATGTTTCTCCATCTGAATCAGAAAGATACCATCTGCGCTTACTTTTACTTCATATAGTAGGTGCCACATGCTTTGAGGATCTCCGAACCTACCAAAGTGTTACCTGCCCAACATATAAGGATATGGCAATTAAGCTTGGTTTGCTTATCGATGATTCAGAATGGCAACGCTGTTTGATGGAAGCATCGGTTTTCCATAGCCTTTTCAACTGAGACAGTTATTCGCCTACATAAGCATATTTCATCAACCTTGCAATGCCAGTCACTTATGGGACATGCACAAAAACTCTCTCTGTGAAGATTATTTAAGTCTGAAGACGAAAATACAGCTTATCAACTATCTCTCAGAGATATTAATAAAACTCTCTCTCCCAACATTTAACTTGCCTGTTGGTACTGACACACACTCCAACGATCAAACTACTAATGAGCCAGTGTTCCCTTTTGATTTGGCTAACCTGATGTCCTTAGCAAACCAGGAACAACTTTCAATTAATAATGAAATCACTAGCGTTCTTCAAAATAACAACACAACTGTCACGAACGCATTCTTTATTGACGGTGCTGGGGGCACAGGAAAAACATTTATTTACCCATGCTTAATACAAAAGTTCTGCAGTTTAGGGCTTCATGTTATATCAGTAGCATGGACCGGAATAGCCGCTGTTTTGATACCCAAAGGTCGAACAATACACAGTACATTCAAAATTCCTCTAAATTTAAATGAGAGTTCAGTGTCTGGATTAAAATGAAATTCCATAGCAGCTGACGATATTCGATTAGCACGGCTCATAATATGGGATGAAGCCCCAATGGCAAATATTCATTCATTAATGTGTGTGAATCGTCTTCTAAAAGATATTATGGGTAATTACATTCTATTTGGTGGGAAAATTACTGTTCTTGGAGGAGACTTTAGGCAGGTTTTGCCTGTTGTGCCGCACGCTTCTCGCCAAACAATTATTCAAAACTGTATTAAATACCCTCCTCTCTGGCCCTTCTTCAAAATACGCTGCTTACATAAAAACATGCGGTTAAAACCAGAAGAAATTGAATTTTCTGATTTTTTGTTACAAATTGGTAACGGTGACTACCCCTCTGTAGATGGTGAGGAATCAAATGTTATTGAACTACCACCCAGAATTTTAGCGCATGATGAAATCGTGACTGAGATTTACGGCGAAACATTCATTTCTACAAAAGATATAATCAATTTCTCGAAAGTATGCATTCTAACACCAAAAAATGAACACTGTAATGAAATTAATTTGAAAGTCATCGAACTTATACCCGGTAGTTCAAAAACATACACCAGCGTTAACAGAATAATTACTGAAGATGAAAGCCAGCTACTTCAATTTCCTACAGAATTCTTGAATTCCTTGGAATTAAGTGGTTTGCCTCCACATATTCTTACTCTAAAAGTTGGAGCCATAGTTATGCTTCTCAGAAATCTGAACGTTTCCCAAGGGCTCCTGAACGGAACCAGATTATTTGTAAAGAATATGTATGAAAATTGCTTGGATTTGGAAATAATCAGTGGAGATAAAATTGGGCAGAGAGCTCTAATCCCTCGAGTTGATTTAACACCATCCGACAAAACCCGTCCATTTTCTTTTAAGAGACGTCAATTTCCAATTCGCTTGGCATTCTGTATCACAATCAATAAAGCTCAAGGGGAAACTCTCGAACGTGTAGGTCTCTATTTACCTCAGCAAGTTTTCAGTCATGGCCAGTTATATGTTGCAATGTCATGAGTGTGATCTTTCGACGCCCTTAAAGTTTCATCAGTGCCAAAGAGTAGTCGTACAAAGAATGTCGTATATAAGGAAATCCTACGGTAATTATTTTACCATTGACCATCATGTTTCGACTTCATAAAGCACTCTGACAAACGCTCTTGGCCTGTAGATTTGCAGAGTGTCTTTAAGAGAGATAAATATGTTACCGACCTGTGTTATTGTGATGGTTGTATTAATGTGTGTATCTGTAACTAAAGTGAGGATTGGGAAGGAGAACGCCGAGGCCTTAAGTAAGGAACCATCCCGGTATTTGCCTGGAGTGGGAATTTTGAATTTGAATTTGAATTTATTGTTACTCTTATACAGGCCACTGAGGCTACAAAGCCTCTTTATGCAGCTCTCTTCATTCAGAGGGCGGTTATATACAATAGAATAAATGAAGAAAGAAAAGAAAAACTTAACCTATACATACAGTTGACAATAATAAATGAAGAAAGAAAAGAAAACTTAACCTATACATACAGTTGACAATAGAAGTTCTTGTTATTACATCCGTTCACCTTGAACATGATAATTGTATAGCTGATAGATCAAAATGAAGGGAGTGTTTTATCGCTCTGATAGGAAGTCCTGAATACTGGTGCAATTTATATTTATTCCAGAGAATACTAGCTGAAATACGGAATGAACCTTTGCATTTTTCGGTTCTGTGATGAGGTATCTGGAGCATTTGTGCAGTGTGTCTATTCGCACGGTTATGCACTGATTGCATGGGAGTTAGTGTGCAGTAAATATAAGACGGAATTTTGAATTTTAGAATTTTTATCACAGTCAGAGCCATGGCATACTGTCTTCGTTCCTTTAACTTTAGCCATCCAATCTGGACGTAAAATGGAGTTATATGAGACTCTCTTGGTACATTGAGTACAAACCGCAAACAAGCATTTTGCATTCTTTGCAATTTTGTATTGAGGACCTCTCCCATATCATGGTAAATTATAGATCCATAGTCAAATATTGGTAATATCAAACTCTGTATAAGTATCTTTCGTACATTTTGGGGCAAATAGAAGCAAGTTCGCCTAATTTGATATAATGACGATGCAACCCTTTTCAGAATCATGTTTGTGTGATCTTGCCACGATAATCGAGAGTCAAAAATAACTCCCAGATTTCTTACTGCTGACTGGTACGGAACTGTTTGGGATGCAAGCTGTAAAGGTGGTACTGGGTCAGGTAGGGAACTGAGTAATTTGGTATAGCCGATGATGATCGGTTGCGTTTTTTCGAAGTTAAGTATTAGATTATGATCGAGTGCGTACTGAGATAGGCTTTGAATGTCACTGTTAATTAGAGCTACCTTCAAATGAATGGATTTCAGATCCGTGTGTAGATATAGCTGAAGGTCATCTGCGTACATATGATGTTGACAGAATTTAAGGACAGATGGAAGGTCATTTATATACACGGAGAACAGGAGTGGACCAAGGACCGAACCCTGCGGCACACCTGTTGTTACTTCACACCATTCTGAAACATTGTCATCTGCTAGGACTACTCTCTGACATCTGCCTGTTAGGTAAGACCTAAACCAGTTCGTTACTGACTTTGAAAGGCCTAGATTTCTTAATTTAACTAGTAGGATCTCATGGTGAACTCTGTCAAAAGCTTTGCTGAAATCGAATAAAGATAATATAGTTATTTCCGTCCATTGCAAGACGAATGTCGTCTGTGACTTTAATAAGGGCTGTCAGAGTACTATGTTTTGATTTATATCCAGATTGGTTCGGGTTTAGGATATTGTTGGAATTTATATATTCATAAAACTGATCAAAAACAATCCGTTCTAACGCTTTCCCAATTGCACACAATATACTTATTGGTCTAAAATCACTACAGTTTAAGGCGTTCGTGATTTTTGGTATTGCTTTGATGTTGGCTTTTTTCCATTGTGTCGGATAAATACCCATTTGCAGGCTATAGTTAAATATATGCAATAAAACTGGCATGAGAAGGTCCATATTCCTTTTCAATAGCGTAATAGATATATGATCTGGTCCTATGGCTTTTGAAGTTATCCTAAATATGGCTAAATGAATGTCCTCTGGATATATATAGCCAAAATGAAATTCTTCCCGTCGGTCAGTAAATTTTTCCCTGTGGTTAGCAACAGTTGACAAAACTCTATTGCTGTCTACAACGGTTGATACGTTTAAATAATGCTTATTAAGCTCATCAGCGCTCATTGTTGGGTTGTTGCTTTTGTGTCTGGATTTTCCAACACCGAGAGTTTTTATAGCTCTCCACAAAGCCGAAGAGTTTTTAGCTGAATTAATTAGCGAATGAGTGTAACGTATCTTTGTATTACGAATAACTTGCTGGGTTCTGTTGCGTAAGCTTTTGTATTCTACAATGTCCTCGGGTTTCTGTGTTCTGTTGCACTTCTTTCTGGCTCTATTTCGAGATCTTATTAGATCTTTTATTTCTGTGTTGATCCAGGCAGCTGGTGCGTGCCTCACGTTAGCTGAGCGCACTGGGGCATGGCGATCATATAAATCAATTAAAAATGTGTTGAATGCTTCGACCTTCTCATCTATAGTTTGCTGCTCGAGAACAGTGTGCCATGGAACTGAGATGGCATCAGCCTTAAACCTTTCATAATTAAACCTGCTGAAGTCTCGAAAAGTTCGAATACTGGGCTTATATTTTGGAGTTGACAGTGTATATACTGCGTATAAGAGATCATGTGCTGAGAAGCCAGAAGCAGCTGTTTGGCCAAACTCAATCACGTGCTCATTGCAGTTGGATGCTATTAGATCCAGAGTAGAAGAGGAGGTTGCAGTGTGATGTGTATCTTGATACGGGAGCCACGACAGATTGCAAGTATTTAGAGTTTCTACTATGTTCTTCGTTTCAAATGTAGCTGACCCAAAATGGGCATTGAAATCACCGGCTAATATTACATATTTATAACTAAAAATGTGTGAAAGCATGTCATTTAATAGTAGTTCCATAAAACCGACTTTGGGTGCTCTATAAACACAAATAAATAATACTTTAGTATATTTCAGGCAAATCTCTACGAAGAGGTACTCAGGTCTGGAATTCTCATTATTTGGGGATTTGCAGATAACCCGGCACTTAATGTGCTGTCGAACATACACTGCTACTCCACCCCCTTCTCTGCGTTGTCTGTCATTGCGGTAGATATTATATCCTGGCAAGGTTACAGATGAATCAGTAATGGACTTGTTGAACCATGTTTCACTAACAGCGATTACATCAATACCGGAGTCAACAAATGTGTATTCAAATTCTGCGAAATGTTCTAGCATTTTAAGTGACTGCGTGTTCAGGTGAGTTACTTTAAAATCATTGGGTAATCTATCAGCTATATCACAAAGATAAGCATGCGTATCATACTCATTGGTACTAATATCCATGCAAAAGATAATTGAAAGTTATTCTAAAATTGTTAAACAAGAAATATCAAAAATTACAAAATCTAAAACTTAAGCTATTTTCTAAATATTAATCAATAATATCGGCTTGTATTTTGGCTATACACTGTAGTTCAAGTTCCACCAGTAACCATATTACATGTCTGTGCTTACACTTGTAACTTGGATCAGTTGAGCCCCCTCACACTGGCACGTATGAGGGTCCTTTACGTACGAGGAGCGGGAAACTTTTTCTTCAAAAAGTCCAATTCTCGAAGTGTTTTCACACGATGCCTCGTGTCATCAATGCGGATCAGAACAACGCCATCTGCAGTCCAGACACCGTGTAACCCAAAGTGGCTTACTGCTTGTTTTACAATATCAGTCCGGGTTTTCGTCAGATCTTCTCTTACAGTTATGCCGGTATTCCTTAAGTATTTCTTCGACCTGAAGAGTGCTGCTCGATCTGCATAGGACACGAACCGCACTATTATTGGCCGCTTCTTTCCAGCATCCCGGAGTCCTACACGATGAGATCGGTCTATTCTTTGGGGATCGAGTGTTACATTCAACTTGGCAGCAACATCCATTACACACCTGTTGGTGTCCTCACCTGGAGTTTCAGGAATACCAAAAATTCTCAAGTTATTTCGACGCTGGTACTGCTCAAGTTCGTCAGTGCGGTCATTCAGTTGCAGCTCAAGTTGATTTATAGTGTCGTCTCGCCTGGCAAGTTCCTGTCTGAGTTCATTGATGACCTGGGTGTTAAAATCTATTGTTTCTTTTAGTTTATCAATCACCTTATTAGCAACTCGATCCACGAGCTCCTCGATTAGGTTCGTATTACTCAGCAGGCTTAAAATGTCAGCTGAGTCTCGGCGCACATCCTGCGTAGTTTGGTTGTGGTCCGCTGATGAAAAAGTAGTGCCACTGTCCTTCCAGTTCCTTTTTGAGCCGTCAGTTTCGCTAGCATTGCGACAACCCCCACCCTGACTGCGATCCACGGTCTTCAATTGTTCTCCCGAGCTGCTACCTGCTCCGTTCCTCTCTAGGGCGCTAGGGTCGTCTGCTTTCACTTGCTTGCGCTGTCCACCCTTCGTTTGTTCACGAACTCCGCGCTCCCCACGGTCAACTGCCTTCTTTTGTTTGTCTTTGCCCGTCATTTTGTAGTTTTCAACTCTAACCTCTCACACACTTTAATACTTGTTTATCAAAATAACAGCAATATTTCAACTTACTGCGTTTATCACCGAACGTTCTGCTGTTGATTTACTTCTCACTGATCACTCTTGCAATGCACTGCTTCTACTTTGTCACCTTCTAAAAGCAATTCTGGCTAGGAACTATCACTCACGTTTATACCGCCATAACACAGGGATCGGTGGGAGTGGGAAACCGAAGAGAAACACATACAAGATAGTTAAGGTTGGAATCGATCCTACCTCTCCTCAGTTTTACCTCACGAGGCTGAGTGCGTCCCGTTCCAGCCCTCATGCCAGAAGTAAATTTCTTGGCAGAGCTGGGAAATGAATCCGGATCTCTGGGGCGATGGCAAAGAATATAGTCTTAATAGTGGGCTTCCCTATGTTAATGCGTTTTTTGACATGCACGGGATATATAATTCTAAAACTTCCTCCATTACGGTGGCTGGCAAAGTGAGTCTGTGCTCATCCTGTAATTGGTGAAGTGATTCTATGCACCCCTGCATAGTTTGCTGTCATAGAAACCCAAAGGATTGTACCTATAACAGGCGATAGAAATTGCTCATTTCGAGAAGTTTCGTGCTGTTTATATCAAAATGAAGAACATCGCCCTGAGCTGCATTTGCAAACTATTGCAAACATTGTTGCTGGCGAGGATAATTATAAGGAATTTATTATTTATTTATTTATTTATTTTATTATTGGCGATCAGCCTCATTGCATTCTCTTCAGCAACCAACTTAGTATGAAAATATCTGGACGGTGAATACACTGGTCATGTTGAACTTCATTGTATAAGCCAATTGTTTATTGATTTTATTTCATTACAGTACATTACAATGGGTCTAACCACACTGTTGTTTTTGCATTATTATTTGCCATTTAATATTTAGCGGCTCTCTTGATGAATACAGTACATTTGCATTTGTCAGTTGGCACAGGCTAGAGTAAAAGGTGGCTTTTCACCGATGTCTCAGTCTCACTCATGGCTGTGATTATATGGAAGCTACTGAGGTATGGGTGGTGCTTAGTAATGGCATTCGGGGCACAGTCAGTGCCTGTGAGTGCTGTGAAAGGTTCAACTCATAGGGTTAGGACTACTGGTCTGACTCAGTGAGGAAAGCAATGGCAAACTACCTCACTCCTCTTCTTGCCTAGAACGCCTCAATATAGCACTGCCTTGGGTTTTTGTGGGTATCTACTCACATAACCTAACGGCGGTGCTTTTTGAGGATCCAACCAGCCTTCGGGCTGACTACCTAACAGACAGACTACTATAAAACCCCGTTCGACGAAAAGGAACATTGTCCGGTCGTATGTAAACTACAAATTGACGCAATAAAGTGAGAAATCGGACAATACGAAGCCACTTTAAAAATTCCAATATAAATATGCCATAAAAAGTACTCCCATTTTCTTTTAAGAGCCACCAATTTCCAATCGCTTGGCTTAATTTATCACAATCAATAAAGCTCAAGGGGAAACTCTGGAACGTGTAGGTCACTATTTGCCTCATCAAGTTTTCAGTCATGGGCAGTTATATGTTGCAAAGTCGATCTTTCTCTGTAACCATACAAAGAATGCATATAAGAAAATCCTTGCGTAAATATTTTCCCAATGACCGTCATATTCTGACGGGTTTCAACTAGTTAAGTTTTTATTTCTTGTGTCGTAATCATGCGCTCGATGTGAAGGTTTGAAAACTGAACCTATGCAATAATTTTCCTTTAATGGTACATGACTCTATGGCCTAGCCTATACATTTAACAATCCAACATGGCGACCATCCGAAATATTTAGACGGCTCTGAATATCTCCGAATCTATTATAGCAATCACACTGAAATTTTGTATGTTGATAGTGGCAATTAATATAAGTAGGATATATGAAAATAGGCTGTATAGTTCTTCACGGAACTACTTGTTATTTCTATATAAATATTTTATTTTTACACTTTAATTGTTAATGTATTTAGTTTTAAATTTGTTAAAATTTATCCAACACATTACGTCAAGTAGAATGTCCAAAAATCCTTCCTTAGTGGGCGTTTTCGACTTAAAACGAACATATTCCCAAAATTTCATGTTTCTAACTTTAATAGTTTTGGCTGGGCGATGATGAGTCAGTCAGTCAGTCAGTTAGGACACTTTGTTTTATATAATAGATTTGTTATTTAGAAATACTAGCACTTCGGCATGAAAATTCTCCGAAATGTAGCTGAAAGATTCAACAATCAGCGTCTTTAAAAGCATAATCTGTTCTTATGACAAGTGGTTAATGTAGAGACCACTATCCCTGCATACAACATAAATTTGGATGAAGTCGGTGATGACGAGTAGATACGTTTCCCTTGTAACATTAGGTACATTTGAAATTGCCGTATACTATCTCAGAATATGATATTTAGATATCCTTTAACGAAAAATCGAGAAACCAAAAACGATGTTTGCATCTGATATTAAATCGATAGTTAAATATCCTGCCACGACGACAGAGTTGTAACAAGCATGATGTCACATTAAATGCCTTCCCAGCGCGACGACCCCTCCTAGAAAAAGCAGAAGGCGGGGAGAAAGGGGTGGGGGTGAATGTGAAAATGACGGAAACTGGAGGCAGGTGCGTTGATTAAACGCTGTGTCAACACCGTCGCTGTCGGCTGGGTTAATGGAGCGTCAAGTCGGCACCAGTGAAAAAAAAAGCGTGAAATTACTTCCAATACCTTGCCTAGCGTCTAAAAATGTCAGCCTAGCTTTAAGGGGGGGGGGGGGCAGATATGTCATAAAACATAGAAGACTAGTGGTTAATTACTCTCATAGCATTCAAGATAAATTTTGATTACCGTAAAATGTGAATTAAAAGGAAAATTGCCTTAGGACTTTATTTCCATAATCATTGTTTTTCTTGATTATAAAAGTAAGCTGAGGAAAATAAGATCATCAGACCTGTTTACTTATAACTTTCTATTACCGGAGCAGCCACTGAGCTTATTATCTAAACACCTTGCGTAGTGGCTAGCATTCTCAGCAACTGGGTGTATGGCTCAGCAGTAACGTTCTCGCCTGCTGTTCCCTAGGTTTCTGGATCGAATCCTGACGCAGTCAAGTTGGTATTTGAGAGTGCGCAAATGCGAGGCAGCCGTGTCTGTAGATTTGCTGGCAAGTTAAAAGATTCCCGTAGGGACAAAATTCCGGCTCCCCGACCGGCGTCTCTAAACGTTGGTTGGTTCCTTAGTTTAAGGGCTTCGACAACGTGGTCATGTAGCCCCGTGTGCTTTGGGTGTGTGTAGAATTTGTCTGATAACCGGTGTTAATTATGATGGCTGTATTAATGTGTGTTTTCTGTGATTCAGGTAGAAGGACTGCAGACGATTTTTTTTCACTGTAGTTCCTACTTTTGCTACCAAATGCTACCGTCCACGGAACCTAGCTGCGGACGTGGCTACTAAATACAATTGCAGTCAGCACCTGGCGGCGAACTTTGGAACTAATTTAGCGTTATCAGACTAACCTACAAATTTTACCCTCCACAAGTGTAGTTAGTGGAAGGTTCTTTCTCATGCCATACATCTATGACATGGGACCACTGACTTTACTTCCCCTCCAAAGGAAGGCATACTGTGGGATATTTAACGCTCTTAAAAAATTCGTTGACTTCGGCCGGGTTTGAACCCGTGATCTTGGGTCTCTATAAGTCGCAGTAGTTAAAAGGGACGTAAAACCAATAACATTACTATATTTTTATTTGCGAATAGACCACCGAGGATCACGCCTTAATTACATTTCTTCTTTGACTTAAGCTTCTTCTTCCTCCAGTATTCCATCATATGGACGCTGTACTTCTGCTGCTTCTGTTCATTCGTCCAGGTTCTTCCAGTCTTAGCATTTCTTCCGTCTTGGAGTCCTTCCAAATTCTGAATAATGGTCCGAAAAGTATCCCTGTCTAACATCTGAACTTCGTGATAGTTGGACCTTTCTAGATCTTTACGAGCTTCCATAATTATTATTACACTAGCAGAAGTACCCGTTCTTCGGTGTTATATTAACACCAGACATTATCAATTGAGCTACTGTTGCAATGGTTAGCGGTTTGTCATTCCTTCATAAGTGTATCAGAACGAAGTTAGTTTTCTGGGAATATCACACACACTGTTAATTTAAGGGCCTTAAAATGTGGTTTTCGGAGACCCGTTATAGACTCACGAATTTTCTGTCTCACAATGAGAAGCGCAACATATGCTTTGATCGTCCTTCTAGGATAATTTTTATATTTCGCCTATTTTAGCATGTATTTTGAGAGGTGTTTCCCTATATCCACCTTTCTACTGTATGAAAAGTACGGTGAGGAGTTTTATAAATGATTGGTGTATTGACTCTCATGGTTACCATACCTAATTTTACGATGCACCAAGCATCCGAAGACGATTTATAGGCGTAGATAAAGATACACAGAAAGACAGACAGACAATTCTATTGTCTACAACATATCACCCAGATATCCAAATATGGGAATATCTACCATATATATCAAACAAAATCATCCTTACGATGAACCCGTATGTCGAAAAAAAAAAGATTAGTTAAAATGTGCTCTCAAACTAAATTCACCTAACGTGTACTTCCTGACGTGAAATAGATTTGAAAGCCTTGTAGACGAAACGCAATACACCTCACATAAAATGACCCTCTACGTTTTGTTAGGTCCCCATACACAGGAAGACCTCTTTCATAAATTATAAAGGCTTGTGGTGCATGAAAATTCAGGTTCTTTAGACTCAAATGGCCCAAATTCCTAAAAGCTGCAAAAAATGCTGATTCAATTCAGGAATTTTTTAAAATAATGTTTCTGTTTGTAGATATAATAGACTTTCTGTACTATATGTCGCACGTGAAATTGCATGAAAAAATTCTAGGTTACCCCTTGACCCCCTTAATTGCATTGACGAATTATACAGTCCACATTGGTTCCGTGATAACCTTATAGCCATTTGCAAACTTTCACAGAAATGTAATAAATGGAGTAGCCTAATAATAATATCGTATGGCCTCGGGTGCCGGGTGCAAGCTTCGTAATTTGACACCCAGAGGGTAGCTTGCATGTCGAAATTTCGTTGTTCCTAGAATCACTATGAAAGTCAAGGAGGGTAGATATCTAAGCTCCTTGAACACTATAGTGCTTTCTAGTACAGGAATGAGGAACTTTGTGTTGGCGGAAACTCCTGAGGTCAATTTTGCCATTATGAACACGGCCTACTGAATTCAAATGGGTTCTTTGACATGCCAACAACGTATGACATGCGAGTCGTATTTTTGCCGCCTTTCAAAAACCACATACAGGCCGGACGTCTGTTTTAGACGATTGCCCTTGACCTTGAAGCCTGAGGGTGAGCCTGTACACAGTCACTCTCTCACCCTATCACTTCACATTTGTCACCACCGATCTGATGTAATGGAATTCCAGACTTAAGCAGACAGTACAGTCCACGTCGAAGTATTGTGTGACACGGAAGTACACGTTACGTAGTTACGAACAGAACGTCATTATATTTGCCAGTGACTATACTTCAGCAATAGTGTGAAACAGCTTTATCAATCATCGGAGCGCTTGGGGCAGCTGATAACAACACAGGTACTGTAGTAACTCGCCTCCAGGCTTCCATTAAGATTTTTCACTCGTCTAAAACAAACGTCCGGCCTGTACCACGGCCAGGAGTGAACCTGCAATCTTGGGGTTAGTAGACCGACACGCTATCCACTCACCCACCGTGGCAAGGTATAAATGGAGTGATATTGCTTCTTACAGGAATAGATGGAAAGTTGGATGCCACCCCTTGATTATTTATTTATCTATTTATCGTATGGCTTTTAGTGCCGGGAGTGTCCGAGGACATGTTCGGCTCGCCTGAGTCTGTAGCTGCTTCCAGCGTACACCTTAAAAGGTGAGCTACAAGTTCCGTTCAATTTCAAGTAGTTCCAACTTTCGCTACCAGATATCAATGATACCTAGTGGTGAACGTTGGAACTTCGCTAGAGCGTTCTGACGAAATCTAACCTAACAATTTTGCTTTCCACAAGTTTAGTCTGGGAAAGGACCTTTTACATGCCATAAATCTATGACATGGGACCGCCGGCTTTACTTCCCCTCCGAAGGAAGGCATACTGAAGGATTTTTAACGCTCTTAAAAAATCCGACGACTTCGGCCGGGTTTGAACCCGCTATCTTGGGCACAGCAGTTCAGCATGCTACCGACTACGCCACCGAAGCCGCTACCACCCCTTGAGATAATGTTGTCATGGTTACCGATTTCCATTCCTTCATTACCTTACCTTACCTAGATGGCCACTCAAACCTAAGCAGGTTTTTGGCCTCGCCTACAGCACGGCGCCATCTTTCTCGATCATCCATTATGTCCTCCGTGACTCCGATTTTTCTCATATCTTTTTGAACTTGGTCCCACCAGCGAAGTCTCGGTCGTCCCAATGGTCGCCTTCCTCTGGGTACACCTTCCAAAACTGCCCTTAAATTCAATTCTCTACTTCTTCTATGTACATGACCAGCCCAGCGCAGTCTTTGGCTTTTGGCACGAGCGACGATATCCGGTTCTTTGTAGAGATCCCGCAATTCCTTATTTGTTCTAATTCTCCACTGGTCATTTTCTACTATCGGTCCGAAAATGCGTCGTAGTATTCTATTTTCAAAAGTTACTAATTTCCTTTCAGTTTGCTTGGACAATACCCAGGTTTCTGAGCCATACGTGACAACAGGAAGTATAATGCTTTTGTAAATTCTCACTTTAGTTTTTCTAGATATAATTTTACTCTTTAAGAGATTTTGCAGAGACCAGTAGCTTTTGTTGCCACTGAGAATTCTTGATTTTATTTCTGTTTCTTCCATATTATTCTGGTCTATGATAATCCCCAGATATCTGAACTCAGTACATCTGTGAAAAGCGTATGAAGCAACTGTTAAGGGGTTTTGTACTTGTGCTGCATTCCTTCCTACAACTAGATATTTTGTTTTATGTTCATTTATCATTAGACCTACCTCCTTGGCTTCTTCAATTAGGGTTTCTGTGAGTATTTTTACATCGTATTCGCTTTCTGCCATGAGTGTTATGTCATCAGCAAAAGCTAATATGTTTATCTTGTTTCCCACTTCAAGGCCTGGGTGGAGCTGGTTTACTCGTTTCAATGTTTCTTCTAAAGCTAAATTGAATAATAAAGGCGACAGTCCATCTCCATGTCTTACTCCAGTGTTGACATTAAATTCTTCGGTATATTAATTATTGATTCTAATTTTGCATTTGGACCCTTCTGTGCACAGTTTTGCCATAGTGATAAGTTTTTCTGGTATTCCATTCCGCTGCATGTATTTCCACATTTGTTTCCTATTGACACTATCGTATGCCTTGTTGAAATCTACAAAAAGAACATGGGCTGTTTTGTTAAACTCCCAATATTTGGATATTACTTGCTTTAAGACAAAAATTTGGTCTGTTGTAGATCTTTGGCTTCTAAATCCTGCTTGGTGATCTCCAAGAATTTCTTCTGCATAACATGCTAGTCTGTTGTAGACTATTCTTGAGAATACTTTATATGCGCTGCTTATTAATGATATCCCTCGGTAATTATTGCACTCGAATTTATCTCCCTTTTTGTGAATCGGAACTACTACTGCCATCTTCCATTCTACTGGGATTTCTTCCTTCTCCCAGATTTCTATAATTAAGTTATGTAACCTTTTTAGCAAAGGGCTTCCACCTGCTTTAAGAAGTTCTGCTATTATGTTATCCTCTCCAGGGGCTTTACTGTTTTTTAAACTTTTAACTACCTTTTCAACTTCTTCATAGGTAGGAGGGTTAATCTTTGGCTGGACATTTAGGTATAATTCCTCTTCAATGTTTGTTGCCACTTCTTCACAATTTAAGAGGTCTTCAAAGTATTTTTTCCAAGTTGCTAGCACTTCTGTTTGGTTGCAAACAACATTGCCATTCCTATCTTTTACCCCTACTGATCTTGCCTTGTACCCTTGTTTAAAATATCTGACAAAGCGAAAAAAGTTATCTTGTATTATTTTTGTTGCTATCTTCTTCTGCTTTTCTTAGCTGATCTTTCACAAAGTTCCGTTTAGCTGCTCGTAATGTTTTGTTAGTCTCCCTATTTATCTGTTTGTAATTTTGTTTGTTGGTTAGAGTTTGTTTGGTAAGCATCAACTTTTTTGCTCTTAATCTATCGTCTATTAATCTTTGGCAATCCTCATTAAACCAAGGTGTTTTCCCTTTTGTACTCTCTCGATAGCCTACAACTTCTTCGGCGATTGTTGTGATAGAATCCTTTATATTTTGCCATTTTCCCTCTACCGTTTGTTCTGATTCTTGTTGATCTAAAATTTGGAATCTGTTGGTTAGCTTCAGTTTAAAATCATTTTTTATAGTCTGATCAGTAAGCCTTTTGATATTAATTTTTGGAGCTGTAGTTTGTTTCACTCTTTTGACTATACATAGTTTTTGTCTAAGTTTGAAAATGACTAGGTAGTGATCTGTTCCACATTCTGCACCTCTCCTGCTTCTTACATCTACGATGCTACTTTTGTGTCTACTTTCCACTAAAACATGGTCAATTTGATTTTTTGTTATGCCATTAGGAGATACCCATGTTGCTTTATGAATATCTTTTCGAGGGAAGTGAGTGGACATAATTTTAAGGTTTTTGGCGATAGCAAAGCTGATTAGTCTTTGCCCATTATCATTGGAAATATTATGAAGGCTGTTGCCTCCTGTGTACTGTTTCCATATTTCTTCATTACCAACTTTTGCATTTGCATCTCCCAAAAACAATTTTATGTCATAGCTGGGTAGGGTTGTCATCAGTTGGTCTAAACTATCATAGAAAGAGTCTTTGACATCGTCCTCTGCCTCCTCAGTGGGTGCATAAAAACATACTATAGAAATATTATGAAACTTTCCTTTTAATCGCATGTAGCACATTCTTTCATTGACTGGGTCAAACGTAATTAAGGTGTTTAAAAATTTCTTGGCTATGGCAATTCCTACACCCGCATGGTAACTTCCATTATCACAGCCACTATAGTACAGGGTATAGCTATTGGAGTTAATTTGGCCATTTAATGGCCATCTTGTCTCTTGTAGACCAACTAGATCTATGTTATACTTTTCTAGTTCCTTGGTAACTAAATCCAATTTTCCTGGTGTTGTCAGAGTTCTTACATTCCATAAACCAAATCTCAAATCCGAAATACCAAGCTTAGATCTGTTTCCATTATTTCCGTCCGAGTCCGAGGCATACTGTTGGCGTTTCTGAACAGGAAGATTTTTTACAGGGTAAGGTTGTTAGCCTTACGCCTAACCCCCAACCTGGAGGACCAGGGTACCCCTTCTAGTCTGGCTCCTACCTCACAAAGACCTGTCCGGCATGGGAGGCCCTACCAGTAGCTAAGCTACCGCCGGCATAGCTCTCGAGGTTGTCAGAGCACGCAAGCCCCACCGCCACTTCAAGGCAAGGATACCATCATTAGTTTGTTAAATTAAATTAAATTAGTTTTCTGGGAATATTTCAGAAACTGTTGGTTTTAGAGCCTTATAATGTAGTTTTCGAGGCCCCCAAGTTTTGTTTCTGGCACCGAGGGGCTTTGTCTCCTCGTTGTACGCCATACTATAGTACTACTACTAATAATAATATAATATAGGGATAGGAATATAATAGACCTGCCGTACCACACCCGCAGGTGTAAATCGCGTGAAAAAATTCTAGTGTACCCCTTGGCCCCCTTAAGCGCATTATACGTATTGATGAATTTTACAGCTTAATTTGGTTCCGTGATAACCTTCTAGCCGTTTGCAAACTTTCACACCAATGTAATTAATGGAATTGCATTGCGTCTTACAGCAATAGATGGACCTCTGAGCATCTGTTGCCATGGTTACCGGCTTGTATTCGTTCAATAGTTTGTTAAATGAAATTAGTTTTCTGGGAATATCTCAAAAATGGTTGGTTTTAGAGCCTTAAAATGTGGATTTCGGGGATCCTTTAGGGCCCCCGAGTTTTGTCTCTCACATTGAGGGGCTGAAAATGATATTTGTCTCGTCCTTCTACTCCTATTTCAGCATGTATTTTAAGGGGGTAGGCCCTCTTTTATGAGAGGTACGGAGAAGGGTAACATCAATGATTAGTGTCGTGCCTCGGATGGATATCTGTACCAAATTTTACGTTGATACACCCAGCCGTTCTCGAGTTATAAGGGAACAAATTTGTCCACAGACAAACAAACAAACAAACAAACAGACAGACAGACCAAAAAATTAATTTTCGCGCGCATCCATAATAAAACAGTCTGAAACGCGTAAATAACTCAAATTTCCGTAGAAATTGCGAAAAAAACATACAAACTTTACTTTTTATGTACTAGAGATATACTGCACCGCTCGGTGTTGACCGTGTTATATTGCACAAATTTAGGTTTTACTCGCTAACCGTTGGAGATACACGAAAAGTGATAAGGACCTTTTGGATAGAAAATTAAATGTCAAATGTCGTGCATGCATCAAAGGTTTGTTATTTCTAAGCGTTCTCTATTTATTTGAAATGGAAATATGAAATTTTGAAACCAAAGGGTGTAGTGACGTCACTAAAATGGTCGCCATATTTTAATAGTGCAAAATATCGAAATTGAAAGTATCCTATATGCAAACATGGTAAAGCAGCTACATCCATGAAAAATTTCATTTAAATCGGACCAGTGGTTCTTGCGTTATTGAGTAACACACAGACAGACAGACACACACCATCTCATTTTTATATATTAGTATGATGATTACTAGGAGACCTGTAGAGCCTCCGTGGTTTAGACGGCAGTACGCCGCCCTCTCACCGCTGGGCCCGTAGTTCAAACCCCGGTCACTCCATGTGAGATTTGTGCTGGAAAAGGCGAAGGCAGACAGGGTTTTCTCCTGGTATTCCGGTTTTCCCTGTCACAAATTTCATTCCAGCAACACTCCCCTCTTTCCCTTCATTTCACCTGTCATTCATTTAATCATTGCCGCAGGGGAGTGTGAAAAGCTTTGGCAGCCAGGACAGTTCATATCCTCGCCGCTAGATGGGGGCTTCACACATTCCATTCCCTTACCCGATCGGTCGACTGGAAGCAGGCTGTGGATTTTCATTTTCACTAGGGGATCTGTGTGAGAAATCTCGCATGTTCATTAACCACCCACCCGGCTTTACTGTTATGCGAGCTTCTATAAATGTGTCTATTTATTTAATTTACGCACTTTTTAAACAAATTGTCAGTATTTATGAAATGAGAGTGCAATTCGTCACTGCTGCGAGTAATTCTGTTTGCCCAATGCACAATGGGGTGTTTGCGCCCCATGTTTACAGACTACCCACTTGGCTATAGTTTTGTGCGGGCTGGATGCGACACATTTCTGCCAGGGGCTATTGTTATCTTTATTTGTTTAAACACACTTTTTAAAACGAATAAATATAAGGTGCGTTCAAAAAAGTAACGAGCCGGAGGCTTAATTACAGAAACCAGTACCTGTATGTTAGAAGTATTGGCCCTGGCTGTTGAGGCACTTGTCCCACTTTGACACGAGGCGGTGAATGGCTGTCTCATAAAATTCCCTGGGCTGCGATGTGAACCAGTTCCGCACGTACAGCAGGACGTCGGCGTCCGAGATGAATCGTTGGCCTCGCAGAGCCCTTTTCAGGGGACCAAACATGGCGTAATCACAGGGAGAGAGGTCTGAACAGTATGGAGGGTGGCCGAGAATCTCCCATTTGAATTACTGCAGAAGTGCCGCGACTGTGTTGGCCGTATGAGGTCGTGCATTGTCGTGGAGCAGAATGACCCCACGGGTGAGATTGCCTAGTCGTGTTGTTTTGATCGCTTGGCGAAGGGAGGTCAAGGTTTGCTAGTAACGCTGGGCATTCACTGTTGTTCCGTGCGGCATGAAGTGTATCAGAAGGGGGCCATCTTGGTCAAAGAAGAACGTTAGCATTACTGGCAGCGTTGGACGATTGATGCAAGCTGCTGTTTGCTTTGTATCGTCACCTGACATGCACGCGTACCCTCTAGCGACCGGCTGTGACCTTCCACGCTCTGGTCAGAACCACACCTCGTTACACATGCCACGATTGGCCGATGTCGTCACCAGTTTGCGCATTCCAGCCTCCGGCTCGTTACATTTTGAACGCACCTTATATATTTCAGTTGATATTTCAAGAAATGCAAGACTTTTCCTGTACTGTTGAGACAATTTGGAATATTTTGGCACAAAACACACCTTCTAACTCCCTCTGATTCAGGAGCTTGAGTTTCTTTTCGGATGAACTTAGCTTATTACACAATGGATTATAATTCTTGGGTGTCACTGCGAAGGCCCGGGGTCAGGAAATTTAATTCTTGTCTGAGGACTGGAACGGAGTACACTTAGCCATGTAAATCAAAACTAAAAAGAGGCACGTTCGATTCCTAAATTAGCCATCCTAGAAGAGGTTTTCTATGGGTTCACACTTCCTTTTTAGTCAGTTCCCCCTCAAGGTTGGGATTGCACCTTTACCGCCGCCAGGGCAGTGTCCTGGAGCTTGAAGCATTTGATCGGGGGATACAACTGTGGAGGTGGGATCAGCAATTCGCCCAGGCCTCATGAGGGATGGCAAGGGAGGGATAGGCAAGTAAGAGGGAAGGAGGCGACAGTGGCATTGCGGTAGGCATTTGCCCGGAGACGAAGTGGGAAACCACGGAAAAGCACTTCAAGGATGGCTGAGGTGGGAACTGAACCCTCTCTACTCATTTGAATCATCCAAGGCTGAGTAGACACCGTTCCAGTCCTCATACCACTTTTCAAATGTCGTGGCAGAGCCTGGAATCGAACCTCGGACCTTCGGGGTGGCAGCTAAGCACGATGTCCACTACACTATGGAGGCGACTGTTTCCCACTTGTAGGCTACTCTAAACAAACACCGGAATGGTACCTAAAGTAAGGCCACGACCACTTCCTACCCAAATTGTACCTCAATTTAAAATATTCATACTAGTACAAGCTTCACAGTGACACAACACCGTTGCTGTCGGCTGGGTTAATGGAGCGTCAAGTCTGCACCAGTGAAAAAGAAGAGCGTGAAATTACTTCCAATACCTTGCCTAGAGTCTAAAAATGTCAGTCTATCTTTAAGGAGGGGGGGCAGACATGTCATAAAACATGAATGTTTGTGTTTGACAAAGTAAGGAATGATCAAAAAGTTGGAGCTAATAGAGAGCGACAGGTAGAATAATTATCTACAGTTGACTCAATTCACTATGAAACATCTTGTTCTGGCCAAACCTTGAATTATCGACCATCAATTCTTTTTATGGAACCTCCTAATGACCTCCCTTGGTCCTTTTCACCAGGGGGCTGTTTGTGATGTTGGTCAGCCTGTAGTGGTGGCAGGAGATTAGATAGAGAGGGTTCAAGAGATTTGCACGACAAGAGAGACGTGATGATACTAAAGAAACAGTGTGCCATTACTGGCTAGAGTCCCCCTTCACTCTTATTTCTTCCCGTCACTGGACACGTAAGGAAGGGAGGTGGACTACTATATAGAGTGAAAACATTGGCCTAGAACTCGACAACACAATGTGGAAAACATTCGCCTGAAACACTAATATACAGGGTGAAAACATTGGCCTAGAACACTACTATACGGGGTAAAAATATTAGTGGTGGCAGCCTCCCTTCACTCTTATTTCTTCCCGTCACTGGGCACGTGAGGAAGGGAGGTGCACTAATCTATAGAGTGAAAACATTAGCCAAGAACTCTACAACACAAAGTGGAAAGCATTCCCCTGAAACACTAATATGCATGATGGAAACATTAGCCTAGAACCACAACTAGCCGGGTTGAAACTATTAGTGGTGGGTGACTCCCTTCACTCTTATTTCACACCGTCACTGGAAACGCGAAGAAGGAGGATGTTTTCTATTATACAGACTGAAAATATTCACCAAGAACACTACTACACAGAGTGAAAACGTTAGCCTAGAACACTACTGCACAGGGTAAAAAGTTGGTAACGAGAGTCTCGGCTCACTCTCATTTCTTCCCGTCAATGGATACGCGAGTAGGATGTGCTCTATCGTACAGGGTGATAACATTAGCCATATGCGCTACTACACAGTGTGAAAACATTCATGGTGAGAGTCTCACTTCACTCTCATTTATTACCATCACTTGCACGTGAGGAGCAGAAGGAGGTGGTCTACTATACGGAATGAAAACGCTGACCTGGTCACTACTACACACAGTGAAAACATAACTGGCAAGACTTTACCTTCACTCTTATTTCTTCCTGTCACTGGTCACAGGAGGTGGAGGAGGGAGATAATACTACACCAAATGAAAACATCGGTCAAGAACACTATTACACAGAGCGAAAATATTAGTAGGATGTACCTCACTTCACTCTTATTGCTTTTCGTCAAGGAGCACTTAACGGGGAGGAGGATTGTGCTGCTACACATAGCGAATATATTGGTTTATAACGCAACTATACAGAGCGCAAACGTTAGTCTATAAAGTTATCGCACACATAGTGGCACACTTATATCGTTCCTTCACTGGACAGCGGAGGGTGACGTTGTACTACACTGAGTTTAAAGATTGAACACTACTGCTCACAGTGAAAACATTAGTGGCATGAATATCTCTCCTCTCTTATCTATTGACTCGCGAGAAAGTTCTACTGCACAAAATTAAAGCATTAGTCTATGAAAACAAAAGTTTGGTGCTTTTCAGTCGGTCAACACGATTGTACCCAAATGAGATGGGTTATTCCCTAATCCTGGAAAATAAAATACATTAAATTAATAAATACACTTGGATGACCAGTTTCGATTGTCAAGCGATCATCATCGGATCCATTACACTTAGGCTCTAAACAAGAAAGTTTGGAGGTCAATCACCACTTCCAGTACTTAAACAAAACATCACGTAGACTATAACCAACAAACACCGACGAGTTGAATTACCTCAACGAATACTGAAACTAATTAAGTGTGCATATTGTAAATATTTTCACCCATGCTTTCAGTCATAAATTTTATAGCCTAAGGTGTATCAAAAGAGTAAACAATATGGCCTTGACTTCAACATTAAGAAAACAAAATATATGATAATATCGCGAAAACCAGCATTGTCACAAGTCCTTTTAGTCGATGGACATCAGAATGAGCGAGTCAAGAGTTTGGTTTATTTAGGACAGAATATTAATGAGAATTGGGATCCTTCGGTTGAAATAAGATGCCGTATAGAGAAGGCTAGATCCATCTTTATGACAATGAAACAACTACTATGCTGTCGAGATCTCAGTATGACGCTTAAGAAAAGAATTGTGAAGTGTTATGCTGTCTCCACCCTTCTTTATGGTGTTGAAGCTTGGACCTTGTCCGTAGCTACAGAAAAGAAGATTCGAGCTTTTGAAATGTGGATATCCCGGCGGATTCTTAAAATTTCGTGGACAAAACATGTGAGTAATGCCGAGGTTCTTCAGCGTGTGAGCAGCCAACCTGAGCTGTTAAACACAATTAAGAAGAGGAAATTGGAATACTTGGGACACATGATGAGGAATCCAAAATACCGTCTGCTCCAAGTTATACTTCAGGGTAAAATTGAAGGTCAGCGTGGACCGAAAAGGAGAGGAATAACTTGGATGGATAATTTAAGAACGTGGTTTGGGCTGTCTACCACGGAACTGTTCAGGATTGCACAGGATAAGAAGGTGTTAGCCATGGTAGTAGCCAACGTCCGTATCGGATAAGGTAGAAGAAGAAGAAGAAGTGTAATGGATCTGATGATGATCGCTTGACGATCGAAACTGGTGATCCAAGTGTATTTATTAATCTCATATATTTTTTTTTTCAGGATTATGGAACAACCCATCTCATTTGTGTACAATCTTGTTGACCGACTGAAAAGCACCAGACTTTTGTTTACTAAGGCAACACTGAAAATGGCTTCAAACAACATAAAGCATTATTCTATTATATAACAACTATCCAGCTCGTAAACTGACGCCTCAGTAATTGCAGATTGTTGGAAAAAATGAAAATGTAAAAACACTTATTGTGAGCGATGTATTGAAGATAGAGAGATATGCTCTCGCGGACTATTTTGTAGAACTGTTCATGCTGAACAATCCTTACACCCATAGTATGTTGATATTTTTAACGGGCAACCCAGACGTAAGCTTATGATGTGCATGGTCGACAGTTTTTTTTTCAACTCGATTCACTGAAATCAGTACTGGTCAGCTCTCTTTTGTCATAAATGAATGTTTTTCTACAGAAATCTCCCTCAAGAAATCCCTTACAGGATGGTGAAAACCGCATCAAAATCCATCCAGTGGTTGTCGAGATTACCCGTTGCATCCAAGAATTGGAGACTTTGTTTTATAATATGTAGAGATATATATGATAATAATAATCATAATAAAAATAAATAATTATTATTATAATAATTATAATAATAATCAGCATCAGATAAAGGGTGGGTTGTTTCCCCATCTAGCTCCCAACCTCATCTGCCTTCCTCATCCACCTTCCCTCCCCACCGCCTCCAAGACACATTAACCAAAGCAATTTGACTCCAATTTACGCACCTGAGATTGCCGTAAACCAGGGGAAGCTTTTAATAAGAAGGCCATTAAAACATTACATCCAGCCGGAGATAGTATTTTATACACTAAACTAGCAGAAGTACCCATTCTTGGAACGGTATTCTGTATTAATAGCCAGACGTTATCAATTGTTCTACTATTGCAATGGTTAGAGGCTTGTCATTCCTTCATCAGTTTATGACAACGAAGTAAATTTTCTGGGAACACTGTTGATTTTAGGGCCTTAAAATGAGGTTTTCGGAGGCACTTTATACACTACCGAGCTTTATATCTTACTAGCAACCCGCCCCCCACCCCCGGCTTCGCTCGGGAACAGTTATGAATGTATTCCGTGACAAGCGATTTTATTTCGATGTCAATGAACTACGAACTATATCCGTTTTACGTATCGGCATGATGGGTGAAAATCACTGACTGGATTATTAATTATTTTATCATGGAGATGCATGTGCAACGAATTCTTGTCAGACGTAATTTAAGAATGGCGAGGTGTATGAAACACAAATCCCCCTTCCGTCCAATCTCAAGACACTTATAGTGGGCGATGTATGCTCTCACGGACTTTTCTGAAGAACTTTTCATGCTGAACAATTCTTACACTCATAGTATAACTTATTGATATTTTTAACGGTTTACCCAGCATAAGCTTCAAAAGTGCACGGACCCCATGTATTTTTTCGACTTTTTCACTGAAATCGTTACTGATTGGCTTCCATTGATCATAAATAACCTATTTTGTACATAACCCTTTCTCGAGATATCCGTTACAGAATGCTGAAAACCGCATCAAAATCCATCCAGTGGTTCTCGAGATTATCCGTGACATCCAAGGACCGAGGACTTTGTTTTATACGAAGTAGAGATATTGAGGGGCTCAAAATAAGCTTTGGTTGTCGTTTTAGGGAAAATCGTTATATTTCGAAAATTTTAGCATGTATTTTGAGATTGTTTTCCCTATAGCTATCCTTTTATGAAATGTACGGTGAAGAGTTATAAAAATGATTGGTGTATTGCCTCTGATGGATACCATACCTAATTTTAGGATGCTCCAACCAACCGAATTCCGAGTTATAGGCGTACAGAAAGATACACAGTAAGACATGCAAAACCACTTTTTGCCTGCATCCGTCAAAAAACAGACCAAACTTGCAAAAAAAAAATGATTCAACAAACATTCACATATTTCTAGATTGTTTTCCAGTTAGGTGTTTATAGTATATATTTATGTGAGAGCAAACGCACCTAGTGGCCACGATGCAAATTAACTCTATTGATACACCAAATCACCCAGGTGGTCAAATTTGGATATGGTAACATTACAGTATCAAATAAAAACTTTCTTATGATGAAGCCATTTGACAACAGAAATAAGGATTTGCAAATAGTACATTATGCAACGAGCCTATAATGGCTATAATTAAGACACGAGTATTTTTAAAAACGAGCGTATGCCAGTTTTATAATTTCCATACGAGTGTCTTAATTACCATTGTAGGCGAGTTGCATACGACTGTTTATGTTCGACGATAATTACAACTTTATTATATGTTTTAACATAAATATTCATAAATATCTGTTGAGATTGTCACTAGAATTTTGTGATCGGGTGCTGCGCAGGGTAGGATATCTCTGATGTCCAAGCTCACTGACCGAACGACGCATGCGCTCTGTGAGCTTTAATGGCATATGTGCAGATTGAGCATCAGTATTCAGTAAAAATGTCACCGAAATCGTTTGAAAACAACCCGCTGTGTAGAAATTGGATTTAAGGATATTAAGGTACAGTCTCTCATATTCACCACTTTATTTACGAGAACATTATGGACGGTGCACTTTCGGTAATTTATATAGACATGTTGGATTTTGAGCGCATGCGCGAAGGTATCCTTATCTAATTGGTCAAACAGCTGTTTCTTGAGCTGTGATTGGTGGGAGAAACTGTTTCATAATGAAAAATAGTGTTATAATAACGATCATTATGATACAGTTTTCAGACATATAATTGTCAGGGTCGAACATAAAGTGTGTTTTAATACTAAATTCACCTAACATGTCCTTCTTCAAGTGAAAATAAAATTAAAACACTCCTAGGAGAAACGCAATACACGATTTATAAAACCTGTCCCTCACCATTGTGTAATGTCCCCATCCCCATGAAAGCCCCTTTAATGAATTTAAAAGGCTTGTAGGGCATGAAAATTTAAGATTTTTACCTTCAATGGCCGAAATTCTTATCAACAGAAAAAAATAATGAAAATAATGTTGCTGTTTGAAGGTATAATAGACCTTCCGTACGACATATCGCTCGTGTAAATCACATGAAATAATACTAGGGTACCCCTTGACCGCCTTAGGCGCATTATACGTATTGATGAATTGTTCAGTCTAAGTTGGTTCCGTGATAACCTTAGAGCCATTTGCAAACTTTCACAGAAATGTAATAAATGGAGTGGCATTGCCTTTTACAGAAATAGATGGAAGGTTGGATGTCACCTCTCGAGATTCTGTTGCCATGGAAACGATAAAATAAATAAATAAATAAATAAATAAATTGGATCAAAGAAATTCAAGAGGATCTCAAAACAGTTGGACTCGAAATTACAGATGCAGAGAACAAGAATAAAACTACCACCCTTCTTAAGAATCACAAATTTTCAGCAGAAATGATGCACAGACGGCCTTCAGAGATTTCAGACGAATTAAGAACACTGCGATCAGAACGAATGAAGAAGTACTGGGCAGATAAGAAGTATCAAACAATACAACCTTCAAAGAAAAGGTGTGCATGGAAGACTCAAGTGGTCCAATGTGGCCAATAAAGTTAATAATATTAAATAAATAAATAAATAAATAAATAAACAAACAAACAAATAAATATATAAATAAAAAATACGTGCTACACCTTCAAGCACTCACGGCTGGTGACGTCTGGGGAGTTGGCAACCCCGAGGGATTCCTGAGCTGGATCTGGTTATTCCCCTTTCCTTCACTTTCCCCTTTCCTATCTGCCATTCATGGCTCTCCTTCCTTCCAAGTCCCTCAATTCTCATTCTTCGAGGGTTAAGGGCATTTCTTCTCATTCTGTCCTTTATTTACCCGTTTCCTATATTGTTTTCGAATTGTGTGTATGTTTGTAGTTAATTTTAATTTTAGCATCCATTTCATTTTTTCATCTTCACGATCACCCAGTGGCCGAAATCCTAGATGTTAGGCCATTTGAAAAAACAGTTATCATGATCATTACAACCCAACAAGGAACTTAAGGAAACAATATGTTGAGCTCAGAAAATGTGAGCCATTAATATTTACCTATTTATAAATAAGTAAAAAATAAATAAACCAAACTGTTGTTAGGCCACAGTTTCTGTACGTACGCTGCTAGGACCCTCTTGATTAACAGGAAAGGAACCATGGATGATCTGGAGAAGGCCGAAAGACGTATCCTCAGAAAATAACATAGGCCGAGAATGCTCCCAGATGGAACCTACCGACCCGTATCAATGGTTGGAAATTAGCAAAGCCAGCATGTAACGTAGGTGACTGAAGTTCTACGGGCACCTTCTACGAATGGACGACAGACTTACCAAGCGGATCTTCTCCGTCATTAAAAGCTACAAGACCGGAAACCTGTGTGGCTCAATGAAACACAAGAAGTCTTGGATCCCGCTGGATTTCTGACCTTGGTGTCTATCTGCATGTGTGATGATGATAATTGTTGTTTTAAGGGGACTGACATCCGGGTTATCGGCCCCTAATAGTTTGGGTGATAGTGGAACCTGAGATGAGAATGAAAACTATACCTAATACTAACTACAAACTTATATCCTAGAAGAAGAAATGGTAAACATACAAAGGATTAGACAAATAAAGGACAGGCAGAAGAGATATGCCCTCTTCCCTCGAAGAATGAGGATTGAGGGACTTGGTAGGAAGGAGAGCCATGAAAGGCAGATAGGAAAGGGAAAGTGGAGAGGGTCCGCCCCAATGTCACAAGAAAAAGGGAGAAACGGACCCAGCTCAGGAATACCTCGGGATCGCCAACTCCCGAACTCACCAGCCGTGAGCCCCTGAGGGTGTAGCTATATCGAGGGTGCACCAGAAGGGGTGGGGCTACATACACCCAGCCTCCTTGAGGGCCTTGAGCAGAAGGCAGGAGACAATATGAAAAGAAAAAGACGGCTGACCCCTCGAAGAATGAGGGTATCAGAAAAGATGAGACAAGGGCCAATTAAAGCGGGAAAGTGAAAGACTCCCTAGGCCTCGGATACCCTAATACCGTCGGGGTCGGAAGAGAACCAGAGTTGTCCAAGAGTGGTCGACAGGAAATAAGACGGAGAGGAGCCCGGCACATGTAAGTGGAAGCTATGCCGATCTCAACTGGGGTCCCGTGGTCGCCAACCCACGTCCCACTAGATATGAGCCCCTGGGGGGACACCTTGGCGTCCAACATCGCTCCACATTTTCTGATATGGTTGACTGTTGGTCCCCTACTCACAAAGTGTCTAAGTGTAGCAAGCCCCTCTCACAGGAGAGAAGGAAAAATTATCATCCAGGCTCATGAGATATTGGGAATGGAAGAGAGCATCGTAGAAGAACTTCTCATAAGCGCTCCTTAGTGGGCTTGGGGCCTCATACAACGCGGGTGGGAGTTCTTACACACAGTTAAGAATTATATATTATATTTTCGTATGCAGGATTACAAATTTAAACATATTTATTATATACACACAAATTGTGTACATATCAAATTGATTTTGAGGCCCAGAATTCGGCAGCCTTGATTGCAGGAGCATTTGCTGAAACCAGGTCATCCAGTGTAGAGGCTTCAGGCAAGTTCGGGCAGACCAAGAGGTGTTCAACATTTTGAATTTCTCCACATTTGCAGGTTGCATCTTCAGTAATGTAGCCCCACAGCTTCAAATTTATTAGCTTCACTAATATGTAACATAGAATTATAAAAACTTTCAAACTTATAGTTTATACATAGGGCTTTCATTTAATATATAAAGGTGAACAAGAGTTCAGTGCTTTTCAGTCGGTCAACACGAATGTACCCAAAAGAGCTGGGTTATGCACTAATCCTGAAATAAATTACATGAGATTGATAAATACACTAGGAGCGACTGAAAAGCACTATACTCTTGTTTACTAAGGCAACACTGAAAATATGGCTTCACACACCACAATAAAGGTGAACAGTATATAAAGTGTTGCGTGATTTATTGATAGAACAATATTTGTAATTTTTTAAACATCATGAATCACAAAAACACGATTGAACAATGAATACCGAGTAGCCTATGAACCAGCATTAATGTTATATTGTCAGGTTTTTCTTTAAATATTTAATTTGTCTTTCTAAAATAGATTTTTGTTAAAATTTCCAAGTAGGCTATATCGTATCTATTTTTTAACTAGCAACCCGACCCGGGTTCGCCCGGGAACAGTTATGAATGCATTACGTGATAAGCGCTTTTTTTTCAAGTAGGCTATATCGTATCTATTTTTTAACTAGCAACCCGACCCGGGTTCGCCCGGGAACAGTTATGAATGCATTACGTGATAAGCGCTTTTTTTTCCAATGTCAATGAACAACGACCAATATCCGTTTTACGTCTCGGCATGATGGGTTAAAATCACTGACTGGACTATTAATTATATTATCATGGTGATGAATGTGCAACAAATTCTTGTCAGACGTAATTTAAGAATGGCGAGGTGCATGAAACACAAATCCCCCTTCCGTCCAATCTAAACTTGACTGTGAATTTTGCGAAACGAAAAGTTCACAGGCGAAATGAAGAAAAGCCGAGTTGCACTTCCAGGGATACTGCAAACACAACCACTCTTCTCTAAAGTTTTTTAACTCAACACGACTCGACAGTTTGCTGCTGGCTGTATCTGGGGCAATAAGCTCGTCCGCTAGCTAAGCTGTAACTGGGGTGATAGACTCGTCCCTAGCTAGCTCGTAAACTTTCGCCTCAGTAACTGAATGGAGATTGTTGGAAAAAATGAAAACTTAAAAACATTTATAGTAGGCGATGTATTGAAGATAGAGATATGGTCTCCAGGGCTATTTTGTAGAACTTTTCATGCTGAACAATTCTTACGCTCATAGCATATAGATATTTTAACGGTTTGCCCAGCGTATGCTTAAAAAGCGCACCGACGCCAGGTATATTTTTTCGACCTTTTCACTGAAATCGTTAGTGCTTGATTTCCTTCGGTCATAAATAAATTCTTTTCTAAAGAAATCTTCCTCGAGATATCCTTTACAGAATGGTGAAAACCGCATCAAAATCCATTCAGTGGTTCTCGAGATTACCCGTGACATTCAAGAATCGGGGACTTTGTTTTATACTAAGTAGAGATTATACTCCAATCAGTTATGTTTAATATAATATAATCCGTCTTCCGTCAAATCTTAAATTGACTGTGAATTTTTCGTTCCGAAAAGTTCACAGGCGAAATGAGAGTTGCACTTCCAGGGAAACTCCAAACACAACCACCCTTCTCAGAAGTCTTAACTCAACACGACTCAACGGTTTGCGGCTGGCTGTATCTGGGGCAATAGGTTCGCCCGCTAGCTAGGCTGTAACAGGGATGATAGACTTGCCCTTAGCTAGCTCGTAAACTGTAGCCTCAGTAGTTCAATGGACACGGTTGGAAGAAATTAAAACGTAAAAGCACTTATAGTGGGCGATGTATTGAAGATAGACATGCTCTCCGGGACTTTCTTGTAGAACTTTTCATGCTGAACAATTCTTACACTCCTAGTATTTAGATATTTTCAACGGTTTGCCCAGCGTAAGCTTACAGACCGCTCGGACGCCAGGTTTTTTCGACTTTTCCACTGAAATCGTTACTGCTCGGCTTCCTTTAATCATATATAAATTATTTTCTACAGACATCATTCTCGAGATATCCTTTACAGAATGGTGAAGACCGCATCAAAATCCATGCAGTGGTTTTCGAGTTTACCCGTAACATCCAAGAATCGGGGACTTTGTTTTATACTAAGTAGAGATTAGACCGGTGAAACGGTGAAGATTTGTGCCAAAGGGCCTAAATGCAGGAAAAGGAGTGGTCTGTCCGAAATTTAACAGAGCCTAAACTATTCCTCTTGAATCAGGCTATCATATACAAAAATAAATTTTCGAATCCGCCTGGTAGTTCCAGAGATTAGCGCGTTTAAACACATAAACAAACACACAAACTCTTCAGCTTTATTATATAAGTATATAGATTTATTTTCATGAATGACGCTGATCCTGCGATTTCATGTTTCTTCTTTAGAGGAAAAGAAAATTCCATTCAGACTGGTATTTCTTCTTAAATTGTGTTTCTTGTGATTCATGACGTTTAAAAAATCACAAATATTTTTCCACCGATAAATCACGCAATACTTTATATACCGTTCGCCTTTGTATATATACTAATATAATAAAGACGAAGAGTTTGTGTGTTTGTGTGTTTAAACGTGCTAATCTCTGGAACTACCAGTCCGATTCGAAAAATTCTTCTTTTAATATGATATCCAGATTCAAGAGCAATAGTTTAGGCTATGTAGTATTAGGCTACACCTCTCAGCCAATGAGATATAGGCCCTCGGCAGTGTCTTTTATTTCACTTACTCCTCTTTCTAATCATTTTTTTAAATTTGTTTGTAAATTACATGTGTCAGTGCTGTAGTTAGAAAATATCCGTTTCCCCATTCATTATTATCATTATCATCATTACTGGAAAATGACCTGAATGTTACGTACATTATACTGTACTACTTTTCACCCCCACTACCACCACCACCACCACAACTACAAAAAATAATATTTTTAAAATATTTATTTCTGTTAGTTTAAGTATCATGTGCCAGCTCTGTAGTAGTATTCATTATCATCCATAAAACAAATAAATCCCCCGGGCCAAGCCGGGCACTACAGCTAGTATTAATTAAAAGCCCTATGTATTAACTATAAGTTTGTAAATTTTCTTAATTCCATGTTACATATTAGTGAAGCTATGATTCAATTGTCAACTGTGTGCATAAACTCTCACTCGCGGTGTATGAAGCCCCTTAAATCAATAATAATAAATAAAATCAATAGGTCTAAACTCAAGGAAATGCCTTAATTGTTGCCGAGAATTTCAATAGTTTGCTACATGTGTGCTCGTTTAAGTATAAAACTCCTTAAATAGCATTTGGATTGCAATCAAGACCTGAGAATAGAATTTATTATCATATTGTACACTTTTCGCTTTTCTCCAGACTCTAGTTGACATAGCTCGAGTCAAAACGTGGTTATCTGGAAGCAAGTATAATCAGAGCGTGAAACTACGGTTCCATTTTCAGTTCGGCTGGAAGCAGAACGATAATGCATGTAATTGGTTAAGTAGTGTAATTGAATGTAAACCAATCATTCTATCACTCAATTGTGTCTTCCTCATCTGTAATCAAATGTTCCTTTCCAGTTACTACAGCTAAATGATTCTACTTGACGTTATAACGACCAACACTAATTATTATATTTGAAAGGGCTATGTTCCAAGGGTTTCAGAGTAAAACAGTTTCTAGGTACAACTTAATCTGGATTTTTTGCAAACTCAGTCGTGCTTTTGCCCAATTTATCAACCTTTTAACGCTGTACTATTTCCCTAGTAAATAAATAGAAAACATAAATTCAGCACAAAAGCAGCCGCCAAACAACCCACCGAAAACATCACAAGTGGTACACAACTAAAGCAAAAGCACCGTGGTCCTTACGTGACCCAAACGATAAATAAATAAATGGAGTGCAGACACCAAAATGAGAAATACAATATATGGAAGTAAATCATGGGAAGATTAAAAGGACAGAGAAGTTTAAGTACCTGGGAAAATGGATCCAACCCAACGGAAGCAATCAAAGTAAGAACCAGAAAAATGGACCTGGCCTACAAACTAACACAGAATAAATACAACAAACGAGCTTTATCATACAAGGCCAAAATCAGCCATTACAAATCGGTAGTACAACCTGAAGGATTGTATGCTTCAGAGTAAAAAGGGAGAACTTCAAGTACTAGAAAAGAAAGAAAGAAAGGAATATTCTGAGAAAAATACTTGGACCGCAGAAGACTACCGATGGGACATGGAAGAAGAGGAAAAATGAAGAACTTTACAAATGTACTGAAAAGATCACAGACCTAATGAAGAAGAGGAGGCTTAAGTTCTACAGACATTTACTACGAATGGATGAAGGCAGGCTGACCAAAAGGATCTTCAGCTACAACATGGTGTTAAAGGTCACGTCTAAATGGGTAGATAAGGCGAAGAGGGATGCAGCGGAAGTTGGAATTACTAAACCGATGGCCCACGATAGAAGAGAGTTCCGCAGTCGACCACCAAGCAGGAGGCCCAAACGGATCATTTCCGAGGAGCAGAGAAAACAAAGAAGTGACAGGATGACGAAGTTCTGGGAAGAGGAGAGAAAGAAAGCCAATAAGTCTTGAGTTCCTTGCTGTCCATAGTTGGCCAAATTCGATAGTAAAAAATACATTAATTAATTAATTAATTAATTAATTGATAAATTATTAAATAAATTAATTAATAAATAAATAAATGACTGACTGAATGAAAGAATAAATAAAAATTTAAAAACTGCTGCCGTTTGGCAACCAATATCACGCAAATTACGTATGTGCTCAGGAGAACTCCTAAACGAACGCAATTTGCCTGATATTGGTGACGAAATGGCAGCGTATCTTACAGAGGAGTTTTCTCTCTTTTCTACGATGATTAATCAGTCGGGACTCTCGATCGGCGATGCCATTTCAAAAGCTTGTCAACACACGTGCACATGGGCAACTGTTGCCGTAATGACGTCTCAGCCTTGCAAATAGATGAAGGTACACAGCGCGCCCACACGGAATGCCGACTGCAGCGCTGCAACGGCGGAATATCACAACGGTAAATATTTGAAGAACGCGTCTCGTACATTGCTACTTGAAAAGCGGCTTCGGTGGAGTAGTTGGTAGCATGCTGAACTGCTATGCCCAAGATAGTGGGTTCAACCCCGGCCAAAGTCGTCGGATTTTTCAAGAGCGTTAAAATCCTTCAGTATGCCTTCCTTCGGAGGGGAAGTAAAGGAGGCGGTCCCATGTCATAGATTTATGCCATGTAAAAGATCCTTCCACAGACTAAACTTGTGTGGAACTAAATTTCTAGGTTAGATTTCGTTGTAACGCTCTATGGAATTTCCAAAGTTCACCACTAGGTATCATTGATATCTAGTGGCGAATTTTGGAACTACTTGAAATTAAACGGATCTTGTAGCTCACCCTAGTGATGTGTGCTGGAAGCAGCTACAGCCTCTGGCGAGTCGAACATGTCCTCGGACACTCCCGGCACTAAAAGCCATACGCTAAATAAATAAATAAATAAATAAATAAATAAATAAATAAATAAATAAATAATTGCTACTTGAATATTGCGTACTAGATGAATACAGCCGTGTGGCTGTAGACGTTTGCTCAACAGCCGTCGCAACTTTTGTTATAACAGGAGACCTAAATCCATCCCCTTTGCGATTCTCAAATTTAATTATGGTCTGAGGACTGGAAAGGGGTACACTCAGCCTCGTGAGGCAAAACTGAGAATAGGTGTGTTGTATTCCCACCTCACGTCATCCTCAAAATGGTTTGCCTTGGCTTTTGAGATTTTTGTCTGGATGGGCAACTTGTGTGTAAAAATTAATTACAACTGAATGAATTGATTTAAACTATAAGAGATCTTAAAATTGTTACAATAGATGTTCCATTATACAAATGAATAGGAAATGGCAAAGAATAAGGGAGAAGGAATTAGGATACCATATTTGGAAAATCAAAACCTTCGTTCGTTCGATTATTAATTATTTCTGGTTATAAAATATTTATTTAGTAGAATCACACTAGTAATACTACTAGGTATAGTGTCGAGTTGCTTAAATCAATTTTATAGTTATTTCTAATAATCAAAAAAAAATCGGGGCGTGGTGGCGCAGCGGTCAAGCTGTATGCCTCTCACCAAGGCGGACCGGGTTCGATTCCCGGTCAATGCATGTGAGATTTTCGATGTGAAATGCCATGTCCTGTGGTTCGGATTCCACGTAAAACGGAGGTCCCGTGGCTTATGATCGCGAGATTAACGGTCACGTTAAACTACAAGCTTCCTTCAAAAAAAAATCAGAATTGAAGAATTTGTTTAGGCCACCACAATGACACAAGTTATGATTTAAATTCCACACACACCCAAGTACACGGGGATACAAGACCTCAATGTCACATATTGTTATTTTCTCAAGAGTCTGCTACAGACATCATGGCTAGACTTACGTACAGGTTGTTACATATAGAAGCTGCTTAGTAATAATTGCTCCCAACAGCAATAGGACCTTTGGAAGAGCAGATCTGCAATCTAAACCCCATGGTGTGTCGGCAATTCTCAGGTGTGTAGCGAGACGATTTATAGTACACGCCACGGATTTTGGCCGGTGAACCCCGGTTTCACAGTCGCTCAGAGGGCAGGTGGTGAACCTCAGGCATGTGCAATATAATTTTGATTTTTTTTTTCCGCGCAACTAAAAGCTCATGTATCAATTGCACATGTCTGAAGTTCTGTACAAGTTTCAAACTGGGATTGACCAGCCAATAACCGTGGCGTAGAATGTACTCCACAAGTAAAATCTGCAGATTCATCTATTCCAAGCCTTTGTATTTAGACTTGTTCGTCCCGCTGTACATTTAAGGCTGAGAAGTTACCGACACACCAGGGGTTCAGACTGCAGATCTGATTTTCCGATGCGTATACTGTATTGTGTTAGGCCTACAGTATGTTCTTATAGGAGTGAAGGGGAGAAAGAGACTCAATACTCAGGGGTTAAAGAACTCATCCATCATGTGAAATGGTCTTCTTGTTAAGGAATAAGTCAGGGGAATCCTGCGAAAGAAGGGAAGACGCTGAATGCATTATGCATCGAGCAATGGCTGTCCAATACAGTGCTCCACTACATGGCGCTGAGATTAATGGCTGACTAATTGATTGATGATTGGAGTGATTACCGGCAAGGAGGGGGTGGGTCAGGTAAACCATCATTGAGGATAATAGGGAATGTACAGGGTGGAAGGTGTACAGTAGAATAGGCCTCTACCAGACGGAAAGGGGGTTTATAAAGTAGTTACCAATATTTTTCCATCGGTCCATAAGAATATATTTATATATATCTAAATCACATAAAATGACTTAAAATGACCTTGATAGCCCGAATCCTTATTAACATATTAATTATAATAAACTATTTATTACCTTAAGTCAATATTTAGTACTTTGTGACGTTCTTCAGCGTGGTATAGGATAAGTAACTATGCATTAACATACAACTTAATAAACATTTTGTCATAATAGAGGATACTATAAATATTTTGTTCCAAAATCTCACACAATAAAATTACAAAAACCAGATCTGTTGCAAAAAATGTGTTAATAAAGCATAAAAAAAGTCTTGATAAAACAGCGTTAAATTGAAGAGATCTAAAAAGAAGAAATTAAACTGAGAAATAACAAGTAGTTCCGTGAAGAACTATACAGCCTATTTTCATAATCCTACTTATGTTAATTGCCTCTATCTACATACAAAATTTCAGTTTGATTGCTGTAATAGATTCGTAGATATTGAGAACCGACTAAATATTTTGGATGGTCGCCATATTGGATGTTATATATGTAGGTCTTAGAGTTATGCACTGTTACATGAAGATTATTGTGTACGTGTAGCATTCAAACTTCAATCGCATGATTAGGACACAAGAAGTAACAAGGAGATTTTAAAATATCGCACAGCTGCCATCTTGTGGTTATGGATACAATTGAAATAAATTAGATGCCAGTGGATTAACATTCGTATAGGGATTTACTGTATCAAGTTTCACTGCACTCGGATGGTTAAATTGCGAGAAACGTCCATGTGAATATTTATACTTCTCGTCGCCGCCATGTTGGATTTGTGATCACCATGTTATTTAAATTCCTATAGGTGAACTTAAGTTCATAACCTCTATAAACATAAAAAATTCAGTTTGATAGCTATAATAGATTCGTAGTTATTCAGAGCCGTCTAAATATTTCGGATGGTCGCCATGTTGGATTGTTAAATGTATAGGCCATCGAGTCATGTACCATTAAAGAAAATTATTGCGTAGCTTCATTATTCAAACTTTCACTTCGATCGCATGATTACTACACAAGAAATAAAAACTTAATTTTAAAATTCGCAAGGCTGCCATCTTGAGGTTATCTAAACAATTGAACTAAATTAGATACCAGTGCATTACAATGTGTATAAACATTTCCTGTACCAGATATCATAGCGTTTGGAACATTCAATCGCGAGAAAGGTCTATTTAAAATTTTCAAATTCGCGTGGCCTCCATGTTCGTTTTGTAGTTAACCGGTTTTTGAAAGTCTTATAGATGAACTTCCAGTAGTGCCCTTGATATCCGCACAAAATTTCAGGGTGATACCGCTAATACTTTCAGAGATATAGTATGCCGGCGAAATATTTCGCACATCCACCATCTTGTGGTTATGTAAACCACGGGTTCTCAACCTTTTTCAACCATCGTACCCCCTTAAAAAATAAACATCCTGCGTACACCCTACTAACCTTTCTTAGGTAGTAATAATGGTTATTAAAAATGTAAAAGGTACTTAGTTAGTATGGTTTAACCTATGTAACTTTATAAAGAAAAATATTAAAAAAAAATATATAGTTGTTTTTCAGTTCCTTTTCCCAAAGGGTGATTTTTGCAATCATTGCATTAGTTTTCATTTCAACATAGAACATATCAGAAACACTACCTTGCATACACTTATTCTAAATGTTCAGTTTTTCAAAAATATCACTTAAATAGGCCAATTTTAAAAGCCAACCAAAATCATTGAGTACTGATGATAAATTAGAATTGTGCTCGGTAAAGGAAAGATGCAATTATTTGTGGAGTTCAAATACACGCGCCGTAAATAACTCACACAGTAGTCTCGGCACGAAGCTCACTGCGCATGTTGATCGAGTAGAAGGATGGCCTGCCGTACCCCAAAGGTGTACGCGTACCACAGGTTGAGAACCCCTGATGTAGACAATTGAACGAAGTTAGATGTTGGTGCATTACAATGTGTATGAACATATACTGTACCAAGTTTTATTGCGTTTGGTTGGTTAAATCGCGAGGAACGTCTATTTAAAAGTCGCAACTTTGCTTGGCCGCCATGTTTGTTTTGTAGTTACCAGGTTTCCAAAAGTCACATAGGTGAACTTCTAATATGTCCCTTTATCACCATAAATAATTCCAGGGTGATATTAGTAATAGATTCGGAGATATTGAATGCTGGTGAAATATTTGGCACAACCGCCACATTGGATTGGTGAGACGTAACAAAATTTGAAGGCCGTCGGGGTCGTCCGGGACAGTGCTATGAACTTACCGAGTTTCATTGAATGCGCTCGAGCCGTTTAGAAGTTATTGGGGGGGGGGGGGGGCACACACCAGCGCGCGCGCACACACACACAGACACTCGGACAAAAGGTGATCTCATATGCCTATTTTTAGCCTACTTTCGATTTTTGCAAACAATGAAAGTAGACTTATGAGATCACTACAGGGCGAAAAAAAGTGTGTCTGTCTGTGTGTGTGTATGTGTGTGAGTCTGTGTGTGTGTGTGTGTGTGTGTGTGTGTGTGTGAGAGAGAGAGTGTGTGTACTCTGAATGTCTGTCCCCCCCTAACAATTCGAACACGGTGAAACCGAATTGAACGAAATTTGGTATAGAGGTAGAACAAGCAAAGGGCACCTCAGTGTCATGTTTTATATCGCCGCCATCTTTACTAAAACTGAATGGCGGCCACTCAAACGTTCAAAACGTAAAATCAAATAACGACTAACCAAATCATCCGATCTCTACTAAATTTGGTAACAACATACCTTCGTATAGGATGCGTCTTGTGACCAAACTACAAGGTCGTCCGCCATACCATTTCAGGATGGCGGCCGTGCGAATTATGCAAACTTTATAATCCATATCATGGGACCCACCAGTTCCGATTATCGAGCCGAGAATCGTTTTAACTGTTCTAAAGGAAGAGGCACGTTCGAAATTAAAAGTTTATTTTGTAATACTATAGTGCAGACGTGATTTTAAAAAGCTGAGCCGATTCAGTAATAAGACAAGATGGCAGCGGATATCTTGTGCCTGACTTATATTTCATTAATTTGAGTATTGCATGCAATATAGCGTACTGATACAAAATAAATAAACTTTGTATGAAATGCTTTATATATAAATAATATACTCCAGTGATGAAATCGTTTAGTATAAATCATTATTTGCTAACAAGTTCTATGTAAGTCATTTTATATAGAACGATATCCGTTGACACAATTAGCTCAGTGGTAGAGCGTTAGCCTATCGCTCAAATGCCTATGGTTCAAACCCGATCAGAGCTAGCATTTTTGCTTGAAATGTTATATGTTTATTGTTTTGTAATGACTCAGACGTTTTAAAATTAAGCGTTATATTGTGCATATTATGGTGTAAAATATATATTTAATTAAGTTACTTGAAAATGTTATTTGAAGTAAAGAACAAAACGATTTCACATAGTAACTGAATTCAAGCCGTTGGTGTTAGTTCAGGTTATTAATTACTGCTTTTATTTCAGGCAAATAGCAATCGAAAATATCCACATAGTTTGTATACACACGTCTCTGCAGGGTCATGGAAAGATTTTTTAATTCAATTAGGGTTGTTAAAGCCATGCACAACCAGACGTGTAAAGACATGCCTCAACTCAAAGTTGGATGTTGCCCACGGCAGGTCGTAATAATAATAATAATAATAATAATAATAATAATAATAATAATAATAATAATAATGTTATTGGTTTTACATCCCTTTTAACTACTGCTGCTTTTAGAGACACCGGGGTGCCGGAATTTTGGCCCGAAGGGGATCTTTAACGTGCCAGTAAATGTACTGACACGGCTCCCTCGCATTTGTGCACCCTCAAATGCCAGCTGACTGCGCCAGGATACGAACCTGCAACCTAGGGCCCAGCAAGCGAGAACGTTACCGCTGAGCCACGCAGCCTGTCCGGTCGATTATGTCTCCAGATCCATAACATTCTTGATATACTTCTTATCTTTCTTTCTTCAATGATGGTAGCAGTTTTTATCTAGATTGTGGCGTTTGGTAGAGGTAAATCGTTTCTAAGGTCTTCAACAAAGAATAGTTCTATTATACTCTTTGATAATAACAACGAGTTATAACTATACTCATACATTTAGGAGAAAGTAGGCTATATGTTATTTACTGAACATCTTGTTTCATAAATGAAAATAGGCTAAAAATACGTAAATACACTCCTGGAGAGAGTTATCTCTATTAATTAATACATTGCCCCATTAAATTGTGATAACTAATACGTGTAATTTTTCCAGGAGTGTGTTTACATATGTATATCTTGTACCCCGCCCATTCATTGGGCACAATCGTGTTGACCGGCTGAAGATTTACAAATGACAACTTCTTCTTCTTCTGCTTCTTCTTCCCCTCCTTCTTGTGCCTATCTGTTCCGGATGTTGGTGACCATCATAGTTATGCCAGTGTTGGATGTTCTGAATAGTTCTTCACTCGTGTGTGAAATCCATGTTCTTAAGTTTCCAAGCCAAGATGTTCTTCTTCTTCCCCGTCCTCTTTTACCAGGATTCTTTCCTTGAAGAATGTTCTGCAGCAGTTTATACCTGTATCCAGGGCTAGATTTGTGACGGTACGCACCGGTACGCCCTCTGATCGAGGGAAAAGTCGAATATATAACATAATTTTTAGAACTGTGGAACGTTAGTTGTAAGTCACGGTCAACTTGGTCTTCGACTGGACTGTACTTCAAAGTACGTGGAATCTTGGCTGCTTCGGGGACGGCACTCCGTTCTGGATACTAACAGCAACGTGAGGGAGAGAGGAGGCACATACAATGAAAACTTTTCTAAACTTTGGACAATTTTATAAACTGTGAGTTAAAACATGTTCAAGTACACGAGCTTTTACAATAAATAATTATTTCAGAAAACTGTAAAGACAAAATTATAAAACAAGAAATAAAAGGTGAACATGTGTGTATTTTCAAACCAAATGAATTAATTTGTTAAAATTACGTTTAAAAGAAATGTTGAAATAATGTAAATTGTTTGAATGGTAGCCTAGTTGGCCTACATTAAAATTTAATATAGGTCAACGGCTATGGTAAGAAAAATGTTGCAACAGCAGTCTCAATTTAATTTAAAATTGCAATCAAAATTACAGGTGTTCAGAAAAGCGTGAAATTATCATTTTTAGAACTCTTTATTCCAATATTCCATAAACCCCACCATCACCCGGTAGCCCATAGTACCGGAACCTCCTTTTTTTTTTACAAATCAAGCACTGCCTGTATCCATTCCTCATTACATGACCTAAATATTGTAGCTTTCTGCATTTTACTGTTTTCGGGACTTCTCTTTCTTCCTTCATTTTGTGTAGAATGTCATTGTTTGTAATTTTATCTGTCCATGGCAATCTAAGCATTCTCCTGTAGAGCCACATTTCAAATGCCTCAAGTCGCTTGCCCATTGTCTCAGTCAAAGTACAAGTCTCAGAAAAGAATGGAAAATGTATAGCAACGTAGAAATCTTAATTTTGTTTCCTTCGGAAAGTAATGGCTCTTAAACATGATGATGATGATGATGATGATAATTGTTGTTTTAAGGGGCCTAACATCTAGGTTATCGGACTCTAATGAACTGGGTGATAGCGAAAATGAGAGTGAAATGGAAACCAGAACGAAAATTATGTGAGACGTAAAATACGTACAAAGAGAAACTCACATGGAAACAACTCACAATATGGTCTTACAAAAGGGAATTTAGAACGAAAAGATTCACAAAAAGATTAGATTGAAAAAGACCCACAAGACGTAGGCTAGATTCAAAATACGTACAAAATGCAATGTAGCGTCGAAATGATTACAAAATGCAACTGAAATTCAAAATACTTACAAAATGCAAATGAGATCGAAAATACGTACAAAATGCAATTGAGGTTCAAAATACTTACAAAATGCAATTGAAATTCAAAATACACAATGCAATTCACATTGAAATATCCCGGTTCCAATCCAAATTATTCACAAAGTGCAATTGAAATACAAAATACTTACTAAATGCAATTGAAATTGAAAATGCTTACAAAATGCACGGTAGATTCAAACGACTCATGTGGATTGACAATACTTAAAAAATGCAATTTAGATTGAAAATACTTGACAAATGTAATTTAGATTCAAAATACCCACAAAATGCAATTGAGGATCAAAATATGTGCAAAATGCCCACCAAACAAAATGCAATTTAGATTCAAAATACATGCGAAATGCGGTTTTGGTTGAAAATACTTACAAAATGCAATTCAAATTCAAAATACTCACTAAAATGGCCGGCCACCTGCATTGAAAGACTTACTAAAAAGCAATTTAGATCGTCAATCTCTACAAAATGCAATTGAGGTTGAAAACAATCGCGAGATGGAATTTAGATCGAAAAAACTTACAAAATGCAACGTAGATTAAAAATGCCTTACAAAATCGCTAAAAGGGAGTTTAGATACACGGTGAACCAAGTAACAAAAACAGTGCGGGAATCTTAAAGAGAAAAGGATATATAAGGAAAAGAGGAGTGGAGAGGAGAGGAGAGGGGAGAGAGGAGAGGGTCCGCCCCAAAAGTAAGGGACAAAAGGGGAAAATGGACCCAGCTCAGGAATCCCTCGGGGTCGCCAACTCCCGAACTCACCAGCCGTGAGCCCCTGAGGGTGTAGCATTATCTAGGGTGCACCAGAAGTGGTGGGGCTACTTACACCCTGCCTCCTTAAGGGCCTTGAGCACAAGACAGGAGGTAAAAGGAAAAGAAAAAGAAGGCTGACCCCTCACAGAAGGGGGGTATCAGGAAAGATGAGACAAGGGCCAATTAAGGCGGGAAAGTGAAAGATTCCCTAGGCCTCGGATAACCTAATACCGTCGGGGTCGGAATAGAACAAGAGGTGACCAAGGGAGGTCGACAGGAAAGAAGATGATGATGATGATGATAATTGTTGTTTTAAGGGGCCTAACATCTAGGCTATCGGCCCTTCAGGAAAGAAGACGGAGAGGAGCCCGGCACAAGTAAGTGGAAGCAATGCCAGACTCAGCTGGGGTCCCGTGGTCGCCAACCCACGTCCCACTAGATGTGAGCCCTTGGAGGAAAGCTCTTAGACACATTAGCCATTTTGCAAAATGCAGCTTTGAATTTCTCGATACGGACTTTAATTTCGCGTCAATTATCCCTTGAAAACTTACATGTAATTTTTTCTGGCTATTTTTTCACATATTCCGGTAATTTGAATTATATTATGTTGACCGACTGAAAGTTACAATATCAATTCGAATTGAGTTCGTAATTGCGCTTGCATTTGTTGCCATAGTAACTAGGTGTCGTAATTTTTCCCCGAGGGGTACTTTTAGCCTATTTTCATTTTATGAACAAATTAGGCTTAAGTTATCACCTTTTGTCCGTGTGTCTGTCTGTGTGTGATTCGTGTGTGCCCCCCCGCCCCTCCCCCTAAAACATTCTAAACGGCTGGAGCGATTTCAATGAACCAATCCAACATGGCGGCTGTGCGAAAAATTCCACCAGCAATAAATATCTCCGAAACTATTACAGATATCACCCTGAAATTTTGTACAGTGATCAAGGGAACTACTAAAAGTTCACCAATCTGTTTTCCGTAAACCTGCTAACTACAAAACCAACATGGCGGCCAAGCGAATTTGCGACTTTAAAATAGACGTTCCTCGCGATTTAACTTGGTACAGTATATATTTATATACATTGTAATGCACCGACATATAATTTTGTTCAATTGTTTACATAACCTCAAAATGGTGACTGTGCCAAATATTTTACCGGCATTCTATATCTCCGAAACGATTACTGATATCACCCTGACATTTTGTACGGAGATAAAGGGTACTACTAAAAATTCATCTGTGAGACTTTCAAAAACCTGTTAACTACAAAACGAACATGGCGGCCAAGCAATTTTGAAAATTTTAAATAGACTTATCTCGCGATGTTATCATCCAAACGCAATGAAACTTGGTACAGCAAATGTTTATACACATTGTAATGCACTGGCATCGAATTTAGTTCAATTGTTTACAAAACATCAAGATGGCGGCTGTGCGAAATATTAAAATTAAGTGCTTGTTTCTTGTGTCGTAATCATGCAATAGAAGTAAAAGTTTGAATAATGAAGCTACGCAATAATTTTTCTTTACGGTACATAACTCTATGGCCTATACATACAACAATCCAAAATGGCGACCATCCGAAATATTTAGAGGGTAGTCAGTATCTACGAATCATTTACAGCACTCAAACTGATTCTTTTAAATGTTCATAGAGGCTATGAACATAAGTTCATCTATAGGACTTTCAATAACCTGCTGAACACAAATCCAACATGGCGGCGACGCGAAGTATAAATATTTAAGTGGACGTTTCTCGCGATTTAACCAGCCGAGTGCAGTGGAACTTTGTACAGTAAATGCTTATACAAATGCTAATCCACTGGCATCTAGTTTATTTCAATTGTTTTCATAACCACAAGATGGCTGCTGTGGGATATTTTAAAATCTCGTTTTTACTTCATGTGTCCTATTCATGCGACTGACTTTTGAATACCACACGTACACAATAATCTTCATGTAATAGTACTTAAATAAAAATCCAAGATGGCGACCATCCGAAATATTTAGACGGTTCTCAATATCTACGAATCTATAACAACAATCAAACTGAAATTTTGTATGTTGATAGAGGCAATTGACATGAGTAGGATATAAGATAATAGGTTGTATAATTCTTCACGGAACTACTTGTTAGCGTTGTTGTTAATGTAGTTAATTCATATTAAGAAGGCATGGGGTATCTTGGTCATCAGTCACGTGTAGTTGGGTGTGTGTTGAATTTTAGTAGTAATGTGTGTGTAGCTTTATTATGGACAGGGATGGGGTAGGTGCAACGGGACCTGAAGTAAGCTACTATCTTGGAATTTCCCAGAAGGGAGCGTTGCCTCTTTGTCAGCTACTCAATTGTCCTCACGAGGCTGAGTGCACCCTGTTTCTTCCCTAATTTCAGTTTCTAAAATCCCTGACGGAGCCTAGATTTGGACCCGGGACTACCGGGTGTGTGGCAGGCCTGCTACCGCAAAACCACGGGGCAGCTATTCAGATATAAATATCAGTCTTTAGTCTGTGCGAATAACCAGGGAATTACACGAATGAAGTTCCAAAAATAAGTTTGACCTTTTATCCGAGGGATCCTTTATTACCAAACTGATGTACATAAAATGCCTATACGTTAACCATTTTAAAATTGGTAACAGTTTTAACCGTATTGGCCAATTGTAACATTTAATTCTTGTTGAATAATCTGCCTTGTCAATACTGTGAAATTATGTTTAATAAATATTTAAACGTGCACGTTTCGATATGACAATGCTATCTTCATCATCGTTGATTAGTTTAAATTAACTTGCTAAATTGAAACGGATATACATGCAAAATTTTGAATTTTTAACAAAGAGTTGGTACCCGAGATGCCAATGGCATTCTTCGAGTCCTTGGAGGAGAACGTATGATGAGCAGGAGCCTAAATCTGTATATATGCTTCATTGACTATGAAAAGGCATTTGATAGAGTTTCCTGGCATGAACTATTCCCATTACATAGGAATCGAAGAGCAACTCATTACACTCATATGGGACCTCTACAATGGTCAAAATGCAATTGTACGTTTAAGAGAAGGTCTTACTAATCCAGTTCCTATCAGAAAAGGAGTGAGACACGGATGTCCTCTCTCCCCAATTTTGATTAATGCTTTTGGTGAGTTGATGATGGCAGAAGCTTTAGACGACTCATGTTTAGGAGTGAAGATCAATTACCCATAAAGGTAATTAAGTTCGCAGATGATCAGTACATTCTAGCTGGTAGCCCATCTACTTTGCAGGCAATGTTGTCAAGAAATGCATCAACGGTGCAGAAATACGACATGGAAATAAACACCTCAAAGACCAAATGCATGACAGTCTCAAAATTCCAAAAACCTCTTCGATTAAAGTTAATAACTCGGACATAACAATAAGTCAAATCCTTCACTTACCTAGGTCAAAATATTACAGAGGACGGAAGGTGCACCACTGAAGTTAAATGCCGCATTGCTCAGGCAAAACTAGCTTTTATGCAGAAGAGGAGATTACTGTGTGCCAGTCGGCTTAAGCTTTCCCTCCGAATGAGAATGCAACAAGCTTTTGTACGGACAGTTGCGTTGTATGCTTGTGAAACGTGGACACTAAATAAAAATGAAAAGAACCGTCCTGAAGCCTTTGAGATGTGGTGATATCGTAAGATGTTAGATGTGACGTGGAGAGACAGGGTATCGAACACAAGTGTTCCCGACACCGTGAACCAACGGAGATCAATCCTACGCACAATCCGTAAACGTCGTCTCGCATGGTGGGGTCACACAATGCGCCACTCCAATTTAATAAGAACTGTGGCAGAAGGGTTCATTGAGGGAAAACATCCACGGGGAAGACCTAGAAATACCTTCCTTAAACAAGTTTTAAACGACACCCAAGCACAGAAGTATAATTCAATGATAGGACGATCTGGACATGTTTTTTATGGCAACTGACCAGTCTTAGGACTGCAAACCAATGATGATGATGAACAAGAAGTATCTCTTCCGAAAGAATAAGGTGAGACACTACCAGACATTTATACGTCCTAAAGCCTTATTTGCTTCAGAATGTCTAGTATTCAACCGGAAGGGACTCACGGACAAACTCGAAGTACAGGTGAGAAAGATAATGAGGGCCTGTTAAGAAAGGGAATGAATACAGAAGGCGACCTAATCAAGAGCTCTACATGTACTGTCAAAGAATCACGGATGTTGCTAGGAAACTACGTCTAGCATTTTATGGACATGTCTACTGCAGGATGCATCCTGCCAGGTTGACCAACCAGCTCCTCGGTTACTGGCAAAAGTGGAAGACCAAGTCACCATGGTTGTGGGAAGTGATCAATGATCTGCAAGAACTTGGAGGGACGGAAAGAGACTTAAAAGACCGGACAATTTCTCAGGAAGACCCTACAGCAATTGAAGTTCCAGGACAATCCGCCCAGAAAGAAGACAGGTGGCCTCTGGACACAGGAGAGGAGGGAACAACACAGCCTGAGGATGCGTAACTACTGGGCAAACATCAAAGCGCACTCCAAATGTAATAGTTGAATGTCGTGGTCCTTAGATGGACTATACGAAACAAGAAGAAGGAGAGGAAGAAGAAGAAGTAAAGTTCACATACAAATTAAATGTTATACAATAGAAGCAAAGAGGATATAAAAAGTAGGTTAGCTCAGGCAAGGAAAACATTTCTACAGAAAAGGAATCTGTTGACATGGAATATAGATTGAGGTGTTAGGAAGTCATTTTTGAAGGCCTTTGTCTGGAGCGTGGCGCTCTATAAAAGTGAAACTTGGACTATTGGTGCAGCAGAAAAGAGGAGAATTGAAGCGTTTGAAATGTGGTGTTACAGGAGAATGATGAAGATCAGATGGGTAAATAGGGTTACAAACGAAGAGGTATTAATACTAGTGGGAAAGGAGAGATGTTTCTGGCGACTGCTAATGAAGAGAAGAGATAGGTTGGAAGGACACATACTAACACACCCAGGAATAGCAAGCTTATTTATGGGAGGAAGGGTTGAGGACAAGAACTGTAGGGGTAGACCTAGGTTAGAATATGTTAAACAGATTGACTCAGACAAAGGGTGTGGTAGCTATGTGGAGATGAAACGATTAGCTCAGGACAAGGAGGCATGGAAAGCTGCATCAAACCAGTCAAAAGACTGAAGACTCAATAACAACAACAATAGAAAGAAGTTGATACTAAAAAAGAGACGGATAGTCAGTCTGAAAGACTGGACTTTATATCATTTTAAATGCTAGCAGCCGAGTACCAAGAAGGCAGTGCGAGAACAGAGTTTCAAGATTCTCTTTTGTTCCATCACTGCCTACTTGATTGTTCTCGCACTGCCTTCTTGGTACTCGGCTGCTACATCGTACTATGACGTCACACACTGCAGTGCATTCTCGGTACATTTCGTCCCGTCACCGTGACGTAACGACGAAGTCGAAAAGATCATTTAAAGTGATAAAAATGAGATTATGAATAATACTGGTGAAATGTATAAAATAAAGTTTTGTAAGGATTTCCATTTCAATTTATCATTCTAATTTAAACTATTTAATGCAGATGAAGATATCATTGTAATATCGAAACATGTGGGTGTAAATCTTCATTGAACATAATTTCACAGTATTGACAAGACGGATTTCTCAATTGCATGTTAAACTCATATACACGATGGCATCATGAACTATACACCTTGCACTAATTTTTGACATAGTCGCCACCAACATTGATACATTATTTGTCGTAGCGTGCAATCAGTTAAAAAAAAGATTCAGTCAGTCGGAGAGACTAGACTTTATATCATTACAAATGACTCATGCTACAAATGCTACACATGTTAGAAACGCTCAGGATGGATTCTCGCTTCGCTCGAAACCCCAGGACTCTTTGCACTCTGCTGCATGACGTCACGCATTCGCCGTCTCCGTATCGCATAACGCCAGACCGCAGGAGTAAACTCAGACTCAACAGAGTCTATTACCCTTTAACTTAGGCTTCCCACGCGGGGGCTGCATGATGTCACGCACTCGCCGTCTCCGTTCGCATAACGCCAGACCCCACGAGTAAACTCAGACTCGGTGCATATGCACTGAACAACATGATGACGTCATACACGACGTAACCGTGACGCATAACGATGAAGTCGACAAGATCATTTGCAATGATAAAACACTCTGGTAAAACTCGCTGCCCTGCAATGCTAGGAATTGTCGCACAGCCTGCTCCACCTCAGCATTGATGACGCCCCGAGTGGGCATGGGGCATGTGATGGACCCGGGCACGACCATTAATACTAATAATAATAATAATAACTTGCTGAGATATTGCGCAAGAGCGTAAGTTGCAGAAACTATTGTGCTAACAATTGGTCGACGAGGGATGTCTTGCTTATGAATAAGTGCAATATCTCAGCAAATTGCTTCAGCCGCACTTGGGGCGTACACAGTCTTACATTAGGGATTCAACCCACTTCGTCGAAAAATTGTCAACCATCGCCGTTCAACCAAATGCTATTTTGGTGAGTTTTCATGTAGAGTCTTTGTTCACCAGAGTGCCGGTGGACTCGGTCATGTCCCATCGTAAAGAATTTGTTTCCTGAGGACATTGCCCATTTTTCGAACACTGCTTGTGTTCCAGTTATTTCTCGTGGGATGGTAAATTTTACGAGCAGACTGATGGTGTGGCCATGGGAAGTCCACTCTCGCCTGTCATGGATCATTTTGAGGGGGAGGCTATATCTTCGGCGTCCTTCAAACCTGTAATGTGGATGATACGTTCGTGGTGTGGGAGGAAGGTTCTGAGAAACTGAACCACTTTCTGAACCACCTAAATCAGCTGCATCCTTCAATCCATTTCACAATGGAGCTCGAGTCGGGTGGATGCTTACCTTTTTTAGATGTTCTTGTGAGGAGGAAGACTGATGACTCCATGGGGCACAGCGCCTACCGTAAGCCAACTCACACTAACCGTTATTTACATGCAGACTCCCACCACCACCCAGCACAAAAACAAGGAATTATAACAACTCGAGCCAAAAGAGCGGAACGTATATGTGAGGCATCAACTCTTCAGGAAGAGTTACATGCGTTACAAACCATGTTTAAGGGTAATGGCTATAATGAATCCACTATATATAGGTCTCTACATCCCAGAAGGAGGGATAGACAACCTTCTCAGAGCTCCGACGTGAGGGGAACTGCTTACCTCCCTTATATTCACAACACCACTGACCGCGTTGCTAAGATTCTCCGCAAGCACAAGATAAAAAAAGTTTTCGGCACTATGACGAAAATTGGTCAACGTATAACATTAAACAAAGATAAATTGTCACCAATACTACAACCTGGGGTGTGTGAAGTCCCTTGTACTTGCGGAAAAATCTATATTGGACAAACAAAACGGTCCATTGCAACTCGCATCAAAGAGCATCAAAGGAACATCCGTCTAAACCAACCTGACAAATCAGCTATAGCTGAACATGCCCTGTCTTCAGGGCACGATGTATGTTTCAAGGATGCTCATGCGCTTTCCCTAGTTAAGCACAACTGGTCTAGAATTATAAGAGAGGCAGTTGAAATTCGTAAAAAAAACCAATCATTTTTACAGAGACACTGGATATCAGCTAAGTGACACTTGGCTATCAGTTATTAAAGATCTAGGAAGATAGTTCCTCTCAGTTTCTCTGTTCTTCACCTATTTCAAATTATACGTATTCCTCTATGGCTACAGAGCCTGGATTTGATCTCCTTTGTTCGTCACTGGAGGAGTTTCCATCTGTGTTTTCGCCGTTGCCTGTATGACGTTAGGTATCGTACAGATGCACTTCCCTTTTGTTTCTGTTTCCTTATATCGTCTACCCTTCCCCCTCCTCTCCACCCTTTCTCCTTATTTGGACATCCTCATTCTTCGAGGAGTCTCTATATTATCTCCCCACCCCCTTTACCTTCTCCATACTTACTACTCTGTCCGCCGTTCTACCATGGCCCATAGAGTAATTTCTGGCAGCTGCTCTCTGGTGACGAACAGAGGAATTTACCTAATTTTTTTTGTAATCTCATTGATATACTTTCTTTGGCCACATTGTTTGATTCCATTGAAAAAGCAGGCAAGTTTCCTTTGAAACGTCTGGTATCTAATTTAATTTCACAAGGCAACAGCCCAAAAAACATCAATTATTTGTATATATTTCACTAATTTGAGTATGGTGCATGCAATGTAGCCTACAGGTATAAAAATAATAGGAACTTTGTATGAAATGAACTTTGTTTGAAATATACTCCAGTGAAGAATTTAGTCAAAGTCATTATTGGCTAAGACGTTTTATCTCAATCGATTGATAACATTCATTTTGGGAGTACATAATAAGGTCTGTGGTTAGAGCGTTGGTCTCTCAACCAGCCAGCAGGGGTTATAATCCCAAGAGAGTTGTATTTTTTTGCTTGATTTTTTTATATTTATTGGTTTTTGAGTACTGAGGCATTATACAATTGAGCATTATATTGTGCATTTTGCGAAGGAAAACATATATTTAATTAAAACATAGTTGTCCAATGGATCTGCAGTAGTAACATCTACCTTCAACTATTTGAACTACGGTATGCGGGAGCACGGCCGTGGCGGAAGCAATCAACTGCCTACTTGATGCGAGCTGCGCTCTATACCGGCCAGTTAGTGAACCCATGCCAGCGTTGTTATTAAAAATGGCCTCTTTTGGCCGATAGAGCGCACTGCCATGTATAGGCGAGATTAAAAATTAGGTGTGCAGAAGGTATATTAAGTGTGTTCCACCCAGTGATACGTTTAGACCTACTGTACCCGATCCCGAAGTTTCAATTATTGTTAGTAGTCGGTGTTAATATAATGAATTGCTACGTTGTTCGGAGTGTCGGTTGATGCGATATAGATTACACATAGCCACAATGCCGACAGTACATCGAGTGCTTAAATTAAATAAGAATACAGCAAAAGTATGAAGATTTAATAAATCGTAATTGTTTTCAGCAAATATGATATAATGAATATTTTCATACCAAAGAACGACAACTTGAAGATGATTTATTGTAGAAATATCTTTAATGGGGTCTCCAAACCTTGAACTAAACAGTATGCGATATACATTCCCCATAGCCACATGGCCTACAGTACGTCGGTGTACTGATCTCCGCCACCACGCGCGCTCATTGTTTCCGTCCCATGCACTTCCGTCCCATCCATTTCCTTCCCATCCACTTGAGTACCATCCATTTCCGTCCCTTTTCCAAAATCACTCCCACAAAAATTCCAGCCACCGAGGGCCACAAAAATATCCAGATACCGAGTGGAAAGATGTTGCACATCCAAAAACCTATTCCCACGTGCCCGTTCTTACCGGATGACAGCACGCACATTGGCGGCCAGTTGTCAGTGCACATCTGTCTGGCATCGAGAGTTGTACTCGAATGATATCGAGCACACCGGTCTGCTGCTCCACTCTCTTCGTCGGTGCTCTGCGCATGCGTCATTCCCCCTTCGCTGACGCTCCCTCCTTCGTTTAACCAGCCACGGGTGTGGATTCTTATGGCGATTGTGTATGTCAGCTGGTGTACCATCAGCTCGTGCAATAATGTGACGAATCTTACTGTCGGGACTTCCCTCGTACCTTGTAAATTCTTCTTCTTCTTTTTCGTTTCGGCCAGCTATTGACCACGTTACTTCAACTGTTCCCGTCTTTGAGCTTTAGTCTTTTCCTAGTAGCCCTTCATCCGTTTCCTGTGCACCTCCTTTCTGTCAGCCGTCCACTTCTTGCCGGTTCTCAGTTTTGGCTTTTCTTGGAATCGCTGGTGTGCTCTAAGTTCCTTTTTGGAGAGGAGGACGTTTTTGAATGTACTCAAGTGATATCCCTAGGTGACTTCGGTGGCGTAGTTGGTAGCAGCTTCTATGCCCAAGGTCGCGGGTTCAAACCCGGTTGAACTCGTCGGATTTTTTAAGAGTCTTGAAAATCCCTCAGTATGCCTTCCTTCGGAGGGGAAGTAAAGCCAGCGGCCCCATGTCCTAGATTTATGGCATGTATTAGAACCTTCCACTAATTACACTTGTGTGATAAATTATAAGTTATATTTGACTAACGCTTATAGGTTCCAACGTTCGTCGCCAGGAGCCGACTGGGGTAGCATCTAGTAACAAGTTCAAAACTAGTTGTTGACGGTGGCTTTTGGTAGCAAAAGTAGGAACTACTTGAAAATTGAATGTATGCAGTCCTTACTTGAATTAAAAACAGATAATACACACTAATACAGTCATCACAATTAACACCGGTTATCAGACGGATTCTACACACACCCAAAGTACACGGGGCTACTTGACCGGGTTGTCGCAGCCCCTAAACTGAGGAACCAACCAACCGAAATCCCTACTTCTATAAAGGGGCGTGGTAGCGCAGCGGTCAAGCTGTTGGCCTCTCACCACGGCAGACCGGGTTCGATTCCCGGTCATTGCAGGTGAGATTTTCAGAGTGAAATGCCATGTCCTGTGGTTCGGATTCCACGTAAATAGGAGGTCCCGTGACTTATGATCTCGAGATTAATGGTCACGTAAAACTACAATATTAATTTCCTACTTCTATAAGATCTTCTTGTCCACAAAGTAGGAAAATATACGGTTGGTCAGTCGCTGCGAACTCATGCGTGTTATGTGGCCATGGAAACTAATTCTCCTTTTGGCATCAAGTCCGTTATCCTTTCCACACGTATGTAGAGTTCGTTGTTATTTCGCCTCCTGTACTCTTCATTTTCTCTGACTGGTCTTAGTATTTTTCTCAGGATTTTTCGTTCTTTGGCCTCTAACTTTTCAACTGAAAATGAAAATCCACAGCCTGTTTCCAGTCGACCGATCGGGTCAGGGAATGGAATGAATGAAACCCTCATCTAGCAGCGAGGATATGAACTGTGCCGGCTGCCGAAGCCTGTTGCACTCCCCTAGGGCAATGATTAAATGAATGACAGATGAAATGAAATGATAGTGGAGAGTGTTGCTGGAATGAAATTTGTGACACGGAAAACCGGAGTACCTGGGGAAAAACCTGTCTGTCTCCACTTTGTCCAGCACAATTCTAACATGGAGTGACCAGGATTTGAACCATGGATCCAGCGGTGAGAGGCCGGCGTGCTGCCGCCTAAGCTACGGAGGCTCAACGTTTCAAATAAACATTTCTTATTCGTTGCAAGGCCTTCTGCTGCGCACAGTGCATCTGGACGAAGTACCCTGATTTTTAGCCTATTTTCAATTTTGAAAAAAATAGGCTTATGAGATCACCTTTTGTCCGTGTGTGTGTGCGTGTGTGTGATTCGTGTGTGTGTCCCCCCCCCTAATAAAATCTAAACGGCTGGAGCGATTTCAATGAAACTCGGAAAGTTCATAGCACTAGTCCCGGCGACCTCGACCGTGCCCTTCAAATTTTGTTAAGACTCACCAATCCAACATGACGGCTGTGCGAAATATTTCTCCAGCATTCAATATCTCCGAAACTATTACCGATATTACCCTGACATTTTCTATGGTGATAGAGGGAACTACTATACGTTCACTTATGTGACCTTTGAAAACCTGGTAACTACAAAACCAACATGGCGGCCAAGCGAATTTGCGACTTTTAAATAGACGTTTCTCGCGATTTGACCAACCAAACGCAATGAAACTTGGTACAGTATATGTTTATATACATTGTATGCACCGACATCTAACTTCGTTCAATTGTTTACATAATCACAAGATGGCGGATGTGCGAAATATTTCACCGGCATTCTATATCTCTGAAACTATTAGCGGTAAAACCCTGAAATTTTGTACGGAGATAAAGAGCACTACTAGAAGTTCATCTATAAGACTTTCAAAAACCGGTTAACTACAAAACGAACATGGCGGCCAAGCGAATTTGAAAATTTTAAATAGACCTTTCTCGCGATTTAATGTTCCAAGCGCACTGAAACCTGGCACAGGAAATATTTATACACATTGTAATCCACTGGTATCTAATTTAGTTCAATTGTTTACATAACCTCAAGATGGCGGCAGTGCGAATTTTAAAATTAAGATTTTATTTATTGTGATGTAGTCATGCGATCGAAGTGAAAGTTTGAATAATGAACCTACGCAATAATTTTCCTTTAATGGTACATGACTCTATGGCCTATACATTTAACAATCCAACATGGCGACCATCCGAAATATTTAGACGATACTGAATATCTACGAATCTATTTGAGCAATCAAACTGCATTTTTAATGTTCATAGGGGCTATGAACTTAAGTTCACCTATAGGACTTTAAATAACCTGGTGATCACAAATCCAACATGGCGGTGACGCGAATTATAAATATTCACATGGACGTTTCTCGCAATTTAACCATCCGCGTGCAGTGAAACTTGGTACAGTGAATCCTTATACGAATGTTAATCCACTGGCATCTAATTTATTTCAATTGTTTCCATAACCTCAAGATGGCAGCTGTGAAAAAATTTAAAATCTCCTTGTTACTTCTTGTGTCCTAATTATGCGATTGAAGTTTGAATACTACACGTTCACAATAATCTGCATGTAACAGTACATAACTCTAGGACATACATATATAAAATCCAACATGGCGACCATCCGAAATATTTAGTCGGTTCTCAATATCTACGAATCTATTACAGCAATCAAACTGAAATTGTGTATGTTGATAGTGGCAATTAACATAAGTAGCATATATGAAAATAGGCTGTATAGTTCTTCACGGAACTACTTGTTTTTTTTTTTTTAAATTTGCCTTTGAATCGTTCCTTCATAAGCCAAAACATTGTAATCGACATGATTGCCTGGCGGATAAGTACTGAACTCATGTCACCTGTAACGCAGGCAATCATTTGATGGACAGTTAGGTTGAGTGGTTATGATAAGCCATGACACGCATGTGTCAAAATGCCCATCTGTGTAGTAAATGAATTCTGCATTTCATTTAGATTACATTTCTGTATCAACGTTGAAATTATGGCTGTATAAATGAGTTTGAAAGAGAATAATTGGCATCCGCATCTCTATGAATCCTATTTAACCAAATCCCATTTAACGAATTGTAGGAATATTAGACATGAAAACAAATTGAGTTAGAATTCTCGTCAAAATTCGGTACAAACAAAAGTACATGGGGCTGATGACCTCAAGCGTTTCAAGCCCTAATGGAGTCAATAATAATAATAATAATAATAATGATAATAATAATCTTATTATATATTACGCTAAGGTATATGTTTCACAAAACTCAAGCTCCTAAACCAGAGGGAGTTAGAAGGTGTGGTTTGTACCAAAATCTTCCAAATCATCTCCATAGCACTGGAAAAATCTTGCATTTCTTGAAAAGCCAACGGATATATATTTATTTGTTTATAAAGTGCTTTTAAACAAATAAACAAGACGAGAGCCCCTGCGAGAAATGTATTGCCTACAGCCCGCATAGCACTAGAGCCGTGCGGATAGTCTGTACACATGGGGCGCACACAATCCATTATGCGAGAGTTCTCGCACGGGTCCGCTAGTAATAATAATAATAATAATAATAATAATGTCCTTGTACACAGTAATCAATAAGTTCACTGATACCGTGCACAAGAGACCATTGAAATTCTATGGTCCCATATACAGAATGGACAACACCAGATATGCAAAACAACTGCTTGATTTAATAAATTCTAAGAGGTCAAAATCAGTTGGTTAGAAGAAATCAAACAGGACTTAAAAGAAATAAACATTACAGAAGATAGCATCATGAATCGCAAGGCTTTTGGAACTCTAATTACAAATCACTCTTTTACCAAAAAATTAAAAAGACCACTGGAAACAAATGAACGGAAGAACGTAAGAAGGGACATACCGCGTTCATAAGGAGATTGTAGGAGGAGAAGAAGAGGAAAACACCATCAACCCGAGTCAACAAGTTCAAACGCACTCTCTAAGTGGGCAAAACGAAGGAAGAAAGAAAGAAAGAAAGAACGAATAATAATGTCAGAAGGACTGAACAACTCAGGGCAGATATTGCAGGAAATACATAATATGTTCGTGGTACAAGAAAAGTATTAAGAGAAGCTGAGCACATAATAAGGCAAAACACGGGCCACACCCACCGAGATGTACAGAATTCAACACCCGAAGAATGGCTAGATATCTTGAAACAAAGACTGTCTGCTTTATCCGTCAGAATAGCAAAGTACAGGGAGAAAAAGAAGGAGTAGAAAGTTAACCTGCCAGTGGTCGCTATATCAACAACATGTATAATAATAATAATTAAATAATGTCAAATATTTAGGGGAATATATGCAAATAGGAGCATCAAACAAGGCGTCTAACTTAGAACGAACTGTAAAACATCAAAAAGCATACAGACTCACATGGTCACATTATAATAAGAAAAGCGTATCAAGACAGACCGAACATAGACACTACAAGACAGTCGTACTACCAGAAGCATTATATGCGTCATAAGCGACAACAATTGGAGCATCAGGCAAAATTCTCAGAAAAATATTTGGAGGAATAGACAGAGATGGCATATGGATGAAAAGACCTACCAAAGAGCTATACAAGTGCACAGACAGACTCGCCGATATGATCAGAAAACGCAGACTAACTATTTATGGGCACATACATGGAATGAACAACAACAGATTTACAAAGAAAATATGTGACGTAGTAAACAGCTCAAGCAGGAAAACTAATTGGTATCATGAAATAGAGGAAGACTTAAGGCAGGTGGGGATCGACAGGCAAATGATTGGAGACAGAGGAGAATTCAGAAACAAAATTAAGAATAACAATTTAAAGTAAATGAAAAGATTACGACAAGAACATTGTGGACAGAACAAAGGAAACAGGAACACAGTCAAAGGATTAAGAGAAGCGGAAGAAGGGACAGAAGTGAAAATTGTGTCATCATGAGAGATTTAAGTTCAAACACTGTCCATGAGGACAAAAATGATATAATAATAATAATAATACAAATACAAATACAAATACAAATAGAGTTTATATAATGGTGAACGTACATGCGCCAATCAATCAGGCGAATAAGAAGGACCCGGAAGGAACAGACGCATTCTGGGAGGAGCTAGAATATATCCTCTCAAAGGTACCTGACAAACATACCATCATTCTCCTAGGGGATTTCAATGCCCAGCTTGGCAAAGAACGAAAATATCAGAAGATTATTGGAAACTACCCAGCTCACAGGAGAACTAATCGTAATGGAGAGAGGCTTGTGGAGTTATGCAGAGCATTCAATCTGGTCCTAAAGTCAACGGCATTCAAATACCTACCAAGAAAACAGAAGACCTGGATTTCTCCAAACTCCAACCTTGGTGAATTCCAAATTGATCATGTCGCCATTGCACGGAAAGCACAACGAGAGATCCAGAACGTGAAGGTTCTGAGAAGTGGCAACTTAGACTCGGACCACTACCTTTCGCAAATCAAAGTTAGACTAATTTCAAGAAATAACAAGAAGATTACTCCAAGAAAAACTGATAAGTTTGACAGAGACAAGCTAAGGAGCAACCAAGAATTCACCCACAAGTTGGAAACTTTAAATCCAGAGAATTGGGAACAATTACAAGAGGCTATAGTCAGAACCGCAAAGGAGACTGTCCCACTCACAAAATCAAGAAAGCATCCTTGGTGGGATCATGAATGTGATACAGCAGTTCAGCTAAGACAGGTTGCATGGCAGAAATGGAATTGACACAAAAATGAAGAGAATAGGGTCAACTTCCTAAACGCGAGAAAATCTGCATCAAAAACCATCCGTGGCGTGAAACGTACGTTTAATAGGGAAAGGTTGGTACAGATTGAGCAAGACTTCCAGAAAAATAACACACGTAACTTCTATAAAACCTTCAAGCACAGTCTGAATAAATACAATCCCCCAAGTCTACAGTTTAAAGTTTCCAACGGGAAATTGGCTCACAATGATAAAGATAATTGTCAGATTCTAGCAAGTTATTTTGAAAACCTCCTCAACTGTGAGGCTCCAGTGACCACTTTCGTTTATGAAATAAATCCAAACATCCACCCCGATTCGTCCCCACCTACAAAGGCTGAAATCACGAAGATAATCCAAGAGCTGAAGGACAACAAGGCACCGGGTAAAGATTTTATAATTGCTGAACTGTGGAAACATGCAGGGGAAAAGGCAATCGACAAGCTTGATGCAATTATTCAAGAGATCTGGGAGAGCGAAAAACTCCCAAGTGGATGGACCTCTGCCGTAATTCATCCACTACATAAGAAAGGGGAGAAAACCGATGTGAACAATTACCGTGGCATCTCTCTTCTGTCAATAACTTACAAGATCCTCTCAAAAGCTCTACAGAATAGGGCGGAACAACAAATCGATCCACAACTGGGGGAATACCAAGGGGGTTTCAGAAAGGGACGGTCATGTGCTGAGCAGATTATGAATCTGAAGTCCATCCTTTCATATCTGAAACTCAGGAACAGGGAATTCGTGGTGACCTTTGTTGATTTTAGAAAAGCGTACGACTCAATTGATCGAACCACCCTATTGCAAATCCTTGAAGAGTTTGGCTTAGATAACAAGACACAATCAATTATCAATCAAACCCTGACCAACACCACCTCCAAAGTGAAGTTCAGAGGAGAGATGTCCGATGCCTTTGAAATCAGGACAGGTGTGAGGCAAGGAGACGGACTCTCACCTCTACTCTTCAACTGTGTTTTAGAAAAGGTCATCCGAGAATGGCGGAAGGAAAATAAAAATTCAAGGGTAGAAAATGGGGTAAGGCTAGGGTACAAGTATATGAATCTTACAATCGACTGCCTAGCCTTTGCAGATGATCTAGTGATCTTTTCAGATTCCATTGATACGGCAGAAGAACAACTTAACCAACTGAAAAATCAAGCACTGAAGGCTGGGCTTCAAATCTCGTTTGAGAAGACACAATTCATGACAAACATAAAATCGGCGCCCAGGGAACTGGAGGTCGGACTAGGAAAAGTTCAAAAGGCAGAAAAGTTTAAATACCTCGGTAAATGGATAGAGCCTAACCTATCAGAGAAAGAAGCCTTCGTGTCACGCATTAATAAAGTGGAAATGGCGTACAACCTGACTAAAGACATCTACAATAAGAGATCGATATCCTTAAACGCCAAAATTAGACATTACTGCACTGTTATTCGACCAGACTGTATGCGGCAGAGACTCTAACAATGAACAAGAAAGGTCTAATGGAAAAACTAGAGGCGAAAGAAAGGAAGATTTTGAGGAAAATCCTGGATCCTATCAAAGAAAACAGCGAGTACAGAAGGTTGTGCCAGTTTAGACCGGAGTCCGCACGACCACATACGTATTTTACCAAGAATCAGTCAGCACGAGAGTCAAAATATCCCGGGGCACCAGATGGGTTAAAGCTAATCGCAAAAACGACATCAAATGAAAAAATGCTTTACTGATTTTTGGCTCAATGCAACAATAAGGATAGAAGGAGATTCAACTGGCATAACACATCATGTAAAATTATCTCATTTTATTCTGAATTTAAAATTGACTGCAAAATAAATTGCTTAAAGCAGCATCATTCATGTGTGGCGACCCACATTACTATTTACACAATTTACAGAAATTTTCCAACACATTGGACAATTATCTTTGGAGACACAAGTCTGATTATCAGTCCTGTAGACTGTGTTCCAAAATTAGAATAATTATTTATGATTAAATCCAGTTCAAATTTAATTGTCTTTACTGGAAATACTGTAGTTCACTGGTTGAAATTTTACATAATATTAACACTAGTAGAATAATTGTTCATAGAATTTTTAACTTTCACTTATTTTTCCAGTTTCATAAAAATATTGTCAAAAAATATTATCATCTCTGAATCAACACAAATTATGTACACATATTAATAACATCTGAAAAGTATCTGACCCTTGAGCATAGCATCGAAGAACTGTGCGAAGCACAACAAAATTAATTGTTCTTCCGACCTTAAACGTTTCGAGAAGTGACTCGATTATGAACTTCAAGTTCCTAACAAAATATATGATTTCTGAATCATCAACTTGATCAACAAATTGTTGGACAATTCAACTATTCGATTTTCCACTTGGAATCATTTTTAAGAAAAATATTTATATCTGTGGTCATTTTAATAATTTTCACAACCTGCAATTCTTGAACAGAATGCGGAAATAAGAATTGTAGCTTCATAATAAATTCATTTATTTCATGACACTAGGATTGAAAAACATCCTTCAAATTATTCGTGGTTATAGAATTATTTATAATTGGAAGTGGCCCATTTTATTATTTTTATAAGAACACAATATTCCAACAACAACGGCAAAGGTCTTCCTCTGAAGAAGAATAAAATACTATCATGACAAAATCCGGGTTCTAGCAAAATCAAAGTCTTAATGGAATCCGTAAACAAGATTGAAATAAGAACAGATGGTTTTTAAGAAATAACCTTTGGGTCATTTATACGACGCAATGTATAGTACCAATACACCTTCTTTAACACTGAGTCATCGAACCTGCTATTTGATTGATGCTCAAATAAAAACCTCCTCATTCCTGCGACTTAAACATGCACACCTGGGAATGGCATTTCAACTACTCCACACACATAAATTTACTTCCCAAAATGTATACAATAAATCAAGCCTCTGCTTATTATCAACACTGGAAGATTTATAAACTTACAAGTTTATTTTATTTTACCATTTAGTTCAAATCGTGAAGTTACCACACTTATGATACTCTCTATTTCACTTTCAAATGTGTATCTACGTCATGATTTTATATAAATACAAAATATCCTAATTGATATCATTTGCTTCCCGATTCATGCCTCTCCGTGTTATCTGAAAATATACTTTGCTCATGGCAAATATTAACTGTTCAACCAGAACTGTCACGTTGGTTGAATGCGGGCTTGCGCTAACCACTATCCTTCGGAAAATCACCTGTTCCAAACTAGAAATGATTAAACTACTTCATAAGCTCAATGAATGTGATTATTAGAAAAAATATAAGATCCAAGAATTATTTAGAAAAGTTATGAAAATCATTATTATTATTATTATTAGTGGATTATTATTATTATTATTATAATTAGCGGCTTCGGTGGCGTAGTCGGTAGCATGCTGAACTGCTATGCCCAAGATAGCGGGTTCAAACCCGGCCGAAGTCGTCGGATTTTTTAAGAGCGTTAAAAATCCTTCAGTATGCCTTCCTTCGGAGGGGAAGTAAAGCCGGCGGTCCCATGTCATAGATTTATGGCATGTTAAAGATCCTTTCACAGACTAAACTTGTGTAAAGCAAAATTTGTTAGGTTAGATTTCGTCAGAACGCTCTATCAAAGTTCCAACGTTCACCACTAGGTATCATTGATATCTGGTGGCGAAAGTTGGAACTACTTGAAATTGAACGGAACTTGTAGCTCGCCCTTTAGGGTGTCCGCTGGAAGCAGCTACAGACTCAGGCGAGCCGAACATGTCCTCGGACACTCCCGGCACTAAAAGCCATACGATAAATACATAAAATTATTATAATTAGTTATATTATTTTAAATATGTTTAATTATTATTTCATTATGTGAGAATCCACATGTTCGATTCTTCGAATATGGATAAAATATCCATTTCTCAACAAAAATAATTATTAACTTTTACAGTTACCTCGGCTGATTACCGTGATTATCAAAAAATATGAAACATTCAAATAAATGCTCGTTATGCTCGGTCATCGATCCTAAACTGTTCTGAGTGCTAAAAATACTCAGAATAACCCTAATGTGTCTTGCGTAAATCATTGCAAGATTTAAATACGAAGAAAAATAAATGTGTTGGTCATCTGCAGAAAATGAGTTTGTTCCAATTAGCTAGACATAATATAAAAGTCAAATGTGGCTTACATTTCTCGTTGGTCTTGAAGCGTAGTGAACCTGGTCTGTACCAGATTTATCCAGATACATGCCCTATTGGACGCGCACGTCTAATCCTTGTATCGGCCGCCATTATATACCCACAATCTGTCTAACAAGACATAGTGGAAATATCTCTTGAAGTTGGAAGTAACTGTTGATCCATTATAATATTTACTTCTGTTAAAGCCATAGAAGTTTGCTTAACTGGGGTCAGATCCAAATGATCTATTCTCAAATACGTCAGTTGTAACATAACTCACGGTAATCTTTTCAGTACAAGAAAACACTGACAGTCTAAATCAATCAACGGCTGTTCTGAAGTTCGTTCCCTGGGCATGGTTTATCACCATCTATCATGCGCGAAGCAACTTATAGTTTCCCTTTGTCGGCTAACGAACAACACCGTGATAGACTGGCCTTCAACATACTGAAAGATCGGAGTGGTTATCAAGTTACAATATATGAAACTGACTAATTGGATTAAAATTTCCAAGTATAGAATTATTATTACTGGACTGTGACAAAGTACTTTCTAGACATAGTCTAGCATATGTCCATATAGAAATAAAGTATTTCACTAGTGTCCGTAGAATAATAACAATCACCTTAGTGATTCCCTCTGCCGGAAACTTACTATGTTCCACACGTATCGTAGTACTTTTGTAACTATCACAATTTAAAGATATCTTCTGCGTAGATCCGGCAACCATGTGCCTTGGCTCAACGTAGCAGCAGCACCTTGTCATGCAAGAGCTTGGTTCGAAGTGAGCTGATGATGCTTGGGCCGGTCGGCTTTTATTCAAAACGGTCGGGTCCACGCTTGATCACGCTGAAATCTGGAAATCCTCATATCTCCGGTGTCTCTGGTCCGATTCACTTGAGACTAAGTGCATTCTCTTTCATTTGGCCTTGCCAGTAATCTGATCCAAGTCTCAAGTCTCTACTCCATGGCTAACTATTTAATCAACAAATAGTCTCGACCTCTGCTACTACTCGCTACGTCACTTGACATGCTCTTGGCTGCACAAAGTTTCCATTTCCTTCTAGAAGTAGTGGAGCGCGATATTCAAATATCTCAACTTTCAAAAGCGGCTGTAGCCTTTCCCTTGATATCTAAGTGTCTGAATCTTGGAATACCCATTCCTAGAGTTGGGCACAAGGTGTCACAACCAAGCACGTGGAGAAGATCAGTGACACGATTCGAAAAAGAAGGATTGCCTTTTATAGCCACGTGACACGAATGAGCCCAGGCAGGATATCAAAACGGATATTGACGTACTTTCAGGATAAGAAAACCAAAGGGGCATGGTTCACGGAAGTTGAGAAAGATCTACGTGAAATGGAAATTTCCCCTAAAGATATCCAGGAGCGTGTTCCACTTCAGGTAAAACTTCGTACGCACAAAGGTTTCCAGGAAAAGCCGAAGCTGAAGACAGGGAAGGTGTGGTACCAAGAGAGAAAAGAACAACACCGGAGACGAATGCGGGAACACTGGGCGGTAGTTAGTGCTCGGAAGAAGAGACCGTTGAACTGACGTGGTCCCTAGTTGGCTAAATCTAAGAAAGAATAATAATAATAATAATAATAATAATAATAATATTTATTTATTCGAGTCAAAAGCATTACAACATACACAGAGGAATGATACACAATATTAAAAAGGAATAGTATATACAACAATGTATCGAATTAGATTGTCTTTGCCCAGAAACGGGCCACTGTCACACCCTTTTCATGACCTTCCATTAACTCCTGCATTGTGCAAGAGCACGGGCACAGTTCACAGGAACACAGGTGTATCATGGTCTGTCTCTCTCCACACTCACAGAGTTCTGATTCCTGTAGGTACCCCCATTTGTGGAGATTAACTTTGCATCTCCCAACACCAGTCCGAAGTCTGTTGAGTGACCGCCAAGTTTCCCAGTTGTTGTTGTGGGCTGCTGGAAGCCTTTCCATGGCCTTCATCCAATCTGGTGGTATGGTGGATTGCCATAGCTGTATCCTGGCTACTTCGGGTTTTGTAGTAGGCATCGATGTAGTTTGCAGGAAGCTTTTCCTTGATTTTAGCCGCCTTCTTGGAGGCTGGTGACCAAAAAGAGGGTGAGCATGGTCCTCTGCGGACTTTTTTCGTTCCGTTTGTGCTATGACCTCACGGCGTACCTCAGGTGGGGCTATTCCTGCCAAGGAATGTAGTTTGTGGACAGGTGTAGGTTTCAGGCAACCAGTAATTATTCTGCAGGACTCGTTGAGGGCAACATCAACCTGTTTTACATGAGCTGAATGATACCATACAGGGCTAGCATACTCAGCAGCTGAATAACACAGAGCTAATGCAGACATACGTAGTGTTTCAGCATGGGCACCCCAGTCGGCCCCTATCAACTTTCGAAGTATGTTATTTCGTGTAGATACTTTTTGTTTAACATTCATACAATGTTTCTTGTAAGATAGGGTGCGATCTAAAGTTACCCCTAGGTATTTTGGGGTAAAACAATGTTCCAGGTGAGCTCCTCCCCAGCTAATATTGAGTTTCCTTGCTGCTTCCCTGTTTCTGAGGTGGAAAGCACAAACCTGTGTCTTGGATGGATTAGGTTTGAGTTGATTTCTCTTGTAGTAAAGTGAAAGGTCCTCCAGTGCATCAGAGAGAATCTGCTCCACTTCTTCAAACTTTTCACTTTGTGCTGTCAGACAGAGGTCATCTGCATAGATAAATCTCTTGGTTTGTAGAGATGTAGGCTGATCATTAGTGTACACATTAAACAGAAAAGGTGATAGAACACTGCCCTGTGGTAGACCATTTCGTTGGGTTTTCCAGCGACTGCGGGTTCCTTGGAACTCGACAAAAAACCTTCTGTTTTGTAGAAGACAAGCAACAATTTCTGTGAGTCCAAAATCTTTGGTAATCTGGTACAGTTTACCAAGCAGGATTTGATGTTGAATAGTATCGTAAGCAGCCGTTAGATCCACCAAAACTGCACCAGTTATCTTCCTGTTCTCCAAACCATCTTCGATGTGCTGTGTTAGGCACAATATCTGTGAAGTACAGCTCTTTCCTGGTCTGAAGCCTGCTTGTTCTGGGATCAGAAGTGGATCAAGTTTTGGAGATAGTCTGTTAAGGAGCATTCTCTCAAACACTTTGTATAAATGACATAACAGCGAAACTGGTCTGTAGTTCTTAGGATCAGATGGATCTTTGCCAGGCTTCAGGATGGCTATGATTTTTGCTTTCCGCCATATTTTTGGAATTTGTTTGCGGCAAATGATGTTGTTGAAAAGTTGTAGAAGCCACTCCTTTGTGTTTTTACCAAAATGTTTTATTTGCTCTATGCGGATGTCATCAAGACCAGCAGCTTTACCATGCTTGCACATTTGTATGGCCATCTCCAGTTCCTTTAAGCTGAAGACACACGAAAAGTCACTTGTTTCATTGTCGTAGTCTCTTTTGATTTTGGTTTTCTTCATGTGCTCCTCGACTTTGCCGTTCAACACTAGCTGATGGGCTATTTGGTTGGGAGATATGTTAGAATGCAATTTTCTATTGGATGGTTCATTGTTTAATCTCTTCATTAGGCTCCAAGCTTTTTGACTGTTTTGTGACATGTTGATGTTAGATACTGTTTGAGCCCATTTGTTCCGTTTTCTTTCTGCCAGAGCAGTATTGAGTTGACGACCTAGGTGAATTGTTTCGTTTCCAAATGGATTCATATTGAAGGAACAAATGTACTCTGAGTGTAAGTCTTTTATCTCTGGGGTAAGACCTGCAATGTATACTGTTCTGCAACCCCGTGGAATGCACTGACGGGAGCATTTCTGGACAGTAGCCACAAACTGTTCATAATTCTCTGGAGATGCATCCAGCTCAAGAACAGATTCATCAAGTAATGCCGTAAATTTGTTCCACTTAGCTTTCTGAAAGTTATATCTTCTTCGAAATGGCAAGCACTGAGGGCGAACTGCAGCGAAAACTTGGCACACAATAGGTCTATGTTGTGTATTTGGGATGGGGTTTGCTACGGTCTTTACGCACTGCCCAGCAATGGTTTCGCTTGAAAAAATTAAATCGGGGTTGTAGCCACGTTTCCATCTTCCACTGTTGAATGACGGAGGCAACTTCGGGTCGTGTACAAGGCACAGCTCATTTGATTCAGCCCAATTTATTACAGCTTCACCATTTTCGTCATCGTGAAGGTAACCCCATAAATTACTATGACTATTAAAATCTCCAATTACAAAGTGAGTGTCTTTGTTGTCCATATTTTTAGTCTTCTTAAAGGAGAACGGAGAATTGGGTGGTTTATATATTGAAGATATTGTGCAACTTGATAGCTCCACTGTTAGTATCTCTATATTATCTTCATCAGAACAGTCAGTGGACAATACTGTGATACCTGATCTAATAAAGATGGCACTCCCATACTGCTCGTGAGATCTTTCAGCGACTAGTATCATTCCTGGAATTGCTGGTAGTCTCTGCTGGTTACTTCTGTGGGTTTCCTGGATACAGAGTACATCACACTGATGTTCGTGACAGAGAGCAGATAAGAGATCTGCCTTGCTGTAGGAGATTCCTTCGATGTTAATCGAGACAATAGTTACCTTTGGTCCTGAAAAGGACCTATTCATTATATCATTTACCATCGTAACACAAATGAATTGAAATGCTTTTGGAATGCTGGCGTTCAGTTCAGTACTAGAAATTCTATTCCAGTACCTATGCAGGGACACCAATAATAATAATAAGGTTATTGGTTTAACGTCCCTTTTAACTACTAAGACGTTTAGAGACGGAATGTTTCCCAGGCATAAAATATGTGTTCCGATGTTGGAGTGAATTACAATATGGATTCAGTTGTTTAGGGCACCTGAACTCTGTATATCTGTCAATTTCTGTCAGTAGCTTATTTAACTATCTAAGGTTTCCTTCAGAGGGGAAGTAATCCAGTAGATCAATGTCATAGATTTATGGCATGTAAAAAAACTTCCACTAACTACAATTTTGTGAAGCTAAATTTTACGTTAGATTTGATTAACGCTTTATTAAGTTCCAACGTTCGTCACAAGGTGCTGGTTGTGGTGGCATCTAGTAGCCAAGTTCACGGCTAGGTGTCGTTGAAGGTAGCATTTGGTAGCAAAAGTAGGAACGACTTGAAATTGATCGTCTGCAGTCCTTACCTGAATTACAATCCGGCTCCATGGCTAAATGGTTAGCGCGCTAGGCTTTGGCCTGAAGTACCCCAGGTTCAATTCCCGGCCGAGCCATCAGGGATTTTAATCTCCTGGGGTTAATACCCGTGGCTCGGGGACTGGGTGTATGTGACGTCTTCATCACCACTTCATCCTCATTACGACGCGCAGGTCGCCAACGGGCTTCAACTAGAAAGACCAGCACTCGGCCTCTCCGGAGGCCACACGATCATCATCATCACCTGAATTACAGACAACACACACCAATACAGCCATCACAATGTTAACACCGGTATTCAGACAGATTCTACACACACTGAAAGTACACGGGGCCACATGACCGTGTTGTTGCAGCCCCTAAACTGAGGAACCAACCGAGGGTTGAGGTCAATACAACTAGGCAAAACTGAAATATGGCTTCTATCACTTCAATATCCAAAAGCACTTCAAGAAATGGCTTGCCACGGTGGGTGAGTGGTTATCGTGCCGGGCTAGGAAGCCCAAGCTTGCAGGTTGGCTCCTGGAGATGGTAAGTGAATTTTGAAAGGTGACAAAAAATCACGGCACGGATGTCATACGTTGTTGGCATGTTAAAGTAGCCTACGCATTTGAATTCAGTAGCCGTGTTCATAATGGCAAAATTAATCTCGGGATTTTCCGCCAACATAACGTTCCTCCATTCTCTATGAGAAAGCGCTATAGTGTTCAAGGAGCTTAGATATCTAACCTCCTTGAATTTCATAGCGTGCCCAGGGACGAAAAATTTGACTTGCAAGCTGCCCTCTGGGCGTCAAAAAACAAAGCTTGCACCCAGCAACCGAGGCCATACGATATTATTATTACTTCAAGATATAAGTCGTCCAGTTGCAAAACTCGTTTAATCCACATATGAATAAGAATCATTTTCATGAGAAACGTTTCTCTGGACTTTGCCTCACGTATCTTTTGTGTTTCTTGTTTTCTACTTTCTGCTCTGTGCTTCATGTTTTTGGTTTTTGCTTTTGTGTTTGCTTTGTGCTTTTGCTTTTGAATTTTACTCTTTGCATTTCTTTCTTGGTTTTGGTTTTGTGTTTGTTTTCTGCTTTTGCTTTTTTTGAATTTTCCTTTTTGCTTTATGTTTCTTGTCTTTTGTTTTCTGCTTTTGCTTTTGTTTTTGAATTTTGCTTTTTGCTTCGTGTTTTGTTTTGTTTTGTTTTGTTTTTTGTTTTATGTTTGTTTTCTGGAGAATCAAAATAAAACATAACAAAATAAAATAAAACAAAATAAATAAATAAAAGAAAAACAAAAAACAAAACAAAACAATTTAAAACAAAATAAAACAAAACAAAATCAAAATATAATTAAAGAAATAATTTTACGACATGATCCTTATTCACAAGTGGATTAAACGAGTTTTGCAACTGGACGACTTATATTGAAGTGCGACTGTAATTGGAAGCAATGCCGGAATCAGCTGGGATTCCGTGGTCGCCATTCTAAGTTCTACAAGTTACGAGACCTTGGGGGTTTGAGGGGCTACGAGCGTAACGCCAGTAGTGTTCAGTCTGAGGAATGAGTCTCATTTTTGATGTCAAGTTTGCTTGCTGGATGGAAGAGATGGGAGAGGGAAGGAGTCAAAGGGCGTTAGCAATCGGACTGCAAACCTGCCATCTCGTTGGTCACCAGACTATGGTCATTGATTGGCCAGCCTCTTAGCTTGAGGCGGGGACGGGGATCCCGTGATTAGCCTCTACCATCTTCGTGGTATTCAGACCGGGATTAACGTCCTCCTCAAGGGATTCATCTTCTAAGAAGAGGAAGCTAGCTGTCCCACAAAATTAACTTCGGTATATTCATGAAATTCATTGTACATAACCTGAAAACAATCAAATATAAGTGGCTTCGGTAGCGTAGTTGGTAGCATGCTGAGTTGCTGTGCCCAAGATCACGGGTTCAAACCCGACCGAAGTCATCGGATTTTTTAAGAGCGTTAAGAAAATCCTTCAGCATGCCTTCCTTCGTAGGGGAAGTAAATCCGGCGGTCGAATGTCATAGATTTATGGCATGTAAAAGATCCTTCCACAAACTAAACTTGTGTGAAGCAACATTTCTAGTTTAGATTTCGTTGGAACGTTCTATCAAAGTTCCAACGTTGAACACTAGGTGTCAGTGATATCTGGTAGCGAAATATGGAACTACTTGAAATTGAACCGAACTTGTAGCTCACCCTATAGGTGTCCGCATGAAGCAGCTACAGCCTCTGGCGAGCCAAACATGTCCTCAGACACTCCCGGCACTCAAATCCATACGCTAAATAAATAATAATCAAATATAAATCTTTATTTAATACAAAACGAGTTTAGTATTTTACTATATCAAGCGTAGGGTGACTGCACCTATGGTTGAACGGTTACCAGAGGATGAACAGAATCCATTTATATAGAGTTTTTTTTTTTTTTTAGCGTATGGCTTTTAGTGCCGGGAGTGTCCGAGGACATGTTCGGCTCGCCAGTTTTGTAGCTGCTTCGAGACGGACACCCAATGGGTGAGCTACAAGTACCGTTGGGGAGGGAAGTTGGAAGGGAGGGTCGAGGAGTTGGAAGGTAGCGGCTGTGGCCTATAGTTAAGGACCAACCCCGGCATTTGCCTGGAAGGAAGATGGGAAACCACAGAAGACCATCTTCAAGGTTGCCGGCGGGGGGATTCGAACCTCCTCGCCTCCCGGATGTGAGCGACTGCCAACAGTCATGCCGCAACGACCTCGGCTAACTCACCCGGTTATATAGAGTTGTTAAGGTTCAGTAGGAAGGCAAACCTGACATGAACGGGCCTTGTGCCAAGATGCCGTAAGACATCTCATGCAGTTGAAGATTCCTACGGCATTTATTTAATAATTTTAATTTTTATATTGTTTTTTTTTCTTCTTAAAATTAAGATTTTATAATTAATATTAATTTTAATTTTATAAGCTTTTTTTAAAAATGTTTACACGGATATTTATATTAATTCTATTTTTTTAGTCGATTTACTCTCTAGGTAGGTGGCTTTCACGGACTCTGCGAGGGAACTCACCACTACCGCCGCTACGGGCAGTGTCCTGGAGCTTGGAATATCTGGTCGGGTTGGATATAACTGGGGAGGTGTGATCAGCACCTCGCCCAAGTGGCCCCACCTGCAAAGCGAACAGGGGCCTCATGAGGGATGGGAAGGGACGGGAAGAATGGAATGGATAGGCAAGGAAGCGGGAAGGAGGCGGCCGTGGCCTTACAGTAGGTAACATCCCGGCATTTGCCCTTGGACGAAGTGGGAAACCACGGAAAACCACTTCGAGGATGGCTAAGGTGGGAATCGAACCCCATCTACTCATTTAGGTCACCCGAGGCTGAGTAGATCCCGTTCCAGTCCTCATACCACTTTTCAAATTTCGTGGTAGAGCCGGGAATCGAATCCATGCTGACCGCTACGCCACGGAGGCGACTTATACGGCATTTACTTAATAATTTTACATTTCATATTGTTTTTAGAATCTTAGAATTAAGTTTTTATAATTAGTCTATTATTAATTTTAATGTTATAAGCTTATTTTTCAGTTTTTACAAGATTATTTATTTTAATTCGATTTTTTACTGTCGAATTATTTTAATTTAATTGTTTTTATTTAAAAATAATATTTTTTAAAATCACTTTAGGTCAAGAAGGTAAAGAGAGAATATTTGGTTTTTCAGAGATATTAATACTACCAAAAGAAAATATGGCTGAAAAAATCAACCATCAGCCTCTTTGACAACATAAATTTTCCTCATTGATGGTGGTTAATATACAGACCACTAACGTTGCTTGCCAGAAGGGCTAGAACTGTGGATTTTTTGAAACACGGTTCGCCAGAAAACGTTTAATCGTTTAATAGGGGCTATAGGTGAGAGGCACTAACTGATGTGAGTCGAACTGGGACCGAGAGGGAGGCAGGCACCCCATTATCGACAGGCACACATCAAAGACACTCTCTTAATTGAGTTCTCTACCTCACTCGTCCCCACATCAAACACTCTCTAATCCTATTTAGACGACTCTGGTGATAGTCATTGTTGATTTAAGGGCGTGAATCAGGGGCGTATTTCTTTCGAGGGTGGGCTGTAGCCTATATCCTGGAAAATTGTGAGTATTCTCAAATCAGGCCGAAGTCGTCGGATTTTTAAGAGCGTTAAAAATCCCTCATAATGGCTTCCTTCGGAGGGGAAGTAAAGCCGGCGGTCCCATGTCATAGATTTATGGCATGTTAAAGAAAACTTCCACTAATTACACCTGTATAGGTTAAGAATGTAAACAACGCTCTTAGGTTCCTACGTTCGTTGCCAAGAGCCGACTGCGGTGGCGTCTGGTAGCTAAGTTCTGAACTAGTAGTTGTTTTCGGCGGCGTTGGGCGGCAAAGGTAGGAACCATTTGAAAAATTGAAAAAGTCTGCTGTCCTTACTTGAATTAAAAAACAGATAACTCACACTAATACAGTCATCACAATTAATTCCGGTTATCAGACAGATTCTACATACATCCAAAGTACACGGGGCTACATGACCGCGTTGTCGCAGCCCCTAAACTTAGGAACCAACCAACCATCCAACCAACCGAGTTTTCTCTGGAGATTGTCGTCGCAAAATGCCCAGATATATCAACAAATATCTTAGAGCATATAACTTTGTGTAATTATCTTAGATAAGAGTTAATTGTAAAATTCTATGTTTATATAGCCCACAATTAGTGGCAATAGTCTACAAAACGTTGTAAAATACAACATAACACACAAATACAATTTTATACGTAATGAATTTTTTATTATGGCCTATGGAGTATGAATGGTAAATATCTAAATAGTTGTCAATTTACTATGCAGGAAAGTAAACAGTTTTTTTAACATATTGGTAATTTATTTCTCAAAAGTCCTCGTTACAGTCCTCAGACCCGAATTAAAAATTATTGGCAGAGCTGGGAATCGAATTCGGACCTCCAGGGCGACAGCCAAGAATGCTAGCCACTACACCACGAGGTAGTCTAATTTCAATCTTAATATTGTTTATAACTGAGCCAATAAGTTAAGATTAGGGTACAACCAAATTTACAATTATTTTATGCTTTTGCCAAAGCAACACATTCTTAATTTTTCACCTAGAAAATCATGTGGCGTCAGGAAGGGCATCCGGTCTTAAATCCCCAGCCAATACATAAATGAGCCTGGTTGGCTCCGGCGACACCAATTAATTGGGATAAGCCGAAGAAAGAGAAAGGGTTTAAGAAATAATTTAGTCTTCCAGTGCCTGTCATAAATACAAGATTTATTTATACACTTAATAATACACATCTTAATTGGATGATTAGTTTCGCTCGGCAATCAAATATCATCAGATCTAATTCACTAAAGTTTAATTCAGTTTCGGCGTATATGTTCAGGGCCTTCTATTTTACTTGGCAAGGACATACTCGCCCACGCGCTCCGCCAGTGACGGCTCAGTTGCCGGCTGCCAAGCGCGCATATATACGGCAGAATACGGTGCTTAAAATCGGTACCATGCATTTTTACTCACCATGTTTACAGTAGATGCTCAAAATGTTCCCCATCCACTGCCAAACATAATAGGCATCTCCTTATGAAGGTTGCAGTTACTCCGGTTAATTTAGGTTCAGTAAGGAAATAACGACCTTTTACGTCTCTTTTTTATTGTTTAATGAACCTGTACATTTTAATCTCTTAGCCAGTTATTTTATTGTGAGTGTGTATGCCTTATGTGAAATATTCGTTACGTGAACGTGTATATCTGCACAATACATACATAAAGTGCAGGAAATCGTGGGCCAGAACAAGGCAAAAGTTTCGAGTGAAATTTCCAACGAGACCCAATCCTATAAATCGAACTAAAGCACTCAACGGGTTAACAAGGTCAACATAGGACATTACGGATCCCCTTAAATATAAAACCCTTTGAATCGTTAACTTCAATTTGAAATAAAATACGTAAAATGGATATCACAACCTTCCATCACCGCTCCAACAACAAGTTTGAAAAGGTATCTTCAAACTGTTTTGAAAATTATATTCAAATATTTGGAATCTTAATTAAACCAAATCATTATTAAGGATATCCATTTTATTTTATTTCAAATTGATTCTATTATTTTACATTTTACAAGAATACGTATCCATTAGATTTTATAGTTTCATCTTTCTTATTCAGTGTTATTCCAGATTCTTCATTTCAACCTGTATATATTTTACTTAATTTAAATTCTCAGTAGTTTTATTCAATTAATTTCTTAATATTTGATTCTAATTTGCTGATGAAGGACCCATTCTTGTACCGAAACATGTACTAATCTCTACTTACTATAAAACCAAGTCCCCGATTCTTGGATGTCACGGGTATTCTCGAGAACCACTGGATGGATTTTGATGCAGTTTTCACCATTCTGTAAAGGATAGCTCGAGGAAGATGTCTGTAGAAAATAATTTATTTATGATCAAGGAAAGCCAAGCAGTAACGATTTCAGTGAAGAAGTCGGGAAAAAACCGGCGTCCGTGCGCTATTTAAGCTTACGCTGGGCAAACCGTTAAAAATATCAATATACTATGAATGTAAGAATTGTTCAGCATGGATAGTTCTACAAAGTGCGCGAGAGCATCTCTATCTTCAACACATCGCCAGCTATAAGTGTTTTTACGTTTCCATTTCTTCCAACAATCTCCATTCAATTACTGAGGCGATAGTTTACAAGTTAGCCAGGGGTGAGCCTATCACCCCAGTTACAGCCTAGATAGTGGGCGAGCTATTACCCCAGATACAGCCAGCAGCAAACTGTAGAGTCGTGTTGAGTTAAGACTTCAGAGAAGAGTGGTTTTGTTTGGAAGTGCAACTTGGCTTTTCTTCATTTCGCCTGTGAACTTTCCGTTTCTCAAAATTCACAGTCAAGTTAAGATTGGACGGAAGGGGGATTTGTGTTTCATGCACCGCGCCATTCTTAAATTACGTCTGACAAGAATTCGTTGCACATGCATCTTCATGATAATATAAATAATAGTCCAGTCAGTGATTTCAACCCATCATACCGAGACGTAGGTCGTAGTTCATTTACATGAAGAAAAAAAAAGGCGCTTAACACGTAATGCATTCATAACTGTTCCCGGGCGAAGCCGGGGCAGGTTGCTAGTTTGAATATAATTTTTGTTGATTGGTGAAGCAATATAATTAATTATTTATTAATCAATACGGCAAATTTCTGACATTTTCCTATAATGGTAAATACATTTGCTGTTCATCTAATGTTTCTTTCAGGTTAGGGTGTTTGAATATTTGTACTCTTCATCTAATATGGGCACAATCTTGTTGAACGACTGAAAATCTTTCAATAATGAATGAACATTTTAAAACTGTGTCTTAACCCTTTATGGGATAGTGGTCTCTATATTAACCACCTGTCACAAGGACAGTTTATGCTTTCAAAGATGCTGATAGATGAGTCTTTAAGCCAAATTTCGGAGAATTTTCATCCCGAAGTGCTAGTATTTCTAAGAATGAACTATTATATACGTATCTACTTGACGTAATGTTTTGGATAAAATTAACAAGAAGTTCCGTGAAGAACTATACAGCCTACTTTTCATGCCAATGATTATTCTACAGTATATGAACCTATCTAGAATAATGACGAAATTAAGTTGGTAATATCGAAATATCTAATTAGTTCAAAATATACCTGGTAAAATGTAGCCTAATAGAGCACTACAGTTGGCAGCCCTGGTGACTGAATATATTCTTAGTTCCACCTCTTAAGCTACAGAATACAAAATTTGGTTGAAGTCCAATGGACGTTACATGCAGTTAGACACTGGATTTATCAGCACGCGTAAAAGCATGTTGCCAACAATACCATGCGTGTGCTGGTCAGAAATAATCTGAAATATTATGATATCTTGTTGTGCCAATTTTGGATGAAATCCGTTTGTTAGTATAGAAGTTACATGTATTTTAAAATTGGACATATCAGCAGGCATAGAATCATGTTGGCAGCACTGCCTTGTATTAATTACTCCAAATTAATCTAGAATGTCAGGTGCTATACGTGTGCAAAGTATAGAGCTGTTGGCTTGCATACTTTCTGATATATTGATATTAGTGTAAAAAAATACAGACAGTATTCATTAAGAGTTGGCAGCCCTGATTGCTCTTAACAATACTTATAGCCATATCTGTTATGGTACACATAGCACATACGAAATTTGGTTGAACTCCAACTGATAGTATAAAGGTTACATGTATTTAAATATTGGTACTATCAGCAGGCTTATAATCATGTTGGTAGAACTGACGTATATAAGTTACTCCAAATTAATCTAAAATGTCAGAATATACATGTGCATAGTTTAAAGCTGTTGGCTTGCATACTTTCTGATATATAGGTATTTGGATAAAAAAAAGAGAGAAAAATTATTAACAGTTGGCAGCCCTGGTGGCTCTTAAGAATACGTTCAGTCATATCTGTTTATGTACAGATATTACATACAAAATTTGGTTGAAATCCAATTGATAGTGTAGAAGTTATATGCATTTAAACATTGGACCTATCAGAAGGCTTAAAATTATTTTGGCAACACTGCCATAGTTAGCCTCCTGGAAATTAAACTGAAATAGTATTATCTACATGTGTGCCAATTTTGGAATAGCTCCCATGTATACCTTGCAAGATATCCAACATGGAGCTCAAATTTCTAGTGCGTTTTTCAGCAGTTGGTAGCACTGACATCATTTTCAAATATGGACGTGAGATATTCCGGTGCACATCTTTACTCATACTAAATTTGGTTTTGATTGCTGCAGCCGTTTAGGAGTTGATAGGGGGGGACACACAGACCGACAGACAGACACACATTTTCCCGGATCGATCTCATAAGTCTACTTTTTCCTCATTTTTGCAAAATGTGAAAAGTAGGCTAAAAAATAAAATAAATTTAAAGACATTAACAAATAAAGTGTAAAAATAAAATATAAATATTGAAATAATAATCATAAAAATAAAATAACAATAATAAAATAAATGTAAAAATTAAAATAATAACAGTAACATAACTATAAAATGTATGAAAATAAAAATCAATTTGAAATTAGTTAATTAATTAATTCAATAAAATATCAAAATTAAATATATAAGAACATAAATTGAAAATAAAAAATAAATATATAAACATTAAAATTAAAGAAACAAAAATAACATTATTAATAATTATAATAATTAAAATAAATTAAAATGTAGAAACACATAAAAGTAACAAACAAGAAGTTCCGTGACGAACTAAAGAGCCTACTTTTCTTAAAATTTACGAACCATGCCAATGATTAATCTATATGGATCTATCTAGAATAATGAGAAAATTAAGTTGGTAATATCGTAATTTCTAATTAGTTCGAAATACTGTATACCTGCATAATGTAGCCTAATAGAGAACTACAGTTGGCAGCCCTGGTGACTGATTATATTCTTAGTTCCATCTCTTAAGGTACAGAATACAAAATTTGATTGGAGTCCAATGAATAGCATGGACGTTACATGCAGTTAAACATTGGATCTAACAGCGCGCGTAAAATCATGTTGGCAACATTAACATACATGTATTGGTCTGAAATAATCTGAAATAATATGATCTATTGTTGTGTCAATTTTGAATGAAATCCATTAGTTAGTATAGAAATTACATGCATTTTAAAATTGGACCTATCAGCAGGCTTAGAATCATGTTGGCAGCACTGACGTATATTATTTACTCCAAATTAATCTAGAATGCCAGGTACTATACGTGTGCAAAGTTTAGAGCTATTGGCTTGCATACTTTCTGATATATTGATATGAGGGTAACAAAAATAGAGACAGTATTTATTAATAGTTGGCAGCCCTGGTTACTCTTAAGAATCGGCATAGTCATATCTGTTATGGTACACATAGCACACAAGAAATTTGCTTGAAATCCAAATGATAGTAGAGATGTTACATGTATTTAAAGTTGGAGCTCTCAGCAGGCTCAGAATCATGTTGGTAGCACTGACGTATATAAGTTACTCCAAATTAATATAGAATGTCAGGTACTATACGTGTGCATAGTTTAAAGCTGTCAGCTTGCTTACTTTCTGATATATGGGTATTTGGACAAAAAAATTGAGAGCAATTATTAACAGTTGGCAGCCCTGGTGGCTCTTAATAATACGCTCAGTCATATCTGTTTATGTACACATAGCACATACGAAATTTGGTTGAAATCCAATTGATAGTGTAGAAGTTATATGCATTTAAAATTTGGACCTATCAGCAGGCTTATAATCATTTTGGCAACACTGCCATGTATGGCCTTCTGGAAATTAAACTCCAATATTATTATATATACGTGTGCCAATTTTAAAAAAAGCTCCCATGCATACCTTCTAAGATATCCAACATTGAGCTAAAATTTGAATTGCGATTTTTCAGCAGTTGGTAGCACTGACATCATTTCCAATATTGTCGTGAGATATTCAGGTATAGATCTTTACTCCTGCCAAATTTAGTTTCGATTGCTGCAGCCGTTTAGGATTTAATGGGGGGGGGGGGGGTGACACACACACAGCCAGCCAGACAGACAGACAAACAGAAAGACAGACAGACAGACATACACACATTTGCCCGATCTCATAAGTCTACTTTTTCCTCATTTTTGCAAAATGTGAAAAGTAGGCTAAAAAATGTTTTGCCTTATAAAGGGTTAACCCCTTCCCTCCCAGTGCCCTTCATTAGACTCTGGATGTTGCATATTGATCCCCCTCATTCCTACCATAGCTACGCCACGGGTACATAATCTTCCTCAGACAGATGCAATCACCACTCGGCTGCTAATGGCTACAGCTGTTATGACGGCTGGTTTGTAACTGCTAGACAGTGTAGAACCAAAAATATTCTCTCCGTTAGGAATAATTCATCTCGCTCCTCGTCCTTTCTTTTTTTTTTCTCTCCTTAGCTCGTAATATAACAAGCAAGATGAGCACCACTTAAGACCTTCCTAACAAGGACTAGTGTAATTCACCAACAGGGTAAGTGATAGTCGTCACAAATGATACATTGTTCCAGCCAAGATATTACAACAACCCTCCTTAACCTAAAGCTTTTCTTTCATCCTTCAATGTCATAGCATTCTTGTTCACTGTTGTTTAGTCGGCAATTTATCTTACGTCCAATTGAAAAGGATGGAGAGCAAGGAGGAAGCCAAAAAGTTGGAGACAAAGATAAAGATGGATAGTAGAAGACGTGAAACATATTGTAGGTGTGAAATGGAGAAGAGGATGCGGACAGAGACATAACATTGCTAGTTTGATAAATAGCTGCACTGGAATAAAATGATGCATTTAAGTTGCTTACATTCAGTTTAAAGGATAACGTCCTTCTTACATGAACGTTTTAAGAAATAAATATTTCTATAGTACGACCTTACATTATACTAGCTGGTTACTCATCTTTCGTACGGATAAAAATGTACTTGTGTGTGTATCAACTATTTCGAACTGTTTTATTGCTCCAACCAAAGGAAATAAACTCTGAATTGAAAGCGGAAATTTATCTGCGAAATGCGTGGGCAAGAGGGTAATATATGCAACTTGCCATGGATTCCTGTTTGCCGGGTGAGACACGACAGCGCCTGGTACTGTACTGAAATGACATCATCATCATCTTCCTGGCGTTTGTCCCGCTTTGGAGCAGGGTCCGCTACTTTACATGCCAATCTCCATTTCTGTCGGTCAAGGGCATCATGCCGACACAGATTAACTTGTCGCATGTCTTCTCTAAGGCGATCAAGCCACCTCTTCTTAGGTCGCCCACGAGGTCGTTTACCATCCGGGTTGAGGCACAAGGCAGTTTTAGCCACTGATTGTTCGTGATTACGTATGACGTGGCCGTACCAGAGTAGACGAGCCTCCCGCATTTTATCCTGTATGGGCGCAACTCCCATCCTTCCTCGGACATCGCAATTCTTGATATGGTCAAGTCGCGTCAGACCAAGCACCGAACGAAGCATGCGCATCTTCATAACATGCAGGGCTTGCTCGTGTTTAACAGAGGTTGGCCAGCATTCAGAACTGTACAGGGCGACTGGGCGCGCAACGGTCTTGTAAATCTTGGCCTTAAGATAGGTGAAATACTACACTCTCGTTAATCCGACCATTCCTTGCACATTTTATGATTGCCAGATTATTGAGAGTGTCTGAAATTTTGTTCAGCGTAGCTTATCAAAAATATGGAATTTCAGCTTGATGTCTAGCGTAACGTGTTGACTTTTAGATAAGGATAATTTTTGTTTTAAGGGGCGTAACATCTAGGTTATTGGCCCTTTCCTGTTAAAAGCCATGATACTGAACTGTAAAGAAAGCCCCCATGTAAAATACTGTATAGCAGTATTTAACATTGTCTTTAACTAACAACCTCGCTGCGCAATTTGTGGTGCACGTCATTTCTAGTTGAGCGATTAGAGGCCGGACTAGCGAGAGTTTAGTGTATTCGATACGATAATGGACGCGATGGTTTCTGAATTAGTAAATCAATTTTACAGTAGATGGCACGCGAGTCGTGCCAACAAATTAGTGTTGGCACGCGAATTTTCAAAGAAATGCCTAAATTCCATACAATAATGATGATGATGATGATGACAGTTGTTGTTTTGTGGGGCCTAACATCTAGGTTATCGTCCCCTAATGGTTTGGGTTATAGTGAAAGATGAGATGAGAATGAAAACTATAACTAATACTAACTACAAATTTACATACTAGAAGAAGAAATGGTAAACAAATAAAGGATAAGGCAAATAAAGGACAGGAAGAAGAGAAATGCCCTCAACCCTCGAAGAGTGAGGATTGAGGGACTTGGAAGGAAGGAGTGACATGAAAGGCAGATAGGAAAGGGGGAAAGAGGAGAGGGCGTGCCCCAAGATCAGAGGAAAAAGAGGACAGGAATCCCTCAGGGTCGCCAACTCCCAAACTCACCAGCCATGAGCTCCTAAGGGTGTAGCAACATCTAGGGTGCACCAGAAGTGGTGGGGCTACATACACCTTGCCTCCTTGAGGGCCTTGTGCAGAAAGCAGGAGATAACATGAAAATAAAAAAAAGAAGGCTGACCCCTCGAAGAATGAGGGTATCACGAAAGATGAGACAAGGGCTAATTAAGGCGGAAAAGTGAAAGACTCCCTAGGCCTCGGATACCCTAATACCGTCGGGGTAGGAAGAGAACAAGAGTTGACCAAGAGAGGTCGACAGGAAAGAAGACGGAGAGGAGCCTGGCACAAGTAATTGGAAGCAATGCTGGACTCAGCTGGGGTCCCGTGGTCGCCAACCCACGTCCCACTAGATGTGAGCCCCTGGGGGTATTCTAAACAATATAGTGGCAGTGTCTGTGGTTTCATTGTGGCTCTCCGTTCCTGCTTCAGGCTTAAATAGTACTTAAACTAACCCAAATTCGAGCCCAAATTGAAAATTCATACAATAGTATCGTCAACAGAGTGACACAGGTTATTAAACAAATCGCCAGTCATAAAAGCTATGTTTAACCAAATTTGAGGTAAATCTGTCGAGTAATTTTTGCGTGAAACAGTGACGTAGTTGGTAGCATGCTGAGCTTCTATGCTCAAGGTCGCGAGTTCAAACCCGGCCGAAGTCGTCGGATTTTTTAAGAGTGTTAAAAATCCCTCAGTATACCTTCCTTCGGAGGGGAAGTAGAGCTGGCGTTCCCATGTCATAGATTTATGGCATGAAAAAGAACCTTCCAATAACTTCACTTGTGTGAAGCCAAAATTTGTAGGCTAGAATTGTTAACGCTCTATTGGTTCCAAAGTTCGCAGCCATGTGCTGACTGCGATGCCATCTAGTAGGCAAGTCGACAAGCTAGGTGTCGTGGAAGGTAGGATTAGGAAGTGAAAGTAGGAACTACTTGAAATTACTGTCTGCAGCCCCTAAACTGAGGAACCAACCAACGAATGATTCCATGCAAACAAATTTCAATTCTTCGAAAATGAACCCCTCTATTTGTCAGAGTTATGGTCCTGTTGGTTAGTCTGTAGAGATTAATACGGGTCAAGTGTCCGCAAATGGTTAACCACCGTTTCCTCATGGGTGTTTGTAACTGATCCTGTTGGTGCCATCTTCCTCTCTTATGGGTCCTAGTATCCTCCTCAGAATTGTTCTTTCCTTGAGCTCCAATTTCCTACGTGGGCCGTCATCTGTTAATTAAAAATGAAAATCCACAGCCTGCTTCCAGTCGACCAACCGGGTCAGGGTATGGAATGAATGAAGCCCCCATCTAGCGGCGAGGATATGAACTGTCCCGGCTGTCGAAGCCTGTCGCAATACCCTGGGGCAATGATTAATTGACAGACAGATGAAATGAAATGACAGTGGAGATTGTTGCTGGAATGAAATTTGTGACAGGGAAAACAGGAATACCCGGAGATAAACCTGTCTGCCTCCACTTTGTTCAGCACGAATCTCATTTAGAGTGACTCGGATCCGAACCACGGATCCAGCGGTGAAAGGCCGGCGTGCTTCCACCTAAGCCACGGAGGCTCTCATCAATTTATTTTCACTCTGGGCAATTTTCTTTTAATAAAGTAGGCTATTATAGAAAGTCTAAATGAAGTCTTGTTGGTCAGATTTGTTTCAATTTGTAGCTTGATGCACTTCAAAAATGAAGGTAAATGCGTCTTATGTACCTTATAAGACAGTGATTAAACCAGAACCACTGTACGCAGCAGAAACCCTAAACAAGAATTTCAGAGGCCAGATGGAGAAACTCGAATTAAAGGAAAAGGAAAATTTTAAGAAAGATCATAGGACCAAATTTCAGGATCATAAGATAATATACATCAAGAATGAGACACTCTACAAGAAAATTGAAAAAATCTCAGATGAATGAACTCTAACAGATTAAACGAACAAATATTTCACTTCTTGCGGAACTACAAAACAAATCCTACATGGTTTAAAGAAACTCAAAAAGATCTGGTAGAATTAAAAATTACAGAAAATTCTCTACTCAATCGAAAAGCTAACTCGGTAATTACTATAGACGAAAAGATAAGGTTCTAAGACAAATCTACACTAAACTCCAAACCCATCATCTCGGAAGAAGAGAGGAAAAGAATATCAGAAAGAATGAAGAGATACTGGGCACTAAGGAAAGAATCAGACACAGTGAAATGATTGATTCAACGTACCCCAGAGAGGGTGAAACGAAAGAAGAAGAAGAAGAAGAAGGAAGTACCATATAAGTAATTCATTTTAGGTTATATTGTTGATTCATTTAGGGGCTTTGCGACATCTTGGTCATGTAACCCCGTGTGCTTAGGTGTGTGTGTGGATTTTGTCTGATAACCTGTGTTATTGAGATTACTGTATTAGTGTGTGTAGTTGTAATTTAGATAAGGATTGGGAAGGAGGCATCCGTGGCATTCTGTTAGCAACCAACCCAGCATTTGCCTGGAGTAGAAGTGAGAAAACTTGGGAAAACACCTTCAGGATGGGTGAGGTGGGAATCGATCCAAGATCATCTCAGTTTTGTGGATAAGTGTAATGCATAAAATCGTACCTTATGTAAGTGTAAATGAGCAGGATCTGATGATGATCGCGAGACGGACAAAACATGTCATCCAATTAACTATCCCCTCCCGCATATTTGAACATAAAAGCGTGTTATTTTGTGATAAATATCTTATTTTTTTTAGGTTAGGGTGTACGAATACTTGTTTTCCCGCCAAATGTAATAGGGCACAATTTGTGTTGACCGACTGAAAAGCTTCATTTTATAGAATTAGGCAACACTGAAAAATGGCTTCTATCACTTCAATACAAAGTTCTTGCCCAAAAATTCGAAATGTTCAGACAAAACGCTGACTTTATTTTTAGAGAGACGACGTCGACTCTAGCTGGCCAATAATAAACCCTTTATAGAGCACAATTCTTATTAGATTTTTTTAAATTTAATTTTTTAGCCAAATTATATAAGGTGCGTTCAAAAAGTAACGAGCCGGAGGCTGGAATGCGCAAACCGGTGACGACATCGGCTAATCGTGGTGTGTGTAACGAGGTGTGGTTCCGACCGGAGCGTGGAAAATCACAGCCCGTCGCTAGAGGACACGCGTGCACGTCACGTGACGATACAAAGCGAGCAGCAGCATGCATCAATCGTCCAACGCTGCCAGTCGCATTGCAAACAGTGATATGGAGGCGTCAAACGAAGAGAAAAGAGGTGTTGTTCGGTTTCAACACAGCGAAGGAAGTAGGTGGAAAGGACAATCATTGCCGAATGTCACAAGTGTACGGCGAATTCTGCATGTCCCTTGCAAGGGTCAAGGCGTGGCACAAGCGCTTCAGGGAAGGACGGGTGCCGTTAGCCGATGATGCCCGGTCGGGGGCACCCCCCTGCATTACCGATGACAACGTCCAGCTGGTTGATGCAATCATTATCCTGGACCGCCGAGTGACAGTGAACGCCATAGACACCGTGGTCGCTCCACGGCAATGCACGACCTAATACGGCCAACACAGTCGCGGCACTTCTGGTGGAATTCAAATGGGAGGTTCTCGGCCACCCTCAATACAGTCCTGACCTCTCTCCCTGTGATTACGCCATGTTTGGTCCCCTAAAAAGGGCTCTGCGGGACCAACGATTCACCTCGGACGCCGACGTCCAGCTGTACCTGCAGAACTGGTTCAGATCGCAGCCCAGGGAATTTTATGAGACAGCCATTCACCGCCTCGTGTCTGGGACAAGTGCCTCAACAGCCAGGGCCAATACTTCTAACATACAGGTACTGGTTTCTGTAATTATGCCTCCGGCTCGTTACTTTTTGAACGCACCTTATAATTTGTAATTTTATTTTGTTTTATCCTTTTAATTTCTATGTTAGTTTTTATAATTTTATTTTTTATATTACAGTAATTTTCTATATTATTATATTTATAATTCTATTTTATAAGCTTATCTTATTTTATTTTTAAAAATGTTATTTTATAAGCTTATGTTTTTTTCAAATTATTTTCAATTTTAATTTCTTTCATATTTTCTTCTTCTTTCCTCGAATTTGGCGTAATATATCCCATTGCATTCACTGTGTCTTATTTCCTTTATCCTTTCTTGCCTTCCAGTAGTTCTTCATTACTTCATTTTGTTGCCTTCTTCTCTCTTCCGTCCAGATGTTAACCCGCTTCTTCTTTTCCTTCTCCTGGAAATCCTTGAAATTTTTGATCGTATTTCTGAAAAGTGGTCTGTCCTGAATAATATCTATTGTTACTTCCGTCTCTTCCATATCCCTTTTTATACTGTGTACCCATTGATTACCATTCTTGCTTTTGTATACATGACTGAAAATTTGTTTTGTGAGTCTGCTGTTATTCATCCTCATCACGTGTCCGAAGAAATTAACCATCCTTTTCCTCATATTTTATTATTTACGATTTAATTGTTTTTGTTCAAAAATTACTAAGCATCTCAGGCAAAGAAGATAGGAAAATATGGTTTTCTGAAATATTAACACTTCCAAAAGAAAATTCGTTGACATATGGCTGAAAGATTCAACCGTCAGCATCTTTGACATAGCAGGTGGTTAATATGCAGACCATTCAACTCGCTGCTAATTCCTATTAAGGTGTCGTGAAGACGCTGGATTGAGTCATATCCCAGTCAGACTAACAGCGCACCACACGGCAATGGGTTTTACAGACTGACGGAGCGGGATAATCGGAAAGGCGTTTAATTTCCCTCGCATCTTCCTTTATTACTTCTTCTTCCCCTTCCTTCTTGACTTCTTCATCGTATGACTCCCCCTTCTCACTATCTCTTCTCCTCCTGTCTTTCTTCTTCGCGACATATTTTTAATGAGTTCTAGACTTGGCTGGTACAACTATATTAAATTAAAGTTGAGAAGAGAAAATAAGTGTTTGTGAAGACTTCACACTGTCCGTGAGCGCTGAGGCATAGTGCACGACAGGATGGGACAAGCACAGTTTCCTTGTACCCAGGGAAAAGCTTTCTTGGTGGATCAATATCCACCTTACAATCCTATAATTTCGGGTTCGATTCCTGGCCGAGGAAATATGCCACACTGTTCATCGTACGAAGTTGGCTCGTAAAACCTTTTCCAAATTTAATGCTTTTCAGTCGGTCAACACGAGCCTTACAGTGACAGCCTCAGTGGCTTAGGCGGCAGCACACTGGCCTCTCACCGCTGGGTCCGTGGTTCAAATCCCGGTCACTCCATGTGAGAATTGTGCTGGACAAAACGGAGGCAGACAGGTTTTTCTCCGGGTACTCCGGTTTTCCCTGTCAAAATTTCATTCCAGCAACACTCTCCACTATCATTTCATTTCATCTGTTATTCGTTTAATCATTGCACCAGATGAGTGCGTCAGGCCTCGGCAGCCGGCACAGTCCATATCCTCGCCGCTAGATGGGGGCTTCATTCATTCCATTCCTGACCCGGTCGGAGACTGGAAGCAGGCTGTGGATTTTCATTGTCACAGTAGACGCATATGATGTGTAACATCTGACATGTTATTCGAATAATTCCATATTACTTACTCGCATTTTTTAAAGAATGAACTCGTAGTGCTACCTTGTACCAGCAAACATGAAGGATTCCTTCGTGTTATTACCATCGGTAAGTTCTCATTACTATTATTTCTGAAATAACTACTTGTAAAACTCCAGTGACAAATTCTTTCAGCAAATATGATATAATAGTGCTGTATTTTGGCCGACAGTACCTCGAGTGCTTACATTAAATAAGAATACAGCAAAAGTGGTAAGATTTAATAAATTATAATTGCTTTCAGCAAATATGAAATAATGAAATTTTCACACCAAAGAACGACAGTTTGAAGGTGATTTATTGTAGGAATATCTGTAATGGGGCCTCGATTTATTGTAGGAATATCTGAAACGGGGCGATTTACATTCCACATAGTCACATGGCCTACAGTACTTCGTTGTACCGATCACCGCCACCGCGCGCGCTAATTGTTTCCGTCCCATGCACTTCCGTCCCATCCACTTCCGTCTCTTTTCCAAAATCACTCCCACAAAAATATCCGGATACCGAGTGGAAAGATGTCACACATCAACAATTGGTGGTTCCTTAACCCTGGAACAGTACAGTGGGACACTCAATGCCACAGAGAATTTTCGTTCCCCGATTACGTTATGTTGGTACGCCTGATAAGCGACCACCTCCTGTGACTTTTACTTGACTTCGACTGTCTTTCAGTCAATGTGTATAATTCTTTGCAGTTTATTTATCGTACGGCTCTTAACACCGGGAGTGTCCGAGGACATGTTCGGCTCGCCTGAGTCTGTAGCTGCTTCAAGCGGACACCCTTAGGGTGAGCTATACGTTCCGTTCAATTTCAAGTAGTTCCAACTTTCGGCACCAGATATCAATGATACCTAGTGGTGAACGTTGGAACTTTGATACAGCATTCAGACGAAATCTAACCTAACAATTTAGCTTCACACATGTTTAGTCTATGGAAGGATCTTTTAGATGCCATAAATCTATGACATGGGACCACCGGCTTTACTTCCCCTCCGAAGGAAGGCACACTGAAGGATTTTAACGCTCTTAAAAATCCGACGTTTTTGGCCGGGTTTGAACTCGCGATTTTCGGCATAGCAGTTCAGCATGCTACCGACTACGCCACCGAAGCCACATATGTGATTAATGAATCCCAGTTCAGTGGAGGCTGCGGGAAGTGGCAGCTGCACGAAAACGTACCACAAATCACCCAAAACAGCTAAGTACACAATCCACAATAACCTGACCATTCAATAACAATCGCATAATCACACTATGTAAGCAAACCACTATCAGTATCTTATTATAAAACCACAGATCTTGACTAGTTGTGCTAGTTAAGTGCAGAGGTGTCCATATAGCACGCCGGCCTTGCAACGATAGCGGGGGAAGATTATTATTATGTCTCTCTCCCAGGCTCGTTTTCCCGTCTCACTCCCTCCCGTACTGCCTTCGCTGTGTTATGGTTGATCGGTTGAACGTGAAACGGTATTCAGTATACTCTAATTATGAAAACAAATTGAAACAAATAAGAAAATAAAAAGGAGAAGCAGAAGTCAATAATGTGACCAAATCTACAATACCTTAAATGAGCTCCATGACACCTTATCAGCACGTACAGACTTGTACAAGTACCAGTACGCAACACAATGTAGATATATCAGACAACCAATGCATTGGACGATCAGTTTGTTTGTTTGTTTACATTAAGCCCGGCGCACTAGTGATCCCAAATTGACTCAATCAGGCGCGGCGGAGAGCTGTCGCAGCGCTGGTAGGCAGGCGAGCCAAGAGAGGCAGAGGCCTACCGTCGTGCGGCGCAGCATAGCTAGGGGTTGAACGCCCCTACACCACTGTAGTGCAACTAAATAAGTGAATATTGCATATACGAGGGTCATTGCATAAGTCATGGCAACTATGTTATATCTTTCAATAATGCTACAGCATGGGAAATCCATGATGTGCATTGAATCGTTAAGGCCGTGTGATATCTAAATGCCAACATAAAATAGGTTGATGATGATGATAATTGTTGTTTTAAGGGGCGTAACATCTAGGTTATCGCCCCCTGGTGGTTTGGGTGATCGTGAATATCAAAATGAAATGCAAACTTAAAACTAAAACTAACTACTAACCTACATACTAGAAGAAGAAATGGAAAACTAAAGGAGAAAAAGGCAAATAAAGGACAGGAGGAAGAGAAATGCCCTCAACCCTCGAAGAATGTGGATTGAGGGTCTTACAAGGACGGAGAGTCATGAAAGGCAGATAGGAAAGTGAAAGAAGAGAGGGTCCTCCCCACAGGTAAGGGACAAAAGGGGGAAACCAGACCCAGCTCAGGAATCCCTCGGGGTCGCCAACTCCCGAACTCACAAGCCGTGAGCCCTTGAGGGTGTAGCATTATCTAGGGTGCACCAAAAGTGGTGGGGCTACATACACCCGGCCTCCTGAGGGCCTTGAGCAGAAAGCAGGAGATAACATGAAAAGTAAAAGAAGGCTGACCCCTGGCAGAAGGAGGGAATCAGAAAAGATGAGACAAGGGCCAATTAAGGCGGGAAATGAAAAGACTCCCTAAGCCTCGGATACCCTAATACCGTGGGGGTCGGAAGAGAACAAGAGTTGACCAAGTGAGGTCGACAGGAAAAAAGACGGAGAGGAGCCCGGTACAAGTAAGTGGAAGCAATGCCGGACTCAGCTAGGGCCCCGTGGTCGCCAACCCACGTCCCACTAGATGTGAGCCCCTGGGGGAAACATAAAATAGGGTTCAAGTACAGGATTTGACGCCAAATGTACACATTAAGACCACACATTGGAACTCTATTTAAATTTGCTTTGCACTAGTTCAAATGGAACACAAATCAATCAATTAACATCCAGGGCACTGTTTCCAAGCATTGGAAAACTGTTCAATAACAGACACGGAAATATCAGTTCGAGCAGACAAGGGGCGCCCACTTCGCGGTGAGTCTACAGTTGCTGCGCCTCCACACAACGTGCAACTGTTCGGTAATAATTAGGGGCCGGATGTTGATGCCATAAAAAAGTTTAAAAATTGCTCTTAAAATTTTCAAACATGACTGTAATAAATGTCCTGAAAATTTTAACAAGAAGTTCCGTGAAGAACTATACAGCCTACTTTTCATGCCAATAATTATTCTACAGTATATGAACCTATCTAGAATAATGACGAAATTAAGTTGGTAATATCGAAATATCTAATTAGTTCAAAATATACTTGGTATAATGTAGCCTAATAGATCACTACAGTTGGCAGCCCTGGTGACTGAATATATTCTTAGTTCCACCTCTTAAGCTACAGAATACAAAATTTGGTTGAAGTCCAATGGACGTTACATGCAGTTAGACACTGGATCTATCAGCACGCGTAAAAGCATGTTGCCAACAATACCATGCGTGTGCTGGTCAGAAATAATCTGAAATATTATGATATCTTGTTGTGCCAATTTTGGATGAAATCCATTTGTTAGTATAGAAGTTGCATGTATTTTAAAATTGGACATATCAGCAGGCATATAATCATGTTGGAATCACTGCCTTGTATTAATTACTCCAAATTAATCTAGAATGTCAGGTGCTATAGGTGTGCAAAGTAAAGAGGTGTTAGCTTGCATACTTTCTGATATATTGATATTAGGGTAAAAAATATAGACACCATTTATTAACAGTTGGCAGCCCTGATTGCTCTTAACAATACTTATAGTCATATCTGTTATGATACACATAGCACATACGAAATTTGGTTGAAATCCAACTGATAGTTTAGAAGTTAGATGTATTTAAAAATTGGTATTATCAGCAGGCTTATAATCATGTTGGTAGAACTGACGTATATAAGTTACTCCTAATTAATCTAAAATGTCAGAATATACGTCTGCATAGTTTAAAGCTGTTGGCTTGCATACTTTCTGATATATTGGTATTTGGATAAAACAAATATAGAGAGAAATTATTAACAGTTGGTAGCCCTGGTGGCTCTTAAGAATACGCTCAGTCATATCTGTTTATGTACAGATATTACATACAATATTTGGTTGAAATCCAATTGATAGTGTAGAAGTTATATGCATTTAAACATTGGACCTATCAGAAGGCTTAAAATTATTTTGGCAACACTGACATGTATGGCCTCCTGGAAATTAAACTGAAATAATATTATCTACATGTTTGCCAATTTTGGAATAGCTCCCATGCATACCTTGCAAGATATCCAACATTGAGCTCAAGTTTCTAGTGCGTTTTTTCAGCAGTTGGTAGCACTGACATCATTTTCAAATATGGACGTGAGATATTCCGGTGCACATCTTTACTCATACTAAATTTGGTTTAGATTGCTGCAGCCGTTTAGGAGTTGATAGGGGGGGGGGGGGGTGGACACACACACAGCCAGACAGACAGACAGACAGACATTTTCCCGGATCGATCTCATAAGTCTACTTTTTCCTCATTTTTGCAAAATGTGAAAAGTAGGCTAAAAATGCACAATAAAATAGAGGAAAATGATCTTATAATAATAAACTCACCAATATTTCAAAAATGACATCTTGCTTAAACTGAAAAGTCAATCAAAATAGATTTCTAGCACTTAACAAAGAGTTCGTGTTCACTTTAGTCAGAGTTGCACTGCACGACGAATGTCATTCTAATGTTGTCAAATGTAAATGATCTGCGATTATCAGCCAACAAGTTTTTATATCTCGAAAAGCTGCTTTCAACATCAAGTGATGTGATCGGAGTGTACTTGAAGTGAGGAAGGTCGTTTGCTGCTAAATCCTCCTCAATCCCATCCGTGCAGTAGTTTTCACCAGAAAGAATGTCTGAGATTTTGCATAATGTTTTATACTCGGTGTTTTTCTCCAGTTTTTATGCAATACCCGCAGCAATTTCGCCACGATTGTTGCTAAGACTAGTTTCCACCCGGTTGATTAAGGAAATGGAATCAATATTTCAATATTTTAAATTATCTTGTATCAGCTACTAGCTTCTTCTTAACTCTGAGACACGTAACTCCCTCATATAAAGCTGTGACATGACTAAATTGGAAAAAAAATACCTCAAAAGGCCGATTTCTTTAAAATAAGACCAAAAAAATCTACCAAACTTAAAAAATGCTCTTAAAATGGAAAAATAACAAAAAAAATGCAAAAGGATGCAAAATGAAAATGACATATTTGGTGGCCCCTTCGGAGTTTCTATGTACTTCCGCATTTTTTCAGACAGTTCAGTAAAAATATGACATGTCATCAACATTCGGGCACTAGTGATCACCAACAGCTTCACATACTGTAGTTCTGCATGATACTGCGTAGCATTTCTATCACCGAGAAATGCAATGATCTCTGTTCCAATCTGCTTAGGTCTATCTTGTAGCTCGGCCAAGCTCAGAATGAACGTGTATGGCGCTGGTACCTAATCAACTGCACTTCTGTCGGGTGAACTATGTGCTATTTGCCGCGGGGTTTTGAATGTCTACACTGGAATTAACGTGATGCCATATGTTCGAAGGATATAATATAGTTGCGATGAGTTATGGAATGACCCTCTTGTAGGCATAGTTTTAGTAGCCTACTGTCGACCAAAGTATTATGTGCACTCGAGTTTGAAGGTTGTTTGTGAAGTAACCAATAGACCTACATAAAAGCCAATAACGTCATCATTTTCGTCGTTCTATTTTACGTAAGGTCATGTAGGTTTGGAAATTTTAATTTATATTTTAATATTTTTTATCGCAATTGGAACACAAAAAGTGCACGTTTTTAAGCGTGTTTCAACCATGCGTCACATTTAAGAATTATTATCTCAAAAACCCGTCATCAGATCGAATCCAAATTTTAACACAATATACATTGGAATCTTGTATAACTGGTTTATTAATTTTGAAATTGTGTTTGTCCAAGAAACAAAGTTGTTATCATTTTTGTAAGGTAACTTTTTCTCGGCTCGGGGTGGTTGGAAAATGTAGTTCTTGGTTGCATTGTAATCCTCATACATCGAAAAGTTATGCTGTATGACTGTGAAATATGTAAATTAATTCACTTATTTTATATCGGTTTGTATTTCTACGGGGAAATAACACATGTTTCACCTGCTAACCGCTCCGGCAAAAGCTCTACAGCGTTGCCGAAATGGTGCCCACACGCATCATGGCGCGTCTCGCTCGGAAGTGATGAGCTCCATCTCAGCAACGCTGTACAGCTTTTGCCGGAGCGGCTAGATGGAGAACCATGTGTTATTTCCTAGTACAAATACAAACCTATATAAAATAAGTGAATTAATTTACGTATTTCACAGTCATACAGCATAACCTTTTGAGGGATAACGATTACAACGCAACCAAGAACTACATTTTCCAACCACCCCAAGCCGAGAAAAAGTTACCTTACAACAATGATATCAACTTTGTTTCTTGGACACACAAAATTGTTAAATTAATAAACCAGTTATACAACATTCCAATGTATATTGTGTTAAAATTTGGATTCGATCTGATGACGGGCTTTTGAGATAATAATTCTTAAATGTGACGCATGGTTGAAACACGCTTAAAAACGTGCACTTTTTGTGTTCCAACTGCGATAAAAAATATTAAAATATAAATTTAAAAATCCAAACCTAGATGAACTAACGTAGAATAGAACGACGAAAATGATGATGGTATTGGATTTTATGTAGGTCAATTGGTTACTTAACAAACAACCTTCAAACTCGAGTACACATAATACTTTGGTCGACAGTAAGTGTAAAGCAGTCATGGGCAAAGTATGGCCAGGGGGCCAAGGGTGGCCCTTGAGCTAGTCTAGTCAGGCCCTCGACATGCTTTCGAATTATAGTCTATTATCTACACATACGTACTTTCTGTTCTTTATACCTAGAAGTGAAAACTGTTTCAATCTCATTGTGTTTATGCGCTTTGTACAATAGAGTAGCAGCTAGAACTGAATGAGTTACAATGTAACAACGAAATGAAACAACTATTCCTCAACGTTTCGAACAATGAGTTCTACACAAGGTCCTACCAAAATCAAGCTTCCCAAACTTGACATCTTATGCACAGGAGATAACTGCCATGTTCGGATCTTTCTATATCTGTGAACAGATATTATCTTGTATCAGCTACTAACTTCGCAAAACTAGCGTCAGAAAATGGTTAACAGACCACCATTTAGCTGCGCTACTAAGAATCAGCTCATCCCAGTTCCAATCAGATTATGAAAAACTTTTTTATGTTCGACGGTGTGGAAATGTAGACTTTATGTGTCAGAAAACTGTACCATAATGAGGCTCATTATAGCACTATTTTCATTATAAAACAGTTTCTCCCACCAATCAGAGCTCAAGAAACAGTTATGTGACCAGTTAGGTAAGGATACCTTGGCGCATGCGCTCAATATCCAACATATTTCTGTGTTGGCAAGCAAAGTGAATGGCCTCTGCTTTTGGAGTGCCTTGACCCACGCATGCGCTCTGTTCAGTCAGCAAAGCCACGCGCCTTGTTCACTAACTGAATTAACTGCCACAGATATTTATGAATATTTATGTTAAGACATATAATAAAGTTTATGTTCGACCCTCACTATTACGTGTCAGAAAACTGTATAATAATGATGGTCATTATAACACTGTTTTCCATTATGATACAGTTTCTCCAGCCAATCAGAGCTCGTTCATTGACCAATTAGGCAACGATACCTTCGCGCATGCGCTCAAAATCCAACATCTCGGACATAAACACAACATCGAACTGTAATAAATTACCGACATGGAATACGCACCGTCCATATGTTCGCGTAAATAAACTGGCAAATATGAGACAAGCAATAGCACTGTACCTTAAAATCACCAACGCTAATTTCTGCACAGCGCATTGTCTTCAAATGACACCGGTGACAATATTACTGAGGGACGGCTGATGTAAACATATGGCTGCATATGGCATTGCAAGCATACAGAGCGCATGCGTCGGTCGTTCAAAGATCTTGAAAGACAGAGATATAACACCCAACGCTCGCTCTACAATCACAAAATTCAAGTACCGTAGCTGACTCTCAACAGATATTTATGAATATTTATGTTAAAACATATAATAAAGTTATAATTATCGTCGAACATAAACAGTCGTATGCAACTCGCCTATAATGGTAATTAAGACACTCGTATGGAAATTATAAAACTCGCATACGCTCGTTTTATAAAAATACTCGTGTCTTAATTATAGCCATTATAGGCTCGTTGCATAATGTACTATTATGTTCGACCCTCACTATTATGTGTCAGAAAACTGTATCATAATGATGGTCATTATAACACTCTTTTTCATTATGATACAGTTTCTCCAACCAATCAGAGCTCGTTCATTGACCAATTAGGTAACGATACCTTCACGCGTGCACTCAAAATCCAACGTGTCGGACATAAACACAACATCGAACTATAATAAATTGCCGACATGGAATACGCACCGTCCATATGTTCGCGTAAATAAACTGGTGAATATGAGACAACAAATAGCACTGTACCTTAATATAATTTCTACACAGCGCATTGTCTTGAAACAACTCCAGTGACAATATTACTGAGGGGCGGCAGATGTAAACATATGGCCTGCATATGGCATTGCAAGCACACAGAGCGCATGCGTCGGTCGTCCAGAGACCTTGAAAGACAGAGATATAACACCCAACGCTCGCTCTGCGATCACAAAATTCAAGTAGCTGACTCTCAACAGATATTTATGAATATTTATGTTAAAACATATAATAAAGTTATAATTATCGTCGAACATAAACAGTCGTATGCAACTCGCCTATAATGGTAATTAAGACACTCGTATGGAAATTATAAAACTCGCATACGCTCGTTTTATAAAAATACTCCTGTCTTAATTATAGCCATTATAGGCTCGTTGCATAATGTACTATTATGTTCGACCCTCACTATTATGTGTCAGAAAGCTGTATCAAAATGATGGTCATTATAACACTCTTTTTCATTATGATACAGTTTCTCCAGCCAATCAGAGCTCGTTCATTGACCAATTAGGTAACGATACCTTCACGCGTGCACTCAAAATCCAACGTGTCGGACATAAACACAACATTGAACTATAATAAATTGCCGACATAGAATACGCACCGTCCATATGTTCGCGTAAATAAACTGGCGAATATGAGACAACAAATAGCACTGTACCTTAATATAATTTCTACACAGCGCATTGTCTTGAAACAACTCCAGTGACAATATTACTGAGGGGCGGCAGATGTAAACATATGACCTGCATATGGCATTGCAAGCACACAAAGCGCATGCGTAGGTCGTCCAGAGACCTTGAAAGACAGAGATATAACACCCAGCGCTCGCTCTGCGATCACAAAATTCAAGTAGCTGACTCTCAACAGATATTTATGAATATTTATGTTAAAACATATAATAAAGTTATAATTATCATCGAACATAAACAGTCGTATGCAACTCGCCTATAATGGTAATTAAGACACTCGTATGGAAATTATAAAACTCGCTTACGCTCGTTTTATGAACATACTCGTGTCTTAATTATTGCCATTATAGGCTCGTTTAATAATGTACTATAGAAGCACAGTCACAGTTTCACTTGTCACATACTCCTTCCTGTTCTAACAAATAATGAAGGTGTGTTCTTAGTGCAAAGATGAACGAATACGGGCTAAGAAGAAAGCTCGCCAGAGTTAGGAACCTCGTGGTCCAAAGGGCCTCAACGAACGAAGAAGATGGTGTTTTCTTTTCCCCTGTCGCCTATAAGTTTTGTTTGAATTAAAATATAGAAATAAAAAGTTTATAATGTATCTATAAACAAGTGTTGTTCTATTTTCGGCCCGCCTAGACTACTTTGTATTGCATCTGGCCCTGCCCCTAAAAAGATTGCACATGGTTAGTGTGAAGGATAATGACCGCTTGAGTTCGAAGCTGGCCATCCAAGTGTATTTACTGTATTAATTTCATGAACATTTTAATCAGGATTAGGGAACCACCCATTACAATTCGGTACAATCGTGTTGTTGTTGTTGTTGTTGTTATAGTCTTCAGACTTTTGACTGGTTTGTGGTTTGATGCAGCTAAGTAGTGGAGTGATGACAGTTCTAACCCCCCCACTAATAACTTCTCTGACGTCATAATCTCAGATATATAATACTTGATATTTCGCGACCCCATGGTCCGATTTTGACATGCAATATATCGTTGGACTCGGGCTGACGCCCTCTTTCCAATGGACTACTCATTTCAACCCCTAAATAAAACCTACCCCTACTAGGGGGTGAAATTGTAATTTTTTAGTGAAAGTCTCTTTTCAAATACGACATGTATAAGCTGCGCTGCTAAAATGAACTTAAACGTGGTTGCTCATATCGCGCATGCGTTTTACGAGATGCCGCTATGGATGAACATTTTTGTTTTTGTTTTATACGCATGCGCACTGGGGATTTTTGTAAGAGGGCGAGCTCTGTGAAAAAAATGATTGATAAGAAGGGGTTTTGGTGGTGAGGAGAGAACCAGATAGTCGCCTACTTTCCTACGAAGTTTGCCGATATCTCTCGAACGCAAGGTCGGATTTGGACGTGTAACGTGTCAAGTCGCTTGTCTCGAAGCCCTATACATGTTATTAATAGGTTAAAGTTTTGAGAATGAGGGAAACAGGCTTTTTGGGGGTAAAACCATGATTTTAGACTTTTTCCGATATTTCACGAATGCATGGTCGGATTTGGTCCTATGACGTGTCAAATGGCTTGTCTCGAAACCCTGTGTATTTTGGTAATAGGTTAAAGTTTTTGAGAATGAGGGAAACAGAATTTTTTGTTGTAAAACCGTGATTTTAGACTTTCTGTTATATCTCACAAACCAATAACGCCAGAGACGTATACGAGGGGTCGTAGGACTCGGGGTGACACCCCTTCCCTCCCCCCTTTCGAATATAGTATTTATGTTTTAAAAAATGCGAAAGGGCCTAACGACACTTATGTTGAAAACATTTCAGTTTTTAAAACTTTTCTTAAATTTGTCTAAAATGTTCATGACGAGTGGTTGTAGATAGAAAGAGACGATACCACTGGACACGTGTTTCAACGAAGCTATTACTGGCCACGGTGGTGATATACCAATACAGTATTCGCTATTTCGATGAGACGGCGGGTCGAGGGTTCGTTTTCTGATTTTTCCTATGATGGAATTCCTAATTCCTAAACCCCCTGAAGGGGGTCTTTAACGTGTAAACGATTATGAGTGACATGACAAATGATAATTCCTTGATTCGATGAAGTTGGCTTTAGATAGAACAAACAGAACTTGGTTATATGTTGCTTGAAGTGAGTATAGAAAACAAACTTGCTGGGGCAGACTGACAGGATGTGAATGTTATTTGATCTTATTGGAATGCATTGACTTGACAGGGCAATGAAAAAAAGCACAGAGATGCTGAGGACACTTGAAGGTCAAACGATATGGCAACCATGGTGGGAGGGGGAAGCTAGGATGATGTCGCCGATCATGTTCAATGGATGAATTTATATTTTGCGAAGCATTGTTCGGAGAGGGTCATGGGACGACTTGTTTTAAGGGTATTTATTTTTTCGATGTTTCCTATGGTGGACTCATTGATTGAAATAATCCAAAACTGCTAGGGCATGGCCTTGAGATTTTATAAACCGATAATGGGATTTTGACATACAAGATCCACTCAGAACTTGACATGATGTCATTCTTTTTATGGCTTATGAATTTCCCCAAAAAAGACCCAAAACAACAAGATCATGGACTTTTGCTTTTCTTAATATATTGCAAACCCATAATGTAAGATGTTTACTGTGAGTGACGAAATCTAGCTAGGTAACGAAAGAATTATTGTAGGATATATGTATGGTGACTGACACGTCTTTGACCATTGGAACTTGTTTTCAGATCTGACTGTAGTACATAGGGAGTATAGGTTGTAGGCATGGATTGACAAACGGTGCACACAAAATTCAATTTATCGATTCAAGAATTAAGAGTAGACTATCATTAATTAATTGGTTAAAGAGTGTAGCTAAAAATAAAAAAAATGGTGACTACATTAAACTAAACTGAACCAAGTCGAATCAAACCCAACCGAACCAAACCAAGCCTAAAGCAAACCAAACCTAATCAAGAACAAGCCAAGGGCTTAAGTGTAAAACTTGTGGGGGAATGCAGTCATTGGCAATGTCCAAAGGAAGGGATAACGCTCTACCTCTAGAGGGTAAGGTAAAGCTAGCGCATGGTGCTAATGCATATTCCCAAGTACATGAACCACACACACACAACTATCCTATGCTGTTTTTATGAGTTAACTGTTAAAACTTACTCAGTGGTTACTGAGCAAGATGGTCGCTACACACAACAAGCTTTAAATACTTGAGGCTAATAATCTATACATACACACACACGCTTGTTCTAAACTAAACTGTCTTGCTGGCAGTGCTCACACAGTAGGCAAATGACAGAAATGCTTGGCTAACAGAAATACAATCATTTTCGTTTGTCTAATGTTACCAGCTAACCATTACATGCTATAGTGGTGAGCACATGTGCCTCTTGCACTGGAGATCGTAACTCGATTTCTAGCTCTAAGGCCTAGAATGAATCAAACTAAGAAAGAAGGGTATGGTGACGCAGTGGTTAAACTGTTAGCCTTTCACTAAGGTAGACTAGGGTTTGATTTTAGGTTAATATACATGTCATAAACAAACAAACAAACAAACAAACAAACAAACAAACAAAAAAGCAGAGATAATGTTTAAAACTGATTACACTCGTCTCTTTTCAAATTATTACTTAGATTGCAAATACAAAGGTGGACTGGGTTTGATATTCAGTTAATGCTGCCTATCGCATACTAGCCTGTAAGAAAGCCAAACAAGCAAAAGGCGTAGGTAGAGCAGTGGTAAAATCGCTATGTGTAGAGAACTACCTAACGGTTTTATGAACTGGCAATGGTATGTCGCATAAACAGTGCAGGATACAATCCAGCAACCATAATTTGTATCTTGTGGAGCAGAGAAAACATATATATAGAGAAAGATATAGAAAGCTAGTGTATGTATGGGTAGCATTGATAATTTGACCAGAGAAAATACGATGAGGTAGGGTGGGGAGAGGGAGAATTAACACTTATATATGAATGAATGGTAAATAGTATTTTAGTTTTTTTTCCCCAATAGTTTTGTTTTTTAAATACAGTGGTAGATAGTCGTTATTTTGTATAACATTCTTACTTGCAGTAGTAATAAGACTCTATGGTTTCGCTAACACATAGATAGACTGTATTATTGCCATGGTCAAGCACTCACATTAAGATCATTTACAAAATCATAAAATGAAAAATAAAAAATCTTGTTTTGGAAATATCGTTTTTCAACATACACAAAATAAATATATAAAAAATTTGTAAACAGCAAAATGGAAAATCCATGGTCAAGCACTCACATTAAGATCATTTACAAAATCATAAAATGAAAAATAAAAATCTTGTTTTGGAAATATCGATTTTTTTCAACATACACAAAATAAATATATAAAAAATTTGTAAACAGCAAAATGGAAAATCCATGTTTCCATATAGACAAAATTTAAAAACCTTAAACGGACATTTAAGAAAATATATGCAAATGGGAAATTGACAAATGTGTAAATATGAAAATGGAAAAATCCATGTTTCCATATCATGAAATTGAAAAACATCAAACTGTCATTTAAAAAAATGCAAATGGAAAATTGACAAATTGCAATGTGTGAAATGTGAAATTGAACAAATGGCTATCATTATTTAAAAAAAAAAAGAACATGGTGCTCTATGGTTGAGGTGTGAATCAAACCCTTTCTACTTATTTGGACCACCCGAGACTGAGTAGACTAGTTTAAGTTGTCATACCACTTTTAAAAGTTTGTGTTAAATCTAGGAATTGAACCCAAGAGCTTGTAGGGGAGATCAAAGGTTATAATATGTTAAACAGATAGCCTTGAATGAAGGGTGTGGTAGCTATATAGAGATGAGACGTTTCGCTCGGGGCAGGGAGGCATGGAGATCTGCATCAAACCAGTCAAAGGACTAAAGACTCAAACAACAACATGTACGTTCACCAAAATAATGTTGTGTAACGGTAAATGTTAGTCAACGAACAGTAATGCATTACTAAAACCCATGACACGATACCTAAGAGCTTTTCTAAAATGATTTTAAAATGCCTTTAACCCTATATTGAACACCCAGTTCACAAGACTCATAACTGCAATGTTATGGTAAAACAAAACAAAATCTATATTTCAAAACAAACAAGTGGTTTAGTCAATGTATACTGGAAAAAGTTTTGTAAACACTCAAGTCCTCAAGACCAATTAAATTAGTAACTGTCAGGTTGGCCGAGTGGTTAAGGTGTTTGACTTAAGATCAAATTTCTGTATAAGGAAGCAAGGGTTCGAATCCCTTACCTGACATAACTATTGCCTTAACATGGCTTGGCCACACTGTATTATTATGATACTCAGTACACAAACCATAGATATAGTGTATTGTTTAAGGCCACTCTCTTTCTGAACATAGTCAGAGACTGGTGATGGTTAACAATTGTATTAATAGTGGGACATGGGGATAGCAATTAAGAAAAAACAGCCAATACCCATACAATATTTTTATTCATTTTAGTTTTTTTTACAATAGTTACACACTGAATACATTTTTTATTTCTTTACCATTGTTTGATATAGATTTTAAACACAACGCTTGTTGTAGATCCTTTTACAACTTTCTCCAGGTACTCTTGTTCTTAAAAACTGGGGAAGCCGCAATGGTTTTATAGACATTAAACCCTCATTCTCTTCTTTTTCATCATCATCATCATCATTATTATAAATATTATCTTTATAATTATTATAGTCATTGTCACCATCATTATCATCATCATCATCATCATCCTCAACATCACTAGAACTATCCAATTCCATTTTTTCCTTTTCAAAAGGGATCTCTTGAAGAGTCTGTGTTGCTTTTGATAGTGTTACGGGTTTATTGAACGTTGACAACTGTCCTAACATGACATTTTGAGGAGATAAATGTTTTTTCATAAGGAAGTCACTATGTTGAGTAACACTATGTTTTTGTCGGACTTGCTTTTTCTTGTTCTTTTGATCATGTTTTGTTAACACTAACGGTGTTTCATTTGGTATACCACATTGATGAGTACCCACACTTAAGACCTCACCATGTTTACTTTTTAGATGACCTAGACATTTTGTTGTTCTTTGTTTTGAGCACTGCCAAAATATGATGCCATTCGCATTTTCTCGCTTATAGTTATAAGAGTACCCATGATACAGGGCACGTGGTTTACCTTTATTGGTTATAGTATATTCCATAGTAGTCACTGACTTGTATAGTCGATCCGCCTACTACAAAGGTCTGAACACTTGTGGTGAAAGAATGATGTTGTGTTAACGTTTTATGCAGGATAATGTTGGTGGCATATGTGGGTGGCTTATGTTGATGACATGTGTTGTTGGCTGATTTTGGTGGCTTATGTTGATGGTTTATGGTGGTGGCTTATGTTGATGGCTTATGTTGGTGGCTTATGTTGATGACATATGTTGGTGACTTATGTTGATAGCTTATGTTGGTGGCTAATGTTGATGACATATGTTGTTGGCTTATGGTGGTGGCTTATGTTGATGGTATATGTTGCTGGCCTATGTTGATGGTTTATGTTAATGGCTTAGGTTAATATCTTAGGTTGATGGCATAAGTTGATGGCTTATGTTGGTGGCTTATGGTGGTGGCTTATGCTGGTGGCTTATGCTAGTGGCTTATGGTGGTGGTTTATGGTGGTGGCTTATGTTGATGACATATGTTGGTGGCTTATGTTGGTGGCTTATGGTGGTGGGTTATGGTGGTGGATTATGGTGGCTTATAGTGGTGGCTTATGGTGGTGGTTTATGGTGGTGGCTTATGTTGATGACATATGTTGGTGGCTTATGGTGGCTTATGGTGGTGATTTATAGTGGTGGCCTATGTTGGTGGCTTATTTTTGGTGGTTTACGTTAATACCTTATTTGTAATGGCTTATTTGACAAGTTATTGTTGTCAATGTATTTAGAGGATTTTTCTCTTGGTTTTGGAAAGTATCTCAACTCTTTTTTATGGTAGCATAATGCTTACCGCCATGTTTGTAAGCAACAACAACACACTAAAATTCCAAGAATCCAAAGTACTCTAAGGTTAATGATTGTCTCTCAACTCCATTCAACGTCTAGTCAAAAAAAATTATATATTTTTCACATTTTACAAAAAAGGTAAATTGGGAAAGTAAGCTATATGTTTAAACTAAAAATCATATCAAATCATATGCTAACTCCAACACCTACGTCTACCCCAATCTCAGTCAAAAAAATATAATATTCTTCAAATTTTTCCAAAACAGTATTTGGAAAGTAGGCCATATTTTGAAAACTAATCATCCTATAAAGTCATATATATATATACTGAAACCAATGGCTTTTATATCCTTAATCTTAAGAACAAAATATGGAATTTTTGACATTTTTTCCAAAAATGTTCATTTTAAAACGGGGCTATATTTTGGAAACTAGGAATTTTACAAGAAAGTTTGTTTAACGTAAATGGCAGGTATTTACCCCCACTACCCGCAAACCAAGTCCCAGGTCTCTGGGGAAAAATCCAAAAAAAGTTCAATTTGGAAAGTAGGCAATATTTTGAAAACTAATCATCCTAAAAAGTCATATATAGACTCAAACCAATGGCTTTTATGTCCTTAATTGGTAGAACAAAACTTAACATTTTTTTCAGTTTTTCCAAAAATGTCCAATTTTCAAAAATTGTCTATATTTTGGGAACTAAGAATTTTACAAAAAAGTTTGTTTAACGAAAATGAAAGGTCTTAACCCCCCTCTACCCAAAACATAAATTTCAGGTCCCTAGGACAAAAACTGTGCAGTATATATATATATATATTTTTTTTGGGGAGGGGGTCTATATTCACTTTACCTCCCCACTTCACAAGATGGCGGCCATAGCTTAACTTAACCTAGCCTAACCTAACCTGACCTACGAGGTGTGATCAAAAAGTTCCAAAAATGTGGCTGCAACTTAACCAAACCTAGCCTAGCCTAACCTAACCTCCCTGTTGACTAGCCCCCTTTGGACGGTTCCTTTTTGAAGGGAGTCATTTTTTTTACGTGTCCCGGAGGACGGGTCCTTGTTGACGGGTCCCTGTGGCGGGTCCTTTGGACTGATCCCTATGGACTGGCCTTGCATTTTATCCAAATTATGTCAAAGGGGACCCGCCACTGGGACCCGTCAACAAGGACCCGTCCTCCGGGACACGTAAAAAAAATGACTCCCTTCAAAAAGGAACCGTCCAAAGGGGGCTAGTCAACAGGGAGGTTAGGTTAGGCTAGGCTAGGTTTGGTTAAGTTGCAGCCACATTTTTGGAACTTTTTGATCACACCTCGTAGGTCAGGTTAGGTTAGGCTAGGTTAAGTTAAGCTATGGCCGCCATCTTGTGAAGTGGGGAGGTAAAGTGAATATAGACCCCCTCCCCAAAAAATATATATATATATATATATATATATATATATATACTGCACAGTTTTTGTCCTAGGGACCTGAAATTTATGTTTTGGGTAGAGGGGGGTAAAGACCTTTCATTTTCGTTAAACAAACTTTTTTGTAAAATTCTTAGTTCCCAAAATATAGACAATTTTTGAAAATTGGACTTTTTTGGAAAAACTGAAAAAAATGTTAAGTTTTGTTCTACCAATTAAGGACATAAAAGCCATTGGTTTGAGTCTATATATGACTTTTTAGGATGATTAGTTTTCAAAATATTGCCTACTTTCCAAATTGAACTTTTTTTGGATTTTTCCCCAGAGACCTGGGACTTGGTTTGCGGGTAGTGGGGGTAAATACCTGCCATTTACGTTAAACAAACTTTCTTGTAAAATTCCTAGTTTCCAAAATATAGCCCCGTTTTAAAATGAACATTTTTGGAAAAAATGTCAAAAATTCCATATTTTGTTCTTAAGATTAAGGATATAAAAGCCATTGGTTTCAGTATATATATATGACTTTATAGGATGATTAGTTTTCAAAATATGGCCTACTTTCCAAATACTGTTTTGGAAAAATTTGAAGAATATTATATTTTTTTGACTGAGATTGGGGTAGACGTAGGTGTTGGAGTTAGCATATGATTTGATATGATTTTTAGTTTAAACATATAGCTTACTTTCCCAATTTACCTTTTTTGTAAAATGTGAAAAATATATAATTTTTTTTGACTAGACGTTGAATGGAGTTGAGAGACAATCATTAACCTTAGAGTACTTTGGATTCTTGGAATTTTAGTGTGTTGTTGTTGCTTACAAACATGGCGGTAAGCATTATGCTACCATAAAAAAGAGTTGAGATACTTTCCAAAACCAAGAGAAAAATCCTCTAAATACATTGACAACAATAACTTGTCAAATAAGCCATTACAAATAAGGTATTAACGTAAACCACCAAAAATAAGCCACCAACATAGGCCACCACTATAAATCACCACCATAAGCCACCATAAGCCACCAACATATGTCATCAACATAAGCCACCACCATAAACCACCACCATAAGCCACCACTATAAGCCACCATAATCCACCACCATAACCCACCACCATAAGCCACCAACATAAGCCACCTACATATGTCATCAACATAAGCCACCACCATAAACCACCACCATAAGCCACTAGCATAAGCCACCAGCATAAGCCACCACCATAAGCCACCAACATAAGCCATCAACTTATGCCATCAACCTAAGATATTAACCTAAGCCATTAACATAAACCATCAACATAGGCCAGCAACATATACCATCAACATAAGCCACCACCATAAGCCAACAACATATGTCATCAACATTAGCCACCAACATAAGCTATCAACATAAGTCACCAACATATGTCATCAACATAAGCCACCAACATAAGTCATCAACATAAGCCACCACCATAAACCATCAACATAAGCCACCAAAATCAGCCAACAACACATGTCATCAACATAAGCCACCCACATATGCCACCAACATTATCCTGCATAAAACGTTAACACAACATCATTCTTTCACCACAAGTGTTCAGACCTTTGTAGTAGGCGGATCGACTATACAAGTCAGTGACTACTATGGAATATACTATAACCAATAAAGGTAAACCACGTGCCCTGTATCATGGGTACTCTTATAACTATAAGCGAGAAAATGCGAATGGCATCATATTTTGGCAGTGCTCAAAACAAAGAACAACAAAATGTCTAGGTCATCTAAAAAGTAAACATGGTGAGGTCTTAAGTGTGGGTACTCATCAATGTGGTATACCAAATGAAACACCGTTAGTGTTAACAAAACATGATCAAAAGAACAAGAAAAAGCAAGTCCGACAAAAACATAGTGTTACTCAACATAGTGACTTCCTTATGAAAAAACATTTATCTCCTCAAAAAGTCATGTTAGGACAGTTGTCAACGTTCAATAAACCCGTAACACTATCAAAAGCAACACAGACTCTTCAAGAGATCCCTTTTGAAAAGGAAAAAATGGAATTGGATAGTTCTAGTGATGTTGAGGATGATGATGATGATGATAATGATGGTGACAATGACTATAATAATTATAAAGATAATATTTATAATAATGATGATGATGATGATGAAAAAGAAGAGAATGAGGGTTTAATGTCTATAAAACCATTGCGGCTTCCCCAGTTTTTAAGAACAAGAGTACCTGGAGAAAGTTGTAAAAGGATCTACAACAAGCGTTGTGTTTAAAATCTATATCAAACAATGGTAAAGAAATAAAAAATGTATTCAGTGTGTAACTATTGTAAAAAAAACTAAAATGAATAAAAATATTGTATGGGTATTGGCTGTTTTTTCTTAATTGCTATCCCCATGTCCCACTATTAATACAATTGTTAACCATCACCAGTCTCTGACTATGTTCAGAAAGAGAGTGGCCTTAAACAATACACTATATCTATGGTTTGTGTACTGAGTATCATAATAATACAGTGTGGCCAAGCCATGTTAAGGCAATAGTTATGTCAGGTAAGGGATTCGAACCCTTGCTTCCTTATACAGAAATTTGATCTTAAGTCAAACACCTTAACCACTCGGCCAACCTGACAGTTACTAATTTAATTGGTCTTGAGGACTTGAGTGTTTACAAAACTTTTTCCAGTATACATTGACTAAACCACTTGTTTGTTTTGAAATATAGATTTTGTTTTGTTTTACCATAACATTGCAGTTATGAGTCTTGTGAACTGGGTGTTCAATATAGGGTTAAAGGCATTTTAAAATCATTTTAGAAAAGCTCTTAGGTATCGTGTCATGGGTTTTAGTAATGCATTACTGTTCGTTGACTAACATTTACCGTTACACAACATTATTTTGGTGAACGTACATGTTGTTGTTTGAGTCTTTAGTCCTTTGACTGGTTTGATGCAGATCTCCATGCCTCCCTGCCCCGAGCGAAACGTCTCATCTCTATATAGCTACCACACCCTTCATTCAAGGCTATCTGTTTAACATATTATAACCTTTGATCTCCCCTACAAGCTCTTGGGTTCAATTCCTAGATTTAACACAAACTTTTAAAAGTGGTATGACAACTTAAACTAGTCTACTCAGTCTCGGGTGGTCCAAATAAGTAGAAAGGGTTTGATTCACACCTCAACCATAGAGCACCATGTTCTTTTTTTTTTTAAATAATGATAGCCATTTGTTCAATTTCACATTTCACACATTGCAATTTGTCAATTTTCCATTTGCATTTTTTTAAATGACAGTTTGATGTTTTTCAATTTCATGATATGGAAACATGGATTTTTCCATTTTCATATTTACACATTTGTCAATTTCCCATTTGCATATATTTTCTTAAATGTCCGTTTAAGGTTTTTAAATTTTGTCTATATGGAAACATGGATTTTCCATTTTGCTGTTTACAAATTTTTTATATATTTATTTTGTGTATGTTGAAAAAAATCGATATTTCCAAAACAAGATTTTTATTTTTCATTTTATGATTTTGTAAATGATCTTAATGTGAGTGCTTGACCATGGATTTTCCATTTTGCTGTTTACAAATTTTTTATATATTTATTTTGTGTATGTTGAAAAACGATATTTCCAAAACAAGATTTTTTATTTTTCATTTTATGATTTTGTAAATGATCTTAATGTGAGTGCTTGACCATGGCAATAATACAGTCTATCTATGTGTTAGCGAAACCATAGAGTCTTATTACTACTGCAAGTAAGAATGTTTTACAAAATAACGACTATCTACCACTGCATTTAAAAAACAAAACTATTGGGGAAAAAAAACTAAAATACTATTTACCATTCATTCATATATAAGTGTTAATTCTCCCTCTCCCCACCCTACCTCATCGTATTTTCTCTGGTCAAATTATCAATGCTACCCATACATACACTAGCTTTCTATATCTTTCTCTATATATATGTTTTCTCTGCTCCACAAGATACAAATTATGGTTGCTGGATTGTATCCTGCACTGTTTATGCGACATACCATTGCCAGTTCATAAAACCGTTAGGTAGTTCTCTACACATAGCGATTTTACCACTGCTCTACCTACGCCTTTTGCTTGTTTGGCTTTCTTACAGGCTAGTATGCGATAGGCAGCATTAACTGAATATCAAACCCAGTCCACCTTTGTATTTGCAATCTAAGTAATAATTTGAAAAGAGACAAGTGTAATCAGTTTTAAACATTATCTCTGCTTTTTTGTTTGTTTGTTTGTTTGTTTGTTTGTTTATGACATGTATATTAACCTAAAATCAAACCCTAGTCTACCTTAGTGAAAGGCTAACAGTTTAACCACTGCGTCACCATACCCTTCTTTCTTAGTTTGATTCATTCTAGGCCTTAGAGCTAGAAATCGAGTTACGATCTCCAGTGCAAGAGGCACATGTGCTCACCACTATAGCATGTAATGGTTAGCTGGTAACATTAGACAAACGAAAATGATTGTATTTCTGTTAGCCAAGCATTTCTGTCATTTGCCTACTGTGTGAGCACTGCCAGCAAGACAGTTTAGTTTAGAACAAGCGTGTGTGTGTATGTATAGATTATTAGCCTCAAGTATTTAAAGCTTGTTGTGTGTAGCGACCATCTTGCTCAGTAACCACTGAGTAAGTTTTAACAGTTAACTCATAAAAACAGCATAGGATAGTTGTGTGTGTGTGGTTCATGTACTTGGGAATATGCATTAGCACCATGCGCTAGCTTTACCTTACCCTCTAGAGGTAGAGCGTTATCCCTTCCTTTGGACATTGCCAATGACTGCATTCCCCCACAAGTTTTACACTTAAGCCCTTGGCTTGTTCTTGATTAGGTTTGGTTTGCTTTAGGCTTGGTTTGGTTCGGTTGGGTTTGATTCGACTTGGTTCAGTTTAGTTTAATGTAGTCACCATTTTTTTTATTTTTAGCTACACTCTTTAACCAATTAATTAATGATAGTCTACTCTTAATTCTTGAATCGATAAATTGAATTTTGTGTGCACCGTTTGTCAATCCATGCCTACAACCTATACTCCCTATGTACTACAGTCAGATCTGAAAACAAGTTCCAATGGTCAAAGACGTGTCAGTCACCATACATATATCCTACAATAATTCTTTCGTTACCTAGCTAGATTTCGTCACTCACAGTAAACATCTTACATTATGGGTTTGCAATATATTAAGAAAAGCAAAAGTCCATGATCTTGTTGTTTTGGGTCTTTTTTGGGGAAATTCATAAGCCATAAAAAGAATGACATCATGTCAAGTTCTGAGTGGATCTTGTATGTCAAAATCCCATTATCGGTTTATAAAATCTCAAGGCCATGCCCTAGCAGTTTTGGATTATTTCAATCAATGAGTCCACCATAGGAAACATCGAAAAAATAAATACCCTTAAAACAAGTCGTCCCATGACCCTCTCCGAACAATGCTTCGCAAAATATAAATTCATCCATTGAACATGATCGGCGACATCATCCTAGCTTCCCCCTCCCACCATGGTTGCCATATCGTTTGACCTTCAAGTGTCCTCAGCATCTCTGTGCTTTTTTTCATTGCCCTGTCAAGTCAATGCATTCCAATAAGATCAAATAACATTCACATCCTGTCAGTCTGCCCCAGCAAGTTTGTTTTCTATACTCACTTCAAGCAACATATAACCAAGTTCTGTTTGTTCTATCTAAAGCCAACTTCATCGAATCAAGGAATTATCATTTGTCATGTCACTCATAATCGTTTACACGTTAAAGACCCCCTTCAGGGGGTTTAGGAATTAGGAATTCCATCATAGGAAAAATCAGAAAACGAACCCTCGACCCGCCGTCTCATCGAAATAGCGAATACTGTATTGGTATATCACCACCGTGGCCAGTAATAGCTTCGTTGAAACACGTGTCCAGTGGTATCGTCTCTTTCTATCTACAACCACTCGTCATGAACATTTTAGACAAATTTAAGAAAAGTTTTAAAAACTGAAATGTTTTCAACATAAGTGTCGTTAGGCCCTTTCGCATTTTTTAAAACATAAATACTATATTCGAAAGGGGGGAGGGAAGGGGTGTCACCCCGAGTCCTACGACCCCTCGTATACGTCTCTGGCGTTATTGGTTTGTGAGATATAACAGAAAGTCTAAAATCACGGTTTTACAACAAAAAATTCTGTTTCCCTCATTCTCAAAAACTTTAACCTATTACCAAAATACACAGGGTTTCGAGACAAGCCATTTGACACGTCATAGGACCAAATCCGACCATGCATTCGTGAAATATCGGAAAAAGTCTAAAATCATGGTTTTACCCCCAAAAAGCCTGTTTCCCTCATTCTCAAAACTTTAACCTATTAATAACATGTATAGGGCTTCGAGACAAGCGACTTGACACGTTACACGTCCAAATCCGACCTTGCGTTCGAGAGATATCGGCAAACTTCGTAGGAAAGTAGGCGACTATCTGGTTCTCTCCTCACCACCAAAACCCCTTCTTATCAATCATTTTTTTCACAGAGCTCGCCCTCTTACAAAAATCCCCAGTGCGCATGCGTATAAAACAAAAACAAAAATGTTCATCCATAGCGGCATCTCGTAAAACGCATGCGCGATATGAGCAACCACGTTTAAGTTCATTTTAGCAGCGCAGCTTATACATGTCGTATTTGAAAAGAGACTTTCACTAAAAAATTACAATTTCACCCCCTAGTAGGGGTAGGTTTTATTTAGGGGTTGAAATGAGTAGTCCATTGGAAAGAGGGCGTCAGCCCGAGTCCAACGATATATTGCATGTCAAAATCGGACCATGGGGTCGCGAAATATCAAGTATTATATATCTGAGATTATGACGTCAGAGAAGTTATTAGTGGGGGGGGTTAGAACTGTCATCACTCCACTACTCAGCTATCCATGTCTCCCTGTCCTGAGCTAATCGCATCTCTACATAGCTACCAAACCTTACATCCGAGGCAATCTGTTTAAGATATTCTACCCTTGGTCTACCCCTACAGTTCTTGTCCTCAACCCTTCCTTCCATAACTAAGCTTGCTATTCCTGGGTGTCTTAGTATGTGTCCTACTAACCTCTTCATTAGCAGTCGCCAGAAACATCTCTCCTCTCCCACTCGTCTTAATACCTCATCGTGTGTAACCCCATCTAACCATCTAATCTTCATCATTCTCCTGTAACACCACATTTCAAATGCGTCAATTCTCCTCTTTTCTGCTGCACCAATAGTCCAAGTTTCACTTCCACAGAACGCCACGCTCCAGACAAAGGCTTTCAAAAATTACTTCCTAATACCTAAATCTATATTCAATGTCAACAGATTCCTTTTTTGTATAAATGCTTTCCTTGCCTGAGCCAACCTACTTTTTATATCCTCTTTGCTTAGACCATCACTGGTTATTTTGCTTCCTAAGTAACAGGTCTCCTACTTCCTTCAGCTTTTCACCTGCCAATTTGATGTCCATAGAGGTTTCTGATTTATTTCGGCTGCATTCCAGAATTTTTTGTTTTTACATTTATTATATTTCAACTTTTTTTTTTCGTGGGACGGAGTCCATGCCATTCAAATACTCAGGAGTGTCGGCCATGATTACGATGTCATCAACAAATCTCAGAGGTGAAATTATTTCTCCTTGAATCTACACTCCCACTTTAAATTTTTCTCCAATTTCCTTCATTGCTTGTTCAATGTAAAGATTGAAAAGTATGGGTGATAAGTTGCAGCCTTGCCTCACACCTTTCTGAATACCAGCTTCTCTCTCATGTCCTTCAGCTCGAATGACAGCTGTCTGGTTTCTGTATAGATTGTATACCCTCCTATAAATATTTATTATTAAGGCAACACTGAAAAATGACTTCCAACACGATAGTTAAGAATTGATTTTATTAATGCAGTGGATTATCATTCATTTTAATGTTTAAGTGATTTTGGAAGGATATCGGTCTTAAACCAATCTAAAGGATCCGTCCTGGCATTTGCCTGGTGATGAAATGATTTTCAGGTCGGCCGAGATACGACTCGAACCCATGTTCTTCAGATGGCAGCTTCGGTGGAGTACTTGGTAGCATGCTGAGCTTCTATGCCCAAGATCGCTGGTTCAAACCTAGCCGAAGTCGTCGGATTTTTTAAGAACGTTAAATATCCCTCAGTATGCCTTCCTTCGGAGGGGAAGTAAAGCCGGCGGGCCAATGCCATATATTTATGGCATGTAAAGAAACCTTCCACTAACTACAACTGTGTGAAGCTAACTTTGTAGGTTTGATTAACGCTCTATTAAGTCCCAAAGTTCACCGCAAGGTGCTGGTTGCGGTGGCATCTAGTAACCAATTTCACAGCTAGGTTTCGTTGACGGTAGCATTTGGTAGCAAAAGTAGGAACTACTTGAAATTGATCGTCTGCAGTCCTTACCTGAATTACAGATAACACACACTAATACAGACATCACAATTAACACCGGTTATCAGACAGATTCTACTCACACCCAACGAACACGGGGCTACATGGCCGCGTTGTCACAGCCCCTAAACTGAGGAACCAACCAACCTTCGTTAGAGATCTCGGCCACCGTGTCTGGTTAAAAGTCTATCGAATTACATATGGTGATATCAAGATAAAATAAACCAAATCTCTGACAGAATGTCACAGTAAAGGCCTACTCATAAGTGTTCAGGTTTTGCTGCTAGGTTGCAGTGCAAAAGGAACGATATATTTTTTCGGGTGGGTGGGGGATTATATAATCCTGGTCCAGTGGTGTTCGGGTAGCGTGCCTGGCTCGCACAAGAAAGGCCCCGGGTTCGATTCCCGGCTCCGTCAGGGATATTATAAACTGACGTGAGGGCTGGAACGGGGTGTACTCAGTCTCGTGAGGACAATTGAGTAGATGTCTGACAGTGAGGCAGCACCCCCGTCAAGGAGACTAAAATTAACGGTGAAAGAGAGCCGACGCCGTGGCCACGCGTCACTCCATAATCTTCAGGCCAAATGGCTGGGCAGCGGTCGCTTGGTAAGCTTAGGGCCCATCATGTGATATAGTGCCACAGGATTTGGTATTGTTTAGGGGAATTTTTGAATTTTGGTAATGAATCAGGTGGAATGGTGAATCATGCCTCATTCTTGGTTATTATTAGCGTATGGCAAGGAAATTATATACATAATATATACAATATATACACAATAACAAAAAAAAATATTGATTTACTTCAGGTAGTGTTATCCGTTATAGCTGAATGTCCAACTTTTGAACCCACTGCAGTGCCTCCGCTGTTGGTGATAGAAAGTCTTCCAATCTACCTGGATAAGCCCGTAGTTGACACTCGCTTAAAATGTGAGGAATGGTCTGGCGGGGGGCTCCACAACCACATTCTGGAGATGGTACAAAGTTCCACCTTATAGAGAGAATCCCTGCACCTTCCATGACCTGTCCTGATCCTGTTCGGTCTGGACCAAGTTGCTCGCGGTAGTTGGAATCCGTTATCAATTCTTTTCCCTCTGAGTGGAGTTATTCCAGCGGCCTTTCCATTCCTCCAAAGCATCGAAGTTGGTGGATGTCTTCAGAGCAGCATCACAAAGAGTTTGATATCGTGATTTTAATCTTTGGAGACTAAGAGCTGGTATGTCACCTAGAACAGGTAGCAGAGGATTCTTGCAGATCTTGTACTCTCGAACAAGAGCACTGGACCTTCGTAAGTCAGGTGGCATTATACCAGACAACAGTGGGAGCCAATGGACTGGAGTTGGTCTGATGGTGCAAGATATAAGACGCATGCTGGTATTCAATTGTGGGTCAATATACTTCGTATACGGGCTATTAAGCCACACTGGAGCACACTAGTCGGCAGTAGAGAAAACCAGTGCTAAGGCTGAAGAGCGCAGAATGTTCGCAGCAGATCACCAAGTAGTACCAGTTAGCTTCTTGGTATTTGAATAATAATAATATTATAATAATATCGTATGGCCTCGGGTGCAAGCTTGTTATTTGCGCCCAGAGGGCAGCTTGCATGTCGAAGTTTGTAGTTCCTTGGAGCGCTATGAAAGTCAAGGAGGTAGGATACCTAAGCTCCTCGACACTACAGAATAGTGCTATCTAGTTGAGAAAGGAGGAACTTTATGTTGGCAGAAAATCCCGAGATAAATTTTGCCATTATGACTACGGCCTACTGAATTCAAATGGGTTCTTTAACATGCCAACATCGTATGACAGGCATGCCGAAATTTGTTCCGCCTTTCAAAATCACTTACCACGGCCAGGGGTTGGTAGTCCGACAGGATAACCACTCACCCATCGTGGCAGGCCATAATAATAATAATAATAATAACAATTGACGACTACTAGCAATCACACCAAACTGGAATTATAATTACTTTTCCGAACACACTCGTCTTGATGTAACAATGTGCTGCATGGATGAAGCCATCACTCATGCAGGTAACGATGGTAGATAAGGCACTCCAGTTCTTCAATGACATGTTCAGCATAATTATTGCACATCACACGATAAGCGTTACAACCTCCACGTGTGGATCAATAGAGTTTCAACACACACACATATCCAAGCAATTTCCTTTGACATTCCCCAACCTAACCAGCCGCTCATTCACTTCGCTCACGTTGGCTGCACTGATTTACTCTCAACTCTCCATTGTCTGCTCAGACACGTTAACAAGTGACTTATGTGCTCGCTTCAGACGCAAACGATTGTTGAGTTTCCCAACATTCCCATACAGAGCTAACACGAAAATCGCTAAAACAATCCGACTCATATAGCTTTAAACACTAATAAAAGTTAATAATAAAATAACAATAATAATAATAATAATAATATCGTATGGCCTCGGATACCGGGTGCAAACTTTGTTATTTGCAACCACAGGGCAGCTTGCATGTCGAATTTCGTTGTTTCATGAAACACTATGAATGTCAAGGAGGTTAGATATCTAAGCTCCTTGAGCACTATAGCGTTTTCTAGTAGAGAAATGAGAAACCTTGTGTTGGCGGAAATTCCCGAGATTAATTTTGCTATTATGAACACGCCCTACTGAATTCAAATGGATTCTTTGACATGCCACCATCGTATGACATGCGTGTCGTAACATTTGCCGCCTTTCAAAATTAACTTACCACGGCCAGGAGCGAACGTGCAAGCTTGGGGTTAGTAGATCGACGCGTTAACCACTCACCCGCCCTGACAAGCTATAAAAGTTATTTATCTTTTGAAATGAGTACATCGACCTAGATTATGCTGCCAACATACAATTCCTGGCCATTTCGTACTTTCCCTCTGATAACTCTTAAAAATACTAAGCCTATCCATACAAATAAATTATGAAACATCTATTCAAATGTTGTTGTTGTTGATGATGATGATGATGATAATTGTTGTTTTAAGGGGCCTAACATCTAGGTTATCGGCCCCTAATGGTTGGGGTGATCATGAAAAAAGAAAATGAACCTATAATAAATTAAAACTAACTAACAAACTAACTACAGCTTACAAACTAGAAGATGATAAGTTAATAATAATAGCTTAATAATATTAATGGTATCCGTCCCTTTTAACAACTGCGGCTTTTAGAGACGCCGGTGTGCCGGAATTTTGCCCCGAATGGGATCTTTAACAAGCCAGTAAATATACAAACACGTCTCCCTCACATTTGTACCCTCAAATGACAGCTGACGGCGCCAGGATACGAACCTGCACCCTTGGGTCCAGCAAGCGAGAACGTCACCGCTGAGCCACGCTGCCAGCCAGAAGTAGATGAAAAGAAGAGAAGAGTAAGGGAAATAAAAGAAAGGGGAATTAAATGCACACAACCCTCGAACAGGAGGATTGAGGGACTTAGAAATAAGGAGAGCCATGAAAGGCAGATAGGAAAGGAAAAGAGGAGAGGGGCCGCCCAAAAGTCAATGGAAAAAGTGGGGAAAATCCGGACCCAGCTCAGGAATCCCTCGATGGCGCCAACTGATGAACTCACCAGCTGTGAGCCCTAGAGGGTGTAGCACTATCCAGGATGCACCAGAAGTGGTAGGGCTACATACACCCTGCCTACTTGAGGGCCTTGTGCAAAAGGCAGGAGATATAATGAAATGAAAAAAAGGAAGACTGATCCCTCGAAGAATGAGAGATCACGCAATATGAGAGAAGAGCCCATTAAGGCGGAAAAGGAAGATACATCGGATACCTATTACCGTCGGGGTTAGAAGGGAACAAGAGTTGACCAAATGAGCTTGACAGTAAAGAAGACGGAGAGGAGTCAGGCACAAGTAAGTCGAAGCAATGCCGGACTCAGCTTGGGTCCCGTGGTCGCCAACCCACGTCCCACTAGATGTACGCCCCTGGGGGGTGTTCAATTGTTGTATAGCCTACATGTTTCGATATTCATTGATATCTTCCGTGAAGAACTATATAGCCTATTTTCATATATCTTACTGGCCTTACTTAGGACACCCGGAGGCTTCGGTAGCGTAGTTGGTAGCATGCTGAGCTGCTATGCCCAAGATAGCGGGTTCAAACTCGGCCGAAGCTGGCGGATTTTTAAGAGCCTTAAAAATCCCTCTGTATGCCTTCCTACAGAGAGGAAGTAAAGCCGGCGGTCCCATGTCATAGATTTATGGCATGTTAAACACCTTCCAATAATTACACCTGTGTGAGGCTAAATTGGACAGGTTAAGAATGTAAACAACGCTCTTAGGTTTCTACGTTCGTTGCCAAGAGCCGACTTCGGTGGCGGCTAGTAGCTAAGTTCTGAACTTGGCCTAGTAGTCGTTGACGGTGGCGCTTGGTGGCAAAAGTAGAAACTATTTGAAAAATTCTAAGTTGCAGTCTGTACTTAAATTAAAAAACAGATAACACACACTAATACAGTCATCACAATTAACACCGGTTATCAGACAGATTCTACACACACCCAAAGTACACGGGGCTACATGACCGCGTTGTCTCAGCCCCTAAACCTAAGAGCCAAGCACTTACTTAGAACACGAAAAATGACAACGAGATTTTAAAAATTGTGCACAGCTGCCATTTTAAATTTTCGTAAAATCCTATTAAAGTAGACGGCAGTGCATTAAGGCCAAGTTTCACTGCGCTCGGATGAAAAAACGCGAGAGAAATAAATTTAAACATTTAAATTTCGCGTCACCACCATGTTGGATTTGTGCTCACCAGGTTATTGAATGATTCATAGGTTAACCAAGTTTAATAGCCGCGATCAATATACAAAATTTCAATTTGATGCTGTAATAGATTCACAGATATTGAAAACCGTCTAAATATTTCGGATGGTCGTTATGTTGAATTGTTATATGTGTAGGTCATAGAGTTATGTACCATTAGATTGAGATTATTGTGTAAGTTCATTACTCAAATGGTCACTTCGATCGCATGCTTACGAAACAATAAATAAAAACTTAATTTTAAAATTTCGCTTAGCCGTTATCTTGAGGTTATGTAAACAATTGAACTAAATGAAATGTCAGGTCATTACAATGTGTTTAAACATTTACTGTACCATATTTCAATGCGGTCAGATGGTTAAATCGCGAGAAAAGTCTATTAAAAAGTTTGACATTCGCTTGGCCCCCATGTTCGTTTTATATTTTACAAGTTTTCGAAAGTCTCATAGCTGAACTTCCAGTAGTACCTTTTATCACCGTACAAAATTTCAGGGTGACATCTGTAATAGTTTCGGAGATATAGAATGCCAGTTAAATATTTCGCAGAGCCGCCATCTTGAGATTACGTAAACAAATGAACCAAACTAGATGCCTTGCATTACAATGTGTATTTACATTTGCTGCACCAAGTTTCATTACGTTTGGATGGTTAATTTGCGAGAAAAGTCTATTTTGTATGTTGTTAGAGGCAAATTAACATAAGTATAACGTGCGTTCTAAAAGTAACGAGCCGGAGGCTGGAATGCACAAACCGGTGACTACAACGGCTAATCGTGGCGTGTGTAACGAGGTGTGGTTCCAACCCGAGCGTGGAAGGTCATAGCCCGTCACTAGAGGGCACGCGTGCACGTCACGTGACGATACAAAGCGAGCAGCAGCATGCAACAATCGTCCAACGCTGCCAGTCGCATTGCATACAGTGACATGGAGGCGTCAACCGAAGAATAAAGAGGTGTTGTTCGGTTTCTGACAGCGAAAGGAGTAGGAGGAACGGACATTCATCGCCGAATATCACAAGTGTACGGCGAACACTGCATGTCCCTTGCAAGGCTCAAGGCGTGGCACAAGCACTTCACGGAAGGACGGGTGTCGTTAGCTGATGATGCCCGGTCTGAGGCACCCTCCTGCATTACCGATGACAACGTCCAGCTGGTTGATGCACTCATTACCCAGGACCGCCGAGTAACAGTGAACGCCATATCCACCATGGTCGCTCCACGACAATGCACGACCTCATACGGCCAACACTGTCGCGGCACTCCTGCAGAAATTCAAATGGGAGGTTCTCGGCTACCCTCCATACAGTCCAGAACTCTCTCCCTATGATTACGCCATGTTTGGTCCCCTGAAAAGGGCTCTGCTGGGCCAACGATTCACCTCGGACGCCAACGCCCAGCTGTACGTGCGGAACTCGTTCACGTCGCAGCCCAGGGAATTTTATGAGACAGCCATTCACCGCCTCGTGTCCCAGTGGGACAAGTGCCTCAACAGCCAGGGCCAATACTTCTAACATACAGGTGCTGGTTTCTGTAATTATGCCTCCGGCTCGTTACTTTTTGAACGCACCTTATTGTATATGTGAGAATAGCCTATATAATTCTTCACGGAACTACTTGTTAAGATTCCTATTCAATACGGTAAATATTTTACATTTTTCTAGCATGGTATAATGTTATTGGCATGTTTTAGTGATGAAAAGAGTTTGTAATAAGATCGTCGATTTTTCATTATGACCCAGAAACCTTTTGAATGGGGAAAGTTGTTGAAGAAAATTTTGACAACACTGCTTTCACGTTGGTGCCAATTTATATTTATGGATGAAAATGCATCTGTTCTTTGTATTCAATTGCTTAACCCGAAATTGCTTTTTATTGGTAAAATTCTATTGGTACGGTAGCAATACTTTCGTTACATATAGTATGTGCATCCATCTTATGGCTACGTTCATGCTATTTCCAGTGATATTCAACACAATTTCTTAAATGTCAACTCATTAATATTCTGTGAGGAATAAAAGAAGGACGAGTGTAGTCGTTTGAGGATAATATTAGCTATTAATTTGCGTTTTCAACGTAAGGCGGATCTGATGATGATCGCTTGACGATCGAAACTGGTCATCTAAATGTATTTATTAATTTTTCCCGATATTGTTTGTAATAGTCCCTGTCTGTAAGTTGGTGGAGTTCTATTGCCGGTCTCTTTATCCATATTCCCTCTTTCTGACAGGCCCGTAGATCTTTCTCAGTATCTTTCTCTCCTGTTAGCCTACTTTCGATTTTTGCAAAAAATGAAAGTAGACTTATGAGATCAACACAGGGCGGAAAATTGTGTGTCTGGCTGTGTGTGTGTGTGTGTGTGCGTGTGTGTGAGTGTGTGTACTCTGAATGTCTGTCCCACCCTATCAATTCGAACACGGTGAAACCAAATTGAACGACATTTGGTACAGAGGTAGCAGTAGCTAAGGGCACCTCAGTGTCATGTTTTATATTACCACCATCTTGACGGAAAAGTAATGGCGGCCACCCAAATGTTAATGGCTCAGATCAAATTACGACTAACCTAATCATCCGATTTCTACCAAATTTTGCAACAACATATATTTATACGGCGAGCGTCTTTTGACGAAACTACAAGGTCATCAGTCCAATAGTTTGCAGATGGCGGCCATGTATGTGTCCAAATTAATTCCCCCTATCAATTCAAACACGGTGAAACCGAATTGAACGAAATTTGGTACAGATATAGCACTAGGAAAGGGCACTTCAGTGTCATGTGTTATATCACCTCCATTCTGACGAAAACGTAATGGCGGCCACCCAAATGTTAAAAGCATAAATCAAATTGCGACCAACCTAATCATCTGATCTCTACCAATTTTTGCAACGTTATTCATTTATGTTCGAAAAATCCTTTGACCAAACTACAAGGTCATCAGCCGAATAATTTGCGGATGGCAGCCATGTATGTGTGCAAATCGATTCACCATACCAATTCAAACACGGTGAAACCGAATTGAATGAAATTTTGTACAGAGGTAGCATTAGCAAATTGCACCTCATATTCATGTTTAATATCCGTATAACACGTTGTATTTCAACATGCTACTACAACCAAAATTCAATTATACTCCTTGAAAAGGACAAAGAGTCATAACAATACCCATGCATTTAGGAGAAAGTAGGCTATAAGTTCTTTACTGAACATCTTGTTTTACTGGTTGATTTTTGTTCCTCCCTTGATTGCTGTCATTTCTAAAGCGTATAAAGACTTCTGGTAAGACTTCTGTATTATTGTGTCATGGTTTGGCGTTGATGGAGATAAATTCTTTTTGTTTTAGTGGTTCCATGTAAGTCTGTATTCTGTAATTTTGTGATCCTTTAATATTATTATTAGTATTATTATTATTAATATTATTTTATTTTATTATTTAAGCGAAAATTCCCCTACAGGAGAGCGATTAAACTTGATAACATGATGTCATTTGGAGCTATGTCTCCTCCGCTCCTCCCAAGATCTCTTCATTCTCTCGGAATGCTCCCTCTTCCTCTCATCCGTCCAATTTTTTTCCCAGGTTGTCGTAATGATCTTGGTTCAGACTTAACATTCGCGATTTTCGTCTGGCACTCTGTTCGGTCTTCGAAATTTTGTATACTGATTAGTTGTAAGTCTCTCTGTACCTCTTTAAGCCATTCAGTGCCGCATTTGCTGTGTGTTATGATACCGAGTAGTTTCTTGGGCAATCTGGAGGTGACCATCTTGTGGATGTGAGTGTGTTTTCTAACTTCGTCTGTTATCTTAATGGTGTTTTAATAGAGTTCAGTTATAGGTCTCTTCATCCAAATACCGTTTCTGTTGATTGCTCCGTAGATCTTCTGGAGAATTTTTCGTTCCTGCTTTTCCAGTTCCCAAATCTTAGAATGACCAGCGATTACTATTGTTTCAGCCGCATATGTTGCTTCTGGAAGACTGGATATAACACATTGCTGGTGCATCACAACATAACTATATTGGCTTCAGAAAACCAAAGTATAGTTACTGGAACAGCCACTTCTAGGCTGTCTGTCGTTTCATCAGGTGATCATTATTTTTTATGTGTAACATCTTTTCGCTCGGTTGCTGGATTCTTTTGTGGGAGTGATTTTGAAAATTGGGGATGGAAGTGAATCGGGCGGAAGTGGATCGAACGGAAGTGGATCGGACGGAAGTGAAGACGCCCTGCCAGCTGGATGTACAATTGAAAATGTGTGTATTGGAAACAAGGCAGTGTGTGCTCAGTAGCGCGAGAATGTTATGGCAATACAGTAGGCAGTGCATTTAGCAGGCACTGGTTTGACGAGCACAGTGGCAAATGTTTCACCGACTTTCATTTGTCATTGAGCAGTTTATGAAGCTTCACGTTCAAGGTTGAATATCACATGGGGTAGGACAAAGACGACAAATGACATTTAAGTAAGCGGCATTATTGTCAAGCTGTGGGTGAGTAGTCAAATATTAAATGCATTACAGAATGTTGTTATATGAGTGGAATAAAAGCTGTATTTTCATCATATGTGAGACTAGGTCATTTCATGATTGTAGGAAGCCATGTTATGATTGTTTACGACGAACTGTATGAGAGCCTTGAGAATAATGAATGTTATAGTTACTGAGGAATGTGCTCACAGTATTTGAGAGTACTGTCGACGTTGTGTGTCACTTTGTTATTATGAATTATTAATGTAAAAGGAAGGAAGGAAGCTTGTAGTTTTGCGTGTCCGTTAATCTCACGATCATGATCCACGGTTCCTCCCTTTTACGTGGAATGCGAACCACAGGACATGGCATTTCAATTCGAAAATCTCACATGTATTGACCGGGAATCAAACCTGGTCTACCTTGGTGAGAGACGAACAGCTTGACCGCTGCGCCACAAATGTGACAGTAGCATATCTCCAATTCAATCTATACATTCATCATAGTACCAGTAAGAAAATAGAATGTAAATTAACATTTTAAGAATGTCCAAGCTGTGTAGTATACGAGTAGGATAACATGTCATATGTTACACATCATATGCGACTACCGTAAGGCTCGTATCTTTTTTTTTTTTTATCGTTACGGTCGTCTATGGACCACGTTATTTCAACTTCCTTTTCCCTCGTTCTTTCACATTGGCCCAGTATTCGCGCATTCTTCTTCGGTGAGCTTCCCTTCGTTCTTCGGTCCACTTCTTACTGGTTTTCAATATAGTTTTTGGTTGAAAACTCTGTATCTCCCCAAGTTTTTTCTTGAAAGAATCACGTTCCAAGATATCCTCATGTGATATCCCCAGTTCTTGTAGGTCTTTTTCCACCTCTGTAAACCAGATCCCTTTGGTTTTCTTTCCCACAACGTAGGTCCAGATTCGATTGGACAATCGACCGGAGTTCATTCGTGTTAAATGGCAATAAAATGAGAGCCTTCTTTTGCGAATGGTGTCCGTTATTTTCTCCACATATAGATAGAGTTCATCGTTGTGACGTCTTCTATACTCTCCTCGTTCCTTGACCGGGCCCAAGATCTTTCTCAGAATCTTCCTCTCTTTGGCTTCGAGTTGTTCTGCCAGGCTTTTCTTATTCATCGCCAGGCATTCTGATGCATATAACGCCTCCGGGCGAATAACGGTAACGAAGTGCCTCAGTTTGTCCTTGAAGGACATTGATCGTGTTTTGTAAATGTCTTTGGTTAAAAGGTAAGCCATTTCCATTTTGTTAATGCGTGCCACGAAGGCTTCCTTTTCACGAATGTTGGGCTCAATTCATTCACCCAGGTATTTGAATTTCTCTACCTGTGTTATTTGTCCTCCATTCACCTTAAGTTCTCTGGGTTCTGACTTGATGTTCGTTATAAACTGCGTTTTCTCAAAAGAAATCTGAAGACCTGCCTTTGCTGCTTGCACCTCTAATTGATTGATTTGTTGTGTGGCCGTGTCAAGTGAATTAGAGAAAATTGCAACATCATCTGCGAAAGCTAAACAGTCGATTGTCAGGTTTTTGTTCTTACAACCTAGTCTGACCCCATTCTCTACACCATCCTTACACAATTCTTTACGCCATTCTCGAATAACTTTCTCAAGAACACAGTTGAATAACAGAGGCGAGAGCCCATCTCCCTGTCTCACCCCTGTCCGTATTGCGAAGGATTCAGAAATCTCTCCCCTGAATTTCACTTTGGAAGCTGTATCCATTAAGGATTGGTGAATGATTTCTCTTGTCTTACTATCTAAACCAAAATCTATTAAAACCTGGAACAGGGTACTTCAATCCAGTGAGTCGTAATTATTAATATTATTTTATTATTATTTTTTTATTTTTTATTATTATTATTATAGCGGCTTCGGTGGCGTATTCGGTAGCATGCTGAACTGCTATGCCCAAGATAGCGGATTCAAACCCGGCCGAAGTCGTCGGATTTTTTTAAGAGCGTTAAAAATCCTTCAGTATGCCTTCCTTCGGAGGGGAAGTAAAGCCGGCGGTCCCATGTCATAGATTTATGGCATGTAAAAGATCCTTTCACAGACTAAACTTGTGTAAAGCAAAATTGTTAGGTTAGATTTCGTCAGAACGCTCTATCAAAGTTCCAACGTTCACCACTAGGTATCATTGATATCTGGTGGCGAAAGTTGGAACTACTTGAAATTGAACGGAACTTGTAGCTCACCCTTTAGGGTGTCCACTGGAAGCAGCTACAGACTCAGGCGAGCCGAACATGTCCTCGGACACTCCTGGCAATAAAAGCCATACGATATAAAAAAAAATATTATTACAGTTTATAATTATTATTGTAAGAAAGTTCATTTTTGAGTACCTAACTAATCATTCCTTAAAACGTTCTCTCGCGCATATTTATACCGTTGTTATTTTCCACTGACTCATTATAAGAATGCAAAATGAATAGTAAGTGCAAATTAGTTTTTAATGAATTTTTAAAAGCGTGAAATAAAAGGAATTTTAAAAATGATAACGTTATGAGAATTACAATGAAACAAAAGATAATGTTGAAAAGAAAGGAACACTCAACAGATGTTGTTGGTGTGTCGTAATGTGGGTACAAACATAGCTTTGTGTTTATTTCCAGCGACACTCTAAATATTATCACAGTTCTACTTTTAATTCTGCCTCTCTCCAAGCACATGCATTTTAACTCTATTCTATCCTCTCATTTCAGAGTGGTGTGCAACTTTAAATCTATTTTACTGTTCTCTAAAAGTCTAGTTGGGGTTGTTTTTAATTACACACGAATAAAATGAAAGAAGAGATAGAAGATGAAAAAGAGAATTACCATTTAACCCAACATGTAGAAATTACTCGCAGAATTAAATCCCGTCTTCAATTACATATTTTAATATTTTACAGGGAGGAATGATGCCCCATGGTTCCCATAAGTGTGGTATTATATACTCCTGTAGTGGCAGTTCATTATGACAAAATTATTATGGTTTACTTGAGTTCATTTTTTTACACTATTTTCTAGATATTGTGTTAATTTCAATAAGAAAATTTGAAATTTCTTTTACGTGATGACTTCATTATTACACCCTTACAATAATCTAAAGTGCTGGATCTTATTTCTCGCTGAATATCCAAGCATGTCCTTCAAAAACATCCATTTATTTTTAACTAGAAACCCGCCCTGGCTTCACATGGGAGACGTTATGAATTGAAGGCAAACAGCTTAACTTTAATCACATACAGAGACAACACATCTGCACCATTCGAAAGTTTTCAATTAATGTTGCTTGATTGTTTTCCCTGGCCTTGGTTACCTGGACTCATTTGTTAGCCGACTGACTTCCTCGCACGCCGGCTCGCTGGATAGCTGACTGACTGATTGACTTGCACACCGGTTCACTGGATAGCTCACTGACTGATTGACTCCCACTCCGACCCACTGGCTAGCTGTCTGACTGACTCGCACGCCAGCTCGCTGGCTAGCTGACTGACTGACTCACACGCCGACTCGGTGGCTAGCTGACTGACTGACTTCCTCGCACGCCGGCTCGCTGGATAGCTGACTGACTGACTCACACGCTGACTCGGTGGCTGGCTGTCTGACTGACTTCCTCGCACGCCGGCTTGCTGGATAGCTGACTGACTGATTGACTTGCACACCGGTTCGCTGGATAGCTGACTGACTGACTGACTGACTTGCACGCCGTCTCGCTGGCTAGTTAGCTGACTGACTGACTGACTCCCACTCCAATCCACTGGCTAGCTGTCTGACTGACTCGCACGCCAGCTCGCTGGCTAGCTGACTGACTGACTCACACGCCGACTTGGTGGCTAGCTGTCTAACTGACTGGCACGCCAGCTCGCTGGGTAGTTAGCTGACTGACTGACTCGCACTCCGACCCACTGGCTAGCTGACTTACTGACTCGCACGCCGACTCGTTGGCTAGCTGAATGACTGACTGGCATGCCGGCTCACTGGCTAGCTGACTGACTGACTGACTTGCACGCCGTCTCACTAGCTAGTTAGCTGACTGACTGACTGACTCGCACGCTAACTCACTGGCTAGCTGACTGACTGACTCGCACGCCGACTCGCTGGCTAGCTGACTGATTGACTCGCACGCCGGCTCGCTGGCTAGCTGACTAATTGACTCGCACGCCTGCTCGCTGGCTAGCTAGCTGACTGACTGACTAACACGCCTGCTCGCTGGCTAGCTTGTTTACTGACTGACTAACTGACTGACTCGCACGCAGACTCTCTACTGTTATAACAGCCAATCAGATATAGGCAGGCTCTTTTATTTCACTTATTCCTCTTTCAAACCATTCTATTCAATAAGATAGTAAATTACATGAGTCACCTGGATGTTACGCCCATTTTACTACTTATCACCACCATAAAAAGGTATATTTTTAAAATATTTCTTCCTATTAGTTTGTAAGTTTCATGTGTTAGTTCAGTAGTAGTATTCGTTATCATCCATAAGACAATTAAATAAATCCACCGGGCGAAGCCGGGTACTACTCATAGCATTTAATAATGTAACTCACAGCCAGAAGTAATCCCCCATCACCGGTCGTCGAATAGCACGACACTCACCTATAACACAGAGAAATAGGATATTAATGAACAATCCATGTAAATTATTTTCATATAATAGAATAATCGTCACTTTTCATCCAGTATATTTGGACGCTTTTGTGTTGACCGACTGAAAATCAATTCTGCTGGTTTACTAATATACCACCTGAAATGGAGTTGTCCCACTGTCTTCCAAAGGAGGTCAGTGACAATTCCCAAAGAAGAGGTGAAATGAAAAGCCGATTGATGTTCTATGGCCACATTCTCAGAATTAACATTGACGAGCTCACCAAAAGGATTCTTAATCTTCCGCTCTCATTGATAGTCACGAACAACTGGCTTATAAAAATAAAAGAAGTGGCTTCGGTGGCGTAGTTGATAGCATGCTGAGCTTCTATGCCCAAGATCGCGGGTTCAAACCCATCCGAAGTCGTCGGAATTTTTAAGAGCATTAAAAGTCCCTCAGTATGCCTTCCTTCGCAGGGGAAGTAAAGCCGGTGGTCCAATGTCATAGTTTTATGGCATGATAAAGAACCTTCCACTAATTACACTTGTGAGAAGCTAAATTATAGGTTAGATTTGAATATAGCTCGTAGGTTCAACGTTCGTCGCCAGAGGCCAACTGCGGAGGCATCAAGCAACCAAGTTGTGAACTAGTTGTTCGTTGACAGTGGCGTTTAGTAGCAAAAGTTGGAACTACTTGAAAATCGAATGTCTGCAGTCCTCACTTGAATTAAAAACAGATAACACACACTAATACAGCCTTCACAATTAACACCGGTTATCAAACAGATTCTACACACACCCAAAGTACACGAGGATAGATGACTACGTTGTCGCAGCCCCTATACTGAGGAACCAACCAACCTAAAATAGAAATAGGCCTTCAAGAAATTGGCATCGCAGAGGAATTATGCAAGATAGACTCCATTTTAAAACAGTCATCAACAATCATCCTTTTGCTGAGAAAATAAATACCAAGACCAATAAATCAAGGACGGAAGAACGGGGAAAGGTTTTCAGTGCCCAGATGAAGAGATTTTGGGAGAAGAAAAAATATCATTAGCTAAATCCGTCCTATCACGCTCCACAAATTGGTATAACAATGTAAACAAGAAGTTCCGTGACGAACTAAAGAGCCTATTTTTCATGCCAATGATTATTCTACAGTATATGAACCTATCTAGAATAATGACGAAATTAAGTTGCTAATATCGAAATTTCTAATTAGTTCGAAATACTGTATACCTGGTATAATGTAGCCTAATAGAGCACTACAGTTGGCAGCCCTGATGACTGAATATATTCTTAGTTCCATCTCTTAAGGTACAGAATACAAAATTTGGTTGAAGTCCAATGAATAGCATGGACTTTACATGCAGTTAAACATTGGATCTAACAGCGCGCGTAAAATCATGTTGGCAACAATGCCCTGCATGTATTGGTCAGAAATAATCTGAAATAATATGATTTATTGTTGCGCCAATTTTGAATGAAATCCATTAGTTAGTATAGAAGTTACATGCATTTTAAAATTTGACCTATCAGCAGGCTTAGAATCATGTTGGCAGCACTGACGTATGTTAGTTACTCCAAATTCATCTAGAATGCCAGGTACTATACGTGTGCAAAGTTTAGAGCTATTGGCTTGCATACTTTCTGATACTGTATATTGATATTAGGGTAACAAAAATAGGGACAGTACATATTAACAGTTGGCAGCCCTGGTTGCTCTTAAGAATAAGCATAGTCATATCTGTTATGGTACACATAGCAGATACGTAATTTGGTTGAAATCCAAATGATAGTATGGAAGTTACATGTATTTAAAGTTGGACCTGTCAGCAGGCTTAGAATCATGTTGGTAGCACTGACATATATAAGTTTCTCCAAATTAATATAGAATGTCAGGTACTATACGTGTGCATAGTTTAAAGCTGTCGGCTTGCATACTTTCTGATATATTGGTATTTGGATAAAATAAATTAGGAGAATTTATTGACAGTTGGCAGCTCTGGTGGGTCTTAAGAATACGCTCAGTCATATCTGGTTATGTACACATACAACATACGAAATTTGGTTGAATTCCAATTGATAGTGTAGAAGTTATATGCATTTAAAAATTGGACTTATCAGCAGGCTTATAATCATTTTGGCAACACTGCGATGTATGGCCTCCTGGAAATTAAACTGCAATATTATTATCTATACGTGTGCCAATTTTGAAATAGCTCCCATTCATACCTTCCAAAATATCCAACATGGAGCTCAAATTTCAATTGCGAATTTTTAGCAGTTGGTAGCACTGACATCATTTTCAAATATGGCCGTGAGATATTCTTTACTCCTACCAAATTTTGTTTCGATTGCTCCAGCCGTTTAGGAGTTTATAGGGGGGGACACACTCACAGCCAGACATACATACATACATACATACAGACAGACAGACAGACAGACAGACAGACAGAAGGACAGACAGACAGACAGGCACACATTTGCCTGATCTCATAGGTCTACTCTTTCCTCATTTTTGCAAAATGTGAAAAGTAGGCTAACAATATATAATCACATGCCATAGACGCAAAATTAAGGCAATATAAAACAGTGATTCATCCAGAAGGAACCTACGCAGCCGAAACAATGGTGATCGACGGACATTCCAAAAATTAAGGGCCTAGAAAATCAGGAACAACTAGTAGTTCCGTGAAGAACTAAATAGTTTATTTTCATACATCCTCCTTGTGTTAAGGGGGGCGTGGTGGCTCAGCGGTCTAGCTGTATGCCTCTCACCAAGGCGGCCCGGGTTCGATTCCCGGTCAATGCATGTGAGATTTTCGAAGTGAAATGCCATGTCCTGTGGTTCGGATTCCACGTAAAAAGGAGCTCCCGTGGCTCATAATCACAAGATTCACGGTCACGTAAAACTACAATCTTCCTTCCTTCCTTCCTTGTGTTAATTGTGTCTATCAACATGACATATTTCAGTTTGATTGCTGTAATTGATTCGTAGATATTGAGAACCGTTTAAATATTTTGGATGGTCGCCATGTTGTATTTTTGTATGTGTAGGCCATAGAGATGTGTACTATTGACGATTATTGCGTAGGTTCATTATTCAAACGTTGACTTCGATCGCATTATTAGGACACAATAAATAAAAACTTAATTTTAAAATTTCGCACAGCCACCATCTTGAGGTTATGTATGCACAGGCGCGTATATAGAAAAAAAATCGGGGTGGGGGGTGACTATCCTGGAAAATTGTGAGTATTCTCAGGGGATTGTCACCACAAAATACCCAGAAATATCAACCAATACCTTGGAACATATAACTTTGTGTAATTATTTTAGATAAGATTCAAATTTTATATAGCCTACAGTTATTACTGGCAATACAAAAAACGTTGTAAAATACAACGCAACACACAAATAAACTTTTATACTTAATTAACTTTCTATTATGATCTATGGAGTATGAATGGCATATATCTAAATATTTGTCAATTTACTAAGCGGAAAGGTAAACAGTTTTTTTTACATGTATTTCTCAAAAAACATACTGTGGAATTCACAGCTTTGCCTCACAAGGCTGAGTGCACCCCGTTCCAGCCCTCAGACTAGAATTAAAATTTCTTGGCAGAGCCGGGAATCGGATTCGGATCTCCGGGGCGGCAGCGAAGAATGCTACCCACTACACCACGAGTAAGTATAATTTCAATATTAATATTGTTTATAACTTAGCCGATAAGTTAGGATTAGGGTACAACCAAATTTACAATTATTTTATGCTCTTACTAAAGCAACACTTTCTTAATTTTTATAGGATTTTTCGGGGGGGGGGGGGGGCTGGAGCCCCCTCATCATCCCCCTTATATACGCCCCTGTATGCAATTGAATTGAATTAGATGTCACTGCATTACAATGTGTATAAACATTTGCTGTACCATGCTGCACTGCACTCGATGGTTAAATCACGAGAAAGGTCTAATTAAATGTGTTAAATTCGCTTGGCCGCCATATTGGTCTTGTACTTATCAGGTTTTTCAAAGTCACGTAGTTAGTGTCCTTTATCACCGTACAAAGTTTCAGGGTGATATCAGTTATAGTTTTGAGATATAGAAAGCTCGTGAATTATTTCGCAAAGCCGCCATGTTGGATTTGTAAGACAAACTAAATGTGAATAGCACGGTCGGGGTCGAACTAAACAGTACTACTGTATGTCCATTCCGAGTTTCATTGAAATCACTCCAGCCGTTTAGGTTTTATTTAGGGGGAACCCACACACACATATGCACACATACACACACACACGGACACTAAGTGATCTCATCAGCCACATTTTTTTTCATAAATGAAAATAGGCTAAAATTTCTCAGTAAGACATTTGGGGCAGTCAATAAACCGGCATTTGGAGGAAGAGACCTTTGAACGGACTCTATCAAAAGACCAACACAATAACGGAAGAAATCAGAAAACGCCGAGTCAAGTTCTACACACACATCTACAGTTTGGAAAACTCCAGAACGGCAAAGGAAACTACTCAACATCATAACACAGAGTAAATCTGGTACGGAATGGCTGACAGAGGTCCAGAGGGACCTACAACAGATTAACATAGAAAATCTCGAGGACCGCACCAAGTGCTGGAATAAAATCACTAATGTTAAGTTTGAGCAAAGAACTCCACGACAACCGGGAGAAAAAAAGTGGACAGCTGAACGGAAGAAGGAGCATTTCTAGAGGATGAAAGAATTTCGGGAAGAAAGAAGGGAAAACCCCCGAAGTTCAATCGCTGTCCTTGACGGGAACAATAGTTGATGAAAATGAAAATCCACAGCCTGCTTCCAGTCTCCGACCGGGTCAGGAATGGAATGAATGAAGCCCCTATCTAGCGGCGAGGATATGAACTGTGCCGGCTGCCGAGGCCTGACGCACTCCTCTGGGGCAATGATTAAATGAATGACAGATGAAATAAAATGATAGTGGAGAGTGTTGCTGGAATGAAATTTTGACAGGGAAAACCGGAGTACCCGGAGAAAAACCTGTCTGCCTCCGTTCTGTCCAGCACAGATCTCACATGGAGTGACCGGGATTTGAACCACGGACTCAGCGGTGAGAGGCCGGCGCGCTGCCGCCTAAGCCACGGAGGCTTGAACAATCGTTGATATAAAATTTTAAAAAATAATAATCACATACTAACAGCATACCCAGTGTTTCCGTAAAGGGACTACGTATGCCGATATGACAATGCAGGTAAGACCATTTACCTTGATCTAAGTAAGCTGTGTCAACTACCAATGGATCCAGAACCAGTCCTGGCAACATAAATGAAGTGAAGAACACTTACAACAAGAAGTGCTTATCTCGTAACTTGAAATTGGAACATTATAAGTCAGTCATAAGACCCGAAGCCTTCTACACCATGGAGTGTCTTTCTTTAAACTGAAGAGAAGATGGAAATTAGAGAGAGGATAATTCTCCGAAAGATCCTCGGTCCTCTAAAGGTAGATGCAGAATTTCGTAGGCGACATAACTTCGAGCTCTACGAACATATAGAGAAACTATCTGATTGTGCGAGAAAATAGAGAATAGCCTTTTATGGCCACAAGATTGACCAATCGTTTGGTCAGTTTCTAGCACACGTACCACGTGGTTGACGGAAACTGAGAAGGATATTAAAGAACTGGAAATATCAGATCTGCATGACAGACAGGCTGTGGGGCATGCTTTGGAGGTTGGTTGGTTCCTCAGTTTAGGGGCTGCGACAACGCGGTCATGTAGCCCCGTCTACTTTGAGTGTGTGTAGAATCTGTCTGAAAACCGGTGTTAATTGTGATGACTGTATTAGTGTGTGTTATCTGTTTTCAATTCAAGTGAGGATTGCAGACATTGAATTTTTTCAAGTAGTTTTTACTTTTGCCGCCAAACGTCACGTCAACGAGTACTAGTTCAGAACTTGATTATCAGATGCCACCGCAGTCGGCTCCTAGCGGAACCTAAGAGCATTAGACGAATGTTTAACCTATATATAATTTAGCTTCACACAGGTGTAATTAGTGGAAGGTTCTTTAACATGCCATAAATCTATGACATGGGACCGCCGGCTTTACTTCCCCTGCGAAGAAAGGCATACTGAGGTATTTTAACGCTCTTAAAATATCCGACGTCTTCGGCCGGGTTTGAAACCGGAATCTTGGGCATAGAAGCTCAGCATGCTACCAACTACGCCACCGAAGCCGCTCGTGCTTTGAAGGATGTCCTTGGTTTTCAGGAAAAAACCTCGGAAGAAAGGCACCCTTTCGACTACTGATAGAAAGGAGTTACACCGGCAGAAAATGCGTCATTACAGGGCGAAGATGAAGACCCTCCAGTTGAATATACGTGGTCCTATGTAGGCCGATTCGAGAGAAGAAGAAGAAGAAACGCTTTTGGAAACAATAAACAGTCACTTTATTCTCAGTTGTAAACACAGCCACGGGAGTAATACATCAGTGATTATTTTGCTGGAGCGGGGTCAGGCAGGCGTACGCCTTCCGCCAGCCAACCGAACTCGGCCGTAGATTGCAGGAAGTAGAAACCGTAACACATTAATATCAATGGTAAATTCACCAGAAAATCATGATTAAAGAACTTACCTCTTCACTGAAGATGCTGAACTTAGGTTGGCTGGCGGAAGGCGTCCGTGCACCTGATAGCTGGCCACTGGCCATGCTCCTGCAAAAGACCATCCTGTAGCCCTTAACAGTTCGAAACAGTCTACCAATCTACCATTCAGCATCCATCAGAAAATACAGAAGACAGCAATACTGGACAGCTGTCATATTGCCAGTAAATCCTTGAATAGTGGTTGAATACCAGGAAAGCTTCTTGTCCATGCCCGCCGAAGATCTTCTGCCGAAGACCGGAAGAACTGTTTTTCACGAGAACGTCATCCGTGAGTGCCGGAAAGCAGTGAGTGATGAAGGAGTCCAAAATGGAATCAGACTAAGTCACAAGAATAAGAACCTATCAATTGACTGACTAGCTTTAGCAGATGACCTTGCGGATTTTGCAGATTCATTGGATACGGCCAGGAAACAGATCAACCAGCTTTAAACACAAGCTGCATAGGTCCTGATCTCTTTGGAGAAAACAGAATGTATTACTAACATCAAAACGACTTCAAAACATATAGAAGTGAATCATTGGAAAATCAAGCGGGATGTGAAATTTAAGTATCTTTGTGAATGGATAGACGCTACAATGTCCGAAAACGAGGTTTTTGCGCCACGCTTGAATAAAATTGAAATGGCTTACCATCTAACTAAGAATGTGTACAACACTGAATGTACTACTGCACGGTCATCCGGCCATAAGATTTGTATCCAGCGGAATGTCTCGCCATGAATAAAAAAGGCATAATGGAAAAACTGGAGACAAAGGAAAGGAAAATATTGAGGAAAATCCTGGGTTCAGTCAAAGAACACGGCGAGTTCCGAAGACGCTACAACCAAGAGTTGTACACACAAGAAGAGAAAATAACTGACGTGATGGGGAAAAGGCGGATTTCTTTCTTCGGACATACAACCCGAATGAAATCAACACGGCTATCCAACGTAATTTTTGCTTTTCTCCATGAGTAAAAGGCAAAGGAGGCCTGGTTCGGTGAAGTAGAGAAAGATCTGAAGGAGATTTGAAAACGTGTTAAGATATTCTGGAGAGTGGGCCACGTGGGCCGAAACCAAAAACCGGGGAGACGTGGTCGAGGAGAGAGAGGTGCAAAACTGTGCCAACATTAAAATGCAGAAGAAACAGTTGACATGATGTGGGGGCCGTAATGAAGCAAGATGAAGAAGAATAGAACTGTATGTAAAGTATCCGTATTTTGGTCTGCTCCAGCCGTCACATTGGTGGACACGTTATTACGATAAATGGTTCCCCTCATGAGGTGGACTGTACCTCTCTGCTTCCATACAACCTCTTTCATTACTGTTAATGAACTTCGCAACACAGGCCATTCTCTTGCTATTGGAGGGGCTGCCACTAATGAAACCAAAATCCATTAGTGCACAGTTTAAAATTTAAGTTTTCACAGACTCTGAAGCCTGACTCGCACGATTAACGGGCCGACACTGCGGCAATGTCCAGTAACTGGGAGGGAAATTAGATTTCAACAGAACTCGTAAGGTTTGTCATTATCAGTGGCTCTGATTGATTATTTAGCGGCTCTGCGACATGCAGCCCCGTGTATTTGGGTGTGTGTAGAGTTTGTCTGATGACCTGTGTTATTGTGATGGCTGTATTAGTGTGTGTAGTTGTATTTCAGATAAGTATTGATACGGAGGCGGCCGTAGCCTTAATTTAGGATCCATCCCGGCATTCGCCTCCAATAGGACTGGGAAACAATGCAAAACAACTTCCAGGATGGCTGAGGTGGGAATCGAACCCACCTGTTCTCAGTTTTGCCTCACCAGGCTGAGTTAACCCCGTTACAGCCTTCAGACCGGAATTAAATTTATTGGCAAACCCGGTGAACAAATCCGGTGGTGACAGCCAAGAGTGCTAACCACTACGCAACGAGGTGGACAATGTTCAATAAATTTAGCACCAAGTCCTGAATAGCTTTGAATGTCTATTATATAAGGTGCGTTCAAAAAGTATCGAGCCGGAGGCTGGAATGCGCAAACCGGTGACGACATCGGCTAATCGTGGTGTGTGTAACGAGGTGTGGTTCCGACCAGAGCGTGGAAGGTTAAAGCCCGTCGCTAGAGGGCACGCGTGCACGTCACGTGACGATACATCATGCATCAATCGTCCAACCAAGATAAGACAGTAGGCCATTCGACATGCTTCCTGGTGTGGTTGAAGACTGTGGGGCACCCATTGGGCACACACTTTCCGCAAGTGCAGTCGTTCCTTCATGATGGTGTGCACACTTCCGACGCCCAATCTGACCACGGTGGCTATGGTGTTCACTGTCACTCGGCGGTCCTGGGTAATGAGTGCATCAACCAGCTGGACGTTGGCATCCGTAATGCAGGGGGGTGCCCCTGACCGGGCATCATCGGCTAACGGCACCCGTCCTTCCCTGAAGCGCTTGTGCCACGCCTTGACCCTTGCAAGGGACATGCATTTTTCTCCGTACACGTGTGACATTCGGCGATGAATGTCCGTTCCCCCTACTCCTTTTGCTGTCCGAAACCGAACAACACCTCTTTGCTCTTCAGTTGACGCCTCCATGTCATTGTTTGCAATGCGACTGGCAGCGTTGGACGATTGATGCATGCTGCTGCTCGCTTTGTATCGTCACGTGACGTGCACGCGTGCCCTCTAGCGACGGGCTGTGACCTTCCACGCTCTGGTCGGAACCACACCTCATTACACACGCCACAATTAGCCGATGTCGTCAGCGGTTTGCGCATTACAGCCTCTGGCTCGTTACTTTTTGAACGCACCTTATATCAATTTTCTAGCATAGGGAGTATTTATGAAACTCAGACTCTGAATTACAAAATGGATTTATGAATAAATTGATGTTACTATTTTAAGAAGATCGCGATTTCAAACCCGGCCAAAGTCCTCGGATTTTTCAAGAGCGTTAAAAATCTCTCTGTATACCTTCCTTCGGGAGGGAAGTAAAGCCAGCGGGTCCGTGTCATTGATTTATGGCATGTAAAATAACCTTCTACTAATTGCAATTGTGTGAAGCTAAATTTGTAGGTCAGAATTTATTGACGATTTATTAGTTTCCAAAGTTCGTAGATAGTTACCAGTTGCGGTGGCATCTAGTAGCCAAGTTTACAGCAAAGGGTCTTTGACGGTAGCATTTGGTAGCAAAAGTAGAACCTACTTGAAATTGATCGTCTGCAGTCCTTACCTGAATCACAGATAACACACACTACTACAGCCATCACATCCTCACGACGGTATCCTCATCTTGACGTGATGTGGGGGCTTGAGAGTCCAAATGATCCTGCGAGCTATGCCGGTGGGAGCGTATGCTCTTGGTAGGGCCACCCATGCCGGACAGATCTAAAGGTCAGACTAAGAGGGATACCCTGGTCCTCCAGGTTTGGGGTTGGGTGTAGGGTTAACAACCCTACGGCGTAAAAAAACGGATACCGGTACCTTACAAATGCATCGGAATGCTGATCACCCGATGACGAACCGGAAAAGGATAATGAGAAGGAAAGCGGATATTATGTTAGCGACATGGAATGTGAAAACCCTAATGACCAGATGGAAGAAGGAGAAGAGAAAGACCCAGGATACGGTGGATAGATGACGTGGAAGACGACCTTAGGAGTCTGGGAATCAGGAACTGGAGAAGGAAGGCCGAAGAAAGAGATGAATGGAGGCAGAGGTTCTTCAGGGACTGTAGCGCCGACCAGTAAGTAAGTAATACAGCCATCACAATTAACACCGGTTATCAGACAGATTCTACACACACACAGAGTACACGGGACAACATGCCCGCATTGTCGCAGCCCCTAAACTGAGGAACCAACTATCAACTCTTTTAAGATTCGAAAGAGGAAAATCGAGTTGAGAATATATCGTTCAAATCTCTAACGACTGACTTGTTATTTAAATGATTCACAATAAAGTCACTGAAATTTTTGTGCTGAATGCTTGGAAAAATATAGTCATAAATAGATTAGCATCGGATCTTTAGATATTGGTGTGTCAATCAAAATGTTTTGATGGGTCAATCCTTGACCCATGGGCCTAGGGTTGGGCACCCTTCACCCAGTGGCGGCCGATAATAAGGTTGCAGTTTTGCACAACGATCAGATTAATCAAAGAAAAACAATGAACATCGTAATAATATTTTTAGTAATAAAAGCTCTGCGTTTTCTTTTATATGTATAGGACTTCATACTTTTGTTCTTTAATAATTCAGAAACTTAGATAGTTACTGTGAACTGTCTGAGAAAGCTAAGTGTGCCAACCAACTAGGAGCGCCAGCAACAAGCACCGACCAGATGTAAGTAGTGAAGGGTATGGCAGAGATGCTAGACCGAGTAAGCCCTATCGCAACAGTTAACTCGGCTGGTCGTTGCGCGCTGATTGCAACAAGGGAGCCCAGATGCTTGCAAACTCGCGTTTCTTTCTCGCCCTCGTATATAACTTACGTTGTTTTGTTTTCATGAAAGTTTTCATCTAGACTACCCCCCAGGGGCTCACATCTAGTGGGACGTGGGTTGGCGACCACGGGATCCCAGCTGAGTCCGGCATTGCTTCCACTTACTTGTGCCGGGCTCCTTTCCATCTTCTTTCCTGTTGACCTCACTTGGTCAACTCTTGTTCTCTTCCGACCCCGACGGTATTAGGGATCCGAGGCCTAGGGAATCTCTTCCTTTCTCGCCTTAATAATTTGCCCCTTGTCTCATCTTTTCTGATACCCTCCTTCAGCGAGTGGTCAGCCTTCTTTTTCTTTTCCTGTTATCTCCTGCCTTCTGCTCAAGGCCCTCAAGGAGGCAGGGTGTATGTAGCCCCACCACTTCTGTTGCACTCTGGATATTGCTACACCCTCAAGGGCTCACGGCTGGTGAGTTCGAGAGTTGGCGTCCTCGAGGGATTCCTGAGCTAGGTCTGGTTTTCTCCCTTTTTTCCATTACCTCTGGGGCGGATCCTCTCCTCTTTCACTTTCCTATCTGCCTTTCATGGCTCTCCTTCCTTCAAAGTCTCTCAACCCGCATTCTTCGAGGGTTGAGGGCATTTCTTTTCTTCCTGTCCTTTATTTGCCTTATTTTCCTTTGTTTTCCATTTCTTCTTCTTGTATATAAGTTAGTAGTTAGTTTTAGTTATAGTTTACTTCTCATTATCATCTTCACGATCACCCAAACAATTAGGGGCCGATAACCTAGATGTTAGGCCCCTTAAAATAACAATTATCATCATCATCATCATCTTGTAGACCAGTGGTTCTGAACCCGTAGAAGTCTGCGGACCACTCAGCCTAAAATTGAATAATATACGGACCCCCCCCCCAGTACACCTTATCAATTGTAACCCTTCCTCAATAACACCTATTTTAAAGATATTTCAATTTTTCAATTCAAAATCTGATTGTCATCGCCGCGAATACATTCGGACAATTCTCGTTCAACGCTCATCGTCTCCGAAATCCCCATTTATTGGCCACTTTTTTATTCGTGCTGTAGACCCTTATCTCCCACGGACCAATCCCGAGGCACTCGCGGACCACCTTTGGTCCGCGGCCCACCAGTTAAGAACCACTGATGTAGACTAACTTATAATCCATTTAATCCGATGACAATGTGATGTTCTCTGAACTGTGACATTCGTGATGAATGAGGTATATCCGTTTTACCGTGTAATTGAATACATTTTTCTCTGATATCAAGCCTCCTAAATGAAAATAGCGCGACACCCTGAACAACCATCCGCCAGACGCCACTACCCTCACCTAAACAGTGAGGAAGTTAATGTGTGAGACAACTCTGTCATAATATTTATGGAGTTTAATCTTATACTTCTCTCATTATCTGCTTGAGAGAGAAACAGCCGAAATGAGACCATCTGCTCTATGAGAAACTTCCACTTTTGCCAATTTGTTCCGGAGGTCCAGATTCTAAGTTGCGCATGAGGTTTTAATAAGCTGTACTCTGTACAACAGCTGATACTGCTAACCCATCCAGCTGGCTGAGTGCATTCCTGCTTTTATAATGAATCGTCGTCTCTCTTCGTTGGGAAAATTCTAGGGTAAGGTGAATTAGCGAGAGACGAAAGAGAAATGACTTTATTACTCTTGCTAGTGGGGTCCATTTATTGGAAGAGTTCCACCCTAATGAATGAAATACTTTCAAGTCCACAGTGGAGCGTCCAGTTCAGCGCAAACGGTCATCGTTATTTCTATTGCAAGACATTTCCGTAGCCTTTCCACCTCATTGAATTGTGGGTTGGAGGTCATGAGTTAAAAACAACATATTGTTCTTGCGGTTGTTCTGTGGAACATTTAATGGTCGATCATTTCACAAAGAATCTAACGATTCTGTAGTCGCAAAGCACATTCAAATTAATGACACACAATTTATTTCAAATTGAAATATCAGGGACGTGAAAGTTGTTATCGTTTCAGTCTTCAGTATTTTGACTGGTTTGATGCAGCCCTCCACGCCTCCCTGCCGTATACGAATCGTTGCATCTCGGCATAGCTACCGCAATTTACATCCAAGGCAATCTAACATATTCTAACCTTAATAATGATAATAATATCGTAAGACCTCGGGTGCCGGGTGCAAGCTTTGTTGTTTGAGACCCAGAAGGCAGCTTGCATGTCGAATTTTGTCGTTCCTTGGAGCGCTATACAAGTCAAGCTCCTTGATACTAGTAGAGAATACCGACAGTAGTGGCTAGGCTGGCTAAAACGCAGCGTTAGGTCATGGGGCCAAGCTCTCTACTGACTCGGTAGACCCGTGGGTTCGAGCCCCACCGTCGGCTGTCCTTGAAATGGTTTTCCGTAGTTTCCCATTTTCAACACCAGGCAAATGCTGGTACAGTACCTTCTGACAGGCCACGGCCGCTTCCTTCCACATCCTTGCCCGATTCCATTCATCTTCATCCATTCCATCTCTCATCCCGACGCCCACGGGCGTCGACTAGAAAGACCTGCACTCGGCCTCTCAGGAGGCTACACGACAAAAAAAAGTAGAGAGAGAAAGAACTTTGTGTTGGCGGAAAATCCCGAGATTAATTTTTTCATTATGAACACGGCCTACTGAATTCAAATGAGTTCTTTAACATGCCAACAACGTATGACATGCATGCCATGATTTTTGTCGCCTTTCAAAAATCACGTAACACGGCCAGGAGTGAACCTGCAAGCTTGGGGTTGTTAGTCTGACAGGACAACCACTCATCCCCTTTGGTCTACCCCTACAATTATTGTGATCAACCCTTTCTTCTACAACAAAGTTTTCTATTTGTTGGTGTCTTAGTATATTTCCTGTAAACCTATATCTTCTCTTCATTATCAGTCCTAAGAAACATCTCTCCTCTTTCACTTGTCCTCATAACATTTCATTTGTTATTCTATCTACCCATCTGATCTTCTCCTGTAACCCCACATTTTAAATGCTACGAATTATGATGCTCTTGCCAGCTACTGGCGCCTTTGGTTGGTTGGTTGGTTGGATCCTCAGATTAGGGGCTGCGACAACGCAGTCATGTAGCCCCGTGTGCTTTGGGTGTGTGTAGAATATGTCTGATATACGGTGTTAATTGTGATGGCTGTATTAATGTGTGTACCTGTTTTAATTCAAGTAAGGACTGCATACTTTGAATTTTTCAACTAGTTCCTACTTTTCCGCCAAACACCACCGTAAACGACCATATAGTTCAGACCTTAGTTACCACATGCCACCGCAGTCGGCTCTTGACGACGAACGTAGGAACCTAATAACGTTAGTCAAATGTTTAAAATAGTTAGCTTCACACAGGTGTAATTAGTGGAAGGTTATTTAACATACCATAAATCTATGACATGGGACCACCGGCTTTACTTCCCCTCCGAAGGAAGGCATACTGAGGGATTTTTAACGTTCTTAAAAAATCCGACGACTTCGGCCGGGTTTGAACCCGAGATCTTGGGCATAGAAGCTCAGCATGCTATCAACTACGCCACCAAAGCCGCTACTGGTGCCTTAAATGAATTTTTGGACGAGCTACAAGCTAAGCGTGAGGCTATTTGGAAGGACATTTATGCAACAGAGGCTATGACAAACTCTGAGTGGAAAGGCCCTGAGTAAGAGCTCCGCCAGTCCTGGACACGATTTGCAGTACATGGTTTCCACTTTAGAGTGTGTGGGACTATAGCATACCATGTTCCAGACGAAGAGTGCGTCTGTAGGTTGTGTGGGGGTATCTCTCACTGAGATGTGAGAGAGGGTTGTCGCTGAAGGACTTGTGTGGTGACCAGGAGTTGTTATCTGGAGAGCATTGATTCCCTTGTATATTCTGTGTATTGCTATGGACATTGGTGATGAGCATGATAATTGTTGTTTTAAGGGGCCTAACATCTAGGTTATCGGCCCCTAATGGTCTGGGTGATAGCAAAAATGACAATGAAATGGAAATCTTAACGAAAATTAAGTGACACTAAATATACTTACTCATACTGAACTCAGAGTGAAACGACTCACATAGTGGAGAGTGGAAATACTTATAAAAGAGAATTTAGAAGGAAAAGTGACAGTCAGTCTGAAAGACTAGACTTTGTATCATTTTAAATGCTACAAATGCTGAAAAATGCTAGAAAGGCTGGAGGCTTCTCGCTTCGCTCGAAGCCAAAGACTCCTGACATGTTAAAAAAGTATCTGCATAATACTTATCTTGCTTTACAATACTTTACCTCGTTTCAAATTACTCGCGAACGGCAAGTGCAAACCAAGGGCAAAGCAAGGTCAAGCGCGGGATGCCGTCACGCTCACTAGAGCGCGCGGGGACGTGCCCCTTCCATCCGGTCTAAAATCACTTATAGTGGGCGATGTATTGAAGATAGAGATATGCTCTCACGGACTTTTTTGTAGAACTTTTCATGCTGACCAATACTTACGCTCATAGTATACTGATATTTTTAACGGTTTGCCCAGCGTAAGCTTAAGAAGCGCACGGACGCCAAGTTTGTTTTCGACTCTTTCACTGAAATCGTTACTGCTTGGCTTCCTTTCATCATACATAAATTATTTTCTATAGAATCTTTCCTCGAGTTATCCTTGACAGAATGGTGAAAACCGCATCACAATCCATCCAGTGGTTCTCGGGATTACCCGTGAAGTCCAAGAATCGGGGATTTTTGTCTTATACTAAGTAGAGATTATCGGGGAACATATGCACCAAGCGGTACTATGACGTCACACACCTCAGTGCATCTGGGTACATTTCGCCCCGTCACCGTAACGTAACGCCAGACCCCAGTGTAACGCCGAAGTCTACAAGATCATTTAAAATGATAAAATACTGACAAAAGGAATATATTGAAAAACACGCACAAAATGCAGGTTAGGTTCAAAATACGTACACAATGCAATTGCAATTCAAAATACTTACAAAATGCAAATGAGATCAAAAATACGTACACAATGCAATTGAGGTTCAAAATACTTACAAAATGCAAGTGAAATTAAAATACACAATGCAATTTAGATTGAAAAAGGCGGGATAAGAATCAAAATACTCAAAAAGTGCAATTGAAATTCAAAATACTTACAAAATTCAATTGAAATTGAAAATGCTTACAAAATGTATGTTAGATTCAAACTACTCATTTGGATGGACAATACTTACAAAATGCAATTTTGACTGAAAATACTTACGAAATGTAATTTAGATTCAAAATACTCACCAAATACAATTGACAATCAAAATACAAAATGCCCACCATTCAAAATGCAATGTGGCCATTGGCTGCATAAAATGTTTATTAAATGTTTTTATTCTCTTTTAGCCTATTTTCAATTTTGAAAAAATAGGCTTATGAGATCACCTTTTGTCCGTGTGTGTGTGAGTGTGTGTGTGTGTGTGAGGTGTGTGTGTCGCCCCCCCCCCCTAATAAATTCTAAAAAACTGGAGCGATTTCAATGAAACTCGGTGATATCATAGCACCATTCTGGCCGACCTCGACCGTGCCCTTCAAATTTTATTCTGTCGCTCCAATCCAACATGGCGGCTGCGCGAAATATTTCACCAGTATTCAGTATCTCCTAAAAGGGGAGCGTGATGGCGTAGTGGCTTAGCTGCTCGTCTTTCACCCGGATGGCTGGGGTTCGAATCCCGGTGAGAGCGGGGTGGAATTTTCACCTGAAAAATCACGTGGCGTCAAGAAGGGCATCCGGTCATAAATCCCTGGCCAAAACCATAATGAGCCGGGTTGGCTCCGGCGACCCCAATTAATTGGGATAAGCCGTAGAGAATGAATTCAGTATCTCCTAAACTATTATCGATATCACCCTAAAATTTTCTACGGTGATAAAGGGCACTACTAGATGTTCACCTATGTGACGTTCAAAAACCTGGTAATTACAAAAGCAACATGGCGGCCAAGCGAACTTGAGACTTTAAATAGGCTTTTTTTTTGCGATTTAACAATCCAAACGTAATGAAACTTGGTACTGCAAATGATTATACACATTGTAATACACTGGCGTCCAATTTAGTTCAATTGTTCACATCACCTCAAAATGGCGGCTGTGCAAATTATTTCACTGGCATTCTAAATCTCTGAAACCATTACAGATATCTCCCTGAAATTTCTTACGATGATAAAGGGCACTGCTACACGTTTATCTATGTAACTTTCAAAAACCTGTAAAGTATAAAACAAACATGGTGGCCAAGCGAAATTGAAACATCTTAATAGACTTTTCTCTTGATTTAACCATCTGAGCGCAGTGAAATGTGGTACAATTAATTAATGATTATACATATTGTAATGCAATGGCATTTAATTCAGTTCAATTGTTTATATAATCTCAAGATGGCGGCTGTGCGAAATTTTAAAATTAAGTTTTTATTCCTTGTGTCGTAATCATGCGATCAAAGTGAAAGTTTGTATAATGAAGCTACGCATTATTTTTCCTTTAATAGTACATAACGGTATGGCCTATATACACACATCAAAAAAAGTTTTGCATCACCTCGGTTCCAAGAGTTCCGGAACCTTTAAATACAAAGGGAATAGAGATCAACACAAACAACATTTCAGCTCGTTTTATTGCTCATGAGACCCACACATTGCATGTTGTACCATCATACAGCTAGACTTTCAGCATTTGTGGTCCAGATTGCAGTACACACCACTACCTCTAATACCCAGTAGCACGTCCTCTTGCATTGATGCATGCCTGTATTCGTCGTGGCATACTATCCACAAGTTCATCAAGACACTGTTGGTCCAAATTGTCCCACTCCTCAACGACAATTCGGCGTAAATCTCTCAGAGTGGTTGGTGGGTCAAGACGTCCATAAACAGCCCTTTTCAACATATCCCAGGCATGTTCGATAGGGTTCATGTCTGGCGAACATGCTGGCCACTGTAGTCGAGCGATGTCGTTATCTTGAAGGAACGCATTCACAAGATGTGCACGATGAGGTCGAGAATTGTCGTCCATGAAGACAAATGCCTCTCCAATATTCTGCCGATATGGTTGCACTATGGGTCGGAGGATGTCATTCAGGTATCGTAAAGCCGTTTCGGAGCCTTCCATGACCACCAGTGGCGTACGTCGGCCCCACATAATGCCACCCCAAAACATCAGGGAACCACCACCTTGCTGCACTCGCTGGACAGTGTGTCTAAGACGTTCAGCCTGACCAGGGTGCCTCCAAACACGTCTCCGACGATTGTCTGGTTGAAGGCATATGCGACACTCATCGGTGAAGAGAACGTGATGCCAATTCCGTGGGGTCCATTCAGCATGTTGTTGGGCCCATCTGTACCGCGCTGCATGGTGTCGGGGTTGCAAAGCTGGACCTCGCCATGGACGTCGGGAGTGAAGTTGCGCATCATGCAGCCTATTGCGCACAGTTTGAGTTGAAACACGACGTCCTGTGGCTGAACGAAACGCATTATTCAACATGGTGGCATTGCTGTCAGGTTTCCTCCGAGCGGCAATCCGTAAGTAGCGGTCATCCACTACAGTAGTAGCCCTTGGGCGGCCTGAGCGAGGCCTGTCATCGACAGTTCCTGTATCTCTGTACCTCCTCCATGTCCGAACAACATCGCTTTGTTTCACTCTGAGACGCCTGGAAACTTCCCTTGTTGAGAGCCCTTCTTGACACAAAGTAACAATGCGGACGCGATCGAACTGCGGTATTGACCTTCTAGGCATGGTAGAACTACAGACAACATGAGCAGCGTACCTTCGTCCTGGTGGAATGACTGGAACTGATCGGCTGTCGTACCCCCTTCGTCTAATAGGCCCTGCTCATGCATGGTTGTTTACATCTTTGAGCAGTTTTAGTGACATCTATGAACAGTCAAAGGGACTGTATCTTTGATACAATATACACAGTCAACGTCTATATGCCGGAGATCTGGGAACCGAGGTGATGCAAAACTTTTTTTGATGTGTGTATAAAACAATCCAAAATGGCGAGCATCCGAAATATCTCAGCGGTTCTCAATATCTACGAATCCTTTACAGCAATCAAACTGATTATTTTTACGTTCATAGAGGCTATGAACATAAGTTCACCTATAGGTCTTTCAGTAACCTGGTGAGCACAAATCCAACATGGCGGCGACGCGAATTATAAATATTCAATTGGACGTTTCTCGTGATTTAACCATCCGAGTGCAGTGAAACTTTGCACGTTAAATGATTATACAAATATTAATCTATTGGCATCTAAGTTATTTAAATTGTTTTGATAACCACAAGATGGCAGCTGTGCGAAATTTTAAAATCTCGTTTTTACTTCTTGTGTCCTAATCATGCGATTGAAATTTGAACACCACACGTACACAATAATCTTCATGCAATAGTACATAAATAAGAATCCAACCTGTCGATCATCTGAAATATTTAGACGGTTCTCTGTATCTACGAATCTATCATAACAATCAAACTGAAATTTTGTATGTTGATAGAGGCAATTGACATGAGTAGGATATATGAAAATAGGCTGTATAGTTCTTCACGGAACTACTTGTTTTCTGCTGCGTCACTAGTCCAAGTTTCACTTCCACAGAGTGCCACGTTAATTTTTGGATCGCATTTGCTTCATCCATCACTGGTTATTTTGATTCCTAATTAACAGAAGTCTCACACTTCCGTTAGCGTTTCATCTGACAATTTGACGTTAATAGGGATTTCTGATTATTTTCGGCTGCTTTCCATTATTTTTGCATTATATTTATTGGTTATCATCATGGATTCTTCCGGGTTCACTTGCGCCTCTTTACTGCGAGAACAAAAAGCTCAAGCAGCCACAACCTCCCTAGGGAGGTTTCCAAAAAGATGGTATCTTGACTTTCACGCAGTAATGATGTGCAGGTGTGCTTCATAAAAAGGGAGGTAGCGCGCAGTTCGCTGCTCCCATGCGGATCCGCGGGGACACCAAGAGCCCGCTGATGAGCCAGCTTGGTGTCCTAGCCGAAACCCCACACAAGACACGACACAAACCTAGAAAAATTGCTGAGTTTAAATTCACTGGCCGTGAAAGCCAATATACCATCTTTTGGGAAGCCTTCATAGGGAGGTTATGGCTGCTTGAGTTCTTATTTCTAGCAGTAAAGAGGCGCAGATGCTCTTCATAAAAATTGAGGTAGTGCGCAGTTCGCTACTCCTGTGGGGCAAGGCGGGGACACCAAGAGTCCGCTGATGAGCCAGCTTGATGTCCTATGTAAAACCCTACACAAGACACGGCACAAACCTAGAAAGATTGCTGAGTTTTAATTCACTGGCCGTGAAAGCCAATATACCATCTTTAAGCCATTTGGATTAATTCATTTATCTACGAATTTCAAAGTTCTCATGCACTGACTTTCCAGGTGACCCACAATCACTTCTTTCTCAATTCCTTGTCTAAACTTATCCTAAAGAGAACCGGCCAGAGACTACCTAGCTCAGGGCGCCTAGACATTATCTGTAATCAAGAATATGATGAGTTATTCTTTCTGGACTCCGAGGTAAAAGCAGTTAGATAAACGTAAATTTTAAAAGCCTATTTAACACTTCGAGAGAAATGCTAATAAAATTTAGTCCTCCTTCTGGTATAGCGGCCTGTCGCCCAGGAGGTCCGGGGTCTATCCCCGGATCTGCCAAGAAATTTAACTCTGGTATGAGGGCTGGAACGGGGAACACTCAGCCTCGTGAGGTAAAACTGAGAAGAGGTATGTTCAATCCCCATCTCGGCCATTATAAAGTGAAATTTCTGTGGGTTTCCCATTCCACTCCAGGCAGATACTGGGATAGTTCCTAACTTAAGGACACGGCCATTTTCTTCCCAATTCTCACCTGAATATCAAATACACGCACTGCTACAGACGCCACAATAACGCAGGTTATCAGAAAAATTATATACACACCCAAGTACACGGGACTAAATGACCACGATGTACAAGACCCTCAAATGAAACAACAGCTACTAATAGCATTTCAATAAACATTATTTAATTATAAATGAATGAAATATTATAAATATAATCAGAAACCCCAGTGACATCGTTTCTTCTCACGACTCGATCACTCATTCATTGACTCTATAGAGGGGTTTGGTTGGTTGGTTCCTCAGTTTAGGGGCTGTGACAACGCGATCATGTAGCCCCATGTATGTTGGGTGTGTGTAGAATCTGTCTGAAAACCGGTGTTAATTTTGATGGCTGTATTAGTGTGTGCTATCTGTTTTTAATTCAAGTAAGGACTCCAGACATTCGACTTTCAAGTAGTTCCAACTTTTGCTACCAAACGCCACCGTCAACGACTAACTAGTTCTGAACTTGGTTACTAGATACCACAGCAGTCGGCTCCTGGCGACGAACGTTAGTACCTAAGAGCTTCAGTCAATTCTAAACTTTGACCTGTCCGGCATGGGTGGCCCTACCAGGAGCTTACGCTCCCGCCGGCATAGCTCGCAGGATCATTTGGACTCTCAAGCCCCCACATCACGTCAACATGAGGATACCATCGTGAGGGTTTGATGACTGTATTAGTGTGTGTTACCTGTGATTCAGGTAAGGTCTGTAGACGATTAATTTCAAGTAGTTCCTACTTTTGTTTGCAAATGCTACCGTCAACGACACCTAGCGGTGAACTTGGCTACTAGATGCCACCGCAGTCGACTCCTGGCGACGAACGTTGGAACCTAAGAGCGTCAGGCAATTTTGATCTATAATTTAGCTTCACACAAGGGAAAATTATTGGGAGTATTTTTTATCATAAATCTATGACATAGGACCGTCGGCTTTACTTCCCCACCAAAGGAAGACATACTGAGGGATTGTTAACCCTCTTAAAAAATCCGACGACTTCGGCCGGGTTTGAACCCGCAATCTTGGGCATAGAAGCTCAGCATGCTACCGACTACGCCACCGAAGCCGCTCTCCAGAGGGAGGAGTGAGATTTGTTGTGGCTATTAAATATCTTTTCTGCAATAGAGCTATCCACGTTCTTCCTCTCAGTTTCCAATGAGCTATTTTATAAGCCAAATCTTTTCTTCTCTGGCAGCTTTAAAATTAAAATATTCTCACAAACTGAACATCAAGGAATAACCGGAGTCATTTGACTAACGAAATCAAATCTTCAAAAGGTTCTCTCTCTCTTTAATCAAGCCCTTTAAAAGAAGCTCGCAGATCAAACGAAATCATACCATCGCTGTGAATCTCTGTTAGTACTAATTAATATGCGATTAAAATGAAAATTCCCACATTATTGGGTATTTATATAAAACTAGCTGAAGTACCCGTGCTTCGCTACGCGTCATAAATAAATTTAAATGTGAAGGTGACAGTTAAAACAGGGGATAGGCTAGGTGCTGCGCAGAAGGAGTTAAGGATGGAACATTTTGTCGAACTACACCGCTCGGCGTTGACCGTGTTTTATAGCACAAATTTAGGTTTTACTCGCTAACCATTGGAGATACCTTTCGGATAGAAAATGTAATTTTAAACCTCGTATATGCCATCAAAAGTTTGCTATTTCTTAGCGTTCTCTTTTTATTTGAAATGGAAATATGAAAGTTTGAAACCAAAGGGTGTAGTGACGTCACTTAAATGGTCGCCATCTTTAAATAGTGCAAAGTATTGAAATCAAAAGTAGCCTATATGTTAACCAGGTAAATAAGCAACTTCCATGTAAAATTCATGTAAATCGGAACAGTGGTACTTGCGTGATTGAGTAATACACAGACACACACCATCTCATTTTTTGTCTCGCTTCGCTCGCGTCATAGTCGTGTCATATTGTTATTCAATGAAGTGCAGGTTTAACCCAGTAAACACCCCTTTAGAACATGAATATCCAAAAATCCCTCCTTAGTAGACGTTTTCGACATACAACAAACATATCCCCAAAATATCATTCTTCTACCATTAATAGTTTTGGTTGGTCGATGAGAGTGAACATCCAAAATTCCTTCCTTAGTGCATGGTGTAATGGTGAGGCGGATCGCTCCCTCTCTCTCATGAGGATGACGTCACAACGGGAGCATTGCGTTCGGTGACACAGCACTCTGTAATGCGGCTCTGGTCATAATAATATAACTTGAAGGCATTAATAAAAGCATTTATTATAACACTGTACATACTTTGTATTGTAAACACTGATAATAATGTTGGTAATTATGAATACGGCGTACCTCTAAACAATAGTAATGGCCCTTTAACGAGATCCACTACTTTTTCACATTGGTGAATTTACACATTTTGCGATTCAATTTTCTCTGTGAATTGCCGAAACTTATTTTTCTGTTTAAGTCACGCAACCTAATATATGTTCAGGTTCGAGCTAAACAGTGAATAACCTCATATGCAATATTAATATGAGGCAATTTTCTCAAGGTCCTGCTGGTTAATTCATTGAATATAAACTTATTAGTTGAGAGCGAATTGCCATGAAATTTATGAAACTCAGCGTCCATTGTCTTTGCAACTTCCATAAGTTCATTAGAGGGATACAAAAGATTTCCCCTTGAAATAAACTGGATCCAATCTGGGCCTTCTTTACTGGGTTCGTGGGGGTGTGGTGGCTCAGCGGTCTAGCTGTATGCCTCTCACCAAGGCGGTCCGGGTTCGATTCCCGGTCAATGCATGTGAGATTTTCGAAGTGAAATGCCACGTCTTGTGGTTCGGATTCCACGTAAAAAGGAGGTCCCGTGACTTATGTTCTCTAGATTAACGGTCACGTTAAACTACAAGCTTCCTTCCTTTTTTTACTGGGTTCAAGTTCTTGAGATAATGTTCCCAAGTTTTTGTACGTATCCCTGAATCTGTGTGCTACATATACTGTAATGTATTTTAAACCTTCGTGGTTCATTTCATCTTTAAAATCCGAGAGATCAAATTCATAGAACAATTCATTCTGATGATCGGTCATTTCAAACAAACTCATGTTCATTTCCTCAATTTCGTAATTTGATTCAATAAATAAACTAGAAACTAGTTTTTCTTCGTCAGGAGCATCCACTATATCAGGAATACGTTTGGCAACATTCACTAACGCAGTCTGCGAGAAACAGGTGTCAGTTTCTGTTTCCATTGGTTTAATCAGACACTTTTCGTCAATATCCTCCTCTGTATTTCTATTTACAGTAAAAATTGAAGCAGAGTGCTTGCCCAAAATGCACCATTTCAATCTATATTTAATGTCCAGAGGAGATGGGTGATCATTGGAGCCTCCCATTCCTCTAATATACGAGAAAAGGTTCTCCAAAATATCTTGATTTAGACGATAAGTTATTATGTACTCGACTTGGTACTCGGCTTCAAGTATTTAAAAAGGTTAACTAGAGACGTGTTGCTTAGTAGAATTCTTTTTTGAAATGGGAGTAAGGCTTTATGTCGGCCAACTCTCATGGACGTTATCAACTCATTAACATTATTTAGCAAACTGATTTGCTTGTCTAAATCAGTACCAAAAGCATTTCTTTCAGAATGACTCCCAAATTTGTTCTTAGCATTAAATAAGTCAAACCAGTCATTTATTAATTTGATACATCTAGCCGCTTCTTCCCAGTCAATGTTTTTCATCAACCCTTTCCCTCCACACCATTCAAGAGCCTTTGATACCTGGTTTGAAAGTACTTGAGCTGCAGGCCGAACTTTTTGTCTCTCTGATCCCTTTAAATATAAATGATATCTGCTAATTTTGTGCGCAATAGTGAGTTCAGAAGAAGACATAGAAATTAGTAGTTCTAAACATTCCTTATTCACTTTTTTCCCATTGAGCAGCACAAATCCCTGATCTAACAAATGATTTCTCACAAGTTTCAATAAATGAGGAATGTCTGCAAACACAAACACTTTTAAGGAATCGTTGCTTGGATGATTGAATACACATTCCTTATTATGTCCAATATTAAGCTCTGACCACAAGCCCATATTCCCAGACCCCATATCACTTGTAATGGCTACAACAGTGAAGCCTGCAGAATGCAGATTCGATACTATTCCAAGAATAATATCTTTTTTCATTCTTTGGTCAAAGGCATAATAAAGAGGCTGCTTCCACTGACCAATCAAACCTCGTGCCATGACAACTTGGCAAGTTTTGTGAGGGCCAATTTTCTGCTGGTTGCTTCTGTCGATACACATGCGATTTGAAATATAAATTTCGTCAAATGTCAATACAGTCAAGCGTTCCAATTCGGTTAGTCCTGCTGATTTATATTTCATTAGTTTCACAACATCTTGCAAAACACCCTGCTCTAAATTCAAACATTTAGCCCTATCACGTAATGTCGTCAGTCCTGGCAAGGGATAGTTATTAGCCCTTAAAAACCGGTAGGCTTTAGGGCTTACACTTCTGAGTAATATAGCCGCCGCTATATCGTCAGAACACCAATTAATTTTCTTACGTTTCTCTGTACTTAATAAATGTTTTATTTGACCTGGAGTGAAGACTTCACCCAGTATCGTCTGAATTTATTTGCAACGACTGTTCCTCAGATCGGCGATTTCTTTCTTCAACGCCGAATGGTCTGCACATAAATCATCGTACTTTTGTTTCCAAGCTTCGGATTCCTCACGTACCTCCTCAACTAATTTCTTCAAAGTGTTGACCTCATCTTCATGAGAACGAGTGCTTAAAAGGAAAGACATTCGTTGAATTATCAGGTTTATTTTTTGAACTTATATTGGATCTAGAGTAGCCTACGTTTCTATTCACAAGAGCAATATTTCTTTCATATGACCACTAAACTACGGCTGCATGAAGGTCAAGATTAGATTAATACTATAGCTACACCAGGCTTTATTTAAACTCATGATATCAATGTCTCAACGATCCGGTGAAAGCAGTGCTTTTCTCCGCTAGTTACCTCTCTTCCAAGTATCATAATGAACCTTAGTTGTATTGTGCGTGTAAAATAAACAAATTCACCTTTTATTATTAAATGAGACTTCAATGTTCAAAAACAAAAAGAAGCTTACCTTATTAACTCCTTCGCATTCAAGCAGGTATGTTTAGATCGTATTCCGTCGGTGAGTGTTTCATTGTTATGTATAATTTCACTTATAACACTTTTATGACGCCTCTTTCCAGCCTCATCGACCGACATTCAGCTACTTCCAGAGATCTTTTCCTTTTCCTTTGTGTAATTTGAGTGGATTATGGTAGATTATCAGTCGGAATGGCATCTAATTTTAAAGTTCTACAGTGCCCTGGAGTATAGTTCAACAATTGCTGTCGAAGTGGAATAGCAAAACTGTCTTCAGTGAAATGAAGAGAACATATTCGAGCTGAAATCATAATAATAATAATAATAATAATAATAATAATAATAATAATAATAATAATAATAATAATAATAATAATAATAATGTTAATAATAATAATAGACCCTAATAATCTCCACTTGTAATTGTTATTCGGTTTGCCTATTCATTTCTATAATATTCTTTAATATCTCAGTTTGAAAATGCGTCCAGAGCTATTGCAATGTTTTAATTTTAGAGAGAAATAATTTAAAGAATGATTTACTGTTATGTTCACAACAGGCAGATTAGTTTTAGAAATCATAACTTACTCTGACCCATGAGCTCGCTACATCTTCGTCTTGTGGAAATACAAAGTATTTTATATTAGACCCTTTTGTTTCCCTGGAGTATTTGTTGCAACCATACATAGCACAATTCGGCATTGCATCCCACTTTCCGTCGACAGAGATTAAGAAATACAATACTTTCACTAGCAACGCACACACTTGTCAACATTAGCATGTTTCAATCGAATGCTGATCACGCGCTTGACTCCCGCCTATAGCCACAACTCGCAGTTGCCCCCGTTCTGACGTCATCCGCATGAGAGAGAGGGAGCGATCCGCCTCACCATTGTAGTTACACCATGCCTTAGTGGACGTTTTTCTTCCAGAATTTCACCCCTCCCCATAGGCCCCTTAAATTGGATTTATGAAAAAATGGTCGAACACCTATTTATTTTAATTATTTATTTATTTTTTAATTTATTTATTTATTTATTTTTTAAGCTGACTGATTTCCTGCGAGTTTCAAACTCCTCGCCTATGTCGTTTAAGAGATACACGCTCCGTTAGAAATCTTTCAACCCCCACTTTCACCTCATAATATACACCATATCGATAAACCCTTAAGACATATGTCTGCTTATTCTTAATGATGAGTTTATATGCCGAGTATCCCATCCCCAAGGAAACCAATCGGGAGATATTGTTATTCAATTAAATGCAAGTCTACCCCCTTAATACCCCTTTAGAATCTGAATATCCAAAAATCCTTCCTTAGTGGACGTTTTCGACATACAACGGACATAGCCCCAAAATGTCATGTTTCTAACTTCAATAATTTTGGCTGGGCGATGATGAGTGAGTGAGTAAGTCACGACATTTCCTTTCATTTATTTTTCAGAACTTCACCCCTCTCATGAACCCCTTAAATTGGATTTATGAAAAAAGAACAGTCGAACCCCTATTTACTTATTTTTGAGCTGTTCTTCCCCCCTGAGTTTGATGAGTGAGTGAGTTAGAACACTTTTTTTCCTGTTTTCTCCCCAGAATTTCCCCCCCTCTCCAAGGGCCCCTTAAATTGGATTTATGAAAAAACGGTCGAACACCTATTTATTATATTTTAAGCTGCTTTTTACCGCCGAATTTCAAACTTCTCGCCTACGTCGTTTAAGAGATACACGCTCCGTTAATAATCCCTCAACCCCCCAATTTTCACCCCTTTCACCTCATAATATACACCTCATCCATAAACCCTTAGACATGTCTGATTATTTTTAATGATTAGTTTATATACCGAATATCACATCCCCAAGGAAACAACTCATGACATATCATTATTCAATGAAATGCACGTTTACCCCCTTAACACCTCTTTAAAACCCGAATAAACAAAAATCATTCCTTAGTTGACGTTTTCGACATACAGCGAACATATTCCCAAAATTTCATTTTTCCTACTTTAATAGTTTTCGCTGGGCGTGATGAGTGAGTGAGTCAGACAGGACATTTTCTTTCAATTATTTTTGCCAGAATTTTACCTTTCCCCATGGGCCCCTTAAATTGGATTGATGAAAAAACGCTTGAACACCTATTAACTTATTTTTAAGCTGTATTTTTCCCTTGAGTTTGATGAGCGGGTGAGTTAGTCAGTCAGTTAGGAAACTTTCTCTCCTTTTTCCCCCCAGAATTTCACCACACCCCGTTGGCCCCTTAAATCAACATATGAAAAAACGGTTGAACACCGATTTACTTATTTTTTAAGCTGATTTTTTTCGCTGAGTTTCAAATTTCTCGCCTATGTCGTTTAAGAGATAGGCCTACACGGTCCGTTTGGAATCCTTCAACCCCCACTTTTCACCCCTTTCACCTCATAATAATACACCATATCGAAAAACCCTTAGACACATGTCTGCTTATGTCTAATGATTAGTTTATATGCCGAGTATCACATCCACAAATGAAACCACTCGTGAGATATTGTTATTCAATGAAATGCAGGTTTAACCCCCTTAAGACCCCTTTAGAACCTGAATATCCAAAAATCCTCCCTTAGTGTACGGTTTTGACATTCAATGAACATAATTATACTCGAAATGCCATGTTTCCAACTTCAATATTTTTGGCTGGGCGATGATGAGTAAGTGAGTCAGGACATATTTTTTAATTTTTTTTCCTTCAGGTTTTCACCCCTCCCGATGAACCCCTTAAACTGTCGAACATATATTTACTTATTTTTAAGCAGTTTTTCCCCCCGAGGTTGAAGAGTGAGTGAGTCAATCGGTTAGGACACTTTCTTTCCTGTTTTTTCCCCCAGAATTTCACCCCTCCACATTGGATTTATGAAAGAAAAAAAACGGTCGAACACCTATTTACTTATTTTTAAGCTGATTTTTGTCCGCTTAGTTTCAAACTCCTCGCCTATGACATTAAAGAGATACACGCTCCGTTAGGAATCCTTAAACCCCCATCTTTCACCCCTTTCACCTCATAATATACACCACATCCAAAAACCCTCAGACACGTGTCTTCTTATTTTTTAATGATGAGTTTATATGCCGTGTATCAAATCCCCCAATGAAACCAATCGGGAGATATTGTTATTCAATGAAATGCAGGTTTAACCCCCTTAAGACCCCTTTAGAAGCTGAATATCCAAAAATCCTACCGTTGTAGACGGTTTTGACATACAATGAACATTTCCCCAAACTGTCATGTTTCTAACTTCAATAACTTTGTCTGGGCGATGATGAGTGGGTGAGTGAGTGAGTCAAGACATTTTCTTTCAATTTTCTTTTTTCAGAATTTCACCCCTCCCCATGAACCCCTTAAATTTGATTTATGAAAAAAAACTGTCGAACAGCTATTTACTTACTTTAAAGCAGTTTTTCTTCCTGAGTTTGATGAGTGAGTCAGTCAGTCAATCAGTTAGGACACTTTATTTCCTGTTTTTCCCCCCCAGAATTTCACCCCTCCCCATGGGCCCCTTAAATTGGATTAATGAAAAAACGGTCAAACGCCTATTTTCTTATTTTTCATGCTGTGTTTTTTTCGCTGAGTTTCAAACTCCTCGCCTATGTCATTTAAGAGATACACGCTCCGTTAGGAATCTTTCAATCCCCACTTTTCACCCCTTTAACCTCATAATATACACCACATCGAAAAACCCTCAGACGTGTCTTCTTATTTTTAATGATGAGTTTATGTGCCGAGTATCACATCCCCCAATGAAACCAATCGGGAGATATTGCTATTCTATGAAATGCAGGTCTACCCTTAACACCTCTTATAACCTGCATATCCAAAAATCCTTTCTTAGTGTGCGTTTGCGGCCCTTGTGGAAGCTGCATACCAAATGTCATTCCAATCCGTTCGGTGGTTTCTGAGATTTCGTGATGAATGAATGAGTGAGTGAGTGAGTGAGTGAGTGGTATTTGACAAATATATAGAAGATAGTGTCAAGTCTTTGTTATACTATACTCGGTTGACAGTGCTGTGTGAGCACTTGAGTAACTAACGGGATTTCAAGTAAAGATCCTCATTTTCTATACCGGTAGTGCAGAGCGCAACTCGTATCCAGTCGGCCGTGACTCGACTTGAGCTATGTTGCCATGGAAACTATCTGCTTTGCCATTCTTTCATGGGTATATTTTATGAATTTATATTAGCCTTTGTTCGAGTGCAAAAGGACCGAAATCAGAAGAATGAGAAAGACTATCGAAAATTCATGTAGCCAGTGGTTCCTTCTGGGTCCTAAACTATGTGTATGCAAAATATGGTTTAGATTGGTGGAACGGTGTAGATTTGTAAACGGAACCAACCCACATACATACATACAGACTTTCACTTTTATATCTTACTAGCTGAATTACCCGTGCTTCGCTACGCGTCGTAAATAAATTAAAATGTGAAGCTGACAGTTAAAACGGGGGATAGGCGAGGTGCTGCGCAGATTGAGATTAAGGAAGGAACATTTTGTCCAACTACACCGCTCTGCGTTGACCGTGTTTGATAGCACACATTTAGGTTTTACTCGCTAACGGTTTAAGATACCTTTCGGATAGAAAATGCAATTTTTAACCTCGTATATGCCATCAAAAGTTTGCTATTTCTTAGCGTTCTCTTTTTATTTGAAATTGAGATATGAAAGTTTGAAACCAAAGGGTGTAGTGACGTCACTAAAAGGGTCGCCATCTTTAAATAGTGCAAAGTATTGAAATCAAAAGTAACCTATATGTTAACCAGGTAAATCTGCTACTTCCATGTAAAATTCATGTAAATCGGACCAGTGGTACTTGCGTGATTGAGTAATACACAGACACACACCATCTCATTTTTAGCCTCGCGTCGCTCGCGTCATAGTCGTGTCATATTGTTATTCAATGAAATGCAGGTTTAACCCCGTTAACACCCCTTTAGAACATGAATATCCAAAAATCCTTCCTTAGTAGACGTTTTCGACACACAACAAACATATCCCCAAATATCATTCTTCTAACTTTAATAGTTTTGGTTGGTCGATGAGAGTGAACATCCAAAAATCCTTCCTTAGTGGACGTTTTTCTTCCAGAATTTCACCCCTCACCATAGGCCCTTAAATTGGATTAATGAAAAAACGGTCGAACACCTATTTATTTTATTTATTTATTTATTTTATTTATTTATTTATTTATTTATTTATTTATTTATTTTAAGCTGATTGATTTCCTACGAGTTTCAAACTCCTCGCCTATGTCGTTTATGAGATACACGCTCCGTTAAGAATCTTTCAACCCCCACTTTTCATCCCGTTCACCTCATAATATACACTACATCGGAAAACCATTAGACATGTGTCAGCTTACTTTTAATGATTAGTATATATGCCAAGTATCACATCCCCAAATGAAACCACTCGTGAGATATTGTTATTCAATGAAATGCACGTTTACCCCCTTAACACCTATTTAGAACCTGAATATCCAAAACTCTTTCCTTATGGACGTTTTCGACATACGACGAACATATCCCCAAAATTTCATGTTTCCAACTTCAATAATTTTGGCTGGGCGATGATGAGTGAGTCAGTCAGTCAGGACATTTTCTTTCATTTATATTTGATAAATTCACCCCCCCCCCCCATGAACCCCTTAAATTGGATTTATGAAACAAACGGTCGAACACCTATTTACTTATTTAAAGGTGTTTTTCCCCCTGAGTTTGATGAGTGAGTAAGTGAGTCAATCAGTTAGGACACTTTCTTTCCTGTTTTTTTCTCCAGAATTTCACCCCTCTCAAAGGGCCCCTAAAATTGGATTTATGAAAAAACGGTCGAACACCTATTTACTTGTATTTTAAGCGGTCTTTTCCCGCCGAATCCCAAACTGCTCGCCTATGTCGCTTCAGAGATACACGGTCCGTTAAGAATCCCTCAACCCCCAATTTTCACCCCTTTCACCTCATAATATACACCACATCGATAAACCCTTAGACATATGTCTGATCATTTTTAGACTATTTTCAATTTTGAAAAAAATAGGCTTATGAGATCACCTTTTGTCCGTGTGTGTGCGCGCGTGTGTGTGTGTGTGTGCGTGTGTGTGTGATTCGTGTGTGTGTCCCCCCCTAATAAAATCGAAACGGCTGGAGCGATTTCAATTAAACTCGGGAAGTTCATAGCACTATTCCCGGCGACCTCGACCGTGTCCTTCAAATTTTGTTACGTCTCTCCAATCCAACATGGCGGCTGTGCGAAATATTTCACTAGCATTCAATATCTCCGAAACTATTACCGATATCGCCCTGAAATTGTGTACGGTGATAAAGGGCGCTACTAGAAGTTCACCTATGAGACTTTCAAAAACCTGGTGACTACAAAACCAACATGGCGGCCAAGCGAAGTTGAGATATTTAAATAGACTTTTCTCGCGATTTAACTATCTAAATGTAATGAAACTTGGTACAGCAAATGTCTATACACATTGTAATGCACTGGAGTCTAATTTAGTTCAATTGTTTACATAACCTCAAAATGGCGGCTGTGCGAAATATTTCACTGACATTCAATATCTCCGAAACTATTACAGATATCACCCTGCAATTTTGTACGGTGATAAAGGGTACTGGTACAGGTATACCTATGTATATTTCATAGACCTGTAAAGTACGAAACGAACATGGCGACCAAGCAAATTTGAAATATTTTCATAGACTTTTCTCGTGATTTAACTCTCTGAGCGCAGTGAAATGTGGTACAGTAATTGATTTTGCAGATTGTAATGCACTGCCATCTAATTTAATTCAATTGCTTACATGACCTCAAGATGGCGGCTGTGCGAAATTTTAAAATTAAGTTTTAATTTCTTGTGTCGAAATCATGCGATCTATGTGAAAGTTTGAATAATGAACCTAGGCAATAATTGTCCTTGAATGGTACATAACTCTTTGGCCTATACACATAACACTCCTAAATGGTGAGCTCCCGAAATATTTAGACGGTTCTCAATATCTATGAATCTTTTACAGCAACCAAACTGAATTTTTTAATGTTCATAGAGACTATGAACATATGTTCACCTATAGGACTTTCAGGAACCTGGTGAGCGCAAATCCAACATGGCGGCGACGCGAAGTATAAATATTTAAATGGACGTTTCTCGCGAATTAACTATCCGAGTGCCGTGAAACGTTGCACGTTAAATGCTGATACAAATGTTGATCCACTGGCATCTAATTTATTTCAATGGTTTGCATTATCACAAGATGGCTGCTGTGCGTAATTTTAAAATCTTGTTTTTACTTTTTGTGTTCTAATCATGCGATTGAAGTTTGAATACCACACGTACACAATAATCTTAATGTAATAGTACAAAAATAAAAATCCAACCTGGCGACCATCTGAAATATTGAGACGGTTCTCCATATCTACGAATCTGTTACAGCAATTAAACTGAAATTTTGTATGTTGATTGTGGCAGTTAACATAAGTAGGATATATGAAAATAGGCTGTATAGTTCTTCACGGAACTACTTGTTAATGATTAGTTTATATACCGAATATCACATCCCCAACGAAACAACTCTTGAGATATCATTCAATGAAATGTACGTTTACCCGCTTAACACCTCCTTAAAACCCGAATAAACAAAAATCATTTCTTAGTTGACGTTTTCGACATACAGCGAACATATTCCCAAACTTTCATGTTTCCAACTTGAATAGTTCTCGCTGGGTGTGATGAGTGAGTGAGTCAGACAGGACATTTTCTTTCAATTACTTCTACCAGAATTTCACCCCTCCCCATGGGCCCCTTAAATTGGATTGATGGAAAAACGCTTGAACACCTATTAATTTATTTTTTAAGCTGTCTTTTTCCTCTGAGTTTGATGAGTGAGTGAGTTAGTCAGTCAGTTCGGACACTTTCTCTCCTTTTCCCCCCAGAATTTCACCCCACCCCATTGGCCCCTTAAATTAATTTATGAAAAAACGGTCGAACACCGATTTACTTACTTTTTAAGCTGATTTTTCTTTCGCTGAGTTTCAAATTTCTCGCCTATGTCGTTTAAGAGATAGGCCTACACGCTCCGTTAGGAATCCTTCAACCCCCAATTTTCACCCCTTTCACCTCATAATAATACACCACATCGAAAAATCCTTAGACACATGTCTGGTTATTTCTAATGATTAGTTTATATGCCGAGTATCACATCCACAAATGAAACCACTCGTGAGATAATGTCATTCAATGAAATGCAGGTTTAACCCCCTTAAGACCCCTTTAGAACCTGAATATCCGAAAATCCTCCCTTAGTAGACGGTTTTGACATACAATGAACATATCCCCAAACTGTCATGTTTCCAACTTCAATAATTTTGGCAGGGCGATGATGAGTGAGTGAGGACATTTTCTTTCAATTTTCTTTTATCGGAATTTCACCCCTCCCCATGAACTCCTTAAATTTGATTTATGAAAAAAAAACTGTCGAACAGCTATTTACTTACTTTAAAGCAGTTTTTTTTTACCCTGAGTTTGATGAGTGATTCAGTCAGTGAATCTGTTAGGGCACTTTCTTTCCTGATTCCCCCCCCCCCCCCCCGAATTTCACCCCTCCCCATGGGCCCCATTAATTGGATTTATGAAAAAAACGGTCAAACACATATTTACTTCTTTTGAATGTTGATTTTTTTCGCTGAGTTTCAAACTCCACGCCTATGTCGTTTAAGAGATGCACGCTCCGTTGGGATTCTTTCAATCCTCACTTTTCACCCCTTTCCCCTCATAATATTCACCACATCGAAAAACCCTCAGACACGTGTCGTCTTATTTTTAGCCTACTTTTCACATTTTGCAAAAATGAGGAAAAAGTAGTCTTATGAGATCGGGCAAATGTGTGTCTGTCTGTCTGTCTGTCTGTCCTTCTGTCTGTCTGTCTGTCTGGCTGTGTGTGTGTCCCCCCCTATCAACTCCTAAACGGCTGCAGCAATCAAAACCAAATTGAGTATGAGTAAAGATGTGCACCGGAATAGCTCACGTCCATATTTGAAAATGATGTCAGTGCTACCAACTGCTGAAAAAACGCACTAGAAATTTGAGCTCCATGTTGGATATCCTGCAAGGTATGCATAGGAGCTATTCCAAAATTGGCACACATGTAGTGTACCCATGTGAGTAATCTCGTTGGATAATATGCATCTGCCTCCAACTAGCATCAGCTCTCAGGCGTGTACGGTAACCCCAATTTAGCAGTGCATATTTTGGATTTGAGGCTAAAAGGTATCAACTCTACAATGATAAAGCACAACTCTATTCTAAAACTTTAATTCATTGAAATAAATCATGGCTTCAAACACAAAACAATACCCAAAAAGCATAAAATAAAAGCAAACAAAATTTTTACTTCCACAATCCACAAGTAAACAAATATGAAATCACAACAAAGTCATAACTAGCCATAAGGCTTTACCCTTCTGTGAACTTCACAAGAATACTAGTGCGCTGATGCACCTACGACTTCAAAACAAACTGTACATTAACATAACAGTCATACAATGTGACTTCTTTAATATTACAACAAGGATTATTCCTTAAACCTCTTTATGTTAAACAATTATGTGTGCCGTGCGTGTTTTAATATTTTTCTTCTCACCAATGAAATGCTTTGCATGCATTTACCTATTTGGACGTTGCACCAAAATCAACGTGCAACTCCATAATTATGTAAGCTACCCCCTACACATCCTCCAATTATATGGTTTCACCGCATGCTGTCTGTGATTCCTAGATAAAACGTTACGTTATAGCTTATGTCGGATTGTACGATAGACTACCTCGCGCTCATGGCGATTGGCATCTAGTCACCAACTACATGACTTGGTTCCAGTGACAGTACAAATATATCATGTAACTATTCGTCAGATAGCTAAATTAATGAACCATCAGGATTAACTATAATTATCCATGTGTTCACAAACCACATGGCTATAATACTCAACATAACAATCTTGCATTATATGTCGTTTCAACAAGGTCTAGACTCTTCCCTCTTTTACTTGCCTGAGCGGTCCGGGTGGTTGGCACCGACCCTCGGCTAAGGAAATCGCTACACAATAGAAAGTGGGATGGGTCGTTTCACCAATTATCTCGACCTTCCTAAAAGTTTGAAAGCTTCCCTCTCTCTAAGCAGTGGAGATTTACAAGACAAAATACTGTGTCCTGACCGACACTCATGTTCCCAAAGGATCTTAATTGACTATTATGCCAACAGGTATTGAATGAGCTTTTGTAATTATTCCTACGTCGAGGATAATGATTAATTAATGGCCTCACATGGGTCCATTCAACATGAAGGTTCGGGGTTCGTAATGCATGAGCCTGGCGGTTGACCGATGTCTCAAGTATAATATAGGCGCACAAAACTACTGTCGCCATGAGTTTTCGCTGCCCACGAGCGTACATAACTCATCTATAAGTTCTCGGGAAATCATAGAGCTGCGAGGTGTCCCTGTTTCCTCGACCCTTATAAAGATTCCAATCCGGAACACATTTCAATCCTTTCTTCAGAGTTAGGGTCCATCACTACAACTCTGCAATAAATAATATCTCCAACAATGTCCACGACATAGGAGAATTCATACGTAGAATAGACTATCTGGCCCCTAATGCTCCATGCTACGACATTCCGACCTCTAATATTAAGAGAAATCTAACATTCACTCTATAAGCTTCTCAATTAAGCTGCAAATTCAATTCAATAAAAGCTCTTTCATTACTGGTATCATTACCGAATATATGCAATATTCTGATATAAAACTTCTTTCCATAATTACTGAAATGTAATCTCATTGTAACATCTTCCTGCTTAGATTGATAAGTCTTGCACTTAGCGTTAATAATTCTGGCTTACAACAATTTATTTGTTTCCTGATGTGTTCATTCATACTCTTAATAACCATTATTATTATTATCATCATTTCTCACTGACATAAATGACCAAAATCATAATTTATTATTATTATTGAAAATCTCATTGACATAAATGACCAAAATCATTATTTATTATTATTCTCACATAAATTACCAAATTTTCCGACATAGCTAAACGTTTTAAACTCGAACAATCGCGTTCGTTACATTTACATAACTGATTGCCATTCTTAATTCATAGTGGGAATAGTTACTCCACTTAATGATACAAATCAACATTTCAACTCTATCAAAATCAACTCATTACTGATTAAACATGGAGGATCAGCCTCCTAACTGACTTTTATTGGCATCTATAAGGAATTCACAATATCTTTACGGAATCACAGACATGCATCGGTCCATACTTCTACATGATCATAACCATAATTTGTGGGGTACTTACATCTCTATAGGCATCTAAGGTGGCTCCGACCAATCATATTCTTCCATGTCGCCCGCCATAATGGGTTTAACGCGACATATTTCTCTTGTTTACACACATTTGATTACACATAATTTCTATCACCAACACGATACGTTGCATACCTTTCAGGAAGTTATCACTCCCCAAACATGTGAAACACTTCATCAAACACTACTTTAAATGATATTTTTACATATACATTACACTGAACACTCGTCACTTATACACACTTCAATGCTGAAATTCCCTAGCAGAGATCGAAATTGCAGGTGTCGACGGCATCTTACGTTACCAACTCCTGATTGAAAGTCTGGTTATCTGCTCTCGGAACTCTCCAACAGTTTTATGACGATCATTACTCCTACAGTAAGTGTCCTGCGTTACATCAATACGCTGGCTCCCAAACATGAGCGTTAACATCTGGTATTCTCATGGCAATACCAAACACTTAGTAAAGTTTCTTTCGCGCAGTCTATCGTAGTTACACATATACGATTAGTTAGTACTATACACACTGCGCTTAATAAAGTTCAACACTTTCACAATAATTATATACAATATTTCTACCGTTAGTCTATACGGTGCTTCGTAACTGAACACGTCATAGTTCGTGCTGCTGATTATGCCTGTATCACGACTATTATTCATACAAGCGTATTTACTGTTTCTTTTACACATACCCGTCTTTGTTCGGCGTCTTGATGAATAGAATCGTCATGCGTTTTGCCTTGACGAACTTGCTTCAACCTGGCTGTAGCTGACTGAAGTTTCACTCGAAGACTGCACGTAGCTTATTTGAAGACTTCTGTCTGCGGCTTACACGCTGTCTCGTACTGCTGCATATTTGCTGCATACTGATTGCAACTTATTGCCATTGTGCTACAATTGACAATTGAGTAAAACTATAACTGGCTGTAACTGCGCTTGGCGGCATGTAGACTGCGTGACTACTGAGTTAGACTGAGCTTGACTGAGTTAGAACAGAGTGAGTTTCAAAGTGAGGTTCAACTGAGAGCTCCTCCTGGGGTCTACTCCCTTATATCGGATTTCCACAGAAAGTAGAGCAACATCTTCCCGCGTAATCTTCGCTCCTCTCACAGCATGATTCAGGTCTTCAAACCATGATCATTGTGTTCCTCTCTCTTCACCGGTCCCAAAACTATATGTGTGCAAAGGAATCGCTCGTTCAATTAATTAATATTAATTCCTTTCTGCATGGCGTGGGACGCTACCTAGTCGGGAAATCCCCTACAACATCTCCACATCCATCCGCGAACAATGGTCGTTTTACAGTCCTTACGCACATCACTAAATATGCACCAATTTCGCAGGTAAAAGACTCTAAAATTATCTTCTTGCCAAGATATTCACCTGTGTGCAACTCTCATCTCGATTCGTTACTCCAATCACGAGTAATCAATGATTCTTCTGGGCATTTCACCGCCCCTACTCCAAATCTATTCTCCGTCGGGGAATAACTATGTCATTATTCAGGCCTCTCCCCTGCTCCAGACGACATAATGGGGTGACAGAGATGGACGTGGCTCCACTGGGACCAACCCACAATTCTGAGCCGATTAGTAAATGTCAGCTCTGCCCTCCTCTGTGCTTCAAACTCCCAATAGCTTACACCAAATCGTCTTATAATGATATAATCTGCTCATTATTTCCTACATTATTTTAATAAATAATGCCATTTCATCAAAAATCACACCAGTGATTATACATTTCTTTCGAGGGGTTTTTACCAAGAAACTCCCTGTACAGATCTCTGGTTCGCTTCCTGGCGGAACCTTTTTACTGAGATCACAGTCTCTGAGAACCATGTTCGATTCCAGTCAGCATAACCCCATCGGGTTCATGTTCCCCTTGCAAAACTTATAAAAGTCCAATGCAAGTGGCTTATATAAGTAACCAGCTGACTGTCGACCACCGTCTGTGTTTACGTCTGGGGTCCTTCACCTTGTCTGGCTACGAGTGGGTTAGTAGTGTTCCCCCTCCCACACTCGGCCTTGTTTCTGAGCTGTCTATTCTCCCTGCGAAGGGTCGCGTTTACAGCCTCAACCTCTCTGGCTACTCTGACCATTTCTTCATAGAATTCTCGCAAACACTGGCATTCTTTCTGCTCTCCGCTTACACTGGGTAAACTGTCTGTTTCTTGTCCCGTCTCGCCGTTCCAACATTCAGGTCTGCCTGCTTGGCTGCCTCCGCTCTCCACGTTGAGTTGGGTGTGCGTTACTAATTCTTCTTCTGGTTCATCGAATTCTTCTGGCGAGTAATAAATTTTTAAGTTTGCTATGTTCATAACGACCTCGTTTCCATTCTCTAAATGCCTTAACCTGTATGCATTGTTCTGGAGGTCTCTTATCACCTCGAACGGGCCGTGGTAAGCAAAAATGAACTTTTTATACTTCCGTGCCTCTGGATCTGAACTGGCGGGTTTCTTAATTAAAACTTTCTGTCCCACGAGAAGCGGTTTATGATACCTCTTCGCACGATTCCTTCTCTGACGTCTCTCCGCCTGTGTTTTGAGATTTTCAAAGGTTCGTTGGATCCTCAATTCTCTACCGGGCTGTGCGTCTACAGGTAATGGAATAACACCATTCCACGGTCTCTCTGGTCTCTGATCCAGATGTAGAGTAACGGGAACCTGACCTGTCGCCTCATGTACAGTATTATTTATACAGTATTCAATTACTTCTAGAAATTCAATCCAACGCCAATTCGCTTCAGAACAGTAGATCTTCATGTATTTCTGGATCTCTCTCATTACTCTTTCAACGGGACTTGCCTCAGGATGGCGAATGGTAGATAAAATCTGCCTAATTCCTAGAGTTTCCAGTTCTCGACGAAATTCTGCACTAGTAAAGCAACTTCCGTGGTCCGAGAGAATGTTATCCGGCTTCCCAAGAATCGGAATAACTCTCTCTTTCAGGCGCTTCAAGACCTGTTTTGAACTTGTCTTTTGAATGGGGCACAACACCACCATTTTCGAAAATACATCCATGGCTACAAAAATGTGTCTATTGCCTCTACGTGCTCTAGGCAATGGTCCAAAGTTGTCGATACTCAATAGCTGCCTTGGCTTCTCTGGTAACAACGGGATAGGTCGTTGCCTCATTAAAAAGGGATTCGGCTTTACCCTTTGGCAAAGATCACATGTTCTAATAGCATTTCTCACCGTTTCTCTCAATTTTGGCCAAGTAAATGCTTCCTTCAACAGAGCACAGATTTTATCTATCCCCGGATGGCCAAATGCTCTGTGGGCTAGCCATACTAATCTCCTCTGCAAAGATGCAGGAATTACAATCCTTTGACGTGTATGATCCACATCGTCCCACTTGTGTAATATCTGATTATACCATACATAATCTGTTGCCAATGCCTCCGCCTCTCTGTATATCGCAGTTCCCCTTGCTAAGCGTCCCTCGAAGTAATCGATTATCATCTTCAACCATGGGTCTTCGCGTTGTAGGTTGGTAATGTTCCTTAAGTCATCCAACGTCTTCTGATCTCGATTCTCAATCTGGACCGCTAGTACTTCTTCTTCTCTAGGGTAACGACTTAATATGTCCGGTATTACATTCTCTTTCCCTGGACAGTATTCTATTTCCACATTAAATTGCTGGATATACAGGGACCATCTTGTCAATCTCTGACTAGACAAATCTGTCTTTAACAAAAATGTTAAAGCTTTATGGTCTGTTCTCAGAACTATTCGGAAGCCGTACACGAGTTTGTGCCACGATTGCAACGCGTACAAAATTGCGAGCAATTCTATCTCTGTGATCGTGTAATTTTTCTCATGGGCTCTCAGTCTTCTGCTTATAAAGGCGATAAAAACTTTCTTCTCAGGCTGGTCAACATTTTCCTGGAATAGCATCGCTCCAATCCCAATAAGTGATGCATCCGTCTGTATGATAAACTTCTGGGTATAATCTGGGTATCCCAGTTTCACATATTCCAAAAGCATTTGTTTTGACCTCACGAATGCTTCCTGGCATTGCTCCGTCCAATTCCATCTGCCGCCTTTCTTCAATAGGTCCTGCAGTGGTGCTACTGTCGCAGTATAGTTTGGGCAGTGGTTCGAAAAGAATCCAATTACTCCCAAATACTGTCGGACGTGCTTAACTTTCGTGGGTCGAGGGAAATTCCGAATTATCTCCAATTTATCTGGATTAGGCTTCACTCCATTTGCATCAATAACATGCCCTAGGAATTTAACTTCCCTCTGACAGAAGTGCGATTTCTTGATATTGACCTTAAAGTTAGCCTCTCGAAGGTCATCTAGCAACTTCTTCAGGTCTCTCATGTGCTCCTCCAGAGATTCTGATGTGAGTAGAATGTCGTCTACATATCTGATGGTACTCTCTTTAACTTCATCTGATAGATTGCGATCTAACGCTCTTATCAGGGCTGAACCAGCTGTTTTCAACCCAAAAGGTAGCCTTAAAAATGTGAATGTATGTTGATCAAACATAAATCCTGTCAACAGACTAGTTTTCTTCTCTAATTCAAGATGGTGGAAACTGGATGTGATATCCAAGTTTGAGAATATAGTTTTTCCTTTAAACTTCCTGAGGATCTCTTTAATAGGTGGCACTTGGTCAAATTCCGGAATAACTCTCAAATTTAAGCGTCTCAGGTCCAAGCAGACTCTGACAGATCCGTCTGTCTTTGGTACAATTACCAATGGACTTACATAAGGCGTAGGTGTTTTCTCAATAACACCGGCCTCCAACATCTCCTGAATTGCCTCTTTCACTTTAGCATAATGCTTTTCAGCTATAGGGTAGGGTTTCTGCCTAAATGGTGTCCAATCACTGACTTGAAAAGCATAAGTGAAGTTCTTTATCCGACCAGGTCTCGAATCAAAGACTTCCTTCTGTTCCAGCAATAACTGCTTTAAATTTTCCTTCTCTTTTAGCCCAATTTTCGCTTCTTCTAGCTTCTCCGAAATGTATTCTTCCAATTTGGGTTCCAGATCTTTTTCCAAGTCTGTGGCTAGTGTTTTGAGCTCCGCTTCTAACTGCTCCATAGCTAACACTTCTTCATCAGCCACATCTCTGTATGTATGCCATACTTGTTCACTGGATCCTGGTTCAATTTCATTGAGTGCGACCTCTAAGCCTTCAGTTTCTTCATTCACATGGAACATAACCCTGTCCTGTGCTAGGTCAATTATCACTCTGTATTCCCTTATAAACTCTGCCCCAATAAGTAGGTTATAAGGTAGTTTGTTCACTAACAGAAAACTCTGTGAGAAAATAGAGCCTCCTATCTGTAAATCTAGGAATACCTGGTATTTACATATCATTGTTTTGTCTGGAATTACCCCTTTAATTTTGACACTGGAGATCGGTATCTTCAAAATGTTCTCTCTCCGGGCTATTTCATTATATAGAGCTTGTGTCATCAGGCTCACTGTTGATCCTGTGTCTAGCAGACTTCTGACTTTTAATCCTGCCACTCTCACAATTATAATAGGCAATTCTCTCTTGACCATGACCTGTGGTCCTCCTGTATCCTCAATCAATTCTTCTGGTTTGGCTATCCAATTGATGATGTTAATAGACTTCCATCCATCAGTCTCGAGCTCTTCTAATTTTGGCGTTTTTTTTTTCTTCAGCGCCCGCCCCTTTGGAGTTCCTTCTCTCCTGTTCGCTGCGCTGTAGTTCCAAACTCTTAGCTCCATCTCCATATCTGTCTGGCGATGTCCTGTTCTGCATGACTTCTTGCCAGCGGACTTGTGATTTCTGGGGCTCATCTCCCCTTTCTTCGAGGTATCGCAAAGAAGCATGATATCGCTCTTCTGCCTCGTCATCGAAGTTATTTCTCTCTTGGGGTCTCCAATTTCTATTATTGCCTTCCTGGCCATTATTACCTCCATTGTTATGGTACGGTTTGCCCCTGTTATTGTGTTTATTCCACGAACTTCGACCTCTTCCTGCTTTATTAGCATTTCCTTGGTACCTTGACTGCCATTTTCTGGGTTCCTGTTCCCATTTCCGTCCATAGGAATCTAAAGTTTCTGTGCTCGTGGCCTTGTTGTTCCTTGGAGCTTGCTGTTGGTCAGTCTGTGTGTTGGTCACGTGGACTTGTTCCACGGTTCGACTCTGACGCATAGTATTTGCTGTGGTGAGGTCCAGTTGCCTTAGAACTGTCTCCATTTCCATAGCAGTTTTCGCATTAGCCGAGATTAGTAGCCTTTGGATCTCGTATGGAAGCTGTTTGGCGATAGCAATGCATAGCTCCAGTTCACTAGGTTTTTGATCCAGCTCTTTAAAACGACACATCTGCGATATGAAGAATTCTGCGTACTTCGTCGGGTTGTTCGTGCTGTACTTTTTGGCATACAAATCCCGCCGTAAATTCTGCTGAGTCGCGGCGTCCCAATATCTCTTCAAGAATGCCTCGCGGAATTCCTCAACAGTATCAAAAGTGTAACGGAAGCTGCGAAACCATAATGCGCACTCCCCCTCTGTTAACTTCTCTATAGCACGTAGCCTACGCTCCTGCGGTATTCGTGCATCATTGAGATATTCAGTCACTTCCTTTAACCAATATTTTGGTGTCATACTACAGTGACTACCTGAAAACTTCCTAGGTTTTTCTTCGCTTGCCCTAATGACGTTTATCACCTGGGTGTGCATCGCGTTTTCATGTGGCGTCGATGCCGCAATTGGTACACCTGGCGTCATGTAAGGACTTTCTCCTGCGCCTGCAGCATTCCTGCTTATAGGTTGGGTTTCTAGGTCTGCCCACCTTGTTTTTCTTATATCCTCTATGCTGCCTTCACTTGACTTAGGATATTTCAGAAGTGTCTCCTCCTGTGCTATTATCCTAGTCTCCATTTGGTTATGGCGCATTTCTGCTCTTTCTAGGCGAGTAATGACTTCTTTTTCTATTCTCGTAAGCCTATCTCGGTTTTCCTCGGCTACTTGAAAAATTTTCACCTTGTCTTCTTTCAGACTTTGTTTGATATGGGATATTTCATCCTCTACGTCCTCTTCAATTTGAGCAAGGGTCTTGTCGCTTGCCTCTGTTTTCTGGCCTTCTCTTATTTCGAGTTCTTCTCTCAGACCTTTAATTTCATCTTGAATGTGTCCATTGACTTTAGACAATTCATTCCGGACCTTGGTGATCTCGCCTCTATTTTCCTCTTGTCTTTTATTGACTATGATAATGTCGCTTTGCACTTGGTCCAGTTCTTTATGAACTTTACCCATCTGACCTTTCACGTTGCCTACCAGCTCCTTACTCTCATGAGCGATAGCCTTAATTTCGCCTATTTCCTGGCATTGACCTAATATATTCTGGTCCTGTTTCTTGAGGTCACCGTTAATTGCTCTAGCGTAGCTTTTCAATTTCTGATCCCATTTGGAGTCTTTCTCCTCTAATCTCTGGTCTACTGTTTTCGTAAACTCTGCGAACTGTTTCGCTTGGCGTTCGAGATTCGCCTCATTTTGGATCTGAATATCCTTAATATCGTTAGACAACGCCTCTAATTTACTGTTGGTTTGCTCCTGAGCATGCCTACACGCTTGCAAATTACCCTCAAGTTTGGCTTCTATGGCCTCGAAACGTTTGTCAGTATTCACCTGCATTTCCGATACAATGCTTACAACAGTATCTGTTACTTCGGTCTTAATGACTTCTTGCATTTGACCTAACTTTTTGTCTAGTGCAACCTGATTTGCATCTAACCGATTACTCAATTCAGCTTTATATTCAACTTTATTTGCCTCTAAACGGTTGTTTAATTCAATCTGGTTATTGTTCATTGCAACCTGATTTGCATTAATTGCCTCCTGATTGGCATCTAACCTGTTATTTAACTCTCTCTGGTTCTCGTCTAACCGAGTGTTTATACTATCCTGGAACGCTTTGGTTTCCAGTTTACTCTGCTCGTGAACAGCGTCAAAATGCTGTTTCAGTCCTGCAATAACTTGCAAGATCTCCTCCGTACCTGGCATTTTACAATAACACACTTAAATATGCAGGCAGGCTTCCTGGAAAAATATGTGGATACGTTTCGAAGAGAAACATCAAACACTGCACACATATTGTGAAGTCGTACAAAACCTGATAATATTATGGTAGATTGTGGATTGGGTATGTAACGCTAGTACCCTTAGGCCATTCTCTTCTCAATAGAGAGATTCTGCGTTACCTCAAAAAGCCTACTGAATTCAACAATCACTCAAACACAGTTTGAGGCAAAACAATTACTATGGTTTTCCCCATGAAATACCATAAAAAATCTATGGGTTTTCCCTAAATCCCATAAGCTCCACGTATTCTGGGCGCCATGATAAATTAATATGTGTCGTGGTACTAGTATTAGTAGGACATCGGCCGTATTTTAATTTACTATAAAAACTGTTCAGGGAGTGGTTTTTACTGCCGAAAGCCCCACTTGGGCCACGCCATGATAAATTAATAGAGCTTTTTACTACCATAGACTCCACAGATGGGCGTCATGATAAACTATAGTGATATGCACAATCTATCAAAATTTATATATACGTATCGGAACTTAGCTATGGATTAGGAGCGGTCACACCCTACTTCGTTAATTCTTACTTTAATAGAGTTGTGTGCATTAAATCTGACCGACTTTAGTCGTACCTTTAGCTCAAATCACAGTATAGGACATCAATTCCCATGTACCCATGTGAGTAATCTCGTTGGATAATATGCATCTGCCTCCAACTAGCATCAGCTCTCAGGCGTGTACGGTAACCCCAATTTAGCAGTGCATATTTTGGATTTGAGGCTAAAAGGTATCAACTCTACAATGATAAAGCACAACTCTATTCTAAAACTTTAATTCATTGAAATAAATCATGGCTTCAAACACAAAACAATACCCAAAAAGCATAAAATAAAAGCAAACAACATTTTTACTTCCACAATCCACAAGTAAACAAATATGAAATCACAACAAAGTCATAACTAGCCATAAGGCTTTACCCTTCTGTGAACTTCACAAGAATACTAGTGCGCTGATGCACCTACGACTTCAAAACAAACTGTACATTAACATAACAGTCATACAATGTGACTTCTTTAATATTACAACAAGGATTATTCCTTAAACCTCTTTATGTTAAACAATTATGTGTGCCGTGCGTGTTTTAATATTTTTCTTCTCACCAATGAAATGCTTTGCATGCATTTACCTATTTGGACGTTGCACCAAAATCAACGTGCAACTCCATAATTATGTAAGCTACCCCCTACACATCCTCCAATTATATGGTTTCACCGCATGCTGTCTGTGATTCCTAGATAAAACGTTACGTTATAGCTTATGTCGGATTGTACGATAGACTACCTCGCGCTCATGGCGATTGGCATCTAGTCACCAACTACATGACTTGGTTCCAGTGACAGTACAAATATATCATGTAACTATTCGTCAGATAGCTAAATTAATGAACCATCAGGATTAACTATAATTATCCATGTGTTCACAAACCACATGGCTATAATACTCAACATAACAATCTTGCATTATATGTCGTTTCAACAAGGTCTAGACTCTTCCCTCTTTTACTTGCCTGAGCGGTCCGGGTGGTTGGCACCGACCCTCGGCTAAGGAAATCGCTACACAATAGAAAGTGGGATGGGTCGTTTCACCAATTATCTCGACCTTCCTAAAAGTTTGAAAGCTTCCCTCTCTTTAAGCAGTGGAGATTTACAAGACAAAATACTGTGTTCTGACCGACACTCATGTTCCCAAAGGATCTTAATTGACTATTATGCCAACAGGTATTGAATGAGCTTTTGTAATTATTCCTACGTCGAGGATAATGATTAATTAATGGCCTCACATGGGTCCATTCAACATGAAGGTTCGGGGTTCGTAATGCATGAGCCTGGCGGTTGACCGATGTCTCAAGTATAATATAGGCGCACAAAACTACTGTCGCCATGAGTTTTCGCTGCCCACGAGCGTACATAACTCATCTATAAGTTCTCGGGAAATCATAGAGCTGCGAGGTGTCCCTGTTTCCTCGACCCTTATAAAGATTCCAATCCGGAACACATTTCAATCCTTTCTTCAGAGTTAGGGTCCATCACTACAACTCTGCAATAAATAATATCTCCAACAATGTCCACGACATAGGAGAATTCATACGTAGAATAGACTATCTGGCCCCTAATGCTCCATGCTACGACATTCCGACCTCTAATATTAAGAGAAATCTAACATTTACTCTATAAGCTTCTCAATTAAGCTGCAAATTCAATTCAATAAAAGCTCTTTCATTACTGGTATCATTACCGAATATATGCAATATTCTGATATAAAACTTCTTTCCATAATTACTGAAATGTAATCTCATTGTAACATCTTCCTGCTTAGATTGATAAGTCTTGCACTTACCGTTAATAATTCTCGCTTACAACAATTTATTTGTTTCCTGATGTGTTCATTCATACTCTTAATAACCATTATTATTATTATCATCATTTCTCACTGACATAAATGACCAAAATCATAATTTATTATTATTATTGAAAATCTCATTGACATAAATGACCAAAATCATTATTTATTATTATTCTCACATAAATTACCAAATTTTCCGACATAGCTAAACGTTTTAAACTCGAACAATCGCGTTCGTTACATTTACATAACTGATTGCCATTCTTAATTCATAGTGGGAATAGTTACTGCACTTAATGATACAAATCAACATTTCAACTCTATCAAAATCAACTCATTACTGATTAAACATGGAGGATCAGCCTCCTAACTGACTTTTATTGGCATCTATAAGGAATTCACAATATCTTTACGGAATCACAGACATGCATCGGTCCATACTTCTACATGATCATAACCATAATTTGTGGGGTACTTACATCTCTATAGGCATCTAAGGTGGCTCCGACCAATCATATTCTTCCATGTCGCCCGCCATAATGGGTTTAACGCGACATATTTCTCTTGTTTACACACATTTGATTACACATAATTTCTATCACCAACACGACACGTTGCATACCTTTCAGGAAGTTATCACTCCCCAAACATGTGAAACACTTCATCAAACACTACTTTAAATGATATTTTTACATATACATTACACTGAACACTCGTCACTTATACACACTTCAATGCTGAAATTCCCTAGCAGAGATCGAAATTGCAGGTGTCGACGGCATCTTACGTTACCAACTCCTGATTGAAAGTCTGGTTATCTGCTCTCGGAACTCTCCAACAGTTTTATGACGATCATTACTCCTACAGTAAGTGTCCTGCGTTACATCAATACGCTGGCTCCCAAACATGAGCGTTAACATCTGGTATTCTCATGGCAATACCAAACACTTAGTAAAGTTTCTTTCGCGCAGTCTATCGTAGTTACACATATACGATTAGTTAGTACTATACACACTGCGCTTAATAAAGTTCAACACTTTCACAATAATTATATACAATATTTCTACCGTTAGTCTATACGGTGCTTCGTAACTGAACACGTCATAGTTCGTGCTGCTGATTATGCCTGTATCACGACTATTATTCATACAAGCGTATTTACTGTTTCTTTTACACATACCCGTCTTCGTTCGGCGTCTTGATGAATAGAATCGTCATGCGTTTTGCCTTGACGAACTTGCTTCAACCTGGCTGTAGCTGACTGAAGTTTCACTCGAAGACTGCACGTAGCTTATTTGAAGACTTCTGTCTGCGGCTTACACGCTGTCTCGTACTGCTGCATATTTGCTGCATACTGATTGCAACTTATTGCCATTGTGCTACAATTGACAATTGAGTAAAACTATAACTGGCTGTAACTGCGCTTGGCGGCATGTAGACTGCGTGACTACTGAGTTAGACTGAGCTTGACTGAGTTAGAACAGAGTGAGTTTCAAAGTGAGGTTCAACTGAGAGCTCCTCCTGGGGTCTACTCCCTTATATCGGATTTCCACAGAAAGTAGAGCAACATCTTCCCGCGTAATCTTCGCTCCTCTCACAGCATGATTCAGGTCTTCAAACCATGATCATTGTGTTCCTCTCTCTTCACCGGTCCCAAAACTATATGTGTGCAAAGGAATCGCTCGTTCAATTAATTAATATTAATTCCTTTCTGCATGGCGTGGGACGCTACCTAGTCGGGAAATCCCCTACAACATCTCCACATCCATCCGCGAACAATGGTCGTTTTACAGTCCTTACGCACATCACTAAATATGCACCAATTTCGCAGGTAAAAGACTCTAAAATTATCTTCTTGCCAAGATATTCACCTGTGTGCAACTCTCATCTCGATTCGTTACTCCAATCACGAGTAATCAATGATTCTTCTGGGCATTTCACCGCCCCTACTCCAAATCTATTCTCCGTCGGGGAATAACTATGTCATTATTCAGGCCTCTCCCCTGCTCCAGACGACATAATGGGGTGACAGAGATGGACGTGGCTCCACTGGGACCAACCCACAATTCTGGGCCGATTAGTAAATGTCAGCTCTGCCCTCCTCTGTGCTTCAAACTCCCAATAGCTTACACCAAATCGTCTTATAATGATATAATCTGCTCATTATTTCCTACATTATTTTAATAAATAATGCCATTTCATCAAAAATCACACCAGTGATTAAATATACATTTCTTTCGAGGGGTTTTTACCAAGAAACTCCCTGTACAGATCTCTGGTTCGCTTCCTGGCGGAACCTTTTTACTGAGATCACAGTCTCTGAGAACCATGTTCGGTTCCAGTCAGCATAACCCCATCGGGTTCAGTAGATAATACTATTTCAGATTAATTTCCAGGAGGCCAACCATGACAGTGTTGCCAAAATAATGTTAAGCCTTCTGATAGGTTCAATGTTTAAATGCATATAACTTCTACACTATCAACTGGATTTCAACCAAATTTTGTATGTAATATCTGTACATAAACAGATATGACTGAGCGTATTCTTAGGAGCCACCAGGGCTGCTAACTGTTAATAATTGCTCTCTCTATTTTTTTTATCCAAATACCAATATATCAGAATGTGTGCAAGCCGACAGCTTTAAACTATGCACACGTATAGTACCTGACATGTTTGATTAATTTTGGAGTAACTTATATACGTCAGTTCTACCAACATGATTCTAAGCCTGCTGATAGGGCCAATTTTTAAATACATGTAACTTCTATACTATCAGTAGGATTTCATCCAAATTTCGCATGTGCTATGTGTAACATATCAGATATGACTATAAGTATTCTTCAGTGCAATCAGGGCTGCCAACTGTTAATAAATGCTGTCTATATTTTTTACCCTAATATCAATATATCAGTAAGTATGCAAGCCAACAGCTCTATACTTTGCACACGTATAGCACCTGACATTCTAGATTAATTTGGAGTAATTAATACAAGGCAGTGCTGACAACATGATTCTATGCCTGCTGATATGTCCAATTTTAAAATACATGTAACTTCTATACTAACAAATGGATTTCATCCAAAATTGGCACAACAAGATATCATAATATTTCAGATTATTTCTGACCAGCACACGCATGGTATTGTTGGCAACATGCTTTTACGCCTGCTGATAGATCCAGTGTCTAATTGCATGTAACGTCCATTGGACTTCAAACAAATTTTGTATTCTGTACCTTAAGAAATGGAACTAAGCATATATTCAGTCACCAGGGCTGCCAACTGTAGTGCTCTATTAGGCTACATTATACCAGGTATATTTTGAATTAATTAGATATTTCGATATTACCAACTTAATTTCGTCATTATTCTAGATAGGTTCATATTCTGTAGAATAATCATTGGCATGAAAATTAGGCTGTATAGTTCTTAACGGAACTTCTTGTTTAGCCTACTTTCGATTTTTGCAAAAAATGAAAGTAGACTTATGAGATCAACACAGGGCGAAAAAAGTGTGTCTGTCTGTTTGTGTGTATGTGTGTGTGTGAGTCTGTGTGTGTGTATGTGTGTGTGTGTGTGTGAGAGAGTCTGTGTGTGTGTCTGTGTGTGTGTGTGTGTGTCTGAGTGTGTGTGAGTGTGTGTACTCTGAATGTCTGTCCCCCCCTATCAATTCGAACACGGTGAATGCGAATTGAACGAAATTTGGTACAAAGGTAGCACTAGCAAAGGACACCTCAGTGTCATGTTTTATATCGCCGCCATCTTGACGGAAACTTAATGGCGGCCACACAAATGTTCAAAGCTTAATTCAAATTACGACTAACCTAATCATCTGATCTCTACCAAATATTGCAACAACATACCTTTATCGAGGGAGCATCTTTTGACCAAACCAATAGGTCATCAGCGAATAGTTTGCGGACGGCGGCCATCTTTGTGTGAAAATCGTTTCCCCCTATTAATTCGAACACGGTGCAACCGAATGGAACGAAATTTGGTACAGAGGTAGTACTAACAAAAGGCACCTCAGTGTCATGTTTTATATTGCCGCCATCTTGACGGAAACGTAATGGCGGCCACACTAATGTTCAAAGCTTAAATAAAATTACGACTAACCTAATCACATCCGATCTCTATTAAATTTTGCAACAACAAACGTTTATGGGGGGAGCATCCTTTGACCAAACTAGCAGGTCATCAGCTTAATAGTTTGCGGATGGCGGCCATCTTTGTTTGAAAATCGATTCCCCCTATTAATTCGAACACGGTGCAACCGAATGGAACGAAATTTGGTACAGAGGTAGTACTAACAAAAGGCACCTCAGTGTCATTTTTTATATCGCCGCCATCTTGACGGAAACGTAATGGCGGCCACACTAATGTTCAAAGCTTAAATCAAATTACGATTAACCTAATCATCCGATCTCTACCAAATTTTGCAACAACATACCCTTATAGAGCTAGCATCCTTTGACCAAATGAATAGGTCATTAGCCTAATAGTTTGCGGATGGCGGCCATCTTTGTGTGAAAATCAATTCCCCCTATTAATTCAAACACGGTGAAACCGAATGGAACGAAATTGGGTACAGAGGTAGCACTAGCAAAGGGCATCTCAGTGTCATGTTTTATATCGCCGCCATATTGACGGAAACGTAATGGCGGTCACACAAATGTTCAAAGCTTAAGGTAAATTACGACTAACATAACCATCCGATCTCTACCAAACTTTGCAACAACATACCTTTATGGAGAGAGCATCCTTTGACCAATCTAATAGGTTATTAGCCTAATAGTTTGCCGATGACGGCCATCTTTATGTCAAAATTGATTCCCCCTATTAATTCGAACACGGTGGAACCGAATGGAACGAAATTTGGTACAGAGGTAGTACTAACAAAAGGCACCTCAGTGTCTTGTTTTATGTCGCCGCCATCTTGACGGAAACGTAATGGCGGCCACACAAATGTTCAAAGCTTATATCAAAGTACGATTAACCTAATCATCCGATATCTACCAAATTTTGCAACTACATACCGCTACTGAGGGAGCATCCCTTGACCAATCTAATAGGTCATCAGCGTAATAGTTAGCGTATGGCGGCCATCTTTGTGTGAAAATCGATTCCCCCTATTAATTCGAACACGGTGCAACCGAATGGAACAAAATTTGGTACAGAGGTAGTACTACCAAAAGGTACCTCAGTGTCGTGTTTTATATCACCGCCATCTTGACGGAAACGTAATGGAGGCCACACAAATGTTCAAAGCTTAAATCAAATTACGATTAACCTAATCATCCGATCTCTACCAAATATTGCAACAACATACCCTTATAGAGGAAGCATCCTTTGACCAAATGAATAGGTCATTAGCCTAATAGTTTGCGGATGGCGGCCATCATTGTGTGAAAATCAATTCCCCCTATTAATTCCAACACGGTGAAACCGAATGGAACGAAATTTAGTACAGAGGTAGCATTAGCATAGGGCATCTGAGTGTCATGTTTTATATCGCCGCCATATTGACAGAAACGTACTGGCGGCCACACAAATGTTCAAAGCTTAAGTTAAATTACGACTAAAATAATCATCCGATATCTACCAAACTTTGCAACAACATACCTTTATGGAGGGAGCATCTTTTGACCAATCTAATAGGTCATCAACGTAATAGTTTGCGTATGGCGGCCATCTTTGTGTGAAAATCGATTCCCCCTATTAATTCGAACACGGTGCAACCGAATGGAACAAAATTTGGTACAGAGGTAGTACTACCAAAAGGTACCTCAGTGTCGTGTTTTATATCACCGCCATCTTGACGGAAACGTAATGGAGGCCACACAAATGTTCAAAGCTTAAATCAAATTACGATTAACCTAATCATCCGATCTCTACCAAATATTGCAACAACATACCCTTATAGAGGAAGCATCCTTTGACCAAATGAATAGGTCATTAGCCTAATAGTTTGCGGATGGCGGCCATCATTGTGTGAAAATCAATTCCCCCTATTAATTCCAACACGGTGAAACCGAATGGAACGAAATTTAGTACAGAGGTAGCATTAGCATAGGGCATCTGAGTGTCATGTTTTATATCGCCGCCATATTGACAGAAACGTACTGGCGGCCACACAAATGTTCAAAGCTTAAATCAAATTACGATTAACCTAATCATCCGATATCTACCAAATTTTGCAACTACATACCGTTATGGAGGGAGCATCTTTTGACCAATCTAATAGGTCATCAACGTAATAGTTTGCGTATGGCGGCCATCTTTGTGTGAAAATCGATTCCCCCTATTAATTCGAACACGGTGCAACCGAATGGAACGAAATTTGGTACAGAGGTAGTACTAACAAAAGGCACCTCAGTGTCATGTTTTATATCGCCGCCCAGCGGTCAAGCTGTTGGCCTCTCACCAAGGTGGACTGGGTTCGATTCCCGGTCAATGCATGTGAGATTTTCCATGTGAAATGCCATGTCCTGTGGTTCGGATTCCACGTTAAAAGGAGGTCCCGTGGCTCATGATCTCAAGATTAACGGTCACGTTAAACTACAAGCTTCCTTCCTTTTTTATATCGCCGCCATCTTGACGGAAACGTAATGGCGGCCACACAAATGTTCAAAGCTTAAATCAAATTACGATTAACCTAATCATCCGATCTCTACCAAATATTGCAAAAACTTACCCTTGTAGAGGAAGCATCCTTGACCAAATGAATAGGTCATTACCCTAATAGTTTGCGGATGGCGGCCATATTTGTGTGAAAATCAATTCCCCCTATTAATTCAAACACGGTGAAACCGAATGGAACGAAATTTAGTACAGAGGTAGCAATTGCAAAGGGCATCTGAGTGTCATGTTTTATATCGCCGCCATATTGACAGAAACGTAATGGCGGCCACACAAATGTTCAAAGCTTAAGTTAAATTGTGTGTGTTTGAGTCTTCAGTCTTTTGACTGGTTTGATGCAGCCCTCCATGCCTCCCTGTCCTGAGCTAACCGTTTCATCTCTACATAGCTACCACACCCTACATCCGAGGCAATCTGTTTAACATATTCTAACCTTGGTCTACCCCTACAGTTCTTGTCCTCGACCCTTCCTTCCATAACTAAGCTTGCTATTCCTGGGTGTCTTAGTATGTGTCCTACCAACCTATCTCTTCTCTTCATTAGCAGTCGCCAGAAACATCTCTCCTCTCCCACTCGCCTTAATACCTCTTCGTTTGTAACCCTATCTACCCATCTGATCTTCATCATTCTCCTGTAACACCACATTTCAAATGCTTCAATTCTCCTCTTTTCTGCTGCACCAATAGTCCAAGTTTCACTTCCATAGAGCGCCACGCTCCAGACAAAGGCTTTCAAAAATGACTTCCTAATACCTAAATCTATATTCGATGTCAACAGATTCCTTTTTTGTAGGAAGGCTTTCCTTGCCTGAGCCAACCTACTTTTTAGATCCTCTTTGCTTCGTCCATCACTGGTTATTCTGCTTCCTAAGTAACAGAAGTCTCCAACTTCCTTCAGCTTTTCACCTGCCAATTTGATCTCCATAGAAGTTTCTGATTTATTTCGGCTGCATTCCAGTATTTTTGTTTTACATTTATTAATTTTCATCATGTATTCATTCTGTAAGACGGAGTCCATACCATTCAAAAACTGATTCAAATCCTCAGGCGTGTCGGCCAAGATGACGATGTCATCAGCAAATCTCAGAGTTGAAATTATTTCTCCTTGAATCTTCACTCCCACTTTAAATTGTTCTCCAATTTCCTTCATTGCTTGTTCAATGTAAAGATTGAAAAGTATGGGTGATAAGTTGCAGCCTTGCCTTACACCTTTCTGAATACCAGCTTCTCTCTCATGTCCTTCAGCTCGAATGACTGCTGTCTGGTTTCTGTATAGATTGTAGATCACCCTCCTATCCCTGTACTTTATTCCAATAGATTTCAAAATGTCAACCAATTTAGTCCAATCAACGTTATCAAAAGCCTTTTCTAAGTCTACAAATGCCATGAACGTTCTCTTACCTTTCCTTAATCTACCTTCCAAAATCAGCCTAAGACTTAGTACAGCTTCCCTTGTTCCTACATTTCTCCTGAAACCAAACTGGTCTTCACCCAACTCCGTTTCTATCTGGCTTTCAATCCTCTTGTAAATTATTCTAGACAGGATCTTTGAAGAATGAGTAATCAAGCTGATTGTACGGTAATCTTCACATCTGTCAGCTCCCACTTTCTTTGGTATAGGGATGATAACATTCTTCCCGAAATCAGGGGGTACCTCACCTGTCTCATAAATCCTACACACCAAGTGAAATAACCTGATCAGACCTTCATCTCCTATGCAGCGTAGCAACTCAATCGGTATATCATCTATGCCTGGTGCTTTGTTCCTGTCTAAGTCCTCTAATGCTCTGTCAAATTCTGATCTCAATATTAAATCTCCTTTTGCATCCTCATCAATATCCTCCTCCCTTTCCATTACATGATTCTCAATCTCCTTTCCCTTATACAAACTCTCTATGTAAGCTTTCCATCTCTCAACCTTTTCTTCCCTATCTGTTAGAGGCTTTCCATTTGTGTCCTTAATATTACAGCACTTAGTCTTCTTTTCCCCAAAAGTATTCTTAATCCTTCGATAAGCTGTGTCTACTTTTCCTAATTTCAGACAATTTTCTATACCTGCACATTTCTCTTTCAACCATTCTTCTTTCGCTTCCTTGCACTTCTTGTTAACCTCATTTCTCAGACGTCTGTATTCTGCTTTCCCCTTTTCATCTCTTACATTCTTGTGCTTCCGCCTTTCATCCATCAATTCTAGTATATCCTGAGTGATCCACGGTTTTCTACCTATTCTCTCTTTCCTACCAATGTTTTCTTCTGCGGATTTTGTTATTTCATTCTTCAAAAGTGCCCATTCGTCTGCAATTGAAGTTTTTTAGGGTTTTTCATTAGTCCTTCCTTTATACTCTTCTTGAATCTTTCGTTTACATCCTTCTCTTTCAGTCTGTCTATTGCCCACCTTTTTGGCGTTTGACTTTTCTTCAGTTTCTTCAACTTTAATCTGCATTTCATTACAACCAGATTGTGGTCAGTGTTTATGTCAGCACCAGGATATGTTTTACAATACAAAATCTGGTTTCGAAACCTCTGCTTGACCATAATGAAGTCGATTTGGTAACGCCCTGTATCTCCTGGTCTCATCCATGTGAATATTCTTCTATTGTGGTTATTGAATAAGGTGTTAGCTATGACCAACTCATGCTCAGTGCAGAATTCTACCAGCCTGCTTCCTCGATCATTCCTTTCACCTAATCCGAAATCTCCTACTATCTTCCCTTCTCTCCCTTTTCCTACCTCAGCATTCCAATCTCCCATTACTATAACATTTTCATCACCTTTGATATACCTCAGAATGTCATCTATTTCTTCGTAGACCTTTTCAACATCCTCATCATCAGCTTGACTGGTAGGCATGTAGACTTGTACCACTGTGGTGCACGTAGGTTTAGTATTGGTTTTTGCTACAATAATCCGTTCACTGTATTGCTCATAATATTCCACCCGCTGTCCAAGTTTCCTACTCAATATGAGACCAACTCCTGCTTGGCCATTGTTTGATTTAGTGCTAATGACCCTATAGTCTCCTGACCAAAAGTCCTGTTCTTCCTGCCAGCGCATTTCACTAATCCCAACCAAATCCAACCTCAACCTATCCATTTCCCGTTCTATGTTTTCTAACGTTCCACTTCCTAGCAGACTTCTAACATTCCACGCTCCGATCCGTAGAATGTCAGATTTCCTCTTTGTCACTTCTGTGATGTTAACCCCCTCTCGAGTAGTCCCCACCCGGAGATCCGAACGGGGGACTAGTTTACCTCCGGATTGAAATTTTACAAGGGAGGAGGCCATCATCACATGTAATTATGCATAGAGAGGTGCATATCCTCGGGAATAGCATTACGGCTGTAGTTTCCCGTTGCTTTCAGCCGTGCAGCAGAACGCAGTGTAGCCATTAGTTGGCTTATATTATCAATATCTTAACCGTCTATTAGACTAGTAAAGAATTGATTTATTCTGAAAGGCTGCTACTCCCTTTCAGAATAAGTAAAGAGCAATTCTACTACAAAATACTAACCTTCTACTAACAATTAAATACCAAAATTCTACTAACGAAAAAAATACTAAAGTTTCACCAACAACAAATACTACCACTAAAACAGTCTGTCACCAGGCCCACTCATATGCACCCTCACCAGACACACTCACACACCACAGTCTAATAGAACAATGACATATATCTAATAAACAAATTAACTTCATACTTACAACTAAAACTAACTACATACTTACTGTACTGTAATTGACAATATTTACAAAATTTAAAATGATAATCTGGTAGCAAAAATATCTACCCCGTCCAGGATTCGAACCCGAGATCTCTAGGTAGGTCACTTAGGATAGCTTAAACCGCCCTCGGTTCGATAATCGGAATTGGTGGGTTCCAAGTTATGGGTTATAATGCTTTAATAATTCTCACGGCCACCATCTCGAAATGGTACGGCTGATGACCTTGTAGTTTGGGCGCAACACACGTCCCGTATGAAGGCATGTTGTTAGCAAATTTGGAAGAGATCGGATGATTAGTTTAGCCGTAATTTGATTTTACGTTTTGAACGTTTGGGTGGCCGCCATTCAGTTTTGGTAAAGATGGCGGCGATAAAAACATTACACTGTAGTGCCCTTTACCAGTGCTATCTCTGCATCAAATTTCGTTCAATTCGGTTTCGTTGTGTTTGAATTGATAAGGAGGAACACATATACACACTCACACCCTCACACACAGACAGACTGTCAACTTTTGGTCCGTGTAGATCTCATTATGACTAACATAACCAGCCGATCTCTACCAAACTTTGCAACAACATACCTTTATGGAGGGAGCATCCTTTGACCAATCTAATAAGTTATTAGCCTAATAGTTTGCGGATGGCGGCCATCTTTATGTCAAAATTGATTCCCCCTATTAATTCGAACACCGTGGAACCGAATGGAACGAAATTTGGTACAGAGGTAGCACTAACAAAGGGCACCTCAGTGTCATGTTTTATATCGCCGCCATCTTGACTGAAACGTAATGGCGGCCACACGAATGTTCAAAGCTTAAATCAAATTACGATTAACCTAATCATCCGATCTCTACCAAACTTTGCGACTACATACTTTTATGGAGGGAGCATCTTTTGACCAATCTAATAGGTCATTTGCCTAATAGTTTGCGGATGGGGGCCATCTTTGTGTCAGAATCGATTCCCCCTATTAATTCAAACACGGTGAAACCGAATTGAACGAAATTTGGTACAGAGGTAGCACTAGCAAAGGGCATCTCAGTGTCATGATTAATATCGCCGCCATATTGACAGAAACGTAATGGCGGTCACACAAATGTTTAAAGCTTAAATCAAATTACGACTAACATAACCATCCGATCTCTTCCAAACTTTGCAACAACATACCTTTATGGAGGGTGCATCCTTTGACCAATCTAATAGGTCATTAGCCTAATAGTTTGCGGATGGCGGCCATCTTTATGTCAAAATTCATTCCCCCTATTAATTCGAACACGTTGGAACCGAATGAACGAAATTTGGTACAGAGGAAGCACTAGCAAAGGGCACCTCAGTGTCATGTTTTATATCACCGCTATCTTGACGGAAACGTAATCGCGACCACCCAAATGTTAAAAGCTAAAATGTAATTACGACCAACCTAATAATCTAGTCTCTACCAAATTTTGCAACACCATATCTTTATGTGGGAAACATATTCTGACCAAACTGCAAGAACATCAGCCCAATAGTTTGCAGATGGTGGCCAAGTATGTGTGCAAATCGATTTCCCCTATCAATTCAAACACGGTGAAACCGAATTGAACGAAATTTGGTACAGAGGTAGCACTAGCAAAGGGCACCTCATATTCATGTTTAATATCCCTTTAGCACGTTGTATTTCAACAAGCTACTACAACCAACATTCAATCATACTCCTTGAAAAGGACAAAGAGTTATAACATTACTCATGCATTTAGCAGAAGGTAGGCTATATGTTCTTTACTGTTAATGATGAGTTTATATGCCGAGTATCACATCCTCCAATGAAACCAATCGGGAGATATTGCTATTCAATGAAATGCAGGTGTACCCCCTTAACGCCCCTTTAGAACCTGAATATCCAAAAATGCTCTCTTAATGGGCATTTTCGGCCCTTGGGAAGCTGCATACCTAATTTAATTCCAATCCGCTCGGTGGTTTCTGAGAATTCGTGAAGAATGAATGAGTGAGTTAGTGGTATTTGACAAATATATAGTAGAAAGAAGATAGTGTCAAGTCTTTGTTATGCTAAAGTCGGTTGACAGTGCAGTGTGAGCAGTTGAGTAACTAACGGGATTTCAAGTAACGATCCTCATTTTCTATACCGGTAGTGCAGAGCGCAACTGGCATCCAGTCGGCCGTGTCTCGACTTGAGCTATGTTGCCATGGAAACTATCCACCTTGCCATTCCTTCATGAGTATATTTTATGATTTGATTAGCCTGTGCTTGAGTCCAAAAGGGCCGAAATCAGAAGAATGAGAAAGACTATCGAAAATTCATGTAGCCAGCGGTTCCTTCTGGGTCCTACAATATGTGTGTGCAAAATTTGGTTGAGATTGGTGGAACGGTGTAGATTTGTATACGGAACAGACCCACCCACATACATACATACATACATACATACATACATACATACAGACTTTCACTTTTATATATATTTCATATATATATATTTCATATAAAAGTGAAAGTCTGTATGTATGTATGTATGTATGTATGTATGTGGGTGGGTCTGTTCCGTATACAAATCTACACCGTTCCACCAATCTCAACCAAATTTTGCACACACATATTTTAGGACCCTGAAGGAACCGCTGGCTACATGAATTTTCGATAGTCTTTCTCATTCTTCTGATTTCGGCCCTTTTGCACTCCAGCACATGCTAATCAAATCATAAAATATACTCTTGAAGGAATGGCAAGGCGGATAGTTTCCATGGCAACATAGCTCAAGTCGAGACACGGCCGACTGGATGTCAGTTGCGCTCTGCACTACCGATATAGAAAATGAGGATCTTTACTTGAAATCCCGTTAGTTACTAAACTGCTCACACAGCACTGTCAACCGAGTTTAACATAGCAAGACTTGACAATATCTATCTACTACATATTTGTCAAATACCACTCACTCACTCATTCATTCATCACGAATTCTCAGAAACCACCGAGCAGATTGGAATGAAATTTGGTATGCAGCTTCCACAAGAGCCGCAAATGCCCGCTAAGAGAGGATTTTTGGATTTTCGGGTTCTAAAGGGGTGTTAAGGGGGTAGACCTGCATTTCATTGAATAGCAATATCTGCCGATTGGTTTCATTGGCGGATGTGATACTCCGCATATAAACTCATCTTTAAAAATAAGAAGACACGTGTCTGAGGGTTTTTCGATGTGGTGTATATTATGAAGTGAAAGGGGTGACAAGTGGGGATTGAAAGAATCCTAACGGAGCGTGTATCTCTCAAACGACATAGGCGAGGAGTTTGAAACTCAGCGAAAAAAAAATAACATAAAAAAGAAGTAAATATGTGTTTGACCGGTTTTTCATAAATCCAATTTAAGGGGCCCATGGGGAGGGGTGAAATTCTGGGGATGGGGGAACAGGAAAGAAAGTGTCCTAACTGATTGACTGAGTCACTCATCAAACTCAACGGGGGAAAACTGCTTTAAAGTAAGTAAATAGCTGTTCGACAGTTTATTTCATAAATCAAAATTAAGGGATTCATGTGGAAGGGAGAAATTTGGAAAAAGGGTAGTTGAAAGAAAATGTCCTGACTCACTCACACAATGATCATCGCCCAGCCAAAATTATTGAAGTTAGAAACATGACAGTTTGGGGATATGTTTATTGTATGTCAAAACCGTCTACTAAGGGAGTCTTTTCGGATATTCCGGTTCTAAAGGGGTTTAAGGGGGTTAAATCTGCATTTCATTGAATAACAATATCTCCCGATTGGTTTCATTGTGGGATGAGATACACGGCATATAAACTCATCATTAAAAAGTAAGAGAACACGTGCCTGAGGGTTTTTCGATGTGGTGTATATTATGAGGTGAAAGGGGTGAAAAGCGGGAATTGAAAGATTCCTAACGGAGCGTGTATCTCTTAAATGACATAGGCGAGGAGTTTGAAACTCAGCGGGAAAAAATCAGCATAACAATAAGTAAATATGTATTTCACAGTTTTTTCTTAAATCCAATTTAAGGGGCCCATTGGGAGGGGTGAAATTCTTGGGGGAGGGAGAAACAGGAAAGAAAGTGTCCTAACTGATTGATTGACTGACTCACTCACTCATCAAACTCAGGGGGAAAAACTGCTTTAAAGTAAGTAAATAGCTTTTCGACAGTTTTTTGATCAATCAAATTGAAGGGGTTCATTGGGGGGGGGGGGGGGGGGGTGAAATTCTGAAGAAAATAACATGAAAGAAAATGTCCTGACTCATTCACTCACTCATCATTGCCCAGCCAAATATATTGAATTTGGAAACATATCATTTCGGGGATATGTTCGTTGTATGTCAAAACCATACACTAAGGCAGGATTTTTGGATATTCAAGTTCTAAAGGGGTCTTAAGGGGGTTAACCTGCATTTCATTGAATGACAATATCTCACGAGTGGTTTCATTTGTGGATGTGATACTCGGCATATAAACTAATCATTAAAAACAAGATGTTCAGTAAAGAACATATAGCCTACTTTCTCCTAAATGCATGGGTATTGTTATAACTCTTTATCCTTTTCAAGGAGTATGATTGAATGTTGGTTGTAGTAGCTTGTTGAAATACAACGTGCTAAAGAGGTATTAAACATGAATATGAGGTGCCCTTTGCTAGTGCTACCTCTGTACCAAATTTCGTTCAATTTGGTTTCACCGTGTTTGAATTGATAGGGGGAATCGATTTGCACACATACTTGGCCACCATCTGCAAACTATTGCGCTGATGTTCTTGCAGTTTGGTCAGAATATGTTTCCCACATAAAGATATGGTGTTGCAAAATTTGGTGGAGACTAGATTATTAGGTTGGTCGTAATTACATTTTAGCTTTTAACATTTGGGTGGCCGCGATTACGTTTCCGTCAAGATAGCGGTGATATAAAACATGACACTGAGGTGACCTTTGCTAGCGCTACCTTTGTACCAAATTTCGTTCAATTCGCATTCACCGTGTTCGAATTGATAGGGGGGACAGACATTCAGAGTACACACACTAACAATCACACACACACACACACAGACACACACACACACACAGACACACACACAGACTCACACACACATACACACACACACACACACACACACACAGTCTCACACACACACATACACACACACTGACAGACACACTTTTTTCGCCCTGTGTTGATCTCATAAGTCTACTGTCATTTTTTGCAAAAATCGAAAGAAGGCTAATAAGCAGACATGTGTCTAAGGGTTTTTCGATGTGGTGTATTATTATGAGGTGAAAGGGGTGAAAATTGGGGGTTGAAGGATTCCTAACGGAGCGTGTAGGCCTATCTTTTAAACGACATAGGCGAGAAATTTGAAATCGAAAAAGAAATCAGCTTAAAAAGTAAGTAAATCGTTGTTCGACCGCTTTTTCATAAATTAATTTAAGGGGCCAATGGGGTGGGGTGAAATTCTGGGTGAAAGAATGAGAGAAAGTGTCCTAACTGACTGACCAACTCACTCACTCATCAAACTCAGGGGAAAAAAGACAGCTTAAAAAATAAGTTAATAAGTGTTCAAGCGTTTTTTCATCAATCCAATTCAAGGGGCCCATGGGGAGGGGTGAAATTCTGGTAAAAATAATTGAAAGAAAATGTCCTGTCTGACTCACTCACTCATCACGCCCAGCGAAAACTATTAAAGTTGGAAACATGAAATTTTGGGAGTATATTCGCTGTATTGTGCCCGTTTAAACCGGAGTCCGCACGACCACATATGCATTTTACCAATAATCAGTCAGCACGAGAGTCAAAATATCCCGGGGCGCCAGATGGGTTAAAGCTAATCGCAAAAACGACATCAAATGAAAAAAATGCTTTACTGATTTTTGGCTCAATGCAACATTAAGGATAGAAGGAGATTCAACTGGGCATAACACATCATGTAAAATTATCTCATTTTATTTTGAATTTAAAATTGACTGCAAAATAAAATGCTCAAAGCAGCATCATTCATGTGTGGCGACCCACATTCCTATTTACACGATGTACAGAAATTTTCCAACACATTGGACAATTATCTTTGGAAACACAAGTCTGATTATTAGTCCTGTAGACTGTGTTCCAAAATTATATCGATTATTCATGATTAAATCCAGTTCAAATTTAATTGTCTTTACTGGAAATATCGTAGTTCACTGTTTGAATTTTTACATAATATTAACACTCGTAGAATAAATGTTCATAGAATTTTTAATTTTCACTTATTTTTCCAGTTTCAAAAAATATTGTCAAAAAAAAATTATTATCTCTGAATCAACACAAATAATTTACACATATTAATAACATCTGAAAAGTATTTGACCTTGAGCATAGCATCGAAGAACTGTGCGAAGCACAACAAAATTAATTGTTCTTCTGACATTAAACGTTTCGAGAAGTGACTCGATTATGAACTTCAAGTTCCTAACAAAATATATGATTTCTGAATCATCAACTTGATCAATAAATTGTTGGACCATCCAACTATTCGATTTTCCACTTGGAATCATTATTAAGAAAAATATTTATATATGTGGCCATTTTAGTAACTTTCACAACTTGCAATTCTTCGACAGAATGCGAAAATAAGAATTGTAGCTTCATAATAAATTCATTTAGTTCATGGCACTAGGATTGAAAACATCCTTCAAATTATTCGTGGTTATAGAATCATTTTTAATTGGCAGTGGCCCATTCTATTATTTGTGTAAGAACACAACATTCCAACAACAACGGCAAAGGTCTTCCTCTGAAGAAGAATAAAATACTATCATGACAAATCCGGGTTCTAGCAACATCAAAGTCTTAATGGAATCCGTAAACAAGGTTGAAATAAGAACTGATGGTTTATTAGAAATAACCTTCGGGTCATTCATACGACGCAATGTGCAGCTCCAAGACTCCTTCTATAACACTGAGTCATCGAACCTGCTATTTGATTGATGCTCAAATAAAAACCTCCTCATTCCTGCGACTTAAACATGCGCACCTGGGAATGGCATTTCAACTACTCCACACACATAAATTTTCTTCCCAAAATTTATACAATAAATCAAGCCTCTGCTTGTTATCAACACTGGAAGATTTATAAACTTACAAGTTTATTTTATTTTACCATTCAGTTTAATCCGTGAATTTACCATACTTATGATAATCTTTACTTCAGTTTCGAATGTGTATCTACGTCATGATTTTATATAAATACAAAAATATCCTATTTGATACAATTATCAATTGCTTCCCGTTTCATGCCTCTCCGTGTCATCTGAAAAATATACGTTGCTCATTGCAAATATTAACTGTTCAACCAGAACTGTAACGTTGGTTGAATGCGGGCTTGCGCTAACCACTCTCCTTCGGAAAATCACCTGTTCCAAACTAGAAATGATTAAACTACTTCATAAGCTCTCACTCAATAAATGTGATTATTAGAAAATATAAGATCCAAGAATTATTTAGAAAAGTTATGAAAATCATTATTATTATTAGTGGATTATTATTATTATTATTTGTTATATTATTTTAAATATATTTAATTATTATTTCATTATGTGAGAATCCACATGTTCGAATCTTCGAATATGGATAAAATATCCATTTCTCAACAAAAATAATTATTAACTTTTACAGTTACATCGGCTGTTTTCCGTGATTATCCAAAAATCTGAAATATTCAAATAAATCCTCGTTATGCTCGGTCATCAATCCTAAACTGTTCTGAGTGCTGAAAATACTCAGAATAACTCTAATATGTCTTGCGTAAATCATTGCAAGATTTAAATACGAAGAAAAATAAATGTGTTGGTCATCTGCAGAAAATGAGTTTGTTCCAATTAGCTAGGCATAATATAAAGTCAAAATGTGGCTTACATTTCTCGTTGGTCTTGAAGCGTAGTGAACCTGGTCTGTACCAGATTTATCCAGATACATGCCCTATCGGACACGCACGTCTAATCCTTGTATCGGCCGCCATTATATACCCACAACCTGTCTAACAAGACATAGTGGTAATATCTCTTGAAGTTTGAAGTAACTGCTGATCCATTTTAATATTTACTTCTGTTAATGCCATAACAGTTTGCTTAAATGGGGTCAGATCTAAATGATCTATTCTCAAATATGTCAGTTGTAACATAACTCACGGTAATCCTTTCAGTACAAGAAAACACTGACAGTCTAAACCAATCAACGGCTGTTCTGAAGATCGTTCCATGGGCATGGCTTATCACCATCTATCATGCGCGAATCAACATATAGTTTCCCTTTGTCGGCTAATAAACAACACCGTGATAGACTGGCCTTCAATATATTGAAAGATCGGAGTGGTTATCAAGTTACAAAAATGAAACTGACTGAATTGGACTAAAATATCCAAGTATTGAATGATTATTACTGGACTGTGACAAAGTATGTTCTAGACAAAGTCTAGCATATGTCCATGTAGAAATAAAATATTTCACCAGTGTCCGTAGAAAAATATCAATCACCTTAGTGATTCTCTCTGCCGAAAACTTACTAAGTTCCACATGTATCGCAGCACTTTTGTGACTATCACAATTTTGAAGATAACTTCTGCGTAGATCCGGCAACCATGTGCCTTGGCTCAGCGTAGCAGCACCTTGCTATGCAAGAGCTTGGTTCGAAGTGAGCTGATGTTGCTTGGGCCGGCCGGCTTTTATTCAAAACGGTCAGGGTCACGCTGCATCACGCTGAAATCTAGAAATCCTCATATCTCTGGTATCCCTGGTCCGATTTACTTGATACTAAGTGCATTCTCTTTCATTTGGCCGTGCCAGTAATCTGATCCAAGTCTCAAGTCTCTACTCCATGGCTAACTATTTAATCAACAAATAGTCTCGACCTCTACTATTACTCGCTACGTCACTTGACATGCTCTTGGCTGCATAAAATTTCCAATTCCTTCTGGAAGGAATGGAGCGCGATATTCAAATATCTCAACTTTCAAAAGCGGCTGTAGCCTTTCCCTTGATATCTAGGTGTCTGAATCTTGGAATACCCATTCCTAGAGTTGGGCACATTATGTGGAAAACGTCAACTAAGGAATGATTTTTGTTTATTCGGGTTTTAAAGAGGTGTTAAAGGGGTAAACGTGCATTTCATTGAATAACGTTATCTCATGAGTTGTTCTTTTGCGGATGTGATATTCGGTATATAAACTTATCATTAAAAATAAACAGACATATATCTAAGGGTTTATCGATGTGGTGAATATTATGAGGTGAAAGGGGTGAAAATTGGGGGTTGAGGGATTCTTAACGGAGCGTGTATCTCTGAAACGACATAGGCGAGAAGTTTAAAATTCGGCGGGGAAAAACAGCTTAAAATACAGGTAAATAGGTGTTCGACCGTTTTTTCATAAATCCAATTTAAGGGGCCATTGGAGAGGGGTGACATTCTGGGGGGAAAAACAGGAAAGAACGTGTCCTAACTGATTGACTCACTTACTCACTCATCAAACTCAGGGGGAAAACAGCTTTAAATAAGTAAATAGGTGTTCGACCGTTTGTTTCATAAATCCAATTTAAGGGGTTCATGGGGAGGGGTGAAATTATCAAAAATAAATGAAAGAAAATCCCCTGACTGACTCACTCATCATCGCCCAGCCAAAATTATTGAAGTTAGGAACATGAAATTTTGGGGATATGTTCGTTGTATGTCGAAAACGTCTACTAAGGAAAGAGTTTTGGATATTCAGGTTCTAAAGAGGTGTTAAGGGGGTAAACGTGCATTTCATTGAATAACAATATCTCACGAGTGGTTTCATTTGGGGATGTGATACTTGGCACATATACTAATCATTAAAAATAAGCTGACAAATGTCTAATGGTTTTTCGATGTAGTGTATATAATGAGGTGAAAGGGATGAAAAGTGGGGATTGAAAGATTCCTAACGTAGCGTGTATCTCTTAAACGACATAGGCGAGGAGTTTGAATCTCGGAGGAAATCAATCAGCTTAAAAATAAATAAATAAAATAAATAGGTGTTCGACCGTTTTTTCATAAATGCAATCTAAGGGGCCTATGGGGAGGGGTGAAATTCTGGAAGAAAAACGTCCACTAAGGAAGGATTTTTGGATGTTCACTCTCATCGACCAACCAAAACTATTAAAGTTAAAAGAATGATATTTTGGGGATATGTTTGTTGTGTGTCGAAAACGTGTACTAAGGAGGGATTTTTGGGTATTCAGGTTCTAAAGGGGTGTTAACGGGGTTAAACCTGCATTTCATTGAATAACAATATGACACGGCTATGACGCGGGCGAAGCGAGACAAAAAATGAGATGGTGTTTGTCTGTGTATTACTCAATCACTCAAGTACCACTGGTCCGATTTACATGAATTTTACATGGAAGTAGCTGATTTACCTGGTTAACATAGGTTACTTTTGATTTCAATACTTTGCACTATTTAATGATGGCGACCATTTTAGTGACGTCACTACACCCTTTGGTTTCAAACTTTCATATTTCCATTTCAAATAAAAAGAAAACGCTAAGAAATAGCAAACTTTTGATGGCATATACGAGGTTTAGAATTACATTTTCTATCCGAAAGTTATCTCCAACGGTTAGCGAGTAAAACATAAATTTGTGCTATAAAACGCGGTCAACGCCGAGCGGTGTAGTTGGACAAAATGTTCCATCCTTAATCTCCCTCTGCGCAGCACCTCGCCTATCCCCTGTTTTAACTGTCACCTTCACATTTTAATTTATTTATGACGCGTAGCGAAGCACGGGTACTTCAGCTAGTATTAGATAATCGAAACCCTCCTAGCTTCGCCCGGTGTCTTTAACGGTTTACACAACGTAAGCTTAAAAGGCGCACGGACGGCAGGTCCCAGACGCAATTCAGAAAAGCCGAGGTGAACAGCGAAACCTGAAACACATTTATACTCCACTGTTGTTGTTTGAGTCTTCAGTCTTTTGACTGGTTTGATGCAGCTCTCGATACCTCCCTGTCCTGAGCTAATAGTGTGATCTCTAGTACATAGCCACCACACTCTACATCCGATTCAATCTGTTTATCATATTCTAAACTTGGTCTACCCCTACTATTCTTGTCCTCGACTCTTCCTTTCATAACTAAACTTGCCATTCCAGGGTGTCTTAGTACGCGTCCTACCAACCTATCTCTTCTCCTCATAAGCAGTCGTCAGAAACATCCTTCTCTGAAGTTTCAACTCGACACGGCCCGGCGGTTTGAGGTTCGCCAAAGCTGGGGTGATAGGCTCGCTCGCTTCGGAGCTAGTAATTTAAACTTCCACTGAATGGAGATTGTTGGAGGAAAAGAAAACATAAAAACAATTATAGTGGGCGATGTATTAAAGATAGAGGTATGCTATCCCGGAAGTTTTTGTAGAAAATTTCACGCTGAACAATTCATACACTCATAGTATATCGATATTTTTAACGGTTTACGCATCATAAGCTAAATAGGCGCACGGACGGCATATTTTTCTTCGACTCCTTGCAATGAAATCGTTACTTCTCGGCTTCCTTTGGTAATAAATAAATGTTTTTCTACAGAAACCTTCGTCCTGAAACCTTTTATAGAACTGTGAAAACCGCATCAAAATCCATCCAGTGGTTCTCCAGATTACCCGTTACATCCAGGAATCTGGGACTTTGATTTTAGCCTATTTTCATTTATGAAAACATAGGCTTATGAGATCACCTTTTGCCCATGTGTCTGTCTGTGTATGCGTGTGTGTGTGATGGTGTGTGTGAGATGGTGTGTGCCCCCCCTAATAACTTCTAAACGGCTGGAGCGATTTCAATGAAACTCTGTACGTTCATAGTACTATTCCGGCCGATCCCGACCGTGCCCTTAAAATTTTGTTACGTCTCACCAATCCAACATGGCGGCTGTGCGAAATATTTCACCAGCATTCAATATCTCCGAAACTATTACCGATATCACCCTGGAATATTTTACGGTGATAAAGGGAACTACTAGAAGTTCACCTACGGTATGTGATTTTTGAAAAGCTGGTATCTACAAAACCAATATGGCAGCCAAGCGAAGTTGCGACTTTTAAATAGACGTTTTTCGCGATTTAACCAACCAAACGCAACAAAACTTGGTACAGTATATGTTTATACACATTGTAATGCTCCGACATCTAACTTCGTTTAATTGTTTACAGAACCTCAAGATTGCGGCTGTGCGAAATATTTCACCGGCATTCTATATCTCTGAAACTATTAGCATTAACACCCCGAAATTTTGTACGGAGATAAAGGGCACTACTGGAAATTCATCTATGAGACTTTCAAAAACCGGTTATCTATAAAACGACATGGCGCCCAAGCGGAGTTGAAAATTAAATAGACCTTTCTCGTGATTTAATGATCCAAACACAATGAAACTTGGCACAGGAAATGTTTATACACATTGTAATGCTCTGGTATTTAATTTATTTCAATACTTTACATAACCTCAAGATGGCGGCTGTGCGAATTTTAAAATTAAGCTTTCATTTGTTGTGTCGTAATCATGCGATCGAAGTGAAAGTGTGAATAATGAATCTACGCAATAATTTTCCTTTAATGGTACATGACTCTAAGGCCTATACAGTACATATAACAATCCAACAAGGCGACCATCCGAAATATTTAGATTGATCTCAATATCTACGGATCTATTACAGCAATTAAACTGAATTTTTTAATGTACATAGGGGCTATGAATATAAGTTCACTTATAGGACTTTCAATAACCTGGTGATCACAAATCCAACATGGCGGCGACGCAAAGTACATAAATACTCACATGGTCGTTTCTCGCAATTTAACCATCCGAGTGCAGTGACACTTGCTACAGTAAATCCTTAAACGAATGTTAATGCACTGGCATCTAATTCTTTCAATTGTTTCCATTACCACAAGATGGCAGCTGTGCGAAATTTTAAAAACCATGCTTTTACTTCTTCTGTCCTAATCATGCGACTGAGGTTTGAATACTACATGTACACGTTAATCTTCATGTAACAGTACATAACTCTAAGACCTAGATATATAAAAATCCAACATGGCGACGATCCGCAATATTTAGTCGGTTCTCAATATCGACGAATCTATTACAGCAATAAAACTGAAATTTTGTATATTGATAGAGGCAATTAACATAAGTAGGATATATGAAAATAGGCTTTATGGTTCTTCACGGAACTACTTGTATACTATGTAGAGATTAGCGGATTGCCCATCCTTTGCAACGGCTACCTTCGTCGTTGGATATCGCTCTAAAAGTTGGGCGATCATTTATAACGTTTCTACAGATATTACACTCAAGAATCCTTAAAACCACCTCATCGTTCTTATTTAGCATTGGCCTGTCTAGACAGACGACATACACTTTATTAATTTAGATTTACTGGGCGCCAGTTATCGTAAAGATAACACATTAAAATTTTATTTAGCCACGGCCGCTCCCTTCCTTGAGCCAAGATCTATCATCGGAGCGTAGGGCAATAAACTTGCTCTATGAGATACTCTTTGCATTCCAACTATCCTATATATTCAACTCCCAATGAACAAGACATTTTAACTAATACTGGTTTATTTACAACAAAATTATTAATAACATTTGATCTGAGGTTTCGAGCTGTGTACAATATGTGCATTAATATTCCCTAATTGCGGGGCAATATTGACTGTCTTCTCGCTAGCGCTGATCTTCTGTCCACATACCTGGTGCCTTGTGGTTCAAAGTCCATCTCGTTGGTCTGCTTGTAGGCTAATTTGAGATCTTACGACAACACGCGTTTATTGACCTTTGAAAACATTTGTTTGTTGTTGTTGTTGTTGTCGTTGTCGTTGTCGTTGTCGTTGTCGTTGTCGTCGTCGTCGTCGTCGTCGTCGTCGTCGTCGTCGTCGTCGTCGTCGTCGTCGTCGTCGTCGTCGTCGTCGTCGTCGTCGTCGTCGTCGTCGTCGTCGTCGTCGTCGTCGTCGTCGTCGTCGTCGTCGTCGTCGTCGTCGTCGTCGTCGTCGTCGTCGTCGTCGTCGTCGTCGTCGTCGTCGTCGTCGTCGTCGTCGTCGTCGTCGTCGTCGTCGTCGTCGTCGTCGTCGTCGTCGTCGTCGTCGTCGTCGTCGTCGTCGTCGTCGTCGTCGTCGTCGTCGTCGTCGTCGTCGTCGTCGTCGTCGTCGTCGTCGTCGTCGTCGTCGTTGTTGTTGTTGTTGTTGTTGTTGTTGTTGTTGTTGTTGTTGTTGTTGTTGTTGCTGCTGCTGCTGCTGCTGCTGCTGCTGCTGCTGCTGCTGCTGCTGCTGCTGCTGCTTGTTTCTGAGTTTGATCACCATGGTAAGCAAATTTGAACAAACCAGGCTAATGGAATTCACTAAGTCCCATCTTACTGAGGGACTGACAGAGTCTACGACTCACAAAGTCAGTGAGTGAGTGCGTGATCGAATATGTGAATGACAGAATAGAATCTATAGAATCGCCAGTGCTGAAGTCGCGCTGGGCTTTTATACACTCTGAATGGTCCCGATGTTTCGCGGCATAAATTTGCCCGCGACCCATCAGACCAATTATAGCAAAGCATTTCTCAGTCCTCAAGCGACGCTGAAACTTCTCCGAGCGGGAATACAGGCCCGCGTACTTCAAATATTCCACTCAGAACCCGCTATTCCTCTCGTTGCGCATATATATATTCCGCCGAAATCTTTCTCCAAGCCCTTGTCTCCAGTCAGCGTGGCTTCGTTCCAGAAATACATTTTCTTGCAATATGTTGCTTCACCGTCCGTAACTTCTTCCAACCATGCCCGTCCTGTCTTTACAATTTAACTAATAAAACAGCCCTAGACCTCTATAAAAACCCTGTTTCTTAATCTAAGCACTTGACAATATTATATATGATTATGGTAATGACGTGATATGGTATGGCCCCTCCCTTGATATTAATGGGTGAATAAAACGATATAACTTTGATATTTCAATAATAATAATAATAATAATAATAATAATTTGTACCGTAATCAAGATTACGTTACACCTTAGTTGGGTAAAAATGTACTGTACTTCTGTGTATTTTACAGTTGGAGGGCTTTTATTGTTCTGACACGAGTAAGTAAACTCTAATCGGAAAATTCACTGGCTGCATGGTGCAGCGTTCTCACCAGTTGTTCCCAAGGTTGAAAGATCAAATCCTGGTGGAGTTAATTGGCATTTGAGGGTGCGCAAAAGCGACGCAGCCATGTCAGTTAAGTTAAGATACTTAAGGTTGTAACTTCACGTCCGTACTTTGCACGTTCTGTTCGTTAAGACAAGGTCCTTTCGTATTCTTTACGGGCTGAGTAGTATCGTATTCAATAGAAATACAGAAGTCCAACTTGGTATATTTATTTAGTTAATGAATGATCAAGTGACCTCCGGAGGGGCCGAGTACAGGTATTTCTAGTTGACGCCTGTTGTCGACCTGCGCGTCGTAATGGATATGAAGTGATGATGGAGACGTCACACACACCCAGTTCCTGAGCTACGGGAATTAACCCCAGGAGTTTAAAATCCTTGATGGCTCGGCCGGGAATCAAACCCGGGGCAATTCGGCCCAAAGCCTAGCGCGCTAACCATTTAGCCACGGAGCTGGACTATTTATTTAGTTAAAACATAATATACAGATTAGTTACAGAAGCCATAAGTCTTGACGTTAATGCCACTCAATCATGACACAGCGACAGATTATAGTATAATGAACTCTTAGTTACTAAGAGCTACGTCTTAAATAAGATTATTTCATGGCCGTGTTGACTTCAATACAGTGAGCTAACGCCCGTAGTTCAACCAATCATATTCCAGTATTTTACTGGGATCACAATAATGCTTTTAAGTGAAAGGTAGAGGGAGTTAAAAAACATCATCGATGTTCTCTGAGTGATTTACCCTTGTTTTACATAGCTACTTACAGTGGCGATTCCTCTATGTAGCACGTGAGAATCATTCTACAGTCAGCTCTCAGCTCTGTTTAAAAAAAGTTTTGTAAAATAGTCTTTGGGGCTATCTTGCGCGCCCTCTCGATAAGCTCTGTCTGCCTTTTAATTACTGTCAGTACTTGTAACTAGTTATACATTTCACCCGTAGATGGGTGAAGTGCGACCTTCACCGCCCGGAGTAGAAAGCTGAGGAAGGAAGCCTCGCATCCTCAAAGCATGTGTGTATGTCTTAAGAAATGTATGGATAGCCCTTGAGGGGGAAGGGGTAGGTTTGGCCTGTTTAATGGCGTTCTGAGGACGTCTACAGAGATCCTCAAGTCTCGCTATTGGTTGAATTTAAACCAACACTACGGGATTATTGGTTACGATTTCGCGCGGATAAATGGATAGTCTATTTTCAGCGTGTGCACATCTTTGGAGTGGTATTGTATTGCGTAATGTGTTCGTAATTGTGCTGTGCGACTGAATAATTAATATTAGGCCGAGTCTAATATCTCAATTTAGCCCAGCTGTAATAATTATCTTAAGTTAATAAGTAGCCCATCCTATTACACCCTACACATTATAAAAATCAGGAGTCGTCACTGAGCTACTAGATTCTTGGTTATTGCGAGAAGTTTTAGTGGATAACAATTGAGTCGTAGAGTTGCAAAACCCGTTTAATCCACTTGTGAATAAGAATCATTTTCATGAGAAACGTTTCTCTGGACTTTGCCTCGCGTATCTTTTGTGTGTGTTGTTTTCTTCTTTTTGCTTTATGGTTTTGATTTTGTGTTTGCTTTGTGCTTTCGCTTTTGAATGTTACTTTTTGATTTTCTTTCTTGGTTTTGGTTGTGTTTGTTATCTTCTATTGCCTTTTTTTTTTTGAAATTTACCTTGCTTTGTGCTCATTGTTTTCTGGTTTTGCTTTTGTTTTTGAATTGTGCTTTTTGCTTCGTTTTTTTTTGGTGTTGTGATTGATTTCTGGAAAATCGAAATAAAATAAAACAAAATAAAAAATAAACAGACCAAAATCAAAATAAAAGCAAAATAAAATAAAACAAAATAAACAAAACAAAAGAAAAACAATACAAAACATAAAACAATACAAAAAATTAAACAAAACAATTTAAAATAAAACAAAATCAAAAAACAAATCAAAATAAAATACAATTAAACAAAGAAAAACAAAATAAATAAAATAAAGTAAAATAAAATATCGGAAAATTAAATAAAATAATTAATTAGATAATGTTACGACATGATTCTTATTCACAAGTGGATTAAACGAGTTTTGCAACTGGACGACTCAATTGTTGTTACTCAAGAAACATGGGAGCGTTTCCTGTTGACCAAGGACATGAGGACACAAAAGATCTAACTGGCCTATTGTTAAAGCTGATAACCAATACATGGCTCTCTAAGGAGTGGTTACATTCTTACAGTGTTACACTCGGCTTGTGGTGAATTTCCACATTGCCTTAATGTTTAACAGTAGTAAAGAACAATATTATTATATAATACGCTTAGGTTTTGTTTTAGAAAACTCAAGCTCCTAAACCAGAGGGAGTTAGAAGGTGTACTTTGTACCAAAATCTTCCAAATCTTCTCAATAGTACAGGAAAAATCTTGCATTTATTGAACATTTAGAGGAAATATATTTATATTTATTTGTTTATAAAGTGCTTTTAAACAAATAAACATGACGATATCCCCTCGCAGAACTGTGTTGCGTACAGCCCGCATAGCACTAGAGCCGGGCGGGTAGTCTGTACACATGGGGCGCACACAACCCATTATGCGAGAGGTCTCGCACGGGTCCGCTAGTAGTAATAAAGACATCCACAAGCTGAATCTCTAGGGAAACATAGTCCCCGATTTGATACCGGGCAAGGTATATAACTCACTACTATTTATTTGTTTTATGGATGATACTGAATACTACTACAGAACTGGCACTTGATACTTAAACTACCAGAAAATAAATATTTTTTAAATATAACGTTTTGTTTGGTGGTGGTGGTGGTGGTGGTGGTGGAGGGGTGTTAAGCCGTACAGTATAATGGACGTAACATTTAGGTCATTTTCCCGTAATGATAATAATAATAATAATAATAATAATGAATAGGGAAACGGATATTTACTAACTACATCACTGACACATGTAGGCCTAGGGCCTATATCTCATTGTCTGTTAGAAATGTAGAGACCAATAGAGTCGTCTTTTGTCGCATAGCGCCGTAGGAAAATAATCAGAGCACTTTGGAAAACTTCGGATGTCCCGAGCTCCTGAGGGAGCAATAGTATCATTTATCGCCAGATAGTGCTCAACGATACGTTTCGGAATAAATTAAGGTAAATTTGAAAGCACCAACGCTTATTGCAGCTGAAAACCTCAATGTATTGCACCAACACCATTGCACTTATACAGAGGCATAATATGTTCATGATGATAACTGTTTTAAGGGGCATAAGAAATCTTTTTGCACTAATTACTCCCCGTGACTGCAATGTATAACCAGCGCAAGTATTAACTATTTTCTCAATTCTGCACCAGAACTCAGGTAGGGGTGACGTGATGCAGCCCGAATTGCCAGTCAACAATATACTTATTAAAATACTCTTACAGTTACACTTCTACGGACATGAATGGTTCTAGGGCCTCAATATGTGGTTTTCAAGTTCAGTTTGCTTGTTATTCTAAATGTAGGGACTGGGGAGCGTTGTCCAAAATATCAAGTGGACAGTGTTATCAGCAGGGTTTCCAAGTGTATGTAAAATTTGGTGCATTTAGGAGGAACGGTGTAGATTTGTGTCGAAGGGCCTAAATGCAGGGAATGGAGTGGTCTGTCCGAAATTTAACATAGCCTAAACTATTCCTCTTGAATCTGACTGTCATATACAAAAATAATTTTTCGATTCCGACTGGTAGTTCCAGAGATTAGCGCGTTTAAACACACAAACAAACACACAAACTCTTCAGCTTTATTACATAAGTATAGATTTACTGGTATCTCCAAGATTCCCTACGGCGCAAAATTCCGGTATTCCGGCGCGGGCGTCTCTAAATGCCATAGCAGTTGAAAGGGACGTAAAACCAATATCATTATGATTTTTATTATTATTATTATTATTAACTGACAGCGGTAGCTACGCTTGCTAACGCACAGCGCTAGACCATGGAGCCAAGCTATCTGCACACTCGATAGTCATGCGTTTGAGCCCCAACGTTGGCCGTCCTTGGAATGGATTTCCGTGGTTTCCCATGTTCAACTCCAGGCAAATGCTGGGACGGTACCTACTAACAGGTCACGGCCACATCCATTCCCATCCTCACCCAGTTCCATTCATCATCTTTCATGTTATCTCTTATTAATTCCTCTCATTAGGTTGGCGTCAGGTAGGATATTCGACCGTATAAATGCCCACCAGACGAGGAAGACATAAAATAAGACAAAAAATATGAGGATGGTAAGAAGAAAAAAGAGAACAAGAGGAAACAGAGGGAGTATAGGTGAAACAGAAGAGGAGGAAGAGGAGAAAATTGCATACGAAGAATACAAAAATGATGAGAGGAAGAAAAGCAGGTTAAAGAAGGGAAGAGAAAGGATAGGAAAGGACAAGAGTGAGAATAAAGAGGAAGGGGGAAAGAAGGAAAGGAAGAGGAAGCAAAGGAGGAAGGTAAGGAAGTTGATGAAAAGAAAAAGAGTGATTATTAGGAAGAGGGAAGAGAGGGGAAAAAAATATTAAAAGGTGAAGAAAGGGAAGAACAAGAGGTGGGAGTAGAAGAACAAGAAAAGGACGAGGCGGTAGATGAAAAGTGGGCATGGACAATAAGAGCAAGATGAGGAAGAATAAAAAGGGAAGAGGGAGAAGAAGAGGAACAAGATGAGGTGGAAATAGAAAAAGAAGAACAGGGAGAGGAAGATGAGTTGGAATATTAGAGAGGGAGGATATTTAGAGAAGAAATAGGAAGAACTTATAGGAATGTAAGAGGTAGACAGAAATCGTGGAGTTATGTGGATGTTACGAACAGCTCATGGTGTCGCTGCCTAGACCACGCAGTTGGATTAGTGCGTAGAGTAGACCTTCGTTTGTCCTGTTTCCACTTTGCTTTCATGCAACATTCAGCACAAATTCTTTTGTACACTCGAGGAAACACAAATTGAACGGGAAACATTCTGTTATGAACAAATATGTGGTATGTTTTTTTCCCTGGTATTCAATGGCTATACGAGCATATCTTCATAAGACGAGATGAATGCAAAATGGAAATCCAAATTACACGGCAGCCCTTGATAAGCTCGCCGTGACGCTCCGGTCAACACCAGATGAGTTATTGCCGGGACCAGTAAACAAATGAAGCACGCGAAGCGATACAAGGGTAGCCATGTGACAAGCCCCGGAAGAATGCACTTTGTGTGCGTGTGTGTGTGCTGTGCTATTGTAACGTACCACGCTCTCTCTACTTGTGCTATACAAAGAGTTGAAATAATTTAACATACAGTGTTGCCTTGTTGCTGTTGTTATTATTGTTGTTATTGGTGTTGTTGTTGTTGTTTTTTGAGTCTTCAGTCTTTAGACTGGTTTGATGCAGCTCTCCATACTTCCCTGTCATGAGTTAATTGTTTGATCTCTTCATAGCTACCACACCCTGGTTGGTTCCTTAATTTAGGGGCTGCGACAACGCGGTCATGTAGCCCCGTGTACTTTGGGTGTGTGTAGAATCTGTCTGATAACTTGTGTTAATTGTGATGGCTGTATTAGTGTGTGTTATCTGTGTTTAAATCAAATAAGGACTGCAGACATTCATTTTTCAAATGGTTCCCACTTTTGCTACCAAACGCCACCGTCAGCAACAACTAGTTCTGAACTTGGTTACTAGTTGCCCCCTCAGTTGACTCCTGGTGACGAACGTTGGAACCTATGAGCGTTAGTCAAATCTAACCTATAATTTAGCTTCACACAGGTGTAATTAGTGCAAAGTTCTTTTATATGCCATACTTCTATGACAAGGGACCGCCGGCTTTATTTCCCCTCCGTAGGAAGGCATACTTCGGCTGGGTTTGAACACGCGATCTTGGAGCTCAGCATGCTATCAACTACGCCACCGAAGCCTGTCTACCACACCCTACATCCGAGGCAATCTGTTTAACATATTCTAACCTTGGTCTACCTCTACAGTGCTTGCCACGGAGGGTGATTGGCTATCATGTCGGATTACTAACCCCAAGCTTGCAGGATCGCTCCTGGCCATAGTGAGTGATTTTTGAAAGGCGGCAAAAAAACGACACGCATGTCATACGATGTTGGCATGTTAAAGAACTCATTTGAATTCAGTAGGCCGTGTTCATAACGGCAATATTGATCTCGGGATTTTCCGCCAAAACAAAGTTCCTCATTTCTCTACTAGAATGCGCTATAGTGTTAAGGAGCTTAGATATCTAACCTCCTTGACTTTCATAGTGCTTCAAGGAACAACAAAATTCGACATGCAAGCTGCCCTCTGGGTGCCAAATAACGAAGCTTGCACCCGACACCGATGCCATACGATATTAATATTATCAACATCATATATTTCAGTAGTATAGATCCCTCCTGCAGCGCTCACAAGCGACCGATCGTGACAAATGAGCATTCAAATGAAAGAGGAATAGACATTAGCAGTGACGAATTGCACTCTAGTTTCATAAATATCAATAATTTCTTTAGAAAATTAATAAGAAATATGTAGTGTAACCATGTGAATAATTTCCATGGAAAACATGCTTCTGCCTCCAGCTAGCATCAGTCCTCAGGCGTGTACCGTCCACCCACTGAGCAGTTGCATATTTTTGATCTGAGACTAAAAGGTATCAACTCTACAATAATAAAGCACAACTCTATTCTAAAGACTTTAATTGAGCTCTAAATCATGGCATCACACAAACAAAAACACAATCCCAACAATAAAAACACAAAACAATGCAAAACTTATATCTTCAATCCACTAATTATTCGCATTTTATCTTCGCAAATCCAAATGACTATTGATTCATTTACCATGAAATTCATTCTCAAGTGCGCTGAAGCTCTGGTAAATTACACATACAACTGTACTTACAATCTTACGTCATCTATTGTGACCACTTTAATTTCACAATCTAGTTGTTTATTCTCAACACATTCTACTTTACATTATGCGTACAATTGTGTTCTGCATTTCTCTTCCCACCAAAATGCTCTACCATGCATTAACCAATTTATGGGTTGCACATCATATTTACTTGCAACTCCATTGTAGCTTGTAATTCTACCCCTTTATGCAGTTCCACTGTATGCCGTCATGAGTTCAATTTGAATGATTTCGTTACCGCTGTATCGGGTGGGATTTCATGCTACCCTTGCGTGGGAATAGCATATGACATCTGGTATCCACCTTCGGAAATAGGTGACAATGTCAGTATGAAACTGCAACTTTTAACATCTCATAAGTTTGCCAAGTATTAAGTTATCAGAATGATCCTTAATTATCAATGTGTTTCAAACCACACAAATTCATTATACAATACTACAATGATTCTTTCATAACAAACAGGGTTTCTAAGTCTTTCCACTTTAAACGTCACCCTCCAAGCCTGGGTAGTTTAAAGCCTCTTCCCCCTGGCCCTTGCTGTATACAGTGGGTCCGCACCGGGCTGTTACAAAACACTTGTTACCTCCCTCTTGCCCTTTTTCCTTTTCTTTCCAAGCAGTAGCACGTGGCTTCAAATACAATAGTGCCGTCTCAATGACCCGCACAACACATATGATCCTACTCAATTGTATGCAAGACGGAATATGGAATTGTTTAAGCATTTATTCCTATCCTTAGGATATTAATAGCTGGCCTCAACAGGTCCATTTACATTTATAAGAAGGAACGAGATTCATCAAACACATGTCGAATTGGAATAGCCGGCATCTTTTTGTCAAAGACCACGGTCAGGCACAACTTCCTGCCGTCCAAATTCACTCCCAGGAGCTGAATTTATTCACACAATAGCTAGTTCTCGGTCGATATCAGGTGTCATGCTGAGGTGTCCATTGTTATCCTCCCATGCACCACTGGATTCGAACCCGGAACATTTCATAGCAATACACAGAGCAAGGGTCTCCTCACTAAATACGCTCGTATGCAACAATAATATCTCTCCGTATGCCCTTGGCTATACGACATTTCACACGTCGATTAGACTACCTGCCTCCCATGACCATTGCGAGATGATCCCGTCCTTTAATTAATAAGATAATCTCTATCAATTACTCTTATAAGCTTATTCATCAAGCTGCGATTCAATTCACTATTAAACCCTTCCAGTTCCTATATTCTTGCATATTTCTTTACATTATCATCATATACTCTGATATTAAATTCCTTTGCTTAGCCCATCACGTGTAATACTACTGCTTGGATACACAGTTATTCAAATTAGCATATATATTTTGCTTACAAACATTCTCCCTGATGTGTATTCACTTATTCTCATTATTATTATTATTACTGACATAAATTTCCCCTATACCGACGCAACGTAACCGTACTTATATAATCAATAATCGAACATCCGTGTTCGTTACGTTAACTTTCTATTGAACTCAATTGCCATTTTTACATTAGTGGTAATGATGTATCCACTCAATGATGTACAAAGACATCTCAACTTGACTAAAATCAATACAACATTAATATCTCAAGTTTCTACCTCCCAAAATTGACTCTTATTGGCATATTCTACAATTTTGACATCACTCAACATACAGTGGACTACATTCACTACAAAATCATGGTATTGGGTACTTACATTGGCTAATCTGGTGGCTTCGACCATACATTTTCTCCCTTAATGCCTGCCATAATTTGCAAGTTAGCAAGGAATTATCACACTTTTCACACACATTTTACATAATTTTTGCATTACAAAACACATTGCACTTTGCTTCTCCATGTCGAAGCTGTCGCTTCCTTTTCCACAAAACACGTTATATCAATTATTACACTGGTAATTTTACACATATTTAAATGACCATCACTAAAATCACACGATCACTATGTACATTTCTTAATGGTTGACCCTTCCTTGCAGAATTTCAGAAATGCAGGCGTTGAAGATCTTTCTTCCATAAATACACCCGTATCTCGTTCTAAAGTCTCTATACACTGCCTGACGATTCCTAGCGGTCCCCAGTCTATCAATTTCTATCCTCAGATAATTTGACGATATAGCATAGATATGCTTCCACATCGTCCTCGTATAACAAATGTTATACCTGCGCAGTTCGACATCCTATTATTATGTCTAACCAATAGCTTATATATTGCGCTCGTCCATTGTACATTGTACTTGTTCACTTACCACTTTCAATTGTCCTTCGGCCGAACTTACAGCCTCCTTGAATGATCTTTTTATAACAAATCCTCGGACAGTTCCACGTACATTATTATGATACCACATAATATCTCCTCGTCATGAGGTACGATTTGCCTAATATGACATTGTCTGAACTTGTACAGCACACTGTACATTTACTGCGTACTCAATAGTAATCACTTGTACTGCCAACTATAAAAGTATGGCACAACTATCCTTATTAATTGTTCTAATTAGTGCGTTATACTGCATGGTTACTATGTTGAACACCAAATATGCAGAAGTGCGCGCGTCCCCCTCCTGGACTCAGGCAACTTGCGCTCCGCACTAGAGTATGATTCAACTGACCTCGACTCCTCGCTCCACTGACCTTATATCTGTTTGGAGGCGAAAAGTAGGTCTAAAATTTCCTTGGAGCTTCATCTCCTCTATCCGTGCTTCTCTGGTCTTGAAATAACGTTTTCTTGGTCCATTTTGCCTCGCTGATTACATATCCGCCTGTGTGCCCGAGGATCGATCGGCCAATTAATTAATATTAATTGCCTTTGACAGCGCGTCCCCACGCCGCGTCAGTGGTTTTTCCTCGAAGACATGGTCAGATTATGGCGCTGGACTCATTCCTACAATGTCCTTGCGCGTTACATTAAATCTGCCTCGATTTCAATGTTTGACGGCTTGATAATTAGCCTCATGGCAATTCATTCACATAGGTGCAATCCTCATGTCTCTGAGTTACTCCCATCACGAGTTATCATTAAATTATTCTGGCATCTTCTCACCCCACTGGACTTCTCCTTATGTGGCGGGAATTCACTTGCCCATATATTACTGTCCTGCCTTGTCTCAGACAGCGTAAATAGATCCTGGTGACTGGCATGGCGCCACGAAACCACGCCTCTATTGCAGGCTCATTTGCAATCTGTCAAGAGTTCCAACTCTCTGCACTAAGTCCAGAATTGTATGCCTCTTACAGCCCAATACTGCCGTATTCTGCTACTATTTTCTACATTATATTAACAAATAATGTCAGAATTTGTTTATATCACAACAGTGATTTAATGTGTCCTTTCTCTAGGGGTTTTTATAGCTTAAACTCCCTCAAAGGACCTTGTGTTCGTTTCTTGCTGGCATCTCTAGTCTGTTCTCATTTATCCCAGAGATCCAGGTTCGACACCAGTCAGCCTAATACCGTTGGGTTCAGTAGGAAGTGTGCGATTTGTAGATCTTTTGTTGTAGGAAAATACGCTCCGTAATTGCTGTCCACTTCACATTTTAGCCGCTGTGACGCCTGTTTCGTGTCATTTTAAAATTCTGAGGTCTTTCCTCTATCATTTTGCATGAATTTCAGAAACAGTAAATCAAAGGAATGAGTTACTCAAATCGCCTAATTTCATACATATTGAATAACCGGTGAGTGTTGCAGCAAAGCTGTCAATTAATGGACTCAGATCACAGAAGGACATTAGCAGTGACGAATTGCATTCTAATTTCATAAATATCATTTTTTGTAAGAAGTGTGCGATTTGCAAATACTGATGCTATGGGAAAATACGGGATATCATTGCTGTTTAGTTCGCATTTTGGCCGTAGGGACGCCTGTTTCATGTCCAAACTACAGTATTAAACGTTAATTTACCTACAGGTTCGCTGTCAATGAATGGACTCATCACACAAATGACATTAGCGGTGACGATTTGCATTATTTTCTTAAATAACGACTTTTGTAAGCAGTGTGTGATTAGCAAATACTGATGCTCTAACATGCTGAAATTGTGAGTTGTCGTCTAAAACCTTAATACTATTAAACATTAATTCTTTTACAGGTTTTTCTTCGGCATTTTAATTTCATAAATATCGATTTTTGTAAGAAGTGTGCCATTTTCAAATACAGTTGCGGTGTGGTTTATGACGATGTGAGATTTCTCGCACGGGCCCGCTAGTATATATTATTTCAGTAGTATAGATCCCTCCTGTGGGGCTCACAAGCGACCGATCGTGACAAATGAGCATTCAAATGAAAGAGAATAGACATTAGCAGTGACGAATTGCACTCTAATTTCATAAATATCTATAATTTCTACATAAAATGACTATACAAAATGTATGAAGTGTGCGATTTGCAAATACTGTTGCTGTAGGAAAATACGGTCCATAATTTCTGTCCACTTCACATTTTGGCCGCTGTGACGCCTGTTTCATGTCATTTTAACATTCTGAGATCTTTCCTTTATCATTTTGGATGGATTTCAGAAACAGTAAAGCAGAGGAATGAGTAGGCCTACTCAAATCATATAATTTCATAAATATCGAATAACTGGTGAATGTTATGATGATCCAATTTTCAGTGATTGCGCTCTTAAGTTAGGGAACGTAGAACTTGGAATTCTAACTGAAATGTAAATAGTGTTCTATAACCATTTGGTTGAAATAAAAACATAACAACCTATCTCCTTAAGTCTCTCATTAGGCTATTGAGGAAAGTGTGGTTTATGAACATGCGAGATTTCTCGCACGGGTCCGAAGTCACAATTAAATGGGGCAATTTACGATTACACGTTTCGTCCCTCAATTGGACATCATCAGATCCTGATCACTGTGTAAAAATTAAATTTTTCACTACTGCAAATCCACTACTGTTATTCAATAGCACGTCGTTAGGAGATGTAATATGATTCACAATTTGAATCTCGTTATACGTTAGGTTTGTTTTGTGTTCAAGGTTTTGTGTGGAGGACGATAAGTCAACATCGCTGAGAGGAGAACAACACCAAGTTAAGTGTTCATTAAAATTAGATTTTTTTAGTGCAAGCTAAAATTTGTTAATTGATGTATTAAAATTATTACAGTGTCTTATTCTAAATTGCATACACGTGCATACACATCTTTCCTCACGTAATTCATCTGATGATGGCCACGCGTAATCCTAAATTGCTCTATTTAATCGTGATAATAAACTAATACATGCAATTCTTTTCTGGAGTGTATTTACATATTTATACCTTGTACCCTGCCCATTCATTCGGCATAATCTTGTTGATCGACTGAAAAGCTACAAAAGACAATTCCTTAACTCATATTGCTATTCCTGGATGTCTTAGTATTAGTGTCCTACCAACCTATCTCTTCTCTTCATTAGCAGTCGCCACAAACATCTCTCCTCTCCGAATCGTCTTGATACCTCTTCATTATTGTAACCCTATCTACCCATCCGATCTTCATCATTCTCCTGTCAATTATTATTGTAAAAGCCCACAATGTGCAAAATACAAAACTGAGTAACCTACTGTACCAATCCTAATTGGGTTATTGAATAATGTATTTGTCGGCAATATTTTGCATGATATCGAGAACAGTATTCACTGCTTAGATCACACACACATTCTTCAGTTGGTTCGTGGAATCTCTTGTTTTGGCGAATCTTGTAGTGAAAGCCATATGTAGTGTATTGTGTCATTTCGTGTCGGAGTTCATAGTTTGCCTGTTTCCATTCGTCAGTCATTATGGCGTCAGTTGAGTAGAAATTATCCCAGGAAGCGTTTTGCTCTTCTTTGAGTATTTGAAGGGCTCCCATTGGCCTCGGTGCGCGGCAGTGCTGTCTGCAGTCTAATTTCTTTTATGAAGAAAATTTCTTTTGTGAAGACATAAGTCAGTCTTGACAGCGCTGTCTTCCCGATATCCAAGACTCTTTTTATATAGCGGGCTTTGACTTTCTATAATGTTAATATGTAGTTTTCTTTTAGTTTGTCCCGAATTATGTAGATTTCATAAGTCGCTATTGGTGCTCCTGTAACACCACATTTCAAACGCCTCAATTCTCCGCTTTTCTGCTGCTCAACAGGAGATGTTTCACTTCCCTGGAGCGCCACGCTCCAGAAAGACTCTTTCAAGATGACTCCCTAATACCTAAATACATATTCGATGTTAAGAGATTCTTCTTCTCTAGAAAAACTTTCCTTGTGTGTTCTAACCAACTCATCATATCGTCATTGCTTCGTCCATCACCGGTTATATTGTTCCCATGTAACAGAAGTACTCCACTTTCTTTAGCTTTTCACCTGCCAATTCGATGTCGATAGGAGTTTCTGATTTCTATCGGCTGCATTCATATATTTTGGTTTTACGTTTATTAATTTTCATCATGAAGTCATTCCTTAAGACAGAATCCATACCATTTAAAAACTAATTTAAATCCTCTGATGTGTCGGCTAAGATAACAAAATCATCGGCTAATCTCAGGGTTGAAATTTTTTCTCCTGGAATCTTTACTCCTACTTTGAATTTATCTCCAACGTTCATCATTGATATTCAATGAATAGATTGAAAAGTAGAAGGGTGATATGTTGCAGCCTTGCCATACACCTTTCTCAATACCAGCTTCTCTCTCATGACATTCGGCTCGAAGCAGCAGGAAGGAGGGAAATTGAAGCGTTTTAAATACGGTGTTACAGGAGAATGAAGATCAGAAGGGTAGATTAGGTTACAAATGAAGAGGTATTAAGACGATTGGGAGAGGGCAGATGTTTTTGGCGACTGCTAATGAAGAAATGCAGATGACATCACTTTGGTTGCTGAAAACAAGAAAGAGCTCGAGGATATCATTATGAAAGTTAAAGAACAGAGTGAAACCATGGGCTTGTACTTGAATATCATCAAGACAAAACTAATGACAACAGATTTACCATCAAACATTATGATAGATAATAAGTTAATCATAAGCTTGCCACGGTGGGTGAGTGGTTATAGTGTCGGACTACCAACCCCAAGATTGCAGGTTCGCCCCTGGTCGTGGTAAGTGATTTTTGAAGGCGACAAAAATCACGACACTCATGTCATACGTTGTTGGCATGTTAAAGAACCCATTTGAATTCAGTAGGCCGTGTTCAATGGCAAAATTAATCTCGGGATTTTCCGCCAACACAAAGTTCCTCCATTCTCTACTTGAAAGCGCTGTAGTGTCAAGGAGTTTAGATATCTAACCTCCTTGACTTTCATAGCGTTCAAAGGAACGACGAAGTTCGACATGCAAACTACCCTCTGGGTGTCAATTAACAAAGCTTGCACCAGGCACCCGAGGCCATTCGATATTATTATTATTGTTATTAGTTAATCATAGAGGTGAATAGTTTCTGTTTGTTGGAATCAACCATTAGCAGTAGTGGCTCATGCAGTCAAGAGATTCGCCGAAGACTTGCCCTAGGAAGAGCAGTTTTTAAAGGCCAGGATAAGAAGATCTTCAAGTGTTCCGATGTTTCTTTGCCTACAAAAAATAGAATGCTTAAGGCACTAGTCTTTCCCATAGCTACATATGGTTGCGAAAGCTGGACCATAAGGAGACGAGATAGGAAGTATATGGATGCTTTTGAGCTCTGGTGTTGGACAAGGATACTGCGTATTCCTTGGACAGCCAAGAAGACAAATGTATGGGTGATTCAAAAAATCAAACCAGATCTGTCTCTCGAAGCGTTGATAACATGATTACAGCTGTCATATTTTGGACACATTATGAGGCGTTCTGATTCGTTGGAAAAGACAATTATGCTTGGAAAGGTGGAAGGGTCTCGGAGAAGAGGGCGGCCAGCATTGAGATGGATCGACTCCATCAAATCCAACATGAATATGTCACTGAAGGATCTGAAGTATATGGCTGAAGACCGAATCATATAGAGACAGTCCACCCATACAGTCGCTAGGAGTCAACGCCGATTTGATGGCACCTGATCATCATCATCATCATCATCAATGAAGAGAAGAGATAGGTTGGTAGGACACGTACTAAGACATCCAGGAATAGCAAACTTAGTTATGAAAGGGAGGGTTGAGGATAAGAACTGTAGGGGTAGACAAAGTTTAGTATATGCTAAACAGATTGCGTTGGATATACTGTAGGTTGTGGTAGCTATGTAGAGATGAAGCTATTAGCTCAGGACAGGGAAGCATGGAGGGCTGCATCAAACCAGTGAAAAGGCTGACGATTCAGTCAACAACAACAAATAACGATAACTTTCAAGTTACTCAACATTGGTGGCAACACTGCTCCTGTGTTTCACGACCCACAGTTTTGAAAGCATTGGCAAATATAAGAGAAGAAAAGTAAGGAAAGAAATATATTACGCGATACACTTGTATATCCGAGGAACAAGAACTGAGATACGTCTTATTCTATTAGTTGAAATGTTACTTCGTTTTATTCTAGGATGAAATGAAAAAACTTCCCTTCCACTTGTAAACTAATGAAAAACAAGTAGCGCATTGCCCTGGCTTGCGAGTGATTTTACTTTTCAACTGCTGTGTAGCGTGAATTTGTGTTCATTTAACTTTTAATGGAAAATGTCTCCTTCATTGCAATACTGTCGTTGTTTTAGTGGAGGAAACATCTCTCTTTTATTTCTCTTTGTTATAAAGTACGCAAGACAAGTTACTGTGGAGCCTTGCGTTTAAAGCAGAAAGTGGGGAAGAACAGTAATGGAAAGGAGTATAGAACACCTGAGCCTAACAGAAACACGGACAGGGAGAGGAGAAGAGAGGATTGGGGGAAGTAAACAAGGCCTAGGTCTGCTTTACTATCAAATAATGACTCCCATAAGTTTAAAGTTACTACGGTATATTGGCTTTCATGGCCAGTGAATTAAAACTCAGCAATTCTTCTAGTTTTGTGCCGTGTGTTGAGTGGCAGTTTCGCTACTCCTGTGGGGGTCCGGGCGGGGACACCAAGAGCAAACCTGCGAGCCAGCTTGGTGTCCTAGGCGAAACCCCACACAAGACGAAGCACAAACCTAGATGAATAGCTGAGATTTATTCACCGGCCGTGAAAGTCAAAATACCATCTTTTTGGAGGCCTTCACAGGGAGGTTATGGCTGCGTGAAATTTTAGAAGCGCTTCATAAAAAGGGAGGTAGTACACCCACTGGATATATTTATTGACACAAATTGTTGACAATTTCGGGTAGTTACAATATATGAATAGGATCCAAATAATTGAACTGATCGATTTATATTAATAATCGATGGCTCAGCTGGCTAAAGCGCAGCGTTAGGTCATGGGACCAAGCTCTCTGCTGACTCGGTAGACGCGTGGGTTCGAGCCCCACCGTCGGCTGTCCTTGAAATGGTTTTCCGTGGTTTCCCATTTTCAACACCAGGCAAATGCTGGGACGGTACCTTCTGATAGGTCACGGCCGATTCCTTCCACATCCTTGCCCAGTTTCATTCATCTTCATCCATTCCATCTCTCATCCCGACGCGCAGGTCGCCCACGGGCGTCGAATAGAAAGACCTGCACTCGGCCTCTCATGAGGCCACACGACAAAAAAAAACTAGGAGTATAGCCTATATATAATAACTGACGCTAATTTCATCCGACAAACAACTCAAGCTCCTGAACCAGAAGGAGTTAGAAGGTGTCGTTTGTACCAAAATATTCCAAATCGTCTCAATTGTACAATACAAATCTTGCATTTCTTGACATGTCAACGGAAATATATTTATTTGTTTATAAAGTAGGGCTTCACATGGCAGAACTGTGTCGCGTAAAGTCTGCATAGCACTAGAGCCGGGTGGGTAGTCTTTACACATGGGGTGCACACAACCCAGATATCCCCAGACAGAACTGTGTCGCGTTCAGACCGCATGGCCCTAGAACCCGGGCGGGTAGTCGTACACATGGGGCGCACACAACCCAATATGCGAGAGTTCTAGCACAGGTCCGCTAGTTTGTTTAAAAAGAGCCTTTAAAGACACAAACATGTTTATAGAAGCCCGCATAACAGTAAAGCCGGGCGGGTGGTTAATGAACACCCGAGGTATTCGGACATCCGAATTGTTCATACATTGGAATAATTCAAGTATCTTTTGAATTTCAGCATTTGTCCTTATCCTCCATCCATCCCATTCTTGGAATGGGCCATATATTCTCCTAATAATCTTCCTTATTATATTATTTCAGTAGTAGGCCTATAGATCCCTTCTGCGGCGCTCACAAGCTACCGATCGTTACAAATGAGCATTCAAATGAAAGAGAATATGCATTAGCTGTGACGAATTGCACTCTAATTTCATAATAATCTACAGTATGATTTCTTTAAGAATTGACTTCCACTTCACATTTTGGCCGTTGTGACGCCAGTCACTGTACATGTCATTTTAACATTCTTTCAGAAACAGTAAATCAAAGGAATGAGTACTCAAATCGTATAATTTAATAAAATCGAATAACTGGTGAGTGTTATGATGATCCAATTTTCAGTGATTGCCTTCTTAAGTTAGGGAACGTAGAACTTGGAATTATAACTGAAATATAAATAGTGTTCTATATCTAATCATTTGGTTGAAATAAGAACAAAACAACCTTTATCCTTAAGTCTCCGATTATAAACCTATTAGAGAAATTGTGGTTTATGAACAAGCGAGATATCTCGCACGGGCCCGCTTGTTCATAATTAATTTGCATCACCAACTATTGAATTCCAATTTCTGAGCCATACGTTATAACAGGTCTAATAAAGGGTCTTATATTTTTTAAGTTTTGTAGATCTAGACAATAAATGGGATTTCAGTAATTTCAGATTTTCGTAATTAGCCCTGTTTCCTGCCATTATTCTGCGATGTATCTCCTCGCCTACCTTATTAGTATTAGTCATCAAGGCTCATAAATATTCGAAACTTTGTACATTCTCAAAATTATGACCATTTATCATGAGAGTATCCAGGTTTCTTCTACCCTCTATGGCTGTCCTGTGCATTCTAGATTCTAGATTCTTCCTATATTCAAATAATTTATTCGATTTTCGAATTGGTGAATGCTCGAAGTAGTCGAATTATCGATGATAATTATGTGCAGCCCTTGTTATTTATAAGCTATTGTGGTTACCTATCGTTTGACTGAAATGTGAACAGCAGCAAGCATTTTAAAATTATGCAGTGACTGGGAACGAATTTTGGTCAACGCTATCATAAATATTTTGCTCACTACAACTCCTATTGGTATTCACCACACACATGATGGCCATATTGTATTCTGATTGGTCCTCTGAGAATTCCAATGATGCCCCGGTATCGTATTTCATAATATACCACTGCTCTGTAATTTATGAGCTGGTTCACTCTGAACATTTAACAATAATCTCCATGACCAATAACGTGAAGTTATAGGCACCTTTGTGGTGCAATGGCTAGCATACTCTTGGCGGTCACGCCTGTGGTTTGTGTTTGACTCCCGGATCTGGAAATATTCTTGTCGGAGGATTGGACCTGGGTGAGCTAAAACTGAAAAGAGGCTAGTTCGATTCTCGACTAAACTGTGATAGAAGTGGTTTTCTATGGTAGTAGGGGGGTACGACGGTTTCTAACGCACCCATTTTATTTGCACCCGACAGTACATGTTAAATAATTAATATCTGGTGAACCCATGGTCGGATGTTGACAAATGAGGTGTCGTTGAACACGGGCTGACGTCCTCTTTTCTATGGACCACTCGTTAAATTTTTCAAAAAATTTTGAAATTTTTTGTTTTTGAAAATAGGCGATAGTTTAAAATCCAAACTTGATAGATCGTTGTGCTATGGTTGAAACGAATGGTCTTTATGCGTTTATTTTTTATATTTTTTTTTATATTTCATGTTTTGTTTTTGAAAAAGTGCAATTTTGAAATTCCTATATTTTGGAAAGTAGGATGTTTGCAAAAAAGTTTGTTTGACATAAATAAAAGGTCCTAACCCCCTCTACCCCCTAAATTAAATTATAAGCCTCTAGCATAAAAGCTTGACAGTAGTGGGGTACAGAGAGTTCTGTTCATAGTCGCGTGTGTGCTTGAATACGTATGGCTATGTTGGAGAAGGGTTAGGTGGTGGGGGATGACTAGGGTCGAGTGAGGTGTCGTTTAGATGGTATTTTTCCGCTCTATTTGATGGTGAGGTTATTTTGTAAAATGAGTGAAATTTGGAAACGCAATTTGAAGTAAAAGTGCGTTTTTGACATTTTGGTGATATTTAATGAGCTTGTAAGGCTAGAACGATGTGTTGTTTAGGAACGGGGTGACGTTCTGTTTGCTAAGAATGTGTGTTGATATAGTTTATTTTTGTAAATTGTTGATTTTGACATTGGGGCTCTTTTGGAAACGGTGAAGATGATAAAAAAAAGTTTGTTTGACGTTAATGAAAGGTGCCTATGCCCTCTAGGTGTACAGAAAGTTTCAAGTGTGTAGGAGGAAAAAAATGATAGCCTACTTTCTCGCGAACATTGGCGATAATTGGCGAAAGCCTGATTGGATTTTAACAAATGAGGTGTCGTTGGACACTGGACCACGTATTATATTTTTTAAATTAATCACCGTGTGTTAATGTTTAAACAAAGACCTTGGCTAAAGGCATAAGATGTTTCTTTACCAATTTTAGTCCATTATCTAGAGCCTGTTTAAGTGTCATGTAATGAACAACGTGGTATAGGATTTAAGACGACAGTCAAAAGACGTCATTAAGTCCACTATTATCAGGAACCATTTTCTGCCAACAGGTGCTTACTGCGTATGACAAGGCTGTAGACTGGTGGGTTAGACAGCCTTTCTTGCTAAGGTCTCCTATATACACTAAACATGGCTATACATGTTAGTTCTGAACATTTAGTGGTTTATTGTATATTGAGTTTATATACAGAACTTATACAAGCACGTCTTGCACGCGGTCAAACTTCACAAGAGTCACATGCAACACGCAAAGTATGTTTCCGCTACCTAGCGGTAAATATGAGCACTACCTGAACAACTAGCATGCCACCTTGCGGAGGATATGAACACTTACTAGTGATATCCAAAGTGAGCTGCGGTTAGGTTAGGTAAAGTTATGTTAGTCATGAAAATAAGCGACCAAAATAAGCCACCAAAGAATAATTGGTTTTTACCCTTGAGGTCTAGGGTTCCAACTCGACTATGCCCAGAATTTAATTATCTGAGAGTTGAAAGGTTAGGTTAGGTTAGGTAAAGTTAGGTTAGCCATCAAAATAAGCTACCAAAATAAGTCACCAAAAAAATGGTTTTTTCCCCTGAGGTCTTGGGTTCCAACTCAACTACGCACAGAATGTTTAATTATCATCTGAGAGTTGAAAGGTTAGGTTAGGTTAGGTTAGGTGAAGTTAGGTTAGGTTAGGTTAGGTTTGGTTAGGTTAGGTTAGGTTGGGTGAAGTTAGGTTAGGTTATGTTAGGTTACGTTAGGTGAGCTGAGGTTAAGTCTTTAAATATTCCCTCTCTGTCAAATATTTTCCAACATCAAGAAAAAATCCACTAAATACATTGACAAAAATAACTTGTCAAATAAGCCAATAAAAAGGCCAATACAAAAGCCAATACAAAAAGCCAACACTAAAAGCCAACACAAAAGCCAACACATAAGCCAATACATAAGCTTATGGTAGGTCACTCCATCAGCAAAACAATTGTAACCTTTGTAGTGTAAACATCGTACTGGCAGGTCAGTTACTACTATGGAACTTTCTACAACCAACAAAGGTAAGCAACGTGCACTCGATCAAGGCTACTCTTATAACTATAATCGTCAGAATGTGAACGGAATAATATTCTGGCGATGCTCAAAAGAGAGGTCAACAAAATGTCGAGGCAATCTGAAAAGTAAAAATGGAAAGGTTTTCAGTGTGAGTGTTCATTAATGTAGTGCTCCAAACGAACCACGGTTGCTGTTTACAAACAATTATCAAAATGCTAAAAAGCAAGTTCAAGAAAATGATATTGCGGCTAAAGATAGTGCAGTGTTTGTTCAAAAGGACTTATCATGTCCTCAAAAAGTCATGTTAGGACAGTTGTCAACTTCCAAGAAACCTTCAACACTATCAAAGTCAACACAGACTATAAATGAAGTGGTATTGCAAGAGCATCAAAAAGGACTATGTAGTAATAATAATGATGGTCATGATGATAGTGATATGATGATAATGATGATAATTATGACAATGATAATGGTAATGCTTTGTTTACACCTAAAAATTCATTTGATAAATTTGTATACTGGAACAAACCCAGTAAGCTAATTCAACGGCTTCGACACTTGCATGCTTTACAACAAGCTGGGCATACCGGTCACGATTGGGAAATCAAAGAAACTGAACAAGAGCTTCGTCGTGCTAAAATTATTGTGTAATGGGTCTACCACTTTGGGACCACTTTTACCCCCACTCTTGGTTCTTATATTTGCTTATTTGCTTCCACTTTTACCTGAACTCTTTGGATCCATATTTGCTATCACATTAAACTATTATTCTTATTACCAAGTTGACTTCACTAGAGCTTAGTCTATGCTTGACAGTTGACATGGAAGTATCAGTGACTAGGTATGGTAAGCCTTATGCATGCTATAAAGGATATTCATATATTGTAAAACGAACCAATAAAAATGAAACTGTTATTTGGAGTTGTTCAAAACAACGTTCCAAACATTGTCGTGGTGACGTAAAAAGTAAAAATAGAGAGGTTCTAAGTGTCAGTGATCATCAATGTAGTGTACTGCATGAAACACAGTTGCCGTCGACAAGAAATCAAGAAAACCATATTGCTACTCAAAATAGTGGATTGTTCAATGAGCAACGTTTAACCCCTGTTCTAAAAGTTATGTTTAATCCATCTTCCACGTCGCAAGAGCCATCAACAGCACAAACTATGCAAGAGGTAGTGTTGTTGTTGTCGTCGTCGTTTTAAGGAGTGGAACAACTAGGTCATCTGCGATTGATATGCGAAAAGGTAGTATTGCAAGAGGATCAAAATGACTAAACAGTTATAATAATAATGATGATGATAATTGTTGTTTTTAAGGGGCCTAACATCTAGGTTATCGGCCCCTAATGATCTGGGTGATAGCGAAAATGAGAATGAAATGGAAACCAGAATGAAAAGTATGTGAGACGGAAAATATGTACAAAGAGAAACTCAAATGGAAACAAATCACAATATGGTCTTGCAAAAGGGAATTTAGAACGAAAGGATTCACAAAAATAATACATAAAAACACAAAACGTAGACTAGATTCAAAATACGTACAAAATGCAATGTAGCGTCGGAATACTTACAAAATGCAACTGAAATTCAAAAGACTTACAAAATGCAAATGAGATCGAAAATACGTACAAAATGCAATTGAGGTTCAAAATACTTACAAAACGCAATTGAAATTGAAAATACACAATGCAATTCAGATTGAAATATCCCAGTTCCAATCCAAATTATTCACAATGTGCAATTGAAATTCAAAATACTTTTAAAATGCAAATGATATTGAAAATGCTTACAAAATGTACGGTAGATTCAAACGACTCATGTGGATTGACAATACTTACAAAATGCAATTTAGATTGAAAATACATGACAAAATGTAATTTAGATTCAAAATACCCACAAAATGAAATTGAGAATCAAAATATGTGCAAAATGCATACCAAACAAAATGCAATTTAGATTTAAAATTCTTACAAAATGCGGGTTTGGTTGAAAATACTTAAAAAATGCAATTGAAATTCAAAATACTCACAAAAGTCCCTCCACCATATTGAAAGACTTACTAAAAAGCAATTTAGATTGCCAATCTTTACGAAATGCAATTGAGGTTGAAAACAATCGCGAGATGTAATTTAGATCGAAAATACTTACAAAATGCAACGTAGATTTAAAATACCTACAAAAAAATCGCTAAAAGGGAATTTAGAAACACGGTGAACCAAGTAACAAAAACAGTGCGGGAACCTTAAAGAGAAAAGGAAATATAATGAAAAGAGGAGAGGAGAGGAGAGGGGTGGAAAGGGGAGAGAGGAGAGGGTCCGCCCCAAAGGCAAGGGACAAAAGGGGAAAACGGACCCAGCTCAGGAATCCCTCGGCGTCGCCAACTCCCGAACTCACCAGCCGTGAGCCCCTGAGGGTGTAGCATTATCTAGGGTGCACCAGAAGTGGTGGGGCTACATACACCCTGCCTCCTTAAGGGCCGTGAGCACAAGGCAGGAGGTAAAAGGAAAAGAAAAAGAAGGCTGACCCCTCACAGAAGGAGGGAATCAGGAAAGATGAGACAAGGGCCAATGAAGGCGGGAAAGTGAAAGACTCCCTAGGCCTCGGATAACCTAATACCGTCGGGGTTGGAAGAGAACAAGAGTTGACCAAGTGAGGTCGACAGGAAAGTATAGAAATAACAATAAGGTTTTTATGCCTATAAAACCATTGCGGCTTCCCCAGATTTCGAAAACAACAGTAAATGGGCATTGCTATAAAAAGATCTACAACAAGCCTTGTGTTTAAAAACTATAACAGACTATTGTAAAGACAGAGTTGTATTCAGTGTGCATCTATTGTCATAATCATGTATACTCTGCAATGTTAAATATTCTAATTTTGAATAAAATAAAACAACATTGTACCATCATTTAAATTTATTTACAAAGTTTATATACATTTTTTGGTTTCGTGATAATAGTTTTTAAGACAATACTAAAAACTAAAACATTATTATTCTATACACATATTTTTCATTCAGTCCATTGTCATCACTTATATTTTCCATTATAATTTCACATTTGTTTTCTATTTAATTAAAACGAACCATGCACCTATTGTTTTTAAAACCTTCATAAATTAAGTGTACAGGTTGTACAGCATTATTCACTTCATCAAAAACACTCTTCGACATATCATTAAACCGTGTAGGCAGAAATGTCTCAATAAGTTGGCAATTCGCTGAGCTTCTTTGTCTCTAAGCCACATGCTTCAAAACATTCATTGTAGTAGTCTATAAAGAAAAGAAAAGCATATCTATTACACTCTAAAACAGCTTTAATAATATTGTGCAATTAGGGATTTTGCACTATGCATGGCTAATAAATTATACTAGTTATGCAAGAAATGCCCTAACTGTAGCAGATACTACTTTTCTGCATATAGCACAAGTGTGAAGTTCCAATGCACACTTGACACATTCTATCATGTATCCAAAAGGCAAAAATACAACACCTAGTTCATCTTAATAACAAATTTTACATAATTGTATGTCACACTTTTGTATCTATTCATAAGACAAGTCTTCTTTTTTCAGCCTCATGTATTTGCTCCGCGTGTTCTAACTCTTAAGGCACTTTTATCTCTTGTGCTGCTATCACGTTTTCTTTACGAATAGTGTTCACAAATTCCTGACCTTTAAGCAACACCATGTATTTACAGTTAAGTAACCAACGAGCGTGTTCCTCAAAAGGGTCATCAGTCATTTGCCAATCCTTTAAAGCAAATCCACAATGAAAACATATTGTTTTATCCCCTTCACCAGTATAAAAAATCCAGCTTCACTTAGCTGTTTTGTAAGGTGTTTTAATATTAATGGCTAAACATTCTTATAAGATTCTAAACGTTTTTCAACAGACCTGTACTCTGGGTGTACTAGTGCTTTAGTCATGGAAACTCACAATTTTTCAAAAGCACATGCCAATTCAACACTGTCTATGGCATATGGACCACATATATCGACACTACCGTTGGCTGGTAATAAATCACTATTATTATTTATTTGTGATTCAGCAACGTAAGTAGTGGCCAATGGCCTTGTGGTTCGGTAAAATGGATACACGTGTATGTTACCCACTTGTTTTCCAAGCATGTAAGGACAACAAGGAGACCATCGCAAATGGTTTCTAAAGGGATCATCCCCTTCTTCCCAGTGTGAAAGTTCAATACGACAAAACACACAGCGCACAACATCTTCTCGGTTCAAGTAATAGAATCCAGCTCCGGCAAGTTTACGGGCCGACAAAAAGCCTACAGGCCAGGATTCAAATGTTAACCAACGATCATGTTCTGATTTTAAATTTAACCCACATGGTAAACCGACTTGCTCACTTGTTGTATTTGGTACTAACGCCATGTGTTATAATAAATTTCTTATTGCAAGTTATTAAGGTTGCACAAGAGCCCAGAGTAATTTAAAGCATAATGTATGCTTTGTTCACTGTCTGTTCACTACGTTAATGGCGCATGACCGCATCTAAAAACAACCAAAATAACCCATCACTCAATCAATACTTGTAAATAAAACTTTAACGTTAAATGACATTAAATGAAAAACAGCAACAAAAAATATTTAAAAATAAACTGTAAGTCGACACTAAGAGTAACCCATGTACTTATTTTGTTTTTTATAAAGCTGCAGTCATTTACATCCCCCCTTTAACCAATATATAAATAAAAAATAAATGTCATGTCATTTTGTTCACATTATCATGTTCAAACCTGTGGATATTCGTCGAGTTCATAGGGAACCGCCCATAAATTAAATTTAAATTTTTGTTTTTAGAAAATCCAATATGGCCTTGTACTTTTCCCTGTCAACAACCAATATAGACTTGTACCGTTTGCCAATACATAGCCATTAATCAAGGAAGCAATCATTGTCCCAGTCATGTACAGGTAATGATTTCTTTTTTCAGTGGTGGTAAAATGGAAAAGCATTTTATGTTAGGCTTACCTGAGTTTTAAATAGTTCACTCTTTGGCAATGGTTTCGCTCTAGTGCGTCTCGGGTCTTCAGCAACTGCTACGGCGGTAAGGCTTTTATTTCCAAGTTTCTAAAAATAAATAAAATAAACCGCTATAAATACCTAAATTCAGGTTAATACATGCATTTCATAATATAAAATAAAAAATATCAAACAAAATAATTAAACAAGTTAGTTTTTAAAAAACTCACCTTGACTTGTACTGGCTTCTTGCTGTTTTCTTCTAGTGGGCTCAAAAGTGCAATGGTTTCTAGTATCTAGGACATGTAAGGTATACCGGTTATCTGCAAACAAATAAAAAAATCATTAATTGCCTTATCAATAACTACAAATTTAAGGTTCATTAGCATTACATTATTAAAATAATCATTCATAGGTACTTACCGAAAACAAAAAGGCTTTTTCTTCCAAAGTTTAATTCAGAACTCTACTGTATACGTCTATTTGCTGGTCCTGACAGTGTATTACTAACACAAACCTTATCAGTCTGCTTAGCATTAGAGAGAGTTGCATTTTCTCAGCGTTTTGACCTTGAAATTTTGTTTGTCTCTCACATGTTCCCACGCCTCTCCACATTCCTCAATCGCGATAAGATTCATGTATCGTATACTAGTTTTATGTTTTTAATAAAGAACCAAAATGGGTGCCTCTTATAGATTGGTATTACTAGTGCATAAGAACCAACATGTCGGCTGTTTAAACGCCAGACCTGCTAGCCTCTACCAAGCAAGTCTTAGATCATAAATCCAATAGATGGCTGATGAAGTCACGTTGTTGAAACCAACATCTCGATCAGCTGACTAATGGGAACTGCGGGTAGTTCGGAGTGCTGAAATACTACACGTGATGATAGAATTGGGTTATTTAAAGTGAGTTCTATTCATTACTAAGTCAGAATGTTGTATTACTGTGTCGCGTATGGGTGTAAGGAGACGCTTAAAAAGGATCGGGCATTTTTTTCATACGTATGTTAATTCATTGCTAAATAACCATAAAATTATTGACTTAATTACTTGCATTTCTTTAGCTTACGTTTCCTCTTAACTCCGAAACATGAAAGAAAAATAATTAAACATGGAAATGCTGGAATTTATTATAAATTATTATAATTTACCCTATCCCTTATTCTACTGAACAGGCCTGTATTTATGCTCGAAGGTATCGAGTATTTACATGTCCATAGGCTGGACGTCTTTCTTGGTGTTTTGTTGAGACTTCTAGTAAATTCATCTCTGAACATAAAAATGCTTTATGTCCCTATGCTGGATTAAATGTAGTGGGGACTACTCAATGCAGTCGTCAATCATGTTCAGTGTCAAATTGCAGGTCATACTACAGATGTGACGGTGTAGTCTTCGATATAAATATTAAACGTAAGTTATGGCCAGTGCGTTTGGATGAGGGAATTTTGAGATTCTTCTAGGATAGGCTACATTGCATCCCTAAATTAGTCAATTCTTCGTAGAATTTCGAAATTCTGGGTTATTTTTGCGAAGGTTTCTATGAATCATGGAATATGGAATTTAAAAGGAAACAGTTCATTGATTAAAATATTTTCCTATGCAGCAAATGTAATGCATAGTTGTTAAAAACCAACGCTTACTAAATCGATAACTTCCTTATTTCCATTTGCCCATGTTGTTTTGTTCACTTTCATAAAATACTGAAGTGGAAGGGTAACGCTGAATGAGAGCTCATCGTACGATAAAATGCTCTTACGTACCGGTACTGAAATTAGCCTAGGTACATTTTCTAATGATGAAAAATAATTTGGGAAATGATGTAGTAAGTTAATAGATTGAACTTGTTCGGAGCTTTCGGGCGTACAATCAAAAATGACCAGCTAGACAAACACAATTCTGTTCAAAAACCGTAGGCCTAATTCCGAGTTGGATTTGTTATTAAGTAATTACAAGAGGGGATCCTGGATGTATGAGTATTAAGGAACACGACAGCCACTTTTTATGCAAACACAATTCTGTTCAAAAATCAGTAGGCCTAATTCAGAGTTGGATTTGTTATTAATTATTTACTATATGGGATCCTGGATGTATGAGTATTACGGAACACGACAGTCACTTTTAACACCAATATGTTACATTCTTAAGCTTTGCTACCTTCCGGTTCGTAAAGAAACATGCGATGCTTTTCCCAATGCCGTATAAATTACGTAAATGTGTGTTTAAACCCTCATTAAAAATCATTTCCCCACATACTCCTATCACCTTCCATAACGAGGTCCTCTGTTTACCCTTTAATCAGCTGATCGAAATGTTGGTTTCACGTCACAGTACAGGCGCAGTGTGGCAATGCGCACTCTATTGTATCTATGCTCGAAGAGGCAAGTAAGCTGATATCGCACTTCCTGCTGACGTAGACATTCCTGCCTTGTCAGCAGCAGCAACAACTCTCACAAGGCCTCTGGCTAGGTACAATATTCAGTCTCCAGTGAGCAGGACTGTGTGTGTTAGCATTGACAACATGAGTGTCTTATTATTAGTATTATTACTATTATTATTAAATATTTTACTGTAATAAAAATTATTAGCGAGCAGCCATCCTCAATACATGATCATGGTAACCACATACTTTCACCCTACAACACATCACTTCACCCAGTTCAATATTTAGTTTATAACATCTCAAGGCAATGACCTTACCGTTTTGGCACAAGACTTGCTCGGCCGAATGTTATAGGTTTCCATATTCTACAACCAATTGCTGTGCCAGACAGTGGTCTCGCTTATTACCGTTAGCATGCTTCACGCATTTTCAATTATTCGCCTCCATCCGTCATAGGAAATATCAGAAAACCAACCGTTATAAGCTGCCCCGCCATCCCACCAAAATAGCAATTCATTTCTTCCGGGCACGGTCACCGAAATCGCCATAAGGGATTTTCGAAATATTCGTCATAGGAAATATCTGAAAAAAGCGACCCCTCGTTCTATCTTTATGTCGCCCCCTCGGAATAGCCATTTCCTGTATTCACCATGGCCAGTCATAGCCTCATTGTAACATACGTCAAGCGCTACCGGCTCTCTGTCTACAAACACTCTTTATTAAAAAAAACAAGTAAAAACATTTTTAAATTCATAGTTTTTGTCCTAGAGACTTGAAATTTTTGTGGGGCTAGAGGGGGTAGAGATCTTTCATTTATATCAAACATTTTTTTAAATTCCTAGTTTCCAAAATATAAGAATTTCAAAATTTGAGTGTTTTCAAAATATCTCAAAAAATAAAAAAAGTTTTATAATAAAAAATAAAGGTAATAGAGACCATTCGTTTCAACTATTGGACAACGTTCTATCAAGTTTGGTTTTCAAAATATCACCGACTTTCAAAAACAACAATTTTCAGAAAAAAAGATATAATACGTGGTCCAGAGCAAAGCGCCCGTCAGCTCGAGTCCCACGACACCTCATTTGTTAAAATCCGGTCAGGCGTTCGCCAATGTTCGCGAGAAAGTAGGCTATCATTTTTTTCCTCCTACACACTTGAAACTTGCTGTCCACCTGGAGGGCATAGGCATCTTTCATTAACGTCAAACAAACTTTTGTTATCATCCTCACCGTTTCAAAAAGAGCCCCAATGTCAAAATCAACAATTTAAAGAATACAAATAAAAATATCAACACACATTCTTAGCAAACAGAACGTCAGCCCGTTCCTAAACAACACATCGTTCTAGCCTTACAAGCTCATTAAATATCACCAAAATGTCAAAAACCGCACGTTTACCTCAAATTGCGTTTCCAAATTTCACTCATTTAAAAAAAATAACATTACCATCAAATAGAGCGGAAAGAATTCCATTTAAATGACTCCTCACTCGACCCTAGTCCTCCCCCACCACCTAACCCTTCTCCAACACAGCCATACGTATTCAAGCACACACGCGACAATGAGCAGAACTCTCTGTACCCCACTACTGTCAAGTTTTTATGCTAGAGACTTGACATTTATTTTGCGGGTGGAGGGGGTTATGGCCTTTTATTTATGTCAAACAAACTTTTTTGTAAACTTCCTACTTTCCAAAATATAGGAATTTCAAAATTACACCTTTTCAAAAAAAGCTTGAAAAATAAAAAAGTTTTATTATAAAAAATAAACGACATAAAGGCCATTCTTTTCAACTATGGCACAACGTTCTATCATGTTTGGTTTTTAAACTATCACCTATTTTCAAAAAAAAATTGAATTTTTGAAAAATGTAACGAGTGATCCATAGAAAAGAAGACGTCAGCCCGAGTTCAACGACACCTCATTTGTCAACATCCGACCATGGGTTCGCCAGATATTAGTTATTTAATATGTACAGTCGGGTACAAATAAAATGGGTGCGTTAGAACCCGTCGTACCCCCTACTCATGGTATATCATCATACGACTTGTTTACAGTCGTTTCGTTTCTTTTCCTATCGTTTCGTTTCGTATCGTTCTCTATTGTTTCTGTATCGTTTCGTATCGTTTCACATCGTATCGTTTTGTTTCCTATCCTATCGTATCGTTTCGTTTCGTATCGTTTTGTTTCGTTTCGATTCGTATTGTATCTTTTCGTTTCATATTATTTCCTATCGTTTCGTATCGTTTCCTATTGTATATGTATCGTTTCGTAATGTTATTAGTTTTATGTCCCTTTTAACTACTGTGGCTTTTAGAGACGCCAGGGTGCCGGAATTTTGCCCCGAAGGGGATCTATAACGTGCCAGTAAATATACTGACACGGCTCCCTCGCATTTGCGCACCTTCAAATGCCAGCTGACTACGCCAGGATACGAAACTGCATCCTAGGGTCCAGCAAGCGAGAACGTTACCGCTGAGCCACGCAGCCAGTCCGTACCGTATCGATTCCTATCGTATCGTTTCGTATCATTTCGTTTCGTTCCGTTCGCTTGGATAGTTATGGCACAACTTTTTTGGGAAGGTAGATAAGGCTAATACGAGGCGCTGCATTTTTGCCGATCACATACCATAGCCTAGCAATGAATTCAGCTATTAGCAGTAACAGTGAAATCAACTTCACAAAGATTTCAAACGACTAATCGAATTTTGACCAGACTATGTTAATATTAAGTACAGAACCTACTTACACACATTTGATTTTTGTATTTCAATACTGGTTCAATTTTGTCAAACACAAAACAAAATATGATAGACTACCAATGTTGTGGCCTCTCTTGAATAGCTCGTAAAAATTATTCAAACTTTGACAAACCCTTGAATAGACACTTGATATGCCATTTTTAGCCTACTTTCGATTTTTGCAAAAAATGGAAGTAGACTTATGAGATCAACACAGGGCGAAAAAAGTGTGTCTGTCTGTGTGTGTGTATGTGTGTGTGTGAGTCTGTGTGTGTGTGTGTGTATGTGTGTGAGTCTGTGTGTGTGTGTGTGTGTGTGTGTGTGTGTGTGTGTGTCTGTGTGTGTGTGAGTGTGTGTACTCTGAATGTCGGTCCCCCCCTATCAATTCGAACACGGTGAATGCAAATTGAACGAAATTTGGTACAAAGGTAGCACTAGCAAAGGACACCTCAGTGTCATGTTTTATATCGCCGCCATCTTTACTAAAACTGAATGGCGGCCACTCAAACGTTCAAAACGTAAAATCAAATAACGACTAACCAAATCATCCGATCTCTACCAAATTTGGTAACAACATACCTTCGTATAGGATGCGTCTTGTGACCAAATTACAAGGTCGTCCGCCATACCATTTCAGGATGGCGGCCGTGCGAATTATGCAAACTTTATAAACCATATCATGGGACCCACCAGTTCCGATTATCGAGCCGAGAATCGTTTTAACTGTTCTAAAGGAAGAGGCACGTTCGAAATTAAAAGTTTATTTTGTAATACTATAGTGCAGACGTGATTTTAAAAAGCTGAACTGATTCAGTAATAAGACAAGATGGCAGCGGATATCTTGTGCCGGACTTATATTTCACTAATTTGAGTATTGCATGCAATATAGAGTACTGATAAATAATAAATAAACTTTGTATGAAATGCTTTATATATAAATAATATACTCCAGTGATGAAATCGTTTAGTATAAATCATTATTTGCTAACAAGTTCTATGTAAGTCATTTTAAATAGAACGATATTCGTTGACTCAATTAGCTCAGTGGTAGAGCGTTAGACTATCGCTCAAATGCCTATGGTTCAAACCCGATCAGAGCTAGGTTTTTTGCTTGAAATGTTATATGTTTATTGTTTTGTAATGACTCAGATGTTTTAAAATTAAGCGTTATATTGTGCACATTATGGTGTAAAATATATATTTAATTAAAACATAATTCGCCAGCAGATTTACTCGGGACATCTAGCTGCCAAAAAGGTAACTTCCAGATTTTATTGAAAAGTTTCTTCTTCTGGCCGCTAGAATGCACTCGCTCTGTTAGGATTATATTGTTCGATATTTCACCAATAGATGTCACGACTAGTCTACGTGGGGATCCATTGATTACTATACCATTATCATTCTATGCCCATCGAATTTGAAGAATGACAAGATGATACTATGATACATTTTAACTTTTCATTTTAAAGGGTTTGTAACAGCCTATTTTGCGTTACTTGAAAATGTTATTAAGCGTTATATTGTGCACATTATGGTGTAAAATATATATTTAATTAAAACATAATTCGCCAGCAGATTTACTCGAGACATCTAGCTGCCAAAAAGGTAACTTCCAGATTTTATTGAAAAGTTTCTTCTTCTGGCCGCTAGAATGCACTCGCTCTGTTAGGATTATATTATCGAAAATATCCACATAGTTGGTATACACACGTCTCTGTAGGGTCATGGAAAGATTTGTTAATTCAATTAGGGTTGTGAAAGCCATGCACAACCAGACGTGTAAAGACATGCCTCAACAAGTTGGATGTTGCCCACGGCAGGTCGTAATAATAATAATAATGTTATTGGTTTTACATCCCTTTTAACTACTGCTGATTTTAGAGACACCGGGGTGCCGGAATTTTGGCCCGAAGGGGATCTTTAACGTGCGAGTAAATGTACTGACACGGCTCCCTCGCATTTGTGCACCCTCAAATGCCAGCTGACTGCGCCAGGATACGAACCTGCAACCTAGGGCCCAGCAAGCGAGAACGTTACCGCCGAGCCACGCAGCCAGTCCGGTCGATTATGTCTCCAGATCCATAACATTCTTGAGATACTTCTTATCTTTCTTTCTTCAATGATGGTAGCAGTTTTTATCTAGATTGTGGCGTTTGGTAGAGGAAAATCGTTTCTATGGCCTTCAACAAAGAATAGTTCTATTATACTCTTTGATAATAACAACGAGTTATAACTATACTCATACATTTAGGAGAAAGTAGGCTATATGTTCTTTACTGAACATTTTGTTTATTTGCGAATTGACCACTTCGGATCACGCTACAATTTCATTTTTTCTTTGCCTGAAGTTTCCTCTTCCTTCAGTACTCCTTCATATGGGCGCTATGCTGTTTCTTCTGCTCATCCGTCCAGGCTCTTCCCTTCTTTGTGGTTCTTGTGACGTGAAACCCTTCCAAATTTTGAATTATGCACCGAAATGTTTCCCTGTTTGACATCTGAACTTCCTGGATGTTGGAATTTTCGAGATCTTTTCGAACTTCCTTAATCCATGTCGTTGTTGTCTTCTTGTTCCACAGGTAGTCGAATAACTGTTTGGTTAGTCTAGTTTTGTCCATTCTGTACAAGTGTCCGAGAAACGATAACCTCCTCTTCTTCATGGTGTCTGAGATTCTCTCCACATTTTTATAGACTTCATTGTTGCTCCGAAGTTTCCAGCCGGTTTCAGTCTGGACTGGGCCCATGATTTTCCGTAGTATTCTTCTTTCTAGGATCTCTAGCTTCTCCAACTTGTAATTCATCGAGAGGCATTCGCTGGCATACAGGAATTCTGTTTTTACTACCGTGTTGTAATGTTTTAGTTTGGCATTCCATGAGATGCATTTCTTGTTGTAGATGTTTTTAGTTAGCCCATAAGCTCTTTCCATTTTTGAGATACGATCTTCTACAGCAGCTTTCTCTAGGCCGTTCTCTTGTATGGTTTCACCGAGGTATTTGAACTTTTTCACACTCTGAATCCGTCCAATCTCTGTTTCAAGGAATTGTGGTCCATGTTTGTCATTCATCATGAACTTGGTCTTCTCTTTCGAGATCCTAAGTCCTGTCTTGCTAGCGATCTTTTCTAAGAGGTTGATCTGTATGGCCGCTTCTTCTAGGTTTTCTGAAAGTATCGCAAAATCATCAGCGAAAGCCAAGCAATTGACTTTGATTCCTCCCGTTTTTCGTCCTAGGCAGATCGGGGCTATCTCTTGATTTTCAAGTTCGGAATTCCAAATTCTCACAATCCTCTCGAGGACACAGTTGAATAGTAATGGTGATAATCCATCACCCTGTCGCACACCTGTCTTGATTTCAAATGACTGAGACAATTCTCCCATGAACTTCACCTTAGAAGTTGTGGTTGTTAAGGTTTCTCTGATAATATTGGCCAGTTTGGTTTTGACTCCAAATTCTCTAATGATCTTATCTAGGGTCCCTCTGTCCACCGAGTCGAAGGCTTTTTTGAAGTCAATGAATGAAACCACTATACTTTTGCCGTTCAGCGCTCTGTGGCGAATTATTGATTTCAAATTTAGGATTTGTTCGGCACAGGAGCGGCCTTTTCGGAACCCACCTTGGTATTCTCCAAGTTGCTTATCTAGGATTCCTTCTATTCTATTCAGAAGTATCCTTGAGAGGATTTTGTAAGTGACTGGGAGTAGCGACACGCCTCTGTAGTTGTTAACATCTTGTTTGTTCCCTTTCTTATGGAGTGGGTGGATGAGCGCTGTTTTCCATTCGTCTGGTAGCTTTTCCGTCTCCCATATTTGTTGGAAGATATGGTGCAGGTCGTCTAGGATTTCCGGTTCTGCCCACTTCAACATTTCTGCTGATATGGAGTCTTCCCCGCTTGCCTTGTTGTTCTTGAGACTTTTCAGGGCTTCCTTTATTTCTTCTTTTGTCGGTGGCTTATCATCTTCTGAGTTTATAGGATGAGTCTGAAATTCTAGTTTGTTGGTTGGAGGCGGGCAGTTGAGGAGTTTCTCAAAGTATCTGGCTAATATATTATCATTATTATTATTATTATATAATATGAAATAAAATCATTATGCACTGCCATGCGACCAGAAGTTTTATATGCTGCGGAATGTCTCGCCATGAACAAAAAAGGGATCATGGCAAAATTGTGAAACAAGGAAAGAAAGATTTTCAGGGAACTCTTATGTTCAGTTAAAGAGAATGGAGAGAATAGACGACGACATAACCAGGATTTATATACACATGTGGAGGGAATTATTGTCACGAAGTGAAAAGACGGATTACATTTTATGGTCTCGTGGCACGAATCACGTCAACACGATTAACATATCGCATTTTTACTTTTCTCGGAGATATGTAGACAAAGGGATCCTAGTTCAAACAGATACAAAATGATGTACACGAGATTGGGATCTCATGTGAAGTTATCCTGGAGTTCGAGACCGCTTAATAGAAAACTCTTCGTACGTCAGAGTTTTCAACCCAAAACGACGCTGAAAATTTGAATAACTTGCAGAAAGAGAGAAAGGAAAAACACCGTCTATGTATGAAGAAATACTGGACTAATTTTAAAGCTGAAAGGAAACAGTTGAAATGGCGTGGGCTTAATTGGCTGAATCGAAACAATACTAATAATAATAGATGTATCAAACTGACAGAAAAGTTTAAATATTTTGGTCAGTGGGTAGAACCCAATGTCTGTGAGAAAGAAACCTTCACTTCACGCATGAATAAAATGGAAATGGCGCACCAACTCACCAAGGACGTTTACAACAAAAAGTCAACATCCCTGAATGCAAAATTCAGGCGTTATTGCACTGTCATACGACCAGAGGCTCTGTATGCATCTCTATGACAAAGAATGCCCTGATAGAAAAATTGGAGATCAAAGAAAGAAAGAAAGAAAGAAAGAAAGAAAGAAAGAAAGAAAGAAAGAAAGAAAGAAAGAAAGATGGAAAAAAAGAAAGATCTTGAGGAAAATCCTTGGCCCGATTAATGGCAAAGGAGAATATAGACGACGGCATAACCATGAGCTGTATATTCATGTCCAAAAGATCTCTGATGTTGTGAGGAAAAGGAGAGAGACATTGTATGGCCACTTGCTTAGAATGAAACCCACACGATTGACGAAACGGATCTTTACCTATTTAAAAAATAAGAAGACCAAACCAGCCTGGTTCTAAGATGTGGAAAGTGACCTGCAAGAGATGGAGATTACCTGTGGAGATATTCAAGAACGCAATCCCCTGTGGAAGAAACTAAACGACCACCAGGGTTTTTAAGAAAAAACAAAGTTATTGATAGGAAAGATATGGACGGGAGAAAGAAAAGAGCAATACCGACAAATTATGAAGAAGCACTTGGCAAAGATCAAAGCCCAGAGAAGACAGTTGAAATGACGTGGTCCTTAGTAGACCGATATGAGTAAATAAGAACTTGAATCTATAGAACTACAGTATATTAACAAAGGCAAAATTAAGACATTATTATATTTTTATTTATTTTTAGCGTACCGTATGGCTTTTAGTGCCGGGAGTGTCGGGGGACATGTTCGGCTTGCCAATTTGTAGTTACTTCTAAGCGGACACCCATTGGGTGAGCTACACGTACCGTTGCGTGTGGAGTGTTGTCTGGGGAGGAAAATTTGAATGTAAAGACGAGGAGTTGGAAGGTAGCGGCTGTGGCCTATAGTTAGGGACCAACACCGGCATTTGCCTGGAAGGAAGATGGGAAACCACAGAAGACCATCTTCAAGGTTGCCGGAGGGGGGATTCGAACCTCCTCGCCTCCCGGATGTGAGCGACCGTAACGACCAAGGCTAACTCACTCGGTAAGACATTATAACACAGTCGTTAAAACAGAACCTCTATATGCATCTGAAACTATTATAATTGGTGGCAAATCTCGAATAAAAATTATCGATAAACAATAAAGGAAAATCCTCAGGAAAATCAAAGGACCAAAGTGTGAAAATGGAATTTAGATGAAATAGACATCACATGAAATGTATACAGTAGTTACAGAAAAAATCACAGACATAAGGAAACGGCGGTTACAGTTTTACGGACACCTACGTAGAATGGATAATAACAGGCTCACAAAGAACATTTTCAACCTAGCTTTATTAATGGAAAATCAAAACAACCGATTAAAAGTAATCGATGATGATGATGATGATGATGATAATTGTTGTTTTAAGGGGCCTAACATCTAGGTTATCGGCCCCTGATGGTTTGGGTGATCGTGAAGATGAAAATTAAAAGCGAACTTAGAACTAAAACTAACTACTAACCTACATACTAGAAGAAGAAATGGAAAACTAAAGGAGAATAAGGCATATAAAGGACAGGAGGAAAAGAAATGCCCTCAACCCTCGAAGAATGCGGATTGAGGGACTTGGAAGGAAGGAGAGCCATGAAAAGCAGTTAGGAAAGTGAAAGAGGAGAGGGTCCACCCTCAAAGGTAAGGGATAAAAAGGGAAAACGGACCCAGCTCAGGAATCCCTCGGGGTCGCCAACTCCCGAACTCACCAGCCGTGAGCCCATGAGGGTGTAGCATTATCTAGGGTGCAGCAAAAGTGGTGGGGCTACATACACCCGGCCTCCTTGGGGGCCTTAAGCAGAAGGCAGGAGATAACATGAAAAGAAAAAGAAGGCTGACCCCTCGCAGAAGGAGGGAATCAGAAAAGATGAGACAAGGGCCAATTAAGGCGGGAAAGGAAGAGACTCCCTAGGCCTCGGATACCCTAATACCGTCGGGGTCGGAAGAGAACAAGAGTTGACCAAGTGAGGTCGACAGGAAAAAAGACAGAGAGGAGCCCGGCACAAGTAAGTGGAAGCAATGCCGGGCTCAGCTGGGGCCCCGTGGTCGCCAACCCTCTAAAAGAAATCAGTGATGACATAAATGAGATTGGCCGTCATGGAGAGACTATTCAGACAGAACAAAATTCAGATCTTTAATTCAAAAACACACATTTTCTAAGAAGCCCATCCGACAAAATACAGGATGGACAGGACAGCTTAAAAGGGAACACAGTGAGAGGGTGAATAGATATTGGGAGGGTAAAAAGAAGAAGAAGCACTAATAAGTTCAAAAGTGCTTAGTTCGGCACAACGAATCAAAAAAGATGTATCTTGGACAAAAGAGAATTCAAGTGTGCCCCTAGAGTGCAATGGTCAGGACACCGCCGTACAAAGCCTGAGGTCCCGTCGGGGTTAAAGTCTGTTCGCCGAGTCGAGATAGTGGAAGTGAACACAGTAGTACACGTGATTGCAAGGCGGCCCGCAGGGGGTGCATAGAGCTGTGCCTGTTGAATGTACGCAAACTACAGTGCTGAGTATAGCCTACATGTGAAGCGGGCTGACTTATCGGATACATGCTGCAGCGTAGTTCATTTATTGTTCGTTTATGTTTTTATTTAATTAATTAATTAATTAATTAAGAGCCTCCTTGGCTTAGGCGGCAGCACGTCAGCCTCTCACCGCTGGGTCCGTGGTTCAAATCCCGGTCACTCCATGTGAGATTTGTGCTGGCCAAAGCGGAGGCAGACAGGTTATTCTCCGGGTACTCCGGTTTTCCCTGTCGCAATTTCATTCCAGCAACACTCTCCAGTATCATTTCATTTCATCTGTCATTCATTTAATAATTGCCCCAGGCAGTTCCATAGTCTTCGGCAGCCGGCACAGATCATATCCTCGCCGCTAGATCGGGGCTTCATTCGTTCCATTCCTGACCCGGTCGGAGACTGGAAGCAGGCTGTGGATTTTCATTTCAATTAGTTCTTAACTGCTTATGACAGGCAACAATTCACAGTGCAGCAAGTCTTGTCTTCTCTAGGGCTACGCATGACTAATGATCTCGGAGCTTCTTGGCTACCCCTGTCCGGCAGAGCCGATGACGTGAACTGGGCGTGTTTCCCTGTCCAGGCGGTCAAGTGACCACGAGCCAGTATTTACACACACTATCTCGACTCGGTGAACAGATTTTAGGCATGTAATTTTCTAACTTACTACCCTGCCAGCAAATTGTTAACGGTGGTGGAAATCGAAACAAACGCACTCCCCCAGCCACATGCTTGCGATAGACGTGCAGTCCGTCGCCAGCGAAACCTCATCGCATGTCGTGTGTGTGCATGGTTCGTGCTGGGTCGTGCACTGTGTGGTGTGTTCTCATTGTATGACTGTACCGACAGCAGTGACTACGCGGGCTAAAGCTCAGCGTTAGGTCATGGGGCCAAGCTCTCTGCTGACTCGGTAGACGCGTGGGTTCGAGCCTCACCGTCGGCTGTCCTTGAAATAGTTTTCCGTGGTTTCCCCATTTTCAACACCAGGCAAATGCTGGGACGGTACTTTCTGATAGGCCACGGCCGCTTCCTTCCACATCCTTGCCCAGTTTCATTCATCGTCATCCATTCCATCTCTCATCCCGACTCGCAGGTGGCCCCCGGGCGTCGAATAGAAAGACCTGCACTCGGCCTCTGAGGGGGCCACCCGAAAAAAGAAATTTAAATAAAAATTGTATGATTGTAAATGCCTTCCCCCTCTTGACCCCCACCCCCCTGCGGCAGCCATAACGTGGTGAGCTGACGTAATGTATACACAACAGCCCCGCTCCACGCCTAGCGGTAACATTTCCCTGGCAGGGTAGTATATCTACACTGTTTGTCCATTAATGAAACTACTGTAACAGCTTAAGTCCTTCATTTCTCATAACAGTAATAACAATGCTTATTGAGCATTGGAAGAGTTTTGAAATTGATACTTTGCAAGTGTCAAGTGTCGATTCTTTGCAATCGATATTCCATTACAATTTTCTTTCTCTTCTCGATTTTCTCGCCCACACTACACTCCCAAAGTTTCACTTAACTTGGAGATAACGGCAGTTCAGAAGCGTTCGATTGGAATAATAGTACCATTACATCTACCGTAAATTGTGTGGGAGAGCAGTAATTCATTTTAACTTAGATATTTTCCTCGAAATGTTACGTAACATTTAAGATCGAACAGTAAAAAAAAGGAACAAGGGAATCATACCCGAGATAGAAACTTTATATCATCGTGAATGTTGAATTCTTCTTTTAACGGGAGTCAGCAAGCCCTAGACCGCCTATGTTGAAACTTGAAAAATGATACCCCATTATCTCCTAAGCTACTCTAATAAAACAGAAGTTCACCTACTTCGGTGGCGTACTTGGTAGCATGCTGAGCTGCTGGGCCCAAGATAGCGGGTTAAAACCCGGCCGAAGTCGTTGGATTTTTTAAGAGCGTTAAAATCCTTCATTACGCCTTCCTTCGCAGGAGAAATAAAGCCGGCAGTCCCATGTCATGGATTCTTAGCCTATTTTCATTTTAAGAAAAAACAAGATGTTCAGTAAAGAACATATAGCCTACTTTCTCCTAAATGCATGGGTATTGTTATAACTCTTTGTCCTTTTCAAGGAGTATGATTGAATGTTGGTTGTAGTAGCTTGTTGAAATACAACGTGCTATAGGGATATTAAACATGAATATGAGGTGCCCTTTGCTAGTGCTACCTCCGTACCAAATTTCGTTCAATTCGGTTTCACCGTGTTTGAATTGATAGGGGGAATCGATTTGCACACATACTTGGCCACCATCTGCAAACTATTGGGCTGATGTTCTTGCAGTTTGGTCTGAATATGTTTCCCACATAAAGATATGGTGTTGCAAAATTTGGTAGAGACTAGATTATTAGGTTGGTCGTAATTATATTTTAGCTTTTAACATTTGGGTGGCCGCGATTACGTTTCCGTCAAGATAGCGGTGATATAAAACATGACACTGAGGTGCCCTTTGCTAGTGCTACCTCTGTACCAAATTTCGTTCCATTCGGTTTCACCGTGTTCGAATTGATAAGGGGAATCGCTTTTCACACAAAGATGGCCGCCATCCGCAAAATATTAGGCTGATGACCTATTAGTTTGGTCAAAGGATGCTCCCTCCATAAAGGTATGGTGTTGCTAAATTTGCTAGAGATCGGATGATTAGGCTAATCGTAATTTGATTTAAGCTTGGAACATTTGTGTGGCCGATGTTACGTTTCTGTCAATATGGCGGCGATATAAATCATGACACTGAGATGCCCTTTGCTAGTGCTATCTCTGTACCAAATTTCGTTCCATTCGGTTTCACCGTGTTTGAATTAATAGGGAGAATCGATTTTGACACAAAGATGGCCGCCATCCGCAAACTGTTAGGCGAATGACCTATTAGATTGGTCAAAGGATGCTCCCTCCATAAAGGTATGTAGTTGCAAAATTTGGTAGAAATCGGATGATTAGGTTAATCGTAATTTGATTTAAGCTTTGAACATTCGTGTGGCCGCCATTACGTTTCAGTCAAGATGGTGGCGATATAAAACATGACACTGAGGTGCCCTTTGCTAGTGCTACCTCTGTACCAAATTTCGTTCCATTCGGTTCCACCGTGTTCGAATTAATAGGGGGAATCAATTTTGACATAAAGATGGCCGCCACCCGCAAACTATTAGGCTAATAACCTATTAGATTGGTCAAAGGATGCTCCCTCCATAAAGGTATGCAGTTCCAAAATTTGGTAGAGATCGGATGATTAGGTTAATCGTAATTTGATTTAAGCTTTGAACATTCGTGTGGCCGCCATTACGTTTCTATCAAGATGGCGGCGATATAAAACATGACACTGAGGTGCCCTTTGCTAGTGCTACCTCTGTACCAAATTTCGTTCCATTTGGTTTCACCGTGTTTGAATTAATAGGGGGAATTGATTTTCACACAAAGATGGCCGCCATCCGCAAACTATTAGGCTAATGACCTAGTTATTTGGTCAAAGGATGCTTCCTCTATAAAGGTATGTTGTTGCAAAATTTGGTAGAGATCGGATGATTAGGTTAATCGTAATTTGATTTAAGCTTTGAACATTTGTGTGGCCGCCATTACGTTTCCGTCAAGATGGCGGCGATATAAAACATGACACTGAGGTGTCCTTTGCTATTGCTACCTTTGTACCAAATTTCGTTCAATTCGCATTCACCGTGTTCGAATTGATAGGGGGGGGGGACAGACATTCAGAGTACACACACTCACACACACACACACACACAGACACACAGACACACACACACACACACAGACTCACACACACACATACACACACACAGACAGACACACTTTTTTCGCCCTGTGTTGATCTCATAAGTCTACTTTCATTTTTTGCAAAAATCGAAAGTAGGCTAAAAAAAAAGGGCTTATAGATAAACTTTTGACCGTGTGTGTGATGGCGTGTGTGTCCCCCTAATAACTTCTAAACGGCTGGAGCTATTTAAATGAAACTCGGTAAGGTCATAGCAGCATTCTGGCCGACCCCGACCGGGTCCTTCAAATTTTATTCTGTCTCACCAATCCAACATGGCGGCTGTGTTAAATATTTCTCCAGCATTCAGTATCTCCGAAACTATTACCGATATCACCATGAAATTGTGTACGGTGATAAAGGGCACTACTAGAAGTTCACCTGTGAGACTTTCAAAACATTGGTAACTACAAAATTAACATGGTAGTCAAGCGAATTTGAGAATTTTAAGTAGACTTTTCTCGCGATTTGACCATCCAAACGTAATGCAACTTGGTACAGCAAATGTATATTCACATTTTAATGCACTGGCGTCTAAGTTAGTCCAGTTGTTTACATAACCTCAAAATGGCGGATGTGTGAAATATTTCACTGGAATTCTATATCTCCGAAATTTTTATAGATATCACCCTGAAATTTTGCACGGTAATAAAGGGTACTGCTACAAGTTTACCTATGAAACATTTAAAAACCTGTAAAGCACAAAACGAACATGGCGGCTAAGCGAATTTGAAATATGTTAATAGACTTTTTTCGAGATTTAACTCTCTGAGCGCAGTGAAATGTGGTACAGTAAATGATTATACATATTGTAATGCACTGGCATCTAATTGAGTTCAATTGTTTACATAACCTCAAGATGGCGGCTGTGCGAAATTTTAAAATTAAGTTTTTATTTCTTGTCGTAATCATGCGATCGAAGTGAAAGTTTGAATAATGAAGCTACGCAATAATTTTCCTTTAATGATACATAACTCTATGGCCTATACATATATCAATCCAAAATGGCGAGCATCCGAAATATTTAGACAGTTCTCAATATCTACGTATCTTTTACAGCAATCGAACTGATTTTTTTTATGTTCATAGAAGCTATGAACATACGTTCACCTATAGGACATTCAGTAACCTGGTGATCACAAATCCAACATGGCGGCGATGCGAATTATAAATATTTAAATGGACGTTTCTCGCGATTTAACCATCCGAGTGCAGTGAAACTTTGAACTTTAAATGCTTATACAAATGTTAATCCACTAGCATTTAATTTATTTCAATTGTTTTCATAACCACAAGATGGCAGCTGTACGAAATTTTAAAATCTGGTTTTTACTTCTTGTGTTCTAATCATGCGATTGGAGTTTGAATACCACACGTACGCAATAAACTTTATGTAATAGTACATAATTTAAAATCGTACCTGGCGACCATCTGAAATATTTAGACGGCTCTCAATATCTACGAATCTATCATAACCTTCAAATTGAAATTTTGTATGTAGATAGAGACATTTAACATGTGTAGGATATATGAAAATAGGCTGTATAATTCTTCACTTGATTAAAATCGATTTTACTCTCCAGGGTGGTGGCTCCCACGGACTCAGCGAGGGAACTCACCCCAACCACCTTTTTCAGGCAGTGTCCTAGAGCTGGGAACATCTGGTCGGAGTGGATACAACTGGTGAGTTGTGATCAGCACCTCGCACTAGCGGCCTCGCCTGCAAAGCGAACAGGTGCCTCATGAGGGAAGGGATTGGAAGGTTAGGATGTATAGACAAGGAAGAGGGAAGGAGGCGACCGTGGCCTTACAGTAGGTACCATCCTAAGACGAAGTGGGAAACCACGGAAAACCACTTCGAGGATGGCTGAGGTGGGAATGAAACCCCCTTACTCATTTGGACCACCCGAGGCTGAGTTGAACCCGTTCCAGTCCTCATACCACTATTCAAATTTCGTGGCAAAGCCAGGAATCGAACCCAGGACCTCCGGGGCGGCAGATAACCAAGCTGATCGCTACTCTACGGAGGCGACATATCATAGATCTATGGCATGTAAAAGATCCCTCCACAGACTAAACTTGCGTGAAGCTAAATTTCTAGGTTAGATTTCGTTGGAACGCTCTATCAAAGTTCCAACGTTTACGACTAGGTATCATTGACATCTGGTAGCGAAAGTTGGAACTACTTGAAATTGAACGGAACTTGTAGCTCACACTATGGGTGTTCGCTTGAAGCAGCTACAGCCTCCAGCGAGACAAAAATGTCCTCGGACACTCCCGGGACTAAAAGCCATACGATAAATAAATAAATAAATAAATAAATAAATAAATAAATAAATAAATACCGTAAATAAAAAAAGGTTTACAGATGTATTACCATGCACCTATTTCTATTAGGACTGAATTTTTTATCGATTTATTTGTTATCAAATAATCGAATAATCGAAGCAGTACATCGATTAATTGCTACAAATACCGATTAATCGATTGTGCGTTTAATCAATTAATCTATTAGCCACACAATCGAATAATCGGTTGGTCGAATAATTGACTGTTTTTTCGATAAATCGATGTTCTTCGCTCTTTCCATTATGTCCTCACAGAAGCAAAACATTCATTTAATTATTTCGAATATACAGGGTGTTTCAGGAGGAATAGTAAATTTTTTAGGAGGTGGTAGTATTGATGAATTGCAATAAAAAAATCCATATAACATGTGCCCTACTTGTATTGCGTACAGAGATACAGATGTTGGTATGTAACCAGGGCAGTAGTTTCGTGTGTTGGTACACAGTTTGGCATGGGCTTGTTTCTTGGCCACCATGGTCACAGGACCTTACTCTTTGGATTTTTGCCCGTAGGGATGGTTGAAAGGCGAAGTCTGCAAGGAATAGGTTAACACAGGAGCCAAGTTGGTCGTACGGATAATGCATAGTACAGCCCTCGTCAAAGAACGCCTAGACGCCCTCCGAAGAGCTACATGGGGTGTTATTAAGAGAAGTGCAACATGCATTGAAGTTGGAGGTGGAATTTTTGAAAATCAACTTTGAACGTCCTCATTTACCTTGACTTTACATTTTTTTATGTTAAATACTACAAATGGGTCACATGTTATATGGAATTTTTATTGCAATATATCTATACTACCACCTCCTAAAATATTTACTATTCCTCCTGAAACACCATGTATAGGGTTGACTGCGTGGCTCAGCGGTATTCTTTCTCGACTACTGTGTCAAAGGTTTCAGGATCAAATCCAGCCGTGTCAGTAGATTTACTGGCACCTTAAAAGTCCCCTTCGGGGCAAGAATCTGGCACCCCGGCGTCTCAAGTCACAGTAGTTAAAAGCGACGTAAAACAAATATTATAATAATAAATATTAAATCTCGGTAATCTTTCTAGGTTTGTCCCGTGTCTTGTGTGAGGTTTCAACTAGGACACCAAGCTGGCTCATCAGCGGGCTCTGGGTGTCAACGCCCGGAGCCCCACAGGAGTAGCGAACTGCGCGCTACCACCGTTTATATGAAGCGCACCTGCGCCTCTTCATTGCGAGAGCTAAAAGCAGAAGCAGTCCTCACCTCCCTATAAAAACTTCCAAAAATATGAGTGAGCTTGGTGTCATAGGCGAAGCCCCACACAAGACTTGGCACAAACCTAGAAAAATTGCTGAGTTTTAGTTCACTGGCCGTGAAAGCCAAAAGCCGTGACTCTGAATATATTCTTAGTTCCATCTCTTAAGGTATAGAATGCACATACAAAATTTGGTTAAAGTCTAATGGATAGTATGGACGTTACATGCTGTTTGATATTGGGTTTATCAGTGCGCGTAAATCATGTTGGGAACAATGTCATGTATGTGATGCTCAGAATTAATCTGAAATATTACCATGTATTATAGTGGCAATTGGTAATAATTGTTAGTATACAAGTTACATGTAATTAAAAATTGAAACTATCTGAAAGCTTAGACTCATGTTGGCAGCACTGAGGTATATTAGATACTCCAAATTAATCTAGAAAGTCAGGTACTATACGTGTGCAAAGATTAGAGATGATGGCTAGCATACATTTCTGATATATTGATATTAGGATTAAACAAATAGAGAGAGCATTTATTAACAGTTGGCAGCCCTGCTGGTTCTTACGAATACGCAGAGTCATAACTGTTATGGTACACAAAGCACATACGAAATTTGGTTAAAATCCATTTGTTACTATAGAAGTTATATGCATTTAAAAACTTGACCTATCAGCAGGCTTAGAATCGTGTTGGCAGCACTGATATATATAAGTTACACCGAACTAAGATAGAATGTCAGGTACTATACGTGTGCAAAGTTTAGAGCTGTTGCCTTGCATACTTTCTCATATATTGATATTAGGATTAAACAAATAGAGAGAGCATTTATTAACAGTTGGCAGCACTGCTGGTTCTTACGAATACGCAGAGTCATAACTGTTATGGTACACAAAGCACATACGAAATTTGGTTGAAATCCAATTGTTAGTATAGAAGTTATATGCATTTAAAAACTTGACCTATCAGCAGGCTTAGAATCGTGTTGGCAGCACTGATGTATATAAGTTACATCGAACTAAGATAGAATGTCAAGTACTATACGTGTGCAAAGTTTAGAGCTGATGCCTTGCATACTTTCTGATATATTGACATTAGGGTTAATACATAGTGAGAGCATTTATTAACAGTTGGCAGCCCTGGTGGTTCTCTAGAACATGCACAGTCATATGTGTTGTAATACACATAGTACATACGAAATTTGGTTGAAATCCAATCCATAATAATGAAGTTACATGCATTTAGAAATTGGACTTAACGGCAGGCTTAGAATCATGTTGGCAACACTGGCATCTATGGACTTCAGAAAATTAATCTGAAATCTTATTATCTGTATTTGTGCCAATTTTTGAATAGTTCGCATGCATAATTTCTGAGATATCCAACATAGAGCTCAAATTTCAATTGTGATTTTTCAGCAGTTGGTAGCAGTGACGTCAATTTCAAATATGGCCGTGAGATATTCAGATATAGATCTTTAATCTTACCAAATTTGGTTTCGATAGCTGCAGCCGTTTAGGAATTGATAGGGGGGGGGGACACACACACACAGCCAGACAGACAGACACACATTTTTGCAAAATGTGAAAAGTAGGCTAAAAATGACGTACCTTCATTTTGAAAACTAGACTGAAACAATGTAAAACAAAATGCTCCTGTACTGAATAATACACACTGAGCTAGAATTGAAACTTTGGCTGCCAAATCTTTGTTTTCTTTTTTCGAAACCCAGCCCAGTTTGATTGAAGTTTGTCCTTCCACTGTCACTGACTCTTATTTGGTTATTGTTCACATAAACAAGGAAGGACACTTTGTGTATTAATGAGAAAAATAACTTTTATATGAGGTGCGTTCAAAAAGTAACGAGCCGGAGGCATAATTACAGAAACCAGTACCTGTATGTTAGAAGTATTGGCCCTGGTTGTTGAGGCACTTGTCCCACTGTGGCACGAGGCAGTGAATGGCTGTCTCATAACATTCCCTGGGCTGCGATGTGAAGCAGTTCTGCACGTACAACTGGACGTCGGCGTCCGAGGTGAATCATTGGCCCCGCAGAGCCCTTTTCAGGGAACAAAACATGGCGTAATCACAGGGAGAGAGGTCTGGACTGTACGGAGGGTGGCCGAGAACCTCCTATTTGAATTTCTGCAGGAGTGCCGCGACTGTGTTGGCCGTATGAGGTCGTGCATTGTCGTGGAGCGACCACGGCGGCTATGGCGTTCACTGTCACTCGGCGGTCCTGGGTAATGAGTGCATCAACCAGCTGGACGTTGTCATCGGTAATCCAAGGGGTTGCCCAAGACTGGGCATCATCGACTAACGACACCCTTCCATTCCCTGAGGCGCTTGTGCCACACCATGACCCTTGCAAGGGACATGCAGTGTTCGCCGTACACTTGTGACATACGGCGATGAATGTCCGTTCCCCCTACTCCTTCCGCTGTCAGAAACCCAACAACACCTCTTTCCTCTTCGGTTGACACCTCCATGTCACTGTTTGCAATGCGACTGGCAGCATTGGACGATTGATGCATGCTGCTGCTCGCTTTGTATCGTCACGTGACGTGCTCGCGTGCCCTCTAGCGACGAGCTGTGACTTTCCACGCTCTGGTCGGAACCACACCTCGTTACACACGCCACGATTAGTCGATGTAGACACCGGTTTGCGCATTCCAGCCTCCGGCTCGTTACTTTTTGAACGAATCTTATAGATTTCCATATTATGTTATTCCAAAAATAAGCGTAATTCAACTTAAACGATGGCCTCTCATTTAAACTTTTTTCTTATCTCGTGTCTACCAATTAATTAACCAATTGTAGAAGAATTAAATTCTTCAGAAATTGGATTCAAAGTTAGATATAAACCTACAATTACGGCAGAATTATATCGAAGAACTACGACAAACTGAGCACATGCAGTCCACAGAAGCATACGCCGTCGTAATGGAAGAATTAAGACGAAAGAAAGAACAAATCTGGATGGAATTCTACTCCACGGACGCAATGATAACGACGGAATGGAGACAGGCAGAACGACTTCAGACATCTGGTGATGAGATTAGCAACACACACTGATTTAATCATATAATATGCATGAACAAGAAAAAGCATGACCCAGGCTACCAGTGTATTTTTGAGCTGGGTGCTGAACATTGCGACCGCTTAACAGTTTACTGTGAAAATTACTGACGAATGGTTTGGAGAACATAGGTTGTGTAATGTATCAGTGACATCAGTGTCAAACTTTCTATGATGCACGATGTGCACTTTTCAACAACAAAAAAACTGATAAACTAAATGTAATGGTGGAATTTCATAAACCTCATTATGTAAACAGTTGTGCACATGAGTAATTGCTCCATTCCTCTCTTATTTCGTACCATACTAAAATATAATTTCTTAATACTAAATCATTGGTTTTAAATAACTATTCTCAAACATTTTTAACAGTATAAAAGGTGTTTGAATCATTGAATTAACCATCACACAGTGCAACGAGACTGTGTTACTCTCACAACAAACACATGTGCTCTTTCTTCATGCATCCGAGGGGGGCCATTACTCTTATTCCAGTGATACCGTCTTATTAAATGGAGTTTGCCCAACAAAATAAAAAAATCCCAAGTTTCTGCAGTAAATAATTTTGGAAATATATTTTTTTTTTCAAGTAAAAATCAACAATTTCCTAATAATAATGTAGGAGAGCGATTGACCCAAAGTACTTTCCAATACACCATGGGATTAAATGCCACCTCTAAGTGAGTAGATGAGGTCAAGGGGAATGCATCAGGAGTTGGAATTACTCCAGAGATAATTCGTGATAATAGTGTATTGAGAAGAAACGCACATTATTTCAAATCATTCGAAGAGAAAACACTATAAGGATAAATATACTGAGAAGGAGAGAAGGAGAAGAAAGTGAGATAGAAATGAAGGGTATAGGAAAAGAAAGAGCTAAGTCCATTTTTTTAAATTTATATGTTTTTATGTAAATGAGAGATTCCTTCCAGGTTTTAAACAATACCTAAGTTGGTTTTGGAAACAATGAGTTAGATCCAAGTATAGGGGGAAGGCAAGAAACAGTGAATTGCAAATGAAGGGGTCATACGTTTATCTTCCTATTCATATAATATTTTTGTTGCTCCAGATATATTCATATGTTAAAAAGGTTTTAAAATTTCTAGTACGAAAGAAAACAAATATGTTGTATAGGTTTAAAAAAATTGGTAAACAGAGTTATTATCCTTTTTTTAAATGTATGCTGGGAGTGTCCGAGGGCGTTGTCGGCTCGCCAGAGTTTGTATCTGCTTCTATGCGGACACCCATGGGTTGAGCTACAAATACCGTCGCGTGTGGAGTGTTGTCTGGGGAGGAAAGTGTGAATGTAAGGGCGAGGAATCGGAAGATAGCGGCTGTGGCTTATAGTTAGGGACCAACCCTGACATTTGCCTGGAAGGAAGATGGGAAACCACAGAAGACCATCTTCAAGGTTGCCGCCGGGGGTTTCGAACGTCCTATCCTCCCGGATGTGAGCGACTGCTTGCAGCAACGCCGTAACGACCACGGCCAACTCACACGATTACTGAACATTATAAACAAAATTGTGACTTAGTCCCTTCTTTCCCTGTAATCTTCAAATGTATAATTAAAAAAGTGACAGTCAATCTGAAAGACTAGACGTTGTATCATTTTAAATGCTATAAATGCTGAAAATGCTAGAAAGGCTGGAGGCTTCTCGCTTCGCTCGAAGCCAAAGACTCTTGACATGTAAGAAAATTATCTGCATAATACTTATCTTGCTTAGCTTGTTTCAAATTCGTCGCGAACGGCAAGTGCAAACCAGGGGCAAAGCAAGGTCAAGCGCGCGGGATGCCGTCACGCTCACCTGAGTGCGCGGGGACGTGCCCCTTCCATCCAGTCTAAAAACACTTATAATGGGCGATGTGTTGAAGATAGAGATACGCTCTCGCGAAATTTTTGTAGAACTTTTCATGCTGACCATTTCTTACGCTCATAGTATACTGATATTTTTAACGGTTTGCCCAGTGTAACCTTAAGAAGCGCACGGACGCCATGTTTGTTTTCGACTCTTTCACGGAAATCGTTACTGCTCGGCTTCCTTTGATCATACATAAATTATTTTCTACAGAATCTTTCCTCGAGATATCCTTTACAGAGTTGGCGGCTTCGGTGGCGTAGTTGGTAGCATGCTGAGCTTCTATGCCCAAGATCGCGGGTTCAAACCCGGCCGAAGTCGTTGGGTTTTTAAGAGCGTTAAAAATCCCTCAGTATGCCTTCCTTCTGAGGGGAAGTAAAGCCGGCGGTCCCATGTCATAGATTTATGGCATGTTAAAGAACCTTCCACTAATTACACCTGTGTGAAGCTAAATTGGATAGGTTAGGAATGTAAACAACGCTCTTAGGTTTTTACGTTCGTTGCCAAGAGCCGACTGCGATGGCGTCTAGTAGGTAAGTTCTGAACTAGGCCTAGTAGTCGTTGACGGTGGTGTTTGGCGAAATGTAGGAACTATTTGAAAAATTGTAAGTTGCAGTTTGTACTTAAATTAAAAAACAGATACACACACTAATACAGCCATTACAATTAACACCGGTTATCAGACAGTTTCTACACACACCCAAAGTACACGGGGCTACATGACCGCGTTGTCGCAGCCCCTAAACTGAGGAACCAACCAACCAATCCTTTACAGAATGGTGGAAACCGCATCAAAATCCATCCAGTGGTTCTCGAGATTACCCGTGACATCCAAGAATCGGGGATAGAGATTGTCGGGGTACACATGCACCTAACGGTACTATGACGTCACACACCTCATTGCATCTGGGTTCATTTCGTCCCGTCACCGTAACGTAACGCCAGACTCCAGCGTAACGACGAAGTCGACAAGACAATTTAAAATGATTTAAAAAGTGTTTCCTGTCTAAAAATTACAATACACTGATATAAAATTAATCATTTTTTTCAAAAAACGATTGCACAGATTTCTTAAAGCAAAGAAACAAAAACTCCCCTCATGAGAAAGAGTCAGAGGCTTTGACAGATTATTATTCCTAGCCTCATTCGTACGCAGTTTAAACCATGGCCTGTAATCCTGTTAGAGATGACATATTCATTTATCGAACAAGTTTGAATTACATTGATATAATCGAATAGAACTGCGCTCATCAATTGGATTGTGATGTTATTGTATTTCCTCATTTGTAGGCCGGGTGATGTTATGTCAACCAGGGAACTAAAAATAATTCCATGTAAACCCACTCTGTTGGTAGTTCGCCTTTAATGCGTAGCTCGTGTTAAAAGTAAGGCCAGATATTTATCAGTACAGACACTACGGCAGTTACAGAAACTAAATCACACCGTTGAATAGACATTGTCTTAAGATGCAATAAATAATACTTTGCAAGCAAAGGCAACACTTTCGCAAAACTGGGTCATTGAAAAAGGTTCCTTGGCAGGAATAGCCCCTCCTGAGGTACGCCGTGAGGTCATAATACAAACGGAACGAAAAAAGACCGCAGAGGACCATGCTCACCCTGTCTTTGGTCACCAGCCTCCAAGAAGGCGGCTAAAATCAAGGAAAAGTTTTCTGCAAACAACATCGATGTCTACTACAAAACCCGAGGTAGCCAGGATACAGCTATGGCAATCCACCATACCACCAGATTGGATGAAGGCCAACGAAAGGCTTCCAGCAGGCCACAACAACAACTGGGAAACTTGGCGGCCACTCAACAGACTTCGGAGTGCTGTTGGGAGATGCAAAGTTAATCTCCACAAATGGGGATACCTACAGGAATCAGAACTCTGTGAGTGTGGGGAGAGACAGACCATGGTACACCTGTGTTCCTGTGAACTTTGCTCATGCTCTCGCACAATGCAGGATTTAATGGAAGGTCACGAAAGGGGTGTGACAGTGGCTCGTTTCTGGGCGAAGAAAATCTAATTCGAGACATTGTTGTAATATGGTGTATCATCCCTCTTGTGTATGTTGTAGTGCTTTTGACTCGAATAATAATAAAATAAGTGAGATAAATGAATAATTCAACCTGAAAACTAATCAGGAACTCATCGAGTTTTAGTTTTAGATGTGACTGTACTCCGCCCGTGACCTTCAGCCCATGCGCAGAATGAGTGCGCGACAGGAAGCTGCCACGCCGGTCCTATCCAATGGCCTCCTAGAAGCCCCTACTTGACAACCCTAGAGTATTTTTATGAGGATACGTAAAAAAAACACATTGTGTTCAGTGAACCGGTCAGAGATCTGCTACATCCCTTTATAGGGCAAGAGATTGGGGGTATAAAATATTTGATTATTTTTGCACATTTTTAATTGGGGTGATAGATGAGTAGTAATATGCAACAATTTTATGGGTGTGGAGTCTATTTTATGAAATATGGGGTGGGAAATTATTATCCCATTGCCCACACCCGACAGTATGTTTTCTTAAATGAGCAATGGGGTAATAATCTCCCACCTCCAAATTATGATTATCACTCAATAATAAGGTTTATTTAACATGATATAATATACAGGGTGCCATTTATGTACTTGAGCACCCTTGAGGGCTGTTCGCTTTGCGAATGTTTTTTGTTGGCTATGTTTCCCTTACGGTGTGAAACACACGTTCAATTTTTCTGCCCCATTATTTTAATTTCGTGAATTGCAGTCTGAACGCGGTGTTCTGATTTGTTTAATATTGGTGTTTCAATTTAATTGCTTTTCTGTAATATTCTTGTCTACTCACCTGTTTTCTGTAGTGTCTTTCTAGACGTACTATACCGTCACATTTTCTCACGAGCACTGAGCTCTCTCCAGCGGTGACGCTCGCATTGTGCATGGAGCTGTGCTGTGATTGGCTGCTCTCTCGCCACACCTTCATGCTAGAAGGTTCCGCGCGCTGACGTCACTACCGCTATATAGCCTGAGGTCTCCCGGCCTACAGTGCCTACTCTTCTCCACTCTTCTCAACTGATCACATCTGCTCACCAACATCCCTGCTGGGGTTACTGCCCTCTCGGGGTACCTCTGGCTGCCGGAGTCTCTTCTCAGCCGGCATAATCTCTCTGCTGGACTTGGCGGCCTGGCCGGGCAGTCTAAATTCATCAGCCTGCACTTCAACCAAAAATCTTCAACATGGATCGACTCTGCAAATCGTAATTCTGAGAACATCATTTCACCAGCCGCAGGAGGTATTACCAAGAGCCTCTCTATGCTGGTCGCTATCTTTAGGAGAACCTATCATCATCTACTCTAGTTCCGAACCCGGAACCCTGGAACAGGCCAGACTGACCTCGCACCGCCAGAGCGGGCGCACTAAATTGCCGCCAGCTACTGAGGACCTCCGACTGCCGGCCTGATACTTCTTGTATCGTACCTTAGAAGAGGTGGTACCCTTTCACTTCTTTTATTCTGCCCGGATTCTTTCCGTCAGAAGAGTATTTCATTTTAATCCACTTTGGAATGAATTTAAATTATTATGCTTCTTTTTTAGTAATTTTATATTTAATACTTTAAAGTTAGTCACTGCTCTATTTATGTTTCCTGGAGAAACAAGTACCTTTTAATTGTTATTAATTTTTTATTGTCAGTTTTTAAAGTAATTTCTTTGAAGCTATCATTCCTGGCGACATATTCGCTTTATATTAAATAAATATCATTTAAATCTAAATCTTAACTTTTTGGTCTTTTCCCGCTCTGTCCTTCATTATCACCTTTTGTGCCCGAAACTTCATTCTGTCCAAATCCCTTAGGATGTACCACATCCACTTGGTACACCCCTTTCCAAGGGCCGTGTAGGGGATGGGTATAGGATCAATTTGAGATAGGGAACCTGTGGTCGGAATGGCCTCCTAACTCCAGAAAACAGGTTTGTTTCAGGCCCTCCGCCCCTGTAAAGTAGGGAAGCCCGCCATGTGTTTTTCTGAGGTCAGGCACTCTTTCGCTGTCAACGGTCTTGGCGCAACCACCGCTCAACGCAGCGTTAGCCGAGAGGATAGCGGCGAGGCGCTGTGCCACGGTGGTCCCGGGTTCGTTTCTCCAGCGGTGCCATGCCATTATATTTTTCTTTTTCTTTATTTTTAGAGGGGAAGGAGGGGGCGTAGTCACAGTGCGTGTTTATTCTGTGCTGATTTCTTTAAACTATCGTTGATTCTGTAAATTAATTGCCTTTTGATTATTAGTATCGACGAGTTGCGTGTGTTTCTGTAGTAGTTAAAGATGACGGCACTATCAATTGGCAAGAGGAAAGCAGCTCTCGGCTAACGCAGCGTTGAGTGCTGGTCGCGCCAAGACCGTTGACAGCGAAAGAGTGCCTGACCTCAGAGGAACACATGGAGGAGCGCTTCCCTACTTTACAGAGGTGGAGGGCCTGAAACAAACCTGTTTTCTGGGGTTAGGAGGCCATTCCGACCCCAGGTTCCCTATCTCAAATTGATCCTATACCCATCCCCTACACGCCCCTTACGGGTGCTCAAGTACATAAATGACACCCTGTATAAAAACACCCATCACGCTCTATAATCGAAAAAAAAAACCGTAACTCCCACACAACACAACGTCAGTGACCTATATCATCTTTGCCGAAAACTGCACAAAAAATATAAAAGCGATTTTGGAATGTTAAAAGTTAGTATATTCGAATATAATTCAATAATTTGAAAATAGTATTTATTAAAGATACAGAAAATTAATTTAAAAATGTTCTATTCTATGGCAAACATCCTGAGCTGGATTATTATTTTCATTCTTGCTAAAATATATTTACTCAAGTGACCAAAACCATTATTAACATTGTATTTCAGTTGTATATCAACGTTTACAAATCTCTTATCTTCAATAAAAACACCTTCTTCTGTAAAACAATGCATTTCTTTCACTCAACACAACCGAACTGGCGAGCACGTGCACTGTGGAGACCACTGGGATACATTCTTCCCACCTTTGGTTTCTGATGACAGTATACATCCAATTAATGGGTTTTCAATATTTCTGTGCATCTAGCTTGTGGATGTATGTGGAACTGCTTGAAATGAAAGGGGTGGGAAGATTCTCTCCCTAACAGCGTTCTATAAATACATGGTGGGAAGATAGTATCCCAAGGACCTATAAAGGGTTGACAACGCATCACCGCTGCTGTTGCTACAATCACGCCTGAGATGATCCAGCGCACTTGGGCCGAAATCAACTATCGACTGGATGTTTGCAGAGCAACCAAGGGAGCGCACCTAGAAACATTATCATGTATGAGAAAAATAATTTTTGAGTTGGTAAATATAACACATACAAAAAATACTCGTTATAATATCTCAAATACTTCCTGAGCTATGTTTTTTTGAAATTTCTGCAACCTTTTGGTTGTTTGGTTCTTAAGTTTAGGGGCTGCGACAACGCGGTCATGTAGCCCCGTGTACTTTGGGTGTGTGTAGAATCACTCTGATAACCGGTGTTAATTCTGATGACTGTAATAGTGTGTGTTATCTGTTTTTTAATTTAAGTACTGCAACTCAGAATTTTTCAAATTTGCCGCCAAGTGCCACCGTCAACGACTACTAGGCGAAGTTCAGAACTTAGCTATTAGACGCCACCGCAGTCGGCTCTTGGCAACGAACGTAGAAACCTAAGAGCGTTGTTTACATTCTTAACCTATCCAATTTAGCTTCACACAGGTGCAATTAGTGGAAGTTTCTTTAACATGTCATAAATCTATGACATGGGACCGTCGGATTTACTTCCCCTCCGAAGGAAGGCATACTGAGGGATTTTTAACGCTCTTGAAAAATCCGACGGCTTCGGCAGGGTTGAGCATAGAAGCTCAGCATGCAACCGACTACGCCACCGAAGCCGCTACATCCTTTTTTTTTAATGACCCTGTATAGGAATTAGCAGCTTTGTAGCCCGTTTCAAAACTCAGAACAGAACATAATTAAATTGGTTGGCATTGGTGGGAATCGAACCTGTGCCTAAGGGGTGATAGCCAAGAATACTAGCTTGTACATCACGAGGTTCTTATGCAGGAAAGAAGCAGAGAAGCTTGTAGTTTTACGTGGCCGTTAATCTCGCGATCATAAGCTTCAGGATTGCAATATTAACGTAGAATCCAAACCACAGGACGTGGTATTTCACTTCGAAAATCTATCATGCATTGACCGGGAATCAAACCCGGTCCCCCATGCAAGAAAGAAAAGTAGATGTATCCTACAGTGAGATTCTTTTGATGGAGCGGGGTCAGCGGCCGACTGCCGGGCGCATGCACCTTCCGCCAGTCAACCGAGCTCGGGCTGCAGGGTTGCGCGAGGCGGAGGCGAGCTAACCAGGGTCATTGAAGTCATTAAGTCACTAAACTTTCATCAAGGAGGGTGTGTAGTGTCAGCGCACAGATAAGAAGGTAACATAAACAACAGCTGCAAGATGTAATTAAAGAAGCACAGTTGTTCTTTATTTCTTGTGAATCTGGATGACCTCACGTCACCAGTTAGAGGTTATAACTTATCTCTTCGCAGAAGATACTAAAATTGTTCTCCTTCAATTGACAGACAGTAACTTTGGAAGTTAGATCGTTACATTATGTAGCTACTCCTGTACCCACCTGTGTGTCTACTGTAATTAATCGAAGCAAGGACCTAAGCCCGTATAATGTTCAATTGTGGGTTAATTTAAAATACAAAGTTTACAGATCAATTACCCGTACTCTAGTGGAGCTGAATAACAATATACGGCAGCAAATATCCCTCACAACAGAGGGGAATCACAAAGTGTATTACCCATTTAAGATTTGATTGCCGCTGAGCTCGACTGCGCCAGCGTTTGTTGATTATTATAGCAGGAGCCCCGCGAGGTGAAGCGGAGGACACAGTGATGACAGAGTGCAGTCCGCACATAACTCAAGAAGCATTGCGCGCGCTACCTGTGTTAGAAGCGCAGATAAGCGTCACAGGAGCTCATGTCACCACGGGCAGTTAAACGATGACTGAAGCCACTGGAGTTGAGTCATATCCTACTCCCGCAACTGTACCTGTCAACGAAGCAGAGTTACGTGTGACACAAGTAAACGGAGAATAGTTCCCATCTCGACCGCCGGCAATCAATTCGTGAAAGGGTAATAAACGCTAATTTATTTACACTGACTGTCAGCTGTAGGAGAACAGTCTCAGCATCTCCTGTGGATAGGTAAAGAAGGAAGGGAGCTTGTAGTTCAACGTGACCGTTAATCTCTAGATCATGAGCCACGGGACCTCCTTTTTTTACATGGAATCCGAACCACAGGACATGGCATTTCACTTCGAAAATCTCACAAGCATTGGTGAGAGGCCAACAGCTTGACCGCTGAGCCACCACTCCCATTGTGGATAGGTAAGTTCTTTAATCATGATTAATTAATGTACTTTGTTTCGGTTTCCGCCTGCGCGCAATCCGCGGTGCGAGCTCGGTTGGTTGGCAAAGGCGTGCGCACCTGGCAAACAGCTGCTCCAACAAAAGAATCACCCTGTACTTTCTCTTAATGTCCGCATCGTTGCGTAGTGGCTAGGATTCTTGGCTGTTACCATAGATTCCCGGCTCTGCCAAGAAATGTAATTCTGGTCTGAAAGCAGGAACGGGGTACAATCAGCCTCGTGAGGCAAAACTGAGAAGGGGCGAGTTCTATTCTTACCTCAGCCATCCTAGAAGTGGTTCTTCGTGGTTTCCCCACTTCTACTCTAGGCAAATGCTGGGATGGCACCTAACTTAAGGCTGTTCCAGCCGAGTTGCTCGACAGTGAGCAATGCAGTACTCGCTGCCTCACGTGAGTAAACCTGCAACATGCAATACAGCTCTGCTGTGGGGGCTGCCGTCACTGCGCGGAGGATACATAGAGACTGGCAAGAAGCGCGTGGACTTGTGCTATGACCTTCGTCCAGTGACGTAATGACTATCACCCCCAGTCCCCCTCCAAGCGTGTTCCGAGCATCACTGCTGAGTACTCGCGTGTATGCATACTCAAACTCGTGGATTTGGATCAGCCTGATTTATAGTATCGTCTATGTCTATTAGTGAGGAATGCAATGGCAAACTACCTCACTCCTCTTCTTGCCTAGAACGCCTCAATATAGCACTGCCTTGGGTTTTTGTGGGTATCTACTCACATAACGTAACGGCGGTGCTTTTGAGGATCCAACCAGCCTTCGGGCTGACTACCTAACAGACAATGTCTATGATGATAAAATGTTATCATTTCAAATAATCTTGTCGACTTCATCGTTATGCTTAGGTCTACCGTTATGCATCACGGTTACGGTGTGCATGACGTCATCATGTTGTTCAGTGCATATGCACCGAGTCTGAGTTTACTCCTGGGGTCTGGCGTTATGCGAACGGAGACGGCGAATGCGTGACGTCATGCAGCCCCCGCGCGGGAAGCCTAAGTTAAAGGGTAATGGAGTCTGTTGAGTCTGAGTTTACTCCTGGGTTCTGACGTTATGCGAACGGAGACGGGGAGTCCGTGACGTCATGCAGCACCCGCGTGGGAAGCCTAAGTTAAAGGGTAATGGAGTCTGTTGAGTCTGAGTTTACTCCTGGGGTCTGGCGTTATGCGATACGGAGACGGCGAGTGCGTGACCTCATGCAGTCGAGTACAGAGAGTCCTGGCGAGAAGCCCTCCTGAGCCTTTCTAACATGTGTAACATTTGTAGCATGCGTCATTTGAAATGATATAAAGTCTAGTCTCTCAGACTGACTGTATCGTTTCATTAAGTTGTATGTTACTACACAGTTACTTATCCTATACCACGCTGAAGATGGTCACAATATGACCGAAACCAGTACTGTTCAATGTACTAAACATAGACTTAAGGTAATAAATAGCTTATTATAAAGAATTACCATTTGGTATTTATTTATAATTTACTAATCTCATGTAATTGTTTTCATGTTTAGGGAATAACACACATTATAATTGGATACAATTCTGTTGACCGACTGAAAAGTAAACTACTGTATTGTAAAATTTCGTTGACTATATACACTTCACACGAAAATTAGGGGATATTGTAAATTCAGCTATGTTTGCTATGTGTTTCTTACCGCATTACATGCAAACACTTTCCTTTACTCCCAGAGAAGGTAAACATATGTTTGAGTCACCCCTGCACATACACCGCATGACGGAGGGCACTGTCCGTACTGTTGCTGTCAAAGGGTCACATGGCGGTGGTTTGTTGCTTAGGTCAGAGCCATGCCATTCCCGTTGACAGTTAGTGAATGACGTGACTTAAGGAACAACAATGCCCCTACAACGTGATTTACCTGAATCAATGTCTTGGAGGGGCATAGGACGGATGGAAGCTGGACAGACACAACAAGTTGTGGCCAGAGCCCTTGGGGTGTCTCCAAGTGTGATCTCAAGACTGTGGAATCGTTTTCAAACAACAGCTACTGTTCACATGAGGGTAGGACAAGGTCACCCACGGGCAACAACAGCAAGGGATGACTGTTACCTCGTGTTAACAGCCCGCCGGAATAGACGGCAGAATGCAACTCAACTGAGAAGTGCCCTTCTAACAGCAACAAGACGCAGAGTATCAACCCAAACTGTCCGTAACTGACTTCATGCACGTGGCTTCTATGCCCGTAGGCCCATGGTGTGTACCAGGTTAACTCCACAACACCGTAGAGGTCGCAGAAACTGGACGGAGGAGCATAGTGGGTGGAGGTATGCGGAATGGAGCTCAGTTCTACTTTCTGATGAATCGCAATTCAACGTGGAATCGGATAGTCGACGTGTTCGCATCTGGAGGGAACGAGGGACACGAAACAACCGATCTTTTGTACAAGAAAGATCTGCATATGGCGATGGTGGGTTGCTGGTTTGGGCTAGAATTAGCCTAGCTGGACGTACGGACCTCTACATCATCCCACGTGGTACTGTGACCGCTGTAAGGTATAGAGACGAGATTCTCCGACCTTTTGTCGTGCCGTATGCTGGTGCCATAGGTGCTTCCTTTGTGTTTATGGACGATAATGCACGTCCCCACAGAGCTGGGTTGGTGGACGACATGCTGGAGGAGGAGGGTATCCAGCGTATGCAGTGGCCAGCTTCCTCGCCGGACTTAAATCCGATAGAGCACGTGTGTGATGCATTAGGCAGGTGCATTGCAGGCAGACCAGCACCTCCCACAACTGTTCCACAGCTGCAGATTGCTCTTATAGACAAGTGGCCACGTATCCCCCAAGAACTCATTGATCATCTCATTGCATCAATGGCACACAGGTGTGCAGCAGTGCCAGCCGTTCGATGAGACCATACACCATACTGAAGAACAATATTCACCCATGGAACACGATTATGGTAGTGTTAATGTTGCTTTGTTTGTTTGCATATTCTCTCTTCATTCATGTCATTTGATTCAAACACTCATCAGTGGCTCTCTGGAATCATGGGCTGCTTTATTTGTCAGTATAGCATTATGTAAGTAATAAATGGTTGAAAAACTAAATGATCTCGTATATTATTGCACCATTATGAGCTGACCTTACAATATCCTCTAATTTTTGTGAGCCGTGTATGATCCTGTGCTTAGGTTAGTAATGTTATGCTTTACGGGGATTTGACTGCACGGGATGAATAGACCCTAGTCTGTGTGGGTGGGGTAGGGACCAATTCGTGCAGATAGCAAAGACCACAGCAAAATCTCTTCCATCACCTTGTCTCCCCTTTTGTCTAGCCCACAAGTTCAGTAGCGAGAGGGACTCTCCTATAAAGAGATTACTGTGACAATACACAACTACCATTGTCCATTTTACGGGACATGCATAGGCCTACTTTAGCACTGAGTTATGAATTACACACACAAGCATAATATCCTCTGTCCTTGTTCCTTCCAACCATTCTCCGTCTCTTTCTCTTGGTTTCTGTGTTATGCTTCGCTTTCCCTTCAAAACAATGGAATGTCTGAACGGGAGAGGAAGGAAAGGGGCGTGGTGCTGAGCTAGGAATGGGGTAGAGGAACAACATATAAATACAGTTGGAGAGGCAGACATGTAGGCTTACGTCTCATAAACAATGGGGCAGAAGATACTGAATACAATGAAGTTGCTTGGGCTGTTTGAGGATATAACATACGTTTTTTTTAACCCTTTATATGTCTGTATATTAACCACCTGCTATATTGTCAAAGATGCTGTTGGTTGAATCTTTCAGCCATATGTCAATGAATTTCCTTATGGAAGTGTTAATCTTATATATAAAAGTGAAAGTCTGTATATATGTATGTATGTGGGTATGTGGGTTTGTTCCGTATACAAATCTACACCGTTCCACCAATCTCAACCAAATTTTGCATACACACAGTTTAGGGCCCAGAAGGAACGGCTGCCTACATGAATTTTCGATAGACATTCTCATGCTTCTGCTTTTGGCCCTTTTGCACTCGAGCAAAGGCAAATAAATTCAGAAAATTAACTTATGAAGGAACGGCAAGGCCGGCCATCTCTACGGCAACAGTAGCACAAGACGGGTCCACCAAGTTTCATTCTATCTCGGTAAGAGGCCATGCCACTCAATTTTATCAACGGCAACACTACCTCAAGAAGTGTTCACCAGGTTTCCACCTGTCTCTGTAAGGGGCCATGCTACTCCATTTTTTCCATGACTACAGTCAAGACGTAAACACCAGATCATGGGCCTCCATTTTCTATCCAAACCACGATAAGAACATTAGGAATCTGAACGCCTTAAAAGTCGGAATACGTATTTTTTTAAAATTTTATTAACAGGGGCCAATGTAGGGAATTAAAATAATAATAGAAACAAATGCATCGGCTAAACCCTGCACGCGACCTATCGTAACAACGGCTATAGATATCATCACGAAACTTAGTATTAAGATTAAATGGGCTTAAATGATTCTGTTATTGTTGATTGATTTAGAGGCTTGGCGACATCATGGCCATGTAGCCCCATGAACTTAAGTGTGCATGATTCTTTTCTGATAACCAGTGTTACTGTGATGGCTGTAGTAGTGTGTGTATTTGTAATTCAGGTGAGGATTAAAAATGATATTGCTGTTGCCTTCAGTTAGAAACTATCCCTGCATTTGCTTCGAGTAGAAGTGGGAAACCACGGAAAACATATTCCAAGTTCTGCCACGGGAGGCGCAGTGTACCCCTTTCCAGCTCTCAGACCAGAATTAAAATTTCTTGGCAGAGCCGGATTCAAACTTGGACCTCCAAGGCCACAGCCGAGATTGTTAGCCGCTAATCCACGGGGTTGTCTAAATGTGACATTTTGGGTATAATGTCATACTCTTGATGCCGCGGCTGTTACGGGAGATTTTGAATCATTACCTTATGACGGAAGGTATCACGCGCAATATATTGTATTGTTGTGTTATACTCTCTGTTAAGGTGTGTTCTACTACTAATATGTTTGCGTTTATGTTTTATTAATCCTAATGTTTTTATGCTGCATTGTTTTAATTGTTGACATTGTTAACCTGTACCGGCTATCTTTTGTATTACAAATCAGGAATATTGTAACTGTGATAAGACTTGACAGTAGGAATAAAAGAGCGGTTCTGGGGCAGGGGCTAATGGGCAAGATGGACGCCACGCGCAACTGCCCTATGTTATTCTTATGGAGAGGTCAGTCATAGCTGGGTCAGGGGCAAATGGGCAATATGGCTGCCACGCCCTGAGACATTGAATGACGTCACAGGGAGAGGTTGACAGTGTTACGTTGCTAAATGGAATATTTATTATTATTATTATTATTATTATTATTATTAGGTAATCATGCATTGATCATGTACAATCAAGACCAGCCTTACATTGTCCACTTTTTGGTGTAGTGGCTAGAATTCTTAGCTGTTACTGTAGAGGCCCGGGTTCGAGTCCTGGCTCTGTCAAGAAATTTAATTCTGGGCTGAGGGTTGAGACGAGGTACACTCAGCCTTGTGAGGCAAAAAACTCAGAGCAGCTGGGTTTAATTCATACCTCAGCCATTCTACCTATCCTAACCTAACCTAATCTAAACTAACTTGAAAATAAAAAGCAAAAAAAAAAAAAAAAGTGAGAGCAAACAGTGTGATCAAAAAGTGAGAGCAAATGTAAGGGCACAAATAATAAACTTAGTTATAACCTAACCTAACTTCACCTAACCTAACCTAACCTAACCTAACCTAACCTAACTTCACCTAACCTAACCTAACCTAACCTAACTTCACCTAACCTAACCTAACCTAACTTCACCTAACCTAACCTAATCTAACCTAACTTAACCTAACCTAACCTAACTTCACCTAACCTAACCTAACCTAACCTAACCTAACCTAACCTAACCTAACCTACTTCAAAGTGCAAAAAAGGTGAGAGCAAAAAGTGTAATCAAAAAAAGTAAGAGCAAATGTAAGAGCACAAATAATAAACTTAGTTACAACCTACCCTAACCTAACCTAACCTAACCAAGAATTTCCTCACCTATTCTCACCTAACCTAACTTCAAAGTGAGTGCAAATATAAGAGCAAAAAGTGACAGCAAAAAGTGAGACCAAAAAGGTGGTGAGCAAAAAAGTGCCAGCAAAAAAGAGTGAGAGCAAATGAGAGAGCACAAATAATAAACATAGTTATAACCTAACCTAACCTAACCCACAGAAACCCATTTAAAGATTTTAGATTTTACTTTTTAACATTTAACATTTTAACATTTTAGATTTTAGATTTTTCATTTTACTATTTTTAGATTTTACATTTTTGATTCTTTGTATTTTAGATTTTAGTTTTTTTTTAGAATTTACATTTTAAATTTAATATGTTTTAGCCTATTGTCAATTTGGAAAAAATAGGCTTATGAGATCTCCTTTTGTCCGTGTGTGTGTGCGTGTGTGTGTGTGTGATGTGTGTGCGAGTCCCCCCTAATAAATTCTAAACGGCTAGAGCGATATCAATGAAACTCGGTAAGTTCATAGCACTATTCCGGGCGACCCCCGACCGTGCCCTTCAAATTTTGTTACGTCTCACCAATCCAACATGGCGGCTGTGCGAAATATTACACAGCATTCAATATCTCCGAAACTATTACAGATATCACCCTGAATTTTTTTACGGTGATAAAGGTAACTACTAGAAGTTCACCTATGTGACTCTTGAAAAACTGGTAACTACAAAACCAACATGGCGGCCAAGTAAAGTTGCGACGTTTAAATTGACGATTCTCGCGATTTAACCAACCAAACGCCATAAAACTTGGTACAGTATATGTTTACAAACATTGTAATGCACCGACATCTAACTTCGCTCAATTGTTTACATAACCACAAGATGGCGGCTGTGCGAAACATTTCACCGGCATTCTATATCTCTGAAACTATTAGCGGTATTACCCTGAAGTTTTGTACGGAGATAAAGGGCACTACTGGAAGTTCATCTAAAAGACTTTTAAAAACCGGTTAATTACAAAACGAACATGGCGGCCAAGCGATTTTGAAAATTTTAAATAGGCCTTTCTCGCGATTTACTGTTTCAAACGCAATCTAACTGTGTACAGGAAATGTTTATACACATTGTAATGCACTGCTATCTAATTTAGTTCAATAGTTTACATAACCTCAAGATGGCGGCTGTGCGAATTTTAAAATTAATTTTTATTTCTTGTGTCGTAATCATGCGACTGAAGTGAAAGTTTGAAAAATGAACCTACGCAATAATTTTCCATTAATGGTACATGACTCCATGGCCTATACATTTAAAAATCCAACATCGCGACCATCCGAAATATGTAGACGGCTCTGAATATCTACGAATCTATTATAGCAATCAAACTGAATATTGTTATGTCCATAGGGGCTATGAACATAAGTTCACCTATAGGACTTTAAATAACCTGGTGATCACAAATCCAACATGGCGGCGACGCGAATTATAAATATTCACATGGACGTTTCTCGCAATTTAACCATGCGAGTGCAGTGAAACTTGGTACAGTAAATCCTTATACGAATGTTAATCCACTGGCATCTATTTTATTCAATTGTATCCATAACCAATAGATGGTAGCTGTGCGAAATTTTAAAATCTCGTTGTTACTTCTTGTGTCCTAATCATGCGATTGAAGTTTGAATGCTACACGTACACAATAATCTTCATGTAACAGTACATAACTCTAGGACCTACATATATAAAGTCCAACATGGCAACCATCCGAAATTATCTACGAATCTATTACAGCAATCAAACTGAAATTTTGTATGTTGATAATGGCAATTAACATATGTAGGATATATGAAAATAGGCTGTATAGTTCTTCGCGGAACTACTTGTTTGATTTTAGATTTTATAATATACATTTTCCGAAAAGAGTAAACTACAAGGTCACATACCTAACCACACCTAACCTAACTTTACCAAACCTAACTTAAGCTAATCCAAAGGCTAATGCACATACATAAAGTTTATAAGGCCACATGCAACTATCCTTATGACAGTCTTATAGGTTACTGTACAACATGATCACTACCCCAACCGGGTAATATTTTTCATTTTGTTGTTTACACATTTGTCAATTTTCCAATTTCCCAATTTCAGTTTTTTAAGTCAGTTTTAAGTTTTTCAATTTCATAATATGGAAACATGGATTTTGCATTTTGTTGTTTACACATTTGTCAATTTTCCAATTTCCCATTTTCAGTTTTTTATGTCAGTTTTAAGTTTTTCAATTTCATAATATGGAAACATGGATTTTGCATTTAGTTGTTTACACATTTGTCAATTTACCAAATTCCCAATTACAGTTTTAAAAATTTTAGTTTAATGGTTTTTCTATTTTGTCAATATGGAGGCATGGATTTTCCAATTTGTGTTTTACATGTTCATTTTGCATTAGGAGTGGAGAGAGGTGGGTAGTAATTAAAAAAGTACAAGCAGTGTCCATACAATATTTTTTATTTTAAATACATGTACACTATTTACACATAATACATTTTTATATATAGTCTATTCTTTTTTGTTATAAATTGTACAGTTGTTTTTATTTTGTTTTCTATTTTATTTATTTTTGATTATGAATACAATTTTTTTATTTTTGTAGTGCCATGGTTTTATTTACTAAATAGTTTTGTTTTATGTATTTGCTAGTTGCAGGCAGAAGATTTTGATATTCATAACTTAACTCTTTAAGCATGGTCAATGATTGAGTAATGACCATAGGCATGTGTACCTATACCATTAGCATCAATCACTCTTTTATCATCACCAGGACACAAAGCAATTTTGATTTAGTCTTATAGATGATGTGGCATGTTGTTTAGAAGCGATAATGTTCATGGCTATTCTTTTTACATTGTTTTTCATGACACAATCCTTATAATCTTGAAAGCTTGTACAATTTTTGACAACACCTCTGCTAATACCTTTAATCTTTTTGATTTCTTTACCATTTATGTCTAAAGCATACATTTTAGCTCTAAGTCCAACAAATGCTTTTATAATTTGTCCACAAGCCTCGTCTTTAAATTTTCCCAACGTTTTCTTGTTTGATGTAGAGTAACATATGTGATTAGTAGGATAATCTGATGTGTCCAGGTGTTCTAGGAAATCCAACTTGTCTTGATATACATCTGGGGTGTTAACCAAATAAATGAACGAGTCAGTATCCATATACATGAGTTTAAGATTGTCCATGCCATAATAGGGTAGCAGGACATCATAGTGGTGGGAATACATGAGAGTTTTTGAAATATCCAGTATACACATTCCAATATATATAGGCTTATTGGATACAATGTTACGTTTAGCCATGTGGAAAGCAGCTAGGTTAGGACCGTAAATTGTTCTGTCGATAAATGTCGGCTTTGCTATTAGCTTTTCTGCCTTTTTGCTGTCAGTCACAAAACGTATGTCTATTCTTTTACGGATATTTTCCATTGTTTTTCCAAAAATGGCATTGTTGAATAATTTGTACAGATTTTTCTCAAAATCATTTTTGGCTTGTTTTCAAAGGTTGTTATTAAAATCAACGTATGCCTTTAGCCAAGGTCTTTGTTTAAACTTTAACACACGATGAATCTTTATCAATTTTATTCCATGATCTAAAGCCTTTCCAAGATGAGGAATTAGTTTTTTCAGAGACGAAGCCTTAGGTTGTGTACACTCTGGTAGGAAAGGTAAATCGTTGTGTAGATCATGAAGGTCAAATGGGTAATCAACATCAACGTCTAGAAAGTATCCCACAGGATCGTCTGTCTTTAGTTTTTCTAGATCAACAGTATCTGGAGAAACCCACTGAAATCCACCATAAGGAAGGGAGTGGCACACAGCCCACCCGTATTGGTTGTTGGCATCATCATAGGTAATAAACTGCGATGGTTTCTCAGAATCATAGGTTTCCATGTATTTATTGTTAGCTTCAGCATACCGATGAGACACCTGGCATATGCCTCCACGTATTCCAGACTCGATTAGAAGAATCTGATCGTTATCCTGTAACAATTCCAGTTCAATTCCTGTGTAAAGGACCATTGCCTCAAAACTTAAACCAGGCGAAGTAGAAAAGTGTGCAGCCACCCCTCGGTGTGTTTCAAGTGTTTTGTTTCTAAACGTTTCAAAGCTGTCTGCAAGAAGGAGTACATCTGATGTTAGGTAGAGGTCACTATATTCCCCTAGAGTTTTAATGTTGAACTGATTCCAGACATTTTTGGCATGTTCATAGTCTTCTTGACTAACATCTTCTTGACTTAATTTGTTAAAGAATGCCTCTTTTGGAGGTAAACACGTTTCACTTAACTTTTCCCATGAGTCAATGTAGTCATAACAAAATACCCCTTTACGAGTCATGAGCATTGCATTTTCTTTTCCAAAGTACTTGTCTGTTTCAGGGTATGATGTTAAGTTGGAAACTAAGTTTTCCAAACTACTCGACATTAACCGAAACGTGTCCACAAATCTAAGCTTAACATTTCCTACATACACTTTCCTTTGGAGTTCGCGATAACATCCACTCTCTCAGTAGTACATCCCAATTGCTTTATAATGAAATTTGCGTCGTAGCCACTCATATTATGTAGAAACACAGGAACGGGGTTACGTATTTTACACCTCAAATTACAGTTATTGTGAGCACTTCCACGGTATTCCCCTGTAATATGGCAGAGGTCTCGAACTTTCCAGTCCTGTTGGGTGAATGGTTTTTGACACAAATAACAGGTTTCATAACATTGGAACTCTGCTTCTTGATCCTCAGTTAAAGCCTTTGGAACATTTAAGCTGTAAAGGCGATCGATTTCATTCGCTATTGAAATCAAACAGTCCATAAACTTTTCTGCAGCGTCAAGTCCACGATAAATAAGAGGTTGGCTTGGAAGGTTTGTTTTTATGTGTTCCTCAGCAGGTGAGGGTTTAACGTATATACCAAAGCTCATAGTAACATGACTCTGGTATGGTACTGTATAACTTGCTTCAGGATTGGGTAGACATGTTTGATAGGGTAACAGTATACTTTCAAAATCAGTATAGATAACGTAAGGTATTCTCAGCATTTTTTCCACTTTTAAAAATAAAACAATTGAGTTTTTAATAGGCATTTCAACCCTAGCAATGTCATGCTGGACACACAAAGCTCTATGTTCTTTCAATTTTTCCATTCTTTGTTGTCCATATCGATTATCAAAGTGTGTAAAACACCGTTTACACGTATATATCTTATGTTCATAGCGGGTAATCTGATGTCTTACTAGTTTATCAAAATCTTTGATAAAGACGTAGTGGTTCTGGCCGGATGATGAACTTAGCAGAAGGAGGTCGCGATGGTCTTGCAGCTCTTGATCCACAACCTTTAGGGGGAACAATTTGTTGTCTTGTTCCAATCCAAATACATGAATGGATATATCGTTGGCTTTTTCAAATTTGGGAATGTCAGCTAGCGATGTAGGAAATGATATTACTGAAAAATCATACTTGTTTTCCAGATCCTTTATTTACTAACGCGTTTAGCATCAGTTTTAACCAGTTTTGCTAAAATGGCATACATAAAACACCTCTCGTCCTTAAAGTTTTGAGGATTAATGCAGGCTTTTCTTGCTTGTATAGCCGCTGGTAATGGAATATATGTGCTGCCACGCAAGGGATTGTACTTATTTATTTTCAATCGCACTCCCACCACTGCTAACAAAGCCCAATTACTGCCTTTTAGCTCAGATTCCTCCATTTCCGTAGTTAACTTTTTAAATTGTGTTTCCAAGAAACTACTTAAGTCCGTTTCCAAAAATAGGGCCTGATTTCGTGTTTTAAAAGCACGATCTGTAATTTCGTTGGTGGACGTATGAATGAATCTACATTCAGCCACAAGATTAACTTTGATCGACTTGTGCATTGCTTGTTCTTTCTCCATAGCTTGTATTATTTGCTGTTTGGACTCTTCAAGGTATGAATTTAAATCCCTACACGTATCACAACGTATGAAATAGGATTTAAGTCGACCTTCAAAATATGTCTCATATTCAATAAGTCCATTTTTGTCAGGGACCAATGACAGTAGGTAATGTTTTGTAGGCTCCGCTTTTTGTCTTTTAGCTGCCGACACAACATTATAACATTCTTCATGCCGACGTCCGTTGTACTCATTTTTGAATGTACTTGAGTGTCTTGCACTCATGGAATTCACCACAAGATACTTCATGTCGCTTCCTATGATAGTCTCGAAGAAAAGTCTTTCCACACTCTTTACACATATTGCTAGGAATGGGTTCTTCCATTATGAATGTTGATTTCTGCAAACAGCAACTTACTTCGTATCACAGGGCTAGAGGATTGTCGGTGAGACGGTCTTTCACGATGTGAACACCGTGAGAGGTAGTAGTCAACTGGTGATATTCTTGTTAAGGGTCCTCTAATATACCCCAGTCTAGACCAACAGCTCTTTACGGCGTATGACAAGGCTGTAGACTGGACAGTGAGACGGTCTTTCACGATGTGAACACTGTAACAAGTAGTAGTCAACTGATTATATACTTGCTAAGGGTTCTCTAATATACCATAGTCAAGACCAACAGCTACTTACTATGTGGTACAAGGCTGTACAATAGTTGTTTTGACAGTCTTTCACGATGTGGTCACTGTGAGTGGTAGTAGTCAACTGATGATATTCTTGTTAAGGGTTTTCTAATATACCCCTAGTTAAGGGTAACAGCTGCTTGCTGCATATGACAAGACTAAAGACTGGTTGTTTCAACGGTCTTTCACAATGTAAACACTGTGACAGGTAGTAGTCAACTGAAAATATTCTTATAGCCTACTCAAGGTTATCAGGTACTTACTGCATATCAAAAGGCTGTACACTCATGTGTGTTAGGCACACTTTCTTGCTAAGGAACCCAATATTCCCTACACAAGGTTATACATGTTAGTTCTATACACTTAGTGGTTAATTGTATAATAAATATTTATACAAAGCTTATACAAGCACGTTTTTCATGAGGTAAAACTTTGTTAAATAGCTGCATGCGACACGCAAAGTGTGTTTCCGCTATCTAGCGGTGACTATGAGAACTACTTGAACGACCAGTATGCTACCTAGCGCTCCATTTCAACACTTGCTCACTGAACGACCAGCATGCTATCTAGCGGTCGATATCAATACTCACTCAACTACCAGCATGCTACATGGCTTTTTGTCAGTTTTCCTATGTTCTGAAACCTGTTATTTGTGTCAAAAACCATTTACCCAACAGGACTGGAAAGTTCGAGACCACTGCCATATTACAGGGGAATACCGTGGAAATGCTCACAATAAATGTAATTTGAGGTGTAAAACACGTAACCCCGTTCCTGTGTTTCTACATAATATGAGTGGCTACGACGAAAATATCATTGTAAAGCAATTAGGATGTACTACTGAGAGAGTGGATGTTATCGCGAACTCCAAAGAAATGTGCATTTCCTTTACCAAATATGTAGGAAATGTTATGCTTAGATTCGTGGACACGTTTCGGTTAATGTCGTGTAGTTTGGAAAACTTAGTTTCCAACTTAACATCATACCCTGAAACAGACAAGTACTTTGGAAAAGAAAATGCAATGCTCATGACTCGTAAAGAGGTATTTTGTTATGACTACATTGACTCATGGGAAAAGTTAAGTGAAACGTGTTTACCTCCAAAAGAGGCATTCTTTAACAAATTAAGTCAAGAAGATGTTAGTCAAGAAGACTATGAACATGCCAAAAATGTCTGGAATCAGTTCAACATTAAAACTCTAGGGGAATATAGTGACCTCTACCTAACATCAGATGTACTCCTTCTTGCAGACAGCTTTGAAACGTTTAGAAACAAAACACTTGAAACACACCGAGTGGATGCTGCACTCTTTTCTACTTCGCCTGGTTTAAGTTTTGAGGCAATGGTCCTTTACACAGGAATTGAACTGGAATTGTTACAGGATTACGATCAGATTCTTCTAATCGAGTCTGGAAAACGTGGAGGCATATGCCAGGTGTCTCGTCGGTATGCTGAAGCTAACAATAAATACATGGAAACCTATGATTCTGAGAAACCATCGCAGTTTATTACCTATGATGATGCCAACAACCAATACGTGTGGGTTATGTGCCACTCCCTTCCTTATGGTGGATTTCAGTGGGTTTCTCCAGATACTGTTGATCTAGAAAAACTAAAGACAGACGATCCTGTGGGATACTTTCTAGACGTTGATGTTGATTACCCATTTGACCTTCATGATCTACACAACGATTTACCTTTCCTACCAGAGTGTACACAACCTAAGGCTTCGTCTCTGAAAAAACTAATTCCTCATCTTGGAAAGGCTTTAGATCATGGAATAAAATTGATAAAGATTCATCGTGTGTTAAAGTTTAAACAAAGACCTTGGCTAAAGGCATACGTTGATTTTAATAACAACCTTTGGAAACAAGCCAAAAATGATTTTGAGAAAAATCTGTACAAATTATTCAACAATGCCATTTTTGGAAAAATAATGGAAAATATCCGTAAAAGAATAGACATACGTCTTGTGACTGACAGCAAAAAGGCAGAAAAGCTAATAGCAAAGCCGACATTTATCGACAGTACAATTTACGGTCCTAACCTAGCTGCTTTCCACATGGTTAAACGTAACATTGTATTCAATAAGCCTATATATATTGGAATGTGTATACTGGTTATTTCAAAAACTCTCATGTATTACCACCATTATGATGTCCTGCTACCCTATTATGGCATGGACAATCTTAAACTCATTTATATGGATACTGACTCGTTCATTTATTTGGTTAACACCCCAGATGTATATCAAGAGAAGTTGGATTTCCTAGAACACCTGGACACATCAGATTATCCTACTAATCACATGTTACTCTACATCAAACAAGAAAACGTTTGGGAAATGTAAAGACGAGGCTTGTGGACAAATTATAAAAGCATTTGTTGGACTTGGAGCTAAAATGTATGCTTTAGACATAAATGGTAAAGAAATCAAAAAGATTAAAGGTACTAGCAGAGGTGTTGTCAATAATTGTATAAGCTTTCAAGATTATAAGGATTGTGTCATGAAAAACAATGTAAAAAGAATAGCCATGAACATTATCGCTTCTAAACAACATGACATATCATCTATAAGACTAAACAAAATTGCTTTGTGTCCTGGTGATGATAAAAGAGTGATTGATGCTAATGGTATAGGTACACATGCCTATGGTCATTACTCAATCATTAACCATGCTTAAAGAGTTATTTTATGGATATAAAAATCTTCTGCCTGCAACTAGCAAATACATAAAACAAAACTATTTAGTAAATAAAACCATGGCACTACAAAAATAAATAAAAATAGTATTCATAATCAAAAAAATTAGAAAACAAAATAAAAACAACTGTACAATTTATAACAAAAAAAGAATAGACTATATATAAAAATGTATTATGTGTAAATAGTGTACATGTATTTAAATTAAAAAATATTGTATGGACACTGCTTGTACATTTTTAATTACTACCCACATCTCTCCTCTCCTAATGCAAAATGAACATGTAAAACACAAATTGGAAAATCTATGTTTCCATATTGATAAAATAGAAAAAACATTAAAAAAACTGAAAATGGGAAATTGGAAAATTGACAAATGTGTAAACAACAAAATGCAAAATCCATGTTTCCATATTATGAAATTGAAAAACTTAAAACTGACTTAAAAAAAACTGAAATTGGGAAATTGGAAAATTGACAAATGTGTAAACAACAAAATGAAAAAAAAATACCCAGTTAGGGTAGTGATCATGTTGTACAGCAGCCTATAAGACTAGCATAAGGATAGTTGCATGTGCCCTTATATACTTTGTGTATGTGCATTAGTCTTTGGATTAGCTTAAGTAAGGTTTGGTAAAGTTAGGTTAGGTGTGGTTAGGTGTGTGACCTTGTAGTTTACTCTTTTCGGAAAATGTAAATTGTAAAATCTAAAATCAAAGGAATATTAAATTTAAAATGTAAAATTTAAAAAAAAACTTAAATCTAAAATACAAAAAATCAAAAATGTAAAATCTAAAAATAGTACAATGAGAAAATATAAAATCTTAAATGTTAAAATGTAAAATGTTAAAAAGTAAAATCTAAAATTTTTAATGAGGTTTCTGTGGGTTAGGTTAGGTTAGGTTATAACTAAGTTTATTATTTGTGCTCTCTCATTTGCTCTCACTTTTTTTTTGCTGACACTTTTTTGCTCACCACCGTTTTGCTCTCACTTTATGCTGTCACTTTTTGCTCTTATATTTGCACTCGCTTTGAAATTAGGTTAGGTGAAAATAGGTGAGTAAATGCTTGGTTAGGTTAGGTTAGGTTAGGGTAGGGTAGGTTGTAACTAAGTTTATTATTTGTGCTCTTACATTTACTCTTACTTTATTTGATTACACTTTTTGCTCTCACTTTTTTGCACTTTGAAGTTAGGTTAGGTTAGGTTAGGTTAGGTTAGGTTAGGTTAAGTTAGGTTAGGTTAGGTTAGGTTAGGTTAGGTTAGGTTAAGTTAGGTTAGGTTAGGTTAGGTAAAGTGAAGTTTGGTTAGGTTAGGTTAGGTTAAGTGAAGTTAGGTTAGGTTAGGTTAGGTTAGGTTAGGTTAAGTGAAGTTAGGTTAGGTTAGGTTAGGTTAGGTTAGGTTAGGTTAGGTAAAGTTAGGTTAGGTTAGGTTAGGTTAGGTAAAGTTAGGTTAGGTTAGGTTAGGTTAGGTTAGGTTAGGTTAGGTTAGGTAGAATGGCTGAGGTATGAATTAAACCCAGCTGCTCTGAGTTTTTGCCTCACAAGGCTGAGTGTACCTCGTCTCAACCCTCAGCCCAGAATTAAATTTCTTGACAGAGCCAGGACTCGAACCCGGGCCTCTACAGTAACAGCTAAGAATGCTAGCCAATACACCAAAAAGTGGACAATATGAGGCTGGTCTTGATTGTACATGATCAATGCATGATTACCTAATAATAATAATAATAATAATAATAATAATAATAATAATAATAATAATAATAATAATAAATATTCCATTTAGCAACGTAACACTGTCAACCTCTCCCTGTGACGTCATTCAATGTCTCAGGGCGTGGCAGCCATATTGCTCGTTAGCCCCTGACCCAGCTATGACTGACCTCTCCATAAGAATAACATAGGGCAGTTGCGCGCGGCGGCCATCTTGCCCATTAGCCCCTGCCCCAGAACCGCTCTGTTATTCCTACTCTTGACTAAGACTAACAGAACCTGAATAATTTGTAGCAACCAAAATGAAACAGTAACCTAAAATGATTAACCACGCGGTGAACACTCCCTCTTTTCTACTTAAGACATGACTATAGTAGTAAATAATTTGTACAGAACATTACCTCCTTCACTGCCCTCAACAGATACAGTACCGTAGCAAACCTTCAGGTAACTGACGTCACCAATAATTCTCATAGTAATCATTAGAAACCATGACCAGGCTCCCTTAGTACTTAAAGATGGGTACTTTCAAATTACTAAGTAAATAATATCGTATGTTTTTCGTACATCAAAAAACTAGATCCATACTAATATGCAAAAGTGAGATGATATGTGTCTGTGTATTACTCGATCACCAAAGAACCACTGGTCCGATTTACACGAAAATTTTACCTGGAAGTAGGTGATTTACCTGGTTAATTTATAGGCTACTTTTGATTTCAATACTTTGCGCTGTTTGAAGATGGCGACCATTTAAGTGACAACATTACACCCTTTGGTTTCAAACATTCATATTTCACAGCAATTCTTCTAGGTTTGTGCCGTGAGTTGCTGACTTTTAATTCACCGGCCGTGAAAGCCAATATACCATCTTTTTGGAAGCCTTCATAGCGAGGTTAAGGCTGCTTGAGCTTTTAGTTCTCGTAGTCAAGTGGTGCAGTTGCACCTTATATAAAGGGAGGTGGCGCGCAGTTCGTCACTCCTGTGGGGGTCCGGGCGGGGACACCAAGAGCCCGCCGATGAGCCTAGCTTGGTGTCCTAGGCGAAACCCCACACAAGACACGGCACAAACCTAGAAGAATTGCTGAGTTTTAATTCACCGGCCGTGAAAGCCAATATACCATTCATATTTCAATTTCAAATAAAAAGAGAACGCTAAGAAATAGCAAACTTTTGATGGCATATACTAGGTTTAAAATTTAAATTTCTATCAGAATGGTCCTTATCACTTTTCGTGTATCTCCAACTGTTAGCGAGTAAAACCTCATTGTGTGCTATAAAACACGGTCAACGCCAAGCGGTGTAGCTGGACAAAATGTTCCATCCTTACTCTCGCTCAGCGCAGCACCTCGCCTATCCCCTGTTTTAACTGTCACCTTCACATTTCAATGTATTTATGACCAGTAGCGAAGCAGGGGTACTTCAGCTAGTATTTTATAAAGCCAAATAATATTTTACTATATTCTTGACCTGACATGCTTGATGAAATTATATTTTTTTACGAAAACAATTTAAATGTAACTTAAATAATAAAATATGAAAGAAATTACGATTGAAAATAAATAAGTTTATAAAATAAAATTATTTAAAAACTAACCCAAAAATGTAATATACAAATAAAATTATATAAACATTTAAACATAAAAATTGAAATGATCACACAAATTAACAAAAATTAACAAAAATTAACAAATTAGAATTAGAATTTGGCTAAAATAATTACATTTAAATAATACAAATACAATATTTGAATAATAGTTCTACCCTTTAAAGGGTTAAAGGTTACATTGGTTTCGAACGGGTTTTTTAAACACAAAATAACCAGATTAGTTCTGCATATCACTGTGATTTAACTCGTAAATATAAATAGATTATTCGAAAAATCGAATAATTTGAAATAAATCGAAAAAGACTATTCGATTGAGTCACCATTCATTCGATTAATCGACTAACCGAATTATAGATTAATCGACTAACCTAAGAATCGATTAATGGATTAGTAGACACACGAGATAAGAAAAGAAGTTTAAATGGGAGGTCGTCGCTTAAGTTGAGTTACGCTTATTTTCGGGATGATGTAGCGTATACAAATTTGTAAAATTTACTTTTTGCCTAATTATATGAAGTGGCCTTCCTTGTTTATGTTAACAATAACCAAATAAGAGCTTGCCACTGTGGGTGAGTGGTTATCGTGTCGGACTACCAACCCCAAGCTGGCAGGTTCGCTCCTGGCCGTGGTAAGTGATTTTTGAAAGGCGACAACAATCACGGAACGCATGTCAAACGTTGTTGGCATGTTATAGAACCCATTTGAATTCAGTAGGCCGAGTTCATAATGGCAAAATTAATCTTGGGATTTTCCGCCAACACGAAACAGTTCCTCCTTTCTCCACTAGAAAGCGCTATAGTGTCAAGGGGCTTAGATATCTAACCTCCTTGACTTTCATAGCGTTCCAAGGAACAACAAAATTTGACATACAAGCAGCCCCTCTGGGTGTCAAATAACAAAGCTTGCACCCAGCACCCGAGGCCATACGATTTCTTATTATATAATAGGCCTACGCTAAGGTGTATGTTTCACAAAATTCAAGCTCCCAAACCAGAGGGAGTTAGAAGGTGTGGTGTGTACCAAAATCTTCCAAATCGTCTCAATAGTACAGGAAAAATCTTGGATTTATTGAAAAATCAACGGAAATATATTTAATTGGTCGCCTCCGTAGCGTAGCGGTAAGCATGGTTAGCTGCCGCCCCAGAGGTCCTGGGTTCGATTCCCGGCTCTGCCACGAAATTTGAAAAAGTGGTATGAGGACTGGAACGGGGTCGACTCAGCCTCGGGTGGCCCAAATGAGTAGAGGGGGTTCGATTCCCACCTCAGCCATCCTCGAAGTGGTTTTCCGTGGTTCCCCACTTCGTCTTCGGGATGGTTCCTATTGTAAGGCCACGGCCTTACGGCCTCCTTCCCACTTCCTTGCCTAACCATCCCACTCTTCCTATCCCTTCATCAGGCCTCCTGTTCGCTTTGCAGGTGAGGCCGCCTGGGCCTAGTGCTGGTCACACATCCCAGTTGTATACCTGACTCAGAGTCTCAAGCTCCAGGACATTGCCCTCAGTGACGGTAGTCCCTCGCTTAGTCCGTAGGAAAAGCCAACCCTGAAGGGTAAAACGATAGCGAAAAAAACATAGCGAATATGTAATTGTTTATAAACTGCTTTTAAACAAATAAACATGACGATAGCCCAAGGGTGAACTGCGTCGCGTACAGCCCGCATAGAACTAGAGTCGGGTGGGCAGTATGTACAAAAGGGGCGCACACAACCCATTGTGCGAGAGTTCTCGCACGGGTCTGCTAGTTATTATTAATTAATCTACGTGTCGCTTCTCGAGATATATCTTCATTCACATACGCAGGCACGTAGTGATACCACACGTTACCATTGTGATATCGGTCTAATAACGGTACTTACTACACCCTCTGTCTGAAAAGTTCGATGAATGGGCTATATTACAAACGGATTGTTGGCTTACCTGAAACGGCCGTTACTATCCTTCGAAGTAATCCCCATGGATGGTTACGCACTTCTAAGAACGACTGAACAAGTCCTGGAAACACTTGGCACCGTCTTCTTTAGGAATAGCCTTCAGTTTGGGTCGTCAAAACTCTACATTGAAAGCAAGAGAGAAGCGTGAATTTATGCAACCTGCCTTGCACACCTGATAGACGGGCGGCAGTGAGATCTTCAAGTGCCAGAAATTTATATAAACTGGGTAAAAATGCTGTACAACAACACCAAAAGCCACGTGCGATGCCCTGCAGGACTGACTGACAGCTTTCCTGTGGCAGTTGGGGTTCATCAAGGCTCAGCTCTGTCTCCCCTGCTCTTTGTTATCGTCATGAATTCCATAACGCGAGACCTGCAAAAGTGCGTCCTAAATACATTGTTATACGCTGATGATGTGATGCTTTCGGCAGACTCCAGGAAGGATCTTGAAACCCAAGCGCAGACATGGCATGATCGTCTGCTAGGATTCGGTCTTCGTTTGAACATCCACAAGACTAAATACCTCGAACGATTTCATCCCCTGGAACTATAGGTATTAATGGAGCTCATCTTACAAAGGTAAATACATTCCGATACATAGGTTCACGATTGCATAGCGACAGCTCTGTGAATTAAGATGTGCGAGCACGAATTAATGCGACTTGGATGCGATTCAGAGATGTCACCGGTGTTCTTTTTGATAAGGAGATGCCTATCCGCCTAAAATCAAAGATATACCGCACAATGGTGGGACTAGTTGCATTATATAGTACCGAGTGATGGCCAGCACCTAGAAGTGCTGAGCACTCACTTCATGTCATGGAAATGCACAAGCTGCGAAGATCTATAGACATCTCTCTGCTCGACCATATCCCCTACACAACGATTCGACATATAGCTGACGTGGCTCCAATCAATGAGAAAATACAGGATGGAGACTCCGTTGGTATGGAGACGTTGTCCGTGCACCACAAAGTTCAGTCTTCGGCTCGGCCTACCATCTAACGGTCGACGGCCAGAGACAGCGTGGGAGACCAAAATTGCGGTGGCTGGACACTATTAACGTAGATTTACGGTCAAGAAACTTGAAATCGCGGGAAGCTTTAGATCGCAAGAAATGGCGTGCATTGATCCAAAAAGCGGACCCCATTCCTGCGGGATGACTCTAAGAAGTGAGAAGGGTGAATTTATGCAACCTAACGTGCACACCTGTTCGACGGGTGGCAGTGAGAAGGGTCAATGTTCCCTGGAATGGAATGGTCCTGAAAATCATCGTCACAGGTGACGAGAACTGGTGCCTGAGGTACGACGTCGATGACAAGCGTCAAAGTATGGAGTATCGGGGTCCAGGGTCGCCGAAAAGCCCTGAAGGGCCAGAGATTTTCTGACATTTCGGACATCCAACGCAATGTGACGACCCAACTGAAGGCTATCCCTCAGGAAGACGATGCCAGGAATTGTACAGCCGTTCTAAGTAGTACATAACCATCCACAGGGATTATTTCGAGGGATAGTAACGGCTGTTTCAGGTAAGCCAACAATCCGTTCGTAATATAGACCCACTAGCAACCCGGCCCGGCTTCGCCCGGGGACAGTTGTGAATGCATTGCGTTATAAGCGCTTCTTTACGATGTTAACAAAGCTCAAGGGCAGTCACTGCACGTCGCTGGATTAAATTTAGAAAATCCATGTTTTTAGCATGGTCACTACTTCAGGAATAACGATTGGCTATCCGTATTACGTCTCGGCATGATGTCTTAAAATCACTGACTGGACTAATAACTATTATCATGGAGATGCATGTGCAACAAATTCTTGTCAGACGTAATTTAAGAATGGTGAGTTTCAATCTAAAAACACATATAGTGGACGATATATTGAGTATAGATATGTGCTCTCGCGTACGTTTTGTAGATCTTTTCATGCTGAACAATTCTTACACTCAATGTATATTGATATTTTTAACGGTTTGCCCAGCGTAAGCTAAAAATTCGCACGGACTCCAGGATTTTATTTCGACTTTTTCTCTGAAATCGTTACTGCTTGGCATCCTTTGATCATAAATAAATAATTTTCTACAAAAACCTTCCTCCAGGTATCCTTTACAGAATGGTTTAAACCGCATCAAAATCATGCAGTGGTTCTCGAGATTGCCCGTGACATCCAAGAATCAGGACTTTGTTTTATACCAAGTCGAGATTATACGACAATCAGTATTATCTAATACTAGCTGAAGTACCCGTGCTTCGCTACGCGTCATAACTAAATTAAAATGTGAAGGTGACAGTGTTAAAACAGGGTATAGGCGAGGTGCTGCGCAGAGGGAGATTAAGGATGGAACATTTTGTCCAACTACACCGCTCGGCGTTGACCGTGTTTTATAGCACAAATTTAGGTTTTACTCGCTAACCGTTGGAGATACCTTTCGGATAGAAAATGTAATTTTAAACCTCGTATATCCCATCAAAAGTATGCTATTTCTTAACGTTCTCTTTTTATTTGAAATGGAAATATGAAAGTTTTAAACCAAAGGGTGTAGAGACGTCACTAAAATGGTCACCATCTTTAAATAGGGCAAAGTATTGAAATCAAAAGAAACCTATATGTTAACCAGCTAAATCAGCTACTTCCATGTAAAAATTCATGTAAATCGGACCAGTGGTACTTGCGTGATTGAGTAATACACAGACACACACCATCTCATTTCTGGCCTCGCTTCGCTCGCGTCATAGTCGTGTCATATTGTTATTCAATGAAATGCAGGTTTAACCCCGTTACCACCACTTTAGAACCTGAATATCCAAAAATCCCTCCTTAGTAGACTTTTTAGACACACAACAAACATATCCCCAAAATATCATTCATCTAACTTAAATAGTTTGGGTTAGTCGATGAGAGTGAACATCCAAAAATCCTTCCTTAGTGGACATTTTTCTTCCAGAATTTCACCCCTCCCCGTAGGCCCCTTAAATTGGATTTATGAAAAAACGGTCAAACACAAATTTTTTATTTATTTATTTATTTATTTATTTATTTATTTTTAATCTGATTATTTTCCTCCGAGTTTCCAACTCCTCGCCTATGTCGTTTAAGAGATACACGCTCCGTTAAGAATCTTTCAACCCCCCACTTTTCATCCCTTTCACCTCATAATAAACACTACATCGAAAAACTATTAGACATGTGTCAGCTTATTTTTAATGATTAGTATATATGCCAAGTATCACATCCCCAAATGAAACCACTCGTGAGATATTGTTATTCAATGACATGCACGTTTAACCCCTTAACACCTATTTAGAACCTGAATATTCAAAACTCTTTCCTTAGTGGACGTTTACGACATAAAACGAACATATCCCCAAAATATCATGTTTCTAACTTCAATAAGTTTGGCTGGGCGATGATGAGTGAGTCAGTCAGGACATTTTCTATCATTTATTTTTGATAATTTCACCCCTCCCCCTGAACCCCTTAAATTGGATTTATGAAACAAACGTTCGAACATCTACTTACTTATTTAAAATTGTTTTCCCCCTGAGTTTGATGAGTGAGTAAGTGAGTCAATCAGTTAGGACACTTTCTTTCCTGTTTTTCCCTCCAGAATTTCACCCCTCTCCAAGGGCCCCTTAAATTGGATTTATGAAAAAACGGTCGAACACCTATTTACTTGTATTTTAAGCCGCTTTACCCGCCGAATTTCAAACTTCTCGCCTATGTCGTTTAAGAGATACACGCTCCGTTAAGAATCCCCCAACCCCCAATTTTCACCCCTTTCACATCATAATATACACCACATCGATAAACCCTTAGACATATGTCTGATTATTTTTAATGATTAGTTTATATTCCGAATATTACATCCCCAAAGAAACAAATCATGAGATATCGTTATTATATTAAATGCACGTTTACCCCCTTAACATCTCTTCAAAACCCGAATAAACAAAAATCATTCCTTAGTTGACGTTTTCGACATACAGTGAACATATTCCCAAAATTTCATGTTTCCAACTTAAATAGTTTTCGCTGGGCGTGATGAGTGAGTGAGTCAGACAGGACATTTTCTTTCAATTATTTTTACCACAATTTCACCCCTCCCCATGGGCCCCTTAAATTGGATTGATGATAAAACGCTTGAACACCTATTAACTTATTTTTTAAGCTGTCTTTTTCTCCTGAGTTTGAAGAGTGAGTGAGTTAGTCAGTTAGGACATTTTCACTCCTTTCTTCCCCCAGAATTTCACCCCATCCCATGGGCCCCATAAATTAATTTATGAAAAAACGGTCGAACACCGATTTACTTATTTTTTTAGCTGATTTTTTCCCGCTGAGTTTTAAATTTCTCGCCTATGTCGTTTAATAGATAGGCCAACACGCTCCGTTAGGAATCCTTCAACCCCCACTTTTAACCCCTTTCACCTCATAATAATACACCACATCGAAAAATCCTTAGACAGATGTCTGCTTATTTTTAATGATTAGTTTATATGCCGAGTATCACATCCACAAATGAAATCACTCGTGAGATATTGTTATTCAATGAAATGCAGGTATAACCCCCTTAAGACCCCTTTAGAAACTGAATATCCAAAAATCCTCCCTTAGTCTACGGTTTTGACATACAACGAACATATCCCCAAAATGCCATGTTTCCAACTTCAATGCTTTTGGCTGGGCGATGATGAGTGAGTGAATGAGTCTGGACATTTTCTTTCATTTTTTTTTCTTCAGAATTTCACCCCTCCCGATGAACGCCTTCAATTTGATCGATCAAAAACACCTGTCGAACAGCTATGTACTTACTTTAAAGCATTTTTCCCCCTGAGTTTGATGAGTCAGTCAGTCAATCGGTTAGGACATTTTCTTTCCTTTTCCCCCCAGAATTTCACCCCTCCCCATGGGCCCCTTAAATTGGATTTATGAAGAAACGGTCAAACAAATATTTACTTCTTTTTTATGTTGATTTTTTTTTCGCTGAGTTTCAAACTCCTCGTCTATGTCGTTTAAGAGATACACGCTCCGTTAGAAATCTTTCAATCCCCACTCATCACCCCTTTCACCTCATAATATACACCACATAGAAGAACCCTCAGACCCGTGTCTTCTTATCTTTAATGATGAGTTTATATGCCGAGTATCACATCCCCCAATGAAACCAATCGGGAGATATTGCTATTCAATGAAATGCAGGTCTACCCCCTTAAGACCCCTTTAGAACCTGAATATCCAAAAATCCTCTCATAATGGGCATTTGCGTCCCTTGAGGAAGCTGCATACCAAATTTCATTCCAATCCGTTCGGTGGTTTCTGAGATTTCGTGATGAATGAATGAGTGAGTGGTATTTGACAAATATATAGTAGAAGATGGTGTCAAGTCTTTGTTATGCTAAACTCGGTTGACAGTGCTGTGTGAGTAGTTGAGTAACTAACGGGATTTCAAGTAAAGATCCTCATTTTCTATACCGGTAGTGCAGAGCGCAAATGGCATCCAGTCGGCCGTGTCTCGACTTGAGCTATGTTGCCATGGAAACTTTCTGCCTTGCCATTCCTTCATGAGTATATTTTATGATTTGATTAGCCTGTGCTTGAGTGCAAGAGGGCCGAAATCAGAAGAATGAGAAAGACTATCGAAAATTCATGTAGCCAGCTGTTCCTTCTGGGTCCTAAACTATGTGTATGCAAAATTTGGTTGAGATTGGTGGAACGGTGTAGATTTGTATACGGAACAGATCCACATACATACATACATACAGACTTTCACTTTTATATATAAGATAATATAATCCCCCTTCCGTTCAATCATAAATTGACTGTGTTTCTCAGGCGAAATGAAGAAAACACGAGTTGCACTTCCAGGGAAACTCCAAACACAACCACCTTTCTCAGAAGTCTTAACTCAACACGACTCGACGGTTTGCTGCTGGCTGTATCTGGGGTAATAGGTTCGCCCGCTAGCTAGGCTGTAACAGGGATGATTGACTCGCTATTAGCTAGCTTGTAAACTGTCGCCTCAGTAGTTGAATGACATGGTTGGATGATATTAAAACGTAAAAACTCTTATAGTGGGCGATGTATTGGAGATAAAACATATGCTCTCGCGGACATTTTTTGTAGAACTTTTCATGCTGAACAATTCTTACACTCATAGTATTTAGATATTTTTAACGGTTTGCCCAGCGTAAGCCTACAAAGCGCTCGGACGCCAGTTTTTTTTTTTCGATTTTTCCACTAAAATCGTTACTGCTCGGTTTCCTTTGACCATAAATAAATTATTTTCTACAGAGATCATCCTCGAGATATCCTTTACAGAATGGTGAATACTGCATCAAAATCCATCCAGTGGTTCTCGAGTTTACCCGTAACTTCCAAGAATCGGGGACTTAGTTTTATACTAAGTAGAGATTCACCGAACTTTTCAGACAGAGGGTGTAGATTCACCTTATAAGATGTAAAATCTATTGCAGAGAAAGTTGTTTGAATAAACCCCATCATTGTGAACTTATTAGGTAGTAAAAGTCTGCTTTATGTAATGCTTCCACTTGTTATATGGTTCTTTAAACGCAAGTTCCACTCTTGCATAAGGGGTGTTTCATCCTCTCTACTACCTTCATCCCTTTCATAATATTTCATCAGCCGATGAAAATATGGAGGTAAAGCTGATAGCATTCTTTTGATACGTATCGTGAAAGGAATTTAGCTCTCTCGAGGAATATTTCGTCTTTCATAAGATTTAAGAAAGCGAGACGCTTCCGGGAGAGTCTCCTTCTAGTGCCAAATCCCTGCCTCTTAGAGGGGATGTTGGGCTCTTCTGATACAGACATATAATATGAGTGAATGGTGAGAACATTAGATGACATTATGAAAGGGGAAAGGTGAGATAAATAAAATAGAAAGAACGACAGAAAGAGATCTAATAATTTAAGGTCTTTCAAATGTACAGTATTGCTTAACCAAAATATGAGAACCCGACAGCGTGGAGTTACATGTGTGGCACGCACGGACCAGTGCCGTAACTATAGGGCCCCAGGGGGATCATTTCCCCACCCCCTTTAAAAGTCAAATAATGGAAATTTGAAACTGGATGCCGTTTTAACCCATTATAGGGCAGAATATTATTAAATATATTTTATTTGTATTTATTTAAATTTAATTTTAATTATTTTAACCTAATTCTAATTAAGTTATTACTAATTTTGTTTTTCTGTTTTCTTTAACATTTTAATGTTCATATTAATTTTTATAATTTTTATATTTTTTTATAATTTTAAAATTAAGTTTATAAAATAGTACATTATGCAAAGAGCCTATAACGGCAATAATTAAGACACGAGTATGTTTATAGAACTGGCGTAAGCGAGTTTTATAATTTCCATACGAGTGTCTTAATTACCATTATAGGCGAGTTGCATACGACTGTGTATGTTCAACGATAATTATAACTTTTTTATATATTTTAACTTAAATATTCATAAATATCTGTGGGATTCAGTTAGTGAAAAGGGCGCGCTGGCTTTGCTGACTGAACAGAGCGCATGCGTGGGTCAAGGCACTCCAAAAGCTGAGACCATTCACTTTGCTTGCCAACAGAGAAATATGTTGGATTTTGAGCGCATGCGCGAAGGTATCCTTACCTAATTGGTCACACAACTGTTTCTTGAGCTCTGATTGGTGGGAGAAACTGTTTCATAAAGAAAAATAGTGTTATAATGAGCCTCATTATGATGCAGTTTTCTGACACATAATGTCTACATTTCGACATCGTCGAACATAAATATTTTTATTAGTCTATTATTATTATTACTTTAATTTTATGGGCTTAAATTTCTAAATGTGTGCAAGCATATTTAATCTAATTCTAGTTTTTGTCATAGTCAATTTTTATTTTTTTTATTGTAATTCTTTTTATTTTTAAAAATTTCAGCATCTTAGGTCAAGGATATAAAGATATTTTTTTTCATAAATATTAACATTTCCAAAAGAAATTCATTGATATATGACTGCATGATTTAACCATCAGCAAATCTGACAATATAGCAGGTGGTTAATATACCGACCACTAAGCTACAAAGGGTTAAGGTGTCTATAAAACCAATCTTCGGATTGATGACAAATGATTGGATGGTTTTTGAAAGCATTTCTTTTCACTCATGTACCAATTCCAACGTAAACTTAACACTTATTGAATGAGAACAAGAAGTTCCGTGACGAACTAAAGAGCCTACTTTTCATGCCAATGATTATTCTACAGAATATGAACCTATCAAGAATAATGACGAAATTAAGTTGCTAATATCGAAATTTCTAATTAGTTCGAAATACAGTATACCTGGCATAATGTAGCCTAATAGAGCACTACAGTTTGCAGCCCTGGTGACTGAATAGATTCTTAGTTCCATCTCTTAAGGTACAGAATAAAAAAATTGGTTCAAGTCCAATGAAAAGCATGGACGTTACTTGCAGTTAAAAATTAAATCTAACAGCGCGCGTAAAATCATGTTGGCAACAATGACATGCATGTATTGGTCAGAAATAATCTGAAATAATATGATCTATTGTTGTGCCAATTTTGAATGAAATCCATTAGTTAGTATAGAAGTTACATGCATTTTAAAATTGGACCTATCAGCAGGCTTAGAATCATGTTGGCAGCACTGACGTATATTAGTTACTCCAAATTCATCTAGAATGCCAGGTACTATACGTGTGCAAAGTTAAGAGCTATTGGCTTGCATACTTTCTGATTATATTGATATTGGGGTAACAAAAATAGGGACAGCACATATTAACAGTTGGCAGCCCTGGTTGCTCTTAAGAATACGCATAGTCATATACACACATCAAAAAAAGTTTTGCATCACCTCGGTTCCAAGAGTTCCGGAACCTTTAAATACAAAGGGAATAGAGATCAACACAAACAACATTTCAGCTCGTTTTATTGCTCATGAGACCCACACATTGCATGTTGTACCATCATACAGCTAGACTTTCAGCATTTGTGGTCCAGATTGCAGTACACACCACTACCTCTAATACCCAGTAGCACGTCCTCTTGCATTGATGCATGCCTGTATTCGTCGTGGCATACTATCCACAAGTTCATCAAGACACTGTTGGTCCAAATTGTCCCACTCCTCAACGACAATTCGGCGTAAATCTCTCAGAGTGGTTGGTGGGTCAAGACGTCCATAAACAGCCCTTTTCAACATATCCCAGGCATGTTCGATAGGGTTCATGTCTGGCGAACATGCTGGCCACTGTAGTCGAGCGATGTCGTTATCTTGAAGGAACGCATTCACAAGATGTGCACGATGAGGTCGAGAATTGTCGTCCATGAAGACAAATGCCTCTCCAATATTCTGCCGATATGGGTGCACTATGGGTCGGAGGATGTCATTCAGGTATCGTAAAGCCGTTTCGGAGCCTTCCATGACCACCAGTGGCGTACGTCGGCCCCACATAATGCCACCCCAAAACATCAGGGAACCACCACCTTGCTGCACTCGCTGGACAGTGTGTCTAAGACGTTCAGCCTGACCAGGGTGCCTCCAAACACGTCTCCGACGATTGTCTGGTTGAAGGCATATGCGACACTCATCGGTGAAGAGAACGTGATGCCAATTCTGTGGGGTCCATTCAGCATGTTGTTGGGCCCATCTGTACCGCGCTGCATGGTGTCGGGGTTGCAAAGCTGGACCTCGCCATGGACGTCGGGAGTGAAGTTGCGCATCATGCAGCCTATTGCGCACAGTTTGAGTTGAAACACGACGTCCTGTGGCTGAACGAAACGCATTATTCAACATGGTGGCATTGCTGTCAGGGTTCCTCCGAGCGGCAATCCGTAAGTAGCGGTCATCCACTACAGTAGTAGCCCTTGGGCGGCCTGAGCGAGGCCTGTCATCGACAGTTCCTGTATCTCTGTACCTCCTCCATGTCCGAACAACATCGCTTTGGTTCACTCTGAGACGCCTGGAAACTTCCCTTGTTGAGAGCCCTTCTTGACACAAAGTAACAATGCGGACGCGATCGAACTGCGGTATTGACCTTCTAGGCATGGTAGAACTACAGACAACATGAGCAGCGTACCTTCGTCCTGGTGGAATGACTGGAACTGATCGGCTGTCGTACCCCCTCCGTCTAATAGGCCCTGCTCATGCATGGTTGTTTACATCTTTGAGCAGTTTTAGTGACATCTATGAACAGTCAAAGGGACTGTATCTTTGATACAATATACACAGTCAACGTCTATATGCCGGAGATCTGGGAACCGAGGTGATGCAAAACTTTTTTGATGTGTGTATGTTATGGTACACATAGCACATACGAAATTTGGTTAAAATCCAAATGATAGTATGGAAGTTACATGTATTTAAAGTTGGACTTGTCAGAAGGCTTAGAATCATGTTGGTAGCACTGACGTATATAAGCTACTCCAAATTAATATAGAATGTCAGGTACTATACGTGTGCATAGTTTAAAGCTGTCGGTTTGCATACTTTCTGATATATTGGTATTTGGATAAAATAAATTAAGAGCATTTATTAACAGTTGGCAGAATTGGTGGGTCTTAAGAATACGCTCAGTCATATCTGGTTATGTACACATACAACATACGAAATTTGGTTGAATTTCAATTGATAGTGTAGAAGTTCTATGCATTTAAAAATTAGTCATATCAGCAGCCTTATAATCATTTTGGCAACACTGCCATTAATGGCCTCCTGGAAATTAAACTGCAATATTATTATCTATACGTGTGCCAATTTTGAAATAGCTCCCATTCTTAACTTCCAAGATATCCAACATTGAGCTCAAATTTCAATTGCGATTTTTTAGCAGTTGGTAGCACTGACATCATTTTCAAATATGGCCGTAAGATATTCAGGTATTGATCTTCACTCCTACCAAATTTTGTTTCGATTGCTCCAGCCGTTTAGGAGTTGATAGGGGGGGGGGGGGGACACACACACACAGCCAGACAGAAGGACAGACAGACAGAAGGACACGCATTTGCCCGATCTCATAAGTCTACTTTTTCCTCATTTTTGCAAAATGTGAAAAGTAGGCTAAAAACGGTCAGCTGTTCAGTTAGCCGGTTGTCAGTTGCCATTCTGTTAGCATCCGAGTGTTTACCATTTCGGAAAGTAAATAACATTGATGGTAATTTGCCTATTCACGGCCAGTGAATTAAAACTCAGCAATTTTTCTAGGTTTTTGCCGTGTGTTGTGTGGGGTTTCGCCTAGGACACCAATCTGGCTCATAAGCGGGCTCTGGGTGTCCCCGTCTGGACCCCCACAGGAGTAGTGAACTGCGCGCTACCTCCCTCTTTTATGAAGAACACCTGCGCCTCTTTACTGAGAGAACTACAAGCTCAAGCACCCATAACTTCCCTATGAATGCTTCCAAGAAGATGGCATATAGGCTTTCACGGCCAGTGAATTAAAACACAGCAATTTCTCATGGTTTGTGCCGTGTCTTGTGTGGGGTTTCGCCTAGGATACCAATCTCGCTCATTAACGGGCTCTTGGTGCCCCACCCGGACCCCCCCTGGATTAGCGAATTGCGCGCTACCTCCCTCTTTATGAAGCGCACCTGCGCCTCTTCACTGCGAGAACTAAAATTTCAAGTAGCCATATCCTCCCTACGAAGGCTTCAAAGAAGATGGTATATTGGCTTTCACGGCCAGTGAATTAAAACTCAGCAATTCTTCTAGGTTTGTGCCGTGTCTTGTGTGGGGTTTCGCCTAGGACACCAAGCTGGCTCATCGGCTCTTGGTGTCCCCACCCGGACCCCCACAGGAGTAACGAACTGCGTGCTACACCAGCTTGGTGTCCTAGGCGAAACACCACACAAGACACGGCACAAACCTAGAAGAATTGCTGAGTGTTACAACAAGTAATGCCTTCCGTTTCCGGACTTCCAGCTGTCCCATGATTTTGTCTTGGATGGCTACGTTGCTTGGATCCAATTAACCTGATACTAGACAATTTACGTATTACAGCATGACGAATTGTAATTTCGGAAATGATGATGATGATGATGATGATGATGATGATGATGAAGAAGAAGAAAATAGTTGTTTTAAGGAGCTTAACATCTAAGTTACCGGCCCCTGATGGTTTACTTTAGGTGATAGTGAAAGATGAGATGAGAATGAAAACTATAACTAATACTAACTACAAACTTACATACTAGAAGAAGAAATGGAAAACAAAAATAAGAATAAGAGAAACAAAAGACAGGAGGAAATGAAATGTCCTAAACTCTCGAAGAATGATAATTAAGGGGCGTGGAAGAAATGAGAGCCAGGAAAGGCAGAGAGGACAGGTTTTTTTTTTTTTTTTCGTCTAACCTCCTGAGAGGCCGAGTGCAGGTCTTTCTAGTCGACGCCCGTGAGCGACCTGCGCGTCGGGATGAGAGATGGAAGGGATGAAGATGAATGAAACTGGGCAAGGATGTGGAAGGAAGCGGCCGTGGCCTGTCAGAAGGTACTGTCCCAGCATTTGCCTGGTGTTGAAAATGGGAAACCACGGAAAACCATTTCAAGGACAGCCGACGGTGGGGCTCGAACCCACGCGTCTACCGAGTCAGTAGAGAGCTTGGCCCCTTGACCTAACGCGGAGCTTTAGCCCGCGTAGTCACTACTGTCGGTAGAGAGGACAGGTAAAGAGGATAGGAACCGCCCCAAAGGCAATGGAAGAAGGAGAAAAACCGAACCCAGCTCAGGAAGTTCTCAGGGTCGCCAACGCCCGAACTCACCAGACGTGAGCCCTTGAGGGTGTAATACTATCCAGGGTGCACCACAAGTGGTGGGGCTACACACATTCTGCTTCCTTGAGGGCCTTGGGCAGAAGGCAGGAGATGCAATGAAATAAAATAAGAGGTCTGACCCCTCGAAGAATGAAGGATCAGGAAAGATCAGAGAAGGGCCAATGAAGGCGTGAGAGTGAAAGACTCCCTAGGCTCGGTTACCATAAAACCGTCGGGGTCAGAAGAGAACAAGAGTTGACCAAGGGAGGTCGACAGGGAAGATAACAGAGAGGAGCCCAGCACAAGTAAGTGGAAGCAATGCTGGACTCAGCTGGGGTCCCGTGGTCACCAACCAACGTCCCTGGAGGGTTTTGGAAATGAAGCTAGACCCTTATTATACCTACTATTTCTAGTTATCAAGTTTCCTTTCTGCCGGGAGGGCAAGAGGTGATTCGTATTGATTACAATATTGCTGCGAGCGTGTCACACAACCACTCCAGCACATTTCCATCCCAGACGATCTTAATTCGCGTGATCCATAACCATTGACTGGTATTGTGCCACTATTACTTTCTGGATTTATTGTAGAAACATAAATGCAGATTATTTAACCCTTTTGATACCAAGCATTAAGAGTGGTTTTGTTAAGAACGCCAAGCCAAAATTCGTAAAAAGACAAGTATCTGATATAAATTATCATCTACCTATAGTTTTAGCCTACTTTTCACATTTTGCAAAAATTAGGAAAGACTCATGAGATCAATCCGGGCAAATGTGTGTCTGTCTGTCTGTCCTTCTGTCTGTCTGTCTGTCTGGCTGGCTGTGTGTTTCCCCCCCTATCAACTCCTAAACGGCTGCAACAATCGAAACAAAATTTGGTAGGAGTAGAGATGTATACCGGAATATCTCAATGCCGTATTTGAAAATTATGTCAGTGCTACCAACTGCTGAAAAATCACAATTGAAATCTGAGATCCATGTTGGATATCCTGGAAGGTATGAATGGGAGCTATTTCAAAATTGGCACACGTATAGATAACAATATTTCAGTTTAATTTCCAGTAGGCCATACATGGCAGTGTTGCCAAAATTATTATATGCCTGCTGATAGGTCTAATTTTAAATGCATATAACTTCTACACTATCAATTGGAATTCAACCAAATTTCGTATGTGCTATGTGTACATAAACAGATATTACTGAGCGTATCCTTAAGAGCCACCAGGGCTGCCAACTGTTAATAAATGCTCTCAATTTATATTATCCAAATACCAATATATCAGTAAGTATGCAATCCGACAGCTTTAAGCAATGAGCACGTATAGTACCTGGCATTGTAGATTAATTTGGAGTAACTAATATACGTCAGTGCTGCCAACATGATTCTAAGCCTGCTGATAGGTCCAATTTTAAAATGCATGTAACTTCTATACTATCCAATAGATTTCATTCAAAATTGGCACATCAATAGATCAGATTATTTCAGATTATTTCTGACCAATACGTGCATGACATTGTTGCCAACATGATTTTACGCGCGCTCTTAGGTCCAATGTTTAATTGCATGTAACGTCCTTGCTATACATTGGACTTCAACCAATTTTTTTATTCTGTACCTTAAGAAATAGAACTAAGAATATATTTGGTCACCAGGGCTGCCGACTCTAGTGCTCTATTAGGCTACATTATGGCAGGTATACAGTATTTGGAACTAATTAGAAATGTCGATATTACCAAATTAATTTTGTCATTATTCTAGATAGATCCATTTAGATTAATCATTGGCATGCATCTTAAATTTTAAGAAAAGTAGGCTCTTTAGTTCGTCACGGAACCACTTGTTTGAATGTTGTTATTTCTCCGTAGCAGCAAAACGTATTAGCTCCTAAATACGAGTAATTAAAACTAAGTTTCATTTTTTTGCCGGTCTCATGGTGTTGGGGTAGCGCACCTGCCTCTCGCCCGGAGGCCCCGAGTTCGGTTCTCGGCTCCGTCAGGGATTTTAGAAACTGAGGCGAGGTGCTGGAATAGGGTGCACTCAGCCTGCCTGACAATAAGGCAGCACCCCGATCACGAAAACCAAGATTAACGGTCCGTGAGGGCTTAGGTCTACCAAGCGACCGCTGCCCAGCCATTTGGCCTGCAGATATTGGGGTGACACGTGATCAGCGATCTGCTGCACGGCTGAAAACAACGGGAAACTACAGCCGTAAAGCTCTTCCCGAGGATATGCACCTTCCTATGCATAATTACATGTGATGATGGCCTCCTCCCTTGTAAAATTCCAACCCGGAGGTGAACTAGTCCCCCGTTCGGATCTCCGGGTGGGGACTACTCGAGAGGGGTTAACATCACAGAAGTGACAAAGAGGAAATCTGATCTTCTACGGATCGGAGCGTGGAATGTTTAAAAAACTTGGAAAGAGAAGAGATAGGTTGGTAGAACACATACTAAGACACCCAGGAATAGCAAGCTTAGTTATGGAAGAAAGGGTCGAGGACAAGAACTGTAGGGGTAGACCAAGGTTAGAATATGTTAAACAGATTGCCTCGTATTGTGCCCAACTCTAGGAATGAGTATTCCAAGATTCAGACACCTAGATATCAAGGGAAAGGCTGTAGCCGCTTTTGAAAGTTGAGATATTTGAATATCGCGCTACATTGCTTCTCGAAGCATTTGGAAATAATTTACCGATACTTGGATGTCAAGTGACGTAGCGAGTAATAGCAGAGGTCGAGGCTATTTATTGATTAAATAGTTAACCATGGAGTAGAGACTTGAGACTGGGATCAGATTACTGGCACGGCCAAATAAAAGAGAATGCAATTAGTATCAAGTAAATCGGACCAGGGATTCAAGAGATATGAGGATTTCTAGATATCAGGTGATGACGCGTGACCCTGACAGTTTTGAATAAAAGCCAGCTGGCCGAAGCAACTACAGCTCACTCCAACACAAGAACTTGCAGAGCAAGTTGCATCTACGCTGAGCCAAGGCACATGGTTGCCGGATCTACGCAGAAGTTCTTTTCAAGTCGTGATAGTCACGAAAAGTGCTGCGCTACGAGTTGGAACTTAGTAAGTTTACGGCGAGGAGAATCACTGAGGTGATTGATTTTTCTACAGACATTGGTGGAAATATTTATATTTCTACAAAGACATATGCTAGACTTTGTCTAGAATTAGTACTTTGTCACAGTCCAGTAATAACTTAATACTTGGATGATTAAATCCATTTCAAGTCAGTTTTCATATTTGTAACTAGTTAACCACTTCGATCTGTCAGTACACTGAAGACTAGTCTATAACGGTGGCGTTCATTAGTCTACGCAAGGGAAACTACAAGTTGCCTAGCGCATGGTAGATGGTGATATAATAAACCATGCCCAGGGAACGATCTTCAGAACAGCCGTTAATTGCTTAGACTGTCAGTGTTTTTCTTGTACTGATAAGATTACAGTGAGTTATGTTACAACTGACATATTTAAGAAGAGATCACTTAGATCTGACCCTATTTAAACAAACTGTTATGGCTTTGATAGAAGCCCATATTAAAATGGAACAACAGATAATTCAAACGTCAAAAGATACTACCACTACGTCTGACTAGACGAATTGTGGGTATATGATGGCGGCGGATACAAGGATTATACGTGCTTGTCCAATAGGGCATGTCTATGGATAAATCTGGTACAGACCAGGTTTACTACGCTTCAAGACCATCAAGAAATGTAAGCCACATTTGAATTATATTATGCCTAGCTAATTGGAACAAAATATTTTTTTTCTGCAGATGACCAACACATTTTTTCTTCGTATTTAAAGCTTGCAATGATTTACGCAAGACTTGTTAGAGTTATTCTGAGTATTTTCAGCACTCAGAACAGTTTAGGATCGATGACCGAGCATTTCGAGCATTTATTTGAATATTTCATATTTTTGGGAAATCACGGTAATCAGCCGATGTAACTGTAAAAGTTAATAATTTATGTTTGTTCAGGAATGGATATTTTTTCCATATTCGAAGGTTCGAACATGTGGATTCTCACATAATGAGATGATAATTAAACATATTTGAAATAATAATAATAATAATAATCCACTAATAATAATAATAATAATTTTTATAATTTTTCTAAATAATTCTTGGATATTATATTTTCTAATAATCATATGTATTGAGAAAGAGCCTGTGAAGTAGTTTAATCATTTCTAGTCTGGAACAGGAGATTCTCCGAAGGAGAGTGGTTAGCGCAAGCCCGCATTCAACCAACATTTCAGTTCTGGTTGAACAGTTGATATTTGCATTGAGCAAAGTATATTTTTCAGATAACACGGAGAGGCATGAAACGGGAAGCAATTGATATTTGTATCAAATAGGATATTTTTGTATTTATATAAAATCATGACGTAAATACACTCGAAAGTGAAATGAAGATTTTCATAAGTATGGTAAATTCACGGGTTGAATTGAATGGTAAAATAAAATAAACTTGTAAGTTTATTAATCTTCCAGTGTTGATAACAAGCAGAGGCTTGATTTATTGTATAAATTTTGGGAAGAAAATTTATATGTGTGAAGTAGTTGTAATGCCATTCCCAGGTGCGCATGTTTAAGTCGCAGGAATGAGGAGGTTGTTTCGAGCATCAATCAAATAGCAGGTTCGATGGCTCATGTTTATAGTAGGAGTATTGGAACTACACATTTCGTCGGATGAATGACCCGAAGGTTATTTCTTTAAAACCATCAGTTCTTATTTCAACCTTGTTTACGGATTCCATTTAGACTTTGATTTTGCTAGAACCAGGATTTGTCATGATAGTAGTTTATTCTTCTTCAGAGGAAGACCTTTGCCGTTGTTGTTGTAATATTGTGTTCTTACACAAATAATAGAATGGGCCACTGCCAATTAAAAATAATTCTTTAACCACGAATAATTTGAAGGATATTTTCAATCCTAGTGCCATGAACTAAATTAATTCATTATGAAACTACAATTCTAATTTCCGCATTCTGTCGAAGAATTGCAAGTTGTGAAAGTTGCTAAAAATGGCCATGAATATAAATATTTTTATAATAATGATTCCAAGTGGATAATTGAATAGCTGAATGGTTCAACCATTTATTGATCAAGTTGATGATTCAGAAATCATATATTTTGTTACGAACTTGAAGTTCATAATCGAGTCACTTCTCGAATGTTTAATGTCAGAAGAACAATTAATTGTTGTTGTGCTTCGCACAGTTCTTCGATGCTATGCTCAAGGTCAAATACTTTTCAGATGTTATTAATATGTGTAAATGATTTGTGTTGCTTCGATGATGATAATATTTTTTCGACGATGTATTTTTGAAACTGGAAAAACAAGTGAAAGTTTAAAAATTCTATGAACATTTATTCTACGAGTGTTAATATCATGTAAATATTCAAACAGTGATCTACGATATTTCCAGTAGAGACAATTAACTTTGAACTGGAATTAAATATTAATAATTTTGGAACACAGTCTACAGGACTATTAATCGGACTTGTGTTTCCAAAAAGATTGTCAAATGTGTTTGGAAAATTTCTGTATATTGTGTGTAAATAAGAGTGTGGATCGCCACACGTGGATGATGCTGCTTTGAGCATCCTTGCAGTCAGATTTTAACTCCAAAATAAACTGAGATAATTTTACAGGATGTGTTACTCCCAATTAAATCTCCTTCTATCCTTATTGTTGCATTGAGCCAAAAATCAGCAAAGCATTTTTTTAATTTAATGTCGTTTTTGCGATTTGCTTTAACCCATCTGGCGCTCCGGGATATTTTGACTCTCGTGCTGACTGATTATTGGTAAAATGCATATGTGGTCGTGCGGACTCCGGTCTAAACGGGCACATAAAATAAGATAGAGAGAGAAATGGCTTCAAACGTGGGTCCCGATTTAGACATGGTCAATCGCATGCCGATTTGAAATTGTGATAATTTTTATAGAAATATTTTGGGAGTTGAGAGATGTCTGGTGTGGATGAATAAATTAGTAGGAAACCCAATTAGTGGGGAAAATTAAAAATTTAACTTGGTTAATAATTAGAATGGGTTTGATTATTTTTGATAATGGCTTAACCATTAGGGCGTCAAGTAAATTCAGTAGTAAACGTTCGATGACTGGACATACACATTATTAGAATCCAGGTGGAGGATATTTGAGAACTTGCATATTTTTTTCTTGTGATATTGTGGTAAATGTAATTCGTAAAAGTAGAGAATTTTGTTTTTCCATCACGTCGACATTAGGACAAATCTCATTTTATTAGAGTGTTCCAATTAGCTATTCATATTTCTTGTTCTAGTTATAAGCTTGTGTTTGCCACTGTTGTATACCCCTAAGTTTTGAATAATAATTGAAAATTATGGAAGAAATGATGAGGATGATGAGGAGTTTGGAGGAGAGTTCAAAAGAGGCTGGACGGCGTGTAGCCGCCATTATGAAAGAAAATACAGAGGCTTTAGAAAAGAAACTTAAAGAAAATTCTGATTCTTTAGAAAGTAAACTTAAAGAAAATTCTGATTCTTTAGAATGTAAACTTAAAGAAAATTCTGATTCTTTAGAAAATAAACTTAAAGAAAGTCTAAACGATAAACTTAAAGAAAATTCTGATTCTTTAGAAAATAAACTTAAAGAAAGTTCTGATTCTTTAAAAGATAATTTGAAAGAAAATTTAAATAGTAAATTTAATTCAATGGAAAGTAAATTTAAAGAGAATTCCGAAATTTTGAAAATGACACTTGAGAGTAAAATGAATAAATTATGCGAAAAAACACATGAGCTCGAAACTTCATTAGCTACTAACGCTAGTTTAATGGACGATAAATTTCGCGATGCCGATCTTCGATCTCAAAGCTTAGCTGATAGGATAGAACATGGTCTTAGGAAAGTTGGTGAAGACATGGTCAACCTGGAAGTCCGAGTGAAGAAGGAGAGTAATGAGATGGGAATTCTAGTTGTTCAACGTTTAACGGAACAATTCAAAGAACTTGTCATGGGAGAAATAAGAGAAGGTGTGATTAATGAGTTGCAAACTGAAATTAAAACCACAGTTGTCAATGAAATTAAAGACACACTCAAGCTGGAGAACCAAGAGGGAATCAAGGAGATTAGGGAATCTTTGTCATCCCATTTTGAAGTAATTTCCAAAGATATCCAAGCAACTCAGAAGGACATATCAGATATGACAGGGTCATTGAAAAGTCATGAGGCTGTTATGAACCAGATATCCATTGATGTTAAGGAGAATTGTAAAGAAACTGAAGCAATTAAGAAAATGGCAGAAGAAAACCAGAAGGAACTTGAGGCTATGAAAACTCAAATCAAGGATGAGAAACAGTCTGATCATCTGTTGAAAATGCCAAATGTAAGGGGAAAGGAACAGATACAGATAAATCTAGGAGGAGCTAGAGAGACTGAAAGACAGGATGAGGTCAGGACAGTATTTCAATTCAACCCCATAACTGTATTCAAGAATATAGAGGATAAGCCTTCTAAATTTTCAGGGCGAGATTCTGTGACACCCGTGGAATTTTTGAGAGAAGCAGGTGATTACCTGAAAGATTCTAAGATCCCTAAAGAAAGACAGATCCGAGTGATAGGGAAGTTTTTGGAAGGTCCTGCACTTCTTTGGTTTAGAGCTTTTAGATCCACTCTAACCACTTTTGAGGAGTTTTCTCGTGGGCTATTGAAGAAGTTTTGGTCCCCGGAAACCCAACAGCAAGTTACAGCAGAGTTATATTCGAAGAGATTCTCGACGTCACAACCTACTCGATACTCTACGTACTTTTCTGGACAGCTGTCTAAACTCCAACATTTAGATCCGCCGATGCCAGATAACGAATTGATTACTGCATTGATACGTCAGTTTCCAGCAGACGTCCAGAGGACTTTGATCGCTGCTGATATCTATAATATGGAACAATTTGATGAAGTATTACAGAAGCTGGATCATACAAACGCTCAATTCTTCCATCAGAAGGGAGGAAAGAATAACAACGCTGTGTACGCTGTTATGGCTGATAGTTATTCTCAGACACCTCGAGAGATTCGAGAGGAGCGAGAAGAGAAAACGCCGAGGGAAGATCCAAATAAGAGAGGATGGAACCAGTACAGTAACAGATACAGTTACAAGCCATATGCGAGACCAGATGGTGGTAATCGATACAATACTCGATGGAGAAGACCACGAGATAGTCAAGGAAGGTACCAGGAAAGAAGATATTATGGTCGAAACAACTACAATAACCGAGGGAATGTGGATACTCGTCAGTCCAATGAAGAGTTTAACAAGGACACAAGGAAAAACTTGGAAGCAAGACACCAAGATAACTTGCAATTTTTGGAGCAGAGGCCCAATGATCCAGGTCCATCGGGAACACAACAATCCCGGGGGAATGGTAATAAAAAAAACAACTTCGAATTCACAGTAGAAGATAGAATTTTGAACACTTTCACTTCCAGAATTATTAAATGGCAAGCAGAGGATGATGACTTAATTCAACAGAATGACGAACGAAAAGAAATGGGTACAAGAATTAGAATGCCAATCATATCATGCGAAGTATTCGGTATGCCTGTCGATACTTTGATCGATACTGGGGCTATGCTTTGTCTGGTGAGTGAGAAGCTTTATATTCTGTGGAAGCTCAAAGAGAATTTAGAGGAGATTCCAGTATCAGGAATTAAGATCCAAGGAATAATACCCAATAAAATATCTCTGTGTAAAACACAATTGTACTTATGTATTACGATTGGAGGACATGATTTCCGACATGTGTTTGTTGTAATGAAGGACATGGCTTTTGACATGATATTGGGAGCAGATTTCATTCAGAAATATCAAGCAGTGATAGATATGAAGACAGAGACGATCAGATTTAAGAATACCGAAGAGATTAACTTCGAGGGAAAAGAAGAGGAAGACATCGAGGGAGATGCTCAATGGTCTCTGATTTTTCATGAAGCTGAAGGAATAGAAGTCTACACTGAGAAGGAGTCCCCAGAGCTAGGGAAGATTTTGGAAGAGTATCACGATATTTTTGATATTAAACCTGGTGAAATTGAAGATTTTGAATATTGTGGAAGTAAACAATAATGGAACCTATGAAATCGCTAATACACGAACTGGTAACATCGTGGGAACTTATAATGCATCGAATTTGAAGATTTATTATTCAAGAACCAGATGATTTAATGTGTAGATAGGAAAAATAAAAAATTTTCAATTTTTATTTTTTGCTAGGTGTGGGGTGGATGTGCCCAACTCTAGGAATGGGTATTCCAAGATTCAGACACCTAGATATCAAGGGAAAGGCTGTAGCCGCTTTTGAAAGTTGAGATATTTGAATATCGCGCTACATTGCTTCTCGAAGCATTTGGAAATAATTTACCGATACTTGGATGTCAAGTGACGTAGCGAGCAATAGCAGAGGTCGAGGCTATTTATTGATTAGATAGTTAACCATGGAGTAGAGACTTGAGACTGGGATCAGATTACTGGCACGGCCAAATAAAAGAGAATGCAATTAGTATCAAGTAAATCGGACCAGGGATTCAAGAGATATGAGGATTTCTAGATATCAGGTGATGACGCGTGACCCTGACAGTTTTGAATAAAAGCCAGCTGGCCGAAGCAACTACAGCTCACTCCAACACAAGCACTTGCAGAGCAAGTTGCATCTACGCTGAGCCAAGGCACATGGTTGCCGGATCTACGCAGAAGTTCTTTTCAAGTCGTGATAGTCACGAAAAGTGCTGCGCTACGAGTTGGAACTTAGTAAGTTTACGGCGAGGAGAATCACTGAGGTGATTGATTTTTCTGCAGACATTGGTGGAAATATTTATATTTCTACAAAGACATATGCTAGACTTTGTCTAGAATTAGTACTTTGTCACAGTCCAGTAATAACTTAATACTTGGATGATTAAATCAATTTCAAGTTAGTTTTCATATTTGTAACTAGTTAACCACTTCGAACTGTCAGTACACTGAAGACTAGTCTATAACGGTGGCGTTCATTAGTCTACGCAAGGGAAACTACAAGTTGCCTAGCGCATGGTAGATGGTGATATAATAAACCATGCCCAGGGAACGATCTTCAGAACAGCCGTTAATTGCTTAGACTGTCAGTGTTTTTCTTGTACTGATAAGATTACAGTGAGTTATGTTACAACTGACATATTTAAGAAGAGATCACTTAGATCTGACCCTATTTAAACAAACTGTTATGGCTTTGATAGAAGCCCATATTAAAATGGAACAACAGATAATTCAAACGTCAAAAGATACTACCACTACGTCTGACTAGACGAATTGTGGGTATATGATGGCGGCGGATACAAGGATTATACGTGCTTGTCCAATAGGGCATGTCTATGGATAAATCTGGTACAGACCAGGTTTACTACGCTTCAAGACCATCAAGAAATGTAAGCCACATTTGAATTATATTATGCCTAGCTAATTGGAACAAAATATTTTTTTTCTGCAGATGACCAACACATTTTTTCTTCGTATTTAAAGCTTGCAATGATTTACGCAAGACTTGTTAGAGTTATTCTGAGTATTTTCAGCACTCAGAACAGTTTAGGATCGATGACCGAGCATTTCGAGCATTTATTTGAATATTTCATATTTTTGGGAAATCACGGTAATCAGCCGATGTAACTGTAAAAGTTAATAATTTATTTTTGTTCAGGAATGGATATTTTTTCCATATTCGAAGGTTCGAACATGTGGATTCTCACATAATGAGATGATAATTAAACATATTTGAAATAATAATAATAATAATAATCCACTAATAATAATAATAATAATTTTTATAATTTTTCTAAATAATTCTTGGATATTATATTTTCTAATAATCATATGTATTGAGAAAGAGCCTGTGAAGTAGTTTAATCATTTCTAGTCTGGAACAGGAGATTCTCCGAAGGAGAGTGGTTAGCGCAAGCCCGCATTCAACCAACATTTCAGTTCTGGTTGAACAGTTGATATTTGCATTGAGCAAAGTATATTTTTCAGATAACACGGAGAGGCATGAAACGGGAAGCAATTGATATTTGTATCAAATAGGATATTTTTGTATTTATATAAAATCATGACGTAAATACACTCGAAAGTGAAATGAAGATTTTCATAAGTATGGTAAATTCACGGGTTGAATTGAATGGTAAAATAAAATAAACTTGTAAGTTTATTAATCTTCCAGTGTTGATAACAAGCAGAGGCTTGATTTATTGTATAAATTTTGGGAAGAAAATTTATATGTGTGAAGTAGTTGTAATGCCATTCCCAGGTGCGCATGTTTAAGTCGCAGGAATGAGGAGGTTGTTTCGAGCATCAATCAAATAGCAGGTTCGATGGCTCATGTTTATAGTAGGAGTATTGGAACTACACATTTCGTCGGATGAATGACCCGAAGGTTATTTCTTTAAAACCATCAGTTCTTATTTCAACCTTGTTTACGGATTCCATTTAGACTTTGATTTTGCTAGAACCCGGATTTGTCATGATAGTAGTTTATTCTTCTTCAGAGGAAGACCTTTGCCGTTGTTGTTGTAATATTGTGTTCTTACACAAATAATAGAATGGGCCACTGCCAATTAAAAATAATTCTTTAACCACGAATAATTTGAAGGATATTTTCAATCCTAGTGCCATGAACTAAATTAATTCATTATGAAACTACAATTCTAATTTCCGCATTCTGTCGAAGAATTGCAAGTTGTGAAAGTTGCTAAAAATGGCCATGAATATAAATATTTTTATAATAATGATTCCAAGTGGATAATTGAATAGCTGAATGGTTCAACCATTTATTGATCAAGTTGATGATTCAGAAATCATATATTTTGTTAGGAACTTGAAGTTCATAATCGAGTCACTTCTCGAATGTTTAATGTCAGAAGAACAATTAATTGTTGTTGTGCTTCGCACAGTTCTTCGATGCTATGCTCAAGGTCAAATACTTTTCAGATGTTATTAATATGTGTAAATGATTTGTGTTGCTTCGATGATGATAATATTTTTTCGACGATGTATTTTTGAAACTGGAAAAACAAGTGAAAGTTTAAAAATTCTATGAACATTTATTCTACGAGTGTTAATATCATGTAAATATTCAAACAGTGATCTACGATATTTCCAGTAGAGACAATTAACTTTGAACTGGAATTAAATATTAATAATTTTGGAACACAGTCTACAGGACTATTAATCGGACTTGTGTTTCCAAAAAGATTGTCAAATGTGTTTGGAAAATTTCTGTATATTGTGTGTAAATAAGAGTGTGGATCGCCACACGTGGATGATGCTGCCTTGAGCATCCTTGCAGTCAGATTTTAACTTCAAAATAAACTGAGATAATTTTACAGGATGTGTTACTCCCAATTAAATCTCCTTCTATCCTTATTGTTGCATTGAGCCAAAAATCAGCAAAGCATTTTTTTAATTTAATGTCGTTTTTGCGATTTGCTTTAACCCATCTGGCGCTCCGGGATATTTTGACTCTCGTGCTGACTGATTATTGGTAAAATGCATATGTGGTCGTGCGGACTCCGGTCTAAACGGGCACATAAAATAAGATAGAGAGAGAAATGGCTTCAAACGTGGGTCCCGATTTAGACATGGTCAATCGCATGCCGATTTGAAATTGTGATAATTTTTATAGAAATATTTTGGGAGTTGAGAGATGTCTGGTGTGGATGAATAAATTAGTAGGAAACCCAATTAGTGGGGAAAATTAAAAATTTAACTTGGTTAATAATTAGAATGGGTTTGATTATTTTTGATAATGGCTTAACCATTAGGGCGTCAAGTAAATTCAGTAGTAAACGTTCGATGACTGGACATACACATTATTAGAATCCAGGTGGAGGATATTTGAGAACTTGCATATTTTTTTCTTGTGATATTGTGGTAAATGTAATTCGTAAAAGTAGAGAATTTTGTTTTTCCATCACGTCGACATTAGGACAAATCTCATTTTATTAGAGTGTTCCAATTAGCTATTCATATTTCTTGTTCTAGTTATAAGCTTGTGTTTGCCACTGTTGTATACCCCTAAGTTTTGAATAATAATTGAAAATTATGGAAGAAATGATGAGGATGATGAGGAGTTTGGAGGAGAGTTCAAAAGAGGCTGGACGGCGTGTAGCCGCCATTATGAAAGAAAATACAGAGGCTTTAGAAAAGAAACTTAAAGAAAATTCTAATTCTTTAGAAAGTAAACTTAAAGAAAATTCTGATTCTTTAGAAAATAAACTTAAAGAAAGTCTAAACGATAAACTTAAAGAAAATTCTGATTCTTTAGAAAATAAACTTAAAGAAAGTTCTGATTCTTTAAAAGATAATTTGAAAGAAAATTTAAATAGTAAATTTAATTCAATGGAAAGTAAATTTAAAGAGAATTCCGAAATTTTGAAAATGACACTTGAGAGTAAAATGAATAAATTATGCGAAAAAACACATGAGCTCGAAACTTCATTAGCTACTAACGCTAGTTTAATGGACGATAAATTTCGCGATGCCGATCTTCGATCTCAAAGCTTAGCTGATAGGATAGAACATGGTCTTAGGAAAGTTGGTGAAGACATGGTCAACCTGGAAGTCCGAGTGAAGAAGGAGAGTAATGAGATGGGAATTCTAGTTGTTCAACGTTTAACGGAACAATTCAAAGAACTTGTCATGGGAGAAATAAGAGAAGGTGTGATTAATGAGTTGCAAACTGAAATTAAAACCACAGTTGTCAATGAAATTAAAGACACACTCAAGCTGGAGAACCAAGAGGGAATCAAGGAGATTAGGGAATCTTTGTCATCCCATTTTGAAGTAATTTCCAAAGATATCCAAGCAACTCAGAAGGACATATCAGATATGACAGGGTCATTGAAAAGTCATGAGGCTGTTATGAACCAGATATCCATTGATGTTAAGGAGAATTGTAAAGAAACTGAAGCAATTAAGAAAATGGCAGAAGAAAACCAGAAGGAACTTGAGGCTATGAAAACTCAAATCAAGGATGAGAAACAGTCTGATCATCTGTTGAAAATGCCAAATGTAAGGGGAAAGGAACAGATACAGATAAATCTAGGAGGAGCTAGAGAGACTGAAAGACAGGATGAGGTCAGGACAGTATTTCAATTCAACCCCATAACTGTATTCAAGAATATAGAGGATAAGCCTTCTAAATTTTCAGGGCGAGATTCTGTGACACCCGTGGAATTTTTGAGAGAAGCAGGTGATTACCTGAAAGATTCTAAGATCCCTAAAGAAAGACAGATCCGAGTGATAGGGAAGTTTTTGGAAGGTCCTGCACTTCTTTGGTTTAGAGCTTTTAGATCCACTCTAACCACTTTTGAGGAGTTTTCTCGTGGGCTATTGAAGAAGTTTTGGTCCCCGGAAACCCAACAGCAAGTTACAGCAGAGTTATATTCGAAGAGATTCTCGACGTCACAACCTACTCGATACTCTACGTACTTTTCTGGACAGCTGTCTAAACTCCAACATTTAGATCCGCCGATGCCAGATAACGAATTGATTACTGCATTGATACGTCAGTTTCCAGCAGACGTCCAGAGGACTTTGATCGCTGCTGATATCTATAATATGGAACAATTTGATGAAGTATTACAGAAGCTGGATCATACAAACGCTCAATTCTTCCATCAGAAGGGAGGAAAGAATAACAACGCTGTGTACGCTGTTATGGCTGATAGTTATTCTCAGACACCTCGAGAGATTCGAGAGGAGCGAGAAGAGAAAACGCCGAGGGAAGATCCAAATAAGAGAGGATGGAACCAGTACAGTAACAGATACAGTTACAAGCCATATGCGAGACCAGATGGTGGTAATCGATACAATACTCGATGGAGAAGACCACGAGATAGTCAAGGAAGGTACCAGGAAAGAAGATATTATGGTCGAAACAACTACAATAACCGAGGGAATGTGGATACTCGTCAGTCCAATGAAGAGTTTAACAAGGACACAAGGAAAAACTTGGAAGCAAGACACCAAGATAACTTGCAATTTTTGGAGCAGAGGCCCAATGATCCAGGTCCATCGGGAACACAACAATCCCGGGGGAATGGTAATAAAAAAAACAACTTCGAATTCACAGTAGAAGATAGAATTTTGAACACTTTCACTTCCAGAATTATTAAATGGCAAGCAGAGGATGATGACTTAATTCAACAGAATGACGAACGAAAAGAAATGGGTACAAGAATTAGAATGCCAATCATATCATGCGAAGTATTCGGTATGCCTGTCGATACTTTGATCGATACTGGGGCTATGCTTTGTCTGGTGAGTGAGAAGCTTTATATTCTGTGGAAGCTCAAAGAGAATTTAGAGGAGATTCCAGTATCAGGAATTAAGATCCAAGGAATAATACCCAATAAAATATCTCTGTGTAAAACACAATTGTACTTATGTATTACGATTGGAGGACATGATTTCCGACATGTGTTTGTTGTAATGAAGGACATGGCTTTTGACATGATATTGGGAGCAGATTTCATTCAGAAATATCAAGCAGTGATAGATATGAAGACAGAGACGATCAGATTTAAGAATACCGAAGAGATTAACTTCGAGGGAAAAGAAGAGGAAGACATCGAGGGAGATGCTCAATGGTCTCTGATTTTTCATGAAGCTGAAGGAATAGAAGTCTACACTGAGAAGGAGTCCCCAGAGCTAGGGAAGATTTTGGAAGAGTATCACGATATTTTTGATATTAAACCTGGTGAAATTGAAGATTTTGAATATTGTGGAAGTAAACAATAATGGAACCTATGAAATCGCTAATACACGAACTGGTAACATCGTGGGAACTTATAATGCATCGAATTTGAAGATTTATTATTCAAGAACCAGATGATTTAATGTGTAGATAGGAAAAATAAAAAATTTTCAATTTTTATTTTTTGCTAGGTGTGGGGTGGATGTGCCCAACTCTAGGAATGGGTATTCCAAGATTCAGACACCTAGATATCAAGGGAAAGGCTGTAGCCGCTTTTGAAAGTTGAGATATTTGAATATCGCGCTACATTGCTTCTCGAAGCATTTGGAAATAATTTACCGATACTTGGATGTCAAGTGACGTAGCGAGCAATAGCAGAGGTCGAGGCTATTTATTGATTAGATAGTTAACCATGGAGTAGAGACTTGAGACTGGGATCAGATTACTGGCACGGCCAAATAAAAGAGAATGCAATTAGTATCAAGTAAATCGGACCAGGGATTCAAGAGATATGAGGATTTCTAGATATCAGGTGATGACGCGTGACCCTGACAGTTTTGAATAAAAGCCAGCTGGCCGAAGCAACTACAGCTCACTCCAACACAAGCACTTGCAGAGCAAGTTGCATCTACGCTGAGCCAAGGCACATGGTTGCCGGATCTACGCAGAAGTTCTTTTCAAGTCGTGATAGTCACGAAAAGTGCTGCGCTACGAGTTGGAACTTAGTAAGTTTACGGCGAGGAGAATCACTGAGGTGATTGATTTTTCTGCAGACATTGGTGGAAATATTTATATTTCTACAAAGACATATGCTAGACTTTGTCTAGAATTAGTACTTTGTCACAGTCCAGTAATAACTTAATACTTGGATGATTAAATCAATTTCAAGTTAGTTTTCATATTTGTAACTAGTTAACCACTTCGATCTGTCAGTACACTGAAGACTAGTCTATAACGGTGGCGTTCATTAGTCTACGCAAGGGAAACTACAAGTTGCCTAGCGCATGGTAGATGGTGATATAATAAACCATGCCCAGGGAACGATCTTCAGAACAGCCGTTAATTGCTTAGACTGTCAGTGTTTTTCTTGTACTGATAAGATTACAGTGAGTTATGTTACAACTGACATATTTAAGAAGAGATCACTTAGATCTGACCCTATTTAAACAAACTGTTATGGCTTTGATAGAAGCCCATATTAAAATGGAACAACAGATAATTCAAACGTCAAAAGATACTACCACTACGTCTGACTAGACGAATTGTGGGTATATGATGGCGGCGGATACAAGGATTATACGTGCTTGTCCAATAGGGCATGTCTATGGATAAATCTGGTACAGACCAGGTTTACTACGCTTCAAGACCATCAAGAAATGTAAGCCACATTTGAATTATATTATGCCTAGCTAATTGGAACAAAATATTTTTTTTCTGCAGATGACCAACACATTTTTTCTTCGTATTTAAAGCTTGCAATGATTTACGCAAGACTTGTTAGAGTTATTCTGAGTATTTTCAGCACTCAGAACAGTTTAGGATCGATGACCGAGCATTTCGAGCATTTATTTGAATATTTCATATTTTTGGGAAATCACGGTAATCAGCCGATGTAACTGTAAAAGTTAATAATTTATTTTTGTTCAGGAATGGATATTTTTTCCATATTCGAAGGTTCGAACATGTGGATTCTCACATAATGAGATGATAATTAAACATATTTGAAATAATAATAATAATAATAATCCACTAATAATAATAATAATAATTTTTATAATTTTTCTAAATAATTCTTGGATATTATATTTTCTAATAATCATATGTATTGAGAAAGAGCCTGTGAAGTAGTTTAATCATTTCTAGTCTGGAACAGGAGATTCTCCGAAGGAGAGTGGTTAGCGCAAGCCCGCATTCAACCAACATTTCAGTTCTGGTTGAACAGTTGATATTTGCATTGAGCAAAGTATATTTTTCAGATAACACGGAGAGGCATGAAACGGGAAGCAATTGATATTTGTATCAAATAGGATATTTTTGTATTTATATAAAATCATGACGTAAATACACTCGAAAGTGAAATGAAGATTTTCATAAGTATGGTAAATTCACGGGTTGAATTGAATGGTAAAATAAAATAAACTTGTAAGTTTATTAATCTTCCAGTGTTGATAACAAGCAGAGGCTTGATTTATTGTATAAATTTTGGGAAGAAAATTTATATGTGTGAAGTAGTTGTAATGCCATTCCCAGGTGCGCATGTTTAAGTCGCAGGAATGAGGAGGTTGTTTCGAGCATCAATCAAATAGCAGGTTCGATGGCTCATGTTTATAGTAGGAGTATTGGAACTACACATTTCGTCGGATGAATGACCCGAAGGTTATTTCTTTAAAACCATCAGTTCTTATTTCAACCTTGTTTACGGATTCCATTTAGACTTTGATTTTGCTAGAACCCGGATTTGTCATGATAGTAGTTTATTCTTCTTCAGAGGAAGACCTTTGCCGTTGTTGTTGTAATATTGTGTTCTTACACAAATAATAGAATGGGCCACTGCCAATTAAAAATAATTCTTTAACCACGAATAATTTGAAGGATATTTTCAATCCTAGTGCCATGAACTAAATTAATTCATTATGAAACTACAATTCTAATTTCCGCATTCTGTCGAAGAATTGCAAGTTGTGAAAGTTGCTAAAAATGGCCATGAATATAAATATTTTTATAATAATGATTCCAAGTGGATAATTGAATAGCTGAATGGTTCAACCATTTATTGATCAAGTTGATGATTCAGAAATCATATATTTTGTTAGGAACTTGAAGTTCATAATCGAGTCACTTCTCGAATGTTTAATGTCAGAAGAACAATTAATTGTTGTTGTGCTTCGCACAGTTCTTCGATGCTATGCTCAAGGTCAAATACTTTTCAGATGTTATTAATATGTGTAAATGATTTGTGTTGCTTCGATGATGATAATATTTTTTCGACGATGTATTTTTGAAACTGGAAAAACAAGTGAAAGTTTAAAAATTCTATGAACATTTATTCTACGAGTGTTAATATCATGTAAATATTCAAACAGTGATCTACGATATTTCCAGTAGAGACAATTAACTTTGAACTGGAATTAAATATTAATAATTTTGGAACACAGTCTACAGGACTATTAATCGGACTTGTGTTTCCAAAAAGATTGTCAAATGTGTTTGGAAAATTTCTGTATATTGTGTGTAAATAAGAGTGTGGATCGCCACACGTGGATGATGCTGCCTTGAGCATCCTTGCAGTCAGATTTTAACTTCAAAATAAACTGAGATAATTTTACAGGATGTGTTACTCCCAATTAAATCTCCTTCTATCCTTATTGTTGCATTGAGCCAAAAATCAGCAAAGCATTTTTTTAATTTAATGTCGTTTTTGCGATTTGCTTTAACCCATCTGGCGCTCCGGGATATTTTGACTCTCGTGCTGACTGATTATTGGTAAAATGCATATGTGGTCGTGCGGACTCCGGTCTAAACGGGCACATAAAATAAGATAGAGAGAGAAATGGCTTCAAACGTGGGTCCCGATTTAGACATGGTCAATCGCATGCCGATTTGAAATTGTGATAATTTTTATAGAAATATTTTGGGAGTTGAGAGATGTCTGGTGTGGATGAATAAATTAGTAGGAAACCCAATTAGTGGGGAAAATTAAAAATTTAACTTGGTTAATAATTAGAATGGGTTTGATTATTTTTGATAATGGCTTAACCATTAGGGCGTCAAGTAAATTCAGTAGTAAACGTTCGATGACTGGACATACACATTATTAGAATCCAGGTGGAGGATATTTGAGAACTTGCATATTTTTTTCTTGTGATATTGTGGTAAATGTAATTCGTAAAAGTAGAGAATTTTGTTTTTCCATCACGTCGACATTAGGACAAATCTCATTTTATTAGAGTGTTCCAATTAGCTATTCATATTTCTTGTTCTAGTTATAAGCTTGTGTTTGCCACTGTTGTATACCCCTAAGTTTTGAATAATAATTGAAAATTATGGAAGAAATGATGAGGATGATGAGGAGTTTGGAGGAGAGTTCAAAAGAGGCTGGACGGCGTGTAGCCGCCATTATGAAAGAAAATACAGAGGCTTTAGAAAAGAAACTTAAAGAAAATTCTGATTCTTTAGAAAGTAAACTTAAAGAAAATTCTGATTCTTTAGAAAATAAACTTAAAGAAAGTCTAAACGATAAACTTAAAGAAAATTCTGATTCTTTAGAAAATAAACTTAAAGAAAGTTCTGATTCTTTAAAAGATAATTTGAAAGAAAATTTAAATAGTAAATTTAATTCAATGGAAAGTAAATTTAAAGAGAATTCCGAAATTTTGAAAATGACACTTGAGAGTAAAATGAATAAATTATGCGAAAAAACACATGAGCTCGAAACTTCATTAGCTACTAACGCTAGTTTAATGGACGATAAATTTCGCGATGCCGATCTTCGATCTCAAAGCTTAGCTGATAGGATAGAACATGGTCTTAGGAAAGTTGGTGAAGACATGGTCAACCTGGAAGTCCGAGTGAAGAAGGAGAGTAATGAGATGGGAATTCTAGTTGTTCAACGTTTAACGGAACAATTCAAAGAACTTGTCATGGGAGAAATAAGAGAAGGTGTGATTAATGAGTTGCAAACTGAAATTAAAACCACAGTTGTCAATGAAATTAAAGACACACTCAAGCTGGAGAACCAAGAGGGAATCAAGGAGATTAGGGAATCTTTGTCATCCCATTTTGAAGTAATTTCCAAAGATATCCAAGCAACTCAGAAGGACATATCAGATATGACAGGGTCATTGAAAAGTCATGAGGCTGTTATGAACCAGATATCCATTGATGTTAAGGAGAATTGTAAAGAAACTGAAGCAATTAAGAAAATGGCAGAAGAAAACCAGAAGGAACTTGAGGCTATGAAAACTCAAATCAAGGATGAGAAACAGTCTGATCATCTGTTGAAAATGCCAAATGTAAGGGGAAAGGAACAGATACAGATAAATCTAGGAGGAGCTAGAGAGACTGAAAGACAGGATGAGGTCAGGACAGTATTTCAATTCAACCCCATAACTGTATTCAAGAATATAGAGGATAAGCCTTCTAAATTTTCAGGGCGAGATTCTGTGACACCCGTGGAATTTTTGAGAGAAGCAGGTGATTACCTGAAAGATTCTAAGATCCCTAAAGAAAGACAGATCCGAGTGATAGGGAAGTTTTTGGAAGGTCCTGCACTTCTTTGGTTTAGAGCTTTTAGATCCACTCTAACCACTTTTGAGGAGTTTTCTCGTGGGCTATTGAAGAAGTTTTGGTCCCCGGAAACCCAACAGCAAGTTACAGCAGAGTTATATTCGAAGAGATTCTCGACGTCACAACCTACTCGATACTCTACGTACTTTTCTGGACAGCTGTCTAAACTCCAACATTTAGATCCGCCGATGCCAGATAACGAATTGATTACTGCATTGATACGTCAGTTTCCAGCAGACGTCCAGAGGACTTTGATCGCTGCTGATATCTATAATATGGAACAATTTGATGAAGTATTACAGAAGCTGGATCATACAAACGCTCAATTCTTCCATCAGAAGGGAGGAAAGAATAACAACGCTGTGTACGCTGTTATGGCTGATAGTTATTCTCAGACACCTCGAGAGATTCGAGAGGAGCGAGAAGAGAAAACGCCGAGGGAAGATCCAAATAAGAGAGGATGGAACCAGTACAGTAACAGATACAGTTACAAGCCATATGCGAGACCAGATGGTGGTAATCGATACAATACTCGATGGAGAAGACCACGAGATAGTCAAGGAAGGTACCAGGAAAGAAGATATTATGGTCGAAACAACTACAATAACCGAGGGAATGTGGATACTCGTCAGTCCAATGAAGAGTTTAACAAGGACACAAGGAAAAACTTGGAAGCAAGACACCAAGATAACTTGCAATTTTTGGAGCAGAGGCCCAATGATCCAGGTCCATCGGGAACACAACAATCCCGGGGGAATGGTAATAAAAAAAACAACTTCGAATTCACAGTAGAAGATAGAATTTTGAACACTTTCACTTCCAGAATTATTAAATGGCAAGCAGAGGATGATGACTTAATTCAACAGAATGACGAACGAAAAGAAATGGGTACAAGAATTAGAATGCCAATCATATCATGCGAAGTATTCGGTATGCCTGTCGATACTTTGATCGATACTGGGGCTATGCTTTGTCTGGTGAGTGAGAAGCTTTATATTCTGTGGAAGCTCAAAGAGAATTTAGAGGAGATTCCAGTATCAGGAATTAAGATCCAAGGAATAATACCCAATAAAATATCTCTGTGTAAAACACAATTGTACTTATGTATTACGATTGGAGGACATGATTTCCGACATGTGTTTGTTGTAATGAAGGACATGGCTTTTGACATGATATTGGGAGCAGATTTCATTCAGAAATATCAAGCAGTGATAGATATGAAGACAGAGACGATCAGATTTAAGAATACCGAAGAGATTAACTTCGAGGGAAAAGAAGAGGAAGACATCGAGGGAGATGCTCAATGGTCTCTGATTTTTCATGAAGCTGAAGGAATAGAAGTCTACACTGAGAAGGAGTCCCCAGAGCTAGGGAAGATTTTGGAAGAGTATCACGATATTTTTGATATTAAACCTGGTGAAATTGAAGATTTTGAATATTGTGGAAGTAAACAATAATGGAACCTATGAAATCGCTAATACACGAACTGGTAACATCGTGGGAACTTATAATGCATCGAATTTGAAGATTTATTATTCAAGAACCAGATGATTTAATGTGTAGATAGGAAAAATAAAAAATTTTCAATTTTTATTTTTTGCTAGGTGTGGGGTGGATGTGCCCAACTCTAGGAATGGGTATTCCAAGATTCAGACACCTAGATATCAAGGGAAAGGCTGTAGCCGCTTTTGAAAGTTGAGATATTTGAATATCGCGCTACATTGCTTCTCGAAGCATTTGGAAATAATTTACCGATACTTGGATGTCAAGTGACGTAGCGAGCAATAGCAGAGGTCGAGGCTATTTATTGATTAGATAGTTAACCATGGAGTAGAGACTTGAGACTGGGATCAGATTACTGGCACGGCCAAATAAAAGAGAATGCAATTAGTATCAAGTAAATCGGACCAGGGATTCAAGAGATATGAGGATTTCTAGATATCAGGTGATGACGCGTGACCCTGACAGTTTTGAATAAAAGCCAGCTGGCCGAAGCAACTACAGCTCACTCCAACACAAGCACTTGCAGAGCAAGTTGCATCTACGCTGAGCCAAGGCACATGGTTGCCGGATCTACGCAGAAGTTCTTTTCAAGTCGTGATAGTCACGAAAAGTGCTGCGCTACGAGTTGGAACTTAGTAAGTTTACGGCGAGGAGAATCACTGAGGTGATTGATTTTTCTGCAGACATTGGTGGAAATATTTATATTTCTACAAAGACATATGCTAGACTTTGTCTAGAATTAGTACTTTGTCACAGTCCAGTAATAACTTAATACTTGGATGATTAAATCAATTTCAAGTTAGTTTTCATATTTGTAACTAGTTAACCACTTCGATCTGTCAGTACACTGAAGACTAGTCTATAACGGTGGCGTTCATTAGTCTACGCAAGGGAAACTACAAGTTGCCTAGCGCATGGTAGATGGTGATATAATAAACCATGCCCAGGGAACGATCTTCAGAACAGCCGTTAATTGCTTAGACTGTCAGTGTTTTTCTTGTACTGATAAGATTACAGTGAGTTATGTTACAACTGACATATTTAAGAAGAGATCACTTAGATCTGACCCTATTTAAACAAACTGTTATGGCTTTGATAGAAGCCCATATTAAAATGGAACAACAGATAATTCAAACGTCAAAAGATACTACCACTACGTCTGACTAGACGAATTGTGGGTATATGATGGCGGCGGATACAAGGATTATACGTGCTTGTCCAATAGGGCATGTCTATGGATAAATCTGGTACAGACCAGGTTTACTACGCTTCAAGACCATCAAGAAATGTAAGCCACATTTGAATTATATTATGCCTAGCTAATTGGAACAAAATATTTTTTTTCTGCAGATGACCAACACATTTTTTCTTCGTATTTAAAGCTTGCAATGATTTACGCAAGACTTGTTAGAGTTATTCTGAGTATTTTCAGCACTCAGAACAGTTTAGGATCGATGACCGAGCATTTCGAGCATTTATTTGAATATTTCATATTTTTGGGAAATCACGGTAATCAGCCGATGTAACTGTAAAAGTTAATAATTTATTTTTGTTCAGGAATGGATATTTTTTCCATATTCGAAGGTTCGAACATGTGGATTCTCACATAATGAGATGATAATTAAACATATTTGAAATAATAATAATAATAATAATCCACTAATAATAATAATAATAATTTTTATAATTTTTCTAAATAATTCTTGGATATTATATTTTCTAATAATCATATGTATTGAGAAAGAGCCTGTGAAGTAGTTTAATCATTTCTAGTCTGGAACAGGAGATTCTCCGAAGGAGAGTGGTTAGCGCAAGCCCGCATTCAACCAACATTTCAGTTCTGGTTGAACAGTTGATATTTGCATTGAGCAAAGTATATTTTTCAGATAACACGGAGAGGCATGAAACGGGAAGCAATTGATATTTGTATCAAATAGGATATTTTTGTATTTATATAAAATCATGACGTAAATACACTCGAAAGTGAAATGAAGATTTTCATAAGTATGGTAAATTCACGGGTTGAATTGAATGGTAAAATAAAATAAACTTGTAAGTTTATTAATCTTCCAGTGTTGATAACAAGCAGAGGCTTGATTTATTGTATAAATTTTGGGAAGAAAATTTATATGTGTGAAGTAGTTGTAATGCCATTCCCAGGTGCGCATGTTTAAGTCGCAGGAATGAGGAGGTTGTTTCGAGCATCAATCAAATAGCAGGTTCGATGGCTCATGTTTATAGTAGGAGTATTGGAACTACACATTTCGTCGGATGAATGACCCGAAGGTTATTTCTTTAAAACCATCAGTTCTTATTTCAACCTTGTTTACGGATTCCATTTAGACTTTGATTTTGCTAGAACCCGGATTTGTCATGATAGTAGTTTATTCTTCTTCAGAGGAAGACCTTTGCCGTTGTTGTTGTAATATTGTGTTCTTACACAAATAATAGAATGGGCCACTGCCAATTAAAAATAATTCTTTAACCACGAATAATTTGAAGGATATTTTCAATCCTAGTGCCATGAACTAAATTAATTCATTATGAAACTACAATTCTAATTTCCGCATTCTGTCGAAGAATTGCAAGTTGTGAAAGTTGCTAAAAATGGCCATGAATATAAATATTTTTATAATAATGATTCCAAGTGGATAATTGAATAGCTGAATGGTTCAACCATTTATTGATCAAGTTGATGATTCAGAAATCATATATTTTGTTAGGAACTTGAAGTTCATAATCGAGTCACTTCTCGAATGTTTAATGTCAGAAGAACAATTAATTGTTGTTGTGCTTCGCACAGTTCTTCGATGCTATGCTCAAGGTCAAATACTTTTCAGATGTTATTAATATGTGTAAATGATTTGTGTTGCTTCGATGATGATAATATTTTTTCGACGATGTATTTTTGAAACTGGAAAAACAAGTGAAAGTTTAAAAATTCTATGAACATTTATTCTACGAGTGTTAATATCATGTAAATATTCAAACAGTGATCTACGATATTTCCAGTAGAGACAATTAACTTTGAACTGGAATTAAATATTAATAATTTTGGAACACAGTCTACAGGACTATTAATCGGACTTGTGTTTCCAAAAAGATTGTCAAATGTGTTTGGAAAATTTCTGTATATTGTGTGTAAATAAGAGTGTGGATCGCCACACGTGGATGATGCTGCCTTGAGCATCCTTGCAGTCAGATTTTAACTTCAAAATAAACTGAGATAATTTTACAGGATGTGTTACTCCCAATTAAATCTCCTTCTATCCTTATTGTTGCATTGAGCCAAAAATCAGCAAAGCATTTTTTTAATTTAATGTCGTTTTTGCGATTTGCTTTAACCCATCTGGCGCTCCGGGATATTTTGACTCTCGTGCTGACTGATTATTGGTAAAATGCATATGTGGTCGTGCGGACTCCGGTCTAAACGGGCACATAAAATAAGATAGAGAGAGAAATGGCTTCAAACGTGGGTCCCGATTTAGACATGGTCAATCGCATGCCGATTTGAAATTGTGATAATTTTTATAGAAATATTTTGGGAGTTGAGAGATGTCTGGTGTGGATGAATAAATTAGTAGGAAACCCAATTAGTGGGGAAAATTAAAAATTTAACTTGGTTAATAATTAGAATGGGTTTGATTATTTTTGATAATGGCTTAACCATTAGGGCGTCAAGTAAATTCAGTAGTAAACGTTCGATGACTGGACATACACATTATTAGAATCCAGGTGGAGGATATTTGAGAACTTGCATATTTTTTTCTTGTGATATTGTGGTAAATGTAATTCGTAAAAGTAGAGAATTTTGTTTTTCCATCACGTCGACATTAGGACAAATCTCATTTTATTAGAGTGTTCCAATTAGCTATTCATATTTCTTGTTCTAGTTATAAGCTTGTGTTTGCCACTGTTGTATACCCCTAAGTTTTGAATAATAATTGAAAATTATGGAAGAAATGATGAGGATGATGAGGAGTTTGGAGGAGAGTTCAAAAGAGGCTGGACGGCGTGTAGCCGCCATTATGAAAGAAAATACAGAGGCTTTAGAAAAGAAACTTAAAGAAAATTCTGATTCTTTAGAAAGTAAACTTAAAGAAAATTCTGATTCTTTAGAAAATAAACTTAAAGAAAGTCTAAACGATAAACTTAAAGAAAATTCTGATTCTTTAGAAAATAAACTTAAAGAAAGTTCTGATTCTTTAAAAGATAATTTGAAAGAAAATTTAAATAGTAAATTTAATTCAATGGAAAGTAAATTTAAAGAGAATTCCGAAATTTTGAAAATGACACTTGAGAGTAAAATGAATAAATTATGCGAAAAAACACATGAGCTCGAAACTTCATTAGCTACTAACGCTAGTTTAATGGACGATAAATTTCGCGATGCCGATCTTCGATCTCAAAGCTTAGCTGATAGGATAGAACATGGTCTTAGGAAAGTTGGTGAAGACATGGTCAACCTGGAAGTCCGAGTGAAGAAGGAGAGTAATGAGATGGGAATTCTAGTTGTTCAACGTTTAACGGAACAATTCAAAGAACTTGTCATGGGAGAAATAAGAGAAGGTGTGATTAATGAGTTGCAAACTGAAATTAAAACCACAGTTGTCAATGAAATTAAAGACACACTCAAGCTGGAGAACCAAGAGGGAATCAAGGAGATTAGGGAATCTTTGTCATCCCATTTTGAAGTAATTTCCAAAGATATCCAAGCAACTCAGAAGGACATATCAGATATGACAGGGTCATTGAAAAGTCATGAGGCTGTTATGAACCAGATATCCATTGATGTTAAGGAGAATTGTAAAGAAACTGAAGCAATTAAGAAAATGGCAGAAGAAAACCAGAAGGAACTTGAGGCTATGAAAACTCAAATCAAGGATGAGAAACAGTCTGATCATCTGTTGAAAATGCCAAATGTAAGGGGAAAGGAACAGATACAGATAAATCTAGGAGGAGCTAGAGAGACTGAAAGACAGGATGAGGTCAGGACAGTATTTCAATTCAACCCCATAACTGTATTCAAGAATATAGAGGATAAGCCTTCTAAATTTTCAGGGCGAGATTCTGTGACACCCGTGGAATTTTTGAGAGAAGCAGGTGATTAC